>CM074721.1:122839552-125434552 GCA_037306005.1 Rhinophrynus dorsalis
TTGACCTTAAATGCCGTTCACATCTGTCATCTTCTTGTGATTGGGTACCCTCTAGAGGTTGTGAATCAGGGCACAAGATGTCATGTTCCTCTGCAAGCGTGCTTGGAGAGAGGGTCAAATGAAGGATTGGTGATGAGACGAGCTCCTCACTATATCCCAGTGTGGGATCACTTCTTTGACCAGACCGTGTATGGTGGGAGGAAGGATGATCAGAGTAGGATTATGTTGACCAGACTCTTGGCTACTGAGAGTGGACTTGGTGGAAGACAGGGTGGTGCTTAACCGACTGGAAGCAGTATCAGCTGACATCCAACCGACCACCTGTTCGCAGTGGTCGGACCTCGAGAGTGATGTCCTGCGATGCCCTGTGAAATGAGACATGAAGCTAGGTATGGTGGATGTCTTTCTTTCTTGTGCTCTGGCACCAGGCACAGTTTCTCCGCGTCCTGACCCGCGCCCTGAACTATCAGGCTCACGTCCACTTCCCCGTCCCTTTTTACCCGCCTTCTTCATCTTACACGGAATATGTGACTTTAATATTTGAGTTTGAAAACTTAACAGTATTTCTTCCTATTCTGCAACTGTGCAGAGTACACAGAATAGGCTGCTAAACTGCGGTGACACACACTGAATGGAATATGTGACTTTAATATTTGAGTTTGAAAACTTAACAGTATTTCTTCCTATTCTGCAACTGTGCAGAGTACACAGAATAGGCTGCTAAACTGCGGTGACACACACTGAATGGAATATGTGACTTTAATATTCGTGTTTGAAAACTTAACAGTATTTCTTCCTATTCTGCAACTGTGCAGAGTACACAGAATAGGCTGCTAAACTGCGGTGACGAACACAGAATGGAATATGTGACTTTAATATTTGAGTTTGAAAACTTAACAGTATTTCTTCCTATTCTGCAACTGTGCAGAGTACACACAATAGGCTGCTAAACGGCGGTGACACACACTGAATGGAATATGTGACTTTAATATTTTAGTTTGAAAACTTAACAGTATTTCTTCCTAGTCTGCAACTGTGCAGAGTACACAGAATAGGCTGCTAAACGGCGGTGACACACACTGAATGGAATATGTGACTTTAATATTTGAGTTTGAAAACTTAACAGTATTTCTTCCTAGTCTGCAACTGTGCAGAGTACACAGAATAGGCTGCTAAACGGCGGTGACACACACTGAATGGAATATGTGACTTTAATATTTGAGTTTGAAAACTTAACAGTATTTCTTCCTATTCTGCAACTGTGCAGAGTACACGGAATAGGCTGCTAAACTGCGGTGACGAACACAGAATGGAATATGTGACTTTAATATTTGAGTTTGAAAACTTAACAGTATTTCTTCCTATTCTGCAACTGTGCAGAGTACACACAATAGGCTGCTAAACGGCGGTGACACACACTGAATGGAATATGTGACTTTAATATTTTAGTTTGAAAACTTAACAGTATTTCTTCCTAGTCTGCAACTGTGCAGAGTACACAGAATAGGCTGCTAAACGGCGGTGACACACACTGAATGGAATATGTGACTTTAATATTTGAGTTTGAAAACTTAACAGTATTTCTTCCTATTCTGCAACTGTGCAGAGTACACAGAATAGGCTGCTAAACTGCGGTGACGAACACAGAATGGAATATGTGACTTTAATATTTGAGTTTGAAAACTTAACAGTATTTCTTCCTATTCTGCAACTGTGCAGAGTACACACAATAGGCTGCTAAACGGCGGTGACACACACTGAATGGAATATGTGACTTTAATATTTTAGTTTGAAAACTTAACAGTATTTCTTCCCAGTCTGCAACTGTGCAGAGTACACAGAATAGGCTGCTAAACGGCGGTGACACACACTGAATGGAATATGTGACTTTAATATTTTAGTTTGAAGACTTAACAGTATTTCTTCCTATTCTGCAACTCTGCACAGTACACAGAATGTGCTGCTACACTGCGGCGAAGCACACTGAATGGAATATGTGACTTTGATATTTTAGTTTGAAGACTTAACAGTATTTCTTCCTATTCTGCAACTCTGCACAGTACACAGAATGTGCTGCTAAACTGCGGCGAAGCACACTGAATGGAATATGTGACTTTGATATTTTAGTTTGAAGACTTAACAGTATTTCTTCCTATTCTGCAACTCTGCACAGTACACAGAATGTGCTGCTAAACTGCGGCGAAGCACACTGAATGGAATATGTGACTTTGATATTTTAGTTTGAAGACTTAACAGTATTTCTTCCTATTCTGCAACTCTGCACAGTACACAGAATGTGCTGCTACACTGCGGCGAAGCACACTGAATGGAATATGTGACTTTGATATTTTAGTTTGAAGACTTAACAGTATTTCTTCCTATTCTGCAACTCTGCACAGTACACAGAATGTGCTGCTAAACTGCGGCGAAGCACACTGAATGGAATATGTGACTTTGATATTTTAGTTTGAAGACTTAACAGTATTTCTTCCTATTCTGCAACTCTGCACAGTACACAGAATGTGCTGCTAAACTGCGGCGAAGCACACTGAATGGAATATGTGACTTTGATATTTTAGTTTGAAGACTTAACAGTATTTCTTCCTATTCTGCAACTCTGCACAGTACACAGAATGTGCTGCTAAACTGCGGCGACGCACACTGAATGGAATATGTGACTTTGATATTTTAGTTTGAAGACTTAACAGAATGTGCTCTAATCTGCAACTTTGCACACTAAACAGAATGTGCTCTAATCTGCAACTTTGCACACTAAACAGAATGTGCTCTAATCTGCAACTTTGCACACTAAACAGAATGTGCTCTAATCTGCAACTGTGCACACTAAACAGAATGTGCTCTAATCTGCAACTTTGCACACTAAACAGAATATATATATTTTTTTTTTTTTTTTTTCCCCCCACACAAAATAACCTGCTGCCCCCACACACAGTAGTCCTAAAAAGGACTTTTGGTTCTTTTTTTTCACAATTTTGCTTGTTTTCCTCCCTACACTGCCTTTCCCTTCCTATCCTCAGCTCTCCCTGGCTAAGACTGAGCCGAACTCGATGGTCAGGTTCTATACAGCACCCGACCACGGGTTCTGGCCAGCCAATCAGTGTAATGCCAGCAGCCAACATGGCTGCTGGCATTACACCGATGTCAGAGCCTCCCTGCACGTTTATTGGCTGCGCAGCAGCCGCAAAACGTGCGGGGAGGAGACCCGAACATGGCGGGCGAGCACATGCGGTACTCGTACGAGTACCGCCATGTGCCGAGCAGAGCGATGCTCGAGCCGATCCGAGCATCGGCCGAGCATGCTCGCTCAACACTAGTAATAATCTGTCAGACCGGGCAACAATGCTTCGTGATGCAGCGGAGACCTAACTCAGCTAACTCAAACAGTATACTTGTTGCCATCACATGTACCAATTCAAACGCAGGCATTTCTGCCCTGTGATACATTGTATTGGATCTTCATTTATATTCTGCTTAATCAGCCACTGCAAAGTAGCGACATGCCAGCATACAACAGAGACGTGAGATACTGATTCTCTATCATCTAATTTATCGAGTTCTATGCTCTTTGGACCTTCACTTTCCATAAACTCAGATTTTAGGCTCACCATCCAATGACCACACTATGCCCCTTGTGGCTGATGACAGCCAGTTTACTATCTGATACATGCTCACATGCCGGGGCGTCTCTGGGTGGGGGGCTAAGGGGGCTGAAGCTCAGAATGCTTAGGTGGGCAGCCACGAATATCCTGCATCCTGACTCAATGGGACATTGAAAAGTCCCAGAACAAAACAATCTCTGCTGCATTCATCTGCTGCCAGAAGCAGACCGGGAACTCATTCACAGACCAGTGGCCTGCCCCCACAGAGTAGAGGGTAGGAAGTGGCCCAAAATCTATATTTTTGGGCACAGGAATATGATGTCAGTGTGCCTTGGCTCACATAGCAGTGTACATGACCAATGTCAGCCAATGGACACTGATGGAGGCATACTTAATTACTACCTAGTAGGCTCTTAATTTAGAAGGGAGTAGGCTGCTGCTTGCTCAAAGCAGTTAGCGTATAAGCACAGCAAGCTTAGGAGCTGCACATGCAAAACTCCTCATCAAGAAATTTTACACTGGTTGGGGCAGAGATTCGGTAGTGTATGAAAGTAAGGGTGCGTGGTGCTCTGCTCTTGGTGTATCTTACTTCTATGCAATCTGTACTTTATATTACAAATAATAAGTGTGCACACTACGAGGGAAAAGTCTGCTTCATTTTAACCCTTTCAGTGCCAGAGGGGTGTGAAACGCATCATTTTGCAATGTGTTGCACACTACTCTGGCTCTGAAAGGGTTAAAAAGGGGGCTAGCATCATGAATTCATTCTAGTAGTAGTAATATAGTTCCGTGCACAAAGACAGGATCACCTCCCCATGCTTCCCTCTCACCAGCGACAGGACTAGCCTCTTTCCTTCTCAAAAGAGATATGTGCTTGGAGTTCAAAGTTGAATAAGCTAAGAACAGAGAGCTCCTGAAGGGGGGAATGGGTTAAATAAAAACTCTTTACATAGTAGTGCAATGTAGTGATAAAACAGGGGAATGAGAAGAAGAATAATTATACTTTGTTGCTGGGGCACTAAACTCACTGTGCTGTTGACACGCTACATTTTAAACACGCTTCGCATGCAAGAGCACTACACATTCATATGCAGAATGCCACGGGCAAAGTGAATATTCATGCCCCAGTTATCAGAAACTCTCTTTGAAACTCTTATTTCTGCTAATCCCCTCTGTCTGTTTACAGTAGGGAGATCTCCTGTGTTAGATTTGTATTGTGTCAGTTTGAGCCTTAAACTACACCGGCATGCACAGCTTCTAACTATACAAACACCATTTCTGCTTCTGTGTCCCTGTTTTAACCCTTTGCATGCAAAAGGGTTGTTCAAAGCAACCCACTAGTGGTATCCTACTAGCACTCAAAGGGTTTATCACTGCAGATAAACTTTTTTCTAAACTGGGCACTTTTATTGGGGGACATACTCTTTTTATGCTATGTGGGCTAGTTACTGCAATGCCATACTCATACTCCATTTCATAGGGCAAATGCTGTGGGGTGTCATAGTTTAACATGTAAAGGGCCACATTTTTAACATGCCTAGGCTAAATGGGGACAGTGAGACATACTTAGCACTGTACACTGACAGTTCTCCTCTTTGCTCTCCTTCTCTGTCAGTTGTTAACTCTGTGGTATCACGTCTAACTCAGTTTGAATAGTAAGCTTTGTGGTATCACATGTGAAGCTCAATTTGCATAGTAAGCGCTGTGGTATCACTAATGTAGCTCTATTTTAATTGTAAGCACTGTAGTATCACCTGTGTAGCTCTATTTCATTTGTAAATTTTGTGGTATCACTTTTTTTACTCAGGTGCCTTGGGTTTTGTCAGTCTGTCCCTGTCTGCTACTGTTCACTGACACAGGCATTAAGGCAGCAGAGACAGGACTCTGCCTGGGCACAGACACTCCAGCCGATGAGAGAGGATAGTGTTGTCATGATGCTTCTCTCTCATTGGCTGACTTGTGAGTGAGATGGTGGTGCTGCAGTGCATGTATATATGAGTTGGAGATAGGAGCAAACCAGTGTATGTTTGTGAGCAGTCATATGAATAGACAGATGGCTCTGAGTCCCACGGGGTCACAAACTGTGGGTATTGATGCTTAAAATAGCCACCACAGAGTCATAGGCTCATTGACAGTGGCTTGAGAAAAAACATTTAAGGTGTCAGGTGCATCAACAGGACACAATACTAGCAGCTAAGTGTATAGACAAGTTAATTCTCCCAGATGTGAAGAGAACATTAACATATTAACTTACACATCGTGATGGGAGTTGTAGTTCAGCAGCAACTGAAAATCCACAGGTTTCTCAAAACTATTGAATTCATGTCTCTAAGTCAACTTCATCGTGGAACTCCTAGCAGTACATTGCTAAAAAGGTAATCCAGGCACGACAAATAAAAATGTTGAGGCTCTGGTGCTGTACATTGCTTTGATATGCACTGCCATCATGCTCCCCACTCAGCACACATATTCCTCTTCTGAGCTGATCATCCGAATCAGCTCTGTATGTGGTGGAGGACACTAAATGTATAGGGAATGTGGTGGCAGCAAACAACCCCTGAGCCTAAGGTACGGATTGCATTGGAGCCTCAAGATTTTTACATTGTACTGTATTATAAAGATATATGCAAATCACATTGTAACCAGAAATGTATACAGATAAAAATAATATATATTTTTGTTAATTTTATTCTGAATAAAACATAGAACAGTGTAATTTCATCAAACAGAATTTGAGATGGGTGGGGTTAAAGGCGGGGATATGGGTAGGGTTAAAGGTGGGACTATGGGTGGGTTTAAAGGGGGTATATGGGCAGGGCTAGGCATGGAAAATGGTGGAGAGTAACTTTTCAGTCCTGGCTAGTAGCTGACTTTGAGCCCTGCCATAGGGCATGATTAGTGCTGAATATGGGGTCATCTCTTATAAGTTGACTATGCTGTGTGATGTCAATCTGTAGCAGTCTGTCATTCCAAAGAGCGTTACCCTTGAACGGAATATCCCAGGTCTTTGCAGTCATTTGTCCTCCCCGTGGCAGCTGTGGGAGATCCGGTTGTGGCAGCTGAGGTGCTGCTTCCTGGCCTAGTCTTCCAGGTGGAGATGG
Organism: Rhinophrynus dorsalis; assembly: GCA_037306005.1. Classification (NCBI taxonomy): domain Eukaryota; kingdom Metazoa; phylum Chordata; class Amphibia; order Anura; family Rhinophrynidae; genus Rhinophrynus; species Rhinophrynus dorsalis. The sequence goes on from CM074721.1 coordinate 122,846,274, forward strand.
GCTTCTGTCTCCCTCATCAGCCAGAGCATCAACGGTTGCAACAGGTAGCAGATATGCAGGTGTGCTTGGGGTTTCCTGGGGCTCCATAGCCCTTGTATGCCCCCTTCTCTAACTTCTTCACATGTATTGCAATGGAAACATAATGCTTGTAATCATCCTCTCAGTGGTCTCACTGTAAACACGCCATGTCTGAGGATGGCGAGATGTTCCTTTAAGACAGTGGTGGGGTGTTGTCAAGAAGTGGTCATCAGGTTTGGAGGGACCAATGGGAAGGTGTGTGTTGTCCACGTAAGTGTATGCCGGTGTGGCTGTTGTTGTTTGGTGTAATTGCTGTTTACCTGTCAGGTGCATGTGTGACGTGGTCTAATGCATATGGCTCTCCATTAGCTAGTGAAGTTGCACAGGCAGGCTTTGGTTGCTTAGAGATTGCCAGGTGAGCATATTGTGTTATGTATACATATGTGTTTGTATGTGTTAACTCCAGTGGTGTCAAGGATTGTTTGAGGTTGATTTGCCAAGCCTTTGTTCTTCTGTGGATTGATGAGTTGCTTTTGGTTGTCCAGCACTTCTGTTTAAGGCATGCACATTTGATATGTGGTTCCATGGCATTCCATGGGTTAATTTTGCTTTTGCTGTAATTGTGCTGTGTTCCAAGTGTTGTGTGAGCTGTTTATTTATGGCTTGGATTTGTTCAACGGTGGTTTTTAACTATGGTTTTGTGCTGTAGGCGCAGGATTAGCGTAAGTAAATGCATCTGTTTATCATGTGCTTGCACTCACAGCACAGAAATGAATCACTCAGGGGTACAGCATTGCATTGAAATATCACCGCACAATGTCATTTTATAGCACACTCATAGCATGGGTTATTGAATGGCGTACTTTACTTGCAAAACAGCCGTTGGCTTTTTTTTTTTTTTTTAACGGTGGGAATTGGATGGAGCCCTAGGACTATGGGATTTCCATCGGTATGGAGAGATTTCTAAAACTGAGACATAATTAATTTGGGGCTCTAAAATTGCTTCTTATGCCATAATATAGCTGACTTTATTCAGTCTCACCTATGAAATTTCATCAGTGACTGAGCCATTATTTGGGCCCCTATATATGTTAAAAAAACCCAAAAAACCTGGAGTAATTCTAAGGCAAACCAACTGCATAATAAAAAATCCCTTTCACCCTAACATAAGTTTAGTTAATTGAAAAGATAATTAAAATCTGCCTATATGTTTTGCTAGCCATTTGTTTGTAATATCAACTATTTTAGAAAAATTCACTTTTATTTGTTGGCGGCACAGGATAGCACTTTATACTAATTAATTTCTGTGCCGGACCAATATTACCAGAGCATATGCTGTAAGTAAGTCTAGGCAGAGCCCATGCACTGGGGGCATTGATAATAATAAAGCAATTGATATATTTGAGCTCCAACAGGACCAATTAGCAAACTGTGCAGGGAATTAGTATAAACAATCCAAAAGATATGAGAGTCTCTGAGCACGAACAAAAGCTAAGTTGCATGTTCTGCAGATAATCACCACTCAAGAGCATTACAGAGGAGAAATTTCCACATACATATTAGACTAATCCCGCCCATAAGGGCAGTCCAGTTCCAAAATGATGGGCAAGTGCCCTCTGCACGGGAAATACCAGCTAACCCCAGATGTACTTTTTGGCCTTGTTTGAACCTTGTCAGTGAGGTGCAGCTGGTTTCCCTAGGCACTGAGAGGTCCACGTGTGGATTACTCTTTACTTTTAGGGAGAGACCCTAAGAGTTTTGCAAAAACAAGCCAAAAGATGTGTGGTTCTGGGCCCAAACAAAAGCAAAGTTCCCTGTTCTGCATCTAGTCACGGCTCAAGAGCATCATATTTTCTCTCTCTAGTTCCATTACAGAGGAGAAATGTAATAGCAAAGCAATTGATATATTTGACCTGATTAGCAAACTGTATAGGGAATTAGTATAAATTGCCATTCAAAATGTTAATTTCTCAAAAAATGTATTTTAAATAAGAATGCCTACTACAACATGTAGGCAGTTTTTATTTTACCCTAAAAAAATTCTTTAATTTAACCATTTGGGTGCCAGAGGGGTAAGAATTGCGATGCAATACGCTGGATACCTCTCTAGTATTCAAAGGGTTAAAAAGGGCTTTTAACCCCTCATATACCAGAGAAGAAGCAATGTTTTGAGGACCTACATAATTCTCAAGGGGCTAAAAACTCTGTTTAAATCAATGGGAATTGGGGGAATAATTGTGCCCCTATGATCCCCAGAATAACTCCATTCTTCTTATGAAAACAGGGCCTTAAGTCACAGAATAAATCATGAGGGAGCAGTAAAATATCCAGGGGCAGGACATGTAGAAAGAAAATATCACTTCTCTACTATAATTATAATAAGTACATGTGTTTGCGCACTCTTCTTCACATATCATTACCTGTTGGTAACTTTGATAATAAGTAAAATGGTCCTTAAATTAAACTGCAGTAGGTGTCACACAGACCTTTATAAAGAACAAACCATTCAAATGTCAACAGTTAAGTAGGTCAAACTGAAAATTTGAGTGAACGTATTGTTCTTAATGCAATAGCTTTGGCATTTTCATTTAAAAGATACACTCAGCTTGATTATATGCCCGTTGCAGGAAAAAATTGGACGTTGCTCTAAGGTTGTGTTCTAGTTGACCTTTAACAGGTTTCAAACAAAATCTACTTTTTTGATCATATATTAAATGTCACAGCATTACAAGCATTTCAACACCTCTAGTAGGTTGTCTCTTGTTCCAAGTGCAACAAAACTAGTAACACTTTGTCCTAAATGTATTTAGCTGTGAGACCACTAAAACATCTGCTTTTAAGGGCTTTTTTTTCCATATATAACAGAACTGTAACAATTCTGTAGCGAGAGTTCAGAATTCTCCCATGTTCTGCACTCACCTCTCTCCTGCATTCTCCACTGATTATGGTGCAGGAGGGGCATGGATAATGACTGGCCCATGTGAGTGCTGGACAAATATTATTGGCTGACAACCACTTGGTTGATCATTCAGTGAAGTTTGTGATGTGCATTGCATCATTTTACATCTCTTGTGTGGAAGATCTTCTCTGCTGCACTTTATCTCATTTATGTATGAAAGGGGTAAAAATGCAGCTTTCTGGATTTTGTTGCCTTCGTGCAGGATGATAGTAACCCATGTGAAAGAACCATAGCCCAGTACCTATATTTTGTATTAGAAAACTAGTTTTTGATTTATTTCGCTTTATAAATGATGCTAATCAATGCATGCCATGGAGGATCTTCACTGCTCACCTTCCCTAGCACTGAAAATGAATGGTGGAGGTAAAGTAGGTTTGCCTTTATTTGCATATTATAGTCATAACGGAGTCTAATCGTAATTTGGCCCCAGTGGACTCCTACAAATATCTTGGTATGTGGCTTGACCCCAGCCTCACTTTTGGACATCATATTGACAAGTTAACTTCCAAGCTTTATCCCAAAATCGGTGCTCTTTTTAGACACAAATCATGTTTAAGTCCCCTGGTTAGAAAACGTATTGTGCAACAGATGTTGCTGCCTGTCATAGACTATGGTGATGTAGTTTATGCTCCAGCGCCAGAAATCCATCTTAGTAAACTTGACACCCTGTATAATTCAATATGCCGCTTTAGCCTTCAATGTAATTACACTACTCATCGCTGTGATATGTTAAAAGAACTAAATTGGTTAACACTCAAATCTAGACGTGCCCTTCACCTTTCTTGCTTAGTACACAACCACTTCTCTGGAAAACTACCAGACTACCTGAGCAGTATGCTCACTCCTGCTCTACATACTAAGTATAACCTCCGCTCCACCGCAAACAACTCGCTACGTATACCACAATACAAGAAAGAAGCAGGAAGAGCCGCCTTCTCCTACAGAGCGCCAATGGCCTGGAACAATCTGCCTGAAATAACCAGATCTGCTCCCAGTCTAAAATCCTTAAAAGTAAATGCTTCTCTATATCTAAAAACAGAGTGTAACTGTATATAATTCTAAAATTTCCATATGAATATTTGTATGTATATTTAATAACATGTAATATATAGTGTTTCTCAATTTGTATAAATAAGCAACCCTCTACTGTAAACTGTCCAGGACATACTTGAAAACGAGAGAAATCTCAATGTATTCTTCCTGGTAAAACATTTTCTAAATAAATAAATAAATAAAATTTAAATAACATTCAAAGCTGTTTCAAAATCTCCAAAGTTGTTTTAGGTAATAAGGTCCATTTAATGAAAGAAGCAATACACTGTTTTATGAAAAATATGTTAAGTGCTAAAACAAAGGTATTACCCAGGGAGTGGCTAGAATCTACTGCGCTATATAGGCTCAGACTCTGGGATTCTCAACAATGGTGCTGTGGCCCTTTGGTGTGCCACAGATATCCACTTAGAGTGCCCCATCAATTCTATAAAAAATTTTGTCAAAATATGAATACCGAGTTTCAAAACATATATTTCTAGAAATGTTTCTCAACAATATGATTTTGTTATTCAGATGGTGATACATAAAAATAACAATATATTTATGCATTTGTATTCTCCATTGCGTGCTTGATAAATGACCTATAAAATGTTAGGTGTGCCCTGAAATTTCCAGACTGCATTTTAAGGGTGCCTTCAACAAAAAGGATGAGAACCACTGTGACATGATTTTTGTTTTGCTGTTAGCAACAGCATCGACTAGTGTCGAGAAGGCATTTTTTTGGCATTCAAGGGGTGAGATTATGTACAAATAATACTGAATAAAAAGACAGGAATTGGTAACAAAACTGATTAAATAACCTGAGTAGATTGATTACCAATATTGTACATTGTTGTATTACAGTTCAGTACAAAATGCATTTCCTAATTAAGTTTCCCCCTTAAGGGCCACTTATTTCAAAGCAGGTATAGAAAAAATAAGTCTAGTCTATGATGAATCTGAATAGTGGCTGGCATACATGCAAGATGATATTGTCCAGTGGATACAAAATCTCAGTAGGGTAGAGCTTACAGGGGTTTATAGGTAAAATCATTCAGCACATCCCTTACAAAGTCTTGGACTTGCAGTTACCCTCTTCCTACTACTGTCGCTATATGTTGCCATGATTAGTAATTAGACTGTAAGAACTTTGGGACAGGGTCCCCTTACCAATATATGAAACCGTTTGATGCACTTTTCCCCCTTCTAATAATGCAAGGTTTGCACTTTAGCCTGATGCTCTTATCCCTGTCCTGTATTAGTTTTGTATTGTACTGTTTCTGCAAAGCTATGTGTACATGTATGATGTTATATAAATAAAGATGCATACATGCATACAAATGCGGTACAGTGTTTTTTCCATGTTAGCCATGGAAAAAAACAAGATACTAGTAGAGTAAAAGTGATATCTTTATTGGCTAACTGAGCAGTTTTCAAGACAACTTAGGTCTCTTCTTCAGACATGTTATAGAATGAAAGGATAATTCAGATTTCATTTTATAACATGCCTGACAAAGAAACTTAAGTTGTCTTGATAGCTTGAACTCAGCCAATAAAGATATCATATTTAGTCTACCTGTCTCCTACAGAGATTTTGTCACCCACATGTTCCTCCAATGGGAAAAAGAGAAAATTAAACATATATACTTAATAAAATAATGCACATACTATGTGTACATGTATGATGTTATATAAATAAAGATGCATACATGCATACAAATGCGGTACAGTGTTTTTTCCATGTTAGCCATGGAAAAAAACAAGATACTAGTAGAGTAAAAGTGATATCTTTATTGGCTAATTGAGCAGTTTTCAAGACAACTTAGGTCTCTTCTTCAGACATGTTATAGAATGAAAGGATAATTCAGATTTCATTTTATAACATGCCTGACAAAGAGACTTAAGTTGTCTTGATAGCTTGAACTCAGCCAATAAAGATATTATATTTAGTCTACCTGTCTCCTACAGAGATTTTGTCACCCACATGTTCCTCCAATGGGAAAAAGAGAAAATTAAACATATATACTTAATAAAATAATGCAATTAACAAAGCCTATTATAATTTTTAGTATATTAAACATTGTTTCTTTTAGTGAACGTTGTATATTTCTTGTTTTTTATTATTCCCCTGATTTTTTTTTTTTTAGAGGCTCATACGGGGAGGGTGATAAATACCCCAGTGAGATCTTGTATTGTCTGGGGGATATTGATTAGTTTCATCACAGACTATATTTGAAGTTCTGGCACTATGTGAGCCTTGTATCTATTTCTGTATCACCTCAGTGAATGACCTACTGGACAAGGTATTTCTGTGACAAGGTGCAGCAGCCAGGAGATTACAGGTGATTACATGTCCATGTGAGGGCAGCTAAATATCCCCCACATTCCAGTGTGACTACAATACTTGTGAGTATCATTTCTTTTTCTTGTTGGTTACTTCTACATATCTGAGGATAGTACGCTATTTTTTTCCTTGTTTTTCTTTTGTCAATTATTTCACAGAAATAGTTCCACTGTAAATGTGCAGTGCCTCTTAGGTCAAAATTGAGACAAATGCAGAACATTTTAAGAAAGGAATGTCCAAACCTTCCCTTAAGGACTTATGCAAAACACAGGGAAACTATACACTAGGAATAACTGCCGATTCATCTGAAATCAGTTATACCTGTATAATATGTTTAGTTGTATTTGATCTGTTTTGTAGTTTCCTACAAATTGTTTCAGTTACAATCTGGTTCTAGAATTACTAGTCCTTCTCATTCATGTCTCTTGAAGCTTATTGTTTATTGTGAGGAGGTTTGACCTAGAGAGACTAGAGATAACTATATATAGGAAACTACAGATCTAATGCAAAAAAACGAATAGATTAAGGTGTCTACTAGGGATGGTCAAAAAGTAAAAAAACCTTCCCACTGGAATTTTTGTGAAAAACAATACATTTCCCGCTTTTCCTGAGAAAATTCCCCCTCATAGAAAATAAATAAAATGTCTGCCTTTCCGCCAGTGCCATTAAATTTCCTGGGAGAACTTAGCCATTTTGTGCCTGTTTTCTATGACTGCAAGATTTCACAATGAAATACTACTACTTCAGAGGGCTGAAGTGGGGAAATAAACAGATTTTGAACTTCATTGCTTTAACAACATGACTTACAGGAATGGGTGGTGGTGGTATGTTTGAGCAGTCTATGACTTGTCATCTCCAACAACAAATTCAGAGTCATACTCTTAGCACACTCTCTGACACATCAGTAGCACTCTTATTATGTGCACCAGCACTCTAGAATTGTTTAGAAGTACTTCAGCTGCTAGTTGTGGTACCTCTGACATGTTCATGGTGTGTTTCCAAATCAGACCTATTGTTGAACTTCAGGTGGGATCACAATGAGGATGTGTCTAGGTGGGATCCAACTTTCCTCTTGCTCACATGCTTCTTACACAGACGACAGAGAGCAACATGTTTTTCTTTTGGATCATGATTTTAGTATCAGCATACTGTAGACTTCAGAGACTGAGAGGTTCCTGAGGGGCTATTACTACTGGGGCTAGATGTTACAATTGCACTATTTGGTGTCAAACGTGCTGCACTTCCAGCAGCAGAATAGCCAATCATTTCTAGTTTTGTAGTTGCTGATTACCATTGTTGTTTATTACTTCATTTGTGTGGCTGGGTGGTGGTTGGACTTGAATGCAACAATGACGCTAATGATGACTGATAGGATGATTGTGTATTTTTAGGCAACTTTACTTGGCCAGAGTCAGACTTTCCAATTATTTTCTCAAACAGTTGAAACACAGGCACAGTACTCCATTTCAGTGCTGGAAGATTGGGCCTTTGCTTTTCAGCTACTTGCCTGGTCATGTAATCCTCTGTCTCACTCTCAACATTATCAGTATCTGAAGAAGAGGAGGATGCTGGAGGGTTGTATACTAGATCAACATCATCATCAACAATTAGGTAACCCTTAGCATTACCTGCCACTTCTTCCCACTAGTTTTATTTTCCTCTAGGGTTTTTGAAGTCTCAGACAATTTAGTTTTACTTTTCTCCTTAGAGGGATCTTCTGCACATTTTCCACAACTTTGAGAACTGGTGAATGTTTGTTGTCATCTTCAGTGTTCTTAGATGGTTTATTAGTATTACTAGTTTTGGTGGAACGGTCTATGTGATTTTGACAAACAGCCTTCTCAGGAGGAGAAGGATCATCATCATCATCATTTATTATGCATGCTGCAGCAACTATGTCTGCAGTAATTTTTGGGCTACCTCTTTACTAATATATGCCTGCACTGCTACTACTCTTTTCACCCTAACCCTGGCCTAGTACATTTGCTGGGTATCATTAGTGAAGTACACAGCAGAACTGACTGTGTGTGATGCCTCACCCTTTAAAAGATACTCTATCTGTTCTAGTATCTGTCTGTGTCATTCACAACTCATGTCACTGCCTCTGTCATCTATCATTCAAACTATTTTAATTTTTTTTTTAATTTGTAAAAAAATATGTATTTGTATTATCAGCGTTGGGAAAAACAAACACTCAGCGTACAATTGCTTCTTCCCCCACACTCCACTAACACAGAGAACAGCCAGCAGAAAGGAACTTGGATCACAGCTGCCTGTGTCTTCTTAGTCACGCAGTCACACAGAATTTTGGGGTATTTAGTGTAAATATCCTTCACTCCCTTCACACTTCCCCAGACTCTACTAACAAAGATAACAGTCAGATCAGGAAGGAACTTGGATCGCAGCTGCCTGTCACAGTCAACCAAAGTTTTGGGGTATATTGGATTAAACTCCTTTCTTCCTTCACACTTCCCCAGAATCCCCCATACTGCATGAACATAGAGAAAAAATTGCCTCCCAAAAATACACCTCATCTTTTCTTTATTTACCTGTCTTCTCTAGCTCAAAATTATGCTGCATTTTCAGTCTCTCACACATAGAGAATGGCATAGTGTGGGAACCTAACACCTATGGTGAAAGAGTTAATAAGTGTTTTTTTTGTTACCTAATCAGGGGTTAATAAGGAGTTAATGTGTTTCTTACAGATTTGTGGATAATATGTTTATCAGCTGCTTCTATTTGTTATGTTACATTTTGAAGGCATGCAACAGTAATAGAAATGCTGATTTTTGCAGACTGCATTAACCCTTACAGCAGCAGAACACCAGCTAGGCATGTAATGGTGACATAGATTGTTGACACTAACCATGTAATCTGATCGGTAAAAGCATCTGGATCGGGGGGGGGATTGTTTGGCAGTGGGGAATTGATATTGTTTTTTGACAATGCCCTGTGTGACCTATAAATACTAATCAGTGGCGTAACAATAGGGGTTGCAGGGGTTGCACTTGCGACCGGGCCCGTCACTCCAGGGGCCTGGCCTCCCCCTGCGACCCCCTCGCCCGCAGCAGTCGCTTAGCTGATCTCCCACTCCCACATCTCCCAGCCTCTGCATTACTAGAGCGGCGCACGGGAGCTTCAGTTGTAGAGATCTGTGCTGAAGGAGGCACAGATCTATCAAGCCACGCCGATAGACCACCAGGAACTGGAGGTAGGACCAGGGGTATTGCGGAAGGGGCAATGTGGAGATGAAGGGGAAATGTGAAGATGGGGGCATTGTGGAAGGGGAAAGGTGGAGATGAATTGGAGATGGGGACATTGTGGAGAAGAAGGGGGCATTGTGGAGATGAAGTGGAGATGGGGGCATTGTGGAGCTGAAGGGGGCATTGTGGAAGGGGCAATGTGGAGATGAAGGGGGCATTGTGGAAGGGGCAATGAGGAGATGAAGGGGGGCATTGTGGAGATGAAGGGGGCATTGTGGAGATTGTGGGGCAATGTGGAGGTGGCCAATGTGGATGAGGGGGCCAATGTGGTCGGGGGGCCCATGGCAATTCTTGCACCAGGGCCCGGTGGCTTCTAGTTACGCCACTGATACTAATGCTGTTCCAACAATAAAGCAGAGGAGATTTCTAATAGACCCCTGTTGTGCATCTCAGTTATTTCTCCTCTCCAAGTGCTTTACAGTCCATGACATCTTCAGGAACCAGTGTACATCTGAAAGTCTGCCTTGGTTGAGCAGCAGTCTTATCTAACCAGAAATAGAAGTGACCTTTACAGTCTGGCATAGTCGGCAGAATTCCCACAGGGTAAGTAGGCATTTTCCTTTATTTTGGGGTTGCTCCCTCTGGGAATCCTAATATTTGAGTCTGTCAGGTATGTGTGGTTAGAAGTGATGGTTAGAGTCCATCCTATTCTTGTGGGTTTGAGTCCCACGGTAAGAGACAGGTTAGAGTCCTGTCTAGGAATACTAATATAACTGAGGCTAGGTGTCCTTAGTAGGGCTAAAGGGTTCAAGTCCCTTCATAAGTGCACACTGTTCCTGAACATGAGGACCGGTAATAGCATATGGTTATTGATTATTGTCCAATCATATTTGCAACTGTATTACTGTCTCTTATCTGTCTGGTGTTGCTTATATTGTTCTGTTATTATCTGTATAAATGTATTAATGAGGTTATAGGTACTGGTCAAAGTAAACCCATAAAAATCAAACATAATTTTAAAAAGGTTAAGGGTAATAATCAGAGGGTTGTCTGTTAGAGAAGACCAGACCAAACACCTATTATGCACAGCCCTTTAATCCATATCCTAGAGAGGGGGTCATTTGATTCATGGCACATGTTGGTGATCAGAGGGTTGTGTTTGGGTGATCCTGAATGGCAGTGGTATGACGGAGATCCAGAATGGGACATGAAATATATTAGCAAATGTGCTAATGTGTGGGTGCAACTTGCCCCTTATGGATACATTTTGGCTTCTGCTGAAAAGGACAAACTGTTCATAGCTCCTCCCACAGCACCATCACCTCCATACACCCATATTCCCACAGTGGCTCCTGAGGATGAGGATATTGCAATTTTGGTGTCAGTAGGACAGAAAACAAGAAAAGGATGGGAAAGAAGGAGATGACTATGGTGTAGAAAGTGGGTTTATCTCTATGCCATTTATGACTGTGGGAGAGAATTTGTGAGCAAATCACCGGGTGTACTAACAATGAATGCATGCTAAAGATTTCAAAACCCCACTAAATCTCCCAGTGCAGCTATAGCTTACCTTAAAAGATGTACAAAAGGACAGCAGTTAACTGGGTCAGACTATACATTTTTACTGGATGCATGTACTAAACATATGGTGATTGAATGGTCAATGAAATGTGATAACCTAGCACCAAAATATGATTTTCCCATCAATGGGCCACCGCAGTGCATGTGGATGATATGTGGGACCAGGTAAAGGACGTGTTGACTGACATTGGTGGGGACACTAAAGATATTACAAAGTCTATAGCATGTAAACAGAAGGTGAATGAAGGAGTAATGAATATTTTGAAAAGATTTAGTGATATTTGGGAAAATGAATGTGGGCTTGATAAGACTGATTTGGCACTAGGAACCATGTTTTAATTGTGGGAAACAAGGACTGAACAGGCACAGAACACACAGAGTAACTCGGGACAGGGGGGACCCCCATCTCACCAACTGCAGTTGAAACCACAACCCCAATAGTGTTCTGTAATGGGCCGTAGGACGTTACTTGGAGATTTTGCCAGACCCTTGGAATTTCAGACCTTCAAAAGACTGATTTTTACTCCAACCCTTTGGACTGTGAGCAGAACTGCCCAGTAAAGTCGCCGCTGCCTCATAAAGCTGGCTGGGCGCTGATTGGCCCCTTGGAGTTAAAGGGCTGCCATTCACTTTGTATGGGGAAAAGTAGGCAATCTAAAGATTGGTTGTCCGGCCCCATTTGAGTTAAAAGGACGCCATAGACTTTGTATGGGAAAATGTCGGTGTCCCCAGGATTGGCTATCTCGCCCAGCGTAGCTACAATGCCTATTGGCTAGGAAGCCGGAGCCGTAGGATTGGCTCCTAAGTTGTATGGCCTTTTGTCACTCCTCTTTCTATTGGTTAGGAATTAGAGTGGCAAGATTAAATGATCCAAAAGGCTTCACCGAGTCTACCCATCCTTTGTCCCCATGTTTACAGACTCCCTGGGGGTCCTATTGTATTTCCTGACCCTCCACCCCAAGTCCTTGTGAATATTGTACCAAACACCATGGTGTATTGTTTACCCATTGTTTCCTAGCCGAAGATACTGTATAAAAAAAACCGTTTGTGAAATAAAGTGTGTTAGTTGTTTTAACTAAGAAGGCTCTACGTGTCATTATTCTTGGGTGGTTTAAAGAGTCCCCTTTGACTCCCTTCCAAGAGCTTTGTCCTGCAGTGGTGTATTCATCCTTCCAGCGTTCTCCGGACTAAATCATCTGGTTCCAGCCTTCCTCAAGGGAGAGGACCCGGCACGACAGCCCAGGACACCCTGGAGTTTTGGATTCCCGTTACAGGCTGACAGAGGATTGAGCCCCTTGCTTGCATTGTAGCTCAGTTGTCAGAGAAATGGGATAAGCTCCCTATGTTAACTTTAGAGGTTGCTAGATGTGTGTATGATTTCCTTGAAGATACTGGGACCACTAGGTCCTCTATCTCTGGGAAATATTACACAGGACCTCTGACTACAGCATCTGAATCCTCTGTGGGAGTAGGTGGGGTTCGAATTGAGTGCAAATTAACTCCAAAGTTGAATTTTGTAGATAATAGTACTACAGAATTGTCTCATGCCTTTTTGATTATTCCAAATTGCCCTGTTAATATACTTGAGCAAGATTTGATGTCTAAATTGCGGTTGTCTTTGTGGGTCACTGAAAAAGAGGGTAAATTGTGTTCATCACCTTATTCCTTCCCCTTTGTTACTTACAATGAGCCTTCTGGTATGGAAGGAGCTGGTATTGCTAACCTATCACTGTTGGGGACTGTTTGGGGACTGTTTGTGCGTCTGGTGCAGAGCAAATTTATGGACTTTGGTTCAGTGAACAATCCATCTATGTCGTTAGTACTAGAGGAATTTGTTAATGGATTGAAGGTAGCTGTCTGGTTGATGAACAGTCATGATAATGTCTTTTTACACACACAACCCACAGCTGCTCCTGCTCTGGGACTACCTAACTATGCCCTTCCGTTCCATCTGTATTGCATGGAGGGGGACTTTACAATTGCAGGTATCTTGGCCCAGGATATCTATACTGACTCTATATCTGCTTATGGAGTTGTATATGATTTTGGAATCATATGGCAGAATAGAGGTTTTGTTACAGCATAGGCAAAGGCATATCACATGCTCAATTAGTCAATGATTTGCTTGATGCAATCTTATTGCCTAGAACTCTGACCATTGTCAAGTGCAAGGGTCATAGCTCTGAGTATTCAGATGAGGCTAGAGGTAATGGCCTGGCTGACACAGCAGCCAAGGAAGCTGCCCTTCACGGACCTCCTAACACTGACTATGATTCAACAGTTGACACACAGCTTATGATGCTGATGGTACCCTCTACCCCCTCAGTGGATATTGAAGCTTTACAAGCATTAGCTTCTGACTCTGACAAAGCTTTTTGGAATAAAAATAATCTGACCCTAGACCCTAAAGGGTTATGGTCAGATAAGGAGGGAAGGGTAGGAATAACTATTTTTATCAGTCATTTTCACAGTTTTGGACACATAGGTAAGAAACAGACAATCAATACTATATAAAAGCAATTTGTAATACAAGGACTGCTAGAATTAGTTGAGAACCAATTGTCCAGATGTCTGACATGTGCAAGAAATAACCCAAATGGCACTATACATGTGCATATGCCAAAGTCAAAGGGGTACCAGTATCTGTTGGTCATCTGTGATCAGTTCTCTAAGTGGGTTTACCAAAAAATTATGTTTGGAATGGAAATTTCACATGCCATACTATCCACAGTTCTTAGGTCAAGTAGAAAGAACCAATAGGACAATTAAGGACAAACTGAGGAAAGGCACAGGGGGTACCTTTGTGAATTGGCCAATATATTTACCTGCAGTACTGGCAGAGATCAAAATGACACCCAGCAAAACTACTGTGTTGTTTCCATTTGAGGTGTTAATGGGCCAAGTCACACGGTGCCCCCAAGTCCTTAGGTGACCTGCAATGTATCAAACAAGAATATGTATCCTAATAGATTGATAAATTGAATGGCATCTATGGTGATGTTTCTGTCTCTTTGCCTCTCCCTACAGGTAAACCAACGCACCCATTCAAGCCAGAGGATTGGGTCCCAGTGAAACAGCTCTTCAAGAATAAGACTCTAGACCCTCCCTACAGCAAACCAATCACTGTCCTTGCCATCACCCGTACTACAGTATTAACTGACAACAGTCCATCATGGATCCACGAGGGTCACTTAAAGATAGCCCCAAATTCCCAGTCGCCAACTTGGTTATACCCCTGCCACACCATATGATATGCTTGCAAGTGGCAAACGTGTTACTAGGATGTAAGAATAATCTATAGAGAGGGTCTACTGCCTTGATGCCATCATGGACCCTTGGAGGTTTCTCTATTGCAGGGTTTTTCCTCTCCTGCGTACGGACAAGGTATTGTTCTTGCAGAACAAAAGGAGGGACTGAAAGGGTTAATAAGGTTTTTTTGTTAGTTAATCTGGGGTTAATAAAGGGTTAATGTGTTTCTTACAGATTTGTGTGTAATATCTCTATCCAACTGCTCTTAACATGGTTATCAGCTGCTTCTGTTCGTTATGTTACATTTTGAAGGCCATGCGACACTAATAGAAATGCTGATTTTTGCAGACTGCATTAACCCTCACAGCAGCAGAGCACGAGCTAGGCATGAAATGGTGACATAGGTTATTAACACTAACCGTGTAATCTGATAGGTCAAAGCATCTTGATTGTGAAGTGGGGGTGTTTGGCAGTGGGGAATTTCTATTGTTTTATGACAATGTCCTGTGTGACCTTTAAATACTAATGCTGTGCCAACAATAAAGCAGAGGAGATTTCTAATAGACCCCTGTTGTGCATCTCAGTTATTTATCCATTCTAAGCCCTTGACATTCCAGGATGTCTTCAGGAACCAGTGTGCATCTGAAAGTCTCCCCGGGTCGAGCAGCAGTCTTATCTAACCAGAAATAGAAGTGACCCTTACATATGGGAAAAAAGGGAAACTTGCCATGTGTGGGGAAATTCAGTCTTACCATTGATTTCAATTCAATGAGCTAGGCAGAAAAACGCAGAAAATCTGCACTTTTCATGACAAATGTTTGGTTTGAATCAGAAAATTGTGTCTGTTCCTAGCAACCACATAGCCCTGTAGATGCAGGATGCTTCTGAAAATGTCATTATGCATAATAACACAAAAATAATTACAGCTCTACAATGTGTTTTTTTTTCTAAGAATGCTGCATTTAAAGTGATATTTGAGTACTTTATACCAGACCACTATACGAAGGTCATCTACCTAGGTAAATCAAGAACCACTTATCTCTATAGGAATTCTTCCCTTTAATGGTATGAGCACAAATGATTCAGTCCAAGTGAATGAACCTCAGCTTAACCCCACAAGGTACCTTCACTTGCCAGGACCATGCCAGTCCCAGCACCTAAGGACTGGTGACGGTCCCGGCATGTTATGGAATTCTGGGGTAGCTGTGTGGCTGCATGACGCTCTGCCATTCCAGAATTCAAATCACTAAAACAAAAAGCTACATGGTCCTTAACCCCTTAAGGACCGGACATTATGGGACATTTCCGTCCCATAACGTCCGCATAGGGGCACGTTGACGGGCCGGTACACGTGACCTGTCACGTGTATCGGCGCGTCATTATGGGGCTTGAAATAGATCGCTCCGATCTTGGAGCGGTCTATTTCATGCCCCATTTTTACTTACAGCGGTCCCGGTAGAGCGCTGTAAGTAAAATGTACGTGACGTACCAGGACCGTCAAGGGTCTTTCAAGAAAGTTTACCCTTGACGGTCCTGGTACGTCAAGGGTCCCTAAGGGGTTAATAGCCACCCATGTGCCGGATTGGGCAGTTGTTAAAGGGTTTAATCACCTGTGCTCAGGAAGGGATATCCTTAAAGTAGAACTGTCACCTTCCAGACTGCATTATTGTTGCATTCCTTTTGCGATCTTAAAAGAACTGAACTGTCCCCTTGATACAAAAGTCTCTTAATCTAAGAAAACAAACTTGTTTTGGTGCTTAATTTTCAAATGAGAGGGAGCAACCACACTGCAGTTCTGTTACTCCTTTACTGGGTTTTCCCTCCCCCGAGACAAATCTATGGCCACTCTCTGAGATATTTTAATTGTAACTCCGCTTGATCATCCTAACCTCATATTCATAAATAAACTCTCTCTATGCATGAAGCAAACGTAAGTGTCCCTCCATTTTACCACAATTGCTATAGAAATGTCAGAAAGTGTAAGTTATGCATTTGGGATGAGTAAATTGTAATCCTACATATGATCTTAACTGTTTGAGTGCCAAAGGGATGTGGAACATATTGCAAAGCAAAGTGTTCTGTACCCCTCTGGCACTGAAAAGGTTAATAGTATCTTTCTGGGAGACTCATTGCCAGAGAAAGATCTGAGAGTCCTTGTAAATTGTAAACTTGGAATCAGTGATCAATGTCAAACAGCAGTAGCAAATGCAAACAAAGTCCTGTCGTGCATAAAAAGGGGTCTTGAAACAAGATTGGATAATATAATTTTGCAATTATACAAATTGCTGGTAAGACCTCACCTTGAATATGCAGTGCAGTTTCGGACACCATTTCTGAAAAAGGTTATTCTAAAACTGGGGAGAGTGCAGAGAAGAGCAACAATTTAATAAAGAGAATGGAGTAGTTGAAATATGAAGAACATCTATCCAAACTTGGTTTATTTACTCTACAGAAAAGACACATAAGAGGGGATCTTGTTACATTGTTAAAACAGAACTGATGTCTCGCCCTTTACAAGGCTGGATCAAATATATTGGTGCAACCCCTTATGATCAGAGAAAAGGATGTTTCGACTTGGAACTGGAGAGAGTACAGTGAAGAGCAACAAAATGAATTACAGGAAAGGAGGATGAATGAGAACATTCTGACAAACCTGGTTTATTTACTCTAGAGAAAAGATGATCAAGAGCTGTGACGATATGGCTCTATAGAAGTTCAGGCATGTCATCATCCGTGGGTTCCTTTCACTAACCTGCACAACTAACGACTATACTAAGCACTAAGACCCGGTACTTTGAGTCGTGTATCCACTGGCAATGCAGAATATACTGCACAGAAAGCTCCGGTTTGTATAGGATATTCTATCTATCTAGTCCCCTGTCACTTCTCTATGAGTAGCTGCTCTATAGTGGAAGACAGACAGCAATATACGTGGATACTTCAGGGAGAGACAATAAGCTCCTTCTTGGTAAATCACAAACTGCTTTATTTTCAACCAACAGAGCATTTTAATACAGTTGAGAGAAAAGGGGCAGTCACCACATGGACAAAACATGACACACTGGGTATAACATCAGACAAGGTTATTAAAAGGGGGGGAGGGGTAGACACAAGACTCTAATCACATCCTGCAGAAATCTCCAGTGGGGGGAAGGGGAGTTAGCACAAACATACATTTCCAGTGACTAGCTGTTCCCCCCATAAAACCATCAATCTCATCTGATAGTCATCTGCCTCTGAGTTTGGGTGGGGGAAAGTTGAAACAGGCTTCCATGACTATCTATTTTCTCTATACCATTCAGTATTAGTGTCCACATGATCCCAGCCAGGGGGAGGAGAGGCTCCACCTCTTGCGCCTCTCCTCCCCCTGGATCTCTCTGGTGACCTTTTCATTCCAAGGCCTGATCAAATAACTAGGGGCCACCCTTAAGGATTAGAGGAAAGGAGGTATCAGCTTCAGTAGAAGAAGAGTTTTTTTCACAGCATGGTCTATTAAATTGTAGAATTCTTTACCCAAGGATGTGGTAATGACAGAAACAATGGATACATTTAAGAGAAGATTAGATGGATTTCTTTCAAGGGGGAACATGCAGAGTTATACTGGGTATTAGTCAGTAAATGTGATGATCTGACTGAAGCGCCCGATGTAAGCTGCCTGAGATGTACCTTGAGGAGGAGAAACCCCACAAAGAAATAGCAGACTGCTGAATTAATATGTATATAACACAGACAACAATACAATAAAACTCACTCGGTAGGCCCCAGTTAGCCAGGGGCTAGAGTTTGCAGGTTTGAGAGCATTGCTAGCAATCAGTGGCTGTTCCAAAAAAGTCTTGCTGCAGCCTAAGCCATATAGGGGTGCAGGCCATGAAGCATGATAGCACGATGACCACCTAGGACACTGACAACTACTCACTGGGTCAGGAATCAACTTATTTAACCTACCGGTAGTATAGTCATCTCTGTCGAACACTGGAACAGCAGTCGTCAAACTGAGGGTCTCAATTTTACCGTCTGGCAGGTGGTCGAATCTGCGATAGTTGACAGCATTGAATTCGACTGGATGGTTGACAAAGTCAAACACGACACACTGGGCACATGAGTCAAAGGGAGAGTAGTTGACAATCTGAATCGGTAACAGTCAGGCAGAGATGGTATCTGGGGTGAGACAGAAGAATAGTCGAACAAGCCAGGGTCAAAACCAGTTGAGTAGCACAGTACAGAAGAAGAGTAGTCTTATAAACAGACCAAGGTCAGAACAATACAGGAAGTCGAAGCAAAATCAGGAGACAAGAGACGTAGTCAAGGAAAGCCGGGTAAAAACACTGGAAACACTTGGAACAATATGAACACTAGAACTTGATAACAGGAACACTTTGATCAGAATCCATACACAGGAGTGTCGGAGCTTGATATAAGCCCAAACAAGGGCGTCACTACAACAAGGTGGAGAAACAAGAAAAAAGGTGAACCAGAATACCTAGTAAAAAGGGCAACAAAACCCGGAGAACATGACAGTAAAACCTGCATACTGGTAAATAGAACACTATTCATTTGGAGGCAGAAATGCTTATATAATTCTAATTTTTCCAGGTTATCAGTAAAAAATTTAACTTGATGGTCTCGTGTATTTTTTCAACCTAATTTACTATGTTAAGGATGGGGTAATGGCAGATACAGTGTATACATTTAAGGGAAGATTATATGCATTTCTACCAAGAGGGAACATACAGAGTCATACTGTGTATTGATAGGTAAAACAGTTCTGGTAAATAGACTAATACTCGTTTTGGAGGAAGATAGACATATCCTTCTAATTTTTCTGGGTTATGAGACAAAGGTTGGACTTGATGGACCTGTGTCTTTTTTTTGCCTAATTTACTATGTTACTATGTTAAGGATGGGGTAATGGCAAATACAGTGTATACATTTAAGGGAAGATTAGATGCATTAGATACAATCATACTGTGTATTATTAGGTAAAACAGTTCTGGTAAATAGACTAATACTCATTTTGGAGGAAGATAGACTTATATCATTCTCATTTTTCAGGGTTATGAGACAAAGGTTGGACTTGATGGACCTGTATCCTCTTTCCAATCTAATTTAATATATTACTATGGTACTTGATGACAAGAATTGCAGGCGCTATTAAAGCTCAGAAGTTTTTAAACTTAAAAATCATGCAAATGGAGCAAGTAATTTAAATAGTTTCAGTATAACATATAATCAGTTTTAATAGTTTAAAATGAGATACATTTTTACAGGTGACATGTCCAGTTTAAATTCTGGCCTGTATGTGACCCATGAGAACAAATTTTGCCATCCATGTTATAAGGGAAGAATATAAAAGAGATTTGTTTTTATTTTTGACCTTGCATTCTTTATTTACATAAAATATTAGTTTCCCAAGCTTATTATGTTGCTATGGCAACAAAGATTATTTCCTCAATTTCCCCTGTTCTGGTGATGTCAGCTGCTACTTTACAATTCATTCTTTCTTGCTTGCTTTGGATCATTGTTGGAAGGTTTAACCCTTTGGGGAAAACAGGATTGCACAATGCATTGTGAACCAATGAATTACACACCCCTAAAGGGTTAAAGGAAAATAGGAGCTGGAAAGCAACTGAATTTAAAAGCCATTGGGAAATTCAAAAAAGGCTGAAAATATTACACGCAAACTGTGCATTTTAACCCCTTAAGGACCGGCTGAGCACGCACGTGGCTGTCACTTAAGGACCACAGATTTATTTTTTTTTTTTAATCTGCGTGGGGAGCCAGGAATTCCATGACGGTCCTGGTACATCATGGGTCCTTAAAGCACATCAAGGCATGAAGTAGCAGGACCGTCAAGGGTCCTTAAGGGGTTAAATTATGTACATTTTTCCTTTTGTAAATTAGAATTAAAGTCAGTACAAAATGACTGAATACAGAGGCATGATATTCAGCCTCCTCTTGGCTATTACAAGAAAAAGCTACTCACATACAAAGAAAAGATCTGTTGAGCTACAAAGAACAGCATAAGGGAAACCGTGTGCCACTTGTTGTCACTTACCACCCCCAGGTTGAAGCTCTGCGCAAAATATCAAGAGAACTTCAAGCAACCTTACACGCAGATGAAAGACTTAAAGGGATAGTAATACTTAAAATGTAAAAAAAAATATGTTGTAGGGTTTATCCCCCTGAGTAAAACAAGAGTACTCCCACTGCTGAAAGGTGTTTCATTCAAAAGTTATTTAATTTTCAAAGTTGAATTTTTTAGGTGCAATATCACAGTGGCCTGAAATTGTACAGTGGCGCTGTTGCTACACCATCCTATGGAGATTTATGGTCAATTGACCAGAGCTGTCCATAGGATCGTGTAGCAACAGCGCCACTGTACAATTTCAGGCCACTGTGATATTGCACATAAAAAATTCAACTTTGAAAATTAATAACTTTTGAATGAAACACCTTTCAGCAGTGGGAGTACTCTTGTTTTACTCAGGGGGATAAACCCTACAACATATTTTTTTTTACATTTTAAGTATTACTATCCCTTTAAGAAAATATTTCCACAGCCTCCCTTACTCTCCTTCAGACAGCCTCCCAATTTAAAGCAACTGATGGTAAGGAGTGCCCTGAACAAAAATACAAAAAATGGCACATTACCCTGCCTACAAAGTAGGTGTAAAACCTGTGCACACATTTATACCACAGACAAGATACCCATACCGAACACCCAGTTATACCATAAGATCAATGGTAATTTCACCTGCAAATCATCCAATGTAATATACCTCATCATGTGTGCAAAATGCCCAACAGCTCTTTATGTGGGGGAAACAGGACAGAAATTACATAAGAGGTTTAATTCCCACAGATCCAGCATTAACAACAAAAAGACAGAGACACCAGTGGGAGAACATTTTTGCCAAAGTGGGCACAGTATCAGGGACATTAAATTGACGGTACTAATGGGACAATTTCGCAGTCAGAGGGACAGAAAATTATGGGAGGTAAAATTAATGTTACAATTTGACTCTTTGACCTATGGCCTGAACCGAGACAGGGAATTTCTGTCACAGTACTTAACTGTGAATTAACTTTTACGACAGTCCCTCTGGAATCATAAATACCTGGACCCAGAGGAAGAACGCTATTTAAATCACATCCTCTACCATTGACTGATCAAGGAATTGGTATCTGGACTAACGTTCTTATCTGATTTCCATTATAAACAATGTAATGTGTACTTGTATTTAAGAGAGGAGTTTTCATATTTATCTGTATAACATGCCTGAGGAAGAGACCTAAGAAGCCTTGAAAGCTTGCATTTAAATCTGCTTAGTTAGCCAATAAAAGGTATCAAAAACTATATTTGCCAAGAGAATAACATAACACTTTAGATCATGGGAAGGGAGGAAGAGAAGGTGAAAGAGCTAGAATTATTGAATTGACAGATATACAGGGAAAATCAGTTACTATGTCCATATCTCTTTATATCTAATATCTGGTGCGTAGTCATTGGAGAATTAATAAAGAGTTTATTGTACAACAGAATGAACAATCTCAGGAATTTATCCTATTTCTAATCTCTTTAGAGGAAGACGTAGGTTGGCTTTCTTGCAGTTTTGAAATGTGGCTAGATAGGCAGACGAGTTGTATCTAGGGCCATACTTTATAATGCTCTTTCAATTTGGCACGGTATATTTATAACTTTGAACCAAAGACACCATATCTTATATGATTAATCTGCTAAAATGCTATATAGATTTGTGTTTTTTTTTTTTGTGCATACTTTATTAGATTTTCGCTATAACATGTAGACGTTATGTAGGCACTTCCGTATTCTGATGCACAAAATCACTTTGGCACAGATCTTCTGGACTTCCCAGTCCTCCAATTCTCCTCCCACCTCCTTCCCAGCTGTCTGTGGGAGAGCGTTCTTTGGCTATCCACTGCTTCTATGGTCCTCAACATTGCCCGTTTCTTTGTACTTCTTCAAAAGAGCTTGGACAAAACATCTGAAAACCCCTGTCTGCCTTGAAATTTCAGCCTGGGAGAGACCTTGCTGATGCAGTATAATTACCTGTACTCAGTCTTTACATGGTTTATGACTCTTGACATTATACTGTCTTCAGCAACCTCACCTTGTATTCTGAGCTTGTCCATCACCCAGTTTTATTCCTCCTACACAGCTGTTTCTGTTTCAGTTAATGATTTTGTTTCAACCTACATATTAAATTGATGATCATTAGCACCTGTTTGGTATAACTGTTTAATCATACACCTGACTATATGCCTACAATATCCCTGATTTTGTGCAAGTGTACCTAGAAGAATTGATGCTGTCTTACTCAGTAGGGGAGTGGAGAGGATCCTTTCAGCACCATGAACAACATCACTCCATTAACCCTTAGAGTGACATAGCAATATGCATTGCACACCCCTGTGACACTCAAAGTGTTAAATATGAATCTTTTTTTCATGTATGATTTGTATCATATTTTATACATGTTGTGCACTACCAAGGGAACAAGGCTGGGGGTCAGACAGTACCCATGGAGATTTGTGGATACCAGCTGCCCTTCAGCCTTGTTTTCTTGCCTACTGGAAGCCATATAACCCCATGTACACTGCCTGGCCCCCAGACTTGTTCCCTTGCCTACTGGTAGCAACTGATCCCCATGTGCACTGGCTGGGAACAAGGCTGGGGGGTGTCAGATCGGTTAACACACAATGGTGATGTTCCCTTCCCCCAAAAATATAGTAATCTGACATTCTACCCCAGAATCTGAATATCTGACATACTGCCCTCCCAGTAAATTCCAACATTTTGCACCATAATGTAGAGATCTGACATGTGGCCCCTCCTCCCAGTAAACTCTGCATCACGTAGGTCATAGAATGGAGGCTTGACTAGGAGGTACTTTTGGAAGGCAGTGAAATGCTTCCTGGTTGCTGCATTCATCACCTATTCTATTGGATATAAGTGATCAATGCCGGGGGTAAGGGGGACATCAGAAGGGGTCCTGATGCCTCCCACGAGTTCTGATTTTATAAAATATGTACTATGTATTTTTAAAACTATATATAATTGTTATGGCGAAGCATATATTAGATATTAACTGTGTGGGCACCATATATCGGATTTTACTGGAGGGGTCAGCATGTCTGATTTTACAGGGGAAAGGCAGTATGTCAGAGCTTACTGGGTGGGCAGAATGTTGGAGTTTACTGGGTGCAGCATGGAAGATTTCTACATTATGGTGCAGAATGTTGTAGTTTATTAACGGGGACAGCATGTCAGATTTTTACATTGTGGGACAGAATGTTGGGTTTCTACATTGTGGGTCAGCATGGGGAACATCACCCCACATACACTGCCTGGCACCCGCAGCCTTGTTCCCTTGCTTAGGCAGTGACCATGAGGATTTGTGGCTATCAGTAGGCATGGAACAAGTCTGGGGGCCTGGCAGTGTACATTGGATTCTGTGGCTGCCAGTGGGCAAGGGAACAAGGCTGGAGGACAGCTGGTAGCTGCAAATCCCCCCAGACTCTGTCTGACCCCCATCCTTGTTACCTTGGGAATGCATAACATGTATAAAATGTGATACAGAGCTGCGGGATGATTATGTACTGCTCATTGTACATTTTGTAACCCTTTGAGTGCCACAGGGGTGCACAATGCACATCCCTATGGCACTCAAAGGGTTAAGGGGGTGATGATGTTTGTGGTGCTGAAAGAATCCTTTCCACCCCCTACTGGCCAAGTGGGGGCAGCAGAGAAAATGCTCTGAGACTTCAGGATTGTCATACTGCTGGTGATGTGCAATGGAGGTCATCCCTTCTACATCAACGGCAGCTCGAGAACCTTGTATGCTAATGGGGACCTTCTCTTCCCCTTCCCTTGCATCCCTAAATATTATTACATATGACGATGCATGTCAACATCCCAATGTCAAAGTACTTTGAACGCGTTGACAAACTCATATCACCATGTCATCGGCCTTTAGTGCATCTTCCCTGACGACTTCTCCAGTGAGATGAACTCCAATTCTGTGGAGTGCAGTAACATTAGCATCTCCTCTTTATCACCTCTTTATCACACTTCTCCACTGATTTAAGTTATAATTTTAATCCTTTGAATGCTAGAGAGGTCGCCAACAAATTGTTTCACTGTGTGTTGGAGACCTCTCTAGTATTCAAGGGTTAAAACTCTAATTTAAATGAATAAATATGTTTATATATATAGTGCCACAAGTGTACACAGCAATTTATTATCTAAGGGTTTAGACAATGCAGGGTTAGTGCTTGGCAAACTGAAACACTAGAAGTGAGTTACCCTTTCAAAAGTTTACAATCTAAAGTGATAACTTATGTACATCAATATCACCTTTTAAACCATCTCCAAGTCCTTCTTGCAAGCTTCCCAGATTGACATCCAACCAGGAGCTCTGCATCGTCCTGAACAGACAGTGTGACCAAACAAACCCTGTGACCCAGCACTGTCCAACTTGAGGTAGAGAGCCAATCCCGAAAGCCCATCCCAAAATGCACAGCTTTTAGTCCAAACGAAAAGCTGTCACCTAATACAAAAGCACTCATATCTTTACACTGTTATATCACAAAAGTGTGGTTATAGACATTTCAGAGGAAATGTGATATTAGCAGTTTACATTGAAATACATTAGGAGCACATATTTAGACATAATATCTGAGAATGCATGTGCATAGGACACAGGTGCCTCTGTATCTTCCACCCAAAGCTGCCCACAAGGTTCTGGGAATGTGGCCAGTCCAATCTACTCCTATCATTCCTTGAATGTCAGGGCTCTCTGATCTACCTTCTCCGTCACATGCTTGATCCAGCTATCCCACGTTCTCCCATCCATTAACTGATAAGGCAGTTCTGCTAGAATGAGCTAAATTCTCCCTGAAAAGCAAAGATTAACTCTTTCCATGTTCTTCCTCCTTAGCCCAACATTTTCCATCTTGATGACCAGAAAATTTTACACTCACAGTTGGAGTTGGATATAGAGCATCATTAAGCAGAGCAAGCCATGGCCAGTTGTGAGGAGGGTGCACTAGGGTGTGGAAGGCTCACAGGATGCACATCTTTATATAGATAGTTATCTATATGTATATATAATCTAGCCACGTAGCAAAGCTGCCATAAATAAATGTATATAGCCAGATTTTTCCAAGGATTTATATAGTGGTGGAATTATTGAAATTGTGCTATAGCCTACAACAGAACACCACAAGTGGCAAAGAGGTATGGTTATTCTTCCTTCAAGCAGACATATTAAGGACTTCTGTATACTTTGGTCTGTATATCTGTTACCCTCTGATATATACTGGATACCTTCTATCCTCCCTATACATTGTTCCCAGCACTTCATCACATTATGGCCCTGATTGAAACCCTACAAGAGTTTAATAAGGATGCAGAATCTTGGTCATCTTATGTCAAACACTTGGAGCAGTTCATGAAAGTAAATGATTTCAATGAAGACAAATAGGGAACTCTATTTATGGCCATGGTAGGGGGAGAACCATATGCTATTTTGAGGGACTTACTAGCTTGTGAAGCCAGCTGTCAAGTAATTTCAGGACATGGTCTTAATACTTACCACCAATTATCAGTCTAAACCTCTTGAAATAGTGGAATGTTTAACTTTCACACAAGGAAACAACAGCAAGGTGAAACTGTATAGGCATATGTCATTGAGTTACAAAGAGTAGCTTCTAAGTGTAATTTTGGGGCACATTTGATAGAAGTTTATGTGGACCTTTCATTAAACTATTCAAAAGTGACTTAATTCCAAAAAGATTTAACAGACAAATCAGCTATTGATATCAAGGTTGCCATGGAAATGACTGACAAGGATGCCTCTCAACTGCAGCCATTTAACGCCACACAAAATGCTTCAATTATGAGAAACTTAATGATGTTTTTAAACTTGCCAGTGCTTATCCACGGACAAAGAGATGATGTTTCAGATGTGGGTCATCTGAACACGATGCTCCAACTAGTCGTTTTAAGAAGGAAGTGTGCTATAACAGCACAAAATGGGGACATTTACAGAAAGTTTGCAGAGGCCCTAAATCAAACTGAAGCACATCTAGGGGTGCTACATGACCTTCTATTATCCAAAGGATTTTCAATAAGCTCAAGAGCCTGATAAGCTTTTCGAAAATGATGGCTGGATGGCCCACCTGAGTACTCAGCAGCTGGGGAGATAGAGTGACAGAATGCAAGTTACCATAAAGATTAAGCTGCTATTACTATGGACTTGGACATAGCTCAGCTGTGTCTGTAATTACATGGAAGCAGTTACACAATTCTTTATGAAGCTGAAGCCCACATCAATTCAGTTAAAGACTTAAAGCAGTAATTTACTGAAACCCCTAGGCTGCACTTGGGTCATAGTTACATTTAAGAATCAAGATCATCAGCATTGTTATATGTGGTGAAGGAGGAAGGACCTTCCTTTTTCAGGCATTCCTGGATCAAGGTGATGGGTATGCCAGAGGTGACAAGAAACATCTGTGCCATAACACCTACACAGCCACTCATAATTGCCTGGTGGGTGTGCGAGTTGCAACAGAAGTTCAAAGAGGTGTTTGCCCCACTCTTGGTAAGGTCAAAGGTGTATAAGCAGATTTACGGTTACAAATAGGTAGTTGAGATCCAGTTACAGGGATTTTAGAATGGCACTCAACAGTCAACAACAAATTGATCAGTACTTACTTATATGATTGGAGAAACTGTATGCAGCTTTAGCCAGAGGGACAACTTTCTAGAAGCTAGACTTGATACAAGTTTACCTACAGTTAGAAATACATTCTAGTGGTCATCCCCTCTTGAACATCAATACCCACAAGGGTCTATCCTATATAATAATTTGCTAAATCGTGTGTAACGCCCGACATGCACAGTAGACACTGCTGCGAGTGCGGCAGTCATGCGCAGTAGAGACTGCCCGCGCCGCGGCTGATATAGAGCTGGGTGCTCCGAAGGAGCGGCTGCCAGAGGCACTGTGGCCCATGTAACGGGCTGTTCAACTAGTATCATTATAATTGGATGGCATTCGGAGTAGTCTCAGCACCGGCCGCCTTTCAAAGAACCATGGATTTGATACTAGCAAGCATGCCTTATACCAAAGGTTTATTAGATGGCACATTAATTGCCAAATGAATCAGCTGAAGGTAAATTTGGACACATGTAAATTCTAAAAACACAAACTAATGTTCTGCACATGTGATCAATAAAGATGGTATCCTTTTAAAAGGTCACACGCAAAAGAATGTGCGACCACATATCTCAATAACCTTGTTTCAATTATACAAATGTCAACCTGAGAATCTTGCAAGTGCGTGAAGCCGTGAGATTTTTAGGTCGTGCTAGCATGCAAAAGAGCATGCGACCACATATCGCATTAACCATGTCGCAATTATAAAAATGGCGACCTGACAATCTCGCACTACATGAAAGCGTGAGATTCTCAGGTCGCACTAAGAAACTTCGTAATCATCGCTCCCTGTTGATGAGTGCTGCTCCAGCCTCTCTTTCCCTCTTTCTTTTTTTTTTTGGGGGGGACAACTGCAGTATGACTGTGACTGTCAAAGAGCATAATCAGTAAGCACCTATTTGCCATTATAGTTATTTATTTTATTGGCATTCTCCTGTGTAGGATATACCAAGTACTATATTATGTGTATCAGTGTTTTGTTTGCTTGTATCAGCTAGACTTAGAGGGTGTTCGGTTGTTGTTTTTTTTTTTTTTTGCGCCGTCTAAGATCCAGTGATCACTTTTTTTACAGTTAATGAATCCATTACACAGGACAGAACACACAGTCTGTGTGCTTACAGAGCGGAGAGAGAGAGCGTGAGAAGGAGTGGTACAGGAAACAAATTGGGCTGTTCAGCAGTCTGCATGCTGAAAGAGCAGAGAGAGAGGGAGAGAGAGGCCGGAGCAGCGCTCATCAACAGGGAATGATTCAGGAGGGAGAAGGAGTGGTACAGGTACATGGTTAATGCGATATGTGGTCGCACACTCTTTTGCATGCGACCTTTTAAAAGTGAACCAATAAATATATCTTGCACACAGATGAAGTCCAAGCCTTGGTGCACACATTTTCACCTTCAGATGTATCGCAGTGTATCTTAGACTGTTGAATTACTACCATAGGTTTTTGCCAAACATCACACATATTTTGTATCCATTGTACAGATTACTGGAATCCAAAACTCTTTAGCAGTGGACCAGTGATTGCAGAGGAGTTTTTCAGCAAACATTAAAATTGATTCTACATTCAAAGATGCTCATCCATTATGACCTCCATAAGCCCATCACTAGACTTGTGCACGACAGAAATTTTTGGTAAAATTCAATTTTGGACAAAATTTCATTCGTTGACTCTGCAATTTGGATTCGACCTGCTCGACTCGGACGAAATTCGACGACACTCCAAATTATTGGGTGACTTTAAAATACCTTTAAAAATACAATAAAAATGAAAATTAAATAAGTGGAACCATTTCCAGGGTCTAAATGAAGATTGTGGAACAGGGTAAGATAGGCATTTAGCCTTATGGTACTATGGATGAAGTAGCTAAAGTATGGATGTAGCAATAAGGCACTCTGCCTGCCTACACAATACACAGTCACAGCTGTGGGACTGGCTGATGTATCACTCTGAAAAGTATTCAAACCAATTCCTCATATTAATTTTAATGTTTAACACAGAAACAAAGCTGTCTCTCCCTTGCGGATGCAATAAGGTACTAGGCCTGCCTATAGAACTGTGAGACTGGCTGATGTGTCACTCTGAAAATTATTCAAACAAATCCCTACTATTACTTTTAATATTTCACACAGGAACAAAGGTGATTTTCCCTTGCTGTGGTAATAAGGTACTAGGCCTGCCTACAGAACTGTGAGACTGGCTGAAGTGTCACTCTGAAAATTATTCAAACAAATCCCTACTATTACTTTTAATATTTTACACAGGAACAAAGGTGACTTCTCTTGCTGTGGTAATAAGGTACTATGCCTGCCTATAGAACTGTGAGACTGGCTGAAGTGTCACTCTGAAAATTATTCAAACAAATCCCTACTATTACTTTTAATATTTTACACAGGAACAAAGGTGACTTTCCCTTGTGGATACAATAAGGTTCTAGGCCTGCCTATAGAATTGTGAGACTGGCTGGTGTCACCCTGAAAATTATTCAAACAAATTCCTACTATTACTTTTAATGTTTAACACAGAAACATAGGTGACTCTCCCTTGCGGTGGTAATAAGGTACTAGGCCTGCCTATAGAACTGTGAGACTGGCTGAAGTGTCACTCTGAAAATTATTCAAACAAATCCCTACTATTACTTTTAATATTTTACTCAGGAACAAAGGTGGATTTTCCCTTGCGGACAAAATAAGGTACTAGGCTTGCCTACATAACTGTGAGACTGGCTGAAGTGTCACTCTGAAAATTATTTAAAAAAATCCCTACTATTATTTTTAATATTTCACACAGGAACAAAGGTGACTTTCCCTTGCAGTGGCATTAAGGCACTAATACTGGCTGCCTGCCTATGCCTATGCCTAATGCTACCTGCCTGCCTGTCTACACAACAACTGCACACTCTAATATATCCTGCTTCTTCTCTCTCTCAGCTCCAACAAAGCACTAAGAGGAAATTCAAGCTGTCTGGGTGTCTGTCTCATTAGTCCAACTTCCATCATGAAACAAATAAGCTAACTGGAATAGAGACATAGTGGGAAAGTAGCACATGAAACAGAGAAGCTAATTGGACTAGAGACATGGAGGGAAAGTATGGAGGGAAAGTAATCGCTCGAGGGTAGCAGTGGCCGAATTTCTGAAATTTTCAATGACAATCGGAGCAGGGCTGGTCAGATTCAGATTTTTTTTGGAGAACGACCCTTCCCTTTCAGATGACCTGAATGTCGCTGAATTAGCCCTTTTTTTTTTATAAAATTCCGAATGTCGACTAACCAAATCGCACAAGCCTACCCATCACTCTAGACTCAGTATAATGATTCACTCTACGGGTTGGGAGCAGTGTTATCGTATGTGATGCCTTATGGTTCTGAACAATCAATAACTTTCGCATCCCAATTCAGAACAATTACAGCAAGATGCATTATATATTGGAGCTTTTGTTAAAAGGATTAAATATTGCTCCCATGAACAACATGGAAATGAGGACACCCTCTCACGCCTTCCCCTGTTGAACCACCAGGATGTACACTCCCATAGCAATGAGGCCCCTCTAGCGTTTTCTTTACTATTACGTACAGATCAGATACTATTACAGAAGCTACCCATTTAGATCAGGTGTTACTTTCAGTATATCCAACATGGAAGGCCTGCTTTGACACCTTCTACTTTCACGCCATATATGCTGGGTGGAATTTCAACTCACCACCCAAGGAGACTGTGTGTTCTGGGACACATGAATAGTCATTTTGCACTCACAGAGACAGCAAATATTGGAAATTTTGCATGAAGTTTATCCTGGTATAGTAAAAATGAAAAAAGGAGCTTGAGCCTCAGTCTGATGGCCATCAATCAACGAAGCTATTGCAGCAAGGGTAGGTCCAAGTTGTGTATATTCTCAATGCCAGTATCCATCAGTACCTGTGCAATCTTGGGACATGTGACAATGACTATATTTGAGTTTTGCAGGCCCTGTTATGGGTACAACTTACCTTCTGTTCACTGATACTTAGTTCAAGAGGTTTGAAGTATGGCCAATACATTTTATGATTCCAAGATTTGAGTCCTCCGACGCATCGTCTCTACTTTTGGGTTGCCTAAGCAACTAGTGATGAAAAATAAACCATAATTCTAGTGTGAACTGTTTCAAGAGTAGGGGTAGACAAAAGGTCCCATTGTGTTTCCACGATAAAACCACGTGGTTAACGCTTTTTGTGGGAAAATCCACTTTAAATAAACCAATTAAAATCTTTGGTGTTCTAGCCCATTGCCAAAGATGTTTTGATATTTTTTTCAATGGCTACAAACTTTTTAACCCTTTACATGTTTTTCACCTTTTCTCTATAAAAACTTAATGTTTTCCAGGAAGTGAAACACAATACAAGCAGAGAGAGAGAGGGTTCTAGGGTTATGTTTTATTTAGTACAATTGAGTCAGGAAAGGCTCATAGTGACTGCTATCACTATGAACAACTGGAATACAATTAGAAGGAGGAGTTGGATGGACCATTATGCGTCCAGTTAGTCTGAGGAGGAGGAAGTGACCACTACCAACATTAAAGGGGCTGGATTCCCTGATTCCTCAGACCCAATGATGGCCAGTCCCCCTACATCACCCCTAGGGATCTTGGGGAAATTTGTGTCATGGGCAAAGGAAGAAGAGGGTAGTAGAGTGAGCAAGACAGGTCAGCTACCTGTGATTCCTGCCAGTGCTGTGCCTGCAGGGTATCTTGTGATTCTCAGGAGGGGTGTTTTAGGAAATGATGCCATGTGTGACAGCAGGGGACCCTAAATCACACTTTCTATCCCCAAGCAGTCTTGCCAATACACTAGTACTAAGAAAATTCAGCACTAGTGCTAAGAAAATTCAGCAGCTACAGAATGTTAGGAGTCAGGGAGGGTGTGATCATACTAGTAGCGAGGAAGACTCAGAGACTGAAATTGATGTGATTGGTGTTAGTAGTAATAGTGATCTTGAAGCAGCTGGTGGGATTAATGTTACCACAGAAGATTCTCCTGATGATGCTGAGGTGGTGGGGGAAGTAATGCAGAGCAGCCAGACTACCAGTCAAGGAAGCACACAACATTCCCCTGACTTGGAGTTCCCTTCCCCCACGGCATTGTCTAGGTGGAACATAATCCTGACAAAGACCAAAATGGTGGCTAGCAGCAATAATACCACCACCACCATCAGCAAAGATTGGCTCCCTACCCCTGTGTGTGTTGTTCAGCTCAACAAGAAATGTGTAGGGGACCCTCTGTCACATTTATCATTACCACCAAATGGTGAGACATCTGTAATACAGAAGCAGCAGCAAGGAGGGACTGGTGGTGGAGATGATGATGGTGGAGAAGCTGAGATTTTCAAATTTGCAGAGTTTGTTGCTGCTGTAATTCCTGTTACTGTTGAGTTGTAAGGACAGCAGGATGCTGAGGAGTAGGCTAATGTGTCACACACCACAGTGAACACAGTGGGAATGGGGTCCAGTGATGCGTGACTAGGACAGGTTCCACTTGCCAGCAGAAATACTCCTGATCCTAGTTGAAATGCTGATTCTTAGGCAGTAGCAGCAACATCAACCTCTGCTCCAGCCAGTAACTGCGAATGTGCAGGAGAAGTAGAAAGACGCCATTTGACCTTTTCCCTCCCCCCTAAAGTCCTGTTTGTGGGACTATTAATCTCTTGTGGCAGACACAGTGTAGTCTATAGTCTAAGTACATACTCATGGTTTTGGAGGAGTGGCAGGTGGAGAAGCATTATTGGCTATCTTCTTTTAATCACATATACCTGAAGTGGTGGGGGATAATTGTTGTGCTGCATCACTGGTGCTAATAGTGGCAAGTGGATCCATGACCATCCATCACCCATATTACTGCTGTTGTTGATCCCATTCACTTGGAGCTGCCTAATCATCCTGCTGCTTAAACGACTCAGCAGCAGCAGCATGAACAGCAGTTGCAAATGTAACAATGACACCAGGGCAATTGGCAATCACCACCATAACATGACCTGCTGGCACTAAGCCAGTAGGGCATTTTTTTCCTCAGGGCTTGTTCTTTCAAAAAAATCAGAGGCCTACAAAAAAAATTTGAGGGGCTTATTTCTAAAAAGCCTAAGTCCTACAAATCATTGATTTCTCAGGGCTTGTGAAACTAACAAGCTGTTTTTATAAACATCAGGGCTTGTGATACTAAGATGCCAAATTGATAAAAATTATCCATGATTCCTCAAATCATGGATTCCTCAAATCAATTTTTCCTCTGTGCTTGTGCCTAACACAAGTCTAAGGCCTACAAATCAATGTTTCCTCAGGGCTTGGGCTTCTAACAACAAGTCTTTGTGTATTTATTTTTTTATTAACTGTACCCCCAATCCCAGTCAACAACCCCCTCCAAAAAAAAAAAATCCCTGTTAACTGATTTATTCCCCACACTGCACCAACACAGGCACCCTCATACTCCTTTTATACTATGCTTTTGGCAAATAAAATAACATTTGCTATGCGTTGTGTGTAAATTCAGTGTTCCCAATGATTTCAATGCAATGAGCTAGGCAAAAAGGTGGAAAAGTGGAACTTTTCGTGGGAAATTATTCACCAAGTGGGAATTGCCATTATTTGCCCATTTTGGTTTGAGGCAAAAATGTTCACCCATCCGTATTCAGGATTGCTAACAGGATATTGTGTGTAGCATATGTGCACTGCTCCTTATCATCCAGCAACTAACAGATCGGCTGGGCGATTTGTGCAAAATGTGAAAGTGCCTTAACTGCCACAGAGGGAACTGATGATCAAAACACAACGCTGTATGACTTTTGGCTGCTCACTTTTCTATGGGGACATATCCAGCATATTTACTGTTTGTCCATCCACTCCTTAAATACCCCCTGATGTCACCCACACTGTCCACATGTATCAATCTTGTATGGCTGGAAAAAGAAACACTTTCAATTTATACTTCAGGAAAAAGGATATGGGCCCATTGTTATCAGGGGCCACAGAGATGACTTTATAGGTGCATCAAGGAAGTGATTGGTTTCAAATTGTATATTGTGCAGATGGATCAAGGCTACATCTGGTGCAAGGCTACACCTGGTGCAAATCAGCTACACCAAATGCCCTGCAAGCAGACTGGTACCCAGTACTATAGAGTTGCAGAAGAGGATGAAGATGTATTCCTAACTTTGTCTGAAGGGTCAACAGAACTACCAATATCCCCAGTCCAGACTGATTCTCCTTTATCACCAATAGTCACTTTGACAACTCAAGTGCAAAGAACAGTATGACATAACAAACCTCCAGAGATATGTGAATGTACCGAAACTTGAGGAGCTGGAGGAAACCATAATCATAGCTGTCCACTTTCTCTCTGTCTCGCTCTCTCTCTCTCTCACTGTGATGTTTGTTCTTTATGTGTTGTGCATTTCTGCTTTTCTCATTGCAGTGAGAGAGGAGATGTGGTGTTTGGTTGAACAGAGGGGAGAACCGTTAGGTCACAGTTGCCAGACCATCGATATAGTAATCAGACAACGAGACTGGAAGTTCGGCAGCAGCAAAAGATATCCATCATCATTAAGCAGAGTGCGTTTTGGCCAATTGTGAGTAGGCTGTGTTAGGTGTGGAAGGCTCACAGGATGCACAGCTTTATATAGATATCTACTAGCAAAACGAATGAGTAGGCTCTACCGGCCTTGCCAATGTACAGGGCAAGGCAGCCTAACAAGGACTCAGTGTAGGCAAGTACTGGTACATAATGAAGGTGGTCTCAGGGACTGGCGAAGAGATGGAGCAAACCAGTCGCAAGTGCTGGACAACAAGGAGGCCTACCGCTGCTGTATAGGAGTCAGCAAGCAGCCGGTGAATAGGAGCAAACCAGTACCCGCGTACTGGACTACAGTGAAACACAACCGCTGCTGTAAAGGAGCAAACCAGTACCCACGTACTGGACTAACACAACTGGTGCTGTAAATGAGCAAACCAATACCCGCGTATTGGACTACATGGAGACGCTACCGGTGCAGAGAGGTGGCAGTAAGCAACTGGAACACATTGGAGTGAACCAGTAACCGCGTACTGGACTAACACAACCGGTGCTGTAAATGAGCAAACCAATACCCGCGTATTGGACTACACAGAGACGCTACCAGTGCAAAGAGGTGGCAGTAAGCAACCAGAACACATTGGAGCGAACCAGTACCCGTGTACTGGACTAACACAACCGGTGCTGTAAATGAGCAAACCAATACCCGTGTATTGGACTACACTGAGACGATACCGGTGCAGAGAGGTGGCAGTAAGCAACCGGAATACATTGGAGCGAACCAGTACCCGCGTACTGAAATACACAACCGGTGCTGTAAATGAGCAAACCAATACCCGTGTATTGACTACACGGAGACGCTACCGGTGCAGAGAGGTGGCAGTAAGCAACCGGAATACATTGGAGCGAACCAGTACCCGCGTACTGGACTACAGGAGTATACCACCAGTGCTGTAAAGGAGCAAACCAGTACCCGCATACTGGACTACACGGAATACGCCCAGAGATCAGAATGTCGCCAAAGCGACCATGATAACGGAGAATATCCAAGATGATCCAGGAGCAGGAGGGACAGCCAGGCCGGGACAGGAAGCTGGAACAGTAACGGCAGTCAACCGGAGCAGGAACAGAAGCAAGAACGTCAGCCCAAACCGGATCAGGAACAGAGGCAGGAACCACTTCAACAGAGAAGGCTGTCAATCAGGTAGGCCGGCAGAAACTGGAGGGTAGAGGATTCAAACAAGGCCCATAGAACACAGGAAACAAATGCAGGTGGCTACTGACATAGAGACATCACGAAAGGGCAACCAAAGGGTGTCAGAACCCAGTCTATATAGGCAATACTGACAGGCAGCCAATGGGAAAACCTCACAGATAACTGACAGGAAAAGGCAGCAGTCATGGGCACCGTGATAACATCACTCACATTATACGCAGTCAGGAGTGATGTACACATCAATCACATTATACGTATCCAAGAGTGACGTACACATCAATCACATTAAATGTACCCAGGAGTGACATACACATCAATCACATTATACATTATACTTACCCAGGAGTGACATACACACCAATCACATTAAATGTACCCAGGAGTGACGTACACATCAATCACATTATACATTATACGTACCCAGGAGAGACGGGGTGTACACATCAATAACATTATACACTATACATACCCAGGAGTGACGTACTCATAAATCACATTATACACTATACCTACCCAGGCGTGACGTACACATCAATCACATTATACACTATACGTATCCAGGAGTGACGGGGCGTACACATCAATCACATTATACACTACACGTACCCAGAAGTGACGTACACATGAATCACATTATACAGTATACATACCCAGGAGTGACGTACACATCAATCACATTATACATTATACATACCCAGGAGTGACGTACACATCAGTCACATTATACATTATACATACCCAGGAGTGACATACTCCTAAATCACATTATACACTATACCTACCCAGGAGTGACGGACACATCAATCACGTTATACATTATACGTACACATCAATCACATTATACGTACCCAGGAGTGACGGACACATCAATCACATTATACATTATATGTACCCAGGAGAGACGGGGCGTACACATCAATAACATTATACACTATACGTACCCAGGAGTGACGTACTCATAAATCACATTATACACTATACCTACCCAGTCGTGACGTACACATCAATCACATTATACAATATACGTACCCAGGAGTGACGTACACACCAATCACATTATACACTATACCTACCCAGACGTGACGTACACATCAATCACATTATACACTACACGTACCCAGAAGTGACATACACATCAATCACATTATACATTATACATACCCAGGAGTGACGTACACATCAATCACATTATACATTATACGTACCCAGGAGTGACGGACACACCAATCACATTATACACTAAACCTACCCAGGAGTGACATACATATCAATCACATTATACACTACAGGTAACCAGAAGTGACGTACACATCAATCACATTATACACTATACGTACCCAGGAGTGACGTACACTGTAACGGAGCATAGTCCATTACTGGAGCCCTTGTCTGGGCCTGGAACTGTTATCCCTAGAACCCCAGAAACTGTGGACATTTCTAGACCCAAAGAGACTGACAACCATGGACTGCTGGCTTGCTTCCAAGGAAATGGGCAGTAAGGGTTAATTATTTGAGTTTGGGCAAAATTTCTTCCAACGTGTATTGTAGCCACTCAAGCCAGTGTATTGTGAACTGTATTCAGACCCCCTGTATTCATTCAAGCCCCTCAAGTCTTTGTGTCCATTGTCTGAGTTCAGAAACCCTTTTGTGTTTGAAATGTAATCATGTCTGAGTCATTGTATTTGCTAGACCATCTGCTGCTGGTCCTTTGTCTTACATATTGTGATTGAATTATGTCCTTATTGTATCTGGTTGGCCCATGTATTTCAATGTAGCTGAGTTGTATAAATATGTTTGGTTTGTTCCAATAAAGTTGAGAGAGTTACTCTGAGTGAACAAGGAGTCCTGGTGTCTTATGTTTCTATGGTATAAAGCGGCCACTTTGACGCCTATCTGAGCTGAGTATCCTGCATCGTCAGCTACCTGCTGCCAGCTTCCTGCGACTCAACTTCGTATGCTGTCAGGCGGCGACATGGACTCCGTTTTCGACCTTCTGTTGGTTCCTGTGACACATATCCTATTAACCTTTCGACTGGGAGTAAAGGCCTCACTCTATATTGCCCGGAGTTCCAGCCTGCAACTCTTTGACTGCTTCAGAGCCTTGTAGACCCCAACTCGACTTGCATCCTTTGAGGCAGAGTCGACTACATCGGGATTCAATGCTTCTGCAAGTCGACAACCAGACCGTCCATCTGCTTGACCGGTGCATCCGACGGCACCAGTCCGGCGTTGAGAGGGAAAAACCCG
Organism: Rhinophrynus dorsalis; assembly: GCA_037306005.1. Classification (NCBI taxonomy): domain Eukaryota; kingdom Metazoa; phylum Chordata; class Amphibia; order Anura; family Rhinophrynidae; genus Rhinophrynus; species Rhinophrynus dorsalis. Next base: position 122,884,393 of record CM074721.1, read on the forward strand.
GGAACGAAGGTGGAAAGTAACGCGGTCCCTTCTTACTTCCGTTACATACACATCAATCACATTATACACTATGCGTACCCAGGAGTGACGTACACATCAATCACATTATACACTATACGCACCCAGAAGTGACATACACATCAATCACAATACATGTACCCAGGAGTAACGTACACATCAATCACATTATATATTATACTAGCAATATGTGACTGCGTTGCCCATCATTGTAGTAGGGTATGTGTTATGTAGCATTTTTTGTTTGAAATGTTGTAGGTGGCATGTTGAAGGTATTTTGTAAGAATTTTTTGTGTTTGTTTGTATTATACATTTTATTTAGTTGTATTGACTGATGATTTTTTTGTGTACTGTGTGAAGCAGAAAGAATCATATTGCACACATACATAGACACACACAGATACAGTGACATATACAGACATTGATCATACATACACACATACATACATGCGTATACACACACACACACACACACACATACATACAGATATTATTACTGTCCTGTAAGTGCCAGAGGGGTAGGCAAGGCATTGCTCATTGTGTTGCTTAATCTTCTGGCACTGAAAGGGTTAACCAGCTGTCCCAGTATGTAGTGAGAGTCATGGAGTGGACTCTGTACATGCACACTCAGGGGCTGCCAGACAACCGCCGGCCCGGTTCCCTGGCCAGGAAGACACCTCCTGCCCCAGGCCTCGGCCAAGAGCATTACTAGGGACGCAGCCCAGGCACTGAGAGCGGGAACTGAGGAGGGATGGTGTGTGTGGTGTGAGCAGGGATGGTGTGTGTTGTTGGAGCAGCTATAGTGCAGCATGTATATTTTTTGTGCCAGGGTACTTACACAATGAAGGTGTGTGACATCGGGCAGAGAGCGGCGGTGAAGAAGCTTGTGTGTAACAGTGTGTACTCCAGAGTGGCCCCAGCATGATCTGTCTCCAGCACCTCAGCCACAGGTAATAGCTGCATCCAGCTGCTGCTTGTAGAGAGCTCCTTGAAGGGCCACATGACTGGGTTGTTGCGGGGTGGAGTGTTGTGCTTCATGAAGGTGGAACATGAAGGATTTGGTACTGGGCCTGTCTGCCTCTGAGCTACATGAAGCAGCTGGGCTTCCTGCAGCAGAAGCACATTGTGCACCAGGTGCCGAAAGCATTGTTGTGTTGCGGATACCAGAAATGAAGGTACACTGGAGCCGATCCCGCCCTCTCTTTGTTGGATCAGCTCGTTGTGTGCCTCAGGTTGGTGGAGGGACCCCTGGAGACTCTGTGTGTGTGTGTGGCTTTTGTGTGTGTGTGTGTGTGTGTGTGTGTGGCTTGTGTGTGAGTCTGTGGTGTAGGAGCGAGTGGCAGCCATTTTGTTTTTTCAGTCACTTGAATAGTGGTGGGCGGGCTGGATAGTGGGGGCAGGCCAACTCCCTGAATGATTTAAATCACTCTTCCATTGAATCACCCAATGGGAACAGTAACTCCTTACTTAAGCTGAGGTAACATAGCAATATTACACACGGTGGCTCTTCAGTTGAGGCACAGTAGCAATATGCTGAGGGATCAAATAGAAAGTGGTTTTTGAGGCTTGCCCTCTGTAACATACAGCAAAGCATCTCTCTCCCTTTAAGGAGAAAGGGCGGTAATCAGGAAGCAGGAAGTGGAGGAGTCACAGTTGAAAACAGACAGTGAGGTGACTGAAGAGATGAAAAGAGTTAAATAAAAGAGTTGCTATTAAGTTTATCCCTGAGTTTGTTTTTTATGGAAACATTACACCCTCGTACTGAAACAGAGTGTATGGAGGGTTACAGTTATCTGTGGGAGGTGACACAGTGTTTATGGAGCGTTACAATTATCTGTGGGAGGTGACACAGTGTATGGAGGGTTACAATTATCTGTGGGAGGTGAAACAGTGTGTTTGTGGGGTCATGATCCTGAGTGAGAAGTTATTGCGAGTGGCAGCTATATTTTTTTGTCAGTTGGATAGTGGTGGGCGGGCTGGAGGGGGCAGGCCAACTACCTGTATGATAAACACGCCCCCATTGAATCACCCAATGGGAGCAGTAATGTCCCCATTGAATCACCCAATGGGAGTTGTGTCTCCTAATGAGACATAAATTACGTAATGCGGCATTCTGTTCAATGTGTGTTTGTTTTCTGAGGAGACATAAATTATGTTCTGTGTGTGAGGTACCATAAATTATGCAATGAGGCTTATTCTTTTATATATATAGATATGTATAATCCGGCCGTGTAGCAGTACTGAGAATAAATCATATACCTCTTCATTGATCTTGGTCGCAGCATGGGTCACATTGTGGGTATCATCTGAGATATAAGTGCAGCCTTCAGTACCTATGTGGCCGCATATTCCTCCTTGGCTGGCCATCACAAAATCAATAGCAATTCAGTTCTGCAAGGAAACAAGTTAGTGCTTTAATTTGAACAGTAAGATACATTTTGAAAGACATCAGTGGCAGCATTAGAGACAGTTTCTAACATCAGTTAGCTCAAAAAATATTTGCTTGTTAATGTAGACCCCTGCCCCAGAAAAGAATACCTCTACAGGAGTTTGCAAGAAAAGAGAAACACTTCTCTTAATTATAGCAGCCATGGGTAACTCATATTGCTTTCTAATTTCAGGGATGAGATAGTCTAGATAACATAAAACCTAACAACTATCAGGAAGTCTAGGTATACCCTATGACCACAAACCCAGTGTGTACCATTAAGGGGCAGCAGAAAGATACATTTGATTGCAATTATACCATGGTCAGTTACCCCTTTCACAGCTATCATGTTTGGATATATCACTACTAACCTCTGGACAGATAGATTTATAATTACATTACGTTCTCCCTACTTTAATACCTTTTGTTTCCTTCTCTCTAACCAGACATAGTCCACTCCTTTGGCCACTATTGTTAGGAGGAGAGTCTCACTATTTAAGGGTATAGAGTAATTTTATGGTCAGGCGTATCTGTTACATTACTCTAAAAGGTACAGTAACACTTAACTTGAAAAAAATTTATATTGTATGGTTTATCCCCCTGAGTAAAACAAGGGTACTCTCACTGCTTAAAGATGTTTTATTCAAATGTTATTGCAGCTCAAAACTGAATTTTTTAGGTGCAATATCTCAATGACCTGAAATTTTACAGTGCCACTGTTGCTACACCATCCTATGGACAGCTGTGGTCAGTTGACCATAAATCTCCATAGGATGTGTAGCAACAACTCCACTATACACTTTCAACCCATTGAGATATTGCATCTACAAAATTCAAGTTCGACCTTCAATAACTGCTGAATAAAACATCTATAACTTGAATACACACACACACACACACACACACACACACACACACACACATATATATATATATATACTAGCAATATGTGACAGCGTTGCCCGTCATTGTAGTAGGGTATGTGTTATGTAGCATTTTTTGTTTGAAATGTTGTAGGTGGTATGCTAAAGGTATATTATAAGATTTTTTGTGTTTGTTTGTATTGTACATTTCATTTAGCTGTATTGACTGATGTTTTTTTGTGTACTGTGTGAAGCAGAAAGAATCATATTGCACACATACATAGACTGTTGTGTACCCTTGTTATGCCAGAGATCATTAAGGAATGTCCACAAATATGTGAGGTCAATGGAGCAGCAACATGATGGCTCCGTTTATTAGGAGTACACAAAAACTGTTTGCTAACTGTAATACCTCCGGATGACTACCGGAGGGTTAGTGAGTACTTGCTAGTTAAGTAGCTAGCCTTAACTGCAGAGCGGCAGCAGGGGATCCTTCTGGAGCGGAGACTCGCGCCCAACTGAGACTTCCGGGTAAAGCATCTGCTTTATGACGCGCCGGCTGCTGACATCATCAACCGGCGCCTGCACTCCCGCATCAGCAACAGATCTTGATCACTCCACAACACCTCTCCCTTTCCTGAAAGAACAGAACACAAACAAACAACAAAAACACAGGGGTGGGAGAGAGATAGAGGGAGAGACTGGAACATCTTCATGGCCGCCGCCAACTTCTGAGAACCACATCTGGTTCCCATCTCACCGGAGGACGGGATGCTCGTATTGGCCGTGCTCTTACAGTTGGTGGTGGTATTTCTCCTGGACTACTAGTAGCTGCACTAGTCGAAGGTAACTCTGAAGTACTCGATGGAGTCCCCTGACTTTCAGGCATAGGTGGCCCAGGTGTCAGAACAGGAGAGTCTACTGGCCAAGTGATATCATCATCAACTCCGGAGTCACCTGCTGAAACTGCCCCACGAGAACCTGGCCGCAACTGGTCCACATGCCTCTTCCACTGTAAACCTTGAGTGGTGCGGACTATATAAGTCCGAGAACCTAGCACCTTCAATATTTGGCCAGCCACCCATTTCCTTGAACTATGGTAGGTGCGGGCCCACACCCTATCCCCTGTTTGAAAAACAGGAGCCAGCAACCTCACCCCTGGAGCAGACCTGTGCGGAGGGCTATTGGAAATGGAAGCAGGCTGCAGAATGTCCAGTTTCGTGCGGAGAGGCCAGGCAAACATCAGAGAAGCAGGAGAAATGCCTGTGGCAGCATGAGGAGTCGTCCGGTAGGAAGACAGAAACTCCAAAATGGTCAGCGAGAGGTCATCAGAGGGCGCAGCTGCAGACAGAGCAGCTTTGAAAGTCTGCACAAACCGCTCCGCTAGGCCATTAGTAGCAGGGTGATAAGGAGCAGAGGTGCGATGTTGAACACCAATGGAGGAAAGGTAAGCATGGAAAGCATACGCAGTAAACTGAGGGCCATTGTCCGTCACCAACACCTGGGGTAAGCCAAATACTGCAAAAATCTGTTGAAGGACTTTGATTGTCACATCTGTAGTGGTTGAAGACATGGGCCAAACCTCCGGCCATTTCGAATAAGCATCCACTAGGACTAAATAGAACTTGCCCCGCACTGGCCCAGCAAAATCCAAATGCAAGCGTACCCATGGACCGGGTGGACGGGGCCAAGGAAGGACAGGAGCAGGACTACGATGTTTCTGAATCTGAGCACAGCTAGCACACGCACAAACCCAGACATCAATATCAGCATCTAGGGAAGGCCACCACACAGAAGCACGGGCATTTTGCTTCATCCGAACCACTCCTGGATGACCTTCATGAAGAATGCGAAGAGTGGTATCCCGTAAAGACACCGGAATGATGACCCTGGAGCCCCACAAAAGACACCCCTCCGATGTACTGAGTTCCAGCTTCCGATTCCAATAAGGGCGACACTCAGAGGGCACAGAGGAGGGCCAGCCATGAAGTAAGAACTTGTAAATCTGCCGTAAAACGACATCCGTCTTCGTGGCCTCTGCAATGGTTTGTGAGGTACATACAGTGGTATAACAAATGTGATGCTGATCAGACATCATGGAAACTGAAGAAGACGGGGTAGAGACCCCACAAGGTGGCAGCGCTAGAGGCAGGCGAGACATAGCATCCGCATTGGCATGGTGGTGATGAGAGCGATACTGGATGGAATAATTGAAAGCGCCAAGGTACAGAGCATAGCGCTGTAAATGGGCAGCCGCCGTTGGTGAAATACCCTTTTTAGGGTTAAAAATAGCCAGGAGCGGCTTATGATCCGTAATGAGAGTAAAGGTCCGCCCGTAGAGGTACAATGTAAACTTTTGCAGCGCCCACACTATGGCCAAAGCTTCCTTATCAATTTGCGCATAGTTGCGCTCTGCTGGCGTCAAGGACCTGGAAGCAAACGCAATGGGCTGCTCAGACCCATCCGGCATAAGATGTGAGAGCACAGCTCCGAGGCCATATGGTGAGGCGTCACAGGCGACCGTCACAGGTTTATGCAGGTCATAGTGGACCAAAACTTTGGAAGACAAAATCATCTCTTTGGTATTCCTGAAGGCTTGCTGACAAGTAACATTCCAGTCCCAAGGGGTATTGGACTCCAGCAACCGGTGTAAAGGATGCAAGACATGTGCCAAATTCGGCAAAAACCTGTGGTAGTAATTTAACAACCCCAAATATGAGCGTAATTGGGAGACATCCTTTGGAGCTGGAGCATTTACAAGAGCCTGCACCTTCTCACTGGAAGTATGTAAACCGTCCTTGTTAATCACATGACCACAGAAGGTCAAAGTAGGTTGAAAGAATTTACACTTCTCCAAATTTGCTTTTAATCCAAATTCTTGCAGCCTTTGGAGAACAGCTATGACATTGTTGCGATGGTCTTCATGCGTTTTCCCCATTATTAGCATGTCATCTAATAAACATTTAGTATTAGGAATCCCTTCCAGGATAGTGTCCATCGTTCTCTGCCAGAGGGCTGGGGCAGAGTCTACGCCAAAGACCATCCTTTGGTACTGGTATAACCCTTTATGGGTATTGATCGTTAAATACTGACGACTATCCGGGTGCAGTTCTAATTGCAGGTACGCCTGTCGTAAGTCCAGTTTTGTAAACGCCTGGCCACCCGCCAAAGATGCGAACAACTCTTCAAGTCGTGGCAGGGGATACTGTTCAATATCCAGTTGGCTATTGACGGCCATTCTAAAATCTCCACACAGGCGAATTTCCCCTGTCTTTTTAATCACAGGAACAATCGGAGATGCCCAGTCACTGCAGGGTACTTTTTTTATGACACCTTGATCTTCCAAACGGAGCAACTCTCTTTCCACTCGAGCTCTGATAGCAAATGGCACAGTGCGGGCCTTGCAGAAGCGCGGAATGACTCCAGGTTTCATCTGTAACTGTGCCTGCATGCCTTTAACAGTCCCCAGCGTAGGGGCAAACACGTCAACAAAAGTCTGTTGGAGCTCGGATACCCAATCCTGAGGGCAAGAAGCATGAACAGCCGGAACAGAGGAACGGCTACGCACAGTATCTGGCATTCCAATTGCTTGAATCCACGCTCTCCCAAATAGTGGAGGGCCACCCTCCTCCACAACATACAGCTGTACCCTATAGGTAAAGTCTCGGTAAGTCACTTTCACCCAAGCAAAACCTAATGGATGAACAATATGGCCACTGTAGGTACGAAGGCTCATAGTAGTAGACTCCAGGGATAGGGTAATGTGCGCTTCTTGTAGTCTGCGGGTCATTAAGGACACTGAGGACCCAGTGTCCACATCCATAAGTACCTCCTTATCGTTAATCTTTAGAGTCACTTGCATATTAACATCAGGACAATCCAAATTGTTGACAGTAAGATGAGCCAAGCAATCTCCATCCTCAAAAGGTTCCTCCGTGTCAACTGTCTGACGTAACATATTAGTCTCAGTGCGCCTATTGCCCTTATCTGCGCCTCGTGGTGCGCGGGCACTCCTGCAAACCTTGCTCAAATGTCCTTTCTTGGAACAGTGAAAACAAACTGTCTCTTTAAACCTACATTGATTGGCATCATGACCACTGGCGCCACAGCGAAAACATTTTCTCAGTGCTTGAGCATGCGGAGTAGTTGGTTTAGATGGAGTTAGCTTCAAAAGAGCGGTGGCCCCTTCCAGGGTAGGTGACACATGTTGAGCTTGTAAATGGGTTGCGTCACGGTCTGCTATCTCCATACCCACTGCAATATCTGGGGCAGATTGATCTGTTAAAGTTTTCTCTGACAGCAGACGCTTTTGGATGCTTTTATTTAATAGCCCACAAACGAACTGATCTCTTAAAGCTCTCGGGAGATGAAATCCAAAATTGCACGTGACCGCCAACCGTCGCAGTTCCACCATATATGCCTGCACAGATTCACCCTGATGCTGTTTCCGTGAGTAGAAGCGAAAACTCTCAGCAATTTCTAAAGGAGGAGGTTGATAATAATTGGTAAGCATGTCCAGCAACTCTTTCAGAGGTTTATCACCAGGCTTCAGTGGTGCTAAGAGATTCTGTAAAACTGCGTAAGGTTTCCTCCCCACCACAGTGATAAACACAGCAGTCTGTTTCTCAGCAGGGATATCATTTGCCTGCATAAACTGGTCCAGCCTGTCAGCATAGGAGGACCACGTTTCCACCTCCTCATTAAACTCCTGCAAGGTGCCAAACACATGCGCCATCATGGTAGCGCTTCAGAACACAGCAAAATAGGAAAATAAGGAAAGGTCCAGGAATGTAGTAATAGGCAGCAACCAAAAGTAATCCCCCCCCACACAGAAACAGAGGGTGTTGGATCCAGGAAGTTGTAATCACTAAACAGGAATCTGCAGCAATGTAAATGCAATTGTAGTCCACCAACAGCAACAGGAGCAGAGATCCAGGAAATTGTAATCCACTAAGAAGAATTTGCAGCAATGTAAATGCAAGTGTAATCCACCAACAGCAATAGGAGCAGGGATCCAGGAAATTGTAATCCACAAAGAAGAATTTGCAGCAATGTAAATACAATTGTAATCCACCAACAGCAACAGGAGCAGGGATCCAGGAAGTTGTAATCTCCAAACAGGAAACTGCAGCAATGTAAATGCAATTGTAGTCCACCAACAGCAACAGGAGCAAGGATCCAGGAAATGTAATCCACAAAGAGGAATCTTCTTGCAGGCAGGAGAGATTCAGGTGAGTCCAGGTATTATAATCCTCATTGCCACTGTTGTGTACCCTTGTTATGCCAGAGATCATTAAGGAATGTCCACAAATATGTGAGGTCAATGGAGCAGCAACATGATGGCTCCGTTTATTAGGAGTACACAAAAACTGTTTGCTAACTGTAATACCTCCGGATGACCACCGGAGGCTTAGTGAGTCCTTGCTAGTTAAGTAGCTAGCCTTAACTGCAGAGCGGCAGCAGGGGATCCTTCTGGAGCGGAGACTCGCGCCCAACTGAGACTTCCGGGTAAAGCATCTGCTTTATGACGCGCCGGCTGCTGACATCATCAACCGGCGCCTGCACTCCCGCATCAGCAACAGATCTTGATCACTCCACAACATAGACACACACAGATACAGTGACATATACAGGCATTGATCATACATACACACGTACATACATGCGTACACACACAAACACACACACATACAGATATTATTATGCTCCTGTAAGTGCCAGAGGGGTAGGCAAGGCATTGCTCATTGTGTTGCTTAATCCTCTGGCACTGAAAGGGTTAACCAGCTGTCCCTGTATGTAGCGAGAGTCATGGAGTCCACAGTCCCTGAAGTGGACTCTGTACATGCACACTCAGAGGCTGCCAGACAACCGCCGGCCCGGCTCCCTGGCCAGGAAGACGCCTCGGCCAAGAGAGTTACTAGGGACGCAGCCCGGGCTGAGGAGGAATGGTGTGTGTGGTTGGAACAGTGATGGTGTATGTTGTTGGAGCAGCTATAGTGCGGCATGTATTTTTTTTGTTCCAGGGTACTTACACAAATCAGGTCTGTGACAGCGGGCAGAGAGCGGCAGTGAAGAAGCTTGTGTGTAAGAGTGTGTACTACAGAGTGGCCCCATCATGGTCTGTCTCCAGCCCCTCAGCCACGGGTAATAGCCACATCCAGCTGCTGCTTGTAGAGAGCTCCTTGAAGGGCCGCATGACCGGGCTGTTGCGGGGTGGAGTGTTGTGCTTCATGAAGGGAGACCATGAAGGATTTGGTACTGGGCCTGCCTGCCTCAGAGCTACATGAAGCAGCTGGGTTTCCTGCAGCAGAAGCAAATTGTGCACCAGGAGCCGAAAGCATTGTTGTGTTGCGTATACCAGAAATGAAGGTACACTGGAGCCGATCCCGCCCTCTCTTTGTTGGATCAGCTCTTTGTGTGCATCAGGTTGGTGGAGGGACCCCTGGAGATTCTGTGTGTGTGTGTGTGTGGCTTTTGTATGTGTGTGTGTGGCTTTTGTGTGTGTGGCTTTTGTGTGTGGGGGGGACTATTGTGTGTGGGGCTTTTGTGTGTGTGGGGGGCTTTTGTGTGTGTGTGGCTTTTGTTTGTGTGTGGCTTTTGTGTGTGTGTGTGTGTGTGTGTGTGTGGCTTTTGTGTGTGTGTGGCTTTTGTGTGTGTGGGGCTTTTGTATGTGTGTGGCTTTTGTGTGTGTGTGTGGCTTTTGTGTGTGGCTTTTGTGTGTGTGTGTGTGTGTGTGGCTTTTGTGTGTGTGTGTGACTTTTGTGTGTGTGTGTAGCTTGTGTGTGAGTCTGTGGTGTAGGAGCGAGTGGCATCCATTTTGTTTTTTCAGTCACTTGGATAGTGGTGGGCGGGCTGGATAGTGGGGGCAGGCTAACTCCCTGAATGATTTGAATCACCCAATGGGAACAGTAACTCCTTACTTAAGCTGAGGTAACATAGTAATATAACACACAGTGATTCTTCAGTTGAGGCAACATAGCAATATGCTGAGGGATCAAATAGAAAGTGGTGTTTGAGGCTTGCCCTCTGTAACATACAGCAAAGCATCTCTCTCCCTTTAAGGAGAAAGTGCGGGAATCAGGAAGCAGGAAGTGGAGGAGTGACAGTTGAAAACAGACAGTGAGGTGACTGAAGAGATTAAAAGAGTTAACCCTTTGAATGCCAGAGGGGTACGCCATCCATTGCAAAGCAATGTGTTGCGTACCCCTCTGACATTGAAAGGGTTAAATAAGAGTTGCTATTAATTTTATCCCTGAGTTTGTATTTTATGGAAACATTACACCCTCGTACTGAAACAGATTGTATGGAGGGTTACAATTATCTGTGGGAGGTGATGCAGAGTGTGTGTGGAGGGTTACAGTTATCTGTGGGAGGTGAAACAGAGTGTATGCAGGGTTACAATTATCTGTGGGAGGTGACAGTGTGTTTGTGGGATCATGATCCTGAGTGAGTGTGTGTGTGTGGACCAGGAGAAGTTATTGATATCCCCTACTTCAGGAGCAAGTGGCAGCTATTTTTTTTTTGTCATTTGGATAGTGGTGGGAGGGCTGGAGGGGGCGGGCCAACTCCCTGTATGATAAACACGCCCCCATTGAATCACCAAATGGAAGCAGTAATGTCCCCATTGAATCACCCAATGGGAGTTGTGTCTCCTAATGAGACATAAATTACGTAATGAGGCATTCTGTTCAATGTGTGTTTGTTTTGTGAGGATACATAAATTATGTTCTGTGTGTAAGGTACCATAAATTATGCAATGAGGCTTATTCTTTTATATATATATATATATATATATATATATATATATATATATATATATATATATATTACATATCAAGTGTCACTGTGCCTTTAGTGTAACAAACAGCCAGACAGTATTATAGGTATAATAGAGGTATTCTGGTTAGCATTTCTAAGGAGAACGAAGGACATCCAGAATTCATAGATATTAATAGAAATTAATGTTAAAGGGTGATGACCTTAGAGATTAAAGGCAAATGAAGACACACACAGCAATTAGTGACATTAGTGAAGTTGAGATAAGCAGATGTTTAATCCAGTTAGGAGTTATAAACTGGTGCAGAGAGCAGAGGACAAAAGTACAACATACAAACAAGTCTCATAGTCATGATCATTTCATCTAGATACAAATAAACCTGCAATCAAACAGGGCTGGATTTGTATCCCAGGTTCCCCTGGCAAGGCTAGTGCTACCCATGGTCATACCCCCATTTCTCATATGACCCCACCTCCACGTCCATCCACTATTTCCTGGTACAGAAAATACCACTGTCAATGTGAGCAGGTTAATGTTGGACTGATGGGTGATACAATGTCGAAGTTTAGTGAATACAGTCTATGTGTCTTCGACAATGCTCCGACAGGACATCAACATTTTCAGCCTTTAGTGAATCTAGGTCTCTTTGTTATTGTGGTCTGGGCAACAATAGCTATATAATAAGGATAAGATATATGTGGTATTTAATTGAGGGAATTTAACACAAATGAAATGGGAGAATGTCTATGTGAACAGATTAATTTATAGATGATATATAGTGAGGCAATATATGTAATGAATTTTATACATGTCATTCAACTGAAACCGATGATAGGAAGTAATTTGACTATCTTCCTACTCACGGACTTTGAGGTTGAACGCCCTCTATACAACAATTGTTTACCCCTGAGGAAAAGGTAGCAACTTTGTACCGTGTTGGATGAAAGGCCCACCAATATTTCCTGTGGAACTGGAGACACGCCAGGAAGGCATCATGGTCGAGACCAAAAAGGATTTCAAGGCACCAGCAACATACACTGATCAGTACATTGATGTGTTAACTTACAAGAGTTTGGACAGTAAGCATATACCCTTGGAGGGTACCAGTAAGGGGAAGCATTAAGGAAACAAATGCCATTCATATATATCTATATATGGTGTGCTTTCATTAACATCAATATCTAGTAATTAGACTCTTTGGGCTTTATTTAAAGGTAGGTATTAACATAGCCAGCAGGGCTAAAGTGAATACCGGCTGTTAAACTAACATGTTTAATGCGGTATTTAAAGGTCCTACCCGCTAAAACTCTTGTGGCTGAACGTCTGTTTTGTGCGTTTAGTTCCCAAAACTCAGCTAAAAGCAGCGATATTGGGAACTGAAAAGTAAAAAACAATTATCTATCGGTGCTTGACATACTGCCAAGCACCGATCATTAACTGATCCATGTTACACTTACCTGTCATCCACTGTCCTTCTGTCTTCTCTTCTTTCTCCTATCTTCCGCCTTCTCTTCAGACTTCTGTCTTCTCTCTGTAAAATAAAAGAAGTTAATTAACACCAAACATGAACAAAGACATTCCTGAACCCTTTGAGTGGCAGAGGGGTACGCAAAGTGGCTGCTCCAAGTAGTGGATACATGGAATAAAAAGCTAAGTAGACATACTGGGCATTAATGGATGGCATTTATGTATGTCTATGTGGATCATTGTTTTGTTTGTTTTTTTGCCAACGTTTTGTGCGGTAAGTGAGTCCCTTATCGGATTTTTTCAGCTAACGCAATGCTTTAAATGGCAAAATGGAACATTTTTTTTAATGGGCCAAAACACACGTTAGAGTAAATGCCAGCATACTGGATAAACTGCCATTAGCAGTTCATTACATGGCCCTTTGTATGGCTTGCTACATGTTAAAACACCTGTTGGTGTTTTTTGAGCTTAACGGCTGCCTTTAAATCTACCCCTTTATCACTTGAATGTGATAGCTTGTTACTATGTAAGGCTGCACTCATCACTGGTATCACCCCACTTATTGTACTGATTTCTATACTGTTATACACTTTCCAGTGTCACATGCAGATGATTTTTTTTTGTTCTCCATCTCTGTGTGTTGGAGAATTGTTATTTTATGTAGCATTGATTTTAGGTATTATTGTTTTATTATTTTATATTTGGATTAAATTATTTATATTATTTAGGAACACATGATCCCTTTATGTTTTAGCACTACAAACATTGAGATTATAAATTTTTGTAGATTAATATAATATTTCAGCACTTACACATCCTTTTTTATATCATAATCCATCTATAAGTTTGGGTACTCTGCACACTTTGACATATAACCATTCCAGCTAATGATATTAAGTTGTATTATTATTTTTTTCCCATATGACATTCTACTTCACTTAGTGGAACAAGCGGCTAGAAGAATTTTCTGTTTTATCTCATCACCATATGAATCATCCAATTATCATTCATCTTCATCTATTCTATCTTACCATCCTCATTATCAAGGTAGTACCGTCAGACATTTTATGGACTATTAACTATTGGGGTAACCCTTTTTTTTATATATCCACTAATGAAATATTCATTATATGTTGAATTATTGATAATCAAGACTGATGTGAGTTTTAGACATATAGAGGAGTGGCTGACATCACTATGATAACGAGGTGTGGTGTGCATATACTGTAAAAGAGTGTGTAGCACAATATGTATAACACATAGGACCTATAATGAGGGGGGGCACATTCAGTGTTTCCACAGTATCTATCTACTAAGTAACTCAGGAATAGTTTTCTAATATAATTTTCCTAGCTCTTTATTGCAATCCAGTCACCTGGTTCCAAGGGATGGCACTACAGGACATACTTGAAAACGAGAGGAATCTCAATGTATTCTTCCTAGTAAAACATTTTATAAATAAATAAATAAACTGTTTGTAACTGGGCATGGGCTGAATGCTGACTGCAGGTATATCCGGTATTATGTGCATCAGGCGGCTCTGCAGCATTGCCGAGATTGCGTTTATAAAAAAAAAAATCTTTCACTAAAACCAAGCACACGTAGAAGACCGTTTCAGTGAAAGAATAATTTTTTATAAACGTGATCTTGGCTCAGCTGCAATGCCGCCTGATGCACACAAGACTGTCGTATGACAGCTTCCCCTGCAGTCAGCGTTCAGCGTTCAGTCAGGGAAGGGGGAGGGAGGGGTATTTTGAGCGCTATCATCTCTCAAACAATAAGGGTTTGAGAGATGACACTGGGGGCAATAAGTCTCTTTTTAACAAAGCTACAATATGGGGATTATTAATTTGCAAATATTACCATCCCTTTAAGCTTGTTTGGCACAAGCCCTAAGGAAACACTGATTTGTAGGACTTAGGCTTGTTAGAAACAAACCCCCCAAAATGTGTTTATTTTTTTGTAGGACTATGCTTTTTATATATTTATTTATTTTTCAAAGCCCTGAGAAAAAAAATAAAAATGCCATACTGGCCTAGTGCCACTGGCCATTGTCAAATGTCCTCCTGAGTACATAATTGTGGAATTTGCAACTGCTGTTCTAACTGCTGCTGCTGAGTTGTTTAAGCAGCAGGATGATTAGGCAGTTGAAAGGGAATGAGATCAACAATAGCCGTAACATGGAAGATGTATGATGAAGGTTCCACTTGCCACGACTGGCTCCAGTGATGCGTCTGAGGCAGTAGCAGCAGAATAAGTAGCCCCCAGTCTATGTGGAGACAAGAAGAAGTTGGACAAATCTTCTCCACCTGCCCTTCCTCCAAAATCATGGGTACATTGTTATTAGAATATATTTTATTCCCTTGAGAGCAGGAACAGTGGCTCTCATCAGCAACTGCAATGTGCACAGTGTGTGTGTGGTAAATAACATCTGGGGGCACAACTGTATCCAAACACCATCACTGTTACAGATTATTACACTTAGAAACGGAAGGTTTTTGGTAAAACACAGTTTTATTAGCACACAAGGAATAACAGTAACCCTTGCGGGTCCAGCATACAGATAAATGGTAAACTGACACAGGACAGGTTACAATGATATGATTAACCCACAGTCCAGTATGTAGATACAGTATACAGTACTGACACAGGTCAGGTAAATCTCATATGATACAGTGTAAATATGACAGAATGATACTTATTAGGCCAAGGACAGTAGTTGGCCCTAATAGTGGAAGGCCTAAGGTAGCTCTCTACGCAGAGAGTAACAATAGCGACTGCAATCACAAGGAACAGGTGACGCCAGAATAGAACTGGCTACACTGCCCCATAGGAAGGTGGTTGCCAGTGATACAGTGAACGCTCACCAGAGACTGCAAGGTCAACGTGACCCAGTGCTTAGGTCCATAAGGAGCAACGTACGCCAAACTGAGACTACCGATACAGCACGAGTGCCCAGCTCCGCCCCGCAAGTGGTTAACGAACGCTCCGGTCTGCAGATGTGAAAATAGCCTGAGACGCCCAACAGTAACTCAACCTCAGGGACAGCAGTAACAGACCAAGCGATCGTGGTGCAACCGGAAACTACCGGGATGGAGCAACAGGCACAGTGAGGATCACGGACTGGACTACTGCACAGAACCGAGGCAACTGGAGGTCTGGTAAGACCACTGAAAGCGAGAGCAACTTGAGTACACAGCAGGAGCAGCAAGCAGGAACATTACAGGAACAGGAACTTCAGACCAGCAGGGTCAGTACACGGAGAAGGAACGTCAGCCAAACCGGGTCGGTATACGGAGCAGGATCGCCAGTCAAGCTGGGTCGGTACCCAGAGCAGGAACGATAAACCGGTAGAATAGTCAGGCAGTCCGGGTCATACACTGGTATCATAGGAGAGTAACAGAACAAGCGCTAGGCAACAGATACACCACGAAAGGGCATCGCATAAGTGACAGCCCAAGGTATTTAAAGGCTGTCACTGGGAGGAGAAAAGACAGTGTATCCAATAAAAGATATCAGGAAGTAAACATGTCAAAATGTCGCCCATATGTCACGGACACTGTGATAATGACACCCAAAACCAAGTACTCCCGCTGTCACTATAACAATTGTCCAGACCCCGCTAAGGACACATGACAACTTGCTGACAGTTTAATAGTAATGATGAACCCTTCCTGCCAGCATTTTAGCATATTCTGAGGGATGGAATCTCCTCAAATGCAGCTTGATGCACTGCTTGCAATTCTCCTGCACCACACTGTCATGTGTGGTCAGTGCACCACACAGTGTGCAATGGGTATAGACGAACTGCCACATCCTAGCATCAACAGAGTGGCTATCATTTGGCGGGGGTGGTATTGATGAATGTTGTGGATTGGCAGAAGATTTAGTTACCCTAGAAGGTGATGGCAAGTTAGTTGTTTCACTCATCATGGAACTTCCAGTCTCTGCCTGGATTGCTCTATTCTTCCTCCTCTTTGATCTCTGCCTTACCTCTTGTTGCCTTTATGGAAAGTCAGGGGGTACAGCAACAGCGGTGCTTAATTTCTGTGGTGGGTGTTTGGCTTTAACATGTTTGACATAGATGTCATGTTGTCTGTGTTTCATGTATGATGTCAGGGAGCTTGTGCTAAGGTGTGTTCCCTCCTTTCCTCTTCTCATTGACTTGCCACAAATTGTGCACAGTGCCATTGCTGATATCTTCACTATGCCTGCCCAACAGAAAAATAGTCCCACACCCATGACTTCAGGGTGAGGGGGAAGGTGGAGAAGAATGGCCTCTTTCTTCTTGTCCTCTACATTCCCCTTCACTTTCTGTGGCAGCGATAATGTTGCTGCTGTTGATGCTATTGCCTCAGATTCAGCACTGCAACTAGGACCAGGAGTATTGCTGGCACTGGCAAGTGGAACCTGTCCTAGTCCCACATCACTTGTTGACTCCATTCCCACTGTGTCCATGATGACCTGTGGCATACTAGCCTGCTCCTCATCATCCTGCTGCCCTTGCATCTCAGCATCAGGAATTAGAGCAGTTGCAAATTCCTCAAATTCCAAAATGTCATTGCTAGTGGTGGTGGTGATACCCATCCTCATCCCTGTCTCCCATTCCTTCTTAGTTTCTGCTAAAAAGGCCACCGATGTCTCTTTCATCCCATCTTCTCCACCATCCTCATCACCACCACCACCACTAGCCCCTACCTGTTGCTGCTGCTGCTCTATTACAGATATGCTGCTTGGAGGAGGTGACAGTGAGCAATGTGACAGAGGGTCCCCTAATGTCACACTTGCCATTTCTTGGTGACGTGAAGAAGGCAGACAAGCAGCAGTATCAGCAGGGACAGGCAGCTGATCTGTGCTTCTGCTGGTGGAGGTATTAATTGTATGCCTGCTCTCCACCAACAACAGTTCTGGTCTCTTAGTCTTCAGGATCCTGTTCCATTTGGACATTTTAGTGAAGCGAAGGGGAGGACTCCCAGGGTCAGAGGAATGGTGTGGTCTCCCTTGACCGCTAGTCTGGATGCTCTCCAAATTTTCCCCTACCACTACGGCAGCTTCACTATTACTGCTTCTACTCCTAACACCAACCACATCAAGTTCAGCCGCAGTCTTCCTCCTCAGCCTCACAGTCAGTAGCAATATGAGGATATTGTTGTTGATTACCCCCTCCTACACTCCTAACACTAACAAGCTACCGGACCTTAGTAGTAGTAGTAGTACTAGCACTGGCGGGACTGCTTGGGAATGGCAAGTGTGACTTAAGGTCCCTTGCTATCACATTTGGTATCATTTTCTCCTTCCCCCCTCCTGAGTAGTACAAGAAACACTAGTAGCAGGTCCATCACTGGTGTCAGCAGGGGCAGCCTGTCTGACAGCATGTACAGTACTAGTGGTAGCAGGGGCAGCATGTGTGGCAGCAGGTACAGCAATGGTGGTTGCAGGTACAACACTGATGGCAGCAGGTGCAGCATTAGTGGCAGCAGGAGCAGCACATCTGGCAGCAGGTACAGCAATGGTGACTGCAGGTACAGCACTAGTGGCAGCAGGGGCAGCACATCTTGCAGCAGGGGCAGCACATCTGGCAGCAGGTACAGCAATGGTGGCACTGGCAGCAGGAGCAGCACGTCTTGCAGCAGGCACAGGCAGCTGACCTGTCCTGCTCTCACTAGTACTACTCTTTTCTCCCTCCCTTCTCATTACCTTTTCTCCCTCCTTTCCCATTAAATTCCCCAAGATCCCTTAGGGTGATTTAGGGGGACTGGACAGCATTGGTTCAGTAATACTAGTCACTTCCTCCTCAGACTCAGTGGATACATAATAAGGGACCTTCCAGTTCCTCCTTTTGCTGCTCATAGTGATAGCAGTAACTATGAGCCTCTCCTGACTCAATTTTCAAAATAAATAACAGCAGAACAACACAGCATGTCTACCTCACTCTGTAGCTGCTTCTATTGTGTCTGACTTCCGCAAATACACAATCTTTTTATAGCTGAAAAGCGAAAACAACATAAATCAATGGGTGGAAACTTTCTAGCCACTAAAAAATTGGCTGGGAATTTTGGACAGTGGGTGAAAAACACGTAAATTTTACTCCCTGTTTGAAAAGCAGAATTTCTCATGAAAAAGCGTACAATAACATAGTTTTCGCAGAATTTCTTGAAGGAACACAGCAACAACTTTCACCCATCCCTATTTGTAACCTGTTTATACATTTTTCATTCTGCTTTTGTTTTGGCTCTTTGTTTAATAATTGAAGCACAATGGAGATTTTCCACAATACTTTCATATCACTTTAAAAAAATAAATAGACACCAATGAAACATGTAAGAATTGATTTGCAAAGGTAATAGCTGTTTGAAATGCTTAACAATACACAAATCTTTTAGTTGTAGAATTACAATTAGAATTAAATAAACCAAGGCTGGTCTGTTTATCTCTACACAGCCTTTGTCATTGTAAAAATCAACTTGAGATAAGTATTCATTTAACACTTAAAAGCAATAGTAATGTTTCAAAATAAAAGCAGCTCCAATTAATCTTCATAGTATTTGGGCCAAGGAGAGTGTTATTTCAATACTGATAGAGTTGTAGTTCAAGAGTAATTGAATGATAAAGTATCCCCCTCCCACTCCTTTAACTGATGTAACACTGCTCACCTCAGAACAGAAATGTGGTGTCCAGATGCCTTGCAGAGAGGGACAATCTTCAATTAGCATAAGAGAAAAACTTGTCAAGAGGGGCAGGGTTTTCATTGTTCTCACAGTAAGAAGATTGTCCCTTGCTGTGAGCTGTCTGGTCTTAAGACCAGATTCCACATCTGGGGTGAGCAGTGTTACATCAGTAAAAGGGGCAGGAGGGGGATACTTTATCATTCAATTACTCTTGAACTACAACTCTGACAGTATTGAAATAACACTCTCCATGACATAAATACTGTGAGATTAATTGAAGCTGCTTTTATTTTGAAACATTACTATCCCTTTAAGTAACAGAGGGGAGTTCACAACATTGCTATTCAATGCATTGCACACCCAGCTGGTCTTTAAAGGCTTAAAATACATATTGATTGGTTAAGAAAATATATATTGTGGGGAGGAGCGAGCGCTTGATGGAGACAGACGCGTGTTAAAGGGATAGTAATATTTTAATATTACTAATCCCCATAGTGTAGCTATTTAAAAAAGAATTCAATTGCCCCCCTTTATAGTTTGAGAGATAACTGTAAGCAAAATTACCCCATCCCTCCCCCTTCCCTGAAGTCAACGTTGTACTGACTGCAGGGGAAGTCTGTCGTATGACAGGCTTGCGGCTCTGCAGCTGAGCCGAGATCGTGTTAGTAAAAAAAAAATTATTTCACTGAAACGGTCTTCTACGTGTGCTTGGTTTGCAAGCACATGTAGAAGACCATTTCAGAGAAATATTTTTTTTTACTAACGCGATCTCGGCTCTGCTGCAGAGCCGCCTGATGAAAATAAAACCGGATATCCCTGTAGTTAGTACAACGCTGACTTCAGGGAAGGGGGAGGGAGAGGGGAACTTTGCTTATGGTTATCTCTCAAACCTTTATGACACTGGGGGCAATTTAATTCTTCTTGAAATAGCTAAAGTATGGGGATTAGTAATATTAACCCTTTGAGTGCCGGAGTGGTACAGAATGCATTGCAAAGCAATGCATTCCGTGCCACTCTGGCACTCAAAGGGTTAAAGTATTACTATCCCTTTAACTTAGCTCCTGCTCCGCGAGCAAGAAATCACCAGCAAACCTAATTTCTTCATGATCTTTATGATGGTAAAATCCTCTAAGAAGTCTTCAAGGACACCTGGCACATCAAAAGATGTCAGAACAGGGTCCTCTCAACCTATGAATAACTACTTGATTAATCTTGAAGCGGGCATGACGAGGCCTGGCAAGATGGTGCTGGTTCATCCCTCGATAGACCACATGCCTTATTCCTCGGACGGAGAGCTAGAGGTTGATGAGTCCCCGTCACCCGAGGACCTGTCTCACATTAGCCAAGAGGTAGTTACGAAAGCGGACTTGGCGGCATTCACCCTACATATCAAAAAAGATCTGGCTTCTGTGGTGGAACACGTCAGATCCGCAGTTTGAAATGAACTATCACAGATCAGGGAAGACCTCAAACAACAAGGCCACAGAATATAGACGATAGAGCAGGATCAGGTTTCCCTGCATATCTCCTTCCAAGCCTTGGACAACAAGTTCGTGGCACAAAGCAAGCTGATATCCCAAATTGCCCAGCATGTTATCAACTTGGATAACCACGGGAGGAGGAATAATTTGAGGATCCGAGGCCTACCTGAACTCGAAGGCGCCGAAGATACCCGCCAGTTGGCGATTGAACATTTTAATTATGTGCTAAACAGAGATCCATCGGTGACAATGGTACTGGATCAAGCCCATAGGGCACTGCTCCCTAAAGATCTGGCTGGAGGAATTCCCAGAGACATAATATGCTGCATCCACTCATACAGCCTAAAGGAGGATATCCTTCAGGCAGCAGTGCCGCACGATTGAATACAAGGGATCAACCATCCAGATCCTTCCTGATGTTACTTGGGTGACTCTACAAATGAAAAAAATGCTGGAACTCCTTACAGACCTCATGTGGGGGGCTGAGATTCCATAACGATGGGGTTTCCCGTTGACGCTTTCAATACAACAGGACAACAAAACTTTCCTGATCAAACATTCAAGCGATGTTCTGGCTCTGTGCAAAGCTCTTCAACTAGAGACTCAAATCCTGCTGGACTGGCAGGCGTTTGTAGATGGAGACGTGCCTTTATAGCTCCTGGCTCTCCAAAACCAACCGTTGTTGAGCAGACCCCAGCGCCAGAGACGATGCAGACCACATTGAGAAGACCTCACTCAAGGTGGTGAAGGCGACCGGGTGAATCCCTAGGCATTGGGTCATATCTGAGGCTACCTAGAACTGTTCCCACTGTATGCTGCACCATATTCCTCTGAGCTCCATGGGCCTAGGCACAACTGACTGGCTTAGTCCTTGGATTACTCACCCCGCTCACTGGAAAAAGTAGCCAGACTCTGATGTTACTCCGGGACTATTGCTGAAACCATCTCCTGCTTTTAGGCTTCCCTCGACACAGACCTCTTCCTAGATTTGAGACCTCTTCATTCTGACCCATGGTTTCTAACTTACATGGGTCTGTTGCTTTGAGAACTAGGCCTCTCTCTCCCCGAACCTTGTTGGAAGATCAGTGGATGTTACATCCACTTATAGAAGGGGACTATGGTGATTCCACCTGCACTTCCACACCAGGAGAGATGCCTGGCTTTCGTAATTATTTTGTCCAAAATGTGTATGATTTAGTCACATGGCCTACTGTTGTCTCTATTCCCTTGGCACACTTCCCTCCCGCTGACCCACAGGCCTGTTCCCTGGGGGGAATACTTTGTGCTTGCTCTGATCTTGAGATGGGGTAGCACGGCGGAGTGCTTTCCTCAGGGCCTCCACATATTTGATCTGTCCTTGGGGTGCCTATATGCTGTATTTACAGGACCATCCATATATAAGGTTTCTTGGCTCACCCCTGTGGCTGTTATCTATCCTATATGCCCATGCTCACCCTCTGTAGGCAAGACACTACTTGTTTTAGTACCACATATGAACACCTACCCATTCCCCTTATTCCCTACAACTCCTATGCCCCGGGTGGGGGTTTGAGTCTCCTCCAGAGATAGCGGATTTTTGACACCCCTCAGTACTGAGCTGTGGTCGACTAGGCCATGCATCCCAGATCTCTTGTTCCTTTTAGGCGGGGATAATTATCCACGGTGACACCCAGCACCACAGTTTATTACTAAAGTAATTCACCCTCTTTCCTCAAGATATTACTCGGGGTGCATACAGGCACTCACTAACATCTTACGAACCCCCCTTCTCACATGTCACTCCATCTAGAGTTTCAGCGGGACATGCTAAAAACGTTACCCAATGCTGTTATGTTTACAGTTACTGTCACTGTTGTGCATGCTCATTTGGTTGAGAAAACTGTTTTATGTGTTTGCTATGTTATTTATGACTTTAAGTTGAGAGCTATCGGAGAGGAGATGAGGGAGTGCTTTTGAACATGTGTTCCCACATCTCCGCTGCTGCGACCCCTATACGCAATAATGTCACTGTATTTCAGGACATGCGCATTCCACCCTCTCATCAAGGGGCTGCGCGTCTCCTAGACATATTTGCGGTAGAGGGTTTGTCCCTGATCTGTTTCATTCTGTTATATATGATACGGTATGGATCATACAATTTTCTCCCTAGTTTTGGTTTTCTTTTCATAATATACTTCTTCCTCTCTTCTCTCCTTCCGCTCTGTCACCCTCTTATCTTGAGTTCCGTCTAGATGCTTTCTCTAATTACCGACAGCATCGGCCATAACACTGTTTTGCTCACTTACGTGGATGGTCGCTCCTCACTGAATTTACTATGACAAATGATGAGAAGGGCGACTATGCCCTACAGGTAGTCTCTATCAATGCTAAAGGGCTGAATGCCCCAGAGAAAAGATCTAGACTGTTTCGTGAACTGAGGTCTGGTAGAGCTGATATTGGACTGGTGCAGGAGACCCATTTCCGCAGGGATCAGGCACCTGCCTGCTTCAGTTCTTTCTATCCTACTGGTTATTATTCCCATTCCCCCTTTAAGAAACAAGGGAGTGGCCATTTTTGTTGCCAGATCGCTTCCTCTGATAGTGCTGGATACTTGGTCGGACCATGATGGTAGAGCCATCTTTTTAAAAGGCCCCCTTGGACTGGAAAAGATAACTATAGCTTATGCTCCGAACAAGGATCAACATATGTTTCTATGTTCAGTTCTGCGAATCCTTTGCGGAGGGTGTCGTCATTTTAGGTGGAGATATATAACTGACCCTGAATCCGCTCATAGATTCATCGTCAGGGACATCCACTATCCGATACTCTAAAATTAAAAGGTGAAGGCAGCTCTACACCGAATTCACTTTGGCAGATGTCTGAAGAATTCACCACTCATCCACTAGAGATTAGACATTCTTTTCTGCCCCACGCACCAAATACTCTAGGATTGATTGTCTTTTTCTCTCACATAGGCATTGGCACATCACTTGGAGTGACCATGCGCCAGTATTCTTACATGTATTGATCCCATCCATGCCTCGCCGGCAGGCCTCCTAGAGATTGAATGAGCCCTTACTGAAAGATTCGTCTGATTGTGCCAAATTCTGGAAATATTTAGAAGAATACTTTATAGACAACACTTTCCAAGACGTCTCCCCACAGGTCATGTGGGAAGCCCATAAGGCAGTTATGCGCCGTCACCTCATTAGCCTCGGGACTTTCCACAAGTGGTGGAAATCTGCTAGATTAATGTCCATTATGTGCCAAATTTCCACTGTCGGAACCACACACAAACTACACCTCTCCCCTGAAATATATCAAGAACTAACATTGTTGAGGGCCGACCTCTCCTCACTTTGTAACGACCAGATGCAATGTGCATGCCAGTTGACACGTAGCTCATATTACGCACATGGAAATAAACCAGGCAGATCTTTGGCTAGATCTCAAACAGTCACAATAATTCATTAATAGAATAAGATCCGCCTCCATACACTTTTACATCGTACAGATGAAATTTCAGAATCTTTTCGCACCTATTACCATTTCTTATACAACATAGATGGAACCTCCCCTACCCCAACTCTGAATGATGAGTCGGCTGCCGTTATGGCTTACCTTGAACGTTTTATGCTGGCAAAACTGTCTGGCCAGGTAGCAACATCGTTAGAGGCCCCGATCACTCTGGAAGAGTTGCAGTTGGCGATCAACTCTTCTCCCACCGGGAAGAGCCCAGCCTGGACGGCCATACTTTGACATATTACAAAACCTTCCAGGACGTTCTCTTCCTGTGCTTCTTGCATACTTTCAACTCCTTACAGCCAGAATCCGCCCTAGCGACCCACTCGTTGGACACAACTATCACAGTAATACCGAAGCCGGGGAAGGGCCCAGAACTTTGCGCGAGCTATCGCTCAATTTCCTGTAAAAGCCATAAACCTCATTTATTCCGTTAGATCCAGGAACATCCCTGCTCTACTTCTGTCCATGGACACGGAGAAGGCATTCAACAGGGTGAGCTGGCCATTTATGGGTCAAGTCCTTCCACACATAGGTCAGGGAATGGAGATGATCCATTGGATCGTCTCACTATACCACCTACCGACCACCTGTATTAAGGTGAACGGGGTTCTGTCAAAACCGCTCACCCTGTTGAATGGCACCAGGCAGGGCTTCCTCTTGTCTCCACTTCTCTTCGTTTTAGCTCTAGAACCTCTTCTCAATACCATATGACTTAATCCCTCGGTTCACAGAATAGAAATTGCCGCTCACTCATTTAAAGTGTCAGCCTTTGCTGATGATTTGTTTTTTACCCTTACACAACCCCTGATCTCCTTACCTAACCTTTTACACGAACTTGCAACGTATGGCCACTTATCTCACGTCAAGATTAACATGGATAAATCAGTGGCTCTTAATGTCTCATTAGACAGTCTGTCCAGGGAGCTACTCCAGGCTAAATTTCCCTTTCGATGGGCCTCGGACCGAGTGAAATATTTAGGCGTATTTCTCACTTCCAACCCTGATTCTCTGTTCAAGGCCAGTTATGCTTCCCTATTTTCAGCTTTGAAAGCTGACCTAGATCGCTGGTCCAAACTTCACCTGTCTTGGTTCAGTCAGATGGCAGCGGTCAAGATGAATATCTTGCCCCGATACCTATATATATATATAATGCAGACCATACCCATCTCTTTACCAAAGTCCTTCTTCCGGGCTGTTCGACAGCTCTTATTGGGTTTCATTTTGCGAAGGGATCTGGGTGGCGTGGGTTTACCGGATCTAGAAATGTACCACAATGCATCCATTGTAGCCTGAGTGGTGGAATGGACTATACCTTCTGAGAAACAATTGGTACAGGTTGAGCAGGGTTCTCTTTCTGTGCCCTCCCCTGTAGCAGCCTGGGTGGCCCAAGGCCCAGGTATTTGCCTGGATCCATGTCATCCTACTATACTGTATACTGCGACTTTAATCTGTGCCGGGGTTGATCCACCACTCTTCCCCCTTAATATCCCTTGCACATAACACCGACTTCCCGCCCGGTTGTTCTGTTGGCCCTCTGAGAAGGTTACTTCCAGAATCTGTTCTCTACCCTAGACTGAGAGATGTGGCGGGAGACACCCAGCCAGTTAGGCTTAAGCCTCTAGAGGAGATCATGGGGAATAGCGAACGTCATTCATCTCTTTACTACTTCCATACTCAGAGTTACTTCCTTCATTCTGCACCTCAGGTTCCCTCACAAGATGCAAATCGCACTCTCCTAGAAGAACTGTGCCTCAGAGACAATACACCTGGAGGTTTGATTTCCGCTCTCCACAAGCTTATGCTTTCTGTCACCCACACAACCAAGACACACTATATTAGGAGTTGGGAGACTGACTGCAATGTGGAATTCACAGACACACAATGGAACAAGATAGTGCTGCTGGATCATAAATGCTCCAAATCTGCTCACATCCAGGAAAATGCCTACAAAATCTTGACCAGGTGGTACTGTGTCCCGTACCTGCTGCACAAATGCTACGCTACAGTTTCAGATCCCTGTTGAAGATGCAAAACGCACAAGGGCAACTTCCTTCACATTTGGTGGTTGACATGATCACTGAGGTAGCAGACCCTACTATCTCGAGAGACCCTCTCACTCTTCTTTTACACCACACTCCTTATCCTATTCATAAATACACCCGCTCACTCACAGTCCACTTACTGAATGCTGCTAAGGTGGTGATTCCCTGACACTGGAAATGGTCCTCTACCCCCTCGTTCCAGGATTGGATCGCTTCCGTCAAAGCTATACGCTCAGTGGAGGACCTGTTATACTCAGCAGTGGGTAAGGCAATGACCCACGCTACCAGATGGTTTCACTGGGCTGAGTTTCTAGAAAGCGAGACCTTTCGATTAAGACTGGAACAGTGTACGACATGAGCTTTATACTTTTCGAAAGAGTGGTGTTTAGATGGAGCTCGCATTTCTACTTCTGCTCCTTCCATTCTACTCCTCTTCTATTCCCCTTTCTTTATAGATCCTTTTCTCTCTTCCACCTCTGTGTATCAGCTACTTCCTTTCCATTGTCGCTGATGTTCTTGCGGTCTTTCTATACGACCTGACCTCATGGAGCCAGATGCCTCCAATAACCTTGGGAACCTAATCCCTTTCTTATTCCTGTGCATACTCTCCCCAACTTTGGGACCAGAGTACACTATTTGCTAACTTGGCCCACGGCTCTACTATTACCGTTTTTACAAGAGACATCCGAGATTGTATGATGTTATTTTTCTTAATTGTTTCTTACTTTGTATGCTGTTTATTTTTCCTTTCTGTATCACTGTCAAAATCTTGAAAAATCAATAAAAGAAATATTAAACCAAAAAAAAAAGAAAATATATATTTTTTCCATTTTGTTTTAATTTATATTGGATAAAACATAATTATACAATTATTTTGCAGCTGTAGCAGGCATCATGTAAGAGGGTTAATACCTGTGTATTCTAATGCTGTGCAGAACTGGAGACAATGTTGCTAGGAAATATGTTAGTTTATCAATGAAATTCCGTGACTTGACTGCCATCATGTGGCATTTTAGAAAACTGCATGGTAAACCCATCCTAATTGTAACTAGAATTGCATAGCTTTATCACTGCAATACATTGTGAATGCCCCTGACATTCAAAGGGTTGAAGATCAAGAGAGCTGAGTGTCAGAGGAATATTGAAAGCTTTGATGAACATGTGCTCGGTACTCTTTTGGCACTGAAAGGGTGTGTTAGATACATCTGTGGAAATCTGGCATGGAAAGGGTTAACTATTTCAATTGCAATAGGTGCCTGGCAGTGAAAGGCTTAATCCTTTCACTAAAAAAGAGGTATCCAATTTATTCAATCTGTGATACTGAACAGGTTAAAAAATCCCCCATGTTGTGGGGACCTCTCTGCCACAGAAAGGGTTAACCATTTGAGTGACATAGAGCTTTGCACTGCAGTAGTTCTCTGGCAGTGATAGGGATAACTCTTTCACTGTGAAAAGGGGATATTCAATGCATTGGATAGCTTTCTGCCACTCAAAAGACCACAAACACAAACCATGAATGGGGAGGTGGAATGGGAC
Source organism: Rhinophrynus dorsalis (assembly GCA_037306005.1). Taxonomy (NCBI): domain Eukaryota; kingdom Metazoa; phylum Chordata; class Amphibia; order Anura; family Rhinophrynidae; genus Rhinophrynus; species Rhinophrynus dorsalis. Next base: position 122,912,177 of record CM074721.1, read on the forward strand.
AGGAGGCAGAGGAAGTATAAATAGGGAGGTTGCGATGGGAAAGGAGCAGAGGCAGCATAAATGGGGAAGGTGGAATGGGACTGGGAGAGGTGGCATGAACAGGGAAGGTGGGATGGGACAGAGGGAGAAGAGGCAGGAACAGGGAAGGTGGGCAAGGGGGAGAGGAGGCATGAACAGGGATTGTGGGATGGGATTGTGGAGGCATGGCCTGAACAGGGAAGGTGGGATGGGACAGAAGGAGACACAGAATTAATGGGGAGGTTGGGATAGGACAGAGAGAGATAGCGTGATTTGACAAGGTGGGATGGAGCAGGGGGAGAAGCAACATGAACCAGCAAAGTGGGATGGGCAGGGGCAAGGGCGGTATGAACTGGGAAGGTGAAATGGGACTGGGGGTGGTGGCATGAATGGGGAATGTGGAATGTGGCAGAGGGAGAGGCTGCATTAATGGGGAAGGTGAAATGGGCAGAGAGGCTTGAATGGGGAAGGTGGAATGGGGAAGAGGGAGTCGGCATGAACGGGCAAGGTGGGATGGGGTAGGGGGAAAGGCAGCATTAATGGGGAAGGTGTGATGTGACAGGGGAAGAGGTGGCATGAATGGGGAAGGTTAGAGGGAAGAAAGAGCGAGACTGGGGACATGGAGAACAGGGAAGGTGGGAGGGAGGCCAGGGGAGAAGGCAGTGAATGGGACAGAGGTGAGGTAGAGATTTTGGCAGGGCTGGCTGGGGGGGCTTTATCCGTAGCTACTCCTGTCAAAATCATGCCCCCCTGTATGTAATGGAGAAGCATTATGGAGGAGATCAGTATATGTCCTCTTTACCGCCTCCTCGAGTTGTGGCCAGGACAGAGAATTTCTGTCATGTGACTTTCTCTCTCTCTCTCTCTCTCTAGATAGATAGATAGATAAATAGATATTATACACTAGCTGTTGATGCATGGATTCTCCTGTGCAGTGAACCCATGAGTGACAGAGAGAAATTCACCGCATTGAGTTCCAGTGCATTGGAATTTGAATTTCGGACCTTGTGAGAAGGGGGCATCAGAACCCCTCAGCTAATGATCTCCCAGACGATTCAGCTGGTATATCAATAGAAGCATCCAGAGGAGCAAGAGAGCTCCCCTGCTTCCATCCTACCTGGAGTACTGGGTAGGAGTGGATGGGATCAGGAAACCGTCTCACTTCAATGTGGGAGGTAATCATAGAAGGGAAGATGAAGATAGGAGAAAGCAGTAATCAAGCACTGATGGCAGACTGGAGGGGGATATGAACAGTCGACTGGAGGGGAGGGGGAGGCAGAATGTGAAAGAAGGCTTGGCTCCCTAGTTTGTCCCAGAATAATCATAAAGCCTAATCACATAGGAGCCAAGCAGTTCCCATTGAAGTGACAAGTACATACGTCAGTGTGTGTTAAATCACATGCCCTGATCTTTATAAATTCGCTTGCATTAATATTATATTAATGCTGAAAGATGTGCTGGTCTATGGTGCCTTTTACACAGCCAAATATCACCTCACATAATTGCACCAAAGTCCATCACACTGCAATTTAAATGTGTGGAATCAGAGAAGACTGATACATTTCTGTTACCTAAGAGACCAACTCCAAAATAGCAGTTTCGAAACTGGTCAGTAGTAGCTGGTTTTCTTTGAATAACAATATCAGTAGAATTATAAAGAGCTGATAGTGTACATAACACTGATTTACTTTTACACTAAAAGGGCTCTACTTTCAAATGAAAAAGTAGTCATGTTTTGGGATAGGGTATTAAAATGGGTTTCCATGTGTGAAAACACCCCCCCCCCCCTTCTTTGTTCTGTAGGGAGTTTATACAGTGTAACCAGGCAAAGTGTATGTGTTTGGAAGCAGAGCATATCAGACTGGTCATGCTGTCATTCTGGATTTCCTGTAAATGGTAGAAAGACTGATTTCTATTGTTGCCAAATTAAAGTTGTCTAACGGAATGCCAAGCCTTAATTGTGCTGAGGAGTAGAGGATTAGTTTGGCATTGTTGGGGGAGGGAAGCCCAAGAGGCATATAAAAAGTATGTAAGCTGTATATGAGGAATGAAGTCTGTGTGTTTGTGGAATTAATCCAGTCCTTAGTGTATCGGAGTAAAATTGCTACACTTGCTACATTGAAGAATTTGATATTAGGCAGACTGCATCGACCATTAGATTTAAGTAGTTGTAATTTAAGCAAGCTGATCTTCGATCACCAACCATTCCAAATGAAGTCCTGAAACCTTCTATGAATAAATATACGTCAACAAAAGTAAGATAAACAAGTAGCATCTGGGGTACATATAGTGATTGCAGAAAGGATACGATTTTGGTCAAACTGATCCTTCCAATAAAATTAAGGCTGAGAGTGCTCCAGCCTCACAATTCCAAGGAGAGGTGTTCTTTGGCAGAAGAAGTATTCAGACTATACAACACATCTATATCTTGTGATATTAACATTTCTAGGAACTTAAAACTTGCCATTAACCATTTGAATAGAAAGGATTCCCTATCTATTTCTGGTGGGCAAGTTGTTAATCACAAGGCCTCAGATATTTCAATATACATTTGGAAGCCTGAGATTGTGCTGGAATCCTGTAACTTCTGCAGGATAGTGGGAAGTGCTTCTCTGGGATTGATTAAAGTAGTATGTCATCTGCGAAGGCTGGCACATTGTTTTTTCCATCTTCCATCTCTTCTGTACCTCCCTCTATCTACTATTGGCTCCAGTCCCTTTTTATACTGATGAGCCCTACACTCTGCGCCCAATTATTTGAGCTTTGTGCTTTGTTTTTGGTTGTTTTTTCAGGCAAAGCTACAGAATGTAGAGGCTTTATTAATCAACGCCTCTTACATTTTCGCATGTTACCACAGAGTTTTAATTCTCACTCTTCACGAGTAGCATTCATGATATCTCTCCTTAAAGAAGAGGCTTTAGCCTGGGCTTCTCCACTTGTGAACAAGATTCACCCATACTGAATGATTCTGAAGTCCTTTTGAAAACCTTCCAATCCGTCTTCGATGTTCCTGGGAGGAAATCGACAGCAGAAGCCTCACTACTGGAAATACGTCAAGGGAATCGTCCATAAGGCAGGTTGCCATTGAATTTCACACTATTGCATATGAAACAGACTGGAATCAAGGGCCCTTAAAACGGCATTCCGGAGAGGCCTCAATGAACACCTCAAACATGCTCTTACTTGCAGTGAAATACCAGACAATCTGGAGGACTTAATTTCTTTGTGTCTAGAATTGGACAGATGCCTACAAGAATGTTCTTTGGAACGAGATCAAACTAGATGCCTTCGATTTAATAAAATGGAAAAACCTATGGAACTAGGGGGAGTTTAGAAATTATCGGACACAGAAAAAAGAAGATGTCGATCCATGGGCCTGTGCTTCTGTTGTGGCACTAAAAGCCATTTTGTACAACAAAGTCCTTCTGGGCTGGGAAACTTCCTTGCTTAGAGACCAATGTAGGAAGATCTCTAAGTATGAATTTGATTCCTCCAAAAATTCACACACGGCTTTTGGTATCCATCTCGATTGCCTGGGCATCTTTATCTATTCTAACCTCGCCCTGAGTAGATTCAGGAGCTGCAGGGCTCTTTATTGATTTACCTTTAGCCAAACAAAATGGCATTCCTCTCCGGTGCAAATTTGCACCCTTACTGATGTCTACTATTGTTGGAAAAACCCTTGATACAGGGCTGGTCACACTTGAAACCTTTCCGTTATGTATTATACAGGCATCCTTCACGAGGAAATACTGACTTTTGATGCTATTTCTGCCCCTGATACACCCATTATCCTGGGGCTACCTTGGTTCAAGATTCATAAGCCTTCCATGGATTGGATTTTGGTGCAAATTAGAGCATGGAGTTTCTCATGTTTTCAGACATGCCTTCATCCAGTCAAACCCCCAGTTACTGCTATTCAAGCCTTGAATACTACGGATACTTGGAAAATTCCAAGCCCCTATAGGGACTTTGAAGATGTATTTTCTAAAGGTCAAGCAGAAGTCTTACCTCCTCACAGGGCATATGATTGCCTTCTTCCTGGCACTATACCTCCTAAAGGTCAAACCTTCCTATTATCTCCTCCTGAAAACTAAGCCCTAGCTAATTACATCCAGGAGAACCTAGCTAAATGATTTATCCGCCCTTCCTCATCTCCTGCTGGGGCAGGTTTTTTCTTTGTCCAGAAAAAAGATGGATCCCTACACCCCTATATCGATTACAGGGGATTAATAAGATCACTGTTAAGAATGGCTATCTTCTTCCTTTAATTGCTGAGATGTTGGACCAGCTACGAGAATCCTCAGTATTCTCTAAAATTGACTTAAGAGGAGCATATAATCTCATGTGGATAAAAAGCGGGGATGAATGAAGAAAGGCCTTCAACACTAAATATGGACACTACGAATATAAAGTAATGCCATTCGGGCTATGTAATGCCCCAACCGTTTTTCAAGATTTTATCTATTACATATTCAGAGATATGTTGCTATCTCATATTGTGATCTACCTTGATGACATCTTAATTTTTTTCTTCTACTCTTGCTCTTCCCCATATCCAAGTTTGAGCCATTTTGCAATGTTTAAGTGATAATTGCCTATTTGCTAGACCAGAAAAGTGTGAATTTGAAAGAAATCACCTAGCATTTCTGGGCTATATTGTCTACAGGAATCGAGATAGACCCATCCAAAGTTCAGGCTGTTACTCATTGGATAGTTCCCCATGATCTTCATGCTGTACAATACTTCATAGGTTTTTCGAATTATTACCGCAAATGTATTTGAAATTTTTCTGAAATTGTGGCCCCTATCACTGCACTAACTAAAGCAGGGGCTGACCCTCAACACTGGTCTCCTTCTGCACTTCGAGCCTTTGAAGCTGTTAAGAAATCATTCACCTCAGCTCCTATATTGCAATTTTCAGATCCAGCATTGCAATATATTATGGAGGTTGACACCTCTGATCTTGCTGCAGGTGCTGTATTATCTCAGAGAAATCTGTCCGCCAATAATGTACATCCATGTTCATTCTTCTCTAGAGGATTCTCTAATGCTGAAAAGAACTAAGATGTTGGGAATTGAGAATTACTAGCCATAAAGTTGGCACTAGAGGAATGGCTGCACCTTTTACTGATCATAAAAACTTGATATTTTTGGAAACTGCCAAAAGTCTTAATCCTAGACAAGCTAGATGGGCCTTGTTTTTTACTAGGTTTAATTACCTTATTTCCTACGAACCTGGATCAAAAAATATCAAAGCTGATGCCCTATCTAGACAATTCAAATCTAGCTCAGTGTCCACTCCTGAACCCATCCTATCCTCAGAAAGAATACTGGCATCTCTATCTTCATATACCATTGAAAAAATACAGAAAGCACAAGGTCCTACTCCTAATCAATCTATTCATACTCTGTTCATCCCTTCACGATTTTGTCTGGAAATTCTACAGTGGTTCCATTAGTCTCCCACTTCTGGACATTCTGGTATCAAGAAAACTGCGGACCTAGTTATGCGACAGTTCTGGTGGCCCAGCTTTCTAGAGGATGTTAAAGCCTTTGTTTCCTCCTGTCCTTCATGTGCCCATCACAAGTCACTTCTTCATTGACCTGTTGGACTACTCTGTCCGTTATCCATTCCCATTTCCCCTTGGACGCACTTGGCGATGGATTTTATTGCTGACCTTCGTAGCTCTCAGGGTTACACTACCATTCTTGCGGTGGTTGATTGCTTTTCTCGCCAAAGTCACTTTATCCCTCTTACTTAACTTCCATCCTCTGCTGTATTGGCCAATATTTTTCTTAAAGAAATTTTTCGATTACATGGCACTCCAGTTGAAATTGTGTCTGATAGGGGATAACAGTTTGTTTCTCGTTTCTGGCGAGCCTTTTGCTCCAGATTAGGCATTTCTATGCATTTTTCCACTGCCTACCACCCACAGTCGAATGGATTATCTGAACAAACCAATCAATCTTTGGAACTGTTTCTCTGATGTTTATGAATGAAGATCAATCCAATTGGGTGGATTGTATTCCTTTTGCTGAATTTGCATTCAACAACAGACTGCAAGAATCCCTACGTTGTTCCTCATTTTTTGCTGCCCTTGTTTATAATCCCCATATTCTTCCTTTGGGTTCTCCTACTGGCGTTCTAGCAGCAGATATGGTAGTAGAGAATCTTCAGTCTCTCTGGACCTCCATTCATAACTCATTGTCTAATGCAGCAAAATGGGCAGCAGATCAACGCCACAGTCGTGGTCCCTTATATCAGCCTGGAGATTATGTCTGGCTGTCTTCCAAACATCTTAAATTACGTATACTCTCCCTCAAATTCGGACCCCGTTATGTTGGTCTCTACAAAATTCTGAAGCAAATTACTCCTGTCACCTTCTCTCTAGCTTTACCATCAGCATGGCGAAAACTAAACAAATTTCACTTTTCTATCCTTAAACCTGTGGTTACTAACTGATACTCTAAGAAAATGGTTCCACCTCCACCGGTGCTAATGGATGGAGAACCCGAATTTATTTCAATCTCATCATGGACTCCAGAAGAGTACGTAAATCCATACATTATCTCATACTTGGAAATGATATGTCCTGAGGATAGATCTTGGGTTCCAGCTAAGGATGTCCATGCTCCTGCTCTAGTCAGGGCTTTTCATCATGCCAATCCCTGCAAACCTGGTCACCCTGAGGGCTCTTCTTGAGTGGGGGGTAGTGTCACATTGTTTTTCCCTCTTCCATCTCTTCTGTACCTCCCTCTATCTTCTATTGGCTCAAGTCCCTTTTTATACTGATGAGCCCTACACTCTGCGCCTGATTATTCTATTGTGTTGTACGTGACAGTTTCACATTGCCTAGAGATACATCTAAATTCTTCCATATGGTTAAGATGCCTAATGAACGGGTCCAGAGCTAGATTAAATAGAAGGTGAGTTAGTGGGCAGCCTTGTCTCATTCCTTTGAATAGTGAAAAGAGGGGGAAGTTAAGGTTATTTGTCATAATAGTGGCTCACGGGATGTATACATGAGTAGGGATGGGTGAAAATTTTTGCCTCAAACTGAAATCGGTGAATAATGGCATTTTCCGCTTAGTGAATAATTTCCCGCAAAAAGTGCAGTTTTCCTGCTTTTTCCAGGCTTTTTTGCCCACTGAAATCAATGGGAAGAAATTTTTTTCTCCACCACACGAAAATTTTCAACAGCCATATAAAAGGCTGTCAGGCTTTCACAGCATGCCATTCTGTGTTTGTGTGAGGAGAGAGCAGCACCTTGTTTGAGCCAGAAAAGACAGAGAGGGGAATTGAAGTTTAGTTTAGGGAATTGTTCTGTGTAAGTGTGTATTAGGAAAGTTAGTGGGGCACTCTGGGAAGAAGAAGGGAGGAAGGAGGTTGACCCCAAATACTCCAAAATTCCTTATGCCTGACTTTCAAGACACAGGCAGCTAGGGACCTATTTGCTTTCTGATCTTGCTGGTTATGTGTCTGTGCTGGGTGGGGAAGTCTGGGGAAAGAAGTTGTTGATTTTGTTTTTCAGTTATAATTTTTTTTGGACAGACTGTGATAAGACAACAGGGTGGACAACTTAAAAAAAATACAAATAAAAAATAAATAAAAAAGAATAAAGAACTAAATATATTAGGTAACTGGGCTTAGGCAAGGCATCATACAGCTCCATCAGTTGTGTTTTGTACCGTACAGTAAAAAAACACAGTGTAGTTGCGTAATGTCCAGCAAACACACAAGGGTAAGGGGGAGGAGTGGAGCAGTGCAGGGACTTGAGAATAAAGTAGTAGTTTCAAAAATGACTCCAGCAATGGTTGCTGTAGCGTGTGCAATCAATGATGATGATCCCTCTACTCCAAGGGAGGATGCAGTTTGTCAAGGTACCAGCAAAACTAGTTCCAGCACCACCAGTACCAGAAGAAATAAAGAATCAAATAAGAAGAACACTGAAGACAACAAGTCACATTCAAGTGTTGATGATGCTGGCAATAGCATAATAGAGGAAGGTGTAGCAGCTGAACTGCCTGCTGCATCAGATAGTGAGACAAACAAGCACCAAAACACCCATCCTCAAAGTAGTGGGGAACTTTATTAAAGTAAAAATAAATTGTTTGAGACCTCCAAAAGCTTAGAGGAATATAAGGGTAGTGGGCAAGAATTGTTAGGTGATGCTGATGCTGCTGAGGATGACCTAATGATGACTGATGATGATGCAGATCTAGTATATATCCTTCCAGCATCCTTCTCTTGTTCAGATACAGATAAAGTTGAGAGTGAGGATGATGACAGCTATAAGGCTAGCAGAAAGTCAAAGGTTGAACCTTTCACCACTTTTAAGGAGCACTGTGCCTGTCTATAAATTGTTTGAGAAAGCCATTGGAAAATCTGACCCTGGACAGGCACATATGTCAAAAAGCACACAGTCACCCTATCAGTCATCAAGCAGCAATGTTGGGTGACTAACATTCTTAAAAATGAACCAACATCTCATACCATCTGAGCATCAGGTAGCAGAAATCACACATGATAGACAAAGCCAGGACAAATATATTAACAGCAGCAGAGATGAGGAGGTGGAGGAGGGATGTGAAGAAGGGTTGCCACCATCTAGCCCACTTGGGACCACTGCTATGACCGATAAGTAATGTGTGTCAATAATCTGAGAAGGAGGATAGTGTACGACAATGGTAAAAATACATAAACAAATCACACCATGCCAGTCTCCCACCACCACCACTACAATACACATCTGCCACATTGTAGGTTGTACTTTATTGTTTTTTATTACTTGACATCATTATGAATATGTGCCAGTGTCACTTAACAGGAAGTTAGTGTTGTGGGCAAAGGACAAATGCATTCTGCATGCTAACACATTTTTCAAGCCACAGGTTGATGTAGGACTCACAACTTTGACTTTCAGCCACTTATTTGTAAACTTCAGCCCACAGATGAAGTAATATTACAGTGGGAAATATAATACGTATATGAATTATATGCGAAAAATGTGTTAAAATAGGCGAGAAATGTGTTAAAATAGGAGAAAAGGAGGACATTTTTGCATAGGCGGAAAGGCAAAAACTTTTGCAGAAAAAGTTAATGAGTAGATTTTGATGACTGGGAGTATCTCTAGATCTCCCAGTGGTCTCTACAGCTGTGTATACTGATAACAAAGTGTCTACCCAGGTTAAAGCCAGTTTGTTCAAGTGATAGTAGAGATGGAAGCATAGACGGGCACAGATGTGGTGTTGAATCAAGTAACAAAGCGGAGTCAAGAGGTCATCTAAGGTCATTGCAGTTTACAGCATTCGAGCTAGAGAATATATAGCAAAACTAGCTTGTAAAATCAGCAATAGGTAGGAGAGGAAGTGAGGCTAAAATGGGCCATACAACCAATAGGAGGAGAAGGGAGGAATAGGGGCTTGGCAAAGACAGCCTATCCAAAGAGAATGACTATTATAATGAAGGGATATGTGTGCTCCATGTAACACACTGATTCATTGTAGTTGTCTTCTTCACTTTCTGCCCAAGGGGATCTGATAAATGGGAGACAAAGGTGATTAGCCACAGTGAGCATTGCAATGGTTTCCCAGTACACACCGGGCTACTGTCATAGGTCTGTAGGTATGTGTGTAATGAAGTCAGGGAGTATGAGCTATGTTTCTAAAGAATTTGCTCATCTCATCTGGGGTACTGTCAATAATGTACATCGATGGTCTAGTACGGATGAGAAAGTGTATTAAGAAGTGACTTGTCAACCCTGGAATATTTAGAGTTCATCCACCTCACTTTCTGGCAGACGGTGTTAATGATTGGCATACAGCTTCTCGATTGGGAAATCGTTGAAAAAGCTAGAAAGACCACATGCACTGGTTTAGAAGGGAATGATCCATATCAGTAGTATGGTATCAAAGCTTCGGCAGGCCTTAGGGCCATTTTGTGGCAAATTGCCCCATATCTCTTGGGACAAGCATCCAATCATTCCGTGTGTAATGTAGGTCACAAATCTAGAGCAGATGTCAAAGTCAAGCCATCTGCTTGAGGCTTTCATCTCAAATGAACACTTGTCAATTGGAGAGCTGCCCACCACGTGACTCACTTTTAGCTTTGGAGACCTCTTTGTAGCTGCTGACATGCACTTTAGAACCTACCCTGATTTTCTGTGGCACCCATAAATTGATCCTCTATGGTAGTATTCTTTTTGCCCCAGAATCACTCTACTTTTTCTATATAAGGCCCAGTGATGTCAGTACAAGGAATTTCTTTGCTCCATTTTCACAAAATGGGGAAAATGCAATCATATTTTTAAAACTGACATTCTGTTTTTGAACACTCCAGTCTAAAAATAAATCCTTCTAAAGTTGATTTATATTTAGATCAGCAAGACAATTTATAATGAATATGTCATATTATTTATCAGAAATGGCTGAAGTACATTGAGATTTCTGTAATTTTAATCCCTTTGAGTGCCATAGGGTTACACAATGCTTTGCAGAGCAATGTGTTGTGTACCACTCTGGCACTCAAAGGGTTAAGTATGTCCTGAGTACATAACTAAAAACACAGTATGTGTATTCCCCATATAAACAGGTCACGAACTGGGCACACTGCACTAGAAGTAGTGATGGGTGAAAGTTGCCGCCGTGTTCCCGTGAGAAATTCTGCGAAAACCACTTTGTTGTCTGCTTTTTTACGGGCAAATACACTTTAAAACTAGGGAATACAATTTTTGCATTTTTCACCCATTGGCCAAAGTTTTTTGACATTTTTTCAATGGATACAAAGTTTCCGCCCTTGATTTACGTTGTTTTCGCATTTCCGCTCTAAAAATGTGACGTATTTACTGAAGGCAGACATAATAGAAGCAGCTACAGAGAGAAATAGACATGCTGTACTATTCTGCTGTGATATTTTTGAAAAAGGGAACTTGGGGTATTTAATTGGAAGGGAGGGAGAAAAGGGAATGGTAAGGGAAGGAGAAAAGGGTGGTACTAGTGAGAGCAGGACAGGTCAGCTGCCTGTGCCTGCTGCCAGACGTGATGCCCTTGCTGCAACTAGTGCTGTACCTGCTGCCAGACGTGCTGCCCCTGCTGCCACTAATGGTGTACCTGCTTACAGATGTGCTGCCCATGCTGCCACCAGTGCTGTACCTGCAACCACCATTGCTGTACTTGCTGCCAGATGTGATGCCCCTGCTTCCACCAGTGCTGTACCTGCTGCCAGTGCTGAACCTGCTGCCACCAATATTTTTCCTTCTGCTAGTGTGTCTTGTAGTACTCAGGGGGGGAGAAAATGATGTCAAGTGTGACAGCAAAGGACCCTAAATCACACTTGCCATTCCCAAGCAGTCCCACCAGTGCTAGTACTACTGCTACTATGGTCCAGTAGCTTGTTAGCGTTAGGAGTGAAGGAGGGGGTAATCAACAATATCCTCATATTACTAGTGAGACTGAGAAAGAAGACTCTACGGCTGAATATGATGTGGTTGGTGTTAGTAGTAGTAACAGTAATAGTGAAGCAGCCAGAGTGGTAGGGGAAACATTTGTGAGTGTCCAGACTAGCAGTCAAGGTAGCCCACACCATTCCTCTGGCTCTGGGAGCCCTCCTCACCTTCCCTTCACTATAGTTTCCAGGTGGAACACGGTCCTGAAGAGGACAGAACTGGTGTTGGGGGAGGAGAGCAGGCTCAGAATTAATATCACCACCACCAGAAGAAGCACAGATCAGCTGCCTGTGCCTGCTACTGTTGCTAGTGCTAGTCTGCCTTCTTCTTCAGGTCAAAAGGAAATGCCAAGTGTGACATTAGGGGACCCTCTGTCACATTGATCGTCACCTCCTCCAAGCAGCAGTGAGATGTCTGGAATAGAGCAGAGCACGTAGGGACTAGTGGGGGTGGTAATGATGATGCTGGAGAAACTGGAGTGGAAGAGATATTGATGTCCTTTTTAGCAGAAACTGAGAAGGAATGGGAAACAGGAATGAGGATGGGCATTATCACCACCATTTGCAGTGAGATTTTGGAATTAGAGGAATTTTCAACTGCTCTAATTCCTTCTGATGCTGAGTTGCAAGGGCAGGATACTGAGGAGCAAGCTAGTGTGCCACAGACCACCGTGGACACAGTGGGAATGGGGTCAATAAGTGATGCAGGACTAGGACAGGTTCCACTTGCCAGCAATACTCCTGGTCCTAGTTGCATTGCTGAATCTGAGGCAGTAGAAGCAACAGCAGCAACATTATCTACTGCAAATGAAGGGGAATGTGGAGGACAAGAAGAAAGAGGCCATTCTTCTCCATCTGTTCCCTTCCCCCTGAAGTCATCATGGGTGTGGGACTATTTTTCTGTTGGGGCAGGCACAGTGCAGTCATCAGCAACAACACTGTGCACAATTTGTGACAAGTCAGTGAGAAGCGGAAAGGAGGGAACACACCTTGGCACAAAAGCCCTGATAATACACATGTAACACAGACACCATGAGATTTATGTCAAACATGTTAAAACCAAACACCCACCACAGAAATCAAGCTCTGCTGTTGCTGTACCCCCTGACTCTCCAGAAAGGCAACAAGAGGTGAGGTGGAGATCAAAGAGGAAGAAGAATAGAGCAACCCAGGCAGAGACTGGAAGTTCCATGATGAGTGAAACAATTAGCTCGCCATCACCTTCTAGTGTAAATACATCTTCTGCCAATCCACCTCATTTATCGTTACCTCCCCCACCAAATGATAGCCACCCTGTTGATGTTAGGATGTGGCAGTTTGTGTCCACCCATTGCACACTGTGTGGTGCACTGACCACACATGCCAGTGTGGTGGAGGAGAATCTCAAGCAATGCATCAAGCAGGATCTGAGGAGATTTCATCCCACAGAATATGCTAAGATGGTGACAGGGAGTGTTCATCATTACTATTAAACTGTCAGCAAGTTGTCATGTGTCCTTATCGGGTTCTGGACCAGGGGTATAGAGACAGCTGCAGTACTTGTTTTCGGGTGTCATGGTGTTTGGATACAATTGTGCCCCCAGATGTTATTTACCACACACACACTGTGCACATTGAAGTTGCTGATGAGAGCCTCTGTTCCTGCTCTCAAGGGAAACATTTCTATTCTAATAACAAGTAGTAGGGCAGGTGGAGAAGAATTATTGGCCAATTTCGTCTTATCTCCACATAGACTGGGGGCTACTTACTGTGCTGCTACTGCCTCAGGCACATCACTGGAGCCAGTCGTGGCAAGTGGAACCTTCATCATCCATCTTCCATGTTACTGCTATTGTTGATACCATTCCCTTTCAGCTGCCTAATCATCCTGGTGCTTAAACAACTCAGCAGCAGCAGTAAGAACAGCAGTTGCAACTCAGGACTCAGGAGGACATTTGACAATGGCCAGTGGCCACTGGCCAACATGACCAGCTGGCAGTAGGTCAGTAGGGCACTTTTATTTTTTTCTCAGGGCTTGTGCTTTGAAATAAAAAACAAAAAAAAACACAGTCCTACAAAAAATAAACAATTTTTGGAGGGGTTGTTTCTAACAAGCCTGAGTCCTACAAATCAATGTTTCATGAGGGCTTATGCCTCTAATAAGTCTAAGTGCTACAAATCAATGTTTTCTCAGGGTTAACAAATCTAACAAATCATCCTGTACAAAATACTTTATCAAGTCAATTATCAGTCTACCCTAGTGGCAGCTTACGTCAGGGGGTTCCTGTCTCCATCATATTACATAAAATTTCTTATTTTATTTTTTTACTGTCTCCCCAATACCAGTCAAGAAACCACCCCAAAACAAATTCCTTACTCGACTGATTAATTCCCCAGACTCCACCCGCCAACGCAGGCACCCTCCTCAGACCCCTTTTATACCATGTCTTATGGGTTGTTTTTTAGTTTTATTTAGGATTTATTTTTTATTAACTGCCCCAATCCCAGTAAACAACCCCCCCAAAAAAATTCCCTGTTCAACTGATTCTTTCCCCACTCCCCACCAACACAGGCACCCTCATGCCCCTTTTACACTATGCCTTTAGGAAATAAAATAATATTTGCTATGTGTTATATGTAACTTCTATGTTCCCTTTGATTTCAATGGAATGAGCTAGATGAAAAAAACGTGAAAAAACTGAAAATTTGCACTTTTCACAGGAAATTTTTCGCCAAGTGGAAAGTGCCATTTTTCACCAATTTCAGATTGAGGAGGAAATTTTCACCCATCCCTAACTAGGAGAATGAAAGGCAGAAGAATTCTATATGTCTCCTCCTCATACGGCACTGATGCAATGTGAGTAAGCACTGAACATGGTAGCATGTTACGTAAAGCCACCTCGTCAATTCTACTTGTCATTTAGTCCAAAGCTCCACTTGTGTGTAGTATCCCGGGTAGGAAGAAGATTGAAAAAGACATATTTAATGGAGATAATGAATAAAAGAAAAATATAGCTGTTCTGGAGGTAACAAATTCTACTATAGGGAGTAAATAACATTTTTCACAAATTAAAATTGTTCCAAAACATTTTATTGAAGATTTTCAATTAAAAACATTCAAATACAGACACCTAGTGTTAGTCTCGCCTCCCTGGAAGTCTGGGTTATACAAAAGGGGGAGAAATTTGGATACATGTTGTGGTATAGTGTGCGTTTGGCATATTACCAAGCCACCACTGTGCTGAAGAGGAGAGGATTCACCGAGTAGTGAACAGGGATCTTGAGTGGCAGTGCTTGTAGTAGGTAGCGCTGGTCAAGGTTGGGGGTGAATCGCTGGTCACTCTTCCAATCTGCATACACCTGCGTATACGCAATCCAGTCTTTCACAAACTGTAAAAGGCAAGCTATGTTACACAGTCTGACATTTAGCAGTACAAGCCCGTCGTTGCTTTTATGTTGTTGTATTTTTTGAGACCCAGTTTAGGTCATTTAAATCCCTGGAAGTTTTATGGATTATGTCCATGTCTCCTTTAGTCAGTCTAATTGCTAGCAATTGCAAAATGTACAGCAGTCTAGGGAAGGTCACTATCTGATTAATCAGGCACACAAAAGACAGGTGGAAAGCAGCAAAGTCCAATAGTATATAGTTCATAATAGGCCTAACATTCACACTGTACAGTGACTGAACGATTTTTGTAAGATGAATCCCCAAGTAACGGATGGAAACATCTGCCCACTCGAAAGGTAGGCATTCAAGATAATTAGGTCTTGGTCCCTGTGCGAGCCACATTGCCTCTGATTTAGCAAAGTTAAATCTACCTCGAGTAGATCCAGAATTGCTGAAACAGTCCCCTCCAGGCACTCCAGGAGCAGCAGTATGTAATCTGCAAACCAGCTATCTCCACCCTACCAGTTCGCTCCCTGACCTAGATGAAGAAGTCATCCTAATAGGGGGTCAAGGGCAAGATTGAATAGCAGAGGTGACAAAGGGTATCCCTGCCTGGTACCCGTTCAGGTTGAATCAAGTGTGAATTGACAGTGTTAGTTGTGAAAGTGCAACCGAAACACTGCCTGTCCAATAATTTAAATAAGTAACCCCATGATATAGAGTCAAGTTCTTTTCTGCATCCAGGCTAAGAATCATGGAAGGGACCTTTGGGTTTGCAGTGGCCTGTATCACTGCCACCAGGGGTCTTTGGACATTTGTGACCGAGTGCCGCCCCTTAACAAAGCCCATCTGCTCTGGGATGATCAGAGAGGGAACGAATGTACAATCTGTTGTAAAGAACCTTGTGCATAATTTTGATGTGCATATTTAGGAGGGACATTGGTTTGTATGAGGATACAAATTGTGGGTCTTTATTGGGCTTCAGTAGGACAATAACCCTAGACATGTGAAAGTATGTGTGTGTGTGGGGGAGTCACAGACTCTAGTATATGATTAAACAGAGCCTGGGGCTTTATGGGATTTGAGGGTGTCAAACACCTGCATCACCTCCTGTGCAGCGATGGGCATGTTCAATAAGTTTGACTGGTCGGGTGAGAGAGTAGGGAGTTCTAGGTCTCCTAAAAAGTCTGCTTCTAAGTGTGTGTCATCCTCATATCTACTATATAGGGCCTTGTAGTAGCCTGAAAATAGTTTATTAATCCTAAGTATCGGTCATAAGACTCCCGTCATCCCACAAGCTGTGAATCTCTTTGCGGTTCCTGACTGCTCAAACCAAAGTGGAGAGGAGTTTTCCCTGTTTGTTGGCATGCTGAAACCAGTGGCTTGGCACTGCCAGGAGAATTGTGCTGCTTCCATAAGAACTGTCTTGTAGGCTTCCTTGGCCTAACTGTATAGCAGTCTGGATGCTGGTATGCTATGTGTTAGAAATTTCCTGTATGCCTTCAACAGAGCCCTCTGTAGCTGAGCGAGTTTCTGCCCTGATTCTTTTTTGTTCTTTAGCAACATATGAGAGGACAAAACCTTGCAGGACCACCTTAGAAGATTGCCAATATAGTGGTGGGTCATCTTTATGTTGGGCATTGAACTCATCAAACTTACACCAGGCATTAAGAAAGTCCTGTCAAAAGTCTTCTGAGAAGGCCACATGGGGGGCATCCTCCAGATGAAGGAGGAATAATGGGGGGGGGGGGATGGAAGGGACCCAGGAGATTAGTGCATGGTCAGAGTTGAAAACATTATGTATGCTGCAATCGTCCAAGTTGGTCACCACCTGGGTGCCTCCCAGGAAGTAATCAGTTCTGGAAAATGTGTCATGTGGGTGGGTGAAGAATGCGTAGTCCTTGTCAGCAGGGTGTGTGTTCCTCCAAACGTCAGTATACCCAGGTTAGTTGTCAGGTATGGGGTTCGCCCTACCTGTCAGTGACTGTCCTGACAGACCGCTTCTGTCCAGTACAGGTTAAATTGGGAGTTTAACCCCATGAATGCTATTGAGGTCTTCAACTCATTTTACACAAATGTGTTGGACACCTCTACAGCATTGTAGGTGTTAAAATCCCCATTTATCTTTTTGTCCAAAGCAAAGCAAATGAGTTGTTGCAGAATTGCTCTGCTTTGCCTTTTATACATATAAGGCCCATTGACATTGCTTCCATCTTGCTTATAGTTCAACATTTTTAGTTGATACCCTGCCTATGTTGGAAAGGAATTATTGACGCTCACTGTCTCACTGTCTCCTTTTAAGCATCATGCTTATAATACCAAATTAAAATAAATAATACCACTTGTTGTACATTGAATTAACAATAGCATTTCAGTTACAAAACTATTAATCTAATTCAGAAACCCAAGACATTGTGGGCCTCAATATAATTTCCCATTAAACATAATATACATTCTTAGCAGCTAGGTGCTGCAAGCCCAGTAAGGACCTTATGCATAAAGAACAAAGTGGAGCAATTCTAGGCAATCCATCTGCACCACAGGGGTTACATAAAATTCCCTTTGATTTGAAGAGGGCTTTTAACCCTTTATGTTAGTGAGGTGTGTTATCTGTAAAGAAGAAACACGTATTAGCAACAAACAGTAACGTTAATCTACAGCTTTATCAGAGGAATGATCTAGCTCTGAAAAGGCTAAAACAGACATCCTACAACAAATACAATAAAAAGGACACAATAGAACTATACCCTGCATTACAATGACCACTGGAGTTAAAATTAATTCTCCACAGAAAATGGCTGATATATTGACCTAGTACCTTGGACATAATCATTATCCACAGTCAGACCCCACCTGAGCGGAGAAAATAACATACTTATGCAAATTTATGAAAAATCTCTCCCACTTGTATTGAGGCACTGAACACCTCCATCACCATTGAGGAGTTAATAAGCAAACTTTAACACTTCTTCTGGCCCTGATGGTTTTCACCATGGTTTTTAAAAGCAGATGCCACCCTACATTGCCACACAGTTACTAAACTCTTTCAACTACACTCTGAGTGGCTGCTCTTCTTCCTCAGATATTCTGGGAGGAGAAATGAATCTGATTCACAAACATTGCATGTGATGCAGAAAGCTATTGACTTTTGTCTCTATTAAAGGGATAGTAATGTTACACAATAAAAGCAGATTAAATTAATCTTCATAGTTTTTGTGCTGTGGAGAGTTTTATTTCAATACTGTCAGAGTTGTAGTTTAAGAGTAATTGAATGATAAAGTATCCCCCTCCCACCCCTTTTATGTATGTAACACTGCTGACCTCAGAGCAGCAAGACTATCTGGATAGATCGCAGAGAGGGACAATCTTCAGTGAGCATAAGGAAAGACCTATCAAAGGGGGGCAGGGATTTCCTTATCCTCACAGTAAGAAGATTCTCCCTTGCTGTGAGCTTTCTGGTCTCAAGACCAGATTCCACATTGGAGGGGAGGGGACTTACACTTGGTAAAAGGGGCGAGAGGGGGATACTTTATCATTCAATTACTCTTGAACTACAACTCTGACAGTATTAAAATAATACTCTCCATTGACCAAATACAACGAAGATTAATTGGAGCTGCTGTTTTTGTGAAGCATTACTATCTCTTTAAATAGGGACTCCAAGATGTTTACAAAGGTACTGACAAATAGGTTGATGCCTTCTTTGATCCAACCTGACCAGATGGGTTTTATCCCTACTTGACAGGCATCTGATAATACACGCATGGATCAATCTTTTTTTGGACGGCATACACTTCAAAAGCTCCCAGCTGTTTCTTTTTCTCAGTAAATGCAGAAAGAAATTTTGACCATGTTTTCAAGATATTCCTCTTTGAAACTTTGAATTGTATTGGGGTGAGAGTATTCATCCAGAGCACCGTTAGATCTCTGTACATTAACCTGTTAGCAACATTGCTTCTCCCCAGAGCTAACCCTATGATTACTGATGGGAACTGTCAGGGATGACTACTGTCCTTATTACTGTCTGTAATCTCTATGGACCCATTCAGGCCCCCTCCAGGATAACCCTGAAATAATGGGCCTCCTGGATGCTCACACAACTTTTGTCATTTCTACCACATTCACAATAGTCTCAGGGATCCTGAAATTTGTGTCCTCAAATTTTAAATATTTAGTAATCTCTCTCAACAGTGAAAAATCTACCCTTTGAATACCCCCCAATAAATGATTGTCAGCAAATAATTAAATAAATGCATTACTCTATCAGTCTCATAGTTCTGAAGAACAATCCGTAAAGATAAATCCTCTCTGTTGCCATTCCATTAGGTGATCTTAAGATGTTGCAGTCCAAAACCGATTGGTTTATACTGCAAAATAAGAATCCAAGAGTGGCCTGAACAACTATATATGCTGGGAAGTCTTCAGGTGGTTTCCTAATCTACAGTGATACCTTAAAGTGACTGTACTTGAGTCAAGTAATTATTTGGTATTCTACACTTTCTGTTAAGCACTGGTTAGGCCTAGAATGTAGTCTCACACTATCAACTCCACTTTCTGAAAGATTATGACTGCACCTTAAAGACATGCTATTTCTACCTGCCAATGCAATTATTCAGTCATAGTAACATAGTAACATAGTAACATAGTAGATAAGGCTGAAAAAAGACATGCGTCCATCAAGTCCAGCCCATGCCAATAACACCCCTGTTGATCCAGAGGAAGGCAACAAAAAAGCCCTCTGGAGCAATTTCCAATGTAGGTGTGTGTGTGAGTGTCGAATGACTGCTCTGCCATTATTCAGTCTTGGTAGTGATCAAACACCACCTCATATCCACCACTTCTGTGATGACCCCCATATTTCTGAATACAGCACTCTTAGAGTATGGACCCTGACATTTTTCTCTATTTTATTCAGCTATGTATCACTAGAAGCAAGGACCTGTAATTCCAGGGCTTGCTAATTTATTTTGGCGAACTGAAGGAAAGATCTTACCTGACAGCCCAGAGACTTCTTTGGATACTTATTAGGGATGAGTGAAAGGTACAATTATTTTCCCCCTCGGATTTTGGCTGAAAAGCAATTTGACATAAGTAATGTCCAGTGGGAACACTGCCAGTTCCCAAAGAGGAGGGGGGTTACTTTCAGTATGTGTGGCCCTGTCTATACCAGTGCAGTGGCACATGGCTGGAGGTTTGTGAGTGTGTGGTTTTGTGGCTACCAGTGCAGTGCAACAAGGCTGGGATCAATATGTGTGAGTGTGTAATTCTATAGGTACCAGTGCAATGAGACAAGGCTGGGGTTAATATATGTGGTTCTGTGGCTACTGTAGAACAAGGCAGGGGGCTTAGTATGTGTGGTTCTATAGCATCCATAGGACAAATCTGGGGTCATAGCAGTGGTTTGCAACATGAGGTCCTCCAGCTACTGCTAGATGTCAACTTCATAATTTGCCATCAGCAACTGTTGTCTGGCAGCAGCTAGAGGGCTGTGTTTATCCAACCACTGCCGTAACCCCAGCTTTGTTGTATGGAAGCCATAGAATCACACATACTAACCCACCCCACTTTGTTCCACAGTAGCAACAGAACCACACACATACTGATCCACACATATCCTCCAAACTTCACCCATTGTAGCCTCAGAGCTAAATTGTAGCCTGGGAGGAGCTAGAGGGCTTCACACTGCCAGCTGCTGCCAGAACCAACAGTTGCCTACCCCTGTGTTAACAGGATGCATAGGTAGTTTTCAGTGAAATGCAAACTCATCTAAAGTTGACAGGGCCAATTTAAAATATTCCATGGTACACTACTGTGGGAAATGCAAGTATAGATAACAAGAATAGGGATGTGTTGTTCTTTCCAAAGTCTGTTGAAAACAGGGCCTTCACTAGGAAGGAGCCTTTCCTGCATCCTCATCCACTTGGTGGAAAGGACTGAGTAAGTGTGTGTGTGTATGCATGATGATACAAGAATGTTAGAAACATGGCATAGCACTGTTGAAATTCTGCAGTGGAATACAGAACTCTGTGTGGGAATACATCAACAGAAGATTTCCCATTTTCCTTTGGCAAGTTTTACTACTTGCAATGTAGAGTAATGTCTCCGAAAATGCCAATAATAAATGTCATATATTTACATTATGGTGGGACCAGAGAGTATTATATACAGTGTGGCATGATTGCTTCAGGACAATTTTTCCTGTGTTCCTGAAACCGATTTGCCAAACTGAAATCACTACCGTTCGAACAAGTGACATTCAATGGGTCAAAAAACACATTTAAATAAATGGGAATTTACATGACCCCATAACATCGTTGGTTTGGCCCAGAATGACTCATCTTTGCCTTTATACATAAGGCATATGGGGGAGATTTATAAAAAGTGTTTCTTAAAATGGTCTTGTTCTTTATTATGAGAGTTGGTATTTACAATGTATTCTAGTTACTTTTATAAATGTGTGACTGTAAAGTATAAAAACAAGTCAGACATGGCCTTAAGCCTTTGAGTGCCAGAGGGTTACACAATGCATTGCTTTGCAATGCATTGCATACCCCTCTGGCACTCAAACGGTTAAATATTTGATGAAAATTATGTTGCTAAATTGTCGCAAATAGCAACATTTCTTTCTAAATTTGCTGTGCCATTTTTTACAAGCTTCCTTCCTCCATTTTTTTTAAACGTACTACGTGGCATTATGTCCTCCTAAACTGTGGTTAATACTTTTATAACTATCAGAAACAATCTTACTTTTCCCTCACCAAGCTAAATAGATGCATTTCTGAAGCAAACCATTATATAGACAAGAGTAGCGCTAATATATAGGGTCGGAACAACAAACCTATCCAGCTGCCTAAGATTAGGAGGCTGTGCTTAACGCTGTCCTTCTATGTACCAAACAGTTCTCTGTGAAGCAAACCAGCTGCACCACAGAGTTGAAATGACAATTCCACAAATGCCCATTGATTTAAAAGGAGTTTTACACCTTCAATGCTATAAATATATTCAATTCATTGCAATGGAATAACTCTCTAGCATTCAAGGAGTTAAGAGCCCCATTTAAATCAATGGTAATTTTCATAGTATGTATTGCTTGCTTAAGAATTGCTCCTGTTTTGCTAGAAGACTTCTCCTTCCTATGGTGTAATTGGTTTGTTCCAGAATTGCTCCTCTTCTATCCAAATAAATCCCATAAACCACAGAATATGCAGGTATGTAAATATTTTATGGTGCTATATGTGCGAAAAGTATATTACAGTTATCATTACAAGTGACAAAAATAGCATTTTCCTTCCCTAACGGGACTGTTAAAAACAGTGCATTATATTTCTGTAAAATTAAAAAAAAGTGCTCCTAAGAATAGCAACAGGATTATCTCTTTATCAGAAAATAGAGAGCTTTTTTGCTGTTTCAAAGGAAATCTATTTGTAAAAGTCAGAATGATCTGTAAACCAGATTACGTATGGACAAATGGAAAGCCACATGGCAAAATATGGAAGTATGTCAAAAGAATGATTAAGCACAGCTGTAATTATTATTAATGGGATAGTATAGTCCCATAAAAAGTATTGCTTAAATTGCAGCTGCAGTGCAACAACATTCAACATGTTTACTCCTTTCTCTCAAGCCGTTATGGCTTGAGAGAAATAAGAATATAAAGTCCTCCGTTCCCTTCCCTTTCTGCCTGATGAGCTGTAAAGCTGTCAGAGGCAGAATCTGGTCGCCCGAATGTAGGCGGCTCTGCAGGAGCGCTGTCATCTAGAAATCTAGGTATGATTACTTCATCGGTATGGTCTACAACGTGTGCCTGGCTTGCAAGGACACGTTGTGGACCATTCCGATGAAGTAATTATACTTAGACACCTAGATGACAGCGCTCCTGCAGACCCGCTGTCTGGTCCCGGATGCAGGATTTCATGACGTCTGCTGCACAGCAGACGCATTAGAAGAGAAGGGGGAGGGAACAGAGGACTTTATATTCTTATTTCTCTCAAGCCATAACGGCTTGAGAGAAAGGAGTAAGCACGTTGAATGTTGTTGTACTGCAGCAACGATTTAAGCAATACTTTTTATGGGACTATATTATCCCTTTAAAGTGGATTTACCACCTATCCAGACAGCCATTGTAATATTAATAAACAAGCCTATTTTTAATCAAACTGATTGCTTTTTTTTCTTTTTTCCCCATCATGCAAAGACCTTCTGAGATGCTCCAGTGGGGAATTGCACCTTGGATCTGTGTTAGCACATGATTCAAATTTGCTCCAGGACATTAAATAATGTATGTGTTAGCTTTTACTCAAGCTTGCTCCATACCTTGTATGTTTGTATGAGGTTGAGGTTCAGATTTCACCCCAGGCATAGCAGATTTTAGTCATGTCCCTGATACAGATATTAAAATTGCAATACATGTTTAAAATTAATACAATAATAAACAAAATTGCTGTTTCACCAAAAATTTAGAGCACACATAACTTGTTAGCAGTGCAGGTTTCTTTGAGTGTCACTGAAGTCTGCAACACATAGCATGGCAATGACCTGGACACCCATCTGACACTCAGACACAGGACTGTGTCTATCACAGTCAAAAACATAACATACAAATTAGCCAGTGTAATTACACTGATGTATAAAATACCAGTATGTTTGTGACATTAACCATTAAATCATGACTGTTTTCCTTTGTTTTTACATTTTTTTTGTTTTGTTTGACCTTATTGTGCATTATAGAAGTTTGTCAATCAGCTAGCCCTGTGGTTCCAAAACTTTCAAGCTCCCATCAGTGCAGGTTTCTAGGATCTTCTCTCCTAATCACAGGTGGAATAATCAGTGGCTTGGCTGTTCTGACAGAACCTCCTGTGCTAATGATAGAACCATCCGTGATTAGTTGAGAATATCCTGAAAATATGCACAGGTGTGTGTGGGGGGAGGCTTGAAGACAGTTTTGGGAACCTATGATCTAGCCAATCTGCTAGATGTCTCCAGTGTATTGCAAAGCAAAAACTTGGAGAATTGTCTAGCAACTAAGAGGTTAACAGGAGGGCTTTATCTAGGTTGGTGTCCTTCATAAAGCTAGAAAGTATATATATATATATATATATATATATATATATATATATATATATATATATGATTTAAACCCACTGCTCCTGCTGCTAACTTATCTCAGCCCATTTACAGACAAAAACAACATTATTACTTTTGAGACACCAGTCATGATAGCCATGGTTATGGGAGTCAAGAAGACTTGGAAAAGACAGTTGCTGAAGATCCATAGCTGGACATCCCCTTATTTAGAAGATAGGTGTTTCTGATTATGCTAGAAAGTTACACTTCTGCAATAATCTTTCTGTACTAATAGTTCTGATTGCCCTTTATTAGCACTACTTTACAGAAAAGTCCATTTTCAAAGCAAGTTCTAAGATGTGCTGTTTTGTTCATATTCTAAATAAAATTTGTATTCTATACAGAATGTGCAAACAAAAATAGAAATAATCTGGTACAGTGCCAACTTGATGCTGATGCCAATGCTGAACTTTGTTTTAAACCTTGAAGTCAACATTAAAATCGATATCTACTTTCAAGTTGACTTCAAAGTCTATCTACACTGTGGGATGGAATTCTAAATGCCTTGCCCCAATGGTATCTCATTACCTTTCTTGGTCGCACTGTTACATAATGCCCATTTTACCACTGCAACTCCTAATCTGATCTGTTCATTATCAATATCTCCTTTATTCTCCCCATGCAGCAGCTTATATTTCTCATCATTCATCTGGTTTATATGAACTATTTGTGTCTTTCTGAAGCAAGCATTGAGGTAACCTATTTGCAAGGAACTTAAAGAATGTATTTTTAAAGAAATGTATACCTTACAGGGGCAAGCAATCTTTGCACCACCAGCTGTAAAGGACTACAGTTTCTATGATCCCCAACCAGCCAATGGAAAACCAAATTGTGACCATGCCTGCTTTAGCAAATTTAAGTTTGGAAAAAAAAAAAATCAAAATACCATAAAAAGTGGTGGAAGTGCAGGCATCTGCTCTTCAGATTAATGTACAACTGTCACTGATAAAATATGTATTTCTGTTGGTCATTTTTTTATTTGAATCAATTATTTCTAAGATATTTACCTTTTTTTCCACTTAGTGCAAATGTGGCAGAGACTGGTAGGCAATGTCATACTGCTCCTCATCCCAACTGCCACTTTCTACTAGGGTGTCCTAGCTAATTTGCATAAACTGACAAATATTTAAAGTTATATATTTCTTAAATACTGTTTGAAATACAACATGGCTAACAAAAATGTAAGTGCTGCTGAAAGCTCCTTCAAAATCACCTATTTGTTACAAATCTTTTTTTCTATCCCTCTTTCTCTCTCTCTCTCTCTCTCTCTGTGATATAGAGGGGTGTCTGAGCTAAATGATCATAGTTCAGCTATGATGGGTCACTTGGGTAATGGGTTAGAGGGGTTAGAGGGGTTTAAAGGTTGTTGGGTATGAAAACATTTGACACTGTATCTTCCATTGTGGGATATTTCATGACATGCATTGGATACAGCCACATCCGGAATATGTTCAACTGATGTGAGAGAGACAGGATCATCAAATTCAGCATGTCAGTTTATTCGTGCTAGACTGTACCACAGGGTTTGGCCATGGCTATGTTGACTAAAACCATTCAATATTGCTTCTACAACAGTTGGTCTCCAGACAAGATGACCATGTCAAGGTCAACCACCACAGCCATTTCACAGGACATGCAGGAATGAAGATCCATGCTATTAACTGGCACTTCCTGGTTCTGTCTAGAACATCATGATGGCCAATCAATTATCTGGAAGTGTGCAAGTCAATGATATTCAAAAGTGTGTCTCTTCCAAAGCCTCAGAGGACAAATTACCTTGAAAATGCAGTCTGGTGGGATCATGCATTGCAGATGTACACCCCTAGTACACATTCTGGGTGGTCTCTAAGCCCACTGGTATGTAGGCATGATTATATACTGTTGAGGATATACACCAGGAAAGGGTTAACAGGAGACAATTATTTTTGGATATCTCACATAAATAAAATAAAAATGGGTAGTTAAATAAATTTGAAATCTTTACACAAACTAGGTATTGACACACTACTTTACAGTACAGAATTGATTAAAATAATCAATTATACATTTTATGCAAAAATATATATAATTTATTTTATATTATTGTCAATATCTAGTTTGTGTAAATATTTCAAATTTAACTGCCCATTTTCCTAAGCACTACCTGTAGACAAGATTGAGGACTGATTAGATAATTGGTAAGAATTTTCTGAATCTATTCCTAAGTACTACCTGTAGACAAGATTGAGAGCTGGTTAGATAATTGGTAAGGAATCTGAACACTGAGTCATTGAGGAGGTTGGGATTGATGTGTTAATTAGTACCAGTTAGATCTAGTTACATACTGTTTTGCTAATTAATGGGAGTTGTCTTTTGTGTATACAAGTAGGTTTGTTATTAGCTGGGCTAATTACTAGCTGGGCAACACAGCAATTGAAAGTGCAGCACTTGTAAGTGTACTGATGATATCTATTCTTCTCTTTCAGAGGTAAGAATTTTCTGAAACTATTCCTAAGTACTACCTGTAGACAAGATTGAGGGCTGATTAGATAACTGGCAAGAAATCTGAACATTGAGTGATTGAGGTTGTTGGGATTGATGTGTTAATTAGTACATGTTAGATCTTTTTTACATACTGTTTTGCTAATTAATGGGAGTTGCCATCTGTGTATATAAGTAGGTTTGTTATTAGCTGGGCTAATTACTAGCTGGGCAGCACAGCAATTGAAAGTGCAGCACTTGTTAGTGTACAAGGAGATATTCTGGAGATCTATTTTGTATCCATTATGATGATATCTATTCTTCTCGTTCATAGGTAAGAATTTTCTGAATCTATTCCTAAGTACTACCTGTAGACAAGATTGAGGGCTGATTAGATAATGTGTAAGAAATCTGAATACTGAGTCATTGAGGTGGTTGGGATTTATGTGTTAATTAGTACCTGTTTGATCTAGTTACATACGGTTTTGCTAGTTAATGGGAGTTGTCTTCTGTGTATATAAGTAGGTTTGTTATTAGCTGGGTTAATTAATATTCTGGAGATATCTGTGGTGATTAAAGTCAGAAAACAACTGCAAAATCTGAACCTGATTACATCAGTGCTGTGAACATGCCAGGCATGTTGCAGTGCAATGGATGTTTTGCTTTTCTCCCCAGGAAACCTTTTGAAAGTTCAGAAGTTGTCCAATTTATCAGGAATTTTGTGTTTTACAGCAGGAGATTGATATTTTGAAGGCTGAAATCTACAAGTTGTCTGTGAGCTCCACACAGATACAAAAGAAACAAGTGCCACTTCCTAAGAGACTTCCAAGAAATGACAGATGGACTATAGTCGGTTCTGGAAGGGTAAGAGTTGTGGACAAGAGGCGCGTCCCATAGTCTGTGCCTCTTCATAATTCTTTTGCTGCACTTTCAGAACACTGCCTTAATATTGGAACAACTCCAGAAGCAAAGACTACTGGTTCACCAGCCTGTAATCCACAGATAAATCAGTGTAATAAATTACCGTAATCTGACTGAAGCTCCCAATGTGAGCCGCCAGAGAACCCCTTGAGGGGAGGTACCCCCAAAAGAAGTAACAGGCTGCTACTATGCTCAAATAACACTGATGGTCAGACAAAGGAAATCAGTTACTCACCAGGTAGGCCCCTGTGGGCCAGAAGCTAGAGAGCGCAGAACAGAGAGCGGGGCTGGCTGTCGGTGGCTGCTCCCAGGAGGCCTTGCTGCGGCAGGTGCCGGGTGGGGTAACAGACCGCAAAACCTGATGGCTGGATGACCTCCTTGGTGACAGACAGTTACTCACCAGGTCAGGAAACAACTTGGAATGACGTACCTGTTGTAGACACTTTGTTGAATACTGAGAGCACTGTGGGGGTCGTAAGGAAGGAGTTCGACTGGGAGTCCGGTCGTAAGGAAGGAGTACAACTGGGAGTCGGATAGATGCCCACAACTGGAAGTCGACGACACCACGGACTACTCGGCACTACGTAGACCACGTCGGCGACTCGACACTTGACACTGAGGGATTCGAGTAAGAATAGTCGACAAACCAGAGTCGGTAACACACGGACGGCAACAAAACCTGAGGAAGAGACAAGAAGAGAATTTGGGCAAGGCAGAGTCAAAAGCCAGTCGAATCAGGAAAACTAGAGAAGAGTCGAGGACAGGCCGGGGTCGAATGTCACAGGAACGGATGCCAGAATCAGGAGATTCTGGAAAGCTGGGTCAAACATAGGAAACACTCGAACAAGATCACAAAACAACAGAGTACAGATCGCTTCGACTGCGCACTGACACAAAGGTGTCAGTGCTTAAAATAGGTCATGAACAAGGGTGTGCCTCAAACAAGGAAACAAGGTGAGGAAACTAGAATATATGGAAAGGGAAAGCAGGAAAACCCGGGGGAATATGACATTACCCCCACACAAGGGACTACCTCCGGGAGGCCCCAGAAGGCTTGGAAGGGTAGGACAAGTGAAACAGACGGACCAAGGCCGGAGCATGGACATCCGGGGCAGACACCCATGAGCGCTCTTCCGGGCCATAACCCTTCCAATTCACGAGGTACTGAAGGATACTGCGGGAGATACGGGAGTCAAGAACCACGCTAATAATGAACTCAGAATCGTCCGCCGACACTGGAGGGGAGGAGCAGAAGGAGGGTGCGAGACGGTGGCCCCTACGTATAGTTTAAGAACAGAAATGTGGAAGACTGGATGAACCTTTAAGGATCCGGGGAGGGTCAGACAATAGGAAATGGGAGAAAGATGAGACGTCACCTTAAATGAGCCCAAGTACTGTGGTCCCAGTTTGTCAGAGGGCTGCCGGAGCCTGATGTTCCTGGCGGACAGCCAAACTAGGTCCCCTGGATGAAACCTAGGGGCCAAGGACTGTTGCCAGTCAGCTGCCACCTGTGAGGACTGCAAAGTGCGACGTATAGCCAGCCAATGTGCTCTCAAATCTCTAGCAAAGGAGTCAGCAGAAGGAATGTCCGACAAGGGAGGACAAAGAGTGAGCGCTGGGGGATTGTAGCCCAAAGCTGCAAAAAACGGTGAACATTTTAGTGATGTCTGCAGTAGTGAGTTGTAGGAGAACTCCACTAAAGCCAGCAGTTGGGTCCAGTCATTCTGCTCCTGGGAACAGTAACACCAGAGAAGTGCTCCATGTTTTGATTCAGCCTTTTTGTTTGGCCATTAGTCTGCGGGTGGTATGCAGAAGAGTGTTGTAAAGTATACCTATCCTAGCACAGAAAACCCTCCAAAACCAGGTTATGAACTGTGTGCTGAAATCCAATGTTATGTGCTGGGGTATGCCGTGGAGTCTATATATCTCACGGATAAACAGGTCAGCAAGTTCAGTAGAGGTAGGAAGTTTCGGAAGAGGGATGAAGTGTCCCTGTTTGGAAAAGCAGACTACTACAACCCATATTGTAGTATTCCCAGAGGAGCGGGGAAGATCCAACACGAAGTCCTTGGTGAGAGGTTGTAGGAGTCCTACGGGATGGCTCCTGGTACTTTCACCCAGGCATAAATGGGACAAGAAAGAACGAAGGCCGAAATCTCATCTTTACACCCAGGCCACCAGAAGTATCTGGCGATGAAGTCCCGGGTACGAAGCATCCTAAGGTGACCAGCAATAACTGAACAGTGGATGGTAGCATTCAGGCACGAAGTAAACCCCCGGAGACAGGGAAGCATTAGGGGGACAACGCTCTTGGGAGTTTTTTATATTCGTAAAAAGATCAGTGTGTAGTGGGGATAAAATTTGAGTAGTAGGTTCAATAGGCTCCGGAACCACCAGGCAGGGAGCGGTCAGCTCATGCTGTCAGGATAAGGCATCGGCCTTGATGTTCTTTGTCCCAGGGATATAAGAAATGATAAAATCGAAACGTGAAAAGAAAAGGGACCAACAGGCCTGGTGAGAATTGAGCCATTTAGCTGTGGCTAGGTATTGGAGGTTCTGGTGGTCCATAAGAATGGTGACCACATGAGGAGACCCTCCAACAGATACCTCCATTCCTCTAGTGCCATTTTCACGGCCAGAAGCTCCCTGTTGCCAGTATCATAATTCCTCTCTGCGGAGGAAAAATGCCTAGAGAAGAAAGAGCACGGATGTAGTATTCCCGTCTCAGCGGAACGCTGAGAGAAAATAGCTCATGCCGCTACTTCAGAGGCATCCACTTCAAGAACGAAGGGTGTAAGGGGGTCAGGATACTTAAGGATAGAGCAGAAGAAAATGCTCCCTTCAATGTCTTGAATGCCTGTATAGCCTCTGGAAGCCATCGGTGGGGGTCGGCTCCTTTATGTGTCATGGCTGTGATAGGGGACAGTATAGCCGAGAACCCCTTAATGAACCGTCTATAATAGTTGGAGAAGCCTACGAATCTCTGGATGGCTTTGAGACCGTGAGGTAATGGCCAATCGGTGATGGCTATCAACTTGTTGGGGTCCATGGAGAGACCCTTGGACAAGATGATATACCCCAAGACCGGTAGGGATGTTTTCTCGAACTCACACTTGCTGATTTTACAGTATAAGTGGTTATCCCGAAGGCGGGATAGTACGTGACAAACGTGATCATGGTGACTCTCCAAGGAAGGTGAGAAAACCAAAATGTCATCTAAGTAAACGATGACAAAAGATAACAGTGGGTCCCTAAACATGTCATTGACGAAGGACTGGAAGATGGCGGGGGCGTTATGAATGCCGAAGGGCATCACAAGAGATTTGTAGTGCCTGAATCTGGAATTAAAAGCCGTCTTCCACTCATCTCCTGCTTTCATACGTATGAGATTAAACGCGCCCCTGAGGTCGATCTTGATGAACACCTTAGAACCCCAGAGTCTATCCAGCAATTCAGGGATCAATAGTAGAGGGTAACAGTTCTTTTTAGTGATTTTGTTTAACCCCCTACAGTCGACACAGGGGCGCAAACCAACGTCTTTCTTCTTAATGAAAAATATACCAGCCCCAGCAGGGGATGTAGAGGGACGTATGAATCCCTTGTCCAGGCTGTCCTTGATGTACTCCTCGAGTACTTTTGTCTCAGGAAGGGATAAAGGATACACCCTGCCACGGGGAGGAACCGCACCGGCTACTAAGTCAATAGGGCAATCATATGCCCGAAGTGGCGGTAGGACCTCCGTGTTGGATTTGCAGAAGACGTCCGCAAAGTCATGATAGACCGAGGACAGAGACAGGGAAATCGGTTCCACGGTATCCAAGGCAGATAAGGAAGCCCATAAGGGTCTCTGTACATCCGTCCGAAAGGACAAATGCCCAAAGTCCAATTGATGATGGGGTTATTCTTCCTGAGCCAGGGATAACCAAGAATGACTGGACTGGCACTACAAGAGATAATATCAAAAATGACTGTCTCGGTATGGAAGGAACCCATTTGAATAGCAAGAGGGTAGTGGATGAAGTGATGAGACCAGAACCATGGGGAGACCCATTGATAGTGATGATGCGACTAGGAGGGTCCTTGGGTATGGTGTGGATGCCGTGATAGACAGCAAAGGAGGCATCCATAAAATGACCTGCTGCTCTGGAGTCCACGAAGGCGGACACCTGTATGGGTTTACTAGTCTGGCAGATAATAATGGGAACAAGCAGTTTGTTTTCCCCTTGTGAGGGAGTAGGAGAAGGACCTAGGGCAAGTCCCCCACCAGGCCCTAAGTCCGTGTGTTTCCTGATTTGTTCGGGCATGAACAAGCTAGGTGTCCAGGCTGCGCACAATAGAGACACAGACCTGAGGACCGTCTTTTGGATTTCTCCTCCTCAGAGAGGTGAAAGACCCGACCTAGTTCCATGGGTTCCTGAGTAGCCACCATCGATGGTTCTGGGTTTTGGAATTGTGGCACCAAATGAACCGGTGGTTTAAGTACGGGCCATCTGCTATGGTCTTTATCTCTTTCGGAACGGCGTTCTAGTATGCGGTGCTTTAGAGTAGAGCATAACGCAATCAACCCTTCAAGGGGATTCCGTAATGGGACGAGTGGTAAGTTAGTCCTTGATACGGTCCGATAGACCTCTCCGAAAAACGCTTTTTAGAGCATTCTCATCCCATTCAGTGTTGTAGGACCATGTACGGAATTCGACTGCATACTGTAGAAAGGAGCAGGAACCCTGCTGGATCTCCAGGATAGCCTCCTCCGCTTTGGCTTGATTCTCCAGAACATCAAAGACCGAACAAAACGCCGCAATGAAAGCGTCAAAGTTGGCCATAATCGGGGATCGGTGGTCTAGCAAGCTAAGGCAGTACCCCGAAGGAGGGACACGATGAATGAGACGTGAGTCTGGTCCGAAGCAAACACCCCAGGCTGATTCTGGAAATGCAGGTAGCATTGATTCAGAAAACCTCTGAGTTCAGTCGAAGTACCGTCAAAATGGTCAGGCAACAGCATTCTACATGGTAAGAAACCGGCGGGTGCCGGGGCAGGTGGAGCCATGACAGGGGGAGTGACTGGAGGGACGGCTACATCAAAACGCAACTGCAATTGTTGGAGCATCTCTGCAATGGAGTCCAGCTTGGTGTCTATCTGGTTGATCTGTGCTGTGTGTTGGTCGAGTTGGGCACCCTGTTGGACCACAACTCGAGACACACCAGCGGGATCCGTTATGTTGTGGCGCAATCAAAATGTAATAAATTACCATGATCTGACCGAAGCTCCCAATGTGAGCCACCAGAGAACCCCTTGAAGGGAGGTAACCCCATAAAAGAAGTAACAGGCTGCTACTATGCT
Organism: Rhinophrynus dorsalis; assembly: GCA_037306005.1. Lineage (NCBI taxonomy): Eukaryota > Metazoa > Chordata > Amphibia > Anura > Rhinophrynidae > Rhinophrynus > Rhinophrynus dorsalis. The sequence continues at coordinate 122,944,853 of CM074721.1, forward strand.
CAAATAACACTGATGTTCAGACAAAGGAAATCGGTTACTCACCAGTTAGGCCCCTGTGATCCAGAAGCTAGAGAGCGCAGAGTAGAGAGCGGGGCTTTCTGTCGGTGGCTGCTCCCAGGAGGCCTTGCTGCGGCAGGCCCCGGGTGGGGTAGCAGGCCACAAAGCCAGATGGCTGGATGACCTCCTTCGTGACAGACAGTTACTCACCAGGTCAGGAAACAACTTGGAATGACCTACCTGTGGTAAAGACACTTTGTCGAATACTGAGAGCACTGTGGGGGTCGTAAGGAAGGAGTTCGACTGGGAGTCGGGTCATAAGGAAGGAGTATGACTGGGAGTCAGATAGATGCCCGCGACTGGAAGTCAACGACACCACGGACTACTCGACACAACGTCGACCACATCGGCGACTCGACACTTGGCACAGAGGGATTCGAGGGAGAGACCAGAAGAGAAGTCAGGCAAGCCAGAGTCGAAAGCCAGTTGAAGAAACACTGTACCGAATCAGGAAAACTAGAGAAGAGTCGAGGACAGGCCGGGGTCGAATGTCACAGGAATGGATGCCAGAATCAGGAGACAATCGAGGAAACACTCGAACAAGATCACAAAACAACAGAGTACAGAATGCTTTGATTGTGCACTGACACAAAGACGTCAGTGCTTGATATAGGTCATGAACAAGGGCGTGCCTCAAACAAGGAGGAGAAACGAAAGAAGGTGAGGAAACCAGAATATACGGAAAGGGAAAGCAGGAAAACCTGGGGGAACATGACAATCAGACTGCAACCACTGACAAACTGATAAAGGTTAGAAGTTCAAACTAATTTGAGAGGAAGCAACTATTATTGGGGGATTCAATATTAAAAGGCATGACTCTGGATGATAGTCATGGTGGTGGAAAAGAAGTCAGATGTTTTCCTGGTGCTACAGCTCAAAAAGATAGAAGACTCATTTTAAAAATTGTTAAGGAAGCAAGACAGAATGGAGAGTTGGATTTTATAGTGCATTTAGGGACAAATGATTTGTCTTTCAATGAGGTGAGTATGGTAAAAGATGTTTTTAAGAAGCTATGTAAGGATCTGTAGAAAGTTCCTTCAACTGTATCTGTTTCAGGGGTTCTGCCAGTGTATAAGGAAGATGATGGTAGGAGGCAGTGAATTAAAGACTTTAATTCATGGCTAGGGAATTGGGATCAAAAACATGGATTTAGCTTTGTTTTTCACATCAACCCTATTTGGTGTAACAAGGAATTGTACAAAATGGATGTCTTGCATCCTTCTCAAAAGGGAACAGACATCCTCAGCATGTGATTCAGAAGTTTTGTTAACAGGTATTTAAACTAGTAGAGGGGGTCAATGGAATGACACAGGATAAAACCAATTGCCAGGAACCCAAAACAAAAATCAAGTTGCTACAGTTGCTAAGAAATCATTACTTAATTATTAAAATATGTACACTCACCCGGCCTCAAAGGCCCACGTGGATCCGGCTGCAACTCCCAACAACCCCTGGCATGGGTTTCAGCAAACAAGAAGACACAGGTCGGGAGTGCTCAAACGGATCCACTCAGCTTTATGTGCCAAAATAATCGATCAGAGTATAAAATAATAGACTTTATTTTGCAAGATAAAATCTCCAACATTAAATGAACAAAGGCACGGGCACCAGCAGGTCAACCATCCCTAACGCGTTTCGGGAAACACTCCCTTAATCATAGGCTTAATGAACATAGCACTATGCAGACTATTTGTATCCACACTTCAAACGGCTACATTTCAAACGAACCAATAAGGCTCATCAAATCAAGGGCAATAATGATGACACACGGCATTGGTAACAATTAGCTCTTAAAGGCAATTAGCACTATCTCCTCAATTAATCCAACGCCCAGACTCACCATCACTGCCCTTAATTCACAACACATCCAAATCATTCTGCAAATCAATATTCTGCCTACAAGATGAAAATATATTTTGTATATTAAATATCAAGATCTGCACGACAGACGTATAAATACATCTGCTATACAAATCAAGAAAACAAAAACACAAAAATCAATAGACATATCTGGAAATCAATATCATTCCCCAGAATTAAATGTCACACTTGTAACAAAATATTTATTACAAAATATTAATTAATACCTAAAAAAGATGGAATAGACCAAAGGATTGAATTCCTCATCTTCGTTATATATTACTCATATCAAACATCCAAAATTCTTATTTAGATATAATTCAAAATAACCTGTTACAGTATCCCGATTACCTACGTATGTATAGGCTAACATCATAATCTGAATTCATCCCTAAAGGACATCGAGTAGCCAAATATATAATCCACTTAACCTCTACTTGATCTAAAAGGCTATGGATATCCCCCCCCCCTTTCAGGAAGACTAATCCTTTCAATCCCCTGAAAAGAGAAATAGGATAAATCTGAATTAGCACAATCCAGAAAATGTTTGGCTACTGGTTTCATAACATCTATTTTCTTAATGGATCCAATATGTTCCCTTATACGTTCCTTTAGTGCACGACCCGTCCGACCTAGATACTGCATTCTACACTTCAAACAAGTGAGTACATAAACCACCATTGTTGTGCGGCAATTAATATATTGTTTCATATTATAAACCTTGCCAGTTACTGTACTTGAAAAGTTATCAGCAACTGTCACAAAAGAACAAGATATACAACGTCTTGAGCCACACTTATACATACCCACCGTTTGAAGCCAAGTAGGTTGTCTGACTGGACTGCTCCTAAATAAACTTGGAGACAATTTTTGTCCCAAAGTGGGTGCTCTCCTACTCACTACTCGGCACCCCTCAGAAATAATGGGCTGCAAGCGTGTATCCCCCCATAATATAGGTAGATATTTATTCACTATTCCTTTAACCTTATTAAATTCTTGCTGTAATCCGTTACAAAATAGACTTTCTTATCCTCTCTGGGATTCCTTTTCTTATTTCCTTGAGAATTCAATAAGGTACTCCTGTCCATACCCTCCACTCTTTTCATAACATTTTGTATTAAGTCCACAGAATAACCTCGCTCCTGAAACCGTTTCTGCATAATTTTTGATTGTAGCTCAAATTCCTTTTGTGTGGAACAGTTCCTACGCACTCGAAGAAACTGTCCCATCGGAATCCCCCTGATGGTATGTCTAGGATGTCCTGAACTAGCGTGTAACAGGGAATTCCCACTACACGGTTTTCTATATATAGTGGTTTGTATACCTGACTCATCCAAAATAAGCTTCAAGTCCAAAAATGTAATCTCCTTCACCTGGTACTCGTAGTAAACCTTAAATTATATTCATTCCTATTAAGGTAATCTACAAATTCAAGAAACAGCTCCCTGGTACCTCGCCACAGAAAAAGCAGATCATCAATATATCTGCTATACGTGGCTATGTACCCACGAAATCGATTCTGAATACCATAGACAAAAAATTCTTCAAACATCCCCATATAGAGGTTGGCAAACGATGGGGCAAACTTAGCTCCCATCGATGTGCCACACCTCTGCAGAAAAAACACACCATCATATTTAAAAAAGTTATGTTTCAAAAGATATTCTATAGCTGTCAACAAAAAGTATTTAATATCTTCAGAATATGAACTATATTTATTTAAATGGAAGGCAACCGCCTCCAAACCTTTTTCATGAGGTATGGTAGAATAAAGGGAGCTAACATCCATAGATCCCCATGTTAAGCCAGCACATACTTCTATTCGTGACAGATTATTCAAGAGATGACCAGTGTCTTTAGTATAACTCTCTAATCTCCAGACTAGAGGTTGCAAATATCTGTCTACCAGCTCTGATAGATTTTCATTAAGAGAGCCGATGCCAGCAACTATCGGTCTACCCAATGGTGGACGATTGGGCTTATGAACCTTGGGTAAATGGTGGAAGATAGGTATTTTAGGAAAGGAAACCTTCAGACATTCAGCCTCATGTAGAGTAAGAACTTCCAAAGAAACACCCTCATCCACCAATTTAAACAAGGTTCTAGAAAAAAATTTTGTAGGATCTTTCTGAAGTATGATATAGGAAACTGGGTCGTGAAGTTGCCTCAGGGACTCCGCATGATACATATCGGAGTCCAAGACTACCACACTTCCCCCCTTATCCGCGCTTCGAATAACAATAGAGGTATCATGAGTTAACTCCTGCAATGCCTTTCTCTCTTTACTAGTTAAATTGTATTTCATCCAATTCTGCTTAGAAACGGTAGTATTCAATTCTATCAACTCTTTCTCTATTAATGACTGGAAAGTATCTAATAAATCACCCCGACATTGTACAGGATAAAAACATGAACCAGATTTCAACTTTTTATTGTTGTCAACTTGGTCTGCACCAACAACACATGTGAAGCGTGGATCGGTCTCCTTGGCCAGCGTACAAAGATCAATAGTTGCACACTGGTCAGGGAAAGACATCCACAGTCCACAGGACCCAACGTCATGGGGTGATGAAACCCCAGTAAAACTCAGAGATGGACCATTATGTTCCGGGACTATATCAACACCATTAGAATTAGAACTGGGACTACTAGACTCCCCATCAGTTTCAGAAAAAAATGTTTTCAAAGTAAGCTTTCTGACAAAAGAATTCAAGTCCATAATAGTGTCCATAAGATTGAAATGTCTATAAGGAGAAAATCCCAAACCCTTAGATAATAATGAGATTTGGGATGGAGTGAGGATCTTCTTCGAAAGATTAATCACCTCCTGGCTCTCCCCCTTGATCGCCAAACAGTTCTTCCTTCGCCCCTTAGTTCCACGCCTCGTGGGTTTCTTGGGGTATGATCTCTCAATGGTTGTGGATGTGTCGATGGGGGATTCCGTCTGTTTCTCCTCCTTCTCTCGTTTTTTGCAAAGGGTTGATAGTGTCTAGATCTCTGAGTAAATACCTCACTAGAGATATTAGTCGAGGAATCCTGTGAATGAGATAAAGAGGTGACAGGACTCTGTTCAACATCTGTAGAATCTAATTCTACACTAGAAAAGCTAACTCTCTTATCACTACTCTTCCTTCTCAAAATAGATCTAAATCCAGACTCAGAATTAGTTCTGGACTTCAAACGCCAAAACCTCCTATCCCTGGACCACGTATAAACTCTGTCTTTTTCATAATCCTCTCTATCACGAGCATATTTTTTAGATTTAACCAAAGTAATTTCATGTTCCAGATGCTGCAACTTACTGTTAATATCAATATTAAATTGTTTATATCTCTCCTGCTCACAATGTAAAATAGCTTGATGACGTAGAGAATTAACTTCAGTCAAAACTGAAACATGAGAAGCTTTCTTATGTTCCAGAATCAAATGCATCAATTTAATAGAGCAATCTGTCAGAACAGTGTTCCATTTCTTAAGAAACTCATCATCATCATTCACAAAATTGGGGGATTTCTTCATCCGTAAACCCCTCGGAATCATATTTGTTGTGAGATACTTATCTATCGTGGTAATATCCCACCAAAGTTTTAATTCTTTAATCAAACATTTCTCTAATGATGATAAAGTTACATCTATATTAAACTGGGGATCTCCCACATATTCTATTTCAGATGAGAATACTTGAGTAGCTCGCAACATACGGTTCATTTGAACATGTGTTAAAGGGGAAGGATCCTCCAAGGAGGAAATATCCCCACTTTCTTCCAAAGTATGAATTATTGTAGAATCATCCCCTTCCATGTTTATTTCTTTGGATGATTATCTCATTAATATAATATCTCCAATTGATAAAAAGATGGCACAAACGGTGAGATTTCACAATGCAACTTAAACCTTATATATAGGTGAGCTAACCCGAATCCAGAAATAATCAGGAACCCAAAACAAAAATCGAGTTGCTACAGTTGCTAAGAAATCATTACTTAATTATTAAAATATATACACTCACCCGGCCTCAAAGGCCCACGTGGATCCGGCTGCAACTCCCAACAACCCCTGGCACGGGTTTCAGCAAACAAGAAGACACAGGTCGGGAGTGCTCAAACGGATCCACTCAGCTTTATGTGCCAAAATAATCGATCAGAGTATAAAATAATAGACTTTATTTTGTAAGATAAAATCTCCAACATTAAATGAACAAAGGCACGGGCACCAGCAGGTCAACCCGCCCTAGCGCGTTTCGGGAAACAATCCCTTAATCATAGGCTTAATGAACATAGCACTATGCAGACTATTTGTATCCACACTTCAAACGGCTACATTTCAAACGAACCAATAAGGCTCATCAAATCAAGGGCAATAATGATGACACACGGCATTGGTAACAATTAGCTCTTAAAGGCAATTAGCACTATCTCCTCAATTAATCCAACACCCAGACTCACCATCACTGCCCTTAATTCACAACACATTGGATCCATTAAGAATATAGATGTTATGAAACCAGTAGCCAAACATTTTCTGGATTGTGCTAATTCAGATTTATCCTATTTCTCTTTTCAGGGGATTGAAAGGATTAGTCTTCCTGAAAGGGGGGGGATATCCATAGCCTTTTAGATCAAGTAGAGGTTAAGTGGATTATATATTTGGCTACTCGATGTCCTTTAGGGATGAATTCAGATTATGATGTTAGCCTATACATACGTAGGTAATCGGGATACTGTAACAGGTTATTTTGAATTATATCTAAATAAGAATTTTGGATGTTTGATATGAGTAATATATAACGAAGATGAGGAATTCAATGCTTTGGTCTATTCCATCTTTTTTAGGTATTAATTAATATTTTGTAATAAATATTTTGTTACAAGTGTGACATTTAATTCTGGGGAATGATATTGATTTCCAGATATGTCTATTGATTTTTGTGTTTTTGTTTTCTTGATTTGTATAGCAGATGTATTTATACGTCTGTCGTGCAGATCTTGATATTTAATATACAAAATATATTTTCATCTTGTAGGCAGAATATTGATTTGCAGAATGATTTGGAAGTGTTGTGAATTAAGGGCAGTGATGGTGAGTCTGGGCGTTGGATTAATTGAGGAGATAGTGCTAATTGCCTTTAAGAGCTAATTGTTACCAATGCCGTGTGTCATCATTATTGCCCTTGATTTGATGAGCCTTATTGGTTCATTTGAAATGTAGCCGTTTGAAGTGTGGATACAAATAGTCTGCATAGTGCTATGTTCATTAAGCCTATGATTAAGGGATTGTTTCCCGAAACGCGTTAGGGCGGGTTGACCTGCTGGTGCCCGTGCCTTTGTTCATTTAATGTTGGAGATTTTATCTTGCAAAATAAAGTCTATTATTTTATACTCTGATCGATTATTTTGGCACATAAAGCTGAGTGGATCCGTTTGAGCACTCCCGACCTGTGTCTTCTTGTAAAGCCAATTGCCGCCCACAGCATTGCACAGATGAATTTGAACAAGATATGTCTGTGACACATAGATCAAAAACCAGTAGACTTTGAGCCATATGTACAAATGCCTGTAGTTTAGGGAATAAGATCCCTGAACTCATTGCAATAATAACTAGTGAAGATGTGGACTTAGTGGGGATTACCGAGACTGGTACAAATACCAGGGTACTCTCTGTTTAGAAAAGACAGGAAATGCAGAAAAGGAGGAGGGGTTACCCTTTAGGTCAAAAATAGCTTAAAGGTTAATCTTATACAGGGTATGGAAGATAATATAGAGACTGCTTGGATAACTTTAGAATATGGGAATAAGATAGTCACTCATATAGGTATTATCTACAGACCCCCAGGACAAGCAGAGTTGTTGGATCAACTGCTGGTCAAGGAAATATCTAAGATGACAGTGAAAGGTGAGGTCTGATGTGGCCTAGAAAAACCAAACAGCAGGTTCAGCCAGGAGTAGAGATATAAAGATACAAGGATTACCTCTTAGTCAATTTGTAGAAGAGCCGACTAGGAAGGAAGTCACACTAGATTTATTATTTACTAATGGAGACTTGGTATCAGATGTAGGTGTAGGAGAATGGGCTCAAGCGATCATCAATCTTAGTGGTTTAATATAAAGACAGAGGCTGAGTTGCGCTACACAAAAACAAAGGTTCTAGATTTTAGAAAGGGTGATTTTTCTAAAATGGAAACATATTTATGTCAGTCTTTAACAACTTGGAGATCTTTAGATGGAGTCCAGGAGAAATGGGATTATCTGAAATGTGTTTTACTAAACGCAACAGAGCATTGCATTAGACATATTAGCAAGGGTAAAAGAAAAAGAAAACCACTGTGGTACTCAGCAGAAGTAGCAAATATAGTAAAGGAGAAAAAAGAAGTATTTAAGAAATATAAGCAGAAGCAGAAGGAAGAAGATAGGTATTGGTACAAGACTAGGCAACTGCATTATTAAATGTGCCAAAGAATGCACAGAGGGAAAAATTGCCTAGTCAATAAAAAAGGGGGACAAACATTTTTTAGATATATAAGTGAAAGGAGGAAAATGAAACAAGGAATAGTTAGACTGAAAACAAAAATGGAAACTATGTAAATGAGAATAAAGGGCTAGCTGACTGTCTCAATGAATATTCTGTTCAGTTTTTACAGTAGAAGATGAAGGGAAGGGACATCTGTTAGAAAAACGAAATGGCAAGACATGGGAAACATGCATGTTTACAGAGGAAGAAGTTCTGCTTCAACTTTCTAAGATAAAAACAGATAAATTAGTGGGACCAGATGGTATACACCCAAAGTCATTAAAAGAACATAAGAGTGTTCTGGCAAAACCTTTAACAGAATTATTAAATCAGTCACTATTGACAGGAGTTGTTCCAGAAGATTGGAATATGTCGTACCACTTCACAAAAAAGGTAGCAGAGAAGAGTCTGGTAACTACAGACCAGTAAGTCTTACATCAGTAGTGGGAAAATTAATGGAGACTATGTGAAAGGAATATCTGAATTTGAATGGCTTGCAAGATACCAAACAGCATTTACAGCAGGGAGATCTTGTCAAACTATCCTCATGGATTTTTTTTGACTGGGTAACTAAAATAATAGACCAAGGGGGAGCAGTAGATATAGCTTATCTAGATTTCAGTAAAGCACTTGACACTGTCCCTCAAAGAAGATGCATTAATAATTGTAGTGTTTGGGTCTGGATATAAAAATAATTAACTGGATAAGGCAATAGCTGACTGACAGGAGACAGGGGGTGGTAGTCAAGGGAGAATATTCAGACGAAAGGAGTGTTACTAGTGGGGTACCTCAGGGATCTGTACTGGGGTCCATTCTTTTTAATATTTTTATTAGTGATATTGCAAAAGGTCTTCAATGTAAGGTATGCTTTTTTGCAGATGATACAAAGATCTGCAATAGGGTAGACATTCCAGGGAGAATAAGTCAAATGACTAATTATATAGGTAAATTAGAAGAATGGACAAGAGTGTGGCAGCTGCAGTGTACTGTGGATAAATGTAAAATAATGCACCTGGGACATAGAAATCAGAAGTAAAAATATACTATTAAGGGTACTGTGCTGTCAGAGACAACAGAGGAAAGGGATTTGGGAGTAATTATTTCTAATAACGTAAAGGTAGGCAGGCAGGTAATGTAAAAACACTATTCTAGATCGCGCTCACAACCTCATCCAAGATATAAGGGGATCAAATATATCTTATCAATATATGGGATATATATTTGTAACAATATCAATTTACAAGATACAACAAATACCAACTCAAATCAGATTCCCCAATTGCCCATTCAGTCTTACATACAGTTCAGCAAATGGAACAGATGATGGAATAGATGAAATGGATGAAATGGAATGGAGACAAACAAATAATCCACAATCTTTCACTTTAGACGTAGGTTCTCATGCAGCCTCATATGGTCTTCCTCCATATAACTTCTAAAAACATGAACATCTACAAAAAAGCGCAAAGAGCACCATCTAAAAGCAAAGCATCATTTTATTCACAAACACGCAATCTTCATAAAAATACTTACAGGATTCTCAGTATTGTGCATAAAAAAGAAATCTCCCCCAGGTATCCAATCTCCCAACTCCCGTTAACGTTCTCCGATTGTGTTTGTCTCACCACGCTCTCTCACAGCATGCAATGGAGCCGTCAGAGTCTTGTCTCGCCACGCTCTCTCACAGCGTGCACTGGAGCCGTCCCCAGCCGATGATGCAATCAATCATCAGCCGCCTATTCAACTATGTTTTCTCAGCTGCGGCACTCCAATGACAGCTCCACAAGCAGAAACCTCATCAGTGCACGCTGTGAGAGAGCGTGGCGAGACAAGACTCTGACGGCTCCAGTGCACGCTGTGAGAGAGCGTGGTGAGACAAACACAATCGGAGAACGTTAACGGGAGTTGGGAGATTGGATACCTGGGGGAGATTTCTTTTTTATGCACATTACTGAGAATCCTGTAAGTGTTTTTATGAAGATTGCGTGTTTGTGAATAAAATGATGCTTTGCTTTTAGATGGTGCTCTTTGCGCTTTTTTGTAGATGTTCAGGCAGGTAATGTAAGAATGTGTTGGGGAATGCAAGCAGGGTGTTAGGTTGTATTGCTCGGGGCTTTAGTAGCAGAAAAAGGGAAGTGGTCATGCCACTCTACAGATCTCTAGTTAGACCTCACCTAGAGTATTGTGTACAGTACTGAAGACCCCTTCTCCAGAAGGATATAGATACTCTAGAGAAAATTCAGAGAAGGGCTGCTAAAATGGTGACTGGTTTACAGGAAAAGAAATATCGACTAAAGGATTTGAAGGATCGACTAAAGGATTTGAACATGTATAGATTGGATGAGAAAAGAGAGGGGATTAGTGTTGAGCGAGCACCGCGATGCTCGGGTGCTCGGGTGCTCTGACCGAGCACCCCCTGCTGCTCGAGTGCTCGGCCGAGCACCCGAGCCCCATTCAAATGAATGGGAGCACTCGAGCATCAAACCAGGCACCCCCTGCTCTGATGAGCGGAGGGTGCCTGGTCAATGTCCCCCTTCATCTCCGCTATGCCCCTCTTCCACAATGTCCCCCTTCATCTCCTCTATGCCATAGAGGAGATGAAGGGGGACATTGTGGAAGAGGGGCATAGCGGAGATGAAGGGGGACATTGTGGAAGAGGGGCATAGACTCTATGCCCCTCTTCCACAATGTCCCCCTTCATCTCCGCTATGCCCCTCTTCCACAATGTCCCCCTTCATCTCCTCTATGGCATAGAGGAGATGAAGGGGGACATTGTGGAAGAGGGGCATAGCGGAGATGAAGGGGCACATTGTGACAGACGGGCATAGCGGAGATGAAGGGGGACATTGTGGAAGAGGGGCATAGAGTCTATGCCCCTCTTCCACAATGTCCCCCTTCATCTCCGCTATGCCCCCTTCATCTCCGCAATGCCCCTGTACCTCCATTCCCTGGTGGTCCAGCGGAGCGTCTTCGGATCTGTGCCTCTTCCGGCACAGATCCCCGCAACCCGAACATGTCGGGCGAGCACATGGCGGTACTCGTACGAGTACCGCCATGTGCCGAGCAGAGCGATGCTCGAGCCGATCCGAGCATCGGCCGAGCACGCTCGCTCAACATTAGAGGGGATATGATAGAAACATTCAAACGGGATTCAACAAAGTGCAGGAGGGAAGTACATTTCAAAGAAGTAAAAATGTTAGGACAAGAGGCCATAGTCTAAAACCAGAGGGACACAGGTTTAGACATAATTTAAGAACATTTTACTTCATTGAGAGGGTAGTAGATAAGAGGAATATCCTACCAGCAGAAGTGATAGAAGTTAATACAGTGACAGAATTTAAGCATGCATGGGTTAGGAATAAGGCTGTCCTGAACATAAGAAAAGACCAAGGACCAAATAAGGTTTGAGGTTTTTGCAGTAGGAAACTGGGCAGACTAGATGGGCCGAATGGTTCTTATCTGCGGTCAGATTCTATGTTTCTATTGGCGCGATGCAAGAAACGTTCGAATTGGATAAAGTAATTTTTGTGCGCAGATAGATTTTGCATATGTTCTAATCCAGGAAGCTACATACCGAACGCTTCTTGAATTGAGCATAAAAAATTCCATTTTACGACAACAGTACACAGATGTATAAATTCATTTGCAATAGCAGTTCCTGCATTAGGCGCATTTGCTATTACACTCACACAGATTCGTTAATCTTAGCCACACCCACAAAAAATAAATATACGCAGCCATTCGCTCATCTTGAATTTTCATGCGCAATTCAAGAAAATCATGCGCAAACCTATTCCCTAATGGTTTTCACATGGGAAATAGCGATTGCGCACATTTCCTGCATCGCGCCATATCTTTCTAATATATATATAAAATGGTAATCAGTTTGACAGGAATATAGGTGAACATAAAATGACTCAAGGATATATCTTCTAATAAGACTTAGTCATATGCTAAGATATAGCTAAAGAAATTGACATACAGTAAATTAATAACCAACATCTCACAGAGTAATATTACCCAACATAAAGAGGATTAAACCTTACATAGGTGTATGCAGAGGTATAATGTCAATATTTGAACACAGCAGCATAGCAAGTGTTAATTGTTCCTTACAATTAATGATAATACAGTTGGCTGCAGTGTATATGAATACCTGCCCCAAACCTGTATTAACTATGCTAAATAAGGTAGAAGGGATTTTGTTATGTGAGTTGGGCACAAATTAAGCCACAAATCTCATAATAAGTCTTTTTTTACCACATACACAATATTTCAGAATTTAGAAACTTATCTGGAAGACAAAATGTCCCAGAGCAGATAAATACAATTTAACTACCTATCTGCTCTTTTTAATATTGCATACCTTCTGGATGAGATATAATCTGAAATGAAATATCAAATAATTTATATTAAAAAGATCATATTAATACATTGCATGCAACATTTACTATAAGATGACTGTGGCAATATCCAGTTTGTTACACCAAATAGCACTGCAAGGGTTAACCAGAGATTATGGGTTATACCATTGCCCCACCCAAGATGGCAGCGTTTCTTTTGTTCTGTTGAGGAGGAGGAAGTGAGCACTACAGAACCAATGCTGCCACTAGTGCTGTGCCTGCTGTCAGATGTGCTGCTCCTACTGCCACCAGTGCTGTGCTTGCTTCCAGTGCCGCCCAAGTGCTGTGCATGCTGGCAGTGCTGAAACTGCTGCCACCAGTACTGTGCCTGCTATCAGACATGCTGCCTCTGCTTCCACCAGTGCTGTGCCTGCTGCCACCAGTACTGTGCCTGCTGTCAGACATGCTGCACCTGCTGAAACCAGTGCTGTGCCTGCTGCCAGAGCTGAACCTGCAACCACCAATAATGTGCCTGCTCTCAAAAGTGCTGCCACCAGTGCTGTGCCTGCTGCCAGTGCTGAACCTGCTGCCAGCAATACTGTGTCTGCTGTCAGATGTGCTGCCTCTACTGCCACCAGAGATGTGCCTGCTGCCACCAGTGCTAAACCTGCTGCTATTGTGTCTTGTAATACTCAGGAGGGGGGGAGGAGAAGGTGATGTCAAGTGTGACAGCAGGGGACCCTAAGTCACACTTGCGATCCCCAAGCAGTACCGCCAGTAGTAGTACTACTATTAAGAAGGTCCAGGAGCTTGTTAGTGTTAGGAGTGAAGGAGGGGGTAATCGATATCCTCATATTAAAGTGACTGTGTGGAAGAAGACTCTGGGGCTGAACTTGATTTGGTTGATGTTTGTAGTAGTAGTAGTAGCAGTAATGGTGAAGCAGCCGGTGGGACTAGTGTTAGAGGAGTGGTAGGGGAAGCATTTAAGAGCATCCAGACTAGCAGTCAAGAGAGCCCACACTATTCATCTGGCCCTGGGAGTCCCCTTCCCTTCACTACAGTGTCCATGTGGAACATGATCCTGAAGAGGCCAGAACTGTTGGTGGATAGCAGGTGCAGAAATAATACCACCACCACCAGAAGCACAGATCAACTGTCTTTGCCTGCTGCTACTGCTGCCAGTCTGCCTGCTTCACATCATGAAGAAATGGCAAGTGTGACATTAGAGGATCCTCTGTCACATTGCTCGTCACTTCCTCCAACCAGCAATGTGATGTCTGTAATAGAGCAGCAGCAGCACATAGGGACTAATGGTGGTGGTGATGATGATGCTGGATAAGCTGGGGTGGAAGAGACATTGATGGCCTTTTAGCAGAAACTGAGAAGGAATGGGAGAAAGGGATGAGGATGGGCATCACCACCACCAGCAGTGAGCTTTTTGAAATTGCAACTGCTCTAATTCCTGCTGCTGCTGAGTTGCAAGGGCAACAGGATACTGAGGAGACAGCTAGTGTGCCACAGACCACTGTGGACACAATGGGAATGGGGTCAACAATTGATGGACTAGGACAGGTTCCACTTGCCAGGGGCATCAATACTCCTGGTCCTAGTTGCAGTGCTGATTCTGAGGCAGTAGCAGCAACATCAGCAACATCATCCGCTGCCACAGACAGTGAAGGGGAATGTGGAGGACAAGAAGAAAGTAGGCATTCTCCCTATCCCTATCCCCTGAAGTCATGGGTGTTGGACTATTTTTCTCTTGGGGCAGGCACAGTGCAGTCATCACCAACGGCACTGTTCACAATTTGTGACAAGTCAGAAGAGGAAAGGAGAGAACATACAACCACCCTAATAGTGCACATGAAACACAGACACCATGACATTTATGTCAAACATGTTAAAGCCAAACACCCACCACAGAAATGTTGCTGTACCCCCTGACTCTCCAGAAAGGCAACAAACAGTAAGGTGGAGATCAAAGAGGAGGAAGAATGAAGAAAAGGTGAAATTTACTCACTGATATTTGATTTTCCTCTGTGTTCTTCCATGGCAATATTGGGTTTTATCTCCGCCTCTCAGCTGGTAGGACCAATAAACTTTTCTACATAAAACTCTGTACCACCCTTCCTCCTCAGTTTTATCAGTGTCCAAGTTGGAACAACAGAAAAAGAGCTTAGGTTCTCCAATACATTGTGCAAAATGCAAGGAACGATACCATGTACCAGAAGACATGCCATGGAAGGACACAGAGGAAAATCAAATATCGGTGAGTAAATTTCACCTTTTCCTCTGTGTCTAATCCATAGCAATACAGGGACTTATCAAAGCTTGCATCCTTAGATGCCTGAAGGTCCAGTCTATAGTGTCGTATAAATGTAGAGACTGAGGACCAAGTGGCTGTCTTGCAAATCTCCTCAGGTGTGGCTACCGCTTTGAGGGACCAGGAGGTTGCCACTGCCCTGGTGGACTGTGCCTTGATCCCTACAGGAGGCTCCTTGTCCGCTGACTGGTATACTAGTTGAATATAGTCTCGTATCCATGGAGCTATGGAAGCTTTGGATGCGGCTGAGCCCTTAAATTTTCCTCAAAAGTGGAAAAACAAGGAGTCTGATTTACGGAAAGATTCTGTTCTCTGAAGACAGATGGATAGGCATCTATGCAGATCCAAGTTAAGTAATCGTTTATCAGATTCTTGAATGAGGTCTGATCCAAAGGAGGGAAGTACTATCACCTGACTTAGATGGAAACTGGAAACAACCTTAGATCGCAATGACAGCTTTGGTTGCAGAACCACTTTGTCTTTGTGAAAAATTATGAAAGGTGGTACACATGATAAGGCCTGGAGCTCACTAACTCTTCTGGATGAAGTGACAGCTGTTAATAACACTGTTTTAAGAGTAAGATGCTTTAGTGAAATATTTGATAGTGGCTCAAAGTAAGGATGTGTGCATAATTGTTGTAGGACTAAACTGAGGTCCCAGGGGGGGAATGACCTCCCTAATGGTGGGTCTTATCTTAGAAATGGATGCAACATACCTTTTGATTAAATGATTCTTAGCAAAAGGTGTTGCCAAAATTGCTGAAATTGCTGACAGGTGCACCTTTAGTGATGCTGGTCTTAGACCCTTTTGGAAGCCATCCTGAAGAGACTCCAAGATACAAATCTGTGTTAGATGATGTCTATTGAAGTGTCTAGCTAGGCACCATTTGTGGAACACCGACCAAATCCTGTAATACACTTTTGTAGTTGAAGATTTCCTACCTTGCAACATGGTAGAAATCAGTGAACTTGAAAGTCCCTTGTATTTTAGCAAGCTCCGTTCAGCCTCCAAGCTGCTAGATTCAAGAAGGCTGGGTTTGGGTGCAAAATGGGACCTTGAGACAGGAAGTCTGGCACCGGTGGGAGCTTTAGGGGTGGTCTGGTGGATAACTGAGTCAGATCTGCATACCATAGCTTCCAAGGCCAGTCCAGAGCTATTTAGATTACACTGGCTTGATCCTGTCGTATTTTCCTGATTACCTCCGAGATTAGAGGAAGTGGAGGGAAGACATACGCTAGCTGAAAGTCCCACTTGAATCTTAGTGCATCCTGACCCAGAGCTTGTGGTGTCCTTCAACGAGACAGGAATTTTCTGCACTTTGTGTTGTCTGCTGTGGCCATGAGATCCATGACGGGCGATCCCAGGACTGATGTAACTTTTTGAAAGACACTTTCCTTTAGGGACCATTCCCCCGGATCTATCCTGTTCTGGCTGAAGAAGTCTGCTTGATAATTTTGTATTCCTGAGAGGTAGGTTGCTGTGATTGCCTGTAGATGATGTTCCGCCCAGGAGAAGAACTGAAGAGCCATCTGGTTGAGAGCTCTGCTTTATGTTCCGCCCTGATTTAGAATATAACTTACTGCAGTTATATTGTCCGATCGAATGAGTATGGCTTTCTCTTTTAGATAATGTAGAAGCTTCTTTAGAGTTTTCCATACTGCTATGATGACTAGGTTGCCTGGACAGACAACTGATTCCAGATGCTTCCCCAACCTGTTTTGCTGGCATCTGTCATTACAATTTCCCATGCTGGTTCCTGAAGAGATCTGCCTTTCTTTAGATTGCAAGGATTGCACCACCACCTACCACGGTGCCCGTGTTCCTGCGCTGATGGCGACATTGTTACTGTGCATAATTTCTATGCTGCCTTCCCATTGGCCTGACATCCTTGCTCCACCCAGGGCTTGCCTTTTTATATCCTGTCACATATATATTCTAAGGCGCCCTTTCATTGTGTATCTGAGCCTAACTTTTTGTTACTGTGTTGCTGTTCGTGTATGACCAGGCCTGCCTGACAATGTTTCTGTGTTTCCTGTGTACTGCTCCGTTACGGACTGATCTGGCTAAGAACCCGCTCCGTTGCTGAACTGATCTGGCTGAGAAACTGCTCGGTTACCGACTGATCTGGCTGAGAACCCGCTCCGTTGCTGAACTGAACTGGCTGAAGAACCTGCTCCATTACCGACTGATCTGGCTGAGAACCTGCTCCATTGCTGTACTGATCTGGCTGAGAACCTGCTCTGTTACCGACTGATATGGCTGAGAACCTGCTCCATTACTGACTGCTCTGGCTGAGAACCCACACCGTTGCTGAACTGATCTGGCTGAGAACCTGCTCCGTTGCTGAACTGATCTGGCTGAGAACCTGTTCCGTTACCGACTGATCTGGCTGAGAATTGCTCCGTTGTTCAATGGATCTGGCTAAGAACCCTCTCTGTGCTAGTCTGCCTGGCTTTTGAGCCTTGCCTGTGCTCCTGACCAGTCTGTGCTTCCGTTCGTTTGTAACCAGTCCCGGCTGAGCCATTGTCCCGTTGCCATCCGTGTATGGCTGTGCCTCCTCCATTGTCCTACTGGCCAGCATTACATTAGACGGATTCCGGTTGCCTTGTTGGGGTGCACCGCGTGGCGCTAATCGTATTTTGTCGATCGTGGCCATCTAGTGGCCATCGGGCCTAGAGCCAGCATTTGCGCTTGCTTCACTGTCCTGTGAGGGGACACCTGTGGCCTTCCAGTGTTCGCCTACGATCCACCCCTAGCGTTCTAGGGTTTACCATTTGTAAGTGGTGGTGTCGGTCACCCTGGGACCCCTGTCTCGTGGTCAATGTTGCCTCGTTGCCTCTTTGGGTTCTGTGCCACCCAGGCGTCTGGGTCTCATGCCAATTACCATCTCCAGGACTTTCTGCCATCCTCTGTCCTGCTGTCAGCCGGGGTCCAGTAGCCTGATCTCTCCAGGTTCTCTAGAGGAGGGTTGCCTGCCTTTGATACCTCCTGTACCTGTATCTCATCTCAGTCATTCTGTTCACAGTCATTGCTTTATTGACTATATATCCATTATATAGTATTGTTTCATATTGTGGGCCTGAAGCCTTATTCCTTGTATGCACTTTACTCAATAAAGTCATTTTAACCTTACTGTTCTGTCTGATTGTTCATCAAAAACGTGACAGTACGAAAGGGCCATTGACCTCAGACAAGTCCAGTGAAGGTAGTTCGGTCAATATCCATTTGAGAATGGATATGTATGAGCAACTCTTGATCAAATGTCAGTGGCGGTGCAGACTATGCTGGAGCGGACCGCACACTTGGACAGACCTGTTCCATCCTTGGTGGCCACCCCAGTTCAGGCACCAACAGTCCATAACTCGAATGTCAATATGCAGTATAAAGGGCTATCTGCTACGGCACCATTACCGGTAAGGTATGATGGGGAACCTACACTCTGTAGAGGTTTCCTCAACCAGCTGGAGATTTTTCTTGAACTGGCTCCTCAAGC
Organism: Rhinophrynus dorsalis; assembly: GCA_037306005.1. Classification (NCBI taxonomy): domain Eukaryota; kingdom Metazoa; phylum Chordata; class Amphibia; order Anura; family Rhinophrynidae; genus Rhinophrynus; species Rhinophrynus dorsalis. The sequence goes on from CM074721.1 coordinate 122,963,434, forward strand.
TTTCCCTACGGAGAGAAGTAAGATTGGTTTTATGATCTCGCTGTTGACTGGCAGGGCTCTAGCCTGGGCGAATCCAATTTGGGAGACAGCTAAGCCCATTAGTACCAATTTTGGTGATTTCGTGAGGGCCTTTCGAAGTGTCTTTAAGATCCCAGGGCGCAATATCTCGGCTGCCAAGCAAATTATGAATATCCGACAAGGCAACCGTAAAGCTGCGGATTACTCCATTGAATTTCGCACCTTGGCAGTTGAGTTGGGATGGAATGATGAGGCTCTGGTAGCGGCATTTGCTCAAGGCCTAAATGACCGTATTAAAGATGAGATTGCAGCCTGGGAATTACCTGAATCTCTGGACAAGTTCACTGAATTTGTTAACCTGATTGACACTAAGATCAGGGGACGAACACAGAATAGGGACCACAAACCGAGGTCTCCTACGAATCAGTGGCACAAAAATAGTCTCCCACCCATACCTCCCTCTCCTCCCACGTCTCCTGGTCATTTTGAAGTTGCCGAACCTATGCAGGTGGGCTTTACTAGACTTACAAAGGAAGAATAGTCATTTTGTCGTAAGAATGGCCTGTGTCTGTGCTGTGGGAAAGGAGGTAATTTGTTTCGCAATTGTCTGACTTGGCCGGGAAACACACGCACGTAGGTTTCCTTAGGGGACAGGTCCTAGGTGGTATTCAGCAGTCCCCAGAGGTTGTGACTTCCAAACCAGTGGTTGATGTGATCATTTCCTCCTCCAGCTTATCCGTTACGGTATCTGCGCTGCTAGACTCTGGAGTAGCGGGATATTTTATGGACCAGGAGTTTGCTGCATTAAATAACATTCCACTGGTATTGCTAGACAGTTCTATGCAAATTGAGGCTATTGATGGGTGACCGTTGGTGCCTCCCCAGGTCACCCATGAGACATGTCCTCTCTCCATGCAGACTGGAGCATTACATTTCGAAACCCTGTCTTTTCAAATTATGTGGTCATTCTGGGGTTTCCATGGTTACGGACACATAATCACAGAATTAATTGGGACTTCTGTGAGATTGTGGCCTGGTCTGAGCATTGTATGAATCATTGTCTACACCAACCTAATAGAATTTTGTGTACCTCTCCCTCATTACCTCCTGAATACCAGTCCTTCAGCAATGGTTTCAGTAAGGGAGAGGCTAGCACATTGCCACTGCATAGGGCGTATAACTGTGCCATTGATATTGCGCCTGGTGCTGTTCCTCCTAGGGGCAGACCGTATCTGCTCTCTTGTGAAGAGAATCTTGCCATGGAGGAGTATATCTCTGATGCCTTGAAACGGGGCATCATTCGCAGATCATCCTAGCCCACTGGGGCTGGATTTATCTTTGTGAAAAAGAAATCTGGGGAACTAAGGCCATGTATTGATTATAGAGGTCTTAATAAGTTAAGGGTCAAAAGTGCCTACCCAATTCCACTTCACCAAATTGGATTTGAGAGCTGCATATAACCTCATTCGCATCAGAGGGTGATGAGTGGAAAACCGCTTTCAATACTCGCAATGGGCACTACGAATACTTGGTAATGCCATTTGCGTTATGCAATGCCCCAGCAATATTTCAAGAACTAATTAATGATGTTCTCCGTGATTTGTTGCAGTACTGTGTAGTTGTCTATTTAGACAATATTTTAATTTATTTTCCTGATTTGGAGGCACATCGCATTCACGTGGCTACAGTACTTCAGAGATTAAGGGAGAATAAATTGTTTTGTAAACTCGATAAATGTGAATTTCATAGAACCATGGTACCATTCCTTGGATATGTCATTTCGAAACAGGGCATTTCTATGGATAAAAAGAAATTGTCAGCTGTGCTACATTGGTCACGTCCCAACAGCCTTAAAGCCATTCAAAGATTTCTTGGCTTTGCCAATTATTATCGTAAATGTATCTGTGATTTTTTCAAGATTTGTCAAACCCCTCAAAGACCTGACACATATGGGAGCAAAGGCGTTGGAGTGGTGCAAGGAGGCTGAGAAGGCTTTCGAGGCACTCAAAACTGCGTTTGCCTCTGCTCCAGTTCTGTCGTATCCCAAAGCTGCTCTACTGTATATACTAGAGGTAGATGCTTCTGACACTGGTGTAGGGGCTGTACTCTCTCAGAGGTCTGGTCCGGGACAACCACTCAAGCCGTGTGGCTTCTTGTCCAAAAAACTAACAAAGGCGCAACTGGTATATGAGATCGGTGACCGTGAATTGTTGGCAATTATCCTGGCCTTACATGAGTGGCGTCACCTGTTGGAAGGCACCAGAGTACCGATTCTCATTTTAACCGATCACAAGAATCTATTGTATCTTTCAGAGGCTAAGAGACTGTCTCCAAGACAAGCCAGATGGGCTCTCTTCCTCTCTCGCTTTAACTTTGTTGTTTCCTATTTGCCTGGTTCTAAGAATGTAAAAGCTGATGCACTGTCCAGGCAGCATGGTCCTGAATTGGAGTCTGAGGAACAGCCAGTACCTATCATTCCACAAGATCGCATCCTGGCTACCTTGCGGACTAGCATCACGTCTCCTCTGGGTCAGGCGATCTTGGCAATGCAAGCTGATTCTCCCCCTGAAAAGCCCATGGATAAATGTTTTGTGGAGGAACCTTTTCGGGTGAGACTCCTTGAGACATACCATGCTTCACGAGCAGCTGGTCATGTGGCAGAGATCAATTAATTTGGTCCTTATCTCGTATTTTCTGGTGGCCAACACTGAGGGCTGATTGTGCTGACTTTACTGCAGCTTGTGCTGCATGTGCCCATTCTAAATCACCCAGGCATCTGCCAGTGGGCCTGTTGCAGCCTGTTCCTAACGTTGATCGTCCATGGTCACAAGTGTCTCTTGATTTTCTGGGTGAGTTACCCGCCTCAAAGGGCTACACATATATCTTGATGGTTGTAGACAGATTTTCGAAAATGGCCCATTTCGTGCCCTTGCCTGGTCTGCCTTCTGAAAAGGAGTTGTCAGTAGTGTTCACCCGTGAGGTATTCAGACTCCACAGAGTACCTCAGGTGTTGGTATCAGACCGGGGCAGGCAATTTATTTCCAGATTTTGGAGGGCATTCTGCGGTCAAATGGGTATTCAACTGTCTTATTCGTCTGCATACCATCCACAGACTAATGGAGCTGCTGAATGCTCTAATCAGGGGCTCAAACAATTTATCCGCTGCTTTGTATCCAACCATCATGATGACTGGGCCGAATTGTTACCTTGGGCAGAGTTTGCGAGAAACTGTGAGATTAATAATTTATCTGGAAGCTCCCCATTTCTTGTCAATTACGGGTACCAACCATCCTTGCTTCCAGATGCTTTTCAGGTGCAACAGATGCCAGCCCTTGATGAACACCTCAGACAGCTTTGGTCCACATGGGCACAAGTACAGACTTCGCTACGTGAGTCCTTTCAACGTTATAGGCGTCATGCCAACAACAGGAGGCTGCCGGCTCCTGTGTGTCAGGTTGGGGACCGTGTGTGGCTTTCTTCCAGAAAGTTGAATTTACAAATTCCTTGTCACAAATTTGCCCCACGGTTTATTGGCCCATTCAAAGTCCTCCGGCGGGTCAATCCTTTTTCCTATGCTTTGGAACTTCCCGCAAACATGCGTATTCACAATGTCTTCCATGTATCACTACTTAAACCTCTTGTTTGTAATCGCTATACCTCTACTCCGGTGGTGCCGGGACTGGTATGCATTCAAAATCACGATGAGCATGAAGTTCAAAGCATTGTAGACTCATGCAGGGTGCATGGGCAACTCCAGTACCTGGTACATTGAAAGGGCTATGGCCCAGAGGAACGTTCATGGGTCAAGCTTGCTGATATCCATGCACCAGTTCTGTTGCGTCAGTTCCATGCCAAGTTTCCCTATAAGCCTGGTCCTCCTCCATGGGGAGGGGGTAGTTGAGAGGGGGGTACTATCACAGTGCCCGTGTTCCTGTGCTGATGGCGACATTGTTACTGTGCATAATTTCTATGCTGCCTTCCCATTGGCCTGACATCCTTTCTCCACCCAGGGCTTGCCTTTTTATTTCTTGTCACATCTATTCTAAGGTGCCATTTCGTGGTGTATCTGAGCCTAACGTTTTGTTACTGTGTTGCTGTTCATGTATGATCCTGCCTGCCTGACGACGTTCCTGTGTTTCCTGTGTACTGCTCCGTTACCGACTGATCTGTCTGAGAACCCGCTCCATTCCTGAACTGATCTGGCTGAGAACCTGCTCTGTTACCAACTGATCTGGCTGAGAACCCGCTCCGTTGCTGAACTGATCTGGCTGAGAACCTGCTCCATTGCTGAACTGATCTGGCTGAGAATCTGCTCCGTTACCGACTGATCTGGCTGAGAACCTGTTCCGTTACTGACTGATCTGGCTGAGAACCTTCTCCTTTACCAACTGATCTGGCTGAGAACCCGCTCCCTTGCTGTACTGCTCTGGCTGAGAACTGCTCCGTTGTTCAACGGATCTGGCTAAGAACCCTCTCTGTGCTAGTCTGCCTGGCTTTTGAGCCTTGCCTGTACTCCTGACCAGTCTGTGCTTCCGTTCGTTTGTAACCAGTCCCGGCTGAGCCATTGTCCCGTTGCCATCCGTGTATGGCTGTGCCTCCTCCGTTGTCCTACTGGCCAGCATTACATTCAATGGATTCCGGTTGCCTTGTTGGGGTGCACCGCGTGGCGCTAATTGTATTTTGTCGATCGTAGGCATAGCATTCGTGCTATAGCCACTTACTTCTACCGCCTGTGGCTGTGTGTACATGTGAAGTACCGGTTCGGTTACTCTGATCTCTCTGTGTCTCCCTCTGCGCTAATTGCTGGGCTCACTCCCTGTGGGAGTTTGTGTGTATCTCTGGGTGTCTCCTGTTAACCAATTCAGTGCCTAGACTGTCTAGGCAATCCTTGTGCTCCTTCGTGTTGCATTGCCTGGATTAGGGCCAGCACTTGCATTGGCACACACTTCCTGGCGTATGGAGACCCTGCGCTCAAATCCCTGTCTAGTGGCCATCGGGCCTAGAGCCAGCATTTGCGCTTGTTCCACTGTCCTGTGAGGGGACACATGTGGCCTTCCAGTGTTTGCCTATAATCCACCCCTAGCATTCTAGGGTTTACCATTTGTAAGTGGTGGCCTCGGTCACCCTGGGACCCCTGTCCCGTGGTCAGTGTTGCCTTGTTACCTCTTTGGGTTCTGTGCCACCCAGGCGTCTGGGTCTCATGCCAATTACCATCTCCAGGACTTTCTGCCATCCTCTATCCTGCTGTCAGCTGGGGTCCAGTAGCCTGATCTCTCCAGGTTCTCTAGAGGAGGGTTGCCTGCCTTTGATACTTCCTGTGCCTGTATCTCATCTCAGTCATTCTGTTCATAATCATTGCTTTATTGACTATATATCTGTTTTGTAGTGTTGTTTCGTATTGTGGGCCTGAGACCTTATTCCTTGTATGCACTTTACTCATTAAAGTCATTTTAACCTTACTGTTCTGTCTGAGTGTTCATCAAAAACTGTGACACCACCGTAGTTCCTTCTTGGTGGAGGGTAGCATCGGGATCCTGAGAAGGGGGTTGAAGTGGCATCTCCTCTGAAACATTAGATAGTTTGCTTGAGTAAGTCTGCCATGGAATCTGGCCCATGGAACTATTTATTGGGCTGAAGTCAAGTTGCCCAGTATCTGGGAGAAGGATTTTGCGTTGTGAAGCTTTCTTCTTGTGACATTTTTGAACCTGTCCAGAATTCCGTTCTGCCTTTCTTGAGACAATGTGACAAGAGATTTTCTGGTGTCTGTTTTGACTCCTAGGAAGATTAAGAACTGAACAGGTATCAAGGTGCCCGTGCTCCCCTTGTTGTTTTCTGTCAGTCTATTCTGTGCTTTGCTCCCATTGGCCACTCTGTATTTGTCCCTCCCAGTATGCCCTTTATATACTGGGCTCTGGCACCCCTCCGGTGCCCTTTCGTGGTGTTCCTGTACCAGTGCTTGTTTCTGCTCAGTGATTCCCAGTGTACCGATTTGGCCTGCCTGACTACTCTGCATCTTGTCTCCTGCTCCTGTGTACCGACCTGGATTGCCTGACTATTCTTCTGCGCCTGCTCCTGTGTACCGACCCGGCTCGGCTGACGTTCCTGCTCCTGTGTACCGACCCGGCTTGGTTGGCGTTCCTGCTCTGTGTCGCCTTGGCGACATTCTGATCCATCAGGCAATTGTGTCTCCATATCCACTCCTGCAGAGTACAGGTGGCCTAGTCTCCGTTACTGCTATGGCAGTGTGCCATTGGCATTGTCCTCTGTTATTACTCCTGCAGTGTACAAGTGTCTGCCTCCGATACTGCTACGGCAGTGTGCCATTGGCCTAGTCTCCGTTACTGCTTCTGCAGTGTGCAAGTGTCTGCCTCTGTTACTGCTACGGTAGTGTACCTTTGGCCTAGTCTCCGTTTTTGCACCTGCAGAGTGCAAGTGTCTGTCTCCGTTACTGCTACGGCAGTGTGCCATTGGCCTAGTCTCCGTTACTGCTTCTGCAGAGTGCAAGTGTCTGCCTCGGTTACTGCTAATACAGTGAACCTTTGGCCTAGTCTCCTTTACTGCGCCTGCAGAGTGCAAGTGTCTGCCTCCGTTACTGCTAAGGCAGTGTGCCATTGGTCTAGTCTCTGTTACTGCACCTGCAGAGTGCAAGTGTCTGTCTCCGTTACTGCTCCTGCAAAGTGCAAGTGGCCTGTCTCCGTTACTGCTACGGCAGTGTGCCATTGGTCTTGTCTCCTTTACTGCTCCGGCAGAGAGCGAGTAGTCTGGTCTTCGTTACTACTACGGCAGTGTCCTGTGTTGCTCAATCTCTATTATTACTCTGGCATTTCACGTTTGTTCTGCTAACCTGTGTCTGGGCGTTATGAATCCTTAAGCTATCTGTATGGAGAGAGCTCCATCACAGACCTCTCTGCACATGGGACTGTTTACACTCATTGAAGACCATTAACCCATGCAGTACCTTTCTCCTGGGAATCCAAAATATTCTGCCTGACCTGTGTCAGTATAGACTGTTGTGGACTTTATGGTTATACTGGACCTGTGTAGGCATATGTATATGTAACCTGTCGTGTGTCTGTATTATTCAGTGTATATACTACAGGACCTGTGAAGGTTATTTTATTACTGTGATTTCAATAAAACTGTGTTTTATCCTAAACCAGTGTGTCTGTGTGTCAAACAAACAGTTACAACAGGACTGAGCTGACTTTTCTTGTTGTTGATGATCCAACCCAACTGGATCATCAACTGGGTGCCGAGGCCAACCCTGAAGGGTAAGACTCGGTATTGATAATGAGTGCCCCACACATCTGAGATATCTGCGATGTGACTCCTGTATCGGAATGTGGTAATAAGCATCCCTGAGGTCTATACATGTCAGGTATGCTCCGGGATGAATTAGCTTCAATGTGGATGAGACTGTTTCCATCCTGAAGTGTTTGATCCTGAGGAATGACTTTAGTCTCTTCAAATGCAGGATGACATGCAGATCCCCTGATGGCTTGGAAACAGCGAAAAGCTTCGAATAAGTCCCTCTGAACTTTTGATGAGCTAGGACTTTCTCTATTACCTTTTGAAATAGTAGGTTCTGGATGGCAGTCCTCATCTTTGTTGCCAGGGTCTTGTTTCTGTTTCGTGATGTTCGGAAAAAAGGACTGGTTGGGACAGTTTAAAATTCCAATGAATACCCTACCTCTAGAATATCTGTAACCCATTTGTCTGGGTGAATTTTCTTCCATTCGCTGATGAAGCATCCCAGTCTGCCCCCTACTGGGATGAAAGATAGGGTTTGGAGATCTTCATTGTTGGAAATTTTGCTTACGCTGAAACTCTTTGCGAGGTCCAGCTCAGGAGTCTTGGGAGGGTATTCTTTTCTTCTGTTCATATGATGTCCCAGGTCTGCATCTACGTGCCTCACGAAAGGACTGCCTTCTAAATTTTGCAGACCTAGGTGGTGAATTCCTCTGACGTCTGTCCTGTGGTAGGAAAGGACTCTTGACTTCTGACGACCTCTTAATTATCTCCTCCAATTGATCTCCAATCAACTTGGAACCCATGAAGGGCAGGGATACCAGTAGATTTTTGGAAGATGGGTCAGCATCCCAAGCCTTGATCCAGAGTGCTCTTTGTGCGGTGACAGATAAGGCTGAAGATCTAGCAATAAGTCTTATGTTATCAAGGGATGCATTGCACGAAAAGTTGACAGCATCCTTGACTGTTGATAATTCTTTGATCAGGTGAGATCTGGATACAGAAGAGTCAATCTTTTCTTCAAATTCATTGATCCAGATATGTAGGGTGCGGAAAATGCAGGCCATTGCAGTAGCAGTCTTCATGTTAGGCATACTGCTTCTTTAGAGCACTGTCCGTTTTTTTGTCCATCGGATCTCTAAGTGTGGGGATATCTTCCAATAGTAAGGTGGTTCTATGTGAAATTTGGGCTACAGCCGTGTCAACCTTTGGTGGAGAGGCCCAAGCTGATACTTCCTCATCTGCAAATGGGTACATTCACTGAAATCGTCTGATCATAGATGAACGTCTGTCTCCCTGTTTCCATTCATTCTGGACAATCTCCTGAATTGAACTGTGGACTAGAAATTGAGGTGTCATCTTTTTATAACCTATGAATGCAGCATCAATGACATTAAGTTGCTTCTGGACCTCAGAAAGTCCTAGGGATTTCCTCATAGATTTAATAAGGCCTTCAATCTAATCAATACTGAAATTACCTACTTCCTCTGTTAATTCACCCTCCTCAGCTGAAGACAAGGCTGAGTCAACATCAGTTAAACTCTCTTCTTCTTCATCTAAAACTTGTCTGGATGGTTATTACGGTGCCCGTGTTCCTGCACTGACGGCGACATTGTTACTGTGCATAATTTCTATGCTGCCTTCCCATTGGCCTGACATCCTTGCTCCACCCAGGGCTTGCCTTTTTATATCTGTCACATCTATTCTAAGGCGCCCTTTCGTGGTGTATCTCAGCCTGATGTTTTGTTACTGTGCTGCTGTTCGTGTATGACTCGACCTGCCTGACGACGTTCCTGTGTTTCCTGTGTACTGCTCCGTTACTGACTGATCTGTCTGAGAACCAGCTCCGTTGCTGAACTGATCTGGCTGAGAACCTGCTCCGTTACGGACTGATCTGGCTGAAAACCCGCTCCGTTGCTTAACTGATCTGGCTGAGAACCTGCTCCATTACTGACTGATCTGGCTGAGAACCTGCTCCGTTGCTGAACTGATCTGGCTGAAGAACCTGCTCTGTTACCGACTGATTTGGCTGACAACCTGCTCCGTTGCTGAACTGATCTGGCTGAGAACCTGCTCCATTACCGACTGCTCTAGCGAAGAACCCGCACCGTTGCTGAACTGATCTGGCTGAGAACCTGCTCCGTTGCTGAACTGATCTGGCTGAGAACCTGCTCCGTTACCGACTGATCTGGCTGAGAACCTGCTCCTTTACCGACTGATCTGGATGAGAACTTGCTCTGTTGCTGTACTGCTCTGGCTGAGAACTGCTCCGTTGTTCAACGGATCTGGCTAAGAACCCTCTCTGTGCTAGTCTGCCTGGCTTTTGAGCCTTGCCTGTGCTCCTGACTAATCTGTGCTTCCGTTCGTTTGTAACCAGTCCCGGCTGAGCCATTGTCCCGTTGCCATCCGTGTATGGCTGTGCCTCCTCCGTTGTTCTACTGGCCAGCACTACATTCGACGGATTCCGGTTGCCTTGCTGGGGTGTGCTGCGTGGCGCTAATCGTATTTTGTAGACCGTAGGCATAGCATTCGTGCTATAGCCACTTACTCCTACCGCCTGTGGCGGTGTGTACATGCGAAGTACCGGTACAGTGCTAGCAAGTGCTGACTGAGTTACTCTGATCTCTCTGTGTCTCCCTCTGCGCTAATTGCTTGGCTCACTCCCTGTGGGAGTTTGTGTGTATCTCTGGGTGTCTCCTGTTAACCAGTTCAGTGCCTAGACTGTCTAGGCAATCCTTGTGCTCCTTCGTGTTGCAGTGCCTGGGTTAGGACCAGCATTTGCATTGGCACACACTTCCTGGTGTGTGGAGACCCTGTGCTCAAATCCCTGTCTAGTGGCCATCAGAGCCATCAGAGCCATTGGTGATCTTCCGCTACACCTGCTGAGCTGGTTACGTTCAGAGCCTTGTTTAGGCGGCGGCTCATCTTGTCTATCTTGCAGTGTAGTCAGTCTCTGTTACCGCGCCCACGGGAGGCGCTATTGGCTCTAGCTCGTACAGTGTTAGCTCTCCGTTACACGCCCGGTGGGGCTATTGGCTCAAGCTCTTGCAGTACAGTTTGTCTCCGTTACTACGCCCGTGGGGGCTATTGGCTCAAGCTCTTGCAGTGTAGTCTATCTCCGTTACTACGCCCATGGGGGCTATTGGCTCAAGCACTTGCAGTGTAGTTTATCTCCGTTACTACACCCGTAGGGGCTATTGGCTCAAGCTCTTGCAGTATAGTCTGTCTCCGTTACTACGCCCGTGGGGGATATTGGCTCAAGCTACTCTGCAGTGTTCTGGCCTCAGTTCCTGCTCAGCCTAAGCAGCTATCTCTGTTTTATAGACTGACGGTGTTGTTTCATCTAGCACCACTTGCTGCCTCATTACCACCTTGGGCGTGCCAAATACCACAACAGAGACTGATTGATTTACATGTACTTTAACCATTGAGTACCCTTATGATTCTATGCCTGTCCTGTGACAGTATATGTATAGTCCTTGCATCTGTATACTGGGCCTGAGAAGGCATCTGTAAGCCTATATCTCGCTATTATTCTGTATTGCCTATAGAAGGCGATCTTTCTTGATTTGTTTTAATAAAACTGTGTTTCATTCTAACCTACAAACAAAAATTAACGATCCAGCACACCTAAATTTAACATAAGGGAAGAAACCGTGTAACACGTACACAGGGTGCTCATCTGTCCATATATATGCAATCGTATCAAAAAAAGAAGAAAGAGAAAATGGACATATGATGGCACTCACCTTCCTCACATCTTGCAGAAGAAAATCACATAATAGAAAAAAGAATATCAGAATAAAGTTTATTCATTCACAATAAACAATAAAAATAAGCCCCACAATAGGAAAAGAGCCCACACACTAGAGCGCCTAGATATACCCACCCCCCTCCCATGTAAATATCTACAACCCTACAAACCTATCCTAAATAAAAATATAAATAACCCTAAAGATGCCGGCATCTGTGATACAGAAAGAGGGAAAAAAAATTCACCACTCACAAAAATAATTATAGCGAAAGTCACTCTCATATAGAGGTATAATAATGGTGCATATCAAAAAATCTTCAGCACAGTAAAGGTATCAGAGGACCACAATAATATTCAGAGCGGGAAATCCTATGCGCGATATCCATAAAAGCCAACGATATAAAGTATATCTTGATGGTAGCAATATTGAAGTATACACAATGTCCATCAATGAAGCATAGGTTGAAGCATTCTTATGCCAAACTTACTTGAATGTTCGTAACAATGTAGCTCCGGACGGAACATCACATGTGCTATATCAACACATATCCAAAGTATAATGTATCACAATGTTGCAACATTAATACTGGAACGCTCTCACCAATCCCATGTCCTGAACTCTGATTTCTTAGCGATCTCTCTTATATACACACGTTGACATCTTGGTAGCAAGGAACCTCCGCTCACAGCTTCATCAAGTAAATATCCTCATATGTGTCTTCACCATCCGAAAATACCATTCTGTGCCCATCATATACATAATGGAAGCTAAATGTCAATCATGCCATCCACAAAGATCTTCTGCACCATTAATCTTCAATATATCACAAAAGGGCATTTTAAGGAAATAAAAACACCTAACATATTTCGCTCCTACAATATGGAGCTTTTTCAAAGGCAACAACAATTGAACAAGCTTCTACCTTAAATACCTATTTACCGGAAATTAATTATCCTCCCCTAATGGCTATTCGAATTCTATGTTGAGGTCAGTCCGCCAAGTACTACCAAGGGAAAATGTAAATTAACCCCTCAATATCCAATTGGATTCAAATGTATTCATATAGAGTAACACAACTTAACCCCATCCGTGTCTCATACATGTGGATCAACATTCAGATTCTATCATCTTGTAATACCCACAAGTGATATTCCGTTCTCCAATTAGGATTCATATCCAAATAAATTTATATCATCTTCAACGGAAAAGGGAATATATATTTATAATATACATTTCTCAGACACATTATTTAATTTATAGTTAAATGGACCACATCGGGGACACCTCACAGAAACATGTGAAAGCTCAATTCATCATTTAACCCCTTGGGGTGTAATGATTGCAAATCATATATCCATCTAGATTCCATTTGTAATAATAACTTATCTCTGTCCCCTCTTATCTGATCCAATTTAATCTGAGAAATGCACATAGCTGACATACCCACAGGGGAATCCTCATGTTTTTGTTCAAAATGCCTAGCTATAGGACTTTCAACCCTCTTAAGTATTATAAGTACATAAGGCTAGGCAACTCATGCCAGTCTGACTGAAAGGGACTGAGCCCCTCCTCTACCCTGGGACAGCAATCATCCCTGTTTCTTAGTGTTGGCCCTTAGTTAAGTTCTTCAGATGGCCATTGATTTCTTTGCTGTTGCTCCCCACAACACACATTTTACACCGCATGGTAGTTGAATCTGCACATCCCATGAACTCATTTTTACCCCCCCCCCCATCAGGCACATTGCTGCAGACTCAGCCTCCTTTTTCTCCTTCCTCCCACCATGTAGCCAATGCAGGGTACATGCAGCTACTGTTCTTCTTCCTCTTCTCTGCTTCCTCGGTTTGTCTCTGTCCCATCCTGTGCTGGCAGCCCTGATTGCAGCTGCAGTCAGCAGATCCTCCCATGTTTTCACAGGTACACGTCTACCTCAGCCTCTTAAAGCCTCAGCTTCCCAGGCTCCATACTCCCCGGCTGTAAAGTGAAACTCCCAAACTCCCCGGCTGCAAAGTGTGGTGTCCTTGTCCAGCACAAAAGTCAATGTTGCGCCTCCGCAGCCACGGTCAATGTACAGTGCAGTTGTGTGATGCAGGCAGCCAGCTCAGGGACGGATTCTGCGTACATTGACAGGTGTTGCAATGTTTAAGGAGGAGCAAGGTTCTCTGCACAAGGACACCACACTTTACAGTCGGAAGAAGCAGCAGTTCTTGTGAGATGGATGAGCATATGTAGTGAGTGATTAGCAAGTTCACAGCTGCCCTTTCCTCCTTGAGCACAGAGCAAGCAGTCTCACATGCCACATGTGATATCAAAATGAAAAGACTGACATGTATTATTTTACTGCTAAAGTTAGACACTGTATTTGAGTACTTGATCTTACTTAAACGATAGCAAGTGCCCCTTATTTTTTTTAATTTTTTTGCAGCTGCTCACGTTTTTCCGAGAGCTATCCCTTCATTATATCACCGGGTTGCATACTGTCTCAGACGATAGCACATTGTAATCCCTTGTTGTCAATGCTGGAGCTGGCTGCCATCCATGGGGTTAAAAACAGCGCCAGGCGATAGCACATTGTAATCCCTTGTGATAAATGCTGGAGCTGGCTGCCTTCCATGGTATTAACAAACCTAATCCAGAAGGTAGCGATGTTTAAAGAGGTGACATATGAACCTCTCAGTTTTATGCAGGGCAAGATTGTCATATTGCCATTTTAAACAGAGCGACATGGTTAATGCGGCTTCCAGCTAGGTTGCCACCTGGCCGGTAGTTAGCACTCTGGAGCCAGTGCCGGTATAAATACTATACCTTGCTGTGAGCTGCCCAGTCAAGTGACCAGATTCCACATTTGAGGGGAGGCAGCTTACACTAGGTAAAAGGGGTGGGAGGGAGATACTTTATCATTCAATTACTCGTGAACTACAACTCTGACAGTATTGAAATAACACTCCTCATGGCCCAAATACTATAAAGATTAATTGTAGCAGCTGTTTTTTGTGAAACATTACTATTACTTTAAGAATCAGAAAACTATTTTTTTATATATAAAGGCTCAGGTTCCTCTCCATATACTTTAGATCAGGGCTGTCCAAGTTCAGTCCTCAAGGCCACCAACAGGCTGAGATGTACAGATTTCCTTGATTAAGCACATGTGAGTTTATCAGTGACTAATTCATTTTGACTGTCTCACCTGTACTTAATCAGGGAAATACGTATGTCCTGTCCTGTTAGGGGCCCTTGAGAAGTGAACTTGGACAGCCCTGCTTTAGATCATCATATTAAGTTGTCATCAGATGATTACTAATTAAGGATGCACCATATATAAGAAACTTAAAAAAGTTTATTCCTCTACATAGTAACCTAATTTTACTAGAAAATCATTATAGATTCTACCTTGATCCCTGGATTTATGAAAATCTAAAGTATACAAAGAGTCAAATCGAGTCCTACATGAAGAACAGATATAGCAGAATGAATACAGTGGCATGACTCAAAAGTGATTTATCTTGTGTAACAATAATGATTATTTCATATTCACAGTCTAAATATTGAGATTGTTGTAATGGATGAAATGGATGATGTAAAATAGAATCCAAATGGAGGTGTATAAATCCCAGACAAAAGTACCTCTGGTAACAGGATGAATACAAACAACATGAAGTGATCTGTGGTAACAGTATTTTCAAAATACCTATGTCTGTTTGTCTAACAGATAGACATTTCTCAACATAAGGCTTTCTTTAGGGACTTGATTTATTCCACCAAGTCACGGTATCCAGTATCCTCTGGAGTTCCTCGCCAAGGATTATACCGCCAAAAGTCTTGCATGCCTACGTTATACATTTGTGGAGTGGCACAGAAAGAGAATGTAGGTGTGATGATGAGGATTCAAAAGAGGTGGGTGTAGTAGGCCAAAGAAAAACCCTTTGAGAGCAGCAGGAGCATATAGTGGGGGATTTCGAGAGTGAGCAGTAATAAGAGGTGCAGATTCCTGGCTATTAGTGGCAAGAGGAAGGGCAGGATCCTCTGAGTGGTCAGGAGAAAGAGGGGTAGGTTCTGGCTTCCAACATCCAGAACCATCCAAAGTGTTCTCATTCAGCCACAAATACATCCACCAATGCCATTACCCACTCTTGATAGCAATTCTCTTCAGGCACGAATATATGTCAATGCGTGCCACTCATTGCACCCTATGTGGTGTAATGACTACACACAGTAACATAGTGGGACAACAGGATGCAGGCTATAACAGAACACCTAAAAACCATTCATCCTGAAGTATAGGAGTTCCTGTTAGTGGGGAGAGTGGTTTATTGTTCTTTCTTTCTTTTTTTTATAATTTATATCAATGTGCTATTGCAAAGCCGAATCATCTTGTTTATGCTTACATTATATTTTTATTTTGCTTCCAACTGTCCCACCCCCAAATAATGTTTCTTGGCTTACCATTTTGTAGGTTATTATCTACACAAAATATATTTTTAGCCTTAATTTTAGTAGAGCAATTTTTTGGCTGCTGTGAGTCAATCATGAAAACAAAGTGTATTAATAACAATCTCAATATGTTGAGGCACCCACCAATTATTTGTCATGACATAATGTAAGCACTTATTTTGCTTAATGTAAAAAAAAGAGACCATTAATGAAAATAAAATGTTTATGAAGAGACAAATAACATTGTTTACAGAAGGCCCATACAGTTTATCCCTAATCAGCAAAGAATACACAGATAAGTGAATTTCAACTGCAATCAGAAAAAAAAAACACTAGTGGATCATAATAAAAATAAAACCTAGTAACATAGCAACATAGATGGTGGGGCTGAAAAAAGGAAAAATGTCATCAAGTTCACCCCATGCCATATCATCCTTGTTGAGCAAAAAAGTCCTTTCCTGGCTCAAATGGCAATTGGATATTTCCCTGTGGATTTACATCCTTGATGGTCCTGGCACGTCATTGGTAGATTTGCGTTAAGGACCCATGACGTGCCAGGACTGTCATGGAATTCAGGGCTCCATGCGTGGCTGCACGCCGTTCAAGAAGGCCTGAACTGGATGCAACAACAAAAAATATGTCCGTGGTCCTTAAGTGAAGGCCACGTGAGAGAGTGGCCATCCTTAAGGGGTTAAGGGCCACGTGATCTGGGGGTGGGGTACTCTGGAGGAAAAGGGCACAATTTTTTTTTACATATACATGATCTGTGATCTCAGTGTTGTGTGCAGCCACTTTACGATCACAAACTCCCATGACGTACCAGGACCATCACCGGTCCTGTCATGCATCCTTAAGGGGTTAAACCACTAATGCCTCAATTAATTTTTAATGAGTATAACAAACCACAACATAAGAAAAATAAAGAAAAGGAAATAAAAATAAACTTAAGAAAGGAAATTAAAATAAGATGGGTGACTCCTTTGTGATCTGTTATTCCTTATAACGACAGTTACGTAATGACTATACAAATATGTAATACATGGAGAATATAAACTGCTAGTTGTCCATACTGTTGGAATGTGGATTTGCTTAAAGTGTTATGAAAATGCTGAAAATGCCATAATAAAACAATATTCCCAAACTTGTTTATTGCAAGCCTGAGGCTAGCAAACAATTTTTTTCAGGGCTAGCCTTGTTTGGAGCCCACAACCAGTTATTATCAAGTCCAGTCTACTGTAATGTTTTGAAATTTTAACTTTCAGTAAGCCTGCCAAATATTATTCAGGTTTTCTTATTCAACATCAGCAGAAGCATACATCATAGCTAGATTTGTGAATATACAAATATATTAATAACAAAAAGATTAAGGTTGATATTGGTTCTCTTAAGGCTGAAACAGTGAGGATAAGGCTATGGCTGACATCTTAAAGACATTCTTTGCTTCTGTATATACAAAGGAAGCAACAATGACAGGCTATGGATATACAAAATTTCCTCCATCATGTACATGGCTTACTGTGGACAAAGTACAAAAGCTACTGGAAAATGTTATGGTGAATAAATCACCTGGACCTGATATTATACATCCAATGGTACTTAAGGAACTTAGGGCTTTTACATTGTCCTCGATGGGAGATATTTTGATCTTTTGGTGATGAGCGTTGTGTTTTCAAAACTGCCGTTATTTCTTACTTGTGGGAACATTTGCATTGCATACCTGAGTTAAAAAACCACTGTCGCCAGTTTTTTCTGCCAAAGACAACATTTGGATTGAGCCCCTAACACCTACTTTTTCAGGCGAACATCACAGAACTCAGAGTAGAAAACCACCGTAGAGGAAAACAAAACAGAGAGTTAGGGATAACTTGAGTTAAAATGCAACATTTACTCAAGGACTCCATGAAAGGAACATGAATTAAATTGCAACATTTACTCAAGGAGTCCATGAAAGGAACAATACATGAAGATATAGGTATTATTAGGTCACACAGTGGGAAGGAGAAAATCGTGCAGAATAAAACTTCCCTTAAATCTACATCATGAAACAAATATCCAAAAGGTATATCGGTTATTTTGGGTTTTCTGACTGAACTTGATACTTTGGGGTGCTGTGATTGGCTGTGGTGCTAGGTAACATTTTTATTGCGCGTTTTTAGGTAAGATTTTCTATGCAATGCAAGTTTAAGGTGAATGTGTACTTTGTTGGTCGTCGCTCGTTACCTTTCTGGATAAGGAAGACTTGCATCTCATGTTACCCGGTCTTGGTTAACTCGCAAAGGCAGTTTTTTTCTTCACGTTGGTTTTAACTCCAACATTTGGATCAAGCCCTTAGTTCAGTAATAGAAATGCCATTATAGTGATTATTTATTGATTCACTTTCATCAGGAATAGTGCTCTGTGAGTGGAGGAAAACTGATGCGGTACCATTGTTCAAAAATGGAGCAAGAGCAAAACCAGGAAATTATAGACCTGTGAGCTTGACTTCCATAGTTTGGAAGATATTATAAGGGTTACTAACTGACAGCATTTAGAACTATGTGAAGACAAACAATATTATTAGTAGGAGCCAGTATGGTTTTATGAACAATAGATCATGACAGACTAATTTACTTGTATTTTATGAAAGGGTAAGTAGTAATTTGGCCAAGGTAATTGCTGTTGATGTAGTATACTTGGATTTTGAAAAAGCCTTTGATACAGTGCCTCAAAACAGGATGCAGCATAAATTAAAATGCTTCAATTTGGGAGGTGATATCTGTACATGGATTGTGAATTTATTAAATGATAGATGACAGAGTTTCTTTGTAAATGGAACCTTTTCAAATTGGTCAAAAGTTGTAAGTGGGGTGCCACAGGGTTAAGTCCTTGGTCCAAAATTTTTTAATCTTTAATTAATGATATAGAAGTGGGAATTGAAACCAGTGTTTCAGTCTTTGCTGATAACATTAAGCTGTGTAAGAAAATACATACAGAGTTGAATGTTTTTTCTCTGCAGAATGCTTTAGATAAATTGAGTGAATTGGCAGAAAAGTGGCAGATGACATTTAATGTGGATAAGTGTAAGGTTATGCATTTGGGCTGTAGAATCAAACATGCTACATACATAGTAAATAGGAAACAACTTGCATAATCCTCATTAGAGAAAGGTTTAGGAGTGCAGTCACTCAGCTGCTACAGAAACAAATAGGGTACTTTCCTGCATAAAAAGAAGTATAGATGCATGGGATGCTAGTATTCGACCTCTATATAAATCATCTGTAAGGCCTCATCTAAAATACTGAGTATAGTTTTGGGCACCAGTTCTTAAAAAAGACATTATTGAAGTGGAAAAAGTGCAGAGACGTGCAACAAAAACTGATAAATGAATTAGAGGATCTGCGTTATAAAGCAAGACTATCCAAACTGGGTCTCTTTACATTAGAGAAGAGATATCTAAGGGATGATATGATTACCATTTACAAATATATGTAAGATCAATACAAATAACTCACAAAGGAATTATTTATTCAAAGAGCTGAGCTAAGAACGAGAGGTCATCCATTAAGACTAGAGGAAAGGCTTTTTCGACTAAAACAAAGGCAGAGCTTTTTTACAGTAAGGGCAGCAAAGCTATGGAATTCTTTGCCGCAGGATGCTGTGCTTGCAGATACTGTATCTGCTTTATAAAATGTAATGGATACCTATCTAGCACAGAACAATATTGAGAATTATGACAGCTGGCTTCAATGCAGATAAGTTATTGATCCAGGGTATTCTCTGACTGCTATTTGGAGTCAGGAAGGACATTTTTATATCCACTTTGGGCTTAATTGGAAATGGCTTCAATGGGATATTGTTTGCCTTCCTCTGGATCAACAGGGGTGATTTGGAATAGGCTTCATTTGATGACAGCATGTCTTTTTTCAGCCTCATCAACTATGTTACTATGTTACTGTCTTGCTTATTCCTTTGTGTGTATGGCTGGGTGGGGTTTGGACTTGGAAGTGGTAATGATGCTGATGATGACTGACAGGGTGATTGTGTATTTTTATGCATCTTTACTTGGCCAGAGTCAGACTTTCCAATGGCTTTCCTTTTCAGTGGGAGAAGAGTGAGCATTTGCCTTTCAGCTTCTTTTATGGTCATGTCATCATCACTGTCACTCTTAGCTTCATCATTAAATGAAGAAGAGGAGGTTGCTGGAAGGTATATACTCTAGAACACCATCAGTAATTAGGTTATCCTCTGCATTGTCTGCCGCTTCTTCCCCACTACTTTTATATTCCTGAAGCCTCTTTTGAAGTCTAACAATTTATTTTTTTATTTTTCCCCTTAGACAGAATTTCAGCATATTCTTTACAGCTTTGAGGACTGGTGTTTTTACTCTCACTGTCAGGCACAATAGCTGGTTAAACTGCCACACCTTCTTCCATTATGCCATCAACACTAGAATGTGACTTATCATTTTCAGTGTTCTTAGATGGTTTATTAATATTACTAGTGGTGGTGACACTTTATATTATGTATGTGACTTTGACAAAGAGTCTCCTCAGGAGGAGGAGGAACATCATCATTATTGCTCACACTACAGCAACCATGGCTACAGTCAGATTTTGACCTACCATATTACTAGCAGGTAGCTGCACTGCTACTACTCTATTCACCCTACACTATTTTAAAAAATATGTATGTGATGAACTGGACTGTCACAGGTCACATGGAGCAAGAGGCAGAACCTCTCCTCCCCTTAGCATGTGGACACTAATACTGAATGGTATAGAGAGAATAGGCAGGGAGTGTCATGGAAGCCTGCTCCAACCTGCCCCCCCCCACCCAGATTCAGAGGTTCAGATCCGCAGGTGACTGAGATTGATTGTTTTATGGTGAAAACAGCTATTCGCTGGGAATGTATACAGGGTTGCTGCTAGACTGAATTGTCCCTTGGATGTGCTAACTTCCCCACTGGAGATTTCTACAGGAGGAGATTAGAGTCTGTCCACCTCCCCCCTTTAGGAACCTTTGCCTGATGTTAAACCCAGTGTGTCATTTTTTGTCCATGTGGTGACCGCCCCTTTCTCTGAACTGTATTAAAATGCTGTGTTGGTTGAAAATAAAGTAGTTCATGACTTACCAAGAAGGAGCTTGTTTGTCTCTCCCTGAAGTATCCAGGTATATTGCTGTTTGTTTTCCACTATAAAGCAGTTACTCATAGAGAAGTGCCAGGGGACTAGATAGATAGAATATCCTACGAACTGTAGTTATCTGTGCAGTATATCCTGCATTGCTGGTGGATACACGACTCAAAGTACCGGGTCTTAGTGCTTAGTATAGTGGTTAGCTGTGCAGGTTAGCGAAATAAATCCACGGATGATAACATGCCTGAACTGCTATACCTTCCGTGGCAGAGATGCCATGGCTGCATTATCACAATGTATATTTGTTTTTTTTTTATTTGCTGTCTCCTTTCAGTGTTGCAAAAAAACCGACACTCCACGTGCAACAACCTGCGGGAATCTGACACCCCTTTTATACTATGCATGTGGGATAAGAAGGAAAACTTGCCATATGGTGATTGGGGGAAATTCAGTCTTACCATTGATTTCAGTGGGAAAAAGCAGAAAATCGTCACTTTTTAAGAAAAATTTCCCGCTCTGTGAGAAGTGGCATTTTTCACCTGTTTCAGTTTGAAGCGAAAAATTTCACCCATTCCTACCCTGCAATATAGTTTTTGAACGTTAAGCAATACTATCCTTTTAACCTCTTAGGATACCATCTTCTAATTATAAAAATCATTTTAAAAATAAGAACAAAATACAAGATTATTTTAAATTAATTAATAACAAGGTTCACATTCCAGTGCTATGGGAAGTACAGCTAATTAGTTTAGCTGCACACTGGTGGAAGGAAGACCATAATTGAACTGATATTACACAGATTTCACACAATATTTGACCTCACAAATGATAGCTATTAATAGGTTAAGTTCATCCCTAATTGCTGTCAAAGGCCAAACATACAATATTCACATTGCAAATTTAAACTAAGTTTTAATGCAGGTTTAATACTGTCTAAAAAAAACTAAAAATATTGCCACTATTGTATAATAAAAACTTACAAGTTGTAAGACCAGAATGTAGTATTAAATATTTCTTACTGTAAAACATATTCCTTATAGGGCTTTTCCTGCTGAATAAAACAAGACTACTCCCACAGCTAGCAGCTTATTAAAGTTATAAAACACCAAATTGTCAGGAAGTGAGTAAAAGATTCATTACTTCCTGAAAGTTCAAACTGACAGCATGACATAGTAGTTTATATCACATTATGTGTGTAATTGTTTGCTAGCAACTTACCTCTCCCATATAATACAATGGAATAACTAATTGAAATTACTATACGACACAGCTAATGTAAGAAAAGCTAA
Organism: Rhinophrynus dorsalis; assembly: GCA_037306005.1. NCBI lineage: Eukaryota > Metazoa > Chordata > Amphibia > Anura > Rhinophrynidae > Rhinophrynus > Rhinophrynus dorsalis. Next base: position 122,985,289 of record CM074721.1, read on the forward strand.
AAGTTTAAACGGTAATAACTCTATAAATATGCTTTTCCCAGAAGTGGGAATACCCTTGTTTTACTTGACAGGAAAAACACTAAAATATAAGTTCTGCATTAAAATATTTACTGCTCTTTTAAGAAACTATTAAGGGAAAAATTAAGTTCTTCTAAATTCTAATTTCTCCAGGTTTTTTCTTTTGAACACTTGACATGTTTCACAACAGTGATGCTGAGCCTGAAATAAATAAGCAGGTAAAGCCCATTAACCCTTTGGATGCCAACCTCGTAATTTTCACGTGTTTTTAAAGTGGGCCTTCACAGCCAACCAAATGAAAATCACATGGGGGGTTATGCACTATGACGTGATAAAGTGGAGATGACTTCCCCAGTGATATCCCTTTTCCAGTTCCTATGTTATTATATGGAGCCTCTGCACTAAGGTCTCCAATGCTGGGGAAACCTTAGTTCATTGGCTCCACATAATAACATAGGAATTGGAGAAGTGATATCACTGGAGAAGTCATCTCTGCTTTATCACTTCTTTATCACCTCTTTATCACACCTTAGAGCCTTTCCCCCAAGGTCTCTCTTAGAAGTTTCTCCCTGCACTCCTGGTGCAGGTAGAAGTTTCAAACTTGCCCTGCATATAGAGAAGTTTTCCTACATAGCAGGACAATTGTTAACTTTTAAATATATACACCAGCGATGCTGTGCATATAAAATGCATGTAATGAAGGATCTTTTGATCCTGTTCTAAATGCCTTTTCAAAATCAAATCAGTCCTCATGGTGGGGCATCGGGACCCCTCCTGATGCTCCCCCTGGCATTGATTGATTGATTGCCTATCCAATTGGATAGCTGATCTCTGCAGTGACCTTTGCAGAAGAATGGGACTTGAAGGTCCTCCTCAACTCGGGAGCTCATAGAATACCCGGCTGAGCAGCATGATATGGAGGGGATGGTAAGGGAAGGTGATGATGGGCGACCAAAGCCAGGCGGGAATAAGCAGTGTTCATGATGCCTCCCATGAGGTCTGCTTTGATTTTTTTTTTTTAAAAGAAAAAAATAAAGACAAAAATGAATAACAATTATTCAAAAATAATAATACATTCCCTTGCCCACTGGTAGTCAAAGATTTCTCTCTTAAAGGGATAGTAATGTTTCAGAATAAAAACAGCTCTAATTAATCATCATACTATTTGGACTTTGGAGAGTGTTATTTCAATTCTGTCAGAGTTGTAGTTCCAGAGTAATTAAATGACAAAGTATCCCCCTCCCTCCCCTTTTACTGATGTAACACTGCTCAGCCACATCAGAAGAGAGGTGCACAGGTAGACTGCAGAGAGGGACAATCTTCAATTAAGATAAAGGAAAAACCTGAAAAGCTTGTCAAGGGGGGCAGGGATTTCATTGTTTTCATAGGAATAAGAGTGTCCCCTTCTGTTATCTGTCCAGTCTATGGACTGCATTCCACATCTGAGAAGAGATTGTTTACAGTAGTTTAAAGGGGCAGGAGGGGGAAACTTTGCTTGTGAATATCTCTTAAACCATAAAGGTTTGAGAGATAAGACTTATATCATGATTTTTTTAATGCCTACAAAATAAAATAAAGTTAAAACGAAGTATTACTATCCCTTTAAACTTTGTGGCTAGCAGTCGGCAAGGGAAAGACTGGGTAAGGGGAGTCAAAGTATTTGTAAAGAATATGGCTACCGGGGAATAGGGGAACAAGGCTGCGGTGGCTGACAGTGTAGTTGGGGGATATGTAGTTATAAGTGGGCAGAGAAACAAGACTACGGGGTCAATTTCCCCACTTACACTGTCTAAGATTATTAGAAGGACTCAACATGGTTTTATGAGTAATAAATCATGCCAAACTAATGTTTTAAGCATCTAAGAAGAAGTAAGTAGCAACCTAGATAATGGTAAGGCAGTTGATGTAGTATATCTAGATTTTGATAAGGCATTTGATACAGTGCCACACAGAAGGTTGGGGTATAAAATAAGGAAATTGGGGCTAAGGGATAACATTTGCAATTGGATAGAAAACTGGTTGAAGGATATGGAACAGTGTTTGGTTGTAAATTGTTAGTTCTCCAATTCAGTTACAAGTTGAGAGTGGAGTACCTCAGGGTACAATACTAGGTCCACTGCTTTTTAACATGTTTATAAAGGACTTTGAAATAGAGAAAATAATATCAATATTTGCAGATGACACTAAATTATGCAGGGTAATTAATTCAGAACAGGATATAGTTGAATGTAGGAAAGTGTAAAGTCATGCATTTAGAAAGAAAAAATCCCAAAGCTACTTATGAACTTAATATAATAATTTTAAAGGACTTTTTGCTACAGAAAGACCTGGGAATCCTTGTAAACTACAAACTTGGAAACAGTGACCATTGTCAAATGGCAGTAACAAAAGCAAAGTCCTGCCTTGCATAAAAAGGGGTATTGAAGCAAGAGTAGATAACATCATTTTGTCAAATCATTGGTAAGACCTCACCTCGAATATGCAGTGCAGTTTTGGGCACCAGTTCTGAAAAAAGGGTATTCTAGAACTGGAGAGGGTACAGCAAAGAGCAACAAAATTAATCAAGGGAATGGAGGACTTGACTGTGAGGAAAGACTAGACAAAATTGGTTTATATACTGTAGAGAAAAGACTACTAAGTGGAGATCTTATGAAAATGTAGAAGTATATGAGAGTTAAATACAAGGATCTCTGTGGTGAGCAATTCATTCTAAGGCCTGATCAAGTGACCAGGGGACACTCATGAGATTAGAGGAAAGAAGGTTTAGACTTCAGCAGAGGAAGGTTTTTTTTTTACAGTAAGGTCTGTTAAATTATGGAATTCCTTGCCCAAGGATGTGGTTATGGCAGATACAAGGGATGCATTTAAGACACGATGAAACACATTTCTTTCAAAAGGGAATATACAGGGTTATGCTGTGTATTAGTAGGCAAATCAGGAAATTCTGATAAAGACTATGTTATTTGGTAGCAGGAAAGCTATATATTCTGATTTCTCTGGGTTAGGAGGCAAGGGTTGAACTTGATGGACTGGTGTCTTTTTTCAAACTAATTTACTATGTTACTATAGTTGGCTAAGACCTTTATTACCACACCAGTAGATGGAAATAAATGGGGGCAGTCTAGCACATAGTATGCTAAGGGGTGGGTGTCAGTTATTCAAGTTCTACTCACATCATGGCCAAACCACACCACAACTTCATGTTGTTTTGCTTTGCTAGGTGGATTGTGAGTTGAAATTGAACAACAGTGTATGTGATGTGTGTGCTTACCCATACTCAAATACCTAACAACCAAGCAATATGTGGAGGAGTTGTGTTCACTGCATGGGATGAATAAGTCCATATGTAGGAAATATGTGGGAAATAAAAAATGAGGCTTTTTTGGGGGGGAGGGGTGATTTGGAAGGTGGATGCCCTGACAGTCTATCTTGCCACTCTTCTAGTTCTGGGGGTTCTCCCTGTGATTTGTTTCAAACATTTCTACTAGCATTTGGCCCAATATTTCCATCTACCTTATCCTGAACTGTTGTATAGCTGTTGTCCGGATTGCCTGCTGGGATCCCTCTGCCATCTCCTTCTGATGGAGTGTCTAGGGGTGGGGATGGCTCTCCAATGTCCTCTGCCTCTTACTGTTGGTCGATGGGTTCCTCCAGTTGTTCTCTTTCTTCTGCTGGTAGTGGTGAGGTGATGGGAAGGTGTGAGGGGTCCAGCATTCAGGGACTGAGGGGGATGCTTGTTCCCCGACCACATCAATAGACTCCTCACTCTTTGGGATGTATCTCCCCATGGTTGAGTCTGTGGTTGGGGTGTGAAGTCCTCACAGGTTTGAAGACGTTGTGGCTCTCTTATGAGTCTCAGGTGCTCATAGTCCAGTGACCATGGGTCACACCATGGACACTGGTAGCTAGTTCCCTCCCACCCGGGTGTGGGGTTGTATGTATGACATTATGGGAAACATAACAGATAATTGTATGAAAACATGATGACAGGCATTGTTTGGTTTTTATAGTTGTTCAACACACCAATGAGAGGGTCAGACCTTGACTTGGACATGATTTTTCCTGCTTAAACATTCCCATATGTGCTTGGTTTGTATGGTATTCTGTGTTTGAGTGAGCCCTCTCAGAGCTGTGTTGATGAACTTGTGGGAAGGAATGCTAGCCACGTGTTCAGCTGTACTTTGTTGGGCCATACTAGGTATGAGGGTTTGTATAGAGTCTATTTATGGAATTATGCACTTACTGCTAGTCTGGAGGGTCATGTCATCGCCACTGTCATTTCCTCCTGGGACCCCCTTAGCATCTCCACCCAGAGGTGATTTTGAAAGGGGGCTCACCTCTGGTGCCTTGGGGGTGCATGGCAACTTCACTTGCCACCCGCTTAGACTTGAGGAAAGGAGATTTAATCTACAACAGCGGAAGGGTTTCTTTACAGTAAGGACAATAAAGGTATGGAATTCACTGCCTGAGGAGGTGGCGCTATCGAAAACATTAGATGCCTATAAAGGGGGCCTGGATACTTATTTAAAAGAGCATAACATAGAGGGCTATGTACGTTAGTATTGGGATGAATATTTAGTTGGGGCTTGTTGATCCAAGGAGGAATCTGATTGCCATTTGGAATCAAGAAGGAATTTTTTTTCCCCCATTCAAGGCAGAATTTTAAATTACTAATTGAGGGTTTTTTTTGCCTTCTTTTGGATCAACGATGGTAAACAGGAAAAGGTTGAACTAGATGGACGCAAGTCTTTTTTCAACCTAAATTACTATGTTACTATGTTATGTTACTATGTTACTATGTTACTTATCTTGTTGTTGATGAATCACCCTACTGCTTAGACTAGATGGACCGCTTGCAGCTGGAGATGTGGTTAACTCTACTTTAAACCTGTCTCCAGGTGACCTTCTTCTTTGCACCCGAACCACTGACTCTCTCCTTGAGGTACAGGATGCTCTCCCTCTCCAGTATTCTCTGTAGAGGACCTTATTTTACTCTTAGGAATATTTGGGGTCCCGTAGGCGCTCCTCATCAGCACCCCCTGGGACTTGTCTGAGCTGTGGCTTTTAGGCCCTGCCTGTGCTGACCCTGACTGTGTGGCATGCTCCCTAGGATCTACTCCTCATCCCACTGACACAGCTGTCCCTGTTCTTTGTGTGCCCCTCCTATCCCGTCCCTGCCATCTCTTACCCACTCACACTCAGGCACTCACACAGGCCCCCACAGACACACTCGATGACAAACAATCTCTTTCACTCCCTTGCACTCAGTGAATCACACTGTTAAAATAAAAAATAAAGTTGTATAATGTGTTGTAAACAAATAAAGAGATGTGTGTGTGTGTTAGTTTTTGTGTTTTTAAATAAGCAAATGGGTTTTATGTATCACTAGAATCTATCAGTATCCTCCGCTCCTGGGTCCTGTGCTCGAGCTCACAAAAACTCAAAACACAGACAAGGTATGTCAGTTATTTTTAGGTATATGTAGGTGTATTTGAATGTATTTGATACTGTGGTGTGTTGTGAATGGCCTTGAGTTTGAATTTGTGTTGACAAAGTTTAGCGTCGCTATTGAATTTTTTGAGCCTACCCTCATTAGCCATTCTGGTAGAATTTGAATACTATGTAAATCAGATTTGGCAAACGTGATTTTACCAGACACAATTGAATCGAGGCCTAAATTGAGATCTTAAATGGATCTTATATGATTTTAAGCTTACTTGCCCCATTACTGTATGATTGTCTCTACACAAAGCAAAGCTCAATTTAAGTTTCATATCATATAAGATCCAGACTCCCAACCTAAATCATTGTATGAATACAATGAACCTGGTCCCTGCTTTCCGTGACAGCTATGTATTCCTGCTGGCTTATTTGGACATGACAATATAATTCTACAGCTTCAGTACATCAGGGCACAGTGTTTGGACAATGGTTGTTTTTGTATTAATTTACTATGTCAAGTCAAAGTCTTCTTTGAACACGTTTACTATTACTGCTTGCCTTGCTTCATCCTGCTTTGGTGTTCTACATTAATTCTCTTTACCACTTTTGTCTGTCTGCTAACCTCCTACAATTACTGCCTCACATACCAATACCTTCTATTATCCTTTTATAGATTAAGTGTATCTTATTCTATGAAACTTTTCTCCTAGAGTAATACTTGTATGTTATTCCACACTCTACCTCAGAAGCCAACCTCAGGACTCCAGCTCAATTGCATACTCCATTGTTAACCCTTTGAGTACCAGGGACTGAGCAATGCATTGCTTTGAATTATACTTTTCATTTGTCTGTCATTAAAAAGAGTTAAAATAACAATGCATTTCACACTCAAAAAGTTAAAATTCTGCTGCTGTAGTGCCACTATATATCAGTTAATGGCTATCAGAGGCACTGCAATCTTCCTATCTTGTCAGTTACTTCTGTATCCCTTGCTATGTGCACTAATCATTTGCTTGCCTTGCCAGATTGCCTTACTGACAGAGCAGACTCAGCAGATATAGGCCCCAACATGTTACATGACAGACAATTGTCTTAGATTATGGAATAAGTAATGGAAAGGAGGATTTTCCATGTATCCTTAGTTGGCCAAAATGTGAGTGTCCACCTGCTGTTGGACTACAGATCCCATTATCTTCAGCCTCCCATAAACCATCTGAGCATGATGAAGGTTGTAGTTCAAGGACATTTGGAAGACATGGTGTCTTCATTAGCTGTTGGCTGCAATGCAGGATCTTGCACAAAATAAGATACCCCCTTATATGTACATTATATAATGTAACCTCTGTACCCCCAACCCAAACACACAGACACTCACAAATACACATCTTATCTCTTAGGAAAGCGTTACTAACTTTTGCATACTACTTCCTAACTTCTAATTATCCACTTCCAACAGACGTCCAGTATATTTTAATGTGCATTCTCTCACTTCTCTATGATATCAAGCTCCCTACCTTAATCAGTAGCTTCACAGCTATTATATGGAAGCACACGTCACATCCAGGTCACCGATGTGCTTTGGAGGAATTAAACCCAGAAGGACCAGGAAGCAGTTTGAAACTTCGTCAGTGGCACCAAATTCCCATTAGCCACTCAGGGACTTACAATTGTATGGTGCTGTGAAAATAGCTGTGCTAGTTGAGTGAAACAATCCCTTTGTGAATGGATCCCAGCTTCTGTGCATATCTATGCAGCTTAGAATGAACATTATCCCCTGTCCAGAAAGGACATTATCAACACTATTAGTGCATCCCGCGGTGATGGAAAAATTGCCACTTGTATTAGGTGGATAGGTGAAGCAGACAGATCTGTGTCAGTACACATTTTTAGTATCAATACCAGGCTCTGGTGGGAAAAATAACTTGTGGATATTAAGTTCCATCCTGCACTCATGGCTATGTCTGCGTTGTGCAGGCCATTCTGTCTTATGTGTATGTGCTAGGTGGGCAGGGGTTACTGGCACATATAAAGGCTATGATATTTTAAATAATTTGGAATTAATTTCACAATAGGCCACCAGTCTGCCTGATGGGCATTCACATTCCTTGTCACGGACACGTGTCATTGTATGGATGGACACCCTGCTGACTTCTGTACCAGACTACTGCACTACTACTTTCCTGGTGGTATTCCTGTTTGTTGTCTGCCATAAAAACATCATAGGAGGCAAATATAGTTTTTGATACCTTTTACTGGCTAACTAAGCAGATTTAAATGCAAGCTTTCAAGACCTTAGGTCTCTTCCTCAGTCAATGGTAAATTGCACTCTTCCTCTGAGGCTTTAGAGGTATTTACGATGCTCTTGGGTCTGTTGGAAAGGTCAATCAACTAAATTGTATTTTGATAAGAATTCTTTATCTCTATTTAAACCACTACAAATTGCATTACATTTTAACATTAATTTTACCTCCCATACCTTTCTGTCCCTCTGAGTGCGGAACAGTCCCATCAATACAGTTAACTTAATATCCTTGACATTGTGCCCATTTTGACAAAAATGTTCTCCCACTGGTATCTCTGTCTTTTTGTTATTAACACTGGATCTGTGGGAATTAAATCTCCTATGTAGTGCTTGTCCAGTTTCTCCCACATACAGAGCTGTTGGGCATTTTGCACACATGATAAGGTATATTACATTGGATGATTTGCAGGTGAAGGTACCATTGATCTTATGGTGTAACTGGGTGTTTGGAATTGGTATGTTGTCCGTGGTGTAAATGTGTGCACAGGTTTCACATCTCTTTTGTAGGCAGAGTGATGTGCCATAAAAACATCATGCAAGCCTCAGAACTGCCCACTTTGTCTCCTGCATTGCACTCAAGCACCCCATAATTGCTGACCAGGATCCAGACTCCGGGTCCGTTTGATATCCTGTGCTATTAATATTCCTTCAATTGCCCTGTGGGTTTGATATTCAAGTTGGCCTAGTCAGCAAGGTCACCCATAAAGTTCCACATGTGCTTTATATGGGGACAGATCTAGAGAATATGCAGGGTCAAGGCAGTGTGACAAAGATACAGAAATTGTCAGTAGTAACATCTGTAATTCGTGGGCAGGCATCGCCATCCTTTCTACTTAGGTGCCTTGAATATTCTGGATAAATGATCTGATGAAAAGTTTGTGGTATGGTCACTTCAAACACAGTCAGGACAGCCAGGAGGTTGTAACTTCAATGACGTTTATTGAAAGCAGCAACAACAAAATAAAATCTCCTTACACTTTTAGGGTATGCTTCCACTTTAAATCAAACAGGGTTTTTGATACCAAATAAAAAGTACACAAATAAACATGCCTGCTCCTTTCAGGAGGCTAACTCACAGTAGTTCCCTCTCTACTAGTTACTGAACCAGCTACTCTGGGTTCCAGTACAAAATAAAATAAGTAAACATGCAATCTTTTCCAGTTAAGACGCTTTCTCGCCACTCCTTGGTTTTAGAGGCGGCCAGCCAGCTTGTAGATCTCCAGACACTCTATCCCAGTGCATCCTGATCCCACCCTGCTGTTTCAGGCCTACTATATAGGTCTGTGCTAATTAGCCAGGAGAAAGTCTGCAAGCAGGTGAAAAAACTTAACCATTTAACAGCAGAGATAAACTGCTTATTGTATTCTCTGGCTGATGTATACATGTTCCTGGACTCTGTCACAAGTTATATGACCTAATCTATACAAAGTTGGACTATGAGCGTGCCTGGAATGTGTACTAGTTGTTTGTCTGCCTACATGATGGCACCCAACTCCATTATAAATCAAGCTGTTGGTGGTGTGTGGTGATGATACAGAACAGGGATTGTCAGTAAGGAACAAGGATATCACTTGCTGCCTTCTGTGATTCTAGAGGTTTGTGCCATTCTCTTAGACTGGCACTGAGCAATGACAGTTGAGGTAGACCATTGTGTGCTATTCTGTCCTGGAGTCGGAACTGCAAGTAAAGCTGAAAGGTTTGGGTTTATACAGATATACCAATGGCCTGACTGCTGTTGTGAAGAGTTTGCACAAAGCCATTCTCTGGAGCCTCGTGTGTTGATTCCTGGGTCTCTCAGAACAAAAAGGGCCAATGCTGGAGCTCAGTTACAAGTCAATGGCAAACTAGTATAATAATGGCATTGTATGGGCTATGTAACCTATAGCAGTTTTATGATCCTTTCCTTTGTGTGTTTGATGATATTCTCAATGTCGATATACCCTATGTATGTAACAAAGCATCCTACAGCAGAAAACAGTGCTAAATGCCTTCAAAGCTAACAGCCATCTAACTCATTACCCATGTCAACGATCATAATGGAACCTTAATGACTCTAATATCTCAGACAGCATGGTTTTTGGTGCAATGTGCTTAGCTTTAAGTCTCTTTCCTGGTTCTGGAATATTGAGAAGTATGTGTTTATATGAGTGGAACCTTTAGCAAGACATTTGAACAGTGCACCCCCTTTAAATGAAATGCAGCAGCAGAACATATATAATGTGTATACAGATAGATTTCATTCATTGCATAATGAATCAAATATTTTAAGGGCACTTTCACGCAAGAGCCAGAACTATGGTAGCCTCCTACTACATATTCATTGCTCATTTTCTGTACTCATCTTGCATTCCCCAGATGGTACTGCTGTGGAAGGCATGGTTAGAGATGTCCAGCATGAGCATGATCCAAATATTACTAGCTGATTCCCATGTGGGTCAGCCATTCAGTGGAAATTCTAATTTTGCTTATGTGAAAAATCTGCCTATGGGCCCTATAGGCCACTGTACAGATCTGCGTTACTGAATCTTTACTGCATTCCTGCAAGAACACAGTACAGATGAAGCTTGCTGGAGTTTGGTGTGTTCATGCAAGGCAACACTCTCTCCTGTGAAATTCACCAGAGTCCAGCAGTTTTAGCATGATCGGTATAACTAAATCAGCAACTCAGCTTTTATGTCACAAGTGAAAAATCTGTCTTATAATGACATCTATACAGGTTTTTCCATCCCACTACCTTCTTGTATTGCAATTCTCACAACTGGAGCACAGTTATAACCAACTTCAGTTCTTATGAGATATTATGGACAACCCTATAGAGGGACACACTATTAGGAGGCCTCATCTGAATCTATGTTTTCACCGTGTGTGTTTGGGTATGTTTTTCAAAGGCAGGTAAAATCACTGTAAAACGTCTGAATGAACATTGTTGACAGGGACATTCATGCATTCCTAGTTTCTACTCTACTCCACTCCTCAAGGTATATAAAAGAATTGTGAATTTTTAACACTATGGGCTGGATTCCATGCTGAATGCCTCTTTTTCAATTTGGCAGATACTGAGGCTGAAGAAGCTCAAGTGCTGCTCACTTCCAGGCAGGAGAAATAAGGAGGTCAATGGACCTGGTCCCTTGCCTGATCCCAATGTCCTTGAGAACCTTTCCACAATATTGGTGCACTGGACTTCTTGAATTTGAGAGGATTACTGCAAGTTGGATACGTTTGTGATAAATGCATGTTGCTGCACAAGAGGTGCGTTAGTGATCCATGTGAACAGCTTCAAACACATAATTATGGCAAACATTGACTCAAGAAACATAGCGTCCCCACATTGCACTTCTGTCACAAACAATGCTGCTGTAATACCGAACTTTCAAAAGCAAAGTCCAAAAATACAACAGTGAAATCTATACTCGTGTCGGTGAAAATTATGACTGTCTTTAAATAACCCTGGAGGACATTTCACTCAATCTCCCTGGCTTTTAAGGCTACCAATCATAAACCGCCACTCTGATATTTTTCCCACCAATCACTTCATAGTTCTCACTTTGACTTGGCTTGTTCCTGTACTTCAAGGCACAGATGAGAATGCAAGCAAGTGGCTACGAATAAGATGATAAATGTAATCTGACAGTAGTAGTGCAGCTCCCACTTAGCACAAGTATAAACTTCTTGGGCACATTGTAAATGTCAAGTTTAAAATTCTGTCCATTTCTGGGATCCCTTTTCTGGGCATTTCTAGTGCGTCCTTTCAAATGCGACATGACAATCTCGCACTGTCATGCAGAACAATATTGTCATGTCGACATTTTTATTCAGGCGACTTGTTAAATGGCTCATTTGGTCGCACACACTTTCGCATGTGACCATTTAAAAGTAAACGCCAACAAATCACTGATTCCTCAGGGCTTGAGCCTCTAACAAACCTGAGTCCACTAATCATACCTGATTCCTCGAGGCTTGTGCCTCTAGCAAGCCAAAGTCCTACAAATCAATGTTTTCTCAGGGCTTGGGCCTAAGAAGATTAATTCCTACAAATCAATGTTTCCTTAGGGCTTGTGCCTAACAAGTGTGAGTCCTACAAATAAATGTTTCCTCAGGGCTTGTGTCACAATTTTATTGAACACTCAGACAATTTGGTAAGATAAAACAATGAAGCTTTATTAAACAAAATAAAGAACAAAGAGGCCCTACACGGGTCCAGACTTCACACAGAGGAAAGTGATATAATCTGACACAGGTCAGGGCACAAACAGGTAACAAAATATGCAAATAATAACTGGAACAGAGACAGGAACGAAACCTCAGCAGTACAGGTTCGGAGAGGCCCTAAGAGGGAACTATACTGCAGGGCAGGCACCCCAATATTGGGAGGTGAATAGGCTCTACCGGCCTTACCTTTAACCGGGTAAGGCAGCCCAGGAAATGGTACCAACAAGGATATAGAGGAGGCTCTACCGGCCTTACCTATGACCGGGTAAGGCAGCCTAGGAATAGCATAAACGGTAATAGAGGAATAGCCCTCAGGCACACAGGGGAGGCACCTACTGCATGGGGCGCAACCGGTGTAAATAGGCAGACTGGGCGCAACCGGTGTAAACAGGCAGACTGCTCAGACTAGCGCAACTGGAGATAGTGGGCCGTGTGGCCTGACAGGAGGTAGCACCACTAGAGGCCTTAGCACACAGGCTGGATAATATGCTAACGGAGACTGCAAGGAGGCCCAGACTGAAAGGCAGCGCAACTGGAGGCAGTGAAAAGGAGCAGACTGACAGGTGGTAGCACCGCTAGTGACTGAAGATCACAGGCGTATAGTATGCAAACAGAGACTGCCAAGAGGCACAGGCTGAGATGTAGAGCAACCAGAGGCAACAGGTAGGAGCAGACTGACAAGTAGTAGCACCACTAGTGACCGGTGGGCACAGGCTGTATAGCATGTAATGGAGGCTGCAATGAGGCACAGTCTGAGAGGTAGCACCACTGGAGGCAACGGGTGAGAGCAGACTGACAAGAGGTAGCACCGCTAGTGACCAGAGATCACAGGCTTGTATAGCGCGTAACGGAGGCTGCAATGAGGCATAGGCTGAGAGGTAGCGCAACCGGAGGCAACGGGAAGCACTGACTAGCAAGCGACCATTAAGGCAAAGGCAAAGGGCACAAGACAGGGACAACAGAAGCACTATCGACAATCGGACGCTAGGCAGAATAGCCAGAGCCTGGAACGGTACACAGAGAGCGGTAGTCAGCCAAAGCCTGGATCAGTACACAGAGAGCGGTAGTTAGCCAAAGCCTGGGTCGGTACACAGAGAGCGGTAGTCAGCCAAAGCCTGGATCGGTACACAGAAAGCGGTAGTCAGCCAAAGCCTGGATCGGTACACAGAGAGCGGTAGTCAGCCAAAGCCTGGATTGGTACACAGAGAGCGGTAGTCAGCCAAATCGGTAACGGGTCGTCGTCAGGCAAGCTGGGTCCAGTAAACAGGCAGCGGAGACAGGAGCAAGGTCAGACGAATCCGGATCATACACGGAACAAGAACACAACTACAAGCATCAGGTCAGGAAGACCATCGAAAGGGCATCGGCATAGTGACAGGAGGGCATATATAAAGGCAAGCCCTAGGAGGGGCTAGCAACCCAGAACCAAAAAGAAGCAGCCAAAGCAAACCCGGAACTAGGAATGTTGCACAGTCAGAATCACGGACACCATGATAGCTTGGGCCTCTAACAACAAGTCTAAGTCCTACAAATCAATGTTTCCTTAGTGTGTGGACCTCTAACAACAAGTCTAAGTCCTAAAAATCATCCTTTACAAAATACTCTATCCCATGAAGTATCAGTCTGCCCCAGTCACAGCTTGCATCAGGGGTTTCCCCGTATCTGTCACGTTATGGACCAATCTTTTTTTATTAACTATCCCCTATCCCCAATCCCAGTCAACAACCCCCCTAAAAATAATCCCTGTTCAACGAATTGTTTCCCTAGACTCCACCAACACAGGCACCCTCAGACCCCTTTTATACCATGCCTGTATGAAATGAAATAAAATTTGCTATGTGTTGTGTGTAATTTCAGTCTTCCCATTGATTTCAATTCAATGAATTAGGCGAAAAAAGTGGAAAAATTGCCCTTTTTACTGGAAAATTCCTGCTAAACGGGAAGTGCCATTTTTGTTTATTTTGATTTGTGATGAAAATTTTCGCCCATCCCTAATCATGACCATCATGATCCTTTACTTGTTCCCAGTACCAATCTACACTACCTATCCTTTTTTTTTTTCTAGCCATACCCCTCTTTCCTAGTTTAAAATTGCCTCCAGCCTTCTAAGCATTCTATCCTGCAGCATAGCAGCTCCCTTTCCATTAAGGTGCAAGCCATCACTAGAGCAAAGTCAGCTCAGTGCTCTAAAAAACGCCAAACCTCTTTTCTATACCAATACTTAAGCCATTGATTAAGTTCCCTGAGCTCCCTATGCCCACCTGCATTGGTGCATGGCACTGGTAGCATTTCAGAAAACACTTCCCTGGAGGTACATGCTGTAATTTAACTGGTATTACAGTGTCCATTAACTCACAGTCTTAACTCAAAATAAAAGGTTTAAATATGTGTCTTGTAAATTAGATTTTCTAGACTGCTTAAAAACAATCTGCAATGAAATTCCTATCTGCAGTAAAAAAAATCCCCTTGAAATTACCTGCACCACAGATAACTATGGGCCATATTTAAAGGTTTGTGGTAAAACAGCCGGTAGGGCCAAAGTGAGTAACGACCGACATAATAAAATGTCTAAGTCAGCATTTAAAGGCCCTACCAGCTAAAAACAAATGTTAGGTCACAGAAATGGTCTTGTGGCTAAACATCCGTTTTGTGCATTAAGTTTCCAAAAATGCCTCTAAATAGCATCGATATTGGGAACTTCACAGTAAAAAGTTAACTATCTGTGCCTGACATACTGCCAAGCACCGATCGTTAACTTAAATATGTTACACCTACCTGTCATCCACTGTCTGCCTCCTGCTGTCTTCATTCTGAATTCTCTTCTATTTTTTTCTTTTTTTCTTTCTTGTATCTTCTCGTCTGTTTTCTTTCTTCTAGCTGTAAAGAAAAAAATTAATATAAGTTTTTTAGAAATATTGAGGACAATAATACATCATTTAACCCCTTGAGTGCCAGAGGGGCATGCAACGCATTGGGGCTCAAAAGGTTAAATTTGCATTAGTGCCTGGTTCCATAAAAATATGCCACCTTTATACTATTATAATATGTACGAAAATGAATTAATAAAAAACGTAACTTAATAAACTGTCTCCACCACTGTGTGCAGCCACAGAGGCAGTTGCAGCTGAGATAGTGCTGTGTGCCACAGGCCCCCTATCCAGTCCCTCACGGGCTGATGCCCTTTCCACACTCATCCTAGCCAATCAGATTTGAGTGGATGCGCTTTAAACTGATTGGCTTGGATGTGCATAAGCACATCTCAGCCAATGGCTGTGAGGGAATTTGAACATAGACTGCCCATATATAAAGACAGTCTCTGTACAAATTCCCTCAGTTTGGAGCGGATATAGGCCAGTGAGGGACTGGGGGCCTGTGGCACACAGCACTGTCTCCACTGCCACCGTTTTTTATTAATTCATTTTCTGACATATACTGCGCACCTTTGACTACTATAATGGCTTAAATATCACTTGGCTTATTTGAAACTAAAATAATGGCGGCATATTTTTATGGAACTGGGCACTAATACACCATTTAACCCTATGAGCCCCAGAGAGGTCCGCAACACATTGATTTGGGTTAAACGCTGTATTATGTCTTCTATATTTAAAAAAACTTATATTAACATTTTTTTTTTACTGCTAGAAGAAAGACGACAGAGTAGAAGATACATGAAAGAAGAGAAGAAAGAAGGACAGAAGATGACCAACATGCTGAGGTCTCCATTGGACATCAGGATTAATGGTGTTACTTGTAATAGTATGTTGCTTTGTTACTTAGTTGGGTTAACTCTATGAGTGCCGGCTGGGTAATTATACCCCACTGACACTCATAAATCTACTAAAACTGAACAAATTTTAGGCACTTAGGAAGTATTGATGTGGGGCTTAGGGCCCCATATCAATACATCCACTGCAGACTTTTTTTGCTTTTAATAGCTGTGTTGGCTGACTAAAGATCTGATAAGGGACTTAAGTGAAAAAAAAACTGAGTGTTAAATTTTACGCTCTTAAATGAGTCCCTTACTGGATCTTAACAGCTAGCACAATCTATTAAATGGCAACTGTAAACCATGTCTCTACAAGCCCAAAGATCAGGCTGCAAATGAGCCAGGCACTTGCTTATAAAGTAGCGATACACACAGGTGGATACCCTTTTTGTCAGTCAAATCTCACATCCACACACATGAAGAAAAAATTAATATAAAGAATTTGTGTTTTTTAACCCTATACATACACAAACAGAACCCACAAGTACTTTTTATATACTTTTACCTTACTCGCCCAAACTACACTTGTCTGTAAGCAATTTCTCTGTAAACCCAAAAAGTTACATAATAAATTAGGTAAAAAAAACAATAACAAGTCCATGACATTCAATCTTTGCCACAGTATATCCCAAAAATGAGAAATGAATAATATTACCTGACGGCAGGATGGGTGTTAGCCTATTTTTCAGTACTTCCTGATAAATCTAATAGTACGTACAGTAGTATAACCCTATTTCATCTAGAACTGTTATCTTCTGAACCAAGACACATGGGCAAAATTCATAATGGCTATTACTGGACTATGGTTAGGTAAGTGGGGGAGGTTTTAGTTCTGCTTACTAGAAAATAACCTGGAATTTTACTGTACATGTGGTTTAATAAATTTTATATGAGTTTACTTTCATTTGTTATAATTACTATTTTTTTATTATTGGTTTTAATTTTTTTTAAATAACCACATTTTTCATAAAATAATAATAATAATACTAATAATTATAAGCACAGCTCTGTATCGTCAGCCACAATATTTGGAAATTACAACAGGAAAACATAGGGCTATATGCACTAACACAAACTGGGGCCTTTTTAGGGCAAACCGACTGCACCATAGGGAACAATAAATTAAAAAAATATAAATGTTGTTTTAACCACTAACAGCTAAAGAGATCTCAAATGTATTATTTTGTAACTAATCTTGCACCAATGAATAGAATGTTGTGTGGTATAACCACTCTACTAGCCGGTGCTCTCTAGGGCTAAATAAAGACTACAAATCACAATGGTCAAGAAACGCACTATAGAGAGCAATTAACCAAATAACAGTACACATATTGTGAGACAGTCAACCAGACCAAAAAAATAACATTGAAAAATCAATTTATTCTAAGGTATATTTCATAATCACAAATACTATGTACTCCATAACAATAAAAATACAAGACAAACAAGGATACAATGCTGTATGCAAAAAATAAATAGTACAGAGCTCATACAATATACAAAGGAATATAATGATAAAATAGTATCCATTGAACATGGAAAGCATAAAAAACTGGTTCACTACAGATAAAAAATATTTCACACATACAAAAAAAGTAATGGAACACTCACAAAAAGGCTACTAAAAGATCCATAAGGTTCAAACTATAATACAAATGGAAAAGGGTTTTAAAGAACTGTATGTAGTCTGCTTGGTATATGAACGTTTTGCGTTGGCTGCATACTATAAGAACAGGTCAAGGTATGGAGCCAGGATTTGCTAACAAGTGATCTTCCTGGAGAAATAAGAGCTGGATTCAAATGCAGGAGATACATGTTACCTCCTGTTTTATCAAAAATGTTCCTGTTGAAGTCTATGGGGCTTCCTGGAGATAAAAGCAGAGATAAAATTAGCACCTGCATTTGAATTCAGCCCCTTATCAGAGATCTATATTGGGTAATCTGTAGACAACTCTTGACCCTTTGTTAAAAATGTAGCTATGTGCTGTTCTTTATGTTATTCATTTGATTGTCTCTTGCCTTGTGGGCTTAAACACTCCTGTAATGAATGAAAAGAACACACTCCTGATTTTATAAGGTGAAGCTCCTCATCAGACTAGGCTTACTTTATGTAAAAGATTATCAGGAAGAGCACTGATTGAAGCAGATAATTTCTAAATGCCTGGTCCACAAAAATCAAAATTAATATTGTGAAAATATATCCCTGCTCACATTCAACTTCAGCTTCTAAACTGGGGAATATATATAGAAGCAAAAAAAATGACCAGTGGTGGGGCAAAATAACTGTAACATATTAATCACAGAAAAAATGTCATTACTTTCAATAAGGTGTTTTATTTGATAGATGATTCACAATTATTTTGCCCCACAATTTCTCCACTTTTGTATTGATAACTGTATCCAGTACAATACAGGATGAAAGTATTGTTGATCAACCTGACAAAGATAAGTGTGACAGACTGGTGGTTACTACCAAATTCCCTTCAACTTCGCAGAGGATTCAAAAGGCTATTAGGAATAATTGCAAGATTTTAGCAAAAGATAAAAAAACTACCAGAGTACTTTAGGTCCCCTCCACTGATGGAATTTAAAAGAGGGGCAAATTTACGCGACCTGCTAGTTGAGACTGACCCTATGGACATCTATACTAAGAAGAAAAAATCTTCTTGGCTACTTACTGTACAGATGGTCTGTTACAGATGCATAGGCAATGGCGTAACTATAGGGGTCGCACCTGCGACCAGGCCCGTCACTCCAGGAGCCCGGCCGTACCCTGCGACCCCTCCGCCTGGTGCCCACAATCTCCCTCCGGCACTCTAGTAATGCAGAGCGCTGGAGCGCGGGAGCTCCAGGGAGGTAGGAGATGGGGGCATTGTGAAGATTGAGGGGCATTGTAGAGGGGGTCAGTATGGTTGAGGGGGGCCAATGTGGTGGTGTTGGGGCCCGTGGCACTTCTTGCACCAGGGCCCGGAGGCTTCTAGTTACACGTAGGATGCACTACGTGTGGATCTATGTATTCTGGGAAGAACTAATAAGAACTAATAAGAAATACTCCATTAAACATCACATCACATGCACTACTGACCATGTCGTGTATTTAATGACATGCCCATGTGGACTAGGGTATGTGGGCAAGACTGAATGCACACTCCGTGAACGGATGGTGGGGCATAGGTCTGCGATTAAAACAGCATTCAGAGACTCATTCACTGATAAACCAGTAGCCAAGCATTATTTGAGCGAGAACCAGGCTCAATTAAACGTTAGTTTTATAGCTATAGACCATGTCACCCCAATGTGCAGAGATGGTGATCGTGCAAAGAAATTGCTGCAAAAGGAGTGTTTCTGGATAAGGGAATTAAATACACTTAGCCCACCAGGCCTCAATTAAATGAATATAATTTTTTCTGGAAGATCATTTATGTGTTTATGTGTTTGGGTCTATTTTTTTTCATTTTTTTTAAATTTATTTCTTTACATTTTTTATTTTTTCACAGTTATTTTCATTATTACTTAGTATTATTATTTTCTTTTATTTTTAAGATTATTTTTATTTTATTTTTATTTTTCATTTCACTTATTTTCACTTATATTATATTTTGTATTTTTTACTTTTGCTTTCATTATTTTTTTATATAGTCCACTCAGCATATGTAGTTGACAGTAGAATCATATATTGTTCTGTTGTATAATATCTATCGCTAGTATGTATCTTTTACTTTAATTACTATTCAGATTCCTCTTTTCTAACACATGGTGGCACTGTGGTGAATAGGTTCTGTTCGGTATTTTGGATTTTTGGTGTTGATTCCCTCTGTTTGTCCATTTCTTCTACCTTCTGAGTCATCTTTGTGGGGTGTTTGGACTTCAAGAGGTGAGTTCCTCTTAGGTATATATAGTTTACATTGTTGTGTTCTGTTTGCTTCACAAAGGTCCTGAGTGAGGACTGAAACGTTGCACATCTTATTATACCAGTAAAGTATATTTTTTTGTTTAAACCCGTGAGTGCACAGTCATTATAAACAGTAATGTACAAAAGTTTTAGGCAGGTGTGAAAAAATGCTGTAAAGTAAGAATGCTTTCAAATATAGACATGTTAATGGTTTATATTCATCAATTAACAAAATGCATAGTGAGTGAACAGAAGAAAAATCTAAATCAAATCAATATTTGGTAGGCCAAGGAAACTTACTGCAGCAGATGAAAGACACATCATGCTTTCTTCCCTTCGAAATCGGAAGATATCCAGCAGTGCCATCATCTCAGAATTGGCAGAAAACAGTGGGACAATGTCACACCCATCTACTGTTCAGAGAAGTCTGGTCAGAAGTGTACTTCATGGAAGACTTGCTACCAAAGAGCCATACCTCTGACCTGGAAACAAGGCCAAGTGACTCAACTATGCATGAAAACACAGGAACTGGGGTGCAGAAAAATGGCAGTAGGTGCTCTGGACTGATGAGTCAAAATCTGAATATTTGGCTGTAGCAGAAGGCAATTTGTTCACAGAAGAGCTGGAGAGTGGTGCAAGAATGAGTGTCTGCAGGCTACAGTGAAATATGGTGGAGGTTCCTTGCAAGTTGGGGCTGCATTTCTGCAAATGGAGTTGGGGATTTGGTCAGAATTAATGGTATCCTCAATGTTGAGAAGTACAGGCAGATACTTATACATCATGCAATACCATAAGGGAGGCATCTGATTGGCCCCAAATTTCTTCTGCAGCATGACAATGACCCCAAATATACAGCCAAAGTCATTAAGAACTATCTCCAGTGTAAAGAAGAAGTCCTGGAAGTGATGGGATGGCCCCCACAGAGACCTGATCTCAACATAATTTATTTAGAAAATGTTTTACCAGGAAGAATACATTGAGATTTTCAAGTATGTCCTGGATAGTTTTCAGTAAAGGGTTGCATATTTATACAAATTGAGAAACATTATATATTACATGTTATATATACATACACACATGAATATACATATATATGGAATATTAAAATTATATAGAGTTACACTCTTTTAGATATAAAGAACCATTTATTTTTAAGGATTTTAGAATGGGAGCAGATTTGATTATTTCAGGCAGATTGTTCCAGGACTTTGGAGCTCTGAAGGAGAACGCAGATCTTCCTGCTTCTTTCTTGTATTGTTTTATACGTAGCTAGTTGTTAGCAGTGGAGCAGAGGTTATAGTTAGTATGGAGAGCAGGAGTGAGCATAATGCTTAGGTAGCCTGATAGTTTTCCAGAGAAGTGGTTGTGTACTAAACAAGAAAGGTGAAGGGTACGTCTAGATTTGAGTGTTAACCAATTTAGTTCTTTTAGCATATAACAGAGATGAGTAGTGTAATTACATTGGAGGCTAAAGCGGCATATTGAATTATACAGGGTGTCAAGTTTACTAAGATGGATTTCTGGCGCTGGAGCATAAACTACATCACCATAGTCTATGACAGGCAGCAACATCCATTACACAATACGTTTTCTAACCAGGGCACTTAAACTTGATTTGTGTCTAAAAAAATAGTATTGATTTTGGGATAAAGCTTGGAGGTTAATTTGTCAATATGATGATCATCAAGTTTGTCTGGGATTATATGACGAGAGAGAAACAACTGAGGCTGCCTAAATTCAAAGAAGAATTGTAGTTAGTTCTCCAAGATGTTTGGAACAACCTACCTGCTGAGTTCCTTAAAAAACTGTGTGCAAGTGTAGCTAGAAGAATTTATGCCGTTTTGAAGGCAAAGGGTGGTCATGCCAAATATTGATTTGATTTAGATTTTTCTTCTGTTCACTCACTATGCATTTTGTTAATTGATAAAAATAAACTTTTAATGTAATTTTTTCACACCTGCCTAAAACTTTTGCACATTACTGTATATGTTTCTTGTACAGCATTAATTGCTGTAGTGTAGAGGTAGTTAATCTGTTGTCCTTCAGCTGTTGGATACTAAAACTCACATCATCCCCCATTTAGAAATGTGTGTACACATGTATCACAGTGCCCGTGATTCAGGTCTATGGCTTTACCTGTCCGTTCCCTTGTGTGTGCTCGGCGGCAGCATAATGGGTCAGTGACTTCCTGGTTACTCGCGCATCATTTTATAAGCTCTGTATTATTATAGCTTGTACTTGATTGACCTGCCTCTCCGGTAGGCCTTATACGCTGCTTCCTCTCCTAGCCTCGGCTCCCTTCCGTGGTGTACCTGAGCGTCTAATCTTCTGTTGTAATAGGTTTCTGGCTGCTGATTCCGATTTGTGTATGACTCTTGGCTCCGTCTGACTACCCGATTTGTGCCTGAACCTCTGGCCTTGCCTGACTATTCGCTACGTGCTTGATTCCTGGCTACGTCTGACTACCAGCTCCATGTATGACCTTTGGCTTGGCTGACTACCTGCTCCGTGCTTGATTCTTGGCTACTTCCGACTACCCACTACATGTATGACCTTTGTCTTGGCTGACTACCCGCTCCGTGCTAAGTACTGTGGTTTGTCTGAATGCCCGCTCTATGCTAAGTACTTTGGCTTTGTCTGACTACCCGATCTGTGTATGAACTTGGCTCTGTCTGTCTTCGTTGGCTCTCCCTAGGGTCTGGCTTCCTCCATGCAGGTTCCTAGTCCTGGTCCTTGGTCAGGGTAGGTTCAGTCCATAATCCATCAGCGCCTGGTCCTACCATTGCTCGCAGACCCTAGCATTCTAGGGTGTGTGATAGTTCTGGTGACTCTATCGTTCCAGGGTGTGTATCTGTGACCCTAGCGTCCGTTACCTGTCCGTTCCCTTGTGTGTGCTCGGCGGCAGCATTAGTCAGTGACTTCCTGGTTACACGAGCATCATTTTATAAGCTCGGTATTATTATAGCTCGTACTTGATTGACCTAGCTTGACCCTGCCTCTCCGGTAGGCCTTATACGCTGCTTCCTCTCCTAGCCTCAGCTCCCTTTCGTGGTGTACCTGAGCGCTTCTAATCTTCTGTTGTGATAGGTTTCTGGCTGCTGATTCCGATTTGTGTATGACTCTTGGCTCCGTCTGACTACCCGATTTGTGCCTGAACCTCTGGCCTTGCATGACTATTCGCTACGTGCTTGATTCCTGGCTACGTCTGACTACCAGCTCCATGTATGACCTTTGTCTTGGCTGACTACCCGCTCCGTGCTTGATTCTTGGCTACTTCCGACTACCCACTACATGTATGACCTTTGTCTTGGCTGACTACCCGCTCCGTGCTAAGTACTGTGGCTTGTCTGAATGCCCGCTCTATGCTAAGTACTTTGGCTTTGTCTGACTACCCGATCTGTGTATGAACTTGGCTCTGTCTGTCTTCGTTGGCTCTCCCTAGGGTCTGGCTTCCTCCATGCAGGTTCCTAGTCCTGGTCCTTGGTCAGAGTAGGTTCAGTCCATAATCCATCAGCGCCTGGTCCTACCGTTGCTCGCAGACCCTAGCATTCTAGGGTGTGTGGTAGTTCCGGTGACCCTATCGTTCCAGGGTGTGTATCTGTGACCCTAGCGTCCTAGGGTATTGGGCCTCCAGTATTCTGCACCTCAGTGCTGTGTCGCTTACCACTGCATGCTATCTCTAGTGGTTCTTCTGATCTTACTGGTTCACTTCCTGTCTGTTTGTAGTGTCAGCTCCTGGTATTGGACTGCAGCACTGTTTTCATGCCTGAGCCTGGGGAGGTTGGGGAAGTGCCTATTACCATTCTCCTGTATTTGATCTTAATAAAGTAGTGATTTTACTTGTACCTGTCAGACTTGTTATTTCTCTAAGTTTCCAGTGACAGTACGAAAGGGCCATGGCATCTGAAGGTACAGACAACCCTCAGGTGACTAGCATTCTTACCAGAATGGATGTACAAGATCAAAGGATTGATCAGCTTTCCTTGGAAATGCAAACACTCCTTAATCGCACATCGCACCTTCATAGGGCTGCTCTACAGCCGGTGGCCTCCCCTGACCCAGCACCGGTGGTAATGGCTAATGCTGAA
Source organism: Rhinophrynus dorsalis (assembly GCA_037306005.1). Lineage (NCBI taxonomy): Eukaryota > Metazoa > Chordata > Amphibia > Anura > Rhinophrynidae > Rhinophrynus > Rhinophrynus dorsalis. Next base: position 123,009,009 of record CM074721.1, read on the forward strand.
AGCAGTACGTTTCGAGGGCTGTCTGAATCTGCTCCACTCTCTCAACGATATGATGGGGAACCTACACACTGTCATGGGTTCATTAACCAGTTGGGCATATTTCTGGAACTAGTACTGAATGCATTTCCCAGTGATTGAAACAAGGTTGGCTTCATGATATCCCTCCTATCCGGTACAGCATTGGCGTGGGCCAATCCGTTATGAGAGACAGGGAGACCCATAACCTCCTTAATCGCACAGCGCACCTTCATAGGGCTGCGCTACAACCGGTGGCCTCCCCTGACCCGGCACCGGTGGTAATGGCTAATGCTGAGAGTGGTACGTTTCGAGGGCTGTCTGGATCCGCTCCACTCTCTCAACGATATGATGAGGAACCTACACTCTGTCATGGGTTCATTAACCAGTTGGGCATATTTCTGGAACTAGTACCGAATGTATTTCCCAGTGATCGACGCAAGGTTGGCTTCATGATATCCCTACGATCCAGTAGAGCACTGGTGTAGGCCAATCCTTTATGAGAGACAGGTAGACCCATAATCTCGAATTTCATGGAATTCATGTCTGCTTTCCTTAGGGTCTTTGACTTTCCAGCCTGGGCAATGTCGGCTGCGAAACAACTTATGAATATCCGCCAGGGTGCACGCACTTTAGCCGAGTACTCTATTGAATTTCGTACTTTGGCAGTGGAGGTGGAATGGAAGAGTGAGGCTCTAGTAGCTACATCCTCACAAGGGTTGAACAATATGATTAAAGATGAGACGGCAGCCCGTGAGTTGCTGGAGGAGCTTGATGAACTCATCTCATTTATGATCCTAATTGATACTAGGATCAGAGAAAGATTCCCTTTCAAGGAACAGATGAGGAAGCCCTCCTCCTGACTGGCACCTATCTTTACACTCCCACCCAATCCTCCCTCGTCTCCCATGCTTCCTAGTGCTGCCGGGAAATGTCCACACCTAGGGTTGTGTCGGGGACAGACCTTGGGTGGAGTTTCACAGTCTAAGCAATAAACAATATTAGCGGCTCAAACTTCCAAGTAGAAAAATAAATATAGTGATGGCCACAATGATGTATTTGAACAGCTGAATGTGATCACTGGCAAAGTTTGAACTTTGGATCAAAAGTGGGTGCAGAGAAGGAGCATCCCTACAGGCTCCATAATGAGCAAGAAAGAAACAATGAATTCACACACTTCCACTAAATAGATCGAAGACTGATAATAAAACCAACATTTCTTTATTTAAGCGATTAAAAATATCTTCAAATCTACTGGCCATATTACAGTTGGAGAGGCTAATGACACTAGACAACCAGCAAGATCCAAAAACACCTCATGAAGCAGATCCACGTGTTTCGTGTTCAAGATGCTTACTCATGATGTCTGGATGTCAACAAAATTAACCTCCTTGCTTTTTAAATCCCAGTCGTTCAATCAACAATCAGCATCTGCGTCATCGCAAGAGCAGACCTGGTAGAAAACCAAGTTCAAAACCCACATGATCTGCTCCAGCCAATCTGAGAGCCGAACGTGATATTCAATCAGCAAACAGCATCCATGTCATCAGAAGAGCGGAACCAATGAGGAGTCAAACTCAGTTACCACTTGATCCTCTCCAACCAGTCCAAGAGCCCGAAAGGAAAATGATAATATCCACCTCTATCAGGAAGTAAACACATCTACATAGCCCCAAAGTACTCCGGAAATCTACCGGTTCCTATCAGATATCATAAATAAAACAATCATAAACACAGCCTTAGTCTCAATGCCATAAGGAACCTGTAAGTGCACGCATTCAGCAGGGAGGGCCAAACAGCTCACAGTGTTCAACCCAAACTACCCACACCGCTTGCATGCGCCCCAGATACCGATCGCTCAAAGACAAAAAGGCCAATGTTAAATCCAAAATGGGCCATGATTATGTGATAATACAACCAGCAAACAAGGTAATATATCAAAAAAGAAAGCCTAGACAAAAATGAAAGATCGGCTCAAAAAATGTTGCTCCCAAATAAAAACGATATTAAAAGAACAATTTCTTTATGTTGGCAAAGAGATGCCTGCAATGATTAAACATACAATAGATGTTAATTAAGAGAGAGCAAAGATAATCTATCATCTTGATCACGACAATGACAATAACAATAATGATGGTATAATAGTGAAAGAGGCAGAGGAATGAAGAGAGAGGTGAAAGATGTAATATGGACAGAGTGCATGCATCAGCGTCAAAATTAAACATAACAGGCCACATCATATTCTTTATTTAATCCATATGGATGCCTAGTACACAGTTCAAAAATCCAATACACCTCTCTCTTCAATAACTTATTGTCCAAGTAGCCTCCTCTGACTCCTATACTAACTTTCTCAAGTCCCTGAAAACTGAAATTATGTATACCACAGCTATCAGAATTGAAGTGAGCCGCAACATTAGAGCGAGGGTTAACATTTCGAATATTACTTAAATGTTCATTGACCCTCTCTCTAAGGCTCTTAATGGTCTTGCCTACATATTGTATATTGCATCAATTGCACATCAGTAAGTAAATCACACCTCTTATGGCACAATTGATATATCCTTTTACTTCATATTGTTTCCCTGTAATATTAGAAGCAAAATGTTGAGATATGTTCAGGCGTCCACAACATCGGCATCGTGTACCCCCACATCTGAATGTTCCCCAGGTTGTTAACCAATTATGTCCGGTCATAGAGCCAGCAGAAACAAACAGGCTAGGGGACAGGAAACTCAACAAAGTGGGAGCTTTCTTGGAAACGAATCTGCAGCCTCATTCAATTACCTTTCTCAAACCCTCATCATTGTTCAAAACAGGCAAATGTTGTTTCAGAATTCCCACTATGGTATTAAAGTCCAAACTATAGGATGTAGAGAAAATCACTTTCTCACTTTCACTACTAGTTGGAACAGATTTAGATACATTTTTGTCTTTATTTTAGCTGAGCAGATCTTTCCTGTTAGCATGTCTAGCTCTATCTAATACTCTGTCTAGTATCCATGGCTTATAGTCCCTATGTAAAAATATCCTATACAGCTCCACAGAGCGCATCTCAAACGTCGTATCATCAGTACAGAGCCTTCATAAACTAAGGAACTGTCCAACTGGTATACCTCGAACTGTGTGCTTCGGATGGCAACTATCTGCCCTCAATAGAGAGTTGCCTGCAGTAGATTTATGATAAATATCCATAAACACATGACCCAACGATGGATCTCCAGTAATATTGAGATCCAAAAAAGAGATGCAACCCGTGGAGATCTCAGATGTAAAGACTAGATTTAAGGTGTTATTGTTCAAATAGGTAGCAAATTCGTCTGCATCAGAAGCTTGAACATGCCAGATGAACAAAAGGTCATCAATATATCTTCCAAACCAAACTATCCTGTCCCTGTAGGGATTCCATTCCCCAAAGACGTGGCACTCCTCCCACCAACCCATAAAAAGGTTGGGGTAAGAGGAGGCAAATTTTGCCCTCATAGAGGTGCCACGCGTCTGGAGAAAGAAATCCCCACAGAACATAAAAAAGTTATGTGTAAGAAGATATCGAACAGATGACAAGATAAATTCAGTCAAAATTTCTGAATAGGGACTATAGCGTGTAAGGTGGTACTTAAATGCCTCTAATCCCAATTTGTGTGGTATACAGGAGTATAAAGACTTAAGATCACAGTTAAGCCACAAATAGCCCTCAGACCATTCTACATTCTCCAATTTTTGGATAATATTAGTGGTATATTTTAAATAACTAAATAGTCTGAGGACCAGTGGCTGTAGCTTGAGATCCATCCATTCCCCTAAAATTCCGTTCAAGAACCCAATAACAGAGACAACGGGTCTGCCCTCTGGGTTCTCTAGGGACTTATGCATCTTGAGTAGATGATGAAAAATAGGGACCACAGGGTCCTTTACCAAGATAGCCTCTGCTTCTTTAGATGTTAGAACACCTGACCCAAGACATCTGTCCACTATGTCAGAGACATTGCCATGATGGGGAGGAAATGGTTAATTTTTCTTTTAAACCAAATTCTCTGAAAATCTGTGTTTAAAATGCGTTCAAATTAGCTCATTCCTTAAAATAAAGGGGCCTCTTGCTTCAGTTTGGGAGTAAATATTTGAGCGACTTTAATGGCAGATTGATATTCAGTTGGAGACAAAATGTCTGAGTAAGATGCACTCCTATATGGGAAAGTCTAGATAAGGTGACATGTTTACATGAAATACATTGACCCGGTGAACTTCTCACTGGAGAGATATTAGCCAGAATACCTTATTGTCTATTGATAGGAATAATTATCAAGGCAAATTTTAGTTTAGAGAAATGGCGCCATCTGTAGCATTTATATCGTTATTACTCGTGTTTTGAATTTTTCTGATATTATTAGCATAATATATGCATGATGCCATATAGAAATTAAGGATTAGAAGCACCCAATTAACTAATACTGGTGATGTCACTGTATAATGAGATAGATCTCTGTCCAATCAGAGGAGATGGGCGGAGAGTGCTGATAAGACTGATTTTACCCCATAAAATACTATGACAGAAGGTAAAAGGGTCTCTCTTGATTCCTGGCTCTTCAATTCCTCTTGAGTTCCTGTCCTGGTTTCCTGCTGACATGTTTGCTGAGCTGCCAAAGATAATCTGAGAACCCACACTTATTGACATGGTAACTATAATTTTTTATTTTAATTCTGCAAAATTTCAGAATCATATATTTCCTTGATATTTGGAGAAAGATAATTATATAAATTTGCTAAGTATAAGCCTGGCCAGTTGTATGTAGCAAATATTATAATAAGCTATATTTAGTTACAGTAATTCTGAAATTATGCAAAATTAATTAATTAATTAATTGTTATATTTTGCCAGGCAGTTAATAAAATAGTGATAGCAGTGAGATCTATTTATTCTTGTATATATTAGTTATTATATTTCTAGAATATTGTGTTTCTGGAAAGATTATAATAGCTAATAATTGATCTGGGGGAATTCTTCGAATTCGGTTATTAACCCTTTATCTGATATTTGTCTATTTATTTGTGGTGTTTGTTAGGATTTCTTTGTGTGTATTTTGGGCCTAACTTTTGTAAAGTGAAGGTTTCTTTTAAACTTTCACTAGACAAAAGAAGTTGCTAGCTTGGGTGTGGCACCCTATCTTAAGAAGTGTATTAACCCTTGAAGTACCCTATAGGTTTTACATAGGACTGCTATAGTCATATTTGTGATATATGTTGCACGAAGTTTCATTTAATGTCTAGACATATATTATTGGATTGATTCTAAGTATATTCTTGGTATTATCTATTATTGACTACATTAAATGCAATTTATATGTTTTATTCAGAAGGTATGCAATATTTGTAATCGGTAGATAATTAAATTATAGTGATATAAATCTGGGATTCTATTCCAGTTAGTCTCTAAATTTGGTTATTATATATATATGGTATAAAGGAATTGTCAGAGGACCTGGCTTAATATTAAAGCCAATTCACATGACAACATACCTTAAACCATAATTAGCATAGTTTATAAAGTTTCTCGGGCAGAGGTATTCATATACACTGCTGCCAACTGTATTTTATTAATTGTAGGATCAAATATCCTTTTCTATGCTTCTGAGTGCAATTATTGTTATCTAATACCTCTGAATACACCTATTGTAATAACTGATCACTCATTTATATCATTGTTGCTTACACTTTTTTATATATATGGTATATTGTACTTTAATAAATTATATATATTTTTGCACAAATATGCTGGATTGATTATTTTATCAATTCTTTACTTGAAGTAGCGTGTCAATACCAAATATAGTGTAAAGTTCTCAAATTTTTTTTATATTCTCAATTATCTATTTATGTGAAGATATCCAACCTGATTGCTTCTCTTGTTTCAACCATTTGGATACCTTCATCATAATTAGTTTGACACATATATTTTGGGAACGGGAGTATGTGTTTTCTCATAAGATGTCTAAATATCTGGGCCTAGATTCACTAAAATTCCAAGAGGGCTAAAAATGTTGATGTCCTGTCGGAGCAGTGACATAGGCACATCAATAGTATGCACTAAAGAATCTACAACATCACATCACCAGCACTACAACAAAATATGCCCACATTGACATTCATCCAACTGGTTTACAAATTTCCATTCATCACATAGACAATGGCCTATTTCCATATGGAAATGAGGCATAATGACATACTTTCGTATGTAAGGGTGTGTGTTGATAAGTTAATGTGACACTTCAACATATTCACTAAACTCCAATAACAGCCTCTGCTGTCGGAGTTCACTGTCGCAACTTCACCTACCTCAGGTTGTCGAAGTTGGGATCTCCCTGTACTTTCCTATGCAGTAACAGCCCTCAAGCAATCATAAGGAGGGAGGGCTGTGACTTGTTGTCGGTGTGGAAGGGATGTACTCCCTTCACGCATCTCAAACACGGTGACAATTCTGAAATTGAACAACATTTTCTCTCTAGAAGCTGAGAAAATAAAAAACAAATAGGGGGCACCAATAGTGCCTTATCAGACAGATAATATTTCACAGGATAGAAAATTGCTCACATTTGGAATAGGCTGTATAGAAGCATATGCTTAAACACAGCGCATATAGTTCAGTGCACATTCAATTGAGTGCTTCAGATATCCCTCTTATAATTCTCCAAAACCTTTTTCAGTACAACATCTCCAACAATAAAGTTCATATAAAAGTATCTATTTATTTAAAAACAATAAACATGAACAGTATATATAGACCTGGGAAAGATACTGTATAATTAAAATCCCCACTAGAAAATGCATTTCACAGCAATTAACTCATCTTCTTCACTAATGTAGGTTAATCAGAAATCAGTTTTTGGAGACTTATAAGAGGGACATCTGAAGCACTCGATTGAATGTGCACCGAGCAAGGGCGGTAAGATACCCCAGCATGCTATATGCGCTGTGTATGTATATGTGTATGCGCTTCTATACAGCCTATTCCAAATGTGAGTAATTTTCTATCCTGTGAAATATTGTCTTATTATCTGTTTGAAAAGGCACTATTGGCGCCCCCTATTTGTTTCTTCTTTTCTCGGCTTCTACTGATTCCATCGTGACTGGAGGTGAAGGGTGAACAGCCAAACATCAATCAAGCTATAATAGCTGGTTAAGGGACAGCTTACAAAACCCCCTGAGTCTCATTGCTGGTTAACATATAAGTGTATTGCTAGCATTTATCATTTTGAGTAGTATTCTTTGTGGTGGTGGTGAGGTGTGAAATTTTGAAGATAAAGGATATTGCACTAGGAAGCGCCTCTTCTTCTTTCTTCTCTTAACATTCTCTCTCTGCTTCCCTACTTGGGTAATAAAGAGAAGGCTTTTAGCACCATGGACAGCACGGAGTGCTATAGGGATGTGCATTGCTCACCACTGTGGCATTCAAAGGGTTAAAATAGAAAAAACAGTACACCAAGCACTACACAATTATTCCCTAACTTATGCATCATATATTATACATGTTGTACATCAGGAAGCCACACAGCATCTATGGGGATTTGTGGCTACCACTTGCCCCCCAGCCTTATTCCCTTGCCCAGTGGAAGCCATAGAACCCCATATTCACTGCTTGTCCACCACACTTGTTTCCTTCACCATTGGTAGCCACAGATCCCCGTGTACGCTGTCTCACTCTCTCCAGCCTTTTCCCCTTGCCCACTGCTAGCCACAAATCCACATGGCCACTGCCTGGGCAAGGGAAAAAGGCTGGAGGTGTCAGGGAATGTATATGGGGCTACAACACAATGGTGCTGTACCCCATGCTGCAGAACATGTTAAAAATCTGACACAGAGTGCCCCGCTTTGACATATTAACCCCCAACTAGATCTAGCAAGTTGTTATTGTATATACTAGCAGCATATTGCGTGTTGCCATCGGACTCACAGATTAGCTAAATTGAGTAGAAATTTAATAACAATCAATGTTTAGTACCATAGGGCATCCTAATTATTAAGTCCTATATGAAATGCATTCTAATTACAGAGTGCGATGGTGAACAGATGCCCCCTAGTCACTCAGTACTGCATTCAGCAAGTAACATATCGCATGCTACAGAGAACCACATTGGTGATTATTGTTAGGATCAAACAAGACCCTTCAGGCTGATCTTGATGTACGTTTCGCTACGTATACGATACCAACTAGCTAGATCTATGCAGGATCGCAATTGGAATATACAGTCGTATTATACGAAGGATGCACTATGTGATGCTGTATCATAGGGCTTGGAATATATACGGACAATCAACTCTAGACTATCTTTATTGGTTGACCGAGTCCACTGGCAACACATGATGTGCTGCTAATATATGTGATGCTGAGCTACTGAGCTGTGTACAAACAGGACCGTACTCAGAGTATATAAACACCACATATAGGGGACATGGACAGATATTGAGAAGTTAGACACTTTATTTTTCACTCTGTCTATCAGACAGGGAGTGCAATTTAACATTGTGTGACAGAAATGTTATATCCTAGAGCAGAATTAGATGCAAGTTTGCTATATGACTGGTGATTGGCGAGGCTAGTGCAGTGATCGGTTTACTGTAATAGTAGAAGGAGAGATCTTCTCATACACTTATCACTACTGGCTAGTCTTTTGCAATACTGAGCCTTTGGATCCACATTGGCTAATAAAGGAGAATAAGCGTACATTCATCAGCTCCCTCTAGTTTGAGTTTTAAATGTTTTTATTAATTTGCTGAGCTTTTTTTCTTTCTTTATTTTAATAAAGGTTAAGTTTTATGTGGATTAAAAATTAACAGTCCATCTTTTGATGTTCTCCCTTTGTCACTTAGAGGTGGGTCTGGTGCTGTAAATTTTGGCTTTCTTTGCTTAGATTTCTAAAGTATATGAGGAGAAAAAGAAGCAATCAAATACATGGTGTGGTTAATTTGTGCATTAGGTCACATTAACAGATGGATTCGCTCACAGCAGGATAATTGCATGGTAGACACTGCCTAGAGAGACAGATTATCGGTGCAATGGGTAATTGTCTACTACATCCACTGGCTTACCCACATATCCCTGCCCATATCACAAGCTGGAGAATTGAAAAAATGCTGAAAAGAAGGTGTCCTCAATGATTTCTGAAGCCTCCACTGTAGCGTTTGCACACTTAACAACTAATCTACTCCCCAATTGTGCTGATGTGATTACATTAAATAATTACATCTTTGAAACTCAAACTCCATGTTAGAAGGGGCACAAGGTTCAAAGATGCACTTCTTTTGGACATCCTCACACAGATCAACACCACTGGGGCTGAGAAACATTAAAAAGTTAGACCTTATTCAGCATGTGTTCTGGAGGGTAAATTATGTTTTAGGTCCCTTCCCTGTCTAAGACTTTGTGCGATGCTCAAAAGGACACCGTTTATCCCTCCCATGAAGCCTCTCTCTCTTCCTCCCCTTCATTAACTTCTCCCTTGCTCTTCTTCCCCACTTCATCTTTTGTTTTCCTTCCCCTTCAGGCTCTTGTTTCTTCTCATTTTCTTTCTAGCTCCAACCATCAACAGTAGGTGGATTTCAGATTATGTATTCATCTGTGACTACCAGTGTACAGTGGAACAAGGTTGTGGTGCTTGTCAGTGTATGGGTGGTGCCATGACTATAATGGGAAAAAGGAACAAGGGTTGGTTGCCAGACAGGGTATGTATGTTTCTGGGACTGCCAGTATGCTCCTCCTTCTCCCTTCTTCCCACAATCTGCCTCTTTTTACGACCACCCCACTCTTCCCTCCCCTCTCTCTTTTCCCCACCTATCTCCGCCATCTTCCTCCCTTCACCCTTCCATCTCCATGTCCCTTCATTTCCTTCCTAAACCCCTCTTACTTGCATTCTTTTGAATATACAAAAACACAGAAAGAGACAGACACCGAGAGGTGGACATACATGCACAAACTGACAAAAGAGATACAAAGAGACACACTCAGACAGAGACAAACACACATAAAGATACAGAAGCACAAAAAGGCATACAGATATACAATGGGACAGGCACAGAGAGTGAAAGAGTGCACAAGACAGACCAGAAATATGAAAAAGAGAGGATTAGAGGGCACATGAGTAAAAAAGATACAACAAGAGCATGTAATAGAAACCAAAAGACACCAAGCTTGAAAGAGACTGAGACTGTGTGACAGATGGAGTGAAAGAGACAATGAAACTAAAACTAATATTTCTGTGTGTAGTAGTATGAGTGCTACAAATCCCAGCAAATGCTGGGCCATTTCTACTAGTTTCCACAATATGTATGTTACACACTCCAGGCAGTTATGGGTCACTTCTGTTAGTCTCTATAGTCTGTATGTTACACATCCCGGGCAACGTTGAAAACTTTTTGATAGCCTCTATATTAAAATAATAATTATTTAATTCTAGACCTCTAAAATTAACCTTAAACGTGTTTCTCTATGCATATATAGACTGTACGATATAGTATCTGGTATCTACAGCTAAGGTGATTGATTTACATAAACTAATACTCACCCTCATCTACTCAGGGAGGTTTTTACCCATATCTAACAAAGATAGTAAAATGCTCTCATTTTTGTAACCCTACTATGCTAATGGAATCAATCATTCCTTCTTAAAGCATGATTTGACTCTTCCCCTGTGTATATGTAAGACTAGATTTTAGGCCTTAGTTTATAAATAAAACATTTGTTATCAATCCTGGTGGCTTCATCTCCAGATCCGTACTGGATAGCTGTGCATGGATCCATTAATTTTTTAGGATTAAGTTAATTTTAAATACTATTTGGCATTATGCAGATGGATGCTAGAAATGTCTGATGCTTAGCATTGTTTCTCTAACAACCAATGGGTTAAAAAAAAAAAGTTACAGGGGGATGTAAAAGTTTTTTTTACATGTGTTATTAGAAGAATGACTATGTACATAGCAGTTAAATCACACAGAGAAGTACAGACCTCTAGAAATCATGTCAGCATTTATACAAAATCAAATCTTTGAGAAATGAACCTCAAAAAGACAGAGAGATATGTCAAGCTTCTTGTATCCCAATTAAATGTGTATTTCAAATACCGCTCTTAAGTGACAGCTGGAATGAAATACAAATGAACAATACCAGTAGGGATGGTAAGAAAAAAGAGAGAGAAAGAGGTGGGAGTTGTAGGAGCAGGAGCAGTTCCCAGAGGGGAGGAACATCTTATTATGAAGGCAAAGATGAGGATGGAAGATTGTCTTTCTCAGAATCAAAGTACAGGTACCAATGAGCAAAAACCTCTATAATATCTCTACATGCATTTTTTATTAATAACAAATTCCAAAGCAGGGGGCATTGGTTTCTTGAAAAAAGCTACTACTGCACATCCAGCTGCACAGAGAATGAGAGATGCCTTTTGAGAGGAATTATAATAAAATATGTACTATTTTTCCACATATTATATTACTTTCTAAAAAGGAATTATATCTGGGTAGTGTCACCAGATTTGTTGAAAATAAGCATGGGCCACATCCACTTCAGGCTAAGGATGAAAAACTTCCAACGAGTGAGAAGCCTGGGCTAACTTTTAAAGATATTACATGTGTTTTCACATATTTATAGTTAAATGCATACTTTTCTTTACAGTGTTTTGACACTGTGTTTTTACTAATTTGACCAATCCCAAATAAATTCAGTATCTTTCTACAATAATAGAGTGTTAAACCTTTTAATAATCTATCAGATATAAGGTGACATCAGAAATGAATAAATAAATAAATAACTGTGCTGTTTCACATCACATAATAATAATAACTAGCATTTATATAGCGCCTTTCTCCCAGTGGGAATCAAAGCGCTTTCAGAATTAACCAAATCGGCAGCTGAAACAATAGATGTTATTATTACTCAATCAATGGTACTCATTTATCGACCTCGGTAGGATGAATCCCTACCAGGATTCAAACCTGCAACCTTGAGGTTTGTACAGACTCCATAGGCAAGGAATTTAACACTGAGCTATCTCACCAACATGTGTGCCATTTTAGTTAGGGTCTAGACTACCAGTACAAGGAGCCAGAACAGACGAGCCAATGGGTGCCGTTTGAATAGTAGGGGGAGAAAAGTCCTGTTTTCTTTTCATGAGAATTTTTGTGTAAATTCCCATAAATAGAAAATCCATTAGTTCCAAGTTCCACCTTTTTGTTACACCAATGCTTTCTAGGACAGCTGAAGTTCCTACTGCAATAATTTAAAGACCTTGAAAATCCTGCCATGCAGAGAGTTCTTTTACTCTGCATTCTGTCTATGTACATACTGTATATATATATATAGTCTGTACTGTGGCTAAATCTGTTGTCAAGAGTACATTCTTGCTGTGTGATTCCAGCACTTTGTACTATGCCCACAACATTCATCGCTTGCTTTTACAACACTGGCATAGTCATTGTGGGTGCATAGTGTGTGCATCACAACATCAGTTCTTTAAAAACTCTGCTTTCTATAGAATAATATTTTGTAAGTTTGCCATTGCAGAGCTGTGATTTTGGATATTATGAACATTTTTTTACTTTTCACCCTTTGAGTGCCAGAAAGGTAGGCAACGCATTGCCATGCAATGCGTTGGCTACTTCTCTGGCTCTAAAAGGGTGAAGTGTGGATTGGCAGCACATAGAAGGATAATGTAAATTAATTACTTTAACATGATTAATGATGGTGGAGGTGGTAGTTGTGTGACTCTTTTCACCTCCAACTAACAAAGTCTCAGAGTCATCATTCACTGTGCTTTGCATTTGAGCAACAGCAGTAGTAGGAGATTAGGGTGTTATTGTCATTCAAAAATATATAGGGTTGGCACACTGTTTAACACCTAGGGAGACTACTGTGCAATACTTGCACAGGGTGCCATCCAAAGTTACAATGTATATAGAAAAAAGAAGAGGAAAAAAACAACTTCCAAGTGGATATATTACACTCAGCTCCTCAAATATTTCAAGTTGTCTCATAATAAACAAGGAAACAAAGTAAATAATATCAAAAATATAAATATTGACGACTTCACTCATCGTATGTTAGGGCTCAAGTGTATCTGTGCATTTCACATAGCGTTATAGCATGATAAAGTATCCCACCTACCACCTGTCTGGCAGATGTGAGGAGGAGGATGTTGGTTATATTACAAAACCAGTGATTAAGCTGCCTGAGCTCAAATGGGACGCCATATACAACTATATGAGATATACTTTATCATGCCATGATGCTATATGAAACACACTGATACACTTGAGCCCTGACATGCTGTGATACAGTGGCATGTAAATTTTCTCAAGCTTGGTATATGAGCTAACGGATAACTAGTGTAACTGTGGATGGGCCCCAAATATGGATGTATAAGACTCTATACAAAGTTTATGCTATAGATCTGCTTGTATTGGAATATCCATTATTCTGGAAAATAAAATGCACTGAACAGATCAGACATCCTCTATACGATTTGAGCTCCTCACCTATACTTCTGATTGACTATGCTGGCATCTAGTTGGTGGGGTTTGGGGTTGTTTTTAATAAACTGGTGTTATGGTTCCATTTACACTATAGGGGAAGGGGAGGTAGGTGATGCCCATGGATAGGGGTTTGTCTGTCTGTGTTTAGATACATGTGTCTGTTAGTGTAATAAAATTTGTATTTTTGATATTATTTACTTTGTTTCCTTTTTATTATGAGATAACTTTAAATATTTGAGGCTCTGAGTGCCTGTAATATATCTACTTGGAAGTTTTTTTTTCCTCTTCTCTTTTCTATATACAGTGTTATTGTCACTCCCTGAAACAGCTACAACATTAGTGTGTTGCTACTACATGGGCTAGATGTTGCAAAAGTACTAGTAGCAGTATACTGCAGTGGCACTGCTCCTTGAACATCAGCAGAAATACTCATAGTTAGGATTGTTGATGTTTGCGGCACAAAAGTGAGCTGAGATCTTGACACTCAAATCAAGTATGGGGAAAAGACATAGATTACATAGAAAATATTCAGCAGTTATTCTAAAAGAAAATACAAACACTTCTTATCAAAAAATAAAAACAAGAAACTATACAGACTAAGACAAAAGGCAGGGCATTTAAATCAACCAGTGATTAGGATGACTAAAATGATTGTATTTTAGGCATGTTTACTTGTCCATATTTTCCAGTGCATATCTCAAAGAGTTTATAAACAGGCATGTCAGTGATAGAACACGGGGCCTTTTCCTTCCAGATGCATCTTATATAAGCATTGCTCTCTGCTTTTTCAATATCAGAATAAGGGGAGGAGGGTAGAAGGACATTTTCTAAACCAACATCATCAATAATTAGGTCAGCTACATCACCAAATTACCAATTTCTCTTCTCCCCACGACTTTGATATTTTTGTAGGTTTTTTTTTAAATCTGGAAAATGTTCTTTTTACATTTCCACATGGTTAAAGAACAAGGGAGAAAGACAGGGGGCATCCGTTGCTTGAAATTAGATGGCTAATAAAACCACCACCTCAAACACCCTCAAATGAGTACGCACTTTAGTAGCTGGAATCTTACATAGGTAGGTCAGAGCAGAAAGGGATTCTGGGAATAAACACTGTCCCAGACACAGTTAACAGGCTCCATAGTAAGGAAAGCAGATCAATAGGATGTTCCTCAAAATACATTCTCTCCAGAAGCAAAAATTCCAAACTCCAAACTGCAAATAATCAAATATGATATAAAATAATAATATTCACCCAATCAATGTGGTCAGGTCTGCAATACTCCCAAATACCTGACAAAACAGTTTACAGGGGAATTCACCTGTCATCATTTAGGGATAAAAGCTATTCACAGTGAATTAAAAACAGATGGCTACTCATCTATATATAGTCTCTACAATAAAATATTTAAGAAAAGTAAAAGACAACAAAGACCCTTTCTTGTATACATTTTACTGCTCAACAACCACTGCTTTCTCAAAGATAATGGTCAGGAATATAGATGAGCAGCCGCCAAAACAATCTGTTTATTTACAACTGGGAATTAATGCAAGGGTGGTGGTGGGGTCATTGTGATGTGTCAATAAAAACTCCAAAAAGAGTTCTATAAGAGAGATGATCAAAATCTAAAAACAAACATGTATAGAAAAAAGAGCTAGTGTTAGGCAAAACACAAGCTCAACACATACAACAATATCCAATTGCAATGAATAATGAATAAAATGTTACACAGATACCTGTTTCTCATGTCTTCAACACTTCCCTGTCCTCTGACATGTTCCCTTCCTCCTTCAAACATTCAGTAGTATCTCTAATCCTCAAGAAAAACTCATTAGACCCTACGTTCCCTTCCAACTACAGCCCTGTAGCACTCTTGCCCTTTGCCTCAAAACTTCCTGAGCACCAAGGGCTCGATTCTATTACCAGCGCTAAAAATAAAACAGGTGTTTTTTTTTAAGTCAGTTTTTGCTATCCTATTACCCGACTTGTGAAAGCAAAATCAGCTGTAATCATACTTACCGCCAGTCTAAAAAAAACCCATAGGAAACAACTAAAAACAACGTGCAATTAGTATCCTATTATCCACGCTCAGTATAACCTCCTGTTTTGTGGTTACATTTAAGTCAGAAATTTTGCTCCTCAGAGGTTGAGGTGTAGAAACCATAACGACAGTTTCAAAACCAGCATTGTTCGACCAAAAGCAGTGTATAATACAGTATACAGCATAGAAATCGGACATAAAGTGCTCCCCTTCGACATATTAACCCCCCCTTTTAAAACAAATATTGTTTATAGTCGACAACTAACCCTTCCCTTTCCAAATCCGACTTACAGTGCTTTCTTACACCGCATAAATCTGACAAATATTGTACATCTGACATTTTAACCCCCCTCCCCCTTGAAAAGTCGACTACAGTGCTCCCATGACTTTCTTTCACCATTTTTATTCTATTATATTCGACATGCCCTTGTATTTTGCATTGAAAGATTAACCCTATGAGTATCAGAGAGGTACTGTAATGTGTTACCCCTCTGGTACTCATAGGGTTAATAGGCAACCTGTATATGTATAAAAAAGGTGTTTGTTTTTATTATATATGTAATTTGTGTGAAAATGTAATTCAGTTTTAATGATATATGTAATTTATTTTAAAAAAGTACTTCAGACCTCAAGAGGGTTATCATGACTCCTCATGACACCCCTCCTAGCATGGTGGCGACAATTGCCCCCTTTATTAATTAACCCCTAGAGTGCCAGGTGGGTACAATGTACGAGTGAGCACAGCTGTACCTGCTGTGCCACGCTCGTACATTTGACAGCTAAAATGCGGTCACTGCTTAAGCCGGTATAACCGGCTGGCAGTGGCCGCATTTCAGCTGAAATGCAGCCTGGCACTCTTGGGAGGACATGAGGATTACTCCTCATGTCCTCCCAGGTATTGATCTCCCAGCCGATCGCTCTGGGAGATCAATATCGCAAAGAGAGAAGCTCTGAGAAACAGAGCTTCTCCCTCTTCCGCCCTCCTACCCCGAACTTCCGGGTAGGAGTGGGCGGGACCGGGGGAAACCTCCTAATGTCATCGGTGACATGATCACCGATGACATTAGGGAAGTTTCCCTTAGCCGATTCACTCCTACCGGTGGTAGGAGTGAAAGGCAGGAGAGCTTCTGCTCTCCTGCAGTCGCCAAATTGATCTCCCAGCCTATCGGTCGCCCACGAGGTCTGAATAGATTAAAAAAAAAAATAAAAAAAATAAAAATGCAATAGTAACCCTGTGAGTGCAGCAGGGGTCCCCAGTACATTGCTTTGCAATGTGCTGGAGACCCCTTTGGCACTCACAGGGTCATTTCTTTGGGGTTTTTTTTTTTTTTGGAAGACCTCATTGGGGGGATCAGGGGGGGTCTTGATGCCCCTCAATGAGGTCTATTATTAAAAAAAAAAAAAAATAAAAAAAAAAATAAAAAAAATTAACCCTGTGTGTGCCACAGGGGGGGTCCAATGCACCCCCCCTCCTGTGGCACACACAGGGCTTCTATCATTACTTTGTTACTAGAGATTGTTGGGGGGCCATCAGGATTGGTCCTGATGGCCCCCCAACAAGCTCTGATTACAAAGTAATAATAAAAAAAAAAATTAACCCTCTGAGTGCCAGAAGGGTCCAATGCATTGCTTTGCAATGTGCTGGAGACCCCTGTGGAACTCACAGGGTCACTTCTTTTGGGGGGATTTTTTTTTTTTTTGCAAGACCTCATTGGGGGGATCGGGGGGGGTTCCTGATGCCCCTCAATGAGGTCTATGATTAAAAAAAAAAATTAAAAAAAAAATTAACCCTGTGTGTGTGCCGGGGGGGGGGGGTCCAATGCACCCCCCCTCCTGTGGCACACACAGGGCTTTTATCATTCTTTGTTACTAGAGCTTGTTGGGGGGCCATCAGGATTGGTCCTGATGGCCCCCCAACAAGCTCTGATTACAAAGCAATAATAAAAAAAAAATTAACCCTCTGAGTGCCAGAAGGGTCCAATGCATTGCTTTGCAATGCGCTGGAGACACCTGTGGCACTCACAGGGACATTTATTTTGATTCCTTTTTTTTTTTTTTTTTTTTTTTTTAAGACCTCATTGGGGGGAATCAGAGGGGTCCTGATACCCACCAATGAGGTCCATAATAAAAAAAATGTAAAGAAAAAAAAATTAACCCTGTGTGTGCCACAAGGGGGGGCCAATGCAGCCCCCCTTCTGCGGCACACACAGGGCATTTATCATTACTTCGTTATCAGAGATTGTTGGGGGGCCATCATGATTGGTCCTGATGGCCCCCCAACAAGCTCTGATTACCAAGTAATGATTAAAAAAAAATTAACCCTCTGAGTGCCACAAGGATCCAATGCATTGCTTTGCAATGCGCTGGAGACCCTGTGGCACTCTCAGGGTCCCTCTGTTTGTGGACATATATATATATTTTTTACTAAGACCCCATTGGGGAGGGATCAGGGGGTCCTTATTCCCCTCAATGAGGTATATAATAAAAAAAAAAAAAAAATTAAAACACAAATTAACCCTGTGTGTGCCACTAGGAGGGGAGTTCAATGCCGACCCCCTTCCTGTGGCACACACAGGACTTTTTATCATTACTTTGTGATCAGAGCTTGTTTGGTGGCGATCTGAATACAAAGTAACGATAAAAAAAATTAACCCTTTGTGTGCCACAGGGGCCCAAATGCATTGCTTTGCAATCCACTGGACCACCCCCTTTATTTTTTATTTAGACCTCATTGTATGGGTTCTGATGCCCCCAACGAGGTCTACACAAAAATATTGTGGGAAAAAGCCCCAAAAAATGCACGTGCCACAGGAGGGAGGGGGTCCAACGCAGTGCTTTGTATGAGGGGACATACATTGCACACTGGTAGTCACAGATCTCCCATACACACTATCAAACACTGCCCCACCATCACCACCATCCTTGCTCCTCTGCTCATACCCACACACACTGCCTAATCCCTCACCTTCCCACATACTTTGTTACACTTGTAGTCACAGGTCCGCACGTACACCGGCTGACGCCCTAGCTTCTTTCATCTGTTAGCCATAAAATCACACATACACTGTTTGCTTTACCATTTCTGTTTCACTGGTAGCTACACTCCTGTAGCGTAAATTGGTATGTCAACCCACAGCAGTGGGGTACCATTTTTCTTAGGCTGGCAAGAAGTCCTCCTAGGAAATCCCACGCCATTGAACCATTTTAGTATCTTTGAAGTGACTGATGTGTAAAACAATTTTTTTTTCCTGTAGCACCACATTCTGGAAATAGTTGTGCCAACTAACTTAGGGGTAAAAAGGCAAGTGACCCCTCATTAGATGCGGCAGGTTGTCTTCTTTCCAAAATGGTATGGTTTATCTACCTTTTCTTCAATTCTGAAGGTGTTATAGCCATTTTCGTACAGGCAAGTCAGGTTTGAGAAAATGTTAGAAACATCAGAGGTTGTAGTAGGTGTAGTTTTCTACTTCTAGCACCCCTAAGGTAGGTCAACTCATACCAATGGGGTGTCGTTTGACTCCTAAGAGCACTAGCTAATGAATGCAGTTGAAAATTCCATGGTTTTCACAGCGCTCCATACATTTGAAGGGGCAGAAATATAAAAAAATGCAATTTTTTTCCTATATCCACTCCTTCTGGAAACATTTATGCACACCAGTATTGGGGTAAGAAGGCAAGTGACCCCTCATTAGATGCGGCAGGTTGTCTTCTTTCCAAAATGGTATGGTTTATCTACCTTTTCTTCAATTCTGAATGTGTTATAGCCATTTTTGTACAGGCAAGTCACATTTGAGAAAATGTTAGAAACATCAGAGGTTGTAGTAGGTGTAGTTTTCTACTTCTAGCACCCCTAAGGTAGGCCAACTCATACCAATGGGGTGTCGTTTGACTCCTAAGAGCACTAGCTAATGAATGCAGTTGAAAATTCCATGGTTTTTACAAAGTTCCATACATTTGAAGGGGCAGAAATGTAAGAAAATGCCTTTTTTTTTTCACTAGCGCCACCTCCTGGAAGCATTTGTGCATACCAGCCTTTGGGTAAGAAGGCAATTGACCCCCCATTAGATGCTGAAGGTTGTTTTCTTTCCAAAAGGGCAGTGTTTCTCTACCTTTTCTGCATATCTATTATGGTTATAACCATTTTAGTGCAAGCAGATAATTTCAAAAACAAAAGTGTCAGGTTTACGTACGTGTTCCTAGCACCCACATATTGTATGTTAACCCACACAAATAGGCTACCATTTTTCTCATGTTGGTAGCAGGTACTGAATACAGCAGGAAATGTTATGGTTTTCAAAGATTTTAGTATCTTTGAAGTTGTGGAAATGTAAAAAAACATGTATTTATTCCCATAGCGCCACCTTTTGGAAATATTTGTGCACTTCAGCCCAGGGGGTAGAAAGGCAAGTGACCCCTCAATTGATGCGGGAGAATGTCTACTTTCCAAAATGGTATACCTTTTATACCTTTCCTTCATGTCTCTAACAGTTATGGACATTTTAGTACAAGCCGCCATTTTCGAAGAAGCAAACAGGTAGGTGTAGTGATGTGCTTCTGGCACCCCTAAGGTAGGTCGACTCATTCCAGTGGGGTGTCATTTTTCTCCTAAGAGCACTAGCTAATGAATACAGTTGGAAATGCCATGGTTTTCACAAATTTCAGTACATTTGAAGGGGCAGAAATGTAAGAAAATGCCTTTTTTTTCATTAGCGCCACCTTCTGGAGGCATTTGTGCACTCCAGGCTTGGGGTAACAAAGCAAGTCACCCATCAATAGATGCATCAGGGTGTCTTCTTTTCGAAATGGTATGGTTTGTGTACCCTTTCTTTACTTCTGTAGTTGTTATAACCATTTGTGTACAGACAAGTAATATTTGAGAAAATGTTAGAAAAATTTGAGGTTGTAGTAGGTGTCGTTTTGCACTTCTAGCGCCCCCTGAGGTAGTTAAACTCATACCAATGGGGTGTCATTTTTCTCCTAAGAGCACTAGCTAATGAATACAGTTGGGAATGCCATGGTTTGCACAAATTTCAGTACATTTGAAGGGGCAGAAATGTAAGAAAATGCCTTTTTTTTTCATTAGCGCCACCTTCTGGAGGCATTTGTGCTCTTCAGGCTTGGGGTAACAAGGCAAGTCACCCATCATTAGATGCGGTAGGGTGTCTTCTTTTCAAAATGGTATGGTTTGTGTACCCTTTCTTCACTTCTGTAGTTGTTATAACCATTTGTGTACAGACAAGTAACGTTTGAGAAAATGTTAGAAAAATTTGAAGTTGTAGTAGGTGTCGTTTTGCACTTCTAGCGCCCCCTGAGGTAGTTAAACTCATACCAATGGGGTGTCATTTTTCTCCTAAGAGCGCTAGCTAATGAATACAGTTGGAAATGCCATGGTTTTCACAAATTTCCATACATTTGAAGGGGCAGAAATGTATGAAAATGCCTTTTTGTTTCATTAGCGCCACCTTCTGGAGGCATTTGTGCACTTCAGGCTTGGGGTAACAAGGCAAGTCACCCATCATTAGATGCGGCAGGGTGTCTTCTTTTCAAAATGGTATGGTTTGTGTACCCTTTCTTCACTTCTGTAGTTGTTATAACCATTTGTGTACAGACAAGTAATGTTTGAGAAAATGTTAGAAACATTTGAGGTTGTAGTAGGTGTCATTGTGCACTTCTAGCACCCCCTGAGGTAGTTGAACTCATACCAGTGGGGTGTCATTTTTCTCCTAAGAGCACTAGCTAATGAATACAGTTGGAAATGCCATGGTTTTCACAAATTTCAGTACATTTGAAGGGGCAGAAATGTAAGAAAATGCCTTTTTTTTCCATTAGCGCCACCTTCTGGAGGCATTTGTGCACTCCAGGCTTGGGGTAACAAGGCAAGTCACCCATCATTAGATGCGGCAGGGTGTCTTCTTTTCAAAATGGTATGATTTGTGTACCCTTTCTTCACTTCTGTAGTTGTTATAACCATTTGTGTACAGACAAGTAATGTTTGAGAAAATGTTAGAAACATTTGAGGTTGTAGTAGGTGTCATTGTGCACTTCTAGCACCCCCTGAGGTAGTTGAACTCATACCAGTGGGGTGTCATTTTTCTCCTAAGAGCGCTAGCTAATGAATACAGTTGTAAATGCCATGGTTTTCACAAATTTCAGTACATTTGAAGGGGCAGAAATGTAAGAAAATGCCTTTTTTTTCGATTAGCTCCACCTTCTGGAGGCATTTGTGCACTCCAGGCTTGGGGTAACAAGGCAAGTCACCCATCATTAGATGCGGCAAGGTGTCTTCTTTTCAAAATGGTATGGTTTGTGTACCCTTTCTTCACTTCTGTAGTTGTTATAACCATTTGTGTACAGACAAGTAATGTTTGAGAAAATGTTAGAAAAATTTGAGGTTGTAGTAGGTGTCGTTTTGCACTTCTAGCGCCCCCTGAGGTAGTTAAACTCTTACCAATGGGGTGTCATTTTTCTCCTAAGAGCACTAGCTAATGAATACAGTTGGAAATGCCATGGTTTTCACAAATTTCAGTACATTTGAAGGGGCAGAAATGTAAGAAAATGCCTTTTTTTTCCATTAGCGCCACCTTCTGGAGGCATTTGTGCACTCCAGGCTTGGGGTAACAAGGCAAGTCACCCATCATTAGATGCGGCAGGGTGTCTTCTTTTCAAAATGGTATGGTTTGTGTACCCTTTCTTCACTTCTGTAGTTGTTATAACCATTTGTGTACAGACAAGTAATGTTTGAGAAAATGTTAGAAAAATTTGAGGTTGTAGTAGGTGTCGTTTTGCACTTCTAGCGCCCCCTGAGGTAGTTAAACTCTTACCAATGGGGTGTCATTTTTCTCCTAAGAGCACTAGCTAATGAATACAGTTGGAAATGCCATGGTTTTCACAAATTTCAGTACATTTGAAGGGGCAGAAATGTAAGAAAATGCCTTTTTTTTCATTAGCGCCATCTTCTGGAGGCATTTGTGCACACCAGGCTTGGGGTAAGAAGGCAAGTTACCCCTCATTAGATGCGGCAGGTTGTCTACTTTTCTGAAATATATAGTTTTATATACTTATTCCACTGTTTTAGGGTAGTTTTACCACAAAAACCCTAGAATGCGCATATTAGTTTATAAAGTTGAAAATGTCATTTTGCGCTGCTGGTGATTAGGGCTCTACGCTAGCCATGGACGTAGGTAAAACTATACAAATTTGGTATTTTTTTACTCGGGGGACTTGGGGCTTTTTCAAATAATTGAAACTTTTTCAATCAAGGTAAATGTTTTTGATACATATTATGTGATTTTAGGAAAATTAGTAAATTTTCACTTTTTTTTGTCATTATGACATCATAGCTTTTTGCACGATGTAAAATTCTCTTCATGTAAGGTACCACGAGAAAGCTCAATTTGTTCTGAAAAAAACAATATATAGTTTTCCATATTTAACTAAAAATCCCCAGAGGAAATCAAGCATAAACAGAAGGATAGCAAAAATGCTGAAAAAGTGTCTGGCCTGCAGGGTACAGGAAATGGCCCAAGCCTCTGGCACTGAAGGGGTTAAAGAGCATATAACCTATGTGAAACATAGGTTATATGCTCTTTAACCCTTTGAGTGCCAGAGGGGTACGGAACACATTGCTTCCGTACCCCTCTGGCACTCAAATGGGTTAATTAACAAAAGGGGGCAATTGTCAGATTAACGTGGTGGAAGAAAGCACTGCAAGTCGACTTTTAAAAGGGGGGCTTAATATGTCGAGGTGGGCACTCTGTCGGATTTTGCTATGTGGAGAGCACATCTAACACTGAACTTGATCTTTCTGCCGTCATATGTACGCCTATTTCCTTGGACTTTGACATTTTGTGCATTTTTTGTAGGCGGTAGGTGGAAAAAAGCAGACAGCGCCAGTTTTGTTACTACTCGGAAAAGTGCTGTCTACGCCAGTTTTGTTTTACTGTGGTTCTGCAATAGAATACCGATGTAACACGTTTGCAAAATTCACCCTACTTGTTTTTCTTGTAACGCCGGTTTTAGCGTGGGTAATAGAATCGAGCCCCTAGTCTACTCTTGTCTACTTGTCTTTCTCAACTCCCATAACACTTGTGATCCATTGCAGTCTGCTTTTTTGACTTACTCTCTCTATGGAGACTGCCCTTATGAAAGTAACAAATTATCTCCATATTGCAAAATCCAATGGGCATTTCTCTCTTCTTTCCTCCTTGACCTATCAGCCGCATTCAACACAGTCAACTCTACTCTTTCCTTCACCACCCACAGTAATGAAGTCACAAAAAAATGTTCTTTCTTGCTCTCTACAACAGAAACTCTCATGCAGGCTCTTATACTTTGCCACCTGGATTACTGCAACTTTTACTTACTTATTGGTCTGCCTGCTATCCATATCTCTCCTCTCCAATCGATTCTTAACTCGGATACCAAAATACTCTCTCCTTTCTTCCAGAATAGTACTTAACACTACACTTTTAAAATAATTGTCATAGGTTCCTTTAAAGCAACCTATTACATTCAAAATCCATCCCATTACCTTCAAGGGTCTTCAACACTCATCCCCATCCTATATTTCATCATTGATGTCCCACCGTATACCTGCATATCATCTATACACCATGCATGGTGGACAACTCTCTGCTCCTTTAACCTCTATCACTGTATTGAGACTGAAGGCTTTTTCTCTTGCTGCTCTCTACCTGTGAAACCCATACCACCCTGTATTCACTAGGCCTCAACCCTCAATAACTTCAAATTCAAGCTAAACTAGTATATTTTAAATGTAGCACTACAGTAATATGTCAGAACTGTCACACATACCTGCTTGTATCTGTGTGTTACCCATCCTGTACTTTGCTTTATTTTTTTAATAAGTATAATATTAAACCTTCTTGAAACAAAGTATTACTATCCCTTTCAGGGTGCACACATGTCTACACCACACAACCATATATAAAACTCACACATGAATGCTAAGTAAACACACATGCACACTCATACACAACGCACGTCTGCAGAGTATACACAAAGTTTACGTGCAAAGTCTCCATACTTGCATGTGCCACACATGCACAGTAAATGACAGCAAAAAAGGTCTAGAAAACCAAAGTGTATGGGAATATGAGTAAATCTTTGAAAGTGAAAAATAAGGAAGGGAAAATGAACAGGGTGATCAATGGTGATGTCCTAAGATGGAAGAAAAGAACAAGATGAGGAGTATCATGACGAAAAAGAGAAATACAAAAACAGGAGCTAAATACCTAATGCTAATGAAAGAAAATCAATTCTACTGAGTCTCAGTAATGTCACTGAGATCCAAAGGGGAACGTGTTTATAAGTGGAAAATCCAGTAAGATTTCAGCTTATCAAACTCTGTAGTGTGTCATATATTTCAATGACAGTAATGGACAAACCTGACAGACGTTTTTATAAGGGTTTTTGGAGAGTTTGTCATGCTGAAGAGGTGATCTCCAATCACCTCTTTGTCACACTTTCATGTACACCTCATGGTAGAAACATTACTTACCTCTTCTGGTCAGCTTTCAATCAGTGTGCTACATTCCACTGTTTTGGAAATGGCATACATTTTTTTTTTCTTTTTGCCTTCCTCTGGATCAACAGGGGTGATTTGCCATGAGCTGGATTTGATGGACCCATGTCTTTTTTCAGCCTCTTTAACTATGTTAAGAAAATGTCTAGAAACACTGTGAGAGGTAAAACCATCGAGCATGTTCCTTCTAGGTTGTCCAAATTGAACCTTAAGCTCTCTGTGGTCTGGCTAGCATTTTGGAGGCCACACACAGGTTAACTACAAAGGCTGAACCACAATTCATGAAACTGAAATTGGAAATGTTTCAAATGTCACTTTGGTCATAAAATGAGTAATATATGGAGAGACATTTGAACAGACCTTTACCTGTATATGGTGATATACCTGATATTGAAGAACTAACCAGGTTAGAGACCAAAAGGGTTCTCTGTCCATCACTAGTATTCAGTCTCACTGATCTAGATCTTTTAAAGCGACTGGAGTGTTCTGGAATGTTCCAGCCCTCCTACAGACAAAATAGGGATGTCTCAGGATCTCAGTCTTCAAAAGAATGATCATTCAGTAAGATGATATAATGTTTGTTGAGAATCCTAGAGATCTCCTTCAATGCTGTATTATGTTCAAAATTAAAGAGGGAACACTTGGAGAAAGATATGCACAAATACCCATGCACACTAATCTAATCAAATAGACACAAGTAGATGCAGACCAGTGAATTAAGATGAATAGGTGCTACAGGGGAACATACTATGCAATAAAATAGAAAAGAAACAGAAAGAGTCCTGCAGAAATAGAAGTCAAATCATCTAGAAAAATTCCTTCAGCATCTGAGTGTCAGGACACTGACACCAAGATAAAAAATAACTTTTATTGTATGTCTGTTAAAAGAAAATGCCGGGGCATATCCGGCTTGCCACAAACATAAATTGAGACACACACACATTCTACAACAGGAAATACTAAAAATGTTACAAAGTTTTCCAAAAGTAACTCCTGTGACATCTCACAGGGATAATTTATTGAGAACACTTGTAAAAATATACTCAGAGATATACCTGGGGTACCAACGGGCTACAAATGATCTCTCAAAAAGTGAATATATAAGAGAGATAATAAGCAATAGGAATCACATGAGTCCCATATGAATACCTGTCACGATTGTATCAGTGAGATCAGAGAGTACGTGACAGGTAATATATGCTCATAGCCAAGTAGTTCTGATAGTTATTAATCATAGCTGAGCAAAGGAGGAGAACTCATCCAAATGTTAATCTGGAAGCTGCCATAGCTATAGGGATAGGCAGAGTACTATGTACTGGTGTAACTTTTACAGCCTCCTGTAGGAGGAGGAGCATCATTAGAATTTACTGTACAAGTTGCAGCAACTATGGCTGCAGTCAGTTTTTATTTTTAGTAAAACTGTATTACCATAACACAACCTTGCATCCATACACTCCTCCTCCTCCTTACCCCTACCAGGTTTGTATGCAACAGAGCTGTTACAGTCTATTTGTCTGCAATATGCAGTAGGTTGCACAGGACAACACAGCAATATCACATTCTTGTCTTCTTCTCACCTAACATATTGTCTGTCTGAATATAATGTAGGATTCATGTTTTATCTCTAACACCGGTGCAGGCTGTACCTGGGGTAGGTAGGATCCCTAGTGCAGATATGACCAGGGGCTAGGTATCTTCAACCCAGGCAGAGGAGAAGTAATGGTGTGGGGAATCCCAAACTCTAGGTCTTAAGCAGAGACCAGGCAGGCCAGACTAAGACTGCTTCTTATTGGGCTCTAGAGATGGGCTAATCAAGCAGGCAAGGCTGCTTCACATTGCAAGGGCATCCTTTAGGTAGGATAAAGCAGGATGCAATTGCCACCGGATAAGCCCTAGGGATGGGCTTGACCTAGCAGGCTGTGACTGCTTCTTATTGTGCCCTAGGATGGGCTAATCGAGTAGTCAATACTTCTTCACAATGCAAGGGGATCCCTCAGGTAGGATAAGGCAGGATGCAGTGGTCACCAGACAAGCCCCAGAGATGGGTTTGACTTAGCAGTCTGTGACTGCTTCTTGTTGAGCTCTAGAGATTGGCTAATCTAGCAAGGAAAACTGCTTCTCAATGAAAGGGCATCCCTCAGGTAAAATGGCAACCACAGGGAGAGGAACCACGAAGCTAGGACTCTGCACTTGGGTACCCACAGGTCCCAATGGTCTTGACATCCGAAAGATAACTTCCCAGACAGAGCTGTAATGTTTTTTTAAGACACTCCGACCAGTTAGTAAAATAAAACACAGTTTTAGTAAATTAAAAGTAAGGTAAACGATCGCCCTCTACAGGCAACACAAAATAATAGCAAAATATGGACAGATATTCCCCCACAGGCCCAGTATACAGAACCAGAGTATCACACATATACTGTCTCAGGACAGGCACATATTAGTGAAATACATTAAAGGGTTAAATGCACTAAGCAGTCCGTCTCTGTTGTGGAGTTTGGCACGTCCAAGGTGGTGATAGGAAGTTATAAGTGTAGATGGTGCAACACTTTGAGTTCTTAAGACAGGAATACTGCTAGGCAATGTGTGACCAAAGGTAGAATCAGCAGGACAGTTGCCCAGAATAGCCCCCGCGGGCGTAGCCATGGATACAACTGAGTCTGCAAGTGCGTGAGTCAGTAGCCCCTACGGGCGTAACAACGGTACAGCTTGCACTGCAAGAGCTGGCAAATAGCCCCCACGGGTGTACTAATGGAGACCAATGGAACAGAGATAGTTTGAGCCAATAGCCCCCACGGGCATATACCAAAGACAAACTGCAAGAGCTTTGAGCCATTAGCTCCCACAGGCGTATCAACGGAGACCACACTATGCTGCAAGCGGAGAAGCCAATAGCCTCCCACTGGAGCCTACCCTTTGCTGCAATAGCTTGAGCCTTTAGCCCCAACGGGCGTATGCCAGAGAACAAACGTATGCGCAAGAGCCAATGGCGCCCTACTGGGATCGTTACCGAACGTGACTACTCTGAGGTTGACAGGATGAGCCGCCGACCGACCAGAACATATAAGCGGCCGACTCAGCAGATGTAGTGCAATATAGCTTAGGCTCTGTACCGGAGAGAGAAGGCTCAGCTAAGGATAAGGCAGCACAGCAAGGGTTAATATGCAGCTTTACGGATCAAAGGCTTGGAATAGCGGGATAGCTCTGCAAGTATCACGGAGGCTCAGTAATGGAAGCACAGCTCTGCAAGTTAGCACAGAGACTCAACATTGGGAACAATGCACAGCACGGGTGAAGTAGGTCACACTGCCAGCCTGGCAGACCTCAGCAGCGGAAGTCAGAATGACTCTACGGCGACAACCGGAGCGGGAAGCAGGAACAAGCAGGTCACTGGAAAAGGCCGGTGTTGGGTCACGGAGCGGAAAGTCAGCCAGGCCGGGTTGGATCACGGAGGTGGTACTCAGACAAGCCGGGTCAATCCTGAACAGGAATGTCAGCCAAGCCGGGTCAGATCATGGAGGTGGTTCTCAGACAATCACGAGCGTAGTCAGAACAGGCCAAATCGGTACACAGGAATCCGGAACACAGGAACTCAGCAACAGCAACACTGGCTCTGAAACACCACGAAATGGCACCTGACAGGTGTCACGACCAGGCATAAAAAGGTCACCAGGGGCAGGCCAAACCTACTCAGCAAATCAGAGCATACCACAAGCGAGAATGACAGAGGAGGATCACAGGCACTGTGATAGTACCCCCCTCTCAAAGACCCCCTCTCCCTGCAGGAGGTCTTGGTTTCTGAGGATATTTAGAGTGGAAGTTGGGCAAAAGTCTAGGCGCATAGAGGTCCTTCTGGTCAACCCAAGAACGTTCCTCAGGGCCATAACCCTTCCAGTGGACCAAATATTGCAACTTCCCCCTAAGTTTCCTGGAATCAATGATGCTTTGGACCTCGTACTCCTCTTGGCCCTGAACGTCCACAGGCCCAGGAATCACTGGAGTGGTAGTGTAGCGGTTGCAAACCAAGGGTTTCAAAAGAGATACATGGAACACATTATGAATATGCATAGAGGCTGGAAGTTCCAACGCATAAGTGACAGGATTGACCTTGCGGATGATTTTAAAGGGACCAATGAACCAGGGAGCCAACTTATTGGAGGGTACCTGCAGATTGAGGTTTCTGGAGGAGAGCCATACTCTGTCCCCCAACTGGAATGAGACCGCTGGCCGCCGTCTACGATTGGCATGCCGCTGATGTCGCTGGAATGACTGACTGAGGGTCCTCTGAACCTGTGCCCACGTGGAGCGAAGTTGTGCCATATGCTCATCCACGGCTGGAACCCGTAATTAATTAGAAACGAGGAGCTCCCGGACGATGAATTAACTGCACAATTTCTGGCAAACTCTGCCCATGGCAACAGGTCGGCCCAATTGTCATGATGGTCGGTTACAAAACAGCGCAGGAACTGCTCCAGTCCCTGAATGGCACGCTCAGCGGCTCCGTTGGTCTGGGGATGATAGGCGGAGGAGAAGGACAATTGGATGCCCATCTGGCCACAAAATGCCCTCCAAAACCTGGACACGAACTGGCTCCCACGATCGGAGACTAACGCTCTGGGTACCCAGTGCAAGCGAAACACTTCTCTGGCAAAGACTACAGACAATTCCTGAGCTGATGTGAGTCCATTGAGAGGCACGAAATGAACCATCTTAGAGAACCTATCGACCACCATGAGGGTAAACGTATACCCCCTAGAGGCTGGCAACTCTCCCAAAAAGTCGATGGATATATGGGACCATGGACGTTCGCCATTAGGCACCGGTTGGAGCAGGCCCACAGGGAGATGTCTGGGGGTCTTAGCATGAGCACAGGTGGCACAAGCAGCAGTAAAAGCGGGGCAATCAGCTCTGAGGGTAGGCCACCAGAATAACTGTGAAAGAGACCATATGAGTTGATCCCTCCCAATATGCCCAGCCGCTTTAGATGAATGGTAGGTCTCCAATAGACGGGTACGGAATGGCTCATCCACAAAACACTTGCCAACTGGGGTTTCTGGCAGAGCCCTTGATTGAGAGGCCAAAATCTCCTCTCCCAGTGGCGAAGTTATACTAGTACGAATAGTAGCCAGAATACGATCTGGCTGAATGATAGGTACTGGTTCTTCTTCCCTCTCAGAGTCCGACGCCAACTGTCTGGACAGAGCATCTGCCCTAACATTCTTAAAGCTCAGGAGGTAGGACCCTACAAATTTAAACCGGGACAAAAAGAGTGCCCACCTAGCTTGTTGCGAGGACAGTCTCTTAGCTTCAGAGAGATATGTCAAATTCTTGTGATCAGTGAGGATTAATACCGGGGTCCTAGTACCTTCCAATAGGTGGCGCAATTCTTTAAGTGCCAGAATAATAGCCATTAGCTCCCTGTCGCCAATCTCATAGTGACTCTGTGCACTGGAAAGTTTCTTAGAGAAGAACCCACAGGGTCTCATGGTGCCACCTCCCACAGGACGCTGGGAGAGCACTGCCCGAACCCCAACCTCCGAGGTGTCAACTTCCAGGGTAAATGGCAGGGAGGGATTGGGGTGGGACAGCACTGGAGCAGACGAAAGGCAGATTTCAAGGTCTCAAATGCATTTTCAGCTGCCTCGGACCACTGAGAGGGAGTAGTGCCCTTATGTGGCAAATCAGACAAAGGTTTCACAATCGTGGAAAAGTTCTGGATGAACTTTCTATAATAGTTGGCAAAGCCCAAAAAACGCTGAATAGCTTTTAACCACTTGGGGCGAGGCCACTGCAGGACTGCTGCCAACTTATCTTGGTCCATAGCAATGCCATCTTTAGAAATTACAAACCCCAAAAATGGTACTTGAGATGTATGAAATTCGCATTTCTCTAGTTTACAGAACAGTTTATTTTTGCGAAGTCGAAGCAAGACTTCAGAGACATCCTTAACATTCTGGGTGAGGTTGGCATAGTGAATCAATATATCATCTAGATATACCACCACACAGGACTGAAGCATGTCGCGCAGGATGTCGTTAATAAATTCCTGGAACACCGCAGGTGCATTGCATAGGCCAAATGGCATCACCAGATATTCGTAGTGCCCTGTTCTGGTATTAAATGCCGTCTTCCACTCATCTCCAGTCTTAATTGTAAGCAGCCCGCAAATCAAGTTTAGTGAAGATGGAGGAGCCCTTTAACCTGTCAAACAATTCAGTAATGAGTGGAATAGGGTAGGCATTCTTAGGCATCAGCTTATTCAGCCCCCGGTAATCAATACATGGTCTAAGTTCACCATTTTTCTTCTTCACAAAGAAGAATCCGGCACCAGCCGGAGAGGTAGTATCACGGTCCCCGTGATTCCCTGTCAATCTTTGCTGTTGTTACCTGTGCATTGGAGGAAGCTGATTGGCCCGCCCAGGATGTTCCTTTATATACTGGGTTTTGGGCACTTGTCAGCTGCCCTTTCGTGGTGTTCCTGAGCCTGCGTCTTGTTGCTGTGTTTCTGGTCTCCTGTGTACCGACCCGGCTAGTCTGACCTCTCCGCTGTTCCTGCTCCGTGATTGACCCAGCTCTGGCTGATGTTCCTGCTCCGTGATTGACCCGGCTCTGGCTGATGTTCCTGCTCCGTGATTGACCCGGTTCTGGCTGACGTTCCTGCTCCGTGATTGACCCGGCTGTGGCTGACGTTCCTGCTCCGAGTACTGACCCAGTTCCGGCTGAAGTCCTGCTCCGTGATCGTTCCTGAGTTCCAGTGTGATTCTGGTCACCGTCTGGCGACATTCTGAACTGTGTTTGTGTCGCTCTGGCTAATCCTTTCTCTAGTCTAGTGAGCTGTTGCCTGAGCCTGTCCTATAGCGCTGCTGAGCTGTAGTCCTCCTTACCAAACCTGCATTAACCCTTGCTGTGCCGGTTGCCTCCGTTATCTGAGCCGGTTCACTTACACTTGCCAAGCCTGTGTGTTCCGTTTGAGCCAGTTAACACTTACTGAGCCTGTGCATTATCGACCTAGCCTACCTATTTCACACTAGCAGAGCTGTTGTCCTCTCCGGCGCTCGTGCAGCGCCGCGACCACGCCGGTTGGCGTTGGTACCTCTATTGGCTCTTGCAGTGTGTGCTCTGTATGACACCGGAAGGGTGTCCCGGCTCTGGTCATCAAGTGCTCTATGTGTTAATCCATCTGCCGTATTACCATTTACTTTGGCTCACTATTGCTTGTGCAGTGATTACTCCGTTCTGGCACCCAAGGGGTGTTTAGGGCTCTTGTCCCGTTGGCACACGCAGGGTTACATCCGTGAGAGTATTGAGGGCGATTCAGGTTCTGATCCGTTTGCTCCTGCAGTGGCTTCACTCCTGATTATCCCACTGAGGTGGTATAGGCTCAGCTCTGGGCAGTCGTTGGTCAATTTGGGCGTTCATGTGCAAAGGTATCTGAGAGTGATTAGTTCAGTCACACAATACACCCTACTCTGCACCATCTAGAGACTAATATCAACTTCTGGGCGTTGGCCAATCAGTTTACCAAACCAGTCTATTTCTCCACATTTAACCCTGTATATTTGCTTTCCTTAGCTGTATATATACGCTATATTTATTTGGGCCTGTATCTCACCCTTACCATTCTTGGCCTCCAGGGGCGCTGTTCATTCATATTTATTTCAATAAAACTGTGTTTTTACTCAACCAGTGTCTGAGTGTCAGAAAACCGTAACAGGTAGACTTGCGAATAATTCCTCTATTGAGGGCGTCTTCAATGTAGTCCTCCATAGCCCTGTTTTCATCACATGACAGTGGATAAGTGCGACCCCTAGGGGGCACCACACCCGAGGGCAGATCAATAGGGCAATCATAGGATCTATGCTCGGGCAATGCGCTGGCCTCTCCCTTGCTGAATATGTCACTGAATTCCCTATATTCAGCTGGCACAGAGGGAGAGGTACACAAAATCTTAACAGGGTGCTATAGGCAGTTTTTAGCACAATATTCAGACCAGGAATTAACCTCACATCTCTGCCAATCAAACTGAGGATTATGTAAGAGTAGCCATGGAAATCCCAGAATGACTGCATGGTGAGGAGAATAAATTATTTGGAAACGTACTTCCTCTTTGTGGAGAGCCCCAACCGACATAGTGATAGGAATCATTTCCATGGTAATAAATGCAGGTTCCAAGGCTCTGCCATTGGAAATCCACCAGTGCCATGACCTCCACAAACACGTCTGCCCAAGAGAATACCACCTGGATGGTGGGTTTCATTGTACTTGAATCTAGGGACTGCTGTACACCACCTAGGGCCTGTCCCCCAAGGTACCCTAGGTGCGTCCGTTTCCCGGCCGTACCGGACAAGTGCGTAAAAGGTGCCCAGGTTTGCCACAGTATAAGCATAGGCCTTGCTTCCTACGGTACGCCCTCTCCTCCTTAGTAAGTCTGGTGAACCCAAGCTGCATTGGTTCTCCAGCCTCAGGTGAGCGTTCAGGAGGAATGGTTG
This sequence comes from Rhinophrynus dorsalis, assembly GCA_037306005.1. Lineage (NCBI taxonomy): Eukaryota > Metazoa > Chordata > Amphibia > Anura > Rhinophrynidae > Rhinophrynus > Rhinophrynus dorsalis. The sequence goes on from CM074721.1 coordinate 123,042,611, forward strand.
GTGAGGGTGGGTTAAAAAGACTGCCATGACCATAGTTTCTGGATCTCGCCCTTTTTGCCAACCGTCTCTCGCGAATGCGGGAGTCAATGAGCATGACATAGTCAATGTACTCATCCAGATCACTAGGTACATCTCGGGCAGCTATTTCATCCTTAATGGATTCGGATAGACCCTGAGCAAAGGCTGCAACTAAAGCCTCATTGTTCCATCCCACCTCTGCTGCCAAGGTCCGAAATGCAATAGCATAGTCGCCCAGAGTACGCTCTCCCTGCTGTATCTCCATTAACTTTTTGGCAGCAGAGGCAGCCCTGCCAGGAACCTTGAACACTCTGCGGAACTTCCTTACAAACTCGTTAAAGTTCAGAGTGCAGGGTTTGGCATTTTCCCACAAGGGATTCACCCAAGCCAGTGCCTTGCCCGTCAATAGCAATATCATGAATCCGACCTTACTCTGGTCGTTAGGAAATGCCTGTGGTGTCAGCTCCAAAAATATCTCCAACTGATTAATAAAGCCCCTGCATTATGAAGGTTTGCCATCATATCTCAATGGTAACGGCGCCGCCGCAGTTAAGCCTCTGGTAGTTGTAGGATGGGCTACAGGCAGATTATCCGGTGTCGTAGCTGGGGAGACCACCGGATTCTGATTAGGTTTGTCAAGGTGTACCATACGCTCAAGTAGGGTTTGTAATGCCAGTGCCAATTGGTCTAGGCGTTGCTCGTGGTTATCCATTCTCCAGTGGATGTTTTGTGTGTTACTTTTACCTTTACTGTCTGAGGTCATGGCCCTTGTGTACTGTAACGGTTTTTTAAGACACTCAGACCAGTTAGTAAAATAACACAGTTTTATTAAATGAAAAGTAAGGTAAACGATCGCCCTCTACAGGCAACACAAAATAATAGCAAAATATGGACAGATATTCCCCCACAAGCCCAGTATACAGAACCAGAGTATCACATATACTGTCTCAGGACAGGCACATATTAGTGAAATACTGCAGCTATTGCTGCAATAGCTTGAGCCTTTAGCCCCAACGGACGTATGCCAGTGAACAAACGTATGAGCAAGAGCCAATGGCGCCCTACCAGGATCGTTACCGAACGTGACTACTCTGCGGTTGACAGGATGAGCCGCCGACCAACCAGAACATATAAGCGGCCGACTCAGCAGATGTAGTGCGATATAGCTTAGTCTCTGTACTGGAGAGAGAAGGCTCAGCTAAGGATAAGGCAGCACAGCAAGGGTTAATATGCAGCTTTACGGATCGAAGGCTCAGAATAGCGGGATAGCTCTGCAAGTATCATGGAGGCTCAGTAACGGAAGCACAGCTCTGCAAGATAGCACAGAGACTCAGCACTGGGAACAATGCACAGCACGGGTGAAGTAGGTCACCCTGCCAGCCTGGCAGACCGCAGCGGCGGAAGTCAGAATGTCGCTACGGTGACAACCGGAGCAGGAAGCAGGAACAAGCAGTTCACTGGAACAGGCCAGTGTCGGGTCACGGAGCGGGAAGTCAGCCAGGTCGGGTCGGATCACGGAGGTGGTACTCAGACAAGCCGGGTCAATCATGAACAGGAACGTCAGCCAAGCCGGGTCAGATCACGGAGGTGGTTCTCAGACAAGCCGGGTCAATCACGAGCAGGAACACAGGAGCGTAGTTAGAACAGGCCAAATCGGTACACAGGAATCCGGAACACAGGAACTCAGCAACAGCAACACTGGCTCTGAAACACCATGAAAGGGCACCTGACAGGTGTCACGACCAGGCATATAAAGGTCACCAGGGGTGGGCCAAACCAACTCAGCAAATCAGAGCATACCACAAGCGAGAGTGACAGAGGAGGATCACAGGCACTTTGATAAGAGCCCAATGCCAGGGTGGGCAACAAATACAACCCTCCTTCAAGAGTCAATACCACCAGAAGTCAATTTGTAAATCACAAACAAGCTTTCCAGAGCCTATTCCCCCAGGACAGCAGCATCCACAATAAGATGGGTAATGACCCTGATCACCAGAATCCTCCTGAGGTGGTCATAGGCAACAACTACAACCGCAGTACAATCCCTGCCTACCGGGGAAAGGACTCGATACTGGAGGCACTAACAAGCCTGGCCAACCTCCAGAGCAGAGAGAGAAAAACTGATAGGGACACCGGACAACCAGCTGCAAGGGGGGGAGATTAGGAAGGAGAGGAAAAGTAACACTCAGAAGCCCCAACACTTGGGATGGGTAAGGCCCCAATGCTGGTGGAACTCAACTAACAGGATTGAGGAACAGTAGAATAGGCCAAGGTCACCAGGAGCAAATGGGATGTCAGAAGTAAGTAATAATCGTTGTCAATAAACCAAAAGCCAAGGCAGTCAGAACCAGAGGAAGCTCGATAATTGGACACCAGACACTCCCACCCTGCTTCCTTAAAAGCCTGATTGCACACATAGGCACTCGGGATGGTGTTTTAGTTGAATCCGGCCAAAACCAGTACAGACCGTGACATCTTTCACCTATCAATCAAAAGTATTTTTAAACTGGCCCAGTCATTGCTTAAAAATCACAAACAGACTCCCTGAACCACCCCTGCTCAGAGTACAATTGTTTACCAGCACTACTCCTTAAATTAAGCAACACCAGCTCCCCTTCTTTGCCTGTCTACCTCTGCAATAGCTAGCATCAACATTTCAGCTGTTTTCTCTCTCTCTCTCATTTTGTCTCTCAAGCATAAACTGACAATATGTGGTTCACAGACCCCCACTTTTATGCTGGTCACTCAAGTTAGCAAGGTGGGAATGCATAGGGAAATTCTTCAACTGGGTAAGAATGACATTATTATCATGATAAAAAGTTGGAAAAATGCATTTTTCATGGGAGAAAACTTTCACCAACTCCTACCTTTAATAAGTTGACTTTTAAAACTTGCAGCGCTTATGATGTCTCCATTAACTATAAATGTCAGGACCTCCTTCAGTCTCGGGGCCCCTATTACTTAATTAGGCTTCAGTAGAAGCAGGTGCTCGAGAAGAAAAAGATCCAATTCTGTGGGAGAGTATGTCTGAATATGCTGTATATGCAATCTGTAGCTCAGATAAAATAGATACAGCCTTCACAGTAACTATGTTGATCAGATGAAATTATTCTGTTGCACAGTCTCTAAGAACTGATGAATTGAAATACCTGTGCAGGAAATATGTCTGATTCTTGGAAGATCAATGTGGCTTCCCAACCCCAAGGAGGGCAAATTAATTGATCTAAACCATTAGTTGACACTAGAGCTCCAGGAGACAAGGGAGCTGTAGTGTGGCATTGCAACCAGTGAAGAGAGGTGAGTCGACTGCCAAGAGGAGGAAGGAGCAAGGCTGAGGTGCAGAGAGAGATGAACATAATGAGTGGCTTCTGCAGTTAGTAACCAGACAGGATCTGAGATCCCCAGCAGAGAGATAGGCTGGAGAAGACAGCAGTCAGACAGGCCGAATTAATAGTGACCGGGAAGACAGCAGCAGAGGCAAATCTAGAGCAGAGTAGTCAGACAGGCTGGAGACGACAGCAGTCAGACAGGCCGAATTAATAGTGACCGGGAAGACAGCAGCAGAGGCAAATCTAGAGCAGAGTAGTCAGACAGGCCTAGTCTAATCAGAGAGGCAGCCACAAGGGCTAATCTAGAGAACAGTCATGGAAGCTGAAGACAGGAGCCATTGAATCAGACCAAGGATAGTCAACAGGACAGGAACAAATCTTCTAGAGAGGACAGTGTCAGACAAGCAGGATGAAGAAATGAAGATCACATGAAGCACAAGGAGAATGCCAACTAGGAAGTACAAGGCTCAATAATGAGGAAAATTGCAGATTTGTTACCTAAACTTTAAACTCTCATGAACCAATTGAAATACTCAGGGGGAGTGACAATTTGTCACCCCACCTACTTCCCTATTTCTGCTCTCCAAAATGCAATGAACTGTGACTCGTGGGTACAGCCTGACCTGAGAACATAACTGACATGTTATATTGTGGACAACAGATAGAGTGTATTGTAATCTGGTGAGCTGAAATATTGGAGCAGACAGGACTGCAAATTCAAACTTGCTTCCCTATAGAACTGAATCTCCTTCTTGAGAACCATTAGGTAGAAACTGGTAACAGATATTGAAGGAAGATATATATATATATATATATATATATATATATATATATATATATATATATATATATATAAAAACAGACAAAAGGGACATGTAACGGTTTGTTCGACACACAGACACGGTAGGTTTGGATAAAACACAATTTTATTAAACAATTAAGATCACAATAACCCTCACAGGTCCTGTAATATACACTTAATATAGTACAGCCACTAGACAGGTTATACAGAGGTGAGCCCACACAGGTCCAGTATAAGTAAAGAGTCCATAGAACAATATACTGACACAGGTCAGGCAGATCTTGTGTGAGTCCCAGTATATCAGTACTGCATGGGTTAATAGCAGACAGAGAATGCTGACAGGCCCTTGTGTGGTAAGGCCTTTTAAGAAGCTCAAACAGAGGTGAGAGCTTTAATACGAGTAACGCCCAAGATAATGGATACCAGACAATTGTGGACTGCCTTAGCAGTAACGGAGGCTGAGCAACTTGAGCATTGCTGTAGAAGTAACGGAGACTAGGCAACGTGAACACTGCCGTAGCAGTAACAGAGACTGAGTGACTTAGACACTTCCGTAGCAGTAACGGAGATCAGGCAACTTGAGCACTGCCGTAGCAGTAACAGAGACTGAGCCACGTGAGCGCTGCTGTAGCAGTAACGGAGACTAGGCAACTGGATACTGCCATAGCATTAATGGAGACTGAGCAACCGAGGCACTGTCATAGCAGTAACGGAGACTGAGCAATAGGGGCACTGCTGTAGCAGTAGTGGAGACTGAGCCACTTGAGCACTGCCATAGCAGTAACGGAGACTAGGCAACTGGACACTGCCGTAGCAGTAAAGGAATCTGTCAGTGTGGGCACTGCCATAGTAGTAACGGAAAACTGAGCAACTCGCTCTGAGAGGCATCCAACCTGGAACAGTTCATAAGGCAGACCACTAGGAATGTCGCTGGGGCGACACGGAGGCAACTGAGACCAATCTGCACAGCTGTTCACAGACAGTGAGAGACAAGCACTACCCTTAACCGGAGACCGGTCAGAGCGTGCAGAGGAGGCAGCAGCCCAACCGGGCGGAGTCACACAGAACAGGAACATAGAACAATCCAAGTCGGTACACGGAGCAGGAACGTCAGCCAATCCAAGTCGGTACACGGAGCAGGAATGTCAGCCAATCCAAGTCGGTACACGGAGCACGAACGTCAGCCAAGTCGGGTCGGTACACGGAGCTGGAATGTCAGCCAAGCCGGGTCGGTACACAGGAGATGAGAAGCAGAATGGTCAGGCAGTCCAGGTCGGTGCACAGGCAGGAAACGAGATGCAGAGTAGTCAGGCAGGCCGGGTCGATAAACTGAGAGCACACAATAATCAGGAACAAGCACTGGTACTGGAACACCATGAAAGGGCACCAGAGATGTGCCAGAACCCAGTATTTAAGGACAATACTGGGCGGGACAATCACAGTTTAGCCAATAGGTATTAGGCAGGAGTGTAATCTGACAGAATGTCGCCGAATAGCACGGGCACCATGATAAGACAGATTTCAGCACTAATTCACCCAAATATGTAGAAAAAAATATATATATTTATGTGTATAATACCTTATAATTTTATTATTTATATTGAAAAATCCATTAAAGAATTTTGAAGGTAACTGAAGTATGCAGCAAGAAATATAGGGGTTCTCCAATCCCCCAGACAAGTGCAAACATAGAACCGACCATAAACCTGCGCTCCTCCAGTATACTAGTGATTCGCCCTGTATTGGGCATATATAATAACTCTGTGTATAAATATGAGGCATTAGTGCCAACCTTTTTGGCCCAAAAAAGAGGGGGTAAGCTCACCAACCACGTCAAGGTTCCTCATTTGTGGCAAGTACCTACTCTCAACACTTAATCCATATCTAAAAAAACTGAAAAATACACATTTTCTTTATATTTTGTTAGATATGTGAAGGTCCCCGTGTATGCAATTAAAAACAATGAACAAACATTAATTCAAAAAAGTGTGAAGGAAGCACCATAGAAGTAATTTAAATCACAATTAATAACATCTATGCGTCTAATACCAATAAAATGTAATTTTAATGCAAGCTTTAGATAAACTAAATTAATTCCAAGAGGGCTTATATTATCTTATATGGAAATTTCAATACTTCCCTCAATCCTACTCTTGATTACTGGAAGGTAAATCTTATAAACGCCACTTCCATTTTACCAAACTAAATACATTGCTTTTGGAACACAAACTAATAGACGTAGTAAATTAGGTTGAAAAAAGACACAAGCCCATCATGTTCAACTTTTGCCTCATAACCCAGAAAAATGAGAATTACATAGCCTTTCTGCTTCCTAAATTAGTATTAGCCTCTTTACCAGAACTTCCTCTTTTACCTTCTAATTCAAAACCCTGGATGTACCCTCTTACTAGAGATGCATCTAATCTTCTCTTAAATGTATCCATTGTGTCTGTTATTACCACATCCGCTGACAGACCTCATTCTGAAAAAAAAACAACCTTTCTCTGTTGATGTTGAAACTTCCTTTCCTTTAATCATAAGAGGTGGGCCCTAATTATTTGATCAGGCCTTTGAATGAAAAGCTCACTCGAGCAATCTTTGTATTGACCTTACACTTATTCTGTGTAGCAAGATTCCCTCTTTGGTGTCAGTTTTGTAGAATAAATAATCCAACTTTGGCTAGATGTTATTCAAACTTCAAATCCTCCATTAACTTATTTAATTTTGTTGCTCTTCCCTGTAATATCTCCAGTTCTAGAATATGCTCTGTTTTCAAACTGGTGCCCATATTCAAGGCTATACTATCCTTCAATACCCCTTTTTATACAAGATAATACTTTGCTTTTGCTACTGCTGTTTGACACTGATCACTGTTTCCAAGTTTACAAGGATTCCCAGATCTGTCAGTATTTTGTCCTTTTAACCCTTTGAGTGCCAGAGGGGTACGCAACACATTGGTTTGCAATGTGTTGCATACCCCTCTGACACTCAAAGGGTTAATAACTCATCCTGGTCTATATGTTGCATATGATGCTGTTAACATTTTGAAGTAAGCCAGTATACTTTGGCTCTTTGAAACTCATCTCAAATGAAACTATGTTGTGAACTGATCACTATTTCCAAATGCTCACCTATGTTACTGCTGGACACTATATCTATGTTATTTGCTATTACCAATACATTGTTGTTTCATGTTTGCACTTCCACCATTTGTGTTATATAGCTATCCATTAGTTTTCCTACCAACCTGCTTCCCTTAGCACTATGATGTGTCTCATTTCTCCAGTTTATATCCTGACTAGTGTAAAAGCCCGGTTACACAGGCCAAGTTCCAGGTGATGTTAACCCTTTGAATGCCAGAGGGGTACGCAATGCATTGCTTTGCAATGTGTTGCATATCCCTCTGGCGCTCAAAGGGTTTGAGGCCGGTCCTGCTCTACAAATATTCTAGCATTTTATTATATAGGATATTTAAAATCTCCCGTAATTATAGTACATAAGATATGAAGCTTTTTTCATTTGTAATAACAGTTGGTTCTCAACATTCTCATCAATATTTGGTGATGTGTTGCATATACCCACCAACATCTTTTTAACCTTTTGTGCCACAGCTAGCTTCAATTTCCACCCACAAGGACTGTGAACTTTGACAGCCCTGGCTGCTATCAGATCATAGTGCAACATTACCATATAAACACACCCACATGAATATGACAATGGCTCATTAAACTGCATTTGCATATTCAGACTAGCCATTGTTGATGTATTGAGTGCAAAATCATAAACCTGTCAAAGGCATAGCAGATTCATGGTAATGTTGGAGGATTAGTGGCAAATTTACAGGGATATGATAACAGATGTGCATACTATCAAAATGCCCTCAACATGGATTTGGCACCATATCACCAACCTGACTCTTATCACTCTTTAGTGCATCTCCCCCAGGAAAGCAATCTTTTACACTGTAAAAAAAAACACAGTACATGTTTACTCTGTGACTTGACTAACAATGGGAAAATTGTTCCTTCTCAATTCTTCAACCTAACCTGAAATTCCAGTCCATTGAAAAAAACATATGACTACCTAATACAATTAATAATAAATCATGTCAGTACAATCTGTTAAGATCTATGACTGATTCTGAACTGACTTGAAATGAGAATAACCACTCTAAATGATGCATCGCACATTTATACAATTTACTCAATAATCAGCAAGATATCTTAGAATCACAGAAACATAATTGAAATAATAAAATCCATATAATTTATAAACAACAGAATGGAAACAGATGTTAAGGAATGCTTTGCATACTTCAAGAAATATTGTAATTATGAAGAACAATTACAATGTTTATCTAGATTGTACAGGAGACTGGTAGAATAACAATTTGACAGTGACATTTATTCTACCAGTCTCCTGCATTTTTTATGGCTAACACGGTACCACGCTTTACCCATATAAGACCCCTGAAAGTTTGTCCCCTGTTAAACCAAATATTAGTAATTATTAGGGACCAGGAACCAGACAGACACAAAAAATATATTAATTAATTATATTAATATATTTATTAAAGTAACAAAAAACAAGCAGAGCAGAATGGTGATCAGGAGTATAAACCAAAAGACAAGCCAGAGTCAGGAACACAGGAGTCAGTGATGTCAGGAACAAGCCAGGAGTCAGGAGCCAGAAGGATCATCAGAGGAAGCCAGGCCATTCAGTTAAACAGGAGCACAGGAGAATCCACAGCAGCCAGCAACAAAAACAAGGACAATCAGGAAGTGAACCAAGCTGCTTTAAATACCCTGGGAGGGTTGGCGGATAACAGTCAGATGAGTAATCACAGAGAGGTCAGTTGATTCAGCCTGACCCAGGAAAGGGAAGGCAGCAGCAATGGGTAGCAGAGCTCTAGGGAAAGTGTGCATGGAAAGCACGGAGGAGGGAGGGGGCATGCATGTCTGTAGCTGGAACCCATGAGTGCTTTTCTGGACCATACCCCTTCCAACAGACCAAATATTGAAGCCTCCCTTGGAACCTACGAGAGCGAACTATGGAGTGGACCTCAAACTCCTCATGGCTGTCAACAGGCACCAAATGGGGTCAAGGAGTGACCATAGTAAAACTATTACATACCACGGGTTTCCGCAGCAAGACATGGAACACATTGTGTGTCCGCATATTGGGAGGGAGGTATAGTTCATAGGCCACAGTGTTCACAAGTCAGAGGATACGGAAAGGCCAAACAAAATGGGGAACCAGTTTCTGAGAGGGTATCCAAGGAAAGTTGGATACCTAGTTGCGCACAGAAGGCCCACCAGAGACAAACTGGCTAGCCTGGTCGGAAATTATGACTTTGGGAACCCAGTGTATCCGATAGAACTCTTTGATAAAGGCCATAGCCAACTCTTTAGCGGATGGGAGTTTTTTTAATGGTATGCAGTGAATCATCTTAGAAAATCGGTCAACAACCATGAGGATGACTGTGTTACCATTAGACAGAGGGAGGTCGACTATGACGTCCATGGCAAGATGTGACCATGGATTCTACCCATTGGGTATGGGTTGGAGAAGGCCCACTGGAAGGTGATAGGGTGATTTGGTCTGCGCACAGACCGGACAGGCAGCAACAAAGGCAGCAATTCTTTTGTTAAGTTCTGACCACCAGAAGAGATGGGAAACCGATGTCACGGTTTTATAAGAACACTCAGGCAAATTAGGTAAGGTTAAGATCAGCTTTATTGAAAATAAATAATCAGCAAGAAAAGATCACCCCACTCAGGCCCAGATAAGGACACTACCGTGGTACTTCCCAAATCTGGCACAGGTCAGGATGAACAGAAATAAAATGCAAGAAACAATACTATAGGAACTAAGTAGACTTGATCCGTCGACTGGATACTGGAACAGAGTAATCCACAACAGTACCAAACCGTGAAAGGCACGACAAGAATAGCGACAGGTAACTGCAGGGCAAATCCCTAGAATGCTAGGGATAGTGGAGGCAACACAGATAGGACACTGGCAAGTGACTAAGTCCCTAGAACGTTAAGGATAGCAGAGGCAACACAAATAGGACACTGGCAAGTGACCGATTCCCTAGAACGCTGGCAAAAGTGACAGGCCAAGCAGGTGCTGTAGCTGACATCGCTGAGTAATGAGAGCGAGAGTAACGGGCACAGGGTGCGCACACAGAAGGGTCAGAAACCAGAATGCCAGATCGGTACACATGGAGGTAGTAGCCAGTCCTAGTCAGCAACGGAAGCGTGTTCTCAGCCAAAGCCAGGTCGGTACACACTGAGGTAGTCAAAGGTCCTTGTCAGCAACAGAGCAGGTACTCAGCCAAAGCCAGATTGGTACACACGGAGGTAGTCAGCCAGTCCTAGTCAGCAATAAAAGCTGGTTCTCAGCCAAAGCCAGATCGGTACACATGGAGGTAGTCAGCCATTCTTAGTCAGCAATGGGAAGCAAAACTCAGGAGCGGCAGGAGCGAAGTCAGGTGAGCTGGGTCATACACGGAACAGGAACATGTAGCAACTCAAACGCTAGGTACAAGTACACCACGAAAGGGCGCTGAAAGAATGATAGGACCCGGTATAAAAGGGCTAGCCCTGGGCAGAGCCAGAACCAAATTACCAATAAGAATCATGCCGGGTGAAAGCCGGAAGTAACAATGTTGCCCTGCAGCTAAGATCACAGGCACCGTGATAGTACCCCCCTCTCAATGACCCCCTCCCCGTGGAGGAGGACCAGGCTTCAGTGGGAACTTAGCATGGAATCTGCGCAACAGGAACGGAGCATGGATGTCAGAGTGGTTCACCCAAGGGCCATATCCCTTCCAGTGCACCAAGTATTGGATCTCCAACAGTACTGAAATAACACTCTCCATGGCCCAAATACTATGAAGATTAATTGGAGTTGCTTTTGTCTTGAAACATTACTATCCTTTTAATCATAAAATTGACATTGTATGCTAAAGATCTGTGAATAGGCTATAACAGTCACCTGCAGAAAAGCACTAGCTTCCACCAGGCTGCCCTTAAGTGAAGTCACCTGTATGGAGAGGAGTTGGATGTCTTGTTTTATGGAGGCTATCATCTACTTGCAGGTCATTTTGATTTGGTACACTAATCCATCAAAGTTCTCCTTGGTAGGAATATAGTAAGTAGAGCCTTTAATTGCTGAACATCGAACTCTGTAGCTTGCAGTGGGTTCTGATCCAAAGCATGAGTCTTCCCACAGATGGAAGTAAAGAGGGGGAGAGGGCATACTGGAAGATAGCTCTATAGAAACTCCTTGGAGGCTTGGAGAAATAGTGGTCTACGTAAGTTTGGGTGAACCAAATGTCATTTTCTTGATTAATTCAGCCTTCTTGCCCTCTCTTTCTCAAGTCACAGGGATAAGAGAACTATTTCAGAGGAAAAAATTGCCCAACACACTGGGGCTCTCAGACTAAGCTGTCATCTTGTTCAACCTCAAACCATGCCCCCTCACAAAGAAAAACACATTCTAAGACTTAATTAGGAAGTTAAATAGGATTATGAAAAATTTGGGTACTAATACTGAAACACTACCCCCAAAATGTTCTTGGATGATGCAGCATGAAATAAAAAATAGTGATTAGAAACATTTAAAGTGAAGGAAGCAAATAAATCAGATGGCAAACACCCATGGGTATTATTTCAGAAATAGCCAAGCTGCTATATTTAATGTTAACAGATTTGCTTACATTACGTATATTACTTTGTTTTTGAGAAAAAGCTTTCTTCCATTGAGAATTTCCACATTGACCGACATCTGATAAAAAATGTGGTTTATGGGCTGAATGTTAAAGGGATAGTATTGTTTCACAATAAAATCAGCTTCAATTAATCTTCATAGTATTTGGGCCATGGAGAGTGTTATTTCAATACTGTCAGAGTTGTAGTTAAACATTAATTGAATGATAAAGAATCTCCCCCTCCGCCTGTTTTACTGATGTAACACTGCTCACCTCAGAACAGAAAGACTGTCCAGGCTAATCTTCAATTAGCATAAGGAAAAAGCCTGTCAAGGGGGCAGGGTATTCCTTATGTTCACAGTAAGAAGATTGTTCCTTGCTGTGAGATGCCTGGTCTCAAGACCAGATTCCACATCTGATGGGAGGCGGCTTACACTAGGTAAAAGGGGCGAGAGGGGGATACTTTATCATTCAATTACTCTTGAACTACAGTATTGGAGCAGCTGTTTTTGTCAAACATTACTATCCCTTTAAGCCCATTTTAATTGGCCTTACCTACTGGAAAGCATACACACACCTAATTATGAATGCAATAATACAAACACATAAATGCATCATCAATTACACAAACATGCAGCCACAAACATGCAGCACACCTGACATCACTGGATCCCAAGAAAGAGAAGACACTCACGTCATGCTCTATGTATAGACCATTTATTGGTAATAACAATAAAAAACAACTAAAATAAAAACAAGCAAGGATGATAATTTGAATATTAAGATACACTTATATTCTTGCAATGCTAGAGTTCTTCAAATAAGATCTATATAAACACAATCAGGTTGCTAGATCATAGGACCAGTTTGACTTGTACGGACAAGGATGATCTAAGCCTGAAGTTTACGTATTGATGGGATAGAGCATGATGGGGCTAGATAGTAGATACCAAATGATACAAAGTATTCCCACACCAGATTTCTACTTGGAAATTAAAGCCTGGTAAGAATTATGGGTTGGCTACTTGAAGGTATATTTAGGGAGATTATTTATATGTTTACAGCAAGATTATAAATGGGATCCAATATGAATTTCAAGATAAGTTGATTATGTCAAACACATATTCTTACTTTCTGTAAAAACAATGAGCATACACTTTATCAAGTTTATAGAGTTGATGTATTATACAGATATGCAAAACCTTTTGATAAGGCACCACGGGCTCGATTCTATTACCAGCGCTAAAAAAACACTAGGCTCTATGTTTTTTTAAGTCAGTTTTTGTTATCCTATTACCTGACTTGTGAAAACAAAATCAGCGGTAATTACACAAACTGCCAGTCAAAAAAAAGCCCATAGGAAACAATCAAAAACAATGTGCAAGTAGTATCCTTTACTCACACTCAGTATTAGCACTTGTTTTGTTTATACAAGTTAAGTTGGAAATTCTGCGCCTCAGAAATTGAGGAGTAGAAGCCATAACGACAGTTTCAAAACCATCATTGTTCGAACAAAAGCAGTGTAGAATACAGAATACAGCATAGAAATCCAACATAGAGTGCCCCCTTCGACATATTAACCCCCCTTTTAAAAGTCGACTACAGTGATTTTCTTTCACCACATTAATTCGACAAATTTTGTACTCGACACTTTAACCCCCCCTCCCCCCTTAAAAATTAGACTTACAGTGCTCCCATGACTTTCTTTCACCATTTATATCTGACATTTTTCTTCTTTTTTTTTTTCAACATGCCCTCGTATTTTGTATTGAAGATTAACCCTTTGAGTACAAGAGAGGTAGCAACACATTGCAATGTGTTTGCTACCCCTCTGGCACTCAAATGGTTAAAAGAATTAGTGGAAACAGTGCTCCTCAATATTAAATAAACCCATATCTTGATTCTATTTTTTTCTTTTATAGTCCTGTAAGAAGTTTATTGTAACATTAAATAGCGGTTATGTAGAGATATATTTATAAAGCAAATATACATAATATATATAATCAATATCTGCACAGGTGTTGTTAGAACCTTTAACCCCTAAAGTGCCAGGTGGGTACAATGTACGAGTGAGCACAGCTGTACCTGCTGTGCCACGCTCGTACATTTGACAGCTAAAATGCGGTCACTGCTTAAGCCGGTATGACCGGCTGGCAGTGGCCGCATTTCAGCTGAAATGCAGCCTGGCACTCTTGGGAGGACATGAGGATTACTCCTCATGTCCTCCCAGGTATGATCTCCCAGCCGATCGCGCTGGGAGATCAATATCGCCAAGGAAGAAGCTCTGAGAAACAGAGCTTCTCCCTCTTCCGCCCTCCTACCCCGAACTTCCGGGTAGGAGTGGGCGGGACCGGGGGAAACCTCCTAATATCATCAGTGACATGATCACCAATGACTTTAGGGAAGTTTCCCTTAGCCGATTCACTCCTACCGGTGGTAGGAGTGAAAGGCAGGAGAGCTTCTGCTCTCCTGCAGTCGCCAAATTGATCTCTCAGCCTATCGGCTGGGAGATCAATAACTGGGGGACACCAGGAGGGGTCCTGATGTCCCCCACGAGGTCTGAATAGATAAAAAAATAAAAAAAATAAAAAAAATGCAATAGTAACTCTGTGTGTGCCGCAGGGGTCCCCAGCACATTGCTTTGCAATGTGCTGGAGACCCCTGTAGCCCTCACAGGGTCATTTCTTTGGTTTTTTTTTTTTTTTTTTGAAAGACCTCATTGGGGGGATCAGGGGGGATCCTGATGCCCCTCAATGAGGTCTATTATTAAAAAAAAAAAAAAAAAATTTTAACCCTGTGTGTGCCACAGGGGGGTCCAATGCACCCCCCCTCCTGTGGCACACACAGGGCTTCTATCATTACTTTGTTACTAGAGATTGTTGGGGGGCCATCAGGATTGGTCCTGATGGCCTCCCAACAAGCTCTGATTACAAAGTAATAATTAAAAAAAAAATTAACCCTCTGAGTGCCAGAAGGGTCCAATGCATTGCTTTGCAATGTGCTGGAGACCCCTTTGGCACTCACAGGGTCACTTCTTTTGGGGGGATTTTTTTTTTTTTTGCAAGACCTCATTGGGGGGATCGGGGGGGGGGTTCCTGATGCCCCTCAATGAGGTCTATGATTAAAAAAATAATTTAAAAAAATTAACCCTGTGTGTGCCATGGGGGGGTTCCAATGCACCCTCCCCCCCTCCTGTGGCACACACAGGGCTTTTATCATTCCTTTGTTACTAGAGCTTGTTGGGGGGCCATCAGGATTGGTCCTGATGGCCCCCCAACAAGCTCTGATTACAAAGTAATAATAAAAAAAAAATTAACCCTCTGAGTGCCAGAAGGGTCCAATGCATTGCTATGCAATGCGCTGGAGACCCCTTTGGCACTCACAGGGACATTTATTTTGATTCCTTTTTTTTTTTTTTTTTTAAGACCTCATTGGGGGAATCAGAGGGGTCCTGATACCCACCAATGAGGTCCATAATAAAAAAAATGTAAAGAAAAAAAAATTAACCCTGTGTATGCCACAAGGGGGGCCAATGCAGCCCCCCTTCTGCGGCGCACACACAGGGCATTTATCATTACTTCGTTATCAGAGATTGTTGGGGGGCCATCATGATTGGTCCTGATGGCCCCCCAACAAGCTCTGATTACCAAGTAATGATAAAAAAAAAATTAACCCTCTGAGTGCCACAAGGATCCAATGCATTGCTTTGCAATGCGCTGGAGACCCCTGTGGCACTCTCAGGGTCCCTCTGTTTGTGGACATATATATATTTTTTTTACTAAGACCTCATTGGGGAGGGATCAGGGGGTCCTTATGCCCCTCAATGAGGTATATAATAAAAAAAAAAATTAAAACACAAATTAACCCTGTGTGTGCCACTAGGTGGGGAGTTCAATGCCGACCCCCTTCCTGTGGCACACACAGGACTTTTTATCATTACTTTGTGATCAGAGCTTGTTTGGTGGCCATCTGAATACAAAGTAACGGTAAAAAAAATTAACCCTTTGTGTGCCACAGGGGCCCAAATGCATTGCTTTGCAATCCACTGGACCACCCCCTTTATTTTTTATTTAGACCTCATTGTGTGGGTTCTGATGCCCCCAATGAGGTCTACACAAAAATATTGTGGGAAAAAGCCCCAAAAAATGCACATGCCACAGGAGGGAGGGGGTCCAACGCAGTGCTTTGTATGAGGGGACATACATTGCACACTGGTAGTCACAGATCTCCCATACACACTATCAAACACTGCCCCACCATCACCACCATCCTTGCTCCTCTGCTCATACCCACACACACTGCCTAATCCCTCACCCTCCCACATACTTTGTTACACTTGTAGTCACAGGTCCGCACGTACACCGGCTGACGCCCTAGCTTCTTTCATCTGTTAGCCATAAAATCACACATACACTGTTTGCTTTACCATTTCTGTTTCACTGGTAGCTACGCTCCTGTAGTGTAAATTGGTATGTCAACCCACAGCAGTGGGGTACCATTTTTCTTAGGCTGGCAAGAAGTCCTCCTAGGAAATCCCACGCCATTGAACCATTTTAGTATCTTTGAAGTGACTGATGTGTAAAACAAATTTTTTTTTCCTGTAGCACCACATTCTGGAAATAGTTGTGCCAACTAACTTAGGGGTAAAAAGGCAAGTGACCCCTCATTAGATGCGGCAGGTTGTCTTCTTTCCAAAATGGTATGGTTTATCTACCTTTTCTTCAATTCTGAAGGTGTTATAGTCATTTTTGTACAGGCAAGTCAGGTTTGAGAAAATGTTAGAAACATCAGAGGTTGTAGTAGGTGTAGTTTTCTACTTCTAGCACCCCCTAAGGTAGTTCAACTCATACCAATGGGATGTCATTTGACTCCTAAGAGCACTTGCAAACAAATGCAGTTGAAAATTCCATGGTTTTCACAGCGCTCCATATATTTGAAGGGGCAGAAATGTAAAAAAATGCAATTTTTTTCCTATATCGCCTCCTTCTGGAAACATTTATGCACACCAGTATTGGGGTAAGAAGGCAAGTTACCCCTCATTAGATGCGGCAGGTTGTCTTCTTTCCAAAATGGTATGGTTTATCTACCTTTTCTTCAATTCTGAAGGTGTTATAGTCATTTTAGTACAGGCAAGTCAGGTTTGAGAAAATATTAGAAACATCAGAGGTTGTAGTAGGTGTAGTTTTCTACTTCTAGCACCCCCTAAGGTAGGTCAACTCATATCAATGGGGTGTCGTTTGACTCCTAAGAGCACTAGCTAATGAATGCAGTTGAAAATTCCATGGTTTTTACAAAGTTCCATACATTTGAAGGGGCAGAAATGTAAGAAAATGCCTTTTTTTTCACTAGCGCCACCTCCTGGAAGCATTTGTGCATACCAGCCTTTGAGTAAGAAGGCAAGTGACCCCTCATTAGATGCGGAAGCTTGTTTTCTTTCCAAAATGGCATTGTTTCTCTACCTTTTCTGCATATCTATTATGGTTATAACCATTTTAGTGCAAGCAGATAATTTCAAAAACAAAAGTGTCCGGTTTACGTACGTGTTCCTAGCACCCACATATTGTATGTTAACCCACACAAATAGGCTACCATTTTTCTCATGTTGGTAGCAGGTACTGAATACAGAAGGAAATGTTATGGTTTTCAAAGATTTTAGTATTTTAGAAGTGGTGTAAATGTAAAATAACATGTATTTATTACCATAGCGCCACCTTTTGGAAATATTTGTGCACTTCAGCCCAGGGGGTAGAAAGGCAATTGACCCCTCAATTGATGTGGGAGAATGTCTACTTTCCAAAATGGTATACCTTTTATACCTTTCCTTCATGTCTCTAACAGTTATGGACATTTTAGTACAAGCCGCCATTTTCGAAGAAGCAAACAGGTAGGTGTAGTGATGTGCTTCTGGCACCCCTAAGGTAGGTCGACTCATTCCAGTGGGGTGTCATTTTTCTCCTAAGAGCACTAGCTAATGAATACAGTTGGAAATGCCATGGTTTTCACAAATTTCAGTACATTTGAAGGGGCAGAAATGTAAGAAAATGCCTTTTTTTTTCATTAGCGCCACCTTCTGGAGGCATTTGTGCACTCCAGGCTTGGGGTAACAAGGCAAGTCACCCATCATTAGATGCGGCAGGGTGTCTTCTTTTCAAAATGGCATGGTTTGTGTACCCTTTCTTCACTTCTGTAGTTGTTATAACCATTTGTGTACAGACAAGTAATGTTTGAGAAAATGTTAGAAAAATTAGAGTTTGTAGTAGGTGTCGTTTTGCACTTCTAACGCCCCCTGAGGTAGTTAAACTCATACCAATGGGGTGTCATTTTTCTCCTAAGAGCGCTAGCTAATGAATACAGTTGGAAATGCCATTGTTTTCACAAATTTCAGTACATTTGAAGGGGCAGAAATGTATGAAAATGCCATTTTTTTCCTATAGTGCCACCTTCTGGAAGCATTTGGGCACAACAGGCTTGGGGTAAGAAGGCAATTCACCCCTCATTTGATGCGGCAGGTTGTCTTCTTTCCAAAATGGTATGGTTTGTGTACCCTTTCTTCACTTCTGTAGTTGTTATAACCATTTGTG
The DNA here is from genome assembly GCA_037306005.1 of Rhinophrynus dorsalis. Classification (NCBI taxonomy): domain Eukaryota; kingdom Metazoa; phylum Chordata; class Amphibia; order Anura; family Rhinophrynidae; genus Rhinophrynus; species Rhinophrynus dorsalis. The sequence continues at coordinate 123,061,058 of CM074721.1, forward strand.
TACAGACAAGTAATGTTTGAGAAAATGTTAGAAAAATTTGAGGTTGTAGTAGGTGTCGTTTTGCACTTCTAGCGCCCCCTGAGGTAGTTAAACTCATACCAATGGGATGTCAGTTTTCTCCTAAGAGCACTAGCTAATGAATACAGTTGGGAATGCCATGGTTTTCACAAATTTCTGTACATTTGAAGGGGCAGAAATGTAAGAAAATGCCTTTTTTTTCATTAGCGCCACCTTCTGGAGGCATTTGTGCTCTCCAGACTTGGGGTAACAAGGCAAGTCACCCATCATTAGATGCGGTAGGGTGTCTTCTTTTCAAAATGGTATGGTTTGTGTACCCTTTCTTCACTTCTGCAGTTGTTATAACCATTTGGGAACAGACAAGTAATGTTTGAGAAAATGTTAGAAACATTTGAGGTTGTAGTAAGTGTCATTTTGCACTTCTAGCGCCCACTGAGGTAGTTGAACTCATACCAATGGGGTGTCATTTTTCTCCTAAGAGCGCTAGCTAATGAATACAGTTGGAAATGCCATGGTTTGCACAAATTTCAGTACATTTGAAGGGGCAGAAATGTAAGAAAATGCCTTTTTTTTCCATTAGCGCCACATTCTGGAGGCATTTGTGCACTCCAGGCTTGGGGTAACAAGGCAAGTCACCCATCATTAGATGCGGCAGGGTGTCTTCTTTTCAAAATGGTATGGTTTGTGTACCCTTTCTTCACTTCTGTAGTTGTTATAACCATTTGTGTACAGACAAGTAATGTTTGAGAAAATGTTAGAAAACTTTGAGGTTGTAGTAGGTGTCGTTTTGCACTTCTAGCGCCCCCTGAGGTAGTTAAACTCATACCAATGGGGTGTCATTTTTCTCCTAAGAGCACTAGCTAATGAATACAGTTGGAAATGCCATGGTTTTCACAAATTTCAGTACATTTGAAGGGGCAGAAATGTAAGAAAATGCCTTTTTTTTCCATTAGCGCCACCTTCTGGGGGCATTTGTGCACTCCAGTCTTCGGGTAACAAGGCAAGTCACCATCATTAGAGGCGGCATGGTGTATTCTTTTCAAAATGGTATGGTTTGTGTACCCTTTCTTCACTTCTGTAGTTGTTATAACCATTTGTGTACAGACAAGTAATGTTTGAGAAAATGTTAGAAAAATTTGAGGTTGTAGTAGGTGTCGATTTGCACTTCTAGCGCCCCCTGAGGTAGTTAAACTCATACCAATGGGTGTCATTTTTCTGCTAAGAGCACTAGCTAATGAATACAGTTGGAAATGCCATGGTTTGCACAAATTTCAGTACATTTGAAGGGGCAGAAATGTATGAAAATGCCATTTTTTTCCTATAGTGCCACCTTCTGGAAGCATTTGGGCACAACAGGCTTGGGGTAAGAAGGCAATTCACCTCTCATTTGATGCGGCAGGTTGTCTTCTTTCCAAAATGGTATGGTTTGTGTACCCTTTCTTCACTTCTGTAGTTGTTATAACCATTTGTGTACAGACAAGTAATGTTTGAGAAAATGTTAGAAAAATTTGAGGTTGTAGTAGGTGTCGTTTTGCACTTCTAGCGCCCCCTGAGGTAGTTAAACTCATACCAATGGGGTGTCATTTTTCTCCTAAGAGCGCTAGCTAATGAATACAGTTGGAAATGTCATGGTTTGCACAAATTTCAGTACATTTGAAGGGGCAGAAATGTAAGAAAACGCCTTTTTTTTTCCATTAATGCCACCTTCTGGAGGCATTTGTGCACTCCAGTCTTCAGGTAACAAGGCAAGTCACCCATCATTAGATGCAGCAGGGTGTCTTCTTTTCAAAATGGTATGGTTTGTGTACCCTTTGTTCACTTCTGTAGTTGTTATAACCATTTGTGTACAGACAAGTAATGTTTGAGAAAATGTTAGAAAAATTTGAGGTTGTAGTAGGTGTCGTTTTGCACTTCTAGCGCCCCCTGAGGTAGTTAAACTCATACCAATGGGGTGTCATTTTTCTCCTAAGAGCACTAGCTAATGAATACAGTTGGAAATGCCATGGTTTGCACAAATTTCAGTACATTTGAAGGGGCAGAAATGTATGAAAATGCCATTTTTTTCCTATAGTGCCACCTTCTGGAAGCATTTGGGCACAACAGGCTTAGGGTGAGAAGGCAATTCACCCCTCATTTGATGCGGCAGTTGTCTTCTTTCCAAAATGGTATGGTTTGTGTGCCCTTTCTTCACTTCTGTAGTTGTTATAACCATTTGTGTACAGACAAGTAATGTTTGAGAAAATGTTAGAAAAATTTGAGGTTGTAGTAGGTGTCGTTTTGCACTTCTAGCGCCCCCTGAGGTAGTTAAACTCATACCAATGGGGTGTCATTTTTCTCCTAAGAGCGCTAGCTAATGAATACAGTTGGAAATGCCATGGTTTGCACAAATTTCAGTACATTTGAAGGGGCAGAAATGTAAGAAAATGCCTTTTTTTTTCATTAGCGTCACCTTCTGGAGGCATTTGTGCACTCCAGGCTTGGGGTAACAAAGCAAGTCACCCATCAATAGATGCGTCAGGGTGTGTTCTTTTCAAAATGGTATGGTTTGTGTACCCTTTCTTTACTTCTGTAGTTGTTATAACCATTTGTGTACAGACAAGTAATGTTTGAGAAAATGTTAGAAAAATTTGAGGTTGCAGTAGGTGTCGTTTTGCACTTCTAGCGCCCCCTGAGGTAGTTGAACTCATACCAATGGGGTGTCGTTTTTCTCCTAAGAGCGCTAGCTAATGAATACAGTTGGAAATGCCATGGTTTGCACAAATTTCAGTACATTTGAAGGGGCAGAAATGTAAGAAAATGCCTTTTTTTTCCATTAGCGCCACCTTCTGGAGGCATTTGTGCACTCCAGGCTTGGGGTAACAAGGCAAGTCACCCATCATTAGATGCGGCAGGTTGTCTTCTTTCCAAAATGGTATGGTTTGTGTACCCTTTGTTCACTTCTGTAGTTGTTATAACCATTTGTGTACAGACAAGTAATGTTTGAGAAAATGTTAGAAAAATTTGAGGTTGTAGTAGGTGTCGTTTTGCACTTCTAGCGCCCCCTGAGGTAGTTAAACTCATACCAATGGGGTGTCATTTTTCTCCTAAGAGCACTAGCTAATGAATACAGTTGGAACTTCCATGGTTTGCACAAATTTCAGTACATTTGAAGGGGCAGAAATGTAAGAAAATGCCTTTTTTTTCCATTAGCGCCACCTTCTGGAGGCATTTGTGCACTCCAGGCTTGGGGTAACAAGGCAAGTCACCCATCATTAGATGCGGCAGGGTGTCTTCTTTTCAAAATGGTATGGTTTGTGTACCCTTTCTTCACTTCTGTAGTTGTTATAACCATTTGTGTACAGACAAGTAATGTTTGAGAAAATGTTAGAAAAATTTGAGGTTGTAGTAGGTGTCGTTTTGCACTTCTAGCGCCCCCTGAGGTAGTTAAACTCATACCAATGGGGTGTCATTTTTCTCCTAAGAGCACTAGCTAATGAGTACAGTTGGAAATGCCATGGTTTTCACAAATTTCAGTACATTTGAAGGGGCAGAAATGTAAGAAAATGCCTTTTTTTTCATTAGCGCCATCTTCTGGAGGCATTTGTGCACACCAGGCTTGGGGTAAGAAGGCAAGTTACCCCTCATTAGATGCGGCAGGTTGTCTACTTTTCTGAAATATATAGTTTTATATAGTTATTCCACTGTTTTAGGGTAGTTTTACCACAAAAACCCTAGAATGCGCATATTAGTTTATAAAGTTGAAAATGTCATTTTGCGCTGCTGGTGATTAGGGCTCTAAGCTAGCCATGGACTTAGGTAAAACTATACAAATTTGGTATTTTTTTACTCGGGGGACTTGGGGCTTTTTCAAATAATTGAAACTTTTTCAATCAAGGTAAATGTTTTTGATATATATTATGTGATTTTAGGAAAATGAGTAAATTTTCACTTTTTTTTGTCATTATGACATCATAGCTTTTTGCACGATGTAAAATTCTCTTCATGTAAGGTACCACGAGAAAGCTCAATTCGGTCTGAAAAAAACAATATATAGTTTTCCATATTTAACTAAAAATCCCCAGAGGAAATCAAGCATAAACAGAAGGATAGCAAAAATGCTGAAAAAGTGTCTGGCCTGCAGGGTACAGGAAATTGCCCAAGCCTCTGTCACTGAAGGGGTTAAGTCCTCATATAAAATGATGTATTGAGCTGACCAACATTATTTTGGAGATACGGGTCATGTTGAGGAGATTCATATCTCCTGTGAGACAGAATATGTTTGAACTTCAAGTCATTATCAACAAACTCTATTTTATTAGATCAGCTCTTCTAAATTCCATTATCTGTATAAGCCACCCTTACACTGCTGATCCCTTGTGAGCCCTAAGCTGTAGAAGCCTCAGAGTTCTCACATACAGTGTGTATGTATGGATTGCTGCCAAAAGCCAACAATAAGTTCCAATCAGCTCTTGCAACAAAATATTCTTGAGCACACTGACCGAATACCTCAGCACCGACACTTATACAGCTCTTAACAGTTCAGTAAAAAAAGGTAGACTTCTCCAGCTCTTAACAGTTCAGTAGAAAAAGGGTAGTATACAGCTCTTAACAGTTCAGTAGAAAAAGGGTAGTACTTACACTAAGTGCCACACTGTGTGAACAAATGCTGTGGAAATGGACATATCTCACTGACACTAGTACTATTAAGAGGACTCATACAGGTTTGTGATAATATATTAATTTACTTTAATATTTATATTAAGATATATTATATTGTTTGTTTAAGAGTAATGCTGATGGTGTACAGAGAATACAGCACCCCTTCTGGTTATACTTACTTGCAACTTACATGTGAAAAGCAATTTTTGCCCACATCAATTGGGTATTAAGATACTGCGCTACACCATAATACTGTCACCATCTCAGCCACTCAACCCTCTGGTTCACCTAAAGTGAGACAGATTAAAGATCTTGAAAGAGTAGATTCTGGCCAGTCGAAGCACCATAGGAATTATATATAAAAACAAAACAAAAAAACAGTAGCAGCTTATTCAATATGATCTGATTTTTATGAGGGATTTACATGTGTAGCCAAAACAACACCTAATATTTGTAAACATATACCCAAAGACACTACTGAACATAATATATGCCATCACTTCTATTTAAAACAATCCAAAAATAAGACAAAAAAACTCCAAGTCATTTACTTTGAATTTTACATTCAGCTACAACAACAAAGGTACTTTTGAACTTTTAAGGGGGTTTATACCAGTCATGTAGATATTAAAAATTGCCTATCAACTGTGAAAGGCTGTTCTTCAGTGCTTGACCAATGTTGTATTTCATTCTAACCCCCAATCCATTCCCATAGCTGGGAACATTTACAATAGAGTCACCCGGAGATCTTTGTTTTATTAACCTTTAAAGCTCAGGAACAGGTCAAATTTATTAACCATTTGACTGCCAGAAGGGTACACAATGCATTGCTTTACAATGTGTTGCCTACCCATCTGGCACTCAAAGGGTTCTTAAAAAAGAATACACTTAGCAGCCAACACTGGCTGGACTAGAGAGGTGCCCAGATTCTCTGCTCCACTCCTCAGATCCTCATGTAAAGCTGACCTAATAAAGCTGCTGTTCCATGCCACTGTATATTTGTTATCAGCACATTACATAGGCTCTCTGAGGCCACCTACCTGCAGATGTGTGCTAGTGCAGGAACCATTATTGTATGAGCCTGACACAAAAGTACGGGAGCCATTGATAATAACTTAAAAGCTGCTCAGGAGCATCTAATGCAGTTTTTACCCGGAGAATGTAATGTTTCACCCGGAGACCTGGAGACAGTGCCCTAAATCCGGAGTCTCCGGCTGAAAGCCAGCAAGTTCCCAGGTATGTTCATTCCTCAATCACGATTTAAAAACCATCTATCCAGTAACCAAAGCATGCTGCCTTAGTGTTATTCTCAATTCTAACTTGATATTCTTCCCAATATCCAAGCTGTAACCAAAACCAACTGCTTCGTCCTGAAAAATATTGCCAGAATATAGCTCTTCTTCTGTAGGCCAACCGCAAAAACTCTCACTCAGGCCCTCATTCTCTCTATATATGTGATTATTGCAACATTCTACTCTCTGGTCTTCCTTCAGCTCATCTTTCTCTGCTTCAGGCTGTTCTCAATTCAATTGAAATAACTACCATTGATCACAGATACCTCCCCTCTCATCTGCTCCTGAAATTTCTCTCTTGGCAATCCTCTCCTCTCCTTTACGTCGCTTTCTTCTTTGGCACCCTATTACATTTCTGCACTTATCTCCGGCTACACCCCTTCCGGTCACCTATGTCCTTCTCAAGGGTTCTTTCTGTCCTTTTCTTAAAAAACTAAAGCCATCTCCTAGCTGAAATCATTTTTAATGGCTGCCCCTCAACTTTGGAATGCCCTCCCTGTCACTATTCACAATAATCCGTGCTCATCACTTTCAAACATCTCCTAAAAACCTACCTACCAAGGAGGCACCTCTGTAACAATGTTCACCTTGTGTGCACTGACAGTAACATTAAAATCATTCTGAACTACACTTACTGAAGCCTTATGAGTGCATGAGTGCAGTTATGAATGTTCGCCTTCTGTCTCTGTATGTTGTCATGATTTCTAATTAGATTGTAAGTTATTTGGGGCAGGTTTGTCTTCCCCATGTATGATTCCCTTTGCTGCAGTTCTTCCTCTGCTAATAATGCAATGATCATACTTTAGCATGATGCTCTCAACCCTGTCCTGTATTTTTGTATTGTACTATTACTATAGAGTTATATAAATAAAGAAACATATATACATACATTTTTGAATGACTGGTTTCAATCTCAGCCAAGTGTATTCTAAAATCTGCAAAGCTTGTGATTGACTTGGAGTTTTATTATTTACTCCACTGCTGAACTTTATCTCAATGAAATAGATAGCTCAAGTAATCTGCCAATAACAGACTGTATGTTTCTAATATGACATACATTGACAAATGCAACATTTGTGATTTCTGACAATAAAAACATTTTGACTGAGCACATTTAACTGAATACATTTTAATGACTTTTTAATATTTTGCGTATCCAGAATTTCTAATAGTACTCCTCAACTGAGGACACTATAGAAATGAAAAGCGTAGGTGGCCCTGAGAAAGGTTGTTGAAACCTTTAAAGCAGAACTACCACCCAATAATAACATTGCACCACATAAGTGCCGATCTGGTGACTAGCTACTCAGGAGCGCTAGTCGCCAGAATTATTATCTGATTAAAGAGAAATCGCTATTCTTCCAAGACTGACAGCAAGATGGAGCACGGACATCTTGCCATAGGATCTAGGAGGCATTGCTAGGAGCTGGCCGACTCCAAAAGGGTCTGACAGTGCAGGCGCACGGACTTCACTATGGAAAGATGTCCGCGCTCCATCCTGCTGTCAATCTTGGAATAATAGCGATTTCTCTTTAATGAGGTAATAATTCTGGCGACTACCGCTACTGAGCAGCTAGTCGCCAGATGGGTAATTATGTGGTGCAATGTTATTATTGGGTGGTAGTTCTGCTTTAATTTAAACTGAATTTCTTTTTTCTTATGCCTTTTCTAAAACCTGAGAATATACCCTAGGAATAAGTTATCCATAACTAGTTTAACAGATAAATTTAAATATGTGACCTTCATGCAGAAAACAAACTTCTGTCTTGTCTGGGTCCCTACTCTTTATCAGATTGTAAAGTGAATCAAGTACTGCAAGTACTGCAAAAGGCAACAAATGCAAATAAAAATACTATATTTATATAACTGTGATAAACAAATTAAAAGCTAGTTATTCCTAGAGTATAATTTCCCTTCAAACATATTTCAGTTTGGTGCCCTTAATACAAGTTTAGCCATTTCCAGAATTCAATTTATTGTGACATAGATGAGACAGTTTGCTAATACCACAATTCGTGTGAACAAATTATTAAATGTATCAAACTATAACTCACTTTAAAATCTAGCTCTAGCATAAATTTAGTCACTGAAAACCCATTCATAATAATCAATGATACATGGTTATTATGTTTGCACAAGTCAGCAAATACAATTCCTTATTGGGAACTAAACACTTGCTTTTGCCTAGCAAAATAAATTCCCCTTTCCATTAACATCTAAAGGCTCATAGAGTGAATGCTTGTTTGTTGATGTTTGTGAATGTTACCTACTCATTGTGTTCAATCACTAAGAACACTTTCTACAGGTCATAGTATTATAGTCTTCTTTTTTTTTACAGGCATACAATTATGTTCCACTATTGAAGAACTTTTCAATACTTATTTAAAAATACAATTTGCTTAGTATTTCTTGTTTGGGGTGTGTAGTCTTGATAGCAGCAAATTGAGAACAATTAGTGTTAGAATTTGAGTAGACGGCGAGGGCAGACATTTATATCATTAACAGCTCTTAGCTGGTGATAATTGGATTCAGCAAGTCATTGTTTGGGAAATGTCATGCTTATGCCTAAAATACTCATTCACTCCCCAAAACAAATAGAAAAGATACAACCAATATTTAAATTTTTGGTGATCTGTGATCAGAGCCGGTTTAAGCCTCCATAGGGCCCTTGCTTGTTTGCCCATTGTCTTTTTGGTTAGAGGTACTAGTAACTACTTAAGAAATGGCAAAATTCATGTTTTAACCCCTTGGATGCCAGTGATGTCACTAAAGTGTTGAAAAAAAATGCACTGGGAACTGCCCTGGTGCGCAAGAGGGGTTAAATATATTAAAACCTTACAACAGAGCTTATAATTGAAATGGTGCCACTACACAAGTGTTTCCACAGAGCTTACAACTGAGATGAGGCTACTATGTGTCTTATAAACCATGGTTTCATAATAAATTAGTAGGCTGTTGCCAATACATTACACTTAATCCCATGGTTGTTGGATCCCAGGATCTGGGATATAATATCCAAGAGGTTAACTGTAATGTTTTACCAACAGCCCACTGTTTTTATTATGGAAATATGCACACACACACACACACACACACACACACGCACACACACACGCACACACACACATATAAACAGTCTTTGCACTCAGGATAGGGGGCTCAGAGTGTTTGGGGGCTGAAATAGAGAATAGTTGTCTTCTGGGGACTGGCAGACTGGAATGAAGATTACAGGCTGAAAGAAAGGATGGGATTTTAAGAATATGGAAGAGGCCGATATTCAGATTGGGGGGATTGGGATAAATGATGGGGTGTCTGAGAGAATGGATGATGGCAGAGAGAATGGATGGGGGCAAAGAGAAAGAATAGGGGACTGAGAGACCTCGACACTTCGTTCTTGTTATGGAGATAGTCAGACCAACAGAAGGAGGGAACATACACCAGTAGGAGAGAGATGTTAGCGCAGGCAAACAAGTATAGGGCCCGCAAAGCATAGAAGCTGATGGTGATGATTCGGAATATATATTATAAATATTATATTGTGATGTCTTTCAATTAGTACTCATAATACCGGAATGACAACTGTCATGAAAAGGCTGTTATAGCTCACAATAGCCCCCACCAAGGAAAATGTATACATTTTGGAGAGAAAAAAAAGAATAGCATTAAGTTTATTAAAGATATATAGTAATAAACCCAAAAACTACAGCCACAGGAGTAAAAACCTATATATACCAATGGATAATGCACACTCTTCAATACAATATCTAGTGAGCTAAACCTCCATATCCACACATATGTGAATGGATTATGACCATCCTATATAATAATTTGCTGAATCGTGTGTAATGACGCAGTCATGCGCAGTAGAGACTGCCCGCACCACGGCTGTAGCTGTGGTGCAGGCAGTCTCTACTACGCATGACTGCCCCGCGACCATCTGGCAGTGGCACTGTGGCCTGTGTAACGGGCTCTTCAACTAGTAAAGAGTAAAAAGTAAGAAAATCCTTATTATAAAGCATGTCCACCAGGTGGTCCGACCCCCCATATATCAGAACACATCAAAATCATTGACATTTTTACTTGTCATATTTATCAGCATCCTTACTGGTTTTTGATGTGCTCTGATATATGGTCAGTCGGACCTCCTGGTGTACATGCCTTACAGTTGGGATCCTTTTATTCTTTCCATTCATATATGTGTGGTGTAGATATGGAGGTTTAGATTGTATATTATCCATCGGTATATATAGGTTTTTATTCCTGTGGCTGCAGTTCTTTAGGTTTATTACTGGATATCCTTAATACACTTTATGCTATTCTGTTCTTATTTTTTTTCTCTAACATTTATAAATTGAAATGGATTTGAGCTTCCCACTGAATGAAGATTATAATTATTTTAACCCTTTGAGTGTCAGAGGGGTATGCAACGTACACGCATTTCATACACCTCTGACATTCAAAGGGTTAATAGTTAATACTACACAAAATCTATGGGAACATTTTGAGTCCTACCTATACACTATTATTGTGCAGTGTGCAGAATGTCTTCAGCCGGCTCAGTCTGCTGGCAACACTTAATGGCTGTCATTTGTCTTGTGGTCTGAGTTCTCCTGACAATCTATCTCCCTCTCCAAAGAGATAAACTTTGACTGGAGTCATCCCTGGTGGTCCAGAGGAATGTGCTGTGTTAGCCGCTCCTTCGCGGTCCTATGTCTTTGAAATAATGCAGAGTGCCAAGAGATGACTTCATATCCCAGCGCTCTGCATTATCACAGACAGCTGACAGCGCGGGAGTTGCGTGTAGAGGTCACATCCTTATCTTCGATATATCTGCATACCTCATTAAAATATGACAAATGATGTCCCTTATCTTCGACATACCTCTTCAACTCCTCTTTTTATGAACAAATGGACTCAAGCTGCTTTTTGTCAATGACCTGGTTTAGTAGGAGGAGTCCTACTCAAGCCAGTCATTGATAAAAAAAAGCAGACAGCTTGAGTAGGAAGGAGAGGAAGGCAGTAATAGTCTTCCTGTTTACCGCATTAATCACCTATCCTATTGGATAGGTGATCAATGCCAGGGGGCACCAGGAGGGGTTCTGATGCCCCTCCGCAAGGTCTGATTTTATTTTACAGTCATAAAAACTGCACTGTGTTTTTTTTTGTTTTTTTTAAAGAATAACACAGTTTAATGTGTAAATTAACCATCTGAGTGCCAGAGGGGTACGCAACACACTGCAAAGCAATGCGTTGTGTAACCCTCTGGCACTCAAAGGGTTAACAATGTGAGCCAACATATGTCAGATTTTAATGGGGATGACAGATATGTCAAAGATAAAGGGCATAATTTGTTGTATTTTAATGGGGCAGAGGGATATGTCGACGATAAGGGATATCATATGCCAAATTTTAATTGTGTGGCAGCATGTTGAATATAAGTATTGTGAGGTAACATCACCATAGGGATTTGTGGCTAGCAGTAGGCAAGGGGGAAAAGCTGGAGAGGTTCAGACAATGTACATGGGAATCTGTGAGTACCAATGGGCACGGGAAGAAGTCTGGGGGCCAGGAAGTGTACTTAAGGTTGTGTGGCTACCAGTGGGCAAGGGAACAAGACTGAGGGGCCATTGATAGCCCCAGTCTTGTTCCTTTGGGAGTGCCCAGCATGTAATATATTTGATAAAGAGCTAACAGGATATTTGTGTAGTACGTGCTGTAATTTGTTAACCCTTTGAGTGCCACATGGGTAAGAAATGCACATCCTTATGGCACTCAAAGGAATAAGGAAGTGATGTTGTCCATGGTGCTGGACGTTTTCTCTCCTCTACCCTACTAGCCAACTGGGGCAGCAGAGAGAATGCTGTCAGACTTCAGGACTGTCATAGTTTGACAATCCTGTATCCTAATGGGGACTCTCTCCTCCCCCTCCCTTTTATCCCTAAATTTTAGTGAATATGGCTATGTGTGTGTACATTGAAATGTCAAAGTGCTTTGAACACATTGATAAAATCATATCATATACATATTATGGTGAAGTGTTAAGGTTAAGACCCAGCGGTGCTTTTCACAAGTTATTTTCACCCATTTTACAGCATTCTACAACTTGGATGTGTCCATGCGTTGAGAGAATCCAGGTGTCTGCATACCTGGTATGCATGGTATGGGTCCACCATACAGGCTTTTCACATGGGCGATATGTGCAAAGTTTTCAATGACTGGCCAACTCATGGGGGCATCATCCAATAATACATGTCCTGATGCCCATTTGGGCAGACTATGCCTCCATCAAGAATGTGTTGCTGAAGTAACCCAGGATCAAAGAGATAAGCAAGCACAGGCAGTGAACTTCACCATCTCTGGTTAAATTTACTGAGTATGAAAAAGGTAATTAGTCTTGTTTGCATTTTTTTCTAGTCCACTTCAAAGAGACCTTTCCAGATCCAAGAGTATAATTTATGGTCCACACTGCTATATATTAAAATGATGTGCATGTGTGTTTAAAGTTCTGTATTGTACATTCAGCTTTCATTCTTATTATGCCTGAAGAAGAGACCAACAGCTTCTTGAAAGTTTGCATCCTAGAGCCACTCAGACATGGTATAATTTTTACTCTACTAGTTTCCTACATATTTAATAGTGCTAACCCTGTGGTTGGAACATTTTTAAAATGCTATATATAAAATATAATTGGAAAATATTCTATTACCTTTGAAGGTTTGCATGCCATCATATGTTTTACATCACCTCTGGACCCACAGTTCTATCAGCATAAGTTAGAAACAATAAGAAAGAATTTGGCAGTTCGAGCCTGGACCATGTAACATCTCAAAATTACTTTCCCATAAAGTTCAAAATGGTTAATACATTTAGAAGCTCTAGGTCAAATAGAGTTTCTTCCAATCAGTCATTACAAATGATCCAAAATATTAATCCAAAACTGAATTATCTTGGTAACATGTGGATGGCATAATCCTCTTGTCAATTTTGAGACTGTATATACATACCTGGGAACTCTCCGGATTCGCCCCGGAGACTCCGGTTCTGACAGAGATTTACCAGGTCTCCGGGGCAGAAGCTGATTCCTCCGGATATGGGGAGTTTCTATTGAAACTCTACCCACTTACACTCTTTCTCCCGCTGTTCCTCCGTCCCCAGCCTTCTGTGTGACATTTTTAACCCTTTGAGTGCCAGAGTGGTACTGAATGCAATGCATTCCGTACCACTCTGAAACTGAAAGGGTTAAGCACCCCCCCGCTCGTGTCAAGCCCCGCCCCTTTTTGACGCGATTAGCGTCATTTTTGTCACCCCCTGCTGAACAGAGGACTCCCCTCCGGGTAGCCCTCAGCTGGAAGTTCCCAGGTATGTGTATATAATATTTCTATAATTGAAAAATATGTGAATAAATGTTTACCTGCTTTTGAGTTTGCCAGTACAGACCAGGATTCTATTTTTTCAGAATTCCATTCCATCTGGAACTTTTTACAGTGCAGCTGTTTTTGCAGTTCTGCAATCACATTATGGCTGACAACCTTCAGCTGAATTGGCTATATTATAAAAAGAAAAATCCATACTGCCTGGGAATCCCTGTGATGTGCTGAAAAACACTACAAAATGATCCCAAAACAAGTCTTAAGAAGCACAAATGAAGTAGCCAGATACTAACCAATTCCCATGGGCTGGATTAGGCAGGAGAAACCACAGGTCAAAAGCTTACATCACCCCTGTCTGATCCCCATTGTGCCTAAACACCCTTGCTTAACCCATCCATTGCTGGACTGCAACTATCTCAATACAATAGCAAAATGGGGTAACTGACATATAAAAAAAACAAATAAAAAAAACACTCCCTGCCATCATTCTATCCAAACATATATTTAATCCCTCCTTTGCAGGATCAGGTAGAATTAGCCACACTAGCCATGGAGGGCTTAAGTGCCTTCCTTTAATGAAAAAAACAACTAATATGGGGTTTCTTGACCACATCTTTTTTTGCACTCTCCTTCCTGATGTTATCAATATGGAGTGATGGGTGTGGATAACATTATGTCACAAATAAATGGATGCAGCCACACTCACTTAAAGGCAGTGGAAAAATATGCATAAAAAGCTTCTTCTTTATTTAGACAATTAAAATAAGTTTTCCAGTAGATGAAGGTAACAAGAGCGGGACATGGATGAAGATATTTGGTGCAAGCTGGCACCGTCTAACGCATTTCACACTCTACTGCGCTTAATCATAGACTCGGAACAAGCCAAAAGCCAATATGTTAAATAGAAACAGTTACACATCGGATTGGCTAAAAGCCAGAAGTTAAAAATAATGTAACACCAAATGTCTTCATCCACTTCACAATTCAAACAATATAAGATCGACTGATCTGGATACCAGCAACAAGCGCTGATGCCTTAAAGGAACAGATACACATACTATAGCAAACTGCAAAAAGTGCAACTCCATGTATATGATACAACCAAATAGGGGGCAACACATTTGGGTGAATGTCGGTCAGACAGCATCATGGGAGTAGATACACATCACCCCTCAAAATTTGATTTATAAATTCCCATAAAATAACAAAAAACTAAATAAAAACTGAATAAATAAATAAAGATAATCATAATTAGGAAATAATAACAATCATAATAACAAACAGAAATAATAATAATTATGATTATATGTATCTATATATATATATATATATATATATATATATATATAGCCATCATGTTATTCCGTTATGTGTCACCGTTGTCCACAAGCACATAATTATGTGTCACAAAGGCACACATCCACCTGTGGACAACTACAATATGCAAATGGAGAAGCACATGTGACCCGCTCAGGACTAGAAAGAAGTCAGAGATTCATTCAAATGGAAGCAGTACTGGAATATTCAAAACCAAAAACAAACACTCATATAACCACCAAATAATTGGGCAAAAATTTATAAAGACACAGTACTTAGCTCCCAGATGGTAACATTATGTGGACCTTCCAAACAGAAACTAGATCAACTATTTACAGGAGCCATCAGAAAATATGACTGGAACCTTCTCTCAGTTTGCCTATAAAAAGGGCTGTATTCAACAAGATAACTCCAGCGGCAAGCAAAACAGCCACATTCTGATGTCACACTCTTAACCCTTTGAGTGCCAGAGGGGTACGCAATGCATTGCAAAGCAATGCATTGTGTACCCCTCTGGCAGTCAAAGGGTTAACCCTTTGGGTACCAGAGAAGTATCCAATGCATTGCAGTCAAAATGTTAAGAGTCACCCTGCACACCTGTGCAACAAGTATCTCTCCAAAGTGAACAATCATATATATGTAGATATATAAGCAACCACATATAAGTGTGGTGCAGAATAGTAACACATAGATATAACAGAGAATCAAAAAGCCCTTTCCCAAATCTAAAATCCAATGCAATCCCTCAGATAGATATCAAGTTTCTGTGCACCAACACTAACCAAAACACCACATATGTCTCAAATGGCATCAGCACACCCCACAGAGAAAATAAGAGAGAATAGGGGTACCCCCCACACAAACCTACAATAAGGAGTGCAAGCACATATTCCAAGTTGAAATAACATGTGTGCAAACTCTCCACACAAAAGCGTTTATGCATGAATAGCCCAACTCATAACCTAATTATTAGCCAAACCCACACATTTTGAAACAATTTTAACATAGCAAAAAATATTAGCTGAATAGTCAAAAATACAAGTCCATAAACAATGCAAAATGTGTCCTGTTATTTAGATGTGGGTGGCATTACAAAGCATAATTTGATCAAGTGCTATTTTAGACAGCATGAGATATTGCATCAGTTGCTGGCAGAAAATTAACCTTGTGTTAGCATTTTCTAGTGATTCAGTTAAGCTGCTGTATCCAACTGTTGGGATTCTGTGTAATCAAAAGATATGTGAAGTTGGTCAAGGGATCCTTTATATTGTAAGCCATTCAGTGCCACGGGTATTCAATTAATTGTAGAGTTGTGCGTTGCAGAGAAATGCACTACAGAGCATTGTGTTGCACCTCCCTATGGCAGAAAATGGATTATGTGAGGGCAATTGCTGCCTCTGCTCTGCAGTAGAAGCAGACAATTGCTCTCTGAAGCTACATACCTTTTTTGTGTTGATGGTAAAGAGTAATCCAGACATGGACCCCTTGCTCTGTGCCTAGTGAAACCAGCTGCAGCTCACTGACAAGGTCCAACAAGGCCAAAATGTACATCTGGGGGTTAGCTGGCATTCCTGTGCCTGCCATTTTGGAACTGGGCTGTTCTTTTTTGAGGGATTAGTATTATACAAGAAATTTCTCCTCTGGAATGGCACCTGAGAGTTAAAACCTGCTGCTTCTGAGCAGTGACTAGCCTTAGAACAAGTCACTGTGCGTTTTGTTCATCCTCAGAGCCTTTCACATTTTTGTATGTTTTTTTTTTCTTTTTTCCCTATGGCTCTATAGTCTGCTAGAGGAAGATCCCAGCATTACCATCTCACATTGAAATTGGGACTGTGCACTTCAACAGCATTGACAGATACTGGCACTTAGTGCCTGTGGTGAACAGCATTAGACTGCATTTCAATATGCAAAGGATCCATTGTCAAATAGGAGACCAGTAGAGTAAAAATTATACCTTTATTGGACAATAAAGGTATCATTTTTACTCCTTTAGTCTCCTGCTTTTTTCTATGGCAAACACAGTACAAAGCTTTACCCATTGTCATAGTAAACACTGCAATATCATAACCCTGGAAAAGGCATGCGAAAGCAAGGCTATGTCAGGGATATGACAGCAAACACATATTAGAAGTTATGATGAGATGGAATTGGTGTAAATATGCTACAATATACCCAACCTGGACCCTTATTGAACCTTAGTGCATTTCCCCTCATATCTAGTACATTTACCTCAGTGTTTCACTGTTATCATGCAGGGGAACTGCATACTTTTTAGTATAACCTGTAGTATTATTAGTCTCTCCTCAAAAGAAACATTCTGGTAGAAACGATACAAATCAGTTTTCATTTGAGAAATGGAGAATTCACCTGCTGCTGTTTTCTAATTACATATTGTGGCATTCAGCTGAAACCATTCAGGGAATTTTGCACACTATTATTGTCTTTTAATACTTTGGAATAAAACCTTTTTCATTCTATACTTATAGTCAACATTTTTTTTGTATGGTGAGCATAATAGACACACTTGTTTAAAGTGCACCTGTCACCATGAATTTGAGTTTGCATATTTGAAAACGTCATTCAGAATTGGCTATATATTATTAGTCACATGTCCCGCAGCTATATAGTTTAGGCAAAACTGATATTTTTATTTCTGTAAAGAGTACACATCTGTTGCTATTTTGGCTAACATAAAAGGTCGTTTTTTAACTCCTTAAGGACCAGCTACTAGGCCAGCAGTTACGGGCCATGGGGCATTTTTTTCTTTCGGCATATGATTCAGGGGTTCCCAAGCAGAGTGCAGCTGCACTGTGACCCCAGA
This sequence comes from Rhinophrynus dorsalis, assembly GCA_037306005.1. Classification (NCBI taxonomy): domain Eukaryota; kingdom Metazoa; phylum Chordata; class Amphibia; order Anura; family Rhinophrynidae; genus Rhinophrynus; species Rhinophrynus dorsalis. Next base: position 123,078,514 of record CM074721.1, read on the forward strand.
ATTCTATGACGTGCCAGGACCATCTCTGGTCCTTAAGGAGTTAATGAAGTTTCCAAATATACAAACTTGAATTCTAGGTGACAGGTCTACATTATACCCTGCATATAATGTTTACCTTTCCAAAATACATTGTGCATAAGTCAGTTTAAAGACACCAGGGGGAGAGTCACTAAGCGGTGATAAAGAGGTGATAAAGTGGAGATGACTTCTCCAGAGATATCACTTATCCAATTCCTATGTTATTCTATATATCCAATGCAATAAGATCACCAAAGGTAAAGAAATCGTAGTGCATAGGTTCCATAGAATAACATAGGAATTGGAGAAGTGATATCACTGGAGAAGTCATCTCCTCTTTATCGCCTCTTTATCTCCACTTTATCACCACTTAGTGAATCTCCCCCCAGTGGGAGATTCACTAAGTGGTGCTAAAAAGGTGGTAAAGTGGAGATGACTTCTCCAGTTTTATAACTTCTGCAGTTCCCATGTTATTCAATTGAGCCTATTCACTAGATCTCCAAAGTTAAAGAAATCTTAGTGAATAGGCTCCATAGAATAACATAGGAATTGGAGAAGTGATAAACTGCAGAAGTCATCTACACTTTATCACCTTTTTATCACATCTTTGTGACCGCTTAGTGAATCTCCCCACGGGAGGATGCTCCAAAGGAACCTGTTACCAGGACCATCAAATACACAGAAATGGAAAAGCCCCAATGATTCACACAAATATGTTACCATAGTTCAGCTATATTAAACTGTTCAAGCTATAAAGTAGCAATAATAACTAAGGACTCAATATAAAATTACTTTTGCGTTTCACACAGTGGTTTTCCAACCCAGACCAAGAAAATAGGAGGAGCCAGTAGGGAGAAAGTCTAATGCAGGGGTAGCCAACCCTGGTTCTCAAGAGCTAGCAAAAGTGTATGCTTTCAGGGTATCCCAGAATGTGTACAGGTGGCCCAGTTAAAGTGTCTGAACCACTAGTTACAAGTAGTCCACCTGTGCTCCATTTTGGATATCCAAGGTTGACTACTCCTTGTTTATGTGTTTGCTTCTGTGTCTGCATATCTCCAAATTTCCCTGTATATTTCAATCTGTGAGGTGAAATCAGTGAGTAAAGGGAAACAGGTATATCTGGGCAGTCTTCTTAGCATAGAGGTGCCTCCTCATCCCTTGAAAAACACATGCTGCAGAGCTGGAGTGATTACTTATGGACTGCAATAGTAGCCATTCATTATATATTTTAAATGGATTCATTGGTAACCCTAGTTTAGAACCCCCACCTCTTATCCTTACTATTGTTTATCTGTGCATAGATACACAGTAATGTTTTTTTTTTCGGCATATAGTTTGGTTTATTAGACAGAAGAAGGTCAAACAAATTGAATGCCTTAGGTAACATTTTATAGGTCATTGTGGCCTGTTTCTTTCAGGTTTACCTTTTATCTGAAAGGCTATTGTTTCCTTCTCAGAAGAATGAGTGTATATTTATCAATGCCTAAAGTAACCTACAGCTATTTTTCTACCTGAAAGGCTTCATTCTATAACCCAGAATCTGTTGTTTTCTAGCACTATTCTTGTTAAGTGATTTATAGTGGCAGAAATTATTAGGGAACAATCAGTAGTTTTAACCCCTTTGCTGACACTTTTTGTGTGACAGTAGAAAAATAGCTTTGTTTTTTCTCTGGTAGACATCCTCAGGCATTAAAGGGATAGTAATGTTTCATAATAAAAGCAGCTCTAATTAATCATCATAGTATTTGGACTTTGGAGAGTGTTATTTCAATTCTGTCAGAGTTGTAGTTCAAGAGTAATTCAATGATAAAGTATCCCCCTCCCACCCCTTTTACTGATGTAACACTGTTCAGCCAGATCAGAAGGGAGGTGCCCAGGTAGACTGCAGAGAGGGACAATCTTCAATTAAGATAAGGGAAAAACCTGAAAAACTTGTCAAGGGGGCAGGGCTTTCATTGTTCTCATAGGAACAAGATTGTCCCCTTCTGTTATCTGTCTGGTCTTACAACCAGATTCCACATCTGAGAAGAGATGGCTTACACTAGGTAAAAGGGACAGGAGGGGAAACTTTGCTTGTGAATATCTCTCAAACCATAAAGGCTTGAGAGATAAGACATATCATTCTTCATGTTTTTTTAATGCCCACAAAATAAAATAAAGATAAAATGAAGTATTACTATCCCCTTAAATGGCAAACAGATATAGTCAGTTTTACTAAACCTTTATTTGCTCTTAACCCCATGTGGACCAGAGCTAGACTAAATTATGAATTATCCGACATTATGAAAATTGACTTTTTATGATTTATATTATACATGTGTGCAAAGCTTTGCTGGCATAAGCATATGTTACAAGTTCATGCAAATTCTTGAATAAAACAAAGGAATGTGTTTCTAGAATAAGCGCGTTAAAGATATGGAGTTCTTTGCCTCAGGGTGCTGTGTTTGCAGATACTGTAGCTGCTTTAAATAACATAATGGATGCCTTTCTAGCTCAGAACAATATTGAGAATTATGACGTTGGTTTCACAGTAGATAGTATGTTATTCAACAGAAATAACTGACTGCCATTTGGAATCAGGAAGGAATTTTTTTTTACCCTCTTGGATTTTAATTGGAAATGTAGTCAATGTTTTTTTTGTTTGTTTTTTTGCCTTCCTTTGGATCAACGTGGGTGATATAGTATGGGCTGATTTTGATGAATGCATGCCTTTTTTTCAGCCTCATCAACTATGTTACTATGGCGTGACCAGATCTCCCGTTTAACTGGGGATGTTTAAGAAAAATGTGAGTATAATGGGTGAAATGTTTAATGCATTCCTGTGGGAATTTTTGTGGAAAAACAGCAATTTCCTGCTTTTTCCATGAAAATTACCATCCATAGAAAATACATAAACTTTCTACCTTTTTGCAACTAAGAATACATTTCCCACGGGAACATTATCATTTTTCACCTATTTTTTTTATGACTACAATATTTCCCGCTACAATAATACTTCTTGGGCTTGATATTATTAATGACATTGAAGCCGTAGTTATAGGCAAAAGGAGTTCTGGGCGGTACACACACACACACACACTTGTACCATTGGAATTCTATTGCTTGTCCAGCATGTTTTTTTGGACGAAAAAAAAACATGTTGCGGCCTAACGCTCATCGCAGCGTTTTGTAGCCACAACTCATGCTAAATAGCATGAATAGTGGAAACATCAAAGGAAACTAGCTAATGCTCGTTGTTTGACACAGTATCAAACATCAAGAGTGAGATAAAAACAAGTCACCTACCCCACCCTTCTAAACACTAATCCTACCCCGGCCCTATACTACACCTAACAGTAACAATAAAATAAAACAATAATAACCATAACACTATCCCCTGACCCATACCCCATAGCTGTAACACTTACCTGTAAGTCTGAGGTCCAGTGCAGTCTCCTGCGCTAGTCTTCTTCTTGAATTAATCTTCAAGTCTTCTTCCCTAAAATTCTTTTTGCTTTCCTTCTTTTGTTATTTTCTTTCTTCATCTTCTGTCTTCTTCTTTTAAGTTAAGTATTTCTATTGAAAACTGAAGACTACATTAGATTCAATGCTCCCATAAAGTTTCCTTGTCACCATCACCGCCGATGCCACCAGCAAAATAAAAACAAAACAAAACAAAATAACCCCCTTCTTGTACCTTTTGGGCCATTTCCCGATCCACACTGAGTGAAATTTGAACAGAGATTGGCTTGTGTATGGTCAGTCTCTGTTCAAAATGGTTCCCATGCACCCATAGGCTGGGATATGGAGTCACTAGCTGGAGGGATGATGAAACGCCCATTCATGACCCTTCTAGCTAGAAGGTGATTGTGTAGATTTTTATCATCTTGAGTTGCTTCTTCTCTGGGATCTTATTCTTCCTGGGGTTCATGAGAATATTGTATGTTCTTTGAGAGAATTGCATGTTTCTCAGATTTCCTGGAGGAGCCAGAACTTAGAGAATAATATTTTTATGTCAACTATTAACCAGAACAGATCTATTATGGATACTGGTGTTTTATAAAGTATATTTGGGATACTTTTGGGGTATCTTTTCGTGATGGGTGGATCTGATGCCACATAGATAATCCTAGCATTTTTAGATATTATAGGTATTGTGTCTATACTATCTGTCTTGCTATTTCTGCTGTGCACATGGACACATGATGTATGGTTATTGAATTTTCTCATTTTTTAAGTGAGATATTATGTATGGTTATATTTAAATCTATTTTGTAACACACCAAACTTACATATAGAGTCTCAAATTTATCACTGAATCATGCTGCTTAGCATTTTAGTCCTCCCCTTTCTCCAAAACAGTGCCACCTATGTTGTATTTGTTGTAAACTTTATCACTGAATCATGCTGCTTAGCATTTTATTCCTCCCCTTTCTCCAAAACAGTGCCACCTACGTTGTATTTGTTGTAAACTTGTCAAAATGTTGGCAGTTGACATGCTGCCATTTTCTTTTATTGAATTTGGTACCTTTTTCCTGATGGGTGGATTTGATGCCACATAAATTATCCCGGCATTTTTAGATGTTATAAGCAGGGCTCAAAATTTAAAGTCCTGAGCTACTAGCCAGGCCTGAAAAGTTACTCGCCACCAGTTTCCACGCCTAGCCCCACCCATATCCCTGCATTTATCCCAACCAATATCCCCGCCAAGTCTGGTGATGTAATATTGAAAGTGCTTGAAGCTGAGTGGGATGTGGTATTAGAGGTGCATAAAGAGTAGAGGTGGAGCATCATAAGCAGGGACATGGGAAGGGGTGTTGTCCATACAGAGAATGCACAATTACTTTAAAGTTGTGTAAGTTGTACAGTTGGTACTTTGGTACTGACCAAATTGGTTGGCAATGTGATGGGTACCTTTGTGGCAATGAAGGTTAGAAACAAATGCACACAGACACAAAAGTTAAATGTATACCATTGTGTGTTCAAGAGGTGGTGTTTGTAGGTGACAGCGGCAGATCTGTATCCTTGTGATTGTAAATCCCTTGCCTCATGTTCCAGACCCAAATATTAAATAGCCAGTGCCGGCCCAAGACTTTGTGAAATGCTGCCCCCCAAACCATGCCCACCAAAACACGCCCACATCCATTAGGAATTGCCACTCAGAGTACTTGCCTTTTAATTCATATAGTGCAGCTACAGGCTATGAAGCCACAAAGCTGCTATATACACATTCTAAGCACCATGAGGTGGTGAAATAGAAAACCCCAAGTGACAATAAGAGAAGACATCCTGGCAGGAAGTGGGATAACGTAATGGAATGTGACCCACTCCTGTCAAGATGAATTCCCCCAGGGTGCACAAAATGCAAAACATGCAAGAAAAGTCATCAACAAATGCATGTCATTTGGTGGTCCTGCTCATTGCCAGCTGTTCCTTCATCGCTGTCATTGTACAGTCTTCATCATAATGCACATCATGCTCTCCCTTTTCATGCTGGCAACATTCTGATTTCGCTCTTTTGAAGCGGGCAATAATTTGAATGCTCTTTTTTGTATATAATCCAATAGAAGGTGACATTTCAATAGTGAACCTGCCACCCCCATGCCCCCCAGTGAGCACTATGATGAAGACTGTACAATGACAGCGATGAAGGAACAGCCTGCAATGAGCAGGACCACCAAAAAATGCATGTCATTTGGTGGTCCTGCATTTTGGTGTATGCACAAATGATTTACTTGTTGCTGGCTTTACATACTTTAATACTTAAAAGATCACAAAACCAATTCATCTTTTTGTTATAAAGGCCTTTTAAAGCTCTTGAAATTCATGGGATTTTCATTCCAAATATATAGTGCTGTTGGTTTGCTCCATAATTTCATGCCTTTACATGATAAATGAAGTCTTATCCCCAAAGCTACCAATATCGCAAGCCTAGCTTCATTGCGTGTGTTTTCCCATAACAGACCAACGACTCTTGGCTTTGTTTTGAGCTTTCATTGCACCAAACCCATCAGAGGAGAGAGACAGGGAGCAGAGATCAGTGACAGGAGAGGAGGGAGACAGTGAACGGTACATCCCTATTATTATTATTATTATTATTCTTTATTTATATAGCGCCAACTAATTCCGCAGCGCTGTACAATGTATTGTTCACTGTCTCCCTCCTCTCCTGTCACTGATCTCCGCTCCTCGTCTCTCTCCTCTTATGGGTTTGGTGCAATGAAGAGTAGGGAGAGACCTAAACATGGGGAAGGCTGTAGTGCAACAAACTATCAAAAGGACTTTAGAAATAGTTACAGCTGGGGACCATTGTGATGTGAGATTATTAAAGGGATAGTAATACTTCGTTTTAACTTTATTTTATTTTGTAGGCATTAAAAAAACATGAAGAATGATTTAAGTCTTATCTCTCAAACCTTTATGGTTTAAGAGATATTCACAAAGAAAATGTATCCCCCCCCCGTTCAACCAGATCAGAAGGGAGGTGCCCAGGTAGACTGCAGAGAGGGACAATCTTCAATTAAGATGAGGGAAAAAGCTGAAAAACTTGTCAAGGGGGGAAGGGCTTTCATTGTTTTCATACAAAGAAAATTGTCGCCTTCTGTTATCTGTCTGGTCATACAACCAGATTCACATCTGAGAAGAGATGGCTTATACTAGGTAAAAGGGGCGGGGAGGGGAAACTTTGCTTGTGAATATCTCATAAACCATAAAGGTTTGAGACATAAGACTTATATCATTCTTCATGTTTTTTTAATGCCTACAAAATAAAATAAAGATAAAACGAAGTATTACTATCCCTTTAAGACAAAAGCTTACATTGCTGTTTATATTTGGATGTTAGATTCTCATTGTAAAAGCAAGTTTTGGAGGTTTGAAGGGGTAGTCTGTTGCAAAATGAATGGTAAAGAAAAACACAACACCTTGATCTGGACTATCATTAGGGCCCGTAATGAAAAATATCATCTCCAACGGGGCCTGTGGAACAGTAAGTGGGAGGATCAAATCATTCAACCTTATAGATCCATTTCAGTGCCAGAATGCTGTCAATGCTGCTGGTGCCGGACTGGTGATCGGGTGAGGTGGGCGGAGGAGGAGGGAGGCAAGAAAAAGAAGGAGGAGGAACAACTTTGTTTAAGTCTCCAGCCACATTGGCAGGTGTTGTCACATTACAGTTCCCTACCTATTCCCTGCAGCTGAATGTATTGAGGGAAGAAAAGCAGTGTTAATTGTACATTAATACTTAACCCTCTGAGTGCCACATAGGTGGCCAAAGTGACACATGTATTGGGCATGCATATGGCAGTGAAAGGGTTAACGCACAACTAACATGAACGAACAATTAATGCTGGTGTCCGCCCTCAATGGATTCAGCTGCAGTGTAATCTGACAACACATGCCGAGGTGGCTGAAGACTTAGACAAAGTTAACCCACTGAGGGGACAATCATTGCAAAGAGTATGGCTATCCCACCTGTATTCTATACCACAATTTGCTGTCGACATAGCAACTTTTCAAGTGTATGATTTTGTATCGGATAAAGAATTGAAGACAGCAGAAGCAAGGGCATAACACGGGGTAGCCAAAGCATTGCTTTCATCCTCTGGCACTCAATTGGTTAAATGTGATCTCCAAAACATTTCTGTTTTCTGTTTGGATTGTATGGCACCCACTCACCATCTCTCCCTCTGGCACATCAAATCTTTTCTTCCAGATACCTCTGGAAGGTGGTCCTGACTAGGTTCCACACAGCCCCCACCGCATCGTCACGTGCCCCTTCAGCCATGATGACATCAATGCACATGCTGTGCAGACTAAGTGGATGTTGGGACAGTGCAGAGTGAAGGAGAATACCTGGGGTACACTTATTAAAGGCTCATATACACCTCAATAATAAACCCCCAATTACCTTAATCTGGGCAGAAAATCATAATAGATACTAAGAATAGAATTGGTGTGGAGCGATTTAACGTGAAGCAGCATTGAGGAAGTTGAAGAGGAGATATTCTGGGGGGCGGCCAACTGCACCACAGGGGGAAAATAAAAACACAGAAGTGATCCAAAGACAGCACAATGACCCACAAACAACAAAGTGACCCACAAACAGCAGAGTTTCCCCACATACTGTGCAGTAACCCACAAACAGTGCCGTGACCCATAGACAGTGCACCTGCAGACATAGCTGTGATCTCCAGAAAATCGTATCATCAAAATCCAGAGGCCTGATCTGCAGAAAAGGACACAGCCTGGCTGCAAACAGATATTACCCACAGACAGAACGGAGATCCACAGACTACCCTGCAGTACCATGACCCACTGAGAGTGCCATGACTCTAATACTGACGGTGAACTGCAGACCATGCAATGTCTCATGGACAATGCAATGTCCCATAGACTACTCAGTGTCTTACACATGGTGCCCCACAGATACGAAAGTGTGTTACATACACACAGTGCCTGTTTGCTGTGTGCTAGCTAGCACTGAAGGCTTCCAGCTGTATATGTGCTGCCCAATCTGTATTCTGACTTGTCTACACACAGATTGCCAGATAATTCTCAGATTAGTAACTCTAAGGACCAAAAGGGTGTAAAACAATGGCGAAGCAATGTGGTCCTTAAAGGGGAACGTTTTAAATTCAGTGCTGGACACAGTAGTGAGTCCCAGAGCAACAATCCAAGAAAAAATCCACTTACTTCATGGGTTGCAACATCTGTTAATGGAACACATTGTGCTGCCATCCCTGCTGTCTCACATGCACCCCACCAGCCAATGAGGATGGACCATTGAGCAAATACGCTTCTCTTTAATTGGCTGGTGGTGGTCCATGTAGGTACTAAGCTGTGTGACTGAGATGTGAGTGGTGTCGCTGACACAGTTCAGTGAGCCACAGAGCAGGAGCACAAAAAAGAACATGCCTGGGGAGGCAAATTGCTGCCCTTGTTAAAGTGCCTCCTGGGTCCCAGGGATCCATGTAAGGGCTGACTCTGCTGGACTTTGGCAGCAAGCAGTGGATGAATTATTAATTTAATAATGGCAGGACAGTCAGCATGACGGCATCATGGCAGTTATATTACTGAGGCCTCAGTGACTCACGGAGCACAGTGCAGCTGGCGGCTGCTTTAAATAGGCGCAAGGCGGGCCCCTATAGGGAGGGACTCCGACATTTCAGTTTCCACACCCTCACTCAGTTTCTCCTCGCCAAATGCAAGGAGGTGAGTGGAAATTTTGAGCCCTGTTATAAGTATTGTCTACAGTCTACACTATCTGACTTGCTGTTTCTACCGTGTACATGGACTCATGATGCATGGTTATATTAAACTATAACTACACTTTTATTGAGTTTTCTAATTTTTTAAGTGAGATATTATGCATAGTTATATTTCAGTTTATTTTTGTAACATATTAAACATACGTATAGAGTTTCACATTACCAGAAGTGCCATACTAAACAGTATATTTTGACAAATTTACACCATTCTGCAGGCATACTTTTGGATTACTTTTGTGCAGGTTTTGACTTCTTTCTAAGATCTTAGTAAGTGTGTTTTGGCAGTACATAGTAGAAGAATGATGTAGCTTTATTACTTTAACAAAATGACTTGTGGAGGTGGTGGAGGTGGTGGTGGTATGTGTGTGCAGTGCACTCTATGGGCCATATGTACAAAGAAGTAGTCATTTGTAACGACTTTTCAAAGTACAGTGTCGTTGGGATCAATAATATTTTCAGAGAGTGGCAGTTGTGATCAGAAATATGTCATTTGTCCTGACTGAAACTGTTGTATGTAACAACAAAAAATGTCTTAACTAATGGCAAAAATGTCTTAACTAACAACAAAAATGTCTTAAAAAATGCCTTAACTAACGACAAAAAATTCTCACATTCAGAACTTCACATTCCCTTCACTTTTTTCTTAACTTACACATTTTGTCTTTTGTAAGACATTTTTTTGTCGTTTACGACAAATTTTGTATTCTTCTATACAACACTGGAGAATAGTTTAGCCACGCCCTTGCCCTGCCTCTTTGTCCATCAATTCTAGAGTTGTTTCGTACACAAAGGACATTACTAATTTTTTGTTGTATACTCTACAGAAAATATGTCGTTCATGCATACAATTACTTATTTTTTTACTTATTACTTATTTTTGTCTATCATTTGACTTTTTTTGTCATTATCCCTTTGAACATACAGCCCTATGACTCTTGTCATCTTCATAAACAAACTCAGAGTCATACTCCTCTGCAGCAGGAGCAGGAAATCTTGGCACACTCTCTGACACATCAACAGCACTTCTATTAAATTTTTTTCTTCCCAAATGCGTAACTTTATACTTTCCCACATTAAACATTATTATTCCATTTATTTGGCCAACCTGCCATTTTATGTAAATCACTCTGTAGAGAACAAACAGCCTTTTCTGAATTTATTAGCCTTCATAATTTAATGTCATCTACAAATATTGAGATTTTGCTTTCTATACCTATTTCCAGGTAATTTATTAACATGTTAAAAAAACAACCAAGTACTGAAACCTGAGGTACTCCACTTACAACTTTAACTGTATTGAATATTTTTTTCATTTACAAGAACACACTGTTCCCAATCCTTCAACCAGTTTTCTTTCCAGTTGCAAAGGTTATCCCCTACCCCGATTTCCTTATTTTGTCAAAATAATTTACTTCCATTTTATGAAAGGTTAAGTAGGAATTTGGACAAGAAAATTGAGGTTGATGTAGTATACTTGGATTTTGCAGAAGCCTTTGGTACAACATGTTACTGCACAAATGTAAAGGCTTCAGTTTGGGGGGGGGGGTGTTATCTGTACATGGATTGAGAAGTGGTTAAATGATAGATGGCAGGGAGTTGAAAATGGAACCTTTTCAACTTGGTCTAAAGCAGGGTGCCACAGAGTTCATTCCTGGACCCAGTGCTTTTTCATTTGTTTATTATTTATCTAGAAGTGGGAATTGAAAGTAGTGTCTCAATCTTTGCTTATGACACTAAGGGCTCGATTCAAATGTTGGCGTTAAAACCAACGTGAAGAAAAAAACTGCCTTCGCTCGTTAAGCAAGACCAGGTAACGTGAGATTCAAATCTTCCTTACCTAGAAAGCCTAACGAGCGATAACCAACAAAATACACGTTAATCTTAAACCTGCGTCGCATAGAAAATCTTACCTAAAAACACACGATAAAAATGTTACCTAGCACCACAGCCAATCACAGCACTGCAAAGTATCAAGTTCAGTCAGAAAATCCAAAACCAACGTCTCCAGTTCTGAACAGCTTTCTCGGTGCTTCCCTACCCAGCCACTAGGGGAACACAGAGAAGGCTTTCAGCACCATGGACAGCTTTGAATGCCATAGGGATGTGCACTGCTCACCCCTGTGGCATTCAAAGGGTTAAAATTAATAAAACTAGTACACCAAGCACTACACAATGCCCCCTTCCACATCCCCCCCATTACTATGTCACATATATTGCATATATGTGACATACTAACCCCATCCACATCCACCTCATGGACTTCCATGTAGTGGACAAATCTGCCTTTTATTCCACAATTAACCCTTTGAGTACCAGAGAGGTAGGAAAGCATTGCTTAGCATGTTTCCTACCCCTCTGGTACCCAAAGGGTTAATAGGCAACGTATGGACTACATACCTTGCCTATATATATATATGTGTGTGTTTGTGTGTGTTTTAAACTTTTTTTTTATTAAAATAGTATTATTAGACAGTTTAACTTAGATCTCATTCATTGTTAACCCCCTACCTCCTGTGTCCCATTGCTATTAGTACTTTTGCTCCACTCTTCTTCAAACTGAGAGTGGAGCAAAAGTACTAAAAGCAAAGGGACGCAGTAAGTATGGCATGATGAATGGATGAGATCTAAATTAACCCTTTGAGTGCCAGAGTAGTACGCAACGCATTGCAAAGCAATGCGTTGAGTACCACTCTGGCACTCAAAGGGTTAAATACAACTGAGGGAGCAGGCTGCCCTGTGAAGGCAGCGCTTCCCTCAGCTTTATTCATACATTGATCTATGATTATTATTTATTTATTAGTATGTATTAGTATTTATTTCTTCTTCTTATGTACTTATTTATTTATTATGTATTTCTCATTCCCCCTCTTGCTGCGGGCGGCTGTGAAGCCCGCAGCATAATAAAGCCATGCTCACTATAGAGAGCTATTGGAGAAAGCGGGAGGAGGGGCAGAGACATTGGAGGAAGCGGGTGGTAGACTTGTATTTGCTGCCCGCTTCCTCCAATACCTCTCCTCTAGCGGTGGCATTGTGCCAGGCTGCCTGATCGCCTTGTGCAATTTGTCCCTTTGCACAAGGCGTTGTACAAGTCTACCACCCGCTTCCTCCAATGTCTCTGCCCCTCCTCCCGCTTTCTCCAATAGCTCTCTATAGTGAGCATGGCTTTATTATGCTGCGGGCTTCACAGCCGCCCGCAGCAAGAGGGGGAATGAGAAATACATAATAAATAAATAAGTACATAAGAAGAAGAAATAAATACTAATGCATACTAATAAATAAATAATAATCATAGATCAATGTATGAATAAAGCTGAGGGAAGCGCTGCCTTCACAGGGCAGCCTGCTCCCTCAGTTGTATTTAACCCTTTGAGTGCCAGAGTGGTACTCAACGCATTGCTTTGCAATGCGTTGCGTACTACTCTGGCACTCAAAGGGTTAATTTAGATCTCATCCATTCATCATGCCATACTTACTGCGTCCCTTTGCTTTTAGTACTTTTGCTCCACTCTCAGTTTGAAGAAGAGTGGAGCAAAAGTACTAATAGCAATGGGACACAGGAGGTAGGGGGTTAACAATGAATGAGATCTAAGTTAAACTGTCTAATAATACTATTTTAATTAAAAAAAAGTTTAAAACACACACAAACACACACATATATATATATAGGCAAGGTATGTAGTCCATACGTTGCCTATTAACCCTTTGGGTACCAGAGGGGTAGGAAACATGCTAAGCAATGCTTTCCTACCTCTCTGGTACTCAAAGGGTTAATTGTGGAATAAAAGGCAGATTTGTCCACTACATGGAAGTCCATGAGGTGGATGTGGATGGGGTTAGTATGTCACATATATGCAATATATGTGACATAGTAATGGGGGGGGATGTGGAAGGGGGCATTGTGTAGTGCTTGGTGTACTAGTTTTATTGATTTTAACCCTTTGAATGCCACAGGGGTGAGCAGTGCACATCCCTATGGCATTCAAAGCTGTCCATGGTGCTGAAAGCCTTCTCTGTGTTCCCCTAGTGGCTGGGTAGGGAAAAGCACAGAGAATGCTGTTCAGAACTGGAGACGTTGGTTTTCTACTCTTACTTGTGGGCTGTACTCCAAAAAAAATAGGCGTTAGATTTCTGGAGAGAAATGTTGCAATTTAACGCGAGTTAGCCCTAACTCCAACATTTGAATAGCTTTTGGCGTCGTTTGTACATTATCCTCTATGGGTGAGATCTTGCTGTTCTGGCGACAGGCGATGTCTGTTTCAGAACTGGCGTCGCTTGTTTCTAGTAGAACATTTGCATTGCTCAATTGACGTTAAAACCAGCGTCTCCAGTTTTTTCTGGCGACGTCAACATTTGGATCGAGCCCTAAGCTGTTTAAAGAAATGCCTTCAGAGCTGGATGTTTTTTTCATTGTGGAAGAATTTAGATAAATTGAGTGAATGGGCAGGGAAGTGGCAGATGACATTTAATGTAGATAAATGTAAGGTTATGCATTTGGGCTGTAGAAATAAACATGCTACATATACACTAAATGGTAACTAGTTGGGGAATCCTCATTATAGAAATATTTAGCAGTACTGATATATGATAGACTTCACAGCAGGGTACTATCCTGTATAAAAAGAGGTATAGATTCACAGGATGCCAGTATAATTCTACTTCTATCTAGAATATGAAGTATAGTTTTGGGCATCATTTCTTAAAAAATACATTATTTAACTGGAAAAAGTGCAGAGAGGTGTAACAAAACTGATAAGGGATTGAAGTATCTGAGTTATAAAGAGAGACTAACCAAACATGGTTACATTAGAGAAAATACATCTAAGGGTGATATGATTACCATTTACAAAAATATTTGAGGTCAATACAAAGAACTCTCCAATTAACTATTTACTCAAAGAGCTAAGTGAAGAACAAGAGGTCATTCATTAAGACTAGAAGAAAGATGCATTGCACTAAAACAAAGACGTGGATTTTTTTTACAGTAAGGGCAGTAAAGTTATGGAATTCTTTGCCTTGGGATTGAGGTAACTGTCTTCAAAAAAGTAATGGATATCTAGCACAGAACAATATTGAGAATTATGACAGTTGGCTTCAAAGCAGATAGGATGTTCTGCCATTCGGTGTCAGGAAGGAATTGTTTTACTCACTTGGGGCTTAATTGGAAATGACTTCAATATTTTGCCTTCCTCTAGATCACAGGGGTGAATTGGCATGGGCTGGACTTGATGAACACATTTTTTTCAGCCTCATCAAATATGTTATTATGTTATACACCAGCCTCCTGTGTGGCACTGTGTCAAATGACTTTTAAAAATCTAGATATACTACATCTACTGCTTTACCATTTTCTAGGTTGAGACTTATTTTTTCAGAGAAGCTCCAAAGATTAGTTTGGCAACATCTTGTTCTCATAAAATCATGTTGATTTCTGTGAATAATCTTATTTGATGTATTTCTGAATATAAACCCTTATTAACCCTTCTAGCAGTTTTCCCAGTACAGAAGTAAATCTCACAGGTCTATAATTCCCAGGTTCTGTTTTAGTTGCCTTCTTAAATAAAGGCACTATATTGGCTAAATGTCAATCCTATGGTACTACTAAACCTGTGGTGATAGGTAAAAGGAGTGGTCTTGCTAACACTGCACTGAGTTCCTGAAGAACCCTTGGGTGAATATCATCAGGACCAGGGGCTTTGTCAGTCTTAATGTTGTCCAGTCTTCCCATTACCTCTTATTGTGTTAGCCCAATATCTGAAAAGGGTATGGATGTAATTGATATTTGTTGAGGTTCTTCCACCATTCCATGTCCTTGGTATTTAGAACATCAGCTTTTTTCTTATCCTACCTACACAACTCACCAATCTCATTTTTGAAAGGTCCAGTGCACTCCCTCTTAAGTTTCTTGCTATTTATGTATTTGAAAATATTTTTGGGATTGGTCTTTCTCTCCCTTGCAATTCAAATTTCATTATCTATTTTTGCTAACCTAGTTGTCTTTTTGCAATCTTTGTTGCAGGCCCTGTATTTGAAGAATAATTTTGAGTTTCTTCAGACAGAAATAGTATAAATGCTTTTTTCCATGCCATTTGTTTTTTTACATTTGCATTTAACCTTATTGGTTGTGATCTACTTCTTTTACATTTGTTCCCCAATGGTTTATTCTATTGAAAATATTTATGCAACCTAAACTTAATTATGACCATTTTCTCAATATGTTTCCTTTAAATAATTTATCCAAGTATACATGTTGAATTGATGCTGTTATCATTTTGAAGTTATCTTTTTTAAAATTAAGAGTTTTGGTTGAACCTATATAATTTTTCTTTGCCAAATTGATCTCTAATGAAAATAAGTTGTGTTCACTGTTTCATAAATGTTCACTAACTTTAATATTGGACACTAGGAAATAGATTCACTAAAGGTCGATGCTGTGGCGATATGGTTTTGTTTATGTGTTTGAAACATTTCGACATTTTGATTGACACAGACATCAACATATTCTCAAAAAATTTGGGGATGCAAGGGGAGGGGTGCAGAAAGTCCCTATTAGCATACAGGATTGTGAAAGTGCTGTCGGTGTGGAAGAAATGCCCTCTCTTCACACATCACCAACACTACAACAATTCTAAAGTTGAAAAGCATTCTCACTGCTTCTCTACTTGGCCAGTAGGGTAGTGAACAGAATACTTTCAGCACCATGGATAGCATCACTCCCTTATACCTTTGAGTACCATAGGGTTGTGCACCCCGCGGCAATCAAAGGGTTAAAAAAAAGTACACTAAGCACTACACAATTATCCCCATATATGATACTTGTTATGCACTGCCAGGAGAACAAGGCTGGGGGTCAGGCAGCATCTATAGGGATTTGTATCTACCACTTGCCCCCCCAGCCTGGTTCCCATGCCCCATATATACTGCTTGGCCCCCACACTTGTTCCTTTGACCACGTACACTGTCTGACCTTCCCATTACCCACTGCTAGCCACAAATTCCCATGGGTACTACCTGGGCAAGTGAAGAAGGCTGGGGTTGTCAGGCAATGTATGCAGGGCTAACACACAATGGTGATGTTGCACATGCTGCCCAACATGCTATAAATCTGACATACACTGCCCCCTCTTGTTAAATTTGACATACACTGCCCCATCCAACATACTACTGTCCCTTTTTTTAATCCGACTTGCTGGCCCCCTCTGACATACTACTCCCCCTTTTTTAATTTGACATGCTGCCCCCTCTGACATACTATGTATCATATATGATACATAGCTATGGGGATAATTGTGTAGTGCTTAGTGTACTTTTTTTAACCCTTTAAGTGCCGCAGGGGTGCACATCCCTATGGTACTCAAAGGTATAAGGGAGTGATGCTGTCCATGGTGCTGAAAGCATTCTGGTCACTCCCCTACTGGTCAAGTGGGGAAGCAGAGAGAATGCTCTTCAACATCAGAATTGTTGTAGTGTTGGTGATGTGCGAAGGGAGGAGTTCCTACCTATTAGCTACATTTATCCCCACGCCTTCTCCACCCCATGATCCTTTACTTGTACCCAGTTAATATCTATACTAGGTAACCCATTTTTACTAGCTATACCCTCCCCTTTCCTAGTCTGAAAGCTCCTCCAACCTTCTAAGTAAATCTTAGCACAGTGGCTCCCTTATCATTTAGGTCCAATACATCACTACCATACAGATTGTACTCAAGAACAAAGTCAGCCCAGTGATATAAAAACCCCAAACCCTCTTGAGCTCCCTAAATAGGAGGAGGATTCTCACCAAGAGGAAAGGCTCTCCTCCCTAACCCTCTGTGTCTCACCACAGGCAGCCCTGACTCTATGGAAAGCTGCACGGCAGATGGTCAGGGTCTCGGAGACTGACTTCTCTCAGAGGGTGGCGATAGACAGCAGAGTGGCCTCAGACAGATGTAGCCCCAGGAGGAACCTGATGCCACAAGGTGTGTTTGAAGTGTCGATGATCAATATGTTCTTTTGCTGTACCCCTGCACCTAGTACATTTCCTGGACATTATTAAACAGTGAAGATCACTGCAAAGCTGCAAGAGACTGGATGTTGGAAGAAAAAAGGTCCAGTAGGGCAAAATAGCAAACCCAACCCAGGAAAGGTTAAAGTGGATGTATCACCTCTATATAAAATAGGCTAAATAGTTATGTTATATAGTGAATATGATTATAAGTGTCTTTAATTTTTTTTTTTTTTGCATTATTTTGTCGAAATCCAATTGATAAAATCTGCCATGTACCTATTCCGCTCCCCTCCCTCTATCCAGCCTCTTCCAATGACAGAGGCTTTCTGTTTGTGAGCTGGAGTGGTCTCTGTAACAGATCCTAAGGGCTCTCGTAAGGGCCAGGCAAGAACGCTCTAAAGACTGAACTTTCACAAAGAAAGTAGATGCTTCTCTGATTGGCCAGAACTTATTTCAAGGTCCCCAATAGACTTAACATGGGGGAAAGTAGGCGGCCCAGGGATTGGTCGGTCCGCTTCCCACCCACAGGGTCTGATGAGCTAAAGACTGTTGTGACTCCGGCAGTCAGGATTAGTTACGGGTTTCCCAGCTCCGGATTGGCCAGGTGTTGAAGCGGAATATTCAAAGATGCTTCAACCCTGCCAGCATTGTGTGAAGTGTTGTATATTCAATCCCCTCACCTTTGTTTCATTGTCTGTCCCCAGTCCAAGCCCTTTATATAGTAATTCAATAATTTCTGGCCATTTGTATCATGTCCCCACTGAATGTTTACCCTTATTGTACTCTTTGTTGAACCTTGTGAGTTAATAAGGTTATGTATGTATAAAAAGAGCTGTTCTGCCACAATAAACTTGTATTTGTTTTGTAAGAAGGAGTCCTGCCTCTTTACTACAGAATGGTGTCAAGGTGCTTCTCTTGCTCCCCATTCTGCTACAAGCTCTGGAGCAGTACCGGCAAGGCTACCACTTTGTAGCCAATCTCAGGAGGGAGAAACCTGCAATGACGGTCTAAGTCAGCCCAAGGACTTAGGCTTCCGTTACACTGGCGGCAGCGGGGGGGATCTTCATGACACTGAGGGGATCCAAACCTCCACCTGGGATCCAGCCGGAGTCATGACCAAAGCATACAGGCATCGTTCGGTTGCCGAGCTACAGAGCATCGTGGAGGAATGCGGCAGAGACAGCAGATGCTTAAAAAGGCAGACCTGGTATCCATGCTACACGATAATTATGAAGAGGTGGCGGAAAAGGCTAGAACCACAGACCTACCACAGAAGATAGAGCAAGTGCCCACTCCCTGGCACCCCATTCCCTGGCAACAAGGCCGGTGCCCCATACCCCAGTTGATATAGTGACTCAGTGAATGTCTAGTCGCTTGGCCCTGCTGGGGCCGGATGTTCCCCCCGGATTTTAAGTTGAGATCTATGCTAGCGGCAGAGCAGGAGTACCTAACAGAACTACAACAAGGCCGCTCTAGGCCCCCCAGCCACACCAGTGACTACCGGGCTGACAGCATGGAGCACGCCTGGCGAATTCCACACCAACTGTTCAAAGACTTTGACAATACTGGGGGACATCAATGGATTCCTCCGAGATTTTGAGCGACAATGCAACGTGGTTCAAGTAGACGGTCGAGACTGGATGACCATCCTGGCTGAGAAGCCTTGGATGCCTACTGTGCTATCCCTGATGAATGTATGATTGATTATCCAAAAGTGAAGAGGCTGCTGTTACACAGATTCGCCATTACCCCGGACACCTACTGGAGGCAGCTCCGGGAAACCCACTGGCAGCCAAAAGAAACTCACAACGAATGGGTCTACACATTAGAGAGAGCATGCAGGAATTGGCTCCAGGGATGCGGGGCTCGGACAATTTTATCACCATACCACCCCGGAGGTGCGGGATTGGGTGCAAGATCATGTCCCAGGCAATGTCACCCTGGCTGCTGAACTGGTAGACAAATTTGAGGCTTCCAGACAGGTGGGGCCCCAAGCAGGCAGTATCCATGGACCTGTTTCATCTGCCCCTTGTTCTGGTCCCCCTGCCTCCACTAGGGATCCACCAGCCAGCCACGTCCGGCTTCCGGGGGACCCGAATATTATAATTGCAACAGGCGCGGACATATGCGCTACAATTGCCCCTTGAACAGGTCCAACCCTGGACCCTGCACTGGAACCGACCGCTGGGGTCCTTCTACCTCCCAAGGAAGGCTACCCCTAGGAAAGATCACTGCCTAAATGCACTAGAGGACGAGGACTACCGTTGGCCCGCCCCTTGGGAAATGCATCAGCCCGCCACAGAGGTCCCCCAATGGGGCTATTATCATGAGGTTGCCCTAGCTCCCACCTCCTCCACAGATAACCGCAACCATCACCCCCAGACCATCAAGTTGGATGGCTACTCAGCTGAAGGGCTCCAAGACACAGGGGCCACTCTTACCCTGGTCCAACCTCGGTGTCTCAGCCGACATCATAGCACCAAATGCTCCATGGAAGTTCGAGTGGTGGGGGAAAAATTTACCAACTCCACCTAGATTGGGGGTCTGGCAAAGGACACAGAATGGTAGGCGTGATGCCTGGCTTACCAGAGGATGTGCTCCTAGGCATAGATCTGGGTCGCCTGGAAAGCCATATTGCCCAGGAGGGCCCTCTGAAGGATTGCCAAGCTGTAACCAGATCCCAAGCCAAGAAAGTCATGATGAGTTCCTATGACACCCTGACAGCTACCCCCTGACCGATAGGGACTTCTAGTGGTCACCTCCTGACAAGTGTAAGGCCAACCCTACCCTGCAGTGGTATAGGCAGAGGGCAGAGGAACAGACAGACAGTCCGCAGGGTGAAACCTTTGCCTGGGAGGATGGGTTGCTGTATAGAAAGTCTAGGTCCATAGGACAAGGACAGGAAGAGGTAGTTAAGACCCAACTGTTAGTACCCTCCGGTCACCGAGCTGCCCTGCTGGCTCTGGTTCA
The DNA here is from genome assembly GCA_037306005.1 of Rhinophrynus dorsalis. Classification (NCBI taxonomy): domain Eukaryota; kingdom Metazoa; phylum Chordata; class Amphibia; order Anura; family Rhinophrynidae; genus Rhinophrynus; species Rhinophrynus dorsalis. The sequence continues at coordinate 123,098,734 of CM074721.1, forward strand.
CAAGGTGCCACTGGCTGGGCACCTCGGGGGTTAGGTGCAAGGAGCTCTGACTGATCCAACCGTTCTTTTGGCCCCAGATCTCCAAGAAGGTCCACACGTTCTGCCACACCTGTGACATCTGTCAGCAGGCCGGGAAAAGTGTGGACCGAGCCTTGGCACCCTTTCAGCCCCTTCCCATCATTGGGGTACCATTCCAGCGGGTAGCAGTAAACATTGCAGGCCCGCTAGCCAGATGAAGCCGCTCAGGGAAGAAATTTATCTTAACCGTGGTAGATTTCGCCACCCGATACCATGAGGAGGTTGCCCTCTCTAGTGTCACCGCGGAGGCCATAACAGATGCCCTTTCTAAGATATTTACCTGGTTAGGGTTCCCTCAAGAAATTTTGTCTGACCAAGTGTTAGATCTAAAATGAATTATGATCAATTGTGTTATACTGTCAGCAATAATATCACTCTAGCTCTCAAAGTCAGGTTAATTTTAACTGCCACTCCTCCTAGCATTAGCCTATCCTAGCATACTAGTGACTTCATAGTTATCATCTGTTCTAGTAAATCAAATGTATATATATGCATTACACGTGGTTAATTAATATTCATTAGAGGACTCACAGTACATCCATGTTTGAACATATGCAATGGATTCTAGCTGATGACAATGTGTTTTTTTACACTATAAAAGTCAACCTTTAAGCTTAAGAGTGAGAGTTAACGGGCAGAAACAGCTTATTCCATCATGCTGGCTGGCTGTATACTATAAGAAGATCATTAACCATTCATCTACTGAAACATCTTGTAACATCATGTACGCATTTATCATCTGAACCTGTTATCCTGTCATCTTTGCCAAATAAAAGGAGAATTCTACACTTCTGATTCTCTCCAGCTGTGGTCCTTTAAGAGGTAATGAAAGACTTTAACCCTTCAGTTGCTGTCTGTATACTAAATGAAAGAATTAACCCTTCAAAAGCAGAAAATGCAGTCTAATACCAAGGCACCCAATTCACATCAGAATTACTCCAGCAAGTATGTGTGAAGTTAAATCCATGCAGAGCACAGCATACCACCCCCAAACTAACAGGCTTTGTGAAAGGTTCAATGGAATCTTAAAGTAAATGCTCCACATCTTTACAAAGTCCCACTGTGACTGGGAGTAGTATCTGCCCCATCTTCTTTTTGCATATCGGGAGATACCTCAGGAGTCCACGGGCTTCTCTCCTTTCTTGTTTAGGAGAAGAGTCTGGGGACCGCTGAATATTCTCTGCGAATATTGGGAGGGAAAATGCAACACTGAGGAGACCCCTGCGATAGCATATTTCCTGGAACTATGAGATTGGCTGGAGACTCTGATGGGCTTGGTTCACCCGAATCTCCAGAATGTTTGAACCAGACAGAAGGCTTACTACGATCAACATGCCCGGTTCCGAGAGTTTGCAGTGATCAAAAGGTGTTAACACTCTGTCCCATTCACCAAAATAACTTACAGACTGCCTGGGAAGGGCTCTACCAAGTGATGGTTCGCCAGGGGGAAACCACCTATTTGATAGCTAAGGGGTCCCAGCTAAAAGACAGGAGAGTATGCCATGTCCATGACCTTAAACCTTACAAGGAAAGGCCTGAAGACATTGCAGCTATCTGCATCCTGGCTAGTCAGGATTCAAAGGACCATGAATTATATGACTTACTAGTTGACACCAAATCCGATTCTCCGACCAGCCCCATTCCCCTAGGCCCACATTTAGCCCCTGACCAGAAGACCCAGTTGCAGCAGGTGCTAGCTAGATGGCCGACTCTGTTTTCACCTCTACCCGGGCGTACGACCCTCACCCACCCACAAGGTCAACACTTTAGATCAGGCCCCACTCTAACAACCCGCCTACCGGGTGCCGGAAGTGGTCAAAATCCACATTCAACGAGAGATTAGGGAGATGTAAGCGTTAGGGGTCATACAGGACTCTGACAGTCCCTGGGCCTCCCCAGTGTTCCTGGTCCCCAAGGAGGATGGGACCACCTGATTCTGCGTCTGCTATAGGAGACTCAATGACAAAACAGTGACCGATGGATACCAATGCCTAGAGTCGGCGAATTGTTAGATAAGCTCGTTGGGGCTCTCTATGTCACCACCCTATCCCTAAGATTGCATCTACCTGCAGTATGTGCTCATCCCAAGTCTCACTGAAAATGGCTATATCGTCAAGATATGCACAGACGAACTCCTGGGCCCTGGTGAGCAAGTGGTCAACCAATCTTTGGAGGGTCGCTGGGGCGTTCTTCATCCCAAACGGCATGACAGTAAATTCGTACAAGCCGAACAGGGTGATGAACATGTTCTGCAGGTAGACGCGATATTAGGGATAATTCACAAGGCAGGCCTCATGATTCACGCCAACAAGTATCAGATAGGCATGGGAAAAGTCCAAAACCTAGGTCACTCGCTAGGGAATGGGTGTCAGAGCCCGGAGCCAGCCAAAATAGAGGCCATTGTGAACTGGCCTCAGCCTCAAACTAAAAACAAGTTTTGGCATTTCTGGGTACGGCTGGTTACTACAGGAGATTTGTCCCCAGCTACAGTGACCTGGCCAAACCACTGACAGGTCACACCAAAAAAGCCCTAACCCCGCCTAATGACATGGACCAGGCCTTTGAAGCCTTAAAGACTGCTCTCAGACAGGCACCCGTACTGGCGGCTCCCAATTTTAATGATCCCTTCTTGATCCACACAGATGCCTCCAATGTCGGATTGGGGGCCGTACTAAGTCATTTGGATCCCGTTGGAGAAGAGCATCCACTTGCCTTTCAGAGCCGCAAGCTGCTAGACCGGGAAGTAGGATATGCTGCCACTGAAAAGGAGTGCCTAGCCCTGGTCTGGGCTATCAAACGTTTTCAGCCATACCTCTATGGACGGGAATTTACAGTGCTTACGAATTGCAACCCGCTGGTATGGCTGAATAAAGTTTCAGGGGACAACAGATGCTTGTTACGATGGAGCTTATCCCTACAACCTTACACCTTCCCAGTGCAGTACCGGTCTGGGAAGAACAATTGTAATGTGGATGGGTTGTCGAGGCAAGAGGACACCTAGTGGGAATGGCAACCACTCTCTTGCTCTCCCAAGACCTCACCTGGGATTGTCGGAGGTCTTGGGCTCTGAAAGGGGGGGGATGTAACGGACCCTGGGCCTTTACTAAGGGCTCTCGTAAGTGCCAGGCCAGAAATCCCTAAAGACTGAACTTTCACAGAGAAAGTAGGCACTTCTCTGATTGGCCAGAACCCATTTCAAGATTCCCCCATGTTAAGTCTTAAGTAGGCGGCCCAGGGATTGGCCAGTCAGCTTTCCTCCCACAGGGTTTGATAGACTAAAGACTGTTCTGACTCTAGCAGTCAAGATTGACCACAGGTTTCTCAGCTCCGGATTGGCCAGGGGTTGAAGTGGAATATTCAAAGATGCTTCAACCCTGCCAGCATTGTGTGTAGTGTTGTGTATTCCAGCCCCTCGACTTTGTTTCTTTGTCTGTCCCCAGTCCAAGCCCTTTGTATAGTAATTCAATCATGTCTAGCCCTTTGTATCATGTCCCCACTGAATGTTTACCCTTATTGTACTCTTTGTTGAACCTTGAGTGTTAATAAGGATATGTGTGTATAAAAAGAGGTGTTCTGCCACAATAAACTTGCATTTGAGTAAGAAGGAGTCCTGTCTCTTTACTACAGAATGCTGTCAAAGAGCGTCTCTTGCTCCCCATTCTGCTACAAGCTCTGTAGCAGTACTGGTGAAGCTACCACTTTGTAGCCAACCTCAGGAGGGAGAAACCTGCAACGACGGTCTAAGTCAGCCCAAGGACTTAGGCTTCCGTTACAGTCTCACTGGCAGAGATCGATATCTAGCCAATTAGACCGCTCCAGCTTATACAAAGAAAGTCGCCGTCATCGGAGGAGGCTGGATAGAGGGAGGGGAGCAGAGGCACAGTGACAGACTGCAGTTACAGAGCAGGTAACCACAGTCTATGCGGAAGTAGGTACAAGGCAGATTTTAAAACTTGAATTTCGATAAAATAATGCAAAAAAAAAGACACTTTTAATCATATTCACTATATAACCTAACTATTAAGCCTAACTTATATAGAGGTTATACATCAATTTTAAGTTATGTAGCTACCAAGTACAGTACACAAAACAATATAAACAACCTAGAAAACAGCATTCATGAATCAATCAAATTATATAAAAAGGCCAGATGTATGTTTGTCCGATGCAGTCATGTGCAGTACAGACTGCCTGAATGCACAGAATGCTAGGAGGTGAAGTTCTGCGGTAGCATGTGTACTACTGCAGAGCTGCACCTCCCAGCATTCTGTGCATTTGGCCAGTCTCTACTGCTCATGACTGCATTGGACAAACTTGGCTTTAAGCCTGACACTTGGTTCTTAACCTTTTCTAACAGTTCCTATCATTGCCTCTGACTATCACCTAATCACCTGTTAAAAAATTCAATTTCTAAACTGTGAAATATTAAAATTTTTAAACACTACTGACCCTGTCTGTGGTAACTATAAACATTTTTAGGTATAACGATTTTTCTAATAACCTTCATATTGGGTTCCTTTTCTCCCTTATGCCCCTCAATCCTCTTCTCCTGAGCTGACCCGTTCCAGCACTGTGCCATGGGTGCTCTCTGCTCCGGTGCTACAGATGCTCTCTCCCACCCGGCCCTTATGCCCCTCACTCCTCTTCTCCTGACCTGACCCTTTGCGCCGGTGTGACAGGGCTGCTCTCTCCCTCTGCATTTGGAGTCATGCCACCGGTGCTCTCTGTACCGGTGCCACAGATGCTCTCTCTCACCCGGCCCTTATGCCCCTCAGTCCTCTTCTCCTGACCTGACCCGTTGCACCTGTGTGACAGGGCTGCTCTCTCCCTCGGCATTTGGAGTCACAGTCCCACTTTCACATCCCTTCAAATCCCCTTCCTAAGTGCCAATTTGCATAGCTGTGCCTGTTGTCCCCACTAGAGGAAGCTGTTGCCTTAGGATATATAAGCCAGATGTATGTTTGTCCGATGCAGTCATGCAAAGTAGAGGCTTTGAGTTCGGGCAGTCTCTACTGCGCGTGACTGCATGTGTACTACCGCACAACTACACCTCCCACCATACTGTGCTTTCGGCACAGAATGCTAGGAGGTGAAGTTGTGTGGTAGGTAACATGCAGTCATGCACAGTAGAGACTGCCCAAATGCACAGAATGCTGGGAGGTGTAGTTCTGCAGTAGCATGTGTACTATCACAGAACTACACCTCCCAGCATTCTGTGCATTTGGGCAGTCTCTACTGCGCATGACTGCATTGGACAAACATGGCTTTAAGCCTGAGACTTGGTTCTTAACCTTTTCTAACAGTTCCTAGCATTGCCTCTGACTATCATCTTATCTCCTGTTAAAAAATTACAAGTTCTAAACTGTGAAAAATTATGGTTTCTAAACACTCCTGACCCTGACTGTGGTAATTATAAAGATTTTTTTAATAACCTTCATATTGGGTTCCTTCTCTCCCTTATGTCCCTCACTCCTTTTCTCCTGAGTTGACCCATTCCAGCACTGTTCCACTATAAGTGCTCTCTGCTCCGGTGCCACAGATGCAATCTCCCACCCGGCCATTATGCCCCCTAACTCTTCTCCTGACCTGACCCGTTCCAGCCGGTGTGACAGGTCTGCGCTCTCCCTCGGCACTGCTCTCTCGGCATTTGGAGTCATACCATTGGTGCTCTCTGCTCCGGTACCACACATGGTCTCTCCCAACCGACCCATTGCATCGGTGTGACAGGGCTGCTCTTTCCCTCAGTGTTTGGAGTCAGGGTCCCACTTTCACTTCCCTTTAAATCCCCTTTCCGAAATGCCAATTCGAATAGTTTCACCTGTTGTCACTGCAAGAGGGAACTGTTGCCTTAGGATATATAGTGGTCCTACTGTGTTAATGAAAACCTACTGTATCTTGTGTATGCCACTGATAATGTTCTATACCAATGAGAATACCACACTAATAAAATATATACATTTAAAAAAATATATAAACAAAAATGTATTTGATTACGCACTATTTCTCTAATATAACAAAATAAATTACTTTTTTTACCCCCATACAGAAGGCTTTCGCTAAATACAATTGTTTTTAGCATATCACTCCTCCACAATGCCTCCTAAGAGAATTTTAGAACATGAAGATGTAGAAAACATTACATGCCGAAGAAATGATACGTCGGACAAATATGACTGAGCAACAAAAGGGTAAGTCAACGTGAAAAGAATACTGCAAGCAAATGAAAAAATAGGGCCAATATGACAGCTCTGAAAAGAGCTCTCCAATGAGACATGCAACAATCACGTTCTGCATCCCGTAGAAAAAATATGACAGAATCAGAAAGAGCCCTTGAAAGGGAAAACAATTGCGAACACAACAAAAATGTTTGCGCCAACATCGCCGATCATGAAAACTAAGTTCAATGGAAATTTAACAAAACAATGATGGGAAACCTCCATCCAACAAAACTTACAGCCATTTAGAATTTCATGAAGACAATGTCCACACACACACCTGTGGTCAGCTTAACTTTTTTTGCAGATTCTGCATGGCAAAGCATTTTCCACAGGAACAATCAAGCGATAAGCTCTTTAATAAATGTTGCAATAAAGGCAAAATCCAACTAGATAGCATACGAGTTTCACCACTGATCCAACAACGAATGACTGGACATCACACACATTTAAAAAATTAGTGCATTGGCTTTTACGTCAATCAGAGCAAACATTGCACCACCTCCAGGATACCGACCATACTGCTTTAGATTAAACAGCCAAATCTATCACCGATCTGGTGCCTTGCATCCTGAAAACGATGTGCAAAACAAATTTGCACAGCTCTACAAAGACAACCACCCACCAACCGAAGGATAAGAGGTAGTCAAATTAAATAATACTGTTACAGGATATCCATTTGGGATCAATTTAATCCCTTCCTTAATGCTTGCAAGTTGATGCAGCAATACTTTGTTGAGGCTTATGTCAAGACTGAGGCTAACAGACTCAACTATATCGTCAAAATCAATCAAACCTTCGGATTGAAAAATGTACAGTATTAATGGATTACATTCAAAGTGAAGCTACTGCACAAGGCCTAATGCCAGGAAAAGCAGTTGTGTTGCCATCATCCTTCCAGGGAAGTCCACGAAATATGGCCCAAAAGTACCATGATGCAATGGCCATTGTCAGGAAATATGGAAAACCTGATTACTTCATCACCATGACCTATAACCCTAAATGGTCAGAGATGGATAACCTGCAACAAGGACAAGCTGTGGAGTACCAACCAGATTTGGTAGTAAGAATCTTTAACCTCAAACCAAAATCTCTTTTGGATGATATCTTGAACAAGCATGTTCTTGGAAGTCCTTGCACAAAAGGACTTTCAAAACAGAGGACTACCACATGCTCATATCCTCTTAACATTGAAAGCAGAAGACAAGCCAAAGGATGCTGAAACTATTGACAAATTTATATCGGCCGAAATTCCAGATGAAGACCTTTATCCCAGCTATATGCCATCGTGATAAAGCATATGATACACAGCCCATGTGGAGAACACAATTTAAATTCACATGCATGGTTGATGGCAACTGCTCCAAAAACATCCCCAAATAGTTTCAAGAAGAAACTTTACTTAATGTGGACGGATATCCTTGATACCGGAGCAAATGTGACCCCAGTTATTGCCAATGGTAAAAATATAGACAATTCTTGGGTAGTTCCATATAGGCCATACTTTAGCTTGAAATACAACTGCCATATAAATATGGAGAGTTGTGTGTCAGTCAAAAGTGTGAAATATCTCTTCAAGTACGAGTGCAAAGGCTAGAATTGTACACATATTTCCATTAATGAACATGCCACATTGCAGTATGATGAAATCAAAACATATTTGGACTCAAGATATGTCAGTTCTCCTGAAGCAGTTTTGAGGTTGTATGGTTTTCTGATGCACCATGAAACGCATACAATAATAAGATTTCAAGTTCATCTTCCAGGTGAACAAAATGTGTATTTCAATAATGATAACATACAGTTATCCCCAAGACAGGGATACCACTGTAACAGCATACTTCAAGTTGAATGAAGAGAATCATGCTTCACGTGAATTATATTACTCTGACATTCCTCAACATTATGTATTTGATTCCAAAACCCGTAAGTGGAATCCAAGACAAAGAGTAGCAGATACAATAATTGGCTGTATGTACTATATTAGTCTTTCATCGGATTCGGAGAGATTTTGTTTAAGGTTACTACTCCTCCACGAAAAAGGAGCAAAATCTTTTAGGGACCTACGAACTGCAAATGGACAAGAATGTCACACATTCAAAGAAGCTGCATAAAAATGTTCCCTTTTACATGATGACGCTACATGGGATCTTACGCTTAAAGAGATAGTAATACTTAAGATGTAAAAAAATATATGTTGTAGGGTTTATGTCCCCAAATAAAACAAGGGTACTCCCACTGCTGAGAGATATTTTATTAAAAAATTATGAAAGCTCAAACTTTTTTTTTAGTTGCAATATCACAGTGGCCTGAAAATTTATAGTGGCGCTGTTGCTACACTATCCTATGGAGATTTATGGTCTACAGACCAGAGCAGTCCATAGGATGGTGTAGCAACAGCACCACTATAAATTTTCAGGCCACTGTGATATTGCACCTAAAAAATTGATGTTTGAGCTTTTATAATTTTTTAATAAAATATCTCTCAGCAGTGGGTGTACCATTGTTTTACACAAGGGGATAAACACTACAACATATATTTTTTTACATTTTAAGTATTACTATCCCTTTAATGAATCAGCATCTGAACAATTGCCTAAACAAATGAGAGAACTGTTTGCTTATTTGTGCATGTTTGCTGTCACAGCTAATGTTCCACAACTGTTTGAAAAATACAAACAAGATCTTTATGAAGATTATTCACATCATAAGGCCACATGGATGATTGCGAAAGTTGTAAACAATTCACATTAAGGGACATTCAAGATATTCTCATAGTAAATGGGAAACGCTGTAAAGATTTTAGACTCCCCAGTCCATCAAACGTCTTTCCAGACAAGCAATTCAACTATGTTCCAGACTTGGAAGCCCAAATTGGAGCTCAACATCGAACAGAAAGCTGCCTTTGACACTGTACTGTCCACTATTGGTAATAAAATTTACCACACATATGTTTTTTCATTGATGGACCTGGTGGAAGTAGCAAAACTTATTTATATAAGACGCTATTGAGTACATTACATGGACGGAGACTTGGAGTTCTTCCTGTTGCCTCCACCGGAATAGCAGCTAATCTCCTTGATGGTGGCTGAACTTACAATTCCCTGTTCAAGCTTCCCATTCCATTACTGGACACAGCAACATCATCTTTGAGAATGATTTCAAAAGATGCTGAGCTCATACGTAATGCACAATTGCTGATTTGGGATGAGTCCACAATGGCACCCAGTATAGATCTGAAATGCGTCAATATGCTCCTTCAGGAAATTATGAAAAACAACAAGCCATTTGTCGGAAAAGTAATTCTCCTTGTTGGTGACTTTCGACAAACACTCCCAGTAATTCCTCACGGGAATAGATCTGCTATTGTGGAAGCAAATATAAAGTTCAATGAACACTGGGATAAATTCCAGCTTTTGAAGTTGCACAATAATGTGGGGTTGGTGGATCCAGAATTTAGCAAATGGCTACTACAAGTAGGTGATCCCTTCCAAATGAATATGCCACAGTTGTATCATATCTGAGATTTTTGGGAAAAGACTTCTTCCATCCGATGTTCCCAGTTTTTCCAAAAAGGCCATTTTGTGTACAAAAAATTCTCATGTTGATCACATCAATGAGCAAGTATTAAATCCATTCGATGATGAAGAAAAAACATATCTAAATTGCTATTCCATTGACGAACAGACAGATGAAGATGCTCAAAACTATCCCATAGAATTTCTAAACAAGTTGGCTACACCGGGAATGCCTCTTCATAAGTCGAAAATTAAAGTTGGCAGTATTATTATGTTGCTTAGAAATCTTAACACAAAAAGAAGTCTGTGCAATGGAACCAGACTGATAGTTAAAGATCTTAAGCTCAATCTAATAATTGTGGAGGTCCTCACAGGAACAGCTCAAAAACTGGTGATGTTTATCCCACGAATAGATTTAGCCTGTGCCAACACTGAACTACCTTTCATTTTGAGAAGGAGACAGTTTCCAATCAAACTTGCCTTTGGAATGACCATTAACAAATCACAAGGTCAAACTTTAGAAAAAGTTGGAATTTTCCTTCCAGAGCCAGTGTTCAGTTATGAAAACTCTATGTTGCAATGTATCGAGTTAGTACATCATCTGATGTCAAAATAAAGATGCTTCAAGGTTCCAAGCAAGGTAACATATTACCTAACATTTTTACAAAAAACATTGTTTTCAAAGAAATATACTTTAAATAAATATATAGGTTTTGTCAGTTAATTCAGTTATAATGTACTTATGTATTATATAATTATTTATTGTAATATTTCTTGGTATGTATTATATCAATAATATTCTTCATGTATGTTTTAAACCTTTATTTTACTTTAATTTACTTTATATTATGATCTCATGTTTACTGTTTATATTTTTAATTCTTTATTTTGAAGAAAAAAAGTTTCTATTAACATAAATTACATTAAAATATACCACATAATATATTAACACTTTGAAAATGTCTTTCTTTGCGCACTTTGGCCAGCGTCCACGTGCTTTTACACTAGTTATTAATATTAACAATAATATCAGCAGAAACCTTGGCAGCAGCAAAACTATTGCTTAAAAGTGACAAAGGGATATCTCTATTGTCATGTGACAGTTTACAATATATTTTTGTCATCTACTGTCATTGTTATTCTTTCATAGTTTGTCACAAATTTACCAGTAAGTGTAATTTAAGGTGGTCGACTGGTTGATGGTAAGTGGAGAAAAAAAATATGGAGCAACTTTGTATTCATTGCATCACTTCAATATCCATACAATTTTTTTTTATTTTTTTTTAAGTTTTATTGAGGAAAAGGAAACAATACAATCCACAGAGACAGATAAACATAATGTTATCAGTGCAAGGCCTATCCAGAGGCCATCTCGAATCAACAAAATATATATACACGATACAAAAGAATCATGAAATATTATTACATGATAGGAGAAATTCCAGGGGAAGCGCTAACGTCATTAAACGTCATATAATAGAAACAGAATCTGGATAACAGCAGTTTGACATCCTCCCTGTTATGAAGCTGTATAAAATATAGTCCATTCTCCTAAGCAAAAGTAATGTGTATAAGTAATAACCAGTAGATATGTCTAGTAAGAAAATAAAGAAAAGAAGCGAAGAATAAGTAAAGAAGAATAGGAAAAGTCTAGAAAACCTCAATTAAGCATTATACTAAATACAGTAGAACCAATAAAAAGGATGTAGAAAAAGACAAAGAGAAGGAAAGGTAATGGAGATTGGGTACTGAATAAGGAAATAAGGGGGTTAGGAAACCAGGAAAACGGGGATGGACTCAGCAAGCAAATAGAATAAGTATCCAGCATACGCCACTAAAGGCTCCAAGCCACCACATGTCTCTAATCGTTCACAGTCTCAGAGGAGATAACTGAAGAAGTAATGGCTGAACATCAAGCCCGGAGACCATATTTCCACAAAAGTAGGCTGTCCTCCAGAAAGCAAGTGTGTTAATTTTTCATACAGGGTGAAATCGCCAACACTCCTTCTCCGGAAATCCAGGGGAGGCGGCGAAGGAGACTTTCAATACAGCGGAATGCACATCCTCGCTACAGTAAGGAGGATTTCAAGTAGTGTTAGAAGAGGCTTAGAGTTGGCAAGCCCTGCCAATCCTACTGAAAACAGAATTAAGGAGGAGTCCGATGGAACAGTAATCAAGAGCGTTGAGGACAAGACCGAAGTCACCTGATGCCAAAACTGAGAAATCAGAGGGCATGACCGCCAGATATGCCCCTTAGTCCCTTCCTCCTGCCCACACCTCCAACACAACGGCGATACGTCAGGATAGAACCTATGCAGAAGTGAAGGTGTCCTATACCAGCGAGTGACTAATTTATAATTGGTTTCCATAGCAGACACATTCCGAGATGAATAAAGAGATGCTCTAAATGCACAGATCCAGGGCTCTGCCAGGATGTCCTTCCAAAGATCATCCTCCCAAGCCGGTAAGAATGACAGAAATCGCGGTCCAAGGACTCTGATAGCCAAACATAAATTTTGGTGATTGTGCGCTCGAGTCGTGGTGCTCGCAAACCATTCACAGAAGTAGAAGGGCGACACAACAGCTCAAATGGAGTAAGAGGATGGATGAGACGAGACCTCTCAGGGGGTGAAAACAGAAAATGGTGTACTTGCATATATTTCCAATATTCGTTAGAGTGGAGCTCCCACATTTCCGATAGATGCTCAAAGGATATTCCAGCCCCTTCCGAAAAGAATATCGGCTATCACTAGGCCCTGTCCTGGTCCCCATCCCATGAAAGCAGATCCAGAACATCTCGGGGGAAACCCAGGGTTACACAGTAGAGATTCCATTGGTGACGGAACACTAGAAAGCAAAGATACAACAGACTTACAGCACCTCAAAAATGAAGGGAGAAGTGGGTGCCGAGAAACCACAGGTGGGAAAAGGCAGGCAGGCTCCATGACAACCCCTTGACTGGTAACGGTGAGCAAACTGAACGTTGCATAAGCACCCATGCTTTGGAAGCACCAGAGTGAAACCAATGAGGAATAGCACTCAAGAGTTTATCTTTATAGTAAAGCATCAAGTCCGGAGTCCCCAGACCACCCCGGTGACGTCCCCACGATATATGAGCAAATCTGAGACGATGGGGCTCACCTCCCCAGAGATACAGATTGAATACATGTTGCAAAGATTCGAGATAAGACCAAGATAAGAAGATGGGGAGGGTCTGGAAAAGGTATAATACTCTAAGCAGAAAGACTGATATGAGCAAATTAATCCGGCCTGTTCAAGACAATTTGAGAGATGCGCATTTAGCTAAGTCCTGAGAATGTGACAGCGTGAGCAGCAAATAGTTAGAGCAAAACAAATCAGACACAGAAAAGGTAAGCTGAATACCAAGGTAAGATACTGACCGTGATGCCCATTTGAGGGGAGCCATAGATTTAAGACGTGCTACTCGGAGAGGAGCCGAGTTGAGATTAGGACTTCCGACTTTGAAATGTTCATTTTGAAATTACTCACCTCCCTAAACCTGGACAACTCATGCAGAACAGACGGGAGGGTGACCTCAGGGTTAGAGAGAGAGATGACATCATCCCCAAACAACGGGATCTTGTAGTCCACCCCCCCACCCTGATACCAGATATCTCCTTGTGGGTTCGCACCCTTGCAGCTAGTGATTCCATGATCAAAACACAGAGGATAGGCGACAGCGGACAACCCTATCTGGTACCAATCTGTAAGAACAGAGGATCAGATAAGCAGCCATTCACACATACCCTAGCCGAAGGATTTCTGTAAAGTGCTAGAACCTTCGAAATGAACCCCTGACCTATGCCAAATCCCCTAAGCGATGGTGACAGGAATCCCCAGTCAACCCAGTTGAAGGCCTTTTTGGCACTGACTGACAAAAAAAGAGCTGAGTCCCCTCCCTAATTTGCCTGGTGGAAGAAGTGGAGCAACTTAATCATATTTTCGCGTGTTTTCCGCCCTGGCGCAAAGCCCACCAGGTCTACGTGTACAATTTCAGGCAGAAGTGCCCGAAGTCAGTTCGCTAGAATCTTAGCATAGATTTTCAGATCCAGGTTGAGTAGAGAAATAGGTCGGAAACTGGCACATGACAACGGGTCTTTGCCTAGTTTGGCAATAAGAGAGATATGCTCCTCCACAATTTGGGGATGCATATGAATAGAGTCCGGAAGGTTATTAAAGAATACTCTGAGTAGGGGAGCTAAAACACTTAAATACCGCCTATAAATAAGTAAAGGGAAACCATCTGGGCCAGGTGACTTCCCTACCACCATCTGTTTGATAGCCACCTCAACTTCATGCAGCTGGATCGCTGCCTCCAAAGACTGTGTCTGGATAGGCAGTAACCTGGGAAGAGAAGCTCCAGCAACATAATCAACTTGGGCAGCAGAGGGAGAAGCATCGGAGTTAGGTCTTAACTTATATAAAGCCTTATAAAAATCCTGAAAGATAGAAACAATAGAGGGCAAGTCCCGTACCAGATCAGTAGATGACGTTCTAATAGCATGGATAGGGTTAGTCGACCTGGTTGGAGTAAAAGCCATCTACCTCCCTTGTTAGCATGCACATAAAAATAGCGCTTAGACCAAGTATCCGATCGGTTGATCTGAGATGTAAGAAAAGAGAGGATACATTCTCCACACTGCCAAACCTGAGCAAAATCAGCTGCCCGTCCCACTTTGATGAAGACACTCAGCATCAGCTAAAGTCCTAAGCAGAACTGGCAATTCCTCCTTAGCCTTTCATCATCGACGAGCAGTAAGTTGAATACAACTCCCACGTTCTACACACTTAAGCGCCTCCCAGGAGACAAAACTGAATTCGGGCTAGAAGCTAAATACTCCTGGATTTGCATCTCAATTAAGGAAGAAGAGTCTGGGTCAGTGAGTAATGAAGTGTCCAGTCTCCAACCCCTAGACACCGGTAGGGACATGGGAATGGTTATTGTGAGGTCAATAGCGCAGTGGTCCGACCACGTAGCTGGGTAGATAGAAGCAGAAGAACCATACAGGGCTGGATTTACATCTCAGGAGCCTGTAGGCACAGATACCTGAAGCGCCCCACCCGCCATCTCCACAATGCTCCAAATCTCCATATTGCCCTCACATTGCCCCCCATCACACTCACATTGCCCCCATCATCTCAACATTGCCCTCACATTGACCCCCATCACCATCAGCTCCACATTGACCCCCATCAGCTCCATATTGACCCCATCAGCATCAGTCCACATTGACCCCCATCAGCTCCACATTGACCCCATTACTGTCAGCTCCATATTGACCCCATCAGCATCAGTCCACTTTGACCCCCATCAGCTCCACATTGACCCCATCACCATCAGTCCACATTGACCCCCATCAGCTACACACTGACCCCATCAGCTCCACATTGCTTGCCCCCCATCATCCCCATATTGACCTCACATTGCTCCCATTATCCCCAGATTAACCCTTTGAGTGTCAGAGTGGTACGCAACGCATTGCTTTGCAATGTGTTGCGTGCCACTCTGGCACTTAAAGGGTTAAGCCTCATTCATCCTTTTCTTAACTCCCTGGTGGTCCAGCGGCAGGAGAGATCTGTGCTTGTGCACAGACATGGAGCTGCTGGAGCTCCCGCGCGACCTTCCCTTTAGTAATGCAGAGCGCTGGGAGATTTTATCTCCCAGCATTCTGCATTGCTAAAGAGCCGGGAGAGCTCACAGCCTACAAGGCGGCGGCTGGCGGCTCGGCGCGGCATGACAAGCCGCGCCAAGTAAAAAAAAAAAAAAAAAAAAAATAAAAAATAAATAAATAAAAAAAATAATTGTAGTGGCAGGCGCCCCTCTGTAGGGTGCGCCTGTAGGCAGATGCCTACTCTGCCTTACGGGAAATCCGGCCCTGGAACCATATTGTAGATGCACTTGTGAAAGGAGAAGAACATCAATCCTTGAGTAACAGGAATGGGGGCTAGCAAAAAAAAGGAATAGGATCGCAAAGTAGGATTAAGCAACCGCCATACTTCAAGAATAGCATGGTCCTGAATGAGTCATCTCTCCTTAACATATTGTGAAGGGAATGCACTGGCAGATCCCACGGAGCAATCCACAGAAGGATCTAGAACCGTGTTAAGATCTCCCCCAAATACAATCAAGCTCTCACCAAATGCACTGAGGCCTTGAACAACAGTACAGAGGAACATAAGCTGGCCCAAATTAGGTACGTATACATTTGCAAAGGTAATTCATAGGGACCCAAAGTGCCCCTTAACAAAAATGTACCACCCGCATCATCCCACAGGACATCCTCACATTCAAAGGCAAGAGATCTATGCAATAATACCAGCACTCCAAATTTCGCATTGCTCAGATAGGCCGTCTGAAAAAGTACTACTTCTAAGAGAGGGAGCACAGTCTGCTGCAAAGTGAGTCTCCTGAACATAACACACCTGCCTCCCAACCTAGAAAAGATCCCAAGACAGCAATGAGCTCTTGAATGGAGAATTAAGGCCCTTGGCATTAATCAACACAATTTTAATTGACAAAGACATGTCCAGGAAGGATCCAAGAGAAGGAGAAACAGTCCTGAAACACGTCCGCAATGATGAAGCTAGCTAAGCCGAAAGGTAAGAGGGAGAACAGGAGGGGAAAAAGAAGGGAAGGGATAGGAGGAGATCGAGAGAGAAGGGATAAAGAACACCGAGAAGGAATAGATAAGGTAAGAGAAAAAGAAAGGAGAGAGGCTACAGAGTGTCTGAAAAGAACTACCGCTAGAAGTGCAGTACCAATAATAAGGAAAAATAAACCGCTCTACACAAAACAAAGTAAGCAGCAACTGTATAGGCGGTATGTGGGGGAGAATAAGTGAAAGATGAGGGGAAGCCAAAAAACTATACCCCAAACCCCAACATAAAACTAGTTAAAAGGGTGTATATAGCGAGGAGGGAGAAATTGAGGCCGATGCAAGAGGGGGCAGCCCAAGTGCAAAACAATGAGTAATACAAAGCCAAATATGAAGCACCTTGCATACAAAATCAAATCCTGCACTTTCCCCCCTCCACGGCAGCCACAACCAGTGTGAAGCATAGAAAACTTTCCGGGAACAATATAAACCCCAACAGAACAACATGTATAACATTGCATTTGTTAATCAATATAAAATGAGTAGGTTGAGCATAGCTTGTGACCGGATTACAGGGTGATGCGTTACTACAGAGCCCGTGAGCACACAATGGGTACCAACCGGGGCAACAATGGGTGATGTCCGCTGGGACCCATCCCAACAGGACTGTAACCCACGACATCGCCCCGAGTCCTACCGCCAAAAAACCACAGCCATCCAGTCTTGCTAAACAAGCTAGGCCCAAACCCCAGAATATGTTCATCCACTGTGCCTAGGAACAGCTCGAGGAGAAAAAAAAAACAAGAGGGAAGTTGAGGGGAGAACAATACCACAGGGGAGGAAAGAATGGTAAGCCAGTGGATGACGTTTCAATGAAAAAACCCTGAACCAAAGTACAGCAGGACAAACAATTACCAAAAACCTCCCCATATATGAACAATTAAAAGAGGAACCCAATAGTGATATGATACTCCAACTACCAATCTACCCTTTTCCGCTGACGCCAAACACACAGAAGGAGAGAGAGCCGAGTGCCCCAGAGAGACACAAGGCCCCACCTGCACACCAATCTGTTACAGCTTACCTTGGTTTCAGCGTTTTCTACAGGATCGAGGCTTCAAACATGCAGCAGGTCTCTGTTTTATGTGTTTGCTTCCTGTAGTCTCCTCTTACCTACTTCCTCCTACCTACGTCCTCTCTCTGAGGTGCTCCTCCTACCTACTTCCTGTGGAGGGGTTTAAAAGGCAGACTGAGTTCTGACTCAGGTCCCCTTGTGTTGTTGTTCATAGCAGTTCTATTACCATGGGCTCTGTGTATGACCTGGCTAGTCTTCCATCCAACCTGGTGCTGACCTGTGGCTCTGTCTGACTATTTTTTTGATTATCCCTATAATGGACACCCAACCTGATGCACACGTGTGGCTCTGGCTGACTACCTCAACTGTATATGACCTAGCTTGTCTGACTAACCCCTCTGGTGCTGACTTGAGGCTCTGTCTGACTACTATTACGTTTGTTCCTTGTACCTAGCAGACACCCAACCTAGTGCGGGCCTGGGGCTCTGGTAGACCTCTGATACTGACTGCAGGTGAGTCAGCTATCTATTTCCCATTCTGACTGCAGGAGTGAGTCAGAGTTCGCTCCCTACTGACTGCAGGCTTGAATCGGTAGGATCGATACGTCGGATCAAGATCCTGTGTTCCTGCTCCTGGCTCTAGCAGAGACTACCAGTGGCTTAGGCCTAGTCTCCAGCAGACTGGTCAGGCTCGGCAGGCTACTATTCCTGATAGCAGAGCTTGCTGGTCTGTAACCATCTGCTTGTTCCTGCTGTATCTATTGTATATATTTTGCTTACCTTTCGGTTGTCAATAAATTGCATTTAACTATACGGTACTTACTCTTGAACTTCTCTGGGAACCTTGACACAACCATGAGCAGAAACCACTATAGCCAGTGAGCAGGTGAGCTTTGGCCAAGGACAAGTGGGATGCTCGTGGGAATCCAGCACACAAATGCCTGCATCTCCGAGCACCACAGCAGTCTACCAGGTGCATTCCGCCAGTAGCTAGTGATACCAAAGTCAAATAATACCACCCGATATACCGGTACAGCCATACCGCCTTGGTGTCAGGATGAGGAAAGAAACAGAGGGGGAGGAAGGAGAGTCGTGAAAAGGTAACAAGAAGGGGAAGACGAGGAAAATAAGAATAGGGTGGGGATAGCGGCGGCAGCACCAGCATACAACCCATTACTCATCAATAGGAGCAGTCATCCCCAACAGGCAAGTATCACAAAGAGAATAACCCACATGCCTCTTGAACATTCTGACTAAAACACTAATAAAGTTCAGGCAGGATAAACCCGGAAAGGGTACCAGGACAGGTATCAATCAAACCAGCTGCCACAGTCAGGTATTCATAGAGCATCTCCTCCAGCCTGTTCCGTAGACAGTCTCTTGGCAGGAGGACGAACATCACGCCATTTGGGAACTGGAGATGGTTCACCACTGTGGATAACTCTAGGGCCAACTTCACCATCTCAAGAGGACATAAATCAAGCTGGCAGATTCAGTACAGTCCTGTATTTCCTCAGCGCATCGGATCATGTATTGCCGGCCATTGTAGGTAACAACCATGGAAAAAGGAAAACCCCATCTGTATGTAATTTGCCTCAGGCGTAACTTGTCAGCCAGGGATTTGAATTGGCACCTAAGCTGAAGCGTACGAATCGACAGATCATAATACAGTGTGACCTTTGTGTCTTCATAGGGTAGGAATGGCATATTCCTAGCCTTTTGCATAACTGCTTCCTTTTGAGCGTAGTAATGCAGGCAGCAAACGACATCATGAGGGTGATCTGCCTGCTGTAGACGGGGCCGTAGAGCTCGATGAGTGCACTCGATACCAAGCAAGTCACCAAATAACTTCTGGTGAGTAGGCACCAGATATCACGGTGCCCGTGATTGCTGCAGTTCCTTGTCTGTCACCAGTAGGGGGCTGCTATTGGCTGTCTGCAGATAGCCCGCCTTTCATTGCCTATTTAAACCTGGATTGGGCACCCTTTGGTTGCCCTTTCGTGTTGTTTCTGACCTTCTTGCTATCACTATGCCAGTGATAGCTGGGCCTCTGTTCCAGTGTTCCTGAGTTCCTGATCTCATGTGTTCCTGAGTTCCTGATCTCTGCTGTTCCAGTGTTTCCTGCATGCTGAGTACTTCCAGTCCTGGTTCCGGCCTAGTCTCTGGTGTTGCAGTTCCTGCTGAACTTCTTCTCTGCAGTTTCCTGACCTGACTGATCGTTGCTGGTTCCTGTGTTCTCATCGCCTGTCTCCTGTATCCTGGCGACCTCCTGCCTGGTCGCGTCGGCGGCATTGCTTGTTACACCAGTGTGCGGTCACTGGTTTGCTCCAAAGCCTATCGGCTATACAATCCTGTGTTGGTTCCAGCGTGCGGACGCTGGTTTGCTCCTAAGCCTTGCGGCTATACAAACTCGCTTGTTACACCAGTGTGCGGTCACTGGTTTGCTCCAAAGCCTATCGGCTATACAATCCTGTGTTGGTCCCAGCGTGCGGACGCTGGTTTGCTCCTAAGCCTTGTGGCTATACAAACTCGCTTGTTACACCAGTGTGCTGTCACTGGTTTGCTCCAAAGCCTTGCGGCTATACAAACTCGCTTGTTACACCAGTGTGCGGTCACTGATTTGCTCCAAAGCCTATCGGTTATACAATCCTGTGTTGGTCCCAGTGTGCGGACGCTGGTTTGCTCCTAAACCTTGCGGCTATACAAACTCGCTTGTTACACCAGTGTGCTGTCACTGGTTTGCTCCAAAGCCTTGCGGCTATACAAACTCGCTTGTTACACCAGTGTGCGGTCACTGATTTGCTCCAAAGCCTATCGGTTATACAATCCTGTGTTGGTCCCAGTGTGCGGACGCTGGTTTGCTCCTAAACCTTGCGGCTATACAAACTCGCTTGTTACACCAGTGTGCTGTCACTGGTTTGCTCCAAAGCCTTGCGGCTATACAAACTCGCTTGTTACACCAGTGTGCGGTCACTGGTTTGCTCCAAAGCCTATCAGCTATACAATTCTGTGTTTGTCCCAGCGTGCGGACGCTGGTTTGCTCCAAAGTCTTGCGACTCTACGATTCCCCAGTTGGTCTCAGTGTGTGTACACTGGGTTGCTTACGATCCTGTCAATTTGCCATTACCATCTGACTGCTGCTACTATCTCTGGGCTGCCCTGCCCGGTATTGGTAAGGCCGGTAGAACCGTTTGCCACATTCCATCTGAGGTTGCCTTACCTGGTATTGGCAGGGCAGGTAGAGCCTACATTGTAAATCTATTGAGGCTGCCTTGCCTGGTATTGGTAAGGCCGGTAGAACCGTTATGCTATTCCATCTGCAGGTTGCCTTACCCGGTATTGGCAAGGCCGGTAGAGCCTAACATTCTATTACTTCAGACTGTCCTGTCCGGTATATTGACAGGACCGGTAGAGTCTGCCTTCTGTCTTTGTTATATTCTGTATATATCTGTATGTATGTGAATGCCATCCTACATTATCAATTTATTATTTCAATAAAATTGATTTTTACCCAAAACTTGTGTCTGAGAGTCATAATAAACCGTGACAGTAATGAAAGGCGGGCTATCTGCAGACAGCCAATAGCAGCCCCCTACTGGTGACAGACAAGGAACTGCAGCAATCACGGGCACCGTGATAGTGCTAATCGCAGAAGGCTTCCAGCGGTTTCCTTTCAGGTTGGGGATAGAGTATGGCTTTCCTCCAGAAATCTCAAGCTGCAGGTTCCGTCTAATAGGTTGGCTCCCCGGTTTATTGGTCCATACAGAGTTATTCGCAAAATTAACCCTGTCTCCTATGCACTAGACCTACCTGCATCCATGCGTATCCATAATGTGTTACATGTGTCCCTTCTTAAGCCTCTGGTTTGCAATCGCTATACTACCACACCTGTGGTGCCAGGACCTGTTGAGGTCGAGGGCCAGGAGGAGTACGAGGTTCAGAGCATTATTGATTCCCGTAGGCTTAGAGGAAGGGTACAGTACCTGGTACATTGGAAAGGGTATGGTCCTGAGGATCGATCATGGGTGGATAGTACGGACCTTCATGCACCTAGGCTAACTAGGGCCTTTCATGCCAATTACCCACAGAAACCTAGACCCTATTCTAGGAGAGAGGGTCTTTGAAGGGGGGGTACTATCACGGTGCCCGTGATTGCTGCAGTTCCTTGTCTGTCACCAGTAGGGGGCTGCTATTGGCTGTCTGCAGATAGCCCGCCTTTCATTGCCTATTTAAACCTGGATTGGGCACCCTTTGGTTGCCCTTTCGTGTTGTTTCTGACCTTCTTGCTATCACTATGCCAGTGATAGCTGGGCCTCTGTTCCAGTGTTCCTGAGTTCCTGATCTCATGTGTTCCTGAGTTCCTGATCTCTGCTGTTCCAGTGTTTCCTGCATGCTGAGTACTTCCAGTCCTGGTTCCGGCCTAGTCTCTGGTGTTGCAGTTCCTGCTGAACTTCTTCTCTGCAGTTTCCTGACCTGACTGATCGTTGCTGGTTCCTGTGTTCTCATCGCCTGTCTCCTGTATCCTGGCGACCTCCTGCCTGGTCACGTCGGCAGCATTGCTTGTTACACCAGTGTGTGGTCACTGGTTTGCTCCAAAGCCTATCGGCTATACAATCCTGTGTTGGTCCCAGCGTGCGGACGCTGGTTTGCTCCTAAGCCTTGCGGCTATACAAACTCGCTTGTTACACCAGTGTGCTGTCACTGGTTTGCTCCAAAGCCTTGCGGCTATACAAACTCGCTTGTTACATCAGTGTGCGGTCACTGATTTGCTCCAAAGCCTATCGGTTATACAGTCCTGTGTTGGTCCCAGTGTGCGGACGCTGGTTTGCTCCTAAACCTTGCGGCTATACAAACTCGCTTGTTACACCAGTGTGCTGTCACTGGTTTGCTCCAAAGCCTTGCGGCTATACAAACTCGCTTGTTACACCAGTGTGCGGTCACTGGTTTGCTCCAAAGCCTATCAGCTATACAATTCTGTGTTTGTCCCAGCGTGCGGACGCTGGTTTGCTCCAAAGTCTTGCGACTCTACGATTCCCCAGTTGCTCTCAGTGTGTGTACACTGGGTTGCTTACGATCCTGTCAATTTGCCATTACCATCTGACTGCTGCTACTATCTCTGGGCTGCCCTGCCCGGTATTGGTAAGGCCGGTAGAACCGTTTGCCACATTCCATCTGAGGTTGCCTTACCCGGTATTGGCAGGGCCGGTAGAGCCTACATTGTAAATCTATTGAGGCTGCCTTGCCTGGTATTGGTAAGGCCGGTAGAACCGTTATGCTATTCCATCTGCAGGTTGCCTTACCCGGTATTGGCAAGGCCGGTAGAGCCTAACATTCTATTACTTCAGACTGTCCTGTCCGGTATATTGACAGGACCGGTAGAGTCTGCCTTCTGTCTTTGTTATATTCTGTATATATCTGTATGTATGTGAATGCCATCCTACATTATCAATTTATTATTTCAATAAAATTGATTTTTACCCAAAACTTGTGTCTGAGAGTCATAATAAACCGTGACACCAGAGCTGCGTTGACTACGGATTCAGGGAGACCCTTCATCCATATGTTTGAGTGATGGCCCCTGTTCTCCAAGTCATCTAACTGGTTGCACAAGGCCTCGATGGTATCATCCTAAAGTGTGATGGTCCACCATAGATCAGCTTGCTCAGCCACAACAGAGTCCTGTGTTTCCTCCAAATCCTTTACACGGGTCCCAAGGTGATACAAATCGGATCTCATATATCTTTCTTGATGGAGTCCCGAAGGGATGAAATCAGTGTCTCCGTATCTGCTTCGGTCGGGTGCAGCCAAAGGTCCTGCTTAGTAGCTGCAGTAGAGGCAGTTGGGGACTTGTTTTCTTTGTCGGCACCCTCCATGATATCAGGTGTGCAAGATGGCTCCACGGTCTCTCCGTTTTAGAGCTGAAATAAGCACCTATAGAGGCAGACTTCTTCTTCCGACCCGGCATAACCACCACTGAAACACACCCAGCACCTCCTCAATATTAAAAAGCCACTGTATAAAGTGTTTAGTCGCTAAGGGCTCAGGAGCACAGAACTCACGCATCCGCCATGTGCAATGTGCAGCCACGCCCCACAAATATGTTTTTAAGGAATCAGTTGTTTGCATCTGAAATATCAAGACATGATTGCTTTCATATAAAAGAAATGTGTTGGCGTAAGTAAGACAGATGCCAATTTACAATGGGTGAGATGCACTAAGGCATGATAAAGAGGTGATAAAGTGGAGAAGACTTCTCTGGTGACATCACTTCTCCAGTTCCTATGTAATTCTATGGAGCAGTACACTAAGATTTCTCCAGATTTGGAGATATTAGTGCATAGGCTCTATAGAATAACACAGGAACTGAAGAAGTGATATCACTGGAGAAGTGATCTCTGCTTTAACACCTCTTTATCACTCCTTAGTGCATAACCCCTTATATGTAAAAACCTGTTTAATACTAAAAAACAAAATATGCGCTCTTTATCTTTATCTCTGTCTCTCGCACAAACACAAAAACACCATTTCGCAGATTCTCTTTCAAACACACAGACTCACGTACTCTCTCTTAAACACACACACAAACACTCTCTCGCACCACACACGCACACAACACACACTCACAATAACAGTTTTCTATGTTTCTGAAGGCCAGTAATATAAACATGTGCAAATACAAAATGTACATGTTAACCCTTTCAGTGGTAGAGTGAAGTCCAATGCATAGAACAGAGATGGACAACAGAAAACTTGGGGTAGGCAGCATGCAGTCCCTTGAGTTGTTTCTTGCAACCCTCACTTAAAATGATGTACTTAGAATAAGTATTTAGGAGCAAACCAACTTCACTATTGGAGAAAAATAAATACTTCCATTGATTTAAATTGTGTTTTTAACCTTTTTAACGCTAGAGAAGACTCCATTGCCTTACTTCACAAGCAACCTCTCTAGCATCCATGGAGTTAAAAACCAATGTAAATCAATGGGAATTTGGAGAGTTTATATTTGTCTCCTACAGTGCATTTATTTTGCCTAAGAATTGTTTCATTTATTCTTATTACATCAGCCTTACTATCTTCTCAGGTGCAGTTAAAAGATGAGAGCATGTTCTTATAACACAACACGCATAAACTATTTCAATCCCTTGTCTCCTGCTCCTGTCAATTTAAGGCTATGTTCACACTGGTGATGTCAACACAGCAATAATAATGCTGTGCTAAGATACTAGAGACAGAGACAGGATGCCTGCATCTTGAATTCCTTCAGCACAAGGCTGTGGATATGTAATCTTTTTGCCAAGAAAAAGATCCCTACAATTGAACTCTTTGCAATCTCCCAAATGTTCTGGTTTAGCATGTAAAAATAATTAGCACTGCTCTACTTAGGCAACCACACCATGTATACTTAATGCAATCAAGTGTGCCCTATGGCAGTGGCACATACACCTGCTGTAGAACAGATTCAGTGAAATAGAATAATTTGCCACCAGAACAGTAAACCCAATAAGTTTAAGAGGGTCTTATCTTAAAATGTGAATCATGTACATAGATTACCTGATCACAACATAGATACAATTGGTGGTACTAGCTATCCCTACATTGTTCATAAGGGTCTTTTAGTTACTCCTTCGCAGCTTGTCTCATATCAAAGGCATTGCTATATAGCAGTCGCTATGCTTATATAGCAGCACAAATAGAAAGGGAAGGAGGAGACAGTGCAAATCCACTGTAGCCCCCTTCCCTTTCAATCTGTTTCAACATGCAGTTGATCAGGTTGACAGTAACTGGGCATGAACTGGCTGTTATGGTACTTATTGGTACCAATGATTAAGTCAGTGGAGATGGAGGTCATCTCTACGCAAAATACCTCTAAAGTTTCTGAAATACTTACCTATGCCATGCACTGCACCAGATAGACAATGGAGGAATATTGAGTTCAAATTGTGGTTAAAAACTTGGTGTAAGCAGGAGAGGTTTCTAGAGCACTAAGCTGTCTTTTACTATGGCAATCTTTATATTAGAGCTGCATTGCTACTTGATGGAAGGGGTTACTGTGCTGAGCTTAAGATTATTAATTGATTGGAGGAGAGTTTAAACTACAAAAGGTGTGGGTGAAATAACACAAGACGGGGTAGAGAGTGTATAAGAAAAAATAGGATTAGAGAAGGGGCATGGGGGTGGAGAAGCAGGATAGAATAGGAAGGTGAATATCACACCCTGATTAGAAAATAAGTATTTCAAAGAATGCACATATTCAGGAAGGCAGTAACATAAAATACATGTTTGCAAATGCTCGTAGTCTGTATGGTAACATGGCAGAACTGTGACTGTTTTCAGTGAATTAACAAAATGCCTTAGGTATTACTGACACTTGGTTGGGTGATACACATTACTGGTAATAAATCTGGAGCGATATTGACTTTTAAAAGGGATATGTTTAATAAAAGAGAGTGCGTGCGTGTGTTGTGGGCATGTGTGTGTTGCGGACGTGTGTGTGTTGTGGGCGTTCATGTGTGTGTTGCTGGCTTGGATGTGTGTAATGGACATTTATGTGTTGCAGGTGTGGGTGTGTGTGTTGCGGGCACACATGTGTATGTGTTGTGAGTGCATGTGTGTTGCATGTGTGTGTATATGTGTGTTGCAGGAGTGTGTTTTTCGGGTACATGTGTGTTTGTGGTGTGTGTGCTTTTGTGTGTTGTGGGCAGGCGCAAGTATGTGTTTGCGGGCACGCACGTGTGTGTGTTGCAGCCACGTGCATGTGTTGCAGGCACGTGCATTGTGTGTTGCGGTTGTGTGTGTTGCGTGTGTGTGTGTTCTTTTCGGGCAAGTGTATTGTGTGTGTGTTGCGGGTGCGAGTGTGTGTTGCAGGTGAGCGTGTGTGTGTTGTGGGCGCGCATATGTGTGTGTTGCAGGCATGTGTGTTGCAGTCGTGTGGACGTGTATGTTTAGCTAGAGTGTGTGTATGTTGGGGGAGCGTGTGTGTGTGTGTGTGTTGTGGGCATGTGTGTGAGTTGCAGGCGTGTGTGGCGCATGGGGCATGTGTGTGTGTGTGTATGTGTGTTTCGGGCGTGCATGTGTGTGTTGCGGGCGCATGTGTGTTGCAGGCGTGCATGTGTTGCAGGCGTGAGTGTGTGTCGCGGGCGTGCATGTGTGTGTGTTGCGGGTGTGCATGTTTTGCAGGCGTGAGTGTATGTTCCGGGTATGCCTGTGTGTGTGTGTTGCGGGCGTGCATGTGTTGCAGATGTATGTTGTGGACATGTGTGTGTGTTGTGGGCATGTGTGCGTGTTGCAGGAGTGTGTATATGTGTTGCAGACTTGCCTGTGTGTGTGTTGTGAGCATGTGTATGTGTGCTGCGGGCATGTGTGTGTTGCATGTATGTGTGTATTGCAGGCATGTTGGTGTTACGGGCTTGTGTGTTGCGGGAGTGTGTGTGTCGCGGGCATCTGCATGTTGTCTGTATGCATTGTGTGTGTGGTGCATATGTGTGTCTGTGTGTGGTGCATGTGTTCTGTGTGTGGTGCGTGTACTGTGTGTGTTGTGGGCGTGTGTGTGTTGCGGACATGAGTGTGTGTGTTGCGTGTGTGTTGTCTGTATGTATTGTGTATGTGGTGTGTATGTGGTGTCTGTTTGTAGTGCGTGTATTGCATGTGTGGTGTGTATTGCATGTCTGTGTGTATACCGTAGAAGGCCCCTTCAATCCCTAACCTTATCAAGTGGCAGAGGGAGGAAGCCTATTTGTTTTTTGAAAGAGGAGAGGGTGGGGTGGGGTGGGGGAGGGCTACTCCTCATGAGACCAGTCCGCTCAGTTCAGGGTTCTCAATAGTGGTGCTGTGGCAGGCACAGTGTAAGGTAAGGCATTTGTAATTTATGCATGTGTGTATTGTCTGTGTGTGTTGCAGGTGCGCGTATTGTCTGTGTGTGGGCATGTTAACCCTTTGAATGCCACAGTGTTGAACATGGCAATACTTTGGCACCTCTTTGGCAGTCAAAGGGTTAAGGCACACAATGCGTATTAACAGTATACATTAGTGTAAAAGTGGTGGAGTGTGCTCAATGGACTCCATGTGATTTTGGGTGAGTGCTGCAGAGAAAACAGCACTGTTTGTATAATAAACATAATGTGTTGGTGCTTGAAATTTTTGTTCCCAACAGGAGAGTGTAGCCATTTTTTTGTTTCACTGAAGGGATAATGAGGGGTGTGGACGTTTAAATGTTGTACTGACACAGTGTGTATATGAGATATGCTAATGTCCTCCTAGCTGTACCCTGGGTTGTGTATGTTGGGCTATGGCAGTCTGCATATGTGCTCTTATGTGCCAGCCCCGGGGTGTGTGTATTATAATTGAGTGTGTAATACTGGACGCTGGCAATAGAGGACAATGCAAAACTCCTCCTAGCTGCCTCCCTGAGGGGTGGGGTGGCACAGAAGTAGAATTTGTGGTCACCTTACCACTTCTTCTTTTATAGTATAGACTAGTTTTAAAGCCCGTGTACACGGGCCAACACTGGTGGTGCTGCAGTCATGCGCAGTACTGACTGCCCGCACCATGACTGATACGGAGTGACGCTCTCCGAATTTAGATCAGAGTCCTCTCTGCGCACCTCAGGACTCCAGCCTGAATTTGGAGCACCCCGCTCTGTATCAGCCACGGAGAGGGCAGTCTGTATTGCGCATGACTGCAGCACGCGCAGCCATCTCTACTGACAAACATCCTTAGTGAATTATAATATAGGATATATATAATGATAGATTTTACCTAACGTGAAACAGACCGGTGAACTGTAAATACCAACACAACAAAGATAAATACTTTTCTACATATGCTTAATGACAAGTTACTGTCCTAATTAGCATAGGAACCAGATAAAAATGAGGACTTGCTTAACCTAGTGGTTTCAAACTCTTCTGATATAGTATACAATATAGAGGAGATTTGAAGAAACAAACATGCTTGATATACACTAAATGGGAAATTTACTTGGGTAATCCTTGTATGAGAAAGATGTAGGACTACTGATAGACAATCAGCTTTACAGAAGTGAAAAGTGCCTCTCAGCCACTGCAAGAGCAGTACCCTAGTATTATTGTACCATCAAGTATAAAAAGTGGGTATAGATGCATGGGATAACATAAATCAACCTCTATAAAAACCCTTGCTAAAGCCTCATCTAGAATATTTTGGGCACCAGTTCTTAAAAGTTACATTATTGAACTGGAAAAAGTTCAGAGATGTGCAAAACATATTTAATGGATTGGACAATTTGAGTTATAAAGAGAGACTAGCCAGACTGAGTCTGTTTACATAAGAGAAGAGATATATAAGGGGTAATGATTACAACTGACAAATATATCCTAAATATCTGAAGAGCTGATCAAAGAGCTGAACAAAAAACAAGAGGTCATCAATTAAGTATAGAGGAAAGGCACTTTTAACTAAAACAATAGCAGGACATTTTTACAGCAAGGGCAGTAAGGTTGTGGAATTCTTTGCATCTGGAAGCTGTATTTTAGTCTATAGATGTTAAAAAATTAGACACCTTTCTAGCTCAGAACATTGTTTTGAATTATGACAGTTGGTTTCAAAGCAGATAGAATATTGAACTAGGGAAATATCTGATTGTCTGATTGTCAGGAAGGTATTTTTACCCACTTGGAGCCTAATTGGAAATAGCTTCAGTGTTTTTTTTACTTCTAATGGATCAACAAGAATGATATGGCAAGTTCTTAATTTGATGGACATGTCTTTTTCAGCTTCATCAATTATGTTACTATGTTACAATCACACCAAGCTATGAATGTGTTAAAGAAACTGCAGCAGGTCAAAAACAAATGTCTTGCACCATTCTCCTTGAAAGTTGTCTTTGTGTCTGCTGTCAACTTTAAAGATAAAGTTTCTGAATTTGTGCCAAGACAAAAGCAGCACCCTAAGCAGGATTCTGGGAAAGCATGTAAAAAAATCCTTATAGATCAAGTGGAATACTGAATTGTACAGGATGAGAGAATGAAATGTAGAGGTAAAACTAATAGAAAAGATGATGAAAAGCAAGTTAGGAAAAGATATGTACACTCAAAAGATGTACATCACAACATTTTACAGAACAAGTCATCATCATCACAGAATGCAATGTATGTGTCAGGAGCAACAGTCCAACATTTGTAGTGGTTGTGGTACTGGCACATCTCTATGGGACTTACTCTCAGAATGTGGGTTGGTACTCATTCACTCAGTTAATAAATCACTATCTGAGATCTAGTTTTTATTGTTGCTTTTGTCCATTATATTAGATTGTTAGTAATCCCCAGTCTGTCGCTTCAGGCCTGTGCCCTCATTGGCTCTCCTTTTTATCCCTCTTTCCTTTTCATCACCACCCACATATACCTTTTTTTATTTGGAACATTCCTTAGCTTTCTCATGTTTCTACAGATATATGCACACTAGTGTTTCCTGTCAATCTGGTCCAGTTCCATGAATGTCATGACATCCTCTGGTATTCTAGTTAATGAATAGTCAATTAATAAACATTAAGAAACCAGTACTACACACTGTCTGATAGCAACTAGTGTCATGAGAATATCTTGCGAGTGGGATATAACATTGAAATGAGTATGCTTATAGTCACACCCCTATTATCAGGGTTAGGAACCAGTATCCCTGTTGGGTTATTAGAAAACATTTTGTTTGATGTTTTTCAGTGAGATGGATGGGCTGGGCATCCTTTTGAATTGTCGCACACTATTGGGTGTCAATCAAAAGGGTGCATTAAAAGTGTTGCATTGTTCAAAAGGGTGCATTGGAAATGGTGAATTACAAATGTTGCATGGTTCGTAATATTACATTGGTCAACAGGGCGAATTAAAAATGGTGCAGCTGAAATGGGGGCCTCATTCTGTGTCACATGGTTCAAAATGTCACATGGTTGAAATTTGGGCCTAGTTTCACTAAATTGATTGATTCCCAATAGTGTGCGACAATTCGAAAGTGAACCCCCAATGGGCTGAAAACAATTGTATTAGCCACAAAATTCTGGCATTGCTATATAGTATGTGTAAACAATAAAAGAACAGACATTTGTGGATCTGTACGAACAAATGATATGGCTAGGGAGTATAAACTTAGATTAAGTGTTTTATACTTTGAGTCTAAAAGATATCACAGACTTCAGACCCTAATATTAAATGAACTGTATAATTTGGATGGACAATGTAGAAAAAAATATCATGCACTGCTCAAAAACACATTTTTCAAGTCCATGTAAACAATCAAATGGATATGGTAACATGATGGATATGGTAACAGGTACTGTCACTTGTTATTACATAGATGACTATAGCCTCTGATGAGATGTAGTTTTAGTTGATGGTTGGAACGTTATGAAAGGTTAGTCAATGATCATAATGGGATGGAAAACAAATGGAGTTCAATGAAGTGTATCACTTTCAATAAAATTCTGTCACAAAAAGGTCTGGTACTTTCATGATTCTGGTGCTGTTCAAATCCCATCTTAAATGAGTAAAATTACATCCAAAACAAGAAAACACACTGCAAACAGAAACATGCTCTGTGTTGCATTATTTAACATCTGTTATTGTATAATTAGACAGTAGTAAAAAGTGGAGGAATAGGAAACTAATAAATATATATGCAGCGTTTATATAAATATAAAATTACTTAATTAAATTATTTCTGTATGAATCACATACATGTGTTGTATAAAACATAGCATTAACTTATTAGGACAGATAACATAAATAATGTGAATGGTAGTAAATCATACTTAAAAAGACAAAAATCAAAAGGGCAAAAAAAGAGAGAAGGTATATGAAGGTGGGGGATATATTTTGCTATTGGCAGCATAGCTGTTTCACTGTTGAAATCTATGCTGTGATTGGGTGCACCTGTATTCTTTAAATGCTTACTTTGTTAACATGATAAATCGAATATGATCATTTTAGTCTGCTTGTACAGTCAATTTTTGCTCTTACTTGATCATAGTAGATAAAAGTATCCTTAGATGAATGAACATGCTCTCAGCGTGGTCAAGTCAAACCAATCTGTTAAACCATCAAAAATCCTAACACTCAATGCATTTCAAGGGACCAGGAGTCTTTTAGACTATATTCATCTTTTTTTAGTTATCTCTTTGCTAACCAGTAGGAACCCAATATTCAAATGCCATAGATAAATATATATTTCAATAATATGATATTACAAATGTTTCCATATGTTGAAAACAGACATTGCAGGTTTTCAACACATTTTTCCTATTGCTCTCCGCTCCATGTGATTGCTATTTGCATATCCATTTCTATTACATAGTAACATAGAAACATAGTAACATAGTAATTTAGGTTGAAAAAAGACTTGCGTCCACCTAGTTCAACCCTTTTCCTATTCCTGTTTACCATCGTTGATCCAAAAGAAGAGATTTCTCCCTGGATCAACAAGCCCTAACTAAATATTAATCCCAATACTAACATACATAGTCCTCTATGTTATGCTCTTTTAAATAAGTATCCAGGCCCCTTTTAAAGGCATCTAATGTATTTGATAGCACCACCTCCTCAGGAAGTGAATTCCATACCTTTATTGTCCTTACTGTAAAGAAACCCTTCCGCTGTTGTAGATTAAATCTCCTTTCCTCAAGTCTAAGCGGGTGGCCCCTTGTCCTGTGTACTGTTCTGTTAATGAACAGGTCTTTGGAGAGGCCTTTATATGGGCCTTGAACATACTTATATAGTGTTATCATATCCCTTCTAAGACGCCGTTTCTCTAGTGTGCACAAGTTTAACTTTTCTAGCCTCTCTTCATAACTAAAACTTTCCATTCCCCTTAGTAGTTTTGCAGCCCTCCTCTGCACTCTCTCTAGTTCCATAATGTCCTTTTTCAGAAAGGGCGCCCAGAATTGAACAGCATATTCTAGGTGGGGTCTTACCATGGACCTGTAAAGAGGCATAATTATATCTTCCTCCCTTGAGTCAATACCCCTTTTAATGCATGCCAATATCTTATTGGCCTTTGCAGCTGCCAGCTGGCACTGCACGCTACAGCCAAGTCTATTGTCTACTGTTACTCCCAAATCCTTTTCATTAGTAGATTTCCCCAGAGAAACACCATTTAAACTATATGTTGCATTTTTATTATTATTATACCCAAAATGCATAACTTTACACTTGTCTATATTGAATCTCATTTGCCATTTGCCTGCCCAGTTACTCAATTTGTCCAAATCTTCTTGTAATGAAGACACATCCAGTTCAGACTTTATTACCTTACTTAATTTTGTGTCATCAGCAAACACTGATACATGGCTCCCTATGCCCTCTGGGAGGTCATTAATAAACAAATGAAAAAGAAGAGGACCCAGGACAGATCCCTGAGGTACTCCACTTATCACTTTTATCCAACTGGAGAACTTGCCATTTACTAACACTCTTTGCATTCTATCTTTCAGCCAATTTCTGATCCACACACAAACATTTTCCCCTAGGCCTATTTGATTCAATTTGTACAGTAACCTCCTGTGCGGAACTGTATCAAATGCCTTGGCAAAGTCTAAATAGATCACATCAACCGCCGCTCCCTCATCTATATTATTACTCACTTTTTCATAAAATGCAATCAAGTTCGTTTGACAAGACCTGTCTTTCACAAAGCCATGTTGGCTATTGCTAATGATATTCCTGTTCCAGCAGAATTCTTGAATATATTCCCTTAGCAACCTTTCAAACAGCTTCCCTACCACAGATGTCAAGCTTACAGGTCTGTAATTTCCTGGCTGTGACTTTGATCCCTTTTTAAATATGGGCATCACATCTGCTTTACGCCAATCCATGGGCACCATACCTGAAATAAAAGAATCCCTGAAAATCAAATATAATGGTCTGGCCAGGGTCTGGCTTAGCTCTTTAAGTACCTGTGGGTGTATACCATCTGGCCCCGGAGCTTTGTCTACCTTAACACTATTCAATTGTTTTAACACCTTTTCTTGTGTTAGCCATTCCCATGCTTGCTGTGACTGTTCTGTAAAAGTAGCTTGCAGATTCTTGTCCATTGGGTCTTCCTTGGTAAAAACAGAAGAAAAGATATTATTTAAAATATTTGCCTTCTCTCTGTCCCCTTTGACCATCTCACCCTTTTCAGATAACAAGGACCCAACATTATCAGACTTTAATTTTTTGCCATTAATGTATTTAAATAATTTTTTTGGGTTGCTTTTGCTCTCCTTAGCAATATTTTTTTCATTCTCCAGTCTAGCTAATTTAATAGCCTTTTTACATTTTTTGTTGACATTTTTGTATTCTGCAAATGCCTCTGCTGATCCCTTAGCTTTGTAATGTTTAAATGCCGCTTTCTTGTTATTTATTTCACAAATTACTTTACTGGTCAGCCACATTGGTTTTAATTTGCTTCTTTTGTATTTGTTTCCTACAGGGATAAATTTATGTGTCGAGACATAAATTTATGTGTGTATTTTTGCAATGTTATTTTGAAGGCATTCCACTTACCTTCTGTGTTTTTTCCTGAAAATATTTTATCCCAGTCAACGAGACCAAGGGATGAATTAAATCTGCTAAAGTTGGCCTTTTTAAAATTCAGTGTTTTGGTGGAAGCCATACCAAATTGCTTTTTTGAATTAATCTCAAAATATACCATGTTATGGTCACTATTCCCCAAGTGCTCCCTAACTTGGATGTTAGAGATAAGTTCTTTATTGTCAGTTATTACCAAATCCAGACATGCATTCCCTCTGGTTGAGGTCTGCACTAGTTGTGACAAAAAATTGTCATTCAACAAGTTCAGAAACTTGCTGCTTTTAGCAGAATAAGCTGTTCCATTTTTCCAGTCTATTTCTGGGTAATTAAAATCCCCCATAATTATAGTTCTCCCTAATTGAGAAGCCTTTTCTATTTGCATTAATAGCTTTGATTCTTCAAGGTCACCAATGTTTGGTGGTTTATAACAAATACCCACTAATATTTTCTGGGCAGTTTTACCCCAAGTGACTATTTCAACCCACAGGGATTCCACATGTTCACTACTGTCATCACATATATCTTCCCGCAATTTAGGCAATAATGCTGGTTTGACATACAGACAGACCCCACGACCTCTTTTGTTTGTCCTATCTTTTCTAAATAACATGTAGCCCTCCAAATTGATTGACCAATCATGTGTGTCATCCCACCATGTTTCTGTTATGCCTATCAAGTCATAGTTTTCAATTTCAGCTACCAGCTCCAGTTCCCCTATTTTACCAGTTAAACTTCTGGCATTTGCAAGCATACAATTTATGCCACTGCTGTGTTCCATTTGTGATTTAATTTTGATGTGGTTTATATGCTTCTTCCTATCATCTGTACTAACCCCGCCCCCAGATCCTTCCACCTGGTTATTAACTATATCGCCTTCCCTTTCTATACTATCTGTCCCAGTATTTATTGGCCCCTCCCCCCCTTCCTAGTTTAAAATCTCCTCCAACCGTCTAGTAATCCTCTCCCCAAGCACTTGAGACCCTCTTGCATTCAGGTGCAATCCATCCCTGCTATAGAGATTGTACCCCAAAGCAAAATCAGCCCAGTGCTCTAAAAACCCAAAGCCCTCCTTGTTACACCAAGACATCAGCCATGCGTTGAGCTCCCTAATCTCCCACTGTCTCTCTGGCGTAGCGTAGTATTTCAAAATTATTTTCTTGAATGCTATGATGAATATGTGACTTGTACCCATATTTAATAGGAGCATATAAAAGAAGGTAGGGACCACATAGGAACTCATATAAGAAAGCACCCGTATTATCCTTTAAAGGGATAGTAATACTTAGTTAAAAGTAACTTTAATGTTGTAGGTATTAAAAAACTAAATCAATTATACCCAGTCCTATCACTCAAACCTTTATGGTTTGAGAGATATAAGCTTTCAAAGTTCCCCCTTCACACCCTGTGCACTGACTTCAGATTTCTGTGTTAGAGAAGGAGATCCCGTTCAACAGACCATCCTGCGCTCTTCAGCAGAGCCATAATCACACTAGTTAGGCAGAAATACTTCATTTGAACCGTCTACAACGTGTGCCTGGTTTGAAAGCACACATTGTAGACCATTCACATGAAGTATTTCTGTCTAACTAGCATGATTACGGCTCTGCTAAAAAGTGTAGGATGGTCTGTTGAACGGGATCTCCTTCTCTAACACAGAAAGCTGATGTCAGCGCACAGGGAGGGGAAGGGGGAACTTTGAAAGCTTATATCTCTCAAACCATAGAGGTTTGAGAGGTAGGACTGGGTGCAATTGAGTATGTTTTTTTTAATACCTACAGCATTAAAGTTCATTTTATCTATGTATTATTATCCCTTTAAATAATAAATGTACTATACCATAATAATGTAATAAACTATTTTCTTAGATTGTCAATAAACCATATATAAAGACTTGAAGGATCCTGCCACTTAACAATCACTAATATTACCTATAAACAAGGGCATATATATAGAAACTATATATCAATTAGAATTGATTTTAAAGTAATAGTAATGTTTCGCAACAAAAGCATCTCTGATTAATCTTCATAGAATTTGAGCAATGGAGAGTGTTATTTCAATACTGTCAGAGTTGTAGTTCAAAAGAAATTGAATGATAAAGCATTCCCCACCTGCCCCTTTTACCTTTTGTAAGCTGCATCCCCTCATATGTAGAATCTGGTCTCTTGATCGGACAGGTCTCAGCTAGGGACAATCTTCCTACTGTGAGCATAAGGAAAACCTGCCCCTTCCCCCCAACAGTTTTTTCAGGTTTTCCTTATGCTTACTGAAGATTGTCCCTTGCTGAGATCCATCAGGACAGTCTTGCAGCTCTGAGCTGAGCAGTGTTACATCAGTAAAAGGGTCAGGAGGGGATACTTAATCATTCAATTGCTCTTGAACTATTAGTATTGAAATAATGCTCTCTGCTGCACAAATACAAAGATTAATGGGAGCTGCTTTTTTATGAAACATTACTATCCCTTTAAATTCAAATTAGGTATTCATAGATTTGAGAAGTTAGTGTATAAAAAGTAATGCATACCTATTTAGCACAGAACAATATTGAGAATTATAACAGCTGGCTTCAAAGCAGATAGGATGTTGATCCAGGGAAATATCTGACTGTCATTTGGAGTCAGTATATAATTTTTTTACCCACTTGGGGCATAATGAAAATTGCTTCAATGTTTGCTTTTTTTTCCCTTCCCATGGATCAACAAGGGTGATATGGAATGAGCTGAACGTGATGGCCGCATGTCTGTTTTCAGCCTCATCAACTATGTTACGATAATGTGAGAAATTTTTGATGTTAATCATTTATGTTTGTTTATTATGTGTATTTTTCAGATATTTGAATTTTCTATAGATAATCCTTAGTTTCTCTGTATAATTGGTCTCAAGTATTTTTCAATTTAATGTGTTCCAGTGCTTGTTTTATGGCTTTAGCTGCTGTACTGTATTGAAACTTTTGTTTCTTTGTCCAGATTTTTTCTTCTGGGCTTGTGACTTTTTTGTTTTTTAAAATCTTTTCTCATAATTATTTTTTTTGTTCTCCAGGATCTGGTGATGAACTTCTTACTTATATCATTTTTAAAGAAATGTAATCTTTAGATCTTCCACTTGTTAAAGGCATGCCAAATCTTGCCTACAATTTGTCTACTCCTTTGAAACTGCCTGTATGAAATATTATCCAGACAGGGTTTATGATTTGTGCGATCTTCTTGGATGTAACTGTTTATATGAACCTTTTCATAATGGACTTTGGATTCAATTTGGTTTCCTTCTGCCATTTATATTAACCATCTTACATTAACTATCTGAGTGCCAGAGACAGATCCAGAAACCCTATGTTCTCTTTGCTTATGTGAGTTAATTAAAATCCTAAATTGTTTATATTGATCTTCACTGTGAACTGTTGTAAAGTATTTTTCTCTTCCTTGCAATATCATCAGAATATTGTCAACGAATCTCACATTCTAAGCTATGAGTAGTCACAAAAATATTCTGAACAACATCTTCATTCACTTATAGATGCTTTTATCAACTATTATCAACTAAGCACAATGATTGACTATACACGCAGTTTAAAGTGATTATATAAGATTTATTACAAGATAATAGAATAGAATAGTTTCACTTATTGTTATGTAAATTTGGTCACACTTATTCAGTAAACTTCCTTACAAAAGTAAAGGCGGGGTTAGTATCACTTCTTACTGTAGCAGTAACACATCAAATGGGTTTAACCATCAAATAGCACACTTAGCACAGCAAGTTATACATTCTTGTAAAGGAATCACTGTGACACATAAAGAGTCTGTATTGTGCAGTAAAATCTGAGAACAAACTATATTGAATGGGAGCAATATTATTCAAATTAAAATGGAGAAAGAAGGTCATAGGAACACTATAAGTCGAATTTTAAAGGGGAAGGGTTAAAATGTTGAATGTGAACAATATTAGTCAAATTAAAGTGGTAAAAGAAAGTCATGGGAGCAGTGTAGTCAAATTTTCAAGGGGGAGGGGTTAAAACGTGGAATGTGAACAATATTAGTCGAATTTAAATGGTGAAAGAAAGTCATGGGAGCACTGTAGTCGCATTTTCAAGGGGAAGGGTTAAAATGTCGAATGTATAATATTTGTCGAATTAATGTGGTGAAAGAAAGCACTGTAAGTCGAATTTTAAAGGGGAAGAGTTAAAATGTGGAATGTGAACAATATTAGTCGAATTAAAGAAAGCACAGCAAGTCGACTTTTAAAAGGAGGGGTTAATATGTCGAAGGGGGGCACTGTATCCTGCACTGCTTTTGTCCGAACAACGATGGTTTTGAAACTGTCTGAGGCGCAAACCACAAAACAAGCGCTAATACTGAGTGTGAGTAATAGGATACTAATTGCACGTTGTTTTGAGTTGTTTCCTATGGGCTTTTTTTTGACTGGTGGTAAGTATAATTACCGTTGGTTTTGTCGGGTAATAGGATACTAAAACCTGACTTAAAAAAACCCCAATGCCTCTTTTATTTTTAGCACTGGTAATAGAATTGAGCCCTTGATCTGTCAACCCATAGTTCCCCAGCAGTCCCACTCCAGTACTGCCAAGTAAGGACCTAGTTTTCTGCTTTGCCCAGTGGGTCTGCCTTCTATCCAGTCAGTATGCATGACACTTTCTTTATGATGCCAAGGAAATCAGCTTATTACCCTTTATATTAAATTAATGTCAATACTGTCAGAGTTGCAGTTCAAAGGTAATTGAATGATAAAGTATCCCCCTTCTGCCCCTTTTACCTATAGTAAGCCACATCCCCTCAGATGTGGAATCTGGTCTGTTGACCGGACAGGAGTTAGTGTATAAAAAGTAATGGATACCTAATTAGCACAGATAATATTGAGAATTATGACAGTTGGCTTCAAAGCAGATAGGATGTTGATCCAAGTAAATATCTGAATGTCATTTGGAGTCAGGAAGGAATTTTTTTACACACTTGTGGCATAATTGGAAATGGCTTCAATGATTGTTTTTTTTCCTTCCCATGGATCAACAGGGGTGATATGGCACGGGCTGAACATGATAGCTGTATGTCTTTTTTTCATCAACTATGTTACTATAATGTGAGAAGTTTTTGATGTTAGTCATTTATGTTTATTTATTATGTGTATTTTTCAGATCTATGTATTTTCTATAGATAATCCTTAGTTTCTCTGTTTAATTTGTCCCAGATATTTGTCAATTTAATATGTTCCAGTGTTTGTTTCATGGCTTTGGCTGCTGTACTGTATTGAAACTTTTGTTTCTTTATCTTGTGTTTTTCTTCTGGAATTGTGACTTTTTGTTTTAGAAAATCTTTCCTCTTAATTATATTTTTGTTCTCTAGGATCTGGTGATTAACTTCTTACTTATATCATTTTTACAGAAATGTAATCTTTAGATCTTCCACTTTTTAAAGGCATGCTAAATCTTGTCTACAATTTGTCTTAATCCTTTGAATCTGTCAACCCATAGTTCCCCAGCAGTCCCATCCACTACTGCCAAGTAAGGACCTAGTTTTCTTCTTTGCCCAGTGGGTCTGCTTTCTACCCAGTCAGTCACCATGACACTTCTTTCTGGTGTCAAAGAAATTGGCATATTGCCCTTTATATAAAATTAATTTGTTATAATTTTGTGTTTTAAATAATATATATGATTTTACCTCTTAACATGTAGTGTAACAGCACATCCACCAATGTGTATTACATGACCATCTCAAAATATATTTTTATTATATCTAAACTCTTCATGTTTTTCAGCTTAATTTATGAAATAACCTAATTTATTTTCTTGAACCTTAATGCTGTATTTTTTTAAAAGAAGTGACATGTGTCCTCAAAGTCTTGCCGGATTATTTTTCAACATAAAAAAAAAATCCTAAGATTTACTGCTCAGTTTACTGTACATTATCCATATGTCTACCACAGGAACATGAGCTTAAACAAAAGACATGTTGTACCAGCTAGAGAATATAAAATAAAACAAAAACCATATCCTACTTGGATATTTTATACCATGCCTTTTCTATAAACAATGTTTATCCAGCCACTACAACACTTTTACAATTGTTGGCAATACCATATATTCTTTGAACTCATCTTACATCCCTACCATAACTATCAGTATGCTTAAAGCATTAACAACAACAACAGCAATAATACTAATAAATAATGTAACATTCACTGCAATGTATATATGTATCTGCATGTAGAATAAAATCATCTGTGGTAAGTTTCCTTTCTCCTTAATTGTTAATAACACATTAAATGACCAAGACTGCCTTTCACTCAGGATACGTTTAGATATTTTTGCCATTAAGAGAGAAGTAGCTATTAGTTCTTAGCAATTTTAAACTTGATATATCAGACATACAGGTCGAATAGGGAACCAATATGTACTACCATACTGTTCTGTATCTTAAGTGAATTATAATTTATTTAATACTAGTAGAAATATGACATTTGCTTTTATCAAAACCCTCTTTACAAGCATAAGTTTCATAAATCTGAAAAAAAACTTTAATAAAGAAGGTAAACTTGAGTTTTCATGCTTTAACCCTTTGAATGCCAAAGGGGTACACAGCACATTGCTTTGCAAAGCATTGCATATCCATCTGGCACTCAAAGGGTTAACAATTCTATTCCTGTACAATCTGAAAGTTTTACAGTGCATTTTATCTTTCAAATATCAGTTAAACCATAAGACAAGAAACTAGCGTTATCTGTGAAATTATTAATATTTACAAGAATATATTTCTCTGGTCTACTAAGAAGGTTCACAACTTTGATTCTTTTGATGACTTGAATCTTTACTTGTAGAAAGGAAACTTGAAATTATGTCTTCAATTTCTCTGTGGATCAAACTGTTAGACGAATAGCAGCTGTCTTGACCTTTAATTCTTTATCCAATACAGGATTTTAATTTATTCAGGGTACTTATACTTATTATCCCCCTTAAAAAGACTGGAGCAGACCAAACTTTAGATTCTTATTAGAGAAATCTGTTGTCATTGGAATGGCTCGACAATGTTAAATAACGTTTTGCACTATGTATGTCATTTTAGTCCTTAATACTCCTTTCTTAGATCATTGTTGCCATTCATGTTGAATTTTCATGAAAGGACTTTAAATGACATAGTCCATTTTGAAAAAGATAAAGTATTTATTCATGCAACCTTGGATGTACATTCAGTATAATTTTATAAACGGAATGAGAAGGAATGTCTTGTCTTGATAAGCAGATGGAAATGTGCTATTTGAAGGTACAGCTCTCTAAATTATACATGTTAAAGGGATAGCAATGTTTCGTTATTAAAGTACAACTGAGTCTTCTTCCTACTTTTTTATAATGCTATGTAGAAGTAAAACCTTCAAAAACTTTGCTGTTTACATTTATTCTCTAATAAAGTTCCTCCCTCCATCCCCTTTTACTTACCTCAAGCTCCCTCCCCTCAGATCTGGAATCCGGTCATTGGTCCAGACAGACTGCAGCAATGGACAATCTTCCCTTCGGTATAAGGTAAAGCCTACCCCCTTGATGAAGGAGGGCAAGATTTTCCTTATGCTGGAAGAAGATTGTCCCTCGTCTCATTCTGTCTGGACCAGCTTGCTGAGGCTTCAGAGGTATGTAAAAGTGGTGGGAATGGGGGTCTTTATCAGAGATTAAATTTAAAACACCAAAGTTTTGTAAGGTTTTACTACTACACATCATTATAAAAAAGCAGGAAGAAGACTTGATTGTACTTTAAAAACAAAACATTTCTATCCATATAAAAAAAAGTTTTATTGGGGTGGTTTCCAGGAGAACACATAAGGACTAAGAAAATATTGCATGTTACCTAAGGTTAATCTTTAAGTTACTTTTTCTAAAAATGTTGGCCTGGCTTCTACTCTGCTGACATGATTATCACATGTGGAGGGCTCTTAAATTATTAGCAAGATATATTAATATATAATATATATATATAATAAATACATTTATCTGGACCACTGGTGTGTGTAATGTGCACATAAATTGTACAGACCAGCTATAAAAAGCGGGAGAAAGGAATTAACCCAGGTTTGGATATTCATTCCATATCCTTTGATTTACTTGATAATTAATTTCATTATTTGTATAAAATATATATATTTTTTCAGTGGGGACCCGGTAGGGTTACCACACCTTGGCTCTCATGACTCCTTATAGCAAGATTCAGCCAACCAGAGAGAACATGTTCCCTCTTTTAGTAGCATAGCTCATAAAGTTGAAAAAAGAGTACATCAAATTCAACATATGCAGTATCATGCTTGTTTTGTTTTTTTATCAAGAGGAAGGAAAAACTAAACAAAACAAATATTGAAGACACTTGCAGTACCCCAGATTGTTGTATTTTCTCCTAAACTCTCATTGCTCATTCCCTGTAGATTAAATTATTGTAAGATTCACTCTTTCGACTTCTTGCCTCTCATATTTCTCCACTTCTGTGTATTCTTAATAAGGAAATATCATCCTAAATAAAGTCACCCCCAATAATTAGGCAAAAAGCGATATGCTTAGAAATAGTGCTATTATCGAGCATAAGTACCACGTTATAAAGAAATCCTTCTTCTTCTGAGACTGATAGCCAGGCTTCTTGTTTTAGTTGCATCTGTACACCTGCACCATCAGTCCCTTCCTGTTATCTTAAGGTAGCATGAAGAAGACCGGGAAGGACAGCGCAGATGCGCACGTGTCTTTAAGACAAGATGT
The DNA here is from genome assembly GCA_037306005.1 of Rhinophrynus dorsalis. Lineage (NCBI taxonomy): Eukaryota > Metazoa > Chordata > Amphibia > Anura > Rhinophrynidae > Rhinophrynus > Rhinophrynus dorsalis. The sequence goes on from CM074721.1 coordinate 123,141,505, forward strand.
CTACGTGCAAGCCTGGATGCCAGTCTCAGAAGAAGGAGGATTTCTTCATAACGCAGTACTTACTCTCAATAATAAAACTATTTCTAAGCATATCGCTATAAGCCTAATTATTGTGGGGGGCTTTATTTAGGGTGATAATTCCGCTTTACTGTAACGCAAGAATAACTACCATTGCTCCCATATACTTATTCTCTTATCTGGTCCTGGAATCCATTTCTTCTTCAGCATCCTCCTATATTTCTGCTCTTATCTCTTCCTACACCCCTTCCTGCAACTACATTTTCCTCAAGATTTCCTTCTTTACACTACTTACACAGCTCAAGCAATTTCATTTGTTGCCACTTGACTTTGGAATGCACTCTGTATTGCCATTTGTTAAACATCAAATCATCACAATATCCTAAAAAACCACCTGCTCAAGGAAGCATCTCAGTAACAACATTCACCTTTGAACATCAACCTTATTACGAAATTCCCTTCCAAAAACCTTGTACTTGTACTTATCATCTTCATTGTACTGTCTCTGCAAGGTGTCATGATTGCTAATTAGATTGTAAGATCTGTGGGACATTTGGGCATATGATTCATTTGGTTGCACTTATCCCCCACTAATAAAGCAATGATTGCCTTTTAGGCTGATGAGTTCTTCTATGCCCTGTATTCTTTTTAATTGTTCTATTACTGTTTTCTCTAAAGCTTTGTGTACATGCATGGAGTTATACAAATAAAGATACATACATACATACATGCAAATTGGGTAAACAAATAGAAACATAGTAACATAGTAAATTAGGCTGAAAAAAGAAACAAGTCCATCAAGTTCAACCCTTGCCTCATAACCCAAAGAAATGAGAACTAGATAGCTTTCTTGATACCAAATAAGTTAGTCTTTATCTGACTGTCATGTTTTGCATACTAATATATGTTATAATCCTGGATGTTCCCTTTTGAAAGAAATGTATCTAATCTTCTCTTAAATATATCCATTGTACGTTCCAAAACCACATCCTTGGGCAAGGAATTCCATAATCTAACAGACCTTAATGTAAAAAAACCCTTCCTATATGTAAGTCTACACCTCTTTTTCTCTAATCTCAAGGGGTGTACCCTGGTCATTTGATCAGGCCTTGGAATGACTGGCTCACCACAGAGATCCTTGTATTGACCTCTCATATACTTGCACATTGTGATAAAATCTCCTCTTAGTCATCTTTTCTCTACAGTAAATAAAGCAAGTTTGTCTAGTTGTTCCTCATACGTCAAGTCCTCCATTCCCTTGATTAATTTTGTTGCTCTTCACTGTAGCCTCTCCAGTTCTAGAATATCCTTTTTCAGAGCTGGTGCCAAAAACTGCACTGCATATTCGAGGTGAGGTCTTACCAATGATTTGTACAAAGGCAAAATTATGCTATACACTCTTGCTTCAATACCCCTTTTCATGCAAGACAAGACTTTATTTGCTTTTGCTACTGCTAATTGACACTGGCCAATGTTTCCAAGTTTGCAGTTTACAAGGATTCCCAGGTATTTCTATAGAAACGAGTCCCCTAAAATGATTCCATTAAGTTCATACGTTGCATTGGGATTTTTTATTCCTAAATGCATGATTTTACACTTTCCCTCATTAAACTTCATATTCCATTTGGTTGTCCAATCTGCCATTTTACGTAAATCCCTCTGTGGAGAGAAAATATAATGTTCTGAATTTATTACCATGCATAATTTAGTGTCATCTGCAGATATTGATATTTTGCTTTCTATGTCTATTTACAAGTCATTTCTAAACATGTTAAAACAGTGGACCTAGTACTGAACCCTGAGGTACTCCACTCTCAACTTTAACTGAATTGGATAATTGTCCATTTACAACCATACACTGTTCCCTATTTTCTATCCAATTGCAAAGATTATCCCCTATCCCCAATTTGCTTATTTTATACCCCAGCCTTATTTATGGCACTGTATCAAATGTGATTGCAAAATCTAGATATACTACATCAACTGCCTTCCCATTCTCTAGGTTGCTACTTATTTCTTCATAGAAGCTGAAAAGATTAGTTTGGCATGATCTATTCCTCATTCCTGCTAATAAACTTATTTTGTTGGTGTAATACTGAATATAATCATTTATTATCCCTTCTAGCAGGCATATAAGAGAGCCCTATATACTTCCAGATCATATTTGCTGTTCAATACAAAAGAACGAACCAGTGGGAATAAGATTAGATTCATTATGACTTATAACTGTCAGTGGGACTCTGTAAGAAAGATCTTGAACTCCAATTTACATCTATTATTGACTGATTAAGATTTAAATCAGATATTGGATGATTGAGTACTAATGTGTTGTAAAAGAGCACCCAACTTGAGCGACAAATCGGTCATCTATCCAGTCGTCACAAAACTGTAATACAGGGGTCTTATCCTTGTGGACACGGAGTTTCATGCAAATACATGATCACCACCAAGGAAGTAACTGACAGATTTGTCAGATGTAGAAAGATCAAAGAATATATGTACTGCTAAATGGTTGGTGTAATATATTGTCTACAGTGTCCCTGTGGGCTGAGATATATTGTAAAGACAATCTGCAAGTTTACACACAGGATAAGAGAACATGTATATAGTATACGTAATATCTCAAAGGATACCAACATTGCTAATAAGGTTTTATCCCCTGTAGTGAGACATTTTTATAACCATCACCAACATAGACCTGATTTGATGCAAGTTTGTGGTTTACAGCACATAAAACTGGATATAAGAGGTGGCAATTTGGACAGAACCCTTTTAGAACAAGAAAACAAGTGAAATGAACATTTAACAACCGAATGTGTTAAATGAAGAATTTGCTCTGAATGTACACCTGTAATTGATGATATTTTCTTTAATTTTTTTCTCTGTCATGCTATTTTTTAAAATGTTTACAATGCCTGCATAGGTGTATATGCAATATTTTTCACATGATGGGGTTAATGTATTTTGAGAACATATAGAGGACTACCCAGAATGGCACTTAATCAACGTTGGTGGCGTAGAATGGTGTCAAGCAATAAAGTTGATATTTAATTCTGTGGTGACAATCAATCTATTTTTGAAGTTACATTGTTCAGGTGAGTATTATAGGCATTGACTTTGATTTTTTCCATATATCTCCTAGTTTACTATATTATAGATAGGGTTAACACATCAATGTAGCGAACAATGTGACTATTACTTTGATAATCAATTGGATCAAGCATAACATAGGAGGTTTTCCTCTGTTGTGTGTTTTTCACCATAGAACATTGGCTGTCAGCACTACTATATATTTTCTTTTGTGCTGTTTTATAGATAGGGTTAATACAGCGATGTAAGGAACAATGTGAATTCTATACTGACTGTCAGTTTCACCAATCACGATATCTAGTGAACTATGCAATGGTTACATTGACAATCGATCGGACCAATCACAACATAGTGGGTTGTCCTTTGTTCTGTTCAAATAATACCACCAAACAGTGAATCGGTTTGATCTCTGAAGAAGTGTGTTTACAAAATGCGCATCAGTTGTCTCTTTTTAACACAATGTAGCACACCTAGAACATGGGGGATTATTGATTGGGAAATCAGGTTAGAACAAGAATGCAAGCTCTTCGGCAATCCAGAGATGCCCCGGCTGAGATAGTTAACTTAGTGTTGTTAACTTGACAGCGAGAAGCCGTGCATTGACACGTAAAGCACTTTTCACGACTTCAACTAGATAGGAAAGTAGTTTTAGAACAAGAACGCAAGCTCTTTGGCAATCCAGAGATGCCTCGGCTGAGATAGCTTAGTGTTGTTAACTTGACAGCGTGAAGCCGTGCATTGACATGTAAAGTACTGTGCATGACTTCAAACAGATAGTGAAGTAGTTTTACTAGCTTGATAGTGAGATGACGTGCATTGTTATGTTAAACACTTTGCACGATTTCAACAAAGACATACATTGACATGTTAAGTACTCTGCACGATCTTCAGTTTGATGAACTCAGGGGTACTTGCCAATAGATATGACACAGTAAGGACTTTATATGATATCACTACTACATTGGGGGTTCATAAGACATACTCTGACATATGAAGTACTTCATATTGTCTTGTTTGAGAGGTACCTAGGGGTTATCATCATGAATCCTCTTCCCTGTAGGCTGTGCAGTGACACATAAAGTACTCTGCACAACTCTATATCATTACTGAATTGAGGATCAAATAGTTCTAAGATGTGCATCCATATGTGTATTTTTCTGAGTCTGATGAGCTCAGAAGTAATTATTAAGAGGGGCTATATTTACAAGATGTACATTGACATGTAATGTACTTTGTACGGTCATGTGTTTAATGAGCTCATGAATTTACCGTTAAGAACATCTTTTTCTTGTAATATGTGATATGAGATTTGGTGATTTCCAAATACCATTTGTCCTAGGATGTGTGGTTAGATTGTACACAATCATACACTTCTGGGTCAGTGTTTTTACCAGTATCAGTAAGATTGATGGATTCCATCAATTATATGTATTAATATTCTAATGGTAAACTTCTGTACTTTCTTTTGCAATATATCCATAATATTTTGGCAAGCCGGATACAGCCTCGGCAGTACATTCCACATTATGACCCCCTGTATGTTTGGACATCTAGGTTTCTAATATTTATATATGTTCAGTAAGCTGAAATAGATTTTATAACATCTGCAGTAGGTGTGCTCATCAAATATTTTAATTCTCAAGCTTCGATTAGAATTTTTAATTTTATCTTTTTGATTAATAAAGGTTATGTTTTAATCCATAAGAGCTTCTCCTGTGTGGGCACATTGGTTAGATATTTGGATTATATAGGTTGAGTGCTAGTACTGCAGGGTTATCTGTTTAAATATTTGTTCACACTTCCCTGTAGCCCAATAAATTTTCTATTTCAGATATATAGGTGTCTCTTGGTAGCCTGGAGAATCGAGTGCACTGGTTTTTCATAATCATTCATTGTTACCTAATCCTAACGTCCAGGTTACTAGGAATAATATCCCTGTTCACAAATCTCTGTGTTTGCCAAGGACACATTTGCCACTAGTGCCACCAGCAGACATTGAATCGGCAGATGTCCAAACATAGCAATGAACTGGAGGCCAAGAGAACGCAGGGGATAAGGGAACATTTGCAGACTGACCACCCTGCATAATATGCCATATTTTTGTGAGGCAGAGTCAATTATTTTTATTGAGTGGTAATGAATGATCCATTGGAAGTGTCAGTTACCCACTAACCCACCACTGGTAAATTGTTGTTACAGTGACTGACACCACTTGATTTCTTGGGGAATGGTTAACATTGTAAAAATGTTTAATTAGAGCAGACATATTAAAGGGTTGCTTACGTGGCAGTAATAGGACTGCAAACATTTTATTTTCAAGTCTTGCCTTACCATAAGCATGCAAATAATTTATGAGTAAGACTCAGTAACAGTAGCAACATACAATATTCCATAAATGAAGTCGATTAATGAAGACATAAAAGGGTGGGCTTGTGATGTCCAGGTCATGTCGAACAGAAGTAAAGCGCTTGGGAGGTGGCAAAGGAAAAGGAAAGAGTAACACATGAGAAGCTTTTGATCAGAAGCTCAACATTGAATATAGTGTAAACAGACACAGCAAATGTACAGGGTCAAGGGTGGTTGACAGTGTTACTTTGCGAGAGGTACCACGGTGACCAGATGGAGTCAAAAGTAGCAAAATAATCCTATATAATAATTCGCTAATTCGTGTGTAATGCACGACATGCGCAGTAGACACTGCTGCGCATGCTGCAGTCATGCGCAGTAGAGACTGCCCGTGCCGCAGCTGATACAGAGCTGGGCGCTCCGAAGGAGTGTCCAGCTCTGTATCCGCCTCGGCGCGGGCAGTCTTGCTCGTGACTGCCCCGCGACCGGTTGACAGTGGTACTGTGGCCCGTGTAACGGGCTGTTCAACTAGTCAAGTATAATTACTTGTCATTTGGCCATAATACTGAAATCCATTCAGAAATTGAGGGATTCTTGGTAGATTTCCAATATAGAGGGATCATTGATTTAGCTAGGTTTAAGAGGACATGTACCAGGAACATTAACCCCTTAATGACCGCGAAAATCGGAGGTCGGTTTCACTTAAGGACTGGAGCAATTCTGACCTTTTTGACTATGTCTTTGTTCAACAGTGTTTTCCCTCTTAGGCTTTTATTCCACCCCCATAAATTATATACTGTTTTTTTACGCACAAATAGGGTTTTCCTTTGATACCCCACTTATATGGATAACCCATCATTTACTTTATTAAAATTTTAAAAAAGTGAACAAAAAGTAAAAATAAACACCATTTTTGTTTTTTCTCTTGGGATCAATTGGGCGCAAAGGGTTACATTTTTAGGGAGACTGCATGAAAGGTATGACCGGTCAGTCATACCTACAAAATGCGCAATTTAAAGTGGCCACTGTCCCCTCTGGGTGAAAATCCCCATGTCCCTTTTTCCCACCCTATTTTCCCACTTTTTTATCTATGACATTTGGCTGTGTGTATAAGTGTATTACATGGCTCCGCAAAAATCACACTCTCAGTTTATTTACTGAGATTTTTTTTTTAATAAAATATTAAAAAAAAAAAAAAAGGGTGTTGTGTTTTTTTTTTTGTTTTTTGTTTTTTTAAAGTGTATCATGGTAGGTCAGAAATTGACCTGCATTTAGACAGCCTCCAGCACCAACAGTGAAGGGGTTAATACCCCCAGCTGCTGTATTTTGTTTTTCCACTAGGTGTCACCTCTCTGCTTCTCACTCCCTTACTTTGATAGTAAGGGAGACAGAGGCAGAGAGGAGACATAGAGGCAGTATGCTTTGCGTACTGCCTCTATCACTCAGAATGCCGGTACATGTGATCGCTGCTACGGCAATCACATGACTTGGCAAAATCAAGAAGGGCTGAGATTGAACACCCCGGTCTCAGAGTGTTCAGTCTCAGCCTGGAATTAATGATAGCAGTGTGCACGGAGGCAATGTAACGATTCACTGTTTAACCCCTAAACAACTCATGACGGTCCTGGACCGTCATGGGTCATTAAGGGGTTAACTGCTGTTCCTGAGCTTATTACGTTGAGGGTCATAGAGGAATAAGCAGAAGAAAGGAGAAGAATCTATATCTATGTCTAAAGAGGCATTAGTATAGGAGACAACCTGTTTCCAGTAATCATTGATAGCAGGACAAGACCACAACATATGGAACAAAGTGCCACGGGCTGATTGGCATTTCCAACACAGGTTTGATAAGTGAGGAAAGCCTTGCGCCGGTTGAGTGGGGTTCTTGTACCACCATGAGATCAATTTATTGTTAATCTGTTTGATGGAGGTTCCTAAGGGACATCTACAGTTCAGATGAATAATTTTTCTCCAGGCAGTTAAGTCTAAGGATACCTGGAGATTGTCAATCAATCTTTTGACTCCTAGAATTATGTCTTCTTATCCTCTTTGGGACATAAACTCATCATAACATCACCATTGGATAGTCCCTTTAACGCTTTACCTTCATGTTCATTAAACTTCCTTTCTCTCCAGTTTTATTTTTGTGGCCCTCACCTCAGCAAGAAGATTGGGCAAAAATCATCTGGCTTACAGAGAGAAAAGCCAGATAAATTTTTGTATGAGCAGGACTCGGGCTAGACAAACATGCCCTGAGAAAATAATTTTGTAGGACTCAGGCTTGTCAAAAACAAACACTGAGAAAATAATGTTCTTGCAGGACAGAGGCTAGTCAAAAACAAGGTGTTAGAAATATTTTTGCAGCACTCAGGTTTGGAAAAAACAAGACCTGGGAAACAATTTTACAGGTCTCAGACTTGCGAAAAAAGAAACCCTGAGAAAAAAACAATTATGCCCTACTAACATAGTACTAGCAGTGCATTATGGTATTATCAAATGTCACTTGCAACATTATGACATTTGCTACTGCTGTAATTGCTGCTGATGTTGAGTTGCCTAAGCAGCAGGTCTGCAGATGCTCCCTGATACATTATTAGCATTTACTCTCCAGTCTCCACCAAATTTCCATGTGTGGTCAGTGCACCATGTAGTATTCAATGAGTGGACATGAACTGTCAAATCCTTTCACTGACAAATTTGCTATCAAATGGTAGGGGAGGTAACATTGACAAAGGTGGTAAACCAGAAGAGGAGGCAGAGAACCCTGAAGGTGCCTGGTTGAGAACATTGGGTACATCTTCCCTAGTATACCCTAGGCCAAAAATATGATGAAGATGCAGTTGTTATGCTATCCATCAAACATAAAGGCTCAGGCTGAGTTTCTCTAGACTTCTATAGAAAAAGAGATAGAAGCGTGTTCATTAAAAACCTCACACTACCTAACAAAACAGGTAATCAAATCAGAATGTAAAATCATCTCATTTATTGTTTCATAGTTAAAAAAGTAGAAGGCATCATAAATTTGTGTTGCAAGACAAAGACAAAAACAAAAGGAGACTTACGGGGTGGGTAACAATTGTGGTAGGAAATGATCAACATGTTTCATGCCGACCTAGGCACTTACTCATGATCCAGCAAAATGGGTTTTAATCAAGGGCTGATAGTAGTCCTTTATGGGCTTGATTCAATTGAGCCTGGTAAAACAGCCGGTAGGGCAAAATTGGATACCGACCTGTTAGCAAAATATGCTAATGAACTATTCAATTGCCCAACCCTCTGAAAACACAATGGATGTTAGGCCAAAGAAAAGGACGTGTGGCCAAACGTCCATTTTGGGCATTAAGTTCACAAAACACAGCTAAATAGTGTCATAGGAAAAAAGCTAATAATCGGTGCCTGACACACTGTGTGTTATCTGTCATCCACTGTCCATCTCCTTCTATCTTCCTTCTTTCTCTTATCTTCATTCTTCTCTCTTCCTTCTTCTCTCTTCTTTTTTCCTCTGGTCCTTCCTATTTCTACCAAATTCTCATCATGTACCTATAAACAAATGAAGAGATATAAAGAAATGTTCCTTAAAAAAGAACCCGCAAATCTATGCATAGTTTAACCCCTTGAGTGCCAGAGAGACAGGCAATGCATTGCAGAGCAATGTGTTGCATACCTCTCTAGGGCTCAGAGGGTTAAACAATGTTTAGATATGCAGGTCAATAGTTGATAAAATGCCCAATGCTAATAACAAATTGTCCCCATGAATGTTAAGATTTCCAAATATTTTTTAATAAAAGACATATGCCCTGTGTTCATTTCACCACCGCTGTGTGCGGCTGCAGTGGCAGTGGCAGTGGCAGAGAAAGTAAGTAGCACCACACATACCTCCTTTGTCAATGCCACTGTGAGGGAATTTGAACAGAGACTGCCTTTATATACCGTGAAGGAAAAAAATTATCTAATCCCCTGCTGATTTTGTATGTTTGCCCACTGACAAAGAAATGATCAGTCTATAATTTTAATGGTAGGTTTATTTGAACAGTGAGAGACAGTATAACAACAAAAAAATCCTGAAAAACACATTTCAAAAAAGTTATAAATTGGTTTGCATTTTACTGAGTGAAATAAGTATTTGACCCCCTATCAATCAGCAAGATTTCTAGCTCCCAGGTGTCTTTTATACAGGTAACAAGCGGATATTAGGAGCACTCCCTTAAAGGGAGTGCTTCTAATCTCAGCTTGTGACCTGTATAAAAGACACCTGTCCACAGAAGCAATCAATCAATCAGATTCCAAACTCTCCACCATGGCCAAGACCAAAGAGTCAATGATCTCAAGGCAGCTGGGACCATAATCCCCAAGAAAACAATTGGTAACACACTACGCCGTGAAGGACTGAAATCCTGCAGCACCCGCAAGGTCCCTCTGCTCAAGAAAGCACATGTCCAGGCCTGTCTAAAGTTTGCCAATGAACATATGAATGATTCAGAGGAGAACTGGGTGAAAGTGTTGTGGTCAGATGAGACCAAAATCGAGCTCTTTGGCATCAACTCAACTCGCCATGTTTGGAGGAGAAGGAATGCTGCATATGACCCCAAGAAAACCATCCCCACCATCAAACATGGAGGTGGAAACATTATGCTTTGGGGTGTTTTTCTGCTATGGGGACAGGACAACTTCACCGCATCAAAGGGACGATGGACGGGGCCATGTGCCGTCAAATCTTGGGTGAGAACCTCCTACACTCAGCCAGGGCATTGAAAATGGGTCGTGGATGGGTATTCCAGCATGACAATGACCCAAAACACACAGCCAAGGCAACAAAGGAGTGGCTCAAGAAGAAGCACATAAAGGTCCTGGAGTGGCCTAGCCAATCTCCAGACCTCAATCCCATAGAAAATCTTTGGAGGGAGCTGAAAGTTCGAGTTGCCAAATGTCAGCCTTGAAACCTAATGACTCGGAGAGGATCTGCAAAGAGGAGTGGGACCAAATCCCTCCGGAGATGTGTTCAAACCTGGTGGCCAACTACAAGAAACGTCTGACCTCTGTGATTGCCAAAAGGGGTTTTGCCACCAAGTACTAAGTCATGTTTTGTACCGGGGTCAAATACTTATTTCATTCAGTAAAATGCAAATCAATTTATAACTTTTTTGAAATGCGTGTTTCTGGATTTTTTTTTTGTTATTCTGTTTCTCACTGTTCAAATAAACCTAACATTAAAATTATAGACTGATCATTTCTTCGTCAGTGGGCAAATGTACAAAATCAGCAGGGGATCAAATAATTTTTTCCCTCACTGTATGGATAGTCTCTGTTCAAAAGGACTTACAGCCATTGGCTGGGATGTGTGCTTACGCACCTCCCATCCAATCAGCTTAGAGCGGTGGTGCGTTCATTTCAGACTCTAAGCAACACCAGCTACATCAACTCCAAAGGAAACAAGCTAACATTAAATATTATCTAGTGAAGCTAAATGTTATCAAAATCACAGTTAAAGTAACAAGTACATTCAAATAAACCTATATATACCACAAAATAATTGACACACACTGTCAGTGCTTGGAGGTTCTCAGAGCTACAGCACAGGGTCCAGGACCAGATGATAGACTTAGCGACAGAGAGAGAGAGGAGCAGGCACTGGAGATGGGTATAACCACACAAGTCTACCCAATGGTAGAGGTGTTTAGGCGCTCGGTCCTACAGACTGTAATACCTATCAGTCTATATATATATGTGTAGATATAAAAAAAATACACACACACAAATAAATTGACTGTTAAAAAAACACTGGGTAAAACCAAGTAACTTAATCTAAATGGCACAGAAAATTTGTAATGTATAATGGGAAGTAAGTTAATCCCCCCCAAAAAAAATCCTATATAATAATTAGCTAAAAATGTGTGTAATGACAAAGTCATGCGCAGTAGAGACTGCTGCACGTGCTGCAGTCATGCGCAGTAGATACTGCCCATGCCACGGCTGATACAGAGTAGGACGCTCTGACAGAGCGTCCAGTTCTGTATCAGCCGCGGCACAGGCAGTCTCTACTGCGCATGACTGCCCCGCGACCGGCTTGCAGTGGCACTGTGCCCCGTGTAACGGGCTCTTCAACTAGTATATATATATATATATATATATATATATATATATATATGTATATCTAATATATCCAAACCCACAGTAATTGTATGTAGAGACCTGTCTTTTGTTTCCTTTTAGTCCCTTTTCAAGTCTATTGATAAATAAATGAGCCTATCTCAATTGAAGGGCTCTTTCAGATATCTCTGCCTGGGGATGCTGCTCTCGAAAACATTGGTGGACAATGTAAATAGAAGAGAGAGATGCAGAAGAAGAGGAAAGAGGCCACGGGACCTCGGTCAGGGAATGAGGTGTATTGGGATAGCAGGTGGGTGGTGGGGTACCCAGCAATGGTCAGGTACATATTGGATAGGGAACCAGAGGGAATGTGCGATATACACATCCAAGGACAGTGCAAGCAGGACCTGACCACCAAATCAATGAAGACAATGCAGTGTCCAGGTGTAAGCGCACTACTGACTCCATCAAGAACCACTGGACAGACTGCAAGTGTACACTAAAGAACAAGATGGGAGACCCGGTCCTGCATACAAGAGGCACTGGAGGTGGTCCAACTCTGAAAATCAGCTACAATGTCTTGGTGGAGATGCTCCAAAACAACCTTTCTAAAACCAGACCATTAAGGGAACCACAACACACACACATCTTAACAAACACATGATACATGTTTGGGGATAATGGGAATGGTGAACCTTTGCTAGGTCTTATCGAAAGTTGGAGTTTAATCCTATAAACTCTTTTTTAAGAAGTTTTAGAAAATATTTGGATGAAGCGAAGGAAAGGGATATTATAAGTCGAGATGAATACAATTACATCTTTATACCTCTCCCTACTACTCCGTTTTTTTATCATGTTCCAAAGGTGCACAAAGATATCCAAAATTCTTCCGGAAGACCAATAATATCTGGTATAAATAGTTTGACATCAAATCTTTCATCTTTTTTGGATTTCTTTCTACAGGGTTTTGTGACCAATTTAAGATCATATATTTCGAGACTCCCAACATATATTGTGGTTATTACAAAATATTGAATGGAAAATGGGAGAATATATATGGGTTACTTTAGATGTTACTGCCCTGTATACATCTATTAACCATGTTTTAGGCCTGGAAGCAATAGGTCATTTTCTTGAACATGATCTCCACATGTCTGTTTTACAAAAATAATTTATTTTAAAGGGAGTCCATTTTATTCTCCACCATAATTATTTTGTATTCCAAGAAGAGTTTTACTTACAAACTAAGGGAACTACCATGGGGACCAGGATTGCTCCCAGTTATGCGAATTTATTCATGGGAAAATGGGAAGAAGAACAAGTTTGGAATAATAACCCATGGGGAGCAAACCTGGTCTTCTACGGCAGATACATAGATGACATATTAATAATTTGGAAAGGAGAAATAGGAGATCTAAAATTAATGGTGGAATATTTTAACAATAATACAAAGGGGCTCCATTTTACTTCAGAAATTCAACAACATTCAATCAACTTTCTAGATCTTACACTATGATGAAGAAATTATTTCTAGTACCATCTTTATGAAACCAGTTTCGAATAATACATATCTACATGCAGAAAGTTGTCATTCAAAACAATGGAAAATATACCATATGGCCATTTTAATAGACTTAGGCGAAATTGTAGCAACACAGAGGATTTTGATATACAAGGAGAAATAATGAAGAAGAAATTTAAAGAACGAGGTTATGATGAGAAGCTACTTAACAAAGCTATGGAGAAAGTGTCTCAAGACACTTTAACCAATGTAAAAAAGGTGGTCTACAAAATTTCAAAAATATATCGATAGAGCATATACCTAGACAATTTTCAGATAGGTATGTAAAGTTATGTCATCGAGAACCCTTTTGGATTTTTAAATTGGGAACGTTGAGTCCCCAAGGTCTAAATGAATAAATAGACCTGGGATATTTAAATTGATATAGGATAGATATATATATGCATGAGTATATACATATTTTTATATAAGTTTTTAGGAACTTGTATATTTTTTATTTAGATCAATATATGTATAGATGTTTCCTATTGCAATTATTATTATTTTTTCATTATTATTTTTATTTGTTATTATTTATCATTTATTATTTATTTTTCATTATTTTTTATTATTATTATTACCATTTTTTATATTAATTTTGATATACATAATTGTTTTAGAATAGAATTGGGTGTATATTTGCTGGTAGAGTAGCTAGTATTATTTTAATTATTATCATTAAAAGTTCAGTGTCTGGCTTCTATAGAAAACCAAAATACTGCAATTAGCTATAGGAACTAAAATGTAATTATTCAAACAGTGGATTTACAACAGGATTGAACCGTTTAGCGTTCCATCAGTGGAATGCACGATAGAGTTGAAACGGTAGAAACCATAGAGTTGAATCGAATTCCGCACATGCACAGTACACGGACTTTCAAAGAAACGCCAGAAATGAACTTGATTTGGAACGAAAAGGTATTTAAGCACCTGAAATATTTAAGGTATGTGCTATATTTTAATTCATTTATTGTAGTCCTTGAAAAAGTGTTTAATTAAGACACGAAACACATTGGACTTTTGAATTTTTTATTACCATTGTACTTTTAAATATTGTAAGTGGATTGATCACTTAAATAAATATTATTGGATATATATTGCAGTACATTTGATTTATCCATATCGGACACCAGAGAAGAAAGACCGAAAGAAGGTGGTCTAAACCTGGGACATGGAATAATTTGTCTATATTTAAAAGGCGATTATATACAAGAATTTTGGTGAGTGCAAAAGAGCTGGGGGGAGGATACTATTATCCGGATTACTTACAGATTTGCTCTTAGATGGTTCTGTGCCCTGTTGTTCTTTTTGTTTTTATAATGGGAATGGTGCTCACAATAGCAGTGGAGTCACAGTTGATTACCCTTGGCTTAAAATGGTATGTACATACTACATACACAACATGTATGCATACCTCCTGCCATTCCAACTGTTCAAGATACATATGATAACCAAAGCTCAACCACTGTAGGTCACTTGCATCAATGTACATGATCTTGTCAAGATGCTTGATCATTTATTGCCAGGATGGTATCCCATGTATTGTAGCACAATGCACTGGATACCATTCAGTCAATCAAGGGCTCACATATCAATGTCATCATCTTGTGTCCCTCTTGCCATTGCTCAGGTTATTAATCATGCAATATTATTTCCCCACAGCAGCCATGCCTGCATCCAAGCAGGAGGAAAGTGGGCAGGAGGAACACCAAAGTCAAACATCCAGTGACATAGCCCCTGATGAGTCAACACAGGGCACCAGTTGGATGCCACCACTACCACCACAGTTACCATACGGGCTGCCACCAATAACAGCCCAAGAGTGGATGCAACAGAGGTGGATACCAACAAAGTCAACAGTGCAATGCATTGGACACAATTCTTGCACATTTTACTTGGAGGGACGGTGTTTGAACATTGCTAAACAAACACAGCACATCCACTGTTGTCCAATTTCAGATCTCAATACACCTAGCAATGCAAAAATCTGGAACGTGTTGTCTGGGTATGATGTGAGTAGAAGTTCAACAACAGCTGATAGGAAACATTGGTTACATATAGGATCACTGTTACCACACAGGAACAGTAGCACTCCAACATAAAGGTACACCTCCTTCACATAAGATCATGTCAGGCATGTGGCACAGGGATCACACTGCACAGACACACATCTCAATATACAGTGTCTGGAACATTGAATAGCACATCCATTGCCAACATCTCGGCAACCTTGCCATTCCACAGGCATTCTTTGGGATTGTTTTTGTGAAGTGTTTGACTGCTTCCCAGGAACTCAGTCAGTGAGGGTTGGCAGGACATGGCAGAAGAAGCCTGAAACAGTATTGCAACAACATGACTAGATGAGGTGGTGGTGGTAGAGGCAGCATGTGTAGGCAGTCTGTGACGCTTGCCATCTACTACAGCAAAGCCAGAGTCATCATACTCCTCTTCAGCAGGGACCCTAGGTGTTATTTGGACTGCACTAACTGTTAGCACTGGCAGTAGCACACTCTCTGACACATAAATAACTCCACTACTACTTTTTTCTGCCCTAGAGCCCTGGGAACTTTTTAAAGCGCTTCTGCTAGTTGCACCACCTTTGGCCTGCTGATAGTGTGTCTCCCAGTCAGACCTGTGGTTGTGCTTCAGGTGTGATCTCATAGAGGAGGTGCCTAGGTGTGAGCCTGCTTTTTCCCTGCTCACGTGCTTTTTGCTAAGACAACGGATAGAAACATGCTTAGCTTGAGGATCCTGATTGAAGTATCTCCATACTGGACTTCATGGACTGTGGGGGTCCTGAGGCGCTGCTGCTACTACTACTAGTACTAGTGGGGCTAGATGTTGATGCAATTTTACTTCCATTACTACTAACACTGTAGATGTTAATAACCTGTGTTGCTGTTGTTGCTGCTGCTGGGTACTCAAAACAGGTGTGCGTGGCTGAGTTGGACTTGGACTTTGAAGATGCTATGATGCTGATGATGACTGATAGAGTGACTGCGTACTTTTTGACATCTGTGCTTGTCCAAGTTCAGACTTTCCAAAGGCCTTCTAAAACAGTTTATAGACAGGCACAGTGCTCCTTAAAAGTGGTGGAAAATTCAGTCTCTGACTTTCTGCTAACCTTATAGCCATATCATCATCCTGACTCTCAACTTCATCTGTATCTGAACAAAAGAAAACTGCTGGAGGGATATATTCTAGATCTGCATCATCATCACCAGTCATCATTAGGTCATCGGCAGCAGCATCAGCATCACCTGACAGTTCTTGACCACTACCTTTATATTCCTCTAAGCTTTTGGAGGTCTCAAACAATTTATTTTTACTTTAATAAAGTTCCCAACTACTTTGAGGACGGGTGTTTTGGTGCTTGTTTGTCTCACTATCTGATGCAACAGGCGGTTCAGCTGCTACACCTTCCTCTATTATGCTATTGCCAGCATCAACACTTGAATGCGACTTATTGTCATCTTCAGTGTTTTTCTTATATGGTTTGTTATTTGTACTGGCACCGGTGGTGCTGGAAGTTTTGCTGGGACCTTGAAAAATTGCATCCTCCCTTGGAGTAGAGGGATCATCATCATTGACTGCACATGCTGCAGCAACCATTGCTGCAGTCAGTTTTTGAACTACTACTTTACTCTCACGTCCCTACAATGCTCCACCCTTCCACCTCCTCCTGCCCCTTGTGCATTTGCTGGACATTACTCAACTACTGTGTTTTTACTGTACACTACAAAACACAACAGATGGAGTATGATCTCTTGTCTAAGCCCAGTCAGCTGTCTGTCACCTAATATATTTAGTTATAAAGATAAAGATAAAGATAAAAATCAAACTTTATTGAAAAGTTTAATGGGAGCCCTCACGGGTCCAGTACATACACATATATCACATATACAAAATGGGTTCAAACAGTAGTTAGCAAGATACAGCAAAGTAGGCTTTACCGGCCTTGCCAATATACCGGGCAAGGCAGCCTGGAGGGTAGCACGATATACACCGAGGGTGGCTCTACCAGCCTTGCCAATATACCGGGCAAGGCAGCCTAAAGGATGTCACAATAGAAAACTGGCTCTACCGGCCTTGCCAATATACCGGGCAAGGCAGCCTGGAGGTAGCACGATATATACCGAGGGTGGCTCTACCGGCCTTGCCAATATACCGGGCAAGGCAGCCTGGAGGGTTACACAAAGCACTGAAGGTGGCTCTACCGGCCTTGCCAATATAGCGGGCAAGGCAGCCAAAGATGGAGGGCAGCTCCACTAATGCTGAGTTGGTAGGACAGCAGCCAAAGATGGAGAGTGGAGCAAACCAGTATCACAGCCAGGGAGCCCAAAACTGGTGCACTAAAGGAGGCAGCCTCAACCGGTAGACAAAGGGTTAACGAGTACTGTCATAGACAACAATAAAGCCCAACCGGTTCTATGCAGCAGATCAGCAACCGGTGAAAGTGGAGAAAGCCTAACCGGTTCATTGCAGCAGAATAAGCAACTGGTGAATGAAGAGTCAATCAGCACTGCATACAAGACAAACGTAGCACCCAACTGGTTCTATACAGCAGGATTAGCAACCGGTGAATGGAGTAAGCCAGTACCGCGTACTGGACCAACGTAATGCCCAACCAGTTCTAAACAGCAGAATCAGCAACCGGTATGTGGAGTAAGCCAGTACCGCGTACTGGAGCAACGTAACGCCCAACCGGTTCTATACAGCGGAGTCAGCAACCGGTATATGTGGAGTAAACCAGTACCACGTACTGGAGCAACGTAACGTCCAACCGGTTCTATACAGCGGAATCAGCAACCGGTATATGTTGAGTAAACCAGTAACATGTACTGGACAAAGGAATGGCCCAACCGGTTCTATACAACTGGATCAGCAACCGGATGTGGAGTAAACCAGTACCGCGTACTGGAGCAACGTAACTCCCAACTGGTTCTATACAGCGGAGTCAGCAACTGGTGTATGTGGAGTAAACCAGTACCACGTACTGGAGCAACGAAATGCCCAACCGGTTCTATACAGCGGAATCAGCAACCGGTATGTGGCGTGAACCGTGATCAGAATGTCGCCCACGCGACCCGGATGACAAACAGGATACAGCAGCAGGAACAGATGCCCGCCTGGACAACCACAGGAACAGCAGGACTGCCAACCAGGTCAGGAACGGAAGCAGGAACAACGCCAGCACCGGATCAGGAACAGAAGCATGAACAGACGGCAGCACCGGATCAGGAGCAGAAGCAGGAACAACAGCCAACCGGATCTAGAACGAAGGCAGGAACCAAGCAGCAGCAGCACTGACAGTGAAGAACCTCTGACACTGGTAGCAGATCAACAGGCCCAAGGATTCAGGTAAGACAGGTGACTGCTGATGCAGAGACACCACGAAAGGGCAACCAAAGGGTGACTGAGCCCAGTTTAAATAGGCAGCCCTATTATTATTATTATTGTTGTCTATGACAGTACTCGTTAACCCTTTGTCTCCCGCCTAGGGAGATAGACAGGCGGCCAATGGAGAATACACACACCTGACTGACAGCAAGGTTGAGCAATCACGGGCACCATGATAGACGGCAAGATGTTCTTTTAAGACAGTGGTGGGGTGTTGTCCAGGCACGGTCATCAGGAACGGAGGGACCAATGGGAAGGTGTGTGCTCTCTGGGTAAGTGTATGAAGGATGTGGCTTTTGTTGTTTGAATGTGTTTGGTGTAATTGCCTGTCAGGTGCATGTGTGACTCTTTTGGTGTGGTTGCTGATGCTGTTGCACCTTGGATCTCCATTGGCTAGTGATGTTGTACAGGCAGGCTTGGGTTACTTAGCCATTGCCAGATGTGTAAATCCCAGTTGTGCAGGGTATGGTGCCAGGTATTGTTTGAGGTTGATTTGCCAAGCCCTTGTTCCTCTGTGGATTGATGGGTTGATGTTGGTTGCCCAGAACTTATGTGTAGGGCATGCACATTTGGTTCCTTGGCATTCCAGGGTTTAATTTAACCTTTACTATCATTGTGCTATGTGCTAAGTGTATGTATGAGCTGTTTGTTCCCTTTTTGTATTTTTCAAAGGGTTTTTTTTAACTGTGGCTTTATGCTGAAAGCTAAAAAAAAGGTTGGCACAGAATTAGCACAGAAATGAATTGTTCATGGTTTGATCTGTTCCATTGTTCTCAAAGGGAGAAATATTACCAGCCGTTATCATTTTTTATCGCACGGGCTATTGGATGGCTTACTTTACTTGCAAAACCACAGTCGGCTTTTTTTTATTTCATTGGATTGAGCCCTTACTGAGTGAAGTGGACAGCAGTGTGGAATAGAGTATTTGATTCTCTAACCTCTCTGCTCCTTAGTAAATGTAGCCAAACAGCTATAATAATTGCAAGATTGACATGTACAAAGGTTTTATTTTACTAACATTCTTACTTTTAAGATGGTTTGAATGCACAGTATTTGTAAAAGGCCGATTGAACAATAATGCATTGATTAGGGTATAATAATATGTTATCATTTTGAAAATAGTATGTGCAAAGAGATTGGGATAAAAGAAAATAACAGAAATTTTGTTCATTGAGGTATGCTTGTCGCATTTGTTTAGTTGTGCGTTTGGAAAACAAGGCTGGACTGAGTAACAATTATCAGAGACTTTCCAGTGAGACTTTTGCTGATGTTGTTTGTACTGTATTCATTCTCACTGCAGGGTTTACTTTTGAATCTGTAGCTAGCTGGTGTCCTATGGACAGATACAGTGCATCACAGTAGGCAGATCACAGCAGTAACCATTTGATGGAATTGCAGTACTGATTCCCAATAAACTCTTCTACTATACATCCAATTATTCTTTAATAGGATTTTGATCGTTATTGTCTTTCTTTAACTTTTGACTTTCTCTTTGCCAAAATTTTTTTTTTAACTCTATTGCCCTAGAAATGAGGGATTGAAGAGAAATAAATTAGCATTTTAATGGTATAATTGTGCAATATGTATGAAGCAGTTGGTTAACAAAGAGTTTTGTGTGTAAATAATAATGTAATGTACTGTATATCGGTGCTACCATATTGCAGGAACAGGTACAATTTGGCAAGTCATATCATCTCCTAGTATGGAATAAATAGATGTGTGTTTCTTCAGCTTCTTCAGGTTCTACATTTGATATGTATTATATGTAGTGTTGCTGAGAACATCCTGATAGTATCAAACACTAAAATTGCATGTGAAGTCTATGCTTTTTATGCTGGATACAACAAGATATTATTGTGACTAGTGATGGGCTAAACATTTACCTCAAAAAGCACATTTTTGTTGCTTGTTTTCACTGCATTAAAATCAGTGTTAATTATGTGTTTGACCCCATCTGGAGAATCTCCCCATGTATTATCACCTTCCTAAAGTATAAAAGAGGGTGTCAGTTTATAGAATATTGTAGTCTATGCTTGGGAAAGAGTGAGAAATCAGATGGATTTTATGATAGCTACTAGTGTAGGCAGATAGGAAAAGAGAGGGAGCTGGAGTTGCTTAACAGGAGTATTGGTGGTAGACAGTTGTGCTTGGATGTGATTGTGAAGGGGGAAATGTGAATAAAAAAAAGAGGGAAAAGCATATACTGAGATGTGGTAGTGCTGCTGGACCAGCTGCTGTGCCCTTAATCCTTGCAAGCTAGTGATTCTGTAATTAACAGGTGTATCCTGTACTATACTGTAAACATTAACACTGAAGTCATTTTGCACACAGACAAAGAGGGGGAGATGGAGTTGTGTGTGTGGTTGCAGTGAGTGTGGGAGGGATTTGAAGACACTGACAGTGAAATACAGGGATGGTTAAAAAAATACAAATCTTTTGACTGATAGGTGACAGACAGACAGGAGATCCTACACCTGAGCTGAAACTGAGAGTGACAGTGACAAATACGAGAGACAGAGACATACATCATACACTAATTTTCTGACAGAAAATAGTGGCAAGGATAAGGGTAAAGAAATAGGAGGAAAACAAAAACATATTGGTGGTAGAAAAGATGACTACAGCCATGGTTGCTGCAGCTTGTAAAATAAATTATTGTGAGTCTCCTCCTCAGTAAGTTGTTTGTAAAACTATTATGAAAAGTAACAACAGTGTGGTTCTTCACCTTTTAACACTAAAGGTGACAAGTTTCATTCTAGTGTTGTTGCCATAGTGGAAGATAATTTAACAGTGAGATCAACTGCTGTACCCCTTGGCAAACTAGTGGCAAATGTTCTATAAGGTTAAAAATAAAAATAAACTATTTTAGGCTATCTTGGAAATGAATATGAAAGTAGTGTTTACTGCACAAATTAAAAGGATTCTGTTTGGAGGTTATATATATGGATAGACAATTTATTACATGACGGATGGCAGAGAGTTGCTATAAAAATAACTAATTCAAGTCAGTCTAAAGTTGTAAGTGGGGTGCCACAGGGTTAGTGCCTGAGTCCAAAGCTTTTCAACATGTTTATTAAGAACCTAGTAGTGGTAACTGAAAGTAATGCCTTAATATTTGCTGATGACACTTAGCTATCTAAGGAAATACACACTGAAGAGGATGTTATTTCTCTTCAGAAAGATTTGGATAAACTAAACAAATTGGCAGACAAGTGGCAGATAGATTAATGTAATATTATGGATTTGGGATGCAGAGAAAAAAAACATTCTACTTATACACTAAATGGGAAACTGCCTGGGGAATACCCGTTAGAGAAAGATTTAGTAGTACTGCTAAGCAATAGGCTTCAGAGCAGTGTGCAAACAGCTGCTGCAAGAGTCAGTAGGGTACTTTCCTATTTAAAAAAGGGTATATGTGCATGGGCTGGGAATATTATTCCACTTTTATATAAATCTTTGTTAAGGCTTCATCTATATGAAGGAGTATAGTTTTGGGCAGCAGCTCTTAAAAAAGACATTATTAAACTGGAAAAAGTACAGAGACATACAACAAAACTGATAGAGGGACTGAATTATAAGGAGAGAATAGCCAAACTGTAGTTGTTTACATTAATGAGGAGAGAGGCTGGGGTATAAAATAATGAAATTAGGGCTAGGGGATAACCTTTGCAATTGGATAGAAAACTGGTTGAAGGATAGGGAACCGTTTGTTCCCTGTATGTGAGAGTAAAAATGTCAGTCTTCTACCCCTGAAAATGAGTAATATGCCATTTTATAAACTCACTGAGAGATCAGTCTATAAAAAATATACATGCCTAAATATATTCAAACATCAGCTCTGTCATCATCATCAGTGTCACCATTTCCAAGACAACTCCCACCCAGTCACACTCACTATTATTGATTAAGCAGCACCACAGGTCAACATCTCCAACCCTATCTATGAGAGCTTCAGCTGGTGTTTAAAGTACAGGGCCACTGCTGCCTACTGCTAGTGCTCTTACGACATCTAGCCACTGTAGCATTAGCAGTCCCTTAGGAACCCCTCAGTTTACGAAACCTCCAGTATGGAGATACTTCACTAATGATCCAAAAGCTAAACATTCCTTACAAAAGCATAACCACCAGCTTACAATGGAGGTCTCTACCAGCATGCTAACAGCTTTTAAAGTAGATGTGTCTCCTATTTATAACTTAGCCTAAAATAGGCTACATATCAAATACTTCTAAAATGTTATTAATTTTTTTTTTTTATTTGTTGTAAATTTAACTTAGAAAATCTGTCCCCCAGCTACTTCCGCATAGACTGCTCTGCCTCTGCTCTTCTCCCTCCTCCGATGACAGAGGCTTCTGTCTGTACACTGGAGCAGTCTCATTGGCTAGATATCAACCTCTGCCAATGAGACTGCTCCATCTTACAGACAGAAGCCTCCTTCATCGGAGGAGGGAGGAGAGCACAGGCAGAGCGACGGACTATGTGGAAGTAGCTGGGGGACAGAATTTCTAAGTTAAATTTACAACAAATAAAACTTAAAAAAAATAATTAATAAAGTTTTAGAAGTATTCGATATGTAGCCTATTTAGGCTAAGTTACAAATAGGTGGCACATCCACTTTAATTTCAACTGTGGATTTCTCCACTTAAGCACTGAGCAACTGTTGTATTGCAGTGTGAATTCTCCTGCCATAAAGAGCATAGGCAGTCATTTTAAGGATATTGTCAAAGTTCTTGCAGGAATTTCATCAGTGGTAGTGAAAAGGCAGACATGTTATGTATTTTCTATATATGGAAATGTCTGTAAAAAAGTTGTGTATTGTGTTTTTTTTTTCAATGAATAAGGCACTTTTCTCTTAACATGAAAATGTATAGGGGTGTATATATAAAAGTAGAGTGGTGCAATCCTGGTGCAAACTCATAGGGGACAAATGAAAATTCCAGTAGTTTTAATTAGAACTTTTAACTCCTTCACTGCAAGGGAGATCTCCAATGCATTACTTCACAGTGTGTTGCAGACGACATTATCATTCAAGGGGTAAAAAAGCACCAATTCAACCAATTGCAATTTGGGAAATTTTATCCAGGCCCATTGTATGTATATATATATATATATATATATATATATATATATATATATATATATATATATATATATTTAGAACATAGAGAAAGGTAATTGTACACACCAATATCAAAAAAGTTATTGTTGCATATATAGGTGCTCGTCCCATAGATATAGGTAAATAAAATGTACTCAGCCTGGGAATCCCGGGATGAAGACAGAGACAGCACACTGCTTAATTTCTTCAATAAATATTCCCCTTTATTACTATTTCATGCTTTACAGCCTCATGCCAAATGTTTTCGGTCCTGCAATGGACCTTCCTCAGGGCAAACAGAGCTCAAAGACAAATACCCATTTATATATACCCCGTTCATGAGGACTGATTCACCGCTCCCCGCCGAATCCACCACTGGAACGCATAAGCACAGTGTTTCCCGGCATACAACGGGGAGCGGTGATGTCACATATGCAACATACTATCGGTTGCTAACCAACCGGATAAATACATCATTTGTAAACAACTCTGCTGGCTGGAGGCAGCGTACTTACACTGCACCTTAATCACTAAACAGAAGGCAGAGGCAGATGAAGCAACTTTAAAGTGCAACATAAAAGATAAAGAAGGTATTTCAAAGAAACATCAAAAAAGCATCAAAAAGCATTTTCACACTAGACAAAACAATCTGCAAGGGATTCCGTTATGGTTGAAGAAATAATGAGTCAATTGAAGTATATGTCCCAGGACTTGTAAATCTTTGATTATATTTACAATAAGTGGCTACATGCCTAATCCCTAGGAGTTGCCAATACTTCCACTGTGGATGATCACAGATATAATACGTGTTTTGTCTTCAAGAGTTTTAGAAAAATCTATATATATCCAATTGATTGGCAAACACATTGAAGTTTGCTATCCACAAAAAAGTAAAAAAAATGATACAATGTTACAATTAGTCCATCATAAATACTGGCTATGTATGTAACCCTTTCCTATGGGCTATTTTTAATGCCACTATGAACATATGCCGAATTCTCATCCCATTCACATTTTAAAGTCTCAATGCGCATCCTTTCCACAAAAAGTGATGTATTCCATCCACTGGTCTCACATATGAGCAAATGCTTGACTGTTCATACATCCAAACCCTAAACAGAGGAAGTCCAAGCCACATAGTAAATAGGTATTCTCCCTTCATAGTGTAGGATATAGTAATTCAGCCTAGGTCTCATCTTTAGGGCCCATTCCTGTACGCCACATACAAGGAGTGCCCACATTAGATAATATACCAGCATCTAGGTGTCTAACACCACTCAAGGGTGTTTGCCAATATTGATGCCGTCATAGTGAGTCCACAGCTGAAGCTCTATAAGAAGCACGATAATGACAATTCATGATTCAAGCCTTTTGGTACAAGTGTATTTCGACTCTTGCTGTAATAGCAGTTTATGACGATCACCTCCTCTTGATAACTTGGGTACCATATATATAAGCATGAATCGAAAATCCGATAGTTTGTGCTGTTGTGAAAGAAAATGCCTGGCCACTGGCTGGTATTTATACTCCTTAGTGTCCATCTTGCCCTCAAGGGCCTTTTTGATGGCCGATTTATGATTGTTGATCCGTTCTTTCAGCATGGTCATTGTCTTGGAAACGTACACAAGGTCACATGGACATTGGATGAAATAAATCACATAGCGACTTTCACAATTCATAAACTCCCTTATCCTAATCATTCTCCCTGTTCGTGGATGCTTGTATTGTTTGACAGTCAGGATGTTACCACATTTAGAGCATCCTCTACATTTAAATACGCCTATGGGATGTGTTAACCATTGTGAAGGTTTAGTATATTTATCAGCAGGGCCAGCTCGATTAAGAATATCACCTAAATTCCTCCCTCTCCTGTAACAGAACGGGGGGGGGGGGATTTGAACATATGGCCAATTTTAGCATCCCCGCTTAGGACATGCCAGTTGTTCAATATTACTCTCCTTATGTCCGTAGAGACCAAAGTGTACTGGGATTGAATACAGAATCTCTTCATTTTGGTCCGGTCAAAAGTGCCATTGTCTAATAATTGGTCCCGATCCAATAATGTTGCATGCTGAAGTGCTATATGAACCTCATCTTCAGAGTATCCCCTATCTAGGAATCTCTGTTGCATCAAGAGCAATCCCTGTTGACGTTCTATATGGTCCGTCGTGGTACATACCACCCTGACCATTTGCGAGTATGGTAGTCCCTGTTTAAGAGGCGGGGGATGATGACTGCTCGCATGCAAAAGAGTGTTCCAATCAGTGGGCTTTTGGAATATTTTAGTGATGATTTTACCATCTTCTCTGTAAACAGTCATATCCAAAAAGTTGATGCTCACCTTATCATAAGTAAGGGTAAAACGTATTGTAGATTCCAAACCATTCAAGTAGTCCACAAACTGCCTCAGTAGTTCAGCCCCTCCATTCCAGAGAAAAATATATCATCAATAAAACGCTTATAAAAGCTGATATGCATCTCGAACTGCTGTACAGAGAAGATGTGCAATAACTCATAATATTGCATGAAAATATTCGCATAAGATGGTGCCATATTGGACCCCATTTCTGTCCCCTGTAATTGGACATAGAAAGAATCCTCAAATTTGAAATAGTTTTTATTCAAAATGATGTCAATCAATAACAGCAGAAATTCCAATGGGGGACCAACATATGCTGGATCATTACCAATTATCGCTGATACTGCTTCCTTGCCTATGTTATAAGGAATGTTAGTATATAGGCTGCTGACATCCAGAGTGATGAAAAGGGTTTCGTCACTGATACTATTAGGCAGCTGTAGAATAAAATCTGTGGAATCCCTGATATAGCTATTGAACTTCTTAGTGAAAGTCTGTAGATAAAAATCTACATATTGTGATATAGGCTGACATAACGATCCTCGTGCCGATATTATAGGCCTACCAGGCGGCTTTTGCAAAGACTTATGTATTTTGGGTATACAATACAATATCGGTACCGTAGGATGTGCCTGAGACAAGAAATTCTTAACCTCTAATGTCAACCAACGATTGTTAACACCAAGTAATAAGAGAATATATCTCTGCTTTATAGCCAAGTGTAGGATCCCTATGTAGTTTTTTGTAATGCTCAGCCACATTAAGTTGTGTTAGGACTTCATCACGATAATCACAATAATCCAGTATTACAACACCACCACCTTTATCTGCAGGTTTAACAATAATACTGTTATCATCGGCCAGGCTCTTAATTGCAAGTCTTTCTTCCTTAGTAGTATTGTTAAAGCTAATGCGCTTGTTTGTTAACAATTGTCTGGTCTCATTAGTCACTAAGTTGATGAATTCTGCAATGTCAATATCAATATCAATATCCTACTGGATAGATTATAGATAGCTATTTTTGGTCTTAGTCTTAGAGTCATTTGCAAGGAGGTGTTTGGAGTGCTTTCTTCCTCCCCTCCTGATTTTTCTTTTGACTTTAAAGGCTTGAGTTTTGCTTGTCTCGGACCCCTGGGTAAAAAAGATTCTCCAGAGGTTTGAGCTGTATCCACAGAGTAAGTAGATGAATCAGTATCTCTAAGTGATTCTACACCACTTCTATAGTTTCTTGCCCGTTGCCTTCTGAAAAATGATGGACGTCCATCTGATAAGCCAATACACCAGGGGTATACTTTCAATTCTTTATAATCATTTTGCACTTGTTTTAATTTTTCTCTTTTTGTTGAAGCTACATTATCTTTATACTTAAGAATACCCCGTTCCAGCTTATCACATAGTTCCTTACAGGTGTCCACATTAAAAGTTTCCTCCTGTTTATCCTCAATTAATATAATTTTTCACCTCTGATTTTTTCAATTTCCTTGGCGGATTGGTCTATGACCAATAATAATAGTTCAAGAGAACAACGATTCAATATTTCACACCATTTAGTACAGAAATCATTGTCACCACGTCCTATAGTGGGCTGGTTTTTAATCCTGAATCCCCTTGGAATAATCTTTTCTTTATAGTAATGGGTCAAAGTGACACCATGTAAATAATAGTGAACTTCTCTTTTCTTTAAGTATAGTAAATCATTGTAAATATCAAGGGGCTTACCAGGACCCAAAGCCAAATCCAGTCCATCTACAAATAACGTATGGCCAGTTTCTGTGGTAATCAATTGTGAAATATTGGAGCTTACTTCACCATCCATATAGATATCACTGCCACCAAAGAATTAAGAACCTTGCCTGAAAGTGAGCTGCAGAGATATAACTAACACATTAAAACATAACTTTACACTTGATGAACCATGTGGTGCCCACTGTCATAATAACAGTAATATTGAACATGGAGAAAGGCAATAACACACACCAATATCAAAAAAATTATTGTTACATATAGGTGCACGTCCTATAGATATAGGTAAATAAAATGTACTCAGCCTGGGAATCTCGGGATGAAGACAGAAGCAGAACACTGCTTAATTTCTTCAATAAATATTCCCCTTTATTACTATTGCATGCTTTACAGCCTCATGCCAAACATTTTCGGTTCTGCAATGGACCTTCCTCAGGGCAAACAAAGACAAATACCCATTTATATATACCCCGTTCATGAGGACTGACTCACCGCTCCCCGCCGAATCCACCGCTGGAAGGCATAAGCACAGCGTTCCCCGGCGTAAACAGAAGGCAGAGGCAGACGAAGCAACATTAAAGTGCAACATAAAAAGATAAAGAAAGTATTTCAAAGAAACATAAAAAAAGCATCAAAAAAACATTTTCACACTAGACAAAACAATCTGCAAGGGATTCCGTTATGGTTGAAGAAATAATGAGTCTATTGAAGTATATGTCTCAGGACTTGTAAATCTTTGATTATATTTACAATAAGTGGCTACATGCCTAATCTCTAGGATGATCACAGATATAATACGTGTTTTGTCTTCAAGAGATTTAGAAAACTCTATATATATCCAACTGATTGGCAAACACATTGAAGTTTGCTATCCAAAAAAAAGGCAAAAAAATGACACAATAATGTTACTATATATATATATATATATATATATATATATATATATATATATATACAAAAATCTAACATGAAACAATGGCACACACCAAACAGCAACTAATAGTAAAATTACGATGCACGTCCCATATGGATTAAATATCGGTATACTCAGCCTGGGGAAGTCCCGGGTGGTGAATAGAGACAGCCCTTTGTGTGTAGTATCAAAAATGATCAAATTTATTTCTCCATAAGTTACTTCATTGAGCCAAACATTTTCGATCCCTCACAAGGACCTTCGTCAGGGCAAATGAGCAATACACAATTAAAAAACATAGATACGTATACCTTAAAAACAGACTCACCCTATCACACGAAGCCCACTTCTTACAATCCAGAACACCTGAATCTCAGCATCCTCGTGTATCACTTTGTGTGAGATGATGTCATCTGCATGCGCCACTAGTCACTAAGCAACGAGTGGTGCTACCCTGTTCGTATTACTAACTATAAACAGATACTAGCATAGGGAACTCCGCAACAACCATGATCTCAATACATATTACTTATAACTACATCTCAAAGAATTCTACCCTATGACCTACATTTTCTACATTAGGCAATGAATTTTACATTTCTATTATTTTTTAAAAAAGCACAATACACTAATCACCATATATTACATTACAAGCATCCATAGATAATGGAACATAGATCATTTGAGCACGTATATATGGAAGGTCAATCTTGCTTAAATTTTGATTTTTAAGGCCACGGTTCATTATGGCTAAATCCCCAATCATATATATTATCTTGTTTCAATTACAGTTGAGTCCCCCTTGAATATTCTTGAGCACTTCAATACTTCAAGTTCCACATCTGTTCACCACAGTCACCTTATACCGGTGTTTCTTAACTCCTGTCCTCAGGAGCCACTAACAGGCCAGGATTTGATGATTTCCTTGTTAGAGGACAGGTGAGTTAATCAATGTGAATGAGCCTTTGATCACCACACCTGTGCTCTAGCAGAGAAATCCCTAAGTCCTGGCCTGTTAGTGGGTCCTGAGGACAGCAGTTGAGAACCACTGCCTTATACGGACCATGTTCAACAAGATACATTCAAAGTGACTACGACCTTTTGAGCCCTTTCCCATGGTTCTCCACAAGGAGTGCTCACAATTTTTGCCGTGTTGTAACTTAGATCGCATAGTCTTTCTTCATCCGGTTTCTAATCATTAGTCCATAATCAGCAAATAGGTTCCTCAGTCTGCTTTTTGATCCAGAGAGGGCTGCCATTCAATTCCACCTTACGAACTTTTTATATGCGGACTGTTCCTAGCAAGTTTACAGTCCTTCATAAGGAACTGGAATAAAGCACTCATGGTTCAGTCCGTTTGGTGTTTTGGTGTTAAATTCAAATATTAAATGGGTCTGCTCTTCTAATAATATACAGTGGCGATCTCCTCCTCTAAATGACCTAGGTACAAACAGGATTGGCACAAATCAAAAATCTGTGATTCTGTGTTGCATAAATTCAAAGGGTCTTGCAACTGGCTGACACAAATGTTCTTTACTCTCCAATCTGCCTTCCAATACTCTTTTATATACATAACAACTTTCACAGTTAATGAAATCTTTTATTTGGATCTGTTTTCCTGTCCTTGAATGCTTGTAGCTTTTACCTGTCAATATATTACCACAATTTGAAAACCCCTGGCACCGATACACTCCATTAGGACGTGTCATGTTTGACTAGTTTTGATATTTTTCTGTGGGGTCACCTTTGTTCAAAATATCTCCCACATTTTTACCCCCTCTATAACAAACCAGAGGGGTATTTTGAAACAAATGACCTAATTTATCATCACCACTCAGTATGTGCCAATGTTTCATTAAAACCTGTTTTATTCTAGGTGATACAGTTGTATATTGTGTAAAATGTTTGGACTTTTCCACAGTATCTTCAGTAACCTTAAGGAGTCTTCCCTACATACTCCTGGTGCCTTCTATAATGCATCAGATACCTCTCTTCTATTATAACCCCTGTCTAAAAATCTTTTTTGCATATTATACAGGGCTATTTCACACTCCCTTTGATCAGTGGTGGTACGTACCACCCTTATCATCTGTGAATAAGGTAAACCCCTTTTAAGGGGATCCGGATGATGACTGCTGGCATGGAGTAGTATATTTTGATCCATACTTTTATGATAAATTTTGGTAAAAATTTGATCTTCATTCCTATATACCGTCAAAGACTAAAAGAAAAAGAAAAACCAGGAGGGGAGGCAGAAGGGGTAATAGGAAATGCCTCACAAATGAAATTGAGACAAAGGACCAAATAGTTGTCTATAATTTATCAAGTACAGTCCTTAATGATACTGAGAAGACAGTATTAAATAAGGGGCTGAGTTTTGTGCCTTCTTGCAGACAAAATCAATTTAAATGGGAAGTGGACCTATATACGTTACATAGGCAATTGAAATTAAAAGATTTTTTTAATTCAGATCTTGTACCTGGAGGGGATAAACTACCCTTTTAGAAAAAGAGTGTGTTTGATCCTCTGTGAAGTAATCCGCATAGCATGACCTTTATGAATTTAACAACAATAGAAACATGGGAGAGAGTAGCAATTTGTATAAAGAAGAAAATATGGTGGTAAAATCGTTAGCTAAATATAATTCTATAATAATTAAACCCGCCAATAAAGGCGGAGGGATTGTGATATTGGATTACAGCACATATAGAGAGGAGGTGTTATCCCAATTAGGGGTTAATACTAATCATAAGAAGTGTGTAAGAGATCCGACTCTAGGGTATAAGACTGAAATAGACTCTATCATTCAGTTGGGATATAATAATAGGTGGATTAGTGTAGAGACTAAGGATTTCCTTAACTAACCATATCCGCTTGTACTAATTTTGTACTGTATCCCTAAGATAAACAAGTCCCTTGAACATCCCCCAGGCAGATTATATCTGCCCGGGGGTCTTTGTGTCAGCCGCTGTCACTACTGGTGGACTTCTATTTACAGAGGTACACCAGAGGTTTCAGCAGCTACATTAAAGACTCCTTGGATTTTATCAGACTGCTAGAAACATTTTTTTGACACATTGCAAAGCAATGCATTGCCAATCCCTCTGCTACTCAAAGGGTTAACAATGCCATTTCAATACAATCGCCCAACGTTTCACCCTACTACTCTCTCACAGCTTTATTACTCGTAAAACAGGGTAATGCAACGAAAATTGCTGCAATGTGTTGCACGCCACTAGCACTGAAAGGGTTAAACTATTTGCTGTCATTAAAAACAGATGACAGCAGAGAAATGGACTCATTGATTGTCAGCCACTCTCTTCTCAGTGCAGTTACATTCACTCTTCTGTTTAAATTTACGACTGTTTGAATCTAAGAGCACCGGCAACAGACTCCATATAAAGTCACTCAGTAACACAGGGCCCATCTCTCTGCTCTCATCTGTGTGTAATGACAGACATGTGTGCATGTGTGTGTCTATGTATGTCTACGTTTGTATGCATATATGTATGTGTGATAATATGTATGTATGTATGTGTCTGTGTCTATGTATGTTTGTCTGAACTCTGTAGTACAACTAACACACACTTCACAACACATTTCTATTTAAAAATTCCACATATATATATATATATATATATATATATATATATATATATATAACCAACAAGTAGTCAAAACAACCAGTACTCACAGCCAGTGAAATAGTGGTTTAATCAGATGGTGTCAACATTTCAATGCATCTTGTAGCATCGGGACAATGAGAACAGACCCCCATCCCCCATTATGTACAGTTTGAAATTCCCGCCCACCAGACACCTAGAGTGTTGTCTTAGTGACATCAATAGAGCTCATGTGGTAAAGTTCAAGTTAAGATCCAACTTAAAATAGTCCACAGTGAGCCAAAGTCCAAAACATAGAAGTAGCATCAGCATCCAAAGTAGCTAGTACCGACCCTATGAGCAGTGAGAGAGTGAGATTCAAATATGTACAAAATGAAACAGTCCAGAGTTCTGAGATGTCAGAGGTTCCAAGTAGCTAAAGGTTATCGTAGGAAACATACTGTATTGAGCCAGCTTCAACCTACTCTGGGGCTCCCCCACTAGACTGAATTAGGAAGCCATTCATCCCACCAAAGGGTTGAATGAGCAACAGTTGTAGCAAGCATGAGGATAACTGAATGAGTGAGGTCGGCATCAGTCAGCAAGAAAAGAGCTCTTAGTGTACATCAGGAGCCAGAACGCAGTGCATACACTTAATAAAGACTATGTCTGTCATAGTTAGGTGACTGTATTAGGAGTATAAACAGCATATAACATCACTCACACAATAACATCGTAAAGCAAAAGGGGATGTGCTCAGAACCGCACTGTGTGGAATAGGGTAAAATAGTGTTAAAGAAGTGGGGACCAAACAGCCCCACAAAAGGAATATGACTTACAAATAGGCTCACTCACTTCTCAAGTCACTAGTATGCTTGGATACACCATCAGTGTTCTGCGTCTCTGCTAATATGGATAGCAATCCGGTCATTGCAGCGTTAAGTTACTGAATGGCAACGTGGTAGCACCCAACAACCACAAAAATGGACACAACATGAGGTGGTTCAGTAGAGATTCCCAGTCCAACTGGGAACTGGAAAGATACAGACCCATAGTGAGTAAGGAAATTATCTCTAGACACTCGGTGGTGATCCCACCTGTACAGTTATGTGCAAGAACCTCCATAGCCAAATGCAGAAGTTATTAGGGAGGATTGACAGAAGAAGGACACAAAATAGCACAAATGGAGAATACACAAGCACAAAACAGTCAAAGAGATATCCGATACATTGTGTTTGTTAGGCCCTTGTTAATGCACCCTGTATGTATGTAGGCAAAGCTTTATCTTGATAAGAGTCATCCATATCAGACCTGTGTCTATAACCAACTTTTTATGAAACACGACACAGATATTGATTAATTGAGTCCTTTGGGTGAAATAGTATCCAGATGGTAAATCCAATAAACCTCCCTCTGCAATAGTTTTCTGTACCTGTCCACTCCACTGTGGATAAACTTGTTAAATAAGCATAGTTCTAATTGCAGATAGGTTGTGTCCTTTCTCTACCCAATGTCTTGCCACCGGTTTATCCAACTGTCTTTTATTCAGGGCCAATCTAATAATTGACCTGTGATTGGCCATTCTCTCCCAAAATGTGATGGTTGTTTTTCCTATATAATATAGGCCAGAAGGACATATGATCATATATATAACATAGCCAGTGGTATAAGTAAGTCTCTGTTGTATCTTGATCTTTAACTTGGTGTGAGGATGTTGAAAGATCATCTGCCAGCATAGTGTTGCAGGTGGTTCAATTAATGCATATAACACAATGTGCTTTGGGTTTTTGTAACTATCTACCCTGTTGTGTCTGAGTCTGTGGGATAGATTTAGTCTGCTTAGATATGTCAGTAATCACTAGTATGTCCCTTAGTCTTCTTCCCCTCCTACAGGACACAAAGGGAGGTGGCATATGGGTAAACAGTAATGTTGGGTCAGATGTCAGTAAGGGTCAGTTTTGTTTCACTGTTTTGTTAATACGTGAGGCATGTGGGGTGTAGTCACATACAAAAGCTAGTCACTTCTGCCCATTATTAGGTTTGTTGGGTTCCTTGGTTAATAAAGTTCCTTGAGTAAAGCCTTTACACTTATCCCATTGGTTTTTCAATAGAGTGTGTGTTATACTTTTGATTCAGGAACCTTGTCCGCATCTCTTTAAGTTGGTCATTTCTGTTGTCAACATTCGAGTTGTTATGTATGACCCTCAGAAACTGGGAATAAGGTATCCCATTGATTTGAGAGGGGGTGATCACTAACAGCCCTCAAAATAGAGTTTTTATCTGTCAGATTGCTGTATAGAGTTGACCCCAGAGATTAATTGTATTTATATATTCTGACATCCAAAAATTAAATTTCAGATAGGGAATGATTGATTTTAAAATGTACTGGTGAGGATAGGCAGTTCAGTTCACCGTACCAGCAAAGGAGATCCTCTATACTGCCCTTCCATAGAAAAAACAGGCCATCACTGTACTGCCTGCAGAGTAAAATGTTCTGCTGTATAAGATACTGCTTTTCATGGGCGTACATAAATAGATTAGCAAATGAGGGGGATACCTTAGAATCCATGGCTGATCCAGTGAGCTGAAGGTAGTGTCTATCACCATATCTGAAATAATTATGCGGTAAGGTCAATTCCGACAAGTCACAGATAAACTCAATAGGAGCCGTACTCTCATAGGAGAACTCAAGCAAAGACTCCCTAACCGCTTCCTTCACTGTGTGGAATGATGGTGTACAGACTGTTTACTTCCTTTGTGACCACTACCGTGTCAGTCATATCTCCAGATAATGCCATCACAGATCTCAGGAAGTCAGATATATCCTTAGTGTAGGAGGGCATACATGTCACAAGGGGCTGGAGAATTGAGTCCAAATATATAGCAATTGGCTGGGTCAGTGAACCCCTGGCTGTTATCATGGGCCTCCCTGGTGGAAGCTGAGAATGATTGTGGATCTTAGGTAAGGTAGAAATAATCGGTGTGATAGCATAGTGACTGATTAAATATTAAAACAATCCTTCTGTAACCCACTGATTTTGAATCTCGATTCTCAGGTTTACATCAAAGCTAAGCATGGAATCATGTGGCAAATGTTCATAGGTGACAGTATTTGCAAGTTGTGAAAGTAGCTCTTGGTTATAGTATGCAAAATCTATTATCACAATTGCACCCTCTTTATCAGCAGGGCGGATGCTTATGTCATGGTCATCTACCAGGCTTTTAATGGCTGCTCTCTCCATCCTTGTGATATTCCGTCTATGTTTTCTAGGGGTGGTAAGATTCTTAGTTCCTTCACTAACCTGTCTAATAAATGTTCTAATAGAGGTATTAGTATTGGGGGATCGAATGTGCTTTTGGCCCTAAATGTATTAATTGGGCTGTCAGTTTTATTATCCTTAAAGTAGTCCTTGAGCTTTAGAGTCCACTGAAACCTCTGGATATCAATAAAGAGGAAAATGGATTGTATTACACAGAGGACGCAAGGCCGTTGTTAAAGGGATAGTAATGTTTCACAAAAACATCTTAATAGTATTTGAGCCATGGAGAGTGTTATTACAATACTGTCCGAGTTGTATTTCAAGAGTATTTGAATGATAAAGTATTCCCATCCCGCCCTTTTTACCTAGTGTAAGACATCTCCCCTCAGATGTGGAATCTGGTCCTTGGCCCAGACAAATCACAGCAAGGGACAATCTGTGAGCATAAGGAAAACCCTGCCCCCTTGACAGGTTTTTCAGGTTTTTCCTTATGCTCACTGAAGATTGTCTCTCACTGTGATCCATCCAGACAGTCTTGCTGCTCTGAGGTGAGTAGTGTTACATCTGTAAAAGGGGCAGGAGGGGGGTATTTTAGCATTCAATTACTCTTGAACTACAACTCTGACAGTATTGAAATAACACTCTTCATGGCCCAAATACTATGAAGATTAACTGGAGTGGCTGTTTTTGTGAAACATTTCTATCCCTTTAAGCACAGATATTTCAGTTGGGCTCAAGACCCTGGAACTGATGTTATGGATAATGTTTTGGGGAATACTGGTGGTTTAGCGTTGGTGGATTTCTTTTCTTTTGAACCTCCTGCTGCCCCTCCTGGGGTGAGGACTCTGGCATCCCTTTCTACCTGTGATCTGGTGATGACCCCTAAAAAAGTTAAGTTCTATTATTACTACCTTCAGTTGTCTCCAAAGTAGCCTGAGTCTGTACGCCTTCTGTTTCTGAGCCAGAGGAAGCACTCACATCAGCTGAGTTAAGGTTCTTGCTCTGTTTATTTTTCTTAAATCTCCTTCTGCTTAGTGGTCTGTCTGACTGTCCTAATAGCCACCTATAAATGCATCTCCCCTTGTAATCTTCCTTAACCTTAGTTAATTTCTTGTTCTTTAGCTGCTGAATAGGGATGGGTGAAACTTTTTGCCTCAAACTGAAATCGGTGAAAAATGGCACTTTCCACGTGGCAAAAAATTTCCTGAGAAAAGTGCTGATTTTTCCACTTTTTTGCCTAGCTCATTCTATTGAAATCAATGGGAATATTGAAGTTACATACAACACATAGCTAATATTATTTATTTTCCAAGGGGCATGAGGGTGCCTGTGTTGGTACGGTGTGGGGAAAGAATCAGTTGAACAGGGGAAGATTTTTTGGGGTTCTTTACTGGGATTGGGGGGCAGTTAATAAAAAATAAATCCTTAATAAAATTTAAAAAAAACCTATTAGACGTGGAATAAAAGGGGTCTGAGGAGGGTGCCTGTGTTGGTG
Organism: Rhinophrynus dorsalis; assembly: GCA_037306005.1. NCBI lineage: Eukaryota > Metazoa > Chordata > Amphibia > Anura > Rhinophrynidae > Rhinophrynus > Rhinophrynus dorsalis. The sequence goes on from CM074721.1 coordinate 123,178,475, forward strand.
AATGAATGAATCAGTTGAACGGGAGTGGATTTTGTGGGAGTTTCTTGATTGGTACTGGGGGGACAGTTTATAAAAAAAATAAATCAATAAAATAAAATAAGAAATTTGTATGTAAAGTAATAGACAGGAACCCCCTGACATAAGCTGCCATTTGACTTGATAGAGTATTTTGTACAGGATGATTTGTTAGATTTGTTGTTAGAGGCCCAAGCCCTGAGGAAACATTGATTTGTAGGACTTAGGCATGTTAGAAACAAACCCCCAAAAATTGTTTATTTTTTTTTATAGAACTATGTTCTTTATTTATTAATTTATTTATTTATTTTAAGAGGAACTACCACCTTTAAACAACTTAACAAGCTTTAATAACTCCCCATCTGGCAACTAGCTGCTTAGTAGCGCTAGTCGCCAGAATTATTACTTTGTTTAATAGGTCTATCAATTCTTCCGGGGCTGAAAGGCAGGACGGATCACAGACATCTTGCCATAGTGAAGTCCGAGCGCCTGCTCTGTCAGTCCCAGCCTGCTCTAGGAGGCATTGCTAGGAGCCATTCGACTCAGGAAGGGACTGACAGAGCAGGTGCGCAGACGTCATTATGGTAAGATGTCTGTGATCCATCCTGCCTGTCAGCCCTGGAAGAATTGATAAATCTATTAAACGAGGTAATAATTCTGGTGACTAGTGCTACTAAGCAGCTAGTCGCCAGATGGGGAGGTATTGAAGGTAAAGTTGTTTAAAGGTGGTAGTTTAAGCACAAGCCCTGAGAAAAAAATGCCCTACTGGCCTACTGCCAGCACATCATGTTGGCCTGTGGCCACTGGCCATTGTCAAATGTCCTCCTCCTGAGTCCATAACTGGGGAATTTGCAATTGCTGTTCTTGCTGCTGCTGATATTTTTGAGCAGCAGGATGAGTAGGCAGCTGAAAGGGAATGGGATCAACATTAGCAGTAAAATGGGTGATGAATGATGAATGTTCCACTTGCCATGACTATCTCCAGTTATGAGTCTGAGGCAGTCGCAGCACAATAAGTAGCCCCCAGTCTATGATGGAGAAAAGAAGTTGGCTAATAGTTCTTCTCTACTTTCCACTCCTCCAAAATCATGGGTGTGTTGTTATTAGAATATAAATGTTTCCCTTGAGAGCAGGAACTGTGGTTCTCATCAGCAACTGCAATGTGCACAGTGTGTGTGGTAAATAACATCTGGGGGCACAATTGTATCCAAACACCATGACACCAGAACCAAAATTCTGCCGCTGTCGCTATAGCCCTTGTCCAGACCCCACTAAGGACACATGACAACTTGCTGACAGTTTAATAGTAATGATGAACCCTTCCTGACAGTATCCTAGCATATTCTGCGGGATGGAATCTCCTCAGATGGCGCTTGATGACCTGGTATTGATTCTCCTCCACCACACTGGCATGTGTGGCCAGTGCATCACACAGTGTGCAGTGGGTAGAGAGGTAACGATGAATGAGGTGGACTGGCAGAAGATGTAATTGTTACCCTAGAGGAAGAAGGTAATGGTGATGGTGAGCTAATTGATTTGTCATCATGAAACTTCCAATTTCAGTCTGGGTTTCTCTATTCTTCCTCGTCTTTGATCTCCACCTCGCCTCTTGTTGCCTTTCTGGAGAGTCAGGGGGTACAGCAACAGCAGTGTTGTAGGGATGGGTGAAATCTCTCGCCATGTTACCGAGGGAAATTCCGCAAAAACAATGTTGCTGTTTGCTTTTTTGCAGGAAAATCTGCTTTAAAATCAGCTATTAAAATTTTCGCATTTTTCGCCCATTGGCCAAAATTTTTTGCCATTTTTTTCAATGGCTAGAAAGTTTCTGCCCATTGATTTATGTTGTTTTTGCCTTTTCCTTATAAAAACTTGATGTATTTGCGGAAATCAAACACAACAGAAGCAGCTACAGAGCAAGGTAGATGTGCTGTGCTATTCTGCTGTGGTATTTTGGCAAAACTGAAGCAGGAGAGGCTCATAGTGACTGCTATCACTATGAGCAGGTTGACAAATAATCAATGGAGGAGCTGGAAGGAGCCTTTTGTGTCCACTGAGTCTGAGGAGGAGGAGGAGGAGGAGGAGGAAGTGAGCACTACAGAACCAATGCTGTCCAGTACCCCTAAATCACCCCTAGGGATCTTGGGGAATTTAATAGGAAGGGAGGTAGAAAAGGGAGTGAGAAGGGAGGGGGAAAAAGGGTAGTACTAGTGAGAGCAGGACAGGTCAACTGCCTGTGCCTGCTGCTAGACGTGCTGCATCTGCTGCCACCATTGCTGCCCCTGTTGAAACCAGTGCTGTGCCTGCTGCTAGTGTTGAAGCTGCTGCCACCAGTGCTGAAGCTGCTGCCACCAGTGCTGAAGCTGCTACTGTGTCTTGTAATACTCAGGAGGGGGGGAGGAGAAGATGATTCCAAGTGTGACAGCAGAGGACCCTAAGTCACACTTGCCATCCCCAAGAAGTCCCACCAGTGCTAGTACTAGTAATACTAAGAAGGTCCAGCAGCTTGTTAATGTTAGGAATGAAGGAGGGGGTAATCAATATCCATATATAACTATTGACTGTGAGGAGGAAGACTCTGGAGCTAAACTTGATGTGCGTGGTGTTAGTAGTAGTAGTAGTAACAGTGATGGTGAAGCAGCCAGTGGGACTAGTGTTAGGGGAGTGGTAGAGGAAGCATTTGAGAGTGTCCAGACTAGCAGTCAAAGGAGCCCACACCATTCCTCTTGCTCTGGGAATCCCCTTCCCTGTCCAAGTTGAACATGATCCTTAACAGGCCAGAACTGGTGTTGGGGAAAGCAGGCTCAGAATTAATACGACCACCATCAGCAGGAGCACAGATCAGCTGCCTGTGCCTGCTGCTACTGCTGCTAGTGCTAGTCTGCCTTCTTCTTCAGGTCAAATGGAAATGACAAGTGTGACATTAGGGGACCCTCTGTCACATTGCTCGTCACCTCCTCCAAGCAGCAGCATGTAGGGACTAGTGGGGGTGGTGATGTTGGAGAAGCTGAGGTGGAGAGACATTGATGGCCTTTTTTATCAGAAACCGAGAAGGAATGGGAGACAGGGATGAGGATGGGAATCACCACCACCACCAGCAGTATGATTTTGGAATTTCGGAGTTTGCAACTGCTCTAAATTCTGCTGCTACTTCTGAGAAGCAAGGGCAGCAGGATGCTGAGGAGGAGGCTAGTGTGCCATGGACCACCGTGGACATAGTGCGAATGGGGTCAACAAGTGATGCAGTACTAGGACAGGTTCCACTTGCAGTGGCAGCAATACTCCTAGTCATAGTTGCAGTGCTGAATCTGAGGCACTAGCAACATCATCCTCTGCCAGAAACAGTGAAGAGGAATGTGGAGGACAAGAAGAAAGAGGCCATTCTTCTCCACCTGTTCCCTCCCCCCTAAAGTCATGGGTGTGGGACTATTTTTCTGTTGAGGCAAGCACAGTGCAGTCATCATCACCAACTGTACTGTGCAAAATTCGTGACAAGTCAATGAGAAGGGGAAAGGAGGGAACACACCTTGGCACAACCTCTCTGATATCACACATGAAACACAGACACCATGACATTTATATCAAACATGTTAAAGCCAAACACTCATTACAGAAATCTACCACCGCTGTTACTGTACCCTCTGACTCTCCAGAAAAGCAACAAGAGGCGAGGCAGAGATCAAAGAGGAGGAAGAATAAAGAAACCCAGACAGACACTGGAAGTTCCATGATGAGTGAAACAACTAGCTCGCCATCACCATCACCTTCTTCCTCTAGGGTAACATCTACATCTGCTGCCAGTCCACCTTATTCATTGTTACCTCACCAGCCAAATGATAGCCACTCTGTTGATGTTAGGATGTGGCAGTTCGTCTCTACCAATTGCACACTGTGTGGTGCACTGACCACACATGCCAGTGTGGAGGAGGAGAATCAATACCAGGTCATCAAGAAGCATCTGAGGAGATTACATCCAGCAGAATATGCTAAGATGCTTGCAGGGAGGGTTCATCATTACTATTAAACTGCCAGCAAGTTGTCATATGTCCTTAGCGGGGTCTGGACAAGGGGTATAGTGACAGCGGCAGTACTTGGAATCTGGTGTCATGGATACAGTTGTGCCCCCAGATGTTATTTACCACACAAACTTTGTACATTGCAGTTGCTGATGAGAGGCACAGTTCCTGCTCTCAATGGAAAAATGTATATTCTAATAACAACACATCCATGATTTTGGAGGAGGGGCAGGTGGAGAAGAATTATTGGCCAACTTCTTCTTTTCTCCACATATACTGGGGACTAATTGTTGTGCTGCTACTGCCTCAGGCACATCACTGGAGCTAGTCATGGCATGTGGAACCTTCATCATTCTTCACCCATGTTACTGCTATTGTTGATGCCATTCCCTTTAAGCTGCCTAATCATCCTGCTGCTTAAATATTTCAGCAGTAGCAGCAAGAACAGCAGTTGGAAATTCTGCAATTATGGACTTAGACTCAGGACAGAGAACATTTGACAATGGCCAGTGGCCACTGGCCAACATGACCTGCTGGAACTAGGCCAGTAGGTCATTTTTTTCTCAGGGCTTGTGCTTTTAAAAAATAAATAAATAAACAAAAAACATAGTCCTACAAAAAAAATTAAACAATCTTTGGGGGTTTGTTTATAACAAGCCTAAGTTCTACAAATCAATGTTTCCTCAGGGCTTGGGCCTCTAACAACAAATCTAACAAATCATCTTCTACAAAGTACTCTATCAAGTCAAGTATCAGTCCACCCCAGTGGCAGCTTATGTCAGGGGGTTCCTGTCCATCACTTTACGTACAAATTTCTTATTTTATTTATTTTTTCTTTTTTTATTAACTATCTCCCCAATACCAGTCAACAACCCCCCCCAAAACAAATTCCCTGTTCAACTGATTCATTTCACAGATTCCACCCACCAACACAGGTACCCTCCTCAGACCCCTTTTATACCAGGTCTTATGGGGTTTATTTTAATTTTATTTAGGATTTATTTTTTATTAACTGCCCCCCAATCCCAGTAAACAACCCCCCAAAAATCATCCCCTGTTCAGCTGATTGTTTTCCCACACCCCATCAACACAGGCAACCTCATGCCCCTTTTATATTATGCCTTGGAAAATAAAATAATATTTGTTTTATGTTGTGTGTAAAGCAGAGAAAAGTGGAAAGTCTGCACTTTTCGCAGGAAAGTTTTCACCAAGGGGAAAGTGCCATTTTTCGCTGATTTCAGTTTGAGGTGAAAAGTCTCCCCATCTCTAGTAATGGGTGTTTGGCTTTAACATGTTTGACATAAATGTCATGGTGTTTGTGTTTCATGTGTGATATCAGGGAGGTTGTGCCAAGGTGTGTTCCCTCCTTTCCCCTTCTCACTGACTTGTCACAAATTATGCGCAGTGCTGTTGATGACTGCACTGTGCCTGCCTCAAGAGAAAAATAGTCCCACACCCATGAATTCGGGGGGGGGGGACAGGTGGAGAAGAATGGCCTCTTTCCTCTTGTCCTCCACATTCCCCTTCACTGTCTGTGCTGGCAGCGGATGTTGTTGCTGCTGTTGCTGCTACTGCCTCAAAATCATCACTGCAACTAGGACTAGGAGCATTGCTGGCACTGGCAAGTGAAACCTGTTCTAGTCCCGCATCAATTGTTGACTCAATTCCCACTGTTTCCACGGTGGTCTGTGGCACACTAGCCTGCTACTCAGCATCCTGCTGCCCTTGCTTCTCAGAAGTAGCAGCAGGATTTAGAGCAGTTGCAAACGCCACAAATTCCAAAAGCATACTGCTGGTGGTGGTGGTGATGCCCATCCTCATCCCTGTCTCACATTCCTTCTCGGTTTCTGATAAAAAGGCCATCAATGTCTCTCCACCTCAGCTTCATCACCACCCCTACTAGTTCCTATGTGCTGCTGCTCTATTATAGACATCTCACTGCTGCTTGGAGGAGGTGATAAACAATATGACAGAGGGTCCCCTAATGTAACACTTGTCATTTCCATTTGACTTGAAGAAGAAGGCAGACTAGCAGCAGTAGCAGCAGTCAGATTATCTGTGCTCCTGCTGGTTGGTGGTGGTATTCATTTTGAGCCTGCTCTCTCCCAACACCAGTTCTGGCCTCTTTAGGTTCATGTTCCATTTGGATACTGTAGTGAAGAGAAGAGGAGGAGGACTCCCAGAATCAGAGGAATGGAGGGGGCTCCCTTGACCGCTAGTCTGGACACTCTCAAATGCTTCCCTTACCACTCCCCTAACACTAGTCCCGCTGGCTGCTTTACCATCACTGCAACTACTACTAAAACCACACACATCAAGTTCAGCACCAGAGTCTTCCTCGTCACAGTAACTAGTAATATGAGGATATTGATTACCCTGTCCTTCACTCCTAACACTAACAAGCTGCTGGACCTTCTTAGTAGTAGTACTAGCACTGGTGGGACTGCTTGGGGATGGTGAGTGTGACTTAGGGTCCCCTGCTGTCACACTTGGCATCATCTTCTCCTTCCCCCCTCCTGAGTATTACAGGACACACTTGTATCTTCAGCACCGGTGGCAGCAACTTCAACACTTCCAGCAGGCACATCACTGGTGACACTGCCATCTGGTGCAGCACGTCTGACACCAGGCACAGCATTGGTGGCAGCAGGTTCAGCACTGGCAGCAGACACAGCACTAGTTTCAACAGGGGCAGCAATGGTGGCAGAAGATACAGCATGTCTAGCAGCAGGCACAGGCAGTTGACCTGTCCTGCTCTCACTAGAACTACCCTTTTCTCCCTCCCTTCCCATTCCCTTTTCTCCCTCCCTTCCATTTTCTACCTCCCTTCCCATTAAATTCCCCAAGATCCCTAAGGGTGATATAGGGGGACTGGACAACATTGGTTCAGTAGTGCTCACTTCCTCCTCCTCCACAGACACAGTGGACACATAAGGGTCCTTCCGGCTCCTCCATTTATTATTTTTAAACCTGCTCATAGTGATAGCAGTCACTATGAGCCTTCCTGCCTCAATTCTGGAAACAAATCACAACAAAATAGCACAGCACGTCTACCTCACTGTATAGCTGCTTCTATTGTGTTTGATTTCTGCAACTACATCACCTTTTTATAGTGAAAAGGCGAAAACAACGTATATCAATGGGCGGAAACTTTATAGCCATTGAAAAAATGGTGAAATATTTTGGCCAATGGGTGAAAAATGAGAAAATTTTAATTGCTAGTTTTACAGTGGATTTTCCTGTGCAAACACGGCGAGAGATTTCACCCACCCCTATTGCTGAATCAAGCTTAGTGATCCAATCATTCTCTGTGTCATTAATATGTATTTCTTTATCTGAGTACTCAAAAACGGTGATGTCCTGTCTCACGGTGTTTAAAATCTTACCAACCTCCTCTATCACAAGAATTATCAAATCAAAGGAACACTTGTTCAACACCCCACACCACCTACGACAAAAGTCTGGGTTGTTTCTACCAATTCTAGGTATATTTTTAATCCTAAATCCGAGCGGGATTTGATGATTCCTGTGATAGAGAGATATACACAGTGGCGATAAAGACCAACCTCCCTCTTTTTAAGTTTAAGCAAATCAGAATAGATATCCAACCATGTGGGTGCTATACAGGGTATTATGTTCCAAGTCCTTACAAATTCCAAAATAGATAGTGTCAGATAGTGTTAACCTTTCAATGTATCTTGTAGCATTTTCATCAGGACAATGAGAACAGACCCCCATCCCCTATTATGTACAGTTTGAAATTCCCAACTGATGCCGACCGCACTCATTGAGTTATCCTCACACTTGCTACAATTGTTGCCCATTCATCCCTTTGATGAGATGAATGGCTTACTAATTCAATCAAGCGGGGCATAACCTCAGATAACCTTTAGCTACTTGGAACCTCTGCCATCTCAGAACTCTGGACTGTTTCATTTTGTACATATTTGAATCTCATTCTCTCACTACTCACAGGGTTGGCATTGGCTAATTTGGATGCTAATGCTACTTCTATGTTTTGAACTATGGCTAACTGTGGACTATTTTAAATTGTGCCAGAACTTAAATTTTACCATGTGAACACTACTGACATCACTCTGATGACACTCTAGATGTCTGGTGTACATAATGGGGGATGAGGGTCTGGGGGAAGGACACTCTCTGATTAAACCACTATTTCACTAGTATTTGAATGTGAGTGCTGGTTGTTTTGACTACTCTTTGGTTATACACACACACACACACACACACATATATATATATATATATATATATATATATATATATACATACATATATCAGGGCTTATAATCTTAAGTCCTCTGCTACTAGCCAGACCTGAAAATTTACTCGCCACCGCAAGCCAAAACATACCCACCAGGGCTGAATTTCTACTCGCCAGGTCTAAATTTTCACTCGCCATTGGCTAGTGGTGAGTGGAAATGTTGAGCCCTGCATATATGTATATATATATATATATATATATATATATATAGCGTGTACTCAGCCTAAGCCGAAGCAGCGAGACGGCACACCAAAAACGGAGGAATCAAGATGTTTAATCAAATCATGTTATCCATAAGTCCAAACGTTTTCGGTCCCCTTACAGGACCTTCATCAGGGCAACCAGAGTACTACGTTTCCCAATCTTAAATACTAAAATATCCACTCACCCCCTCACGTGCATGATGGCGGTGCACCGCCCCAACGCTCAACCCCACAACTGGTAACCTGGTGATGACGTGCTGAACGGGAGGCGGACCATCCACCCGATTGACAAGTTAACACAAAACAGCATTAAAAAGATATAAACAGAAAAACAAAACACAAACCGCATCAGGACCTCAAACCAGCAACTGCATCTGCTGGACAGGTCCCAAGAATGTAAAAAGATAACTTAGTTGCATAAGATAAAAAGATAACTTAGTTATGTATAAATCTTTAGACCATCCACCTGGCAGGCCCATTATTTCTGCTAGGGATTCATTATGCCAGCCCATCTCACAGTTTGTTGATTTTTTTCTTCAGGCTTATGTCTCCAAGATTGCTAGTTATTAGTGTTGAGCGAGCATGCTCGGCCGATGCTCGGATCGGCTCGAGCATCGCTCTGCTCGGCACATGGCGGTACTCTTCGAGTACCGCCATGTGCTCGCCCGCCATGTTCGGGTGGCAGGGATCTGTGCCGGAAGGAGGCACAGATCTTACAGACGCTCCGCTGGACCACCAGGGACTGGAGGTAGGGGGCATTGTGGAGATGAAGGGGGACATTTTGGAGATGAAGGGGGACAATTTGGAGATGAAGGGGGACATTGTGGAAGGGGTACATTGTGGAAGGGGGGCATTGCGGAGATGAAGGGGGCATTGCGGAGATGAAGGGGAACATTGCGGAGATGAAGGGGGACATTGTGGAAGGGGGACATTGCGGAGATGAAGGGGGCATTGCGGAGATGAAGGGGGACATTGTGGAAGGGGGACATTGTGGAAGGGGGACATTGCGGAGATGAAGGGGGCATTGCGGAGATGAAGGGGGACATTGTGGAAGGGGGACATTGTGGAAGGGGGACATTGTGGAAGAGGGGCATTGTGGAGATGAAGGGGGGCATTGACCAGGCACCCTCCCCTCATCAGAGCAGGGGGTGCCTGGTGTAATGCTCGTGTCGCCCCATTGAATTCAATGGGGCTCGGGTGCTCGGCCGAGCACTCGAGCCTCCGGCGGTGCTCGGTCAGAGCACCCGAGCACCCGAGCATCGGGGTGCTCGCTCAACACTACTAGTTATGTGAAAGATTCTACTGACTTTATCAACAAGTTACCAAAACAAGTCTCTGATAGCACTTTATTGGCAACACTGGATGTGTCTAGCCTCTATACCAACATACCGTATTCTGTGGGTAAGGAGGCTGTAAGAGCTGCTTTTGAATCAGATGCAACGTATGAGGGACCACCAATTGATTTTATGATTTTATTGATTGATTTGTGTCACGGTTTATTATGACTCTCAGACACAAGTTTTAGGTAAAAAAAATCAATTTTATTGAAATAATAAATGATAACTTAGGATGGCAATAACATACATATATATATATATACAGAATATAGCACAGACAGAAGGCAGACTCTACCGGTCCTGTCAATATACCGGACAGGACAGTCTTTAGGCTCTACCGGCCTTGCCAATACCGGGTAAGGCAACCTGCAGATGGAATAGCATAACGGTTTTACCGGCCTTACCAAATTACCGGGCAAGGCAGCCTCAATAGATACACAATGTAGGCTCTACCGGCCCTGCCAATACCGGGTAAGGCAACCTCAGATGGAATGTGGTAAAAGGTTCTACCGGCCTTACCAATACCGGGCAGGGCAGCCCAGAGATAATAGCAGCAGTCAGATGGAACTGGCAAATTAGCAGAATCGTTAAGCAGCAAGGCTTTGGAGCAAACCAGCGTCCGCACGCTGGAAACAACACTGAATAGTATAGCTGTTAGGCTTAGCGAGCAAACCAGTGACCGCACACTGGAGTAACAAGCGAGTAGTATAGCCGCAAGGCTTAGGAGCAAACCAGCGTCCGCACGCTGGGACCAACACAGATTAGTATAGCTGATAGGTTTTGGAGCAAACCAGTGACCGCACACTGGTGTAACAAGCGAGTTTGTATAGCCGCAAGGCTTAGGAGCAAACCAGCGTCCGCACGCTGGGACCAACACAGAATTGTATAGCTGATAGGCTTTGGAGCAAACCAGTGACCGCACACTGGTGTAACAAGCGAGTTTGTATAGCCGCAAGGCTTAGGAGCAAACCAGCGTCCGCACGCTGGGACCAACACAGATTTGTATAGCTGATAGGCTTTGGAGCAAACCAGTGACCGCACACTGGTGTAACAAGCGAGTTTGTATAGCCGCAAGGCTTAGGAGCAAACCAGCGTCCGCACGCTGGGACCAACACAGATTTGTATAGCTGAAAGGCTTTGGAGCAAACCAGTGACCGCACACTGGTGTAACAAGTGAGTTTGTATAGCCGCAAGGCTTAGGAGCAAACCAGCGTCCGCACGCTGGGACCAACACAGATTTGTATAGCTGATAGGCTTTGGAGCAAACCAGTGACCGCACACTGGTGTAACAAGCGAGTTAGTATAGCCGCAAGGCTTGGGAGCAAACCAGCGTCCGCACGCTGGGACCAACACGGAATTGTAGCAATGTCACCAACGCGACCAGGCAGAAGGTCGCCAGGATACTGAAGACAGGTGATGAGATGACAGGAACCAGCAACGATCAGTCAGGTCAGAAAACAGCAGAGAAGTTCAGCAGGAACTGCAACACCAGAGACTAGGCCGGAACCAGGACTGGAAGTACTTCAGCATGCAGGAAACACTGGAACAGTAGAGATCAGGAACTCAGGAACACATGAGATCAGGAACTCAGGAACACTGGAACAGAGGCCCAGCTATCACTAGCATAGTGATAGCAAGAAGGTCAGAAACAACACGAAAGGGCACTCAAAGGGTGCCCAATCCAGGTTTAAATAGTCAATAAGAGGCGGGCTATCTGCAGACAGCCAATAGAAGCCCCCTACTGGTGACAGACAAGTAACTGCAGCAAATCACGGGCACCGTGATAGTACCCCCCTTTCAAAGACCCCCTCTCCTAGAATAGGGTTTAGGTTTCTGCGGGTAATTGGCATGAAAGGCCCTAGTTAACCTAGGTGCATGAAGGTCCGTACTATCCACCCATGACCGATCCTCAGGACCATACCCTTTCCAATGTACCAGGTACTGTACCCTTCCTCTAAGCCTACGGGAATCAATAATGCTCTGAACCTCGTACTCCTCCTGGCCCTCGACCTCAACAGGTCCTGGCACCACAGGTGTGGTAGTATAGCGATTGCAAACCAGAGGCTTAAGAAGGGACACATGGAACACATTATGGATACGCATGGATGCAGGTAGGTCTAGTGCATAGGAGACAGGGTTAATTTTGCGAATAACTCTGTATGGACCAATAAACCGAGGAGCCAACTTATTAGACGGAACCTGCAGCTTGAGATTTCTGGAGGAAAGCCATACTCTATCCCCAACCTGAAAGGAAACCGCTGGAAGCCTTCTGCGATTAGCATGGCGCTGATGACGCTGAAATGACTGACCAAGTGCCCTCTGAACTTGTGCCCATGTGGAACGGAGTTGCTCGATATGCTCATCCAGAGCTGGAATCTGTTGCGTCTGAAATGAGTCTGGAAGCAAACAGGGCTGGAACCCATAATTAATCAGAAACGGAGAGCTCCCAGATGAAGAATTGACCGCACAGTTCCTGGCGAACTCTGCCCAAGGCAACAAGTCGGACCAATTATCATGATGGTCAGTAACGAAACAACGGAGAAATTGTTCCAAGCCCTGATTAGCTCGTTCAGCGGCTCCATTGGTCTGGGGATGGTAGGCAGAGGAGAAGGACAGCTGTATGCCCATCTGTTGGCAAAATGCCCTCCAAAATCTAGACACAAACTGGCTCCCCCTGTCAGACACCAGTACCCTAGGCACTCCATGCAACCGGAATACTTCTCTGGCGAACACCATTGCCAATTCCTTCGCTGAAGGAAGACCACGGAGGGGCACAAAATGAGCCATTTTAGAAAACCTGTCCACCACCATGAATATAAAGGAGTACCCCTTCGACATAGGCAACTCTCCCATAAAATCAATGGAAACATGAGACCAGGGGCGTTCGCCATTAGGCACCGGTTGAAGCAAGCCCACAGGGAGATGTCTCGGGGTCTTAGCGCGGGCGCAGGTGGCACAGGCATTCGTAAATTCGGCACAATCGTTTCTCATGGAAGGCCACCAAAATAACTGAGAAAGGGACCATAACAATTGGTCTCTACCAATATGTCCCGCAGCCTTAGAGGAATGGTAGGTTTCGAGCAGCCTAGTACGAAATGATTCAGCGACAAAACATTTGCCCACTGGGGTTTCATGGGGAGCGGACCCCTGAGAGGCCAGGATCTCCTCCCCTAGAGGAGAAGTGATACTCGTGCGTATAGTAGCCAGTATCCTATCAGGTTGGATGATAGGAGCTGGTGCTTCCACTCTGTCACTGTCGGCCTCAAATTGTCTTGACAGTGCATCAGCCCTGATATTTTTTGACCCTGGCAAATATGATACAATGAAATTAAATCGAGACAGGAACAGTGCCCACCTGGCCTGACGAGAGGACAATCTCTTGGCCTCCGAGAGATAGGTCAGATTCTTATGATCTGTTAGGATTAAGACAGGATTCTTAGTACCTTCAAGCAAATGACGCCATTCCTTAAGAGCAAGGATAATGGCCAATAATTCTCTGTCACCTATCTCATAGTGGCTTTGAGTGACAGTCAACTTTTTAGAGAAAAACCCACAAGGTCTGAGAGTTCCACCTTTCTCGTGTCGCTGCGAAAGTACTGCCCCGACCCCAATATCTGAGGCATCAACCTCTAACGTAAATGGAAGTAAAGGATTGGGGTGGGATAACACAGGAGCGCAGCAAATGCCAGCTTCAAATTCTCAAAGGCTTTCTCAGCAGATACCGGCCAACAAGAAGGATTAGCACCCTTGTGCGTAAGATCGGACAGAGGTTTGACAATGGAAGAAAAGTTCTTAATAAACCTCCTATAATAATTAGCGAAACCCAGGAAACGCTGTATGGCTTTAAGACCCTTGGGTTTTGGCCATTGTAGGACAGCTGACAACTTTTCTTTGTCCATGGCAATGCCATCATTGCCAATTATGAACCCCAAGAATGGCACACTGGTTCTATGAAACTCACATTTTTCCATTTTACAAAATAATTTGTTCTCACGGAGTCGTAGCAATACTGCGGATACATCTTTGATGTGCTGTGCCATGTTTTGGGAGTAAATCAGTATATCGTCGAGGTACACCACAACACATGTCTGTAACATATCTCTCAGAACATCATTTATCAGTTCCTGGAAAACTGCGGGTGCATTACACAGCCCAAAAGGCATTACTAGATACTCGTAGTGCCCAGCTCGAGTATTAAAGGCAGTTTTCCACTCATCACCTGCTCGAATGCGAACCAGATTGTAAGCGGCCCGTAGGTCCAACTTGGTAAATATCGAAGCGCCCTTAAGCCTGTCAAAAAGCTCGGTGATGAGTGGTATTGGGTATGCGTTTTTTGCCATTAGTTTATTCAAGCCCCGGTAGTCAATGCATGGTCTTAATTCGCCATTTTTCTTTTTTACAAAAAAGAACCCAGCCCCAGCTGGAGAGGTAGATTTACGTATGATCCCTCTAGCAAGGGCATCAGAAATGTAATCCTCCATAGCCTTATTTTCATCACAAGATAATGGATAAGTGCGTCCTTTCGGAGGTACTGCACCAGGCTGCAATTCAATGCAACAATCATAAGGTCTATGCTCGGGTAGCATACTAGCCTCTCCTTTGCTAAAAACATCGCCAAACTGTTGGTACACATCCGGCATAGCAGAGGAGGTGCACATGACCTTAATAGGCTGGATGACGCACTTGTCCATACAAAACTGGGACCAAGCAGCAATTTCACACTTTTTCCAATCGAATTGTGGGTTATGTAACTGTAACCACGGAAATCCCAATATCACCGCATGGTGCGGGGAATTAATCAGTTGAAACTGCTGCTCTTCTCTGTGAAGTGCCCCAATAGTCATAGACAATGGCATAGTTTCAAATATAACCTGAGGCGGTTCTAAGGGTCTACCATCAATCGCTTCAATAGTCAAGGGGTTTTCTCTTTCAATGCGTGGAACTCCGTGCAATTCAGCAAAGGTATTATCCATAAAATACCCTGCTGCACCGGAGTCAACCAAGGCCAAAACCTCCACAGAGCGTTGTGCCCAAGACAATACCACCTGTATGGTGGGTTTCATTATGCCCGACACTGGGGACGATTGTACACCACCTAGGGCCTGTCCCCCAAGATACCCTAGGTGTGTGCGTTTCCCGGACGTACCGGACAGGAATTTAGCAAGTGCCCTTTTTTACCGCAGTATAAACATAACCCTTGTTTTTTGCGATATAGTCTCTCTGCCTTGGATAGTCTAGTGAAGCCTATTTCCATAGGTTCACTTGTTTCCCGTACTGGTTCACTAGACTTCAATGCCAAGGGAGGGATGGGTGGGCAAAACATGCTACTAGGCTCATTATTTTTTGACCGTAACTTACGATCTCTGGCAATTGATCTCTCACGTATTCTGGAGTCAATTATCATAACATACTCAATGTAATCATCTAAATCAATAGGTAGATCTTTAGCAGCGATTTCGTCTTTAATGTGGTCATTCAGGCCTTGAGAGAAGGCTGCCAATAATGCCTCATTATTCCAACCTACCTCTGCTGCCAATGTGCGGAATTCGATGGCATAGTCGCCCACTGTACGCCTGCCCTGTTGTATCTCCATAAGGCGTTTGGCAGCAGAGGTGGTTCTACCAGGAGGCTCAAACACTCTTCGAAAGGAACGCACAAATTCACTAAAGTTCTTAGTACAAGGTTTAGCATTCTCCCACAAGGGGTTAGCCCAGGCCAATGCTCTGCCAGTGAGCAGTGATATCGTGAACCCCACTTTACTACGATCATTGGGAAATGCGTGTGCCGTCAATTCCATAAAGATTTCGAGTTGATTGATGAACCCTCTGCAGAGACTAGGGTCACCATCATATCTTAGCGGCAAGGGTGCAGAAGCCGTTAACCCTTTAACAGTACCCCCTAGGGGTCTGGTATCACTTTCCGGTGTCTGACTTGGCGAGACCACCGGGCTAGAGCTAGATTGGTCAGCAGGTACCGTGCATTCAAGGATCGTTTGAATTGCAACTGCCAACTGATTCAAACGTTGCTCGAGCACATCCATCCTCCAATGGATATTCTGTGCGTTACCTTGACCCTTGCTGTCTGAGGTCATGGCCCTTTCGTACTGTCACGGTTTATTATGACTCTCAGACACAAGTTTTAGGTAAAAAAAATCAATTTTATTGAAATAATAAATGATAACTTAGGATGGCAATAACATACATATATATATATATACAGAATATAGCACAGACAGAAGGCAGACTCTACCGGTCCTGTCAATATACCGGACAGGACAGTCTTTAGGCTCTACCGGCCTTGCCAATACCGGGTAAGGCAACCTGCAGATGGAATAGCATAACGGTTTTACCGGCCTTACCAAATTACCGGGCAAGGCAGCCTCAATAGATACACAATGTAGGCTCTACCGGCCCTGCCAATACCGGGTAAGGCAACCTCAGATGGAATGTGGTAAAAGGTTCTACCGGCCTTACCAATACCGGGCAGGGCAGCCCAGAGATAATAGCAGCAGTCAGATGGAACTGGCAAATTAGCAGAATCGTTAAGCAACAAGGCTTTGGAGCAAACCAGCGTCCGCACGCTGGAAACAACACTGAATAGTATAGCCGTTAGGCTTAGCGAGCAAACCAGTGACCGCACACTGGAGTAACAAGCGAGTAGTATAGCCGCAAGGCTTAGGAGCAAACCAGCGTCCGCACGCTGGGACCAACACAGATTAGTATAGCTGATAGGCTTTGGAGCAAACCAGTGACCGCACACTGGTGTAACAAGCGAGTTTGTATAGCCGCAAGGCTTAGGAGCAAACCAGCGTCCGCACGCTGGGACCAACACAGATTTGTATAGCTGAAAGGCTTTGGAGCAAACCAGTGACCGCACACTGGTGTAACAAGTGAGTTTGTATAGCCGCAAGGCTTAGGAGCAAACCAGCGTCCGCACGCTGGGACCAACACAGAATTGTATAGCTGATAGGCTTTGGAGCAAACCAGTGACCGCACACTGGTGTAACAAGCGAGTTTGTATAGCCGCAAGGCTTAGGAGCAAACCAGCGTCCGCACGCTGGGACCAACACAGATTTGTATAGCTGATAGGCTTTGGAGCAAACCAGTGACCGCACACTGGTGTAACAAGCGAGTTTGTATAGCCGCAAGGCTTAGGAGCAAACCAGCGTCCGCACGCTGGGACCAACACAGATTTGTATAGCTGAAAGGCTTTGGAGCAAACCAGTGACCGCACACTGGTGTAACAAGTGAGTTTGTATAGCCGCAAGGCTTAGGAGCAAACCAGCGTCCGCACGCTGGGACCAACACAGATTTGTATAGCTGATAGGCTTTGGAGCAAACCAGTGACCGCACACTGGTGTAACAAGCGAGTTAGTATAGCCGCAAGGCTTGGGAGCAAACCAGCGTCCGCACGCTGGGACCAACACGGAATTGTAGCAATGTCACCAACGCGACCAGGCAGAAGGTCGCCAGGATACTGAAGACAGGTGATGAGATGACAGGAACCAGCAACGATCAGTCAGGTCAGAAAACAGCAGAGAAGTTCAGCAGGAACTGCAACACCAGAGACTAGGCCGGAACCAGGACTGGAAGTACTTCAGCATGCAGGAAACACTGGAACAGTAGAGATCAGGAACTCAGGAACACATGAGATCAGGAACTCAGGAACACTGGAACAGAGGCCCAGCTATCACTAGCATAGTGATAGCAAGAAGGTCAGAAACAACACGAAAGGGCACTCAAAGGGTGCCCAATCCAGGTTTAAATAGTCAATAAGAGGCGGGCTATCTGCAGACAGCCAATAGAAGCCCCCTACTGGTGACAGACAAGTAACTGCAGCAAATCACGGGCACCGTGATAATTTGGTACTCAATAAAAATTATTTTAAATTTGAGGACTCTTATTACCTGCAGTTGCAAGGGGTCGAACATGGCGCCCTCCTACGCTTACATCTTTATGGATTACTATGAACAGTTACATATTCTTGCTAGTGCATTTGCTCAAAATATAATATTTTATAAACGATTCATTGATGATGTCTTCCTATTGTGGGAAGGGAGTGCTGGGTCATTATGAGCTTTTGTTGAACATCTTAATTGTATTGATTCCACGATTCGCTTCACTCTTTCATTTGATTTGAATGAGATCAATTTTCTAGATATGACTGTATATCGCAAAAATGGAAATCTTGAAACAAAGATATATACCAAAAGTAATGACCGTAACACCCTCCTGCATGCGGATAGCCATCATCCAGTACCCCTTAAGAGGGGTCTACCCTATTCTCAACTGATACGGGTTGTGCGTACTACTTCAGAACCGCTGTTGAGAATGGATGAATTGAAGAAGATGGGTAATAAGTTTGTAGAGAGAGGATATGATGCGGATATGATTAAGGAGGCTATAGATAGGGCCAGTGTATTGGAAAGAGAAGTTTTGCTTAAGCCGAGTGTGAAGGATGACCAAAAATCAGGGAGATTTTGCATACAAACCACCTTCTCTACATCGTCCCATAAGATCCGTGACATAATGTTGAAATATTGGCCCATTTTACAAGGGGATCCTAGATTAGGCCCCCATTTATCGGGTCCTCCATTATTTTGTTTTAAAAGAAATAGAAATTTGCGTGATATGTTGATGCAGACGGACCCTGTGGATAAATATAGTGGTGGTGGAAGCTGGTTAGTGCGCCCCAAGGGATTGTACAGATGCAGGGGCTGCAGTAATTGTGGCAATATTATAACGGGTAAAGTCTATCAAGACCCTCATTCCTCCAGGAATTATGAAATCAAAGAATACTTGGATTGTAACAGCAAATATGTGATTTACTTCATCATCTGCCCGTGTGGATTACGCTATGTGGGCAAGACCATAACCACACTGAAGGAGCGTATTAACAATCATAAGAGTTCCATCAGGAAAGCCCTTGAGGGTCATTTGGGATTAAGTGAGATTGCTCGCCAACCAGTGGCTAGATATTTTGCAGAAGCCAAACATACTATGTTGGATTTTAAATTTATGCCAATACTTCAAGTTCAAGTACCCAAGAGAGGGGGTAACAGGCATCGGTTGCTCCTGCAGATGGAGGCTAGGATGATTTATTAACTTGGTACTTTACATCCTAGAGGTTTAAATCATGAACTTTTACTTAATTCATTTCTATAATTAACCCCTGGCTCTCATTGAATGTGGTATTTATAGAGGTGAATCCTCTGTGTTAGTCACAAGGCTTTACACCCAGCCACATTTTTGAGTGGGAATTACTGATTGGCATCTGTTCAATAATGGAATGGTACAATCTTTGGATCCTGCAATGTTGGACTTGATTCCCTGGAAATATTCGGATATAGTATGGAACTTAAGTGATAATAAGTGATTATATACTGGAGTTGTGGATGGGACTAATATTGAGGGACAGTTTATATTATTTGACTGTCATCACACCTTTGGATGTACCCTGTTTGCAGATTGACTGGTTTGAAAGCCCTTTTTGAGTATATGAGTGGTTTATCAGCTGCCATTGAATTTATGTGGTATCACTGACTCTCCACCTTGAACTGACTTTTATTAATATTCTGTTTCGTCAGGGTTGACTGTGCTGCTGCTGTGTTTATTTCATTATATACAGTAGCTTTCAGTCTGCTGTCTACATTATGTCACATGGGGATTGTGCTTGTTGCTATTGGGCGATACATTGTTATGTATGGTGTTGTACTCGTCCGTTGTGACACAGTGTGTCTAGCGGACAATTGCAACTAAGTTATCTTTTTACATTCTTGGGACCTGTCCAGCAGATGCAGTTGCTGGTTTGAGGTCCTGATGCGGTTTGTGTTTCGTTTTTCTGTTTATATCTTTTTAATGCTGTTTTGTGTTAACTTGTCAATCGGGTGGATGGTCCGCCTCCCGTTCAGCACGTCATCACCGGGTTACCGGTTGTGGGGTTGAGCGTTGGGGCGGTGCACCGCCATCATGCACGTGAGGGGGTGAGTGGATATTTTAGTATTTAAGATTGGGAAACGTAGTACTCTGGTTGCCCTGATGAAGGTCCTGTAAGGGGACCGAAAACGTTTGGACTTATGGATAACATGATTTGATTAAACATCTTGATTCCTCCGTTTTTGGTGTGCCGTCTCGCTGCTTCGGCTTAGGCTGAGTTCACTCTACATAATCTTTATGGGATGAGCACCCTTTTGAGATATATATGTTCTTTTTAAAAAAAATTTTTTTGGAGTGCCATTGCCTTTGCTTCCATTATATATATATATATATATATATATATATATATATATATATATATATATATATATATATATACATATATACAGAGAGAGAGAGAGAGAGAGAGAGAGAGAGTGAGAGAGAGTTGCCGCTGACTCCAACTCTGTCTTCCTCCAGTTTCAAGTGACCAGTGCCTAGAGATAGGTGTAGGGCCAATGTTTCATAGTAACGTAGTAAAGTAGGTTAAAAAAATCCATCAAGTTCAACCTTTGCCTCATAACCCAGAAACATGAGAATTACATGAGCCTTCCTGCCTACAAAATGAGTATTATATATTTAGCTGAATTTCCTGTTTTACCTACTAATGCACAGTATTACTCTGTATGATCCTTCTTGAAAGAAATGCAACTAATCATCTCTAAAATGTATCCATTTTATCTGCCATTACCACATCCTTGGGCAAGGAATTCCACAATTTAACAGACCTTACTGTAAAAATTCCCGTCCTCTACTAAAGTTGAAGCCTCCTTTCCTCTTTTCTCTTAGACTTCTTTTTTGTTTTAATTTCTATTAATATGGAACTGTATAATTAGTGGGCTCCTATTAACTGGCTTCCTAGTTCCTGGATTGCCTCATTTACAGGCTCATTCCAGAACCTTAAACCTATATAAGACATTACCTCATTGTTGAGCTGCTCTAAAACTCTTCACTTATTTCAAATGAGAATTCTGTGAGTTAACTATTTGAATGCTAAAGTCCTGCTTTATGTCCCTGTTATTCTGGCAACCACCGGAATGTAGTGTTTTATCACTACTGCACTCTATTCGTAACCTTTATTATTGTGTGTTCCTGGTGGCTAACTTTACTATAAAGGACTATTATCACTTTCTACACTTTCTTACCATTTTTACACATTTAGGATATTCCTCCTTCTTGTGGTGTCAGATGCCTTACTCTCTTGTGATTTTCTAATGAATCACTTACTTCTTATTCTTTTTAAGCTTTTATTTTCAATCTCTTTCAATGAGCTTGATAATGTATCACAGCCTTTTTAAGAATGGTTGACCACATGGTGGCCATCCTTATTTCACACGATTCTTCAGTGGGACAAATATCTCCCCGTTGAACTGGATGACCTGTTCTTCATGGCGGTTATCTTGGAAACCCTATCCAGACTTTGGAAGGGTGACATTTTCAGACCAGTTTGGGTAAAAGCTTGTATTTCTTCAGTCTCTGCTATCTCGTCATCCATTAAAGGTGACCTAATCTATTGGTCTGGACACTTCATTTCCCCTTTAGGCATCTAAGTCCTACCCTTGGGGGTTATACAAAAGAGGAAGTTGAGACTGATGGTTACAAATTGGATTCCTCCCTGTCTTTGTGGTCTGTCTAAGAGGAGAACTCATGCCCCACAGCTTGGTCACTTATCAGTGTGGCTCTAGAGACACTTCAGGTCTCAGGTGCCTCTGATTCTGGCTCTTCTTCTGCAGACATCATTCAAAGGCATAAAAAGGTGGTATTCATTTTTCCTCTGGGTCTTGAATGGCAATACTCTACTCAGAGTTTGGTTGATAACGATATCAATATCAAGGTTTAATTTCTCACACTATTACTTAGAACATCAAGGTATGTCATAGGCAGTAACATCAATATGCATATGAAATATATGCCAAATGACATTTTTTAGAAAACAAGGAAACTTAACATGACTCAGTGGTTCTCAACCAGGGTGCCTTGGCAGTTTGGTATGTCTTGGGGACCAGCTTAAGGCGTGCATCTTTTCCATGAAGACTTTAATGAAAATGTCAGTAATTGAGTTCCAGATGTATAATTATAGAAATTGTCATGCCCACTATACTGGTTTTGGCCATTATTATGGTGAAACTTAAGAATAACTGTATATTATGCATCTGTAGCCCTCATTATACCTATGAAAGATGTCCTATAAAATGTTTGGGTTGCCCCAAAAATTCCAGATTGCATGTTAGGGATACCTTGACATATAAATATTGAGAACTCCTGACTCATATTATATTATATATTTATAGTGCTGGTAGCAAGGCGTCCAATTGATACTACGGGGAAAAGTCAGACTGAGCAAAAGAAACAATTACACTATAAAATGTACAAAAATATTTCATATTACACATAGCTCAGAACATTGAGCACGTGTAACAGTACTGTTGCGCAATGTTCATAGGCTTCAACTCCAAAAAACATACTGATAGGTGAATTTAGATTGTGAGCCCCAATGGGGACAGGGACCAACATGACCAATATGAGTGTAAAGCGCTGCGTAATCTGTGTGCGCTATATAAATAGTTAAAAAAAAAAAAAAAAACTTGCTAGTTACAATGTAATATGTTGAATTTATCCCTCCCGCCCCTTTCCCTGACATAAGAATATTTGTTACAGATCCGAAAGCAGATCACAACGAGGGATAATCATCACCCAGTATTAGGAAAACATGCCCTCCTTTGTCAAGGAGGGCAGGTTTTTCCTTACACTGAACAAGGGAAGACTGTCCCTTGTTGTGATCTGTCTGGTCAAGTGACCAGATCTGAGGGGAGGTGGCTTCTGAATGGGGAAATGGGCAGGAGGGATCATCTTCAACATATTATTACACTGTAACTAGCAAGTTTTGAAGCCTATGAACATCGCACAACACTACTATTACACGTGCTCAATGTTCTGAGCTGTGTGTAATATGAAACATTACATATATTTATCTGTATGTATTTATATATTTTATTTACATACGTTTCAATTATTAATATAGAAGCAGCAACATCTGTATAATGATTTTCCTGCTTATGGTGTATGTGTTATGCCAGGGCAAAAAGGATCTGGATTACCACTTACTAATATTTCCTAGCACACAGAGCATAACTTCAGAAAAGGCTTTCAGCCTATTTACCCTGCAGATTTTACTAGCTCTTGAAAGATACTTTTGAAGACTCTCTATCTCTAGAGTTTGGGGGTAATGTTATCTACTCATATCTTTACAAGGATCATTTTACTCTTTTTTTTTTATTTCTCATTAACAGCTTCATTGCCAGTGTGTCTAATTATAGCTGGAGGAAGTAATCATGTTTGGATGGGCGGTGGGGTTAGGTGTGTTTTTTCTGTATTTATTTATTTATTTTTAACCTAATGATTTCTTAACTCCCGTCATGAATCCCTGTCTCAGTCAAAAAAAAAAAAAAAAAAAAGCCTGAAACTGACATGTTCGACCCCATGGAAACAACAACCATGACTGATAGAAAAATGTGCCTCTTGAACAAATGTACAAGGGCAACATTTTATGTGGAACATTATGATTTTCTGTCCATAGTAAGGCACATGGGAGATTATTATAAGGAGGTGTTAGATTTTCTTTAATGAGTCTGATCTATGATGTCTAGAACCTTTTCTGAGTAAGGTAGGCAGTTATAATAGGACTCAAAGCTGTGAAAGGAACTAAATTGGAGAGATTGTTGAAATCTTAACAAAACAAAACAAAAATGAAAACCTGCAGATCTGAGGGACACCATTGAAAGCTTATGCCAGACTGCATATGCTAATTATAATTACATTTAATAAAGATAAAATCAACAAATCTATAGCAAATGTCAAAGAACCTGATGTTCTAAGAAGAACTGGAATAATTCTGGAGTAAACCAGGTTGTCCCTCAATTGGGATGAGAAACATAACAAAAGAATACGGAGAGGACATGTACCCTTTCTACAATCTTTTAACCCCTCAGTTGCTAGAGTCATCTAAAACACAATGCTTTAGACATTTTTTTAGCATCCAAGGATTTACATTTTACCATATTAATAATAACATATAGTAGACTAATCAGAAGACAATATTAATTCAATCTCCCTGCTCTGGGCCATGAAACAGGTGTTTCTTTAAGGGATCAATAAAATGCAGTATGCAAAATGCTCCCACTGCTGGCTATTGCTATATTGTAAAGATATTGCAATGTAACCCCTTAGTGACCAGCCACGCGTACACTTGATCGGCACTTAACACCCGCCAAAACATTTTTTTATTATTTTTTAAAAAGAATCTGGAGTCCCCGAATGGCGTGGAGCTGCTAGGGGACCTGGATTTCTGGGACGTACATGTACTTCCTGTGTCCACAAGGGACATCCGCTCGGGAAGTATATGTACATCCTTGGGCGGTAAGGAGTTAATCTGTCAATCAGTGGTTGAGCTTTTACTGTCATATTCTACTTAGAACTGTAGCCATTGGCTCATTTCTCCCATAGAATGCACCAGACTAACTTTCTGGACAGCAGATGGACCTTTGGATCAGGGGACACTGTTCCTGACATAGAAACATAATCATATAAACAAATATCTAGTCTGCCCATTTTTCCTGCTGTAAAAACATCAAACCTTATTTGGTCCTTGGTTTTTGTCTTATGTTCATAATAACCTTATACCTTTCCCATGCATGCTTAAATTCAGTCACTGTATTAACCTCAACCTTTGGTAAGCTATGTCACTTATCCATCTTTCTGACATTATATCTAAGCCTCTCTCCCTCTAATGTTAGATTATGAACTCTTGTCCTATAATTTCTGCTCCTTTGAAATATACTTCCCTCCTGTACTCTGTTGAATTCCTTTATTTGAATCTTTCTATCATATTTGTCAATCTTTTCTTTCCTCCAAGCTCTACATGTTTAGATATTTAATACTGATAATTTTTATCCTGTAAACCATTCACCAATCTGTAACCTCGTGGAGATGGCGGCACAAGTACTGTACTGAAGTCTAACCAGAGATCTGTAGAATGGCATGACCACTTCCCTCTTTCCTGTATAATGCCTCTAGCAACTCAGCACCCTGCTTATATTCCCTGCTGCTTTGTTACATTGCCTGCCTACCTTTACATCAACAGAAATAATTGCTTCCAAGTCCCTTTCCTCTGTTGTTGCTACCTGTGGATTTTTATGACCCAATTGCATTATTTTATATTTATGATCATTAAACTGCAGCTACCACAAACTTGTCCATCTTCTAAGGTACGTAAATAATTTGCCCTTTAGCTAATTCACCCTGGAATGTCTACATTGTTGCAGTTCTTTCATCATCACAAAGCATACCTTTCCTTGAAGAACTTTTGCAATATCACTAATAAAAATATTAAAAAGAATGGTCCCCAGTACAAGAATATGACCTTTGAATATTCTTCATTAATTACAGCCCTCTTTCTCCTATCACTCAACCACTGTCTCATCCATTCAACATCCAGACCCAAACACTGCAGTTTATCCAAGCATTTTTTCTGGGGCATAGTGTCAAATGCCTTACTGAAATTTAGATGTTATATCTACTGCCCCCCATGTCTATTGTTTTGCCCAGTCAAAAAAAATCTGTGAGCTTAGTTTGACAAGATCTCTCTGCAGTAAACCCACAGGATCTTGCAAGCCATTTAAATCCAGATTTAAAAATTTTTTTCTTTTATTATGGTTTCCATTAATATTTTCTCTACTACTGACATAAGACTTACTGGTCTGTAGTTGCCCAACTGACAGTTTACTAAAAGAAGACACATGGGGACAGGAAAAGTCCCATAATTTATGATTTTTTCATGTAATTTACTACTCCTAAAATGTTCATATATTCATTACACTATATTTGCCAGGTCCATGGGACAAGGCCTAATGCTTATTTAATAAAACAAGTAATGTAATATTTTATAGATACACGTGTTCATGTGTAATTTTATTTGTAGTTGTACAGAAGAAAAGTACTAGCAACAAGAAATATATTTTCACAGCATTTTAAGATAAGCACTAACAATGAGACACCAAGAAATGTTGCTAGGTTACACTGCTGCTTTGAGAATAATATACAGTACCAATGTAAGCCTTCACCTTTCCTGTTCTTCCTACTGTCCCTTTCATTGTACTAGTTCTAAAATATAGCCAGGTGGGAAGGGTAATTATTGCATTCAATGATATACTTTCTTTAATTTGCCTTTTTTTTTCTTCCTCACATGGCAGCTGGACTTTTCAGGTATCCTGCTGGCTCACCAGCATCTGAATCATATTTCCCCCATCTGTTGTTAAATGTACATTTTCACTTACAATGTAAAATGCTCTGCAGCCTTTTAAAAAGGCACAATTTAACTCAGCTTAATAGCTGATAATGCAATTAGCTGGTAATTAAAGTTGGTTCTTGTTGTAGTCAGGGATAAATAATACATAAATATAAAACATATGATTGCTGTTTTTTTAAGTTTGCATTTTTCCCAGCTATGCAATTATTAGCGTACCATGAATAAATATGTTGTTGCCTTATGCTCTCAAAATTAATTACCATCTCTAAACACAAGAAAATAAAACCCAAAGCCTTTTTTAATTTTGAGAAAACCTAAGCGGCTTCAAGGCCAATATAAATAGCATGTTTAATTGGCAATTCTGTTTTTTAACATCCCTATTTGTGCAGGGTTGTAGACAACTTGGACTAATTTCTTTCGTTGGTGATCCTGTATATTTTTCCTCCTCCAAAATTATCAAATTATAACTATATAATTAGAACACATTGTATGGAGAAGTGTATGCCACTGACTGTCCTCTCCATTAGAATGTAACAGAATAATTGGAATTTGACAACTAGAGGGGACTGCTAATGTAAAAAAACATTGGTTTCAACTGTAATAACTCTGGAAATACTCACCTCACAGCAGTGGTCCTAACTTTATTTTAATCAATAGGGAGTGAATTTTGAGAACAGGAAATTTCATAGATATATAGATAAAGGTAAATTCTCTTTTATTATCCAATTTAATTCCCAGGCTACCAAAATCACCAAATTGTAAAAAAATTGGACTGTTTTTGACTGCTTTACTACAGGATTCTCTATTGCAGGGCTCAAAATTTCCACTTAAGTCCCTGCTGTCCCACCCGCATTTCAGTTTGTCCCATTTTGACTGCTGTCAATCTCCGCCGCTCAGAGCCAGATCACAGCACCAGCAATCATTTCCCGAAACCCTATAGGGTTGGACTGGATGTCCTCGAGGAGGGAGTGGATTAAGACCGCAAACTAAACCTGCAACCAGGTATGGCTCTCTGGAGGCCTAATCTCTCAAACAAAGGTCCAGTGAGGTATTCAGAGCGGGTAGGTCTACTAAGGAGAGTCTGCAATTTCTCCCTCAGAAAACCCCACTCCAGGCAGCTGGTACAGAAACAGCCAGATGGCATTACTGAAAACAGCAGGACTGCTTTGACAGAGCTGATCCTGGCTTTGTCTCTCTCTCTCATAGGTTTTGGGCATGCAGCTTGCACTGGATGTCCAGCCTGGGTACTTCAGTTGGCTCTGTCTTCTTACCGGTGGCACCTCCCACAGCCTGCTTCACCTACCTCTGACTCCTGCTGGGTTTCCTTTGAGGGTCCAGGATCTGCTCTGTCAAAGCGGTCCTGCTGTTTTCAGTAATGCCGTCTAGGAGTTACTTTTGGGATACTATCCTTCTTTAATCCTTGCCCTATTACTCGGCATTGCCCAACTAACTGTTGAATGTAACATCTTTTCAGTTTATCAGTATCAGTGCATATGGGTCTCGCATTGCACAGTGCCGATACTCCTCTGCACCTGTTTACTCTACATTAATTTATAGACTGGAAGGATCTCTTTGCGCAATCAGGATTTTGCCATTTAGACCAGCCAGTCATGGATATTCTTGAATAACTGATAAGGCTTTCACAGATCTATCTGTATCCATCAACAAATTGATATTTAAAACTATGTTTTAACAACTTGACAGTAATTATGACTATTGAACCATTTGAATGATTTATCAGTAATTTGGCATTCTAGATACAATCCTTTATGTCACCAGGGATTAGCTCTATTCACCTATAAGACATTTGATTTCATGGTGACCAGCCGAGTCTGAAATTGCAAGCAGATGCGGTTCTCCAGTGCATTGCGAAGCGTGGAGACTTTATTTCCAACATCCAACAACAGAGTCTTTCAGTAATAACACCTCAGAATTCACTGTGACACATTGATTCAGCGAAAAGAAGTGGATGTGAATCTTCAGTACATCGTTAAGCACTAAAACCTCATTGCACTTCTCATAAAGCGAATCTCATAAGATCACAGAGAGGCAGGATCCCTTTCATACACTCAACTCCTATTATAATCCTTAGATATTCCCCTTAAAGAAAAGAGGGGGCAGGGAGATGGAGACACAGACTAGAGTGCAGAGAAAGAAGCAGAAACAGATTGGGGGCTCCCCCCATTTTGAGCTTCCTCTTTACTTAGCTCTATTCCTTTGCCCTTTCTTTTCCCCCCTTTTTCATCATTAGTGTAGCTCTATTTCAAGTTTCATCTATGTGGTATCACTAGGGAACCCCATTTTCAAGCTGTGTGGTATCTGTGGTGTAGCCTCATTTCAATTGTAAGCTTATGGTATGACTGTTGTAGACCCATTTCAATTGTAAGCTCTGTGATATTACTGGTGTGGCCCCATATCAATTGTAAGCTCTGCGGTTTCACTAGTGTTGTCTGATTTCATTTACAAGCTGTGTGTTATCTCTGGTGTAGTCCCATTTCAGTTGTAAGCTGTGTGGTATCACTGGTGTAGCCCATTTCAGTTGTAAGCTCTGTGGTGTCACTAGTATAGCTTCTTTTCAATTGTAAGCTCTGGGGTGTCACTAGTGTAGCCCCATTTCAATTGTAATATTATTTATATTAATATTTTATTACTGTCCATTTTTTACATTTGCAGCAGGTTACGTAGCAATCTTTCACATAGCACACCACTTTAAAGCGGAACTACCACTCAATAATACAATTGCACCACATAATTGCCCCTCTGGTGACTAGCTGCTCAGTAGCGCTAGTCTCCAGAATTATTACCTGATCAAAGAGAAATCGCTATTCTTCCAAGACTGACAGCAGGACAGAGCACAGATATCTTGCCATAGTGATGTCCGCGCGCCTGCTCTGTATGACTTTTTATTTTTTTTATGAAACATATTGGAGATCAAAGACTAAAGAGATGGACGAGCATGACCTAACAGATAGGTAACTGGGGGCTCACTCCAGGGAAGGTTCCACTGTACAGAGGCAGACATTCACCTCCGTATCTGTGAATATCCAATCATTTAATTTTTTTGGTATGCTAGTTTACTCTGCACTTCTTTTCTCCCTTTCCATTAGAGTATGTTGCTATTCGATCTGTTGATATGAACCAGTCCTTTATAATTTTTTGAGAGGAGGCAGTGACCCAAGAAGATTTGAAATAAGATCTCTATCAATAGAAACTCTCTGTGGAAGTCAGTGTGCTGTAGGAAACGTTAGTCCTTTTTGTATGTCATGTATTTCGCCCCTTCTGGCATATCCCAATCCACAGTTTTTGTGCAAGGAGAGCTGTGCCGGAGATGTTCAAGCAGGTGGTTAGTGTGTTGCCAATGAGTGTGGTAGGCAAACAGCTAGAAATATCATACTGCAAGATAATTTACCTCACCACTGGCATGTGGACAAGTGGTCAGAGTACAGATCATATGACTGCTAGTGCTCAATGGTATATTTTACATCAGTGGGCTGCAGCACAGCAGGTCACCACCAGTAGAAAAGGCCATCAGTATGTAGTCAAAATTATCAGCATGCCACTTTGTGCATGCAGAGCTTTGAGAGACAATTCCATAAAGCTGCAGAAGAGTTAAATAAACTACAGCAGGTGATAGACAAATGGCTTGTACCCCACTGCTTGAAAGCTTTTAGTCTGCTGACAATGGATCATATATTATTAGTACCTTGAGAATAGCAGACACAGTGCATGCACCCTTTGAGAAATGCAAAATATTGCTACAAAATACTTGCCTCATCATCAGCTTAAAATGGAGATCCTTGCCAGGGGTAATTCCACACTGTACATGAGGAAAAATTTGTATGAGCAAAATCAAGGCCATTATTCAATACGGTATACAATACGTAATTGGAAGGCTTTAGAGTAGAAATCTATGTCAAACCGTCAATGGCAGCTAATATGTGACTTAGTGAGCTGCTGAGGCCTTTTGAGGAGGCCATCTTGCTGGATAATTATGCTAGTGCAGGAATCAATACGATACTACCACTAATAGTGTGTCATAGAAATAATTGACAGCATGGCATGATTATTCATATGGAAAATTACAACACAGGCTAGAACTTGCTGGTGTGTGATATGTTAGCACGCTTTGAGAAGGATCCTTACATAGTCGTCATAAATGTTTTTGGAATCCCCTTACCTTTAAACATAACATTTCTAAATTTGTGCCAAGGTGTGAGCAGCAGCACTCTGAGGATTCTATGAAAGCATGTTAAGAAACCCTTACAGATCGAGTGGAGGATTGCATTGTGGAGGAAAGGTAGGGGTAAAAAACTATTATAAAGCACTATTAGAAAGCATATTGAAATATTTTTCTCATACCCTCCACCTGAGGCCATTATCTGGTTAGACAACATGTTCTTCTTCCAATTATTGTAAACTGATATCCTGTGCCTCAACTGTGTATTCTTGTTTGTTTGTTCTAAAATTGTAATAAACAGAAAAAAAGAAAGCATATTGTAAAGAAAGTTAACAAAGCAGCTTCAGCAACAATAACATCACATTTTTTAGTCCACATATCATCATTATCATCACCAGAAAGCAATGAATGTGTCTCAGGAGAGGCAGGCTAACATTAGTGGTGCTGTTAGTGATGGAACTGGCACATCTCTGTGGTAATTGCTCCTTGAATGTGGATTGTTAACTGATACACATGAACATAGTCTAGTTCCAGAAACTGGCCCCACTGCTATTACAGCATACTTGCAGGATAACAATGTTCTAGGCTTAAAAAATGACTTACTTGAGAACTGACAAACAAAACAGTGTGTGGCCAGCACTGATACATACCTCTGTGGAAACCCTTAGCTGTTCACCATAACCATGAAGTAAGAGAAGGTTTTAAGTACATCTAGTTGAACCAACTTATACCATCTGAGTATCATGTAGTAGAAGTGAGGAAAAAAACACAAAACTGAGAAGCACACAGAACATGCAGTAGCAACATCCACACTTAGGAGGCGGGATTTGCACAGTTGCCACCATCTATGACAGCTGAGACTAGTAACACTGATGAATGACTGACAAATCCTAATGCAACATTCTATTGGAATCATTCAAACAACAATTTGCAAAGTAGATAGTTAATGGGGCACATAATGACTGGAGTTTTGAAACAAGCATCTTTAATTAATAGAAAGTAATTAAAACATAACTTTTTTTAAGGTTCAAAATAAAATAAATTATTATTATACATTTCATGCCTTGATCCTTCATAAATCATAATTAAGGATGTTATGTATTTAGTCCACAGCAATGCAAATAGTTACATATGAATGGTAT
The DNA here is from genome assembly GCA_037306005.1 of Rhinophrynus dorsalis. NCBI lineage: Eukaryota > Metazoa > Chordata > Amphibia > Anura > Rhinophrynidae > Rhinophrynus > Rhinophrynus dorsalis. Next base: position 123,209,925 of record CM074721.1, read on the forward strand.
TATTGAAGATAGTATAAGCTTGATTTCTTCACTTCTATTATATGTCATATTTCAAATCAATATTTCTAAGTGAAACTATATGTGTGTTCATAAACAATAGTTTTAAGGCAATTAATATTTTTAAAGTAATCTATACAAAATAGAACAAAAAAAACTGCAGTCATTATGTACCCCATTAGCTGTCTAGTTTAATAATGCAAATTTGTTTTTTTTTGGATGAATCAAGTATAGATAGAGGAGCACAACTTTGTGATAGTCTGCACATTCATTAGTAAGCAGCTGGGATGACCTTACTTATTCTGTGCCTTTTTATTAGTATAAAGTATATAGTATAGTATTAGTATATTTCCACAGGAAAATAAAACAGATTTTTCACCCAGCTCTACCTGCAAGTAGTTGCGTCATACAATAAAAGGGATTGGTTTACGATTAGATATCTATGCATGGATAGAATACTGGTTACTTGAAATAATGCAGAGATCAGTTGTAAATGTAATTTTCCCTAAATGTGTTCTTTGTCTTCAATATTGTATTGAAAGTAGTGTCCCAATATTTCCTGATGGCACAAAACTATATAAGAACCAAGTATGCCACATATACACTAAATAGAAAACTTAGGTAGTCCTTAGAGAATTCTAACCTTGTTGAATATGTAGGAATCCTTGTACAAAGTCCTCACAATCATGTGTAACATTTCTGACCTAAAATAAGAGCCAATAAGAACCTTGATAATGGCAAGGCAGTTGATGTAGTATATCTAGACTTTGCAAAGGTATTTGATACAGTGCCACACAGAAGGCTGTTGTATAAAATAAGGAAATTGGGGCTAGGAGATGACCTTTGCAATTGGATACAAATCTGGTTGAAGGATAGGGAACAGTGTGTAGTTGTAAATGGACAATTTTCCAATACAGTTAAAGTGGAGAGTGGAGTACCTCAGGGTTCAGTATTAGATCCTCTGCTTTTTAACATGTTTATAAATGACCTAGAAATAGATATTGAAAGCAAATTATCAATATTTGCAGATGACACTAAATTATGCAGGATAATTAATTCAGAACAGGTTAATTGCTCTCTGCAGAGGGATTTATATAAAATGGCAGATTGGGCAAACAAATGGAATATGAAGTTTAATGTGGGGAAGTGTAAAGTCATACATTTGGGAGGAAATAATCCAAAGGCTACATATAAACTTAATGGAATCATTTTAGGGGACTCGTTGCTAGAGAAAGACCTTGGTATCCTTGTCAACTACAAACCTGGAAACAGTAACCAGTGTTAAACAGTAGTAGCAAAGGCAAACAAAATCATGTCTTGTATAAAAAGAGGTATTGAAGCAAGAGTGGATAACATTATTTTGCCATTATACAAATCATTGGTAAGACCTGACCTTGAGTATGCTGTGCAGTTTTGGGCACCAGTTCTGAGAAAGGATATACTAGAACTAGAGAGGGTACATCGAAGAGAAACAAAATTAATTAAGGTAATGGAGGACTTGACGTATGAGGAACAACTAGACAAACTTGGTTTACTTACTTTAGAGAAAGGACGACTAAGAGGAGACCTTATCACATTGTACAAATATATGAGAGGTCAATAGAAGGATTTCTGAGGCAAGCTATTTATTCCAAGGCCTGATCAGATGACCAGGGGACACCCCTTGAGATTAGAGGAAACAAGGTTTAGACTTCAGCAGAGGAAGGGTTTTTTTACAGTGAGGTCTGTTAAATTGTGGAATTCTTTGCCCAAGGAGGTGGTTATGGCAGATACAATGGATACGTTCAAGAGAAGATTAGATACATTTCTTTCCAAAGGGAACATACAGAGTTATACTGTTTATTAGTAGGCAGATCAGGAAGGTCTGATAAAGACTAACTTATTTGGTAGCAGGAAAGCTATAAAATTACTGAGGAATGAGGAGAAGGTTGGTCTTGATGGACTTGTGTATTTATTCAACCTAATTTACTATGTTACTATGTAGAATTTTGTGATGTATACAAAGGGGTATAGATGCACAGGATGAGACTATGATTATACCACTCTATTAATCCTTTGTAAAACATAATCTAGAATATGGAGTACAGTTAAAGAAACTGGAATATTTTTGTTATATAGATTAATATAACAGAATGTGTTTAAATTTAAAAGAAGTATCAAAGGTGGGATAGGATTTCTATTCACAAATGTATTCAAGGCCAATATGAAGAACTCTTGGAGGAATTCTTTACTGAAAGAGCTGAGAAAAAAAATCCCTTAAAATTAAAAGACTGGTACTTTCTGCTATAGCAAGAGTGGTGAGTTTTTACAGTAAGGGGGTGTTTTTTCCCATGAGGCTGTGTTGACAGGTACTGTAGTTGGATACATTTTTTTAGCAAGAACAATATAGCGAATTGTGACTTTTTTCCATGTTGATCCGTGTTGTTTATGTTGACCCATGGAGAAAATCTGGCAAAGGATGAACTTGATGGACTCTTGTCTTTTTTTTCAGCCTTATTAACTATGTTACTATTTTAACACTTTATTAATCTATTAATCTATATTTATATAGCACCAACAAATTCCGCAGCTCTTTACAGTAGGGAATAGACATACAGAGGTATTAAATAGTACAATAAAATGTGAAGAACAGAAGGATCAGAGGACCCTGCCCGTGAGAGCTTACAGTCTAGAGGAAGGTAGGTTTAACACAGAAGGAGTAAGTGCTATTGAGTGCCAGAGGGGTATACAACACATTGCTTTCAAATGCATTGTATACCCCCTCTGGCACACAAAGGTTTAAGCACTGTTGACCAAGGTAGTTGAGAAATTCTGCATTATCAACTGATCCAGGGAAGATTTACCCTACCCTATCCCATGAATTACCTCTAGAATTTTAAGGGTGACTGGGGAGGGGACTTTCGTCATGTCACAACAGTTCATATATATATATGCTGGCATGACATATTAGGGTTGTGTAACGGTTTTCTGACACTCAGACCAGGGTGTAAAGTAAAAACACAGTTTATTGAATCAAGGAGTAATACAATGCCCCTAGGGGCCAGTACAGGAGTAGCAGTAATAGCAAACACGAACAGAGTGGATGCAATACAGCAATATGATAGACAATGGATAGATATGAAATAACCCCTAAGGGTTAACAAGTGCAAGAGGAGCGCTCAGTCCAGGTTGGCCAACGCCCAGGATATATAGCAGTCTCTGGAACACAGTTCTTGAGTAACAAAGCTGAAGCAAAGTAGCAGTCTCTGGAACACAGTTCTTGAGTAACAAAGTTGGAGCAAAGTGTCAGTCTCTGGAACACAGTTCTTCAGTATCAAAGCTGGAGCGAAGGGTCTGCGCTGAATTCACTCTCAAATAGAATAGAAAGGCTCAAGTGCCAGAGCTGAGTAATACCACCGCCGTGGGATAGGGAGAAGTGCTATTGCCAAACTGTAGTACAAGAACCTGAATCGCTCTTAATTGAGAATTGAAGTTAACTCTGCGTGTGCCCAATGGAAAGTGCCCTGACACCCCTTGGATGTTAATAGTGATAGCAACTGCACAAGCACTGAGAGCCAAGCACTGGATAGTGCAAATGGATAGCGTAACCTCTGTACGTAAGTAGGCCGGAGCCAGGACACCCCTCCGGTGCCGTACGGAACTTTCCCAGCAAGAGCAAACGGATAACAGTGCCAACAAGCGCGGTTCCGATGTACACCGAACACCGGACCGACAATGCTCTGCAGAAGGTAGTGAAGCGTATCAGAGGTACTCAAGGAGCGGCTCTTAACGGATAATGTATGCTTGGCAAGATGACTGAGGCACAAGACTGGAGACTACGAAGCACAGCAGGAGTTAACGGGTTCTGTACGGAGAGACAGCGACAGACAATGTATGGCAAAGCAACCTCTATCTCAGCTAGAGAGGTGAGAGGAATAGCGAGTCACCCAGAGATCAGAATGTCGCAGACGCGACCGAGACCGTGCAGGTACACCGGAACAGCAGGCTGGAACTGGGCGATAACCGGAACCGGAGCACAGCAGGAACAGCAGCCGAAGAACAGGATCAATCACGGAGCAGGGTCGTCTACCAGAGCCGGGTCAAACACGGAACAGGATCATAAGCCAGAACCGGATCAAACACGAAGCAGGGTCGTCAGCCAGAGCCGGGTCATACACGGAGCAGGATCATCAGCCAGAACTGGATCAATCATGAAGCAGGGTCGTCAGCCAGAGCCGGGTCATACACGGAGCAGGATCAACAGAAGAGTCAGACAAGCCGGGTCGGTACACAGGATAACTGGAACACAGCAACAAGGCGCAGATACTGGAACACCACGAAAGGGCAAATCACAAGTGCCCAAGGCCCAGTGTATAAAGGCACATCCTGGGTGGGCCAATCAGCATCCTCCAATGCACAGGTAGTACAGTCAAGATTGACAGCATAGCACGGGAACCGTGATAGTACCCCCTCTCAAAGACCCCCTCCCCTGCCGGAGGGTCTTGGTTTCTGAGGGTATTTAGAGTGAAAGTTGCGCAACAATCGTGGAGCATGGAGGTCTTTGTGGTCGACCCAAGAGCGCTCCTCAGGCCCATATCCCTTCCAGTGAACCAAATATTGCAACTTGCCTCTAAATCTCCTTGAGTCAATAATGCTCTGAACTTCGTATTCTTCTTGGCCCTGCACATCCACCGGCCCAGGAACCACCGGAGTGGTAGTATAACGATTGCAAACCAAGGGCTTTAATAGTGACACATGGAACACATTGTGAATACGCATAGTATTAGGAAGTTCCAAAGCGTATGCCACAGGATTGATCTTGCGAATAATCTTGAATGGCCCAATGAACCGGGGAGCCAGTTTGTTCGAGGGCACCTGCAGGTTGAGATTCTTGGAGGAAAGCCATACCCTATCCCCAACCTGGAAGGAGACCGCTGGCAGCCGTCTGCGTTTGGCATGCCGCTGATGTCTGTGGAAGGACTGACTGAGGGACCTTTGTACCTGTGCCCAAGTGGAGCGGAGCTGCTCCATATGCTCATCCAGAGCTGGAATCTGCTGGGACTAAAATGAGTCTGGGAGTAGACAGGGCTGGAACCCATAATTAACAAGGAATGGAGAGCTCCCAGATGATGAATTAACCGCGCAGTTCCTGGCGAACTCTGCCCACGGCAACAGGTCAGCCCAGTTATCATGATGATCAGTCACAAAGCAGCGTAAACACTGCTCCAGTCCCTGATTGGCACGCTCAGCGACCCCGTTGGTCTGGGGATGGTAGGCGGAGGAGAAGGATAAGTGAATGCCGATCTGGCCACAGAAGACCCTCCAGAATCTCGATACGAATTGACTCCCCCGGTCTGACACAATTACTCTGGGCACCCCGTGCTAGCGGAATACTTCTCTGGCAAAAATTGATGCCAATTCCTGGGCTGAGGGAAGGCCAGAGAGGGGCACGAAATGAGCCATCTTTGAGAATCTATCTACCACCATCAAGATAAACGTATAGCCCTTGGAACTCGGCAGCTCTCCCAAAAAATCAATAGAAATATGGGACCATGGACGATCACCATTTGGCACTGGTTGGAGCAGGCCCACTGGGAGATGTCTGGGAGTTTTGGCACGGGCACAGATGGCGCAAGCAGCAGTGAATGCAGAGCAGTCGGCTTTCAGGGAGGGCCACCAGAATGTCCGTGATAGTGACCATGCCAACTGATCTCTGCCAATGTGCCCAGTTGCCTTAGATGAGTGGTAGGTCTCAAGTAATTGGGTACGAAAAGGTTCGTCCACAAAACACCTGCCAACTGGGGTTTCAGGAGGTGCCCGAGCTTGTGACGCCAATATTTGCTCTCCCAGTGGCGAGGTGATGCTGGTACGAATAGTAGCCAGAATCCTGTCTGGCTGAATTATGGGGACCGGGGCCTCATCCCTCTCAATGTCCGTGCAGAATTGTGTAGAAAGAGCATCTGCCCTAATATTTTTGGACCCAGGCAAGTACGAGACTATGAAATTAAATCTGGACAGAAATAGAGCCCATCGAGCCTGGCGAGATGACAACCTTTTTGCCTCGGACAGGTAAATCAAGTTCTTATGGTCTGTGAGGATCAACACTGGTGCTCTAGTGCCCTCCAGAAGATGACGCCATTCTTTTAGTGCCAAGATGATAGCCAACAGTTCCCTATCACCAATTTCATAGTGGCTTTGGGCACTAGACAGTTTTTTTGAGAAGAACCCACACGGCCTCAGGTTACCCCCTTCCTTGGGGCGTTGGGAGAGAACTGCCCCTACCCCAACCTCGGAGGCATCAACCTCTAGCGTAAACGGCAGGGTGGGATTAGGGTGGGATAGTATAGGAGCGGATGCAAATGCCTTTTTGAGGGTTTCAAAGGCTATTTCAGCTGCCTCGGACCATTGAGAGGGATTTGCGCCCTTATGCGTAAGGTCAGAGAGAGGTTTTGTGATGGTAGAAAAGTTCTGGATAAACTTTCTATAATAGTTTGCAAAGCCCAAGAACCTTTGGATAGCTTTTAACCCCTTGGGTCGTGGCCATTGTAGAACTGCTGCCAACTTCTCTTGGTCCATCGCTATGCCATCATTGGATATAACAAAACCCAAGAATGGTACTTGGGAGCGATGAAATTCACATTTTTCTAGTTTGCAGAACAATTTGTTCTTGCGTAATCGCATCAATACCTCCGAAACATCCTGTATGTGCTGGGTTAAATTAGCAGAATGGATCAATATATCGTCCAAGTACACCACCACACAAGACTGTAGCATGTCCCGGAGGATATCATTTATGAACTCCTGAAATACGGCAGGTGCATTACATAACCCAAATGGCATAACCAGATATTCGTAGTGGCCTGACCTAGTATTGAATGCCATCTTCCACTCATCACCAGCCCTTATCCTTATTAGGTTGTAGGCAGCACGAAGATCGAGTTTCGTGAAGATAGAGGAGCCTTTCAACCTGTCAAATAATTCTGTGATGAGCGGAATGGGGTAAGCATTCTTGGCAATCAACTTATTGAGTCCACGGTAGTCAATACACGGTCGTAATTCACCACTTTTCTTTTTCACAAAAAAGAACCCTGCACCTGCCGGCGAGGATGATTTACGAATAATCCCTCGTCTGAGGGCATCCTCGATGTATTCCTCCATGGCCTTAGTCTCCTCCCCGGACAATGGGTAGGTCCTACCCCTAGGTGGCACGACTCCCGGGGGCAAATCAATAGCGCAGTCATATGGCCGATGCTGCGGCAATGCGCTAGCCTCACCCTTACTGAATATGTCACTGAACTTGCTGTATTCAGCTGGCACAGAAGGAGAGGTACACATAATCTTGACTGGGTGAGATAAACAGTGACTAGTGCAGTACTCCGACCAAGACTTAATTTCACATCTTTGCCAGTCAAACTGGGGATTGTGCAGCAACAACCAAGGGTACCCCAGAATGACCTCATGGTGGGGTGAATGTATAATTTGGAAACGTACCCCTTCTTTGTGGAGAACCCCAATAGCCATAGTGATGAGAGTAGTCTCCATGGTTATAAGTGCTGGATCTAGGGGTCTGCCATCAATAGCCTCAATGGCTAGCGGAGTATCTCTTTTAGACAGCAGAATATTGTGTCTTTCAGCAAATGCCCGGTCCATGAAATAGCGTGCTGCGCCAGAATCTACCAGGGCTAGTACCTCCACAGCTTGATCACCCAGAAGAAAACTCACCGGTATGGTGGGTTTCGTGGAACAAGGATCTGAGGACGACTGTACACCACCTAGGGCCTGTCCCCCAAGGTACCCTAGGTGCGTGCGTTTCCCGGACGTACCGGACATGTGCGTAGTAAGTGCCCATTCTTACCACAATATAAACATAACCCTTGTCTTTTGCGATAAGCCCTCTCCTCCTTAGATAACCTAGTATATCCAATCTGCATAGGCTCCCCTGTTTCAGGTGCCCCATCAGGAGGAATGGGAGGCGAGGGTGGGTTAAAAGACCTTTCGTGCCCATGGGTCTTGGAGCTAGCCCTTTTTGCCAAGTGCCTTTCGCGCATGCGGGTGTCAATGAGTATCACATAATCTATGTACTCGTCTAGGTCAGTTGGTACCTCCCTGGCAGCAATCTCATCCTTGATGGAATCGGATAGGCCTTGTGAAAAGGCTGCCAGGAGTGCCTCATTATTCCAGGCCACTTCTGCAGCTAAAATACGAAATTCTATAGCATAGTCGGCCACAGTGCGATCGCCCATTTGAATTACCATCAATTTCTTAGCTGCCGAGGTGGCTCGCCCTGGTGTCTCGAACACTCTGCGAAACTGTCTGACAAATTCATTAAAATTCAGAGTACAGGGTTTGGCCTGCTCCCATAAAGGATTAGCCCATAACAGCGCTTTACCAGTTAACAGAGATATCATGAAACCCACTTTTCTACGGTCATTCGGAAAAGCATAGGGTGTGAGTTCTAAGAATATCTCTAGTTGGTTAAGGAAACCTCTGCACAGTGTGGGTTCGCCACCATATCTGAGCGGTAACGGCGGCGCCGCCGCCGTGAGACTTCTGGAGGGAGCCAGCAATTGCCCAGTAGCATTGTCCGGTGTCATGACTGGGGGGACCACCGAATTTTGTTTCGGTTTCTCGAGATGTACCGTACGTTCAAGCAATGTTTGCATGGCCAAAGCCAATTGATCTAGACGCTGCTCATGAACATCCATCCTCCAGTGGAGGTTCTGTGTATTACTGTCACTCTTCCCGTCTGAGGTCATGGCCCTTTCGTACTGTAACGGTTTTCTGACACTCAGACCAGGGTGTAAAGTAAAAACACAGTTTATTGAATCAAGGAGTAATACAATGCCCCTAGGGGCCAGTACAGGAATAGCAGTAATAGCAAACACGAACAGAGTGAATGCAATACAGCAATATGATAGACATTGTATAGATATGAAATAACCGCTAAGGGTTAACAAGTGCAAGAGGAGAGCTCAGTCCAGTTTGGCCAACGCCCAGGATATATAGCAGTCTCTGGAACACAGTTCTTGAGTAACAAGCTGAAGCAAAGTAGCAGTCTCTGGAACACAGTTCTTGAGTAACAAAGCTGGAGCAAAGTGTCAGTCTCTGGTACACAGTTCTTGAGTATCAAAGCTGGAGTGAAGGGTCTGCGCTGAATTCACTCTCAAATAGAATAGAAAGGCTCAAGTGCCAGAGCTGAGTAATACCACCGCCGTGGGATAGGGAGAAGTGCTATTGCCAAACTGTAGTACAAGAACCTGAATCGCCCTTAATTGAGAATTGAAGTTAACTCTGCGTGTGCCCAATGGAAAGTGCCCTGACACCCCTTGGATGTCAATAGTGATAGTGACTGGACAAGCACTGAGAGCCAAGCACTGGATAGTGCAGATGGATAGCGTAACCTCTGTACGTATGTAGGCCGGAGCCAGGACACCCCTCCGGTGCAGTACGGAACTTTCCCAGCAAGAGCAAACGGATAACAGTGCCAACAAGCGCGGTTCCGAAGTACACAGAACACCGGACCGGCAATGCTCTGCAGAAGGTAGTGAAGCGTATCAGAGGTACTCAAGGAGCGGCTCTTAACGGATAATGTATGCTTGGCAAGATGACTGAGGCACAAGACTGGAGACTACGAAGCACAGCAGGAGTTAACGGGTTCTGTACGGAGAGACAGCGACAGACAATGTATGGCAAAGCAACCTCTATCTCAGCTAGAGAGGTGAGAGGAATAGCGAGTCACCCAGAGATCAGAATGTCGCGGACGCGACCGAGACCGTGCAGGTACACCAGAACAGCAGGCTGGAACTGGGCGATAACCGGAACCGGAGCACAGCAGGAACAGCAGCCGAAGAACAGGATCAATCACGGAGCAGGGTCGTCTACCAGAGCCGGGTCAAACACGGAGCAGGATCATAAGCCAGAACCGGGTCATACACGGAGCAGGATCATCAGCCAGAACCAGATCAATCACGAAGCAGGGTCGTCAGCCAGAGCCGGGTCATACACGGAGCAGGATCAACAGAAGAGTCAGACAAGCCGGGTCGGTACACAGGAGAACTGGAACACAGCAACAAGGCGCAGATACTGGAACACCACGAAAGGGCAAATCACAAGTGCCCAAGGCCCAGTGTATAAAGGCACATCCTGGGCGGGCCAATCAGTATCCTCCAATGCACAGGTAGTACAGTCAAGATTGACAGCATAGCACGGGTGTTGGGTAGGGTACGTGTAAAATAGTAATAATAGGGAGAAAATGAAGAAGTCATCCCAAGTCCTGAACATGAGAACAGATAAGTAATGGTGAGAGAGAGAGAGAGAGAGAGTTGACTTTCATTTATTTTAAATAACACCAATATGAAACAGTGTTGTATTTATGAACAGTCAGTGTTTTTTTACTAATAAGGCTATTTAATTCTGAGAATTCATCCTGAAGGTTTCTATCTGTGTCTTGCTGTAGAAATGTAGGAGGTGTATTTTTAGCAAATGGGTGGCTTTTGGGTAGTGCTATTTCATCTTCTTCAAGCATTATAAATAGACCTATTTCACTTCTTGTCTGAGTACAGCTCCTGCCATCCTATCCAGAGTTTCCAGTGGTACTTCATTTCAAGCATACTGTTCAATTGCCAGCCAAGCACTCAGACCCCAGGTTCACAGGTCAGAGCTTTGTATTTATGCAGTGCTTTGCAAGTCTGTCAGTCAATTTGGCATTATATGCATACATGAAATCAGAGGTTTACATCAGCACATTGTGTGGTATAAAGCTATACATAGTGTACTCAGAGCTTTGGATACTCAGGGTCGTATGTTCAAAGGGATAACGACAAAAAAATACCTTATGAACGACAAAAATAATTAAGCGTATGCATGAACGACTTATTTTCTATAGAGTATATGACAAAAAACTCCAGAATTGCCAGGAAAAGGGACGTGGCTAAACTATTCTCCAGTGTCGAATAGATGAAAAGAAAACTTGTCAAATACAATGACAAAAAAAAGTCTTGCAAAAGACAAAATCTGTATGTTAAGTAAAAAGTGGAGGGAATGTGACGTTCTGAATGAGAGAAACCTATGATAATTGAAGGAAACACAACAAAAGCTCAGTTACCATAACTATATACCAACATTTTTGTCTTTAGTTAAGACATTTTTGTCGTTACATATGACAATTTCAGTCAGGAATCGTACTTCAATGACAAAATGACATATTTCTGATCACAGAGATGTGCTCTGATAATACTTATGGTCCCAATGAAACTGTACTTTGAAATGTTGTTATAAAAAGACAAAAGCTATTTTGCTACTTCTTTGAACATATGTCTCTCAGTGTTGATTCTGACACTGCCAGAACAAATTGGTGGCTGTGGCTCCACACAAGATGGGGCTGTATAAATACCAGCCTCCCAGGCATCCCAGAGTGGGATAAAGACAGGAAAAATATAAGGAAAGGGCACATGCTTTATAAATCAAAGTATCATTAAGTTTAATATGTCCTATGATATACAATTCACATGTAATGTATGTTAATCTAATAGTATTTATGCCCCAGTAATAAATAAATAAATAAATAAATAAATAAATATATATATTTAGTACTTTTATATTTAACCCTTTGAGTGCCAGAGGGGTATCCACACACTTCAAACCAATGCTTTGAATAGCTCTCTGGCACTTAAAGGGTTAAATACTTGGTGGAAGGTTAGCAGCGGCTTCAGTTCAGAGAACATGAAAGGCCAAAAATATAAATGATTAAGAGCTATACATGTGGAGTGAATAATTGACTGGTATCTCTCTTTATAATTAATCTCATATATCTTCTTCTAAAACAATTAAAGCAATATGTACACTTTGATAAATTATGTACTGCATATCTAAATTAACTTTCCACTGTCACTTTAATCATAAAATGACAAGTTTGATTCATAATCTTCTGAACTGTAAAATATGTTTTAAAAACATAAATGACTTATACTATATTGGTATTAGCACAGCGTGTATGGTCAAGGCTGCGCCGGTAATTAAGATCTCCCAAGAAGAAATGAAAAGAACTCTAATCAGCCTTTAAATTCCTACTGAGAAAAGAATTAAATATTACGTAATTGTGTTAAATGTTGTGGATTGGAGTCCTGAGGCATGGCCTGAGCTATTAAAATGTTTTGGCTAATTTAGGCCAGATGGTGATTTCATCGTAATTATTACCTTAAACATATTTCAGTTTAATTTCTAAGAGGCCATTAATGCATGAATGTAGGTAACCTTTTTAAGTCTGTTTATGCAGGTTGATGATCAGCTTCCATTCAAACTATTTTTGCTAACATAATTCATTCCGTGTACACCAGCCGTTAAAAATTGTGAGGTTCTTATGATAATTTCTTCATTATCGAGTAGCTTGCCTTTCCAAAGAAAAACAAAGAATGTATAAAGCATGAAAATGCTTTACAAATAGCTTTGGAATATAATGAAAAAGAGGAGGGAAGGCAGAAAAACCTAATTAAGACACCTATCTTTGCATTTGCATTATAGGTAGTAACAGATATTTGCTTTGCCTACCTACGAATAAAAGCATTTTCAAACTTTCTTCAAGGTTTTCCACAGCAGCTATTCACAGAAGTTGAACAGCTATATTTACCTGAAACAAATCAGAACAAGTTCATAGACTGGCCTATAGCAAAGCAGCTGTACCATAAATGATAAATAAAAATTTCTGTTGATTATAAATGGGGACTTAAACCTTTTCAGTGCCAGGGGCTTGAATCATTTCTTAGATCATGGTGCTGTGTCACTCCTGTGTGCCACTTACATCTACGTATGGTACCTCTTGTTTTCTATTAAGACTTTGACAATTAACTGTGAATGCTGAGTTTCAAATGCAGATTAATGTAAATTATTATACACTTTTTTTGTTTTTTGCCATTCTCTTTGTGTGACATAAGAGTAACTATATATTTGTATTTCTATCTTTCATGATAGATTCCATGTTAGGGGTGCATTGAACAAAAAAAAAATTGAGATCCACTGTTTTAGATCTTGAAGGCTGGAAACATTTTCGGTATTTTTGCTATCCCTCCTGTTTAGGTATCTGTTTCATAGGTAACTTTTTAGTTATAATAACAAATATCTAGTGGTGTGTGTGCTGACTTTACCACTAACTCCTATCCGTGCAGTCCGCAAACACACCACTACAGCGCCCCAAAAATTGCGGTGTCCCCCACACTCAGTATAACCATATATGAAATAATTTCTCCTAACAAGATGAGAAACCACAATAATTCAATTTTCATTCATACATATGTGGATGAAAAATGACAAATGAAATGGAAATGGAAAAGTCTCTTGTAGTCCATACACTTTATTAGAACAATCTTCTCTCTTGCTGCCGCACCTGTCTGATCCTCCGTCACACCATTGAAATTTCTATATCGTGCAAAAAAGGGCGCAAAGACAAAAAGAAAAATCTAAAAGTAGTGTATGTTTATTCCCACAAAAAAAAACCCGCATCAGAAACACTTACAGGATACACTGATAACACAGGCACATAAAATCCTCAAGTTGTTCTCGATATTAGTATCGAATCCCACGTCACCTCGATAACATCAACTGGCTATGAGACCACCCGATTTCCTTTCCATCCCCACCTATGGTACCTCTATTGGTGGAGTTGCTCTGGAATTCTCAGGGTTCTCCACAGCCTTTCGTGACACTGATATATAAATATCTTTCCGCTCGCAAATCTTTAATACTCCTTTCCTCTAACCTGGCGGTATCATAGACACAAAATTTCCCCACGCGTATCGCCGGTCTTTCTCCCGGCTTTGTCAAGGGTTGTTACAGCCCTCTAGTGGGCTAACCTTTTATCACCTCTTCTCCGTTCAAATGGCTGAGTTAACTCCCTCATCCCCGGATCTCCATCGGCATATTAAGCCTTCATAGTTAGTCTCCCGACTTTTGACCAGAGGCGAAGGAAACTCAACCACCCGAACCTCCATTTTTCATTTTTCATATTCATTTCTAAAAAACACTAATTTCATACAAAAATAAATATAAGCAATGTGAAAAATACATCTTTTAACTTAATATCATTAAAACCTTTTAAGTCTCCAAGGGGATATATTTCTTCAATAAAAACTAATCCTCTCTCACTGTAAAAACTATCCCTAAATTCGTCCTCATAGACTATTGATTGGAAAAAGCTACATCTCAGACATTTATCTAAAAATAGACTTCTTCAATCTGTATTTTATTTTCCCTTGAAGGAAAAGCATCCTTTATCCTCCAACTACACACCGAAGTTACATCTATCTTCTACATTATTCTCTATATGAAAGCTGCCAAATCAATTTCCACATTTAGACCATTTGGAGTTAAACTACCCAATTGATGTATCCAAAACGTTTCCAATTGTCTCAATCTTAACATCCTATCACCTCCTCTTCTATCTAGTGGTACCTGATCTATCGCTGTTATCCATAACTCTTCTGTCTTTTTTTGATGTACATCTTTGAAGTGTTTAGACACGCTGTGACTCTCAATTCCCAAGGTGATATTTCTCAAATGTTTGGACACTCTTATCTTAAATTTTCTTGATATCCGTCCAACATACTGTAGTCCACAGCTACACTCCAATAGATATACCACAAACATAGAATTGCAGTTTAGAAAATACTTCATATCATATTCATTCTTTGTCACATTAGAGTAGAACCTTTTTCTATTCTTCAGATTGATATTATTCTTCCCATGGATATCTCTCCTATCGAAATAGTAATGTGCACATGTGGAACATTCTTTTCGTCCACACTTAAACATTCCCACTGGACTATTTAAAAAGCCTGTATGGCCCTTATTTTCAATTTTACTTTTCTTATCAATATCACTTGGAGAGATTAACTCCTTCACCGATTTATTTTTTCTGAAGGAGACTTTTGGATTTTCTCCCAAGATAGGACCTAAAATCGGGTCCTCCTGTAAAATATGCCAGTGTTTCCTAAAAATTTTTTGCATTTTTCCTGCATCCGTACTAAATCTAGTTGTAAAGAAAGGTATCTATCTTTGTTGTCCCTTCTTCTTTTCTTTATATTGTACTATTGTTTCTCTGTCCATGGCTTTTACTCTCTCATATGATTTCTCTAAAATCTCTTTTTTAAAACCCTTCTCTAAAAATTTTTTTGAAATCACTGCAACTTCTATTTCAAAATCTTGATTTCTACTACAATTTCTTTTTATCCTTTGGAATTGTCCCAAAGGAATATTGTTTTTCCAATTATTATGGTGGCAGCTTTCATAATGAAGATAACTATTACTATCCGGGGATGAGGGAGTTAACTCAGCCATTTGAACGGAGAAGAGGTGATAAAAGGTTAGCCCACTAGAGGGCTGTAACAACCCTTGACAAAGCCGGGAGAAAGACCGGCGATACGCGTGGGGAAATTTTGTGTCTATGATACCGCCAGGTTAGAGGAAATGAGTATTAAAGATTTGCGAGCGGAAAGATATTTATATATCAGCGTCACGAAAGGCTGTGGAGAACCCTGAGAATTCCAGAGCAACTCCACCAATAGAGGTACCACAGGTAGGGATGGAAAGGAAATCGGGTGGTCTCATAGCCAGTTGATGTTATCGAGGTGACGTGGGATTCGATACTAATATCGAGAACAACTTGAGGATTTTATGTGCCTGTGTTATCAGTGTATCCTGTAAGTGTTTCTGATGCGGGGTTTTTTTTGTGGGAATAAACATACACCACTTTTAGATTTTTCTTTTTGTCTTTGCGCCCTTTTTTGCACGATATAGAACTTTTTAGTTATATATGGAAAACTATATATTGTTATTGTTTTTTCAGAACAAATTAAATTTCAGCATGCTCCCTCATGTGAAGTAAATTTTGCATCATACTACAAGTTATGTTATAAATACTGAAAAAGTAAAAAATGGCTTGCTTTACTAAAATAACAAACTATATATCAAAATAATTTTTGTTGGTTATGAAAGTTACACTTACTTGGAAATGCCCTGAATCTCCCAAGCACAAAAATACCACATATTTATAATTTGACCAAAATTCATGGCCTGCACAGACCCCTATTTAACAGGAGAGCAAAAGCATATTTGTATTACAATTCCACCCCCTCAAATGTACTCAAATCATAGAAAACTATGGAATTTGCTTCTGTACACATTAGCTAATACTCTTGTGAGAAAAAAGGCAACCCATTTGTAAGAGTTGACTTATTGTAGGAGGAACCAGAAGGACAACTACAACAACTACAAGCTTTTATTTTCTTATATGTATTCAAGCATGGCTTTCCTGTACTTAAATGGTTATAACAACTACAGAAATGAAGAAACCATAGACAATGCATACCATTTGGGAAAGAAGATAACTAAGTGAATGGGCAGAAAAGTGGCAGATGTCATTTAATGTAGATAAATGTAAGGTTATGCATTTGGGTTGTAGAAACAAACTTGCTACATATACTCTAAATGGGAAACAACTTGGGAAATCCTCATTAGAAAAAGATTTAGGTGTATTGATAGACAATAGTCTTCACAGCAGTGTGCAGAGTCACTCAGCTGCTGCAAGAGCAAATAGAGTACTAGCCTGCATAAAAAGAGGTGTAGAAGCAAGGGATGCTAATATTATCCTACCTCTGTATAAATCCTTGGTTAGGCCTCATCTAGAATATGGAGTACAATTTTGGGCGCCTGTTCTAAAAAAAGACATTGCTGAACTGGAAAAGGTGCAGAGACGTGCAACAAAACTGATAAAGGGATTGGAGGATCTGAGTTACAAAGAGAGACTAGCCAAACTGGGTTTGTTTACATTAGAAAAGAGACGTCTAAGGGGGTGATATGATTACCATTTACAAATACATTCAAGGTCAATACAAAGAACTATCCAATGAATTATTTATGCAAAGAGCTGAGCTAAGAACAAGAGGTCATCCATTAAGACTTGAGGAAAGGCGCTTTCGACTAAAACACAGGCAGGGATTCTTTACAGTAAGGGCGGTAAGGCTATGGAATTCCTTGCCTCGGGATGTTGTGCTTGCAGATAATGTAACTGCATTCAAAAAAGCAATGGATGCCTATCTAGCACAGAACAATATTGACAGTTATGACAGATGGCTTCAAAGCAAATAGGATATTGAGCCGGGGAACTATTTGACACACACACACACACACACACACCTACATTGGAAATTGCTCCAGAGGGCTTTTTGTTGCCTTCCTCTGGATCAACAGGGGTGTTATTGGCATGGGCTGGACTTGATGGACGCATGTCTTTTTTCAGCCTTATCTACTATGTTACTATGTAACCCACCGCATCAAAAGGATAGCAACACTTAATATGTAAATATATATATATATCTTGCAGGATTTATCTTCCTGAGAAATACAAGGGTACTCCAACTGCTGACAGGTTTTTTTATTCAAAAATGATTGCAGCAAAAACTTGAATTGTTTATGTGTAGTATTATTATTATAATACTTAATTTATATAGAACTAACTTATTCAGCAGCACTGTATGATAGGGAATAGACATACAGAGACATTAAACAGTACAAATAGAACATAGAAAACAAGAGGATCAGAGGGGCCTGCTCCTTAGATCTTACAATGCAGAGGAACGTAGGTAGGACACAGAAGGAGTAAGAGCTATGGGGTATAAGTGCCTCTTGCCACATGGACTGTTGGTCAGGTGGTGGGAAAAAGAGGTGCTTTTGAGTGCAGTTGTCCAGGAGAACAGACAGTATCACAATGGCTTGAAATGTTACAGTGGTTTTGTTGTTACACCATTCTTTGGAGCTTTGGTCAGTTGATGATCAAACTCAATAAGATGGTGTAGCAACAACACCACTGTAAACTTTCAGGCCACTCAGATACTGCACCTTAAAAATTATAGCGTGAGCTGCAATATCTTTTTAATAAAACACCTCAGTGGAAGTACCTTTGTTTTACTCAGGAGGTTAAACCCTACAACATATATGTTTTTTACTTAATCAGTGTTACTGTCCCTTTAAATTGAGTCGTTTGCCTTTCTATCCCTAGTCTGGTGTGCACAAAGGTTTCCAGGATTTGGAGCTAAAGGAAAAACTAGCTACTTTTTACATTTCCTCCCTTTCAAATGCATTTAACACTTTGAAAACTATGGGATTTCCTACTGTATTCATTACTGCTCTTATGAGGAAAAATGTAACCCCATTGGTATAAAATGACTTTCTGTAGTGATTACGACCAGAAGCACAATACTACACCTACCTGCTTTTCTTTTTTTTTTTTTTGCTTTGTATTTTTTTATATGGCTGCCGGCACTAAAATGATCATAACTATTAGCGATATGAAGGAAAGCTATGCCATTTTGGAAGGCAGACATTCACAAATGAGGGCTTAAATGCATTTCAAAATTTTGGCTGGGTTGCACAAATATCTCCACAATGTGGCACTATAGAAACTCCCCCACATATATATACATATATACACATATATATATATATATATATATATATATATATATATATATATATGTATTCGTTCCTAAGGGGTGCTATTTCAGAGGTATAATTGTAAAATAAATTAAAAAAAAACCCCTGCATTACTGAGCACACTATCAAATATTCACCTCATTAGTTCTTCTTATATAACATAGATGAAATGGGAAACGTAAGACTTAACATTTATTATTAAACTTAAAATTTATCCTAACAAGGATAAACTGACACCAAAAGTATAAAATAAAAATTGTGATATCATGTGGACTCTAATGGAGTTTGAGTTATCCAATCAGTTTGAGCCTGAAGGTATAAAAGTCTAAAAGACAAGCATATTTGACTGGGCAATTCAATAGATTCACACCTATTAATAATGTTAATGATTCATAATAGATCCATCCACATACTATTTTTAAATTCAGTTATAGTCATAATCTTTTTGAAACGAAAAAGAAATCAATACCCAGTCCACTTCTTAAATGAACTCCTTATAAAGATCGGAATAATTGACTGTAAACCTTAGTGACTCTCTACTAAAAAAAACAAACAACAAAAACGTAGTAAAAGGAGAGCATAGGACGTGTGCTTCCTTACTCAACATGAGCATCTTTTAATTTATGTATTAATCAAAGTAATTGTGCAATTATTTTCTTTGTGAAACGGAGCTACTATAATATTCTGAGTTTCTTGAATAGGAATTTAACCCCTTGAGTGCTATAGAAGTCTCCAACGCCTTGCTTTGCAAGGCTTTGGAGACCTCTCTAGCATTCAGGGGGGTTAAAAGCACAATTTAAATAAGTGTGAATTTTATGTTCTTATTTTTCTCCAGAAATTAGCTAATTTTTTGTTTTTGTGAAATGGGAGCTACTATAGTGGCAGTGTATCTTCCTGGCACAGCGACTCCTAAGCTGGTGACATTTTAATGTTGCACTTTCGATGCAGGTGACATTCTGATGTCACCCTTTTCCTACAGGCACAATTCTGATGTCGCCTTTTTGATGGTCACCAGATAGGCGATGACTTTTCAATAGGATACCCTCAGATCCTCCCCCCAGCTCCCTTATCTAAAAAATAAAAATGTATGTGTAAAAAGAATATGTATCTATATAACAGTTACAAACAAAATGAGATCCTCTGTTTATTCTACTTCTTATTCTGCTGTTTGTTAAGATATTGTTTGATTTATCATTAAATGGATAATGCTTAGAAGCAGTCATGCACTGTCTCCTTTTCTTTTCTTTTCTTTTTTTCTCCCTATATCTACTTCGAGTGGGGATTCTGTAACAGAGTTCTGAAGCACATGAGGGATTTGTATATATACATGATTGCAATCAAGTAACTGACCAAATTCCAATAGTGGTACAGACTACCGCTTCAGACATATCTATTATCCATTCATCTCATTCCATCATCAGTGCTCATTTCATTATCATCTCATGAACTTCATCATTATTTCAAGATTTTTCTATTACCTATTCATCATATTACATTACCATTGTTTTATTCCATTATCATTTCACACAATTCATAATTACTTTAAGGTTCATCTATTCTGGTATAGTTTCTCCCTATTTATATCTAGAGATGGTTACTGATGAAATCGTACTGCTTTTTTGTATTAACAGGACCCTAGTCTATCGAGCCTCTAAGAGGTGGTACTGTTAACATTTACATAGATACATTTCTCATATCATTTTAGAACTGTGTATCCATTTTGTGTTTGTTCTATCATTATTGGGTACTTTTTATATATGCAAGATTATATCATAACATATGGATATTTTGGATACCTACAGATACATATCATTTTATTACTTTGTTTTTGTTTTGAGTTTGGAGTAATTCTAGCCTGTATTTTATATTTTTATAACAAACACAATCAGAAACAAATTAAGCATACGGATGACATAGTTCAACAACCGTGGCTCCCCAGCAGTTGGGGAACATAATGGCCATGACCCACAACCAGCCAACGGCTGTGTGTGGTTCATTCTAGTTGCAATTCCCAACAGCTAGAGAGCCACAGTAGCCCAACCATGGCTCCATACAAGCTGATCAATGTTATGCATGGTAAACAATGTACACAAGCAGATGATGTCCTTTTGGCCAAGATTAGCATTCATTCAAAACTGAGCATGTGTCAGATGTTACAACTCAAGCTTAGATAGAATCCACCCTAGTGATATCCCCCCAAACAAAGTGTGGGCCAGAGGGTTGTGAGTAGAGGTGGGCAAAAGGTGTTGTGTTCCCTTAAAAAATATGCAAAAACCATATGGTTGCCAGCTTTTTTGCTGGAAAATCTACTTTGAATAAAGCCTTTAAAATCTTTGCAGTTTTCACCTATTGCCAAAAATGTTTTGCTATTTTTTTCAATGGCTACAAATGTTTCACCCCTTTACTTACATGTACTTTGCATTTTTGCGTCCAAAACATGACTTTTCCAGGAACTGAAACACAACAGAAGCAGCTAGAGAGGGAGAAAGGCTGTTGTGCAGTGCTAAATTCTGAAAAATTAAGGCAGCAGAGGCTCATCGTGTGTGCTGTCACTATGAGCACCTGGATGACAGAAATGAGGAGCTGGAAGGATCATGATGCATCCAGTGAGTTTGAGAAGGAGCAGGAAGTGACCACTACCAGCACTGAAGGGTCTGTAAGACCTGATTCCCCAGACCCAATGATGGCCAGTCTCCCTAAATTGTCTCAGGCACAGGAAGTAGATAGCATTGTGAGCAGGACAGGCCAGCTAACTGTGCCTGCTACTAGTGCTGCCAGTGTGCCTAGTGATATTCAGGAGGGGGGAGGGAGAGGAGATGATGGCAAGTGTGACAGCAGGGGACCATAAGTAACACTTGCCATCCCCAAGCAGTCCCACTGCTACTGCTATGATGCAACAGCCAAAGACTCAGAGTGTTGGGATTGAAGGAGGGGGTGATAGTCATGAAGAGTCTGAAATTCATGATCTTACTGTTAGTGAAGCATCTAATGGTACTAGCGTGATCACAGTAGATCCTCCTGCTGATGCTGAGGTGGAAGGGGAAGTGTTACGGAGCAGCCAGACTAGCATTCAAGGGAGCCCACAATATTACCTTGACCCTGTGATTCCCCTTCCCCAAGCACTGTGCCTCTGGGACATGATACCGAGGAAGGCAGAACCGGCGGCTAGCAGCAGTAATACCACCATGAGCACAGATCAGCTGCCTGTGCCTGCTAGTGCTAGTGGTGCCAGTCTGCCTTCTTCACCTCAAGTAGGGGCTGTCTGTCACATTTGTCATCACGTTCAATCTGTGAGACTCTAATAGAGCAGCAGCAAGGAGAGACTGTGGTGGTGATGATGTGGGTAATGGTGTTGCAGATGGGGTGGAAGAGACATTAATGGTCTTTTTAACCCAAACCAGGAAGGAATGGGAGACTGAGTTACAAATGGGGATGGACATTACAATCACTAGCAGCAGTGACAACATTGCAGCATTTGTTGCTGCTGTAATTCCTGCTGCTGCTGAGTTGTAGTGGCAGCAGGATGATGATTATTAGGTTAGTGTACCACAGACCAAGGTTGCCACAGTGGGAATGGGGGTCCAGCAGTATTAATGTGGTACTAGGACAGGTTCCACTTGCCAGCATCAATACTCCTGTTCCTGTTGTAGTGCTGATTCTGAGGCAGCAGCAGCAACATCATTCTCTGCCCAAGCCAGTTAAGGGGAATGTGGAGGAGAAGAAGAAAAGTGCCATTCTTCTCCACCTTTTCCTTCCCCCCCGAGGTCCTGTGTGCTATTTCTCTCTTGGGGCAGGCACAGTGCCGTCATCCATGACAGCACTGTGCCCAATTTGTGACAAGTCAGTGAAAAGGGGAAAGGAGGGAATGCACCTTGGCACAACTGTCCTCATAACACATATGAAACACAGACACCAGGGCCTAGATTCACTGAAGTTTGAAGAGGGCTGAAAATATTGATATCCTGTCAGAGCAATGTCCAAAGGCACATGGACTGTATTTACTAAAGTGTTTTCAATATCACATCACCATTAGTCTGACCAAAATTTGCCCACATCCACATCCATCCGACAGATTTATGAATTTTCACTCATTACATGCAGGATAATGAACCAGTATCATACAGGGGCGGACTGACCATACGGGCATTCGGTCATGGACCGAGGGCCCGTGACCGAAGGGGGCCCGCCGCCGCTTCCACCGCTGCTCAGCAGCTCTCCAACAACGGCCGCTGGCATGCCGTTCTAGTAATATAGAGCGCTGGGAGATGACATCATCTCCCAGCCTCTGCATTACTAGAGGCGTGCGGGACTTCACACAGTATTAAGCCACGCCGCTAGACGACAAGGGACTGGAGGTAGGCGCAGTGTGGAGATGAAGGGGCATGGTGGAAGGGGTGATGTGGAGATGAAGGGGGCATTGTGGAAGGGGCATTGTGGAGATGAACGGGGCATTGTGGAGCTGAAGGGGGCATTGTGGAGATGAAGGGAGCATTGGGGAAGGGGCATTGTGGAGATGAAGGGGTAATGTGGAGATAGGGGCATTGTGGAGATGAAGGGCGCATTGTGGAAGGGGCATTGTGGAGATGAAGGGGCAATGTGGAGATTTCTGCAGGGGGCCCAGACCTCTTTTTGGACCAGGGGCCCTGGGTCCTGTCAGTCCGCCTCTGGTATCATATGCAAGGGGTGTTGATATGTTAATATGGCACTTCGACACATTCACTAAACTCAGCCTCCTCTGTCAGAGTTCACAGTCTCAACTTCGCCCACCTAATGCTAATGAAGTTGGGGTCTCCCTGTAGTTTCCTCTGCAGTAACAGCCCTCAGTCAAGCACAAGCAGGGAGGGTTGTGAACTGTTGTCGATGTGGAAGGGATTTATTCCCACAAATCATCAGCTCTACAACAATCTTGAAGTCTCAGAACATTCTCTCTGCTTCCCCAGTAGAGGAGTAAAGAAAATGCTTTTAGAACCATGGACAGCATCACTCCCTTTGAGTGCAGATGCATGTGCATTGCTCACGCCTGTGGAACGCAAAGGGTTAAAAAAACTACACCAAGCACTAACGATTATCCCCTCAGCTCTGTATTATATTTATTTCATACATGTTGTACACTCTCAAGGGAACAAGGCTTGGAGTCAGGCAGTGTCCATGGGGATTTTTGGTTACCACTTGTCCCCCAGCCTTGTTTCCTTGTCCACTGGTAACCTTAGAGCCCATGTATACTGCCTGGCCCCCATACTTGTTCCCTTGCCCTCTGGTAGCCAAAGATCCCTATGTACACTGTCTGACCCTCTCCAGCCTTTTCACCTTGCCTGCTGTAGCCACAAATCCCCATGGGCACTGTCTCGGCAAGGGAAGAAGGATGAAGGAGTCAGTCAGCGTATGTGGGCTAACACAGAATGGTGATATTCCCCCACAATATGTATATTCAACATGCTGCCCCACAGTTCAAATTTGACATATGCTGCTTTCCCCTGTAAAATCTGATATATCACGCCCCTTTCATTCGAGATATGCTGCCCTCACACTTTAAATCCGACATATTATGCACTTTCATGCAACACATGCTGTCCTCACACTTTAAATACAACATATCATGCCCTTTAATTCGACACATGCTTCCCTCAAACTGCTAACCCTTTGAGTACCAGAGGGGTACTCAACGCATTGCAAAGCAATGAATTGCGTACCCTTTTAGCACTCAAAGTTTAATGTGACAAAATATGTTGTCCCTTGCACCAGAGGAATGTGCAACACATTGCATACCCTTTGGCACTCATAGGGATAAAGGTAAAATCTTATGGTTTTTTATGTGATTGTATTAAAGTCAGACCTTGAGGGGGGGCATCAGGACCCCTCTTGATGTCCCCTTGGCATTGATCACCTGTTCAATAGATGGGATGGGAGAAACATTTTGCCTCAAACCAAAATGGCACTTCATGCTTGACGAATAATTTCCACCGAAAAGTGCAATTCTCCTGCTTTTTTCGCCTAGCTCATTGCATTGAAATCATCGGGGAGAAAAAATTTTACCTACCATATGAAAGTTTTCAACAACCATAGAAAAGGGTGTCAGGCTGTCACAGAATGCCATTCTGTGTTTGTGAGAGGAGAAAGCAGCACATTTTTGAGAAGATAGGCAAATAAAAGGGAATTGAAACTTAGTTTAGGGAGTCTTTTAGATAGGACATTTGTATTAGGGAATTTTGGGGGCACTCTGAGGGAGAAGAAGGGAGGAAGGAGGTTGACCCCTAAATACCAACCAAATTCAGTGTGACTGACTGGGAAGACACAGGCAGTTGGGGTCCAATTTTCTTGCTGATTTTGCTTTTATTGTGTCTGTGCTGGGGAAATCTGAAGAAAGAAGTCTGACACTAGTCCCCAACTACCACTACCAAACACATCTGCCACATTGTAGGCTGTACTTTATTTTTATTTTTCCATGACATCATCATGAATATATGCCAGTGTCACTTAAGCAGAAGTAAGTGTTGTGGGAAAAGGACATATTCACTCTGTATACTAGCAACTTTTTCAAGGACTTTTGTAGGACTCACAACTTTGACTTTCAGCTATGTTATTTCTTTATTACAGCCATCACAAGAAGTAAATTGTGCTGGAACATGTTGCACTATAGGAAACATAGGGGAAAACTGTGTTGGAATAGGAGAAAAATGTGTTGAAAAGGAGAAAAATCTGTTGAAATTGATGAAAAATTTGCTGTTATAGGCGAAAAGGAGGAAAATTCTGCATTAGAGAAAAGGAGAAAACTTTATGAAAAAAAGAGGAAAATCATCAGTTTTTTGAGAAAAGACATGTGGGAAATTTTACTCACACAAGCCTACACAAGCACAGAGACGGCCCATTCTTAAAAGAGTGCTTGGATGAATGAGCCTGCAAACGACTTTTTGTCATTGAGCTTTTGTACACAAGCACTCACTGACAAAAACTAAAGCATTTGTGTAGGGGGTACAAGTGGAAGGATTGGTAATCAATGCCAGGGAGACATCAAGAGGGGTCTTGATGCCCCCCCTCAAGGTCTGATTTTAGTACAATCATGCAAAAAAACATACGTTTTACCTTTAACCCTATGAGTGCCAAATGGTATACAACAAATTGTACTGCAATACGTTGCGCACCCCTCTAACCCTCATAGGGTTAGAATAGTACAATTTAGGAAGAATACTTTTTTAGCACAAAGGGACAACATATTTTGGTACATTATCCCTTTAATAACAGTGTGAGGGCAGCATGTATCGAAGGAAAGGCCATGATATGTCGGATATGAAGTGTGAGGGCAGCATTTGTCAAATGAAAGGGGCATGACATGGAAGCAGCATTTGTCAAATTTGAACTGTGAGGCAGCACGCTGAATATACATATTGTGTGTGGGGGGGCATCACCATTGTGTGTTAGCCCACATATACTGACTGACACCCCCAGCCTTCTTCTCTTGCACTGGCAGTGCCCATGGGGATTTGTGGCTAGCAGGAGGCAAGTGGAAAAGGCTGGAGAGGGTCAGACAGTGCACATAGGGATCTGTGGATACCAGTGGGCAAGGTAACATGGCTGGGGGGCAAGTGGTAGCTGCAAATCCCCATGAATGCTGCCTGACTCCAAGCCTTGTTCCCTTGGGAGTGTACAACATGTATGAAATAAATATTATACAGAACTCAGTGGATAATTGTGTAGTGCTTGGTGTACTTTTTTAACCCTTTGAGTGTCACAGGGGTGAGCAATGCACATCCCTATGGCACTCAAAGGGATAAGCGAGTAATGCTATCCATGGTGCTGAAAGCATTCTCTCCACTCCCCTACTGGGACAGCAAAGAGAATGTTCTTAGACTTCAGGATTGTTGTAGTGCTGGTGATATGTAGACGAGGGCATCCCTTCCACATCGACAGCAGTTCGACAATCCTGTATGCTAAAAAGGACCTTCTCCTCCCCTCCTCTTGCATCCCTAAATTTTAGTGAATGTGTCGATGTGTGTGAACATCGAAATGTTGAAGTGCTTTGAACACAGTGACAAAATAATTTTGCCACAGCATCAACCTTTAGTGAATCTCCCCCATGACATTTATGTGAAGCATATTAAAGCCAAACCTCCACCAAAGAAATCAGGCACCACTGTTGCTGTACCCATTGTCACTCCCCAAAGGCAACAAGAGGCGAGGCGGAAATCAAAGAGGAGTTAAAATAGATAAACTCAGCCAGAGCCTGAAAGTTCAATGGCGAGCAAAACACCTGGCTCGTCATCACTTCCTTTCTCTAGGGTTTGGGTGCCGAAAGCTGCAGCTACATCTTATGGCAATCCACATTGTTCATAGTTACCTCCCCCACCAGCTGGTAGTCATTCTGTAGATGTCAGGATGTGGCAGCTCATGTCCACCCATTGCACACTTTGTGGTGCGATGACCACACATGGTAATGTTGTGGAGGATAATTGCAACCAGAGCATCAAGCGGCATCTGAGGAGATTCCATCCTGCAGAATATGCTAAGCTGGTGGCAGGGAGAGTTCATCATTATTAATAAAACTGCAACTAGTCACGTGTCCTTAGGGGTGAGAGGACAAGGGGCATAGTGAAAGCAGCAGTATTTCTGCTGGGAAGATTCCACATTGCAGACCTAAGTGTCATGGTGTTTTTTACAGTTATGCCAGTTGTTTGCCAAGTATCCAACCATCCACCACTGAGGAATGAGGAATTCCATCAACCAGCCATTGACAGGAGGCAAAATCCACCTACTAGCAATGGTGGCCACCATCCATCTATTAGCAACAAGGCCCACAATCTAGCTATGAACAATGGGGGCCACCAATCAGCAATGGGTCCTCCCACACAAACAACATAACAAGGGAGATGGATGCAGCACTATGGCCCATATGCTGCCTCACCACCACAAGCTCAATGCCTCCACCATAACATGCAGGCAGCAGTCACAATGGCCAACATATGAGCCCTGGTCACGGAATATGCACTGTGGCCATGTGAGAGACACCCAAAGACAACAGCCACCATCAAGATACAGGTTACCCGCCATGAAATAAGATAAGTTGTGGGATATTTGATGGACAAATTGAATAAGTGTAAGGGAAGAATTAAAAACAAAAGCCTTTTTTCTATCCCTTTGAAGTTGCACAAGTCATTGATTGGAGTCTGTGTCTGTGGTGGTTGTGTTTTTGGTTGTGTTTGCTGGTGTTAGCGCTTGTTTCTGCACTTTTCTCCCAGGTCCTGTTTTGCTTTCTAGCGTGTGCTTCCCAGTTAACATTCTCCATCATGACGCACCACATTCTTCAATGTTGAGCTGATGTCATCTGGCCAAGACTATTATTTGTGCACTTCCTTCTCTCAGAGCTTAGTTGCCAGTGTCTTGTGGCTTGCAATATAGTTCCTATCCTTTGTCTCTTTGGCATTTGATCGTTGACTTTCAATGTACCATGTTCTTTGCTGTCTGCTGACTTTGGCCTGATTTGACTACCTCTTCTTGGATTACCCTTTGGATACCATGCTTCTGGATGCCTCAAGTAGGTTCATTACCAGCCTACCTCAAGTAGCATCTATATCACCTATCTCAAGTAGGTTCACTATCAGCCTAAGTGAAGTAGCATCTATTTCACGTACCTCAAGTAGGTTTATTATCAGCCTTCCCGACGGAAAATCTATATCATCTACCTCAAGTAGGTTCTACATCATTAACTTAAGTGGGATTCCCTATTTTAAGTGCTTCTTTCACTTTACCTTGCATCTGAGGATCTACCTCAGTCCTCTCCAAGTGACTACCTTGGAGATTTGGAATGGATTGTAATTGGTGGCTTTCTGCTACATAAACCAAGGAAAGTGAATTCTGTAAGCTGTGAGCTAAAATTGGCTAAGTTGCAGGATATTTGTTGGAAAAATACAAAGTCTATTTCCTGTGTTCTGTTAGTATGGTAAGGTAGGGGTTAAAAACAAAAGCCTTTTTCTCCTCCAATGGCAATTTTACAAGTGATTGATTGTAGTCTGTGTATCTTAGGCAATGTGTGAGTGCAGCAGTGTGGCAAGTACTAGGAATTCAAATAGCAGGGAATTCAAATACAGGCTGTAACCGACTCTGCAGCTGGTTTGTCATGGACACTGACCTCTTTCCCAGAAATGGTCACTGGGCTCCATTGAGCCAATCAGCATTTGTTTTGGGCAGCCATCAGTTCCCTGTGTGATGGACATTTTGTTCAGCTTATGAGAGGAGTGAATCCACCCTGGAAACTTTTGGAACAGGAAGGATGGGTCACAGCTGAGCAGGAGAATGAAAGAGCAGTAACAGTACACTGCTCTCCCTGCAGACAGGCCTAGGATTAGCCTGCTGTTTCTAGAGTGTGCACTGCTGATGTCCAAGCAGTGCACTGAAGTAAAAGTGTCAGTGTGCAGAGCATTCAGCAAGCTGCTGCACTGTATAGTATCCTGAGTAAGTCTGAAGATGCTGCAAGTACCCATAGTGCTACTGAGCCCTGCAGAGTGCTCTAGGTTCCAGTCCTGTATCTAGAGTTACAGCACCAGTGAGGTGAGACTGAAACCAGAGCTGCAGAGAGAAATCTATGTGTGAAGACAGCATCAGTTCCAGCCAAGAGAATAAAGGGGCATCATTCCAGTGCTGTCTGAAAACACTAAAGAGAGGTACCTTATTAAACTGTATACCAGCATCCATACATTTTTCCCCGGGTACACTAGCTGCATTAATGGCCTCAAGAGTGCATGGACACAGGGAGCAGCTGGGTGGGGAAAGCACCTATATTTGGGAGGGAGAGCTGGGTTTTACTAGTTAGTTACTGTGTTCCATCTATATACTCTCTGGACTGTGCACCCGCTACTTGAACTGCATAGCTGCATACTTCATGACACCAGTTTATGTGTTACATGGTTATTTTAATATACTTGCTGTTTGAATCTGTATTGTGTATTTTTTGTGCAAGGGGCCATTCTAGTGAGAATCACTGAGTGGAGACACTGTGCAAAAGAAGAAGATGACCATCTCTCGCAGTAATCACAGAGACTCTGTTTTTCTGTTACCAGTGTCATTGAAAGATGTAACTGCCATGCATGCTTGTCTGATGGCAGAGCAAGGGAAATGGTTACAAATGGAGGCACTGCTGAGATAATTTGGGACATTAGCGGAACTGTTGGTGGAATTTCATAACCCAGTTCCTTGGAAGTTCGTCAGTGGGCCCCGTGGAAAGCTATTCCACCTAGCCAAGCTATGGATATATGCAATATACCACTACAATTAGAAAGAAAAGATTTTGATGGTGCCATTAGACAGATCCGAGGACTGTAGCATTTCCATCTAGTTCAGACCAGATGGCAAGATTAGCTGTGGTTCTAGTGTAAGGCTATAGGCCTCTGAACAAAGATGGCCGTAGGTGTGTACTATTGCTATGGGCACGTATGCCTGGTAGTCCCTTTATTTTATGCTTATGAGGAGAGTGAAGATGAGGGAGAAGTCAGTGATGGAGCCTGACAATGTTTTCTGCCCTGTTTCTGACTCTGAAATTCATAGTGACAGCGAAAGTGAAAATTGCAGTGAGACTGTGAGGAGACATCTCAAACTGTCCACTGGGGGCGGGTCTCCTAGGAAATCCCATTCTTCTCCTAATGTACAGAGGGAGTACCCTCAACTATTTCTGGTATTCTGCCTGTGCCTTCAGGTAAGGAGGATTTCAATGTCTGGAAAAGCAATGTGGGCCAGATGCTGGAAGAATGGACCTGTGTTGAGGACGTCAACTGGTTGATTGAAGGTTTGAAACCTTCAGCATTAGAGTTAGTGAGACACCACCTCTTGCTCTGCCCTGATTCAATCGTCCCTGATCTTATTGGAGTGTTGAATGACTCTTATGGA
Organism: Rhinophrynus dorsalis; assembly: GCA_037306005.1. Classification (NCBI taxonomy): domain Eukaryota; kingdom Metazoa; phylum Chordata; class Amphibia; order Anura; family Rhinophrynidae; genus Rhinophrynus; species Rhinophrynus dorsalis. The sequence goes on from CM074721.1 coordinate 123,240,252, forward strand.
GATATAGTAACATAGTAAATTAGGTTGAATAAAGACACAAGTCCATCAAGTTAAACCTTTGACTCATACCCCAGTGACTGAGAATTTTATGGCTTTCCTGCTACCAAATAAGTTAGTCTTTATCAGACCTTCCTGATCTGCCTATTAATAAACAGTATAACTCTTTATGTTCCCTTTTGAAAGAAATGTATCTAATCTTCTCTTAAATGTATCCATTGTATCTGCCATAACCACCTCTTTGGGCAAGGAATTCCACAATTTAACAGACCTTACTGTAAAAAATAACCCTTCCTCTGCTGAAGTCTAAACCTCCTTTCCTCTAATCTAAAGGGGGTATCCCCTGGTCACCTGATCAGGCCTTGAAATAAATAGCTCACCACAGAGATCCTTGTATTGATCTCTTATATACTTGAACAATGTAATAAGACCTCCTCTTAGTCATCTTTTCTCCAGAGTAAATAAACTGTTTGTCTAGTAATTTTGTTGGTATTCGCTGTACCCTCTGGTTCTAGTATATCCTTTTTCAGAAAAGGTGCCCAAAATTGCATTCCATACTCAAGGTGAGGTCTTACCAATGATTTGTACAATGGCAAAATAATGTTATCCACTCTTGCTTCACTACCTCTTTTTATGCAAGACAGGATTTTGTTTGCCTTTACTACTACTGTTTGACACTGGTCACTGTTTCCAAATTTGTAGTTGACAAGGATACCCAGGTCTTTCTCTAGCAATGAGTCCCCTAAAATGATTCCATTAAGTTTATAAGTAGCCTTGGAATTATTTCCTCTCAAATGCATGACTTTACACTTCATATTCCATTTGTTTGCCCAATCTGACATTGTATGTAAGTCCCTCTGTAGAGAGAAAATATCCTGTTCTGAATTAATGACCTTGCATAATTTAGTATCATCTGCAAATATAGATATTTTCCTTTCTAGATCTATTTCCATGTCATTTATAAACATGTTAAAAGCAGCGGACCTAATACTGAACCCTGAGGTACTTCACTGTCCACTTTAACTGCATTAGAGAATTGTCATTTACAACCACACACTGTTGCCTATCCTTCATCCAGTTTTGGGAGTGACCAGGCCTATTTTAAAGAACAGATTGTAATTCCTCAGTTAGACACTGGAAAGGTGTACCCTATGAATGTGGAAGCCTTGGTGTGTCCAAATCCAAACGCCAGAGGGGTATGCACTCAAAGGGTTATACTCGGGACAAATAATCTAATGGTATGGAATGTGTTTCAAGCTTACCTGAGTGAAGTAGGGGATGTCTTCATGAACAGGATGGTACAGTTAGAGCCAGCCCTCAGGCAAGAATATCATAACTTAGCCCTTACTCTTTAGGCTTGAGAAATTAAATCTATCACAGCTGTTGCAGTTATGGCAGAAGGGATGTTTTCTGGGGACAGTTAGTTCTGCCTGGAATCGCTCCCTGAAAAAAACTCAATTGAGGATTGAATCAGAAAACTGACATGTTTATAGTGATTGTCTAAAATCGATCCGCCAGTGATGTCCAAACTGATCATTGCCAGCAGCTGGGAGTCACTCACCTTATTATGGAGTTAACCGGTCTCTCCGTTCTGACAGTCAACCGTGATGGAAGGCTCTCAAAAGAACTGAAGTTTAACCTGGAAGAATCAAATCTATCTCCAGAATGAACAGAAAGGATGTTCATAGATCTTAAGTCCCAGGGATGAGTCTTCTGTACTGGAGATATGGACATGGGCTGAGCTAAACGTGCCCAGCATAGTATTAGACTGAGTGATCCTACACCCTTCAGTGAAAGGTCTCGGTGAATAGCTCCTCGGGATGTTGAGCATGTAAGGAAAATACTTCAAGAAAAGGAGGGGTTTGGAATTAATCATGAGTTCATAAGTCCATATGCCTACCCCATAGTCGTGTTGAGGAAAAGAAAGGTTCAGTGCACCTGTGCATTAGATTATCTCACATTGAACAAGAGAACTATCCCTGATCAGTATACCCGGCAGAGAATAGAAGATCTCCTGAATGTCTTAAATGGAAGCAAGTGGTTTAGTGTCTTGGATCTCCGATCTGGTTACTGTCAAGTACCCATGAAAAAAAGCAGATCAGGAGAAGGCTGCATTCAATTGTCCCTTAGAGTTTTTGCAGTTTACTTGCATGCCACAAGATGTAACTGAAGCACCAGCCACTTTCCAATGACTAATGGAGAAGAGCCTAGGAGAGTCCTCTGGAGTGCATGGTCTATTTAGATATAATTGTGTTTGGGAAGACCCCTGAAGAGCATAAAACCTGACTGCTGAAGGTATTAGACCATTTATAGGCTGAAGGTCTCAATTTGTCACTGGACAAGTGTCAATTTGCACAGAATTCCATGACATATGTTGGACACATTTTATCAGCTGAAGGAGTAGCCACAGACCTGGACAAAACTGAGGTGGCTGTTAACTGGCCCAGGCTAAGTAACATCGAGGAGTTGCTCTCATCCTTGGGGTCCTGTGGCTATAGAGACGCTTTGTGGAAGCCTACTCTAAGATAGTTTGAAGTCTTCATGATCTCCTGGAAATGGAGCCTGGAAAGGAAAAGACAGAAGACTCCTCATCCTAAGAGCCCTACTGGAGAGAAGTGTAAATGAGAGAAGTGCAAATGAGTAAATGGGATTAGAGAAGGGGCATCTGGGTGGAGAGGGGAGAATGGGCTAGTTCATCTAATAAGGAGATGCCAATATTACAGCCTCATAAAAAGTGAATACATATTTTAAAGAATGCAATTTTTCAGAATGGTAGTAAAATAAATTGTATGCATGTAAATCCTTGTACTCTGGCTTTTAAGATAGGATAACTTGAACTGATTGCAGTGTATGAGCAGTATGATCAATTGATGTGTCTGAAACCTGATCAGATGATTCATATGACTTAGCAGTCAATGTAGAGGGTTATTTATTTCCTTTTTACGACGGTTAATAAAAGGGGAGGGGGTATGTCTATATGTAAAGCATATTTTTTCACTGATGTTATATGTAAAGCATGTCATAAAACCTACTATAAGGGATATAAGGGAATATATTAATGAAGGGTCCAGTGAGAATATACAGGCACTGTGGGTTGAAATACACTGGGTGCATACATACTAGAAAGTTGTTAATGGGGATTTGCTACAAGACACATAATATTGTGGAGTTGAAGAAGCCCAAGTGTTACTGTAAATGGAAAAGGTTTTCAATTGACTGGAGAACTATAACTTCCAACTCAACAAAGGGCAAGGATGGTTAATGACACTTTCATGTCTCAAGGTCAACTAGAAAAGAGGCCTTGTTGGACCTAGTGCTCTGAAACAATTCTGACATAATAAACCATATACAGGTAAGGGAACATTTAGGCAACAGTGACCAAAATATGGTATCCTTTGAAATTTGTTATAAGACACCGAATAGCAAGGGTTTAACCAAAACATACAATTTTAAAAAGGATAATTTCACAAGGCTAAAAGCAGTATTAAAGGACACTTAGTGGGATGTAATCTTCAAAGATAAAAATGACCCCAAAAAAATTTATTTTTTTTAAAAATGTTCTTGGTAAATTGGCAGATGACATTTAATGTAGATAAATTTAAGGTTATGCATTTGGCCTGTAGAAAGAAACATGCTACATATATACTAAATGGGAAACAACTTGCGGAATCATCATTAGTGAAAGATTTAGGTGACAGAGTCACTCGGCTGCTGCAAGAGCAAATAGGGTACTATCCTGTATGAAAAGATATATAGATGCACAGGATGCAAATATAATTCTACCTCTAAGAGAAGCAAAGAGGTGATATTATTACATTTACAAATACATTCAAGTTCAATACAAAGAACTCCCAACAAACTAGTCAAAAACAGCTGAGCAAAGAACAAGTGGTCATCCATTAAGATTTGTGGAAAGGCACTTTCAACTGAAACAAAGGCAAGGATTTTTATAGTATGGCCAGTAGAGTTATGGAATTCTTTACCTTGGGATGCTGTGCTTGCAGCTATTGTAATAGCTTTAAAAAAAGTAATGGATACCTATCTTGCAATACTGAGAATTATGACGGTTGGTTTAAAGCAGATAGGGTGTTGATTCAGGGAAATATATGACTGCCATTTGGAGTCAGGAAGGACATTTTTTGTATCCACTTGGGATTTAATTGGAAATGGCTTCATTGGGTTTTTTTTTTTACTTTCTCTCCATAAACAGTGGTGATATGGCATGGGCTGAACTTGATGGACGCATGTCTTTTTTCAAAAATATAATGAGCAAAGGTATTGTCTGCGCATTGAATCCTGACTTTTAAATAACCTATGATTTACTGTAAATAAAACAGTGTGGATTTAGTTGCATGTTTCTGGCCAAAGGCATCCTGATGAAGGGGTAGCACATATCCCAAAACTTGTTGATTGTTATAAAGGAGCAGTACTTATTTTCTGTGTGGGATCATTCAAGCAATCAAGGAGGACTCTGGTGGACAGGGACTGGCATCTCCTGGAATTTGGACTTATTCGATCTACATTATTTATTATGAGCCAATAAACAAGGGGACTTCTGGTGAGCTGAATGCATTAACAATATTTACATTCCTATGTAACAAGAATCCATCTTGTAAGATTTCTACTTGTGGGGGGGATTTCTTTAAAGTGCCCTGGGAAGCACCAGTACCTTGCCCCCATATCTTAACACCAGTCGTCTTTATTGTATATGCATAGTCCTTCCTAGCCCAGTCCCTACACATACCACTCCTGAGTTAAATTTACTACTGATATAGCTCATAATACATGTTCTGTATTATATTCCCCCACATCTCATATATTATATGCATCCCAGTGGTACAGATACTACTTATTAGCTACTATCAGTATTGTATATATATTTTTATTTAATTTTTTTCTGTTACTTTGTTTTAGTTTGGGAATCTACTTTTATTCTACCATATACCATTGTGAGGCATATATCTGAGGGGTTATACCTACATCTTTTAATGTATATCATTTGCATTTATTTATGATTTTATTGACTGTTTTTTTCTCTTTTTTTATGGACTTACTATAAATAACATAGCATGGATTTAGTTGCATATTTTTGGCCAAAGGCATGATAAGCCCGCCTGCCTTGTCAAGGCACCCCAGATTCAGATATGTCTTTTTTCAACCTCATCAAATATGTTACCCATACACCAGAGAAGCATAGAGTGGTGGAGCCTCTTCGTGAGAACATTATTGATGTGGGCAGCCCAGATCTTGCTCCCTACACTCAGGTGCATGTTACCTCCACCACTGCAGCAGCAGAGTACACAGACAGCTCCAGATGCAGCAGGCACAGTTCCAGCAGGATATGCATAATCATCAGAGGAATCCACACCACCACATGATGATGACAGTGGAACATAAAAAATATAATTTAACATGCAATACATACAAAACCAGAGGAGGCTTTTGAGGGATGCACAGAGGTTCCACAGGTGATGTCTGCAAATCATGGAGGGTTTTGTTCCCAACCTAATCAGAATTGCATCACAATATATCCACATGAATACCAGGGCCCAACAAATTGGAACTGCATTGGTGAACATGATGGACCAGATGCTTGAGGAGTTCAGGGAGATTGCAGAGGATCCTTGCAGGGAGGGACTCTAACAGATCAGCAGCACCCTCATCTGCCACAGTGACTTAATCACAAAACCTGCTACAAAGAGGGCAAAGAAAATGTTCCTTTTTCCCCTTGAAAAAAAAAGACATGAGAACATGTATCTGTCATGTCCTTGCTGCTGGATAAAACCTCACTTGATCAACAAGATCTGTGTGTTCCTTTACAATTTGTTCGCAGCATTGCATGGAATAGTTTTTTTCAATGCACTGCACATGGCAGTGTGCAAACATTGGCATTACTGACAGATTAGCCCTCATCTAATCAACTGAGGGCTGGGTAACAGGATTATGTAATCAAGCATGTGGAGTGGTGGTGTTGGAGGCTATTCCCGGTGTGCTCCATGTGTTAATGTTAAAATTGATTACCTTCCCAGCAACCATCCCCCAGAGAGATTTCCATTCTCAAAATCCTGGAAGAAGTATGAATGGCATAGGATCTAGGAGATGTGGCTGCTCTCAGGAAAGCATGCACACACGTGGGTGATCCTGAGGTCATCATCACAGACCATCTGTAAGCTGATGGAGTGGAAGTTCTTCCTGTTGATGTTCCTTGTGCGTTAGAGCTCTTATGAGCATATGTTTTCAGACAATGGCCCTCATCATGCTGGACAGACCTCCCTTCCTGTCCAAGTGATTCTTGTCCGAAGGATCCTGAATCTCTGTTGGCATCTTCCCCTCCTGCATTCAGACACAGGTTTCTCTGTTTGAAGGAGTGCCTGTGGCTGTGGGAGCCCCACTGAGCTGAGCACAACAGGTGAGGCAAGTTTAAGTTCACCTGCATCTGGAGATGGGCTCCTGAGTAGTGGTGGGACAGCACCTGAAAGCCGGTGCACACTTGCTTTGGCAGGATCCTGGGGCTCCATGGTGCCCATCTGGTGCTCTTGTGCACACTTTCACAAGAAAAGAAGGGGAAAACTGGAGCTGACAGGAACCCCCGTGGGTAGTACTGGGGGCATGAATGAGATGGTGCTGGTTTTACATGTGGTGTGCAGTATGCTAATCACTGGGAGAGAACCATGGTAAGACAAAAACCTGAGGTCAGGGCTGGAGGAATACTTTTGCAAATGTGTCGCAAGCTTGGTCAGATTAACTAAGCAACAGCTATCAGGAAGATGGGATATTGCTGCAAGACTTGCCAAATGGGAAAACCAGATAAAGATAGGTTAGTTGATACAGCCTGCATGGACCAATGGGAGGATGATGTTTGTCCAGGTGAGGATGTCACATTTTGCACACTGCTTTTACCACATTGTTAGTCCACTTGCTGTTGTTACCTGTCTTTCTCAAGGGCAGAACGTGACATGGCACATCTTTGTTGATGAATGGGTATCCTTATCAGGTTACACAATGGAACATTCATCCAGTGTATTGTAGGGTAAGATGGATGCCTCAGGAATCAGGGTTTTGGGATGAAGGGCACAGAGCAGGTTATTCTGTTTGTTTCCTATGCAGCAGACACCCCTCATGTGCTCTGTGGTTTGGGAGGGCTCATGTAAGCTCTGCCTGTGTTGTAGAAGTCTTGAGACTCCTTTAACCCTTTGAGTGCCAGAGTGGTACTGAATGCATTGCTTTGCAATGCATTTCGTACCACTCTGGCACTCAAAGGGTTAAATGGATGTATCAGGGCATTTGTGTGTTTGATTTTTGAGTTGGTACTGTGGAGATGGCGGTGGACTCATGAGTGTGTTTTGCGCAATCTTCTATTCTGTAGCTGTGGATTTTAGGATGCATTGGTCAGTGTAGAAGTGTTTTTTTGAAGGCACATATTTACAGGCAGAGTATGTACCCCCTTAACGAGCATTAGCAGTATCCGCTTAGAGTTACAACAAATGGATGATGCTGTCCCATTGATTTCAATGGGAGGAAAATGAATGGACATTGTGAGAAATTAACTAATTCATGACTAAAAAACTGCCATCACCAATTTGATTGCTACTACAAGTCTGTGAAGATGTGTCCTTTTTGCCCTTTATACTCCACATTTAATCACATTCTAAATACTACCTCCTTCACAATATATCTCAAATCTTTGATTTGTATCAAGGTTTGATCTTATTCTAGGATTTCTGAGACAGCATAATCTTTTCTATTTGCAGTCTTTAGAGATTAACACATTTATTTTTGATTACAACTGATTTCTAGAGCAATTCAGATAATATAGTGTTGCAAATACTCTAAACAGTGTGCAGATCCATTTGATATAATATATTGTTTACACAAAAGAGTGCAAGTATCATTTCAGTATTTGACTACCTTTAAATGAACACAATTCCATTAGTTTCCGAATATGTGATATGTAAAATCCTAGTTTCCATAGTATTCATGTTTTTTTTTAATAAAGAAACCATTGCTATAAAATAGTTTATTTGGGTACAGTTTGTTTTTATGCTGTAGAAAATTGTATGGTTTGCACTGCTGTTTTTTTCATGCCGTGCTAAATTATATGGTTTGTTTTGCAGCAATACCAGGTAAAGTATATTTGTAAGGTTCATTTTGTCCTAGTAAACAAAAAGTAAAGTACTTTTGGCTAAGTTCATGAGTTATTATTGATCTGCTGGGTATATTGTACCTCCTGTCTTCTGAATACAAAAGAGCACTCAAGAGACAAATTATTTTAGTCTTTAACAAGTAGGAATGTACATCATTTTCAGCAGAATTTAAAGATCTTGTAAAATTGACATATTTCCTAGAAGAGACCATATTAAATGTTTGAGTTCCAGGTATCGAGTGCATTGCAAAGCAATGCATTGGATAGCCTTCTGTCACTCAAACAGTTAATAGTCATTACATCAAGCAAGAGGAAGTAGATTGAATTTAAGAGTGCAACTTTAAGGTCCTCATTCAGCAAGAGGAATAATTCTGGGGCAATCCAGCTGTACCATTGGGGAGAGATTACATTGTCCATTGATTTACATCAAGTCTCTAGCTCCGCCAGTGCGCTTCTTCCCAATGCATTGGCGACCATTCTGTCATTCAAGGGGTTAAAAGCGCATTGAAATCCATTGGAATTTTAGGAAACGTTTTTCATCTTTACTTTCCAAAATTGAGCCTTATGGGTTTTTATGAAATATTTCCTTTTACTTTTAGTCTAGTGATCATCTTCTTTCACTCGTTCTCTTCTATCATTCAGGCTATATATATTAATGTCTTGTATATATTTCCTCATACATTTTGTTATTTACCGAAAAAAGACCTGGGCCTAGTAAAGGTCAATGCTGTGGCAATATGATCTTGTCCAAAAACTTGACATTTTGATCTACACACAAATGGACATCTTCACTAAAATTGTTGGATGCAAGGGGAAGGGTGGAAAAGGTCCCTATCACATAAAGGATTGTCAAAGTGCTGTCAGTGTGGAAGGGATTTCCTCCCTTCACACACTGCCAACACTACGACAATTCTGAAGTTGAAAAGCATTCTCTCTGTTTGCCTAATTGGCCAGTAAGGGAGTAAACAGAATGCTTTTAGCACCATGGACAGCATTGAATGCTATAGGGATGTGCATTGCTCACCCCTGTGGCACTCAAAGTGTTAAAATAAAAAATTAACACACAAAGCACTACACAATTATCCCCTTACCTATGTATCATATATTATACATGTTGTGCACTCACAAGGGAATAAGAGTCACGCAGCATCTATGGTGATTTGTGGCTACCACTTGTCCCCCAGCCTTGTTCCCTTGCTCAATGGTAGCCATAGAACCCCATATACACTGCTTGGCCTCCACACTTGTTCCTTGACCACTGATAACCACAGATCCCCATATACACTGTCTGACCCTCTCCAGCCTTTTCCCTTGCCCTTGCAGTTGCCATGGGGATTTGTGGCTAGCAGTGGGGGTATCAGATGGTGTATATGGGGCTAACACACAATGGTGTTGTTCTCCATGCTGAATAAAATGTCAGAAATCCTACATAGAGTACCCCCTGTTGACATATTAACCCCCCCTTAGTAATTTGACATATAGTGCTCCCATCCGACATACTAACTTTCTGCATTTGTATTCCGACATATAGTGCTCCCATCCGACATTCTTCTTTCTCCAATTTAATTCAACATACGCTACCCTACTTGTATATGTATTTCATACTTAAAGGGATAGTAATACTTAAAATGTAAAAAAAAATATGTTGTAATTTTTTAGGTGCAATATCACAGTGGCCTGAAATTGTACAGTGGCGCTGTTGCTACACCATCCTATTGAGATTTATCGTCCCAGGACCAGAGCTGTCCATAGGATGGTGTAGCGACAGCACAACTGTACATTCAGGCCAATGTGATATTGCACCTAAAAAATTCAACTTTGAGCTGTAATAACTTTTGATTAAAACACCTTTCAACAGTGGGAGTACCCTTGTTTTATTCAGGGGGATAAACCCTACAGCATATATTTTTTTACATTTTAAGTATTACTATCCCTTTAATCCTTTGAGACCCAGAGACACACTGCATTTTATGAACGAGTAAGTAGTAATTTGGGCAAGGGAATTGCTGTTGATGTAGTATACTTGGATTTTGCAAAAGCCTTTGATACAGTGCCTCACAACAGGTTAGTGCATAAATTAAAATGCTTCAGTTTGGGCAGTATTATCTGTACATGGATTGAGAACTGGTTAAACGATAGATGGCAGAGAGTTGTTGTAAATTGACCCTATTCAAATTGGTCTAAAGTAATAAGTGGGGTGCCACAGGGTTCAGTCCTGGGCCCAGTGCTTTTTAATTTGTTTATTAATCCCTTAATGACCCTTGACGGTCATAGTACGTCATGGGTCGATCTGACTGAGTTCTGGGCTCCCCCCGTGGCTGCACGCCGTTCGGGGAGTCCGGAATTGGAAAAATAAAAAAAAAAGCTCCACGGTCCTTAACTCACGTCACCGCGCCGATCGGCTGGTCGTTAAAGGGTTAAAGATCTAGAAGTGGGAATTGAAAATAGCATCTCAGTCTTTGCTGATGACACTAAGCTATGTAAGGAAATATGTACAGAGCTGGATGTTTTTTCTCTGCAGAAGGATTTAGATAAACTGAGTGAATGGGAAGAAAAGTGGCAGATGTCATTTAAATGATAAATGTAAGGTTATGCATTTGGGCTGTAGAAACAAATTTGCTACATATATTCTAAATGGAAAAAAACTTGGGAAATCTTCATTAGCGAGAGATTTAGGAGCACTGATAGACGATAGACAGCAGTGTGCAGAGTCACTAAGCTGCTGCAAGAGCAAATAGGATACTAGCCTGCATAGAAAGAGGTGCAGAAGCAAGGGATGCTAATATTATCCTACCTCTGTATAAATCCTTGGTTAGGCCTTATTTAGAATTTGGAGTACAATTTTGGGCACCAATTCTTAAAAAAGACATTTTTAAACTGGAAAAGGTGCAGAGACATGCAAAAAAACTGATAAAGGGATTGGAGGATCTGAATTATAAAGAGAGACTAGCCAAACTGGGTTTGTTTACATTAGAGAAGAGATGTCTAAGGGGTGATTTGATTATCATTTACAAATACATTCAAGGTCAATACAAAGAACTATTTACACAAAGAGCTGAGCTAAGAACAAGAGGTCATCCATTAAGACTAGCGGAAAGGTGCTTTTGACTAAAACAAAGGCAGGGATTCTTTACAGTAAGGGTGGTAAAGCTATGGAATTCTTTGCCTCGGGATGTTGTGCTTGGAGATAATGCAACTGCTTTCAAAAAAGCAATGGATGCCTATCTAGCACAGAAAAATATTGAACATTATGACAGATGGCTTCTAAGCAGATATGATGTTGATCTGGGGAATTATCCTACTGCCATTTCGAGTCAGGAAGAATTTTTTTCCCCCCAACTTGGGGCGAGATTGGAAACGGCTCCAGAGGTCTTTTTTTTGACCTCCTCTGGATCAACAGGGATGTTTTTGGCATGGGCTGGACTTGATGGACACGTCTTTTTTCAGCCTCTTCAACCATGTTACTCTGTTACTATGTTTGCTACCCTCTGGTACGCAAAGGGTTAATAGGCAAGATATGCGTAATTAATTTTATTTTACTTGTTATTAAAAAAAATACAGATCAGACCTTGAGGGGGCTTCGGAACCCCTCCTGATACCCCCCCGCCCCCCAGCATTGATCACCTATCCAGTAGGATAGGTGATCAATGCAGGTGACAATGCCGGCATTTTAGTAAAGAGCATATAACATGTGTTTATCCTATATTTTATGCACTTTATTACACATATATACATTTCAGCTATTAAGCTGGCTGGAGAAAAGTGCTAGTAGTGAACCCTGTCACCAGGTTCATTAACGATTGTGATTGATTCATTCATGAAAGCACATCACTGTGCTTCTCATGAATGAAGCCGGTGACAGGTTTCACTCCTAAAACTTGTACTCCAGCCAGCATAATAGCGGCTGGAGTAATATGAAAGGAAGGCAGCAAATGACTTCTTTGTCACCCGCATTGATCACCTATTCTACTGGATAGGTATCACGGTGCCCATGATTCTGCCTCAGCGACATTCTTACTTCCGGGTTTGCTTTGGCTGCTTCTTATTGGCTCTGGGTTTTCAACCCCTCCCAGGGCTTGCCTTTATATACAACCCCCTGTCACTATACCGGTGCCCTTTCGTGGTGTTCCTGACCAGACGTTTGTTGCTGTGTTGCTGTTCCGTGTATGATCCGGTTTTGTCTGACCTTGCTCCTGTCTTCATTACCCATATTGTTTATAACCCGGCTTGCCTGACTACGATCCAGTGACCGATTCTGCTACTACCGCCCTCTGTGTACCGAACCTGGCTTGGCTGACAACCATTCTCTGTGTACCAATCCCGGCTTGGCTGACTACCTGTAACGGTTTGTTTGACACACAGACACAGTAGGTTTGGATAAAACACAATTTTATTAAACAAATAAGATCACAATAACCCTCACAGATCCTGTAATATACACTTAATATAGTACAGCCACTAGACAGGTTATACAGAGGTTAGCCCACACAGGCCCAGTATAAGTAAAGAGTCCATAGAACAATATACTGACACAGGTCAGGCAGATCTTGTGTGAGTCCCAGTATATCAGTACTGCATGGGTTAATAACAGACAGAGAATGTTGACAGGCCCTTGTGTGGTAAGGCCTTTTAAGAAGCTCAAACAGAGGTGAGAGCTTTAATATGAGTAACGCCCAAGTTAATGGATACCAGACAATTGTGGACTGCCGTAACCGTAACGGAGGCTGAGTAACTTGAGCACTGCCGTAGCAGTAATGGAGACTAGGCAACGTGAACAATGCCGTAGCATTAATGGAGACTGAGTGACTTAAACACTGCCGTAGCAGTAACGGAGACCAGGCAACTTGAGTACTGCCATAGCAGTAACGGAGACTGAGCCACGTGAGCACTGCCGTAGCAGTAACGGAGACTAGGCAACTGGATACTGCCATAGCATTAATGGAGACTAAGCAACTGAGCCACTGCCATAGCAGTAACGGAGACTGAGCAATAGGGGCACTGCCGTAACAGTAGCGGAGACTGAGCCACTTGAGCACTGCCGTAGCAGTAATGGAGACTAGGCAACTGGACACTGCTGTAGCAGTAACGGAGACTTGAGCAAACTATGCACTGCCGTAGCAGTAACGGAATCTGGTCAGCGTGGGCACTGCCAAAGCAATAACAGAAAACTGAGCAACTCTCCCTGAGAGGCACCCAACCTGGAACGGTACGTAAGGCAGACCAATAGGAATGTCGCCGGGGTGACACGGAGGCAACCGAGACCAATCTGCACAGCTGTCCACAGTGAAAGACAAGCACTACCCCTAACCGGAGACCGGTCAGAGCGTGCAGAGGAGTTAACAGCCCAACCTGGCGGAATCACACAGAACAGGAACGTAGAACAATCCAAGTTGGTACACAGAGCAGGAACCTCAGCCAATCCAAGTTGGTACATGGAGCAGGAACGTCAGCCAATCCAAGTCGGTACACGGAGCAAGAATGTCAGCCAAGCCAGGTCGGTACACGGAGCAGGAACGTCAGCCAAGCCGGGTCAGTACACAGAGCAGGAATGTCAGCCAAGCCAGGTCGGTACCCAGGAGATGAGAAGCAGAATGGTCAGGCAGTCCGGGTTGGTGCACAGGCAGTAAACAAGATGCAGAGTAGTCAGGCAGGCCAGGTCGATACATTGAGAGCACACAATAATCGGGAACAAGCACTGGTACTGGAACACCACGAAAGGGCACCGGAGATGTGCCAGAACCCAGTATTTAAGGACAATACTGGGTGGGACAATCACAGTTCAGCCAATAGGTGTTAGGCAGGAGTGTAAACTGACAGAATGTCACCGAATAGCACGGGCACCGTGATACTACCACTCTCTGTATACAGATCCAGGCTTTGGCTGACTACCACTCTCTGTGTACTGATCCAGGCTTTGGCTGACTACCGCTCTCTGTGTACCGATTCTGGCTTTGGCTGACTACCGCTCTCTGTGTACCGTACCAGGCTTTGGTTGACTATCGCTCTCTGTGTCCGACCCAGGCATTGGCTACTCGCCTAGCGTCTGTTTACCGCTAGTGCATCTCATGTCTGATAGCCATTGCCTTACGATTGCCTGTCAGTCTGCACATATCCGTTGCCTTCAGTCACGCTACCTTACAGCCTGTGCCTCACTGCAGCCTCCGTTTGCACTACTATACAGCCTGTGCCTTATCAGTCACTAGTGGTTGCACTACCTGTCAGTCTGCACATATCCGTTGCCTCCGGTTGCGCTACCATACAGCCTGTGTCTCGCTGCAGCCTCCATTTGCACTACTATACAACCTGTTCCTTAGCGGTCACTAGTGGTTGCACTACCTGTCAGTCTGCACATATCCGTTGTCTCTGTGTCACGGTTTATTATGACTCTCAGACACAAGTTTTAAGTAAAAATCCATTTTATTGAAATAATAAATTGATAACGTAGGATGGCAAACACATACATACGGATACATACAGAATATAACAAGACAGAAGGCAGACTCTACCGGTCCTGTCAATATACCGGACAGGACAGTCTGAAGAAGCAGAATGTTAGGCTCTACCGGCCTTGCCAATACCGGGTAAGGCAACCTGCAGATGGAATAGCATAACGGTTCTACCGGCCTTACCAAATTACCGGGCAAGGCAGCCTCAAAAGATTCACAATGTAGGCTCTACCGGCCCTGCCACTACCGGGTAAGGCAACCTCAGATGGAATGTGGCAAAAGACAACAAGCGAGTTTGTATAGCCGCAAGGCTTTAGAGCAAACCAGCGTCCGCACGCTGGGACCAACACAGGACTGTATAGCCGATAGGCTTTGGAGCAAACCAGTGACCGCACACTGGTGTAACAAGCGAGTTTGTATAGCCGCAAGGCTTTGAAGCAAACCAGCGTCCGCACGCTGGGACCAACACAGGATTGTATAGCCGATAGGCTTTGGAGCAAACCAGCGACCGCACACTGGTGTAACAAGCGAGTTTGTATAGCCGCAAGTCTTTGGAGCAAACCAGCGTCCGCACGCTGGGACCAACACAGGATTGTATAGCCGATAGGCTTTGGAGCAAACCAGTGACCGCACACTGGTGTAACAAGCGAGTTTGTATAGCCGCAAGGCTTTGGAGCAAACCAGCGTCCGCACGCTGGGACCAACACAGGATTGTATAGCCGATAGGCTTTAGAGCAGACCAGTGATCGCACACTGGTGTAACAAGCGAGTTTTGTATAACCGCAAGGCTTAGGAGCAAACCAGCGTCCGCACGCGGGGACCAACACAGAATAGTATAGCCGATAGGCTTTGGAGCAAACCAGTGACCGCACACTGGAGTAACAAACAATGTCGCCGACGCGACCAGGCAGGAGGTCGCCAGGATACCGGAGACAGGCGATGAGATGACAGGAACCAGCAACGATCAGTCAGGTCAGGAAACAGCAGAGAAGAAGTACAGCAGGAACTGCAACACCAGAGACTAGGCCGGAACCAGGACTGGAACAACTCAGCAGGCAGGAAACACTGGAACAGTAGAGATCAGGAACTCAGGAACACATGAGATCAGGAACTCAGGAACACTGGAACAGAGGCCCAGCTATCACTGGCATAGTGATAGCAAGAAGATCAGAAACAACACGAAAGGGCACTCAAAGGGTGCCCAATCCAGGTTTAAATAGGCAATGAGAGGCGGGCTATCTGCAGACAGCCAATAGCAGCCCCCTACTGGTGACAGACAAGGAACTGCAGCAATCACGGGTACCGTGATAGTACCCCCCTCTCAAAGACCCCCTCTTCTAGAATAGGGTCTAGGTTTCTGTGGGTAATTGGCATGAAAGACCCTAGTTAGCCTAGGTGCATGAAGGTCCTTACTATCCACCCATGATCGATCCTCAGGACCATACCCTTTCCAATGTACCAGGTACTGTACCCTTCCTCTAAGCCTACGGGAATCAATAATGCTCTGAACCTCGTACTCCTCCTGGCCCTCGACCTCAACAGGTCCTGGCACCACAGGTGTGGTACTATAGCGATTGCAAACCAGAGGCTTAAGAAGGGACACATGGAACACATTATGGATACGCATGGATGCAGGTAGGTCTAGTGCATAGGAGACAGGGTTAATTTTACAAATAACTCTGTATGGACCAATAAACCGGGGAGCCAACTTATTAGACGGAACCTGCAGCTTGAGATTTCTGGAGGAAAGCCATACTCTATCCCCAACCTGAAAGGAAACCGCTGGAAGCCTTCTGCAATTAGCATGGCGCTGATGACGCTGAAATGACTGACCAAGTGCCCTCTGAACTTGTGCCCATGTGGAACGGAGTTGCTCGATATGCTCATCCAGAGCTGGAATCTGTTGCGTCTGAAATGAATCTGGAAGCAAACAGGGCTGGAACCCATAATTAATCAGAAACGGAGAGCTCCCAGATGAAGAATTGACCGCACAGTTCCTGGCGAACTCTGCCCAAGGCAACAAGTCGGACCAATTATCATGATGGTCAGTAACGAAACAACGGAGAAATTGTTCCAAGCCCTGATTAGCTCGTTCAGCGGCTCCATTGGTCTGGGGATGGTAGGCAGAGGAGAAGGACAGCTGTATGCCCATCTGGCAGACTAGATGGACCAGGTGGTCTTTTTCTGCCGTCAATCTTCTATGTTTCTATGTTTCTATGTTTATCTGTTGGCAAAATGCCCTCCTGCTGCCAATGTGCAGAATTCGATGGCATAGTCGCCCACTGTACGCCTGCCCTGATGTATCTCCATAAGGCGTTTGGCAGCAGAGGTGGTTCTACCAGGAGGCTCAAACACTCTTCGAAAGGATTGCACAAATTCTCTAAAGTTCTTAGTACAAGGTTTAGCATTCTCCCACAAGGGGTTAGCCCAAACCAAAGCTCTGCCAGTGAGCAATGATATCGTGAACCCCACTTTACTACGATCATTGGGAAATGCGTGTGCCGTCAATTCCATAAAGATTTCGAGTTGGTTGATGAACCCTCTGCAGAGACTAGGGTCACCATCATATCTTAGCAGCAAGGGTGCAGAAGCCGTTAACCCTTTAACAGTACCCCCTAGGGGTCTGGTATCACTTTCCGGTGTCTGACTTGGCGAGACCACCGGGCTAGAGCTAGATTTGTCAGCAAGTACCGTGCATTCAAGGATCGTTTGAATTGCAACTGCCAACTGATCCAAACGTTGCTCGTGCACATCCACCCTCCAATGGATATTCTGTGCGTTACCTTCACCTTTGCTGTCTGAGGTCATGGCCCTTTCGTACTGTCACGGTTTATTATGACTCTCAGACACAAGTTTTAGGTAAAAATCCATTTTATTGAAATAATAAATTGATAACGTAGGATGGCAAACACATACATACAGATACATACAGAATATAACAAGACAGAAGGCAGACTCTACCGGTCCTGTCAATATACCGGACAGGACAGTCTGAAGAAGCAGAATGTTAGGCTCTACCGGCCTTGCCAATACCGGGTAAGGCAACCTGCAGATGGAATAGCATAACGGTTCTACCGGCCTTACCAAATTACCGGGCAAGGCAGCCTCAAAAGATTCACAATGTAGGCTCTACCGGCCCTGCCACTACCGGGTAAGGCAACCTCAGATGGAATGTGGCAAAAGACAACAAGCGAGTTTGTATAGCCGCAAGGCTTTAGAGCAAACCAGCGTCCGCACGCTGGGACCAACACAGGACTATATAGCCGATAGGCTTTGGAGCAAACCAGTGACCGCATACTGGTGTAACAAGCGAGTTTTGTATAGCCGCAAGGCTTTGAAGCAAACCAGCGTCCGCACGCTGGGACCAACACAGGATTGTATAGCCGATAGGCTTTGGAGCAAACCAGCGACCGCACACTGGTGTAACAAGCGAGTTTGTATAGCCGCAAGTCTTTGGAGCAAACCAGCGTCCGCACGCTGGGACCAACACAGGATTGTATAGCCGATAGGCTTTGGAGCAAACCAGTGACCGCACACTGGTGTAACAAGCGAGTTTGTATAGCCGCAAGGCTTTGGAGCAAACCAGCGTCCGCACGCTGGGACCAACACAGGATTGTATAGCCGATAGGCTTTAGAGCAGACCAGTGACCGCACACTGGTGTAACAAGCGAGTTTTGTATAACCGCAAGGCTTAGGATCAAACCAGCGTCCGCACGCGGGGACCAGCACAGAATAGTATAGCCGATAGGCTTTGGAGCAAACCAGTGACCGCACACTAGAGTAACAAACAATGTCGCCGACGCGACCAGGCAGGATGTTGCCAGGATACCGGAGACAGGCGATGAGATGACAGGAACCAGCAACGATCAGTCAGGTCAGGAAACAGCAGAGAAGAAGTACAGCAGGAACTGCAACACCAGAGACTAGGCCGGAACCAGGACTGGAACAACTCAGCAGGCAGGAAACACTGGAACAGTAGAGATCAGGAACTCAGGAACACATGAGATCAGGAACTCAGGAACACTGGAACAGAGGCCCAGCTATCACTGGCATAGTGATAGCAAGAAGATCAGAAACAACACGAAAGGGCACTCAAAGGGTGCCCAATCCAGGTTTAAATAGGCAATGAGAGGCGGGCTATCTGCAGACAGCCAATAGAAGCCCCCTACTGGTGACAGACAAGGAACTGCAGCAATCACGGGCACCGTGATACTCTGGTTGCGCTACTATAAGGTCGGTGCCTCACTGTTACCTTCGGTTGCACTACCATACAGCCTTGCCTCAGTGGGTACTTGTGGTTGCACGACCTGTCCGTCTCAACCTATCAGTTGTCTCCGGATGCGTTGCTGTACTGCTGCACTCTCTATTGCCTCCGGGTGCATTATACTCAGTCTGCCTACTATCACCTCCGGTTGCGCTCCTTGCAGACTGTGCCTATTCCGGTTGTCTCCGGGCATCTCCTCCGTGTATTGATTTGAGCCATCATGTGGGCTGCCTTTACCTGGTTACAGGCAAGGCCAGTAGAGCCTATCCTGTCCCTAATCTATTGGGATGTCTGCCCTGCAGTACTTGCCTCTCCTAGGGCTTCTCCTGACCAGTAATGCTGAGGTTTTGTTCCAGTAATTTTTCTGCATTTCTGTATTTTGTACATATCTATTGTTATATACTCTGACCTGTGTCAGATTCAAAAGTGTTATCCTCTGTTTGGGACTGGACCTGTGAAGGGCATTTCTGTTCTTTATTATTTGTTTAATAAAGCTTCATTGTTTTTACCTTAACCAAATTGTCTGAGCGTTCATTAAAACCATGACAATAGGTGATCCATGCTAGGGGAGATATCAGGAAGGGTCCTGATACCCCCTTCAAGATATGAAATATATATATGTGTAATACAGCACATAACACATATGTTACACATATGTTATATGCTCTTTATTAAAAATGGTGGAATTGTTGCCTGCATTGATCACCTGTCCTACTGGATACAGGTATGTATAGATGATCAATGCTAGGAGGGCATCAGAAAGGGTCCTGAGGCATCCCTCAAGGTCTGAAATAAATATATGTGTAATAAAGGCAATAAAACATAAGTAACAGATATGCTATATGCTCTTTATTAAAAATGCTGGCATTGTCACCCTCATTGATCACCTATCCTACTGACCTCAAGGTCTGAACTGTATTTTTTTATAACAAGTAAAATAAAATGAATTATACATAGAAAGGCAAGTTATGCAGCCACATGCCTTGCCTATTAACCCTTTGAGTACCAGAAGGGTAGCAAATGAATTGCAAAGTACAGGGATATCCCAACTTCAACAATTGCAGGTAGGTGAAGTTGCGACTGTGAACTCTGACAGCAAAGGCAGCTGTCTGATTTAGTGATGGTGTTGAAGTGTCACATTAACATCTCAACACAACCCTTTGCATATGAAACTGTCTCATTATGTTTAATTTCCATATGGAAATAGGCCATTGTCGATGTGAAGAATGAAAATTTGTACACTTGTTGGATTCATGTCGATGTGGGCATATTTTTATTGGAGTGCTGGTGATGTGATGTCGTAGACAGTTTAGTGAATACTATTTGTGTGCCTTCAAAACTGCTCCGACAGTGTCATGGTTTTTGATGAACACTCAGACCAGACCGGTAAGGTTAAAATGACTTTATTGTGTAAAGTGCATAAAAGGAATAAGGCCGCAGGCCCACAATACAAAAAAACAAATATATAGCAAGTCAATGAGGCAATGATTGGAATCAGAATGACTGAGATAGGATACTGAGAAATGGAGGTACCTGAGGCAAGCAACCTCCCCCTAGTGGACTAGGGTAAATCAGGCTACTTGACCCAGGGCTGACAGTAGACCTGAAGATGACAGGTAGTCCTGGAAGTGATATGGGCTGACAGCAGGACTGAAGGTGACAGGTAGTCCTGGAGGTGGTAGTTTGCACGAAACCCAGACACCTGGGTGGCACAGAACCCAGTAGGCAATGAGGCAACACTGACCAAAGGACAGGGGTCCCAGGATGACCGAGGCTACCACTTACAGATGGTAAACCCTAGAATGCTAGGGGTGGATCGAAGGCAGACAACTGGAAGGCCCCAAGTGTCCCCTCACACAACAGAGTGACATAACGCAATTGCTGGCTCTTAAGCCCAAAGGCTACTGTGACAAGGAATGAAGCTCAGTGTCTCCACACACTCCCAAATGTGATGTAACGCAAGTGCTGGCCCTATCCCAAGCACTGCAACAACGAAGGATCACAGACTAAGCCTAGACAGTCTAGGCACTGAACGGGTTAACTGGAGACGCCCAGAGATATACAGAAACTCCCACAGGAAGTGAGCCCAGCAGTTGTGCAGAGGAAGACACAGATAGATCTGAGTAACTCAGTCAGCACTTGATAGCACTTTACCAGTACTTCGCGTGTGCACACCGCCAAGGACGGTTAGAGTAAGTAGCTGTAGCACGAATGCCAAGCCTACGGTCAACAAGATAAGAATAGCACCACGCAGCACATAACAAACAAGGCAACTGGGAATCCGCTGCTTGTAATGCTGGCCAGACTAGGACAGTGGAGGAATACAGCCATGCACAGATGGCAACGGAATGAATGCACAGCCAGGGATGATACAAGCATAACGGAAGCAATGCCAGGTCAGGAGCAACGGAACAGGCTCAAAAGCCAGACAGGTCAGCAACGGAGTGGGTTCTCAGCCAGATCAGTCGGTAACTGAGTGGGTTCTCAGCCAGATCAATTCAGCAACAGAGCGGGTTCTCAGCCAGATCAGTTCAGCAACCAAGCGGGTTCTCAGCCAGATCAGTTCAGCAAAGGAGCGGGTTCTCAGCCAGATCAGTCGGTAACAGAGTGGGTTCTCAGCCAGATCAGTTCAGCAATGGAGCAGGTTCTCAGCCAGATCAGTTCAGCAACGGAGCGGGTTCTCAGCAAGATCAGTTGGTAACGGAGCGGGTTCTCAGCCAGATCAGTTCAGCAACGGAGCGGGTTCTCAGCCAGATCAGTCAGCAACGGAGCGGGTTCTCATCCAGATCAATTGGTAATGGAGCAGCAACACATGAACAGTAACGTTGTCAGGCAGGCCGGGTCATAGACGATAACAGCAACTAGTAACAAACGTCAGGAACAGATACACCACGAAAGGGCGCCTTAGCATATACATGTAGACAGGGTATATAAATGCAAGCCCTGGGTGGAGCAAGAACATCAGGCTAATAAGAGGACGGCATTGGAATTAGGCAGAATGACAATGTTGCAGTCAGAGCAGGAACACGGGCACCGTGATAGACAGCCCTCTTTGAATTTGAATGCATCTAGGCCCTGCACCCCTCTATGTGAATTATCAATGTGAACCCTGTATAAAGTATATATCATGCCACCGTTGATAAATTTGAGGGTTTCGGCACATAGTTTGGCCAAAGTATGGTTAAGCTCGCTGACCACATCAAGGTACCCCAATATTTAAAGTGAGTCCCTATCATTTTTTGTATTTTTATATTTTCTCTTTTCTGTTTATTTATTTATTTATTTATTATTCATTATATATAAAATGGTCTTAAAGATTATTTGTGAACATGTTGAGGCTAAAATTCAATTGTTAATATTTTTTTTTAAAGGACTCACCTACTTTGAAACCAATATGGGCCTGAAGTAGAAATCTAAGAAGACCAAAAACCCATCAGCCTTCTTTATAGATCTTCCCTACTCTGCCCTATATGCCACATGGGTTTTGTGTACCTTGATAACTAAAAGGCACAGTGCAAGCAGCCAAACCAAAATGCCAAAAAACATGCTTCTAACAACCTCTTGATACATACATAAATAAATAAATAAATAAATGTGCATTATTTTGATATATGATTCATAATAATAAAATTAAATAAAATATAGTGCAAAAGCTGCTAGAGAGGAAAAAATTGCAAAAAAAAACAGAAAAAGGAAAAACTTGCAGTGCTAGCTCACCATAAATAAACTTTTTTTTTTTTAAGTATAAACCCTAGCGAACAAGACATAAATTGCAGGAAGGACTAAAGGGCAGTGGATTTGCTTCTTTCCAAGCTTTGTCAAACTTTTATTCATTTTTGTAGTTGTTACAACCATGTTAGTACAGGAAGTAATGTTTGAAAAAATTTGTATGTGTAGTCTACCTTTTTTAAATTTCTGTAGTTATTACAACCATACCGTACAGGCAAATCATGTTTAAAAAATTGTAAGAAAAATGAAAGTTTCCTCCTGGATCTGTGCAGGTCATGAATGTTCGCAAAACTCTATATAAAAACACTAAATAGACCAGTACTTTATAATATGTACCACAGATCTAAGAATAAAACCCTAAAACAAACCCCCGAAAATGACCAACACAAGGGAGGGAGGGACTCTGTTCCATTCCAGCAGTAAAAGGAAGTGACAATTACCATGTACCCTTTATATTACTTACTACCATTTCCTCACTTCTTGTATACACCTAACTTTACTTGCCACCCCCAACTCAGACATGTCTCCCCTTCTAATTTTTTGCGGGGAGTTCTGGAAGGACAGAACTGCTGTTAATTAATAGTCCACTATACAAAACCTTCCCTGAAATCATAGACCCGTACGGTGCTTTTTGAATGTAGGGAGTATGCTTCAAATCATCAAGTGTTAAAACTTCATACTTTTATTAATGATTTAATAAAGGAAACCTGTTTAATTTGGCATCAGTATACAGATTATTTAAAAAGAAAAAATCTTAAACACAGACCTTTTAGATAAATGTAGAAGAATAAAAAACGATTGCTCAAACTCTTCAAAAGTTAAACACAAGTCTAATTATATTTTTAGTGCATTCTTAAATATAAGATGCAAGTATCACCCAATACATATATTATAAGGATAGCTAGAGCCTCTTTGTTATTAACATTTGTTCAAATATAACCAGTATTCCAGCTTATTGTCCGTTATACAATATCCCTGATGTGCGAAAATTTTTGCCTCAAACTGAAATCGGCAAATAATGGCACTTTCCACTTGGCGAAAAATTTCTAGCAAAAAGTGAAGTTTTTTCGCTTTTTTCTGCCTTTTCCGCCCATTGAAATCAATGTGAAGAAATATTTCTACACCACACAAAAGTTTTCTACAGCTATATAAAAGGCTGTCAGGCTCTCTCAGCAGCCATTTTGTGTTTGTGAGAGGAGAGAGCAGCATGTTTTTAAGCTAGAGGAGGCAAATAAAGGGGAAATGAAGCTTAGTTTAGGAAGTCATTTAGGTAGGACCTTTTTTCTCTGTATTAGGGGAGTCTGGGGGCACTCTAGGGGATAAGAAGGGAGGAAGAAGTTTGTCCCCCAAATACTCAAAAATTTCATTTACCTGTGTTTTCCCTGCAATTTGGTCACGTATTTTTCCACTGAGAGAAGAGGATTCTGGGAAATCTTTGCTACATTTGCTGCGAGTTTCCTCCTTTCCTGTTTGGCCCGCGAACCGGCAACACGGCGTCTTAGACGCGGTCCACCGCAAACATCGTGGAACATTTCACAAAGAAAGGGATTATCATTATTATTCTCTGTTGGATTGGAACATCAAAGAAAAGAGTAATTCATGAGTTGGTGTCTTCTACGATACACCACACATCCATCCTTTCCTATAATATTTACCGGGACCAATATACGGTTACAGAGGAGGACGCAGTACGCTGGCTGTCTAGGGAGAGACCCGTTGATGTGCATAAAGCCCAAGAAAGGCTACTGTGAGTGCAATATATTTACTTTATATTACTTTGTTTCAATAAATTGCTACACTTAGAACGTTTTTCTTGTCATGTGTGCTGTTTTTCAGTGTTTCCAGACCCAATTTTGGCTACACAGGCCTGGTGTCATAAATCCCCACCTCCCCCCAATAAAAGAGCCCAAACATCTGCTTTAGGTGTAGGGAAACACATAAGTTTATTGAAATGGAATACCAGGCCTTTCACAGCTTTCATTCAACTTGAGGTGACATGAATATAACAAAATATCATAATACAAAGAAGACAACACATACAACAAACATAACAGGGTCTAACAATTTTAGGGTGCACGATGGGGGAGTATAATGAAAGAAACTGAAGGTCCCAGAATGCAACACTGACATATTTGCATACTTGCATGTGACACAACAATGCTGCAATGTAGGTCACCAACCAAAAGATGGCAGTGCATAGTACAATGCTGCAATGCCAGGTCCAACCAATAGATGGCGAGGTTGAGTTCAAAGGACTTGAAACAGCTAAAGTCCATAGCAGATGTATTGCTGGAATGTCCATGTAATCCCACAGTCCTCATATATCACAGGGACATGAAAGTCTAACCTCCTGTTTCTTCACACCTCAGGGTTCAGTATTAGGTTCACTGCTTTTTAACATGTTTATAAATGACCTGGAAATAGATATAGGAAGCAAAACATCAATATTTGCAGATGACACTATATTATTAAGGTAATTAATTAAGAATAGGATATTTGCTCTCTACAGAGGGATTTACATAAAATGGCAGATTGGGCAAACAAATGGATGTGGGAAGGTGTAAAGTCATGCATTTGGGAGGAAATAATCCCAAAGCTACTTATGAACTTAATGGAATCATTTTAAGGGACTCGTTGCTAGAGAAAGACCTGGGTATCAGTATCAAATAGCGGTAGCAAAAGAAAACAAAATCCTGTCTTGCATAAAAAGGAGTATTGAAGCAAGAGTCGATAACATAATTTTGCCATTGTACAGATCATTGGTAAGACCTCACCTCAAATATGCAATACAATTTGGGCACCAGTTCTGAAAAGAGATATACTAGAATTGGAGAGGGTACAGGGAAGAGCAACAAAATTAATTAAGGGAATGGAGGACTTGACGTATGAGGAACGACTCTAGAGAAAAAAACGACTAAGAGGAGATCTTATCACATTATGAGAGGTCAATACAAGGATGTCTGTGGGGAACTATTCATTCCAAGGCCTGAACAGGTGGGGGACACCACTTGAGATTAGAGAAAAGGAGGTTTAGATTTCAGCAGAGGAATGGGTTTTTTACAATAAGGTCTGTTAAATTGTGGATTTCCTTGCCCAAGGAGGTAGTTATGGCAGATACAATGGATACATTTATGAGAAGATTGGATACATTTCTTGCAAAAAGGAACACACAGGGTTATACTGTATATTAGTAGGCAAATCTGGAACGTCTGATAAATGACTAACTCATTTGGTAGCTGGATGGCTATACAATTCTCATGTCACTAAGGTATGAGGCAAAGGTGGAACTTGATGGACTTGTTTCTTTATTCAACCTAATTTACTATGTTATTTATGTTCCCATTAGGACTTTTCCATGTCCATTTTCTCTGGGTCGTTTTATCGTAGAAAGAATTACTGAAAATTTGATCGGTTGCTTGCCTATATCATCTCTTTTTTCAGTTCCATGAGGTCTGATCAATTTTTCCCCAATTTGTATCTTACCAATTCACACATTGAAATATCCCTTTATAAATTTGTAGTGACAATTGTCATGTTTTTAGAAGCATATTAAATCATTATAACAGTGGCTAGTTGTAGGAGCAAAAACTTGAATGTTTTGAAGAACATAGAAACTGTTTTGATAGTACAGACAGCAATTCTTGCAGAAATACTTTCTACTTTTAAGACTGTCTGTCGTTTTTTTTTTAATCAAGAATCCGAATACTCCACATAGTCCATCACTGGTTGCTTTATAGTATAGCCAGTGTCCATTTTCTAATTTGACTAATCTTCTTTTTTATGAGTTTCACATAAGCCAGTTATGTCTGAATTGATGTTGTTCAGTTCTTGTGCAAGTTCCACTAAAGGTGAAATAGTAGTCATACATAGAATGTTAAGCACTCCAATGTCTAAAGACCAAAGGCAGCCTGGCCTGACAGAACCCATTGATTCTTAGCACCTACTTCCATTGAGCTGGTCTACCTGCTGCCGTAAGAAGTAGCTCTCAAGACTCCAGGGAATGAGGGCCCTTGTTATTGTTGTGAAGCCATGTTGAGGAAATGGACCATAATCTGCCATTCTGGTCCAATGCAGGCTGGCAGATTTTGGATTGATTTAATCTGGTGTCTTAGCTTTGATCTATTCACCTTGGGTGACCCTGCTAGGAGTATATGCCTCCAGTGGCATACTTCTTGGCTTCATTGACACATACAAACATTCCCTCTACTATAAGACATCAATCCATAGGCGTGCCCTGCAGTATATACATATATATATATATCATCGGTTGATATTTGAATCTTGTACTTAAGAGCGCTCCACAAATATCGTTAGACTGGTGTTTAACCCTTTAAGAACTTGGGAAATTATTATTTTCGAATTCTTTCTACATTAATCTAAAAGAATCAAGATCTATATTTAAGATTTTTTCTATTTAATTAATATGCTGTACTGTTGCCAAATTAAACAGGTTGCTTTTAATAAATCATTAATAAAAGTATGAAGTTTTAATAGAAGGTAATTTGAAGCATACTCCCTCTATTCAAAAAGCACTGTATGGGTCTCTGATTTCAAAGCATGGTTTAGTGCTGTGGACTAATAACTAACAGCAGTTCAGTCCTTCCTGAACGAAACAATTTTTCTGTCTTTTCTTTTTTTCCTTATTTATGTGCAAAATTCTGTATATTTGATATTTTTGTACTCATAGGATTCAATTAAAAATAATTGCTGTTTTTCACATCATAAATGTTTTGGATATATACATTTATTTTTTGCAAGGTGCAATGAAAAAAGCTGAATTGATTCTGCAAAAATGGTATATAGTATTCCATATATAACTAGAAAGTTAGCAATGGCAATCATACCTAAACAGATAGACAACAAAAATGTTGAAAATGTGTCTGGCCAGAAGGGTACAAAAAATGCCCAAGCTTCTGGAACTGAAAGGGTTAATGAGGACTTGCGTGGGGTCAGGAAATTGGGAGTACTCAGGGACACAAGGTGGGAGATGCATTGGTGTTACATCCTTTTTCAGCTGAGTAGGTCTTCCTAGTTGTGCCAGCTCTCAGCTGCAAAGGATTGGCAGGCCTCTCTAGCAGCAAAACGGTCCATTGAAAAGGTTATCTGCCATAAACTAATGCCAGTCATGAATGTTCTCAAAAATTCTTTACGAGGTTTATGCAAATTTGATATGTATCCCAAACTGTTCAATTTGGTATACATAGCGGATTGAATACTAAAATAAAAGTATTTTACCAGAAAGGATACATTGAGGTTGTCTCTCATTTTCAAGTATGTCCTGGGGAGTATATATTTTATTACTGAATTTAATGGTACTTATTTTATCTACCTCAGAAAGAGGAAAGGTTGAGTTGACCCTGCTGGGACTAGAACCTGTGACCCTGTGTTTGAACAGATTCTACAACTAGTGCATTAACCAACTGAGCCATCACTCCAGAACCTGCTTGCTCAAGTTGCAAAAAAAAAAAGGATGTAGAAAATCTTATGGAATAGAATCCAGGTCTTACGTCGATCAAACTCAAATCCATTTAAAAGAATAATTTCTATAATCGAAAATGCAAAATTAATTAAAAAACAAAACAATATCAAACATTTGTAATTGACTATGGTACTGGTAAAAGTTATAAAAATTATGAAAAAGAAAAGGCAAAATTTTACATTGTTAAATTAACATTTTAACAATGTTAACATTTTCGCTCAAATGGAAAATAAGATGAGACATTTAGGAATCAAGCTTTGCTATAATTAACCACACATAATTAATGACATTCATAATGTTATGAATGAGATGTTATTTAAAGCACTGGGAGGGGGACTGCTGTTTGTGAAAACATAACCCTTTTTTCCCATATTGGAAATGTCTTATCTACATATTTACAGATAAATTGACTTGCCTAAAGCCACAAGGAATTGACACAGGGAACTGAACCAGGTTTTCATTGCTTCACAGCCAATGTTTTGTTTCAGTTTCAGCCAGTCAATTAACCAACTGATTGCACAAATTGGGGGGATATATAAAACTGGAGTAATAAAGTAACATAAGGATGTTTACCAACCTTGGGGGGATGTGAAAGTGGCATAATAATGAAAGTATTGTTACAATTGTTACAAGCTGACATAAGTATATGTATATATAAATGTTGTATGGTGTTTTTCAATTGCTAGAAAGTTTCCTCCCATTGATTCATGTGTTTTTCACCTTTTCGGTATATAAACGTTATGTATTCCAGGAAGTGGAACACAATAGAATCAGCTACAGAGCTAGGTAGATGTGCTGTGCTTTTCTGCTGTGATTTGTTTGGAAAATTAAGGCAGGAGAGGCTCATAGTGACTGCTATCACTATGAGAAAGTTTAAAAATAATAAAAGGAGTAACTGGAAGGACCTTTATGTGTCCACTGAGTCTAAGGAGGAGGATGAAGTGAGCACTACTGAACCAATGCTATCCAGTCCCCCTAAACCACCCTTAGGGATCTTGGGAAAATTAATGGCAAGGGAGGAAGAAAAGGGTAGTAGTGAGAGCAGAACAGGTAAGCTGCCTGTGCCTGCTGCCAGACGAACTAACACCATTGCTGTGCCTGCTGCCAGATGTGCTGCCTCTGCTGCAACCATTGCTGTTCCAACTGTCAGATGTGCTGTCCCTGCTGCCACTAGTGCTGTGCCTGCTGTCAGACATGCTGCCCCTGCTGCCACCAGTGCTGTGCCTGCTGCCAGTGCTGAACCTGCTGCCACCAGTACTGTGCCTGCTGTCAGACGTCCTGCTAGTGCTTCCACCAGTGCTGTGCCTGCTGCCACCAGTGCTGTGCCTGCTGCCAGTGCTGAACCTGCTGCCACCAGTGCTGAACCTGCTGCTAGTGTGTCTTGTAATATTCAGGAGGGGAAGATGATGTAAGTGTGACATCAGGGGACCCTAAGTCACATTTGCCATCCCCAAGCAGTCCCACCAGTGCTAGTACTACTACTACTAGAAGGTTCATCAGCTTGTTAGTGTTAGGAGTGAAGGAGGGGGTAATCAATATCCTCATATTACTAGTGACTGTGAGGAGGAAGACTCTAGGACTGAAACTGATGTGGTCGGTGTTAGTAGTAGTAACAGTAATGATGAAGCAGTTGGTGCGACTAGTCTTAGGGGAGTGGTAGGGGAAGCATTTGAGAGCATCCAGAGTAGCGGTCAAAGGAGCTCACACTATTCCTCTGGTCCTGAGAGTCCCCTTCCCTTCACAACAGTGTCCAGGTGAAACATGATCCTGAAGAAGCCAAAACTGGTGGTGGATAGCAGGAGCAGAAATAATACCACCACCACCACCAGGAGCACATATCAGCTGCCTGTGCCTACTGCTACTGCTGCTAGGTTGCCTTCTTCACATCACCAAGAAATAGAAAGTGTGCTGTCTGTAATAGAGCAGCAGCATGTAGGGGCTAGTGATGGTTGTGATGATGATGGTGGAGAAGCAAGGGTGGAAGTGAAATTGATGGCCATTATAGCCCAAACTGAGAAGGAATGGCAGGAATGAGGATGGGCATCACCACCACCACCAGCAATGAGCTTTTGGAATTTGCAACTGCTCTAATTCCTTCAGCTGAGTTGCAAGGGCAGCAGGATGCTGAGGAGCAGACTAGTGTGCCACAGACCACAGTGGACACAGTGGGAACGGGGTCAACAAGTGAAGCGGGACAAGGACAGGTTCCACTTGCAAGCAGCAGCAGCAATACTCCTGGTCCTAGTTGTAGTGCTGTTTCTGAGGCAGTACCAGCAACAGCTGCCTCAGACAGTGAAAGGGAATGTGGAGGACAAGAAGAAAGAGTATATTCTTCATCCCCTGTTCCCTGTCCCTTGGGGCAGGCACAGTGCAGTCATCACCAATGGCACTGTGGACAATTTGTGACAAGTAAGTGAGGAAAGGAGGGAACACACCTTGGCACAACCACCCTGATAATACACATGAAACACTGACACCATGTCATTTTTGTCAAACATGTTAAAGCCAAACACCCACCACAGAAATCAAACACTGCTGTTGCTGTACTCCCTGACTCTCTAGAAAGGTAACAAGAGGTGAGGTGGATATCAAAGAGAAGGAATAATAGAGAAACCCAAGCAGAGACTGGAAGTTCCATGACAATTGAAACAACTAGATCGCCATCACCTTCTTCCTCTAGGGTAACTACATCTTCTGCCAGTCCAACTTGTTCATTATTACCTTCCCTGCCAAATGATAGCCACTCTGTAGATGTTCAGATGTGGCAGTTCGTGTCCACCCATTGCACACTGTGTAGTGCACTGGCCACACATGGCAGTGTGGTGGAGAAGAATCTCAAGCAGGGCATCAAGCGGCATCTGAGGAGTTTCCATGCCAAAGAATATGCTAAGATGGTGGCAGGTAGGGTTCATCATTGCTATTAACTAACAGCAAGTTGTCATGTGTCCTTAGTGGGGTGTGGACAAGGGGTATAGTGACAGCGGCAGTACTTGGTTTCTGGTGTTATGGTATATGGATACAGTTGTGCCCCTAGATGTTATTTACCACACACACTGTGCACGTTGCTGTTGTTTATGAGAGGCACAGTTCCTGCTCTCAAGGGAAAATGTTATATTCTAATAACAACAAACCCATTTTGGAGTAGGCATAGGTGGAGAAGAATTATAGGCAAACTTCTTCTTTTCTCCACATATACTGAGCGCTACTTATTGTGCTGCTGCTACTGCCTCAGGCGCATCACTGGAGCTAGTCGTGGCAAGTGGAACCTTTATCATCCATTACCTATACTACTGATGTTGTTGATCCCATTCCCTTTCAGCTGCTTAATCATCCTGCTGCTTAAACAAATCAACATCAGCAGCAAGAACAGCAGTAACAAATTCCACATTTACATCAGGGCATTTGACAATGGCACTAGGCCAGCAGGGCATTTTTTTCTTCCAGGGCTTGTGCTCTAAAAAAAAAAAATACAAAAAAAAAACAAAACAAAAACCCATAGTCCTACACAAAAAAATAAACAATTTTTGTGGGTTTGTTTCTTACAAGCCTAAGTTCTACAAATCAGTATTTCCTTAGGCCTTGTGCCAAATAAGCTTAAGTCCTACAAATACTCTATCAGGTCAAGTATCAGTCTACCCCAGTGACAGCTTATGTCAGGGGGTTCCTGTCTCTATTACTTTATATACAAATTTCATATTTTATTTATTTTTTTATTAAATGTCCCCCCCAATACCAGTAAAAACCTCCCCAAACAAATTCCCTGTTCAACTGATTAATTCCCCAGACTCTACCCACCAGCACAGCCACCCTCCTCAGACCCCTTTCATAACATCTTATGTTTTTTTTTAAATTGTAATTAGGATTTATTTTTTTAAATGCCGCCACAATCCCAGTAAAGAAACCCCCCCAAAAAAACATTCACTGTTCAACTGATCCTTTCTCCACGCCAACACAGGCACCCTCATGCCCCTTTTATACTATGCCTTTGGGAAATAAAATAACGTTTATGTGTTGTGTGTAAATTCAATGTTCCCATTGATTTCAATGGAATGAGCTAGGTGAAAAAAGCAGAAAAACAGCACTTTCGCCCTTCCTGCGACCAGCTTAGAATATTCTGTGGGATGGAATCTCCTCAGGTGTTGCTTTATGCCCTGGTTGCGATTATTCTCCACCACATTGCCATGTGTGATCAGTGCACCACACAGTGTGCAATGGGTGGACATGAACTGCCACATCCTGACATCTACAAAATGGATATCACTTGGTGGGGGCGGTAAAGATGAATGAGGTTGGCAAAAGATGTAGTTACCCTAGAACAAGAAGGTGCTGGCGAGCCAGGTGTTTGGCTTGTTATCGAACTTTCAGCCTCTGGCTGGGTTCCTCTATTCTTCCTCCTCTTTGAGCTCTACCTCACCTCTTGTTGCCTTTGGGGAGAGTCAATGGGTACAGCAACAGCGGTGCCTGATTTCTGTGATGGGTTTGGCTTTAACATTTTTCAAATAAATGTCATGGTGTCTGTATTTCCTGTGTGATATGAGATTGGTTGGGCTAAGGTTTGTACCCTCCTTTCCCCTTTTCACTGGCTTTTCACAAATTGTGCACAGTGCCGCTGTCGATGACTGTACTGTGCTTGCCCCAAGAGAAAAATCGTCCCACACCCGTGACTTCACAGGGGAGGGGAAAGGTGGAGAAGAATGGCCTCTTTCTAGTTCTCCTTCACATTCCTCTTCACTGGCTGGGGCAGAGGATTCATGTTGCTGCTGTTGCTGCAGCTGCCTCAGAATCAGCACTGCAACTCGGACCAGGAGTATTGCTGCTGCTGGCAAGTGGAACCTGTCCTAGTCCTGCATCACTTGTTGACCCCATTCCCACTGTGTCCTCAGTGGTCTGTGGCACACTAGCCTGCTCCTCAGTATCCTGCTGCCCTTGCAACTTAACAGCAGCAGGAATTAGGGGAATTGCAAACTCCACAATTTCCCAAAGCTTACTGCTGGTGGTGGTGGTGATTCCCATCCCTGCCTCCCATTACTTTTCAGTTTGGGCTAAACAAGCCATTACTGTCTTTTCCACCCCAGCTTCTCCACCACCATCATCACCACCACCACTAGTTCCTCCATGCTGCTGCTGCTCTATTACAGACATCTCACCGGTTGCTGGAGGTGATGAGAAATGTGATAGAGGATCCCTTAATGTCACACTTGCCATTTCTTCTTGATCTGAAGAAGGCATACTGGCAAACAGTTGCAGCAAACACAGGCATTTGATCTGTTCTCCTGGTTGTTGACTTATTATTGCAGCTAGGCAACAATTATATCAGGATCATGTTCCACATGGACAATGCCATAGGGGGAAGGGGATTCCTACGGTCAGGAAAATGGTGTGGGCTCCCTTGACCATTAATCTGGAAGCTCTGCATTACTTCCCCTACCACTCCCCTAATGCCGGTGGCACCAGCTGCTTTGTCATCACTGTTATTACTACTAACACCAACCACATAAATTTCAGTCCCTGGTCTTCCTCCTCATGGTCACTAGTACTATAATGATCACCCCTTCTTCACTCCTAACACTTTGTACAAGCTGCTGCACTTTTTAGTAGTAGTACTAGTGGCGGGACTACTTGGGGATGGCAAGTGTGACTTAGAGTCCCCTACTGTCACACTTGGCACCATCTCCTCCCCCCCCTCCTGGCAAGACACACTGGCAGCAGTTTTAGCACTAGCAGCAGGTTCAGTAGTGGCAGCAGGTGCAGAACTGTTGGAAACAGGGGCAGCCCTGGCAGCAGCAGGCACATCACTGGCTGTAGGCACAGGCAGCTGACCTGTCCTGCTCACATTACTACCACCCTCTTCTTCCTCATGTGAGATACATTTCCCCAAGAACCCTAGGGGTGATGTAGGGGCCTGAAAAGAAGGAAAAGCACAAAGCCTCCTGAAAGTAGACTCTGTGATTACAATATTGAAGTACATAAGTGAATGCACTCACAAGATTAATTTTTGTAAGGAACGCCCATAAAAATGATCTCTCAGTAACTTCATAAACAAGGATAGGAGTCCACCACCTCCACCTATGGTGCAGGCCTGAATATCCACATGAGCCCAGTAGACATTTGAGGTGTCTGTCAATTCTGTGGGAGTGACCCTTGAAAGGGGGAAATAGAGACTATCTCTAAAAGCAACACTGTAACCGTAGTTGGTATAGACCCCCAATATTGTGCACTCACCGCTAGGGCATTCCTTACAAGAATTAATCTTGTAAGTGCATTCTCTTATATACTTCAATATTGTAATCACAGAGGCTACTCTCAGGAGGCTTTGAGCTTTCCCTTCTTCTTTTTTGTCCAGACCAGAAAAGGTGCCACTGAAGACACCACGGACATAGCTGCATACAGAGACATCTGTACATTTGCATTCGTTTATTGGGACTACTGGTAGGTGCCATTGTTGTTTGTTTCTTTATTTAGGGGGACTGACCATCACTGGTCTAGGAAACCAGGGCACCCAGACCCTTTCATGTTGGTGGTAGTGGTCACTTCCTCCTCCTCAGACTCACTAGATGCATGACCGTCCTTTCAGGTCCTCCTTTTATTGTTATTAAACCTGCTCATAGTGATAGCAGTCACGATAAGCCTCTCCTGCCTCAATTTTGCTATAAATTTTACTGCACAGCAGCCTAGCACCTCTCTTTCTCATTCTGTAGCTGGTTGCATTGTGTTTCACTTCCTGGAAAATGGAACTTTTTTATAGCGTAAAGGCGAAAAACACATTAATAAAGGGGTGAAAACTTTCTAGCCATTGAAAAGAGAGCAAAGAATTTTTGCTAATGGGTGAAAATGGAGATTTTAATTGCTGTATTTAAAGTGGATTTTCCCACCAAAAAGCGAACTGAACCCAGACCAGCTGTAATGGAATCTATATATGCTATAACAGGAACTGTGGCTAACGAAAAGCCCATCGATTTTATAGTGTAGTCAAGTCCACTAACGCAGGGCTGATGATGTTGTGCAGCTTGTTCAGCTCATTAAGCACAATAATTAAGAAAGCTATCACGTTCCTTTCCTTGGGAGTAAGGATGGGCGAAAGTTGTCGCTGTGTTCCCATGAGAAATTTCGTGAAAACCACGTTGTTATTCACTTTTTGCAGGAAGATCCTCTTTAAAACTAGTGGTTAAAATTTTCGCATCTATCGTCCATTGGCCAAAATTTTCAATGGCTAAAAAGTTTTCGCCCATTGATTTACATTGTTTTCATACTTCCGCTATAAAAACGTGACGTTTTTGCTGAAGGCAGACACAATAGAAGCAGCTACAGAGCAAGACTGACGTGCTGTGCTGTTCTCTTATTTAGCAAACATTGAGGCAGGAGAGGCTCATAGTGACTCCTATCACTATAAGCAGCAAAAAGAGGAACTGGAAGGACCCTTATTATGTGTTCACTGAGCCTGAGGAGAAGGAGAAGGAGGAGGAGGAAGTGACTAGCAGTACTCAACCAATGCTGTCAAGTCCTCCTAAATCACCCCAAGGGATCTTGTGGAATTTAAGAAGGGATGGAGAAAAGAAAATGGGAAGGAAGGGAGAAAAGGGAAGGAAGGGAGAAAAGGATAGTGAGAGCAGGACAGGTCAGCTGCCTGTGCCTGCTGCAAGACGTGCTGCCCCTGCTGACAGTACCACCATTTCTGTAACTGCAGCCACTAGTGTTGTACCTGTTGCCAGACATGCTGCCCTGCTGCCAGTACCACCATTTCTGATCCTGCAGCCCCTAGTGTTGTACCTGTTGCTAGATGTGTATCACGGTGCCCGTGATTGCTGCAGTTCCTTGTCTGTCACCAGTAGGGGGCTGCTATTGGCTGTCTGCAGATAGCCCGCCTCTCATTGCCTATTTAAACCTGGATTGGGCACCCTTTGGGTGCCCTTTCGTGTTGTTTCTGACCTTCTTGCTATCACTATGCCAGTGATAGCTGGGCCTCTGTTCCAGTGTTCCTGAGTTCCTGATCTCATGTGTTCCTGAGTTCCTGATCTCTACTGTTCCTGTGTTTCCTGCCTGCTGAGTTGTTCCAGTCCTGGTTCCGGCCTAGTCTCTGGTGTTGCAGTTCCTGCTGAACTTTTTCTCTGCTGTTTCCTGACCTGACTGATCGTTGCTGGTTCCTGTTATCTCATCGCCTGTCTCCTGTATCCTGGCGACCTCCTGCCTGGTCGCGTCGACGACATTGCTTGTTACTCCAGTGTGCGGTCACTGGTTTGCTCCAAAGCCTATCGGCTATACTATTCTGTGTTGGTCCCAGCGTGCGGACGCTGGTTTGCTCCTAAGCCTTGCGGCTATACAAAACTCGCTTGTTACACCAGTGTGCGGTCATTGGTTTGCTCCAAAGCCTATCCACTATACAATCCTGTGTTGGTCCCAGCGTGCGGACGCTGGTTTGCTCCTAAGCCTTGCGGCTATACTAAACTCGCTTGTTACACCGGTGTGCGGTCACTGGTTTGCTCCAAAGCCTATCGGCTATACAATCCTGTGTTGGTCCCAGCGTGCGGACGCTGGTTTGCTCCTAAGCCTTGCGGCTATACAAAACTCGCTTGTTACATCAGTGTGCAGTCACTGGTTTGCTCCAAAGCCTACCGGCTATACAATCCTGTGTTGGTCCCAGCATGCGGACGCTGGTTTGCTCCTAAGCCTTGCGGCGGTACAAAACTTGCTTGTTACACCAGTGTGCGATCACTGGTTTGCTCCAAAGCCTATCGGCTATACAAGTCAGTATTGGTCCCAGCGTGCGGACGCTGGTTTGCTCCAAAGTCTTGCGGCTTTAGGATTCCCCTGTTGGTCTCAGTGTGTGTACACTGGGTTGCTTACGATTCTGTCAATTTGCCATTACCATCTGACTGCTGCTACTTTCTCTGGGCTGCCCTGCCCGGTATTGGTAAGGCCGGTAGAACCTTTTGCCACATTCCATCTGAGGTTGCCTTACCCGGTATTGGCAGGGCCGGTAGAGCCTACATTGTGAATCTTTTGAGGCTGCCTTGCCCGGTAATTTGGTAAGGCCGGTAGAACCGTTATGCTATTCCATCTGCAGGTTGCCTTACCCGGTATTGGCAAGGCCGGTAGAGCCTAACAGTCTGCTACTTCAGACTGTCCTGTCCGGTATATTGACAGGACCGGTAGAGTCTGCCTTCTGTCTTGTTATATTCTGTATATATCTGTATGTATGTGTTTGCCATCCTACGTTATCAATTTATTATTTCAATAAAATTGATTTTTACCTAAAACTTGTGTCTGAGAGTCATAATAAACCGTGACAGTACGAAAGGGCCATGACCTCAGACAGCAAAGGTGAAGGTAACGCACAGAATATCCATTGGAGGATGGATGTGCACGAGCAACGTTTGGATCAGTTGGCAGTTGCAATTCAAACGATCCTTGAATGCACGGTACTTGCTGACAAAGCTAGCTCTAGCCGGTGGTCTCACCAAGTCAGACACCGGAAAGTGATACCAGACCCCTAGGGGGTACTGTTAAAGGGTTAACGGCTTCTGCACCCTTGCCGCTAAGATACGATGGTGACCCTAGTCTCTGCAGAGGGTTCATCAACCAACTCGAAATCTTTATGGAATTGACGGCACACGCATTTCCCAATGATCGTAGTAAAGTGGGGTTCACGATATCATTGCTCACTGGCAGAGCTTTGGCTTGGGCTAACCCCTTGTGGGAGAATGCTAAACCTTGTACCAAGAACTTTAGAGAATTTGTGCAATCCTTTTGAAGAGTGTTTGAGCCTCCTGGTAGAACCACCTCTGCTGCCAAATGCCTTATGGAGATACATCAGGGTAGGCGTACAGTGGGCGACTATGCCATCAAATTCCGCACATTGGCAGCAGAGGTAGGTTGGAATAACGAGGCATTATTGGCAGCTTTTTCTCAAGGCCTGAATGACCACATTAAGGACGAAATCGCTGCTAAAGATCTACCTATTGATCTAGATGACTACATTGAGTATGTTATGATAATTGACTCCAGAATACGTGAGAGATCAATTGCCAGAGATCGTAAGATACGGTCAAAAAATAATGAGCCTAGTAGCATGTTTTGCCCACCCATCCCTCCCCTGGCATTGAAGTCTAGTGAACCTGTACGGGAGACAAGTGAACCTATGCAAATAGGCTTCACTAGACTAACCAAGGCTGAGAGACTATATCGCAAAAGACAAGGGTTGTGTTTATACTGCGGTAAAAAAGGGCATTTGCTAAATTCCTGTCCGGTACGTCCGGGAAACGCACACACCTAGGGTACCTTGGGGGACAGGCCCTAGGTGGTGTACAATCGTCCCCAGTGTCGGGCACAATGAAACCCACCATACAGGTGGTATTATCTTGGGCACAACGCTCTGTGGAGGTTTTGACCTTGGTTGACTCTGGTGCAGCAGGGTATTTTATGGATAATACCTTTGCTGAATTGCACGGAGTTCCATGCATTGAAAGAGAAAACCCCTTGACTATTGAAGCGATTGATGGCAGACCCTTAGAACCGCCTCAGGTTATATTTGAATCTATGCCACTGTCTATGACTATTGGGGCACTTCACAGAGAAGAACAGCAGTTTCAACTGATTAATTCTCCGCACCATGCGGTAATATTGGGATTTCCGTGGTTACAGTTACATAACCCACAATTTGATTGGAAAAAGTGTGAAATTGCTGCTTGGTCCCAGTTTTGTATGGACAAGTGCGTCATCCAGCCTGTTAAGGTCCTGTGCACCTCCTCGGCTATACCGGATGTGTACCAACAGTTTGGCGATGTTTTTAGCAAAGGAGAGGCCAGTTTGCTACCCCAGCATAGACCTTATGATTGTTGCATCGAATTGCAGCCTGGGGCAGTACCCCCAAAAGGACGCACTTATCCATTATCTTGTGAGGAAAATAAGGCTATGGAGGATTACATTGCTGATGCCCTTGCTAGAGGGATCATACGAAAATCTACCTCTCCAGCTGGGGCTGGGTTCTTTTTCGTAAAAAAGAAAAACGGCGAATTAAGACCATGCATTGACTACCGGGGCTTGAATAAACTCATGGCAAAAAACGCATACCCAATACCACTCATCACCGAGCTTTTTGACAGGCTTAAGGGCGCTTCGATTTTTACCAAATTGGACCTACGGGCCGCTTACAATCTGGTTCGCATTCGAGCAGGTGATGAGTGGAAAACTGCCTTTAATACTCGAGCTGGGCACTACGAGTATCTAGTAATGCCATTTGGGCTGTGTAATGCCCCTTCAGTTTTCCAGGAACTGATAAACGATGTTCTTAGAGATATGTTACAGACATGTGTTGTGGTATACCTTGACGATATACTGATTTACTCCCAAAACATGGCACAGCACATCAAAGATGTATCCGCAGTATTGCTACGACTCCGTGAGAACAAATTATTTTGTAAATTGGAAAAATGTGACTTTCATAGAACCAGTGTGCCATTCTTGGGGTTCATTATTGGCAATGATGGCATTGCCATGGACAAAGAAAAGTTGTCAGCTGTCCTACAATGGCCAAAACCCAAGGGTCTTAAAGCCATACAACGTTTCCTGGGTTTCGCTAATTATTATAGGAGGTTTATTAAGAACTTTTCTTCCATTGTCAAACCTCTGTCCGATCTTACGCACAAGGGTGCTAATCCTTCTTGTTGGCCGCTATCTGCTGAGAATGCCTTTGAGAATTTGAAGCTGGCATTTGCTGCGGCTCCTGTGTTATCCCACCCCAGTCCTCTACTTCCATTTACGTTAGAGGTTGATGCCTCAGATATTGGGGTCAGGGCAGTACTTTCGCAACGACACGATAAAGGTGGAACTCTCAGACCTCGTGGGTTTTTCTCAAAAAAGTTGACTGTCACTCAAAGCCACTATGAGATAGGTGATAGAGATTTATTGGCCATTATCCTCGCTCTTAAGGAATGGCATCATTTGCTTGAAGGTACTAAGAATCCTGTCTTAATTCTAACAGATCATAAAAATCTGACTTATCTCTCGGAGGACAAGAGATTGTCCTCTCGTCAGGCCAGGTGGGCACTGTTCCTGTCTCGATTTAATTTCATTGTATCATATTTACCGGGGTCAAAGAATATCAGGGCTGATGCACTGTCAAGACAATTTGAGGCCGACAGTGACAGAGTGGAAGCACCAGCACCTATCATCCAACCTGATAGAATACTGGCTACTATACGCACAAGTATTACTTCTCCTTTAGGGGAGGAGATCCTGGCCTCTCAGGGGTCCGCTCCCCATGAAACCCCAATGGGCAAATGTTTTGTCGCTGAACCATTTCGTACTAGGTTGCTCGAAACCTACCATTCCTCTAGGGCTGCGGGACATATTGGTAGAGACCAATTGGTATGGTCCCTTTCTCAGTTATTTTGGTGGCCTTCCATGAGAAATGATTGTGCCGAATTTACGAATGCCTGTGCCACCTGCGCCCGCGCTAAGACCCCGAGACATCTCCCAGTGGGCTTGCTTCAACCGGTGCCTAATGGCGAACGCCCCTGGTCTCATGTTTCCATTTATTTTATGGGAGAATTGCCTATGTCTAAGGGGTATTCCTTTATATTCATGGTGGTGGACAGGTTTTCTAAAATGGCTCATTTCGTGCCCCTCCGTGGCCTTCCTTCAGCTAAGGAATTGGCAATGGTGTTCGCCAGAGAAGTATTCCGGTTGCATGGAGCGCCTAGGGTACTGGTGTCTGAAAGGGGGAGACAGTTTGTGTCTAGATTTTGGAGGGCATTTTGCCAACAGATGGGCATACAGCTGTCCTTCTCCTCTGCCTACCATCCCCAGACCAATGGAGCCGCTGAACGAGCTAATCAGGGCTTGGAACAATTTCTCCGTTGTTTCGTTACTGACCATCATGATAATTGGTCCAACTTGTTGCCTTGGGCAGAGTTCGCCAGGAACTGTGCGGTCAATTCTTCATCTGGGAGCTCTCCGTTTCTGATTAATTAGCCCTGTTTGCTTCCAGATTCATTTCAGACGCAACAGATTCCAGCTCTGGATGAGCATATCGAGCAACTCCGTTCCACATGGGCACAAGTTCAGAGGGCACTTGGTCAGTCATTTCAGCGTCATCGGCACCATGCTAATCGCAGAAGGCTTCCAGCGGTTTCCTTTCAGGTTGGGGATAGAGTATGGCTTTCCTCCAGAAATCTCAAGCTGCAGGTTCCGTCTAATAAGTTGGCTCCCCGATTTATTGGTCCATACAGAGTTATTCGCAAAATTAACCCTGTCTCCTATGCACTAGACCTACCTGCATCCATGCGTATCCATAATGTGTTCCATGTGTCCCTTCTTAAGCCTCTGGTTTGCAATCGCTATACTACCACACCTGTGGTGCCAGGACCTGTTGAGGTCGAGGGCCAGGAGGAGTACGAGGTTCAGAGCATTATTGATTCCCGTAGGCTTAGAGGAAGGGTACAGTACCTGGTACATTGGAAAGGGTATGGTCCTGAGGATCGATCATGGGTGGATAGTACGGACCTTCATGCACCTAGGCTAACTAGGGCCTTTCATGCCAATTACCCACAGAAACCTAGACCCTATTCTAGGAGAGGGGGTCTTTGAAGGGGGGGTACTATCACGGTGCCCGTGATTGCTGCAGTTCCTTGTCTGTCACCAGTAGGGGGCTGCTATTGGCTGTCTGCAGATAGCCCGCCTCTCATTGACTAATTAAACCTGGATTGGGCACCCTTTGGGTGCCCTTTCGTGTTGTTTCTGACCTTCTTGCTATCACTATGCCAGTGATAGCTGGGCCTCTGTTCCAGTGTTCCTGAGTTCCTGATCTCATGTGTTCCTGAGTTCCTGATCTCTACTGTTCCAGTGTTTCCTACCTGCTGAGTTGTTCCAGTCCTGGTTCCGGCCTAGTCTCTGGTGTTGCAGTTCCTGCTGAACTTCTTCTCTGCTGTTTCCTGACCTGACTGATCGTTGCTGGTTCCTGTTATCTCATCGCCTGTCTCCTGTATCCTGGCGACCTCCTGCCTGGTCGCGTCGGCGACATTGCTTGTTACTCCAGTGTGCGGTCACTGGTTTGCTCCAAAGCCTATCGACTATACAATCCTGTGTTGGTCCCAGCGTGCGGATGCTGGTTTGCTCCTAAGCCTTGCGGCTATACTAAACTCGCTTGTTACACCAGTGTGCGGTCACTGGTTTGCTCCAAAGCCTATCGGCTATACAATCC
Organism: Rhinophrynus dorsalis; assembly: GCA_037306005.1. Classification (NCBI taxonomy): domain Eukaryota; kingdom Metazoa; phylum Chordata; class Amphibia; order Anura; family Rhinophrynidae; genus Rhinophrynus; species Rhinophrynus dorsalis. Next base: position 123,282,507 of record CM074721.1, read on the forward strand.
TGTGTTGGTCCCAGCGTGCGGACGCTGGTTTGCTCCTAAGCCTTGCGGCTATACAAAACTCGCTTGTTACATCAGTGTGCGGTCACTGGTTTGCTCCAAAGCCTACCGGCTATACAATCCTGTGTTGGTCCCAGCGTGCGGACGCTGGTTTGCTCCTAAGCCTTGCGGCTATACAAAACTCGCTTGTTACACCAGTGTGCGGTCACTGGTTTGCTCCAAAGCCTATCGGCTATACAATCCTGTGTTGGTCCCAGCGTGCGGACGCTGGTTTGCTTCTAAGCCTTGCGGCTATACAAAACTCGCTTGTTACATCAGTGTGCGGTCACTGGTTTGCTCCAAAGCCTACCGGCTATACAATCCTGTGTTGGTCCCAGCGTGCGGACGCTGGTTTGCTCCTAAGCCTTGCGGCGATACAAAATTTGCTTGTTACACCAGTGTGCGATCACTGGTTTGCTCCAAAGCCTATCGGCTATACAAGTCAGTATTGGTCCCAGCGTGCGGACGCTGGTTTGCTCCAAAGTCTTGCAGCTTTAGGATTCCCCTGTTGGTCTCAGTGTGTGTACACTGGGTTGCTTACGATTCTGTCAATTTGCCATTACCATCTGACTGCTGCTACTTTCTCTGGGCTGCCCTGCCTGGTATTGGTAAGGCCGGTAGAACCTTTTGCCACATTCCATCTGAGGTTGCCTTACCCAGTATTGGCAGGGCCAGTAGACCCTACATTGTGAATCTTTTGAGGCTGCCTTGCCCGGTAATTTGGTAAGGCCGGTAGAACCGTTATGCTATTCCATCTGCAGGTTGCCTTACCCGGTATTGGCAAGGCCGGTAGAGCCTAACATTCTGCTACTTCAGACTGTCCTGTCCGGTATATTGACAGGACCGGTAGAGTCTGCCTTCTGTCTTGTTATATTCTGTATATATCTGTATGTATGTGTTTGCCATCCTACGTTATCAATTTATTATTTCAATAAAATTGATTTTTACCTAAAACTTGTGTCTGAGAGTCATAATAAACCGTGACAATGTGCTGCCCCTGATGCCAGTGCCACCATTTCTGATCCTGCAGCCACTAGTGTTGTGGTGGTGGTGATGATGCTGGAGAAGCTGTGGTGGAAGAGACATTGATGGCCTTTTTAGCAGAAACTGAGAAGGAATAGGATACAGGAATGGGGATGGGCATCACCACCACCACTAGCAAGGACATCTTGGAATTAGAGGAATTTGCAACTGCTCTGATTCCTTCTGATGCTGAGATGCAAGGGCAGCAGGATGATGAGGAGCAGGTTACTGTGCTACAGACCACCGTGGACACAATCGGAATGGGGTCAACAAGCAATGTGGGACTAGAAAAGGTTCCTCTTACCAGCAGTAGCAATACTCCTGATCCGAGCTGCAGTGCTGACTCTGAGGCAGTAGCAGCAACAGCAGCAACACTGTCCACTGCCACAGACAATGAAGGGGAATGTGGAGGAAGAAAGAGGCCATTCTTCTCCACCTTTCCCCTTCCCTCTGAAGTCATCATGGGTGTTTTTTTCTGTTGGGGCAGGAACAGTACAGTCATCAGCAACGGCACTGTGCACAATTTGTGACAAGTCAGTGAAAAGAGGAAAGGAGGGAACACACCTTGGCACAAGCGCCCTCATATCACACATGAAACACAGACACCATGACATTTACTCCAAACATGTTAAAGCCAAACACCTACCAGAGAAATCAAGCACCGCTTTTGCTGCCCCTGACTCACCAGAAAGGCAACAAGAGGTGAGATGGAGATCAAAGAGGAGGAGAAATAGAACAACCCAGGCAGAGACTGGAAGTTCCAGGACGAGTGAAACAACTAGCTCGCCATCACCTTCTAGGGTAACTACATCTTCTACAATCCTCCTCGTTCATTTTCTCCCTAGCCAAATGATAGCCACTCTGTTGATGTTAGGATGTGGCAGTTCGTCTCTACCCATTGCACACTGTGTGGTTCACTGACCACACATGCCAGTGTGGTGGAAGAGAATTGCAATCAGTGCATCAAGTAGCATCTGAGGAGATTCCTCCTGCAGAATATGCTAAGATGGTGGCAGGGAGGGTTCATCACCACTATTAAACTATCAGTAAGTTGTCATGTGTCCTTAGCAGGTGTGGAAAAGGGGTACAGTGACAGTGGCAGTACTTGGTTTCGGGTGCCATGGTGTTTGGATACATTTGTGCCCCCAGATGATATTTACCACACACATACTGTGCACATTGCAGTTGCTGAGGAGACCCACTGATCCTGCTCTCAAGGGAAAAAATATATTCTAATAACAACACACTCATGATGATTTTGGAGGAGGGGCAGGTGGAGAAGATTTAATGGCCAATACTGGGGACTACTTTTTCTGCTGCTACTGCCTCAGGCGCATCACTGGAGCTAGTCATGGCAAATGGAACCTTCATCATCCATCTTCCATGTTACCGCTATTGTTGATCCCATTCCCTTTCAGCTGCCTAATCATCCTGCTGCTTAAACAACTCAGCAGCAGCAGTATGAACAGCAGTTGCAACTCAGGAGTACATTTGACAGTGGCACTGACCTACATGACCTGCTGGCATTAGGCCAGTAGGGTTTATTTTTTTCTAAGGGCTTGTGTTTAAAAAAAAAAAAAATAATAATAATAAAAAAAATAAAAACTAGTCCTACAAAAAAATAAACAGTTTTTGGGAGGTTTGTTTCTAACATGCCTAAGTCCTACAAATAAATGTTTCTTCAGGGCTTGGGCCTCTAATAAGTCTAAGTCCTACAAAGGCCTCTAACAACAAATCAAACAAATCATTCTCTACAAAATACTCTATCAAGTCAAGTATGAGTCCACCCCAGTGGCAGCTTATGTCAGGGGGTTCCTGTCTCTGTCACTTTAAATACAAATGTCTTATTTTATTTTATTGATTTATTTTTTATTAACTGTCCCCCCAATAGCAGTCAAGAAACCCCACAAAACAAATTCCCAGTTCAAATGATTCATTCGTTCACCAACACAGGCACCCTCCTCAGACCCCTTTATACCATGTTTATGGTTTTTATTTTATTTAGGATTTTTTTTTTTTCTTAAGTGCCCCCCAATCCAAGTAAAAAAAAAAACCCCAAAATCATCCCCTGTTCAACTGATTCTTTCCCCACACCCCACCAACACAGGCAGCCTCATGACCTTTTTATACAATGCCTTTGGAAAATAAAATATTATTTGTAATGTGTTGTGTGTAACTTATATGTTCCCATTGATTTCGATGGACAAAAAAAGCGGAAAAAAGTAGAAAATATGCACTTTTTGCGGGAAATTTTTCGCCACGCAGAAAGTGACATTTTTCCGCAATTTCAGTTTGAGGAGGAAATTTGGACCTATCCTTGCTTACAAGTTCTGAGGAAGCTAGAGCTAATATCTGAGCATAGTCTGCTTAATAAAACTCTTATGTGCTTTCCCTACATTACGTTATAACACTCTCCATTGTCCAAATACTATGATGATTAATCTGAGCTGCTTTTTTTGTGAAACATTACTATACCTTTAAAAAGGATGAAACACCGCATGGACTGTGAAAAATAACAAACATAGAACAACCACAAGGACATTGAGAATTTCCGAAGAGAGACTATAAATATCCATTCCCACATATCAAAGATAGTATCCAAAAGAGGTAAGTTCAGAATACATAGTAAACCATCACACATATATTCTTTAACTTCCCAATCATATTTAGACCATACAGTTCTCTTATGCTGGGCATTTATACTAAAAAGAAGGGACGGTCTGGAAATATGAAAAAAAAACGGTACTGTCCCTTTTAAAACGGTACATATGGTCAGCCTATATTAATGTCAAATATAGTTATCCTTTATAAAACTTATTATATAAAGCAATGTGACAACTAAAGAATGTGCAAGTATATAGTGACAGTAAGAGTAAAGAAAAGTTTAAGAGAGACCTTATTATTGTTAGATTTTGGAAAACTAAGTGGAATTTTGAAGGAGCAAGATTCTCATTATATTTTTTGTGAATTTCCAGTAATTTCTATATTTTATTTTCCTGAAAAGTCCATAAGAAATGTAACAATGCTTAAGGTTGTTCTATTGTGGTAGGTATTGGTTCTCTAAATGAGGAATTATCAGCGCATACTGCCCAGTTGTTACAACATATGGTGATAAAAGTACTTTATTTTATTAGGGATACAGTGGATTGTATTGAAAAGCTCAGTAGAATAAAATAGAAAAATGTGTATATATTGGTTACCATGGATGTTAAAGCATTGCATTCCTCCATTAAGCACACAGATAGATTGAAGGCTGCTGACTATTGGTTAAGAAGATATTATCAAGTTTTCCTCCTGATCAGAATGAGCTCATCTTACTTTGAGTAGAATATTTACTTAGTTATAACTTTCAAATTTGATGGTGTGTTCTACCTACAGATGAGTGCTAAATTTATCATATTGTGCTTAAACCTCTTTATGGGGTGTGGGAGAGACGCCAGACCTTTGGGGATAGAAACCCATTCAGACATCAACTAGTTATTGTATATACATCATTTACCTCATTCTAGTAATGGTGGGTGGAGCTGAGGTGGTAGGAGTATTTGTCTCATATTGTAATGATAAAGAAAATGCAAATGACATATGAGAAAAAAGAAATATGTATTACATGAATGAAAATTACATTTTATAATGATAATTTAGGGTCTCATACTACTGTTTTTCATAAACCAACTAGTAAGAATACCTTGCTTTATTTCAGCAGCTTCACATATTGCGTTGAAGCGTCCCTATTGGTACTTTCTCTGTTTTAGGAGGATCTGCTCAACTTGGGACTCCTTTTCGATAGAAACAATGAAGCAATGGGACAGGCTGTTTGAAAGGGGCTATGATATGTATCAGGAGGGAGTATGAATGAGCGGTGACTCAAGAGAGATTCTCTGTTTACTAAAGGTAAATCAAGCAGTGGTTGTAGAAATGTTGGTGGGACTGGGCATTTGGAAACACCACATTTAATTACCCCATACAGTGAGGATGCTACTGTAAACGTTTTTGTTTTCAACATTGTGACACCATTTGCTAGCTATAAAGCACATATCTAGTGAACATGTCTCCAAATTTATTTTCAAGTCAAGAAAATTGAGTTGAGCATATGTAGTTAATGCTTAAAGATATATATAAATGCTGGTTTACTTGTAAATGTTTATTTCTTAATATATATTGACAATTTCAAGTGTAACAGAACTAATAAAAAATATATTAACAAGTAACACATTCATTTTAAGAGTTTTATATTTTGTCTACTTCTACATGTGGAGCACAATATATTGGCAGGACCCTTAGACACTCGAACAACAGGGAAAGAACATGTTTCATGTACAGAAAACTAATATATTTATTCTGCCGTACCTAAACATGCTTGGTCTATGCATGATGGCAATCCTGTTTTTAACTTCAAATACACTATTGAAATAGTGTAGGGCTACATCAGAGGAGGGGATCTGGAGAGGCTAATTAACAAAAAAAACCTGTAGATCTTCAAGCTCATCAGAAGCAGAGCCAGCCCTTACATGGGTCCCGGTGGGTAAATGGGACCCAGGCAGCACATTGACAGGGGCAGCAGTTTTCCACCCCAAGGCATGTTCTTTCGGGTGCCTGTTCTCTCAATGTATTTTGTAATACACCTGAATTGCTCATCTTTTAATTTTCGCATTTGTCCTTAATCCCACATGGCTTGGGAAGGAATGAGAAGGGTTGAATGGGAGGTAGGAAGACAGGTTCATGAGGTGGTGCATGCATTCAACCCTGAGGAGGCAGGATGGGGGATGGCGAAGTCACAGCTGTATGTTTTGGCGAGACAGGGGAATAGGGAATGAGCACTCTAGTTATGAGACTGTAGTGGGGAGAATGCAGTAACTCCTGAGGGAGCAGGAATGGCATCTCCAGCATGGGATTGTGTTGGTGAGACAGGGAAGCGAATGTAGAGGGGACTGCTTTCAGTCATGAGAGCACACGGGGCAAATGCAGTAAACTCTGTCACAACCTTCAACCAGACACAGCAGAGATTGTTGTGGTTGTGCTATGTGATGCGCTCAAGTGCTTCAGACCACTGACTAATATACAATACAGAAAGCTCTGAGATGTAGTGGAGACCCGACCAGCATGTCTCTCATATCAAAGCTTCATTGTGATTCAAGATTGCTGCTCACATCTGGCCCAAGTTTAACACTTGTAATGCCAGTGGGGTATGCAACGCATTGCTTTGCAGTGCATTGTGTACCCCTCTGGCACTCAAAGCCTTTACCCACTTGCCAGCCTCACATCCAGTGCTCCCCGCTTCTACAGGTTACTTCCAATTGCAGGCTCAGCCGAACACACTACCGCACACCTCATATCACTCACTGTGTCCAAGCTTACTGTTTATCCCTCTCCTCTGTGTCACACTATCCCTAACAATGACTTTACACAGCTGTATTTTATGTGTACTTTAGTGCTTTCCTCAGAACACTATCTCCAGCCTTCTGACACCGTCTACCAGCCTATATAACTAGCCCTCTCGCACACTCAGTCCGAGAAGTCGCACATATCGGGGTAGCGCTGCCCTCTAAATCTCACATCTCCCACATTGCTCCCAAACGTGACACTTTTTCTAACAGGATGCACACCTCCCACAGGGTCACTGACAGGGAAAATGTCCAATGCCATTAACCCTTTGAGTGCCAGAGTCCTACGCAAAGCATTGCTGTGCAATGCGTTGTGTACCCCTCTGACACTCAAACACTTAAAGCAACATCTACAGCTTCTCTCTGGAGGCAGCCCTATGAGCCAAATACAATTACTTCTCTGCCATTTACAGGTTTAAGCTGCTTTCTGCAAATCCACAATGTGCCATATAATTACATAAAAACAAATCACGGGTGTCATATTGATGCACCTCTCTGGTGCTGAAAGGCTTGACCTTCTGTCTATAACATATATTCACATATAAGGTTAACATTTTCAGTGCCAGAGACATAGCCAAAAGAAGAGCCTATGAAGTGCATGCCCTTTAGCGATATATATATACTAGCAATATGGGACGGCGTTGCCCGTCATTGTATTATGTAGCATGTTTTGTATGAAATGTTGTAGGTGGTGTGTAAAAGGTATTTCGTAAGAATTTTTTGTGCATGTTTGTATTGTATATTTGATTTAGCTGTATTGGCTGATGATGTTTTTTTGTGTAGTGGCTGAAGCAGAAAGAAACATATCGCTCACATACATATTATCATACATGCATACATACATAGACACACACACAGATACCCACACAATCATACATATAAAGAGAAACACAGATACTCACACATTCATACGTATATAGACACACATTCATATACAAACATTGATACATACATAGACATATACATACATGCATGCATACACACACATATAGATATTATTATACATAGACACGCGTGCACACACACATACAGATATTACTCTACACACGCATACACACCTTTGAGTGCCACGGGGATAGGCAAGGCATTGCACAGCAATGTGTTACATAATCTTCTGGGACTGAGAGGGTTAACCAGCTGTCCCAGTATGTACAGAGAGTCATGGAGTCCACAGTCCCTGAAGCGGCAGGCATTGGAGTGGCGTGTGATGGCTTTCATCGGTAGGGCTGCTGGTGGTAGTTAAAGGAAAAAAAAGGATGGCAGCAGGCGGTGGTGGAGGAGGTATGTAGAGAGGGGATAGGAGGAGGCAGGTGAAGGGTTTGGAGCAGAGGAGTAGGCAGTAGGGAGAAGCTGAAAGAAGTCCCCAGCCTGCGGCCTACCCTACCCCCACACAGAGTGGAGAGAAGGGAGCGGGCGGGACACAGATCTTACCTATCACTGTGTCTCTTTGCTCCCTCTGGCCTCCTGCTTGGCATAGCTCTGTCTCGGCTCCGGTGATTCATAAGATCAGCCCGCTGTCCTGTCACCTTGCGGCCACGAATAAATGAAATTGGAGCATGTTTATTTAAGAAGCAGGAAGCCCCTGCCGGCCCTAGGGAAGCCCAGTGCATATGGGGATTTTCCTGGGAAGCCAATCAGGCCCTGCATAGTCTGCAGAGAGGGCTAATAAAGTTCGGCATCAAGATAAGGTAGAAGTGTGCTGGGCCTCGCCAGGTTACTGTGGGGTATTGTGTGGCAGAGATGGTGGTGTGTGTGTATGTATGTTGTGAGTCTGTGTGTCTTGTGAGTGGGGCTTGTATGTGTCTGTGTGTCTTGTGAGTGGGGCTTGTGTGTGTCTGTGGTGCAGGAGCAAATGGCTGTCTTGTGAGTGGGGCTTGTGTGTGTGTGTCTGTGGTGCAGGAGAAAGTGGCAGCCATGGTTTTTTTCTGTACTTGAATAGTGGTGGGCGGGATGGATAGTGGTGGGCGGTCCAGCCCACTACATGATTTTCACACCAGTTGCAATGGCCGAATTGAATCACCCAATGGGAGCAGTAACGCCTCCTTACTGCCACCCCTGGGTGTGTTTTGCCAACCACAAAGTCTTCTTTTATATATATATATATATATAGTAGGAAGAGGGGCATGGTGTTGCTCATGGGTATTAAAACCTTTCAGAGAGTCAGGGTTTGGGTACATTTGCACCACTGAAAGGGTTAATTTTTTGACAGGCATGCAGTGGAATGTGTTGGATACCTCTTTGTCATTTAACAAACTCAACATATTGGCCATTTTCTTTGTTTTGTTTAAACCCCTTTGGTGGCAAAGAGGTAAGAAACATATTCCACTGCATGGATACCTATTTGCCTCTCAAACACGTTACCTTTTCACTGCCGCTAATATTCCCAAACCACTGTGAATCAATGCTTTGAACACCCCTCAAGCACTAAAAGGACTTAATCCCCACAGGCAACGCCGTGCACCTTTTGCTAGTATAGAGAGAGAGAGAGAGAGAGAGAGAGTGTGTGTATTGTCAATACCTCAATAAAATGTAAAATATTTATCAGCTTATGATTTGTAGCAGTTTGGGGGGGCAGTTTTCTCTAGTACAGACTCCTGTGTCAGGTTTTGGTGTGTGTGTGTGTGTGTTGGGGGGGGGCAGCATTTCATCCTTGGACCCAGGCAGCACAATGTCTTGGGCCGGCCCTGATCACAAAACATATATGTAAAGATCTACAATGTATTCTGGACTTGCATCTCTTTGGATGCTATCCTTGATATGTGAGAATGGATGTTTATAGTCTCTCTTCCACATTTCCAAAATTCCTTGTAGTTGTATTAGGTTTCTTGTTTTTATTGTACTATGTTTTTGGAAAACATTCTGTCCTCTAAGTAATAAGGGATCTCATTCTAATGTGAACATTTGTGAAAAGAGATATTACTGGATATTATGAAAATTGTACCGTATGCATTTAGAGAATGATAGATCTGTGTTGGTGGCATTTTCAACAATATTCACTGAGATGTGCGTGGCCTTGTTTAAATGCAGGAGATATTAATGAAATTAGCTATTTTTTTATTTAGTTATATTTTTTCTCTAATGAGTTGTACAAAAATGTCTCCTGTATACTGGATGGGGTGTATGTGTGGACAATAAATGTGTTCATATGATCTCTTTGTATATACATCTTTCTCTCCTAGATCTATCAATGTATGGCATGAAGTGGATGTTTAATCTATGTTTTAACCCTTTCAATGCCATAAGCCTTAGGGTGTGCAACACATTGCTTTGAAATGCATTGTGCACCCCTCTGCTTTGACAGGGATAATTAATTGCTGTATAGGTAGTTCTGGGGCTCCAGTTTGGTGATGTTTGGGATGAGTGGTGGACCTGAGTTTTTCTTGGCAAGTAGGGCTCCTCTTTCTTTTACACCTTGGGGGCCCAGATTTTTTATTATCTTACTGTGGTGAAACTGGGAGGACCAATGCTTTGTGATGTGGAGTGGTGGTGTGGTATCGAAAAACATTGCTCATTGGTTATGAATGACTTAAATTTGATGAAGCATCATGTAGTGTGAAATGTGTAAGGGCATCAAGCTGGTGGTCTCCATTGTATATGTATATTATTCAGCATGTTATTTTCATTTCTCTGTTGCAATATTTTTACAATTTGGTATGCCACTCAACCATAAATAAACAAGTGTTTTTTAATACATTTTTCTATATCTGCCTACCCATTTTTATTATCATTGGCTGCTATGTCCGGCTAAGTGAAGCCTGTTTTTTATTTTTATATGCAATAGTTGGATGTGGAAATCTCCTTTTAGGGATGCATGCCAAGTGTAGTGATTACCAGATAGGTATGGATGTTTTACAACTATCTGTGTGCTCTTCATCATTTCCCTCATTCATCTTCCCATAGGTGCTTTATGGAAGGCAGCTTTTCACCAGACCACATCAGTGAATTATCATCTATAGAAGAAATGTACAAGACAAATGCATCATATTTGATTCAAATGTTTATGTATTTGTTTTCATTATTAACCTCTTAAGGACCCTTGACGGTCTTGGTACGTCATGGCTGGATTTGCATTAAGGACCCATGACGTGCCAGGACCGTCATGGTATTCCAGGCTCCCTGCGTGGATGCACGCTGTTCTAGGAGTCTGGAATCGGATTTAAAAAAAAAAAAGCTCCCTGGTCCTTAAGTGACTGCCGCTTGTGTATGCGGCTGGTCCTTAAGGGGTTAATGTGATTCCAAAATTAGTATCTGTCTAAATGAAACCGGTATACTTGAGACAAAACTGTAATATAGTTTGCAGGTTTATTTGTGTATATATGCTCTTTCCACTTGGAGTTTCCTTATGCCTGTTTTTCTGTTTCCTTGGATAAAGGCATTTTGATAATGCTACAGTGGCTCCTAACGTGCATTCCAGTGCCATACTGTCACTGTGGGTAAACACAGACAGCTATTAGACATTCACAGGAATTCAGATATAAACAGAACAAGGTCATCATGTGGATGATCCACTTTTTTCTATTTTGTAATTTAATTGACTTGTATTTAAGTATCAATGCACATGAACATTACATGTACACCTTTTTTATCTTCATAGTCGGTTGTAAGTGCCACTAAGCAAAATGTCCCACAAAACTTGCACTAAAGTAACTGGCTCTCCCCTCATCTTCTTGGTTTATACATCTTGCTTTTGATATGGACTTATGTACTTAGAAGAATCAGAGCAATACTGTGGAAAATCAGCTGAGTTACAGGGGACAAATAAAAGTTCATATTCTTTCATTCATATTCATTTAATTGGGGATTTTAACTCATTGAATGCCTTGTAATGTGTTGGATACTCTAGCATTCAAGGGAATTAAAGCCCAATTGAAATCAATGAACGATTGGGAAATCTTTATCTGTTCTCGGTGATGCAGTTGCTGTACCACAGAATCTTCCTAGTACAAGATCTTTCTTCAGTTGGAGCTGCTGACTGAAGTCCAGTCTGAGTATTTGAAAACATAATTAACTATCTGTGATTTGTAGACAGTGACACTAAAAGTAAAAAATACTTTTGATTAACAGGTAGCAGTGAGAGGCAGGATATTGTCTTTTTATACACCTGTGCAGAGACTGAGAGTGACTGACAGAGATATACTTCATACATTATTGTAAGACAGACAAAACTTCACTTCAGTCTTTAACAGCTGTGCTGCATACTCCCTAGTAATCACTACCATCATTATGTCTAGGGATGGGCTAAGTGTTTCAACCCAAAAGAGAAACGTGAGAAAAATTACACTTTTCGCCTTCAGCCGGAAATCCTGTGAAAAATGTTCTTGTTTTTTTTGTTTTTTTCCATCCCAGTCCCCACTAATATAGTAGTTATAGAACCACACATACTGCTTTGTCCTTCTGTAGCTTTAAAAAAAGCACATACTGTACTCCCAACTATATCCCACTGCACTGGAAGCCATATAATAACACACATGATTCCCTCCAGCCTTGTCCCACTGCATTGGTAGTCGTGGAACCACATACTCACCTCCCTCAGCCATGTCCCACATCACTGGTATTCAGAGAAACACTTACTGTGCCCAATCCCTTCAGTTGCTGCCAAACTACAACTCACATCATTGTCTGGAAATAGCTGAAGAGTCTCTCATTGCCCATCGTCTAATGGTAGCCTCATACCACTGCACTGATAGCTACAGAACCACACACATTAACCTCTCAGCCTTGGCCTCTGCACTGGTAGCCAGAGAATGACAAATGTTGACCACATAGGCAGAAAATGGCAAAGTTCTTGCTGGCAATTTATTGGGGTTAGCGAAAAGGATAACATGTTATGGATTTTCAATGTGTAGAAATTTCACGGGAAAAGCAATACATTGTTTTTTTGGTGGGGGTATTTCCTGCGGGGAAAAAAATGCACTTTTGGCCCATTACTAATTTCCTAAAAATCATCTTGGTCATCATCTTCACCATCACTGCTTCCAAGTCCAAACCAGACAAATTTACTATTATTGACTAAGCAGCAACACAGGTCAACATTCACAACCCCAGCTATGAGTGCTTCTACTGCAGTTAGAAGTGCAACAATACTGATACCTACTGCTATTACTATTGCCACATTTAGCCCAAGTTGTAATAGTATTAGTTCTGAAGGAACCCCTCAGTCTATGAAATCTCCAGTATGGAGAGAGGTCGCTAACTATACAAAAAGCTAAAAATGTTCCTGTCTATGCATTGTACATCATTGTGTTGGGGACCTATCTAGCATTCAGATGGGTTATGCACTAAGGTTTGATAAACAGGTGATAAAGCAGAGATAACCAGTGATACCACTGCTACATTATTCTATGAAGCCAACTTTGGAGGCTTTATGGAATAAAATAGGAACTGGATAAATTATATCACTGGAGAAATCATCTTCGCTTTATCAGTTGTTTATCACGCCTTAGTGCATAACCCCCCTGAATGCTAGAGAGGTCCCCAACACATTGCTTTGCAATGCATTGGAACCCTCTCTTAGCATTTTAGGAGTTAAAAGCAACATTCAATCAAAGGGGATTTTTATTTGCTCCCCTATCATATAGTTGATTTGCTCCAATATCGCTCATCTTTTTTTTCCTGAAAACAGACTAGGACATAGTGTGAAAACACATTGGATGTGTACGTAGTGAGTTCAGTTCCATTGCAGGTGATAGAATTATTACATATTTTAGCTCCAAATTCCTCCAAAGTGTACAACATGAATATGTGAGATAAAATGCCCTGATAAATACATAACTTAATATAGCTGAATCCAACCATTTACATCCAGTGGCATAACAATAGGGGTCGCACCTGTGACCAGGCCCATCACTTCAGGGGCCAGGCCACCCCTTGCGACCCCCCCACCTACCCGCAATTAGCAACAAGCTGAGGTCTGTGCCTTCTTCAGCACAGACCTCTAACAGCTGAGCTGGCCTCTTCTGCACTCTAGTAATATAGAGAGCTGGGAGATTATCTCATCTCCCAGCGCTCTGCATTACTGAAGAGGAGACCACACTGGAGTTCCAGCTGTAGACAGGTCCATGCAGGAGGGGGCACAGAGCTCTCCTGCCATGCTACTGGATCACCAGGGAAGTAGGAGACTGGGAGCAATGTGGAGATTGGGGGCAAAGTGGAGGCAGTGTGGAGACTAGGAACAATGTGGAGATTGGGGGCAATGTGGAGATTGGGAGCAATGGGGGAGCAGTGTGGAGATTGGGGGCAATGTGAGAGCAATGTGGAGATTGGGGGCCATGGGGGAGCAATGTGGAGATTGGGGGCAAAGGGGGGGCAATGTGGTCGGGAGGGCCCATGGTAATTTCTGCACCAGGGCCCGGTGGCTTCTAGTTACGCCTCTATAGCTGATACTGACTGTATGCTCAAGTGGATATATAATGGACTATATAGTTCACAACATTTTGGTGATTTGTACACATGCTTTATGAGGTACTGTTGTGCACATTTCAGAGTCTGACAGATAGTCAAACAGGCAAATCTACACACATAACAGGTCTAAAATAGATTAAAGCTGAGTTTTAATTTATTTGTCACTGAGAGTAACTTATTGAATGCTAGAGGTTTAGAAATAACTATCTGGGCTTTAAACCAATATCCCAACGTACCAAAAGAATTGACAGCTTTGTATTTTTTCCACAATTCTTTCATTGCTTAACCCTATAAGGGCCAGTGAGGTGTGCAACACAATACTCCACAATGTGTTGAAAACTCCTCTGGTCTGTAAAAGTGTTAGGGTGTCTGAAATCCACAGTTAACCCACTGTGTGCCAGAGGGGTACGCAAAACATTGCAAAGCAATGCTTTACGTACCCCTCCGGCACTCAAAGGGTTAATGAGCCTTATGCACTAACAGGAACTGCAGCAATTCAGGGGCAAATTAACTACACCATTGGAGGCAAATTTTCATTGACTTACACTTGAAAGAGAAGTTTCCTGCCCTTTGCTTTTCAGTATGTCAAGACCTTTCTAGCTTTCATTGCATTTAAAGGCCCATTTAAAATATTGGGAATTTTGGAATATGGTTGTCCCCTGCAGGTCTTTTTAGTAAATCAGTGTCCTTGACTGAAAGCGCTGTGGTCCTCTTGCTATAATGCAGAGCCAGTGTTTGGCTTAGTAACGGTTGTAAATAGTCAGAAGTACTTCATAAATCTGTCTGTAAGGTGCATTAATATTGCAGCTGTGGTTTGGTCACGTATTCACAAAGTGATCTGAATCGTGACTTCCTCATTTCACAGGTGAAAAACAACAAACAAGGTGTTATCACTCAAAGTCATATTCATATCAAAAAGATTAATACTGGTAACATATAGGTGAGAGTTTTTTTTTTTTATTCCAAGTCACAAAGTACCTTTTCAGCATCTAATCTTGTGTTTTCATATTCTCTAGCAGGCTCTGGATGGGGCTGCAATATATATATATATATATATATATATATATATATTGAAGCCCCATCCAGAGCCTGCTAGAGAATATGAAAACACAAAATTAGATGCTGAAAAAGTACATATTTTTTTTCATTGCATGTTAAGGTTGTATGCACAAAACAGACTGGAGCAACACTGCAGCAAGCAATATAGTGGAGAACAAATACTCAAAAACAGTCCCATTGATTTAAAAGGGGATGTTAACTCTTGAATGCTTCACAGTGCTTTGGACACCTATCTAACAGTCAACGGGGTTAAAAGTCCCATTTAAGTCAATGGTAATTTATATTTGTCCCCTTTAATACATTTAGTTTGCCTCAGAATTGACCGATTTTTCTCTTATTCATTAGGCCTTTAGTGTACTTGCTATCAATTTTCAACTGAACATGCAGAAACATATTTTAAAT
Source organism: Rhinophrynus dorsalis (assembly GCA_037306005.1). Lineage (NCBI taxonomy): Eukaryota > Metazoa > Chordata > Amphibia > Anura > Rhinophrynidae > Rhinophrynus > Rhinophrynus dorsalis. The sequence continues at coordinate 123,297,809 of CM074721.1, forward strand.
AAATGACAGTTATCACCATATTTTATATGTTTTGATATTTGCACTAGCAAGCTAAACTCTTCATAAGATAGCAAAATTAGAGAGCAGTTAAATTTATATAGGCTGAGGGACCCCTATCTCTTTCCCCTGTATTGTATTTCTTTAAAAAAAATTACAATTTATATTACTATATTCACTTTCAAAAATGTACTTGGGGATGTAAGTGCCTGTGCTCATGTGATGACGTTAAAACAGAAACATCCAATATAATAATTTGCTAAAACGTGTGTAACGACAGTCATGCGCAATAGAGACTGCTGCGTGTGCTGCAGTCATGCGCAGTAGAGACTGCCCATGATGAGGCTGATACAGAGTGGGATTCTCCAAAGGAGCATCCAGCTCTGTATAAGCCACGGAACGGGCAGTCTCTACTGTGCATAACTGCCCCACGACCAGCTGCCAGTGGCACTGTGGCCCGTGTAACGGGCTCTTCCACTAGTAGTTGAATAAAAGACATGTTCATTAAGTTCAGGTTTTCCTGAATCAATCTTGCTTATAATTTTTGACTTTGAAAACAAATATAAATTAATCTTTTCTCTGATACTGTGGATGACTCGGCAGGCAGATGCCTAATGCATAGAGGATTGATGTTCTGGGCCTTCATGATAGAGAACCTACAGTGCCATTGTTGTGTGTTTCTATGTAAATAGCGCACCTGTGGTGTAGAATTGGACATTGTGCATGCTAAAGGTTAAGCTGAAGAAAGCCATCTTATGGTTACTACTGTTTAGAGATAGTAATATCAAAAATTAAATCTAAATCCGATTGTTCAATTACATTTTTTATAATGAATAGTATGTTCTGAAAATACTTTACCTTCATATTTGACTTGAAAATCCAGTGAAAAGTTCCCCCTACCGCCGCTTTTAACCACATCATACAGACTTTCTTTAGATCAGAAAGCCGGTCCAGACGGATCGCAACAAGGGACAATATTGTGTTAGCTAAAGGAAAAATCTGCCCTCCTTCATCAAGGGGAGGTAGGGTTTTCCTTGCATTGACAGGCACAATATTGTCCCTTGTTGCAATCCATCCGGTCAAGTGAACAGCTTTCGGATCTGAGGGAAGTCTGTATGATGTGCTGAAAAGGGGTGGGACTTTAACTGAATTTTCAAGCTGAATATGAAGGTAAAGGATTTTCAGAACATACTAGTTATTATAAAAATGTAATTGAACAACTGAATGTACTTTTTTTTTACATTACTATCCCTATGAAAATTGAAAATCCAGCATAATGTTGAGCTTTGTTTCTAAGGGCCGTATTCAATGAACTAAAGGTGCAGTTCTGGAACAAACTAACTGTACCCTAGTAGACAAATGAGAATTACCACTGGCTTAACCCTAAGCCCACTGAAAGCTAGAGAGGTCTCCAGTACGTCACTTCAAAGTATAGTACAGACCTCTAGTATTCAAATGATCAAATTGCCCCTACAGTACAGTTATGTTTTTCCAGCACTGAACCTCTTTAGCTCACTAACTGTGGCCCTAAGTGCTTATAAAACTCAAGTAAAGCTCCTAGTAAAATATTTGTGAGATACTGATGACTGAATGCAGGGCTATTTACTTAGGGAAAAAATATTCCAGTACCAGCAGGGCCGCAACACTGATACAATAAGCCTAGATCAGATTAATCTATGAAAAAGTCCTTTGAATGTGAATTTTTTTTCAACCAGAATTGCGTATAATATATATAAAAGAGGAAAAAAGGGTAGCAACTAGGTTCTTATGAACTGAAGCGTTGACCAAATAAAGTTATTTACGTATTGCCTTATTCAGGTCCAACGGGTGCTGCTCTTTTTTTCTTTCTCTTTTTAGTGCAACTACTGCTTTTGGGATAGTGCACCTGGGAATTCAGCATCATTAATGGCGTGAGTGCTTCCACCCTGTTGCATATATATATATATATATATATATATATATATATATATATATATATACACACACATATACACACACGTGACATTTCATCAAGGAAAAGATTAGTTAATTTTAAATAGTTTTTCAGAAATTAACTTTTACGTATTGGTGGCAGTATGTCACATTATGATAGTTCCTTTCTTTGCTGTAATATTATAACCACACACTGAGCTATGAATGGTAGGCAGAGACGACTCAATGGGGCAAATTTTAATAGTACTGAAAGAGACAAATTTAACCTAGAGCAGAACTAATTTGCATACTTTTCAAGGAATTTTAGGAAAAGTGGCACACTGAGCCCCTAAAATATAAAGGTTAGTTTCTCAAAAAAGATATATATATATATATATATATATATATATATATATATATATATATATGTGTGTGTGTGTTTCTGATTCACTATCAGACACATCCTGGGGCAGCAGAAAGGAGGAGTTAGGTAAAACTCTCCATTCTGCACCGAGTAGGATGGCTGAAGGTGGGACCTAACCAAACGACTCTTCCATGCTTGGGGCAGTGATTTGGTCATGAAGGTGCAGGGGGGCTAGGATAAATCACTGCATGATCTTGATAACATTACAAAATAAAGCCTCCTATGTCACATAAACAAATGCCAGTAAAGCTTCCACTTGCATGTTCACATGTTTTGTACCTCTCTCCACATTCACATTTGGTGCTCTAGATTTTCAGAATAATAGCCTTTACCAAATGATTACACTTCTAATTTCACACACTTTGTCTCTCTATCCACACTCACATTCAGTTCTCTACATTTGCATTATAACAGCCTTCGCCACATTTGCAGGATCCTCCCATTTTCCCCTCCCACATCCCTTAACCATTCACTCTAGCGTTGCTCACACATACTTTATGCAGCACCCAGGTGGGTAAATACCTTCGTGACACTGATCTACTATACACACACACACATTCTCCGATGGGGCAATTCCATATTTATTCCATTGAGTATGACTGCCAGACATCAGCTCCCGATGTATCCTCACAACAGTAACTTCAAAATCAAACCCATGCGGTGTTCACTACTCACCAACACATATCAAAAATACTGAAATCACACACACGCCTACATATTGCATTCTAACAAATGCCACTCTCACAAGGGACTTTACATGTATCTCCCACTAAAACACTTTAAAAGCTCAATGTAATTGTCCATTTCCAATGACCATCACATAAAGTAGGACAACACAAAAGGGAAACCTACTGATATCACACAGAAACATATACATTACCTTACCCACATGCCACTCTTACCCTGCAATGTTTAACTCCCATCAGACACCAAGAGTCCAATGTAAGCGTCCACTGACCCATTAACAACAAATATAGCCCACTGGCAACACTGTGCAACATTTGTTAGCTTTACAATAGAATGGCAAATGAAGCTTACAGGAAGATTTTAATTCTCTATAAAATAAATTAAACTAGTCAGGGTGACAGATTCATCTAAGTATATGTTGTATAGCATACAAGCAATATATCATAACTTTTTGAGTCACCAGAGCATTAGAAATTTAATTTTCAGTGCTTTAACAACTTAGATGCTGAAGATGTCTCCAATGCATTGTTTCACAATGAGCTGGGGATCTCTCAAGCATCCATGGAGTTAAAAATCATAGAAAGATCTGATATAGGGAAGCACCAAATTACAGTGATAGTCATCTCAATTATTGCTGCATATATAAAAGACAGTACCTGTTATCTGTGCTATATACCAATATATTTACATCTGTAAATGGACAAGAGAAGATAATCACAGGGGTTTTAGAGACTTTATTTATGTATAAACAATTTAAACACTTTGCCATAAATTATCTTTGCCTGTCTCTAATCTTCATTTAGCAGCAAATTAAAATAATATAAAAACTCAATGAACAATTCATACATGTATATTACAAAGAAAAAAAAGTTTTATAACAAAGTTCATAATCAACTTTTTGTGGTGACTGTAAGGTGATTGTCTCAGTTTATTGTTTTTACCAAACAAACACATTTCTAGTTTAATCTGAAACAGTGATTGTGCCTTTTGGCGTTTGTATGAACAGGGTGATCTGAAGTAGTGCCCATTTGCGATATTGTCACAATGCCCACACCTCTACTGTAACTGATACCAACAAACTACTGATTCTAAACAGACTACACCCTGTAACTGTGTTATATTGTCCACAATGGATTTTTCAAATACAAACAAGAGGATGAATTTAACTGCAGTGAAAGCCTCCATTTTGAATCAAACAATACACTCTACCCACTTCATGAATAAATTAAGTCAGAGAATCTTGGGATGAGAGTGCAAGTAAAGTTTTTGTTTCCAGTTAGAGTCTATCCAGTGCTCTTGGTTTTAGATTCTTTTCTAAAAATCACTCCAGTCATTGTTTAAATGCAGTATGCATTCTTCGTAAATCAAAATCTTGGAATACTTACTGTATCAAAGAAGCAGTCTAAGTAATTTTCAGCAAATGGACTTACAAAGTTGGCCATCTTGTATTATTTAAACTTTACTCACATCAAAGAAGTGAGGTAATCAGAGGCCTTCTTTATTTTAACTGAGACCCAGAAGAAGTGGGTAATATCACAGGGGTACTTTTGTGTATAGTTACGTTTTAATTGCAGTCAGGCTTAAGTCAACCTCAATATGTGGTTTTCAGCAGCATTTAACTCAAAAAATGTGAGCTTTCTTGCTACTTAACTGTCTCAAAACAATTCAGCTTAGTGCCCCAATTAGGTCTTCATCTCCTTAGGAGAGGAGATAACAGTTGTAACTACTTATTCATCCTGAAAGGATGACAGCAGATTAATTTGTTACCTCTTTCCCATTTCATTCTGTCTCAGAAACTGGATGTTACTGCTACTGTCTGCTAGCTCTGGATACTGCTCCACTGGAAGCACGTAGTATCCCTCATAACCTTGAACTCTTCCTGTGCTCAAAAGCTGTTGTTTTTCCCCCTCAGTCCATAAACGACTACCTTCTTTTCCATCTCGTGCTTTTTGTTGCTCTTTGGCCCAAGCTGCACCCAAAGCTCGCTGACGGGCTTGGTCAAGAACTCTTGCCCTTTCTTCATCTAGGGTGTCCACAGATAACCCATACCTTATATTGAGCAGCAGTGATGAGTGCTGGAATTCAATGTTTGTAAACCTGCGAGTCCTTCCATTTATAAGCAGAGTTGGCTGGGAAACTGTAACATTCACTCCACTGTCCAGTGCTTTACGACCATTTGTCAACCCTAAGGTGACTAGATCACTGTCAGATGAACCAATTTTGACAAAGTAATGTGTGTCTTTCCCCTCTATGTTGTAGTACATTTTCTCCATATAGTGTGCACTGTTGAGAACCAGAGCAATTTTTCGACTATCTTCACTAGCAATACTGGAGATTCCAGTTGTTACTTTTCCTTCTTTGATAGCAAACATTATTCCTTTTCCAATTATAGGGACTGTCGTTGCAAACCAATGTCCTGGTTTTTCTCTTATGCTTGCATGCAGTTGTTTTACTATTGTCTGACCCTCCAGTGCCATAAATGCTTGATTATGTCTTTCAGTGGTCTGCTGAACACCCGTAATTAGCTGTAAAACAGAAAAATGAATTAGCTGTACAGAGTTAAAAAGTAGTGCAGTGAACCATGGTAACTAGACTGTACAGATTTTTGAAGGTCATGCAATAGTGGCTTAATTACATTTTGTCATTAATTTAGCACAAAAGTAATTCACTTGAAATTAGAAAAGTTATTCAGTTACTCTATAAAACTAATATCTTATATTTGCAAGGCTTTATCCTGCTCTGTATAGCTGGAAAAAAAATGAATACTGCTATGTGTGACCCAGTACATAGGTAAATTATTAAAAAAAGTTTAATCAATGATTTGGGAGTTGTTTATCATTATATATTTTTGAGGGAAGCATTTTCAAAGTTAAAGGATCAGCAGAATTTTCCTATGAAAATATTAAATATTGTATGGTTTTCAGCTGTGTAAAATAAGGAGATCCACACTGTTGGCAGTTACTTTATTTAGCAGCCACAAAGTGATAAAACTGCTAAAATCATATTCTATGCAAAACTACAGTCAGTGACTCACCTCTCCCACTAAACAATAACTGCCTGAAAACCAGGTGAACTGTATCTAGGCACCAGAGAGCACTGTTAATGTAAAATCCCCAATTAAACTGTATTAGCTTTGAAAGAAACACATCTACTAGCAGTGGGAGTACCTTTTAATTAAAGGAGCAGTAAACTTTTTTTTTCTGAAAACACATATTTTGTAGAGCATTTCCTGCTGAATAAAACAAGGTCACTCCCATCGCTGTCAGATGTTTTATTCAAAATTTATAGCAGTTTAAATAATCAGGAAGTGAATTTACTGTGTTTGCTTCCTGATAGTTCTAACTGACAGGAAGTGACTGGCAGGTTCTATCACATTCTATGGAGAACTGTATGTTTAACTTTTCTGACTTTCCTCTCCATTAGAATCTAACAGGAAATCTAATTAGAATTTGACCACTAGAGGGCTCTGCTGATGTAAAAAAACATGGGTTTAAACTGTAATAACTCTGGAAATATAAATCTCTCTGCAGTAGGAGTACCCTTATTTTACTCAATAGGGAAATTTCTACAATATATATTTTTTCATAAAAAAAGTTTACTGCTCCTTTAACTCGGCCAGAAAAACCCTTCAGTGCATGCTTTTATCATGACCAGATTGTGTGAACAGTACCCTTAGGATTGCCCCATTCCTGGCTTGATAATAAAGGCATGTACTTGCCTAAATCTAGATGTGTATTGATGTTATTAAAGTATCTGCCCTAACATTCACTACAACTTTTAGAGAACCCAATGGAAATCAATATTATAAATACATTGTCCATAAATAATGAAAATTCAAATTAATTTGTACCGCCATGTTAATTACATTGTACAATATTATTATTCTAGAGCAAATAACATGAAAAGAAATACTTTTAAAGCGCAGTCTTTTAAAACGTAATTTTTGTTCCTCCCACACCTCTAAGACAAGTCATATACTATACTTCAGCACTCAGTGTACCGATCTGCCCCAATCTTCTCAATCAATGAGGGGAATGCACTATTGGAAGGAAAGCACATAACCTGCACCTTTATAAATAAGACTGTACTTATATACACATGATTTTGTACATTTCAGACCACAGCTTTCAAGTGAACAACACCTCAATATCAGTCTTTTTGCAAGCAATGTGTTTGGCTCTGTGCCCAGTTTGTATACCATTTGGTGTATAGGCTCTATCTAGATTCTTTCATAGAACACTGGGCGGCAAAACTGGTCCAACATTAATTTGAATAAATTGACAAATTATAACACCAACAAATAACTGAATTGCTCAGAAACTATTTATATTAAAAGCAGATAGCTAGTACAAGGTATGTGTTTCTAAATTATCTTTAAACTTAAACATATTCTAGGCTGAAAAGTCCATTTTAACAGACACAGAATTGTCAGCAATGTGTTGCGCACACATCTAGTCCTCAAGAGTTACGTTGCTTACTGCCTCCTTCAACCCTTTGAGTGCCAGAGAGGTATTCAAGGCATTGCTTAGCAAAGGGTTAAATCATTTGCAAGGCATTCCCTGTCTCTCCAGACACACTAAATTAGTGAAGCAAGAAATTATTTATTCTACATAAAATAAACCACTTTTCTTTTTGTGATAATCTAAACTATGGCTTTTATTGCATATATAAAACACATATGCAATACAATAGCCGTAAGCAGTATTTCTCTATGTCTAGTAGTAAAATCCCAAAATGGTACGTTGTTATACTGTAGATGGAACAGATGGCCAGCTACCTTTAGATTTCCCTGTGCCATTGTTAATCAAGAAACTCAAGGGTATATACACAAAGAGCTAATGATACTGCAATTAACATAACTATCTAGGCTGGCAAAATGCAAATTGTGTGTAAGAGTATTATAATAAAAGTCCCATCTTGAGATATTTAGAAAGTCAAGATTTTATGTTGCAAAATATTGCTTTAAAATATGTGTGGGGGGAGCTTGTTTACCTGTCCATTTTCACATTCTTGACTCTCCGTCAGTTCATATGGTGCTGGTACAAAATACATTCTTGATCTTGGAAACCCAGGAATGATGTTGCTTAGTTGAAATCCAAACATCACAAGCCAGCTTTGCACATCTATTTGAAGAAAGGACATTAGCAGTAATTAGTAATGAATGCTTGCTGTACATGTTGATAGCTACTAACACGGATTGATGATCACCTCTTTCAATACCATCAAAACACAATAACTATTCCTATTCCATCAGTGACATCAAAAAGTTATGTATGCTCCTCAGTGATGCTTACAAATGTGCAGTTTTTTTAAATTTGTAAAATTGTTGTGCCTTATGATTCTCAGTCATATTTGGTTTGTAGCATATACCCTCTGGTCTCATGTATAGACATACCCTCTAATCTTAATCCTTTCTTTCATAAACAGGGAATAGCTATTAATATTTGGAGAACAGTCATGTATTCCCTTCTACCATGTTTCAGTAATACCAATTATGTCAAAATGTTAATTTACACTAGCATTCTCATCTCTCCTAATTTGCTTTCCATCCTTCTTGCATTCACCAACATACAATTAATTTTTCGTCACTTTATATTTTACCAACTTCATGCCTTTTTTCCTATAACACATTTTAACAGTGGTTCCTCCATATCAACTACATTTATCTGTCACCTTTTACTTGTACCTAGTTCCTATCTACACAACCTGCCCAATTGTTTCTAACTACAGTCTCCCCCATATCTGAGTTTAAAGGGGAACTACCACCCCGCAGAGACCTAAGCTGTATTGATTCTTCATCTGGCGACTAGCTGCTTAGTAGCGCTAGTCGCCAGAAATATTACCCGATTCTCAAGATTTTGTCCTTTTCCTGACGGTCACTGGAACAGGAAGCACGGACATCTCGTCCCAGTGACGTCCGTGCGCCTGCGCTGTCAGTCCCTTTTGAGCCGGCCGTCTCAAAAGGGACTGACAGCGCAGGCGCACGGACGTCACTGGGACGAGATGTCCGTGCTTCCTGTTCCAGTGACCGTCAGGAAAAGGACAAAATCTTGAGAATCGGGTAATATTTCTGGCGACTAGCGCTACTAAGCAGCTAGTCGCCAGATGAAGAATCAATACAGCTTAGGTCTCTGCGGGGTGGTAGTTCCCCTTTAAAAGGTCCTCTGGCCTTCTAAGCAGTTTATCCCCTATCACAGTAGCTCCCTTTCTATTTATGTCTACTCCGTCCTCACCATAGTGATTGTACCCAAGAGCAGAATCAGCCCAGTGCTCTAAAAAAAACCAAAAAATACAAATCCTCACTTCCTACACCAATACTTAAGACATACATTAAGCTTTGTGAACCATTTGTGTGCCTTTGTACAATTTATTAATAGTGCTGTACTTTAAACAGTTGTCAGCAGTGAAATTGGACTCAATCTGATAGAAGTATTAGAAGTAAAGAGGAATGTCTATAACAATCTAGTTGGTCCTCTGCAGTTTCTTTAAATAATTATCCCACTGTATTCCAAGGGATCACAGGGGGAAGTATACTTTGCAACAATGTGACTGTGAGCTCTGGTGCATTCTATCAGTGACATCTGACTTCCCTTACTGCTGTGAGGAAGATTAATCTGTTCCCATCAGTACACAGGCTACAATGACCACGTGTATGACCACCATAAGTAGAAATTACATTAATCACAGTGAAAGAGATAGAGGTACGCTCCTGTGCATACCCCCAGACTCAGGGGACAGGCAGTTTCTCACAACGTGCACACCTTAAATAGAAGATGTTTAAAATGGTTAAAAAATAATTACAATAATAAATATACTGGCTATGCTTTGCTTTTCAATGTGGTTTACAACCCTCTTGTCCTTAAAGGGTTAACAAGAAACACAAAGTCTGATGCACTAAAGAGAACAGGAGCAGTTTCTTGAGCAAACCATGGGAGACAAACACTCCTTAAATCTTCATTGATTTAGATGGGATTTTAACCCCTGGTCTTCAAGAGAGGGCACCAGTGCATTGTGGAAGAAGACACTGGAGAGCTCTCCAGTGTTCTAAATGTTAAATTAAATCAATGGGAATTTGAGTAATGTTTTATTTGTTCCACGTGTGGTGGATTACTTACTCTAGAATTGCTCCTGTTTTGCTTTTTTATACAACAATTTGGGTGCTTTCCAATTTATACAATTCTTGAAATATAAAATAATACAGACACTTAGCCCAAAATTGTATTGCTATACAATCTCTGGATCAATAATTAGAAGGAGAAATGATGGTGTTTCATTCTCTTACTTACCAGTTACATAGTTCTTTAAATCCATTTCAGTGCTGAGAGGATTGTTGTTCTTAAACATGTACAAGTTAAATGGGGCAGGATCTCTTCCGATTTTTTTCCACATTGTATAATCAGGAGATATCCAGCGTCCAGCCAAGACATCATAATCTCTCTGGGTGAAATGCACTAGTTTAGTTAAAGGATCATACAGTCCACCATGAAACCCAATAACTAGCTGGAAATGTGGATTAGAATCAAAATAAATTTCTCCATATGCTGTATACTGTAGTTGTTTAATCATTACACCATTGATGCTAAATGCCGCCAGTGGGGTTCCAGTATTATCAGAAGCAATGTAATATTCTTCTCCACTACTGCTTTCCATTGCAAAAAGGTGACCTTGTAAATCATAGTACAAGGAAGTAATTTCAGAGTTAGAGTGATTATAAACATGGGTAACCCTTGCTGGGTTGTGAAGATCAGCATAAAAGAATTGAAGATGATGCCCTAAATTGGTTTTGCATGAAGCTCTGCGTCCTAATCCATCATATCGATATTGTACATTCCATCCATTAATCTTATTATATGCTCTTGTAAGAAGACCTTTGGAGTTATACTCAAAAATATCAGATCCTCTTTGACTCAAGAAACCATCGTCATCAATTTTGTATTGAACATCCCCTAGTCGTGTTATCCTATCTCTGAGATCATATCGCAAAGGCATCAAGCGTGCACTATTTCCAGGATTTAACAGATGGAGATTTCCATTCAGGTCATAACTATAACGCCATGTAGGCCTGTCATTAACAGCTACACTTTGTAGCTGACCGTCTCCATCATAATCATAGGTGTACTTAGTTGTGTTAGCATATGGACCAAGTTTCAGCTCTCTCTTTGTAACACGTCCCATACTATCATACTGGACAGTCATCCAATACATTAGTGATCTGAATATTTCATACTGGACTTCTTTGATTCTTCCATGGGTGTCAAAATGTTTAGTAAGTGTCATCACAGCTGTGGTAATGATCTGATTCACATCATAGTAAATTACACCAAATTTCCCAAAATGTTCAATTTTCCCAGAGATGTCATCATATCGATACAGCTCAACTGGAAGGGGAGTTTCACTGATTATAGGTTTGATGCTGGCAACTCGAAAACTATTGTCATGATAAGTGTAGTCAAATCGAGCATTCACCATACCTTCTTCAGAGAATCTATAAATTTGTTTGTCCACAAGAGGTCCAATTTTTCTGTAACGAATTGTGCAAGAAAATCCACCACTTTGGAGATTGACCATTTTTAACACACCTGTAGTTTCATCATATCCAAAGGTAACTGCTGTGCTGTCATAAACTATCTCAGACAACTTGGAAAGCTTTCCATATTTATAGAACACTTGTCGACCAGTACCAAGGAAAGAAGTTTTTAGAATCCTGCCATCTTCACTATAATCAAAAATTATTGAGGCATTGCTTTCTGGGGGATTATAAATGTTCCTGATATAGCCAATGGATGTATGAGTTGACATGCTGTGACGGGCAACACTGGGCATGGTAACAGCATAAAGCCGGTCTGATGAATCATATTCAAAGATGTATTGTCTTTGACTTTGTAGAAGAAGTACCATAGACTGTAATAAAAAATAAATACATAATAAAACAAAGAAAACATTACAATTTATTTTACATTATTTTGTATAAGCACTGCGAATACCAGAAAAAAACTACAAATAAAGTACTGACTGATTGACAAAGAAGAATAATATCTATTAAAATACCACATGGAATGAAGTAAAATACAGAAAAAATGGTAAAATTAAGCATGAAATTGAAAAACAAAAACACAACAAATATGTTAAAGCTCAGTTTTTAGTGGTAAATCACTGCTATTACCACCTTTCATTGAGCAGTGGTATTATAAATTTACAGCCCTAAGAGTTATGTCCCACTTGAACTAGCCTTTATTCCCCATAGCAAGTACTGGAAGAACCATAGAGGCAGCTGGGGGATCCTTTTGGATACTGCAACATCACTCCCACCTGAACAACCAGTAGGCAGCTTCATCTTTTTTTGGATATGGGAAAATAATATTGGGGCAGATATAGAAAATTAGTGTTGTAAGTTTATAAGGTTACTACTCTTAGAAGTATAGGAGTATCAGTGAGAACCATTGGGCTTTATTACATGAGCTATTATTTTTTCATTCTGTCTAATTTTTAATGGTATGCAGGTAATTTTATATCTATACTGTAGTGCCATATTGCACTTACTTATTCACAAATGTAAAGCTAAAACAATACACAAAGGAGATAACTGTAGAACACTTAATGCATTGGCAAAATTGTTCCTAACTTGTAAAGCTCATAATGTAGTCAGTATTCAAAAATCTATAAAAATACAACTGGGATGAGGCAAATGGATGTGCCAGGGTAGTTCTAATTTGTGTTTATTTTTAAGTATTTTTTTTTTAATTAATTCTGCTAAAGTAAAATCTAAAATACTTCCATAAGAAAGGAAATTATGAAGGAACGATTTGAGAATGGGTAATATGTTAAAACATACTACATTACAAAGGCTTGGCGGGACCATGTAGGCATCTCACAAAATTGGGTTGAACTCAGGGATATTTTAAAACAAGTACAACTGTGAGTTAAATAGTTGTCAGTACAAATATTTGGAGATGTAAAATTAAAATGAAAGTGATCATGATAGGTGTGAGATATAGAAGTAAAATAAGGTAACAATCATAATTTAGTATGCACTCTCCCTTTCTTTCTCTTACATTTATGATAAAGCTGTATTCACTGTCAGGTATGTATTATAATGCAAAAGGTTAGCTGGACTAATCAGTGATTTTTAAATTTGTTTTAGATATAGGTAATGAATGTGAAATGATTATGCCCCACAGAGGTCTTCAACAACATTTGAGCAAGGGCTTATTATAATGTTCTGAGTGACATATTCTTTCAACAAATAATTAGATTAATTTTTAATTGCTTGTGTGTATGATGCATTATCAATTTTACAATATTTTCATAACAATGCTACTGGTTACTATTGCAAACATACCTTTTCAAGGTATGTATAACTCCATACTTTTCCATCTGCAAAGGAGCGAGAGATAATCCTTCCTTGCGTGTCCATTTCAGTTCTTTCACTCATTGCCCCACGCTGAAGTCCCGCCAGCCGCCCATTGAAAAAATAGGAGACATTGACTGGAGCAAGACCACTGCTGGGAAGCCACAGGAGTGGTCTTCCAAGCTGATCATAAACAATTCGTAAGGTAAATTTTCTGTGGTCATCATATATTTTTTCGGTGTGAGAATTGCGATCAAAATCAATTGACAGTAAGTTCCTTCCATGGACCTAGGGCAAAGGGAAAAAAGGTCTATGTAAATAAAATGATTTACATTTTGCTGTTTAAAGATAAAATATATCTTGTAAAGTACTATAGTTTTTATGGCTTATTATAACTCATCTCTAATATGATTAGATTGCACACATTTTGGAACTGGGAACCACTGGAGCATTTAGAGAGAGAAAGTCAGAAACGGATCATATGATCTTTATTCAAATATTAGTCAACTAGTTGAAGAGCCCGTTACACAGGCCACAGTGCCACTGCCAGCTGATCGCAGAGCAGTCATGCTCAGTAGAGACTGCCCGCGCCGTGGCTGATACAGAGCTGGACGCTTTTTCAGAGCGTCCAGCTCTGTATCAGCCGCGGAGCGGGCAGTAACTACTGCGCATGACTGCAGCACGTGCAGCAGTCTCTATTGCGCATGACTACGTCGTTACACACGTTTTAGCTAATTATTATATAGAAAGTGTTAAACTTTATTTTACCTTGAAAAAACTCCTTCTCAACTTCCCAAAAGAGTTCAACACTTCCTTTACTATTATTAATACACATATTTTGCAACTCTTCGGTACCCTTTAAAATATGTCCATAGCCTCTACTTTAAATTGAGTTGAAATTTACATGTTGAATAATATAATTTTTTCATACTGCAGATAAAGCTCCAAAGTGAAAGGAAGAAAAAACAAAAAAAAGCTAAATATTAAGACAAATTTACTCTTGTACAATGCCTAGACATAATGTTCTTAAAGAGTAAATGGAGAACCTGCACTTTGCTAGGTCTATAACAGAAAAAAAGAAGTAGTAAAGTAGTAAAAAAAAGAAATGATTTGTCCCCAGTGACATCTCTCAAACCTTTATGGTTAAAGGTTTGAGAGATGTCACTGGGGGCAAATAATTTCTTTTCTTTTAATAATAAAATATTGGTATTAGTAATTTTAAAGTATTACTATCCCTTTAGGCTCCCCACCTCAACAGTGTAGGTTTTCAAGATACCTTAAACTGCATTCAAGCAAAAGTCATTAATACAGGCAGATCCTTCAGAATGAAAGAACTACTGATTGATCCACCTGTGATCTAGAGAGGAAGTATGGGGCCTGGGGACAGGTTTGAGCAACTAGAGGGAAATTATTTCATGTAGAGCTCAGTATTCATTGTGTTTCATGATGGTTTGTGTGACATGATTACACAAATCATGTAAGTTATGTAATATATGTATATATAGCTCTGTCAGCATTCTCTTGGTTCTCTAGATACACTCATCTTGGTTTACTTGTATCAAAAGAAACTAGTCCAATTACTGATTGAAAAAAAAGTCCTTCAGGTTGGAGGCTATAGTATTACACTTTCACAAAATAAATATTGCCATGTTTTAGCACAATGGAAGGAAACTAATTCATATTACTTCCTAGCCAGAAAAATGTTAAGTTTACTTTATTTAAGATAATTAGGGGGTTAGCTATGCTTAAACATGCATTTGGATCCTTTCTCTGCTCTGCTTTATACCTCTTACAAAGTCTGCATTACTAGTATCAGTAAAAGGTGGCTATCTAGTAGGTGATTTGGTTTCCTCTATTACAACAGACCAGCAAAGCATTACATCATTATATGCCATCATCTGGGCAATACACCATTACATAATAAAATACTCTGATACCTGTCCTTCTAGAATATCACTCCAGAAACCCAAAATGTGTAAACATGAATTCAACTCACCACGCATCTATTAATTATGAATAATTCTTTTTGACTCTTATGCCACTATCATTTAAATTAATTCTTATATATCTATATCTATCTATCTATCTATCTATAGATCCTCAAATCCTGCAGGTTATCTACACTGATTAGTCGCAGGGAAATGTAGTGTATAAGTAATTAGATATACATTGTAAATATGTGTGTTTTGGGACCCTGGGGTTGAGGATTTGGAGAGAAGGGCAAGCCATTGCTCCATACCAGGAGTTCTATCATTTTTATCACACATATATATATATATATATATATATATACATATATTCATCACCAGATGGATTTCTTCCTATCAATTTCTATGGAGAGTTGTAGTCAATTACTCTAGGTCTCCCACAGAGTATATAATAAAATTAATTTGCTTTGTGGTCTCCACTATGGGCTGTTTGATGAAAAAAATGTATTTGAGATGTTTATAACTTTTGAATGAAATATATCCAAGCAGAGGGAAATCCCTGGTTTGACTCAAAAGTGCCGCAACATATACTTTTATAATAATAATTAATTTATAAAGTGTCAACAAACCTATAAGAAGCTGAATACTTACCTTTTACATATACAATTTCTGTCCTGTTCTAGAATAATGTATCTTCAGTTTTCTCACCTCCTACTCTTTCACATACAAGAATGTAAAATTCACTCCTGAGTGTTTAAATAACTATCCTGCCATTATTCATTTAAATATAGCTTCCTACAGCCATTTTATAAGGAATGCATACACATTATTAAGGAAAAGAAAGCTTATCATAGGTTGTGCTTACTTAATTGAGCAGTTTCATTGTGATGTGTAAAGTAAGTACTGCTGCAGAGCATAATTACTATGTCATATTAATTATACAGGAAAACCAAAACAAAAAGACTAACTCTTACTTTCATTCAACGCATTAATAGCCATATTATGGCTAAAAAACCCAGAAGGCAGTGCTTCCATTTCCTTGTTTTTATACAATAGAGATTTGTTCAAAATATTGTAGCAATTTTAGTGGGAATTTATAGATTTATCAAACCCACACAGATATTTGTAAGAAAGAAAAAGCTTGTTTATGCATGATTTAATTGTTACATAATAGAAGCGTGCATGAGTCAAGATACGACACAATATGGATGAAAAGCTGAAGTGTGTTCTTACTCTCAGCTGGCCATATGAACTTTTGCACTGATGATGAATGTAAGGTGTGTCCCCATTCATTAGCATAGCATAGCCATGTTGATAGCAGAATGACCATAATGGAAAATAATTTCGGCAGAGCAGGAGTAGGGAAGATAAATTAGGTAAATTGGTAGTGGGGGATATGGGTAGTAAAGACAGAGGTGGATGGATATTAGAGACAGCAGTGTACATGGGGGGTAGAAATAATGGGTGGAAAGATATGATGGAGAAAGAGGGGGATGATGGACAGGAGATAGTGGGCCATATGAACAGAAAAATGTACAGAATTTCTGGGGCCAAAATAAAAATACACAAATATCCCATTTATTTAACCTTTTGATTGCCAGAGGGGTACCCAACACATTGTGTTGTAATGAGTTGGATACCTCCATGGTGCCTAAATTGGACTATTAACCCCCTGAATGATAGAGAGGTAGTTTCTTTAAAAAAAAATATTCAAAGGGTTAAAGCTCCCATTGAAATCAATGCCAATTTGGAGAATTTCTATTTGTTCTTCATGGTGGACATGATTTACCCCAGAATTGCCCCACTATCTTTGTGCTGATGGCCTATTGGGATGGATTTTATGTGATACCTTATGCCTATTTTGTTTTAGAATAACTTCAGAAAACCAACAATAAGCACATCTATTACAATGAAAACATTTGGGACATTGTTTTTCCCCATTGCCCCGAAACCTATCAACTCCAATGTTCCATTAAGATAATCACAAGAATAATTGCCATTTTACTCATCTAATGAAATTCTCATACACTCCTCCCATCTTTCATGACCACCCCAAGCAAGTAGGGGTCCCTCACAGACTTGGGGGTCCCCATAAGCTTATGATGCTCTGCTATGATCTACATAGAGAAAGAATGAATCCTTTGTGGTGCACAGAACTCCGGAGGTAAAATGTAAGCAATAAATAAGAATAAAATAATAAAGTAAGAACAGAAAAAAATGGGGGTATTCTGTCAGGGACCTAAGAAGATGATTCTTAAACCCCCCCCAATAGAGATGGGCTGAAACACTGGCTTTATGCTCAAGTAAAAAAATTTTTACATTGAATGTAACTGATCATTTGAAATTGGTCTGCATTTGAATTTACATGTAGGTCTGAATCATTCCTATGCTACTTACTGGTGTTCACCACAATCTATATTTGCTGTGTAGGAAACAGAAACATGGAGGGAGATGAATCAAGGAGGAAACTGGTGGAAAAAACAGTTATGTTGGGGAAAAGGACCAGTGAAGTAACAGATGGAGGATTGGTGTTCAGCAGTTACTGGAGAGCAGAACAGTTGCCCAACTCCTGCATTTCAATCTTATTTATCTGACTACACACAGAGGTCAGGGCCGGCGCTTCCATTAAGGCAGAACAGGCAGCTGCCTTAGGGTGCCGCAATGGAGGGGCGCCGAAAAGAGGGAAGTTGTGGGTTGTTGTTTTTTTTTTTTCCTGCAGTGTGTCACATAGACGCCGCGAGGGAGCGCTTGGTAGTGTAAATCAGCGCTCCCTCGTAGCGTCTATGTTACACACCGCAGAGACCCAGGCTCTGTAGTAATACAGAGCGCTGAGAGATGACATCATCTCCCAGTGCTCTGCATTACTGAGAGCAGCGTGCGGGAGCCTCAGCTCTGTGCCGAAGGAGGCACAGAGCTCTAAGCTGTGGCACGCTGCTAGACCACCAGGGACTCAAGGTAGGGGGATGAAGGGGAATTATGGAGATGAAGAGGCATTGTGGAAGGGGAATTATGGAGATGAGGGGGCATTGTGGAAGGGGAATTATGGAGATGAAGAGACATTGTGGAAGGGGAATTATGGAGATGAGGGGGCATTGTGGAAGGGGAATTATGGAGTTGAGGGGGCATTGTGGAAGGGGCAATGTGGAGTTGAGGGGAGCATTGTGGAAGGGGCATTGTGGAGTTGAGGGGAGCATTGTGGAAGGGGCATTGCGGAGATGAAGGGAGCATTGTGGAAGGGGCATTGTGGAGATGAAGGGCGCATTGTGGAGATGAAGGGAGCATTGTGGAAGGGGCATTGTGGAGATGAAGGGGGCATTGTGGAGATGAAGGGAGTATTGTGGAAGGGGCATTGTGGAGATGAAGGGGGCATTGTGGAGATGAAGGGAGCATTGTGGAAGGGGCATTGTGGAGATGAAGGGAGCATTGTGGAAGGGGCATTGTGGAGATGAAGGGAGCATTGTGGAAGGGGTATTGTGGAGGTGGGGAGAGTGTGGAGGTAAATATGTGGGCGGGGGCAGGGGATTGTGGCAAGGTCGGGGGGGGGGGCATCAAAATGCACCTTCGCCTGTGTATGCAAAAATCCTTGCACCGGCCCTGACAGAGGTAACACAATTTAGTTCATGATTAATAGGAACAACAATTAACTCTTTAAGGTCTAGATAGGACAAAATCCAGGAGTTAAAAAAAAAAAAAAAAGCATGCAATAAAGAAATCTAAAATCGTCTTTCTGCATTTTTTACTCAGAACCCAATGCAGTTGCCTGTCTATAGGCTAGGAGTGTGCACCCAGTATCCCTCCCAATGGTTGATGGAGTTCAACTCCCATTATCTTCAGCAACCCAAGGATGTTGGAAATGTAGTCCAACAACAGATGATGAGAAGCAGGTGACCTAGCTTTTATAGTTTTAGTGCTAAGGTTTAGTGTCTCTCTAATATAACAGAGGTTAAAGAACATAAGGGGGTTTATAGGCATACCTGGGAACTTTTCATCCAGGGCTACCTGGAGGGTAACCCTGTCAGTGCCGAAAATGACGCAATTTGCGTCATAAAAGGGGCAGGGCTTAGTCGCGGGGGCGGGACAAAAACCCCTTGAAAATGAAGGTAAGAGGGCAGGGAGTGGGAGGAACCAGGCAGGATGGAGCACAAGTGGGCAGAGTTTCTACTTAAACTCTGCCCATCTGGTGATTCACACACTGCCCCGGAGGCCCAGTAATTCAGTTTGAAATCCGGAGTCTCCGGGGCAAAACCGGAGAGTTCCCAGGTATGGTTATAGGGAACAGGAAATCTCCTCCAAGGGCTAAGTAACCAAAGGGCATATAGTGTTTGGAGATCGACATGAATGTACTATATGAATTTGCCACACTATGAATAAAGTAATAACATATATAAAGTAAACATTTCAATATAGTAAGAAAGCTTCAAAGCCACTATTTGGAAAAAAATATGAGCACAGCATTGAACATTCAGTAGGTTTAGAAAGAAGGTGCCCCACATGACCTTTATCACCTCATTTTTCTTTTAAGCAAAATTCCCAAGTATTTTAATTTTTTTATTTCTGTGCAAATATTTATTGCAGAAAATAGGATTCAATAGATGGCTTAAATTGTCCACTAAGGTTGTTATGGGAACCACAGAAGTCTAGCTAGGAGAAATAAATCAACAGCTAATTCATCTTCAGTATTCATAAAAGCAGAAAAAACTGGCAAGAAGAGAAAGTGTCATTACAATTTTCAACCTACAACAACCAAATGCACTTTGAAGAGGGGTGTCTCTTTAAATTGTTACACTCCACAGCAGATTGCTCCAGACAATCCTTCCACTGTGTAACCAGTGCTAATACTCACCACAGAGACAATTCACAGCAAAGTCTAACTATTCCATCTTGCATGCAGGTATAAAAAAGGGGATGGATTAAAAAATATATATGCAAATGAATTCTCAACTTTCTACTTCATTTCAAATTACATTTTCAGTCCACTCATCCTTCTATAATCCCATAGTGATTTTCATTTAAAAAGAGCTAAACAGAGATGTGATTACTTCTACAGGAAATAACACCAGACAATTAAATTTTGAGGTGTTGATAGATAAAGTAATGTTTTCATTTGCATAAACATGATGCTAGGAAATCTAACCCATAGCAAGGTTTCACTTGGAAGACTTGCACATTTAACTTTGGTTAATTACGACAAGTACCTCTATTAACTTTTTAATAATCAGTGTCAGGATTCCGCTTTAGGCTGTGTTTTTCTCACAAAAACTTAGTCAAAATGCTGAGCTCACTTGTCAGAGAAACAGATTAATTATTACAAATAATCAACTGCTAACACAAAAATCAATTATGCTTTGCTAAAATCTCATTGCTAATGATTGGGTTGACTTATGGGATGAATTTTTACCTGTCTTAAAGTGGATCTTTCACACTAAGGAAAGTTTACCATGTTTTATAGAGAATTACATTATGCCTATATGTTGTACAAGCTATTTTTTGTAAAATATATTGTTTTTGAAAAATGTACTTTTATATTTTGGTAACAAAGTGTGGAACTTTATGCCAGGGGGTGCTTAAACTTTGACTCAAGCCAAACCCCCCCCCAGTAATACATGATTTCAGGATATCCCAAATGAAACACAAGTGAATGTCATTAACACAGACAGATCATTTAGTGATTGAACCACTTGATTCACCTGTGTCTTTGTGAGAAAACCACAAAAACCTCACCACTGGGGGGCTGAGGACAGGTTTGAACAGTCCAGCTTCATATTGTTTCTTGAAACTATATATTAATTAGTTCTGGCTGAGGCCAAACTTATTGCCCTGTGTGCTATCTTTTGGAAAGCCAGACTTTTATTGTGTTATTTGTGATTGCTCAAGTTTAATGCAAGAAAAATACTAACGCCTTGAATAGCACATGCAGCTAATTTAACAGCATAGTTACCACATGCTCTTAAATGAAGCGCAAAGATTTATGAAAATGTTAACTACTTTGCTAAATTAGGCACGGCTACAAATCCTCTAATTTTAGCCACACCCTCTTTTTGAAATGCATTTGCTAAAAAGGAGCAAAAGGTCCTTAATTCATAAAAAATTTGAATTTCAGTAACATTTTTAAAGTGTTTCTTGTATTTGTTCCATCTAATCATAACAAAGTGATAGTGCGGCAATGTTATTTTTATATTAATATTTATGTTTTCCTGTAATTTGTGTTCTACAGGCAAAACATTATACAGAGAAGACAGAAGGAAGTCTTACTGGCATCAGACCTTTAGCCATTAGAATCAAAGATAAAAGAAACAACTTTTCTGTAAATTGAACCAGGTGATCAAATGAAACCTTACAGTTTGAAATCAGTTTCAATTCTCCAAAGAATTTGGGGTAAAAATAAAATTGTCAGCTTCATCTGGTATACAAACATAATCTATGATAATTTCCTGCCTAAATGCAATCATTAAACAGGCCATTGATTTGCTTAAATAATGTACCAAGGACCAAGACACCAAGTCAAAATGTTACTTATGTTCATGAGAATAAAGGGTTTTATGCATAGAGTTGTCTTTTTTACAAGCTAAATCTCTTAAATCGCAAAACATTATGCACCAAAATACTGGAATGTATGAATGTTAATCTTTAAAAAACATATCATCCAATCAACAACGATATTTATTTATCCTAGGATCACAAATGGTATAAATATTAACTCCAGATAAAATAAATGTTTTGTAAAGGGTTTTAAAATAATGATGGTCCGTATTGTAGCTGATTGTTTTAAAAGCACAAGCAAAATATGTTAAGTATGCAGTTTATTTTTGATTACTTTTATCAAAAGCTTTTATTTTCGGTTTGTAGTTCTTTAAAGAACGGTAGAATATGAAAAAGGTCTTTTTTTTATCTATGCCACAGGCAGGTAATAAATTGTACTGCTTTTTGGAAACTACAATGAATAATTTAATATCAGGTAAAAATAATGACCTGACCAAAATTTTAAAAATAGTGAATTTAAAGTTACTGAGGTATGACTTAAAATACATTTTGATAAAAAATGTAGTTACTTTACGTTTTACTCCCAATTCAATTAAATGCATCTACCACAGATACACTAAACTTATTTTGCACCAACACTAGATAGGTCTCCAAAGCACTAAGAATGATTGCTCTGGAGAACTCTCCAGCATGTACTGGTTAAATTTGTTACAATTAAACCAATTATGAAATACTGAGGAAAAATTAACACCTCAATAGAAGAAAAAAGTGGGAAGTCATATTTACTGTGGCGCTGTTGCTACACCATCCTATGGACTGCTCTGGTGACCATAAATCTCCATAGGATGGTTTAGCAACAGCGCCATTGTAAATTTTCAGGCCACTGTGATATTGCACCTAAAAAAATTCAAGTTTGAGCTGTTATAATTTTTTAATAAAATATCTCTCAGCAGTGGGAGTACCCTTGTTTTACTCAGGGGGATAAACCCTACAACATATATTTTTTAAATTTTAAGTATTACTATCCCTTTAAAGACAATCAGAAGCACACTGTAAAGAATGCTAGATCACTCTTATGGCAAAGAGGAAGTGCATAGGACTGACTTATAAAAGAAGTCAGGGGAGAGGGTGGAATTAGGGTGAATTCAAGAAAAAGGATATCCCAGGAGTGATCAGATTAACATTATTACTGACATATTGAAATATCTAGCGTCCGTGTGTGAATCTCCTTTTCTCTATACACAGTCATTCACAATTTATGTGGGTGCATCACTCAATTACTGTTTGTTCAGGTTAGTTTGTGGGGAGACACTTGGTTAGTTCGGGAATGAGAAAGCCCATGTCCTTCCCCTTTCATCCCTCCCCCCTTCTTTTCTCTCCTTTTTTTTCTTTTCTTTCATCTCTCCCACTTTAATTCTGACCATGTTTCTATCTTTTGGTGTACTACAAGGTACAGTGGTCAGCCACGTTTTCTTTGCGATTGCCTAAGTCTTACGGCTCACATGTCCATCTTTAAACAATGCTAATCTTCACATCTCATTGTAATGTACCTCTTTTGTACTTAAGCACAATTCTATTGTTCTGTATCTTGTATTCTGACGATTTTCTGTTTGTATGAAGGATTATACCTTCAACAAAGCTTTTTTTTTTAAAGAAAAAAAAAGAAATATCTAGTGTCCAAGATAGTACAATGAGTCGAGCTGCTGGTTTTGATTCATGCAGACCTGGGTTTGATTCTTATGCTCTAGGAAAAAATTATAGAGCAGTGATTCAACCTCTTTTTTTGTGTCACCTATGATCTCTTTGATGAGAAATATATTACTTGTACTGAATTCTAATTATCCTTTTGCTGCCTATCACATTATCTTATCCTGTTTCCTCTCCTTACTTTTCATCATTCTTTCTTGAACTGCTGCCAATCACTATCTCTTTTCACTTTCAATGGGCTCGATTCATTAAAGTTTGCTATGAGATAATTACATTTTTTGTTGTGCTTTTATTGCAATTATTTTTGCTCAATTCACTAAAGTGTTATCTCAAGGAATATCATCTTTTTAGAGAGATATTTCAAAAGTCATTCAGCTTGAAACCAGCCAACAAATAGGAGCACTTGAAAATTGTCCACACAGCAAACAGGAAAGCTAGCACATTGCTTAGCACTCTCTTTTTTAGGAGTAAATTGTCATTGTGCACAACAGTCTCCTGGGTGCAAACCAGTGCAATGTCAGGACATAAAAAGTTGCACTCCATATATTAACACAAAAACGTAGCCATTTTCTGGGCATAAAAATGTAGGCAAATTTCCCAGAATAAAAGTAAAAAGCCTAACTGAAATCAATGAGATTTTTATAATCTGACACATAAGGTACAATTGCTATACATCATAACTGCTTAAAGGGGATCTCTCACATCTTTACAAGTAATTCTCATTAGTTAGAATATTTAGCGAATAAGTTTAAAATGTTATAACTTAAAAAAAAAGTTATTTGCTCAAAAATTAAGGTTTAAAGAGTGCCCAGCACCCTACTTCTGTCTTGCCACTCTGTCTCTGCTCCCGTCCCACTACCCAGCTTCCTCCAATGACGGAGGCTCTCTGTCTCTAAGCTGGAGCAGTCTCATTTGCTAGATATCGATCTTTGCCAATGAGATTGCTCCAGCTTAGAGACAGAAAGTCTCTATCATCGGAGGATGCTGGGTAGTGGGATGGGAGCAGAGGCAGAGCAGCAAGATGGAAGTAGGGTGCTGGGCACTCTTTAAACCTTAATTTTTGTGCAAATAACTTTTTCTTAAAAAAATGAATAATATTTTAAACTTATTCGCTAAATTCTCTAACTAATGAGCATTACTTGTAAAGATGTGAGAGATCCCCTTTAACTTTTACCTTTATATGCAGGGTACATTTTTTACCATAACCATGCCTTTGTTTTATAGGAAAGAGACTTTATTACATACCCCACAATACCTGTAAAATATACTATTAAACATTGTCTTAGAATTCAAATTGTGATTGAGGTTAAGTTGACTTCTATCTGATGATTCCCCTCCCACACACCTTGAAATTAAATCTTCATGCATCCAACATCTATGTTGGTTATTAAGGAGCATTAATATCTTTTCCAGCAGGTTATGAAACACTGAATACTAATTTTGTGCACCCCATGTCATTCTGACAGATCTAGATGTATGATAAATATTTTAAAATGTGTTCATGACTTGGCTCTTCCCATCATCTTTCTTAGCAGCTCCATGCACACAGGTGTTTTTGCAATTAGGGAGGGTATACATACTTACCTTATTTAACATATCAGGGTTTTGCTCACAGCAGAGAAGACAGAATCACTACCTTTTCATTGTCTTAAACCATATACATGCATACATCAGATTCGAGGCAGATAAGGACTTGCCCAATCTTAGGTGCCTTGATGAGGCAGGTACACAACAGATACTTTTGGCTACAAACATGTATCTAAATCTCAGTGTTAATTATCTGTAGTAAGTCACAGGTTATTTATTGTTAAATGCTGGCATCTGATGCACAGAATATTTATTGTGTTTACATATAAATTTGGGGTGGTATCAATTGTTAATTTATACAAGTAGATAAAATAAAGTAAACGTTGTTCAACGTGAATGCATCTGTTGCAAAGATTTTGCCTTACTCTTGAATTTCTTGAGAAAAGTTCCATTATGAGCACATACATTTTCTTGGTCATACTCAGCCAACTTTCACATATTTACATGCTTTCCATTTTGCTTTTCATTGAAATTACTAATATATACTAATATACTAATTTTATATATCTACCCCAAGCTTGTAAAGTTTAGAGCTTCCAATGTGCAAGATAGTGAACTTAGGGAACAAAAACCCAATGATGGCAGGTAGTTTGCTGACAACAACAGCAAAAGAAAGAGATGTAAGTTTTTGTTTCATATGGATTTCACATTAAAGGGATAGTAATACTTAAAATGTAAAAAAATATTTTTTGTAGGGTTTATCCCCCTGAATAAAATAAGGGTACTCCCACTACTGAGAGATATTTTATTAAAAAATTATAGCAGCTCAAACTTGAATTTTTTAGGTGCAATATCACAGTGGCCGGAAAATTTACAGTGGACTGCTCTGGTACATAGACCATAAATCTCCATAGGCTGGTGTAGCAAAAGTGCCACACTTAAATTTTCAGGCCACTGTGATATTGCACCTAAAAAATTCAAGTTTGAGCTGTTATAATTTTTAATTAAATATCTCTCAGCAATGGGAGTACCTTGTTTTATTCAGGGACATAAACCCTACAACATATATTTTTTTACATCTTAAGTATTACTATCCCTTTAACCTCTTAAGGATCGGCCATGCACGCACGCGGCGGTCAGTTAAGGAATCTGATTCCGGACTCCCTGAACGGTGTGCAGCCACACGGGCAGCCCGAAATTCCATGATGTACATGTACGTCCTTGGTCCTTTAGGGACCGCAACATCATGACGTTCATGTACGTCATGGGTCGTTAAGGGGTTAAAGCAGAAAACTAAAAGAACACTACGTTGTATCAAAAGAGGTATTCACAGAAGAGAGTTACTAATGCCACTTTATAGTTATTCATGACAAATCTTACCAGGCTAGACCATAATGTATATAGCTTGGAAGAGAGGAGAAAATAAAAACCTTCAAGCATATTAAATGATTTAATAAACTTCAGGAGGGAAGGATTTTTCAGAAAAAGAGGAATACTAAAACAAGAGATCATGATCTAAAGTTAGAGAGTGGAAGTTTCAGCAGTAATGTGCATAAATACTACTGAAACATGGTTCAAGTGTTATTTTTGTAATGGTGGCTAACTAGTAAGAAACCACTGTTTTTGGAGGAATGTCTACTTTTTTTTTAAATACTGCATTACTCATACTTCTGTTTTTGCAGTTTTATTTGCCATCACAGATACATAAAATGTAAATCAGAATTTTATTTGGAGATTCTAGCTTATATACCTATTCTCAAATATGGTTTAATCATTTTTCTGAAGTGTATGTAGCTTAACAGTGTTTATGAGTTCCCTAACATTACTGGCAGAAATGTAAGGTATCAAGATAGCTAACAACATGTGTGTCACCATTACAGTCCAAACAGTATAGTAATTCCCTGCCCTGCAATTTCTGGTACAGACCTCTTGGTTTATCAACTTCATATTCATAAACGTTTCTTGACAAATACACTTAGCACCCCTGCTTTTCTTTCTACTGTGTTTGTTGACACATTATCTTTCTCTTGCTGCAAGAGTCTAAATAATTTTATGTGAAATTAATACATTTTTTTTTTCACATCCATCCCTTTTCTGTCTATCGACAGATAGTACATTCTAGGTATATTATAGGTTAACACCGTGCATCGTTTGAGGATTTACTGAATGACTCTACATTTCCCTACTGAATCAGTGTTATAATGAATCTCCCATTGGCCACTAATTCAGCATTCTCTTGCAGGGCAATTATCATCAGACAGGTGCCCTACTGATAGATCTGCTTCGTGTAGTCCAGCTGAGTCTGAGTACTCTTTAAGACTGTGCATGTTTTTATATATATATATATATATATATATATATATATATAGAGAGAGAGAGAGAGAGAGAGAGAGAGAGAGAGAGAGAGAGAGAGAGATGCAAATGTCAGTGCATCAAATTCAAACTAAAAATGTAAATGGTTTACTAAATCCTCATTAATTCAAGTTCATGGTTGGTCAATTTGTTCTTGAATGAAGACAAATCCTTATTAAACCATGGCATTCTTTTTTTGTCCTTTAGCTTTTTTGTAACTTTTTTTTATTAAAATGATAATAATCATATAATAATTATGTAACTAACTACATAGTCTGCATGGGTAGTTAGTGGGAAATTAGGTAGGATTAGGGTTTATGTGAGTTAGGTTTAAAGGGATAGTAATACTTCATTTAATCTTTATTTTATTTTGTAGGCATTAAAAAAACATGGAGAACGATATAAGTCTTATCTCTCAAACCTTTATGGTTTGAGAGATATTCACAAGCAAAGTTTCCCCTCCCTCTCCATTTACCTAGTGCAAGCCATCTCTTCTCAAATGTGGAGTCAGATAACAGAAGGGGACAATCTTCTTCCTATGAGAACAATGAAAGCCCTGCCCCCTTGACAAGTTTTTCAGGTTTTTCCCTTATCTTAATTGAAGATTGTCCCTCTCTGCAGTCTACCTGGGCACCTCCCTTCTGATCTGGCTGAACAGTGTTACATCAGTAAAAGGGGCAGGAGGGGTATACTTTGTCATTGAATTACTCTTGAACTACAACTCTGACAGAACTGAAATAACACTCGCCAAAGTCCAAATACTATGATGATTAATTAGAGCTGCTTTTATTATTATGTCTAGCAATACTTCTAGGGATCACACTGGACCCCCCGTACTGCCCTGACTACTATTCCAAGTAGTAATGCTGAACCTGACCCTATGGGATGGGTATAAATAACTGGCTTTTTTTCCTGAAATTCCTCCATTCACAGGCAACCCAAGAATTAAAGTGTGTCAGGTTTTGCCCTTTTCCAAATTTTTTGTTTATTTGTGGGGAAAGATATTTTGTGGGATATTTCTAACAAGCTAATGAGTATACAACCCAATACATTGCTGCCAATCCCTTGTCTTATATTGTAAGACAACAATCCTGACAACCCGCATATGTAATCAGTTTAAAATCTTCTGGGCCCTAACAATGGCTATCAGAATAATTTAAAAATCTTGGAGCACAACCCCTGTTTTCGCAAAAACAATGACCAGAGAAAGATATGAAATGCTCCTGTGCTTCATGCATTTCAACAATAATATCCAGTGCCTTCCTAAAAAAGATGTTCAGTATGACAGGCTGTGTAAAATTTACTCCAAATAACTTAGAGGCCAAGTCTGCAGTGGTATGCACCCCTCTTAAAATATCTGCATTGATGTATCCCTGCTGTAGTACAAGGGAAGACTGGGTTTCAAGCAGTACATTTCCTCTAAGTACTCCAGGTTTACAATACATTTCTACAAGCTTTGTGAGAGTGTCACAGGTTATACTCAGGCTTTCTGGGTATATAAGGGCAAGGACTGCCAACTTATCTCTCTGGTTGCTGAGATGATCCATGAATCAGTGCAAATATCATTTGGGACCTCATTAGCCTCTTACTTAATGAAGGTTACAAATGTATTGTTGATACTTTTTATACCAGCTCCCTTTTAATTAAGTTACTTTTTTGTTTAAAGACAGTGGCCTGTGGCACAGTTAGAAGAAACTGTAAAGGTTCCCCAAACAACTCATAACTACCCAGATAAAATGGGGGAGTGTGCCCAGCTTTATACCAGAGGAGCTATTGGCAATTACATTTAGGGAAAAAAAAGGATGTGTACATGCTAACCACCATCCATGCTGAGAGCATTATGCCAGTCTGAGT
Source organism: Rhinophrynus dorsalis (assembly GCA_037306005.1). Taxonomy (NCBI): domain Eukaryota; kingdom Metazoa; phylum Chordata; class Amphibia; order Anura; family Rhinophrynidae; genus Rhinophrynus; species Rhinophrynus dorsalis. Next base: position 123,327,024 of record CM074721.1, read on the forward strand.
CTGTGGCAAAGCTGTGGTACTAAGAAAATTAGTCTGAATCAAAGAATACAACAGGCACATGGGGAATGTGGATATATTTGATCACTTTCTGCAGCCTTAACACATTAGGAAGAAAAGTGGGGCTTGGTATAAAAATGTTCAGATTTATATTATGCAGATTGCCACTCATGAATTGGAATTAATTTTTAAAACGGCAAATCCCACTACAAAGTGCAGAGTACCAGATTTATGCTCCAAGATGCACTCAGGACAACAGCAGTGTCTTGAGAACTGGTGCGGCACACTTTCCTTTTAAAATTCTCCAAACCAGCAAAACCAAAACCTACAGAAACAGGGTAGAATGTGCTCTAAGATCCTGACAAACTATATTCTATTGACTGACCATATCAGTCAATAGACCATATCAGTCAATAGACTGGGCTCTGCATTGGCAACTGCTTTAAGCAATACCACATAGCTGCAATGCAGTTGTGATGTAACAGCTACTATTTTATTAATGTGGCCGCTTCCCCCAAAAAATTTATCCTGGCTTTGGTTTATTGTTCAGAAAACATCTCTCCACATATGTAATGGCAAGCAGTGTAGTCCCTAATTGTTTTTTTTTTTTTTTTTTTAATATTACTGGTGGGTTTAAGAAGCTTTTTTATTAACAGGCTTCATTTTTTTCTTTTTTTACGTAATAGACAAGGCTCTGTCTGTTATAACTATAGGTTAGCGGGAAATGCCAAGTGAAATGCCTAAATCCACAACATCCAGTTATAGAACCAATACTTATAAAATGTGACTTATAAATTCCCACAGTGGCTGACAAACCTACACATTTATGTAATATCTCCATAGAGTGAAGAACTAGTAGAATCTGATCTGTGATAGTTTTCTACAAACAATTTTTTTTCTTACTACAGTTTTTGAAAGTGATTTGGATTAGTCGTAAAGTGGATTGGCTGCATAAGAAGTGTCAAAATGTGCCTAGAATGAAACCCGGGTTGTGTAATTTTCAAAAACATATACTTTTGTGAGAATAATTTGAATTGGAAGACTGCTAAACTGCCCCAAATGAGATATGAAATTGGTAAAGCAATCTGAAACTTCCATGTCTGAAAACAGAAATGCACATGTTTCAAATTTGTCCCAGTAGCTTCCCCAATGAACAACAAACCTCTGTATATGGGACATTTCTGCACTCAGTAGATGTAACAGAACAATAAACTTTGCCTTTTATTCATAAGACCCATTGACCCATATTCATAAAAGTAAACAGGAATGTTTCTGTAAATTGATTACACTGTAAGAACAAATACAAATTCCTAGAATCCCATGCACTTAAATACAGCTTCTAAATGAATTTGAGACCTCTAGCACTGAAGGCAATAAAAGTTCAATTTAATTTTTAAAGGAATTTTTTTTGTTTGTAACTTCACTGAGAGGATGGTAGATAAGTGAAATAGTCTGCAAACAGAAGTGGTAGAGGTTAATACAGTGTGGGAATTTAAAGGGATTGGGATTAATATTTAGTTAGGGCTTGTTGATCCAGGGAGAAATCTGATTGCCATTTGGAATCAAGAAGGATCCCCCCCCCATTCAAGGCAGAATTTGAAATTGCTATATTGAGGGGTTTTTTTGCCTTCTTTTGGATCAACAATGGTAAACAGGAATAGGAAAGGGTTGAAGTAGATGGACGCAAGTCTTTTTTCAACCTAAATTACTATGTTACTACTATGTTACTATGTAATGTTTAGAATATTGAGCAGCTCAGATCATCACTGATACTCTATAGTCCTGATGTCTGACTCTCTCAAGGATCATAACTTGACAGTTATGCAGTATTCGTGTGATGAATATCACCACTCCTGCTCCTTTTTCTGTTCTGAAGCCTCCTTCCCTCAGATCCGAAGTCCAGTCGCTTGGCCAGACAGATCACAACAAGGGATAATCTTCTGTCTGTCAGTATAAGGAAAAACCTGCCCTAATTGATGAAAGAGGACAGGTTTTTCCTAATACTTACAGTAGATACTATGTAATACTGTATGATCTGAGGAGAGGCGGCTTCAGAATGAAAAAAAGTGGGGGAAGGGGTAATATTAATTTTACAATTACTGCATAACTATCAAGTTATGATCTATGAGAGAGTCAGACATCAGGACTATATAGTACAAGAAACGATCCGAGCTGCTCAATATCCAAAGCATTACTATCCCTTTAAGCATACATGGGCTAGGCATAAGGCTATCCTGAACGTAAGACAACACCAAGGACCAAATAATGTTTGAGGTTTTCCCAGTAGGAAAAATGGGCAGACTAGATGGGCCAAATGGTACTTGTCTGCTCTCAAATTCCATGTTTCTGTGGTTTTACTTTATGCATAAGGCTGATTAACACAGTAAAATGACTCAATGTGCAATTCCTTTATTTTGATTGTTTAACTCTTTGACTGCCAGATGGCTATCCAATGCATTCCAGTGCTTTGGGTACATCTCACTCAAAGGGTTAACATAGACTTGCCAAACTCAAACTCATTAATTATATATTGAGTTAACTGAGTGTCCATCTAACGAGCGCCACCCAAAATCACATATTAAATAGAGATACAAAAAAGTGTGTGTGTGTGTGTGTGGGCGGGGACAGTGGCATATAGTAGACTAAGAAAAAGGGTACATTTTCTCATTGATTTAAAAGGGTCTTATAACCCTAAGGCTTTACAATGCCTTAGAAACTTTCGTATTATTCAGGGAATGAAAGCCCTATTTAAATCAATGACGATTTGCAGAATTGTCATCCCCCATCATACAGATTTACTCCAGAACTTCTCAGGCTCATTTTGAATGTTTGTTCTGAGTAGGATGGAACTGATTTACTATCCAAAAATGGTGCAATTCCAGGGCAAAACAGCTGCACCATAGGAAAAATGCTCATTGCTTTAAAGGGATAGTAATGTTAGCAATAAAGTAGATCACAGAGTCTTCTTTGTAGTTAATGTAACACATTGCGCTATGTTACCATCCTACTTTTCTGTAGTTAAACGATATTCAATGTAGAAAGATCCACCTCTTACCCCTTCTGGCCACATCATGCTGCAGCTCTGTCTGGTCTGGACGGATGCAGAGAGGGACAAACTTCAGTAAGCAAAGGAAAATCCTGTCCTTCTTCATCAAGGAGGGCAGGGTTTTCCTTATACTTATTCACTGAAGTTTGTCCCTTGATGCCTCTGTCCGGTCCCAGGACCAGAATAAGTTGGAGGTGGCCAGAAGGGGCGGGAGGGGGATCTTTCTACATTTAATATCTTTTGATCTACAGAAAAAGTAAGTTACTAAACATAGAGCAATGTGTTACATCCTATATAATAATTTGCTAGGATGTTTGTCGTGATGCAGTCATGCGCAGTAGAGGCTGCACACATTCAAGCAGGCTTTACTGCACGATTGCACTGCATGAGTGAGGCGACACAAGACTGCATCGTGTGGAGCAGTGAGGTAGTGGCCGCTTAACCCTTTGAGTGCTAGAGGAGTATGCAACGCATTGCTCTGGAACTCAAAGGGTTAACATTACCCAGACCTTGGTCCGTGTACACATTTTGGTGTGCCCTGGGCACAAGCTTAGGGTGCCATGCTTTTCTATGAAAGCTTTGACACAAAATTTAAATGTTTGAATTTCAGCTGTAGAAGTATGGAAATTATCATGCCTAATATGCTAATTTTGTCATGATTATGGTAGGATATAAGAATAACAATCTAGTATGCATTTGTACCCCTCATTACCCCAATGACAAATGTCACAATGTTAGGGTTGCCCTGACAATTCCATACTGAATGATAGGTGTGCCTTGAGTATAAAAGGGTTGAGAACCACTGCACTAGAAGCAATCCACTGCGTTATGATCTGCTTGTGGATTATTCCAGCAGCCTGATTTCAGGTCCAGTGAAACCAGGATTAAATAAAACCAGACATGTGGCAACCCAAAGCTGTGGTAAGGAGGGTGGGCATAAATGCTGGTCAGCAGGACATTACAATTTCACTCTATGGAGGGCAGAAAGTTAGAAGTTAAGAGGCAATGCACTGCAAAGACTACTAGCAGGGTCTGTGCAGCTACTGAGGTCTATTGTACCAAAAATACAAATACATTACCCATTTCTGTGATCTAAAATTCAATAACATAAAATGACTTGAAACTACATTTCATCCTACAAAGGTAGCACTGAGTGATCCTATATTAATATCCCCATGTCATTGTCATTTATATTGGTTTTCTCATTACTGGAATATATTGCCTCCTTGTCTTTCTGTATTTGTTCAGTTCATTTTTGAGATTTATGCTAAATGTAAAAATGAAATACACTAGGCTCTCTGAACATAACTAAACATTTTTCAATTGTATCTGGTCAATAAGCATCTCTCATAAATTTGTCCAAATGAAAAGCGCAACACACATTTTTCTTTACTCAGAAAGCTAAAGAATAAAATTTCTGGGGTAAACCAAATGCACCCTGAAGGGAGGAGGATTCAGATGGGATTTTCAGCCCAGTGAACACTATGAGGTCTCCAATGGATGCCCCTCTAGCTTTCAAATGTGAAAAGCCCCATTTAAATCAATGGAAATTATGGAAAATCTTATTTCCCTTTAGCTCCTCTTTAGGCTCAAATAGCACCCAAAGTTCCTTATGAAGGACATAATACAGAGACAATAAAGAAAATACATACCCTAAGCTTTCTACCAAATACAGTCACTTTCCCCTTGGTCTGCTCTTTTCGTAGTCGCCACTCGATTGAATTCAGCCCATTTTCCATGGGCAAAGAAATGTTACGTCTGCCGATTGTGGGTGTTACCGTGCCAGCCAAAATGTGTGGTTCGCTATGAAAACTAATACCCATTCCATTGGCATACATCACTCTCAGTGTTCCATTACTGCATAACTGATAGCTGTTCCTTACTTGATCTGTGAAAGACAGAAGATTACATTATTTGGAAAATAAATTATTAGATAGATAGATAGATAGACATATAGATAGAGACAATCTTCTTACTGTGAGAACAATGAAAACCCTGCTCCCTTTGAAAGGTTTTTCAGGTTTTTCCCTTATGCTAATTGAACATTGTCCCTCTCTGCAAGCCATCTGGACACCACCTTTCTCATCTGAGGTGAACAGTGTTACAACAGTAAAAGGGGAAAGAGGGGGATACTTTATCATTCAGTTACTCTTGAACTACAACTCTAACACTCTCCATGGCCCAAATACTATGAAGATTAATTGGAGCTGCTTTTTTGAAACATTACTATCCCTTTAAAGTGATAGTGCCTCCCACCTGGAGGGTTCATTGTTGATGTGGGGGTTCACCCTTTGAATCCTACAGAGGTTTCCAAAGCATTACTATTGCAATGTATTGTGGACCTTTCTAGCATTGAATGGGTTAAAAGCCTCATTCAGATCAATGCAAATTTGGGGAATTTTTTCCATTCTTCATCATGGGGTAGTTGGTATGCTAAAGAATTGCTCATCCTTTTTCTTTTCTTTCTGAAAAATGTCCAGCAAATAAAATGGAGCAATTCTTGGAAACAACAATCGCTTCTTGTAAAAATAAAATCTCTATTGAAAGCAATGGGTTTTTGCTTGTTATAGTGGATGTATCACCTTATAAAAAGGTGTTACCATCCACTTTGTTAGTAAAAATGATTGTAGGAAAGGTTGTTTTTTTTTTTTAAATCTTATTATTTGTATAGATAATGCCTCTTCTGTGCAGTGCACTTCTGCATTATGTGCACAGCACAGATCTTCAGCCCATCCTATTTCTCCTCCCACCTCCTTCCCAGTTGCTCCAGGAAGCACGTTCATTCTTCCCTTCAGTGTGCTGTCACCAGCTCTTAGCATTACAGCAAGCTGCGATTAACATTATACCGAGGTTGCAACCTCAGTATAATGCTAATCGCAGCTTGCTGTAGCGCTAGGAGCGGTTCACAGCACACTGAAGGGAAGCATGAACGTGCTCCCTGGTGCAGCTGGGAGGGAGGAGAAATATGACGTGCAGAAGACCTTTGCCGGTCAGCATAATGGGGACACGCTATGCTGATCTGCAAAGATTTTCTGCAATAGAAGAGGCATTATCTCTACAAGTAGTAAGATTTTTTTTTTAAAAAAAAGCTTTCCTACAATAACTTTTACTAACAAAGCGGATGGTAACCCCTTTTTATAAGGTGATACATCCCCTTTAAATATGATGCACTTTTTGCCAACTCATTGCTCCACATGTGCCATAATTTCTTAAATATTGTTCTTTGATATATTTTCAAAAAGAGTTTAATATTTACCACTGCTGCTATTGTCAGTCCAGCTGATAAAGTGTATCTGTATTAAGAGCACCTGTTTTATAGATTTTCTCTCGAATTTCTTTTCTAAATAGAATTAAATAAAAAGGAGGAAACCGTTTTTGCTCAAAGGGTTCTTTTCTGAGAGCTGAGCTCAGCAGAACAAAACAGATTAGTACGGAAAGATCAATTGCTTATGTTTCCTTTATACTTAGACATTTAGATATGTGCTCTAGGGGATGTGATGAAGAACCTAACATTTGAAGAAGGGATCTACTGTGCTATTCCTAAAGCTCAGAGACAATACTATCTGATAATCACCAGTTTTCACAGACCAATACATCAATATGAATTCTTTACTATCTTGTTAACTATCTCATTGTGTGTTTGAAGTTGGCGGTCATCTACTCACTGTCATCGTATAAAACTTGACGTGCTTTTTTAAAGAATTATTTCTACACTGCAGACATCTACCAAGGTGAGAGGAAAGCAATCTCAGCTAATAACATTTCCACAGCTTCAGTCTCTCATAAATCCCTGCAATTGCATATTATCTAAGGCCTCATTCAGAAACCAATTCTGGAGTAAACCAACTGTACCATAGGAGGAAATAAAAATCCTCATTGATTTAACCGGACATTTTAACCCCTAGAATGCTAGAAGGGTGATCAAAGTAATACATCTCTCTAACCTCTATAGCATTCATGGGGTTAAAAACATTAAATGAGACTTTGGGTGATTTTTATTATCCCCTATGGTACGGTTGTCTCGCTTTGATTTCACCAAAAGGCCCTTAATATATACTGCAGTCAGTTACAAAAGTTCTACTGGCATTTAACCCTTTGAGTGCCAGAGAGGCATTCAACATATTGTGCTGCAATGCGTTTGATACTTCTCTGGCACTCAAAGGGTTAAAATAAAACATACCAAATACAAAGCATATTGCATTTATTTTTCCATGAGTTATGTTTACGGCACATTAAAATATGAAATATACACTGCTTGATAGCTTATGCTTGCAATATTAATGTTCATAGAAAAGCAATGTGCTGTGTTGCAGCTAGCAGGCAGTACAACTGCATATTGCATTTGGTTTAATTAATTGCTTTCTTTTTGCTGACTAGAATGACTGAGGCTGATATTGGTTCTCCTAAAGCTCAACAGATCTACAGGTTTATAGGATATCTGTGAGTTTGCATAGAGGGTCAAGAGAGGGGATCATGAGAATTAAAAACCGCCTATTTCTTGTGCTAAACATTTTTTTATCCACTTCGGACTTTAATAAATTAATTGTACCCAGTCCTATCTCTCAAACCTCTGATGTCAGCGCACGGGGAAGGAAGGGGGAACTTTGAAAGCTTATATCTCTCAAACCACAGAGGTTTGAGAGATAGGACTGGGTGCAATTAATTTAGTTTTTTAATATCTACAGGAATAAAGTTAAGTTTAAAAAAGTATTACTATCACTTTAATTGGAAATAGATTCAGTGTTTTTTTTTTGTTTTTTTTGTTGCTTCCGGTGCATCAATAGAGGTGTTTTGGCATGGGATGGACTTCATTGAATCATATCTTTTTTTTCATCCTCGACAACTATGTTACTATGTAATATACATTGTTTTGCGAAATTATCCTTTATTAATTAGAAGCACTTTTGTGTTAATTAGTTTCTATGCTGGGTCAGTATTACCACTCTATGTGCTATGAATGAATTTAGACAGAGTCTACCCATTGGGGTAGTTTCTAAAAATACAGCTAGTTGTACGCTTGGCCTCAACAACAGCAAAACAGTGTACTGTGCCAGTAATTAGCAAAAAGTGCCAGCCTGTGCCAGCAAAACATAAAAGTTTATTTCTCAAAAACTATTTATTTTGCAGAATAATGGCTAATATAAAGTACTAGTATGAAAGCCCGTATACATGGGCTAAAGTGCACTCAGCTGTCCTGGAGCCGGGAGCACAGACAGGACGTGAGCCGTCCAGAGCGGTGCAGCGCGTTCAGCGAGCCTCTACTGCACATGACTGCAGTCATGCGCACTAGAGACTCGCTGAACGCGCTGATCCTTAGCGGGGATCTCCAGACAGCTCACAGCGAAACTCCCTGTGTGTGAAACCACACATGCACAGTAGAGACTCTCTACTGCGCATGTGCAGTTATGGCTCACAGTGAGCAACGCATTCTACCACTTTATGTAATAGGATAGGCAGATTTTACAGAAAATTAGAGTAATGTGTTCACCTCAAGAATATTGGGAGAGAAAGAAACACTTAAGCTTTTAGCAAATGGAAAGTTGAAAACTTATGGTAACTCATGTTAATCCATTTCACATACTATAAGATGTGGTGCTCAATAGAAACAGAGTTCTACACACTAGATCAGAGTTTTTCAATTCCAAACTCAGGACCACAACCAATTAGCATAAGCATGGTGTGCTAATAGCATTCACCTGTGATCAATTGTGGGGAACTTGAAAACCTGCTTTTCTAGTGGGTCCTTAAAGGGATATTAATGTTTCATAATAAAAGCAGCTCTAAATAATTATCATAGTATTTGGACTTTGGTGAGTGTAGAGCATAATAACAATGATATGGGGTCTGTATACAGGATACATTTTGGCCAGAGGCACTCAAAAGGTTAAAGATGAAGCCAAAAAAATAAATGAATATTTGACTCATATATTTTAAAGACCCACAGTGAAAGAGTAGTGTTAGCTTTGTGTTCTCTCTGCCCTAACCCCCAAAACACAGGGTATCTAAAACTAGGCCAAAACACTACCAAATTAAATTAACAGTGAAAAAATGTAATGCATTTAAATAATTTCCACAATGCTTAGTGATAACTGAAGAAATTCTGAATCATCATAGTCTTATATAACCTCCCTTGCAGACCTAAAAGACCTACTAGCAACTTGTGACTGATTGCTACTTCTAATCAATCTTGTCCATTTAAGTACTTCACCATCAGAGATTCTTCTGGGATGGGGGTCATAGGAGTCTATCTTTTGAGTTGTAGTTGTTATAATTATGTAGATACTGACATTTCAAGACCCACATACTGTTAATGATTTTTTGAGTGTTAAATGCTTGTAGTACATTGCATAGCTTCAATTTGGTCTAATATGGGCCTAAACTGGCAAATCAACATCTTTTTTAAATAGAATGTATAGGGATTCTGGAGCTGTGTATTAATTGTGTATATAATGATTATATAATGTTTTAAACCAGTAACTAAGTGGGTTCAGCCCAAATTACTATCTTACGCTAAAAGATATACAATAACAATAAATATCCATATATTTAGGCAATCCCACAGTCACAATTCACTTATTATATGTACATAAATATGATGTCAGATTCCTTATAGGGATACATTTTCTCTCAGTTGCTTGGAGTCGTCCCTTCAAAAGCTCCAAAATACGCATAAAGGAAAGGAAAAAGGTCCAATTATAGTAGAGTAGATCAAAGTTCAATAAATTCTAAAATATCCACTTACATTTAAGATACTTGTACTCCACTGCTTTTAGTCAATCCTCCCGTCCATCCTCACCTCCAGCAGTGGAAATCAGGAGTATATATAGAAGACAGCAGAAGCAGAAATCCAGTCAAAGGTAGATCAGTGTCATGGTGGATACAAATTCAATAATATCCACTTACTTAAGTAACTTTGATCTTGTTATGGCTATTCAATCCCCTGTATAGTCTCCCAATTGGGTACAATTCCTCACTAAATTCCAAAGGAATATATACACAAGGAAACAGATATTTAATATAAAATCATTCATCTCTTATGATAAGAAATATAGCCACTCATATTTTAAATTCTCTCAGTCCATCGTAATTTGTGGTGCTGATTCCTCTTTTCAATGGATCTCTTCCACCTCACTATAATACTGGATTAATCCTTAATATGTTGGGATTTTCTTGTTTAATCCATTAATGAGAGCATTATAGAGAATATGTTAAAGCAAAACAGTAGGTCTTTTGGAGTTAGATGCAGTGACCTGCACTAACACATTCTCTGTTCTCGCTACCCCGTCCACTCGGCCAAAACAGGACATACTGTAACTTTGAATCAAGTTTAGTGTCAAGGGAGGCACTCACCTGTTTTGCCCAATGCATTTCATGAGAGTTAATTTCCTTAAGGATTTCTCCTGAGGAAGTGAACTCTCATGAAACACGTTGGGTGAAACAGGTGAGTTCCTCCCTTGACACTAAACTTGAGTCTAAGTTACAGTACGTCCTGCTTTGGCCAAGCAGATGGGGTAGCGAGAATGGAGCGTGTTTTAGTGCGTGTCACTGCATCGATCTCCAAAAGACCTACCATTCTGTGTCTGGGTTGGGTACCACATGTTCTTATAGTGGAGAGAATTATTTTATTTATAATTTTTCCATTCTGAATATTCATTTTATAATTTTGTCATATAATAAAAATATACGTTTTCATCCAACTGAAGAAGCTTTAGAATATTCTCTATAACACTCCCACTAATGGATTAAACAATAAAACCCCAACATATTAAGGATTAATTCAATATTATAGTGAGGCAGAAGCTATCCATTGAAAAGAGGAATCAGCACCGCAAACTACGCTGGATTGAGAGAACATAAAACGTGAGTGGATATAATTCTTATTCATAAGAGATGAATGATATTATATTGAATATCTGTTTCCTTGTGTATATTTTCCCTTGGAATTTTGTGAGAAGTCATACCCAATTGGGAGACTATACAGGAGATCGGTGAATAGTCATAACAAGATCAAAGTTACTTAACAGTAAGTGGATATTATTGAATTTGTATCCACGGCACTGATCTACCTTTGATTGGATTTTTGCTTCTGTTCTCTTCTATATATACTCCCGATTTCCACTGTTGGAAGGGAGTTTGGATGGGAGGACTGACTAACAGGAGCTGAGTAAAAGTATCTTAAATGTAAGTGGACATTGTTGTATTTATTGAAATGTGATCGACTCTACTTTGATTGGACCTTTTTCCTTTCCTGTATGTATATTCTGGAGCTGTTGCAAAGAAGGGACGATGCCAAGCAATAGAGAGAAAATGTATCCCTATAAGGAAGCTGGCATCATAGTTATATACGTATAATAAGTGAATTGTGACTGTGGAATCACATAAATATATGGATATTTATTGCTTTCTTTAAATAGTTGAATTCCAATATCAAATATTCCCAGATTCCAAATAAATGCACTGAATCCCAATAGCCAGTCATCTCAGATTCCAAATGCTGCTGTGTGGTCTATTTGGTTATAAACTATAGAAAAATAATGATAATGATAAAAATCCTGTAAGAAGTGACATTACATGCACAATAACAATGACAGTTTCTTAAGCACCTTGTAGGGAAACAACTCCAGCACTGGACACAGCCAAGTAATCTGTGGATTTAGTAAACATACTGAGCTGTATTCAAAAAGCAAATGGCGTGGGATCCTGGAGCATACCGACTGGACAAATAAATATTTCCCAAATTCTCTTTTGCTTAAATAATCATTTTATCCCTCAAATGCCAGAGAGGTTAAAATGCCTATTTAAATCAGTGTTTTTTTTCCATTGACCTATGCTGTCTGGTTTGCTCCAGAATTGCATATTTTTAGAGGGTTGGGAAGGTTCCACACAGATTTCATTTCTCCTGTCTACTTGGAAACTAAATGTTTAAAGACTGAAGTAAGTCACAAGGATTTTGTGAATTTTAGAGCTGGTTTAGCCATCCCTTAAGACTTGTGCTGGAACGCTCCTTGTTTAGTTAGACCAGGATTTAGAGTGTAAGCTTTTGAGAAGAGACCCAATGTCCAGTGTTTCACTTTACAAAGCACTTGTTACCTTACACTATCTAAACTTTTAAATTGTAAAGCACTATGTATGCTTGTGATGCTATATAAATAAACTTATTCATCCAATCAAGATATAATTAAGCTTTTACTTTAGCCATAATGTATCAAGCAGTGATAAGTGTGTCAGATACTCTGCTATTTACCACCTCTTTGCCACAGTAATTAATGGATACTGTTGGGTAATCAGCAATTATTGTGTTTGTTTGCCTTGCCTATGCAAGGTAGGGAAACAAGGTGAAAAAGAGTGTAAATGTTGCCTTTATGGTTTTACATACATATACACTGTATGGATGTGTCCAGCCCTATAGGATTCTATGGGAACCAGCAACCTGAAACTGGCAGATGAAATTGGCGAATGTATCTGCTACTTATTCATTGATGATTAAGAGATTACAACATATAATCCTGCCATTGATGAATTGATCAATCCTCTGATTTCCATAGGCATTCGACAAAATTTAGTTATTCAAGATTTTAACCTGTTTTACCTGTGACATTACAGAAAATAAAAATAAAAAATCTCCTTTCTGAACACTGGAACCTGTGGACTATTCTCTCCTACACCTTGAGAGGAAAAGTCCATGGGGAACCCATACAAGGTGCTCAAAGTACTACAGTATACATCATAACAATGCCCAGGTGTGTGTCTGTGTGTTTGTATAAAATTGTTATTTAATATTTTTAATGCTTATGTAGCAATAATCTTAATCATAGACATTTAGTCTGTATAAAGGCTTCCCTGATACAACATTGTGTTTCTCTGTCTGTTTATCTATCTTATTGTAAAGACCCAGATTTATACCTCAGTAACAGGATCACCGGGTCTTTTTGTAATGTACTGAGTGAATGTGGCCTTCATTCAAATGAAGAGGTCCAGAAACTATTGTTAATTATGTTGGAGTGTGCATGTATATGATTTTCTTTTTCTTTCTTTTTTTTTCTTTTTTACGTTTCATAAAATGGGTAATCAAGGCCAAACAAACAGTGCTTTTCCAGTTCCCCAGTAACTCTCACTTTCACATTTTCCCTCTAACTGATCAAGTTGCTAACACCCACTCTGGTCTATATACAGGCAGCTGCAATTGCTTTTGGAAATCATTCTCTGGAAATCCTAAGCTTGCCCCTGAATAATGAAAGATAACATTTTCTGCAAAAAATATTTCACATGAATTGTGACCACATCTGTCTATCTACCTTCAAGCCAAATGTGCCCAAGAGCCTTCTAATTATTAAAAGTAATTTAATAATAAGATACTAAATGCATTCCTGTCACTGATAGCAATCTTAAAACATGTATCTATAAATTGGGTTCTTTTATTATTTTCTGTGCTTATAAAACTCATAAAAGATTGTACAGTGTAAGCCATTGATAAGGTAGGAATATTAGGCAGGGGCATCGCTGGGGGGGGGGTGAGGGTGGCTAAGGGGGCTGAAGCCCCGAGTCTTTCTGTGACAGCTCCGAGTGTGAAGGGGTGATACAACACATGGGTTAATGGTTCAGACTACAGCTAGTTGTCTCTGGGTCACATATTATTGCAAGGAACAGGGGACCTGTCACACAGCAATGCAGTGCATGCTGGGGCTTTCTTTCTTAGTCGTAGTGCAACTTTAAAATGTGCGCTGAGGCTCTGGGTCCTCAGAACAAGTTTGAAAGTGGCGCCCGGCAAGATGAGGAAAACCCCAGCATGCACCACATAGCAATGTGTCACATATCGCTTCACAGGCAGCCCTCCTCTTCCTCACAATAGTTTAACCCTGTGAGTGCTTGCAGCGGAGGTACTTGCAGGTGATTGGCTGGGAGGTGCATAAGCACATATCCCGTCCAATGGCTGTGAGGGAATTGGAACAGAGACTGCTCATATATAAAGGCAGTCTCTGTTCAAATTCCCTCACAATGGAGTGCGTTCTACCTGCCTCTGCGGCCACACACAGAGGAAGAGAAATTGTATAAATGCCACATTATTTTCTTGAGAACTGTTTGCCAATTTAATAATGAATGGACACAATTTTGTCCTGTTTGGGCATTTTATTTACCAAAGAACCCACATTTTTTAACCCTTTGAGTCCCAGAAAGGTACTTGTAAGCTCTGTAATATTGCTAATGTAATACTATATCAATTGTAAGTTATTTGGTACCACTAGTGTAACTCCAATTCAATTGTAGGCTCTATGATTAAAAGTGTAGTGTTATTTCAATTTTAAGCTCTGTGGTTTCACTAGTGTAGCCTCATTTCAACTGTAAACTCATGTAGCTATATTTCTATTGTAATTTCTGTGGCTCCTCATGAGTAGCTATATTTCAGATGTACACTGTGTGGTATCACTAGTGCAGCTATATTTCTATTGTAAGCTCTGTGGCATCACTAGTGTAGCTCTATTTCAGTTAAAAAGAATGTGGCGTCACTAGTTTAGCTCCACTTGAGTTGTAAGCTCTGTGGTATCACACATATTTCTAGTTCTGTGGATAAGCTCTGTGTTTTCAATAGTGTAGCTCAATTTCTATTTAAAGCTCTGTGGTATCAATTGCCTAATTTTACAAAAATCAATATATGTAATTAAAATAACAAAAGGGTGATTGATGTTCAGTGCATTGCATTAATTATATTTTAGCACTATTTAATATCATCAATTATTATTATTATAAATTGGTCTTAAGTTAGAATGAAAAATTGTTGAACATAAAATGTCTTACTTCTTAACTATTTGCATTGCATTATAATTAAATTAGTAAAATAAATGATTACATTGTATAAGAATAACCCACTTCTCCCTATATCATTATTATCATTACCACAGGCAGCATGCTCGCTGTTTAATTTTTACTTTAGCCCTCGCTGTTTTTGGAACCTACCAACGACCCTGCTAGTAGAGTAAAAGTGATACCTTTATTATTTAACTAAAAAGCTTTAGAATGCAAGTTTCAAGACCAATGAGGTCTCTTTGTCAGGCTTGTACATACCTGCGGGAGAGACCTAATTCTTTTTGAAAGCCTGTACTCTAAACCTATTCAGTTAGACATTAAAGGTATCACTTTTTTCTCTACTAGTCTTCTGCTTATAAAACTGAAAATTCAGTGTACACATTTAGAAGCTTTTTTCCCCATAAAAGAAATCAAAGAGTCCAGTATGATAATTTAACAGCGGAATCTTTCTCTTTAAGTATATTAGGATGTTAATTACAGACAGATTGATGTTATCTTCCACAAGCTTTAAAGACCAAATGGGTTCTTCATTAGCTGTGACTATGAGGGAACTACAACTGTGTCCGTATGCATCAACAAATGCATAATGTACCAATTGGGAGGATCCCCATTGTTTTAAATAGTAGCTGTTACCATGGTGTGCAGCTACATTGACCTTGAAATAGCAGATGCCATTGAACTCACATATTTGGAAAAAGATAATGTCCATATACTATTAAAATGATTTGTTCATTGGTTTAGGAAAAGATGAATAAAAGGAGATTCATTAATTTGATCTAATTAGATTTTGTCATAACTTAAAATGGGAGAAAGTATATTTTCTGAGTTTCCAGTATGATAGTATTATAATCAGGATAATATGTACAATTAAGGTACAATTAAAAAAGCTAAACAGATTCAATTCTGGAACAAATCAACTGCACCACAGGGAAGAAATGAAACTTTTAACTCACTCATTGGACCACCTAATAATAAGCCCCCCTCTTATATTAACTCTGTACTGAAACCCACAATGGATACTATGATTCAAATCTACTCAAAAATTAGTCTTTAATTAGTAGTGGATATAACGCCAGTGGAAGCAGACATGTTTCTGTGTTTCAGGACTCAAGGACTCCAAACTCCTGCCACTGAGGCTTCAGTAACACCATATAACTATAATCCCATGCCTACAACTCATTAACAAAATATTTAAAAAAAAATTGATAAAACAAAGACAGTTGGTGGAGCAAAGGGTAGTGGGAGAGCAATTGGTTATGATGTATAACGTGTAGCTCTTGCTGGTCACATTATTAAAAATTAACTTTTAATACTTCAAAATGTTAAGAGAAACAGAGATGGAAAATTATAAAACTGCTTAAAATGAAAAATTCTCAATTTTCCACTATTTTATTAACTCTGATTATGTAAAGAGACACTTAGGTAAAGAAGGAAAATGTTCATAGGATTGAGAGTCAAAGCAATCTACTAATTTGATTTGGATTTGACTTACAATGCTAAAAAAGATCAGAGGAGAGTCAGTGCCACTTCTAAAAGAAAAGGACTGCACAGTTAAGTTCTATTAGGGTCTCCAAAATAATTCAGAAACAGAAACAAGTACAGTAAGGTGACAGTACCCCAACAGCAGTTCATTGTGTCTAATCTCTAATATAAAGAACTGATAAAGGACAGAAAACTCTTAACAAGTAGGAAAAAATGAATGTGGAATTAATGTGCTCAGTAGTGCTGAATATCTCTTTCACAGTAGAAACAAAAAAGTAGGGTGTATTGTATATATAGGTCCCTTAATTTCCTTAGGGTCTTAAAACAATTGATCAGCAAAATCATCAAAAATGTATCTAATGCAAGAGATAGATAAAAAAAAAGATATCAAGAAAAGCAAAGAAAAATGTTAACTTTTAATCTTTGTTAAGTGAAGTATAATTAAAATTAGATCATAAGATTTTAGTTAAAAGTAGTGGAGGTAGCATAAAAATCATTGTGCGGGGACACCACAATCATAAAACATATGATGCTAGTTTCACAAAGAAACAACATTTATCAGAGTATGCAGCAACAACACTTGTTTCTAAATTATTTTGGAAACTAAAATAGAACTTTACTGTATACTCTTTCTTTTAGAAGATGTACTGACTATCCTGTGTTTTTCACATTCTGAGTCCATTTCAATTGAATAGAAAATTTCTTAGTATTAAAGATGGGCAAAAGTTTTTGTATCAAAAAAGTAAAAGTAAAAACAGCTCTTTTATCTTCTGTGAGAATTCCTGGAAAAAGTGCATATTTTCCTCTTATTTCTGCTGAACAAATATTGACCCCCATCCTTATTCCACTGCACTGGTAGCCATAGAACCATACACATACTGTCCCCCAGCCTTGTCCTATTGTGGCCATAGAACCATATATACTGAACGTCTCCCTAGGATGGAGAGGTTCAATATATATGGTTCTCATGGGAGCCAGAGAACACCACATACTGACCCCCCCACCCTCCCGTCCTTGACCAGCTGCACTGATAGCCATGGATTCTAAACTATCCAACTGCACCAATAGCCATGGACTCTAAACACTGGTGGGACATCTATAGAATAGGTGGAAAGTTGAACATTTCTTATAATAATTTTTTGGGGTTTGTATAAAAGTAGAAATTGTAAGGGGTTGCTATGCACGGACATTTCTACTGAAAAGGTAGCAAACTGTGTGTTTTCCATGAAAATTGCTGCTGGAACAAAATGCACTTTTCACCCATCCCTTTTAAAACCCTTGATCCTATGAACTTTTTTTCCTCACCTATGTGTCTCTAACTTATAGGGCCTTATGTACAATTTTGGCGCAAGCCAAATATACTACTGGGGAAAAAAAACTTCTCTTTTATTTAAATTTGGTATTTTAACCCCTTGGATGCTAGGGAGATCTCCAACACAATGTTATGCAATAGACTGGTGCCCTTATAGCATTCAAGTTATTAAACAACTGATTTAAATCAAAGGAAATTTGAGAAATGTTTATTTCTTCCTTATAGTGCAGTTGCTATGCTCCAGAACTGCTCCACTTTTCTTTTGTAAATGCCATAAATTCCATAGAGTTAATAACTTAGGGGAATATTTTGAATTTGTCATACATGCTAAGAAAGATATTTTAATTTTTTGAGTGCCAGAGGAGTGTCCATACATGACAAACCAAAGCACTGAATACCATTCTGGTACCAAAAAGCCCTACACACTAAATCTCAGTGAATTTATCTTTCTACCATCTGATGCTTGTCCAAGTGTCTTTGTGTAATCCAATATTTTGTTTTTTGACATATATGTTATCCTATCCACCAGCACAGCCAATCACCTTGGCATCTGCATTAGTTGGTACAAGAAGCTTGGGGTAGATCTGAACAATCTTGGAACAGTTGTCACTTCACCTCAGTATTCTTCAAGCACCAAATGCAATGCCATTTTCAGGCTCCTTTAAGAAGGTAATAAGAGTAAAAGTTCTAGACCAAAGCTAACTATTCAGTATAAATTGCCCCTTGATTTGAGTGTGAAATGTAATGCCTTGAGATGCTAGACAGATCTCCAACACATTGCAAAACAATAAGCTGGAGACCTGTCCAACATTCAAGGCCAGAGACCCCATTTATGTTTAAGTCGTAGCTCCTTATACAGTGGTTAAATGAAACACAGAACATTTATGTAAAGTAATGTGATAGGAAATAATGTAACATTTCTTTTTACAAAATCAATGTTTAATTCAGTAAGTACATTACCTTGAACCACAGTGTAAGAGGCCTCAACTGAAGAGAGGTTTGTTATAACAGTGACATCATCATCCCGGTTGGAATTTTCTATGTCAATAGTAATGGATTTTTCCATTTCACGGTGGAGACTGGTAACAACTCCAGTTGGACGTGTAACATTGGTCAAACGGCCTTCGTTGTCATAGCTAAAATGGAATCAATTAAAGAACATTATCCGAAAGAACAGCGGTAATAACAATATGATGACAAGTTCACTAAGTACCTTGAGCTAATAGATATGGTTGAATTAGCATAGTAAAGGTCAATTTAGTACTAAAATCTGTCATAACGTCTGCTTTCCATGTGAAATAAGGTGAACCATAGTTTTTTTTTTACTGTATAATGAATGTAGGAAACTGCACTAGTGCAGCAGCATTTAACTTTACATTTATGAAGGATTTGCAATGAGTATTAATGTGTGTGCTATTACCCAGTATTATTTGCTATTGTGGATTCACAATATACAAACTGATAACTTAATAAGTCATGATTTTTTTA
Organism: Rhinophrynus dorsalis; assembly: GCA_037306005.1. Taxonomy (NCBI): domain Eukaryota; kingdom Metazoa; phylum Chordata; class Amphibia; order Anura; family Rhinophrynidae; genus Rhinophrynus; species Rhinophrynus dorsalis. The sequence continues at coordinate 123,346,151 of CM074721.1, forward strand.
GCCGATTTGAGACATGTTAATGAACTTTGGCCCTTATTCATCAAGCTAAAGAGATAGAATTGTGGGGGCAAATCAAATGCACAATAGAGGACAAATCCCTCCCAATTCCCATTGATTTAAAAGTGGCTTGTAAACCCCTTGACTGCTAGAGAGATCTCCAGTGCATGGGAAATAATGCATTGCAAACCTCTTTAGCATTCCAGGGGTTTAACCTTTGAGTACCAAAGCAATACATTGCTTTGCAAGGCATTGTACACCCCTCTTGCATTCAAAGGGTTAAAATCTAAATGTAAATAAATAGGATTTTCTATCACACCACCATGGTGCAGTTGGTTTGCTCCAGAATTGCTCTTCTTTTGCTTATGAATTAATTTCAAAGCAGGTACCATGCATTCTAGTGTGCAAAAGAATGTCCTCAGTTCCAGCAAATACTGATATTAGACCATACAATTGTCTGGCTATGAAAGTACAGTAATATAGCACACACATGCTGTGTCTGTAATTTGGTCTACAGCTGTTGCTAGAACAGAGGTTCCTGAAACCGGACATTCAGATTGAATTCTAAGGATAAGGTTGATGATGACAAGTTGCTGAGAAGGGGCATCGGTAAGAGATACATATTGGGGTTGCTCTCAGGGTTATATATTAAATAATCTGTCATTACTTATTACATGGCTCTAGTCTATGGTAATACAGGAGCGCCGTTTGCTCCAAATGTGTGGTGAAAGCTTTGGCTCCTATTAATGTATTCACTCTGAGGTGCCTCAATGGATATGTTTGTAGACGAACACTAGTTTCACCCTTTGTACTTTGTTTTCCCTAATGCCATTAAAGCTCGACTGGTCCTGAACGAATAGCTTCAGTGACAGGTTGTGATGCCACCACCTGGGAGATACACGTGTTATTGGTAGCTATTATATTGCCTGTGCTAAGTTCAGCACTTTCTCTACAAATCTTTCCAAAGACATGGCTGGGAACTTTTCAAATAAAATTCAGGTAAACAACAAGGAGAATATAATCAACCTCGTCTAATTTAGAAAGCCATTTACATATATTCCTCTTTTGAAAGCTCTAAATGTGGATTAAGAAAACTTTAAGACGGTTATTTTCAGACTAACAGTAGATATGAAGAAAAACATTAAAATCAAATGCATGCACTCTTCTGAATATTACAATTATAAACAAATTCTACTACCTGACTGGGTAAAACATGGGGTAGCACTGGCCAGTGTTGCAATGCCGATAAAGCCACCTGTGTAAAACTAATCTGCCCTGTCACTGCATTCCCCTGGAGATACCATCAATGTGCACCCAATGAGAAGCTGATGGCCATGGGGTATCAGCTGAATGTTATTGGTTGGCATTTAAATGGCCTGGCCATTGACTGGACTGTTGCTGTGATCCAGTCATCCATGTGAAAGATCTGCCTGTTGGCCCATAGTCTGCTGTGCAGACTATGGTGCCACCAAGCAGATAATTCACATGGTGGCCCCTAGTCTGTTGTGCATATAAACTCTGCTAAAACTTTTCTTCAATCTTCAATGAACATAGTAAAGTGTATAAAAGTTACATTTGGGTGCTTGAGGAAATAAAATTGCCCATGTGAAATGCCCAATCCGTAAAAATTAAGTACAACCTGTTATGGTTAGTGCAGAGTAAAAAATAATGTAATAAAAACACCCGTGTGAGCCAAGCCTAAGCGCCACCAACAACTCATGTTTTCTGAATGTCTGTCTAAATGAATGAGCTGCTGATTGAACCAAATGTACACAAATAGAGCCATCCTGAAAACTTGCATTGGTGTTAGTTCCTGTGAACCAGCATTGTCTACCTCTGGGACAGAATATTAGTAACAGGATTTTCAAACAAACAACCTGTGGGTGTTAGAATATAATTCACAAAGGAGTTAATAAGTATATTTTATGTGATTTAAAAGAAAAGAGGCATTAACACTTTAATGACCAGAGTGGTGTGCAGTATGCAGCAATACACACCTCTCTGCTCTTTAAAGGGTTAAACTAAGCCTTTGAAAGATGAAAATCAAAATGAAAAATTTTAGATCAACCGCTACAAAAGTCTGTAGTTTTCTAATAAAATATCTATAATTGCACAAAATAATTGGGAAGCAGAACATTTGAACAAGAGAATGTGACAGACAGATTGATATTCATGAATTATAAATGTGGAAGATCAGTAGTAAAATATTAATATCTTTAAAGCAACCGTCAGATCTGGCAATTTTTTATGCAGATTGATAGGAGATTAAGGGACATACAGAGGACACAGTGCTTGTAATCACAGTAGAGTGGTAGGTTAAACTAGGGTGATTTTCTGAGCCCATTAATACCACTTAACAATAGTAGTGATTGGGATTTTATGCACATACAAATCTCAGCGTACACAGACAAAGGATGTAGCTTACTAAATATAGTGGATTAATATTACTGGAAGCACTATACATTAGGAATATGTTTTCTCTCTGGAGAGCCAGAGTTCTTTTACAGTTTTTATAAACTACTAAACATATTTTTACACAAATTTTTCAGAGCCACAGGGGTATGGAATCATCCCTTCCACATCTCCAGCAGTTCGACAACCCTCCGTGCTAATGAATATATCCTCCCCATCCCCTTGCCATACCTAATTCTAAGTGCATATGGTGATGTGCGTGTCAAGATGATGTGCTTGACAAATATTGCCACACATTGCCATAGAATCTCCCCTTAGGGCATCTCCGCCAAGGGAGATGCTCTAAATTCCCATTTAAATCGATAGGAATTTATAGGATTTTCATTTGTCCCCTGTGGTGAGTTGATTGCCTGGATGTCTTTATCTTACTGAATACAGCTCTTAGGGCTGAGCTAAGGACAAGATATCATACATTAAGACTAGAGCAAAGGAGCTTTCAACTAAAACAAAGGCAGGGGGTTTTATAGTAAGGGCAGTAAAGTTATGGAATTCTTTTCCTCTGCATTTTTTTTTTTTATGAACAGGGGTGATTCAGCATGGGCTGAACTTGATGGAAGCATGTCTTTTTTTCAGCCTCATCAACTATGTTACTATTTAATAAGCTAAAGAGGAGCAATTCTAGATTAAACCAACTACATCAAGGGGGCAAGTAAAAATGCCCATTGACTTAAATGGGGCAATGCATTAGAGACCTCTCTAGAATTAAGAAAGTCTGAAAATATTTGAACGTGTATATATGTTGTAAACTTTTTAGACTATAAGCACACTTGTATTAAATCGATAGTAATGTTTCACAAGAAAAGCAGCTCCAATTAATATTCATAGTATTGGGACCATGGAGAGTGTTATTTCAATACTGTAAGAGTTGAAGTTCAAGAGTATTTGAATGATAAAGTATCCCGCTTCCGCCTCTTTTAGGGTTGTTACAGATGCCGGCATCTTTATATGGTGTTTTGTTTTTATTATGGTGATGGTTTTTTGTTTTCTGTGGGTTTATGAGGGGGGGTTTGAGGAGATGGGGAACCATATACTGTGCATTTTGATTCAGTCCTAGATCTTGAATTTTATAAGGTTATTTAATAAAATTATATTTTTTATATTAATTATTGTATTTATATGTGTGAGGAAGGTGAATGCCACAGTTATAGCCTCTATTTTTTCTTTTTTTTAAATAAATATAAACTGATAATGAACACACTGTATTGTTTAATGGTATTGAACAGTGATAGATTAACCAGTGATTCATAAACTGTGTGTCTTGGAAACCCAGGCACCCCTGACCATGCTGACATGTTTCCATAGAACAAAAGTAATTAATGCAAGTGGTAATTATGGATGGCCCACCACTATCTTAAACTCAACATGGCCAAGACAGAACTTGTTGCATTTCCTCCTAAACTCCATCTCTTTCTCCATCACAGTTGACATTCAAATCATAACCTAAGCATGTGGTATTGGTGTTATACTCAATTCCACTTTGACATTCTCCTCTCCATATCCACAGTCACCAAGACCTGCTGCTTCCTTAAAATACTGCCAAAATACAGCCCTTCCAACTGCCAAAACTCTCACTCAGGCCCTCATTCTCCCTAGACTGGTACGCTTCCCAGCAGTTTTGACCACATCCGTCTAGTGCTTCGCCCCTGAGTGCTGTGCAATCAGGTTTTTAAGGAAGCAGAGTGTGAGTGTCTGGAGCCCCATTATTTGAGCTTGTATCTTGCTTCTCGGTTCCACGTGTTTTGACTTTTGGCTTGGCTTTGTTTTGACTTCCTCCAGTTCTTATCCCCTCAGCTTTTGATTCTTGATGACAATTTGACTTACCTCTGTCAGCCTATTTGCTCCTGGTGACCTTGGCCTGTTATTATATCTCTTTTTCCTGCCTGATTAGTTCCACAGGCTCTTGAAGCCTTGTCCAACCTACATTGGGCTGGAAAGCAAATTCTCTCTCTCCTTCCTAATTATTCCTTCTGGTGGGGAGAGCAGCGATACCTGTTGGGACGGCCTTGCTTTGTAGTTGTCGGGCATCCCCATCCATTTCCTCTACTATTATTGTTGACAATGCTCAAATTACAAGCCACTTATTCTTAGGGTATAATTCCCATTTAAAATGATGTTAACAAAAATTAACCAATTTTGCACTCCTCACTTATTGGACCTGTTTCACGAGAAGATACACATTTACATGTACTAATACATTTAATAGGGCATGTAATAATTACGCATACATAAAAAAGGATATTTATCCCTTAATAATAGAATTAAGTAAGAAAAAGTAAGTAAAAAAACGTAAGTAAAATTTAAATCAATACCACACATATGTATGCATTATTTATAAAGATGAACACATAGAAGGAAGTGTATATTTAAATTGAGTCCCACAAAACTGTACATGGATGGTTGTGTAGCAATAATCGTCCACTTTGTATTATTGTTTGCAGCTAGTTCTCAGAGTCCTTAGATCAACTTGAACAGGAATATGCAAAATAAACACAGCCTTTCTGAGTGTAGTAAGCTCATTACATTGGACAATACACCTTTATCCCAAACCTTGTTAGTGGGTACTCACATATTTCAGAGGTTCCTCCCACCTCCTAGGACTTGCCCATTGACTGGGTCTGACCTCCAGTCCTGGACTTCCACATCTCCTCCTTGCTCCCTTTCTCATTGTACTTTCATACCTCCTAGCCATGGCTGAGGTCACATCTGTTCCAATTTGGTCTAGATCACCTCACCAACTAAGATATATCTGTAAGGAAGAATAACCTGAAAGGGGGGGTATATAATAACTAGCGGAATACTTGACATAAAATGGATGAATATTTATTAATATATGTGCAAGTCCTAAGAAGTAGGGGAAACCTCTGAACTGTGTGAGTACCCAATCAAGGACTGGAATAAAAGTGTATTGTCCAGTGTAAAGAACTAACTACACTGAAGCTGCACATTCTTTTGTAAATATGTTACAACTTGGAAGCTAGAGAGAGCTTCATTTGCATTGTAAAACACTCAAATGAAGAACTCAATCATCCAATGGTCTAAATGGTTTGATTGTTATGGGTCTGCTGCTGCCACCACAGCACATAGTATGAGAACCTCTGTAATAACTTATGGGTGGATGGGAGGTTAGCAGTCTGGGGGATTGTGCCCTGGGAATGTAGGAAATAGAGAGGAGCAAAACATGTGTGATAATTTTTGCAAAAAATAAATTCTGAATCAATTCAGAACTAATCTACAGATGAGAGAAACCTGCTCTTTTAGTTTATCCACGTTTTCACGTTTCTGTCATTTCTGTCATTCTGCAAATGGCAAACAAAATATGAAATGAAACACCAGCTTCTGATGAATACTAACTCAGCAGAACTGTTTAGTTCATGCCTTGAGTGAGTGAAGAGCTAGGTGTCCTACAGACAAATTGGAAGAGTGAAAGAGGCAACCAAAATAAATCATTTTAAGTGGCCACAAAACTGATGATCACTTATGTTATATAGCATACACAATTTAAAATTTAACAGAGAGTTTAGATAAGGGAGAAACTGACATTAGTGCCATTTGAATGCAAATACTTCCAGGTAGATGGGAAATGGTCATACCTTTAAATTATAACAATTTGTGTGGTGTATAAATATGTTAACTATTTACAAAAATTGTAGAGAATAGTAATAATAGTTTCTATTAAAATAGAATTTCTACTTTGACCACCAAATAGTTTTACAAGCAGTCTAAAAGTAATACACCAAGAATGTAATTGGAACTGTAAAATACTTAAACAGAAATTCATTATCTTGCATTTCACCATTAGATGTCACTGTAGGCAACCAAACCCAAGGAGGATAACTGTATTATGCTATAAAAATTTCATGAATATCATCAATAAGAAAATGGCTTCAGATATAATATTTGTTACTAATTTTTGATCCAGTGGATGCCATAACATAGTTTTCAGCCTGTAAAATTTTAAATTAATTTCATGGTTAGACAGCCATATATAACCAGTTGTAAGAAACTAAATAAAGTCAAAATAATGGCCATTAAAACAACACACATATATATATTTTTATAATCTAATGAAGACTGTGATTCACTGAGAAAGTGAACAGGCGAGTAGGATGACACATAAGCCTTCTATAACATTTTAACTAATAAGCATGTGCAAAGAACTATCAGGGCTCCTGCCTTATCATATGTGCTTCCTACTAATGATCAGCATACTGAAGCTCTGAGAACAATTCTACTTTGAGCAGCAACATAGACAGGGTTTATAGGAGATAGGTGAGGAGTGACAGGTGCAGCAAGGATCATAGTAAAGTAACAAATAAAAGGCAGCTGATACCAGCCTGTTATAAGACAGGCAGTGAGCAGCATGCTACGGCTTGAATGAAGCATATTATTTCTAAATCTGAAAAGCCAGAAAAAAGCACAGACAGAATTTCTACTCTGATTGTCCGATGCCGGTAGAGGTGATGATGAATCATTTTTCTCTGTAAAGGTTATTTATGAAATGGCATACAGATGTAGGCTGACAATTAGCATGATGTGCAATGTGGCTTTAATTGACATCCATTTATTTTGGGAGTTACTTGCCAAACCTAGATCTGTCAAACAGCCAGTCACATCATTTCAAATGTAATAATGACTCAAACTACATCCATACTTTCAGGTTACAAAGGTTGTATGTTTTGAGTCTATGCTGGATATACTTCTGTTGCTGTTTATACCTGTGTGAGCATGAATGTGGTTCATTTTAAATACAGTAGAGGAGGTACAGCTCTTTCTAATTCATTAACGCACACATTATGGCACTCCAGTACTGGAGAAGAATTAAAGGGATAGTAATGATTCACAAAAACAACATCTGCAATTAATCTTCATACTATTTGGGCCATGGGGAGTTTTATTTCAATACTGTCAGAGTTGTAGTTCAAGAGTAATTGAATGATAAAGTATCCCACTCCTGCCCCTTTTACTTAATGTAAGCCACCTCTCCTCAAATGTGGAATCTGTTCCTGGGACCAGACAGCTCACAGCAAGGGCCAATCTTCTTACTGAGAGCATAAGGAAAACCTTGCCCTCCCTGACAGGTTTTTCCTTAGGCTCACTAAACATTGTCCCTCTCTGCGTTCTATCTGGACAGTCTTGCTGCTCTGAGGTGAGCAGGGTTACATCAGTAAACGGGGTGGGAGAGGGATACTTTATCATTCAATTACTCTTGAACTCTGACATTATTGAAACAACACTTTCTGTGGCCCAAATACTATGAAGATTAATTGGAGCTGCAGGAGTAGAAGACCTCAAAGTCTGTTTACTGCACGATGTCATCTTAACCTTTTGAGTGCCAGAGAGGTATCCAATGCATTTCAACACAATGTCCAAGAAGTATTTAGCCATATACTTCTGTTGGATTAATTGTAGAAACAATGTTTTTTATAACTACTGTGTCGTTATTTATGTTAGTTTACCTATATATGTGCTCCCACTTAGTTTTAAGTTGCACTGACTGTACAGTAACTTTACCTAGTATTTGCTCAGTGATCTCAAGATAAAATAAATCGTTTAACTGTTATACTTATATACCTAGTGAAAGTTCTACAAGCTTGTTGTACACAACTCTATTCGAATGAATTGGGTAAAAAAATCCCATATGAATTTGAGTTGAAAAAACATAATTTTGTCCCTAATGTGAAGTTAGAATTTGAACTAATTTCTTATAAGCCTATCGCCGTGTTCTAAAATCCTCTTCCTGCTAATACTGTTTATAGCCAGGTTGATCAAGTTGATTATAGTAAATCTACAACTGTATTTGGATTGATTGGGTGCTTTTTTCGCACATCAGTTCGGAGTTGAAAAGAACTATTGTCACTGTTGCAGAGCTTTTGTACAGGGCGATTAATTAAAGATCTGCATCCTTCAGCTTATCCTTCAGATCAAATGCCATCTCAAAGGACTAAAGATACTTTTGCAACACTGTTCAACTTAAGTGGGAAGCAAAATCCCACATCAGAACTATATGGCTAAATACATCTTGGTCATTATAAGTAGTATTGGGTAAAAATATATGACATATTCCTCTCACTTTGCACATAATCAAGGTTCATATAACCACTGGGTACTACTAACCAGTGGTAAAAGTTGTTATAATATACTACATTTTAGAATGAATAAAATAAAATCATGTTATTATAGAGAGATTTCTTACTAATGGGTGTTTAGGTACACAAAAAAGTACTGAAATGGTCTTTCATACAATTAGGGCCCCAAATCATTACATCCATGGGTCACAAGTGTAGGGATCTCTAGTTGCACATGCCTGTATGGGTTTGAAACACTGTTCAAGTACAAGTGGTAGTTTTTAACACACGTTAGGGACTCAACATCTAGGTTTGCTAGATGCTAATTTAACGCAATAATAAAGAGTCCCTTACAAGTCACCAAGTAACTGAATACCAAACTCATCTGCTTTCACAATGGATACAAATGTATTGCCTGTTGTGCACTTTTACCTGTCAGTAGTTTGTCACAGCACATGTAATTGCATACCTGACTGTGACTTAAAAGTATCAATGGTACTTTTTTTTTTACTCTGCCTATTGAATCGAGCCCATAAAGGGTTAATCAGTGAAGACACCTTAAAAAGACATGCATACACTTTTTTTTTTATTTTATTGAGACATCTGAGTCTAAGTTCAATTAGAGGCACTAAATTCATTGTTAGGGCCAAAATGAGTTCCAGCCAGTATACACATCAGAATTCTATTGCTTTACCACCATTCACTAGAATGAGCATTGGTTGAAAAACCCATCTTTTGGCATAAAGCTCATCGCAGCTTTCTATTCACACAACTCATGCTAAATAGCGTAATGGGAACATCAAAGGAAACTAGCTAATGCTCGATGTTTGACATTGTGTCAAACATAGATTGTGAGCTAGTAACACAGTCACCTTCCCCCCACCCTCCCAAACACTAACCTTAAAATTAACCCCCCGGCCCTCCCTACATATAATATTACCACTAAAGTTAAATAAAATACTTTTCCTAACATCATCCCATGGCCCATTCCCCACAGCTGTAACAACAAACAGTTACCTTTAAGTCGGGGGTCCAGCGGTGTCTTTTTCATCCTGGTCCTCCTTTATCTTCTTATGCAATTCAAAAAAATAAATAAATAAATAAATAAAATCCCCTTCCCAGTTGTCACCATCTCTACTGGTGATGCTACCATCTATTAGAAAGCAAAAAAAAAAAAAATACCCCCATTACATTTCCTGCCTAGGCCATTGCCCAAGCCAGTGCGAGGTATATATAAACAGAGATTGGATTTTATATGGCCAATTTCTGTTGAGATTGGTTCCCATGCTCCCATTGGCTGGGATGTGGGGTTATGCAGGGCACGGAATTTGCTATGCAGTAACCTCACCTCCCAGCCAATCAGCATGTAGCTGGAGAGATTATGAATGCGTGTTTCATCATCCCGAGCTAACTCAAAAAGAGGTATTGCTGGACCAAGTGATCAAACAATTCTGAAATGGAAAACAATATACAAGTAATGGAACATTTAGGAAACAGTGGCCACAATATGGCATCCTTTGAAATTTGTTATGAGAAATCCATTAACAGGAGGTGAATCATAATATTCAACCTTAAAAAGGCTAATTTTTATAAAGAGAAAAACATTCAATGGAACTTAATCTTAAAAAGATAAAAATGCACAAGAAAGATGGAATTTGTTTAAAATGCTCATAGATAAAAATACACATCAATATATATACCATGGGGAATAAATACAAGAGAAGCAAATTAAAACCAGCAAGGTTTGCAGGTAAATTAGACATAAGAAGCAGGGCCGTTATGGACACCAGTTCTTAAAAAGGATATTATTGGTCAACAAAATGAATTAAGGGAATTTAAGACTTGACATATGAGGAATGTCTAGACAAGCTCTAGAGAACAGATGACTAGTATATGAGAGGTCAATACAAGGATCTCTCTGGTGAGCTATTCATTCAAAGGCCTGATCAAATAACATCTTGAGGTTAGAGGAAAGGAGGTTTCATCTTCAGCAAGAGGGGTTTTTTTTATTAATACTTTACTGAGAAATTACGCAATTTTACAAAGAGAAGACACAGTAACTTCACATTATATATATCGTATATACAAGCAACAAGAGTAGTACAAAGACAGAAGGTAATATACACGTAACAATATGGGACACAGTTACGGTATGGGAGGAAACTGAAAATGAGAGTCCAATCAGAAGGAGAATCATGTGAGAGTGGATATATACAGGTATACTCTATGATAAAGATTCCAGAATACATTAACCCCTTAAGGATCCATGACGGTCCTGGACCGTCATGGGTTGCTATAGTTGGACTCTAAATCGGTGTAATGACAGGTGATGTTAAGAAATGTGAGCAGAAATATCTAAGGGGGGGGGGGAGGAAGGAAAATAAAAGAGGTTTTTTTTACACTGAGGTCTGTTAAATTGTGGAATTCTTTGCCCAGTGATGTGGTAATGCCAGATACAATGGATACATTTAAGAGAAGATACATTTCTATCAAGAGGCAATATATGGGGTTACACTGTGTATTATTAAGCAAAACAGGAAGTTCAGATAAAGACTGACTTATTTGGCAGCAGAAAAGCTTATATATTTTTTTATTTTCCTGAGTCATGAGGCAACGATTAAACTTGATGGACTTGTGTCTTTTTACAACATAATTTACTATTTACTATGAAGCAGGCTTTTAAACTGCTTAATTCAGAAGGGTCAGATGCCTCACCTAAAAAATAAAAAAATAAAAACAAACAAGTATATAAATGGCAAAAATATTAAGATTGATATTAGTCCTCTTAAAAGTGAGAATGGTGGATTAATTAGTATGGATAAGGCTATGCTGACATATTAATCACATTTCTACATACAGAGCAAGCAACAATGACAGGCTAAGGGCAAATAGACAAAATCACAAAACTTCCTCTATCATGTACATGGCTTACTGTGTTCAAAGTCTAAAGAGGCTGGAAAAGGTTATGTGAATAAAGCACCTGGTTCTGATGCCATACACCAAAGGGTATGTATGTAACTTAGTTCAGTAATAGCAAGACCCTTATACGTAATATTTATGGATTGACTATGATCAAGCATAGTGTACTATTATTAGAGGAAAGCTAATGTAGTATGATTATTCAAAAACAAGACAAGATCTAATCAGGTAACTACAGACTCGTGAGACTGACTTCTGTAGTGGGTTGATTTTAGAAGGGTTAGAAACTGATAGTATGTAGGGATATGTGATGACCAACATTATTGGCAGGAACAAGTATGGTTTTATGAAGAATAGACCATGTCAATTGACTTGCATTTTATAAAAGAGTAAGTAATAATTTGCTGCTGATACAGTATATTTGAATTTTGCAAAAGCCTTTGATACTGGTCCTTACAACAGGTTACTGCATAAATTTAAAAGCTTTAGTTTAGGAAGTGATATCTGTCTATGGATAGAAAACTACCTGAATTGCAGATGGCAGAGAGTTGTTGTAAATGGAACATTTTCAAGCTGGTCGAGAATTATAAGTAAGGTAACACAGGGTACAGAGGCTTTTTAACTTTTTTTATTAATTATCTAGAAGTGGCTTTTGACACTGACACTGATGATACTAAGCTGGATGTTTTTCTCTGCAGAAAGATTTGGATAAACTGAGTGAATGGGATGAAAACTGGCAACTGAGGTTTAATACACATAAATGTAAGGTTATGCATTTGGGCTGCAGAAAAAAATGTGTTGCATATCCACTAAATGGGAAACTACTTTGGGAATCCTTGTTAGAGAAAGATTTGGGAGTACTGACAATATACTTTACAGCAGTGTGCAGCTGTTGCAACAGCCAATACGGCACAATCCTGTATAAAAAGGGCTAAAAATGCACAGGATGAGAAAATAATTCTACCTCTATATAAATCCTTGGTAATGCCTGAATTAAAATATGGATTACAGTTTTTTGGCACCAGTTCATAAAAAAGACATTACTGAACTTAAATGGTATATAGACTGATAAAGGGACTGGAGGTTCTGAATTTTAAAGAGAGACTAGCCAAACTGGGTTTGTTTACATTAGAGAAGATATTTCTAAGGGGTGATATTATTACAACTGACAAATCTATATGAAAGGTTGATACAAATAACTCTCTAAGGAACCAATTACTCAAAGAGCTGAGGAAAAAACAACAGGTCATACCTTGAGAATAGAGAAAAGCTCTTTTTTTAAGTAAGGGAAGTAAAGTTATGGAATTATTTGCCTTAGGGTGCTGTACTTGCAGATACTGTAATTGCTTTAAAATAAATACTAGATACTTTCTAGCTCAGAACAATATTGATAAACATCAAACTTAGTTTTGACTCCTACCAAATCCCTTTCAGTCAGGCGGATGACAGACAGGTTTGTTAGCAGGGCAGATGACTGACAGAGGTTTGTTAGGAAACACAATGGAGTTTGTTGGGAGTGAGGATGACTGAGTGACATTTAGTAGGAGGAAGGACAGAGAGGATGTATGAAAGAGAATTGGTACAAGGGAGAATGCAAAATAGAGGTTTTCATAGGAGGCAGTATGAATGAGAGAGCTTTATAGGGATGCAGGAGGGAGTTTGTTAGGATGGAGCATGCAAGTTAGGTGAGGACAATTCAAGAACTGAATAAATACCATGACTCCTCAAACCTCTCACTGTGTTGTGCTTACAGACAACAACCATGGGCTCCTCTAATCAGCTGACTAAAGAGTCGAAAATAAAGATAATTGACTCTAACAAAACAGGGAAGGCTGTACAAAGATATCTAAACATTTCTGCTTGCAATTTCAATTGTCCAAAATGTCATAAAGAAATGGAAGTTAAGGGGAATTGTTGAAGCCAAGAAGATGAAGAAAAGTCTTTGAAAAAACTGCTTGTAGACTGTTAAGTAATGCAAAGCAAAAACCCCATATCACTGGAAAGGGCCGGCAAGAATGTCTGTCTGGCACAAAAGTAGTGGTGCATCTTTATTTAATAAAATTGACCTGCAACTGAAGTGCCATCAGAAGTAAACCTTCCTGTTATCTCACCATAAAAGTCAACATGTTAAGTATGCCACACAACACTTAAATGGAAACAAGTGTTGTGGTCTGATGAATTTAAAATTGATAGGGAGCCCAAACTTCTGAATGTGTCACATTTTCTGTTTTATATTTTTCAGTGTATTAAATACAGCAACTAAACAGTAACTGTGCATTACAATTTGCAGAAATACTTCAAGTTTGTTTGCTTGCTGCAGAGCTTGTGTTAACTTCTTTTCACTTAGAAAATCAACAAAAAGTAATTTGGCCAGGTGTGCCAATGTTGCAGCCCTCCTTGGAGGGAAACGTTGGATGCGCACCCCTTTGAGTATGTCAGGCCTGTTCTAGGATATGGTAACATCTGAAAAGATGATAAATTAGATTTAGGGAGATATATCTCTTCAGGTTGGAAAGGACCTCACATTTTAGTGCAAAAGTTCCATGAAACACCACAGGAACTTGATACATTTTTATTACTGTTGAGTTTTATATCTCACCTTCATGTATCTCGCACCTGGAATTTTCAAAATTGGTATATTGGTCACAAGTTTATATTGCAGATTATTAAAATCTGCTTATATTTTGTACTAACCATGTTCTGCATTTTTTTAATACATTTTATGTTTTGTTGGCACAGTATGTAACATTATGTTAATTCCCTGCAAAGTATGCTAATTTGTTATTCACGGCTAAACTTATTGTTCACTGGCTATTAGAAATGTCCTCAGTGTGCGAGCTTTGCCTAGATTAAATCCTGGAGCAACGTGTGCTAGCATGGAAACTAATTAACATAAAGCGGCACACTGTGTTACCAACAAATAATGGATAATTTATCAAAAACTATATATATTACAACAAAAGGCTAGTTCAAAGTATAGGCCCTTTTTAATTAAAATAAATTATCTTTTAAATTAACTAATCTTATTTAAGAGTTATAAGTTATCTTTACATATACAATATCTAATAAATGCTATACAAACTTAGTGATAAAGCACTAAGCATGTATGTTGTAATACTAAATACATGTATGTTAGAAGTATGAGAGTTGGAATGCATTTGAGATATCTCTGGTATTCAAGAGGTCAATTTGTAGCCTCACATTTGCTGATAAATATGTTACAACACATCAAATATTATTAAGCTAGAAAAAAAAATATTAGGTCTTTAACCCTTTGAGTGCCAGAGGGGTACATCACACATTGCTTTGCAATGATTGGCGTTCCCCTCTGGCACTCAACGGGTTAAAGTGATAGTAATACTTAATTATTACTAATCCCTATATTAAAGTAATATTAAAAATAAATGTATTGTCCCTAGTGTTCTCTCTCAAACCTTTATGGTTTGAGAGATAATCGCTCCTAAAGTTGCCTTCTCTCTCCCCCTTCCCCGAAGTCAGCATTGTAGCTGACTGAAGGGAAATCCGGTCTTACGATCATCAGGTGGCTCTGCAGCAGAGCCGCGATCGCATTAATAAAAAAAGAATATTTCACTAAAATGGTCTTCTACGTGTGCTTGCAAACTAAGCACATGTACAAGACTGTTTAAGTGAAAGATTTCTTTTTTATTAATGCGATCTTGGCTGTTCTTCAAAGCTGCCTGAAAGTTGTACGACAGGCTTCCCTGCAGTCAGCTAGAATGCTGACTACGGGGAAGGGGGAGGAAGAGGGCAACTTTAGGAGCGATTATCTCTCAAACCATAAATATTTGAGAGATGACACTGGGGGCAATACATTTATTTTTAATATTACTTTAATATAGGGATTAGTAATAATTAAATATTACTATCCCTTTAAGTGTTAATTTATAGCTTTTATTAGCTTTTTAAGGTAATGTACTTTTAGATAAGATATTTTTTATTTTTGTTTGTATGTTTGTTTGTTTTTTCCAAAGGAAGGTTTTCTGGTTCAGCAAGTTGTTTCGATGTACTTGCCATTATTAGAGAAAATAAATAAAACCAAGTGTGTTAGAGACAATTATCTTATTCATAGGAATCAAAGATTTTTTCGTCTTAACTTTCTTTTCTGTGCAATACAGACAAGCTTTTTATTATTATCTGATTAAATCATCTACAGATTTTGTGTGCTTAAGAAACATAACTAATTGGGCAATTAAGTCATGTCAACAGAACAGAGAAGCAGGATTTCAAGGATAATTCTTTAGTTTTACAGCAGTAAGAAATGTAGGTAAGAGCAATTACTAACACAAATAATCATGGCAACAATAGGCAAAGTACTGCGGGTGATAAAGAGAATTTCTATATCTATTGAACACCATTTTCATATATATTTATAATAAAAGAAATAGCTTTTGTAAAATAAGTACATTTTAAACAATTAATTTTAAATCACAGTAGTCAAATATATACGATTAGACAGACCTAGATGAAAATGTGGCATATCTAGGCATGAGTTAGTTATGAATAAAGGAGGTTATGTTTGGATCCTAACTGCTATGGTGTTTGATTCATTAGAATAGTGAAAAATAGGGAATTAGGGAATTATTTTAAGACCACTGAAATGGGTGAGATGTTAAAGCCCATTGTTGGAGAATTTGCTTTGTTATTAAAGCAGGAAGAATAGAGATATGATGTTCTCTCCCATAAGAAAGACGTGACATTTTGTTTGCATTTCTACCCCTTAACACCTTAAGGACCGGAGGTCCAGGGGTTGTATGTACTGGAGGACCAAGGACATTTTTTGTGTGCTTGGAGCGGCAATACAAGAGTGATCACACGTACCGGTTCGTTCTGAAATACACTACTCCGGTCTTGGAGCAGTCAGTTTTAGACTCACCCCCCATGGTCACAGTGCACCCGCAGGTGAGCTTTGATTTAAAAAAATGAATGACGTGCCAGAACCGTTCTTAAAGCACTGACCGTTGTGATGGTCCTGGCATGACACTGGTCATTAAGGGGTTAAAAATTACTGATATATTGGAAAACAACAGACTTCTGTGTTCATTCGAAGCTCCTCTCTAAAGAAATTACACCTCACTGGCAAGAACTGACATACCATAAGGGTGTTATTTTTCTTACATTCTTCAAATATGACCTGCTTATACTAAAACGGCTGTAAAAATTATAGATATGAATATATCTATAGTGCCTGCATGCTGCCAGTGCTGCAACTGACAGTGTGTTTTGGGATTCTCAGGATGGGGGAGTGGATGATAATAAGTGTGACAGCAGGGGACCCTAAGTCACACTTGTCATCCCCAAGCAGTCCCACCACCACTACTATTAAGATCCAGCAGCTGCATACTCAAAGTATTATATTTGATACTTTTTGTATGTATTTTGGGAGATTTGGGCTCCTCCTTTCTTGGTTGGTAGCTCTTCAGTAGGGTATAGCTGATTAGGGAAGGTATAAATGCCTCCCCCATTTCCCTCACAAGGGTTTTGAGATAAAGTTTGTTTTTAATTGCATTATAAATAAATACATGTTCACAGATTGTAGACAGATAGGGACTTGCCTGAATCTCGGGGTACTTGACAGGGCAGACGGCTTACTATGCCTTTGGCCAAAAACATGCAACTTAATCCCCACTGTTTAATTTATAGTAAGTCATGGATTATTTATTGTAAAATGTTTCAAAACAATGACATTTCCAACTTTAATCAGCACTTACTTCCAGCCTGTGCAAAAAGGTTTACATACTGCCAGGATCAGAAAACTAGATAATTTTTTTTTTTTTTTTTTACATTGCATTGATTTTGAAACTGCCATAGCAGCCCCTATAAGATGAGAAAGGCATACATAAGCTTGTTTGAAGGATGAGAATTAGCCCTTTGGCTGGATGTTGCGTGGCTTCCAATGGCACTGGGTCACTAATGTTTATTGATGATGAGACAGAAGACAGAAGCACCCAGATGAATTCTGAAGTGTATAGGGATATATTGTCTGCTCAGATTCAGCCAAATTCAGCAAAGTTGATTGGACAGCACTTCACTTTACAGATGGACAATGATCCACAACATACTGAGAAAGCAACCCAGGACTTTTTTTAAGGCAAACAAATGGAATATTCTTCAATGACCAAGTCAATCACCTGATCTCAACCCAATCGAGCATGCATTTCACTTGCTGAAGACAAAACTTAAGGCAGAAAGACTCACGAACAAACAATAACTGAATACAGATGCGGTAAAGGCCTGGCAAAGAATCACAAAGGAGGAAACCCAGTGTTTGGTGATTTCCAAATGTTCCAAACTTCAAGCAGTCATTGCCTACAAAGGATTCTCGACAAAGTATTAAAAAGGAACATTTTATTTATGATTGTGTTAATTTGTCCAATTACATATGAGCCCCAGAAATAAGGGGACTGCTTATGAAAATGGTTGCAATTCCTAAACGTTTCATACAATATTTGTGTCAGTCCTTGAATTAAAGTCTTCACTTCAATTGCATTTCGGTTGTTTCATTTCAAATCCGTTGTGGTGGTGTAAACAGCCAAAATTATGAAAATTGTGTCAGTGTCCAAACCTAACTGTACATACATTTATCACATGATAACCTAATATTAACCTCTTCATGCCTACTCTTATTGGAAAGGGGAGACTCCAACAAGGAAACCCTGCTATTTTTAGGAGTTGAAGGGCTGAGATATGGTTTCTAAAAGAGAACCTCCTAGCTCCTAAATGCATTAAAACATATGCATATGGTAGAGATATAGCCAATGTGTTGCAAGAATTTCACTTTGTTTTCCATTATTCCTTATTAGTATATGGCACAAATCAAGGTGCAGAGGATCAAAATTCCTCCCCAAACACCTGTACAATGTCACACTGTTCTACCCTTGGAACAAATGGTATAAAGAGTAGGGATTAACAAAGTGAGTCTGTAAGTTCACATATCTTAGGACATGTTGTTTTACAGGCTGTGAAATCAGTCTTGAAGTGTTTGCCTTCATCTCCAGTCACAAGCTGGAAATGTGAGGTTCATAAAAAGGTTCACTTACATTCAAAATTCATTTACAGCACACTCCTGGAGCACTCAGCTGAGCTAGATAGAAGAACTTCTTTAAACAGGTCTGTTGGATGATTCTTTCTCTCCATCTACTCCCAAATATTGCATTACTCTCTCCCCATAATGTCCTTCCCTCCTTCTCGCTCCCATGCTCCTGGGCTGACTCTAGTCACTTTCAGCTATGCACCAGCCCCTGCCATTTTCCCTTCTGTCCCACTCTCCTTTCTGGTTCATCCTTGTGTCCTCTATTTTCCAGCTTCTGCTTGTTCCCAGCCTCCCCATGTTCAATCCCCCAGCCCACTTCTGACTCTGTCCCCTCTCTATTTCCCACACTATTTTTCACCCTCCCCTGTTCTTTTCCCTTAAATCCTTCTTTCTGCCCCGGCAGTTCATTCTGGATATAATCAGACCAGTGCCATGGCTGCTTTGCTCCAAATATGTAAGGCTCTGTATGCATTTGGAACTTTGGGTGTATGTTTGGGGTGAGTGTATTTTACATTCCCTTTTTTTGGGGGGGCGGGGGGATGAGACATAAGCCTGGATCTTTGTGTATACACATAAATCATACAGACCAGTTTAAAAAGAAAGGGATACATTACTGAGCAAGGCAACTGCACCATTGATGACAAGTAAAACTTCTCTTTGATTTAAATGGGGTTTCACAATTCTTTGGAGAGGAATTCTCATCATATTTATATATGGTTCATCTGGTTTGCTCTAGAAGTGAGTCGGTTTTACCTTATTAAATCTGAAGTAAACCAACTGCACCATAGAGGACTAATGCAAATTCTAAATTATTTCAATTGGGTTTTGTCATTTGAATTCCGGAGAGGTCTCCAATGCATTGCAAAGAAATGAGTTGAATATCTCTCTAGCATTCAAGGGATTAACCCTTTAAGGACCAATTTAAATTAATGGAAATTCGGGACATTTTAATTTCCTCCTTCTGGAGCTGCTGTTTGCTTCAAAATGTCTCCAGTTTTCTAATTAAATCATCTTTTTTGTGCATATTTGTAAGCAGTGTTTTGTGCTTTGAGTCTGTGGGTGTCTGCATTGGTCTGTGTGTCCCTGTATGTTTATTGCTTCTGTGTATAATTTTAATAGGACTGAGTTCTATCCACTAATAAAGGACATGCTGTGCAGTATAATGCCAGACTATTTATACTTTGCTAATAAGCAATAATGCTTATATACACATCAATTTCAGTTTATGTCCCTGAAGCCTGAACAAAATTGATATATATTTTTAAAATATATTTTGGGTGAATATCTTGTTTTTAGCTATTACACTTCAAACAAGAAATAGCATAATCTAAGAAAAAGCATTGTATAAATCTGCAAAGAATCAAGGGGGAAAAAAAGCTTACACAAAAAGTGACAAAAATCACACTTTCTTTTAAACGAATATAAAACTATCAACTAGCAGAAAAACATTTAATTAATATGTTAATGAAGTTCAGAAAACAAGGCCTAAATAATGTTCATGAATTTGTTCTTTTTTTTTTACTTCCTGGTTATTAATCTCAAATCTCAAGATCTCAGATAAGTGTATTATTAATAAAAGCTTACATTTTGGACACTAGCTGGAGTTGTTCTTTACATTATATTAAAAAACAAGTTTGGAACTACAATAACTATTAAATTAAAAACTCTTCCAGCAGAGGAAATACTATTGTTTAACGATGTGTGAAAGGCCATTTAGCACACAGGCACTTGTTATGGAACCACTGACAGGAATTTCAGGAGCAAGTTTATAGCATCAACATTTTGGCCAAAACTTAAGCAATTATCAAGACATCTAGATAATTACTTTTTTTTTTATTCATTTTTTTTAAATCACGGACTACACTACAGTGGAGTTGAATTTAAGTTTTTCAATACAAGAAGAAGTGCTGAGCTGATATGCTGTATGCTACTGTTGTCACTGCCATGGTTTTCATATTGTAGATGATTGCTGTTAAAGGGATAGTAATACTTCATTTTAACTTTATTTTATTTTGTAGGCATTAAAAAAACATGAAGAATGATATAAGTCTTATCTCTCAAACCTTTATGGTTTATGAGATATTCACAAGCAAAGTTTCCCCCTCCCGCCCCTTTTACCTACTGTAAACAATCTCTTCTCAGATGTGGAATGCAGTCTATAGACTGGACAGATAACAGAAGGGGACACTCTTATTCCTATGAAAACAATGAAATCCCTGCCCCCCTTGACAAGCTTTTCAGGTTTTTCCCTTATCTTAATTGAAGATTGTCCCTCTCTACAGTCTACCTGGCCACCTCCCTTCTGCTCAGGCTGAAGAGTGTGACATCAGTAAAAGGGGAGGGAGGGGGAAACTTTGCTTGTGAATATCTCATAAACCATAAAGGTTTGAGAGATAAGACTTATATCATTCTACATGTTTTTTTAATGCCTACAAAATAAAATAAAGTTAAAACGAAGTATTACTATCCCTTTAAGGAAACGCTAGCACCTCCTAATGTCATCTACCCACTTATCTTGTTCTGGGCAGAAAATCCTAAAAGCCCCCATTAACCAGTTCTCAAAATGTATTATTTAATATGTAATTGATATTTTGTCCATGGAGACAGAATTATAATTTTTGTATGTCTCAAGAACCTCAGACTCCTCCCAGCAAGGTCTTCTAAGAAAGCTTTCAGTGCAGAACTTTGGGGATTCTTGAGTCCTGAAACAAAGAATTATATCACCATCCATGTACATGATATTTCCATTAATACAGGAAATGGGATCCTGATGGCAGGACAAATGGCCGATAAGATGCCTAAGGCTCATGGTTTCTGCAGAGGAAGTTAGGGAGCGAATCTCAAGTGCGAGGCTGGGAAGCACAGCCAAATACCAGTGTACCCTTTCTGCAGTCAAACTGTATTAAAGGTGCTGGCCATGAAGCCAGATGTCCCACCCCTGGTTGAACCAAGAGCCGTACCAGGATAGGTACATTGGTAGTCTGGGGGAAAGCAGAGAGTCTACAGCGGGAGACTGAGAAATAGTCGAGGCAAGCCAATAAGAGGCGGGTGGAGGACAGGTGAAGTCTGGGTACAGGTCGAGGTTGAGACAGGAGGAATTCAAATGAAAGCAAGGTGGAAGCTGAGGTCAAACAGAGAATAAAAATACAGCGTACAGGAAACAGAAAACAGTGTCCTCCACCAAAGCTAACAACTGATCACTGGGAGCTCAGGCAGGCTGGTTTAAATAATCTCCAAAACCAGGAACAGCTGGCGGTCATTAATCAAATATTGCTTAGAGCAATGGTTCTCAACCTTTTTTTGCTCAAGGCACCCCTAACACGCAATCTGGATTTTATTAAAAAAATTAAAACTTTATAACATCTAGTCACTACATAAACTAACTATTTAGACCAATATGTGTAGGGGTGGTAGATCCCCTTTAAGAACAAATTCTGACAGTATTGATTTATACTGCCCATGAGGATTATTTGCTCAGAGTTTGATCAGTGATGGGTTTTATTTATACAAAGTGCTCTGGCGCCTAAAGGGTTAAGTACATTAGTGACAGGAAATCTCAGGCCTTCCAGCTGTTGTTGGAGAGAAGATTATAAGAGGGCAAAAGATAGAGGGCCTCACGTTTCCCAACCCTGAAGTTAAAGCGGAACTACCACCTCCACTAAAGTCACCCTGTAAAACTTAGGCAGGTGGCGACTAGCTTACTAATCATTATTTTACCTCTCAAAAGTACCCATGAATAAAGTTATCCTTAACCCCTTAACGATCCTTGACGGTCATAGTACGTCATGGGTAGATCTGAGTTAACAACCCATGATGTACTATGACCGTCATGGGGAGTCGTTCGGGGAATCTGGAACCGGAAACAACAACAAAAATGCTCCGTTGTCCTTAAGTGACCGCTGTGTGCGTGTGCGGCCGTTCCTTAAGGTGTTAAGGTTCCGAAACTGCAGCCTGTGCTCCTGCACCATCAATCTCTTCCGGAGCTGTCCGGGCCAGTACAATGCCTGGGAAGGGTGAAGAGGACTGACAGCGCAGGAGCACATTCAAGATGTCCGCAGTGATGCCTGGCTTCTGGTCTCAGAAGCTTAAGGATAATATTCGTGGCCACTTTTGAGAGGTAAAATAATGATTAGAAAGCTAGTCGCCACTTGCATAAGTATTGCAGGGCGACTTTAGTGGAGGTGGTAGTTCCGCTTTAACATTAGTAAAGGTGATAATTTGTTGGTCATTACACAGAATATCCAACTAATGCAAACATAAAAACATGATATAGCCCTGATTGGAACAGGAGTATACATATATAGTTACCATTTCTTTTACTATTTAATAAATTAATCTACAAACAATTTAGCAACATTTACAAATTGCAATGTTTCATAGATTTTTTTTAGAAAACACAATTAAGACTAGCCTTTGGAAACTGAAAAGTCATGTTCATTCTATTTCAACTTACCACTTTTTAACAGGTAAGATAAGATACATTGCGTGGTTTTGCTTTTGCCCTCAGATGTTTTTGTATTTGCATTTAGAATTTATATCCTTGGGATATTTAAATGACTGCCAGCATTAATATACAAATTCACAGTAAAAAGGTTGTCATAGTAACCCCTGGTGCTAGTGAATGCAGTGAGAGGTGAGAAACTGGCTAAAATAATATGGAAATACAAAAAGAACGAAGGAAATTCTAGATTATGACAAATGCATATTAAAGGGATATCATACCAGTCATTTATTAATTTCTATAGAACATATCTATATGTGAAAATGTTACAGAAAAGACTTTTTCCTGAAATAAGGTATTAAATTATATTGGTACTATCAAATGGGTAGGGTCTCGGTGACAAGCTTGAGATTAGATAAATTAGCTAGTACATCGGTGGTATAGTTATGTGTGGGCAGGGGATTTTATGGAGGATTGATAGATGCAGAGCAGTTAGCTATATAGTAAAACGTTAACATAGTAACATAGTTGATGAGGCTGAAAAAAAAGACATGCGTCCATCAAGTCTAGTCCATGCCAAAACACCCCTGTTGATCCAGAGGAAAGCAAAAAAAACAACAAATGGCAATCAGATAGTTCCCTGGATCAACATCCTATCTGCATTGAAGCCATCTGTCATAATGTTCAATACTGTTCTGTGCTAGATAGGCATCCATGGCTTTTTTGAAAGCAGTTACATTATCTGAAGGTATACCATCCAGAAGCAAAGAATTCCATAGCTTTTCCAGCCCTTACAGTAAAAAAATCCCTGCCTTAGCAGTATTCACAGCCAAGCCAGCAATGGAGGAGTTAAAGTGGGCATGGTTAGACAAGTGTGTGTGTAAGGGCAGGAGGGGGAAGTGGGGTGTATGTGTAATTGCTTGCTAGTTAACCTCTCACATGTCAGTCAGTTTATACTGCATTGCATAGCAAATTCTTTGTAAACTGTCTGGCAGGACAGTTAACCCTAGAAGGGTTAACAGAATCTTGTGGGAGTGTAGGAAGGGTACTTGGGTGCACATGAGAACAGTTGATGTAAACTGTCTGGCATTGGAGGGGTTAAGGGAGATTTTGAGTGTAAAGAGGGTGCTTGGGTGCATATAGGGACACTAGGAAGGGGGTGGAGCTGTGGTGGTTTCAACCTTTGAAAGAAGCATAGGTCTTTTCCAAAGCTCCACGGCATGGAACTGCCAAGTCAGGAAAGGCCTATCCAACCAGACAAAGGAGCCTTGCAAAGGCCATTCTGCTAGAATGTAAGAGCAGTATGACCATCTCCAATGCTATTTTGGTATGTATACTAAACTGAAAAATTCAGTATATATACTGGCCAGAATGTGATAGCAGAAGCAGGAAAAAGGTTTGTATAAAACCTTTTTCCTACAAGTTTGCGGGCCAAGTTTCCATTCTAATGGAATGGAATCTTCATCTTAGAAAGTTTAGGAATTAGATAGAAAAAAAAATAGGTGAAGGACATTAGAAGTCTTGAATGTGTGAAGAAGAGAAGCTTATTAGAGGATGAGATCTGTAGGTATTGGTACAACATTGAGGGTACTTATATAATTAAGTAGACAGTACAGAAATATAAGGTATTTTAGAGATCTATATAGGTACCAGAATTATATATTTTACTCTGGAGGATGGATTAATTGCTAGTTTTCCTTTAACCCTTTGAGTGCCAGAGGGGTGCACAACACATTGCAAAGCATTGCACACCCCTCTGGCACTCAAAGGGTTAAGATGACAGACACTCTTGCCCAATACTTAAAATTTCAAGACTTTGCACCTTTGTAATAAATCAGTCTTGCTGCCCGACCTCTGGGTAGAGGATGAACGCTTTTTTTGTTGAGACTTCATAAATTAGATGTTAGCATAGTATGGGTCAAAACAAACTATTTGCAGTGGCAACACATTTTTGATGTGTCTCCATATGTTTAGTTTTGGTATATTTCAAGTTTCAGTGGAAGATATAGCACAGTTATTCACTCATGATAAATGGAGAGAGGGATTAGGAGAAATATTTAAATGTGGCTTCATCATAACAGGTAGTAATGAAAAAATAAAATAAAAACGTTTGTAAGCTTTCCAAGAGAGGGGGTGTAGAGGCTGAATATTAGAGAACAATATACCAAATCTTATAGAACTCCATGGAAAGTGGGAGAGAAGGGGTTGGAACCTAAACTAGGATACATGTGTATCACACCTATAGATTGAGAAAATAGTGAGGCTAATGAACTAAGATGAACTGGAACAATTCTTGACCAACAACTGCACAATAAGGGACAAGTAAAAATTCCCCAAACCCCCAATAATTTAATGGGGCATTTAACACACAATGAAAGCTGTCACAGAATGGGTCCAATTCTTCTTAGTACATTGGTCTCAGTGTCTTTGGGACACTGGTGATCAGTAGTGTCAATGACAACATTATACAATGTGTTATAATATGCCACCATGTACTTACTCATAAAATGTAGTCCAGCCAGTCTCATCACTTTTTGTTGACAAAAGGCCAGTATTTCCATCATAGGTCATCAAGGCCAGTTCCAAACTCTGTGATGAAACTAATTTCAGTCCACCATTAGTTGTGAGTGTTAATGTAATAATCTGATTATCTGGCATTAGAAAATGACGGGGAGAACCATTAGTGTCTCTACGAATTTTCAAGGAGTTTCCACTGTTATCTATCACTTCTATAATGTCATTATCAGCAGTGTAAGTAAAATTGTACAAATATTCTCCTGTAACAAGACTTTGAGTATACTGATGCATTCCATTGGCATTGAAGATGTACAGCTCCTGCTCCCCAGGCGATGCAACTTCATACTGATTAAATGAAGTAAGGACAGGCTTGTTTTGAAAGACAGCTCTTATACGAATATTTCCAAGATCAGCTATGTATACTGGGCCATCAGGAGCCACTGCTAAAGATGATGGGGAGTTTAAAAAAGCATCGGTAGCATAGCCATCATCTCCAGCATAACAGTTGCAGTTGACATCATCTTTGCAGTTGCAGTCAGAAGCTGCTCCAGCTAAAAGAGAGATTTCACCATTGGTTGTCACTTGTCGTATTCGATTAATTTTCTTTTCATTTGTTTCTGCAATGTAAAGTATGCCAGTATGTGAAATAGCTATTGCACTTGCAGACTCAAGTGCAGAATGAATAGCCAGTTTGCTAAGAGAATAGTCTATACCGGGTACCTGGCAATGCATTGGACGTCCAGCTATGATGCTGACTTGATGATTCTCTGTTATACGTAAAATAACATTGTTCTCTAACACATAGAGGGAATTATCCATCGGATTGACAGCTAGATCCGTCGGCCATTCCATTCGCACCTATAAAATATCTCATTCATTATTATTGCCTTATTAAAGTGACATTATTAGCTAGAAATGTAAAGGGTTGAAATCCATTTAAAAATCTTGTTCTGTTAAAGGGCATTTGTATAAGAAATATATTTGGTATGAGAGTACTAACATATGCCATAAATGAGCGTGTAGGGAAGTTAGATGATACAGTTTTGATACAGTTGATATCAAGCAGTTATCTCTCTTAGGTTTTATAATTTTTTGATACTAGAACCCTTTCTTTTTCAGTATAAACTTTCACAAAAGCAACCAGAAAATAGCTTACTGTAAATATTTTATCATTCTACTTTGATTCTCTAATATATGTACTTTGAACTCCTTAATTATTTGGCATTTATTCAATTACCATACAATTCTTTGTGTGCAGAAACTTGAATATTTTGCAAAGGGGCAACACCTTGGTCTCTAGGGGTTAGACTTTTTCTACATTCCCTTTTCTTTTTTTTTGTAGACAGAATTTGGTGCACACATGTATGACCATGGTTCCAGTTCAATTATAAATATTTGCCAAATGACTATTTCAGTTTTGGCAGATATTTATAACACTCATTTCTACAGTGGCTCAGAAATGGATTTTCAAATTGTGTATTTTCTTCCCAACAAACACTCTTTTTACTCCTTTTGGAGAACTGAAAAATGTTCCAAAACATCCCCAAAGCAAGGCTATGAATCCTAAGGAAAGAAAAAAGGATTGTGTCCACTTTCCTTGTGCTGGATTAAGCATGAAAACTGGGGAGGGGGCACAATAGTCCCTGATTCTCCCATGTTCCTGAATACTCTCCCCACTTCACTTCCACCTGACAGACAACAGTATCACTGAAAACAGTAAATGTAAAATAAATTAGATTTACCTGAGTGATATCCATACTTGAGTCACAACTTAGGGGTCGACCTGCAGCAAGGTCATTAGAGCCCAGAAGAGTAGAAATTATTCCATTCTGATCAACTTTACGAATCATTGTTGCATCAACGAAGTAAATTAGTCCATTCTTATCAACTGCAATACCTAGAAAAAAAAGAAAATGGCATATTGCTGCTTGATACCAATTTTTTTCTCACAAATTCTGTTCTAAAATAAAGTTCTAGTAGTGACAACTTTAAAACACGTTGCCAATCTTTAAGCTTATTTTAAGCATAGGACTATCCTATCAAATTCGATTAGAAAATCTGAGGCAATATTAAGTGCACTCAGATTATACAGATCTAATTTTAACTAAACACAAAAAAAAATAATAAAAATACCATACAAACTCATAAAATAGGACTGCAGATAGGATATCAGAATTAAATAATATATATGTATCTGTGACAAAATAGATATAAGACTATAGATAACCTCAATGACAGTACCAACATTAGTATAAATAGAAATATAATTAATATGATAATTTATAAAAATAATTTATAAAAAGTCCCCAAAATACTATCTAGTGTCCTCATATGATCAACCAAGTGTAACTAACTTGAACACAATATATCTAAATCTTCAAGATCATACAGTACAGGTCCAACATTTCTAACGTGGGTGCAAAAAACATATAGCAATATAAGATACACAAACTGTACTGGACAGTGCTGAAAAATCACAAAAACGTAATCTGGAATAGTTAAGCCAGATATGTATATGTGAAAGCTATATGGAGATAATAAAAAATAGTAAAGATATATATGTAACCCAATATCCTTAAGATTATTACTAAAATATGTGCACCAAACATATAATAATGTAGTATACACATTATTATATGGGATTACTTCTTGGATTGTGTCTTTGTAAAGAATCAACAGAACATTCCAGGTATGGCCTTGCTATCAACTATAATAATCCACATTAATCTACACATACATGTGCATAGTATTACCTTTGCATAAAATATTAGAAAAAATATTTATAACATGTATCCCAATAAAAGAATATATGAAATTGTGTAACAGGTATTCTGTTTATCCCCATAAGAAATGTAGTAATATCTATTAAGGGCATATACATATCCTTGTTCACTGCAGATGAACAATTATTCAGTTTCTGGGTTTTTTTTGTATTTTTACTATTTATTTTTGTGTTTAATTAAAATTATATCTGTATATATTGAGTGTAATTTTGTTCTGGCATTAGCATTCAGCTTCCTTCCTTGACATAAACTGTGTAAATTCCAGTATTCTTTGGGAGGTATTCCTAATCCGTCTGCTGTTCTAACATAGGTTTGCCTTGCTCCCTTCTGTCTGGTGCATTGTTTATTTACATTTTTATGTTAATTAAGTATGCTTTCTTGCAATCAAATGCAATGTTTTTATAGGAACTATGATAAAAAAACAAATGGACATTTGGCACCTGCTCTAAATTTAAAGACAAATTTAGTTTCGCTTTTGTTAAACAGCATTGTTGATAAACCATAAAATAATTTTGTAAACTGACAGTACTAGCCTCATTTTGTTGGAAAATTACAGAAACATGATTTGACAATATATTCATATAATTATGGTATTTATGCCTATTATGCCTGTTAGGGCTAAAAGAGGTACCGACTACAAAACATATCAATTTCCTCGAGTTATTTTATTACCTGCCAGCTGGATCAGCAAGAACAATAGGCCAAAAGTTTGACATAGTATCAAATGTTGACCATGAGCTAGTTTCACAAAATCCCTCCATCCACAATCCCAAACACTATCAACACTAAAAGTAGCCCTCACCCCCACTAGACCTAACACTACCAATATTGTCCCATTCAGACCTGACAACAATACCAATAAAGTACCACCCCTTCATTAGACCTGATGCTTATCTAGGCCCCATTCCCTTTTTATGCTTGTTTTACATGTAAATCACTTAGATTGATGTAAGAGGTCCAGTGATGTCCTAGACACCCTATTCCTCCATCTTCCTTAAAACCAAAATCAGAAATAAAAAAAACCTGAATTACTCCTCCATCAGCATTGCCGCTGCTTCTACTAATGATTAAAAAAAAAACAGTAGTCCTGCTCTGGTCTCTGCCTGAACCAAAGTGGGAAATATTTTACAAGGACTACACTGTTATATGTATATCCCCTGTTCAAATTGTTTCCCATGTTACTAGTGGCTGGGAGGCGGGCGGGATTACAAAGGGCACAAATGTGCCCTGGAGTAAGCTCATCTCTCAGCCAATCATAATCTACCTGGAGGGGTCTCACATGCATGTAATATCACAACCTGATCTATCCGAATGTTAACCCAATTTCTGTTCATTGTTTTTCCCAACTCTGAATCAGGCGATGGCCCAAGCAGGACTAAGAGGGTGGGGAGCAGCAGAGTAATAGTGTGTTTTTTTTTTTTTTATGTCTGATTCTGCTTTTGAGGAAGGTACATGAGGACCAGGGAGTTGAGGACACTGCTGGACCTTTGACATCAAGGTAAGTGACATTCTTCAGATTATTATTATTTTTGAAAATAGAACCCTGGGTGTTTAAGTGAAGGATTAGTGATGGTGAATTTTTAGTCACATATAATAAAGATGCATTCCTTTATGCCTTTATGGCATTTCACATACTACAGCTATATAATAAAAGTCAGCGGTTAATCTGACACCTAATAAAATGTTAAATCACATGTTATATTCAATTTATTAAAAACAACTTTATTTTGTATTTATTACAAAATATACTTTTAAAAAATATTACTATGTGTTTAAAGTCCTTCTGCCAAAATGCACCAATTTAAAGTTGATATCAAAATTAAAATTGCTTAGAATTCATGCTTGATTCAATCTTATTTAAAATGGTAAACACCAAACACATATCATTAATACATTGGGATTATCTGCAGGAAAGCCATTTATACAACAATAGTTAGACAAGCTAAACAACAGTAATTAGCCATACTGTGGAAAGAGAAATGTGGGATGGGGCAGACAATTTAAATATCTAAATAATGGCCAAGTAAAAACATATATTTATAGTTTTCTAATCAGAATGTCCAGGATAATTTCAGCCTAAATTGTGTCTCTGGGCTGCCAGACAGCATCAGATTTTAATACATTATCATTTTTCAGTTAATTCTTCCATCATGCCTGTCTCTAATATATTAGCTGTCAGATCATAAAACGAAAATGTTTTACCTTCAGTAACACATATGGCTGTAGAAAATATCTGGCTAGTAAGTTTGTTCAGTTGTTTGGGAAAGTATATTAAAATTTTATGTCAAACCAATATGTAGTGGTCTTAATCAGTGGTTTTCAAATTTATCCTAAAGGACCAGTAACAAGTCATTATGCAAGTCTCTTATCTATTAACCTATGCTTAAATAGGCATGAAATTTGTATTTATTGATTTAGAAAGTATTTTACCTGAAATAATACATTAAGATTTCTCTCCTTTTCAAATATGTCCTGGAGAACAGGTATGAGAACCCCTTATCTAAACAGAGGGAAATCTGTAATATTAATTACAAATGTGATAACTTGAGACCAAAAGAATCTTAGGGGAATATTGTGGTCTTACATCACCTTAGTGACTACTAAAGTAGAAATATGAATATATATATTGTGTAGAAGAGCAGGCAATAATATTTTACAACATACCAAATTTAAAGAAATACAAAGAAAAAAAGAGGATTTTACCTGTTCAATCCTTTTCTCTTAGTCCATATAGCTTACAGGTAACTCTGGGAAGGCGACATCCACTTTAAGTAGGCAGGAAAAATTCTGGGAAAGAATGCAGGGGTGGAGACTTCCTCTGCTCCTTAGCTGGATACGAGCTAGCCCCCTCTCCAGTTAGATTTGAGACACTAACCTATCTAGCTAAAAAGCAAGAAGGAAACAAGGAAAACTCCTGTGAGCATGAACCTGAAGGGACTCCCACAACCAGCCACAGGAGAAACAAGCACTGTCCCTTGACAGGGTGGGAGACCTGTAAACTATATGGACTAAGAGAAAAGGATTTAACAGGTAAGACTAAAATCATCTTTTCTCTGTCCTCCAATATAGCTTACAGGTAACCCTGGGATGTACCAACATTTAGCTTCCCAGTGGTGGGAAAGAAGGCAAGGACCAGTGTGCAAGTCCCCATGATACCAGAGCTACATGGACTAACCAGGACATAGAATAGCCCAACAAACAAAGTGTCAATGGACACAGAACTGTAAAACAGCACACCATTAAAGGGATAGTAACACTTCGTTTTAACTTTATTTTATTTTGTAGGCATTAAAAAAACATGAAGAATGATATAAGTCTTATCTCTCAAACCTTTATGGTTTATGAGATATTCACAAGCAAAGTTCCCCTCCCCGCCCCTTTTTCCTAGTCTAAGCCATCTCTTCTCAGATGTGAGTCTGGTTGTATGACAGTACAGATAACAGAAGGGGACAATTTTCTTTGTATGAAAACAATGAAAGCCCTTCCCCCCTTGAAAAGTTTTTCAGCTTTTTCCATTATCTTAATTGAAGATTGTCCCTCTCTGCAGTCTACCTGGGCATCTCCCTTCTTATCTGGTTGAACAGGGGGGGGATACTTTGTTTGTGAATATCTCTTAAACCATAAAGGTTTCAGAGATAAGACTTATATCATTCTTCATGTTTTTTTAATGCCTACAAAAAAAAATAAAGTTAAAATGAAGTATTACTATCCCTTTAACTGTGAACACAACACACAGAACAAGAGCCAACATGGTTCAACAGTTAAAGATCTCTAAGACACAGTGCTGCCTCCAGGACTTTCCTGCCAAAGCTGGCTTCAGCCGAAGCCAGAACATCAACATGGTAGTATTTGGCAAAGGTGTGCACAGACGATCAGCAGATGCCTGATTCTTATAGGTCCAGGAGGCCCCAATAGACCTGGTGAAATGAGCTGTAACACGAAAAGGAACAGGTTTCTTCCTGAGTTCATAGGTCTTGCAAATGGTAGACTTGATCCAAGACGCAATAGTCACCTTGGACGCGGCCTTACCCACCCTGGGACCCTCAGGGATGACAAAAAGTGCATCAGTCTGATGACAGGTACGAAGAACCACCTTGTCCTGCAGCGACTCAGCAAGAATTGCTAAGAGAATAGCTATCTTACAAGTCAGGAGACGAGGAGGAATGGTAACCAAATACTCAAAGGGGGGCTGCTGCAAAACTCCCAGAACCAGATTAAGGTCCCACTGAGGAGTGGAATGCTTAAAGGCAGGGAAAGCACAAGAGACACCTTGAAAGAAAATCTTGATATCCAGAATAACAGCAATACGCCTCTGAAAAAAGACAGAGAGAGCTGAAGTCTGAACCTTCAAGGAACTCAGGCTAAGGCCCTTTTTCACCCCGTCCTGTAAAAAGGACAAGACAGTCGGCAGATCAAACTCCTGGGAGGACAGATCCCTGTCCACACACCAAGAATGGAAGAGGGACCAAACCTGATGGTAAGCTTTTGATGAAACAGGCTTCTGAGTCTGAACCATGGTGGCTACCACTTCAAGAGAAAAACCTTTCTCCTCAAAATAGAGGAATCAACTGCCAAGGCATCAAACCCAGATGCTCCACATTCTCCTTCCACAGGTAACCCTGGAGGGGGAGGACCGGTGCGTGTAAGCTGAAATGGTTTGCACACAGACAGGTCCAGTAGCTCCGGGAACCAAGGATGTCAGGGCAAGTAAGGAGCCACTAGGATGACCCGAGTGGTCTCCATCAGGAGCTTCCTCAGCACCCTGGGTAGCAGATGAAGAGGAGGGAAAATATAAACTATAGGAAACCACCAAGATATCGACAGAGCATCCACTGCTACTGCCAGAGGATCTGACCAGCGGGAGAAAAACACTGAAACCTTCCTGTTGTGTCTAGTGGCCATCACATCGATCCACGGAAGTCCCCATCTCTGAACAATGAGGTCTAACACCTCCTGGTGATGCTTCCATTCTCCGTTGTCTACAGTGTGCCAAATGATAAAGTCGGCTAAGACATTGTCTACACCTGGAAAACAAATAGTAAAGATGACAGGAACATGTTCTTCGGTCCATGTTAAAATACTTTGATCTACAACCAAGCTGCGAGACTTCTGGTGCCACCTTGCTTGTTGATATAAGCCACGGCTGTGGCGTTGTTGGACTGAACGTGAACTGGACAGACCTTGAGATGAGACGACCAGTACCTCAGAGCATGAAATATCGCCCGGAGTTCCAGAACTTTGATTGCTAGGAGATACTCCTCCACTGACCAACAACCCTGGACACTCAGGTGACACAGGACCGCTCCCCAACCAGATAGGTTGCATCGGTCGTCACCATGGTCCAGAATGGAATCACAAAGGGTCTCCCCTTCCGCAAGTTGAGGAGATTCAGCCACCAAGGAAGAATAAGCTCCACATGCAAACTTCCCCACCAGATAAGTCAATCTCTTGGCTTCAATGGACTCGCAAGCCAGAACTGAGGAAACCTTGTTGGTGATCTGTTGAACAACATCCTCCATCAGAAAAACCATGCCTTGCAGGGTGTCGAATAGAAGACCCAGAAAGACCACTCTCTGAGATAGGATCGGGTCCGACTTGTCCATGTTCAAAACCCAACCGTGATGGGTGAGTGTTGAGAAACAATGGATGGAAATTGTAAGGGTTAAAATACGCATTTGTATCTGCCACTAATGCTCAGGGACTCACACTAACACTGAAGGAGTTAACTTTTGCATTTACTGTTTCCGCAATTTCAAGAAACTGCTGAAATCTTGCTTTTTGTATTATTTGCTTAAACCTGTGTCTCAGAGCAAAGGGCCAGCAGTGATGTGGTCATGCAAGTTCCTGTTTTTATGACTAGCAGATGTTGTGTACGTGCAAGATTGCCCTTGCCCTGCCCTTTTGCAATGGTATGTTCCTATCCCCTTTGCTTCAAATGGTATGTGCTTACCCTTTGCAGGGTATAATAGCTTTTGCAAATCTTGAATAAACTCAGAAGTGATATTTGGCATCTACTTGTCTGCGTGTCCATTTATTACTTCTCCAAGATCTTGAAGGCCTACTCATCTGTCAGGAACCATTGTGATGTCATAGGTCCTCCCCGGGGAGAAAGGTGTTCAGTGTAAAAGTGACCAGAGCAGCAAAGGAAGATTTAACCCCTTCAGAAATCATAGGAAGAATACACAAAAATTCAAATAACCTAAACTTAGTGGAACAATCCTAGAAAATGCTACACTTAACATATTTTGTACTCTCAAGACTGGCACTAATGTTCAGATATGCTATGGATAACTGCTTCAGAGGATTTGGAGAGAGGGGTTTTTTTGAACATATTTGGTGGAAATGCAGCAAAGTTGCCAAAATTTGGAAGAAAATCCAGGACTTGCTCTCATGTCTTCTAAAAAAGAATGTGGCGATTGGAATGTGGGAGGCTTTATTGGGGAAGAGAATCCCGCTATGAAATAAATTTGAAGATAAACTTGTGGTTAATATATGTATGACTGCGAGGATGTCGATTGCAACACTATGGAAAAACTTTGACCTCTCATGGTCTATGATTCTGGATTAAGTCTCTTTTATATACAGAAATTAATACTTAAGCTCAACTAACTAGATAGATGTCAAAAGTTTAGTAATATATGGTCTCCATGGATTAATAGTGTATATGGGACAAATTGTAGAATTTTTCTCACAGCTTAATAATGGTCTCCTGTTAGCACTTAAGTACTTTTCTTTTTCTGATTATTAGTTTGATGACATTATTTACGTATACTAGCTAATCTTAATATACTTAATTTTGTTATAATTCATGTTTTATACAAAGATTTATTATATCTAATGCCTAATAATACTTGTTATAGTTTTATAATTGTTATTGTATTCATATATTATATAATTTTTGTTATTGTAATATTATTTTTATTACTACAAAATAAATAAAAATTAAAGTTAAAAAAAAAAAGATGGGTGAGTGTGAACGCAGTCCTGCACCTGCTGCTGTAGGAGTTCTCTGGACGGGCCTTCAAGAGCAAGTTGTCCATGTATGGAGTTACCCAAAAACCCCTCTTGTGCATGACAGAAATCAGAGCACCCAAGACACTAATAAACACGTGTGGGGCTTGGTCAGACTAAAAGGGAGAGCTAAGAACTGGAAATGCCCCATGTTACAAGCAAACCTGAGGTACCGGATGAATAGCAATGTGCAGGCAGGAGTCCTGCAGATCTAAGCAGGCCAGGAATTACCCTGGACACATTGCTCAATGACCAACTTGAAGGACTCTTGGTGGTAATGAGTTTTGACCACAAAGGAATTGAGATCCTTCCTTGAGGTCCAGGATAAGACGGCAGCCGCCATCTTTCTTGGAGACCACAAATAGATTGGAATAGAAGCCCAACACTGTTTCTGGTTCGGGAACCGGTTCCAGAACGTCCTTGTACAAGATTGTCTGGACAGCCCCATGGAAAAGACGAAGCCTTTCTGGTTCCTGAGGGGAATGAGAAGGGAAGAACCTGAAGGGAGGAAGAACCTGAAGGTTCGGCGAGTCATGCTGAAGTAGGTTTGGTGGGTTTGGACTTGGTGGTGGACTGCTTGGGCCTCCAATACTGTTTGGGCTTGGAGGAGGAGCGTGGGGCCTGAGGAACCTCCAGGGTCACTACACTAGTCTTGCCCTGGTAAGCACAAAAAAAAAATTGCCTGCGAAGTTGAGGCTTCTTCTTGGAGCTCAAAGGCAACAAGGTACTCTTGCCTCCAGCAGCCTCACTGATGAGATTTTTCAACTCTGGACCAAAAAGAGACATGCCCAGAAAAGAAAGGGATTTCTTGGAAACTGAGACAGCCGGCCATATTTTAAGTCAAAGGGAAAGCCTGGCAAACACAGATTGAGCAGAGGTCTTAGCCTCAAGCCTAATGGTATCAAAAATAGCATCAGTAACGTAATGCTGAGTCTCAGAAATGTTAGCCAATAGAAGTAAAAGGTCAGCTGTAGGGGCACCTTGATAGACAGCCGCAGTCAACTGCTCCTTTGGCCCTATTAACCCAAGCTGTAGTAAAGGTGGGTCTCATAGACACACCTATGGATACGAAAGTGGCTTTCAAAATAGCCTGCAGCTTCCTGTCAGTCAAATCCTTGAGAGCAGAAGCATCCGCCACAGACAAGGCCATGGATTTAGAAAGCCTAGAGAAAGGGACATCAACCTTAGGAGGGAGAGCCCACTGAGCCAAGGCCGCCTCTGAGAAGGGGTACAGGAGTAGGATTAGGTGGAAAGACCGGACACTGTTTCTTGCACCTTTCAAAGACTTCAGAATTAGATTGGGGTTCCTCAGAAACTGCTGGAATATTTAAGGTGTCTAAGACAACCTTAATAAAACCATCAGCAGTAGGCTTAGGGTCAGCCTCAAAAGGGTCCTCAAAAAATTGAGAGTACGCTTCTTCAGAGCATTCACGCTCATCAGAATCCATCAATAGCTTCTCATCAGAGGAATCTGACATGTCAGGGATACACTGAGGTTTAGGGGCTGCAGACAAGAATAATGCTGGGAGCTTCCAGGCCTGGAGGACCCCATGAAGGTGCATAGGAAACTGTGTCAAGGTATACTTTAAATCTTGCACTCAGGGTGATTCTTGATCATGGCTGGAGGGCCCTGGCAGAAACGCAGGGGCCACAGTGCATGAAAGGCATAAATGACCTGAGTAGTCTCTATGGAGCCCTGACTGACATGAGGAACAGTGAGTAATGGGATTCAAAGATACCCCAGCATCCTTAGTTTTAGGTTTAGCCCCAGTGCCTAACGGGTCTGACATCCTGACAGGAGACAAAGTGTCTAACAGATAAGGAAAAAAAACAATACTGTGTCCCAGAGCAATAATTCACCCCAAAAAAAGTGAAAAATACACTTATCTGGCCAGTGAAGGGTTAAGCCAAGGAGGAGAGTGGAAGGATCCAAGTCCTGTGTAGGATAGTCGTGAGAGGAAAGAAAGAAAATGGTGACCGAACTGTAAGCCTATCAGAAAACAGCCCCGCTAAATGGGTGTTTATGGGAAATTTTGTTTCCTCTAGAGTACCCAAGCCCACCAAGACACTGAGGATGTGCACTGGTGTGTAGGACAAGGGCAGACAAGAAGAAGGAGCCGTCTCTGAACTCGGTACGTGGAGCGGTTGCAGAGATATGTCCCAAATTAAACTGTCTCATAGAGATCAATGGAGCCATGTGGAAGAGCACGCCAGTATTCAAGTAAACAAATTTTTACAAAAGTGTCCCAAAAGTTGTGAAACACATAGAGAACACCTGAACATTAATAGAAAACACAGACCCCCAAGGGAAATGTGTAGAAATGTTCCCCAAGGCACCCAACATGGTAGGGAAGGGGTTAAAGTACCACAGAAAACCCAAATTCTCCAAAGACCCTAAGTAGACAGAAGATAAAACCCAAATGAGTGCAGGAGTATATACCTGTAGGAACTCCGAAAGGAGACCCCTGTAAGGAGGGGGAATGGTGGGACAAATGGACCATGGCACTCAAAGGTGGCTCACCTTTTTCTGAAGGTCTTCAGCATTTAGATTACCACTGAGAGAGAAGAGAAGCCTCAGTGGGCTTCACCAAGGGAAAATATTTAGCATGCAAGGTTTTCCCCCAGGGCTGGAAGGTCCACAAACAGCACCTGATAAATGAGCAATCCACCATTGGGAAGTCAGTAATGGTAATCCACTTAATGGGGGATTTCTACACCCCATATCTAACAAGAAAATCATAAAAGAAACTAAAACTAAGCAGAACTGTTCTCTGTTGCCTTTCTCTTCAAGTAACAAATCTAGCTGGAGAGAGGACTAGCTAATATCCAGCTAAGGAGGAGAGGAAAGCTCCACCCCTGCATTCTTTCCCAGAATTGTTCCTGCCTACTTGAAGGGGCTGTCACCTTCTCAGAGTTACCTGTAAGCTATATTAGATGACAGAGAAAATGTTTTATCAGTGACTGTAAGACTTATGTATTATACTAAGTCTTTTCTTCAAAGTTTACCCAATATCTCCAAAGAGCTAGGTGCAAAAATAAATCAGCGTTTTAAGGATAGTTTAGGAAATAAAGGATTAAGGAGGCTCCCTATCACTAAGTGAAAACAGTGTGGAATTTACTGTGTGTGCAAAACACTAGTGGCACCTGTAGAATTGCTTGAGGGCTCTTTTGGTCAGCGCCCAGAGCTATTTGCTCCTACTTCCTTTCCCATACATCCACCAATCGGTTATGGCTTTTTGTCCAAGAGCTTGTTCATTATTATTACAGGTAAAGCAATTGTACTCCCTGGGTCTAAATATACTCGTATATTTTAATAAATCAACTCCTAAATAGATCTGTACAGAATATATATATAATTATATATATATTATTGTGTATCTGGCCAGCTGCCTCTACATTTATTTTAAAAGCTTTGTTCATAATGTTGTTTTTTAAAGCGTCCATTTTCGCCTTTCAGTTGTTTTTAGCCCAATTCTACTTTAATCTCTTAATGGCAGAAATCAAATAATTGTATAGATCAGACTGTGGATAGGAAACAAAATGTTCAATAATCATAAGCTGTCATACTTCTATGTTTAGAAAATGTTAATAGTTAAATTTAAAAATAATCTGTCTCAAAAGAATAACAAGAACTGGAAACAGTTTACAGCATTTCACTGCTTATTGTTTTACCCAACTAATTTAACACAGAGAGTCCTAATTAGTAGTCTAAGGAAGTATTTATATTAAATGCTTCATAGTCTGCACAGACAAAATTGCACTTTGGTATCTAGTAAAATGAAGAACATAGACATAGTAATGCTTGGTTTTGTGTAAAAACTTCACATTATGAAACACCTAGGAAAAAAATTACAATAAAAAAATTCATTTTCATTTCTTAATAACACAACAAATTTGTATTTAATACAAACTGATTTTCAAATAACTTTTTATTCTTTTGGTAAGGGAAAGACTATGCTTGAACAAACAACTAGTCCTCTCAAATATGAGAGAACTGATGGCATAACTGAGTTGTTTTGCTAAGCTATATTATCTAAACAAGTCTGTCCCAGGATACATA
This sequence comes from Rhinophrynus dorsalis, assembly GCA_037306005.1. Classification (NCBI taxonomy): domain Eukaryota; kingdom Metazoa; phylum Chordata; class Amphibia; order Anura; family Rhinophrynidae; genus Rhinophrynus; species Rhinophrynus dorsalis. The sequence continues at coordinate 123,385,467 of CM074721.1, forward strand.
GTAAAATGTCATCGTGCTATTTTTCTTTTCTTACCTCGAGGATTTGTCAAAATTGCATCCACAGCCTTCCCACCATTGCCACATCTGGCTTCATCAAAGGGCATGCACTGCTCTCCATTGCCTGCTATGACCTCTAAGTTGGTTGCAAGATCTTTGGCTCCTGAGAGGGACTTGATTTTGTAAATTCTGCGACTGTTGGTATCTGATAAATATAATGAGCCTGACACAGGGTCCACAGCCAGATAATATTTATGTGCTATGTTGTTGCTTTAAAGAAAGAGAATAAAGACAAACAGGAAATAATGTGAAAACAAATTAAAAATTATTAAATAAACATCTTATTGAGTATAATTGAATGATATCGAAAAAGGCACTAGCAGAAAGGAAATTTTCAAATTAATGTCGTCACTGAGGAAAACATTCTGCAGCCCATTTGTGTTAACTAAAATCTGTTTTCATGGACCTAAATTCATACCCCTGTTGCTGTCTGCCTCATGATGTGCCAGAGCTTATTCATGTCATAGGGCATTTGTGGCCAGGCCCAAGACCAGAGACCTCAGCAGAAACAGCAGAACATGGTATAGGATTCTGCCATTTTCTCATCCCTGCCAAATTCATACTAACAGTATATGAATTATATCTGTTTCTTTTATTAAGTAGTTTAATATCTCTGAGATGCATGATGCTATAATTCATATAGTCAATAAAGTGTTTTAAACATAGAAATCTGTAAGCCCATAGATAATGAAAATCATCATTAAATGCCTGAACACCGGTCAGCAAGTTAAGTCCTCTGTGCTAATTTGTTTCCCACAAAAAGTGACATCTATTTCTGAAACCATCTGTTAATCCAAAAATTGTGTGAAATCCAATCTTAATCTCTCATCAAATTTCCATCAAAATATAACATTGAACATCTGTGCTTACATCGCTTCATCAAATGCAAATTGTAATTAATTTTACTTGAACTATTTTTTAGCCTTGCTGGTCAGTTTTAAGAATCTGTTAGAAAGTTTATTCTGATAACACATGCATAGCGTGATGAAGAGTGTGATAATATACATATACAATTGTTGTAAATCACTTTAAAGGTTTGTTTACTTTGCCTGACACACCAGGAAGAATCAAGCGTTTAGAATTTTACCTTAACATTAAAGTAAATGTTCCATTAACATTGTTCAGTCATTATCTTGATGTATAGAGTTTTTCAGCAGGACTTTCTGATAATTTACTCATAACTTTATTTAAAGAGAAATAGATGAATGGATAAATACTATTGACAACAAATCCTGGCATAATTTACTCAAAAAATCATATGCATGCCAAAGGAAATTGCTTAGCAGACAAGTTAACCCAGGAAATAGAAAAGAGTATATATACACAGCGGGAAACCACATTTTTCAAGTTATGGTGTTCTGCAAGAGATTAAGGCAATTTATGGAGTTCAGAATGTAAACCATTAAATATTTATATATTTATCAATCCACACTATTAGGTACTGCCATAAATGTACAGTACTGTGTGACAGAACTGACTGCTGGATCAATAATTATATATGTACAGGGTTAAACTTAGGGCACTCCTATAAATCAATGAACCTTTAGTCTAATTTGATGATTCACACATAGATATTCTGGTCAAAAAAGTGTCCTGTTCTGTCAATACAAATGTCTGAATCACTTGTCTAATATATAGCATTGACAGAGTGCTTAATAGGTTATTTGTCAGCATGTCATGCAGCTCAAAGCAGTCAAACTATTAAAAAAAGTAATATATTTCCAAACTGAAGACTAGGTTTTTCGTCAGCAGTTTTCCTCCTACTGCTTCTGACTCCAGCCTACATGCAAACACAAGTGATATAACCTGAAGCATAAATACCAATATAATAATAATCAGATTGTGTCTGATACTGATAATGCATTGCGCTACAAACAAGCAACAGCTATTTTTCTGTGTAGTCATCTACATAGTAACATAGCTGATGAGGCTGAAAAAAGACATGTTCATCCCATGCCATTTCACCCCTGCTGATCTAGAGAAAGGGGAAAAAAATTGAAGCCATTTAAGCAAATTAAGTCTCAAATGTATGCAAAATTCCTTCCTGACTCTAAATGGCATACAGATATTTCTCTTGATCAAATCCTATCTGGTTTCAAATTGTCATAATTATCAATATTGTTCTGAGCTAGATAGGTATCCATTACTTTTTTGGAAGCAGTTACAGTATCTGCAAGCACAGCATCCCAATGCAAAGAATTCCATAACTTTACTGCCCTTACTATAAACAATCCCTGGCTTTATTTGAGTTGAAAGTGCCTTTTCTCTAGTCTAAATGGATGATCTCTTGTTCTTTGCTCAGCTCTTTCAGTAAGGAGTTCCTTGGAGAGTACTTTTTTATTGACCTTAAATATATTAAATGGTAATCATATCAACCCTTATACATCTCTTCTCTAATAAAAAAAAAAACAGTTTGGCTAGTCTCTCTTTATAACATATATCCTACAATCCCTGTATCAGTTTTGTTACACATCGCTACGCTTTTTCCAGTTCAATAATGTATTTTTTAAGAACTGTTCCCAAAACCGTACTCCATATTCTAGATAAGGACTTACCAAGGATTTATATAGAAGTAGACAGGGCTCAAAATTTCCACTCCCCACTAGCCAATGGTGAGTGAAAATTTAGTCCTGGCGAGTATAAATTCAGCCCTGGAGGGTATGTTTTGGCTTGTAGTGGTGAGTAACTTTTCAGGTCTGGCTAGTAGCAAAGAATTTAAAAGCCCTGGAAGTAGATTTATATTTGTATCCCATTCATCTATAACCCTTTTTATGCAGGACAGCAGCCTATTTGTTCTTGCAGCAGCTGAGTGACGCTGTGCTCTGCTGTGAAGTCTATTGTCTATCAATATTCTTAAATCTTTCTCTAAAGAGGATTCCCCAAGTAGTTTCCCATTTAGTTTATATGTAGCATGTTTGTTTCTACAGTCCAAATGCATAACTTTACATTTATCTGCTTTAAACCTCTTCTGCCACTTTTCTGCCCATTCACTCTGTTTAGCTACATCTTTCTGTAGAGAAAAAACATCCTGCTCTGTATATATTTCTTTACACAACTTTGTGTCATCAGCAAAGTTAAAAACTTGTTATTAATACTTTGAAAACAGTGTTTGACTCTGTAAAAAGACACCACAGTATGCAAAAGATGCATAACATGGTGAAACCATAGTAGCTACTCTTTATATTGAAGAGCTGAAGACTGAAACCAAAATTTGAGTCTCAACGTTACTATTACCCAAGTCAAATAAAAGTTATGAATAAATGGGCTGCCATTTTAACTCAATGTCATTATGACACTATATTCTGGTAAGGATTATCTAATTTCAGGTTGAAATATAGAGCAATTACAATCCTGACAGCACTAGGAATTAAAGTTAAAGACAAGGACTAAAATCTGGTGATCATAACAGAATCATACTGGGAAAACACATTTAAGTAATAATGGAATTAGAGAATTGAATACGTGTAACAGATCAGTAATAATACAAACACAATAAAACAACGGAATTATCATTTTTTTAATAAGCTCCTCATACATTGGTTAAAACTTTATTTAATTGTACTACAAAAAAATAAGATCTCACATTATAAAGTGCATGTGGATGGCAATAAAAAAACAAGCTAATTATGCTGAAGGAATAGTTCAGTGATAATGTCATTTCCAGTAATCAGTCTTTACATATTCTGCTTCTAAAAGGCAGTAAATAAATGAAAACACCTATCAGATAGTTTTTACATTGTAGCAAATGATGCCCTTACTTATGGAGCTGTCCCCCAAACAGATTACAAAAAAAGCATTTAAAAACCAAACTATCATTAGTTACAATAAGGAAAAATCATACTCTGTGTACTAAAGGACAACCAATTCTGAGATAAACCAGCTGCACCATAAGAAAAAAATAAGCCATACCATTAATTTAAAACGCAAAAGAGACCTAACATTCAAGGTATAAATAAATTAAATCAATGATTATTAGGGGAGCTTTAATTTTTTTTTCTCCAATGCTGCAGCTGGCTTGCTCCAGAACTGTTTCAACTCCCATTTGTTCTTCAGCCTCAGAGAAGATTTTTTTTTGCCTCAAAAAGGAACAAAAACAATTCCTGCTAAAAGTTCACTTCTTATTTTCCTACTTCTTTTATTGCATTGAAATCAATGATAATAATATAATTCCCTCTGCACAAATGGAGACTTTCCTCCATATACTTCCTTACTGCAGATGTATAGTCTGTGCTTGAAAAAAGGGATGCAAAGCAACAGAACTTTTGATGAAAAATAGTGTAGAGGTGGATAAGCAAAGAAAGGGAGTTCCAGTTGCTTTATAATGGTATTGGTGGTAGTCACTCTGAGTATGGGCATGGTGTGAGAAAGGATTAAAATAAATAAATAACACTTTTTGACTGATAAATGACAATGACAGAATGCCATATAACTGGTCCTATTATGCAGACATGGTACGTCATACATTCAAGACTATATAGACAACAGGTATGAACTAATATGCAATATCAATATACTTAGTATTGGTATGATTTTCTTTTGTTATATGCACTCATTTTCATCATGATTTCCAGTACGGAAATGGGTTATTTACATTTAGCACCTTAGCTTATGTCTGTTTCTTTTGTGTATTTTTTCATATTTTGTGCACCACTATGCAGTGGGAAATAATAATGTGACAGTTCACAATAGCTTCTGGTATTTTTTTTTTTTTCATTTTTTTGATTATTGCTGTATATCTGATTGGTAGCTATTGTGTCTGTTTATCTATACTTTGGCCATAAACATCTTCCTATGGAACTGTTTTTAATTGTTTTTATACTGATGTTGCTTATATTGTGCTTTTTGTACCAATATAAACTATTTTTGATTTAATATGCTCTGGGTGGAGTGCCTTATTTAAGAGATTCCCTTTTGGGACTTTCTCTTTGTCCTTTGTAATAGGTACAAATTGACATATTGTGTTATTACTCACACTCTACATCTACAAGAACAAGAGGGACAAGAATATACTGAGATGTGTTGGATCTGTTGCTGCATGTGCTGCTGTGCACTTTATTCTTTATTGCAAGTTGCTGATTCCAAAGCTAACAGGTCTATCATTTACTGTACAGTAGAAACGGACATGGCAGTTCTTGTGAGACAAAGAGAAATGGATCTGCTTGCAGAGTTGCATGGGATGCAGGGAATGTGGCTATGATTTGTAGAAAGTAATACTGACATACAACTTCATTTTTAGAAGAAGTGATCAATGATCTCTAAATCCCACCAAGAGGAAATGTAAAAAAAACCTTTTTCAGGTGACTTATGTTGTCATAGGACCAGGTATGGGTGAATATTTTCTCCACAAAATAGGGGCTGGACTTGATGGACGCATGTCTTTTTTCAGCCTTATCTACTATGTTATCTACTATGTAAATATGTTAAAAAAATGGCATTGTTTTCTTGTTTTTTTCCCACACATTGAAGTTGATAATAATAATGTAATTCCCTCCCACATGTACAGTTTCCCCATGTGTTTTCAATCCGTATAAATGGGAGTACCAGTTCACAGTCTGTGCTGGAAGAGAGAGAGAGGTCCCACTGATTTTATCCCATGGCAATGGTAGCCAATAAACCACCCATACTAAACCCCAGGATTATTCCAGTACTAACCATAAAACACACATACTGACTGCCTAGGCTACTGGAGCCCCCAGCCTTGTCCCACTGGTAGCAACAGAAATACATACACTGACCCCCAGTCTTGTGCCACTCCACGGTAGCCATATAACCACACATACTGAATCTGACACCATGTTGCAGGAATTCTCACGGCCATAGAAAGTGTACGAGAAAAATAAAAACATTCTTGCATAAAATGTATTGGTAGTATAGGAAAGGCAGACATTTTATGGATTTTCTATACATGGACATTTTTGCAGAAAAAGTAGCTAATTGTATTTTTTTCCTATGAAAATTGCAGTGGAAAAAATAAGACTTTTCAACCATCCTTGCAAGAACATAACCACCTGACCCATCACCAACTTGAAATTATCAATATTCTATCAATGGTATACAAGGCTTATGCTGCTGTAGGGCTCAACCTGTTAACAAATTGTGCAAGTCTTATGTATGTTGCCATAGGTCTCAGCCTGCTAATTTTTTTATTTTTCTCTTACATCCAATATTGAACACAGGAAACATGGGGTTGAGCTCCCTTCCTCCAAAATCCAATTGATTAAAATGGGATTCAAGGGGGAAAAAGTCTCTTTGAAATCACTGGTAATTTGGGGAAGTTTTACTTGTCCCCCTATGGAGCAATTGGTTTGCTCCAGAATCACTTTGCTTAGTTTATACATAAGCCACAGCTGACATATAGTATGTGAGATGACACTGCTTGTCAGTGAATCTTGGTAGGCAGTACGTTTAAAATAGGGGCAGCAACAAGGCACATAACTGGATTTCCTGCCAGAGAACCAAGCTCAAACATGCTCAGTAACTGCTGAGAGTCACTGTGAGAGCATGAACATGCAGTGTCATCGCCATAACTTCTGACAGCATGGTCACTTGAAGGAAGAGTGATTCGGCAGATCAGTGTGTATATCTGTTAGTACAGAAATGTGTTTTTTGATTCTTTAAGCATACTTACTAACATATATACCAGTTGTACATGCACTGCATATATTTAAACACTAATCAAGGGTTAGGGTTTAAATATAAGCAGTGTACAACTGGTGTATATGTTAGTAAAAAAAATGGTATTGTTGTGATTGACCAGCCCTGGCCAATACTTTTTTAAAAAACATAATTACTAACATATAAACGTGTATACGCCATAAATTTAACCACTATCCTAACCTTGACTTTGCCATTGTTTAAAACGTATTATGTTAATGGCTTTAATAAAGTCAACATCATAAATTTAAACTTTAATGCAGCCAGTGTTATGGTTTAAATATATACAATATATTGGTTTATATGTAATACAGAAAAATAGGATTTTATTGAACTTATTGTTAAATCCATTTTCTTAGTCCATATGGAACACAGGACTCCCACTCGGAGAAAAAAACCCAAACGTTTTTCCTTTCTCAGGCAGAGGAGTCCACATGGAGTACTTGTTCAAGTATTTCCCTGTTCATATAGCTTTTAGTTTCTTTTCTGTGCTACTTATCAAATATGAATATGAGAAAGCAGGGTTGAGCTGTAGGAGGAAGAGGGAGTTTCCACCAAGAAGATCCTGGGGTTATGCATGATACAAAAGTGATAAAGAGCAGATAACTTGTCCAGTGATATCACATCTCCTATTCTTATGTTATTCAATGTCACCTATGCACTAAGATCCCTCTCACTTGAAAAATCTTTGTGTATAGGTTCCATAGAATAACATAGAAATTTGTAGAAGTGATATCACCGAGAAGTTAACACTTCTTTATCACACCTTAATGCATCCCCTTGTCTTTTTTTGAAGTGCCTTGTCCTCTGTAGGAGAGGAGTTCAACCCCATGATTCCATATTGTCTAAGGCTGTAATGATAATGCAACAAAAATGTAATTTTCAAGGCTAAAGTGGCCATAGGACCCAGCCTGCTAGCAACTTTTACTTTCAGTTGTGAAGTTCTACACTTCAGAACTTAATAGCAGTAGTGTAGTAGGATTTCTGGCCAAAGAAATTACCAGAAATTGTCAAAGGGAATTTCATTTTAGGTGGAAAAAATACAGAAATATATGGGTTTTTTGTTTTAGTTTTTTTTTTAATCTGCAGGAATTTTCACAAAAAAGAAAATAACTCAGTTTTTTTATTGAAATTTCAATGAAAAAGTACATTTTTTCCCATCCTACTTGTGAACCAATATTTGTCAGTTCTTCCATCTGAATTATGTAGATTATGACATTCCCACTGTTTCAGACTGAATATATAGCTGACTGTGGCTTTCGTGTATGAGAACCTGGTCTATTAAAGTTCATCTGATAAAGTAATTGATTTTGTGTGTGATGTACGTGTGTGTTTGTGTGTGTGCTGTACATGTGTACATGCATGCTTGCCGATGTATAAATATGGTCACTCAATAACACTCATGGATTGGACTTGGACAATCTAGATTTACAATGAATTTGATATCAGATATACTGAGTTTTTGCTTGCCTAACTTCGGCTCAAAGAAGAACTGACAAAGGTTGAATGATGGACTTGTAGTGTTCTTCGACTTTGTTTACTATGTACCATAATTAACCATTTTACAACATAAGTACATAAACATATCAAAGTTAGATGTAACCTATCTATATGTATAAAATTACTGGTATAGAGGTGAATGAACCGAATCGCAAGAGTCCTCTGAAGAGATGCTGTGTTTCATAATGAGTAAACCTTGTGGCTGGTGTCTCATGCTTGTGTTCTGGGCATTAGGAATTTTTGAAGCACTATTAAATAACTCATCACATAGCCTGATTTCTTAATTATGTACAAACTGACAGGGAAGGAAGCTTGCTGTGGGCTATAACTTAAGGAAAGAAGAAATTAATAAAAAAAATATCACTATGAATTGAGTGATTTTTCATACTGAATATTTGGAATGTGACTTGTTGGCACTGTCACAAAAATGTAATGCATTTCAAATATTCTACGGAGCTTATGTTCATATGAAAGGTACAGGAGCAAACCAATTGCACCATAGGGGACAAATAGAAATTCCAAAAATGTGATTTCAACTGGGATTTTAACCCCTTTAAAAGTCAATGCACTGGAGTTCTCTTTAACATTCAAGGGGTTGCAATCACCCTTTAAATCAATTGGACTCTTTTGTTCTTCTGATTTTGCACCAGCATTTCTCCACTTTTCTATTGAACATATGGTCCAAAGTCATATCTTATTGTTGCTAAAACTCCAAATAATAGACTTTCAAATAAGAAGGTCAATCAGAAATCCAAAGATATCATGACAGTAGACAATTTGTAGAATGAAGATGTCAACACAGGATTATGTACTAATGATCTTAGAGCCATCAAGGGCTTCCCAATAACAACTGTATCCCAGAAAGAGCCCTCTTTTCCTTATGAAAAAAACAAATAGTCCACAACAGACAGTCTATTGTAAATAGCTAATTTATGTATGATTTTTGGGCAGATGAAGTGATAATTGGAAAATTGATAATTGGATGAAAATGAGGATGTTAGTGTTCTTGTGTACAACATCTAAGAGTGAAGAGAAGGCACAATCTAAAATAAATAGTGCTTTAAGATTTGATGTTTTCTGTGCTTTTTTACATTTTAGTTTAGTTGTCTGTATCATCAGTGCATGCAAAGGTTTAGTCTCTTCCTATGAAGGTAAGGTAAATAGAAGGAAAATGTTACTTTACTTAACTTTGACAGAACTGAAAAGCCAATTATCACATTTTACTAAGTCTGCACCTATTTAGTAAAAACCTGGGGCTGCACTGTTTGGGCCAAAACAGCTCCAATAATTGTTAAGCTTTCAAGCCATGCACGGAGGGTCATTGAGGACTACATGAGTACACTTCTCACAGGAACTACAGTGGTGTGCCAAGTCCCTTATCAGAACCCATTTTGCTTTGCCGTTTATGTGGTGGTGGTCACAATGCAGTCCCAACTTCATCGACAGGTCTGCTTTCAGGTGAGCAGATCTGCTGATGGGTCACTATATGGTGATATTTGCCCTTTATGATGAACCATGTGCTTTTTTAGCAAGTTGGAGGAAAGCTCTCTTCAGTTCCTGTTCTGAGAAGGCTGTATTGCTCTCTGTAATACACTGTAGGAAGGCATGATTGCAAGTAAAAGTTCTTCTCCAGCTCTCTGAAAAACATTAGAAATTAGCCGATGCAATGTGTTGTATATCACTATGGTCCTTAAAGGATTAAAATGTTTTCACTGCTAAAAATGTAAATTAATAATTATTAATAAAAGTAATTTGTGAGTCTGCCATTTTTGGCTTCCCATTGAGAATTTGGTTTTACCTTGCACAGTTTGTAGGTATTTTCATCTGACAGCCAACATGATATATCCTAAACCTTTTAGGAACAAGAAGGATGCTCAATGTATTGCAAATAAATGCACTGCACAACCCTGTGGTCCTTAATGAATTGAAATGTTTTTGGGTTTCAAATTTTAAGACCTAGCTTTGCCTCTCAGTGTCCTAGTGCATCATGGAATATGAGTCAATAGATTTATTATGGTAATGCAAATGCACTAACATAGTTAAGTTCGAATGTAAGCTTAATGTTAAATCTGATTTTTCAGAAGCTTAGCACAATTGAATGGAATAAAGAAGATGGCTTATATTTTGAATTTTAGGTTGCATTGTCAGTCCAAACAAATCCATTTAATATTTTTAGAGAAAGGAGTACATGATAAAATGCCCCCCCCCCCTTTTTGTGGTGACTTTTTTGCAGTCTTTTTTATCATAATACATACAGACAAATCTACTTATTGAATTTACACCCACTTTCACATATATAGGAAAATATTATAGGGTTCTATTTACTTTAGTTTATAGTGAAAATAACACGGTGCCCCTTTTCCTGAGATTTTTACGTTCAATGCTCTGGTCCTGTGCTCACACTAAACATTACACTTGTTCACCAACATACACAAAGCTTACTTCAGCTCATGCAGCTCCAACTCTAATACAATACTGTACATAGTATGTTTTGAATTTGCAGTATAAGGCATTCTATAGGGTGTATCATAGATTACAAAGTATCCTACGTAAATGTTAAGTGCCCCTTCCTCAGACAGAGGACAAATCTTATAAGTAAAAGAACATATTGTGATTTTGAGTTATCATGCTGTATGATCAGTGGCGTAACTATAAGGGACCCATCACTCCAGGGGCCCAGCCACCGCCTGCGACCCCTCCGCCTGGTGCCCGCAATCTCCCTCCGGCGCTCAAGTAATACAGAGCGCTGGGAGATGACATCACGAAGCAACAGACACTGCTCCTTTAATCTCACATACCTATCACTTCCCCATTTTAACCATACACCTGTCTCTGCCTCAGCTCCTCCTCCCTTCTCAATGGACCTTATGCATAAAAGCTTAGTGGAACAATTCCAGAGCAATCCAGCTGCACCACAGATAAATACATATTTCTGAGAATTTCTGTTTGTTCCCTGTGGTGCAGCTGGTTTGCCCTGGAATTTCTCCAATGTGTCCTTATACATAACTTGAGATATTTAATTTTTCTCACCTCTGTTTATTCATCTTAGCATTTAGCATTTTGCTTTTTTACATCACATTACAATCATAAAAAAATGACTGCAACTTTTGCAGGTTTATATCCCTAAGTAATACAAACAATACAAAAAAGAAGGGCTATATGTCTAAAATAGAAAAATAGTCCAAAAGTTGGCGCCTCTCCTGAGTTGGATGGTAAACGATATCTAACCCCTAAGAAACAGAGGGAAATAGAAAAAAACAAACAAAGCCAAAAATAAAACAAGATTAAAAGAAACAAATCCAGAGATGATCAATTCAACAAATATCAAAACAAATATAAATGTCCTTTCCAAGAAATGGGTCATTTTTATAAATCCGGCTAGTCCAACCAATGCTGCACGTTCTTCAAGAGCTGGATTTCCACTCTAGATACAGAACATAGGAAGACAGAAAAAAAAGAAACGGTGCAAAAATGTCCTCTAAGCGTAGTATTTGAGAACTAGGACAATCCTTCACCAATCACCCATAAAATATTGCTCACAATTTCAAGAGGCTATTACTTGCCTCTCAGTGTGACAGCATATACTGGTTGCAACTCCAGTTGAGTATACTTCTTCCGGATTAAATCTTCAATTCACGGGCCATCCACCATTCAGTTTATTTACCACTCTCATGGTAACAGCCACTCTAGCAATAGGGAACCATATCCCCAGTGCAATCTTGACTGTACCTTTTTTTGATTTTTTATTATCACAAATCCCTTAAAACCGAGTGTATCTGGAATCTACAAAGGCCAGTACTCTCAGATTTGGAAAACCAGTGTCAAGATAACACTGATAATTTAAAATAAACAATAAGTAAAGAAAAACAAAGATATTTGTCTTATAATTTAAAAGAAATCGCCTAAGGAAATAAACTTTTGAGGCTACAGAATATATGCACAAGTGGTACAATATTTTTTATGTACAAACATTACAATGAGCAGTAACAATCAAACCACATAATAAAGAACATTACATACAAAATAATGAAAGTGTGTGAAAGATGTGGCACTGTCATCAGTGATGATCAGTCATCTGGGGAAAATGTCATTCTAAGTTTTGAAAACACAGCAACATGATGGTCACAACAAGCAAAATCAAAGAAGACAAAGCATTGTACAGTTCTAATCCATAGTCTTACCTATGTTTAAACTCTTTGTTTCTTTAGATAAAAAAGAGTGGCAGACATTGTGCGAGAGAGAGAGAAAGAGAGTGAGAGGGAGAGAGAGAGAGAGGAAAAAGTTAGACACTGTGGACAAGGCAAAGAAAGAAGACCATGAAAGCAAAGCACAATTAGTCTAGATTGCAAAATTATAACTAATTTCTAGAGTGGTTTTAAAAATGAGCTTTAAATCATGGCTTCTACATAGAAAATTAAGCAGCTGCAAATCTAGAGTTATTGACATTAAAAAGCAAAGGAAAATACTACGGATGGAGTTTTCAATTGTGAGTTTCTAACACAGAATAATATGGAAATGTGATAAGAAATTGCTAAAAAAATGAAAGCGAACGTCATAGATGCTCTTTTCATTAATTCCCAATGCCAATGATTGGATTATACAGTAATGCACAAGGCACAGTCCTATTAATTCCTTTTCATGCTACTACATTGCTAGTTTTTAGACAGTTCTTTAGTGTTTTAGTGTGTAATCATATTTTGCAGTACCGCAGACAAATTGTGACCTTTACATGTGAAATACAATGGTACTTATGTATAAAGGCAAACTAGAGCGATTCCTGAACAAACCAACTACACCATAGGGGGCAAAATATTCCCATTGATTTAACCCTGCAGAGCAATGTGTTGCATTCCCCTCTGGTACTCAAAGTGTTAAATTCTGCTTTTTGTTCACTTTTAAAAGGTCACATTTAAAAGATCTTGTGGCTTCTCGCCGCATTCAACATGTTGCTATGATAAAAAGGGTGACATGAGAATCTCACCTTGCATATAAGCGCAAGATTCTCATGTCGCCTCCTTAAACGCCGCAGCATTGCCCACATACCATTGTAGCATGTAGATGGATTTACTGTTCCTGAATCTGGATCCAGCCCTCTTTAAATCCATTGGGCAAGGACTACTGCTGCTGTAGAATCATTACAGGAACCCACAAGGGACTTGTGATCTCCTGGAACACAATTTCATTTTTTGTCTGGCACGCAAAGGGTTAAGCTACATATCAGACAAACATATCTAGGATTTTAGTCCTTTGTTCCATGTGGCTTAACCCCTTGAATGCCAGACAAAAAAATAAATTGCGTACCAGGAGATCACAGACAGTCCATGAGCCATCTACAAGTCCCTTGTAGGTCCCTGTAATTAATCTACAGCTGCAGTGCACCTTGCCCAATGGATTTAAAGAGGACTGGATCCAGAATCAGGAATAATAAATCTATCTACATGCTACAATGGTAAGCGGGCAATACTGCGGTGTTTAAGGTGGTGACATGAGAATCTTGTACTTATGTGCAGGGTGAGATTCTCATGTTGCCCTTTTCATCACAGTGACGCGTTGAATGCAACGTGCAGCCGCACAATCTTTTAAAGGCGATCTTTTAAAAGGATACCCTACTTTTAATCTCTTGATTTCTAGTGCAGTAGCCAACACATTGCAAAGCAATTAATTGAAGTCCTCACCAGCATGCAAAGGGTTAAAGCTCCATTTAAATCACAGGGACATTTTTTATTTTTCCCCAGTGGTGCGGTTGATTTGCTCCAGAATGGCTCTACCTGAGTACTGAGTACCATTAATGCATTATATAACCTGATTGCTTCCACAGAGCCTTTACCTACTGCATGTCTCTTAATGTTGTACATTTCAAACAATTTCATTTTTTGCAATGTACATACACTTTTGAAAAATCAATATATACAGTATCTCCAAAGTATCTTTTCCAAAGGAAAGTAGCTTTGTTTTCCAGTAGAGGGCAGTGTAGAATAAATGACCTATGCAAGTAAATACATAAATGTGCTGATTTGCACTTAATGGATCATCTTTTGACAGAGATAAATGGCGTTGTTAGTCCATAGGACATTAGCAAAGCTCAAAACATCTGTTCACAGTGTCACTTTCTCCTTCACTGCTCTCTTCGATACTAAGGGCCATCCCCCATCTGTAGAAATACCCATAGTGAATGATTCAGTGTTGAAGTAAAAAAAAATGCAATCAATTATGTATCAAACGTACAACAAGTTCTTCTCCTTCACAGAACTGTTGTGCTTGTAATATAGAATATACACTAAATTAGGAGAAACTGACTCTCAGTATCACTCATGTAGTTTGTGGAAAGAAATAAAATACAATAACTCAACGTCTGTGTGTATTTATTCCACAATTAACGCAGGGCTTTATTCATCAATATATAGAGATGGAATTCTGGGGTCAACCAACTGCAACGTAGGGCAATACTGCTAATTCTACTGTCCCATTCATTCAAAATAGAGCTTTTTTTTACCCCTTGAATGCCAGAGAGGTGTCTGAGGCATTGCTCCACAATGCCTTGGACACTTCATTAGCGTTCAAGAGGTTACACACCCTATTTAATACAATGGCAATTTTTACATCCCCATATGGTGCAGTTGCTTTGTTCTAGAATTCCATCTCTTGAGCTTCCTAAATAATGCCCTACAGCCTTAATGGTTCTGAGAGGTGTCAGGTCAGCTATAAAATTAATATTAAAAAAAAAAACATGCTGAGTGACAGCCCAGCTAACTTTTATGTCAAGAATAAAATCTCACCGAAGCTCCAGAATACTGGTGACATTTCTGGAGGGAAAGATGCGTCTTATATAATTAACATCTCCCACGAAGAGGCTTCCATCAATTCCGACTGCAAGTGCTACAGGAGCTAATAGCTTGTTTCCTTCAGCGAGACCATTGCAACTTGGGCAAGAAATACTTCTCCGTCGTCCATTCCCCATAATGCTGGTAATTACAGCAGGCTGCTGTGAAAGGAACTGATTTTCTCCACTGCCTTTGTGCAATATTCCTAATAAAATAAAATCAGAATGACTGAAATGGAGAAACTTAAGAAAATGTAATGGGAAACCATACCCTAAGAATAAATGGCTCTTCATTTGTTTATCAGGCGACTTACCCAGTCAGTTATTTCTATTAGTGTTTTAATGCACCTGATCTCTTTTAGTCTACAGTCTAAGTTCAGTCCTCAGGAGCTACCAACAGGCCAGGATTTAATCCTTTGAGTTCCAGAGGCGTACGCAACACATTGCCATACCTGGGAACTTTCAATTGTTGTCTCCCCGGAGGGGAGTCCTCTGCTGCTGTACGGGTGTGAAAAATGAAGTGAATAACATCAAAAAGGGGCAAGGCTTGACATGAGTTGGGGGCAGGGCTTAAAGGTGTGGCTCAAATGTAAAATAAAGCTAGGGGAAATAGGAACATAGGGGGAAAGAGTGGAAGTGGGCAGAGTTTCATTAGAAACTCCTCACATCACTTCTGCCCGGTAAAGCAGTGTCAAAACTGGAGTCTCCGGGGCAAATCCGGAGAGTTCCCAGATATGCACATTGCTCTGCAATGTGTTGCGTAGCCCTCTGGCCCTCAAAGGGTTATGAATTTCCCTGATAGAGCACAGGTGGGCCAATGAAAATGAATGAGACCCTGAATAACTTTCCTATGCTTACTCAGGGAAATCATTAAATCCTGGCCTGTTGGTGACTGTTGAAGATAGAACTTGGACACTGGTCTACTGCTAGATGTTTCAATTTACAGTGTCCCCTATGAGTCAGGTTTATTGCAGCCCATTGTTTGCTCTGCAGAGATGTGCAGTGGCTTCAACTGAGAAAACTAGATACAGGAAACTGTAGATAAAAAGCACAAAATAGAGAAATATACTGAGGACAGCAAGAGAGGAACAGAGATATAGAGAGAGTGAAAGAAACAGAATGACACATAGACAAAGAGAGAATTAAAAAAAAGATAGAATGACAGGTGGATACTCTAATACTTCTTAGCTGGTGGGGATCTCTTCATAATGTTTTGCAGTAGACATGAGCTCATGGTATGCTTTGTACATATGTGTTAGACTAATATGAAAGAAAAATGGAGACAGAAAATGTCACAATAGGGCTAATATAGGCTGTTAGTTTGCCTCAGCCAGCATGAGCCTCTATAACAAAGAAACTCATTCAGTGCTTAAATATTTATTTATACCATTTAAAAACATTCAATACTTTTTATTAAGTAATTGGAACTTAAATAAGTGACTCTACACTGTCTAGCAGTCTAGTCCAATGATATTAGAGTAACTTCAAAGAATAATATCGTG
Source organism: Rhinophrynus dorsalis (assembly GCA_037306005.1). NCBI lineage: Eukaryota > Metazoa > Chordata > Amphibia > Anura > Rhinophrynidae > Rhinophrynus > Rhinophrynus dorsalis. The sequence continues at coordinate 123,402,000 of CM074721.1, forward strand.
GGATATCGCTATTCTACTTCCATCAGTAAAAGCACTGAATGAGTTTCTTTCTAACAGAGGCTTAGGATGGCTGAGGCTAACAAAACAAAAGCCCTATTGTAAGTTTTCTGTCTCCTTTTATTTATTTTGTATTAGTTTAAATAGTTCAAGCTTGCAGTGCGTCATTGTATATCATAGGAATATCTAGCGCTACATAGGTGTTAGACAGGTGTAGCATGTAAAAATAGTTTTTTTTGCACATTTTTAGTGCAGAACATAGTACATTTCCTGTTACTGGTTGTTATTTAAATACACATGATACCTAGCCCAAACACCTATTCTTATAATTTAACCCAAGGATGTTAATGGCAAATGTGTTGACGCATCTAGTATCCAAAAGGTTAAATAAACACCAAATCCAGCCCATGCACACAGAAGCAACAGCAAAAGGCACAGAGAAAAGATGTTAGAAGGTAAGTAATGTAGTGTGAGACACAGGGATAAATGTACTAATAACATTCTGTACAAGTATAAGATCTGGAATTCATTTTTCCACCCTGTGCCTACGTAACACAAACTTACTAAGCTGCTTATGCTAACAATAATCTTCTTAATATCACTTGTGCCAAAGGGAGGACAGTGAGGAAGTCTGTGGGCATTCTGGGGTGGTCTTTTGCACTGCCCCTTGCTTATCTCAATTTATTAAACAAGGTATAATGGAAATGGAGTAAGTTATATGCCATTTCCTGAGCATACAATGCAGCTAGTGAATGGTACTTGCTGGTATTAGAGTCCTACCATTGGCAAAGATGTTCAGCTATGTACTACAGTGATCCTACTCTCTAGTGCATACGCTGAGATGCAGCCGCTGGTGTTGGTGGTTAAAGCCAGTGAAGTTGTGCTAGCGGATTAATACATAAGCCCGAATGACAGTAGTGGGGGAGAATGTGTGCCATTGGGGTAGATGAGAGATTGCTGGGTATGAGTAATGGAAGAATGGGTGACATGTAATAAGGGGGAGAGAAGCAGTGGTGAACAAGAAGGAATGAGGAGGAGATAAGATGGGAGAGTATAGAGAACATCAAAAGAAAAGGAAAAGTATAAAGTCATCCTGTCAGTGTTTTTAACCTTTTGAGTGGAATACAATTAATTGCTCTTCTGGCCCTCAATGAAAAATTAGTGAAGACAGTGTAAATTCACTTCTGACCCAGGTCAACCTATACTTAATACCCTGAAAACATACCTCAGAGTTGAAAGGAGAAAGCAGGGAGTGTCATGCTTCAGTGTGAGTCCTTACAGTAATGAGCCAGAAGATGAGCTGCAGTTGAGTGGGCTGATATCTAGAGAGCTCCTCATAAACAACAGACAACCAGCACATGATTTACTGTGCTGCTTGTGTATTAAATGTAACTATTTTTTGTATTTTGTGAAAGTATTTTATTAATCCCTTGGATCATAGATGTCTACATTGCATTGTTTTGCAATGCAAGGCAATCTCTGTAGCATGCAAGGCATTAATATTAGTGGCTGTATTGCATGGTTATAAACAGATTAGATATCAAGTATGCACTACACCCACCATGTGCTTCCTGTAGTAAAAGGCTTAGTGACTCAAAACTATTAAAACAGCAGAAGCCTGGGAGCAAATGCTCTAATTTCATTGAATCAGCCTGCCACTGTATCAATAACAGCTTTCACATGCTCATTTTCATTGGTGGGGTTGGGGTGTGGGCTCCCCAGTGAAAGGTCTGCACAGAGATCATACAGATTCATCCCCAAGGGTAACTTTTTTCTCTTACACAGTTCTATTAGCAATCAGACTGCAGAACATAACAAGCACACTTGTCCACACAGACCTAGGTGAGGACAATATTAATTATCCCTAGACAGCATTATCTTTGCTCCCATAGTCACAGCTAGGGACTAAGGCAAAATAGACAGCTCTGTGGATAGCGAACAGTATCCCTAACAAGGGTTGTCTGTGCATGTGTGTTTATGTTATGCTCTGTGTTCCATTGGCTTATAGAACTACACAAGGGAAAAAGTTAGGTAGACACAGAGACTGTTATCCCTTGGTGTGCCTTTCACTTGCTGTTACTGTGCAGGTGCCTTAGGATCATCAATGTAATAGCCACAGAAAGAAGGAAAGAAAGAAAGAAAGAAAGAAAGAAAGAAAGAAAGAAAGAAAGAAAGAAAGAAAGAAAGAAAGAAAAAGAGATAAAGAAACAACTGACTGTTTCATAAAGAACACCTACCTAGGTAAATCTAGGTGTTAAACAAATTAAGAGTCACTTGTTTCTTGGATATCCTTCCCCTTTACATTGTAAATGTATACATTGGCATGTGATATACAGTGCAATATTAGAGTGGTTAAATTATATTTTGAGGCTTTAGGAATACATCATTATAACTGAACTGCTAAATGCTGGACGTTGTTTTATATATTTAGAAAATTGTTTTCCATAGGGATTTCTCTTGTTTTCACGCATGTCCTATTAAACTGAAACAATAAAAAAGTCCAATTTCTTAGACTATAAAGGCCGTCTTCAGGAAACTAAAAAAATTTAATTCTCGAGCAAGCCAAATGCACCATAGCAGACCAATGAAAATTCCCACTGATGTAAATGGGGAGACTAAAAAAACAAAAAGTGTGGCAAATGCACACCGAGGAAAAACAAAATTAAGCCGTTGCAGGGAGGAAATTTCCATATTCGTATTAGAATGGTCCTGCCCTCAGACAGTCCATATCTGAAACGTCAGACACATCCTCTCTGCACGTGAGAAACAGCACAACCCCAGACATAAGTTTCAGCCTATGTGGGGCTCTTCAGTGGGGTGCGGTTGATTACCTTTAGCCACATGGAAGCAAGGGCCCATACCTGTGACGAGCGGACACCGATAAAGGACACAATTAAGTGTTTTGTTCAAGGCATTGTAGCCTCTCAGGTGCTGCTCAAGTCACGTTTTTCTCTCCCATGTGCCACTGCAAAGAGGACATTTCCATATTCATATCAGATGATCCAAAAGCATACTGATAGGTGAATTTAGATTGTGAGCCCCAATGGGGACAGGAACCAATATCAGTGTAAAGCGCTGCGGAATCTGTGTGCGCTATATAAATAAAGGATTATTATTATTATTATTATTATTATCTCCAGTTTATCACTTCTCCAGTTCCTATGTTATTCTGTAGAGCCTATTCACTAAGATCTCCAAAGCTTAAGACATCTTATTGCATAGACTCCATAGAATAAAACAGGAACTGAAGTGATAAACTGGAGAAGTCATCTCCACTTTATCACAACTTTATCTCTACTTAGAGAATCTCCCCCAATGTGTTAAAAAGACACATTCAGATCAGTGGGAATTTTTGCTTTGCTCCTGAACTGTACCTCTTTAGCTTCCTGTATATGGCTCTTTGTGACAATAAAACAATAATGGTTAGAGCGAGAAAAGAACAGGTGCAAACAAACAAAATGGCTACAATAAGAACTTAACCCTTTAACCCCTTGAGGACCAGAGAAGTGTGCAACAAATTGCTTCTCAAAGTGCTGCACACCCCTCTGGTCCTCAACCGGTTAAGGGTCAGCCCTAAATTTCTCTACTCTGATAAATAATGGAAAAAACTTTTAGAAAAATAATGCCCTTAGTCAAAACAGTAGGGTAGTAAATTAACACCTAAATGTCACTTGGAATCCAATAAATATAGTCCTACTCACTAGCTTCTGCTCAAGTCACTATAAAGCCACAATTATAGCTGACAGCATTACATTAACATGTCAAGAATGTACACTACAGTGTCTGACTTTATACCAACAGTTAAGGCAAGAACAGTATAATACTGCACATAATTAGTTGGATTGTCTTGAGAAAGCTAACATTATGGAAATGATTTGGCTAAAACATCATTGTCACAGACTTTGGGATTAACTCTCTAAATGGACTTTGCAATGATTTGTGCCTACTTTTTTAAACTACTAAAATCCAAGAAAAAGAATTAATAATTCATAATCTTTTTCCTCCTATTTGTTTTGTCATATCTAGGGACAAAGTGTAATTTGGATCAATGAAATAATGTAATTTCAGGAAAGCCAAGCAGCTCACTTAACCCTTCATTGCATACCCCTCTGGTCCTCCTGGGGTTAACACAGAAACTGAATCTGACAGCAGTTAAGTTCCACTGAGCCCATCAAGTGGCCACTTTTCCTACTATAAAAACTTCAGACCTGTTTGGTCCTTGTTATTTGGTCTTATTCTTGTCCTTTTTTTATCGTAACATCTCTCGCATAACTCCCTCGGTAACACACAAACCTACCCCTTTCCTTTACATCTAATATTTATATCCTATTCCATGAGGCTGGACCTCATTGCATATTTGTTATATACCTAGCTGTGTAGCATGTCCTTATTTCTTGCCATCTCACTTTTGCTGATGCTATTCTGTATAGTCTAAGCCGCTTGCATTCTCAAGAATTTTCATACCTCAGTGATGCTACCAGCTGACTGACCATCTCATACAGATCCTTGAAGCACCTATCCCTTTCGCTTCCCTATTGGTTGTAGCGTCTGGGACTAGATCACATGGCAGCACCAAATACTTAAGACTTTTGTATTGATCTGCTTCCTATAGATTGTAAGTACTATAAAGTAGGATCCTCTTTTCTTCTGTTTCAGTGGTTTTATTACTTGGTCATTGACCTTATATGCACTGCCCCTAAATTTACATTGTATTTTATGTGTGACATTTAGAGAAAGAGATCATCTTATACTGAAAAAGAGTCTACATAGGAATTTTATTCTAAAACAATCCCTCTATATAGAAACACTTCTAAATACTGGATTACATTACCAATGGAAAAGTCAGCACAGTTTGTTTCTAAAGTTAGCATAGACTAAAGTATTAGTTACTGAAATAAACTCCTGTTTAAACAATTCCAAAGGTAAGAGAATCTGGCTTTTCCCTCTTGCAACCGTCCTGTTAATTCTTTCTTTCACTGAGCGTATACCTGATTTGCCTCTCTTAACACTATTGCTTTTTTACATTTATAATGAGTTACACATCTCCTAGGGATTTTCTCCCAACATTGCTACTAAGGGCTCACATGTTCATGAAAATGTTCAAAAAATCCTAGATGATATAACTCAGTACACACAGACTTGTCCTGTTACTGGTAACTAATCATAATCTATGGGTTTGACTAGTCAGTCTCAGTCTATTTTAGATTATACATGCACTCTATCATTCACTTTAGACCAATACCAATATCAAGCTACCTCATTTGCTGATATGCAGCACTGGTATGGGTCAACTACACTTTCTGCAGTGCTACTACATCAACTAACATTTCTTACTTAGCACCAAACATCTAGATATAGAGCTAGCTATTTGAGCCATCTTTTTGTGTTATGCAAGCAAATGCTAGATTTGCTTATTTATTTCCTACAAGTAATGCATTCCCACAATTTTTAATATCAGGGTTTGCTAAAAATGCAAGCTCTGCATACAGGTCCACAAGGCCTGGCATTTGAGCCACTTCATCTGGTACCTAGCAATAGCCATGCCTATTAATCTCACAAAATTAATAATATACTTTAGTATATCACAGCCTTTGCTGAAAGTGCATTTTCTGCTTGATGTATCCAAACAAGAATGTTCATTTTTGTAACATATTTGTTTTTTTCCCAATGTTCTAGATAAAGTGAGAAAATAAAAATATACAAAAACTTACCACTTCTAATATTTAGTATATGGTGCTTATCTAAAGACCAGCCACCAAGGTTTGAGGGATCCAGCTCAAATCCTTGCAATACTGCTGTTCTTTTTTCCCACAAAATAAGACCGAGGCAAGTTTCATATTCAAAACCAACCGAAACTGAAAGAAATGTTGAATGTTTTACATTTCTGAATTGAAACAATTGAAACAATGTAGCAAGAGCTAATCTTCATTATAAACTCAATGACATGATAAAGTAAACATCATCTCACACTACAACCAATTTTTAACTAGTAAAAATTATAGAAATTATATATGCTACATAAAATGTTTTTTTATAAGCAGATGTCAATAATATCCTAGAGCACTGTGAATAGTATATAACTAAATAACAATATATATATTAGGACATTTGAATAATGGAAGAACAGTAATACTTTATTTCTTTATTAGGCTTACAATTTCATAGTTCATCGTCTCTCAGTTGTCTAGGATATTTGCAGTTAAGTGATAGATGATGATAGCTGCTCTTTGTACTTTTGTATTCTGTGCATATGTTGGGCTGAATCTGACTTATTTAAAGAATAGATCTAATAGCAATTTCAGAGATTTTCCCATAATTAATATATTTCTTAATTATTTTTTCTTTCCGATTAATTTGTGAAGCTGCAATTTGGAGATGTTATCTTCTTAAAGGTCTTAAGTGGAATTTCACAATATTATCTTATTAATAATGTCACATTTGAAAGTGCTATGCACATCTTCACCATGTCTTCCTCTATGTTTCTGTGTATGTTTATGAAATTAGATGTGAGTTAAAAATGAATAGAAAGAAACATTGTTCAAGCTTTAAAGAGATAGTAATACATAAAACGTGAAAAAGAATATGTTGTAGGGTTTATCTCCCTGAGTAAAACAAGGGTACTCCCACTGCTGAATGGTGTTTTAGTCAAAAGTTATTAAAGTTCAAACTTGAACATTTTTTAGGTGCAGTTTCACAGTGGCCTGAAATTGTACAATGACACTTTTGCTACACCATCCTATGGACATCTCTGGTCAGTCGACCATTAATCTCCATAGGATGGTGTAGCAACAGTGCCACTTTACAATTTCAGGCCACTGTGATATTGCACCTAAAAATTCAAGATTGACCTGTAATAACTTTTGAATAAAATGCCTTTCAGCAATGGGAATATATTTGTATTATTCAGGGGATAGACCTTACAACATTTTTTTACATGTTAAGTAATATTATTCCTTTAAATCTTATTATGAAGATTGAAACAATGCGGCAATTGATGATCTGCATTATAAAATAAATGACATGAAAAAAGTAACCGTTAACTCACATCACAACCAAATTTCAACTAAGTTTGGTGAACTGTAAATCTCAGGCTGCAACCCAGCCACCAACAATTATTTCTCCACCACACACCTAAAATATGACCACAAGGCAATAAGGCCTTAGGCATAAAGGCTTCACTTTTTGACCTACTTTATTTAAAATGTTTTTATGGAGCACAATTAACCATTTTAAGTAAGAGCAGTTAAACAAATTATCCTCATGAAAACTAGAGTGAAGGTTGCTGGTGTATGGCCCAAGTGTAATTTAAAGGAGCAGTAAACTTAAAAAAGTACTTACATTATATAAGTAGATTAAGTGATGGTGTATTCAGTGCACTATTAACCCTGTGAGTGCCAGAGGAGTAAGCAAGTAAGGAGTAAGTAAGGAGTAAGTACTCCTCTGGCACTCACAGGTTTAATAGTGCAGCATACTGTACATTCCCCATCTATACAAAATTAGTTTTTTTTTTTACATTTACAAGTATAGTTTAAAAAAAATTCAACTCCCAGCATTAACCAATACATAACAGTAAAGTCTGTCTGTCTTGCAAACAAACCTTCAAATTACAGTCTCTTAATCTTTCAAACTACAACAGGCTTCAGGAAAAAAACAACCTGTCTCTGCTGAGGTAAATTTTCAGCTGATGCTCCTTCATATAGCCTATTCCTCCTCTAGCAGACACTCCCCCTCAGCACCAGCCACCAACAGCTGATTTCTAAATGCCTCAGGAAGTTTGATCCTCCTACTGACCTTTCCAAGTCGACAACGTGAATTCCCTAACCTAAATGATGCCACTAGGGGGAGCTCATGATTAAAAAAACACAAACTTAAAATGGGAATTACTCCTTAACCAAAAATCCCTCAGAAAAAAACGACAGCAATGAATACACCATCACTTAATCTACTTATATAATGTAAGTACTTTTTTAAGTTTACTGCGCCTTTAAATTATTATCACTGCCTCATGATCACCTACATGCTTCATATGATTAATAATGCATCTGCTTTCTCTACTTTTTTCAACATGTTTCTATATATATTTTTTTTAAATACAAATGCTACAATACAGTGAGGGCCCTTAGATAAGACACAATGTTTCAAGTAAAAGGCCAAAATGACATTGGTATATTGTCAGGTAAGTGATGCCACATATATAATTGTTCTTTCAAGTTTTGAAACTAAGCTTTAAAGTGGAACTGCATCTTTTGTAACAAACAGGTGAAAGAGCTTTAACAGCCTCCAATTATATGTTAGCCCCTTTTATTTATTTATAGAATGAGCTAGTATATGGCCAACAGGGGGAGAGAATCGGGATACCTTAACAGGATGTTCTGAATGCAATGTAAACGTAATGCTTAAAGGGATAGTAATACTTAAAATGTAAAACAATATATGTTGTAGGGTTCATCCCCCTGAGTAAAACAAATGTACTCCCACTGCTGAGAGATATTTTATTAAAAAATTATAACCGCTCAAACTTGAATTTTTAGGTGCAATATCAAAATGGCCTGAAAATTTACCATGGGGCTGTTGTTGCACCATCCTATGGAGATTTATGGTCTACAGACCAGAGCAGTCCATAGGATAGTGTAGCAAGAGCTCCACTGCAAATTTTCAGGCCACTGTGATATTGCACCTAAAAAATTCAAGTTTGAACAGTTATAATTTTTTAATAAAATATCTCTCAGCAGTGGGAGTACCCTTGTTTTACTCAGGGGGATAAACCCTACAACATATATTTTTTTACATTTTAAGTATTACTATCCCTTTAAGATGGATAATGCACACTGGCGAAATCAACCATTACAGTAACATGACAAAAGTAGTTTGATTTAATAGGCACAAAAACATCAGATGCAAATAGGCTTTAATGATATTTATCAGCCTATTAAAAACAAAAAAACTTGTACCCAATGTTTTCATCTCAAAATTCCAACCACACTGTAGTAGAGTTTGCTTATTAAAAAGTTTCTGTGGTCAGTGCTTTGTTGATCAAAGGACTGAGCATTGTTAATTTATGTGCAACTTGTTTTAATCTTTGAGCCCTCGAAGATGTGATGGGCAAAAAGATAAAAGAATAGAAAATGTATAAAGCAATCCATTAACTCTTTTTTTGCAGTGAAATGAAGGGAGCTCATGTCTGTGTTCACTGAAGAGAGTTTTTAAAAAAGCAATAATCAAGATTTATTACGTCTGCTACAGTGGGAGCAGAATAAACAAAAACATGTATGGATGCACTGTGAATCCCCAAAACGATTGCTATCAGCTATTTAGGGGGTTCTCTCAGATTATTTGACTTTTAGCCCCCATAGAACTACTGTGTCAGGAAGCTGTCCTGACAGCTTCAGCATTGATATACTGGAGGAACATTAGAGTCTCCTTTCAGACCCTCGGTGTACTCCCCTATTACTCACTATGTAACCGATGCTTAATTGGCAGCCCTGCTTTTTTGAGAGCCTCCACCAAGCATATATAACATGGGGGTGTGGTACAGATATGATTCCAACCTCAATCAGGCCTGGAATCAAATTTCTAGCCCTATACCTACCTGATCTCAATGTTCTAAGCTACTAACAAAATAATCCCCTTTTCAAAGCCTGTGGGTGGTGTGGGAATATATGGGTGTTTTGCGGAGTTCATTTTCTTTGCCACTTGTTTAATACATTGCTTTAAATTGTGTTCCAGAGCATGTTATTGGGCAAGGGCATGGGGCTTGCTGCCACTAAAGTGTTAACAATGGTTGAGTGTGATCATATTCTCCAATGTATATCTCTGAATGCAACCACCAGCTATGGAGGCCAACACTAGTGGATCTTCTCTGGCAGATGCTAAATCCTCCATAGTCCTCCACCAATAAACTTAAATGTTCTAAAGATGTTGGCATACAGCACACAATATTTAAGTTTATTTAATATGTATGTGTTAGTGTTCCTTAAACCCTTTGCGTGCCAGAGAGGTATCCAACGCACTGCAGTGCAATGCGTTGGACACCTCTCTGGCACCCAAAGGGTTAATATACATATAATATTTCTTTACTATGATAACATCTGAAAAGTTTGTCTAAGGATTAGAGAGGTGCACAGCGGATTGTGAAGTAACATATCCGTTTGGTTCTTCAATGGTTATATTAAGATGCAGAGAATTACAAGTGCACTTTGATGTGTCCCACAAACTCTAAGAAAGTTACTTTACTAAAACCATTCTGGGATTTAAACACTGAAAAGGAGAGTAAAATCTAATTTCAGTACCAAAGAAACCTATTAATATGGTACATTACATCCCAAAGTATAAGCGTTAGGCATTTGTTATATAGTAGTAAATGTAGAAAGCCCATATATTTAACAGTGCATGTAAGCTTCAGATGCAGAATAATAAGACTGCAAGTGCAGTGAAGACTGTCCACTTTGTTAAAACTATGATTAGCTTAGGGGGGAAATAAAATAAAATTGAATCTTGTTCTGCATTACTATAAAACAATGAAACTCATTTAATTCACTTAAACCATGAATCAATCAAGTTTAGAGGTGATCACATACCTACAGCATCTGAAAGCCCATATACTCTCTGACCATATGCATCATTTTTATCCCAGACAAAGGTATAGGCTAAATTAGGTGATGCTTGAAATGTTTTTTGAAACAGATGTCCTTCAACTGCCACCATGAGATGAACTTTGAGAAGATTAAGTGGTACCATAGACTGGGTCATTGTGATCTTTAACAAGGACTTGTATCCAGATGTACGAGAACTCAGATAGCACAGCTTCAAGTTAGAGCCTGTCATCTCAATCTCTTCATGAAGAACCTGATGAAAAAAGATTGTTATATATATATTTTATTATTTTTTTCTGCTTTCCTGTTCATTTTAATCACTTAATTTATTTAAACGTTTATTTATTTGGAAGGTGTTTTACCAGGAATAATACATTGAAATTTCTCTCGTTTTCATGCATGTCTTCAAGGGATCTGGTAAGACACTGAAGCTGATGTACTAAGAACAAGAGCAGGATTCTCCAACAAATAGTGTGTGAGCTACTGGTAGCTCTTTGGCTACCAGTGAGCAGCTCTCACCTCTCCAAACAGGTACTAAACTATCTGATCTACCAGAGACAGGTCTGGTGGTTGAAATCTGCTCCCCAAATGGTTACAGCCAATCTGGGCACAGCTTTCACATGCAGTACACAGCAATGGTCATTAGACAGTAGATTGTAATGTAGATAGATTGCTACACAGAATTTTCATGGTTTTCCTGTCTCACTGCCATAATAGCCACTTACAGATTATTCACATGCTTAGTCAAGCAATTTATATAATACTAGTATGAAAGCCTGTGTACACTGGCTAAAGTACCACCCAACGGCCATGGCTGCTGCCCCAGAGCCGGGAGCAGAGACAGGCAGTGAGCCATTCAGAGCTCCCTACTCCGGAACAGCGCATTCAGCCAGTCTCTACTGCGCATGACTGCATCGTTCTGGCAGTCTCTACTGCTCATGTGCGGTTACGCACACAGGGAGCGTCTCAGGCTAGCACTTTATATTATAAGAAGTGTAGTAGGACATATGTGGTGTCATAGTGGAAACATAGTATTACTTCATATACACACTCACCCATTGTGACAAAAGTTGACTGCTTTCTGTTTTGTTAATTAAATGTTTTAATAAACCACTCTAATAAAGTTAAACATGCATAGTAATAATATGGGATAGTGTTGTTAACGATGGGAAGGCACCATCAATCAGAAAATATATGGCTCACTGTAGAGCCATGTGTTTTGTCTTCTATACTGAATATGGATATTTTCTGACAAAAATGATGACTTAACAGAATTTTATCACTTTGAGCTGTGAAGAAGGTCACTTGTTTTCTGTACAACACTTTCTCATTGGAAACTGTGGGATATATTTTAGAGTAGCTCAGTATGTTTATCCCTTTGAGTGCCAGAGGGATACGCAACGCATTGCAGAGCAATGCGTTGCGTACCTCTCTGGCGCTCAAAGGGTTAATCGATTAAAAGAGCTCCTAGAGTAATTCTGAGGAAAATTAACTGCATCACAAGCAGGGCCAGTGCAAGGATTTTTGTCTACATAAGCGAAGGTGCATTTTGATGCCCCCCCCCCCGCCGCCAATCCACCAACCTCCTTCCGACCTGACCACAGTCCCCCTTCCCCCAACCCTGCCACAATCCCCTGCCCCTTGTGCCCTACCCTAAAAATGACCCTGGCACTCTTTTTATAAATGAACATGTCTAGGGTCATATACACTTAAGTATCCTGGATGTCATGCTAGACTGAAACATTTCTCCGTTTGTTCTCTGCAATCTAAAATACAGTCCTACATATGCTGTGAGGGACCAGCCATTCCCACCCTTTACACTGCTCCGTACGATTGTCAATCAATGCATTATACCCACTTTTGGTCCTCAAGAGGTAAACCAAAAATATTACACTTCTCTGTATTAACCCCTTGGATTTTAGAGAAGTCTCCATTAGATGGCTCTTGCCTCCATGTCGTTCATTAAAAAAAGTGTAATTGTGCTACACTGTGATACCACAGATCTTATATTTTAAATGAAGCTACACAGATATCACAGAGCTTACCACTGAGGCAAGAGGTGGGATAAAGAAGAAAGAGGGGATAAAGAGGCAATATAGGGATAAAGAGGCAATATGGGGATAAAGAGGCAAGAGGGGATAAAGAGGCAAGAGGGGGAGTGAGTGGCAAAGTGAGAAAGACAAAAAGGGATAAAGAGAAAGAAGAAAGGGGAGAGAAAGAGGGGGATAAAGAGGGGCAAGAGGGAGAACGAGACAAGAATGGACTAAAGAGAAAGAGGCAGAATGGAGAGAAAGGCAAGGGGGAGAGAGAAAAGTGATCGAGAAAGATAAAGTGACAAGAGGGAGAAAGAGTTAAGAATGAAATAAAGAGAAAAAGTAAGGGAGAGAAAAGAGTCTCTTTCTCCCCCCTTGTACCTCTTTCTCCCCACTGTACCTCTCCCCCCTTGTGCCTTCTCCCCCTTGCACCTCTCTTTCTCTCCCTTGTACCTCTTTCTCCCCTCTGTACCTTCTCCCCCTTGCACCTCTCTTTCTCCCCCATGTACTTCTTTCACCCCCCTTGTACTTCTTTCACCCCTTTGTGCCTCTTTCTCCCCCCTTGTACTTTTACCATCTGCACCTCTTTCTCCCCTTTGTACCTCTCCCCCATGTACTTCTTTCTCCCCCATGTACTTCTTTCACCCCTTTGAGCCTCTTTCTTGCCCCATGTACTTCTTTCACCCCCTTGTGCCTTCTCCACCTTGCACCTCTCTTTCTCCCCCTTGTACCTCTTTCTCCCCTCTGTACCTCTTTCTTCCCCCTATGTACTTCTTTCTCTCCCCCCTTGTACCTCTTCCTCCCCCTTGCACCTCTTTCTTCCCCCATGTACTTCTTTCACCTCCCCCCTTTGTGCCTCTTTCTCCCCTCTGTACCTCTTCCCCCATGTACTTCTTTCTCCCCCCCATTGTTCCTCTTTCTCTCCTCTGTACCTCTTCCCCCCCCATTGTGCCTCTTTCTCCCCTCTGTACCTACCCCCCCTTGTGCCTCTTCCTCCCCCTTGCACCTCTTTCTTCCTGTACTTATTTCTCTCCCCCCCTTGTGCCTCTTTCTCCCCTCGGTAACTCTTCCCCCCCCTTTGCAAATCTCTTTCTTTCCCCTATGTACTTTCTCTCCCACCCCCAGTACCTCCTTATGCCTCTTTCTCTTATCCACACTGGCCTCACTGATGACAGCTGGGACCGCGTCACAAGCAGAGACGATGCGTGGTGCATGCTGGGGTTTTCTTCCTCAGTCTGGGCGCCAGTTTTAAACTTCCACTGGCCTCAGAACAGAGGAAGGAAAACACCAGCATGCTTCACGCGGCATCTCCGCATGTGACGCGGTCCCGGCTGGAGCCTGTCATCAGTGCAGGCAGTAGGCAGAACATTTAAAAAAAAAAACAACTTCCCGTTTCGGCGCCCCTCCGCTTCGGAGCCCTAAGGCAGCTGCCTAAGCCGCCTTATGGTAGCGCCAGCCCTGGTCACAAGGCAGAAATAAAAAATCACAAAATGCACATGATTTAAAGGTGGGGGTATGGTTTAACCCCTAAAATGCTAGATAGGTATCTAAAACATTGCTTCACAATGCATTAAGGACCTGTTTAGCATTCAAAGAGTTAAAAGGCCCATTTAAATTACTGCGGATTCTCATGCTGCACCTATTTAGCTGTTGGTTTGCTCCAGAATTACTCCAGATCATCTTTGTACATCAACCTTACGGTGATCTAATTATCAAAGCAAACATTTTGTAAATATGTGAAACACAATTATGTATACAATAGAAAAAAACATTATTATTTTTTTTTATTTGATACAGTACATACTGGGACTTATGCACAAAAGAAAAGTAGAGAAATTCTGGAGAAACCAACATCATTATAGGGGAAATTAGAATTTCCCATTTATTAAAAAGGGGCATTGAACCCATTGGATGCTAAAGAGAGATGGCTGCTTAAGTAACCAGCTGTAAAATCTGCTCAAACTACAAGGTTGCAGGTTTTAGTTCTGGCAAGGTCAGCTCAGCCTTTCACCCTTTTGAGGTAGAAAAATTAGTCCAGGACATACATGAAAATGAGAGACAATCTTGATGTATTCTTTCTGGTAAAATACTTTCACAAAAAAAAAGAGAGAGCTATCCAAAGCATTAAGGAGCAATGCGATCCATCCGGACAGTATTGCTATTCTGAGATGAGCAGTGTTACATCAGTAATAGGGGTGGGGGGGGTAATTTATCATTCAATTACACTTGAACTACAACTCTGACAGTATTGAAATAACACTCTCCATGGTCTAAATACTATGTAGATTAATTGGAGCTGCTTTTTGTGAAACATTAATATCCCTTTAAGGGGTAAAATATGAATGAAGCACACAAATACTCACACACACAGAAACAGACACACACACACCTACTCTGACGCACGCACACACACACACACACACACACCATTAAGGAGCAATGATTATTTGTATTTGCCCTTATGGCACATTTGGTCTTCTCTAGAACTATGGTACTACATAAAGTACTATAGTCCCAAAGCAGTGATGTCAAACTTTGGCTCTCTAGTAGTTTGATACTACATCTCCCATCAGCCTCAACCATTCAGTGGCTGGTTGAGGGTAATGGGTGCTGTATTTCCCAACAGCTGAAGCTCAAAGGTTGCCTACCCTTACGCTACCCATACACTACAAAACCAGTAAGATAAAAATGAATTAAGTAAATAATGCTGAATGGAACTCGCACATACACACAAACACACAGACGCACACCCACAGACAGAGACACTTACAAATACAAAAACATGAGCACACACAAAGACATACACTTACAACCACTGACACTCTTGCGCACACACCCATCTTAGAACGGCTTACCTGGTAAGTGACCAGGTTTGATACAACTACTACAAAAAGTGAAGCTTTAAAATGTATTAACCCCTCAAGGATCAATGACATACCAGGACAGTCACAACTTTCAGAACAGTGACTGTCCTGGCATGTTTTATGTTCATAAAACGCTTGAGGGAGTGATAGGTCCATGTCAGGAGGCTGAAACTGACTACTCCAAGAATGAAACAGTCAGTTTCAGCCTCTCTCTCAGCAAGCTGGTATATGTGATCGCTCACATGTGTCGGCTCTGCAAATAAAATGGCCCTGGTCCTCCAGTGCACAAAACCCCTGGTCCTTAAAGGAATAGTAATGTTTCATAATAAAAGCAGCTCCAATTATTCTTCATAGTATTTGGGCCATGTAGAGTGTTATTTCAGTACTGTCAGAGTTATAGATCAAGATTAACTGAATCATAAAATACCCCCCTCCTCTTTTACTGATGTAACACTGCTCACCTAAGAGCAACAAGGTGGTGTCTAAGTGGATTGCAGAGAGGGACAATCTTAAATTAACATAAGGGAAAAACCTGTCATGGGGTGCAGGGTTTTCCTTATAATCACAGTAAGAAGATTGTCCCTTGCTGTGATCTGTCAGGTCTGTGGACCAGATTCCACATCTGAGGAGAGGGGGCTTACACAAGGTAAAAGGGGCAGGAAGGGGAAACTTTATCATTCATTTACTCTTGAACTACAGCTCTGACAGTATTGAAATAACACTGTTTATGGTTCAAATACTATGAAGATTAATTAGAGCTGCTGTTTTTGTGAAATATTACTATCCCTTTAAGGGGGAAATTTGACTGAAGAACACAAATACTCACAAGGACACAGACACACACTCTGAGGATATTATATAAATACACACACACTTTGAGGATATTGTATAAACACACACAAACACACAAATGGACTCTCTCTCTCTCACACACACACGCACATACAGACACGTACACGCTTTTAACTGTACATATTTGTTCACATAAAAATTAGTAGTTTAATGTTAGTTTTCCCTCTAACTACTTCAGTGTCAGAGGGGTGCACAACATATTGCTTTGCATATCCCTCTGGCACTCAAAGCGTTAATAGGTTTGGAGTGTGAATCTTATTTTTAAAAAGTGACTGTTGTTGTGCTTGCTCTTTTGTGCCTCACCTTAACATTTTCCATAGTCTTAATATTTATCTCTCTACCCACTTCTTTATCTGCAGTGTCTCTTTATATTTATGCACTTAACGTTTAGGTTGCTCTTATCTGTGTCCTCACATAGTGCGAACACAATCAATTCTCAGAGCAGTAAACTAAAACTTGTCTTTTAATGAGAAAAAAAATTATATGGCTTTGAAATTTCTTAAATCATTTTGTAATGCATTGGTTAAGATAAGTGATATTCCAGAACTGTATGCATTAGATATTATAAAAGAATATCTATTTTCTTCTTGTTGTCTACTTATGACTTTTTGTACTAACCCTTAGCATTGTTAGATTTAATGTATCGCTGGAAAAATGCAATCCTGTGAACAATACATTGTATTGCAAACCTCTACTGCATTACATCTGCAACAAATAGCAATACCTTCTTCTGATCCCTTTGAAACCATACAAGAAAATGCTCTGAAATGATAATTTGTTTGTTAAGTATTCTGGAGCACATTATCATAGAAAATTACATTTTTTTCACAGGTTTGTTGTGTTTTTTTTTTTTTTTGCTTCAACTATTTCCTTTCAATACCTGTGTTTCTGGCACTATTGGATTCCGTCTTGGAGAAGAACTGAAAAAGGTTGAAAGTGGAGAAGAGATAATAACAGGATCAGGCCTCACAAATCCACTTAAGTCACAACTAGGAATGGTGTTTTCCTCTGTCTTCATTGCTAATGTATCCATAGCATAAAAGTTGTTCCATGGTAGCCACACTGTTCTCTCTTGACTCATGAAGGGAGCACGTTCAAAGTGAAGAGTTAGAGATGCTCCACCATTTGCTATTAAATCAAACCTGAAACAAAATGTTTGGTAAATCAGTATGTCTTAAATAAAGATAATGAGTATAACAAAAAACTCCAACAGCCCTGTATGGTTGGGTTGGTATGATTGTGAACTGATATAAATGGGGATGACAGAACTATGAATCTGAACGGTGTGGGCAGGGGTAAGCAATCCTTGGACCTCCAGTTGGATGGTTAGAGTTGATAGGTATTGTAGTGCCCAACAACTGGAGATCCAAAGACCTACTACCCTTGTTATGGGGGAATATGTAAAAAAGGTATGCATTGTTGAGCATCCAAAAAGACAGGTTCATTTATCTACACCAGAGCTGACAGACAGGATCTCATTTATATCATTACCAGAGTACCTCAAACATCAGGACTGATTTCTGAAGGACTCAAGAACTTGCTGACATTAAAGTTCTAATGATGGCAAACAGTATGCACTATAGCAGTGATATGCTGTAGTGCATTCCCTTGGGTACAGCTACTGGCATTACAAGCTAACACAGTGGCTCTAAGATGGCAAGTTCATACATTTGCCCAATGTGTTACATTGTATGTGGGGCAGTATGTATGTGCATGCCAGTGTGTTTGAGATATTGGGGGAGATTACTTGCAGTGATAAAGAGGTGATAAAGTGGAGATAATGTACCCAGTTTATCACTTCTCCAATTCCTATGTTACTCTATGGAGCCTATGCTCTAAGGTTTATTCAGCTTGGAGATATTAGTGCCTAGGAACTGCTGAAGTGGTAAACTGGAGAAATCTTCTCCATTTTATCACCTCTTTATCACTGCTTAGTGAATCTCTCACCATGTGTTTGTCACCTTGTATGAGTGACCTTGTGTAGGAGAGAGAGAGTATGTATGTGTGTCTGTGTGTGTCAGTCTGTGAGTATGAGACTGGAAAAATGGTGCACCACATGGATTAAAAATACCAATATTTTTATTCAAAAATTGCTCATAACCCCTTGAGGTTTCTAGAGGTTTCCAACTCATTGGTAGGCAATGAATTGGAGACACTACTACCAATCAAGGAATTAAGGGTTCTTTATTTGTTCTGTGTAGCGCATTTGGTTTGCTCCAGACTTTTACCACTTTCTTTAGTACAGTGGTTCCCAAACCGTTTGACATGACACCGCTGTTTTGTTTTTACCAACCCATGAGTTCCCCTCCTCCTTTTATATGTAAATAAATGTAACCCTTTATTGCATACCAAATTAGGCAATTCAGACACAAGACCCCTCTTTCCTTAATACATCAGCCACAGATTTCTGTGTTGTTGTGTGAGAGAGACATTGTTTGTGATAGATAACTTCTTAAGCAAGCTTGATAACACATGTAAGCTCTAACCTCCCTATACACACTGTACATTTATGATATTTTAGACTAGTGGTCCTCAACCGTTGCCCTCAGGGTTACTAACAGGCCAGTGAGTTTCCCTGATAAATCACAGGGAGTTGAACAAAGGCTCAGTAAATGTGTGCTCTAACAAGGTGAATCTTGAGGACATGAGTTGAGAATCACTGTTTTAGACCTTTACTACCAAATATTCTTGCAACTAATGTTGCTGTTCAACACAATCCTGAACATTTCCTTTGTAACCATTTCTCATTATGGAAGTCAAATTAACAGGTCTATAATTTCCAGCCATAGATCCTGAACCCTGTTTGATTAATTATACTAATTTGATTTCCTCAAATCCCAGGGCACTAAGTCTGATCAATTGCCTTAACTGTTTTGTCTTTTTTTCCAGTGTGGGACAAGGCTAGGGGTTAATATATGTGTTTCTATGACTACCATTTCAGTGAGATGAGGCTAGGAGGTCAGTATGTGGGTTCTATGGCTACCAGTAGGACAAGGCTGGAGGAGTCAGTATGCGTGGGGTTATTGGTACTGTGGGACAAAGATTGTGGGGGAAGGTCAGTAAGTGTGGTTCTATGGATACCAGTGCAGCGGGACATGGCAGGGTTCAGTATGTGTGGTTCTATGGCTACCAGTACAACTGGACAAGGCTGGGGGAGTCAGAATGTGTTGGTTTATGGGTATTGTAGGACAATGCAGGGGGGTCAGTATGTGTGATTCTATGGCTAACAGTGCAGTGGGACAAGGTTAGATGGTCAGTATATGTGGTTCTATGGCTAGTATGAGGCAAGGCTGGGGAGATAGAATGTGTGATTGTATGGCAACCAGTGCAATAGGATGAAAAGTCAGAAAGTGTGGCTCTATGACTACCTGTGGAGTACAATAAGGCTGGGGGCAGTATGTGTGGTTCTATTGCTATCAGTGGAACAAGGCTGGAGGAGTTCATTTTGTGTTTTATTGTGGCAATCGTGGGACAAGCCTGGGGATAGTATGTATGGTTCTTTGGCTACCAGTGCAATGGAACAAGGATGGGAGATACGTATGTTTGGTTCTATGGCTATCAGCAGAACAAGGGTGGTGGTGGTGGGTTCCATGTTTTCACTAGATTTTTCTCTCTCTTCCAGCCTAGACTGACAATGCAGTAAAATGACATTCCCTTTCATATATCAAGAATAAATGGGGCAAATGTTACATGCAGAATTAAATTAAATTATCATTAATTTCAATGTGTGGAAAAAAGTGGAAAAGCTGCTCTTTTTTTGCTGGAGTTCCCTAGAAAGGCAAAAAGTTACTTTTTTTGTACCCATTCTTAATGAGGATATGTATTTTTAATACATCTGGTTATAACAAAGATGACAGAATGTTAGGCTACATTTATAGAGCTACACAATATATGCCTTTTGGGCTGAAGACAATTTCCTGTGGTTTATATGCATAGTAACTTGAATGTGTTTTTGTGTAGAATAGGTTAATGCCATGTTTTCTTTATAACTAATCAAAGTAGCATTGATCACTTAGTGGCCCAAACTGAATATTTTGCTCGCCTTAGTTTTTGTTCAGTTTCAATTATCATTTAGCATGCAAATTTGAATGAATAAAACTGTTGTATCAAGTAATCATTATCCTTTGCCAATTGCCATGTTTCTGTGTAATTTCTAATAACAGTACCACATCACAAAAGAAACTACAGTCATTTTACTAAATTGATTTGACAAAATATATATTTTGAATACATTATCAGTTGTATTGTTCTGAGACCATACAAGAAGATTTGCAGTCCCGCCCTTTTACCAGTGGAATCTGCCTGCATTACAGCAATCTCATTTATCTCATTGCTAGTTACTGAAAGACCTTATGCATAAAAAAGAGGGGTAATTCCGGAGCAAACCAACTGCACCTTAGGGGGATTATTACTCTCATTGATTTAAATGGGGATTTTTAACCCACCAAATGCTAGTGAGATCTCCAACACATTGTGAAGCAATTCATTAGAGTTCTCTGTAGCTTTTAAGGGGTTAAAAGCACCTTTTGGGGGGGTGGAGCTAACCACGGACCTGGATGGACGGGCTACCCTGAAGCTCTTACTGCCACTGGTCACTAATTCTGCTTTTATTTGAAGTATCTGGCCTCCATTTATTAATAACCATAGCAGACATATTCCCTGTTCGACAGGGAACCTTCTGATACCTAATGGTCCGCAACTTTCAGCCCGCTAAGCAGGTGGCCTTGGGATGTTTCTTTTCATGCCTTTAAGTCCGGAGGGTACTACTAAGTGCCATGTTGGAAGAAGGCCTGCTTACTCCACTGGGAGAGGACCCCGTCAGTTTACTGAACACTACCGACGTCCCTGAGAATGTAACTCCTGCATCGCCCGCGCACCCACCGAATCCCAGATCACCTCCTCAATGCCTTACTATGACGGATTTTCAGCTTGGACCATTTTGGGAAGAGCTTAGAGCCTACCCGGGGGAGATTCGAGATGCGGTGCGGGAGGAGTTTACTGATCTGCGTACTGAAGCTGAGCTTCTGAGTCACTACATTGTTATGGAAGATCGTCTGGTGGCTATTGAAGAAAATCAAAGTACCTGTTCTCCAGTATTGTAGCCCAGTCATGGAGCATCAGTGTCCTGTCAGGTGCTCTGCTATGCCATGGATGGTGGCAAGATTCCGGAGGTCACCTTTGGCGACCGAGACCCATCGGTCCCGCTACTTTGACACTTACCGCTGACAGCCATAAGACAGGCGTCTCTCCTTAATATTGTACCAGTGGACCTGGTTGCTCGTTCTTCTGTGTAGTCTCGCCTCTACTTGGGGTACAGTACCCTGGGATCCAGGAATATACTGAGCTGGACCGGCTGGACCCCCCACACCTCACTACAGGTGTTGGTTGCTATGCTGAATCTCTTATCTGCCTCGGACTGTTGTATGGACTGTGTACGCTTTCGTTGGCTTTCTTTGTTTGAGCCTGGATCATCCTCTCTACTTTGATAGTTTATCTGAACATTGTATCTATATCCTATGTATTATTATTGCTCTCCAGGACTGCTTGTTGGCTGGCAGTTTCCATTCTGGGCCCAGGGATATAACCCTTGACGCTGTCTTCTGACACCTCAAAACTATTTCCCCATTGGACTGTGCAGAGAGTGGAAGATTGTCTGTCCTGGGAGGTCTATTGCTATTTTGCTATACTGCTGAGGGACATGCGGGTTTGGATACCCGCTGATTCTGATATCCTGGGCAGTCTTATACTTGAGGAGGGTGGCCCGGCTCTCATATTGCTCTGTATTATTATGAAGTGGTACTACTGGACTTGCTGGTGCCGCTTCCAACTTAGCGCACAGGTGGGGATCGGCTTCGGTGACTCTTAGATAGTTGGGGAAACTATGTTTAGGTCTCCCTTTATAACTTAATGTGTTAATGTGTTTATATACTCTATTCATGTTGGTGCATGTACGCACTGTGGGGTCTGTATTGCATATACACCAGTTTCCGGCTGTAGCTATGCTACCTTCTAAACAACACCTGTCTGCACCTTTATATTCAGCTCCTGTAATTGTTGTTTGTCTTATTCCTGTTGTTTTATGGGCAGGATCACATATTTCGCACTAGGTCTATAATTTCATTTATTGTCCCAACCCCCCCCCCCACCGGAGCCCTGCGGAGCTACTATGTGCTTGCCTGACAGAGGCGCAGCCCTCTGGTCTGACGCCTCTGCCCACGTTTTCTTTACCCTTCCTTCTCTGTCTTTATTCTCTCCTATCTAATTTCTGCTCTTTCGCAGTTTAATCTGGCTTCCCTTTATCCTCTCTACCTGTTGACTTTTTCACCTCGTCTTACTCTGCTTCTCTCCTCTCTGGTAGCTGGGATATTTGCAGACCCTGGCCTAACTCCCTTACTCTATATTCTTACTCCTGGCAGAGTCGCCTCTGTGGTGTTTTTATTATCTTAGTTTTGTTTTAATTACGTATATGCTGTGTTGTCACTTATAATAAGATGAAGCCTTGATATTCTGTTAGCTTCTTAACTTTTTACACTGTTTGATATCAGATATATAAACTGCACTTCTCAATTTTATTTGGTTGCAGCACCTAATATTGAGGCTATTAGGTCATTATGTGTTATGATTAGCTGGGCACTTCGGATGTTCATGTCTTATATTCCTGGTTCTATCTATTGTTCCCTTTGCAATGTATATGTTTCAATTGCATATGTATATCTTTTTTCTGATGCTCTTGGTTGTAATACATCTACTTACCTATACTCATGGACACCAGTGCCTAATCTCTTTCTTTTTCTCTCACTTTCCCTACTTTTCTCTTTGTCTCTTCTCTCTTACCCTTCCTTTCTCTTATCTCTCCTTTGTTCTCTTTCTGCTCCTCTCCTCTTGTCCTTTCTTCTTACGACCCTTGCTCGTATATATCAGATATATAAACTGCACTTCTCAGTTTTATTTGGTTGTAGTACCTAATATTAAGGCTATTAGGTCTTTCTGTTGTTATGAGGAGCTGGGAACCTGGGATGATAATGTCTTATATTCCTGGCTCTAACTATTGTTCCCTTTGGAAAATGTATGTTTTAATTACATATGTATATCTTCTTCTGATGCTTTGCACTGTACATAACACCTTTTAATAAAGCTTTGGAAATGTTAAAAAAAAAAGCACCTTTTAAATCAATAGGAATTGTAGGAATGCTTATTTGTCCCATATGGTGCAGGTGGTATGCTCCAGAACAGATTATAGTTCTGTTTCTGCTTTTCCGTGTTTGCATATTCTTAGCAATAATTATCTACGTTTTATGTCTGTAGTCATTAATAATTACATAGAACCCATGGACAATATATTCCAGTAATGAATAGCTAAGAAGATAGTGATTTGTTATGCCAATGCATCATGTCGACCATCAATTGACCAGGGAGAACCATGGCCTTGAAGGACCATAGGATACCCAGTAACCAACAAAATAACCTTGATATGCATATACCATACCAAGTGTACATCATTTTTTTTTAATTTAACCCATATCAGTAGCCAATAAACCATACAGATGCAGCAGAGGTTAGTTTCACAATTTCAAATTTTGTTCCTGTCTTTAAACTCTTTGCTCCACTCCTATTTTTTCCTAAATGTGGCTAGCCTCCCCTGTTGTCAGTTGAGGCCTGCCCCACTTTCTTTGTTTCAACCAGGCCAGACCTCAGGAGTGTGTGAAAAGAAGGCAGTATCTGCCTGGCCTCTTAAATGGGTATTAAATGCATTTCTGCACCTTCAGACATTTTTGTGTACCTTCCAAAAGTGCTAGATTTAGCAGCACACATGGTGAGTGAATCTCAACTATACCAAACATAATAATACACATTTGCATTACTATGCCAAGTGGAAAGGTGTTGGTTAATGATGTAAACTGCAACAAGTGTGTTCATAAAAAATGCTATAGAAATGGCTATGTCTTGTTTACATGAATAACAAGGGTACATAAGAGATGAAGGAATACTTACGTGCCATCCTGGCGTGTTATGGTATATCCATATTTTGGGTATTTCACAAAAGACACATTAACACCAACTAGTGGGGTTCCATCGATAGTGACTACTTGGCCTCTTATTAGGGATACAAGACTGCAAGATAAAGATTATTACACATGGTGAGTATATAGTATGACACAAACATCAAGTATCACAAAGCATCATATTTTTTAAGTGTAAACCTGATGCACCCATCCTGAGACTAGTGGATAATTACTTTACAAACATTAGTAAAAGGTGGAACCATGTTAGCTGTGCAAAAAATGAAAGACTGGCAGAGTATAAGTGATAGCTTTACTGGCTACTAAAGAGACCTACGTGGTCTTGAAAGCTTGCAAACTAAAGTTACTCAGCTCGTCAATACTCTACCAGTCTCCTGCTGTTACAAAAATGCAATTTAGGCCCTTTCACATGGGTGACACTAACACAGTGGTGCCTTTCACATGGGTAACTAGTGCCTTTCACATAAGCTGTAAAGATACAATGAGGAACATTTACTTTGACATCTGTGGTTCTGCCTGCAGACAATTCACACAAGCGTTGTTGGTGCTATTTATGCTCCACACATACTCCAATGATTGGGCAATCCACAAGGTACCAGTCAATAATATTGGCTTGCATTCTTGTGGGCTGGCCATCAGTCATATCTCTGCTTCATTTGGATTGGTGTGGAAAACAAGAGAAAGTGAGTGAAAGAACACAGGTGACAGAACAGTAGCAGGTGGCTGCAACACTAGTTTCACTAGTGAAAAAGCCTTATATGTGATATATAAACAAGAAGGAAAATTATAGTTGATTGGAAAGAGCAAAACAAAAAACATATTTCCATAAAAAATCAGTATGTATGCAGGGCATTGATAAATAGTGCAGTTAGATTGTAAATGATCTATTTACTGTAAGTTAGGAAAAGGAAACCTTTGATCTCCAGCTTGTCCCCAAAAGCTGGGGAGCCAAAACTTGCCTACCCAATCTGTAGCTATAAGGCCAAAAGACAATTTTATTTATGTGTAATATAAACGTCTGATAATATAACATTTTCTATTAGGCTTAAATGTGTTTATTTTCCTTCTAATCTATATATATAAAAGAAAAAGCCTCATTGCATAAGTTATGGTACCTCACACAAAGAATATAATTTATGTCTCCTCAGAAAACAAACACACATTGAACAGAATGCCTCATTACATCATTTATGTCTCATTAGGAGACACAACTCCCGTTGGGTGATTCAATGGGGACATTATTGCTCCCATTGGGTGATTCAATGGGGGCGTGTTTATCATACAGTGAGTTGGCCTGCCCCCTCCAGCCCTCCCACCACTATCCAACTGACAAAAAAAAATATAGCTGCCACTCACTCCGGAAGTAGGGGATATCAATAACTTCTCCTGGTCTACTCACACTCTCACTCAGGATCATGACCCCACAAACACACTGTTTCACCTCCCACAGATAACTGTAACCCTCCATACACTCTGTTTAACCTCCCACAGATAACTGTAACCCTCCATACACTCTGTGTCACCTCCCACAGATAATTGTAACCCTCCATACACTCTGTTTCAGTATGAGGGTGCAATGTTTCCATAAAATACAAACTCAGGGATAAACTTAATAGCAACTCTTTTATTTAACCCTTTCAGTGCCAGAGGGGTACGCAACACATTGCTTTGCAATGTGTTGCGTACCCCTCTGGCACTCAAAGGGTTAACTCTTTTCATCTCTTCAGTCACCTCACTGTCTGTTTTCAACTGTCACTCCTCCACTTCCTGCTTCCCGCCCTTTCTCCTTAAAGGGAGAGAGATGCTTTGCTGTATGTTACAGAGGGCAAGCCTCAAACACCACTTTCTATTTGATCCCTCAGCATATTGCTATGCTGCCTCAACTGAAGAGCCACTGTGTGTTATATTGCTATGTTACCTCAGCTTAAGTAAGGAGTTACTGTTCCCATTGGGTGAGTCAATGGAGGAGTGATTTAAATCATTCAGGGAGTTGGCCTGCCCCCACTATCCAGCCCGCCCACCACTATCCAAGTGACTGAAAAAACAAAATGGCTGCCACTCGCTCCTACACCACAGACTCATACACAAGCCACACACACACACACACACACACACACACACACAAGCCACACACACGCACACAAGCCACATACACACACAAAAGCCACACACACACAGAGTCCCCAGGGGTCCCTCCACCAACCTGAGGCACACAATGAGCTGATCCAACAAAGAGAGGGCGGGATCGGCTCCAGTGTACCTTCATTTCTGGTATCCACAATACAACAATGCTTTCGGCTCCTGGTGCACAGTGTGCTTCTGCAGCAGGAAGCCCAGCTGCTTCATGTAGGTCAGAGGCAGGCAGGCTCAGTAGCAAATCCTTCATGTTCCCCCTTCATGAAGCACAACCGCCACCCCACAACAGCCCGGTCATACGGCCCTTCAAGGAGCTCTCTACAAGCAGCAGCTGGATGCGGCTATTACCCATAGCTGAGGGACTGGAGACAGAATATGCTGGGGCCACTCTGTAGTACACACTCTTACACGCAAGCTTCTTCACCGCCGCTCTCTGCCCACTGTCACACACCTGCATTGTGTAAGTACCCTGGCACAAAAAATATACATTCCGCACTATAGCTG
Organism: Rhinophrynus dorsalis; assembly: GCA_037306005.1. Classification (NCBI taxonomy): domain Eukaryota; kingdom Metazoa; phylum Chordata; class Amphibia; order Anura; family Rhinophrynidae; genus Rhinophrynus; species Rhinophrynus dorsalis. Next base: position 123,428,999 of record CM074721.1, read on the forward strand.
CTCCAACAACACACACCATCCCTGCTGCAACCACACACACCGTCCCTCCTCAGTTCCCGCTCTTGGTGCCCGGGCTGCGTCCCTAGTAATGCTGTTGGCTGAGGCCTGGGGCAGGAGGTGTCTTCCTGGCCAGGGAGCCGGGCCGGCGGTTGTCTGGCAGCCTCTGAGTGTGCATGTACAGAGTCCACTTCAGGGACTGTGGACTCCATAACTCTCGCTACATACTGGGACAGCTGGTTAACCCTTTCAGTGCCAGAGGATTAAGCAACACAATGAGCAATGCCTTGCCTACCCCTCTGGCACTTACAGGACCGTAATAATATTTGTATGTGTGTGTATGTGTGTGTACGCATGTATGTACGTGTGTATGTATGATCAATGTCTGTACATGTCACTATATCTGTGTGTGTCTATGTATGTGTGCAATATGATTCTTTCTGCTTCACACAGTACACAAAAAACATCATCAGTCAATGCAGCTAAATGCAATGTACAATACGAATAAACACAAAAAATTCTTACAAAATACCTTCAACATGCCACCTACAACATTTCAAACAAAAAATGCTACATAACACATACCCTACTACAATGACGGGCAACGCCGTCACATATTGCTAGTACAAATATATTAGATTTAAAGTAGAAGTAAAGTTATATTTTAGAAAAAATCATATTGTAGTACGTTCCTGCTATATAAACCAAGGGTATTCAACTCAGCTGGGATATGCTCTGTTCCAAAAATATTACAATTCAAATTGTTGATTTATATAAAACTGATACAATGCCACCTGGTGTTCAGACAGTTCACCTGGGGCAGATGCACAGAGGGGTGATAATGCTGTGATAAAGTGAAGATAACTTCTCCACTGTGATAAACTGTATCTGTATAGAGCCTATACAATTGTATAGAGCCTATACAATAAGATACCTAAAGTCTGAGAGATTTTAGTGCATAGGCTACTTAGAATAACATAGGAATTGGAGAAGTTTGATAAAGTGAAACAAATGTAGCTTAATAATGAGGTTTGCAGGGAAATGAGAAATAATACAAAGAATGTAATACAAACTGCAAACAATTAAGCTAGCTGCAATTTAAAATGAGAGGAATTTTGCAAATGAGAGCAAGAAAACCCCTAAACAATTCTACAAGTATATTAATAACAAAAATGTTAAGGTTGATATTGGTCCTCTTAAGGCTGAGACAGTTGAATTTATTAGTGAGGATAAGGCTATGGCTGACACCCTAAATGCATTCTTTGCTTCAGTATATACAAAGGAAGGAACAATGACAAGCTATGGGCAAATAGACAAAACCTCAAAGTTTCCTCCATCATGTACATGGCTTACTGAGGACAAGGTCCAGAAGAGACTGGAAAAGGTTGTGGTGAATAAAGCACCTGGATCTGATGGTATACACCCAATGGTACTTAAGGAACTTAGTTCAGTAATAGAAAGACCATTATACTTAATAATTATTGATTCACTTTCATCAGGCATAGTACCCTGGGATTGGAGGAAAGCTCATATAATTCTATTGTTCAAAAAAGTGGCAAGATCCAAACCGGGAAATTATAGACATGTGAGCTTGATTTCCATAGTGGGCAAGATACTAGAAGGGTTACTAACTGACAGCATTCAGAACTATGTGAAGAAAAACAATATTATTAGTAGGAGACAGCATGGTTTTATGAAGAATAGATCATATCAGACTAATGTACTTGCATTTTATGAAAGAGTAAGTAATAATTTGGACAAGGGAATTGCTGTTGTTGTTGGACTTTTCAAAAGCCTTTGATACAGTGCCTAAAATAAAAGGCTTCGGTTTGGCCAGTGTTATCTGTACATGGATTGAGAACTGATTAAATGATAGATGGCAGAGTTGTTGTAAATGGAACCTTTTCAAATTGGTCTAAAGTTATAAGTGGGGTGCCACAGCATTCAGTCCTGGGCCCAATGCTTTTAATTTGTTTATTAATGATCTAACAGTGGGAATTGAAAGTAAGGTCTCAGTCACTGCTGATGACACTAAGCTATGTAAGGAAATATATACAGAGCTGGATGTTTTTTCTCCGCAGAAGAATTTAGAAAAACTGAGTGAATAGGCAGAAAAGTGGCAGATGACATTTAATGTGGATAAATGTAACGTTTTGCAATGCATTGCGTACCCCTCTGGCACTCAAAGTTTTAAAGTTTCCAACAGCTAGAGGGCCAACAATTGACTACCACAATATATGAAGCAAGATTGTAGTGGCAGTTTTAGTCCAGTGGTATAAATGCAAAATAAAAGAGTCTTGCAGTAATTAGTAAGGCTTTTTATTGAACTAACATCCAATTATATTAGATGAGCAAGTCATAAATCCTAGTCTGGAACCACTGATGTGTAGAAAAGTCGAGAGAGGAGCGAAGCAATGGATCTATTTCTATCAAGCTGTGATACAAGAAAAACAATGATCCCAAAAGGACTAAAAAATCTCTTGCAACACCACATAATTCATTCAGAAGCTGCTGCAGATGTAAAGAAACAGAGCAGTGAGAAACTAAACAGGTGGCCTTTTAAAGGGATAGTAATGTCAGAAAATAAGTATTAACTATATTCTTGATACAATTAAAAGAGAGTACTTGCACTTATTAGTATCTCTCAAACCGTTATGGTTTGAGCGATATAGGAAAATAAAGTTCTCCGAACCCTCCCCTTTCTGCATGACGAGCTGTAAAGCTGCCAGAAGCAAATTCTGGTTCCTGGATCAGATGATGGCTCTTCAGCAGTGCCGACATAGCAATACCTAAAAATAAATACTTCATCGGAATGGTCTACAACGTGTGCCTGGTTTGAAAGCACACGTTGTAGACCATTCCGATGAAGTATTTATCTTTAGATATCGTATTATCGGAGCTGCTGAAGAGCCGCATCTTGTCAAGTGACCAGAACCTGCTTCTGACAGCTTTACAGCTCATCAAGCAGAAAGGGGAGGGATCAGAGAACTTTATTTTCCTATATCTCTCAAACCATAAAGGTTTGAGAGATACAAATAAGTGCAAGTACTCTTTTAATAGTATCTACCATATAGTTAATACTTTTTTCTGACATTACTATCCCTTTAACTCTGAATACCAGGGAGGTACCCAATGCACTGCAATGCAATGCATTGGATATGTCTCTGGCAGTCAGTGGGTTAAAGGAACAAGGATGGTTAGCTGGAATTATGAGCCCTTTTGAGCAAGTGCAATTCTGGAGCAAACCAACTGCACCATAGAGGGACAAAGGAAAATTCCTGTTGATTTAAATGGGTCTTTTAAAGGAGCAGTAAACTTTTTTTTATGAAAAAATATATATTGTAGGGATTTTCCTACTGAGTAAAATAAGGGCACTCCCACTGCTGAGAGATTTATATTTCCAGAGTTATTACAGTTTAAACCCATGTTTTTTTACATTAGCAGTGCCCTCTAGTGGTCACATTCTAATTAGATTTCCTGTTAGATTCTAATGGAAAGGAAAGTCAGAAAAGTCAGAGACATAACAGTTCTCCATAGAATGTGATAGAAACTGCCTGTCACTTCCTGTCAGTTAGAACTATCAGGAAGTAAACACAGTAAATTCACTTCCTGATTATTTAAACTGCTATAATTTTTGAATAAAACATCTGACAGCAGTGGGAGTGACCTTGTTTTAATCAGCAGGAAATGTTCTGTAAAATGTGTGTTTTCATAAAAAAAAGTTTACTGCTCCTTTAACCCCTTGAATACTACAGAGATCACCAACACATTTATTTGTAATGCATTGGAGTCCACTGAAGGATTCAAGAAGTTAAAAGCCCATTTAACCTTTTGAGTGCCAGAGGGGCTACACAATGCATTGCGTCCATTTTCAAGCTTATAATTTACCTGTGCAGGAACCCAACAGGTCATATGAGAATTTGATGTTTGAGGAGTTGGTAAAAGGAATTGGGAGATGGGAATTATAAATGATATGTCCATCCTGATAGTCTATTATACCCTTTTGGTCCCACCCCCCTCTATTTTTTCATGTCCTATTGTGTGTTACAGGCTTTTGTTTTCTTAGATGGAAGCCCTTTGCAAGTTTGGATAAAACGGGATTCATACACGTTTTGAGTCAGGAAGAAGGCATCCTTTTGGGTTATTAACCACTAACTTTCCTTTGCGGTGTCTGAGACTTAAGTCTCTTGGTGCATTGAGTGGGGTATAAGATGGGGTCATCTGTCTGAGAACATTCAGATCTCATATTTTAACTGGAAAGGCCGTGATATTATAGAAGTTGATTTGGGCAAGAAAGAGTTTGTCTCTAGTTTGGAATCTGGGTGGAAAATGAAGAGGGATTTTTCTTAATTGGTCACCTTGTTTTAGGATCTCCAGCTGGTTTGATCTGTGATTTTCCTCAGACATTCCTGTTATGCCATTGGTGTGTCTTTAAGTAAGACAGAGTTTTTGAAGCACCAGATCACTTGCTCTTTCAGGATGATGGGTTTCACCTACAGTAAGTGGCATTTTGTTGGACAATTTCAATTTAGAACTGATAGGGACTATTGAAAGGGCCAAAGGAACAGACCAAACAGCTTAAGGCCTGGCCTATGGAGAGTAAGTCTTTGCTATAATGCGAGAGTTATTACATAGTTAGATATTATATGGTTAAACTCAAGTCTTACAGGCCAGCAGCCTAAAGAGGATTGCCCCAATCTTCGGCCAGAGAAAGTATTTGTGCTTCTTTATGGCTACCTGGTGGGGTATTAAGGTATATGACCAGTTAAATGTTTAAAGGGATAGTATTACTTCAAAATTACTATCCCTCATATTGTAACCCTTAATAAACTGAGTTAAATGACACCAGCGGCATCTTTCATGACACCAGCGGCATCTTTATGGTTTAAGAGATAGCCGCTTTCAAAGTTTCCTTTCCCCTGCTGTCAGCGTTCTGCTGCCAGCAGGGGAATCCGGTCCTGGGACAGGCGGAGGCTCTTAAACAGAGCCGATATCTCGTTATGTAAGGAAAAATGATTCATTGAAACAGTCTTCTACTTGTGCTTGGTTACCAAGCACACGTAGAAGACTGTTTCAATGAATCATTTTTCCTTCCATAACGAGATATCGGCTCTGCTGAAAAGCCTCTGCTTGATTCAGAGACCGGATTCTCCTGCTGGCAGCAGAACGCTGACAGCAGGGGAGTGGAAACTTTGAAAGCGGTTATCTCTTAAACCATAAAAGTTTGAGAGATGCCGCTGGTGTCATTTAACTCAGTTTTTTAAGGGCTACAATATGAGGGATAGTAATTTTGAAGTAATAATATCCCTTTAAGACCAGACCTAGACAGTTTTGAAAGTTTTTATTCTAAAATAATACATGGCCAAATGACTTCTTTTTATATATTTATAATTCAACCTTGACCATTTTGTTATTTGGCAGTGTATCACACCCTTTCCATGGCACTAAACACAAAGATTACTACTGCTGTAATAACAGATTTTTAGCCATCTGCACAGAATAAAAGCGGATCAATTTTGGGGCAAAACAGCCACACCATAGGGCAGTTATTCCCAGCTCTAATCCTCGAGGCAAATTAACAGGTCAAGTTTCATGGTAGTTCTGTCACAGTGATTGATTACCCACCTATGATCTGGCAGTGGAAAACCTGACCTGTTGATGTGCCATGAAGATTAACTTTGGGAACGCTAGAGAACTCTCCAACACACTGATCTGCAATGTGTTGGAGACCTTTCTGTCATTCATACGGCTAAAAGCTCCCTTTGCCCAAGAATTGCTCCACATTTTCTTTTGCAACACTAGTTACAAGGGGGAAATTGCTTTATTTTTATCTGCAAATGGGAAGCAGATAAAAGAAAGCATTGTTTCTTGCAGGGATGGAAAATTGGCAAGTAGGCAGCTTCCTAACTGGATTTAATAGTTTTGAGGTAATTTGTTACATGCAGAGATTCTTGACACCGAAAATTCCTGGACTGGCTCCCAGCTTCAGAACACAGGGATCAAAATGGCCTGCGTCTCACAAAAAGATAATGCAATCTCTGTCAGAGCCCTGGAAATCAATCCCATGCATTTAGCTTCTCGTCCTCTTCTGCCCTCACTTATTTCCCATCAATCAATACTATGGCTGAAATAACAGTGTAATTGCAGAGCATCTGACTTAATTGTAAGCACAGAGAACCCTTTAATTTTTTCTTTGTGGATAATTCTACCAATAAAGAGGTTGTGGCTCACTTTAAAGGAGATTTAACAACTCTTAACAATAACCCTCACTTAGCTTACTATGGCTACCCCCACAAATGTTGTTCTTGTGCCGTCATTCAAGAGATAACCTCTTCACTCAGGCATGATGTCCATGTAGGTGACATGACAGTTACTAGAAGGACCACAGGAACGCAAACTCTGCTCACTGCACATTGCGATCTTAACCCTTTAAGGACCAGAGGGTCTTTTCCCTCTGGTACTTAAAGGGTTAAATAGGCTCATACATGCCGCCTGCTTCAGTTTGGATTAAAAAAAATTGCCAGCAACTGTCATGTCTGCCTCAATAGACATGATATCCAGGACTGACTGAAGAGGTTATGTAATTAACAAAAGCACAAGTGCAAAATTCATAAAGGCCATTAGGATGTGCTGGGTATGGTAAGATAAGTGGAGGCAGTTAGTTCTCTTTATGAAAAAGTCTGCATAACCATATTCCGGTTCCCTTTAAAAACCAGGCTTTAAGCTGTTTTTATTCTATTTCCTCACATAAAGTTTGAGGAATTCTATGCAGCTTTCTCCTTTAGAAATGAAAACTATCAATTTATATTTCTTTCTTTAGCAAGTTAAGTAGAAGTTGATGGTGGAGGAAAGTGTCTTGCCAAGCTATTACGAGCTTTAACAGGTCTTAATGGTCTCTAGGGGCTCGGCTGATCTCAATTGACCTTGGTCTACAGCTCTACAGAATCAAAAGGCCCTGCAGGATGTCTCAAAGCTACAATAAACTGAAAACTAGTCTGTATCATTTGTCTCAGTAATTTAAAGACCCTCATTGCTTTGTGAGCGGATTCTATTTAGTATTACTGATAAACAATAGTGCCATAATATACAGGAAATATTAGCACAAGTAACAACTATGAGAGCAATAGGCTCAGATAATGCCTCCGTTTAACTCCTTGGATGCTAGTGATATCTATAATGCACTGATTTATGTTGCATTGCAGTTCATTGGAAATGTTTCAAACATCCAAGGAGTTAAGAACAATCCTACTGGACATATGCAATCCTGGGCAAAGCAAGAACACCACAGGAGGAGAAATACATTCCCAAAACCCCTACTGATTTAATGGGAGCTTTTAAACCCTTGAATTCAAGGCAGGTCTCCAACACATTGCTACCCAATTTAAATCAATGGGAATTTTTATTTCTCCCCATAGTGCATCTGGTTTGCCACAGAACTGTTCCTCATTTCTTTTGTGCATAACGCTCACTGTATTTTAAAGGAACAGTTAAAGGCAAAGAATGGGCTCAGCAAGAAATCCTTTTAAAGCAATGGTGATGCCCTCCATCAATGGGAATAGAGTATCCACAGTATATAACTCTCATGGTCTCACTTGGTTCCATCTACAGAGCATATATTTCTGAAGCTCAGGGTGACATCAACACTCATGTGAGTGCTCATGGGAGTTTTCGTTCCATAGAAACCCAACTATGGCAGACTTACTGACACATGGCCTCTATAGAGAGTTTGGTAGTCTTCCTTTCAATAATGAGTGTGGTACTGACATCAACCAGACCTACAGATAACCATGATCTATCAGGGTAACCATGTGAGACTGGTTGAGTTATTACATTGGGAACTCTGTTCCCATAGCTCTGAGGGCACTGCTAGTGGTTTAGAATGGTATTTAATTAACCCGTTACTGTCCCTGAAAACTTAACTCATAACACTGTCATAGATTAAACTCATGACAATGTTTTTATTATTATTATTATTATTATTAAATTGATGACAACATATGTCAAGTTTTACTCTAATCCAGTGGTTTACAACTGTGTCCTCACCCCATCCACTCCCAAACAGGGCAGGATTTCAAGAAGTCCTCACATGTGCACAGATAGTTCTATCATTAGCACAGGAGGATATATGAGAATGACTCAGACATCTGTGATCAGAAGAGTGGATCCTGAAAATCTGCACTGTTTGGGGGGAGGGGTCATCTGCCCAGATTTTGGAAACACTGTTCTAATCCATAACAAAATATAGTGTTATGTTAAAAGTGCCAGTGATGAAAGATAAACTTGGACACCATAGCTTTAGTAATGGTACTATTTACTGGTTGCAATGTTTCTCAACATAGTCCCCTTGGTGCACCAAAAGGTCAGATTTTCAGGATAACCCTGCTTAATTACAGCTGAGTAATTAGTAATGTGACCAGATTACCATCTTAATGTGGGAAATTTAATGAAAAATACACACAGCAAAACTGCACTGGTTCCTGGAAAGCCCTGCAGAATGAAAATGTAACTAGTGTCCAAGTTTAATATGGTGTTCTGATCATGGATCATGTTCTTGCGGATACTGTAACTGCTTTAAAAAAGTAATAGATACCTAACTAGCACAGAACAATATTGAGAATTATGACAGTTGGCTTTAAAGCAGATAGGATTTTGACATAGAGAAATATCCGACTGCCATTTAGAGTCAGGAAGTATTTTTTTTTTTGCCCACATGGGGCTTAATTGGAAATGGCTTCAATGTTTTTTGTTTTTTTTTGCTTTCCTCTGGATCGACAGAGTTGATATGACATGAGCTTGATGGATGAATGCCAATTTTCAGCCTCACCAACTATATTACTTTTACATTAGAAATCAGTTGTTTTTTTGATTAAGCTGTCTATGCTTAATTCAGGATATCATGAAACCCTGATCGGTTAGTAGGTTCTGAGGATTAGAGCAAGGGATCTTTAACCTACTAAACTGCTATAATGTTGTTGTCTGTATGCAAAAGATCTAATCTAGTGTTGAGCGAGCGTGCTCGGCCGATGCTCGGATCGGCTCGAGCATCGCTCTGCTCGGCACATGGCGGTACTCGTCGAGTACCGCCATGTGCTCGCCCGCCATGTTCGGGTGGCAGGGATCTGTGCCGGAAGAGGCACAGATCTGAAGACGCTCCGCTGGACCACCAGGGACTGGAGGTACGGGGGCATTGCGGAGATGAAGGGGGACATTGTGGAAGAGGGGCATAGCGGAGATGAAGGGGGACATTGTGGAAGAGGGGCATAGAGGAGATGAAGGGGGACATTGTGGAAGAGGGGCATAGCGGAGATGAAGGGGGACATTGTGGAAGAGGGGCATAGAGGAGATGAAGGGGGACATTGTGGAAGAGGGGCATAGCGGAGATGAAGGGGGCATAGCGGAGATGAAGGGGGACATTGCGGAGCTGAAGGGGGCATTCGGAGATGAAGGGGGCATAGCGGAGATGAAGGGGGGCATTGACCAGGCACCCTCCCCTCATCAGAGCAGGGGGTGCCTGGTATAATGCTCGTGTCGCCCCATTGGATTCAATGGGGCTCGGGTGCTCGGCCGAGCACTCGAGCCTCAGGGGGTGCTCGGTCAGAGCACCTGAGCACCCGAGCATCGGGATGCTCGCTCAACACTAACCTAATCCTCTTAAACATTTTGGTTGGAGTAAAAAACATCATTAGTACCATGACACTCCTACTCCTATTATAGAATATCACTGTTTATAGTAAACATGAACTCTGCCTTTGTGCATTTGTTTAATTTTTAACTAAGTGACTCTACATACAGATTACCAACAAGCAGTTTAGTCGGTGTTTACACAAATGACACATTATGGTTATGTAAACAAGGGTACATCATGATGAGAGCCTACTTAAGTATAACTTTAGGACTGTTTCACACAAGCAACTTTATAGGTTGACTTTTTGTGGCTGAGCTGTTTTATGGCATCTTAAAATGTTGTTGTGTTTTTAGTGCTACAGTACTGAAAGATTTTCTCAGGGTCCCAGTCAGTGCAATCACAGTGAAAACACAGCTATGCTGTACCTCTAACAGTTGTGAGATTTTAATGTGATTTCAATGGGATTCCATGGAAATGAATGCTACAAATATGTAGCTGCATTATAGCACTGTTTGAGGAAAATTACAGCATGCTGCATCTCTCTATGACAATTGGAGTGTATGTTGCCTGTGCGACATGCCTTCATAGGACATAATTCACATGCTGTCCATGAGAAAGGGGCAAAGAGAGAGATCAACTGCATTTCACATTAGTCACTAATGTTATAAAGCTGTTTTCCATTCTAACTAATTCCATTTTATTTCCATTTTAGTAGGGTAAATACATAGGCCATATTTTCAAAAGAAAAGTGTAGGAATTCTGGAGCAAACTATTTGTGCTATAGCGGAAAAATAAAAATGACAAAAACTATAGTTCATTTAAATGGGAATTTTAACCCTTGAACCCTAGAGTAGTCTCCAATGCATTGCTTCACAATACGATGAAGATGTCTCTAGCAATCAAGGGGTTAAAATCCCCATTTAAATAAATGGGGAATTTGTAGTTCTCACCTACAGTGCAAATGTTTTGCCCCAGAACACCTCCATTCTTCTTTTGACTATACTATCCTAAGACTTTGTGTTAAAAATTAAATTGATTTTGCTTTGTTTCTAAAGCTAAACTTTTTGCATTTGTTAACCTTTTGAGTGCCAGAGGGGTACCTCAAAGGGTTATGAGTAAACAGAATGTCATGTGAATGTTGCAACTCATCTGTTAATTGAACAATAAATTATATTAATATTAATAAAAATACTATACCAGGTTTACTTTTAAATTATGAATGACACCATTAGTTTAAAGCAGAACTATCATCATCATAATATTGCTCCACAATCCATTACTAATATAGCGATAGGCAAAGGCATACTTCTATTATGCTGAATAAGACCGCTTTATTGAACTAAACCAGCTTCTTCTGCAGCCACTGGCAGACAACAGTGCAGACATCTTGGAGGAAAGTTACCTCTGAGTCTGCTCTGTCTGTCCTTTGCACTGCCCGGATTGGTGGTGATGTTCCTTGGTTACCTTAGACCTTTGAGTGCCAGAGGGGTACAGAATGCATTGCATTGCAATGCATTCCATACCCCTCTGGCACTCAAAGGGTTAAGGTAACAGAAGTTGCTATTCTTCAATAACACTGACTAATCCTATATAATAACAGTACACACTGCTGCGTGTGCTGCAGTCATGCGCAGTAGAGACTGCCCGCGCCGCAGCTGATGCAGAGCTGGGCACTCTGAAGGAGCGTCCAGCTCTGTATCAGCCGTGGTTCAGGCAATCTCTACTGCGCGTGACTGCCCCGCGACCGGGTGGCAGTGGCACTGTGGCCCGTGTAAGGGGCTGTTCAACTAGTTCAATATAATAGAAGTATGCTTTTGCCTATCGCTATATTAGTAATGGATCGCAAGGGGGCAATGTTATGATGTTGATAGTTCCGCTTTAACTATAAACTGTTTAGTGATAGGAGGCCATCTACTATAACATTCTACACAATGCATATTTGGCAAAATACCATCTTACTTTACCACTTTCTGAATCTTTGTGAAACTGCACTAGGTAATTTTGTAAAATTATAGCTTAAAGGGATAGTAATGTTTCACAAAAACAGCAGCTCCAATTAATCTTCATAGTATTTGAGCCATAGAGAGTGTTATTTCAATACTGTTAGAGTTGTAGTTCAAGAGTAATTGAATGATAAAGTACCCCCTCCCTCCCCTTTTACCTAGTGTAAGCCACCTCCCCTCAGATGCGGGATCTGGTCCACAGACCAGACAGCTCACAGCAACAAACAATCTTCTTACTGTGAGAACAATGAAAACCCTGCCCCCCTTGACAGGTTTTTCCCTTCAGCTAATTGAACACTGCCCTTCTCTGCAAGCCATCTGGACATCACCTTGCTGTTCTGAGGTGAGCAGTGTTACATCAGTAAAAGGGGTGGGAGGGGGATATTTTTATCATTCAGTTACTCTTGAACTACACCTCTGACAGTATTGAAATAACGCTCTCCATAGTCCAAATACTATGAAGATTAATTGGAGCTGTTTTTATTGTGAAACATTACTATACCTTTAACCCTTTGGATGCTATTAAGGTCCCCAACTTATTGGCAATTCTTTGAAGACATTCAATACATAAGATTTGTTTGTAGAAATATTAAAGAGCAACTCTCAAGTAATAGCTACCATCTTTTCTTCCGGGAACCAACCATAGAAAACCGGGATGTATTGTAACATATGGCAGATTTAGCCCAACCCCCATGCCAACTGAACTGGGTCAGTTTCATAGCACCCTCCCCTCCCAAAAAAAAATAAAAAAAAACTATCTGACAGGAGCCATTTTATGGCTGCACAGCCCATCCCTGGGCTTTTAAATAAGTACCCCCCATGGGAACAGACTAAGTAAAATGTTATATTGTCCTTTAAGGCACTCTTTCTATATCACACTGTAGCAGGAGGCAAATATTAATATTGCATATCCTTAATAATAAATAGAAAATAAGATTAAATCACAATATAAAAATAAAAACGATCACAAAAAAGATTTTTATTTTCAAACAAATTCCATGGTTATTGTGGAATTCTTGTTTTAGCTACATCTGATTGTCTAAAACAGTATTAATCCTTTTATTACGTACCTGCTGTTGAAAGGATTTTCTCCAGGAATTATGTGTGTGCTGTCCTTCCCCACCAAAAGTTTGATTCTGTCATAAAAAGATTTTACTGCTGGAGAGCCTGACTGGCTTTGCTGGATGATATCAAGAGGATCACGTGACCCACGGCAAAGTAGACTTGACTGACAAGTTGACTGGAGACAACAGTCAGGGTCCAGGCAATCAACAAGACCATCTGTGTGCAGAAAGAAAAGTGACTGAAGAACAACAGATAAACTTTTGCCTCTTACATGTTGAGAAAAAATAATGGCTACATTCTACCGAATAAATGGAATTTAACTTAAAAACATATAGGATTTTGTTGCCAGCAGTCGTGCTAATCTCCCTTAGAAGTAATGGGGCAACTGAACTACACAGTGCACTAATAATGCAACAGAATGACCAAAGTTCTCAGTCTTTTGGGAACCTAGCAACTGCCTTGGTGATTGAATATATAATTGAACATATATTTAAAATGATGTTAGTTTTTGCACTGATATTATCTCCTAACCTCATACATACCTCAGAAGTGTCCCTCTTTGAGACCCAAATCCCTCTGTCCCTCTTTCCCACCCTGGTGTCCCTGTGTTTAGGAGATCAGACTGTGTGGTGTATATAAGTGCATCACATTGCTCCACAGCCATGAAACTCACATTAATGATTGATTAAATGCCATTTTATATGTTTATAAATTAGTCTGAATAAATAAAATACTTTGGTGTTGCTCTAGATCATTTATTAAGTTACACGAATAGGTGTCAGTAGGTCATGAAATCACCTATAAATTCTTGGTAATGACCCGCCCATCATCCACACCACCAGTAACACCCCCTAAAACAAAAAAGTGTCCCTCTTTGGTCATTTGAACTGCTGGGAGGTAAGTACTCACATTTGTATGCTTCTTACTTAGCATAACTTAAGTCTCCATATTATGTTTTGGACATCTTCTGCTTGTGATGTTATGATAGCTGTATGGGTATTTTTCTTAAGAAAGTTATTTAGGAATACATCTTTCTAAATTGTAGCTGATTCAGGGATTGGCTCATGCATCAGGTATTAGCACTAAATTGTATGTGGGGTGGGGTCTGCATGATGTAACTCATTGATATTTACAACTACTTAAAAATCGGGCACTTGTGTTCAACAGTGTTGCTTATTCCCAGTGTATTTATTATTATCAGATTTTTCTCAGTGGTAATCTGTGTATATATTCTGCATACCCATTTTGTATTTTATAGACTAAAATAAATAGTTAATATTTATTCATTATGGGTGTCAGTTACACAGTTAATGGATAACGTTACCTAACCTTAAAGGGATAGAAACGTTTTCAAATAAAAGCAGCTCCAATTAATCTTCATAGTATTTACTACTGTCAGAGTTGTAGTTCAAGAGTAATTGAATGATAAAGTATCCCCCTCCCACCCCTTTTACCTAGTGTAAGCCACCACCCCTCAGATGTGGAATCTGGTCTTAAGACCAGACAACTCACAGCAACAGACAATCTTCTTACCATGACAGCAATGAAAACCCTGCCCCCCTTGACAGGTTTTCCAGGTTTTTCCCTTATGCTAATTGAAGATTGTTCCTCTCAGCAAGCTATCTGGACAGCACCTTGCTGCTCTGAGGTGAGCAGTGTTATATCAATAAAAGGGGCGGGAGGGGGATACTTTTATATTTAATTACTCGAACTACAACTCCGACAGTATTGAAATAACACTCTCCATGGCCAAAATACTATGAAAATTAATTGGAGATGCTTTTATTTTGAAAGATTTTTATCCCTTTAAGGTTAAAAAAGTAATTCTTAATGCATTAAGAAAAAGTAAAATAAAAATCTCATCTGCATATTTCTCTATATAAAGCTAAAGATTATAATATTCAAACTAGTGGAATCAAATAGGAGGGTAATGGTTGATAATAAACTGGATTAGTCAGGAAGTAAGAAAATTTTGTTTTATTATCCTCAATGGCACTAATTTATAAGGCCGTGACTCTTTTAAGACTTTTTTTTTTTACAAATCATCTTCACTGGAAACATCATGGTTAGGGAAATATTTACTTAACTATATTATGTTCCTAGAAACCTAAGATGCGTATATATGTATAAATATTTGCTCCTAGAATTGAACTATCCTGTTTCCAAATGCAGCTTTCACACATCCTAATGGTTAAACTCAAACCTAAAAGGTGTGATTATCTTCTTTTTGAAAATATATATGCCCCATTACATTACGCAGGTCTATTAATATGTGTGAACCTATTATTTTTGTAATGACCTCATCACAAGGCATGATAATGGGCTTCTAGAGGTGAGCACTTTTTGAAGACACACTGAACTTTAAATTGGCACACCAATCTCCCAGTGGCCTGTCAGTCAGGAGAATCACATCTTTGTGCCAGCGAAACCCCTGGATATAGTCTGACATTGCAATCTCCAGTAAATTACCCTGTCACTGCCAATCTTACAGTTATCTTGCAAACAATCAAGAAGGCAATCAAACTCTTCAGAATTGCCAGTTCAGGACCTGGGAGGTTAGAATGTCTCCATTCAACACCAGTAAAAAAAGAAGCATATCATTCTTTTGACACTGAATGAGAGATTCATATATTTTCTTTCTAATTCTCACCCACACAAAAGCCATCATCATATGGCATCATAATATACCTTTCAGGACCATTGTGACTGCTTTTCATATTGTGTCAAAGCTTTTTCTGTGACATTAGAAACAGCTAGTTGCTCAGAATATAAGGGTGTACTGAGCAACTGGCATATTTCCTTTATAATAAAGTAGCTGGGCTAGCTACTTGATACAAGTGATGTCCTTGAGGATTAAATAGATAAGTAACATGGGAGAAAAAATGTGCTGAAGTTTCTAAGAACAGCATAAAATACTCTAACATACTGAAACAGCATTATAAAGCAGTGAAAACAAGGATACCAAATACAGAAGAACTAGCTAACACTGATGATACAACTGACAGTCATGGATTCCTCCCAGGTGCTCTTTCTAGATACAAAGCCCTACATTTACTTATCAATCAAAGACTCAGTACAAATGTCTTATGACCTATGGTTTTATATGTAACTATTAAATGGGAATATTTATTTTGGCGATACATTGGTAAATATTTTCCTACAATAGTACAGGATCCTGATCTTTTTTATAGTGGATTTTTTCAGCTCACATAAGTTTGATGTTGCACATGACTGTGATTATTTACTGAATATGTTCCATATGAAATATATTACTATGAATCCTGTGAACAGTGTACTAAGAGTTCAGAAAATTAAAGCATTTGGGTTTGTTACGATATTGCAAAATGGTACAATTGGGGTTATTCACTAAAGTGTGATAAAGAGGTGATAACATGGAGAAATCTTCTCCAGTGATATCACTTCTACACTTCCTAGGTTATTCTACTGAGCCTATGTACTAAGATATCCAAAGCTGGAGAAATATTAGTGCATTGAATCCATAGGACATAGGAACTGGAGAAGTGATATCACTGGAGTCATTATCTCTACGTTATCACAATGTTATCACAACTCCCTAATTAAGTAATAACATGTATTTACCTTACACGTAAAGATTTGTATTCAATAAGCTAACCAACTGCTTCACATTATATAAATTAGCATTTCTTAAAGGAGAAGTAAACTTTTTTTTTTTAAGAAAATCTATCCTATATTATAATTCACTAGGGATGTTTGTCAGAAGCCTTCATGCGCAGTAGAGAAGGCTGCACGTGCTGCAGTCATACAAAGTACAGACTGCCCGCGTCACGACTGATACTGAGCGGGACGCTCCGAATGCAGGCTCCTTCCTGGGACCAAGGAAGATGTGCAGAGAGGACTATGGTCTGAATTTGGAGCTCCCCACTCCGTATCAGCTGCAGCGCGTTCGGGCAGTCAGTACTGTGCATGACTGCAGCGCCGCCAGTGTTGGCCTGTGTACACGGGCTTTAAAACTAGTATGTTATAAAGCTTTTCCTGCTGAGCAAAACAAGGTTACTCCCGCTGCTGTCAGTTGTTATAGTCAAATGATACAACAGTTCAAATAATCAGGAAGTTAATTTACTGCACATTTACTATCTGGAAGTTCTGACAGGAAGTGACTCAGCAGTTTCTATCACATTCTATGGTAGGGTGACCACACCTCAGCTTTAACCGGGGACATATATGAAAAATGCATATTGCGGGGCTGCTTTGATTTCCGTGCTGTCCTGAAATATGCTTATTTCCCATGTGTCCCCGGTTAGATGAGATCTGGTCAGCTTATTCTATGCAGGACTGTAAATCACTGACTTTCCTCTCCATTAGAATGTAACAGAATTAGTAATTAGAATTTGACCACAAGAAGGTACTACTAATGTAAAAAACACTGGTTTAAAAGGTAATAGCGCTGGAAATATGCATCTCTCAGCAGTGGGAGTACCCATATTTTACTCAACAGGAAATGTCCTGCAATATGCAGTTTTTTTATAAAAAAAATTTACTGCTCCTTTAAATTCCATTGATTTAAATAGTGCTTTTAACCTCTTGATTTCTAGAGAAATCTACAACGTACTGCTTCACAATGCATTGAAAACCTCTATCATTCAAGAGGTTGAAAGCACCCTTTCAACCGTTCAGTCCAGAGCAGTATCCAACGCATTGCATCTCTCTGGCACTTGATGGGTTAAATCTTTGAGAATCTGCATTTGTGTACTATGGTGCAGCTGGCTGCTCCATAATTGTCCCCTTTCTCCATAGAATATTAGTTTCATTGGTTTACAGACATTTCCCGTATTCCTTGCTCTTCCTGGTTATCAAATCATATTCATTGAATAGAATTGTATATGTGAATTATTTTTAATGACACAGATCAAAAAAGTGGGTTAAGCTGTTGAAATTAAAACTTTTAATATTATTTCCCTTATTTTTGTTGCTATTTTAAGAACACTGCTCTGTAATTTTAGTAAGCCATATGCAATTTAACATATTCTTATGAAGTGCTATTCATCTTTTAAAACAGATGAAATAATTCATGACATTCATCGGTCAAAGGAAAACTGCATACAGAATCTTCGGATAATTATAGCCCTAGCTGCAATACACTAAGATTTTGGTCGGTTACACAATTAAACCAAAATACCAAATCAAGAGAAATTCAGCAAGGGGTAATTTAAAAATGTGCATAACAATCTTCCTATTTCAATACGGATGAGGGAAATAAATAGATTTAACAGGGATAGGAATTGTACTTGGTAAATGTGAATAAATTACATAGTGAGTGGATTCATGCTACAGTAGGAACATCTGTTCCCCTAGGCAAAGTTATCAGTGTACCTTTACATGATGATATTCATCAAATGTCTAGTCCAGGTTACCAAATAGACTCACAAATTACTATAATTCAACACCTGTGATGAAATTGTAGGGTAGATAGAGAAATGCAGCATCATCTAAAGTACGAAGATGGAGACTATACAGATGAAAATCACTTCTATTCCATACAAGCTGTATGTTTTCTCCCTGATCGTGAAAATATTTCTGTTGATTGACTGAATGCATGAATGAATGATTGAGTGAGTGAATGAATGAATTAAATAATGAATGAAATAATGAATGCATTTATAAATTAGTTACTTAGGACAAAAGAAAAATAAATAATGTAAAAAGGAGCAATTCTGGAGAAAACTAACAGTATCATAGGGTACAACTAAACCCCTGTTTACCTCTGTTAACCCCGTGAATGCATGAAAGGTTTCTGATGCATTGCTTTTTAATGTGTTTGCTTACAAGGGGTTATAAGCCCCATTTACAGCATTATAATTGTTTATTTATTCTTAATGGAGAACATAGATTGCTTCTCCTTAACATTCTTGAATATGACCAACCTCCTCTCTATTTCTAAAGCTTGGTTTACAAGGAAGACTTTTGAAGCAAATTTATTGCAAGAAGATGTAGCAACACAATCTTGCTTTTGAAAATTATTACCACTGTAAATGTTATCCACATACATTACCTCATAGAAAACAATATAAATTCTGTGAAATGTGATGTTGCACCAAAGTCACCCATGTGAACTAGGTCTAAGGGAAGTAAGTTCATCTCCCTAATTTTCTATTGTCTCTGATTATAGAAAAGGGCTGCACTGGAAATTTGTAATTGTGGGCTGGATTCCATTAAAACATCAGAAAAAGGCACTTTTTAAAAACTGTTTCTTGACTGTTCCTATTCTTTTATGGCTGGAAAGTATGCTAACTTTTGCATTGAAGTATACAAACAATATCAGATGAAAAAAAAATTCAAAATGATTCCAAAGGGTTGTTTGCTGGAGAAAAATCACAATTTGGTAATACAATTCTTAAACACATATGACAAACCTAAATGTTTCTGGTTTTAACCCTTTAAGGACCATGGGGTTTTGTGCATTTGAGGACCAGGGCCATTTTATTTGCCAAGCTGGCACATGTGAGTGATCACATGTACCGGTTCCCCAAGAAAGAGACTGAAACGGACTGTTCCAGTCTTGGTGCAGTCAGTTTGAGACTCCTGGCAGGATCACAGACATGCTGCGATCATACAACTAATAATGGATAAGAATATTGTGATTCTTACAAAAACACTAATACTTTTCTTGATCATATTATTACATTTTAATAAATTATGTTATGAGAATTGCAATTTTGCATTGAAGTTAATGCCCTATAAGCGCTAGGATTTATCGGTATATTGGGTTTGTATAGAATGCCATGGCTGCAGCTGTATTCGGGTGGGAGCAATCTCATCTAATCCCTTGAGAAAGTAGCTGTGCGTTACAAAATGCGTAGGGAGATTTTTTCTGCTATTGTAGCTGTTTTTAAGCTGAATGAGTTGTTACCGTATATACAGCTGATTTTTTTAAATAAATGTATATGTTTCTATATACATCTACATGTATATACATGTTGCTATTCTCTCCCCTCCATCTTCTTTTTGCTTTCTCCCCCACTTTGGCTGGTGAGAGTGTATAGCCTCGAAAAAGTGGCTGTTGAAGGTAAAGAATAGCCTTTGGGAGAAGCCTCTGAAAAACAAGGAGAAAAGGTAGTTGAGGAGGATAATAAAGAAGGGGAACAGCTGGGAGACGAATGAGAGAGACTGTGACTGGAGGCCAGATCTAGTCAAGGTGAAATTATCCGGACTAGCCTCTCACAAATGTGAGTACTCTGTTGAGGGGATTTCTTTATATCTACTTACTTAAAAGAGTAGGGCTATGTACGTTAGTATTGGGATTAATATTTAGTTAGTGCTTGTTGATCCAAATAGAAATCTGATTACCATTTGGAATCAAGAAGGCATTTTTTCCCCTATTCAAGGCAGAATTTGAAATTGCTGTATTGAGGGGGGGTTTTTTGCCTTCTTTTGGATCAACGATTAAACAGGAATAGGAAAAGGGTTGAACTAGTCTTTTTTCAACCTAAATTACTATGTTACTACTATGTTACTATGTTACTAATATTGACTTGGAATTACGAAGTTCGACATACAACAAAGAGTGGATTGCGCTGTTTCTCCTTTTTTCCATACGTTTTGAGAACCTATCTGATGTCTTGGTTACGAGCTGCATTTCCGTTGGAAGATTTCAAGTACACAAAAAGAACTATATCCTATTTGGGAAGGACTACTTATCTTTTCTCTTTTTGAGTTTTTTCCTTTTTGATTTTATGTTCCCTACTAATTTAAAGATTGATATAATAGAAGTGAGCGCAGGAGCATTTATGTTTGCAATCTCATCTAAGACAGATGTTATAATGCTGTTGAATTGGGAGGTCACATGATTGGAGCATTCCGTGGTGGTGGTAGTGTTGGATAGGACAGATTGGAATGAATTGCTGAATTCTATAAGGTAAATATCATAAAGATTTCTGTACATTTTTGGAGGTCTTTTGGTTAGAGAGTTGTCACGGTTTTTAGGACTCTCAGACCAAATAAGTTAAAATAAAACACACTTTATTAAAGTGAATAAAGTACAAGTACGCCCTCTAGGGGCGGTAGGTAATACACAGGAAAGTAAACTGATATATTTACAAGGGTAATAGCACAAAAGACATAAATGCAAAACAGTATGCACTAGGATGATATTGACCCCCAGGGGGTTAATGTCCATATAACAGTCTGTCTCAGATGTGGAGGTTTGACACGCCCTGGATGTTAAAAGGCTGTGCTGTATAGACAAAGTTCATCAAGTGCTGAGGATAGAGCTGCCTTGCCAAGGTGTTGGATAGTAAGCAGAAAGGGAAACAACTTAGCCCCCACGGGCGTAGTTACAGGAACTGATTTTGTTTGTGCAAGTGCCAATAGCCCCCACGGGCGTAACGGAAACCGGCCGGCGGTGCAAGAGCTAACAGCCTCCAGAAGTGTGATCGAATGCTGTAATAAGAGAGCAAGAGCCACTAGCCCCCTCGGGCGTAGTACCGGATGAACCAACACTGAAGCCTTTCTGCCAACACTCTGTGTCAAATGATATCGTCGGTAGCCAATACCGGAGAGCCTTAAGCGCCCAAACGGCCCAACGATGTGAACACTCTGCAATGGTGGACTAGAGTTGCCGACGGAGAGCGGCCAACTCAGCAGCAGTATCACGGGTAACGAGGCTCGTACAGGAGATAACGAGAGTGAATTCGAGGCAGCACTGCAAGAGTTAAAATGCACGTTTACTCGAGGCTTCAGCGCTACTGCAAGGCTCTGCACAGGGAGGAAGGCCCACAGCATACACACAACTCTGCACAAAGAACGAGGCACAGCACTGAATCGAGGGGAGCACCAGGCAAGGCAGTCACTCTGACGCGGCCAGCAGAGACTGGAAATGTCGCGGCGGCGACAACTGAAACGCAGGTCACTGGAACAAGCTGGAAGTCGATCTTCGGAGCAGGAAGTCAGCCGGGCCGGGTCGGAGCATGTAGGAGGCAGTCATACAAGCCGGGTCATACACGAGCAGGAACGTCAGTCTAGCCGGGTCAGGATCCAAGGGTGGTACGCAGACGAGCCGGGTCATACACAAGCAGGTACACAGGAGAATGGTCAGGACAAGCCGAATCGGTACACAGGAACTCAGAATACTGGAACACAGCAACAGCACTACTGGCTCAGGAACACCACGAAAGGGCATCTGACAGATGTGATAGCCAGGTATAAAAAGGTCATCAGGGAAGGGGTCAAACTCAGATAGCAAATCAGTGCCAGCCACAACTGAGAGTGACAGGAATCACAGGCACTGTGATAGTACCCCCCTCTCAAAGACCCCCTCTCCCGGCCTGAGGTCTGGGTTTCAAAGGATATTACGAACCCCAGGAACGGTACTTGAGATGTATGGAATTCGCATTTTTCTAGTTTACAGAATAACTTGTGCTTACGAAGTCGGAGCAGGACTTCAGAGACATCTTTAATATGTTGAGCAAGGTTAGCAGAGTGAATCAGTATATCGTCTAGATATACTACCACACAGGACTGGAGCAAGTCACGTAAAATATCGTTAATCAATTCCTGAAATACTGCAGGCGCATTGCATAAGCCGAATGGCATCACCAGATATTCATAATGCCCTGTTCTGGTATTAAACGCCGTTTTCCACTCGTCACCCTCTTTAATTCTGACTAGATTATAGGCGGCTCGCAAATCAAGTTTAGTAAAGATCAAAGAGCCCTTTAATCTGTCGAATAATTCTGTAATAAGTGGAATGGGGTAGGCGTTCTTGGGCATCAGCTTATTCAGCCCACGGTAGTCAATGCAAGGCCTGAATTCCCCATTCTTCTTTTTGACAAAAAAAAATCCGGCACCAACTGGAGATGTAGATTTATGAATGATTCCCCTTTCCAGGGCATCTGTGATATACTCCTCCATTGCCTTATTTTCCTCACATGACAGGGGGTAAGTACGTCCCCTGGGGGGCACAGCACCTGGAGGCAAATCAATGGCGCAATCGTATGGCCTATGGTCAGGTAATGCGCTGGCCTCTCCTTTGCTAAACACGTCACTGAATTGCCCATATTCTGTTGGCACAGCTTGAGAGGTACACATAATCTTAACAGGAAGGGAGAGACAATACTTGTTACAGTACTCAGACCAAGAGTTAACTTCACACCTTTGCCAGTCGAATTGGGGATTGTGTGTTTGCAACCATGGGAACCCCAAAATAACTGAATGATGCGGGGAACGAATGATCTGAAATTGTATCTGCTCCCTGTGACAAGCACCCACGGTCATTGTCACTGGGATTGTCTCGAACGTAATGAAAGCAGGATCCAGGGGTCTGCCATCAATGGCCTCTATAGCCATAGAAGAATCCTTTTTACATAACGGAATGCCCTGCCACTCAGCAAAAGACTGATCCATGAAGTATCCGGCTGCCCCGGAGTCCACCAATGCTAGGACTTTTATACCTTATCAGTCCAAGCAAATGCCACCTGGATGGTGGGTTTAGTGGTGCAAGTATCTAGGGACTGTTCAACACCACCTAGGGCCTGTCCCCCAAGGTACCCTAGGTGCGTTCGTTTCCCAGCCTTACAGGACAATTGCTTAAAACATGACCCAGTTTGCCACAGTATAGGCATAATCCTTGCCTTCTACGATACAGCTTCTCCTCCTTCGTGAGCTTAGTAAAACCTATTTGCATAGGTTCAGTGCTGTCAGCTGTTCGCTCAGGTAGAACGGGTGGTGTGGGAGGGTTAAGGAACTGGTTCTGGCCATAACTCTTTGCTTTGGCTCTCTTAGCCAAGCGTCTCTCCCGGATGCGAGAGTCTATCAACATGACATAGTCAATGTACTCATCCAGCTCGCTGGGTACATCTCGAGCTGCTATCTCGTCCTTGATCTGTTCAGCAAGACCCTGAGTAAAGGCAGCAAGTAAGGCCTCATCGTTCCAGCCTACCTCTGCTGCCAAGGTCCGGAATTCAATAGCATACTCGCCCAGAGTGCGCTCGCCCTGCTGAATCTCCATCAGCCTTTTGGCAGCAGAGGCAGACCTGCCAGGAACCTCAAACACACGTCTGAACTTAACCACAAAATCTCTAAAGTTCAGTGTGCAGGGTCTGGCATTCTCCCATAACGGATTTGCCCATGCCAAAGCTTTACCCGTCAACAGAGATATCATAAAGCCGACCTTGCTACGGTGATTCGTAAATGCCTGGGGTGCCAACTCCAAAAATATCTCCAACTGGTTAATAAAACCTCTGCATAGGGAGGGTTCGCCATCATATCTTAGGGGTAATGGTACCGCTGCCGTTAACCCTCTAGTGTTAGCACTGGGAGATACAGAGGGTCATCATATCTTAGGGGTAATGGTACCGCTGCCGTTAACCCTCTAGTGTTAGCACTGGGAGATACAGAGGGATTACCCGGTGTCACGACTGGGGGAACCACCGGATTAGGACCAGACTTGTCCAAATGTACTGTACGTTCAAGCAACGTTTGTAGAGCCAGTGCCAATTGGTCCAGGCGCTGCTCATGGACATCCATTCTCCAGTGGATGTTCTGAGTATTACTTTCACCCTTACCGTCTGAGGTCATGGCCCTTTCGTACTGTCACGGTTTTTAAGACTCTCAGACCAAATAAGTGAAAATAAAACACACTTTATTAAAGTGAATAAAGCACAAGTACGCTCTCTAGGGGCGGTAGGTAATACACAGGAAAGTAAACTGATATATTTACAAGGGTAATAGCACAAAAGACATAAATGCAAAACAATATGCACTAGGATGATATTGACCCCCAGGGGGTTAATGTCCATATAACAGTCTGTCTCAGATGTGGAGGTTTGACACGCCCTGGATGTTAAAAGGCTGTGCTGTATAGACAAAGTTCATCAAGTGCTGAGGATAGAGCTGCCTTGCCAAGGTGTTGGATAGTAAGCAGAAAGGGAAACAACTTAGCCCCCACGGGCGTAGTTACAGGAACTGCTTTCGTTTGTGCAAGTGCCAATAGCTCCCACGGGCGTAACGGAAACCGGCCGGCGGTGCAAGAGCTAACAGCCTCCAGAAGTGTGATCGAATGCTGTAATAAGAGAGCAAGAGCCACTAGCCCCCTCGGGCGTAGTACCGGATGAACCAACACTGAAGCCTTTCTGCCAACACTCTGTGTCAAATGATATCGTCGGTAGCCAATACCGGAGAGCCTTAAGCGCCCAAACGGCCCAACGATGTGAACACTCTGCAATGGTGGACTAGAGTTGCCGAGGGAGAGCGGCCAACTCAGCAGCAGTATCACGGGTAACGAGGCTCGTACAGGAGATAACGAGAGTGAATTCGAGGCAGCACTGCAAGAGTTAAAATGCACGTTTACTCGAGGCTTCAGCGCTACTGCAAGGCTCTGCACAGGGAGGAAGGCCCACAGCATACACACAACTCTGCACAAAGAACGAGACACGGTACTAAATCGAGGGGAGCACCAGGCAAGGCAGTCACTCTGACGCGGCCAGCAGAGACTGGAAATGTCGCGGCGGCGACAACTTAAACGCAGGTCACTGGAACAAGCTGGAAGTCGATCTTCGGAGCAGGAAGTCAGCCGGGCCGGGTCGGAGCACGTAGGAGGCAGTCATACAAGCCGGGTCATACACGAGCAGGAACGTCAGTCTAGCCGGGTCAGGATCCAAGGGTGGTACGCAGACGAGCCAGGTCATACACAAGCAGGTACACAGGAGAATGGTCAGGACAAGCCGAATCGGTACACAGGAACTCAGAATACTGGAACACAGCAACAGCATTACTGGCTCAGGAACACAACGAAAGGGCATCTGACAGATGTGATAGCCAGGTATAAAAAGGTCATCAGGGGGCGGGTCAAACTCAGATAGCAAATCAGTGCCAGCCACAACTGAGAGTGACAGGAATCACAGGCACTGTGATAGTAGTGTATGGAAGGCAAAGTGAGACTCCAGGATAGAAGGTGGTGGTCAGAAAGTAGAAAAGGGAGGTTGGAGAACTGAGAGCCTATGCAGAGAGAGGAGAAGACAACAAGATCAATAGAATGACCATCAGAATGTGTTGGGGATGTTTCCAATGTGACAGGACAAAAAAGGACATAACAGAAAGAAGGGGCTGTGGAGTCATTAACAGGTAATTTAAAGTACCCCAAAATTAGTGCAGGGATGTTAGAAGAGAAAACGTGAAAGAGCCAGGCAGCAAAGTGGTCCAGATATTGGGAGGTTGGGGCAGGGGGTGGTAGATGACAACGACACATATGGAAAATGGAGAGAAGAGGAAAAGTGAGTTTACTTCAAAGGAGGAGGGAGGGAGGGAGGGAATAGAGGTTATGCAGTGAAAGGTGCATTTAGAGTACAGTAAGAAGCCTACACCAACTCCATGTTTGTCCCCAGTCTGAGAGGTATGAGAAAAGTGTAAACCTCCATATGAAAGAGCATAGAGGGATGCAGTGTCTGATTATGTTAGCCAGGTGTCAGCAATGGCCAGAAGGTTGATATTAGGTAAGAATAGGTCATAAATATATGTGAGTTGCTTATGCACAGAATATGCATTCTATAGGGTACCGGGGAAGGACATAGCAATTACTGGGTTGCAGTGAATAAGAATATGGTTGCAGGTATTACAGTTTGAGGCATGGTTGTAAGGATAGTGAAGATGGGTGTAAATGAAGAGAAGAGGGTCAAGATTGGGGGAATATGTCTCCAGCAAACAGGAGAAGACAAAAAAAAACAGATTGGAGATGGGAGTGGGATTTGTGAGTGTAGAAGTGCTTCTTTAGGTTGGGATATGGAGGAGAAAGTATCCTGAGGAAGTTCATGTGAAGAGGTGCAATGTGAGAAGAGATGGTGAGATTAGAAATGTATTAGGATCGCAATGTAGGAGAGGCTGGGGGCAGTAAGTTTAAGGGGGAGGTTAGAGAAAGCAAAAAGCAATAGGCAGGAAAACATGGTGGGAGATAAAAAGGCAGAACAATGAATAACAAATGTCAGATGATTAAACTGCCTGTTGGAGGGTGGGGTGGCTATGCTCTAGTCCAAAGGCTCTTTGCAGTTTCTCTCCAGTTTAACTCCAATGTAACTCCATATAAGCACTTGTGAAGTGTTCACTTTGGAAAAATGAACCTATGCTGCAATGCTTAGCCAATCAAGATTGCGCCTAGTTACACTCTGGCATTTATATACACATATCACATGTGGGCTGGATTAGGCAATTTCATGCAGGCTATGCAATTCTTAATAAACAGACAAACGATGTTGCTAGCCACCTAGACAGGAAGGCACCAATTGTTAACTAATTAATAGAGGGCCAAGACACACACAGGAAAGCCATGCATGTTACATTTCAGGCAAACAAAGGGTTAACAACAGTGTTGGTATGGCAAGTCAGCAGGGAAAACGTACCAGACAAAGGGTTAAAACACAGTGGTATGGATGCAGAGTGCAGCGTTTTATAGTGTGTATGTGTGTGTGTGGACTAGGATAAAAACAAACAGACTTCTAGCTCTAGCAGTGTGAATGTGTGGAAGCTCAAATAAATAAACAATTTTGTAAATGCATTTGAGACCTCTCATCATTCACACAGTTAAAAGTCCCAATTAAAAGGCAACTACTGTCTGAATAGTGCCCTGTTGGCAGAGATTCTCCCCTGGGAGACTACCAATACCAATGGGAAGAATCTGAACTGTGAGACTGAAGTCTTGCAGTTCAGTTTCCAGCCCTAAGCGACAAAGCAGTCCCCATAGACTCCCTGTGTTGAAAGCCTGACACATATGGAGGATGTGTGTGTGTAACCAGCAAAGTCTGTGGATTAGACCCAGGTACTTCTGGGTTGTTTCCAGCAGGGAGCAGTTTTCTGATCACCTGATTGGCTGACAGGAGCCATTTTTGGGCTGCATTCAAGCTGCTCCCATAGAAGTACACTCAGTAAAACATGATAATTGCACTTTAACCCTCTAAGGACCAGAGAGGTAGGCAATTCATTGCCTCGCAATGAGTTGTCCAACCCTCTGGTCTTTAAGGGATTAAACAGATTGAAATGTTTATGTGTTCCCTATGATGCCGTTTGCTTGTCTCAGCATTGCTGCTGTTTTCTTTTGTGCACAAGGCATCTGTGTCTGAGAACCCTACTCCTCATCTTCTGTATTTATAAAACAATCAAAACGTTATTAACCCTGGTTCTGGGTATAACCAAACAATATACTATTAAATGTACAAACCAACAGCATTCATGCATGTTTACTAATTCCTTGTTATTATTCCTAAAATCTGGTGAGGTTGAGCTTCCCTGAGGACAGATTTGAGAATCTCTTTTCCAAATGAACACTAAGAGCAGAAAATGTGTGTTTAAGCATCCATGGCTAAACTCAGGGGAACAATATCGAATATTCAAGGGTGAATAATCAGTAAACTATCTATAACAATAGAGGAATGAATCTCTTTTTATCAGCTTGTCAATTTGTTATGCAGAGTTAACTGCAATCAATTTAACACAAGCAAGAGTGGATAAATGCACTCATCCCTTTTAAAGCCAGAATGGATTGAACACACCTCTGGCACTCAAGGAGTGAACCTTTTAAATGGCAATTGGGATCTTTTACCAAGTCTGCTACTGTGGGAACAGACATAGTAAAAAGTCTGGCTCCCTAAAAGAGCTCCTATCAACCTGGAAGTATGTGGCTATCAGTGGGTTGTTTGCCCAGCCTGCATAGACCCTCTGTCTCATGCTTTCAAGCCAGATATGGTTCACTTTTAAAATGTCGTATTCTAAAAAGCGTGCTGCTACATGGCACAGTCAGCATGTCGCCG
The DNA here is from genome assembly GCA_037306005.1 of Rhinophrynus dorsalis. NCBI lineage: Eukaryota > Metazoa > Chordata > Amphibia > Anura > Rhinophrynidae > Rhinophrynus > Rhinophrynus dorsalis. Next base: position 123,457,459 of record CM074721.1, read on the forward strand.
TAGATGAAAGTGGTGAGAATCTCGCACCATTATACATCGCTTCAAGATATCTCAGTGTTGTGCTAGACAGTGTTTCTCATATCTATATGTCGTTGCCTCCCTTCGGTTGATCGGAAAACAAATGCCAAATCAGGACTGATTAGAAATGTTCCTCTGCCTGAACTGAGCCCAAATCCTATGTGAATGTTATATGGAAAACCAAAATCCTCAATGAATCTATCTCGTGCCATGTTAAGTCCAGTTGGTGCTCACTGGTTTATGCTGTTTCTCCTGTCAAACTTAGACTCATTACAGATTTTGTTTTTTCACATAAGATTCCCATAGGATTTGGGCTCAGTTCAGGCAGAGGAACGTATGTAATCAGTCCTGATTTGGCACTTGTTCTCCAATCAACCGGAGGGAGGCAAGGTGATATATAGACACTCTGTCTAGCACAACATTTAGATATCAGATATCTTGAAACAATGTTTAATGGTGTGACATGAGACTCTCGCACTTTGATGCAGGGGGATATTCTCATGTCACCTTTTTAAACATGGCGACATGGTTAATGCACCGTGTAGTCGCATGCTGTTTTGTGTGCAACATTTTTTTTTGTGAGAGTATTTTACCAGGAAGAATACATTGAGATTGTCTCTCGTTTTCAAGTATATCCTGATTTTTAAAGGATACTGCCAGATACAAGGGATCTATGGGCACTGTGTTACTCAGCTCAATGAGTCTGAACTGTGAGACTTCAGTTTCTTCTCATGGGACCAATGAGGGATCCTTAGTGGTATCTTTAAAGACCCAAGTTCTCCTCTAACATTGGTCCTCCAGAGCTAACAATGCAGCATAAGCTTCATCAGCTGGTATGCTCCCAGGCAAATACATCTGCCAAAAGGACACTATCAACAGTATAATAAGCTGCAATCCCTCTCTCTTTTTTTACAAATACCTATTGAAAAAAACAGATGATGGGCAATTCTGCAGCATACCAACTACACGATAGAGATCAAATAAAAATTCCCAAAACACTAATTTATTTATATGGGGCTTTTAACATCATGAATGCTTAGGATGTCTCAACACAAGGGTGAGATTCACTAAGGTGTGATAAAGAAGTGATAACGAGGAGATAACTATTCCAGTTCCTATGTTATTCTACGGAGCCAATGCACTAAGATTTCTCCATCTTTGGAGATCTTAGTGCACAGGTTCTACAGAATAACGTAGGAAATGGAGAAGTGGTATCACTAGAGAAGTCATCTCTGCATTATCATATCTTTATCACACTTAATGCAGAATCCCCAATGTGCTGGAGACCTCACTAGCATTCAGTGGTTTAAAAGCCACATGTAATTCAATGGGATTATTTATTTTCCCCCGTAGTGCATCTGGGTTGCTCCAGAATTGATACTCTGTAGCTTTCTGCATACATCCCCAAGTCATGCACTAAAGGGGAGGCTGGATAGAGGGAGGGGAGCAGAGTCAGAGTGACGGACTGTGGTTACAGAGCTGGTGACAGCAGTCTATGCGGAAGTAAATGCAGGGCAGAGTTTATAACTGGAATTTCAATCAAATAGAGCTTAAAAAAAATGAATACACTTTTACTCATATTCGATATGTAACCTAACTATTCAGGGTAACTTATATAGAGGTGATACATCCCCTTAAGCTTCTGTATAAATGTAAGTGTGCAGATAACACCTATTCTGTGACAAACCACATTTTAGTACCACATGCACAAAAGAGAAGTGGAGCAAATCTGTGGCAAACCGATATCTCTATAGGGAACAAACAAACATTTCCATAGATCCTGCTCATTTCAGTGGGGCTTTTAACCTTGGTGAATGCTAGAAGATTTTCCAATGCATTGCAGTGCTATGCACTGGAAATCTCTCTAGCAGTCAAGGGGTTAAAAGATCCATTTAAATAAATGGAAATGATTTGTCAACCACTGTGATGGAACTGGATTGCCCTAGACTTTCTCTGCAATTCTTTTGTGCAGATGGCCCTTAATGGTTTTGTAGTTGTTAACTGTTTGAGTGCCAGAAGGGTGCTTCTCAATGGACTGTGCACCCTTGCTGGTGCTTAACCCTTTGCACGCCAGAGGGGTAGAAAAATGCACTGCAGAGCAATGCGTTGCACACCCCTCTGACACTTAAAGGGTTAATGTTAAAGACAGGTTTAGTTTGTTAAAACCTTTATTTTGTTAAAATATATTGGTAAGATGAATGTCATTTTTTCTGTGAAATATTTTTTTTAAAATCTAACCTTTATGTTTCTGTGGCACAGTGCTGCACTTTATGCTAATTAGGCCTGTTCAAGGCCAGTCTTATCTGGATTCATTCACAGCACAGTGAATGAACAATGTAACATGAAATGTATCACTGTGCTTCTAACAAATATGGGTTAATTTCTCAAAAACGATTTATATTAGGAACAAATGTCTACTACAACATATAGGCAGTTTGTAATTCTCTTTAAAATTAATTAAATTTATCTTACATTGACTGGTCCACTTTAAAGTGTTAAAACAGATTTACTACAGTGGAAGTGGCAGCTTATGCTACTTGCATTTTCATGGATGAGTTTACATTTGTATTATGACCTCCATACGTTATATCCCTTAGAACTATACTGCAGTCTCCTAATCTCTGGGGGATTCTCCACCAGCTAACTACAGCAGTTTTTCCAGTAGACAGGAATAATGAGGACTGTGGGGAAAGTGTTGTTCTGGCAGGCATCAGAAATCTGTAGTTTCATTTACTTGTAACCTGGCTGGCATGTATGAGTTTTAATGTAACATAATAAAAGAACACATTAATACTCATATTCCTGGCTCATACAGGGTTTCAGGGATGCACACCAGTCATGACTGTAATATTTTAAAATAAATCTTTATATACAAATTAAAAATAAAGGTCAGTAAGTGTTACTGAAAAACACTTTTGATGCTTTTTTTGAGATTATAGCTACCTTTTAAGACTAGCAAAAAGGTGTTTTCGAGTAAAGCAAAGTAAGGATTTTTTTTACAGTAAGTGCAGTCAGGATGTACAATTGTCTGCCTTGGGAGGATGTGTTTGTAAATTATTTCAAAAAAGGATACCCTTTTCAGTTATAACAATATACAGAATAATGACAGTTGGTACAATGCAGGTGCAGTGTTTATCCAGGGAGATACCGGATTGTTTTTTAGAGCCCAGAAAGAGTTTTTTTACCTGCTTGAGCCATAATTTCAAATGGCTTCAATAGGATGTATTACTTTCCTCTGGATAAATAATGGTGACATAGCAAAGGATGAACCTGATGGATGTGTTTTCCTCAGCATCTTCTACTATTTTGTTGTCCTTACAAACTACAGCTGTAAGGTCCAAAAATGTATACATCTGCTTTAGTTTTTACGCATTTTATCATCAAATATACAAACATTCTGTCCAACCCAACAGGGCATAAATATATAATTTTATTGATTCAAATGGGGCTTTAACACCTTGAATGCTAGACCAGTCTCCAAAGTATTACTTCGGTTGGGGTTAGAGACAACAGAATCATGTATCATCAACCATATGAGTAGACTAGTAGAGAATCTTTTTGGATTTTTAAATTAGGAACCATGAGTCCAGGTGGTTTAAAAGTGCATATGGATATACAATGTTTGATATAATTGCAGTCTTTTGTATGCATACACGTTGCTGCTTTATCAGCCTTTTTTTTTTTTTTTAAAGGATTTCTTTAATATTGTGTGGGCCACAGGGACACCAGAGGCATCAATTTATGGTGGGTTGGGTGTCTCACTGGCTCCGAAGGGTTAATAAATTATATACTATGCAAGACATACATGTTGGCATTTACTCTTATATACTGAATCCCACTGCAATATTATATTATTAGTACAGTGTTTATATATTATATATTTTTTATCTTGTAATATATATATATATATATATACATATATATTTTATTGTAGACCAATCATAAAATATTTGAGGGGTATTATGTTTGCTTTGACACCCTGTACTCATTTAGGGAGGTTCTTACTAGTAATGATTATGAGTAATACCAGCATGGAAGTGGATTTGAATGCTATAAATATGGATACTTTGTTAGCTCAAAAAGGGATGTGAGACGGTGATTGGACAGGGGTAAAGAGCATGCAGGAGAATCCTGGTCATGCTGGATGGTGAGTGGAGTGTTCTCAAGACAACATACAGGAAGCTAGCTACTTAATAGGCTGATTGGTATTACATTGGACTAGGGTTTGTGTCATTGATTTGATGGGTAAATGCAAACCAAGATGAAATGTAAAAGCATGAAACTAAGGGAACCCTAGATACAGCACAAGATTTCTTCCTCTTTCTTGGTGCCTATGGCTCTAATTGTAAAGGTATATATCTCAGAGTGCTAGAGATATCATAGTAAAAAACAAAGGAGGTTTATTCTTGGGGGATAGTGCTACATCGGGTGTCACTCAGTTTTGCTTTTCACTCCCATGTGCCTTTGCAGCAAAGAAATGTCCATATTCATATCAGTCTTGCCCCGCTCACAGATGGTCCAGCACCAAGATGTTAAGAAAATCTTCTGTATGTTTTTAGGCCTTTAACAAGCCTGGTCAGTGATGTGCAGCCAATGCCCTCTAGGCACACTGACAGCCAGGGCCCTCTCCTAGGATACCCTTATATTTAAAGAGACCACACAACAAAAGAGGTGCGATAAGAGCTCACTCAGAGCTAATAAAACTCAGTTGTTTATCCTTGGGGACTGTACCCTCTTAGGTGCTTCTAATTAACATTTTTCAATCCCATGAGCAATTGCACATCAAGACCGAAATATACATCTAGGGTTTTGTTGTTTCTCACAAACACACATAGTTATTTGCCACAAACTCTAACATGAGCTGTCTGTGGATGGGACCAGACTGACATAAATATGAAAACTCTGTCTATGTAGTGACATGTGGGAGTGAAAAATGTGATTGAGCAGCAACAGGGTACCATACAAAAGTATTATTAATTATCAATATGCATTGTCACGCCTCTTGTTTTGTAGTCTCCTTAAGTATAAGAGTATCCCAGGTATGGGCCCTTTCTTTCTGTGTTTCTGGAGGGAATCAGCTGTACCTCACTGGCAAACCCCACTAAAGGCTTAAATGTACATCTGGGATTATGCTGTTCATGCTGCTTATTTGATATTAAGCTAAAACTCCTGCATCTGCTCTCTGGGGTATGTATTACAGAGTGGAATCACACATTGTAGTTTAAACTTTAATGTCAGTACAGTTACACCATTTTCTTCTGAGCCTTGATAGTACATCATGTAAAACAAGAGGCAAGGAATTTCCTGAACTGCCTACATAAATGACTTCACTGCTCTTCCCCTTGGAGCAAACAAAGTTAAGGGGAGATCTTTAGGTATAAAAAGCTTAGTAAATATGCAATAACCAGATGTAGAACAAGCAATCAACCTAGCATTAGCAGATTTGTATTGTATTCCTAAACCCCTCCCCAAGAAAGGTCATAGTGAACCAAATGGAACATGTTCTTTGATGCCTTGTTTACTATGAACAAACTTCCAATGAGCTTGGCCTTTTGGCATCTTGTCCTTCCCATTGCACTGCCTAATAACATGAGTCAATTTTACTCCTAGAAGCTGTATGAGTTACTGAATTATCATCAAGTCCTGCATTGAATAGCAGCATTTAGATAACAAGATTTTCTGCAATAACATGATTGGGTTCTAATGCATTATTTTATTTAAAGATTAGTGTTGCCAGGTTTTATTTAATTCTTATTGATTTTATTGCAGCCCTTGCAAACCTTAGAGTGTAGACCGAGTATAAATGTAGTTTTATTCTTTCCCTTTGTCATGTAAGACTAACAGGGCCCGGGTTATCTATTTGTTGAAATCACGAGGAAGCAATTAAGCTCGTAGTGTAGCTGTGGAAATAACGTAAATTGACAGGTGTGAATCCAGTGATAAATATTTGAAGGAAATAACATGATCCGCACACATTCTTTGTTGTGTAACTCCTTCTGTATAATAACGTATTGTAAAGTTAGTAGAGAAAAATGTGTCCAAACATTTCCAAATATTGATATTTAATCCTTTGAATGTTATAGATGTCTCCAATGGATTGTTATGCAAAGTGCTACACACCTTCTGGTGCTTAAGGGGTTGAATCTGCATATTTGAAAATGTGATATAAAATTGCCTACATGTTATGATAGAATGATGGAGAATAAGCCCAAGATCTGTGCAAAGACCCAGCAACATCTGAGGATTTACTTAACTCCTTAACGACCGTCCGATCCGGCTTATGGGCGGCCGTTAAGGAACATGGATCTTTTTTTTTTTTAATTTGAATTCTGGGATGACAGAGCAGTGTGCAGCCACGCTGCCATCCCAGAATTCCATGATGTGTCAGGACCATCACGGGTTCTTAAGTGCCAGGACTGACGTGATGGTCCTGGCACGTCAAGGGTCCTTAAAGGGTTAAAGCAAAACCACATAATTCAATGTTTCAGGGGGCTCACTGACACCCTTCTTCAGGGATAATAAAATCCTAGCTGTTGATGAAACTTTGACAAGATATTGAGTGTGGGTGCTCGTCATCATTTTTACCATTGTACTTCAGCATACAATAGGTTGTGATGGAATCTGCACCACATCAGAAGTAATGTACATTTTATCATTCTACTCATGAGTGTACACCATTTGCTATATGTTAGCTAAAAGTACAGCAGATTGATAGTTTAGAAGATGTTGATATTTCTATTTTTGAAAAAGGTAAGTCTCTTAATGCAGTACAGAGTTAATTAGCACATCAAACTGCACTGAAACGCATTATTAGCATAAATTAACATATGGAACCGCACTCAGAGAGTTTATAAATAATCTAAACTATATATCAGTTGATCTTAATTAACATGATACACAGGTAGTTTTAATGACGTTTTCAAACATACAAAGCTGAATTCATAATGAAAGGTCCACCTTAATACAATGTCATATCAGGCATGCATTGTGCATCTCACATCTCAGTGGCTCAGTTGGTTAGCTGACTTCATCTGAAGCCAAGATACTGGCTGTGAAAACCTGGTTCAGTTCCCAATGTCAGCTCCTTGTGTCCTTCGGCAAGTCACTTTATCTTCCTGTGCCTTCTGCAATTTAGCCTTAAATTGGTAGCTCTACAGGGAAGGGTCTCAATATGCCTAAAAATCCAGTGCACAGATCATTGTGCAAATTGGTAGCTCTATATAATGTAATGATACGTATACATGTGTAGCAAATTTACTAACGCTAATCACTTGACCTTTTGAAAAGTGGATTCGAAATGGACATACAACAAATAGGTAACATGTTGCAATATATGTATAAAGATTTTCACTAATTGTGAGAAACAAAAAAAAATTTCTTTTTAGCAGTTAATCCTTTGAGTGTTTTGCAATGTTCCGTACCTGTCTGGCACTCAAAGGGTTAAGTGATCGAGTGTATAGTCTCTGTATGAAAAAAAAATCTCATTAGCAATTTTTTTTTGAGACAGAAACACATTTATAAACATAGTTTTACTATTTTATAAATATGCCCTGACACTATTTTTACTTGCACATTTTAGAGACAATACTTATACACACACACTCACACACCAATGTATCTTTTCAAAACTGGGATAGGGTTTAATTGGTGATCAGAGTTGAGTCCAAAAACAGCTTAGCAGCCACAGTCTTCTTATAGGAAATAAGACTCCATTTAATTTAGTGAATACTGAATATAATGGACAGATGTATCTGATCAAAAGTGTAGTATTACATGTAAAAGGTCAGTTCATCAATAGTAAATGACATTTAGGTCTTTACATCTTTCCTGCCATTTTGACTATGCATCATTTTAATTGCCCTTCTTTAACCTTGTACAACCAACAGGGCTTCCATGTGCATTAACAATATCTATGTCACAGTGTTTTATTGCATTGCTTCCAACCTTTTCTATGTGCCATATAAGAGCCACAATTAAATGAATGAATTGATTTACATTTTCACTGCAGATGAAATACTTAAGCACAATAAACAACAATTAGCAAGGCAGATGTAGTAAGAAGAGCTAGAGTAATTCTAGGGCAACACAAATGCATTATAGGGAACAAATAAAAATTAGCAGTAATTTAAATAGTTATTTTATCCTTTGAATGTTACAGAGATCTTTAATTTCCCAATGCATTGAAAATCTGTCTACCATTCAAGTAATTAAAAGCCCCATTTAATTCCATAGTATTTTGGGGAAATTTGGATTTGTCTTCTTCAGTGCAGTTGGTATGGCACAATATTACTCCAGCTCTTATTAGTCTTGTTACACCTAAAATAATCAAGTTATTTCTTCTATACCAAACTAGTTGAACAGCCCGTTACACGGGCCACAGTGCCACTGCCACCCAGTCGTGGGGCAGTCATGCGCAGTGGAGACTGCCTGCGCCTCGGCTGATACAGAGCTGGACGCTCCTTCGAAGCGCCTAGCTCTGTATCAGCCACGGCGCGGGCAGTCTCTACTGCACATGACTGCAGCACGCGCAGCAGTGTGCACTGTGCATGTCGCGGCGTTACACACGAATTAGCGAATTATTATAAAGGATGTAGTCTAACTCAGGATTGTCCAAGTTCAGTCCTCAAGGGCCACACACAGGTCAGGGTGTAAGGATTTATTTGATTAAGCACAAGTGAGTTAGTCAAATGAATGAGCCACTGATTAACTCACCTGTGTTTAACCCCTAAATGACCGGCTGCACGGCATTGTGGCCGGCAGTTAAGGACCACTGTTTTTTTTTTTTTTAATTCCTGCAATTGATTCAGGGATCCCTGAACGGCGTGCAGCTGTGCAGGGACCCCTGAATTCCATGACATGCCAGGACCATCATGGATCCTTAAAGAAGTTTGCCCATGTTGGTCCTGGCACGTCATGGGTCCTTAAGGGGTTAATCGAGGAAATCTTTAAATCCCAGCCAGTTGGTGGCCCTTGAAGACTGAACTTGGAGAGCCCTGGTCTAACTCAAAATCAAACTAAAATCAAAATCAATTAAAATAAACGGGTGGTTAGTAAAACAAATAGATTAAGCAATCATAAAATTAATCAACTCATTTGAGTTCTACAATTAAATAATTGAAGCTGTTTGTACTAAGGTCTACCAAACATTTTTGTTTTTCTTCTGTGGATTATATGGTGTTTCTTCATGTGTGGTCCCGTTGCAGGGAGGCCTGGCACTCATATTCCCATCTGGCTCATATACCGGCTAAATGCAATTGAAGCAGGTTATACACAAATGATGTGAGTATTGCTTTATGATCCCATATGATCTATATATATATATATATATATATATATATATATATATATATATATATATATATACACAACATTATTTGTTCCTCCTGTAAAGCTGACAGCAGGAGATTCGAGTCAGCCAACTTGAGGAGACTCTTCAGCAGAGCCGAAATCACGTTACTTAAAGAGAACTACTTCAATGGAATGGTCTACAAAGTGTAAACCATTTCGGCTCTGCTGCAGAGCTGTCGACTGGTCCCAAGACTGGGATCTCCTAATGTCAGCGCTGAGGGGAGGGAGGTGGGAACTTTAGCGGAGGATATCTCTCAAACCGTAAGGGTTTGATAGATGGCACTTTCTCCAGATACTTTATTTTTGTAGCCTCTACAATAATAAAGGAGGAGACCGGGACAGACAGCACAGGTGTGAAGATGTCTCTGAGCCAAGAAGTCTGCATACATGCCTGGCAGCCTCTCTATTAATTCAGAACTTGGTACTTGTGTCTGATAATAGCACGCTTAAGAAGCATATTGCTTTATACGTAATTATTGGTAAATTACTTTGTATAGGGTGATAGGTCCACTTTAAGCATAAGCATGCAAGCTCGTGCACACATATACACACAAACACTTGTGCACGTGTGAGAACACCCAGAACCACACATGAGTTCACACCCACACAAGCATGCACACAAGCACACATGGTGTAAAGAAATATTGTAAGGAGTCTTGAGAATGGTATCCAGACTAAAATGTTGACCAATCAATGTACTTCACATGACACAGCTTCCGGAGAATGCATCTGTACAACCCCCCCCCACGTTTGCATTTATCATATCATTCTCAAAGAACACACTCAGGCATTAACTCAAGAGTACCACCTACTTGGGGGGTGGCTTTAGGACATAACTTAAGTTTGTTTGTATTTTTGTTTTTCTTTTAAATAAAGGGCCTAATTCATGAAGCAAAAAAGATAAAATTCTCCAGTAAGCCAGCTGCAGTGTGAACACTATGCTGCACTATGAGCAATTGCACTGGCTTTTAATTTCAATTTATAGCAATGGGAACTTTGGAATTTTTAGCTCTCCCCTATAATGCAATTAGTTTGATCCAAAATTTTTTATGAACATATGGCTCTATAGTGTTGAAATGAAAATCTTGAAAATTCCCACTGATTTAAATTGAGCATTTAACACATATCTTAGAGAGGTCTCTAAGTCATTGCAACGTGAGTGTTATAGGCCTCTATAGCATTGAAATAGTTAAACTCCCCTTTTAATTTAATGGAAATGTCCCCATATGATATAGTTGGTTTGCTCCACAACTGTGTATTTTAAAGGGATGGTAATGTTTCACAAAAACAGCAGTTCCAATTAATCTTCATCGTATTTAGGCCATGGAGAGTGTTATCCCCCTCCAACCCCTTTTACCTAGTGCAAGCCACCTCCCCTCAGATGTGGAATCTGGCCCTGGGAACAGACAGAGCACAGCAAGGGACAATCTTCTTACCGTGAGCATAAGGAAAACCCTGACCCCCTTGACAGGTTTTTCCTTACCGTCACTGAAGATTGTCCCTCTCTGCAATCCATCCACACATTCTTGCTGCTGTGAGGTGAGCAGTGTTACATCAGTAAAAGGGGCAGGAGGGGATACTTTATCATTCAATTACTCTTGAACTACAGCTCTGACAGTATTGCAATAATGCTCTCCATGGCACAATTACTATGAAGATTAATTGAAGCTGCTTTTACTATGAAACATTACTATCCCTTTAATGCTGATGAATAAATAAGGCCTATAAGCAGATATATATTACCTGTATCATTTTATATAAAAAAAACAGTATCCCATTCTCCATTATTCACATTGCCTTTTGGGTTTCATACCTTTTTATTGGAAGTGTGTTAGTTACATTGCTTGTTAGCCAGCTTTATTCTCTATCAATAGTTTGTATTATTTTATTTGTAGCAAACCTATTTCAGTGCCAATATTTCATGCTTTGAAATCCACAGATGCCAAGATTCCTACTAGAGCAATTGCAAAGGTATTAAGCAGTGTCTTCTACAGTGCTATTTTGTATGTTGTAATTCATCATGTTGGCACTTAAAATAGTATCTGGGTCAGTGCGATGTTAATTATATGTGGTTATGCAAATCAAGCCTGTTTGTTTTTCTCTTCTGCTCTCATGTTACTGATTTTTGCTTTGCTAATAAAATAGAGGGAGGTCAATGTACTCAGAAGAATGTGGGGGGGGGGGGTGATAAATAGGGGATAACTTCTCTAGCGAGATAAAATCTCCAGTGCCCAGGTTATTCTATGCAGCCTACACACTGACTCTCCATTGTCTGTCTAAATTATTCCTTAGACTCCAGTAGAAGCATATCTTTGTAGTTGGCCAAGTGGCACAGGATGTATTTCCATTTTCATGTGTGAATAGCTACAGTAATTTTAGTGTGTAGAGTTAGTGACTGCAGCCTAAGATGGCTAAGCATATGGAATTTATGTGTTAACCTTCCAGCACCCAAAGGGAATAATGTAACATAAATTAATTGTCACAGTTCAGAGTGTTAACCTTGGTCATCAATTTATACTCCCAGATCTTTCTGTCTCTCTGTGTCTGAAAATGTCCTATATGTACAGATACTTGAGATCTTAAATGCTGTGACTAGTTTTGAAAAAATGCTGACATACTGGGGTGTCTCTTCTTGCTCACACTGGACCTATGAGAATTCATCCTTGTTCTTAGGGTTTGTCCTGTCTCACCTACATATGGTGTATTGTAGCAACATTGGCGTTCCTGTGGCAATTCCCATTATTGGTATGTATAGTTCTTGCCCAAATTTGAAATATTTATAAGTTAGTATAAAGTATTTTAACTGAATTAGGGGTTCTGTGGCAAGCCCTCTTGCTCTAGGGATGCTATGCAGGCTGCAATGCAACCTTCATGTGGAATGTTGGTTAAGAATGATTTCACATCCATAGTGGCTAGAATGCTTTCCTTTGGGATCTAGCCAAGGTCAGGCAGTTTGTTTAAGATATCGGTTGTGTCCTGTATGTAGTTAGGTGTTTTCTTTACCAGTGGTTTCAGAATAATCTCTACCCAACCAGAGGTATTATCTGTGAGTGTGCCCGTTCCAGATATTATCATCATTACAGAATCCCTGTATTTTAGGAAGCATATAGAAGCATCCCAACCTTGCATCTTCTGGAATGAGGGCCTCCAGGTAGTCTCTAGTATCAGATGGAAGCCCTTTCATGCTTTTTTAAAATTCTTTTGTGTAGTTAGATGTGGGCTCTTCTAGTAGTTTACTGTAATATATTTCATACATAAGATGCCTGTGTGCCTCAGAAATTGGTACTTCTCCCGGTCTACAAAAGATATGTTGAACCTGAGCACACATATGTACCACAGATAAGTTGCCCATAAACCACATTCCCACTCAAGGCCGGATTTGTCAATAGGCCAACTAAGCACTGGCCTAGGGCGCTTGATTTTCAGGGGTGCCTGGCACGCCCACTAACCCACCCACTTTAGATGGCCATAAATTTAATCAAATACATATGGTGCACATCGTGCCCTGCACCTTTGAGGGCATTTGGCTTCAATTTCAATTAGTGATTGACTGAACTGTTGCCTGCAACAACCCCTCCTGGGCCACCCACTGTGACTCACTCCTTTTTGGTTGCTTCTCTGACCAGCCGGATCTGATTTTTTTGGCTGTGGCGTGACCATCATGACATCACGTTGCATGTTGAAACACATCCAAGCGCTACATCATGGCATAGCTTGCACAGCCTGCATAGAGAACTCAGAAACAAGCTACACACATGGATTTTGGAGGGCTTAGTTGGATAGTGGTGAGGGAGACCAAGCCACACCAACAAAAGTTATTGGCGGGCAGGCATCGGCAATAGCAGCAGCCCCTGAATAGGCAGGCATGTATATACTGTATGTGTGTTGCCTCCTTCAGCTCAGAAATGTTTTTTTTTTTTTTTTTTGTTAAACAGAAATTTTTATTCATGCTCTGAATGGGATACAGGAAAGGAAAAAAATCAGGGAAGGGATACAAGCAAATGGTGGTGCTCATGCATGATATCAGTATAGCAGCAAAACAAAATAAGACAATTAGGACTAAAACAAGACTACATTGGTATCACATCCACAATATAAGTCAGATTCTGTGATTAACATGAGAAGGAATCGGAGTGGGGATTGTGGCAGGCAAGGCACCAGTCAGAAATGGAGTCCAGAACATTAAGTAGGAGAGGGGAAAGAAACAAGGGGAAAAAAGGGGGGAGAGAGAAGAAAGGGAAAGTGGAAAGAGACAGCCAGATATAGGGGAGGAGAGGTAAAGGGAAAGGGCAAGGACATATATCCCCATGGTAGCATGGCAAATCAAGCATCGGAAGTGTTGCCAACGACGGCAGATGAAACCATGCTGTGACAGTAATCCTGCCACAATTTCCATGCCTCCATAAATATGGCAGAAGTCCGACCTGTCGGCCGTGCAATTTTTTCTAAAAGTAAGACTGCAGAAAGGCGGGAGATCCACTGTTGTGGAGATGGGGAAACTGAAGATTTCCAGAGCACCGGGATACAAAGCTTTGCTGAGTTCAACATGTGCGTAAACAGTAAGGAATGATCGGGCGGAGACTTGAGAACCGCAGGGATACTGCACAGAAAAACATGTTCCGAGGTCAAATCAATGGAAGCAGACAGACAGGTAGAAATATGTTGACTCACTTCCTGCCAATATGGTCGAATCAGGGGGCACGACCACCAGATATGTTCCAATGATCCCACAGAGCTCTGACACCTCCAATATAACGGGGATACTGAGGGGAAGATGTGATGAAGAATTTCCAGGGTACGGTACCAGTTATTGAGCACTTTAAAGTTAATTTCCACAGTTTGTACATTACGCAAGCTAAAAGCAATCGAATGGAGAACCCCCCTCCAATGCTCTGGAGAAAGTACACATCTCAAAGTCTTCTCCCAAACCCACCGAAGGTCAGGTGAAGGAGAAGGCAGGAGGGAAAGTAGGCAGCGATATACCGCTGAAGTGGAGTGGCGTTTAGGAGAGTGCTCGAGTAGAAGCTGCTCCAGCGGGGTAAGGGTTGCAGGACCTTTTCCCTGAGGCCGGGGGAGGACACATAACTATGCACCTGATAGTATCTCCAAAACTCACTAGAAGGTAAGTCCAAGTGTCCCTGTAGATCCCCAAAGGGGTGAAGAGTTCCCCGTTACAAAAGATGTGCAATTAAAAAGGTACCATCAGAGTGCCAGTCACTCATAGCAGTACGCGAATGTTCTGGAGGGAAGTCCGGATTACAAGTTAAGGATGTCAGGGGGGACGGTCTGGATGAGAATGACGGGAAGCGGCGAAGTAGCAAATATAAGGAGCGGAGAATCGATTGTCGAATGAAATTAGGAATAATGAAGGAAGGTCTTGCTGAACGTGGATACAAGGGCAGGCAGGACAGGGCAAACAGAGGTGACATGTCCGACATAACACAGAGCCAGAGCTTGTCTGCACAAGGATGGAACCACCATCCCAGTAAAGACAATTTAGAGGCCGAATAGTAGAGGCCTATCAGAGGCAGCACGAGGCCACCCTGTTTTTTGCCACATGCCAGGATGGACGCCTTAGAATGCCAAATAAACTTACCAATTGCCCCCTGAACAGATTTCAAAAAGGAGACAGGAAGCCTAATCGGTACTATATGAAATAAATACAATAACTTAGGTAGTACGATCATCTTCATTAAATTTATCCCTCCAATCCAGGAAATAAAAAGCGCAGACCAACGCCGAAAGTCAGCGTAAAGAGACGATTTTTTGACAGATTAGGTTTAACGTTGGAAGACCAACCGAAGTGAGCAAGCTCAAGCTCTACCACAGAAAGGGAAACATCTGGGTTGGAAAGATTAAGAATGAGGTCATCAGCAAATAATTACAATTTATGTTCCAGTGAACCAGACTGAACTCTCGTAATCAAGGGGTTATGTTGGAGTACATTGGCTAGCACCTAAATAGTCAATACAAAGATAAGTGGAGATAGAGGGCACCCCTGATGTGTGCCATTGTAAAGAGAAAAAGAGCTACATAAGCCACCATTAACTCAAACACGGGCAGAGGGGCATGTATACAAAGCCTTGATAAAGTCAAGAAATCTTGGACCAAGACCAATTTGGGAAAGAACGTTGAAAATAAAAGCCCAGGACACCCTATCAAATGCTTTTTCAACATCTATAGATAGAAGTAACATAGGAGTGTTCTGAGAGCGGGCGAGGTCTATAAGTTGAATCAGCTTTATCTTATTATCCCTCGCCTCCCTACTCATGACAAACTCAATTTGGTCAGGATCTATGAGCGACGACAAAGGGGGGGGATAATTTGTTTGCCAGTATCTTAGCATACAATTTAGAATCTATGTTTAGAAGGGAGATAGGTCGATAGATCGCAGGGAGTTTTGGATCTTTGCCCTCCTTCAGGATCAGGATGATGTGGGCCTCCACACCCGGGTTAAGAGAGGAAAGAGAAGATGCAAAAATTTTTTGTAAAAAGCCATGGGGAAACCATCCGGCCCCGGAGACTTGCCAGAAGGCATCAAGCGAAGAGCCACCGACAAGTCCTCGGTGGATAGATCACAACTCCAGGGCCTCCGATTGAGCCGTAGAAAGTTTGGGCATGTGGGACTGAGCAACGTAAGTACGGGAATTAAAATCCTCTGATGCATCAGTAGGGGGAAGGTTATAGAGATCTGAATAGAATTTCGCAAAAGCCCCACAGATAGAGGGAAAATCATGGGAGATAACCCCTGGGGCCGTTTCTATCTGAGTAAGAGAGAGAGGATGGTTACGGGGTCGGGTTTATAAGGAGAGAAGATGACCACATTTATTGTTAAATTCATAATTCTTGGCCTGTGAACGCTGTAAAGTGCTAAACATACTGGAGCGGAGGAGATCCGAGAGTTGGGACCAAAGCCGAGACAGAGAGTGAAATTCCTCTGGATCCAGTGAAGCCTTATGATGAGACTCCAGAGTAGAGAGCTCAAGTAATAACTTATCAAACTCTCTGCTCCTCATACGTTTTAAGAAGGCTGTTCGCTTAATAAAGATTCCCCTCAAATAGCATTTCAAGGCTTGCCAGACCGACAGGGAGGAAGACACTGAGGGCTCGTTAACAGCAATAAAGTTTACAATATGACCTTCCACCTCCTTGCAGAATTGGTCATCCACCAGCAGAGATGGATCAAGTTTCCAAGAGGAAAGGGGGAGAAGAGAGAGAGGGACAAGCAGATCCATACGGACAGGTGAGTGGTCAGACCACGTCATGGGAAGTATCTCGGAATCTGCCAGATAGTGCAAGTTAGCCTAGGACAGAAAAAGGTAATCTAGGCGAGAGTACGACTTGGCAGGATGGGAAAAAAAAGTGTGGTTACGAGAAGAAGGATGTTGAAAACGCCAAACAAAAGAGAAAGAAGGGAAAAGCGATGCAACCTGGAGGGCCCAGGGGAGCGCACCACGCTGCAACCAGATCTGATACACAAAGGACCTAAACCACCGATGGGATCCTCAATCCAGCACTGGCAAGCCACTCATCCCACCGGGACCCACCAGGCCAACAATCAAGAAGGAGCATAGAACAAAAAGCTGCAGAAAAGCGGAGCAAAATAGGGGGTAACACAAAAACCATACAATGCGGATGGCTCCGAGGGGCGGAAGCCAGTGTGAAATAGAGACGTCACCACAAGGAGCGAAGACCATCACGAATCACAGTGGCCAATTGTAACCAGGAGAACACTGCCAGTGGGGTGGGCGACTGCTGACCGCACACGCCGGATTAGAAAGCTTGTGTATGAAAAACCAAGCAGGCATGAGCCGGCCACCCCAGTGAGCTTTTTAAAGTCCCATAAGCAAAAAATACAAGAACACACACACCAAGTAAAAGAATACTAGGTGAAGAGATTGCCACCTCTCGCGCAGGGCCTCACCACGAAGGGGGGAGGCCAAGGGAGAACCGCAAAAGGTCCCCAGTCACCAACACCCCCTCCACACCGAGGCCCTAACACAGGTATAGCAATAGATCATGTCAAGGGGGCGGTGCCGGGGAAGCGGCATCCCGCGGACCCAACGCCAACCGGGAGCCCGCGAGAAGCTGCACCCCGACAACATCACCCCAAAACCCGTGAAGGAGATGCAGAACAACAATAACTAATAGCTATGTGGAGGCCCATTATCCCCTTATAACAATAAAAGCCTCTATACAAGACAAATAAAAGTAGTGCATAGCAGTAGAGTCTTTACACGGCCCAGCACATCCAAAGGTGTACCGGCACCGTGGGCTCCAAAGGCAGCGGTAGCAGCGTTAGAGGTCCCCGCTGGTTTGAGCACTAGTTATTAGATAGAGAACAACCCAAAAGGGAAGTACTGCCCCAAGGGTTCATACAGGACCAGTAGTAGAAACAATCATGGCACAGCAACTGAATAATAGCCTAGGCCAGAGTTGAGGTTCCCCAAATCTGGAACCGGCGGGAAGCCGCAACCCAGCAACACCAACCCACAACACAACGAATGATATGTGTAACTTTAACACCCAGAAACACACCCAACAGACCCCAAGACAAATCAGTTATCTAAACAATACAACTAAGGGTATCTAACATGTAAAGAGTCCCAGTATTAGAATAACAAAAACCTGTGTGGAGACTGCACCTTAGGCCTCAAAAGCTAGAGTCTTAGCAGGAGAAGCTCCAGCTGTAGACCTGACCGGCTTCCTCTTCACCGACGCCTCTTTCCAGCTAGGTGGCGGTTTCGGCAGGGCCAAAAGGCGTTGCTTCTTTTGAATACAGGGGTCAGGTAGCTGAACCGGAGCAAAATTCAGGTGTTCACATAGCCGGGCTGCATCTGCTGAAGTCTTCAGGATGTGAGTGGTCCCCTCATGGGACACGATCAATGCAAAGGGGAAACCCCAACAGTAGCTAATACAGTTCTCACAAAGGACATCAGTTAAGGGTTTAAATGCCCTCCTCATTTGTCGCGTATAGGGCGAAAGATCATTGTAGAGCTGGAGAGTAGATCCATCATACTTAAGCTCATGTAGCTGTCTGGCATGTCTCATCACAGCATCCTTTTGTGCAAAGGATAACAGGCAACAGACTACATCACAATCTCTATCGCTCTCCCGCATCCATGGGCGAAGTGCTCTGTGTGCCCTCTCAATCCTAATGTCAGCTGCAGCACAGGACAACAACGAGGCAAAAATGTTTTGCAAAGTAGAAGGAAGGTCCTGGTTGGTGATAACTTCAGGTAAGCCATGCATCCGAATATTGTTACGTCTACCCCTGTTTTCCACATCATCCAGAAGGGATCATAAATGGCAGAGTTCTTCTTCCTGCGAATTGAGTCGGTGATGTAGTTCATGCTGGGAGGTTAGTAGGCCCTCTGCTGATTCTTCCAAGAGCTCTACCCGATTGCCCACCAGTTTTACATCCAGTTCAGAATTTTATGAAAAATAATAAATGTTATTCCCATCCCAAATAACCCACCCAAGCAGTATGTCTGCCTCGCAGAGTGGCAACAGGAGAGGTAATAATAATAAAATAAACATTCTAAAACTTCTATAGGTTGTTGTTAATAAATATGTCAGTTGAGGGTGTGGCTAAGTGAGAGTGTGGCTATGAATGTGGCAAAGGTGGAGCTGTTGGGCACTGGAAGGTATTGTGCATAGGGGCTCCTGAGATGTAAATACGGCTCTGTTCCCACTGAAATTACAACATCAAGGGCAAATTCTCCTGAGGCTCATATAATGTCTACCTCAGCATGTTTGTGAAATATTCCAAAATGGGCTACATGTAGGAGAAAAAGGACATACCCCAAGAAAACTGATTAATACTCATCAGTGCAGTGTGAACAACAAAAGAGACACTCCAGAAGGTCAACATTTTTGCACAGCATTAAGATCTCAAGGTGACTGTACTGATGGGAAATTTTAGGACACAGAGAGAGAGAGAGAGTGAGAGAAAGTTTAAAACTATGAACTGTGGTCTGAACCATGACCAGAAATGTATGTATTTATGTCACATTATCCCACACACACATATTTTGGGCCCTTTGGGTGCCAGTGTGCTACACAACTCATTGCAAGTGATGAGTTATGCACACTTCTGGCATTCAGAGTGTTAACTCATACACTCATACACTGGAGCGTCAAAAAGGTAATACATCTTGTTTGGACCATTTAGCCAACTACAAAAAGACTCTCCTGGAGCCTAGGGAACGAATTATAGAACATACTGATAAGAATGTTCACTGCCAGTGGAATTTAAATGTTAAAATAATTTGCATGTCTTTCACCTGTCATGTATTGTGTATTCAGCCTTCCTTCTTATCATACCTGAAGAAGAGTCCAAAGTTGTCTTGAATGCTTGCATCCTAGAGCCACTTAGTTAGCCAATAAAGGTATAATTTTTATTCTGTCTCCTGTTAAAAAAGACAGCGTACAGAGTGCTCAGTGCTGCAGAGATGGTGTTATACTGTATCAGTATCAGGGCCAGATGTTCCATTAGACAAGGTAGGCAGCTGTCTAGAGCGCCACATTTTAAGGGCTCCTCAGCTGTGCTGACCACACCACATTCTGTATTGTAGGTGTGGCCAGAACAATCTCATTGTCCCTGCTACAGTATATATACCCTACAACTGGCTATTATTTAACACCTTGAATGTTAGAGAGGTCTCCAACACATTGCTTCACAATGCTTTGAGAATCTCTGACTAGCAACCAAGGGAGTAAAAAATTGTTTGTGCTTGTATGTTTTAGGTTAAGGGCATATTCTGTGCTTTGGAACAGTGTATGGAACTGTGGGAGAGGTCATGTGAAGAGTGGGGTGAGTGGACATGGGTGGAACCTTAGGGCACCTAGGGTGCCTTGCCTACGGGTGCCTAGATGTAAATCCAGCCATAATCAGGGTCCTACTTTGACGTTCAACTGACCAGAAGGCTCTCGAGAAACAGAGATCCAGGGAGATCCCTGTCAGGAATATAACAGTGTATAAAATAAATCAATAAAGATTAATAAAATAGGCAATTTGACTTTACATATTATGCACTTACGAAATATGTAAAATCATAATATAAGGTTACTATTCCTTTAAATATAGTCCATTGTGAAGACAGGAGAATCCGTGAGGCAGACTAAACAATGCTGTAGAGCTATAATCTGGGTCTCAGAATAACCCTAGACTGGAAAAACTGTGTTTCAATTCCAGATCACGTTTGCAACACCATACAATGTAAATGATATGAACCACTGATGCATATCCAGTTTTCTATTACATTGTTTGAAAGTCATGAT
The DNA here is from genome assembly GCA_037306005.1 of Rhinophrynus dorsalis. Lineage (NCBI taxonomy): Eukaryota > Metazoa > Chordata > Amphibia > Anura > Rhinophrynidae > Rhinophrynus > Rhinophrynus dorsalis. The sequence goes on from CM074721.1 coordinate 123,478,108, forward strand.
TTATGCAAGTTGTTGAATTCTTTGATAGAATGTACATTTAAAAGCCCCGTATGTTTATTAATAAATGTAGTAGCAATGTAATCTTCTGTTAAGTGACATTTAATTAGGCTGCTGCATTTGAAAAGCATGAAGTCCATCCAACGGTACATTTTTTTATCAGCCTGTGAAGTTTCAAATCAAGATCGCTGTAACAAGTCTAATTTTAACCATTGTAATAATATATATCTTTAGTCATTTTCATAAGTACTCTGAGAATATTAATGATTTGCAGTAGGATAATAGATTTTGCTTAGCAATGAGGCTGATTTCTATAACTACTGAATTACAATTGCTTCCCTACCACTTCTAAAGATAAATGGGCAATATGTCTACAGAAATAGTAGAGTAATTCTGGAGCAAATCAATACAGGGGACAAATACTAATCCCCATTGGTTTTAAAGCGGATTTAACCCCTTGAATGTTAGAGTAGTCTCCAATGCATTGCTTTGTAATGAATTGGAGGCTGTGAGAGATCACCAGCCTGAGGGACTGTGACACTGAGGAGGCCACAGGGAGACATTATAGTACATAATACCAAATGAAGTGTTACTAAATACACCACATATGCAGCCGTTCTCTGGGATTTCAACATAATTTATTTCTAACAAAACCCATAATTGCAGCTCCGACACTGTTTTCCCCAGCTAACAAAATCACCGGATGGAAAGACGTGCGCCAAACATCCAATACTATCTAAGCATCCAGGAGCTGGCTTTATACATAAAAAATCTAGAATTCACATTGAAACTGAAACTCAACTATGAAAGAGTAGCAATCAGACATTGTTAGACTCCCATGGAGACAGGGTGCCTAATAGTAAAGGTTAAGCCCAGCACACTGGTTTCTAGCATAGCGGGGCAACTACTGCACTTGAATGTCTCTGGGTATCACGGTACCCGTGCTATTTGGTGACATTCTGTCAATATTCCACTCCTGCTTCTGCCATTGGCTGCCCTGTTGTTGCCCCACCAGCATTTGTCCTTAAATACTGGGTTCTGCCCTTTCGTGGTGTTCCAGTACCAGTGCTTGTACCTGATCCTTGTGAGCTCCCAGTGTATCGACCCGGCCTGCCTAACTACTCTGCATCTTGTCTCCTGCCTGTGCACCGACCCGGACTGCCTGACCATTCTGCTTCTCGTCTCCTGTGTATTGACCCGGCTTGGCTGGCATTCCTGCTCCGTGTACTGACCCGGCCCGGCTGACGTTCCTGCTCCGTGTACCGACTTAGATTGGCTGACATTACTGCTCAGTGTACCGACTTGGATTGACTGACGTTCCTGCTCTGTGTATAGACTTGGATTGGCTGACGTTCCTGCACAGAGTACCGACTCGGACTGTCCTACGTTCCTGCTCTGTGTGACTCCTGCCCAGTTGGGCTGCTGTGGGGCCGTCTCCTCTGCACGCTCTGACCGGTCTCCGGTTAAGGGTAGTGCTAGTCCCTCGCTATCTCCGGACAGCTCTGCAGATTGGTCTCAGTTGCCTCAGTGTTGCCCAGGTGACATTCCTATTTGCCTGCCTTACGTGCAGTTCCAGGTTGGGTGCCTCTCAGGGCGAGTTGCTCAGTTTTCCGTTATTGCTACGGCAGTGCTCATGCTGACCAGATTCCGCTACTGCTACGGCAGTGTTCAAGCTGCTCAAGTCTCCGTTACTGCTACGGCAGTATCCAGTTGCTTAGTCTCTGTTACTGCCACGGCAGTGCTAAAGTTGCTCAGTCTCCGTTACTGCTACGGCAGTGCTCCTATCGCTCAGTCTCCATTACTGCTAAGGTAGTGCTCCAGTTGCTCAGTCTCCATTACTGCTACGGCAGTGTCCAGTGGCTTGGTTTCTGTTACTGCTACGGCAGCACTCAAGTTGCTTAGTCTCCGGTACTGCTACAGCAGTGCTCACGTTGCTCAGTCTCAGTTACTGCTACGACAGTGTTTAAATTGCTCAGTCTCTGTTACTGCTACGGCAGCGTTCAAGTTGCTCAGTCTCCGTTACTGCTACAGCAGTGCTCAAGTTGCTCAGTCTCCGTTACTGCTACGGCAGTCCACAATTGTCTAGTATCTGTTATCTAGGGCGTTACTCGAATTGAAGCTCTCACCTCTGTTTGAGCTTCTTAAAAGGCCTTGCACATTTTCTGCCTATTATTAACCCATGCGGTACTGACAAACTGGGACTCACACAAGATCTGCCTGACCTGTGTCAGTATATTGTTCTATGGACTCTCTGCTTATACTGGACCTGTGTGGGCCTACCTCTGTATAACCTGTCGAGTGGCTGTACTATATTATGTATATATTACAGGACCTGTGAGAGTTATTGTATTTTTTATTGTTTAATAAAATTGTGTTTTATCCAAACCTACTGTGTCTGTGAGTCGAACAAACTGTTACACTGGGGCACTAGGACTCTTGATTCTTCATTTCTATGTGTGGAGTGACCCAGTGAGAGCACCACGGAAAGGGCTGAAGGCCTTCAGCACCTAGGACACACACACACACATTGGGGAAAGAAAGGCCCATAACATCGTTACATACAAGATGCAGGCTTAACTCCATAGGATATTGAGTACTCTGTAGGGGGGCCATCGATCCTGAGGAGGATATGTGAAAGGCAACATTGGCCAAAGGAAATTGAATTAGCTACTGCACACAAAAGAGGTTGTCGGTGGCCTGCTCACTGGGCAAGCACAAACCCTGAGACTTGCTGACAACTTTCTCATTAGCTAATCTGGATCTCCCTCAGTAAAGTATGGAGCTGGCTTGGTGGACAGTCTTAGAAGAAAAAAGACCACACTCCAGTGTAGTATCTAAAACCAGCTCCACTTTATTCAAAAGAATCAGATACAGACACCACAAATATCAAACAGATTACACGTTTCGCACCTGGATGCTTAATCATAGAATTAATTCTGACTCCTAACATTCCAGTGTTTCTGATTCTTTTGAATAGAGCGGAGTTGGTTTTAGATAGCATGCAAGAGTGTGGACTTTTTTCTTCTACTGCTGTATAAACAAGGATTGGACCCCTTGAGACCTGCACCGTGATAAATAACCAGCATTGGCAGCGAGTGAGTCGTGATTCAATACACTGTGTTTACTTTGGAAGTCTGTCTCGAACAGTGCCATTGTTTCTTTTTGTTGCAGTGTTTTACTGGACAGTCTTACAGGGGCACAGCAGGAAGCTGCAATAATTGTGCCTGGCAAAGAGTTCAAGGGAGCTAGTGGACATAAAAGAAGGGAGTTACTGTATGAAAATTGAGATGAAAACCCATTGAATATGAGAGACATCTCTAGCATTCAAGGTATTAAAAGCCCCCTGGGAATTGCCATTTCTCCCCTATGGTGCTGTTGGTTTACCCCAGAATTGCTTCACTTTTTCTGAATACATAAGACCCAGTGTATTAAAGGAAACCATTAGTGAATTGGTGTTTTAGACAAACCATGAATGAACTTTTCCACAGCCAGTATACTTTCATGTACTGGGAGAGCACTGCAGGTAAATAGGAATAAGTGTGACTTATTTATTGGTTGAAATTACAAGATTTCCAAGTACACAGGAGTCATCTTCAGGTAGATACTTCAGCATAATTTCAAGAACATCCCAGTTATACACTGTGGGGCATAAATGAATGTGCCAGAGGAGCTAATTTTTTGCTCTGAAAATAGCCTCCAAATTAAGTGGCTGCACTTCCCATTATATAGAAGTACAAATAATCACTTTCATGCATTCACTTTTGTTAAGACTTTACAGCAAGCAAGCCTGAATATCTTCCCTAAAACATGCTGGAATCTGAAGTAACATCACACCAGCTTCCTTTGTGCCTTGATTAATACATTGAACTAAACAAGCCACAGAAGAACAGAACACCCTAAAGTGGCCATTCACTCTCACACTGCCCTTTGCTTGGTGCAAGCAACATTAAGCAGGGAATTTTTGGCATAAACACAATAGTAAAAAAGTGACAGGCCAAAGCAGCATACACAATTCTATTTCAACATCTATTTTAGCATGAAATCATTCTCAGACATCTCCCTCTTATCCTCTATTAGTATAACAATTTCCAAGAACAAAATGTTCTAATACACATTCATAATAATACTGAAGTATATAAATCAGAGGTACCCTGGCCCATATGAACTACCAACATGTTTTCCGGATATCCCAGCTGGATCACAGGTGGACTAATTAGTGGCTCAGTCCACCCCTGCTCAGTCAAGGATATCCTGAAAATCTGCACTGTTGTTAGCTCTTTAGGACCAGGGTTGGCTACACCTGATGTAGAAAATAAAATTACTAGATTAAATAAGAGGAATATCCTGAAGTACAGAGTGGTACAATTATTTAAATGGAGCTTTAAGTATAATTATAAGCCTGCAGTAAAGGTCTGATGACAGTTGAATAATTATTGGCTGTGGTACATTCACCCACGGGACTACCGTAATTTGCTCTTCTCTGGTTCCATATGGGTTAATGTAACCCTTTGATGATCAGAGAGGTACACAACCAATTGGGTCCTCAAATGGTTAAATGTAGTTTTTCAAATGTTTAATCTTTTCAAGAGCCAGTATAGAGCCTGTTTTGTTGGCAGAAACTATAATTAATGTTTTTAAAAAAAAAAAAATCAAAAAAGGCAATTGTTAATTAATTTAAAAAAAAAATAAGTCTTAGATATGCTGAAGAGGTTAGAATAAGATTAGAGAGAGGCCCAAGGACACTGTTAAAGGGATAGTAATGTTTCACAAAAACAGCAGCTCCAAATAATATTAATATTATTTGAGCCATAGAGAGTGTTACTTCCGTACTGTCAGAGTTGTAGTTCAAGCATAATTGAATCATAAATTATCCCCCTCCCACCCCTTTTACCTAGTGTAGCACTGCTCACCTCAGATGTGGAGTCTGGTCCATAGACCAGACAGATAACAGCAAGGGACAATCTTCTTACTGTTGAGAACAATGAAAACCCTCCTCCCTTGACAGGTTTTTCAGCTTTTTCCCTTATCTTAATTGAAGATTGTCCGTCTCTGCAATCTACCTGGGCACCTCCCTGCTGCTCTGAGGTGAGCAGTGTTACATCAGTAAAAGGGGTGGGAGGGGGATCCTTTATCATTCAATTACTCTTGAACTGCAACTCTGGCAGAATTGAAATAATACTCTCCAAGGCACAAATACTATGAGGGTTAATTAGAGCTGTTTTTATTATGAAACATTACTATCCCTTTAAGTAATTACTGCAATAGGTTAACATGAACAGCTCAACACGATGGCAAACAACAATGTTTATGAAGGTTCTCTTTACAAGAATGTTAAGCATTTCTAAAAAAAAATGTTTTGTGATATTATCAAATTAACCCCATCAACAAACAAGGGGTTAAGTTATAAATTTCAAAGTATGCAATTAAATACAATTGCCTAGGCTCTAGGCAATCCTCCAGGAGGTAGACTGCATGTCAATCATTATTTAAGTGAGCCTTCATTCTTGGATGTTTTCCCATCAGAATAGGCTATTTCTGGATATGTGAAGTAAGTAATAGAATAATGGCTTGCTGTCAAGCACTGCTGACTAACCATATATCTTTAGATCAATCTGATCAACAAAATTAGTTGCAATGTTTTAGTAACTTACTATATCAGGGACAGGTAAAAAAATTATGTATATGTCATCAAAACATACATTTTTACAACCTCACTGTATCATATACTTTCATATTCTTTTCAAATCAAAGATTGCAAATGACAGTAGAAATAAATGGGGTTTGGGGGTAAGCATACATAGGAAATTAATATTTAAATTCGTATTTAATTTCTTTTGCTTAACTTTTTCTTTATTGAGATATGCAAAGGACACAAAAGCATCTCTTTAGCAAGAGAGAGTGTCAAGGGTGAATAGTAGTAAATGAGAACACATACATTAACAAGAGAAGAAGCCCAAAAAAGTGCAGCTTATCTTCTTCAAAAAAGTCCATGTGCCTGTTAGAATCCTCATTGAAGAGACATTTATATATATATATATATTTATATACTAGTTGAACAGCCCGTTACACGGGCCACAGTGCCTCAGGCAGCCGGTCGCGGGGCAGTCACACGCAGTGGAGACTGCCCGCGCCTCGGCTGATACAGAGCCTCTGGCAGCCGGTCGCGGGGCAGTCACACGCAGTAGAGGCTGCCCGCGCCGCGGCTGATACAGAGCTGGACGCTCCTTCGGAGCGCCCAGCTCTGTATCAGCCGCGGCGCGGGCAGTCTCTACTGCACATGACTGCTGCACGCGCAGCAGTGTCTACTGCGCATGTCGGGCGTTACACACAACTTGGCGAATTATTACATAGGATATATATATACACACACACACACACACACAGAGGGATGATCTAATCTGAGTCTATTGAATGGGATACTAGAAACAGAGTATCAACTACCACAACAATTATGGTCAAAGAAAAAGAAAGAGGGAACAAAAACATAGGCAGAAAGGAAGAAAAAGAGAAAGAGGGCTGGAGTGGGGAAGGGGGACGAGGAATGCTAAGAGTATTTCAGTGCTGGTTATTTTGCACAGTAAGAGAGCCAGGGTTGCCAGAATGGATTAAAAGTGTCCAAGCAATGTACTGTGAAAGCCTGGAGTTTTAGCATCGAGTGAGCTGTTGACACCCTTCACAACCATTGGATCAGGGAAGGAGGACTAGATGATCTCCCGCATTTAGAGATTAAGCTTTTTGCCTCATGTGTGAGATGAAGAAAGAAATGTTTTATGTTGGCTTTATTGGGTAAAGATCCCAAGATATTATAGGCAAAGAGAAAGTTCATAGGATACTTCGGGATTTTGATGTGAAGAATGCAGTTGATTTTATGAACCACTTAATCCCAGTGTCACGACCCCGGCTGATAGGGATCCGTGGGGTGCCGGCTCAGGTTATGGTGCTAGCGTGCGGAGCTGGGGTGCGAAGCTTGGGAGCAGTGACGGCGTGCCAGGTACTCCTTTGCTGCAGCCGAAGCTGTCTAAAGGTGCTGGTCACGAAACCAGATTGTTCCACCCCAGTTGAGCTGGGGTGCAACCAAGATAGGAGTACCCAGGAACCGTTGGAAAACCAGGCAAGCAGGACGGGCGAGATACCAAGCAATGAGGGCTGAGCAACAGGAATGGTCAAGCGAAGCCGAGGTTCAAGCTGGGAGCGGAGTTCAAGCGAGGTCAGGAGCCAAAAGTCAAAACCAGGAGCGGAGATCTAGAGTGGTCAAGAGCAGAACCATAGGTCAAAACCAGGAGTGGAGGACAAGAATACTGATCTGTAATTGACAGGCAGAGGTCCAGAGCCCTGAACCTAGCCAGAACACTAACTTATGGAACGGGCGCCCTATGCCTGGGGCAGTCCGTTTAAATACCAGGGCTGACCAATGGCCTGGTGAGTGAGAGGGGCTCGAGTGGGAGCCACGAGAGAATAGGAGGAGGACTGGCCAATAGAGCGCCGGGCTAGGCGCATGCGCATCTGCCATGCTGAAGGCGGAGGAGATCTGCACATGCGCGAACCGATCACTCTGAAACCCGGAAGAGCCGCCGCGTGAGAGGAAGAGATGCGGCCCGGGAGCGATCGCAAGTAGGCAATGATAGGACAAAGCCATCAAATATGGAAAATACTTCCTACTGCTTTTCTGCACCTCCACCATAATAGAGAGAAAGCTAAGGGTAAAAGTTGTGCAATAACTGAGAGGTACAACAGTACATAGTGATGAGTTTATAGTTGCACTCCTTAGTCAAAATGTCAGAGGTAGAGTTTAGTAGTCTTTTGTGATGGGAGATCCAGTAAGTTAGGTACTGGGAAATCTAAGTTCATACTCCCACAAGAGCATGTTTTGTTGTTTGTATAGTCAATGTAAAGTAATAAAGCAAAGAAGAAAATAAAAGAAGAAGGAAGAAATTAATAAATTGAAAAAAGAGAAAAAATAGAACCCAGTCCCTCTACAGTATATAAACACATACTGTTAAAAAATAAAGGAGCAATATCACAAAGAGACATATCTCCAAATACTGTATGCTAATAAGAGGCAGCAACAATCTGCAAAGCTGTAGTGTGATATATAGCTATAAAACTACTAGAAAAAAAGATAATATAGAAAATAAGTGAGTGCCTATGAATTAATCTAAATATTTAATAGCAGTATATCAATAATAAAGTAATATATAAATATAAAAATAATAAAAAATAAATAACTGAGAAGGAAAAATGTCCCAATACATAAAAGGTATGATACTAGATCCTGACATAAACTCCTTTAGTTTGTCTATATATAGTAATTCCCACACTAAGAAGGATGAAGCCTTTTGACCTGAGGACATTTTAGGATTTACCCAAATAGACAACTAAGGGAGGGGTAAGGGGCCAAGGAGTGATTATGATTTACATTTAGGCCAAAAGGAGAATGTCCTCGAATGATGTGGCTTTTACTGGAAAGTGGGTAGCTTCAAGGATTTATACAACAAAGGAAAGTCAAGGCGATACCAGGAGCGAGTTGCATGATATTCATCTCCTCTTTATGCTCTATGCTTCAATCTATTTCTACTTACATTTATAGTGTTTAGTTTTCAATAATGCTTAGAAATAAAGTTTTTATACTTACTAATGAACTGCTGCCACCACCCATGCTGTGATTGTGAAAATATCTGTTTACTCTCACATCTCCTAAACTGACTTTATCAGAACTATGAGAGTTATATATAGACAAAACAGGGCATGTGCAGCTAGTGATCTGTTGGGTTTTGTATAAAAGGTGAGTGGCATTCAAATTAAGACAGAAAATGTAAATCAAGTTTTCCCATGCTCAGTTTTGATGACTATGCCTTTTGCTGTATAATCTGCCAGTTTACTCATCCTGTCTACAATTAAGACAGATTTGGGTAAACTAGAGTGCTCCTCCTTGATTATGAGTTAAACCTGATCATGAGTTAAATGCATGTCAAATGCACACCCAAATGATTTACATAATTTTTTCTGCTGTCCAATACTGGTTACTGGTAACTTTGGGTAGGCGTTCCGCTGCTTTAATTGCATGCAGGAACAATTCTTGAGTTGTATGCAGGGGGTGGAGCCTACCTTCCCTCCTTGGCTGCAGCTAGCCATCCAGCTCCAGAAAGATTTGTTCCTTGGTGAAGACACAGGCAAGAGAACAGTTCTGCTATAGTTTTATAAAATTTTTTAATTTTTCTGTTAGAAATGGAATACCACCATTAGGCGGATTACCATAACTGATAATGCCCTTAGATGTGGCTAGCTCAGTAACCAGGTGCTTTTTGTGGACCTTAAGCCCTGGGGTGAAAATCTTGGCTACAAGTTCTTTCCTCAGGAGTTGCCCACCAAGGCTTCTTCTTAATATGTGGTAGTCTGAAGACAGAAGATCTGCAGGAAAGGTGAGCAACCCTCTGACTGCTGCAGGTCCACATGTCCCACAGTGCCCCTCCGCACAGGGAGTTTTTCCATTGGAGTTCCTATTGAACACTCCTGCACTCATTGGGTTTATCTGTATGTCTGTTGGGTGTTTTGGAGCAGGTTTATGTGGTAACTTAACACTTTAGCTGCTGGTTTTGCATCTTTTGGGGGGGTTTCTGACACTTTTCCTACTGGTTCATGTATTTTTTGGGTATTCTAACATGTTCTAGTGATGTTTCATACATTTTTATTTGAGTACCGCATAGGCGCCATTGCTCCATTCACTCCTATGGGACTGTACAGTTTGGGACACACCTCTGCAACCGCTTAACCTAGCGACTTCAGAGATGGCTCATGTTTCTTTTCTGCCCTTGGCCTATCATCCGGTCAATGTTTCTAGTGTGGGCTCAGGCGGCTTCGGGCACTGTTTGGGTACTTTTTCTGGGAAAACTACATTTTCCATGAGAGCTTGCTTCGCACGCTCGTTTCTGATTGGCTTTCTCCACAGCAGCCATTTTGTACTATTTCCAGAACGAGTATCCTATGCAGGGCTTGGACTCTACTTCTCTCCCCGCTGATTAACCTTTCACCTGCCATATAAGTCTAAATTAGTGATTTCTGGGGTGAAACTTTAATCCTACACACTGTAATTGGGTGATTTATTATACTGTAATGTTATTGACACTGTGAGAATATCTATACCATTGGAGACTGGGGCCAGACCTAAGACTAAGGATGTTGGGGTTTCTGTATCCCCTATTGCGCATTGCTCTCCCTATCATTCAGGGTTACCTAGAGAATTCTCAGGTCATTTATGCCCAGTATGCTCTGATGTCCCTGAGAGTCTCCCAGGGACCTCCAGCCATGCATCAGTGCCAGTTTGGGTGCAAGAGTTCAAGGCTGCTACTAGGGACCTTAGGTCTATATTGCAACTCTTTCCATCCCAGTTACAGGGGGTCTTCCATTCCTGGCAGACCCCCTCCTCCATCAAGTCTTCCCTTCCAAAACCACAGGGAGTCCCTGATGTATCAGATTCCTCTGAGGAGGAACTGCTGGTAGATTCAGATGTTGAGGAATGTTCTGCGGTGAGCTCCTCTCAGTTTTTTGGGTATCCCTTTGAGGCTGCTCCTGAGCTCTCGGCTGAGGGCCTGATTAGGGCTGTTTTGACTACCCTAAACATTCCCTTAGTTCAGGAGGTCCCTTCTGATCCCTCTGATGTGTTTCAGGAGCCTAAAAAGCCCCTCACTTGCTTTCCATCTAACCCCACTCTTGACAGCCATGTGTCTGAAGAGTGGAAATCTCCTGACAGGAAACCTTCTGTGTCCAACAAACTTGCCAAGCTTTAACCCTTTTCTGAGGCAGTGCTTGCTCAGTGGGTTCATCCTCCCAAGGTGGATGCTCCTATCTGCAGGCTATCTAAGTCTACTGCCTTGCCAGTTTCTGATGTATCCACTCTGAAAGACTGGACTGACAAGAAACTTGAGGTCTCCCTCAAGTCCATTTTTGCCATTGCTGGTACTGCCATGCGTCCAGCATTCACTGCAGCATGGGTGAACCGGGCCATTGCGGTCTGGACTGAACAGCTCACCCTGGCTGTCCTTCAGGGTGCTCCTACTTCGGATATGTTGCGCCTTCTTGTCAACTTTTCTGAGGCACAGCACTATGTTTCTGCTGCCTTATTTAATGCCATCCATTTGGTGGCCAGGGTTTCCACTATGTCTGTGGTTGCCAGACGGGCTCTTTGGCTCAAGATCTGGTCTGCTGACACTGCTTCCAAGAAAGCATTGCTTGGGCCAGATCTTAAAGATCTGATCAGTGAGGCAACTGGGGGTAAGAGTACCCTTCTACCTTTGGTCCCCAGGAAGAAAATGCCACTTAAGCATAATCTGTATTTTCGTTCCTTTCAGACTGAGACACATCCGGCGAACCAGACGGTTCCCTCAGCTCCGCGTGCCTCCTCCAAGCCCAAACAACAATAGAAGCCCAAGGTCTCCTACAAGCCCAAGCCTTCCAAGCCATCTTCGGCATGACTCACCGAACCTTGGTCCCCACTCTGCTGTGGATAGCCGTCTGCATCACTACCACAGCATCTGAGAGGATTCCGTGGTGGACCCATGGGTTTTACAGGTGGTGGCGGAAGGATACAGGATCCCTTTCGTCTCTCTTCCTCCCTTTCGTTTCTTTTCTTCTTATGCACCCCAGGGTGCAGAGAAATGCCATCTGTTCAATGGCGCTATTCAGGCTCTTCTGAATAAGGATGTTCTAGAGCCGGTTCCAGTTCAGGACAGAGGGATGGGTTTTTACTCGAACCTCTTTGTGATCTACAAAAAGGAGGTCAGTTGTCTCCCTATTTTGGATTTGAAGGATCTCAATTCCTTCGTGATCCAGACTTTACATCCCTGGGGGAATTCCTTGCATCTCTGGATCTTCAGGATGCGTATTTGCACATTGCCATTCATCCAGATCCAGCCGGCAGTATCTCAGATTTGCCTGCGACCGAGGGCACTTTCAGTTTTCAGCTCTTCCCTTTGGTCTGACTTCAGCTCCTCAAGTTTTCAACTGTGTCCTGGGAGCCTTAGTGTCCGTCCTCCACCGGGACGGCATCAGAGTTACTCCATACATGGACGACCTGCTTCTGAAAACCTCCTCTGCGGAACTTCTTCATCAGCAGGTTAAGCTATGCATTCACGCTCTCACCCATCACGGGTGGATCATCAACATGGACAAGTCAGATCTTGTCCGATCCCAGCATCTGGTCTTCCTGGGCCTTCTCTTCAACACTCAGAAGAAAATGGTGTTTCTCACAGACGAGGTAGCTCACCAGATCACCCACAGGGTTTCTGCGGTTCTGGCTCAAGATCCAGTTCCAGCCAAGAAGCTGTCCTCTGTAGTGGGGAAATTCATCTCCACCATAGAAGCGGTCCCGTTTGCCATGGCACACACCAGGGAACTCCAGAGGTTTGTGATCCAGGTGTGCAAGGGTCAGCCGGACCTTCTGAAGATGTAAGTGTCCCTCCCTCTTCATGTGGAACTGAGTTTGTTGTGGTGGATCAACCTCTCCAATCTGCTGAAGGGCAAGTCCTTCCTGGTATCCTTCTGGACAAGGACAAGGCGGTGCTTCACATGTCTCAGAAGTGTCTTCTGAAGGTGGTTTCAGAGTTCCACATCAGTCAGGAGATTGTGGTGCCATCTTTCTGCCACTTGGTCATCTGTGCACACTTTTTTGAAGCACTACCGTGTTGATATGCTGGCATCGGCCAACAACAGCTTTGGGAGGAAGATCCTGGAGTCAGTCTTGCCTGTCTAGGATCTTCTTTGGTTCTTGGTACTTCCTTCACTTTTGAGCCATGTTGGCTCTAGTTCAGTGTGCTGTGTAACAGTTTAGGTTTTTGTTACCCCTGTTCAGTGATTGTTGACACTTCATTGTTTTGTTGGGCTATCTCTGATCTGATGGCTCATATCTGCACTGGTGACTTTGGGAGCCTTACTCCTGGTCCTTGCCTTACTTCCTACCTCTGGGAAACTCAATGGTTGGACATCCCAAAGTTACCAGTAACCTGTATTGGACGACAGAGAAAAGAGGATTTTAGTCTTACCTGTTAAATCGTTTTGTCTTAGTCCATACAGGTTACTGGTCTCCGACCCTGTCAAGGGACCATGCTTGGTTCTCCTGTGGCAGACTTTGGGGGTCCTTCGGGGTCATGCTCACAGGAGTCTTCTTTCCCTTTCACTATCTAGTCAATAGTTAGTGTCTCAAATCTTTCTGGAGCTGGTTGGTTAGCTGCAGCCAAGGAGGGAAGGTAGGCTTCACCCCTGCATACAATTCTAGAATTGTTCCTGCCTACAATTAAAGGGGCAGAACGCCTACCCAAAGTTACCAGTAACCTGTATGGACTAAGAGGAAAAGGATTTAACAGGTAAGACTAAAATTCTCTTTTAAATTGTACTGAAGTACATATTGTGTGCATAAGGAAAATGTACGGTATAGTAAACCAAGGGTGAGTAATTATCAGTATTGTGTGTTTTTAAGTTAAAGTGAATCACTGACTCAAGTAGAGATATCCCAAAAACATTGGTTCCTCTTGATTATCCTAGTTGTCCACCCACCTGTATTTACCATTAAAGTTTCCATCCTTAAATAATCAATTGTAGGGGAAGATAATTTTGAAGTGAGGTATTCAACCCTTAGAAACACAGACACCTGTATGTATGTGCTCTAAAACTCTGCTTTAAGAAAAAAGCATATACAGATATATGCCTTGACCTTGTAAACAGACAGGGAGTACTGTCAGCAGTGACAGTGTTCCCAATCTGACATTAGGAGACCAGTGAAGGCAATCTCTTACAGTCTGTGTTTTCTGATACAGCAAGTAGCCAACTGAATTGGCTCCTAGCAGTTTTGTTTAAAATACAAAAAACAGTTTGCTGTGAACTTCAGACATTTAACACCGTAACTGCCAAAATACATGGAAAATACTAGTGGAGTTTACTTAGATAGACACGATAGATGAATAATTTCACAGGCATGCAAAGGACTTGAAATTTGTGAGGTGGGTTTATTGAAGAAAGGTTAACATTTTGTCTCTGTTTTGAACTTTGATCTGCACTGGTTGTACAGACATCACTAGGCAGAATCAACCCTTTATATACAAGAAAAATAGCATTGTAAAATAAATAAACAGACAAAAGCTACCAGAGAAGTATCAATAGCTAACGATATTCAGTGTAAAAGTAATCTAATATAAAATATTAAAATTATTAAATATAATAATAAAAGAAAGTAAAGGTGACTAAAGCAGCTGGTCCAGATGACATGCACAGAATGCTACTCAGAGAGCTAGGTTCAGAAATAGCCACACTCCTTCAGTAATTCTCTTATATTTGTCAGGGTGCCACAAGAAAACATCAAAAAGTGAACAAGATTTGCATCTGGTAATTATACACTGGCAAATCTGATCTCTATAGCAGAAAAGCTGCTTGGAGATGACAGTTTTGTGAAGAATGGATAATATCAAGCATACCTTGTTTTCTATCAAATAATTAACCGAAAGATGGATCAAGCATGAATGAAAAGTAGTATAGACTCAAGGAAGGAAGGAATTTATTTTTTAAGTCTTTTTAAGACCTCTAAGACTTCACTTTGAGTATAGTTTTGGAAACAAGTCCATAAAACTGGAAAAGTTTTGAAACTGGCAACAAAATGATTAAAGGGAATGGAAAACTTTAGCTAAGAAGAAAGGCTTTCAAAAAGTTATTTTACTCTGAAAAAGGCATAATATGCTTAATATTTACAAATATATGCAGGGACTATAAAGTCCAGTCTTTTTTACGAGTAACAGTTTTCTCAATATTGATTCCCTGATGTGATGCCCTTCTGTTTACATGGAACAGAAAATACAGCTATAGTGTCGGAAAACCCTTGGGACTAATGCTTTGAGATGTAATGACAAAGTAAGAAAGGATACTTGCTTGCAAACCAGGCACACTTTGTAGACCGTTCCAATGAAGTATTAATGTTTAAATCACGCAATTTCAGCTCTGCTGAAGAGCCTCCATCTGGTCAAATGACCGGATTCTGCAGCTGTCAGCTAGAGAGCTGACTTTGTTCAAACAGCCAAGAAGAGGTAACTTTATCTAAGTATTTCTCTCAAACCATAAAGGTTTGAGACATAAGACTTACATTGTTATTAATACTTGTTTAATGCCTACAATATTAAATAAACAAAAAATTAAGCATTACTATCCCTTTAAGTACCAAGCTCTGTAATTTAGAGAAACAAAGGTGGTCTTGAAAAGGTAGAATCTGATGCACTCAGCTTCAACAGCTATGTAACTATGGCCTGAATTACACTGCAGCAAAATCACACACACACACTGGGAAGAAAATCCCATGAAAAAATGTTCTTCAGGAACTTTTTATAATCTAACTCTTCCAGTTAAGCAGTTCATCATCTTTGGCATTCATGTTATGGCTAAATGGGAGCCCAAAAAATATCCATATAGAATATCATCAAAAACGGTCAGTTCAGCTAATACTGCACATTGCAGCTGATAGATATTTTCACTTTAACTCCTGATCGGATAATGGGGGAGATGCACTAAGTTGTGATAAAGAGGTTATGACGTAGAGATGACTTTTCCAGTGAGATCACTTCTCTAAGTCCTATGTTATTCTACAGAGCCTATGCACTAAGATTTCTCAATTGCCTCCATGGAATAGCATAGGAACTGGAGAAGTGATATCACTGGAGAAGTTACACCAACTTTATCACCTCTTTATCACACCTTAGTGCATAGCCCTCAATTTCGACTTCATCAGAGTATGTGTCGAACATGCTAGCATAATATGAAGCCTTTATCTGAATATTAAACAACTAGTTGAACAGCCGGTGTACGCAGGCCACAGTGCCAAGCAGCAACGGCCAAAGTGCAGTCATGCACAGTAGAGACTGCGGGTGCCACGGCTGATAACGGAGTGGAGCTCTCCGAATTCAGACCGTAGTCCACTCTCTGCACACATAAAGAGGACTATGGTCTGAATTTGGAGCTCCCCGCTCCGTTATCAGCCACGGAGCGGGCAGTCTGTACTGCGCATGACTGCAGCACGCACAGCCGTCAGTACTGCACATGACAGCTTATGACAAACATACATTAGCAAATTATTATATAGGATGTCCTGAATCAAACCATTTTTCTTTTTTAATATTTCCTGACCCCTTTGGTGGAATATTTAATAAAATACAATATTATAAGTATGTACTCTGAACGTGCAGCTTTCAAATGTATTTAAAAAAACATTAATGACACCTCCACCACCCATTTTTAGGGTTTCAATTAATAATTATATAACAATTATCTTTCTGATATGTCTCCTCCATCCACTTAACTTTCTTGCATAATTATACAACAGAAGTATGAAAAGGAATACAGCATAGAGCACTTAAATTATTCACCTCAGTTGTGTTTAAGTTTCTATAACAACTGCCAACTTTGCGGGTGCAAACTTATTCTCAGAACTGTTTCAGTGTGCTTTCCAGCTATTTTAATAGTTATCCAGATGTTCCAAGGTTAGTAAAGTGGGATGCCGGGATATGGTATGTAGATCACTGCTATTTTTTTTTCCAAGGACAGGAGCATTATGCTCCTTAACCTACATTGCTGCAAACTTTTTGTGTGTTTTGTCAATTTAGTTACATTACGTGGAGAACACAGGTTATGGTGCTGGCACCTAATGCGAGATGAAAATGGATATATAGGGAGAAGAAACTAGTGGAGAGCTTTTAACATGAGAAAAAGGACCTTTTAACTCTTTAAGCTCAATGTGGTGTACATTGTATTACATCGACTCTGGTGCTTAATGGGTTCAGGGTTTGGCGCTAAATAGGTGACCAGAAATGGGATTTGAGGAAGGTATGACTTCTTTATTTTCATCTGAATAATCTCATTGTAGTGTGTCGAGGCAACATCTCTGACAAGTGTTAAAGTCAGATTATAAGGGGGAAATTCAATTACAATGACAAGTATATACATAAAAGATTTTGCAGATGTATGAAAAAAGAACAGATTTTGGCAGTGTGGCAATAATAATTTAAAATAAAAATAATTTCTAATTCAGACATGTTAATTGTATCTACTTGGGTATCTGGCAGTCAAAGGAGCAAATCAGTGGTGGTCATCCAGATACAAAGGGTCACAATCTATTCTGGACTTTGGAATGAAATGCAGGAGAAAGAGCAACAACAGTCAACTAAAGGTTTATGTTCTCTACAGAGAAGAAAAATATATATATCAATGATAAAAAAAAATGTAAACAGTAAAATGACATTGTAAAATAAAGGAATTTATAGATTATTTCAGGAATTCAGCTGAGAAAGTTTACAATAGTTTTAGTTTTATTACTAATTATCTAGCAAATCGTTTGCAAATTATAAAGACAACTTTCCACTGTAACTGTAGTCAGTGAAGGGCCAATCTTCCATCAGGGAAGATAAAATGTGTATCTTTTTCATATAGGAATGTTTTTATACATTTTTTCTGCTTCTATCCTAAAAATGTAGTGCATAATATATCACAACCTTTCTTTATTCTGTATATTATGCTAACAAAGCAGTCAGTATCTTTTTTTCTAGGAGAAAACTTGGCCAGGACTGCATTGTGATCCTCTGCAGATCAATGGAAGGGCTGAAGGGGTGTTAGAAAAGTGACTCCAGGTGAATTTCCAAAAGAAACTGATTGTCTATTCTTGCAATTCAAAGGCATGTGGGATGAAGAACTGTATAGCGTTCAATGGGGCTGTGACCAATACAGTGAAGTCTGGGGCTATGAGCCACAAACATCCAGGTTGTGTCCAGCCTACCTGCTAGCCCAGATATTAGTTTCCCGATGTTACACAAGCTGTTAACAGGAGCCATTTTGGACTGCAAAGCACAGCCCTAACATTTTTTTACGTCTATTCCCATAGGAGCAAACTTAGAAAATATAATTGCCAGTTAAAGTAATTTTCAAGATTAAATAATAGAAAACATAGTCCTTTTCATCACTGGAGCTTTGATAGCCTTTCAGAATTTTATGTTAAGAAAAAAGCTAAGTAACAGATATTGCCTTTATAAGCCTATTGCATCACGAGAATAAATATCCTGTCCATTAAAAAACAACAAAGATGTAACAAATGCTAGAGAACAAGAAAGTTATTGTCAACAATAGTATGGCCAATATCTTCTAATTACTTCTGATCTTGTAAAGATCATTATCAGAACAAGGTCCATCTATAAATGCAACTGACTAGTCCAAAAAGTGCGGGCCTTTATATTTCAAAACTGATAAAATCTTTTGTCAGCTTTGAATTTAAAACACCCTGCTGCGTCAAAGCTTGTTGAGGAAAACTAAATGACATGATTTGCTTTTGTACTGTGAAAAACGTGTATTATCTTAAATGTCACAGAGCTTTCTCAGTACAAAATCACAGGATTCTTAGTGTGATTGGTGCAAAGCTTGTCTATATGCTTATTTTAGGAGGCTTCTTCTTTGAGTTTTCTTTTTCCAATTTTCAGAAAATTGGAATGTTCAGCTTTTGAAGAGGTCAGGACCCAAGCCTAACCCCAAACGGTCCAGTAAATGCATTTCATCAATTTCTTTGTAAAAGTAAAAAACATCATGGTGCAGGATAATTGACTAAAAGCAACTTTCACTATTTTTCTTTACTGTTGCCATCTGGAAAACAGGACAGCTTATTCTTTTCAGCTTTCTTCCAGTAAAACATGGATATTTTATAGAAAATCTCTTCCCAGTCAGTCTCTTTTGTCAATTGCAAGAAAAGCAATTTTAAATATACTTTTAAATGATACTTGGCTAGAAAAGAACTTGGGGCTAGATTCTATTACAGGTGCTAATTTTATCTCTGCTTTCATCTCCAGTTTTCTCCATAGACTTCAGTAGGAAAATGTTTGATAAAATGGGTGTTAACATTTAGAACCTGCAATAGAATCTAGTACAAAGATGTATATTTTCCTTATGGTAATCTATCTGTACCCCACTTAGCAGTCTTTGTAGTGTCGGGGTATAACAAATATGGGGACCTGAGATGCACCGTGGCATAAATCTGAGCTCCCCAAAGACATATGTCCAACTCATGTTATGATTTCAAAACTGAAAAGCAGAATTAGCAGATTATTGGGACTCTAGTGTAAAAGCCCGTCTACATGGGCCAAGGTCCGGGTGATGTTAAGAGGCCAGTCCTGCTCTGAATCTTGCCGCCAACGCAGTCATGCACTGTAGAGACTGCCCGAAAGCACAGATTGCTCCCATCACAGAACTCCCAGCATTCTGTGTGTTTGGGCAGTCTTTACTGCGCATGATGGCTTCTGACAAACATCCTAGCGAATTACTATAAAGGATATGTATCAAAGTACAGCAAGGCAATACTAAG
Organism: Rhinophrynus dorsalis; assembly: GCA_037306005.1. Classification (NCBI taxonomy): domain Eukaryota; kingdom Metazoa; phylum Chordata; class Amphibia; order Anura; family Rhinophrynidae; genus Rhinophrynus; species Rhinophrynus dorsalis. Next base: position 123,497,468 of record CM074721.1, read on the forward strand.
GCAATCCAGTGGAACCATAGGGGACAAATAACAATTCCAATTGTTTTCACTGGAACATATAACCCCTTTCTAGCATTCACAATCTGGGGACATTTTTTATGCCCCCTGTTCTTCGATGGTTTGCCTCAGAATTACACTGCTTTACTTTTATATCTACAGTCCTTTGTGGTGAATTATACTATAAGCCATATTAACATTACTGTAAGTATTGTAATCTACAGGATCGGTGATTCATCTAATTAATGTATTTCCATCTTAAAGAAACACTAACATCTCCAAGGGACACACTCCCACTTACATAATATGTGCTGAAAATCTTAATCCTATTGATACCCCATTTCTGAAACAGATACCACATGTGCACATATTTTTATTCATTATGTATAACGTCACTGTTTTTCAAAGATGCTGATTTTGGAGCTCACATTTGGGGAGACGGTTATATAAGGGTTCACTTTTTCACAGTGTATTATCCTTATGAAAGATGCTGATCCGCATCCGAAACGTTGAACAATAAACTTTACATTTTAATTAATTTTCAATACCTGGGTGTGCTTATGATTTCCAATCTAAGAATTAGTATACATATTATACATGTGATACAGGTTTGCTGTCAAGAGGCATGGCTGGAAAACACTGATTGGTTGAGGAGGTAGAAGGGGAGTAGTGTGAGAGAGAGAGAGTCATCTCCAGTATTCATAGGCTTAAAGGCACTATTTATAGCATTGGAAATGTTCATTTCTCCCCCATGGTATAGCTGGTTTGCTCCATAATTGCTCCTCTAGCTTATTGAATTGCACCTTTTGGACCTTATCCACAAAAAGAAAGATGAGCAGTTCTAGAACAAACCAACTGCACCACAGGAAAGAAATACAAAAAAGCACAAAATTCTCATTAATTTAAAGGGGCTTTTAACCCTTTGGGTGCCAGACGGGTGTCCAACATATTGCTTTTCAATGAGTTGAAGAGAGGAGAAGAAAAGAAAATGAGGCCCTTCCTAGTGCAATATCCTTTTGTCTTAAATTAACACCTCACCACCACCACAAGGTATGGTACTCACAAGAAAAGAGGCAGGTAGTACACTTATATGTTATACTTATATGTTAAAGGGATAGTAATACTTCGTTTTATCTTTATTTTATTTTGAAGGCATTAAAAAATCATGAAGAACGATATGTCTTATCTCTCAAACCTTTATGGTTTGAGAGATATTCACAAGCAAAGTTTCCCCTCCCGCCCCTTTTACCTAGTGAAAGCCATCTCTTCTCACATGTGCAATCCAGTCCATAGACCAGACAGATAACAGAAGGGGACAATCTTCTTCCTATGAGAACAATAAAAGCCCTGCCCCCCTTGACAAGTCTTTCAGGTTTTTCCCTTATCTTAAATGAAGATTGTCCTTCTCTACAATCTACCTGGTCACCTCCCTGCTGCTGTGGCTGAGCAGTGTTACATCAGTAAAAGGGGCGGGAGGGGGATACTTTAAAGGGATAGTAATACTTCATTTTAACTTTATTTTATTTTGTAGGCATTAAAAAAACATGAAGAATGATATAAGTCTTATCTCTGAAACCTTTATGGTTTAAGAGATATTCACAAACAAAGTATCCCCCCCTGTTCAACCAGATCAGAAGGGAGATGCCCAGGTAGACTGCAGAGAGGGACAATCTTCAATTAAGATAAGGGAAAAAGCTGAAAAACTTGTCAAAGGGGGGAAGGGCTTTCATTGTTTTCATACAAAGAAAATTGTTCCCTTCTGTTATCTGTCCTGTCATACAACCAGACTCACATCTGAGAAGAGATGGCTTACACTAGGAAAAAGGGGCGGGGAGGGGAACTTTGCTTGTGAATATCTCATAAACCATAAAGGTTTGAGAGATAAGACATATCATTCTTCATGTTTTTTTAATGCCTACAAAATAAAATAAAGTTAAAATGAAGTATTACTATCCCTTTAACTCTGACAGAATTGAAATAACACTCTCCAAAGTCCAAATACTATGATGATTAATTAGAGCTGCTTTTGAAATATTACTATCCCTTTAACCAGCAGTAGGACTCAGGGGTTTTATAAGCTGTCCCTTATCCAGCTATCACCGTAGTGGCTGCTCACCCTTCACATCCACACTCAAAGGAAACAATCAGAACCAAAAAAGAAAACAAATAGGGCATGCCAATAGTGCCTTATCAAACAAATACTGGAACAATATCTTAGACCAATAAATTGCACTCACGTTTATAATATGCTGTGCAAATGCATATGCACAAACACAGCAAATATCGCATGCAGGGGAATTTTACCGCCCTTGCTCGGTAAACATTTGGTCGGGTTCTCTGGATGTCTCTCTTGTAGATCTCTAATGATTCTTGCAAGCAGATACTTTTAAAAAAATGACCTGCAGAAAGTACAGAGTGAAGACACCGGAAGTCTGCAATACTTGCTGTGTTTATGCATATGCATTTGCACAGCATATTATAACTTTGTAATGAGTTGAACACCAATCTGCTACTCAAAGGGTTAATCAAGAAAGCATTGTGAAACAATGAGTTGGAGACCTTTTTTTTTAAGCATTCAAGTGTTTAACCCTTTAACAACCCATGATGTACATGTACGTCATGAGGTGGAGATCCCTAAAGGACCAAGGGCATACAAGTATGTCATGGAATTCAGGGCTCCCTGTGCAGCTGCACGCCTGATAAAAAAAAAAAGTCCATGGTCCTTAAGGGCTGGCCTCCTTAAGGGGTTAAAAGTCCAATTTAAATCAATGGGCAGTTTTATTTTGCCCCTGTGTTGCAGCTGGTTAGGTTCAGAATTGCCCATATTTATAAAAGCAAAGTGCAGTTATTCTGGACTAAACCAGCTGCATCATAGGGGACAAGATAACAATTCTAGTTCAATTAAATTGTGCTTTTAACATGTTGAACACATTGCGGTGCTACATCTCTCCAGCTTTCAAGGGGTTAAAGTGCTCTATTCAAGCACATGGAAATTTGGGAACTTTTATTTATCCCCTGTGGTGCAGTTGGTTTGTTCTACAATAACTCTAGTTTACTGCTACAAATATGGACCATAGGGCCTTATGCATAAAGCAGAACAATTATCAGGCAACTGCATCTATGGAGACCTATCTAGCATTCAATCAGTTTGAATTTGGGGAACTTTCATGTGTCCCCCATAGTACAGTTGGTTTCCTCCAGCATTGCTCCACTCTTATAAATATGGGCCTCAATGTTAAATGTCACAAATATAACAAATATTAAATCAAATCTTACACTACTAATTGTGAAGATCACTGTCTTCCTTACACTGAGAGTTTAAAAACTGTCTCTTTAAAAAAACACTGAATCGTGTCCTTTCCAAGATCAATAATTATAAATAATTAAGTTATACCTGCAGGCAAGTATATGCCGAAGGATTCTTTGTACACCATTGGTGTTTGAGTGATGTCTCCTAAGGCTTGTAGACTTCCCTCTGTAGACTACGGTCCATCACTCTTGCTTACCCATTATTCCCCGTCTAACCCGTAACGGTTACAAAGTGCATTTCGAATATTCACCATAACAAGGCAATATAAAGAGTTTCATTGTACTGAAGAATGCAAATTTCTATCAAACAATTTTCTTTTAAGCCTATGGATTTTCAACAGAAAGACAAACTACAAGAATTTGCTCAGGTTTTCTCACAGGGGAAACCCCTAAAGATAAAAATGATACTTTTATCTGTGAAAATCAGCGTTTTATCTATACCTTTATGAAAATTAAAATATCAGTAGTAAAACATATATATATATGTTTTGTCCATATTAAAAATACGAATGGTAAAACATTTTTATTTCTTGTTTTATTTTGCAAGAAGTAAACAATATTATGCTGCAGTCAATAAGGATGAAGCAAAATGTGATCAAACAAAGAGTTAAAGTGAACCAGTCCCGAATAATGCAACATGCTACTTTTATAAAGGATGGTATTTGAAAGCCTAGTAAGCATGAACTGTGCTATTCTGAAATAACTAAAAACACCAGTATGTGAATATTCCCTTTTCTATAAAGGTGATTCAGCTGGGGATATTTACATGCTATGCCTGCGGAATAGCATTGAAATGAAAGGCTGATGTTGCGAGGATGGGGGAAGATTGTAATAAAACAGGCACTCAAAGGGTTAACACCTTAACGACCGATGACATGCTAGGACTGTCACTCCTGTCTGGATATTAAGGACCAGTGATGATCTTGGCACATCACAGAAGTTTGTGATCGCAGCACGGTTGCACGCCATGCTGTGATCACAGATCACGTGATCCTCCAGAACGCGTCACCTCTAGATGTCGCAGGCGTTAAGGGGGTTAAGGACTGGGAAGCAATACGTTGCATACCTTTTTCCTCCTTGAAGGGTAAATCTACACATTGTAGAAAAAAAATGAAAACCTCAAAGTATAGGTCAAATTAAAAGCCCTTTCCAATGATATGAATTTGATTCTGCATGACAAGCACTTTTTAACCTTCTGCCATACTTATTATGAGAAACGAGCTCACGTTTCAGATGCATTATACTTTAAACAAGCACAGGGTTTTATGCCAGATTTTATTTCTAACCCTCCCCACACAAATTGAAACTGTAAGTTACTGCATTGAAAATGTATGATGCTTTGGGTGTTATGCAAAAAACAAAAGGTGAACAATTCAGGAGAGCACCAACTGAACCATATGTGGAAAATGAAAATTCTCATGGTTTTAAGAGATCTTTATTTGATTGCCAGAGAGGTATCCAGTCCACTGCAATGGTTTGGATATCTGGCACTCAAAGGGATTAACTCTTGAATACTGGAAAGGTATTTAGGGAATCTGTCGTTCCATCTATGGTGCAGTTGATTTGCTTTCAGAATTGCTTATCACTCTCTTTCTGCATATGGCCCTTTGGACATAAAGAAGAGAAATTCTGGAGCAAACCAACTGCACCATAGGGTACAGATAAAACAAAAGAATGCTTCAGATTTCAAATTAATTTAATGGGCTTTTAACCCTTTCTGTGACAGAAGGTACCCCACTGGCACTGAAAGGGTTAACAGTGTGAATGCATTGGATACCTTTCTAGGATACAAGGTTTTAAAGGGGATCTATCACCCCTATACATGTTGGTCTAAAAAGTTTATGTAGCGACTAGCTGGCATAACGTTTTCTTTTTTTTTTTTTTTAAATAAAATCGCTATTTTGCTAAATTTAATTGAGTAAATATTGCCCTGCTCCCCACTTCCAGACAGAATGCGGTTGCCAGCTCTGTACTGCAGTCTGTCACTCTGTCTCTGCTCCCCTCCCTTGATCCAGTCTCCTCCAGTGAAGGAGGCTTTCTGCATGTAAACTGGAGCACTCTCTGGCCAATGAGAGAGCTCCAGTTTACATGCAGAAAGCCTCCATCATCAGAGGAGGCTGGATCAAGGGAGGGGAGCAGAGGCAGAGTGACAGACTGCGGTACACAGCTGGCAACAGCAGTCTGTCCGGAAGTAGGGTGCAGGACAATATTTACTTCATTAAATTCAGCAAAATAGCAATGTTATAAAAAAAAATGAAAATGTTATACCATCTAGTCGCTACATAAACTATTTAGCCCAACATGTATAGAGGGGATAGATCCCATTGAAATGAGGCTTCTAACCCTTTGAACTTTACAGCATTCAAGGGGTGAAAAACTCAATTTAATTAATTTGGCATTTGGAGAATGTGCATCCCTCCATGGAGAAGCTGGTTTGCTCCACAATTGCTCATTATTTGCTTTCTTAATAAGACATCTAATCTCTCTGTAATCTTAAATTATTAGCTGTAATAAAGTGCCTGGAGTGAACTCATAATAGCAACTTTATTTGAAGGCATAATCATTTCACATCACCTTTTTTCTTTTTACTCCACTTCAGGTAGTCTGAGCTGAATATCTAATATATAGGTGTCATTTTGCCTATGGGGTCACAACACTTTTTTTGCCATGTTTTTTTAGATGGTGGTAGGAATCAGCTGTTAAAGTGGATTCATGTTGATATGTGCAAATAAGTAGCTTGCAGCCACAATTTTTGCTGATTGATTATAATGTCACACACCCATGTAGCTAATTTACATAGCTACAATGCAAGTGACACAGATGTTTTTCATACAATAACATGCATGATGAAAATGTGTAAATGGTATGCAATGAAAAGAACCAAAATGGCCCAACTGCATCAGCTACTGTATTAGTACTCCTACCACCCACCACCAACAAAAAAACAATGCTTAACCATTTGAGTGCAATAGGGGTACTTAATGCATTGTGTTGTACACCCCTCTGGAACGTAAAGGGTTAACACATTTGTTCTTTAGTGTTAGAATGCAGTGTACCCTTTAGTACTATAAAAAAAATAAATAAATAAATAAGGTGCCTAAGCCTGCTGATACATACAAACGACTGACAAAATAGTATCTCTGATGAAATGCAATTTGCCTATTGGGTACCCCAGTGTACTAAGAGTGGAAAGACCAGTATGAAAGCTTGTGGGAAGTATTGGTTTGCTCGTTCCCATTTGGGGTCAACTGGCTCCATCAGTCAGTTACAGAGAGAAACTGGATTATGTTGTAAAAAATATATACATACATTTATTAAGTAAAAGAAACTTTTAAACTAACTATAAAAAGATTGCATGTGCCTAAAATTATACCTATTATTATACCACTGTTTTAACCTTATTAAAGGGAAGGTAACACCTAGCAATAACCTACCCACAAAAGTCCCCTACTAATTTTGCTGTTGTGCCTTTGTTCAAGAGATATCTTCAATCAATCGTTCTTGATATGTCCGTGAAGGCAGTTGCTAGCAGGACTACAGGGCACAAACTCCACCCACTGCTCATAGAAACATTAAGTAGAATTATGCAACCTGTCTGCTTCAGTTTCAAAAATCTGCCAGAAACCGTCATGTCTTCCTCCATGGACAAGACATTCAGGACTGGCTGAGGATGTTCTCTCTTCAAATAAGGTAGAGGGGCAAAATTCATAGGGGCATTTAGGATTTTCTGGCAATAACAAGGTGAGTGGTTATCTGCTACCGTTACATCTCCTTTAAAGTAAATTCTCATTATTTTTTTATTCCTACATTTTATATGTATTACTTCATACGCAAATTATTAATCTCTATCACCGTCTTGTAATATGCTTCCTACAATAACAAGTCTGAAGGGTCAACAGTGCTCCAGTATTAGATGTCAGTTACATTTTAGAATACATATGCCAATCTGGACCAAACCACTGCAGCACAGGAGATCAATAAAAATTCCAAAAACTTCTATTGATTTAACTGGGGTTTTAGCCTCTTGAATGATACAGTTGTTTCCAATGTATTGCTCTGAAATGTGTTAGACTTCTCTAGCATTCAAGGGGTTAAAAGCCCCATTTAATTCAATCAGAAGTTGTATTTCCCAGCTACAGCGGAGATGGTTTGCTGTATAACTGATCATCCTTTGTCAGTTAGCCGCTGATAAAATAGTATAATCAATCACTCAGACTTTTAACTTTAGACTGTTTTAGGGGTTAGAACAGGAATTTTTTTTTTTTTACCCGTTGATTGTAATAGATTTTGACTTGCTTTTTGATCGATTTGGGTTTTAGCAGTAATTATTTTTTCATTGCATTTGCTGTACTATATATTCGTTATCATCATGTCATAGACAGCCCACCACTGGGATTATAAAATGGATGTACTATCTCCAGGGCCATTCATTTTTCACAAATCTGTGCCTTATGAGAAAAGAGGAGCAATTTTGAAGAAAACGAATTGTAGCACAAAATAAACTCCCCATCGATTTAAAGGGACATTGAAACCTACTGAATATTAGAGAGGTCTCCAGCACATAACTTCACACCACTCTGGAGACCATTCGCATTCAAGAAGATCATTGCACCACTGGAAGCAATAGAGACTGTAGAATGTCACATATGGTGCAGTTGCAAAATTGTTCCAGTTTTCATTTGTGTATAAGGCCCTCTCAGTTTTGCACCATATATTTTATAGGAAGGTTTACATCAGATATTTTCTTTGCTCCGCTCTACCTTACACAAATAAAAAATGCTCGTATGTTCCATTTGAGAAATTAAACACAAAGTATATTTTCTTCAACATGGTTTACTTGTTGCACTGGGGTTGTTTTTATGAAAGATCTGGGCTATCGTGCCTTTCACACAGACCATTATTCTGGTGTGAATGCACCAAAAAGAAAAAAGGAATGTAATAGGATCACATATATAGGCACTCAACTCCTAAAAAATTAACCTTAAAAATAAAAAGTCACCAAATTAGTATCAAAATAATAATGTCAATATTATTAACTGCTAATGACATCCTCCTAAAAAAAACAATCACACAAAAGAAATCCATGCCCCTCTATCCCTATCCCTGAATAAAATAACAATATTGTGATTAAAAACACATTTACTGTTTCTTGGAAAGGGTTTACCCTAGGAAGCAATTAACAAAATCTTATAAGAAAGCACTGGGCTATGTTAGGGATAATTTACTGTTTCAAAACTCAAATAAGAAGGAAAAAGCATATAAATAACAAGTTCAATTTATAGCCACATTTGGTAAACAGTGGCAAATGTTCAGACAACTATTGCTTAAACACGGGCATATTTTAACTAAATGTAGGTGAATAATCATCGATGGTGACAAGACGATCATCAAACTTAAAGGATCAAATTGTAAGATCTGAATTTTCTAGATGTAAAAAAATAGTTGGCTGAATCAAGCACAAACATCTGGCATGTATAAATGTGGATTGTGTAAGGCCTGTAGATATGTAAAATTAGGGAGATATTTCTATAATTATCATATGGGAGCCAATAATACACTTTGTGACAATTTTTCAATTGTAGATCTTAGGGGGTAGTATATCAGATCATATGCCCCTATGATCTGATATATATTGACAAAATAAAAAGACAGTTGAGGGTAAGAACCTTGGAACATGATGGAAACATAATCAATATAAGGTTGAAAAATCCAGTTGCTAAACATGTTTTGGTGAAAAACATGAGGGTTCTCCTAATAACTTATTGGTGAAGGGATGGTGAAGGGATAATAATACTTGTATTACTCAGTTTGGTCCGGATGGAGCGTGGCGAGGGACAATCTTCAGTAAGCAAAAGGAAAATCCTTCTACTTTCTGAGTGAAGATTGTCCCTCATTGCATCTATCTGGTCCCACAACCGGATTCCAGATCTAATGGGGGGGTGGCCAAGAGGGGTGGGATATCTTTTTGATATCTATCAGGATCTTATGGCACCCTGTGCATGATTAACAAGGATACATCCAACAGGTAAATACTGTGATGTTCTTAACCTACTTTACTCATTTTTTCGTGAATGCACCAAAACATAGAATGTTGTATCTTTACTGTATTCACACAGGAACACAGTAAAAATGCATCAAAGACGTTCTAGGCAGTGGCTTAATGGGTTGCCATCAAACCTGCATCAGATGAACTGATTATGGCCCTGTTCACAACCTCCAGTGAACAGCCAAACAATATGGATGTGAGCCAGTATCAGAGGTTTACATGGGCCAGTCATCAGATACTCCTTTGCTGGCTCTGGGACATTTTCATCACAGGGTGAAACAACCAAGCAGATGCTTCAAGATGGAGGGTCCCACTGATGGAAGGATTTGGAAAGATGACTATTCCCTTCAATTTCTCAAAAAATTGATTATAGTAAAGACAAGTGGCTAGCCCAATACATAGTTTTTAATTTTATATAAAATCAAAAAGTGGAACAAACACTCTATAGTGACTTTATTTAAAAATATATTTTAAGAGATAGTTAGCTTTATTAGTCAGTTTATGCAAATTAGGCCATACAGTCTGGTATGCCACAGCCACACAGCTTGGGGTGTAAGCAATGTATGTCAGAAACAAACATTTCACCCCCCCTCCCAACTGCCATATCCTACCAGGAACTACTGGTTAATATGTATAAACTAACAAATAAGCTACAGTTTTAAATAAAGAAGGCTAACAAAAATATAGATGATTTTTAAAGCCCATGCAAATCACGTAAGTTGTTATAAAGTGTTTGTTCCACTTAAACTTATACGTCCACTTTAAGGTAGCGCACCCAGGGGTCTCTGCTTCTTCAAACTAAAAAGTTGGCAAAACAAGCTGCTCAGCCAACTTCAATACTGTTGTTAACAAGTGGGAACAGAGCAGATTCTTTTTCTTCATGTACATAAGCTGCTGATTCATAGTGCATGGAGTAGCAATTTCAGCTTCAAATGGCACATAAGATGGATTAGTAGAGCTGGATTTTGGAAAAAAATGTTTGTATATCAATGGCACTTTGGCATCTAAGGCAGATGGTCTGTGTGATCATTTTTCTTTACTTGTAATATAAACAAAGTAAAGAACAAACTATTTCTGCATATGAGATTATGTGGCCTCTTCTTGTTGCAGCAATCCTTTCTTGTAATGAAATCAAAACTGACTGATCACCTAGAACAAAAAATACAGTATTTGATTTCAAGTAGTCTAATCCACCTGTCATATACTATTCAACAGGCAAACACGTTAACTCCTTGTGTGATAGTGCAGAATTGAAGGCACTATGAATCAATACAATGGAGACCTCGCTAGAATAATAAATGTGACGGTTATGTTTGAGAAAGTAGTCAGCCATGGAACTATAAGGCAAGCCTTATGTTTCCCTCTTAAAGCTATGTACTACAGTAGCTGCAACTACCTTGTATAGCATTTACACAAGTTCCAACAACAGCTCAGGCTTCCTATACTTGTTACAAAGGTGTTTTCTCTGTCAATCATAAATTGTTTTCAACTGCAATGCACTCCTCTGTAGCTTAAAGGGTTAAGATACTTATACAATACTCTTGATGTAAAGGCTATCAATGAGCGTGAAAATCTAGATTACAGAACATTTATAAAGTACTAGTTGAAAAGCCTATGCACATGGGCCACAGTGCCACCCAGCAACCTCGGCTGGAGGCCAGATCCTGCCTTCTTACTGGCCGCTCTGCAGTCATGCACAGTACTGACTGCCCGAATGTGCCGCAGTACTGTGCATGAATGCAGAGTGGGCAGTCTCTACTGTGCATGACTGCGTCATGACAAACTTTTTAGTGAATGATTATATAGGATTCTCCATGTATGTACTTCATCACTGGTTTATGGGTACACCTGACTGTTCATGACTGCAAAACATACCTACGTCTAACATGAATTAAATGTAATATAATTTAACCCACTGGGTGCTACTGGTCTCCAACACAGTGCAAAGATTTAGAGCAAGTACATATTTATATTGAAGGGTATGTTGCAGTTCTTCACTTACCCTTTTAATCCTTTCAGTAACTAGCATGTATCTGATATGAGCTTGGCTTGATGTACCAGCATGGCCAAGCAGTCATCAGAGATGGGTTCTGCATTTGTTCTAAACACCTCATCTGAGTTTCTAATTTAAAATAAATGAAAAGTCTGAATGGAGAAATCATAACCATTCTGATAGTGCCTAGCTATTAACTGTGTTTCTGATTATTATAGGCTATCAAAAATAGCAACCAAAGGCACCTGTAACGTTGCTTCTCCCATCTCCATTGTGTTTGAGATTATGTGCTGTATATTGTGACATTTCTGAAATATTTGTAAAAAGCCCTAATTTTAATTAAACTTCCTTGCGTAATGATGTAATGCAAGAAGACAGTTTGCCCAGTTTTGAATTAGGTTGTCTACATTCAGGAAATAAATGGTTGTATAGAGTTATTGAGTTGTTATAAAGTATTTTTAGCTTGTTAGCAAAGGAATGCACGTATTTCGTGATAACACTGAAAAAAAAACTCTTTGTTTGTGTAGGACATGTAAGTAAACTTATGTGAGATCAGGGAATTTGGATGTGGGGAACTTATACAACACACATACACAGGAGACTGTACAAATATTATTCTGCCATAAACTATGATCTGGAAACTATTTTTATTGCTGTGTCTGCTTAACAACTATTTATTAACCTATGCACACAAAACTAAAATCTCCTCTTTCTTCTACTTGTGCCAAGGGGAGAACAGCGTGGAACTAACTGTATGAGTGTTTTGGGGTACTAAATTTCTCAGTTCCTTGATTCTCGCCATGTACTAACAAGGCACAGAGGAAACTGGCATTGAATTCTTCCTTTTCTCCTGCACGTGCTATTGGGTTGGCAATCAGAGCTGGTTAAGTATTAACCATTTTTCTGTGCCAGTATGGCCTTTCATAGCCATAAGTGTAGCTGCAGAATATGAGCTAATCTGATGGATTCATACACACCTTCCACAATGGAGTTATACAATCCCTCTGCAATGTGTGGACGGACATAAATAAGCATACCTGGGAACTCTCCGGATTTGCCCCGGAGACTCCGGTTCTGACAGAGCTTTACCGGGTCTCCGGGGCAGAGGCAGATTCCTCCGGATGTGGAGAGTTTCTATTGAAACTCTGCCACATCTGTTTTTTCTCCCGTTGTGCCTCCGTCCCCAGCCTTCTGTGTGACACATTTAACCCTCTGAGTGCCAGAGTGGTATGGAATGCATTGCTTTGCAATGCATTCCGTACCACTCTGGCACTCAAAGGGTTAAATCCCCCCAACACTCGAGTTAAGCCCCGCCCCTTTTTGTCGCGATTAGCGTCAATTTTGTTACCCCCTGCTGAACAGAGGACTACCCTCCGGGTAGCCCTCAACTGAAAGTTCCCAGGTATGTAAATAAGTAAAGAGATATATTCATATTTATGACATCATATCTTATTGCACAATGCAACGTTTACTGCAAAAGCTGAATTTATTTTGAAAAAGATAATATTTCATTATCACAGTGTCATAAGAGAGTAGCTCAAAGGAATCATATCAAAACAGATAAAATCTGTCTTTCTACGCAGGTACTAAAAATACCCCATGCTGCAGTATTCAAAGGGTTGGCGAAGACCTATACTTAAATATATAAAAGTCCTGTAGAGTAATCTGGGAAGAAAGAATGGCTCATCTCATTGGAGCATTTCACCCGATGAATGCTATATTGGACATCAATGCATTGTTTTGCATTTGAATGGTTAAAGAGATAGAAATGTTTCACAAAAACAGCAGCTGTAATTAATCTTCATAGTATTTAGGCCATGAAGAGTATTATTTCAACACTGTCAGAGATGTAGTTCAAGAGTAATTCAATTATAAAATACCCCCCTCCCGCCCCATTTACCTAGTGTAAGCCACCTCCCCTCAGATGTGGAATCTGGTCCCTTGACACAGAAAAGCACAATCTTCTTACTGTGAACATAAGGAAAACCCTGCCCCTTTGACAGGTTTTTCAGGGTTTTCCTTATGCTAACTGAAGATTGTGCCTCTCTGCGATTCATCCTGACTGTCTTGCTGTTCTGAGGTGAGCAGTACATCAGTAAAAGGGGCAGGAGGGGGGTGATTTATAATTCAATTACTCTTGAACTACAACTCTGACAGTATTGAAATAACACTCTCCATGTCCCAAATACCATGAAGATTAATAGGAGCTGTGTTTTTGTGAAACATTGCTGTCCTTTTAAAGTTTTAAGAACCACCTGTCAAAAATCTTAACGGTCTTTAAATGGTGCAACTGATTTGCCCCAGAATTCTTCCACTTTACATGCATATATGGTATCTGGTCCAAATGCAATGCAATGGCCCAGATGCATAATAGGAAAGGGGAATTTTAACACTCTGAGTGCTTGAAACACATTGGGAAGCAGATGGTTTACGCCACAATTGCTCAATATTTACTTTTTTGCATACAGTCTAATATTTTTTGTATTCTAATACACCTGGACAAAAGTCTCAACTGGTTAAGTATTTACAAAATTAGCAGAACAAAGGCAATGCAATTCTGTATTCAGCTATTACGTATGAAAAGTTTATTAACCCACTGAGAACCAGGGGTATGCAAATAATAAAGCAATGAACTGTACACCCCTTTGGTAGTTTTACATGAGGATTGATTGAAAGTAGAGACAATAATATTACTTGTTATGGCTACAGATAAAATTGGATTTAACAGGCATGTTTCTGTTTTGCAAAGGCTCAAAAAGAGAATATATATTTCACCTTTTAAAACAGTGAATAACGGTGCTTCCTACAACTTCCTCAAAGAATTCTGGGAGGTGTAGCCACGATGTGATAGTTAGTGAAGGAATGCACTGCAGTAAAGACTTGCAAAGCCCTGGTACCCTTTTAATGTAACATCATAATCAGATTTTCTTTTTGGACACAGAAAAACAAATGTGATGGGAATTCATCCAGCAATAAAATAGTTAATTATATTTTGATCACTGTTTTATCTTTACTTGACATATTATTTTTTTCATGTTTAACATTTTTATCTGTAATCAAACAACTTTTTGCCTGTAAATCAATCAAAACTAAAGTGCACATATAACCTTGTGTTCTGTAGGGATTTGGAAATGGAAGACTTTTGCTCACCTCCCTCATTATCCTTGTTATCAGCACAAGAGGTTTCCATGGCAACATTGCATCCAGACCCTCTCCAGCCGGTCTGGCAGATACACTGCCAGCTGTTCTGACCGAGTGTGCATCTCCCATTGCCATTGCACAGATCAGGGCAGCCATCTGGTTGAAGAAAGGAAGAAGATAAGTATAAAAGATAGTGATCTGGACAGGATGACTGTGGTCTGCATAGATGATAAAATGAACCATGCCTGAGAATTGATCTTCCATCAGCAAACGCCATGCTTGGTTGGATGGATCTTAAAGCAGTATTTGGCCATATCAAACATAATACTATCTACTCTACATCACAGAAACCAGATATTGTTCACTACAGACTAAGAAAGGAGAACTAAAGGAATATGTGGCTCTTGGCTAGAGATTTGGGAATGTATACTGTATATATACACACACAGACATGCACTTCTTTCCTACAGATAAGTGGTTTCGACAATCTTAACCCTTTGGGTGCCAGAAGGGTGTCCAATGCCTTGTTTTGTAGCACCACATAGGATAAATAAAAATATATTTGGTGTAAATGGGACTTTAACTCATTGCATTCTAGAGAATTATACAGTGCATTGCTTAAAAGAGAACTAACAACTCCTACTAATAACTCCCATTTGCCTTACTAATACCGGAAATCCTAGTGGCCCTTCTGATTTCCCATGCTCCTTGGTTCGATACATAACAACTTCAGATCAGTCCTGGGTGTCATGTCCATGGAGGCAGACATGACAGTTGCTAGAACTACCAAAGGACATCAAAAGCTTCTCACTGCATATGGCAATCTTAACCCTTTAAGGAACAGTTTAGTATGCAATGCGATTGTTTGCAGATGTTGTGCACCCCTCTCATCCTTAACCCTTTGAATTCCAGAGGGGTGCGCAATGCATTTCAAAGCTATATGTTTCATACCTCTCTGGCACTCAAACGGTTAAGGGGTTATGCAGACTAATGCGCTCTACTTGTTTCAGTTTGAAAACAATCCCAGCCCTGTCATGTCTGCCTCCATGGACAAGAAATTCATGATGGATTTAAGATGTTATTTATTGAACAAAATTTATAGGGAACATTAACCATTTGATTGCCAGAGGGATACGCAACACATTGCTTCACAATGCATTGCATACCACTCTGGCACTCAACAGGTTAAGATTTTCTGTAAATAGTAAGGTAAATGGAGGTTTATATAGGAAGGTCCTACGTTTCCATTTAAACATTGGAAATTTGTATTTGTACCTTATGGTTCACTTGCATTGCCGTGGAATTGCTCCTCTTTTTATGCATATGTTATGCATATGACCCATAGGATTTATAGATTCCTTGTGCAGACTTTGCACACGAGTTCCACTTTAAACCTCCTGGCTTTTAATGTATAATGTCACATGTATTTGTAGCACTGTAAGAACTTGGCTAGATAATTATAAATAATTATAATGGTGCTCTGCTGGTGCCTGCAGTTTGCAGATAGAGACAAATGAGTGTATGGTGTGGCGCAGTAAAAATGTGAATATTGCATAAAATTATGAACTTACTTTATACCAATAAATTCACAAGTGAACATAAAAATACCAGGAACTATATATGGGAACAAATATGCTTTCATATAAAAAAAACAGCTTAGAGTTCAAAAAGTCATCTTAATCTAGGACACAAAATGTATGCAAATGTATTTATGAATGTCTTAATTTATGTATTATTATATGTATATAGCTAATCCTTTGATTGCCAAAGCGGTATCCAAAGCATTGCGTTGCAATGCGTTAGATAACTGTGGCATTTAATGGGTTAAATCCTTCACCATCTTTTTTGTGCGGTTTTGAATAACAATAAAATATTGGAGATTTTTTGTTTTTGTAATTTTGATCTATGAAAAATTATTAAGGTATACAATAATTCTGAATTCAGTCTTGTGCCCACTGCTTCGTAATTTGTTTATTAATGATCTAGAAGTGGGAATTGAAAGTAATGTCTCAGTCTTTGCTTATGACACTAAGCTGTGTAAGGAAATATATACAGTGCTGGATGTTTTTCTCTGCAGAAACATTTCGGTAAACTGAGTGAATGGCTGGAAAAGTGGCATATGAGGTTTAATATAGATAAATGTAGGTTTAAGAATTTAAATTGCAGAACAAATATTCTGCATATATACTAAATGGGAAACTACTTGGGGATCCTCAGAGAAAGATTTAGAAGTAATGATAGACGATAGACTTCACAGCAGTGTGCAGAGTCACTCAGCTGCTGCAAAAGCCAATTGGGTACTAGTCTGTCTAAAATGTGGTACAGATGTATGGGATGGGAATATAATTCCACCTCTGTGTAAATCCTTAGTAAAGCCTCATCTGGAATATGAAGTACACTGTTGGGCACCGGGTCTTAAAAAATACATTATTGAACTGGAAAAAGTGCAAAGACGTGCAACAAAACAGATAATGGAGTTGAGATGGCGGCCAAACTAGGTTTGTTTACATTATAAAAGGGATGCCTAAAGGGTTAAAATTACAATTTTACAAATATATCTGAGATCAGAACCGATAATTATTTATTCAATGAGCTGAGCAAAAAGCAAGAGGTCATGTATTACGGAAAAAAGGTATTCTAAGGCATATAAAAAATGTGAATGCATTGTTTCTCAATGTGTTGATCCCCCTCTGGTCCTTAACCCCATAAGGATTGTGCTGTCCAGGGGTAAGGCACTCTGGAGGACCAAGGCATATTTCTTTTCCATAGACGCGATATCTGATCACAGAGCGTCTTCTAGCAGAGATGCGATCACAAACTTCAGTCACGTGCCAGGGCCATCACTGGTCCTTAATGCCCTGACAGCCATAACAGTCATGGTATGTCATGGGTCGTTAAGGGGTTAAAAGGTTAAGTAGATTCATCATACCTCCCAAGTGTCCCTCTTTAGGACAAACAGTCCTTCTTTTAATCTCAAATCCCTCTGTCCCTTTTTCCCACCCTGATGTCCCTCTTTTTAGATGATCAGATTGTGTGGTGTAAATAAAAGTGTATCACATTGGTCTACAGCAATAAAACTCATATTATTGCTTGTTTAAATATCAGTACATGTGTTTAGAAATTAGTCTGTGTAAATAAAATACATTGGTCTTGTTATAAGTCATTGATTAGTTTACACAAGGACGTGTCAGTAGGTCATGAAATAGACTAAAAATGATCAGGAATGCCCCACCCACCAGTCACGCCCCCAGCAACACCCCCTAACACATAAGTGTCCCTCTTTGGCAATTTGAAATGCTGGGAGGTATGGATTCATGTCTGTTTCATTACACACACACACACACACACACACAAAAAAAAAACTTCCACTAACATGATATCCAGGACTGACTGAAAATTGTGTCTCTTAAATAAAGTCACAAGGCAAATTGTATTTAGGCCCTATATTGTGGCAATAGTAAAGAAAATGGGCTATAGGAGGAGTTACTTTTTCTTTATACTTCCCTACTAAGCCTTTTCACCCCTCCCGACTAGACTGTTTTCACACTTTTGCTGTGCTTTACAGCTGAAATTTTTGGTGCATTTTTTTTAACAACCCTCACACTTTTTTACCTTGCACTTCCAAAAGATACCATTGGTTTGTTTTTATCCCTTAAAGGGATAGTATTACTTCATTTTTTCTTTATTTTATTTTGTAGGCATTAAAAAAACATGAAGGACGTTATAAGCAAAGTTTCACAAGCAAAGTTTCCCCTCCCGCCCCTTTTACCTAGTGTAAGCCATCTCTTCTCAGATGTGGAATCCAGTCCATAGACCAGACAGATAACAGCAGGGGACAATCTTCTTCCTATGAGAACAATGAAAGCCCTGCCCCCCTTGACAAGTTTTTCAGGTTTTTCCCTTATTTTAATTGAAGATTGTCCCTCTCTGCAGTCTACCTGGGCACCTCCCTTCTGATCTGGCTGAATAGTGTTACATCAATAAAAGGGGCGGGAGGGGGATACTTTATCATTCAATTACTTTTGAACTACAACTCTGACAGTATTCATATAACACTGTCCAAAGTCCAAATACTATGATGATTAATTACAGCTGCTTTTATTATGAAACATTACTATCCCTTTAACATGAGCAAAACATTTTACTCAGAGTTAAAAAAAATGATTGTTTTTTTCTTTTTTGTTTTTAAATAAAATTCTAATAAAGTGGATGATAAATAACTGTGATTGTGTGTATTTTTATTATGTCTTGCTAGCATATTTTATGGTTCTACGTATAGTATTAACCCACCCTTCTAAAACTCCAACATTTTTCTTTTATGTGTAGGTTTTCCTCTAAAATCTAACAAAAATATAAGTAAAGTTCTCTCGTATTGTTTTTTTTTTATTACAACTTAGACCTATGTTGTCTTGAACGTTAGCATCCGAGAGCCACTCGGTTAGCCAATAAATGCCTCATTTTTACTATACCAATATCTTAGTTTTGCAAAGCAAGGAATAGCAAAATAACAAAGGATTGCTAAGGAAAGGATTCTCTAACAATGGCAGGAAATTCAAAAATGCTGAAAATCCAGCATTCCGAGAAGTCTGTGTAATCATTTAGATCGATAGTGATTGGCTGATACTCAGGTCAAATTCACCATTGTATGTGTGTGTGGTCTTTCATTGATCATGATTAAGCGTTGTATACCTGAAACATGTTGATCTAAGGCCAGCAGCATCTAACATGTAAGCAATACGCACTTACAAGCCTCTCTCGCTGTCCAATTATGGACTAAGGTACATTTGAATGTTTTTTACTATTTTGTCAATAAAGAGTTATTGTTTTTACCTCCACATTGTTAAATGGATGGCTGATGTGTTAGTGCACCTTTTTCCAACTTTTACCTGTCCCCCATGGTGCAGCTCCAGACTTGCTCAAATTCTTCCTAGTTTATCAGCATCATTACTTACTTGTATATGCACCTATACAGTGTCGGTTTATATAGGGTTTTTTTTTTTTAATAGACGTATCACTCAGGAAACTTTAAAAAAAAATTTAAATAAACAAATAAATAAAAAATTATCCTTATTTATCATGAGGTACATTTCTGGGGACAACTAACTGCACCATAGGAAACAAACACAAATTTGCCAAGTTCCCATATTTAAATGGGCATTTTAATGCAATGAATGTTGGAGAGGTCTGCAATGCAATGCAAAGCAGTGTGTTTGAAATACCTTTAGAATACAAGGGCTTAAAAGTTCTATTTAAATCTAGGGGGATTTTAATTTGTTCCATTAGGTGCAGTTGGTTTGCTCCAGAATTATTCTTATTTTGCTTGATAAAGGAGTCCCAAAGATTGTTCAATATTTCAGTCCTAACATTTTGTCAGGACAATAGTATCAACTCGCCCCATGCTAAATACCCAGCATAGGAAAAGCAAATTCTGCAGATCAAAGGCAGTGACTGCATTTGGGTATGTTTGTTTTTGAAAGAGGTGCTGATAAGGAGACTATAAAAGCCAGAGTGGTCAACCTAAGGCTCTCCAAATGCGGTAGATAACAACTACTAAGGGTAAGTTCAGTATAATGGGAATTACAGTCCACAACAGCTGGAGGGGTTCAGGTTTCCCACCCATGTTATAAACCTTGAGACTCAGAGATGAATATTTTTAGAAAGTGGATATAAGCACAAAGTGGCAAAGTTGCTCAGTCTCCTGCTCCTGCCAATTGTCTGCCTATGCTTAGGCCTCAATGCATTACTGATCAGTGGTGAAATGTACTAACAATGGCTATGACATCATCAAATCTAGACATAACAAAAAAACTGCAAAGAAAGACAAAAGAAGAACAGGAAATGCAACAAAACTGCATTAATTCCCATGAATAGTGGTCACCTCCACAAATATATACAATAAAATTTGGTTAAAAATGCTTCCACATACTATCCTATCTTTGGTAGAATCTGAGAAGGAACTGTGCCCAAAAGACAACACACATCTTGCCTTTGCTTATTCCATCTCTTTTGATTAACCAGAAACAAGACCTCCAATCTCCTTATCAGAGCTGGACTCTAGAGATTGCCCATTGATCCTGTCTGTGGAACTTTTTCGTGATCACCTGGGGCCTTGCTC
This sequence comes from Rhinophrynus dorsalis, assembly GCA_037306005.1. Classification (NCBI taxonomy): domain Eukaryota; kingdom Metazoa; phylum Chordata; class Amphibia; order Anura; family Rhinophrynidae; genus Rhinophrynus; species Rhinophrynus dorsalis. Next base: position 123,518,069 of record CM074721.1, read on the forward strand.
ATGGCTTTTGTCCTCAGAGAAATGTCCTGGCATGAAGAAAAAACTTTCTTTACTAACAATCCTGCTGAAATTGAATATAGCACTACATCAGTTTTAACTCAAGTGAATGTGAGGTATTATGATAGGTTATTATTTTAATTCATTAGAAGGTTGTTGGGGAAGTTCTCCTGACATTCTATATTCAACTTTACATGTAAAAATCTGATTTCATTGTCATGCTTTTACAGTGATTTGGAGTGCTCCAACTGAGAAGACTTCTCTAGCTGGAAAACGACAGTAATTATGACTACAGCATGCAGAGTAAAACACAACTGAATGTGACCGACAACTCATTCAGTAAGTAGAAAACTCGAAAGATCTTCCTAGCATAAAAGAAACTTTAAATGGATTAGGAATTATTTTTAATTCATTGTTTAAAGGTTCATAGAGTAATAGTTCTTGCACTTGTAACTAGAAACTGAATATACTTGATTTTATTGTTATTATAATAAAAGAAGATTCTCTGAAAAGTAGATCAATGACTTTAGAAGTGAACATCTCACATAGCTTTTCAACCAGAACCATTTTCAGATAATTATTCTTGGAAGTACAACATGTTCTGAATATTTTGTTAATATGTGCTTTAGTCTTTGATCATTATCTCAGTAGACAAATGTTTCATTATCTGAAATTATTTTGTAGAGTTGTATGTAAAAAGGATGCTCATGTAAGACAGTGTCATTAGTTTTAAAGATCCTTTTTAATTGGTTGTGTTATTCTGTCTTACAATTGGTATAACTAGTATAGTATATTAAAAAGCCTCACGTTTATGTAAGTTGAGCTGCATAATTGTAAAATATATGAAAGTAAAGACTGAAATATATAAAAGTAAAAATAAATGATACAGTTATAGATTGGCTTTGCATCTGGTTGTGTAAAGACAAACAGTGCCAGCTAACCGCTCCTGACTACATGCACAGGTAGTAGAAAGGGGTGGCCTATCAAAGCCATGACTGCACTTAGAAACAACTGGTGGATGTCTGAATACATTTCAGCACTAAAATATGCACTGGAAGCTATTATGTATTATACCTATTTATTATGTACTGTAGCTTACATAGATAACTCTCCTCTTTATGCTGCTTGTGCCAAGGGGAGGATATTTTGCAAATATATGAGTGTACGGAGCCGGTCCATTTCCCTTTTACATTTTTAGTACTGTGAACTAACAAGGAGCAGAGAAAATTATCAAAATGACTTTATTTCCTGTTTATGCAGATGGGTAGTGTTTTGGGGCTTGCTTGCATTAAAGTCTTAATAATGGCAGAGCATGTGAGACAGTACACACTAAAGATCATTCATGCTAGTACATACCCCAAAGTGTAGGTGCATGATTTCTATGCTATGGTATTAGTGCAGAGGAGTGTGGATTTGTATATTTCCCCTAAGGAGGCTAAAGCAAACCAACTGCAACATAGGGGGCAAATAAAAATTCCCCAAATTCCCAGTGATTTAAATGGGGCTTTTAACCCCCAAATGCTAGAGAGAGAGAGAGCTTCCAACGCATTGCAGAGCAATGAGTTGGAGACCTCTCTAACATTTGAGAGGTTAAAAGCCCCATTTAAATCAATCCCAATTTTTATTTGTCCCCTACTGTACAGCTGATGTGCCTCAGAAATGTACAGTTTGTATTAGTACATTAGCCTCAATATTTCCTCCAATCAAAATAAGACGTAAGTTCTCCAGTGTGATAATCTCTCCAGTTCCTATATTATTCAATGGAACCCATTCACTGACAACTCTCCAATAAAATAATACAAGAACTGAAGAGTTTTACTGGAGAAGTTGGGCCAGATTCTATTGCAGGTGCTAAATGTTAACTCCCGTTTTATCAAATATTTTCCTGTTGAAGTCTATGGGGAAAACTGGAGATAAAAGCAGTGATAAAATTAGCACCTGTAATAGAATCTAGCCAGTTATCTTCTTTTCTGTCACCTATTCATAACCCATTAGGGCATAACTCCCTTGCTGTTGTTGGACTATTCCCATTATTCTGCCATTCGGGATCAGGAATGATTTTTTTTCCCACTTGGGGATTAACTGGAAATTGCTTCAGTGTTTTGTTTTTTTTGCCTTCCTCTGGATCAAAAGGGGCCATTTGGCATGGGCTGGACTTGATGGACGCATATCTTTTTCTGCAACTATGTTACTGTGTAAGTAATGTGATAAAAAATTCAAATATTTTGACATAAAAAATATAAAATGTGATTGCATTGTAGTAGCCTAAGGGCAATGTGTTCAAAAGAAAAATGGAGGAGTTCTGGGGCAACCCATTTGCACTGTAATGGAGAACTAAATATTCCCATTAATTTAATTGAGGATTAAATCTTTTTAAATGAGTATTTTAACCCCTTGCATGCTAGAGGGGTCTCCAACACATTGCTTAAGTTGGAGACCTCTCACCCATTCAAGGGGTTAAACTCCCCATTTCAGTCAATGGAAATTTCTTGAATTTTTAGTCTTCCCCTCTAGTGCAAATGGTTTGCCCCAGAACACCTCCACTTTTCCTCTAAATGTATACCTCTAAGAAATTATTTCAGTGTTTTTGGCTTTCTTCCCCAAATGAAGAGTTTTTTTTAATGTTTATTTTTATAAGGTACATTTCGCTATTAACAAATTAAAGAACTAATTTAGGACGGATGTAAATATTGCAGTCTTCTGTGTAAGCAATCTTTTTAACCGTTTGAGTACATCTCTGGCATTCAAAAGGTTAAAGATATAAATGTGAAGATGTGACATTCTTCCCCAGAATCCCTCCTCCAAACCCAACGTCTTAGGATAACATTTCATGTAATGCTTTTGCTTTAACCCCATGAGTACCATAGGGATGTGCAATGCATCGCTTTGAAATGTGTTACACACCCCTCAAGCATTCAAAGGGTTATAGGAATTTTTGGCACATAAAAAGGCCAAGGTTATCTTTTCTTTTCTCTTTGCACTGCAATGAATAGTGCTCAATGGGCCTTATGTATAAAGGCAAATTTATACAATTCCGGGGCAAACCAACTACATCATAGCGATCGAATAAAAAAATGCCATTGATTTAAATGGGGATTTTTAACCCTTGAATGCTAGAGAGGTCTCCAACACATTGCTTTTCAAAGTGCTGGAGACCTCTTTAGCATTCAAGGGGCTAAACGTCCCATTAACATCAATTTGAATATTAACCCTTTAAGTGCCAGAGTGGCATTGCGTTGCCTACCCTTCTGGCACTCAAAAGGTTAAGTATTTTCAGTCATCCCCTATGCTGCTATAGTTCTTCTCCAGGATTTCTCTAGTTCATCTTAGTGCAGTGTTTGTCAGCCAGGTGTCGTGGCAAAATCTCGGGAGTGCCACCATTTTTATGACTATTTTAACAAAAATGGTGAATGTTAATTTTAATTCTGTGCACCAGCGTAGTATGCAACTCATTGCTTTGCAATGTGCTGCGTACCCCTCTGGCCCTCAAAGAGTTAAATATATATTTCTGAGGTAGTTACACACAATAATCTCATTTTTGGCATTCTGATTGTGGGACCTAATAATAACTATGTATTTATTTATTGCGACACCCATTACAAAATTTATAAGTAACCTATAAAATGTTAGGTGTGCCCTGATAATTCTGAATTGTGTGTTAGGGGGTGCCTTCAGGAAAAAAAATTGGGAACTTCTGTCTTAGTGCCTTAGCCTCTCCATCTCAGCTGTATTAGTTGGCTTTATCTGGAGATTCATGTAACTCATATATCATTTAGGTAGAACACTTCAAGTGGAATAGCGGAAGAAGAAAACAGTGTGTGCAGGGCAGGTGAGAGTGAAACAGGATTATAGATCAGGTACGGATTGTAATTTATTGATAAAGCCCAAGCAATGCTATGGATCAGAGGCTGAGATGGTTCAGTTCAACTTACTGCAGTCCCTTGCCAGTACTGTTCTTTTACAGATCAGGGGTTAGCAACCTGTGGCTCTCCAACTGTTGATGAATAACAATGTTTATCACGTCCAGATTGTTTTTAACATTTCCTTGCTATCTGTAAAGTTACTGACTATTTAAAGGGATAGTAATGTTTAAAAATAAAAGCAGCTCAAATTAAGCTTCATAGTATTTGGACCATGGAGAGTGTTATTTCAATACTGTCAGAGTTGTAGTTCAAGAATTATTGAATGATAAAGTATCCCCCTCCCGCCCCTTTTGCCTAGTGTAAGTCACCTCCCCTCAGATGTGTAATCTGGTTTTAAGACCAGACAGCTCACAGCAAGGGACACTCTCAATTGTGAGAACAGTGTGAGAACAATGAAAACCCTGCCCCCATTGACAGGTTTTTCAATTGAAGATAGTCCTTCTCTGTAAGCCATCTGGACAACACCCCTCTGTTCTGAGATGAGCAGTGTTACATCAGTAAAAGGGGCGGGAGGGGGATACTTTATTATTCAATTACTCTTGAACTACAACTATGACAGTATTGAAATAAATAACACTCTTCATGGCCCAAATACTATGAAGATTAATTGGAGCTGCTTTTATTTTGAAACATTACTATCCCTTTAAGGTTGTATTTACAGAGAATTAAAATCTGTCTATATTGTTTTCCTAACCATTTTCTGTTAAATAGTTTTTGAGACATTAAGCATTAGGGTTTGGAGACACTTCATGCTAATTGAGAATAGGGAGGGGCGAGACAGCGCAATAAAATCTAAGTGTAGTATTTATTGAGTCAAAAGTTGTACAAATAATGAGAGAAGAGCATGTGATCTTAGAAGATAAAATACTAAATATAACCAAAATTAAAAATAAATAATTAGGCAATAAAAGATAATAAAAGAAAATAAAAGATCCAAATATAAAGCGGACTATGTGTCCTATATGGAGAGAAACTCTCTATGTGTAGACTGGAGGACTCGTAGACAAGATATTACTGGACTGTTATATACAGTAAGTTTACGCCTAACAAACATATACAGGACGTAATGGAGGAGCTACGGAGATATAACAAACTGGTAGTGAACTAGTAACAGTGGCCTCTTACATTCGATACAATGATCTGTATGTAATCAAAGTGTCTCGTTCACATTATAGTATGAGTGGCCTCTTACTTCAGTTACATGATGTGTCTTAGCGTATCACAAACCAGAGATGTCTTTATATTCTCCGCTCCAGCCTCTTGCCGATCCTTGTTCGTGTTGTGTGGTGCTCTCTGCACCCCAGTCCGCGCCCTCGTGTTCTCCGTTGCGGGCAGGCACTTAAAGCCGCAGGCAAATATTTCTTTTAAGTGGCAGATAGATCCTTCAATCCCCTCCCTATTCTCTTTTTCTATGCATGACGATTACCCTCCTGGGATTGAACTGCAACACTTATTGAGACAAGCAGCAAAGGAGAATATGCCCTAGGAACTTGGTGATAGGGATAGTATAAGATTATACAATTGTTTATCAATCGCATTTTTGGACGGACATTGTGTTATCAATATCAATGATACATTGCTATACCCTACCATTATTTCTTCATACTCTCTGATTTTATAGTAGGTCAAAGGTCAGGTAGCGCTGTATAAAACATTTTACACTTTATGCTAATTACCTGCACAGTATATAAATTAACTCTGTTTGAGGCCAGTCCAATTGCTCACTTTGCTACTGCGATTGCCTGTAATGTGTGTACTGTCTAGATTCATCCATATCATAGTGAAGCTGATGTACTAAGAAAATGGGGGAGAATCACAAAGGTTTGATAAGGGTCCTGGTTGGTGATTATGTGGTGTATTTGCACTGATTCCATCTCATCGTATGCACTAAGATGGCTTTGCTATCATAAATCTGTCAATACACCACAAATACTCCAACATCTACATACTTTCACCATGCCTTTCACCAGGCTTATAGTGTTGCAGTATCTACTTAAACAATGGCATTTCCATGTTCAAAAGCTGCTTTATCTCCCAATTATCACACCATAATGCATCTCTCCCCAGGAGCACTAGGTAGTGATCTACACAGATATTATTATTATTCTTATTCTTTATTTATATAGCGCCAACTAATTCCGCAGCACTGTACAATTGGGAATAGACATACAGAGGTATTAAATAGTACAATCAGATGTGGAGAACAGAAGGATCAGAGGACCCTGCTGTAAATTTTCAGGCCACTGTGCTATTGCACCTAACAAATTCAAGTTTGAGCTGTTATAATATTTTAATAAAATATCTTTCAGCAGTGAGTGGACCCTTGTTTTACTCAGGGGGATAAACCCTACAATATATTTTTTTACATTTTAAGTATTACTATCCCTTTGAGTAAACTGATGTTTCAATGTATTGGAAACATCTCTAAAATTCATGAATTCAAGGGGTTATAACTGAAAATGCTTTATATTCTGAGCAGTGCCTAAAAAAATTCTCATTGTGCCAATTTCCCTGTTTGCACTACTTTAATATACAGCTCATATGAATGGTTGTTAAAATGCTTTTTCTGGCAGTGACTGAGCTTGAAAATGGGGGCTGACATGCTTGAGAGCCCCAGTTCATTAGAAATCACTTAAAAATCTGTATCTTTTCAATTTACATCATTCAATGTGCTCCTAAACTTGGTTGATTCATAGTATTCTTTACCCTGGTGAGCTATTAGTAGCCCCATCCTTGTAATAGACAATTTTGGATGATATAGAAATAAAGTATTCTACTACTGCTTTACATATTAGGAATAACTAGACTATTGTATGCTATGCAAGTTCTGCCTAGTTTAGAAGGCAGAATTAGCAATTGCAATAAGTATTCAATTTTTCAAATGCAAATTGCTTTAGTTCAAGGAAGTACACTTATGTTTCCATACATGTTGCCAGTCAGATATTTATTCATAGGTTTGCAAATGTTTATCAATGAATGTGTACAAAGCTATGCCATGGAAATACTTGAGTACAGGAGGGGTATTCAACACAGAGCAAAACAATTCATTGGAGACATCCTCTGGCACCGAAATTTAAAGTCTGTACCCCAGGCTTTGACTGATGTAAACAAATCAAAGATGTCCTGAGACTATGCACATATATGCAGAGCATCCATATTGACAGTCAAATGTGTACGTAGGTAGAACACAGGAATGAGTCCTGCTTACAACAAGCATTAAATTTTCCTGCCTCTTTAAATAAAGCCATTAAAATCTTTGTCATTTCTGCCTACTGCCAAAATGTTTTCTCTATTTTTCCCGCCACTTACAAATACTTCATGTATTCACGTGATTCACGTGATGTGTTCAATTAGTCTGAGGAAGAAGTGACCACAACCAGCACTGAAAGGTCTGGAAGCCCTGATTCCCCAGATCCAATGATGCACAGTTGCCCTAAATTGTTTCTAACAAGCCTAAGTCCTACAAATCAGTGTTTCCTCAGGGCTTGGGCCTGACACAAGTCAAATTCCTCTGACCAAATCTCCAACTCTACTACAGCCAAATAGTTCAAATTTTTACTCAGCATTCCAGAGCACCTGCTGCCATTTTCACTTGGCCTTGTTTCCATGTCAGAGTTATGGCTTTTTGTCTGCAATTCTTCCATGTAGACCACTTCTCACCAGACTTCTCCGAACAGTAGATGGGTGTACCAGGGTCCCACTGTTTTCTGCCAATTCTGAGCTGATAGAACTGCTGGACTTCTTCTGATTGCAAAGGGAAGTAAGTATGATGTGTCTTTCATCTGCTGCTCTAAGTTTACTTGGCAGACAGCTGCATCTATGGTCTCAACATTGCCAGTTTCTTTGTGCTTCTTCAAAAGAGCTTGCATAGCATATCTGGAAACCCCTGTCTGCCTTGAGACTTAAACCTGGGAGAGAGCTTGCTGATGCAGTATAACTACCTTGTGTCTTGTTGCTGTGCACAGTCTTGACATGGTATATGACTTTTGACATTAAACTGTCTTCAACAACCTCACCTTGTTAGCCGAGTTTGGCTGTTCCTCACCCAGTTTTATTACTCCTACACAACTGTTTCTGTTCCAGTTAATGACTAGGTTTCAACCTACATATTAAATTGATGAGCATTAGCACCTGTTTGGTCTAATTGTTTAATCGTACACATTACTACATGCCTACAAAATCTCTAACTTTGACTTGATTTTGATTTTTCTTCTGTTCACTCACTATGTATTTTGTTCATTGATAAATATAAACTATTAAAATACCTATTTTTAAAAGTATTCATACTTTACAGCATTGTTTCACACCTGCTGAAAACGTTTGCACATTACTTTAAATATATATACACATACACACACATGATCTTCGTTTACAGCTTCTTAACTTATATATGTGTATATATGTATATGTATATATTTGCTTGAGTGAATTTAGATAAATTCAAACAAGCATATATATGAAAAGAAATGGTGTATGTAACCATGAAACCAGTGCACACACAGGACTTGAATGAAAGTGTTAATTTATTGTGTCAACGTTTCGGCCCCCTGGAGGGCCTTTATCAAGACAATGAAACAAACACCCTGGTGACCTTATATACAGTAGTAATGTACAAAAAACCCGCCAAGAACGCTCGTCACCGATCTTTAATGACGTCACAGCCACAAGCCGAACATCTGTGAGTTAGCTGAGCATCCTGGGAGTTGTGACCCGCATCTGGACAACGTGTGAACATTAAAGTGATCCTTACATGCAAACCTTAATGTATAAATACATACATCCCACATATAAGACGAATATATTACATCTATGTACAAAAATCCATGTGGATCCAATGAAACGTCTATATTGAAATAAAGGGACTTTGCAAGTCCACCTATCTGAATCCCAGTAGCGTGTCAGCATTAAATCCACAACAATGTAGCATTGCTTAGTGATAATAATTATAAGTGAAGTGTACACAAAGTAACTGTTCACACTCGCACCATTGTAGCAAAATCTTACCAATACATAGAGAAGAACCGCAATAGCTTGTGAACCGTACAGGAAACCCTGGCTCTACGCATGCTGCTGCCATGGCAGACATTGCGGAGACCTATTTATGGGCTCAACTGTATGAGATAACCACATGGTCAATGTTTAGCATATTCTGTTCATCCGTCAGTGGTCATGGTTCACATATATATGGTTAAAAGTCATGATTAGCCGCGTACTGCCCTTCTGCAGATATCACACAAGCTTATTTTAAAACGGGAATGCCTCAACCGCTGTAACAACTATCCACCTAATATATATATCTTATGCATTCTGTATGGATTCTGACAATTATTATTTTAGAAAAAAATAAATACAAAAATAAATAAAAGTTAATTTTTCCATCATAATATCACTAGTATAAGTAATTTTGATGACCTGATTTTCCACTAGATGGGAATGAGCAAAATCAGCAAAAATTAACTGGGAATTTTGCTCCCAAGTAGTCATATAAAATCTCTTACTGAATGTTGCTATGGGTTTTTTCCTGCATGGACAGAAGAGCCACTTGGCTCTTTGCATGGTTTAGCAAATCCCTCTTAAAGCTGAAATTTCATCTCAGAAATTTTTTTTAACAGATGTTTAAACAGTTAATCAGTATTAGGAAACTTGTTTCTTATTTTTTATTTTTACATACTTTGTAACATCTTTGATGTCCAAGTCATACACTTCCACATTCTGCGGCACTGTGTATCTTCGGCACAGCTCTTAGAACAGTTTCATTCTCCTCCCACCTCCCTCCTAGCTGCCCCAGGGAGCGCTTTCACTCTTCACTTAGGTGTGGTGTGAACGGCTCCTAGCGTTACAGCAAGCTAAGATTAGCACTCTACTGAGGTTGCAATCTCAGTATAATGCTTACCGGAGCTTGCAGTATCGCTAGGAGCCGTTCACAGCACACCTGAAGGGAAGCATGAACGCGCTCCCTGGGAGGATAATGAAATAGTGCTGGAAGCTGTGCCGAAGATACCAGTGCCGTAGAATCGGAAGTGCACGACTTGGACATCAAAGATCTTACAAAATCTTAAAAATAAAAAATAAGAAACACGTTTCCTAATACTGCTTAACTGTTTAAACATCTGGTAAAAAATGTTTCTGAGGTGAAAGTTCCCCTTTAAAGATTTTTTATTTTAACCCTCTGAATGCTAGAGGGGTACTCAACACATTGAGAAGCATCCTCAGACATTTATAGATAACACATTTATATTTCTGTGAAATACAGTAGGTTTTCTGAGCTCTCTGGTGGATATGCTTTTTCTTTACATCATGGCACTAGTAATTTGTATTAGAAAGGGCATCATTGCATATGTGCAGCAATGCCCTTTTTGAAATTTTTTCCCATAGAAGATGGGAAACGCTACAGATTTTACTGATATGCATCACACACAATGTTATTTTATGCTCAGAAGCATGTTAATTTGCAGTGGGTGGTTCAAATCCCTGAGCATAAATTGCAACATGCAGTGTCATTTTATAAATTGCTTCCCTTTCCTCTAGCACTAGTATTAACATCTTAGAACAGTCATCCCAAAGGACTAGAAAGCTGACTGATTTCCTCAATAAGATTTGTAAATGTTACTTGCAGAGGCATACACAAGTCTAAGATGCTGATTTATTAAGAACTGGAGCAATGCCAGAGCAAACTAGCTGCGCCACACGAAACAAATACAAGTTCCCAGAATACTCATTGATTTAAATGGAGATTTTAGTCCCTTGAATGCTAGCAGGGTCTCCAATGCATTCAAAAGCAATATATTGGAGAACTCTCTAGAATTCAGAGATTAAAATCTCTATTCAAGTCAGATTTTATGGTGGTCCTTATTGGCAGAGATTGATATCTAGCCAATGAGACCGCTCCAGCTTACAGGCAGAAAGCCTCCGTCATCAGAGGAGGCTGGATAGAGGGAGGGGAGCAGAGGCAGCGTGACAGACTGCAGTTACAGAGCAGGTAACCACAGTCTATCCAAAGTAGGTGCGGTGCTGTATTTATTCTTTGAATTTTGGCAAACAAGCTTTTTTTTTTTTAACTAATACACTTTTCAACATATTCGCTATATAACAAAAACTATTTAGACAAAGTTGTATAGGGTTATAAGAGATCCCCTTTAAGGAAAACTTTAAGTGCTAAATATATACTTCAGGTAAAGGGATAAAGGATACCAGGGAAGAGCTGAGGTTATGCATATAGTTCACGTTTAACCCCTTAACGACCAGCGGTCGCGGGACATTTCCGTCCCATAATGATCGCATAGGTGCACTTTGACGCGCCGGTACACGTGACCTGTCACGTGTATCGGCGCGTCACTATGGGGCTTGAAAGAGATCGCTCCGGTCTTGGAGCGGTCTGTTTCATGCCCTATTTTTACTTACAGCGCTCCCGGTAGAGCGCTGTAAGTAAAAAGTATGTGACGTACCATGACCGTCATCGGTCCTTGAGTACTTCAAGGACCGTGACGGTCCTGGTACGTCAAGGGTCCCTATGGGGTTAAGCATGCCTCACTCACTCTGTCTGTTACTTGTGGACCCATTTCTATTTCGAAGGTAACATAATTTTTTGCCCCACCCTGGTGTATAAGGAGAAGGTTATGAGCCGTTGAAGTCCAGTCCAAATGTACCTTATAAGGGTGACTTGAGATTATGCCTGAGAAAGCGCAGCACACGTTTAGAAAAACCTGTAGTGGAGGCAGACTCTCTCTCAGCTACACTTAACTGTCAATTTTGTTCCAATCATTCTTAGTTAAAATGTTGTCCTCCTGGTAGGAACAAGGGTGGTCTTTTTGGAGACATTTAATCATCCATGATTTATTATTTTTATTTCAATTTATAATTAATTATCTAAATTATTGAGATGGAATCAGAAGGTAGACAGTGGTCTTTGCTCCCTGTCTTATGACCCAGTTTTCCAATTGGGTGAGTAGGCAGAGAGATGGACATTTGGTGTGATAATATATTAGATGATTAACTAGGAGACTAGAGGGAAGAAAACATTTATATTACAACGTAGGAGAATGATGGAATTTCCTTGCAAATCACATATTTTTCTCACTTGGCTATATCAACCAACACAGGCAATTAATATATATTGGGGGGGAGGCATACTTCATCATCAAGTAATCCCCAGTTCCTGACTGAAATTGAAATCAGCATGGACTGCCAAGAAGCCTTCCCAAAAGATAACAGGGGTCAAAAGTACTTCAGCTTGTCTCATGCAGTATTCCAGAAGAGTAGATGATAGGGTGAAGGCTGCAGTTTTTCCAGGACCACTGACAAAATTCAATCTCAGATCCATTGATACTTTAAATAATTTTCAGGGGATACAGTATATAATTCATTTAACGGTATCTCTTAACAAAAACAGAAGTAATAAACTACTTGTGATTGAAAAAAGTATAGCAGTTACTGTAGAGTTCTGGATTTAAAAGATCTTGCCAAATTTGTTCATACGTACAGGTTCAAAATGAAGTCCATTCGCTCTGTCATAGCAGCTCAGTGTCACATAGATTTTCTGTCAGCATTGGACATAAAAGGTGCATATCTGCATACACCTACATATGAATACTATCAAACGTATCTCAGATTTGCTTTTTATGACTAACATTTACAATTAACAGCTCTGCCATTTGGTCTGGCAATGATACCAAGAGTGTTCACCAAGGTGGCGGCAACACTTGTGGGTTATATCAGAATGCAGGGTATTTCAATAACTCCTTATGTTGATGATGTTTTATCCAGGGCACCACTGGCAAATATTTTTAAGTTCTATCTCTTGTGTAGAGATTCTGCAGTATCATGGCTGAGTCATAAAGCTTAAGAAATCCAGTCTGGTGCCTTCCAGTAACTGTTTTTTCTGGGAATGATAGTCACAGTTCAACAGAAGGTATTACGACCACCAGACAAAGGTCAAAACATTGAAAAAACATTTCACAATTAAGAGAGGATGAGCAGACATTGGTGAGGGACTGCATTAACATTCTCAGAATGATGGTCTCACACATGAAAGCAGTGACATATACCAAATTAGACTAGACAACAACTAGAGATCTTGAGACCAATCATTTGTCCCAAATATATCTCTATGAGAATGCACAAAGATGGACTTACGCTGGTGACAAATGTGAGCCATCTCACCAAGGGAAAATCATTCTCAATGAGGGAATTGAGTGAGTGACAATGGTCACGAATCTGCTTTGTAGATTAATATCCTAAAACTTTGAGTGGCCAGAATAACACTGTAACATTGGAATCTGCTGATAAAGGACAATAGAGTACACATTTAGTCAGATAACACTACAACAGTATTGTTCATCAACCACCAGGGATGTGCCAGGAGAAAAGCAGCCACGAACAAGCATAATGAAGTAGACAGAAATGCATGTGTGATTTACATCCCTGGAATGGATAACATGGAAGCAGCCTAAGCGGTCCTTAGGACAAAACAAGGGTTTCTATCAAAGGTGGTTTCTGAATTTCATTTGAAACAACAAACTGTTATACCTTTTCTTTGTCTTCCGCTGGTAAATTGCAAGGAACGAGAACTACACATGATAGATGCTGTCAGATGACTTACATATTATATGAAACAAGCAAAACGAAACCCATACGTGGATACTTTCTGTAATTTCCAAAGGTCTACAATGAGAATTACCTGTGATAAAAACTACATCTTCTTGGAAAAAGTCCTATGTTAAACAAGATTACATCATAAATTCAAAACCTACTCATTTTCAGATTATAGCTCATTATACTAGAGTACTCAGTGCATCATGCGTGTACAACAATCAAGCATTAGAAGAACAGGTATGAAAAGCTTCCACCTGGATGTCTTGTCACATGGTTTCAAACCATTACATGGTCAATGGGAGAAAGGTGTTGCAGGAGGTCTTTGATGACTAGATATGAATATAAAAATATGAAAATCTCATCATTCAGTCTATATCTGAACACTTTGAGTATTAGTTCATGTGTCGGCCGACACAACTGTCCACTGCTGTTATCTAAGCTTAGCTTATAGGATAGCTAACAATGGCATTGTTATGTAAGTTTTCTCACGCACCCTAGTTATAGTTTGGGACAGTGTTCAGATGTTCCCACAGTCCCAGTGTCCCCCACAGAATGACAGAGAAAAAGTCATTTTGTGGTACTTACTGATAAATTAATTTCTTAAGCATTCCTGGGAAAAGCCATTTTATGATTTCTATTCTTCTGACCTACAAGGGCATGGAGGACATGATGTATGAGGAATGACTAGACAAGCTTGGTTTATTTACTTTACAGAAAAGACGACTAAGAGGAGATGCTATCACAATGTACAAGTATATGAGAGGTCAATACAAGGATCTCTGTAGTGAGCTATTCGTTCCAAGCCCTGATCACATGACCAGGGCACACCCCTTGAGATTAGAGGAAAGGAGGTTTAGACTTCAGCAGAGGAAGGTTTTTTTTTACAGTAAGGTTGTTAAATTATGGAATTCTTTGCCCAAGGATGTGGTTATGGCAGATACAATGGATACATTTAAGAGAAGATTAGATATATTTATTTCAAAAGGGAACATATAAATTTATACTGTGTATTAGTAGGAAAATCAGGAAGGCCTGATAAAGACTAACATATTTGGCAGCAGCAAAGCTATATAATTCTCATTTCTCTTGGTTATGAGGCAAGGGTTGAACTTGATGGACTTGTTTCTTTTCTCAACTTGATTTACTATCTAAGTTACAATCCCTGCTCAATTTAGATAGAGTTGAGAGAGCTATCCAAAACGTGGTTGGGGACTTCTCCCCATGGTGCAATTGGTTTGCTCCAGAATTTCACCTTCTTAGCTAATTGAATTGTACTTTTTATTACATCAGTACAGAAAGAAACATTTGTCTCCCGCCTTTGGAAAAAGGTAGTAAATGCCAGCACTATGGTTACTGTCATTGTACTACATAATTATTTTTTTTACCTTTTGAGTTACAAAAGGGTTTTCAACCCATTGCAAAATATACCCTTCCGTACCCCTATGGTTAAAAATCCAGTTTTTCTTGAATTCTCAAAGGATCTTTATTTAACAGGCCAAGACATAAAGCAATGTAGATGCTGTGCATGTAGTAGACCAATATTCTGTTTTTACAGCTTTTCTGCTAGTCTATGATTAATGTTTTGAGCAAGAATGTAGCTCATACAGAGATCCAAGGCTCTATAAAAAGAAATGGCATGATGCATCCTTGTTTGGGAATAGCTGACACTTATCGATAGCCTACCTTGTTAATAATTCATAGAAAACCATTTGACTGTACAGTGGGGGCCCAGCTGAATTCATGGTTCTCTTCAAATCTTGCTGGATTCTTAATTACAGGAAACAAGGCGCTCTTCTGAGAATTCATTATTTCAAACACAGGGGTAGAATTTAAAATCCTGTAGGATCTAATGAAAACTACAAACCTTAATTTTACTAGCTACTCTCTTAGGAACGTTATTTTTTTTAATAATGCAAAATATGACAAAATGTAACAGTGACCTCTGCGTTAAGTTTACTGTTGAAAGCAAAAGCAAATCCTTACAAGTTAAAGATGGATGCTCATGTTATACTGAAAGAAAAAAAAAGAAAAAAAAATACAGGTTACCCCATCAAAATGCATTGGAGGTCTTTCCAGTATCAGAGTGGTAAAAAGAATTGCACAAACTTTTTTATTTCATAAACTTTTTATTTTGTTTTCAAAGTTAACATAGGGCATAGAAACAATATACATAAAGAAAATCATCATATAGGGAATAAACTACAGGGTTCCAAATAAAAAAAGAACATAGACATTGACAGTGCATTAGGACCAATGTGAGGCCAAAGATGTAAGAATAGCCATATCAGGGCTTAAAATTTCCACTCGCCACTAGCCAATGGCGAGTGACAATTTCGCTCTGGCAAATAGAAATTCAGCCCTGGTGGGTATGTTATGGCTTGCAGAGGTGAGTAACTTTTCAGGTCTGGCTAGTAGCAAAGGACTTCAAATTTTAAGCCCTGGCCATATGATAATATCCCATGCATCGAATTAGATGGAGCAGCATCTTATGAATAGTGGAAGTGATCAGTGCTGGGGCATGAAGGTGCCTGCAGTAAAAAGTCTTAAACCGGGTACACAGGGTTGGGGGGAAGACATACGAGAAGGAGAGGATGAGGGCAAAAAGGAAGGGGGGCTAGGGATGAGAGGGGATGGGTTCCTGGCCTGCTCCACAAAATTTAGTAGACATCAACCCTTAACCGTCCCCGCTGGGCAACATTTTGGAAAACAGATTAGTGTCAGAAGAGGAGTTAATATTGAGGAGAGATTGGGGGTCCAATGGGTTCTATGGTCTTAATGTCCCTTGTATCCATCCATGAAGTTTATTTAAATCCTAAGAGGAAGGATTGTTGTTGTGTGAGTGGGAGGGCAGATGGGTATGGTTCCCAAATGGAGACAAAGAATTTTTCTTCATCTGTTCCCAGTTATGAAGGGCAGTTATCCAGTGGAGCTCAGCTTAGTGTCAATTTGTCTGTCAGCATTTTTAGTGTGGGTAGGGAGGGTTCAGGCCAAACAGGATACATTTAATAGCCAGCACGATGATAAGGTCAAGCAAGCGAGTTTGTAGTTTACTAGTAGAAGCATCCAGGGTGTAACACCCTAAAAGAAAGGATGCATCTGGTGCAATACCGATACGGTTTCTGACATAAGACACAATCTGTTGCCAGACTTGGTGTACAGGGTAGGGAACGAGTAGAGCATATGGAAGAGGAAAGTGCCAGATTATCCTGAATTTAAAGCAATTGTTTAAAGGTTGAAGCCACAAAAGCTTATCTCGAGTGGGCAGACATAGGAATAGTGTAGATCCATGGGGAGCTATGTAAACATCTGTTGAAAGCACAAAAGATGTCCAGTAGCTAGAGGTGTGGAAGATCAGCGAGCCATTTTCTATGGCCTGAAGTGACGTGTATTGATGAAACGAGGGAGATGTATTGCGTTCTATGCTGGAAGTATATATAAATGTGTATCCAAGTCCCACTACTGCTGGCTTGCATTGGAAGGTGGATGCATCTTGCGATGTGCCCTAAATCTGTTAGGTATGTGTATGGTCAGGGATGCTGGATTATATATGGATACACACATGTATATAAACATAAATAAATAAATAAATAATTGAGTTCACAGCTACTAGTTTAAAATTCCCTACAATTTTCCAGCCATTGTCTCTTATAGCACAGCAGCACTCTTAGAATTGTGTTTCAGCCAATGCCTAGCAAAAAGTCTATATCCAGCAGTAAAGCCACACCAGTTCTTTAAGAACACAATATTCTCCTTCCTGAACTAGTTTCTTAACCATTTATTAATCCCTTAAGGACCCATGACGTGCCAGGACCATCATGGGTAAACTTCCCATAAGGAACCATGATGGTCCTGGTGTGTCATGGGTTAAATGATAGCAGTGCTCCTGCTATCATGCTGAACAGGCTGCAACTGAGCGCTCCAGGACCGGAGAGCTCAGTTTCAGTCCTTCTCTCTTCTGTCATTACATGTGATTGCTACTACAGCAGTCATATGTACCGACATTTTCATTCACAAAGGCAATGTGTTTTATACCAGGGACACAGTATGTAGCTTGTGTATAGTATTTAAGACATCTGGCCATGTCTAAGCTATGCAGGAATCCCAAGGAGGGGAATAAGCTTTATAAGGAGGATGATGTGAGTGATATGCTGAAGAATGGTCTTAACTTCAGGATCCCATCGATTTTCTTCAGAACATCATTTTAATTCACAAAAGACAAAGTTATTTCTCCAAATTCTTTTATATATTTTAGCAGACACAGGTTTAAGTTTTCAGCATAATATGGAAAACTGAGTCATTGATTCCTTGGGTCTTCAATATTTGGGCCTCAAGTTCCATGCTGTCAAGGCGAGGTTGAACAGATTAGGATGATGAATGGGACCTTGAGTGAGTGGATCTAGTAGCAGAGGAAGATGCAATAGCCTGTAGATGATGGAACCATGCACTTCTTGGCCAGAATCGAGCTATAAGCAACCTGTGGATTTTTTCTCTTCTGATTTTGGAGCTGATCAGCAGAGGCCTAATTCTAGTAGGCCCAGGAGTCCCCAGTGGACCTAGTGGAATGCACTGTGACACAAAGGGAACAGGTTTCTTCATAAGCCTTGCGAATGGTATTCTTGATCCAAGACGCAACACTCACCTTGGATGCTGCCATACCAGCCCTGGGATACTCAGGGATGACAAAAAGTGCATCAGTCTGATGGACAGACTCAGTGCGGTGCACATAGAACTTAAGGTAGCGCCCCATATCCAACAAGTGGAGATCCCTTTCTTTGTCAGATTTAGGGTCAGGACAAAAGGAAGGCACAACAATCTCCTGATTGATGTGGAACTCAGAGACCACCTTAGGAAGAAATTCCTGGGAGGTATGGAGAACAGCCTTATCCTTGTGATATACCAGGAAACGCGGCTTGCGGGACAAAGCCTGCAAATCAGCCACTCTGCGTACAGAGACCACTGCCAAGAGAAAAGCCATCTTCCTCGTCAAAAAAGATGCAAGGGAATGGTAGCCAAAGACTCAAAAGGAGGCTGCTGCAAAACTCCCAAAAACAAGGTTAAGACCCCACTGAGGATTAGGAACCTTATAAGCAGGGAAAGCACCAACAACACCTTGAAAGAAGACCATGACATCCTGTAAGGTGGCAATGTGTCTCTGAAAAAAGACAGAGAGGGCCGAGATCTGAACCTTCAAGGAACTAAGGCTAAGGCCTTTGTTCACACCATCCTGTAAAAAGGACAGGATAGGTGGAAGATCAAATTCCTGAAAGGACAGATCCCTGTCCACACACCAAGCATGGAAAATAGACCAAACCCTATGATAGGCTTCAGTAGAAATGGGTTTTCTAGCTTGAATCATAGTGGAGACCACTTCTGGAGAGTAGTCCTTCTTCGTAAAGATGGAGGACTCAACAGCCATGCCATCAAAGCTAGGTGGTCCACATCCTCCTTCCAAAGGTACCCTTGGCAAAGGAGATCCAGTCTGCATGGCAGTGGAAACAGTGCCTGGACAGATAGTGCTAGCACTTCTGGAAACCAAGGCTGTCTGGTCCAATATGGAGTAATCAGGATGGTGGGAGTCCCATCCATCTGGATCTTACACAGCATCCTGGACAGGAGAGTATCCACCGCAAACGCCAGGGGATCCCTCCAGTGTGAGCAAAACATCTGAACCTTCCGGTTGTCCCTAGTAGTCATCAAGTCTATCATGGGAAGCCCCCACATCTGTGCCAGGAGATTGAACACTTCTGAATGAAGCTCCAACTTGCCCAGGTCTACCGTGTGTCAACTGAGGAAGTCTGCTAGGATGTTTTCTATGCCTGGGATATGCACTGTGGAGATAGCAGATACATAATCTTCTGCCCAGGTTAAAATACCCTTGACCTCTAACCAAGTAGTGGGACTTTTGGTCCCTCCTTACTTGTTGATGTAAGCCATGGCCATAGTGTTGGACTCGAACTGGACACCCCAACAGATGGGTGGTCCAATAAGTCACAGCATGAAAAATCGCCCTGAGCTCTAGGATGTTGATGGAAAGAATAGTCTCCTCCTCTGACCAGCAGCCCTGGACACTTAGGTGACCCAAGGCTGCTCCCCAGCAGTGCAGACTGGCATCCATCTTCATTGTGGTCCAGTATGGAATCACAAATGGTCTCCCTTTCGCCAGATTGGAGATGTTCAACCAGCAGTGAAGGCTCTGGGCTACCTCTGAAGGAAGGGAGACAGGCTGATCCAGGAGATCAGTGTTTCCTCTGCAAACATGGATCACAAATCTCTGAAGTTCTCTGGCATGAGCCATGGTAAATGGGACCGCTTCCATTGTGGACATCATCTTCCCCACGAGGGAGGATAACTTCCTTGCTGGAGAGGACGTCCAAGGCAGGACCGAAGACACCTTGGAGGTGAACTGTTGAATTGAGTCCTCCGTCAGGTATACCATACTCTTCTGAGTATTGAAGCGGAAACCGAGGAACACCAGGCTCTGTGAGGGTACCTGGGCCAAACTGTCCATATTCAGAATCCAACAGTATTGGAGGAGGATCTGCACACAGTCTTGGACTTGGCTGTCCAGTAGGTCCCTGGAGAGTGCCTTGAGGAGAAGGTCGTCCATGTAAGGCATTACCTGAATCCCCTTGGTGTGCAATCAATGCACCCAGAACTCGACTGAACACCTGAGGAGCTGTTGTGAGTCCAAAGGGGAGAGAAATGAACTGGAAATGACCCAGTTCACAGGCAAACCTGAGGTACTGTTGACTTTCCAGATGCACAGGGATGTGCAGATAGGCATCCCAAAGATCCAAGGATGTCAGAAATTCCCCTGGACACATTTCTGCAATGACTGACTACAAGGACTCCTTCCCGTAGTGGGTCTTGACCACAAACTTGTTGAGGGCCTTGAGGTCCAGGATTGGGTGGCATCCAACATCCTTCTTGGGAATGACAAAGAAGTTACAATAAAAGCCGAAACCTCTCTCCTGTTGGGGTACCAGTGCCAGAACTCCCTTGTCCAAGAGAGACTGTACCGCCCCATTGAAAAGCCTGAGCTTTTTCTGTCCTTAAGGGAAGCGAGAAGGGAAGAACCTGAAGGGGGGCAGGGATTTAAAGGGAATCCTGTAACCTTCAGAAACTACCTGTAATACCCACTGATCCGCAACAGAGCCTGTCCAAATACTCAAAAAGTGATGCAGTTGACCCTCCACTGGTTGTGACCCAGGTTTCAGCAAGTCAGGCTGAAGAAGGTTTGGTGGGTTTGGTGGAGATGTGTTTCAACTTCCACTGCTGCTTGGGCTTGGGGGTGGAATGCAGGGCCTGAGGAGCCACCGGGTTTGCCCTAAATGTTTTGTCTTTTTGGAACGAAAAAGCCGATGTCTTTTCATCTGAGGGGTACGTTTAGGAGCTTGAGGCAGTAATGTGCTCTTACCCCCAGTGGCCTCACTGATGAGTGTCTTCAATTCAGGACCAAAAAGAGAAGAACAATGAAAAGGAAGAGAAATCAGTGATTTCTTAGAAATCAAGTCAGCAGACAAGATCTTCAGCCACAGCATGCGTCTAGCAGTCACAGAAAAGGCAGATGCTTTGGCTTCAAGCTGAAGAGTGTCCAAAAAGGCATCAGAAACATAATGCTGAGCTTCAGAAATGTTGGCCAAAAGTGATAGCAGGTCAGCTTTAGGGGCACCTTTGTGCACAGCAGTAGTCAGTTGCTCAGTCCAAACTGCAACAGCCCTATTGACCCATGCCGAAGCCAAAGTGGGTCCCATATCACAAACTAGGTAGAACTATTGAGACATTATGCCAACAGTCAGTTCTTGCGGAGGGGAATAAAAGTCACAGAACTGCCTTGCTTGGGAGCATCTACCACTCTTGGAGTGGAAACGACTAAATAAACTGAATTCCCAGTGCTGTCTTGTCTTAGTTGTAAACTTCCGTCGACAACCAGTCGGAGATTCCTACCTCTGTGTTTGAATCGTCTACACTGTGTTGAACACTCGGTGGCGGGGACAGTAGGTGGCTGTTTGATTGGTCGAATCCCTGAGCAGGACATTTAAAGGTCTTCCATAGACTTAACATGGAGAAAAGTAGGCGGCTAGGGGATTGGTCGATAGGTGAACCCACTACAGCATCTGATTGGTCAGGGTTGAAGCGTAATATTCAAACAGGCTTCAACCCCCTGGCCATTGTCCCTGGAATGTGTATTCCAGTCCCTCAAGTCTTTGTCTAAAGTTTACCACCACCCAAGTCCCTTTGTGTTACAATCTAATCATGTCTGCCCTATTGTGTAATACCTGAGTCATCTGTTTACTGTGCATTGTATCTTTTGTCTTTCATTGTATGAATTTACTGTTCTGTGTGTATAAAAGTCTGAACCATGTTTCAATAAAGAGTGCTAGTTGTTTTGAACTAAGGATGAGTCGCTACATGTCGTCATTTCTTGGATGGTCTAAAGGGTCCTCTCTGACTCCCATCCAAGAGAGGTATTCAGTGTGGTCAACATTCTTTGTCCAGATACCTGTGACTTCGACTCGATGCCTGGCGACTCGCCGACTCAACGCCAGGGGATTTTCTGCCTTTGAGAACAGCCAGCAGTGACCCTGCTGGATTCTGTCAAGTCAACTCCCTGAACTGTCGACGTTGACCCTGCTGGTTTTGTTGACCTCGACACAGAGTGGATGGTGTACGATAGGGCGAGCTCTCCAGCTGTTGATCACTCTGGCTACCATTCGACCAGCAGATCCGACACAGGCAGGTCGACTTTGGGTGGGAGGGACCCATAACGACGACCCAGAACTTCCCAGTGTCTTGGCCTACCGTTACAGTCATGTTTTCTGTCACTCATGTCTTTTAGAGAAGAAGCATCTGCCGCAGCCAAGACTGTAGACTTATAAAGCCTAGAAATGGGGGAATCAACCTGAGGAGGAGTAGCCCACTGAGTCAAGGCAGCTTCAGAAAAGGGATAAAGTTTTGAGAACCTTTTTTGACAGAGAAAGACTCTTATCAGGAATTTTCAAGTTGTCCAGAATAATCTGATCCAGAGTGGGATTAGGTGGAAAAACAGTGCTTGACTTCTTAGGCTTCTGAATGATGTTAGAAGTAGCCTGTTGCTCTACAGAAGTAGAGGAAATATTTAAAGTGGTCAATACTGCTTTAATGAGACCCTCAACAGAGGGTTCAGGGTCAGCTTCAAAGGGGTCACCATAAAAATGGGAATAAGATGCCCCTTCAGAACACACACCATCCTCAGAGTCCCCATCTGATTCCTCAAAAGAAGAATCAGATAAATCAGGAAAGCCAGGAGCCTTAGGGGCCACAGACCTAAAGGATGTAGGGGTCTCCATGACTGAAAAAACCCGTGAATAGACAGAGGAAACTGTGCCATAGAGGACTTTAAGTAATTGACACATTGTGGCTCTTGGTCATGGCTGAAAGGCCCTGCTGGAGACGTGGGGGCCGCAGCACATGAGGGGCATAAATGCCCAGAATACCCCATTATGAAGCCCTGAATTGCATGAGGAACAGTAGGTGAGGGGGGTCTGAGATGCCCCTGAGTCCTTAGCTTCAAGCCTAGCCCTATGTCCAAATGGATCCATCATCCTAACATGAGAAAAATGTCAAGACAGCAATAGAAGACCCAAATACTGTTACCCAGATTAAGGATTTCACCCAGAAAGCCTAAAATGTACTTATCTGGTGAGCGAAGGGTTAACCTGAGGATGAGAGCTGAGGAGACCAATCCCTGCGCATTATACTCATGAAGAGAAGAAGACAAAATGGCAACCGCATAGGGAACCAAACAGAAAATGGCCAGTGAAAAGGGTGTTTATGGGAAACGTAATTTCCTCTATGCAGCGTACCAAAAACAGAACCGATTTGCCCCAGGACCCCCAAGACACTGACAATGTCCACCGGATAATCAGGGCACTTGAGACAATTAAAATGAGCCATCTCCCAACTTAGTACTCAGAGTGGTTGCGGAGATATGTCCTAGAAATGCCTGTCCCATAGAGAACAATGGCGCATTATGGCTGTAGAGTAAAGAGTGCCCTTAAAGAAGCGGAATTCACATTTTACACAGAAAATGAAAAAGTGTTTATAAAGTGTAAAACACATCTAAAAACACCATATAATAAAAGAATGAAATAAAACATGTATATAAGACCCCCAATTGACCAATACTGGCAGGGAAGAGGTTAAAGACCACATAGCAGACAATGCAGCAAAGATCCCAGATCAGCAGCCAAAGTACTAATACCCAACATGAGTGCTGGAGTTACATGCAACTCCAATGAAAACCCTTTTGTAGATGGGACAGTGGGACAGTGGACCATAGTACTCAACAGGTTGCTCACTTTTTTAGCAGGTCTTCTCTCTTCAGATTACCATTGTAAAGACGAAACCTCAGAGAGACACCTTCTGGAGAGAGAGAGAGACATGGATTGCACGGTTCTCTCCCAGGTCTGAAAGGGTCCACCAGCAACTCCTGTAAACTGGGCAATCCACCAAGGGGATGCCAGTAATGGTAATCAGCCTAATGGGGGAATTTGGACACCCCTATCTAATTAAAAATAATAAAAGAACTAAAACTAAGTGTAACTGTTCACAAGTTTCCTACCAGATCGAGGAACAAATCTTAACTGGGGAGGGGAGTGCTAGCTAGTCTGCTAGGAGGAGAGGGAGGCTCCACCCCTGAAATTTCATTGAAGAATTGTTCCAACCTAATAGGAGGAGCTGTCGCCTCCCCATGGTACCTGTAAGCTATATTGGACGACAGAGAAATCTAATTAGCTACATATCTCAGGTTCCTTGTCTGCTTCAACTCTACCCTCATTTACGCTGGCCTCAGTCAGCACCTGCTAACTGCACAGCAATGTTATCAATGTCCCTCAATGTTGCCAGCTACTGCCTTAGATTCAAAAATTTCCTTTTTGTCCATCCCTTTTCATTTGTGATGTCCACCAAGACCCATTTGAGTCAACCTGTCATATACTTGTAGGATGCTTGGACAACATACTATATACTGTAGCCAAATCCATACTGTTTGACATCAATTGCACTTTTTTCATTCAGAAATGCAAATTCTTAGTTCACATTGGTAACTGAATCTCAGAGATCCAAATGCAAAAAAAAACAAAAACAAAAAAGCATAAGTATGGATTATTGTATTCACATTGATGAAAAATACAGCACATGCTGCAAGATAATGCATGTTGCTGCGATTTTGGTCCAACAGTGCTTTAACATAACTTCATCTGTTATGTATTGATTTCAATGGTGTTGAAGCAAATGCAGCATATTAACACAATTACCGTGTCATGTTGAAGCAGTTATATTGAAGAAAAGCATTATGGGTAGATAAAATAAGACTCTTAAAATGCAACAATAACTGAAAAAGGCATGATAATTTCATATAAATTGTATAGAAATTGTCATGTTTTTTTTTTATTATAATTGAATATATCAAACGAATCGCCAGTAAGAACTTAGCCTAAGAGAACATGGAGGCTTTTGGTCCAAAAACAAAGGGCCTTACACACAAAATAAAATTTGAGCAAGTCTGTAGCAAACCAGACCTTGAATGCTTAAAGAGATAGTAATGGCTCATTATAACCTCAGCTACGATTGTATCTTATAGTGAATGGCAGTGTTGACATTGCTCTAGTATCTATGAAATCATATTATAAAGTGTACCCCTCCTGACACTTTTCAATATTTTAAGCTGTCTCCCCTCAGATCTGAAATCCAGTCATTGGACAGAACAAATCGCAATGAGGGACAATTGTCCTTCTATCAGTATAAGGAAAACCCTGACACCCCCACCCCCTTTAAGAAGGAGGCAGGTTTTTCCTTATACTGACAGAAGATTGTCCCTCGTAGTGATCCGTCTGAACCGTCTTTCGGCTCTGAATAAAGATGACTGACGTAAGGAAAAGGGGAGAGAGGGGGACACTTTATAATATAATTTCATAGAAACTAGAGTGATGTGAACATTGCCAACTTTGGAGAACAATAGCATACACTATAAGGAACACTATAGTTGAGGTTATAATTAGCCATTACTATCCCTTTAAGAGGTCTCCAACTCAGTATAAATCAATGGATATTTTTATAAGTGCCAGTTAATATTATATTTTTTCGATGTATTTAACTATCTATCTATATACATATATGTGTGTGTATATATGTATGTGTGCAATGTTGCAGAGGATGTGGCACACTCAAATATGGCAACAAATTTATTACAGTAATGGGTGCTTGTCTCAAATAGAATACACTAATATACTCAGCCTGGAAGCTTCAAGGACGAGACATCACTTCAAGGGTTGATTCAATAAAAATAGATGATTTTAATTTGCTCATGATGGAAATTGCAAAATAAAAATAATCTGTTTTTGTTGAATCAACCCCTAGAGTGCTGTCTGGTCCTTGGAGCTTCCAGGCTGAGTATATATATTCCAAAAGAGAAGAAGATTAATTTAAGATCAATGTTTCGGCCAGACCCATCCCCCTGCCTCTCAACCAAATACACAGTAAGTGTTGGCTGAGGAGTAAGGGGGTGAAGCTTATTTCTTCCTCCCTGTCATTCACCTCTCTCTCTCTCCCTTCAATTCACTGCTTCATCCCCACCTCCTTTCCATTACCCATTTATCCTCCCCCTTTCCCATCCATAAAAGAAAAAAAAAAGAACCATTAGACCATGTGGTGAGGCATCAGGACTCCTCCTGATGTCCCCCAGCTTCTGATCTCCCAGCCTGCTCGGCTGAGAGATGAAAGGAGATTATGCAGGGGAATAAGAGAGCGCCCCTGCTTCCATTCTACCTGCAGAACCTGGGTAGGAGTGGGGCGGGATCAGCAAACCCTCCCACATCAATGAGGGAAAGCCTCCCTAATTTATATTAGAGGGTTTCCCAATCCTGCTCACTCCCACCTGGCTCTGGTTAGAATGGAAGCATGGGAGCTCTCTTGCTCCACTGCATCACCTCTATTGATCTCCCAGCCAAATCAGCTGGGAGACCAGTAGCTGGAGGGTATCAGGAGAGGTTCTGGTGCCCCACTACAATGTCTGACTTTTAATAACGTTAAAAAACAAAAGAAAAAACAAAGGTTGCAGACAAATGCTATCTATCTATACACACACACTTTATGTTATTATTATTATTATTATTATAATAGCATTGAAGGCCAGTGTGCACGGGCCAGAGTGCCACCCAGTGGCCTCGGCTTCTGCCCTGTAGCCGGAAGCGGTGAGAGATGCAGTAGGCTGTTCGGATCGCCCCTCTCCGGATCAGCCGTTCCACCACTCTGACTGGAGGATGTTGAGTTCAGCCAGTCTCTACTGCGCATGACTGCATCATTCCAGTCTCTACTGCGTATGTGCGTGTTACACACACAGGGAGCATCGCATCCTAGCAAATTATATTATGCGATTCCTTTGTGTCTGGAGAACCATTTGTACACACTGCTTCCAAGGCCCTGGTTTTCTAGGATGTGCATACTAGTCACACAACCATTATTTGATTTGAGCCAGGTGGAAATAATGTGCAAAAGCCTCATAGTCATTAATTCACTGGTTCATTAAGTATAACCATTTCCTAGACATACAAATCTAAATACATATTTCCTGTAAGAGTTGCAGAAGTTTAATTTATTAGAAATTGCAAAAGGCAAAGAGCATATAAACTCCATAACACTGTGCACACAGCAGTGACCATTGCAAATAATCTATCTGCAATACTTTATGCTCACCAGCTTAGAATTTTCATTTTAAAAATTAAAATTACTTGGTCTGTGCAATAAAGTAATCTCTTTCAATTAAGCTGTAAAAATCTAAATGCTTCCCTACATTTTAAAATGAAGACACATCTGAAATAAAACGGGAGTTAATTGATGATTGGAATTTAACTCAACATGCTTTCTATCCAAGAAGGATTAAGGGATGAAGAGGAATGATGGAAGAAATCAAGCGTTTATGAGCCTGCATCTTCATTTAATTGAACAAGGTTTCATTTTCCAGAAAAAAGAGGGTGCTAACATTTATGATAAATTAATTTTAGTTTATCTTTACATTTGGTATTCTTGAGAGCTTAAAAAAAAGGAAGTGATGCATAATAAGATTTAAGTAGTTAAGCCAAGGAGAAACTTACATGGATGCCCATGGCACCCTTTTAAAATGTAAGAAACAGGGAAAAAAAACTTGAAAAGAGTATGATCAAAGGCATTACGTTATAATCCTTCTGGACATCTAAGGTTCTATATTAAATACAGCTACTGCAGCAACTTAACATTTCAAAGACTTTCTCAGGTCAGAAATCTTTTATTTTAATACTTTCTACAATGTCACAATGCTCGAAGCAAGTTATTTTGGTTTGAGGTTAAATATGGTGATAATTGCATATACTAAAATTTGTTTTGTAATAGAAAAATAAAATAATAATAATAATAATGTCATATTGTCCAATATTTACTAAATTGTCTATTAATTATAAACACAAGGAAGTAACATTGCAAAAAAATTATTTTAACTTTTAAAATATATTTTTACCAAAGATCACGGCTAGATTTTTTTTGGTACTAGTGCTCTCAAGTTCAGCTTTTACCAAATGTCAGTTGCTATACAAAAGGAAGAAAAACAAAACCTATATACTATCTGGTCTAATAGGTCCAATAGGAGCGTTTTTTGTTTTTTTTTTTTGTACAGAAGTGGAACACTGTGATCTTTATATTCATATCCTTTCTAGCTCTTCCTATATAAATACTGTTATGCCCCTTTTGTGTTTAATAACATTCATTTGGAAGTATTATAACATGCAACTTCTTAGTAATTTATGGTCAGCTAATAAAAACTTTATTAACCTTTTGGTTGGTGAAGTGCCTCACCATGCATTAAAGCCTTTTCTTGTAGCCAACAGGATAAGTGAGCAGTATACTTTTTTTATATTAAAAAACAATTATGTTATAGAGGCTTTACCTGCTGAGTACAAGGCTACT
Source organism: Rhinophrynus dorsalis (assembly GCA_037306005.1). NCBI lineage: Eukaryota > Metazoa > Chordata > Amphibia > Anura > Rhinophrynidae > Rhinophrynus > Rhinophrynus dorsalis. The sequence continues at coordinate 123,546,556 of CM074721.1, forward strand.
TAGTTGTTATTCAAAAGTTATAACAGTTAAGATCATCAGTAACTGAATTACAGTACATTTACTTCCTGATAGTTCTAAATGACAGCATGAATCAGCAGTTTCTATAAGATTCTGTGAAGAAAATGCAAGAGAATGTCCAATTGTAATATGACCACTAGAGGACACCGACAATAATAAAAGAAAAAGTTTACACGGTAATAACTAAAAATATGCATCCATTAGCAGTGGGAGTACCCTTGTTTTACTCAACAAGAAAAGCCCTGCAATATATATATCTTATATATATATACTTTTTTTTATAACAAAAATGTAGTACTCTGAAAGCATTTTTCAATATTAAAAAAAATGTTATGAAGCTGTGTTGCTGAGTAAAACATGGGTACATCCACAGCAGAGAAATTCTTCATTCTAAAGCTATTACTCCTCAAACTAGCATTTTATGGGTGGTACAGTGCTTTTATGGCCTGTATTTTAAAATGGCATGGTTGCTATTACTTCCTACATACTACCTTTAACACTAGCCATAGGTCCCACTATGGCTGCTGCAGCAACAGCCCCACTCTAGATCACAGTATATGGACAAGAACCAGTGGACAAGTATATTTATCCTAGACAGGAATTCTTAATAAATGGAAAATACAAGTGGGATGGCACACATTTGGAAAACTTATAATAGTGTCTTTAAGACAAATTTACCACTCTGCCTCAAGTGAAATGTTTTTGACCAGTCTGTCCTCCCAGTCCTTAACTATGGCTTTGAAACATGGACATTGAATGCCAAAGCCATATAAAAACCTAAGGTCACACAGAGAAGTATGGAACAGTGTATTCTGAACAGAACAAAAAGAGACAGAACAGGTGAATGGATTTGTCAGCAAACAAAGGACTATAACATCACTGAAAGAGTAAAGCACCTCAAATGGAAATGGGCAGGCCAAATAGTAAGAAGACCTGATGGTAGATGGACCAATTTAATTTTGGAATGGATTCCACTAGATACTAAACACCCATGAAGACCAAAGAGGAGATGGGTAGATGAAATGAACACATTTGTTGATACATAGTGGCAACAAAACACACAGGATTGAAGTTGTTGGAAACATGCTGATGCCTTCATCCTGCTGTGGACTAACAATGTCTAATGAAATATTATAAATGTATAAATATATATATATATATATATATATATATATATATATATATATATACTAAATTATAATTCGCTAAGGTTGTTTGTCAGAAGCAATCATGAGCAGTACAGACTGCCCGCGCCGCAGGGAGGACTACGGTCTGAATTTGGAGCGCCCCGCTTCATATCAGCTGCAGCGCATTCAGGCAGTCAGTACTGCGCATGACTGCAGTGCCGCCAGTGTTGGCCCATGTACACGGGCTTTAAAACAAGTATATATATATATATATATATATATATATATATATATATGTAGATATGGAATAAGACAAATAGCACACACTATCAAATGATTAAATTAAAGAAATTAAGGTGCACGTCCCATAGAGAAATAATATAAATGTACTCAGCCTGGGTGTCCCAAGGATGCAGCACGAAACAGCACTCTTCTTATTGGCAAAGATATTAATTACTTTATTGCAACATCTTATGGTGGCCAAATGTTTTCGGTCCTCTCTGGGACCTTCGTCAGGGCAAATGGATATAAAATGAAGATTAAACATATTTATACAGAAACAGCTTGGTTAACTCACCTATCCCCGCCGAAAACCACCTCTGGAATGCAGAAACAAGCATTCTTCAGCATTCAGCGGGGATCGTGACATCGCCAAGTCACGGGCAAGCGGTTGCTAAGCAACCGGTACCCGATGAGAAGCATAGTGGAGAAAGAACCTCGGTAATGCTGCCGGCTGAAGGCAGCATAGTAACACAAGAGAGACAAGTTTGTCCAGCTCAGAGGAAAACAAAGACAGGTCATTAAGTTAAGAAATAAAAATATATGAAAGGTACACAGTATGTGGTACACAGTAAATCAAGATTAATATGCTAAGTCCAAATTTATCAATCCAGTTATAGATTGTTGCTACACTCTTATAAAAAGTCAAGTATTCAATTGCTCATAGGAGCTATAGTCCTCCGATATTGAGGAGTGCAATCAGGGACTGCTTCGTATGCAACAGAGATTCTTGGATAGAGGTTATGATGAGAGTGATACACGAATGGCTTTGGAAAAAGCCAGGCTGCTAGACCGTAGGGAATTGTTGTCCTCCAAAAAGGATAACAACAATAAAGAGCAAAGATTTTGTATACAAACCCAATTCAACACCATGTCGGCTGACATAAAGAGAGTTATAGTGAAGAATTGGCATATACTGCAGGGGGACCAGAACTTGGTCACTTATTCAAAAATCCGCCATTGTTTTGCTATAAGAGGGGAAGAAATCTGGGGGATATACTTAACCCAGGGGACCCAATTAATAAATATAATAAACCCATGAACTGGCTAGCACGACCCATGGGAGTTTATAAATGTAAGGGATGTTCCAACTGCAGTAATTCAATAACGGGGAAATATTATAAACACCCCAGGACAGCGAAAAAGATTTGGATTAAAGACCTTCTTTTTTGCGAGAGCCGATATGTAGTGTATTTAATCACATGTCCATGCAATTTGTTCTACGTTGGCAAGACAATAACAATGCTTAAAGAGAGGATCAATAACCATAAATCATCTATTAAGAAAGCCCTGGAAGGCAATATGGACCTTAAGGACTTCCAAATTCAACCTGTGGCAAGACATTTCCAAACTTCGCAACATAAACTGACTGATTTTCGCTTTATGCCTATTTGTCAAGTACCAAAATCACAAAGAGGTGGAGACAGGCATATAGCCCTCCTTCAATTAGAAGCAAGGACCATCTTTGACTTTAATACTATTATGCCTAATGGATTAAACCAGGAGTTATCCTTGTCCTGCTTCTTATGAACTTGAACCAATGACAACTTTGGCGACCCCTAAATTCAATATAATTAGGGGTTAGTCACCTAGTCATTGAGTGAGGTTGAGGTATCAATAGGTGGAAAACCCCCTATATTGATTAAGATCCCTCGTTACTCTATGAACTGTGATTAATGGTCTAAGGAGCCAATATATGACAAACTATGGCGACCCCCATAAGAACAAAAGGGGCCAGGAACCTACTTATTGGGACCGGAATTTATTAACCAATGACAATATTTGGCGACCCCCATAGAAGGGGTTAGGAACCTAGTCATTGGAATCATTTGCAGGTTAATAATGAACACATAAGTATTGTGGGAATCATTGGAAATCAATATCATGTTAATGCCTGGGATGACCCCCATAAGAATATAAGGGGTCAGGAACCTAAGCATTGGGATTAATATAAATTACCAACATTTGTTAGCAATGTACTACCAGTATCAATGGAATATAGCTCCTATGAGCAATTGAATACTTGACTTTTTATAAGAGTGCAGCAACACGCTATAACTGGATTGATAAATTTGGACTTAGCATATTAATCTTGATTTACTGTGTACCACATAATGTGTACCTTTCATATATTTTTATTTCTTAACTTAATGACCTGTCTTTGTTTTCCTCTTAGCTGGACAAACTTGTCTCTCTTGCGTTACTATGCTGCCTTCAGCCGGCAGCATTACCGAGGTTCTTTCGCCACTATGCTTCTCATCGGGTACCGGTTGCTTAGCAACCGCTTGCCCGTGACTTGGTGACGTCACAATCCCCGCTGAACGCCGAAGAATGCTTGTTTCTGCGTTCCAGAGGTGGTTTTCGGTGGGGATAGGTGAGTTAACCAAGCTGTTTCTGTATAAATATGTTTAATCTTCATTTTATATCCATTTGCCCTAACGAAGGTCCCAGAGAGGACCGAAAACGTTTGGCCACCATAAGATGTTGCAATAAAGTAATTAATATCTTTGCCAATAAGAAGAGTGCTGTTTCGTGCTGCATCCTTGGGACACCCAGGCTGAGTACATATATATATATATATATATATATATATATATATATATATATATATATATATATATATATATAGTGTGGGTGTGTATTTGTGTGTTTACGTGTTATTAGATATTTTCATACAAATAGAAATTTTATAAGCAATACTTTCCCTTTAATGATTTTATCATAGAAAAAACATTCTAAATATGATTACCAATGCTTTGTTATAATGTTGTTTGCCTTCTTGAATCATTTGTAGCACATAAATAACACAAAAGCGACAGATTGCTTTAGACACAAGGCTTCCAGATAGCTGCAGGTCAACAGAGCAGTCAGTGGGGCTTTGCTGCTGTTTTTCCTCAAAGCATTGCAGAATTTCTAACTGCTCCTACAATTCAGAATGGATAAGCATTGATTTTAAAAGAGAACTAACACCTCTTAATAATAACTCCTCACATATTCCTGTGGCCAAAACATCCTAATGGCAAGTATACATTTTGTTCCTAGCTTGTTGGCTCAAGAGATAACATCTTCAATCAGTTCAGAGTTTAAAGTATATGGAGGAGGACATTTTGTGGACATTATAATCAGGACTTCTCTTTTGAACTCATCTCCTGAACCAAGGCTCAAGGGTAGAATTCATAGGGGTTTTCTGGCCAGAGGAAGGTAAGCGGAGGATAGTGGATTAGTTACTAATAGGTGTTAGGTCTCTTTTAATATTGGTGCTCAGCTTTTGAGCTCATCTCCTGAAAAAAAAAGGCACATGGCTAGATTCATAGGGGCCATTAAGATGTTCTAGGCACAGGAAGACAAATGGTTGGTAATGGAGGATTATTTCGTCATTAAAAACAATTCTGAGGAATGTGAGTCCTTTTAGCACTTAACTAATAGATACACAATTTCTAGGAACTTAAATGATCTGCAGCCACATTTTTTTTAGAGATCTAGTGGACCACTGAAGAGCAGGTCATGATGGTATAATAAACAAGTACACAATGCAGAGTAGGGACCAATTGGCGTGTCACAGCTTAGTTAATTTACTGTTGCAGAACACTGAACAAACTAATTGTACCATGGGGGTAATATGTGAAAAAGTTAAAGCGGAACTACCACCCTATATAAAGTCACCCCCCCCCCCCAATAATTAGGCATATGGCGACTAGCTTCTTAATAGTGTTACTATCTCACACAAGTACCTGGTTCTGAAGTAATCCTTTTTCTTCTGTGACTGACGGCCAGGCTTCTTGCTTTAGAGCCATCTGCGCGCCTGTGCCGTCAGTCCCTTCTGGTACCTTAAGGTACCATGCAATGCCTCCTAGAAGAGACTGGGACAGACAGCTCAGGCACGCAGACATCTCTAAGCCAAGATGTCTGTATCCAAGCCTGGCCATCGAAAATAAAATGAAATGTGAGGTAGGAGGGAGAAGAAAAGATGGGTGGGGAAGACAAAATAAGAATGAGAAAATAATGAAAAGGGGGTAGTGAGGGTCTGAATGGAACAAAAATAGAGCAGAAAGGGGAGGATAAGTTAACTCTTTGAGTGCCAGAGTGGTATCCAAAGCATTGCATTGCAATGTATTGGGTACATCTCTGGCAGTCAAAGGGTTAAGCAGTCAGGCTGAACAGAATTAACACTTTGAGTGCCAGAGGGGTATGCAATGCATTGTGTAGTCCTGTGGCACTCAAAGGATTAAAGGAGTTATGGCGAGAGTGAGAAAGATGAGATGGGGAATGAGAGATAAAATGGAGACTGAAATGAATTGAGTGGCAGTGAGGTAAACAGGCAACCAGAAGGAGGAGGGCAGGGGGGAACATAATGTAAGTGAAGAGACTCTGGCTAACATTTATAAAAGCAGAGTTATTACAGACTAAACCAAACGCAAATGACTAGTAAAAACCCCTACATTCTTATCACTTGCAGAGAGCTATTTAACCTCTTAAATGTTAGAAAGGTATCCATTGCATTGTATTGAAATACACTGGAGACCTCTCTTGAGTTCCAGGCGTTAAAAGACCAATTTAATTTAACAGGAATCTGTATTTGTTCCCTATAGGGAAATTGTTTTACTCCAGAATAACAAAAGATAGGACTCTGAGACTGATGTTCTGAAGAAAGTGGTGTGGGTCTGGATACAAAAAAGCACCACTGATTTAAAGGAATTTTAAGTCTTTCAGTGCTTTGCAATACATTGCATACCCCTCTGGAACTGAAAGGGTTAACACTGTGAATACTGGAGACTGCTCTATCATTCAAGCTGAAACCACCATTACATCAATCAGAAGTTTGCCCCAGAACAACACCATTTTTACTTAGTACATCAGCCTCTCTCTGAAAGGAGGAAGTGGGAACAGGTAATAATATGTTTATTTGTGTGTGGGAGGGAGATTAATTGTGTACTGCATAGGTAGTCAATCTTCAGATCTCAGCTGTCGGAGACTCCAGCTCCCATCATCCCCAAACAGCCATTGGGAGTTGTAGTCTCGAGCAGCTGGAGTCCCAAAGATTGATTAACAGTGGTTTACACTGATGTTTTCTTTTTAACAAATTAATATTCATTATTGGCAAAATGAGCAGATATCACAATCATACAAAAACACCATTATCATAGTTTACCTCTTGCATTGCTGATTTATTTTCATTATGTTAATTCTCTGTGCTGTATAGCTGAAAATAGGTTAACCCCTTGACTGTTGAAGACATCTTCAAAGCATTGCAAAACTATGGTAAGTTATGACTCAAAGGCTAAGAATGTTAATGAAGCCTTTAACCCTTTGGGTGCCCAGGAGGTGGCGACCACTCTGGAACTCATAGAGCCTTGCACACTAAAGAAATGTGGAATAATTCTGAGCCAAACCAACTATACACTGAGATAAATTATGAGTCTCTTGTCCTGACTGCCACAGAAGTCTCCAACATATTGTTTTGCAATGAATCTAACACCTCTCTAGCATTCAAGGTATTAAAAGCCCCATTTAAATCAATGTGAATTTGGGGAATTTGTTTTTCTTCCTCATGGTTCAGTCTTTCTGAACATAGGACACAAAGAGTTAAATGTTAGCATAAAGAGATTACAAAATTCAGCCAGCGGTTTCCTAGAAGATCCAACACACTTAAACAATGTTAGGATTTTTAAAGCAGTACAAAGTACAATTTTTAAAATAGGATTTTAGTGTTCTTACCTCTCTATAGTCCATTTGGAACATAGGTACCATGGTGGTTGAGCCCCTATTCTGGAGGGCAGGACACAAAAGACAGAGTCTTGTAGATGGAGACTCCCAGCCACTCCTCCAGTTTAACCCCTCCCCACTAACAAGCCAAGGGAGAGAAGAAGAAGGAAATCTCCTGTGAGAAGAAAGACTAAGAGGACTCCCAAGTCCAGACAAACAAGACCAACAGAGGACCCTTTCGCTGGGTGGGACATCTGTGTTCCATATGGAATATTGAGAAAAGGATTTAGCAGGTAAGAACACTACAATCCTTTGTTAGCTTACATCCAATATGGAATATAGGTACCATATGGATTTACCAGTTCTAGTTCTAAGCTTCCAGTGGTGGGAAAGGAGGAGAAAGGACCTCCCACCTGTCCCCCATAATACAGGAGTTCCCTAGTACTATCCAGAATCTCAACAGCCCAGCACACAGAACAAGAGCCAATAGGGCTCGAACAGTTGGAAAACAGTAAGGCAACCAAGTGTGCAGATACCTACACAGGCAAAGCTGCCTGCAGGACATTCCAGGCCAAAGCTGGCTTCAGCCAAAGCCAGAACATCGATACAGTAGTGCTTAGCTAAGGTGTGCCTTGCACAACTGCTCAGTCAAGGCCTGATTCTTGTAGGCCCAGGATGCACCCAAAGACCTAGTTGAATGTGCTGTGACCTTAAAGGGAACAAGTTTCTGGTGTATGGTAGCCTTAATCCAAGAGGTCCACTCTTCAGGATCCATGTCTTTGTGACTTAGGAAAACCACCAGCACATTTACTACCCCTGGAATGTGAATGGCGGAGATGACCGGAACATGGGCTTCTGTCCAACTTAGGATGTACCTTATCTCGACCCAGGTGGCAGCACTTAGAGTACCTCCTTGCTGTTGATGTAAAACACAGCCATGACATTGGCCATCTGGACCATCACTGGCTTACCCCTCAAAAAAGTGGTCCAGTACACTATAATCAGGTGGATTGCTCTGAGTTCTAGGAAGTTGATAGACTGAAGAGACTCCATCACAGCCCACCTGCCCTGGACCTGCAGACCCAGAACTGCACCCCAAACACTCAGACTGGCGTCCATCATGACTAGACTGCATTCTGGTATCACAAAGGTTGCCCTGTTCCAGGTTGCTCTGGCACAACTGCCATTGAAGGCCCCTGCTGGCTAAGTCTGTCACACAATCTTCTGCATGATGGAATCCTAGTACGCAGGTGACTGTAGGGGGCTGTATTTGCCTTTTTCGAGATGCCTGGGAGTCCTCGGTCGCGGACCAGTGGGTTTTGCAGGTAATCTCAGAACCTTGCAGCCTTTGCACCTCTGTTTCAGGGGTAATGAAAAAAAAGCAGTTGCCTCGCCATAGTCAAATGTTTGTGCTCTTGCCCCCAGTAGCATCACGAATTATCTGCTTTAGTTCAGGTCCAAACAGAGACTTGCCCTGAAAAGGTAAGGAAACCAGTGACTTCTTGGAAAACTGATCTGTAGACCAAATCTTAAGCCACAAAGTGAGTACTCGCCAAACAGAAATAGCTGAGGTTTTAGAGGAAACTCGAATTGCCTCAAAAAGAACATTAGAAACATAAGTGTTAGCCTCTTTAATGTTGGCCAAAAGAACCAACAGATCATATTTAGAAACCTTGGCATGAACAGCCTCCATTAGCTGTTCAACCCATAAGGCAACATCCTTGTTAACCCAGGCAGAGGAAACTATAGGTCTCAGTGCAGCTCCAGTGATCAAATTGGCCATGAGGAGAGAGTTCAGCTTCTTCTCTACTGGATCCTTCAAATATGCTGTATCTGCCAACATCAGGGCAGTCAACTTAGCCAACCTGGAAACTGGGGGATCCATGGTTGGTGGAGAGGTCCAATGCACCAAAGTTCCCTTGAGAAGGGATATTGCTTACAGAACCTCTTGGTGATAGACAGCTGTTTAACTGGGGTCCTCCATTCATCCAGAAGGATGTGGTCAAGAGTGGCATTAGGGGGAAAATTCTTACGCCTCTGTCACAGAGTTGAATCATCTCCAAAACAACTCTGGTGAGTCCCTCAGCCGAGGGAAGGGGTTAATTTTCCATAGGAGAAGCAAGAATCCATATACTCATATTTATTGATTTAAAGGTAGTGAGGGGCTTCCAAGATTGGGGGACCCCTGAAGGGAGGAATGGATTCGAGCCACTGAGGACAGCAGCATTTTCATTCAAGCTGGCTCTTGGTCAGTGCTGGAGGGACACTTGGAGTAGCAGGACCCACAGTACAACGGGACAGAGAGATCCAGAATGCATTTGACATGTCGACCAGCAAGCAAGGGGGGTATGTGACACCCCTGAGTCCTTAGTGTTGGATATACTCCCATGTAACTTAGAATCTGACAACCTGACAGGAAAAGAATCTCACACTAGTCTAAACAACCAGCAATATTCCTGGTGAAAACAGCAGGGAAGGGATTAACTACCTTAAAGGGATAGTAATACTTCATTTTATCCTTATTTTATTTTGTAGACATTAAAAAAAATGAAGAACGATATAAGTCTTATCTCTCAAACCTTTATGGTTTGAGAGATATTCACAAGCAAAGTTTCCCCTCCTGCCCCTTTTACCTAGTGTAAGCCATCTCTTCTCAGATGTGGAATCCAGTCCATAGACCAGACAGATAACAGCAGGGGACAGTCTTCTTTCTATGAAAACAATGAAAACCCTGCCCCCCTTGACACATTTTTCAGGTTTTTCCCTTATCTTAATTGAAGATTGTCCCTCTCTGCAGTCTACCTGGGCACCTCCCTTCTGATCTGGCTGAACAGTGTTACATCAGTAAAAGGGTGGGAAGGGGATACTTTGTCATTGAATTACTCTTGAACTCCAACTCTGACAGAATTGAAATAACACTCTCCAAAGTCCAAATAATATGATGATTAATTAGAGCTGCTTTTATTATGAAACATTACTATACCTTTAAGTGTAGCAATCCTTGCTCCAGAACTCAAGGAATGAACAGTACATAGAATAATAAAGATACCCAACATAAATGTAGGAGCCCAAGGGCTCAGAGAAAACCTCTGTGTGTAGAGGTACAAGAAAGGAACAATGTGCACTCAAAGGGTTACTCACTAGTCTTCTGTCTTCAGGTTACTACTGTGAAAATAAGCAGAGCCCCAGAGAGACTCTGCTGAGAAGGAAAACTTGGCATTCAAGATTCCCTCCACAGGGATGCAAGGGTCCACACAGCACCTGTTCACTGGTAATGGCATCCAGCCTAACGGGGCAATTTTGACAGTCCCATATCTAACAAAAAATAATACATATGCTAAAAACCAAGAGAATGTCTCCACTTTATCCATTCACTACAGAGGACACATTGATACTGGGAGCTATATGTGAGAGGAGGGGTTAAGCTGGAGGAGTTGGTGGGAATCTGCACCTACAAGACTCTGTCTTTTGTTATGTGTCCTGCTCTCCAGAGGAGGCACTCAACCCCCATGGTACCTGTGTTCCATATAGAACGTATGGGAAATAACAAATATGTATTATAAGGCTTTTTCCTGTTTAGTAATAAAATGATACTGTCGTTGGGAGATTTTTAATTCAAAAGTTATTCCACTTCATTTTTTACATTTAATCTGCAATTTTCTGCTTTAGTCACAAGGTGGTGCTGTCCCAATCAATTACTATTGGGAACCATAGTCAAGCTCTCCAGCAGTTACAATTTTTTCCTTTGCCTTTTGGACACTACTAGTTAGTAACAGTTTGTGCACTTTTTATGTATGTATGTATGTATGTATGCATGCATGCATTGTATTTATTTACTTGGGGGGGGTTAAATTGTATGTTTCTGATGAGATAGCTCAGTGGTAAAGTACCTGACTATAGAGCCTGTTCAAACTTCAAGGTTGTAGATTCAAATCCCAGCAGGGTCAACTCAGCCCTTCATCCTTCGGAGGTTGATAAATGAGTACCATTGATTGGGTAATAATAACATTTATTATTTCAGCTGCCGATTTGGTTAATTCTGAAAGCGCTTTGAGTCCCACTGGGAGAAAGGTGCTACATAAATACGAGTTATTATAATATAAATTGGAGCTGCTGAAATATAATGGACTTTTAACTTAACCCTCTTCACTTCCATAGGAGACAGGCCATCTGGAACTGAATGGGGTTAATAGGCGAATGCGGTTTTGTGAAATCAACAGCCTTCACACATTTTCTTTCTGCCTTGAAATATTTAGTTGCTTAGAAGGATAAAAGCCTTGAACAACAGTAACACAGCAGTTTTGAATTCATTCCCAGTGCTAAGAGAAAATATTGCAGCCAGAAAGCACATAATTGACATTTTCTTTTCATAGTGGTCTGATCCCTTAGCGCGATTTGAACAGCAGTAAACATTAGTTAACCCTTGATGGATTTGATCTGCTTTATTATTTTGGTTTCTAAACTGTGATGATGTTCAAGATGGTACAATGCAGGTTTAGACTTCAAATGACTTAAACCCTGTGAATGCCGTAGAGCTCAATGTACTGCTATGCATCCCTACAGCTTCATATTCTTAAATTGAAAAAGTGCCAGGACTTTGGTAATTTCTTTTATTCTAGGGGCATCACCATGGCATTGTTTGCAATGCTTTGGCCATATTTCCAGCAACAAATGAGTTAGCTGCTAAATCAATGGCCCTTATTCATCAGCTTAAGTGGTGCAGTTGTACCGTGAAAGGGAAATGAAGATTCCCATGGATTTAAATGGGGCTTTTAACCCCTTGAACACTAGAGAGGTCTTCAATGGCACTCTAGCATTCAATGGATTAAAAACTCATTTAAATTAAGGGGGTGGATTTACAGAATTTTCATTCTGTCCCTAAAATTAAGTTGGTTTGCTTCACAATTACTTGCACCTCTTTAGCTTGGTGATTATCATATTTATCAGAAATATTTTTTGTCTGAAATCTCTCATGGACTTTGACTACACAATTTACTGATTTTTATCAATGTATTTCAAATTTCTCTGTGCGTTAGTAAAGCTTAAATATATATATGTACCTCTAGTACAGGGGTAATCTAGAATTGGGCACTACAGCTGCTAGGTGTACAAGGATTTACCACCTCAGAGTAGAATCTTATATCCATATTAACACTAAAAACCTGATTACAAGATATATGTGCAACATAGCAGTGTTTTGAGAATAAAAGTCTGCGGGACTGAATGATACGGATTTCACTGCTTGCATTATTTATATAAAACACACTGCACTTTTTATAGGACAGAAATCACTAAGCTCAGCAGGAGGAAGATTAACTGAGGTGTGATCGCTGTTACTACACATTAGCTGCCATTCACTTCATGGGAAGCTAATGCATGAGGTTTTTTTTTTTTTAGAACAATATCTGTTCTCCCTTAAAGGGAAATAGACACCTGTATAGTTCTCCTTAATCAAGTCTGCTGATACAGAAGTAGAACTGCCTATCTATCCAGAGCTGCAGTGTGATGCCCCGCTAACGTAGCTAACCTATTTTGGGGGTCATATAGGACTTCCATAATATTATTTGGGGGTCATATAGGGCTTACATAATATTAAATATAGTCCAACCTCCCTCCCCCTCAACAAAAAGGAATAAAACATCTGCACTCTGCAATCCAAACTTTTTTTATTGGTACCCATCACCTAAAAACAACTTTGGTGACTTTGACACACCTTTCAAAATCAACTACATGTTGTATTAGAAATTATTTATTTAGAACATTAGCTCTTATATTATTTAGAATCATTAAATCAGTGTTATACAGTTCCTGACTGTCTCAGCAGCACATTAAATCCCTCAGTCATCGACACAACCCAACACATTTCCCACCTCTCCTAACACAGAGCAAAGTTAAGTGTCGGGGAGTGGGTGGAAGTAAAGTAGTGTTAAAACAGGGAGTGCATGCATTGCATGGCATAAATTGTATAATCTAAACTCTAAATAATTCAAACATTAGTTTTAAATTGAAAAAATGCTAATACAACACATGGATGATTTTGAGATCTCTTTCAGAATCAATAATGTTTTTTAGATGATACTGCCCAGTGTTCTTTTTGTTATAGTGACTTGTAAATTTATAATACACATATATCTTATGAGAGTGAAAAAAAGGCAAGAGTTCATCTGTTTCAACCTTTGCTTGATTGCCTTTGTTGAGCTAAATGACAGTGTGTTATATTAAAATCTGTTCACACAGACAGCAGGTAGCAGGGAGCATGCGTGGCTAATAAGGGTACAGGGAAGGTTGTGAGACTGATGGGCCTGAGTCAACGCCTACTTAAACCATCCCTATATCTACAGAGAATGGTTGTGAAGGATGGTAGCTGCAGCATGCATTGTCTCCTGTGCATCCACACAGAGAACATTGAACCTATGCCTACCTGCTAAGATGTACTGTACTAAAATAGCACCAATTCAGGAGATTTCTTAATGCTTGAGCTTTTGTTGGGAAACTGGGAAAGGGTCCCAAAAATGGGACAGTCTTGGGAAAACATGTAGAGGAATAGGAAAGATAAGAGAAACAAGGGGCGCTCCTTGTGTAGATCAGAATGGTTGATTATAACCACCACCTCACCCTAATGTGCGCACTCACTAGATCTCTATGGTCAACAGCGGCATACGCCGGCGTTGACCAAAGTGGGCAACTGGAGGAATTGGAACCGTCTCCAGGTACGGTAAGATGATAAATCTTCGGGTGTAGTGGTGTAGGCAGCTCCCCAAAAAAACATGGACTTTTAGGAGTCTATGTTCAGAGAACTAATCTCTAAGTCATGTTGCAATAGACCTGCATTGGCACCTGACATTTGCTGCCAGCCAACTACAGAAGTCAGATTTCTAATCCTTAAAATGGATCCTATCTGACACTGGACAATATTCACAGAGAGACAAAAGTGGATGAACACTGGAGTGATGAAACTGATCCATAACAAACACATAAAAACTCCAATTCAATTAAATGACCCACCTGAATTTTAGAAAGCATCAAAATGCATAGAATAGCTCTCTAGCATTCAAGTAGTTAAAAGCCAAATTTAAATAAATTTGAATATTGAGAATTGAATTTGTTCTCTCTGGTGCAGTTATATTGCCTTAGTATTGTTCAACATTTCCTTTTGCGTACACAGCCTATGAACAGAGCCTCTTTATTCAATGTGCAAAATGGATATTTGCTGAGGGTCCACAATCAACATGGGACTCACCGATGGAGGTCCTTGCAGTGGCATAATACAGGCTCCAACACCCCCCCAATGCAGTGGGCCCTGGGCCCTCTGTGTTAGGAAGGGGGCCCCCTATGAACAGAAACCACTAAAGGAGATAGCAAAATGTGTCTGAGCAAAAGAGCAGAGAGTGCACACGAGTAATAACCACGCATGTGCACTGAACAGTCATGACTAGTTAGTAACACCCTTGCAACAACCATTACAAGAGCATAGTAGCTTGAAGCTTCAGGGAGGAATTTAATCCACACTACTAAGAACATTGATGACTTATGATGTAAATACTCTGCTAACAATGAGAAGTTTTCTGTGATGTTTGTCTGGTGCGATGAAAGGGGTTTAGAGGATGAAAAGAGAGAGAAAAGGGTAATGGATTACACACAGGGATGCACACCCCTCTGGTCTTTAACAAACTCTTCTGGTCTTTAACAGAACTATGTATATATAGATATATAGATAGATAGATATACACATATATATAGCACCTGCATACCCCATCACCCTATGGGTTATAGCCTGCACATAACCAGTGCTCCCTTCGCCAATTGGGTTTTTGCCTCCTAACCTGATCTCCGGTATGGCTTATGTTACACACCTCCAAACATGGCTTTAAATCTCTGTCAGCCCCCCACATATACCTGTTTACTGGAGCCTCAGCCAGGGAGCAGGAGACTGAAGCAGCTGTTCATCCCCTAAAATCTATTGCACAGCTTTGTAGTGAAGGAGCCAAAAGACACATGGTCCTACACTCATTCACATTTGCACACATACACCCTCACAATGACACTACAACACTGGGGGAACCTTTTCTCCCTTCATTGTCACACTAAACACTCATATGGGCTAGTAGGTTGGTTTAGTAGGTTTTTCTGGCCATAGTTATTATGTTAGGTTTTCCATTTTATTTACTGCAAAAGCTATAAAATAGCAATAAATAAATAACATTCTTGTTACTTTGCATTTTGGATGGTATTTTCTGCAATTTATTTTTTTACTGGTGGGATTGTAAAGGGGCCCACTGGTGTCTTAAAGCTGCCCTGCCTATGAAGCACAGCCCCTTGCCAGTTAGTACATCTGCACCTACAGGAACAGACTTAATATAATTGTTTAGTTTTTCTTTACGATTCATAATTGAATCCTTTAGCTTTGAACAAAGGGCAGAGATCAGGTCTTTTTAAAGCTAATAAGTCTTTCTGCAACCTGAAGCTTTTACTGTGTCCATTTTAAGTGTCTCTTTGATAATAATACAAGTCTATAAACAGGGAAACAGTTTTAATAAAGGGAATGATCAATCAAAAATGAAAAATATAATTTGATACTGGAATTTGTAAGGCCTATTTACTGATCCCTGTAAAACTTTGAACATCAAGTCATTATTTTCATTTACGTCAAAAATTCTCCCACTTGTCCCTTGTCCCAGTCATTCGCTTCTCCCTATGAGATAGATTCCTAGTTTAGTTAATTGGGCAGATGAAATAATGTGCTTCTTCTAATTAGGTACATGATGTCATCTCCACGCCAACCAGTCAAGTGTGAAGTGAAGGAAGATGACATATGCCTTGCAACTGTCATGGAGCAGGCCAATGAATGACATCATGAGGACAGGTGCATTGAAAATCTGAAAATTTTTCTTAATGGCTTAAGGACAAGATGGTTGTGCAATGTGCTGCATTATAATACATTATACACCCACCCCTTTGGTCCTCATGGGGTTAACACTCTTACATGAATATCTAAAAAAAAAAGAAAGAAATGCAATAATGATCATTCTTCAACGCATTTCAAGGAAACGCCTAGGAGACCACTCTAGCATTCAAGGGGTAAAATACACCACTGAAACAAAACATTTGTGGATGTTTACTTGTCCCCTTGTCCAATTTCCTTTTGTACACAAGGTCTGTTGGGCCTTATTTATCAACCTGAAATGGTACAATACAGGAATAAACAAAGTGCACCATGGGAAGGGGGGGATTCACACTGATTTCAGTCAGGGCTATGAATGGCAGAAAGTAGTGTATATATGTGTCTATACATATTATCTAAATCTATAAAAATTGAAGTTTTTTTGGTTTGCTGTCAGTCGTGCCCCTCACTGCACCCAATTGGTAGGGACATCAACCTGACCACTCATGTAAAATTCACAGCAGCAAGTTCCATGCGGGTGGTGATTTTGACAGGAGTGGCCTGGGGCAAGGCCCCTTGCCTCCTCCTGTCAAAATTACTGAAGGACTTGCCAGAGGCCAGTTATCCCACCCTTCCACACAAGTGAGCGAGCAGTGATTTTGACAGGAGTGGGCGGGGGGGGGGGGGGTGGACACACGGCAATGAGTTCAAATTCATGCAGAGACTCTCATCCTCCAAAGAATCAGCCTTTTCTCTATATCCTTTTACCCCTCCGTCCTATTATCCATATTCTCTTCACCCTTCTTTCCTGCCATTCGTCACATCCTCTTGGCACTCCCCAACTTCCCATTTGTTGCATCTCTCAGCCCTACTTCAATCCCATTCATATCCTGCATGAACCCTCTTCACTACTGTTTGCCCTCAAATCCCTCCCCTTTGCCCAATCCTGCTCTCCCTTAATTCATCCCCTTTGCTTCATCCCGTTGGCCCTAATTTTCCCTTTCACCTCATTTTGTTCTCCCTCAGTTCCTCCCCTTCACCTCATCCTGTTCTCTCTCAATCCCTTTTCTTCACCTCATCATGTTCTCCATCAGTTCATCCCCTTTGAGTCATCATGTTCTCCTTCAATCGCTCTCATTTGCCTCATCATATTCTCCCTCCACCCCTCCTCTTCACCACATCCAGTCTGCCCTCAATCCATCCAATTCTCAGAGTTTTGTTTGTCCTCAATCCCTTCATTCTCCGTGTCCTGTTCACCCTCCTCTTTTGCCAAGCAGCCTGGGCAGCTGGTGTGTTGCTATAACAAACACAACATGATATAATCTACAATCCCATGGGTAACACCTCACAAAACTTGCTATTCTATATTATAATTCACTAAGTAAGTTTGTCAGAAGCTGTCATGCGCACTAGAGATAACATATCCCCCTTCTGCCCCTTTTACCTAGTGTAAACCACCTCCCCTCAGATGTGGAATCCGGTCCTGGGACCAAATAGATCACAGCAAGGCACAATCTTCATACTGTGAGCATAAGGAAAACCCTGCTCCCCTTGACAGGTTTTTCAGGATTTTTCCTTATGCTAATTGAAGACTGTCCCTCTCTGACCATCCATCTCTGGACAGTTTTGCTGCTCTGAGTTGAGCAGTGGATACTTTATCATTCAATTACTCTTGAACTACAACTCTGACAGTAATGAAATAACACTCTCCATGTCCCAAATACTATGATTGGAGCTGCTTTTATTGTGAAACATGACTATCCTTTTAAGGAGAAAGTGTGGGTTGTAATACATTTCAAATAAGCTTAACCCAGAAGTGTGTGCATTTTTTGCATAATTAAACATTTGCTGTGTCTTTAAACTTAACACATCAATTGAACTTGATTTTAACTAACTAAATATATTTATATATATATATATATATATATATATATATATATATTACTATGATTCATTAGTATTATTTTACTTTGATATACTTTGTTGCAAATAATCTTAAAGTATATTCATTCTATGATCCTGGGGAAACCCAAAAACAGTGCATTATGCTGCTGGATATATGCACATTACACAGTCTAAATAAAATAACACAGATTACTTAAATTCATTTGAAGTGAAGGAAGCATCAGCACAGATTAAGGATCTTGTGTTCAGTTCTACGGGGAATTATAGAAAGTAGTTTGGAAAGTCTGTTCCTGCAGCATGTTGCCATCATCTATTCAGTTCCTGCCTAATATTGTAAGTTAAAAAGACACTTCTGGGTTTAGTGTGTGGTACTCCTGGGAAGCGAAGGGACCAGCTGAACGTGTTCTTATAGCTCTCTGTTTTCTGTTTCCTACTTGACCTGCCTTGACATTTTCAAACACAAATTGTTCGACTTCATGGTGAAGTGTAGAACATAAGTCTACAGCATTGTAAAGGTTTATTTGGGGGAGGTACTCACCTTTCAAATCCCAAAGGATACATGTTCTGAGCTCTAAAAATTGGCAAGAGGGAGTGAAAATCATTCCCTGCAAAAGATACCGAGTCTGATATACTATAAAGAACTGGAGTAAAGAAACTGTATCATAGGGGAGAAATAAAAATTTGTCAGATTCCCATTGATTTAATGGAGGCTTTTAATCCCATGAATGCTAAAGAGGATTCCATCACACTGAGTAGAACTGTATACCATGGTGATAGGAACAGTAACTCACTATTGGTATATACAGTGGCGTAACAATGGAGTTCACAGGGGTCACACCTGCGACCGGGCCCAGCCGCTACCTGCAATCCCTTGCCGCGCGCAATTAGGTAGCAGCTGAGCACCTTCTTCCGCACTCTGTAGTTTGGGGGCAACGGGGGGGGTCAATGTGGAGAGTGGGGGCAATGGGGAAGCAATGTAGAGACTGGGGCAATGAGGGAGCAATGTGGAGACTGGGGGCAATGGTGGAGTAATGTGGAGTTTGGGGGCAATGGGGGGTCATGTGGAGATTGGGGGCAATGGGGGGGCCCATGGCAATTTCTGCACCAGGGCCCGGTGGCTTCTAGTTACACCTCTTTCTATATATACTTCGGCGAATATAGTCATGTTGATACATTTATCGGCTAACTAAACAGATTTAGGATGCAAGCTTTCAAGACCACTTAGGTCTCTTCCGCAGGCATGTTACTTGTCCCTCTTTCCCACCCCATTTTTCCAATTTTTTATGGATTAGACTGGGTGGTGTGTGTAAGTATATTGAATTGCTCCACAACAGTCAAACTCACATTATTTTCTACTTACACTTATAGCATTTAGAAAACAAATCTGCTGTCTTAATAATATATTCTCCCTGTTAGAAATGTATTTTAAAAAAAGTTTCTCTAAGCAGGTCAGAAATGGACCTGCATCCAGACTGCCCCCAGCACCAGCACTGAAGGGTTTAATATCCCCAACTATTACATGCTTTCATTTGTATATGTGTCTGCTCTCTGCTTATCTCTCCCTTACTTTAATAGAAAGAAAGAGAGCGGCACAGAGCAGACACAGAGGCAGTATGTCAGGAACACTGTGTTACGGTTTTCTGACACTCAGGCAGAGTTAGAGATAAAACACAGTTTTATTAAAAAATAAAAAAAGAGAAACAGCGCCCCTAAGGGCCAGAATCGGTAATACAATACTGAGGGAATACAGGCTTGATATAACAAGAACAGGAACAGTATGGCAAGCACAATATAGGGTTAATACCTAAGCTGTAGTCAGTCTTTGTGATGGTGATTAGCCAACGCCCGGTATACAACAGTCCCAGGAGAAGATGTAGCAGCTAGCTCAAGCAGAGCGACCAACTGACTCACGGCCAGATCTCGGTCTGGAGATGCTCATGGGTATTGGGTAACCAACTGTAATAAGAGCCAGTACCCCTACAGGGGTGAGCGACACAGAGAGATACTGCCTGAGCCAAAGGAGCCAGAACAGGGAGCACCCCTGGTGCGTAGTAGTAGTATACACTGCGAATGCCAATGGGACCGGAGCCTCGCACCCCTTAGGTGCTGTAATGGAGGAAGCACTGCCCAAGCTGACTATTCAGCCACGCACAGATGAGTGCGGATGGATGGACACATACACAATGAGCGAATAGAACCGGAGCCAAGCACCCTACTGGTGCTGACACGGAGCTACACTGCCAGAGTATAGGAATGCCCTTTGCATCATGCGGTGCAATGCAACAGATAACAGCAGCACACAGATAATAACTCTGCAATGATAGCTAGGCTCGATATACCGGGGAATGCTCAATCAGTGTAAGAGAGCCTCAGTAACGGAGGCAACAAGCTTGGAGGTAAGATAAGTTTGAAGAATACTGCCCTTAAAAGACATTTTAACAGTTTTTATTTGCCCTTAAAATGGCAGTTTTTAATACTTATGGCCATATTACTGCTTTTCACTACCATCTGCTAATATCACGTTAAAAATTCTTATTTATAACCAATTTAGGCACTCAAAGGATTTACCCATTTGAATGTCAGAGGGGTATCCACCCCCATTGCAGAAGATTACTTCTCCAGTCATATCACGTCTCCAGATCCTATGTCATTCTATGGAACCTATACACTAAGATGTCTAAAACTTAAGAACTGTTACTGAATTGGCTCCATAGAATAACATAGGAACTGGTGAAGTGATATCACTGGAGAAGTCATCTCCACTCCATCACCTCTTTATCATTGCTTAGTGAATCTATCCCCAGGTTTGAGTATAAGGGGTAATACTCATAGGACAATGCAGAGCTAATGATCCCCTTTGGATGCTGGGTGCAGTTCTGATTCCCCTGTAGTCAGGCTTTGATATAGATGCTTTTGTTGGCAATATGATGTATGTCGAGAAATATTTTTCTAAAGATCAAAGATAGCATCTCCTGTTCAAACAAATATTAAGTAAATATCTTATTTTCTAAAACAAAGATATGTACTAGAGGGGTTAATGAGTTAGACATGGAAAAGGCGCAAGATATATGGAATTTCATAGCTAATTCATATATCATATGTATGTATATATATATATATTCATAAAAATGTAGTAACTAAAGACAAAAATGTCGGTGTATAGGTGTGGTAATTGTGCTTTTGCTGTGTTTCCTTTCTCACATTCAGAACTTCACATTTCCTCCACTTTTTTTCGTAACGCACAAATTATATCTTTTGTAAGATATTTTTTTGTTGTTGTATACAACAAATTTTCTTTTCCTCTATAGGACACTGGATAATAGTTTAGCCATGCCCTTGCCCCACCCCATTGCCCTACAATTCTGGATTTTTGTTGCACACAACAGACATTACTAGTTTTTTTGTCGTATACTCTATAGAAAAAATGTTGTGCATATATTGCAAATATATCTTAAAGTGCATGAGCAAGAGTAGGCAGTCAAGGATCCAGTGTAGAAAATGAGCTACACTGCCAGACTTGTACACCTCCTTCTGTGTCTTTGTGTCTGCCCCTCAGCCTATGTGTGCTATATGTGAGATGTGCTGTTGTCCCTGTCCCTTTGCATGGATGTGAGACTGTCCTTATCAGTGAATGTCTGTGTGTGTGTGTGTATGTGTGTGTGTGCACGTGCGCATATATGTCCATCCATTAGTGACACATGTGACTGCATCACAGCTTAGCCTTAGAATCTAGTGATGCATGCAACAAAATCGAGGTTGCAATCTAATGACCAACATTTAGCAAAGATTGCAATCCAGTGACCCCCATGGAATACCAAACCTTGCAATTCAGTTATCCACATAACACACTGGCGCCTGCAGTCTAGTGACTAGCATGCCATATCAGAGCTCGTAATGTTGTCACCTAAATCACACAATGCTTGTAATCTAGTGACACACATGACACAACAGAGCTTTCAAAGCACCAGAAAATGAACCTCATGCTAATGAAACAGTTCACTCACTTAGTGATTCTAATTCCTGCCTTCCCCCAGGACAGTCTACTAGGGCACAACTCTGTATGTGTAGGCTGCCTTCCTCCTGGGCCTTGGACAGTGGTTCCTGGTCCCACCTTCCTTTTTGTTGACACTCCTGCTGGTAAATCAACCAAAGTGCATCAACCCAACAGTGTGCTGCATGTCTCTATGTGGTTAATGACTACTCATGGCAGAGAGTGAGAGCCAGCCCAGTGGTTGCTCCAGCATACTGAATATGCATGGATGGAGAACACGTTTGTGAGAATCAAGATCTCAGTAATACAGTAATATAAAAGCAGTGCAGTAGAGTTCCCGTATGCAGGTCTTTTGGAGGACAGGATCCATTCACTGTATGCATTGGATAATGTAAGAAGAGCTTCAGAGGATTGCCAAGGATAGTGTATATTAATGTATTATAAAATGCAAATGCAGCAAATAAAAAAAAACACAGGTAAAAGATGTTTTCAAAATAATTGTTATGTAAATCATTCTGTACATGCCATATCATTGAATAGGTTTGTAATTATTTTCTGACAAATGCTTTGTCCTTGAAACCTTAAATGTGCTGTTAAAAGAAAGTATTTAGCATGTATTTCTTTTATTTCCCACTGCTCCTACTAGAGAGTAACATATTGAGACCATTTTGCTGAATATTTTATGGAAATCATACTATTCATACTCAATCTTAGAGGCTAATGTACTAAGAAGAAGTGGAGCAATTCTGGTGCAAACTGACTGCTGAAAGGGGACAAGTAAGTCACCCAATTGATTTAAATGAGTCTTTTAACCCCTTAAATTCTCAAGAGGTTACTAACATATGTCTGTGTGTGCATGTATGACAGACTGCTTGCATAAGAATGTGTGCATGTCTGTTTATGTGCAGAAGCATGTGTGCATGCATGTGCCTACGTGTATAACACAGTCCAATGTCATTAGGAATTTGATGCCAGCAAATCCCTTACGTCTGTAACATAGCATTTGCAGAAACATGGCCTCAAGTGAGACCATTTCCTTGCTCCTTGTTTAGTACATAGTTTTAAACAAGACACAACAAAGTTACCATAAACTGCCCCATTGATCACCCCTTGGTGCAAGTGACATGAATTAGATTAGTAAATTCATATTAGGCAGGAGCAAATCTGCCATCAGAAACCTTAGAGTCCAGTAAAAATATAAAGCCAGGGCCCCCCCCCCACTCCACACATCTGCACTGCAACCTGGAGGTATATGTGAAGACATGGCCTGTGGAACCGCTGCACTATGTGGTATGATATGAAACAAAGGACAGAGTGTCAGAGGTGTACTCCTGTTTTCCACTACACTACCTACAGAATAACCAGGAGATCCTACAGAATCCCCATTTGCCAGGTTATTCATCCGGGGGCCTTTTGACACAGCCCCCCCCACACACACACACACACACACCTAATGGGGGAAACAGACTCCCCTGCTTGGCTGGGCCCAATTCAAAGGCCTGTTACCCCAGATGGCAGTCCTGGGCAGAAGTAGGGCTAGAAAATCAATTCCAGTGCCTGATTTGCATGGAATCACATTTGTACATTCCCACCAATGTCTAGGATTACCCCTGTATTTAAAGCTATAATTGTGAAAATAGTTATGGAATAGATGAGTTAACATTAGTACTTAACTGAATCAGCATTTAACGTCTTATCTTAATTCCATGCATATTTTTTGTTTTCATTCTTTTAACATATGCAATTTTATATTCTTTTAGATAGTTCTGAAAATGTAAATATATTTGTTCTTTGAGTTAGTTATACTCTTTTTATTCATATCATGAATGAGAAGGAAGACATTTCTCCAACAAATAATGGTGCAGTACATTCAATTTTTTTTATATAAAAAAGTCAAGGCTCCTTGCTTTTGCCAGTTGATTAAGCTTCACTGCCTTAGACTGTTAAAGATTGTATATAAGAACTGAATATACAGAGGGATTAGCAGAGAGGCAATAAGCCATGACATTGATTGGCAGTTTCTCAAAATTATAGCTCCCTATTTACAAAACTTAGTAAACCCAAAGCCTTTTAATATTCACTTCATAATAAAAAAGGAGAAGAGCAGTATGCTTGGAGGTGCGGAAGAGGGAGGTAGAATTGCCATTAAGCAAACAATGCTTGAAAAATGCAGACTTTGTCTCTCAATCAAACATCTGGGATTCACGGAAAGCTTTATAGTAACCAATGAGACAACGCGACAGGATTCACTATAATCCCAGTTGTAAAATGTGGGCCACGCACCATAGAACAAACAGATTGCAAAGGGGAGTAATGAAAACAATTTAAAGTTTATTAGACTTAGTTAGGGGGCAATTCAGTGGAATAACACATCTTCACACATGGTGAATTTAACAAAAAGAGCTTTAACTTGTGAACAATAGAAACATGTTTTAGATGTTGATATTCATCAAGGCTGACCATTAAAGAAAACTAATACTAGATTTAAAGAAGCAATCTCATATATCTGTTATTAAACTTTCTCTATAATAAAAGATTTATAATTAACTGGCTGGGGATAAAAAGAAACTATGTGTTGTATTCAGTAATCTAAAAAGCTATGATTCTGGAAACAAACCAACTGCAGCATAGGAGGTAAATAACAATGTTCAAAATTTTGATTGATTTAACCCCTTAGCGACAGACGACTTACCTGGTAAGTCCAGGAAGTCATTTGCTATAATGGAAAAAAAAACCCTGTCATTAAGGGGTTAAATTGTTTTTAACCCTTGGATGCTAAATAGGTCCCCACAATGCATTAATGGGCAAACACTAGTGATCCCAGAAGGTGGAGAAGTCTTAGTGCATTGGTTCCACAAAATAACATAGGACGTGGAGAAATGATATCAGTGGAGAATTCATCTCCGCTTCTTCCCCTCTTTATCTCCTCCCCATAGAGTTATAGTATAAATACAGATGTAGCCAGAGCTATTGTTACATTTGGAGTGTGATACAGAGTGCCATGTATGCAGTATTACCAAACACTGACATTATTCAGTATTCTAAGAATGTGCAGTTCTGAGGCAAACCAACTGTATAATTGGGGAGACATAAAACTCCCCATTGAGGCCTCTAAAATGAAATGTCTCTGGTACTTCCAGGGTTAAGTGCCCCATATAAATCATTTAGAGTTTTGGAAATTGTTATTTATCCCCTATACGACAGTTGTTTATATCCAGAATTGCATCTCTTTAGTGTATAGAATAGGGCCTCTAGGGTCAAATTCAGGAAGCTAATCAAGAACAACTCCAGAGCAAACACAGTGCTCCATAGGAGACTGTGAAATAACTTGCGCCTGCTGGTGGAGCAGTTCCTTGGGTATTCAGTTTAGATAAAGAAGGGCGGGTTCAAATACAGCACCTAGTAACAACTCTGTGAACAACTATGCATACTATCTTTAGATATTTTCAATGACTAAAAAATGTTTCAACTTGCAAATTCATCCATTAACACTAAATGAATTTGCACAATCTTAGATCTACAGAGTTTTCATATTTTGATGATACCTGCTTTGATCATTTTCCATTATAAAGAATGTATTAGTAGTACTTGTCTTTTGCTGGGAAAAATTTATAAGAGATAAAAGATATTTATGTTTTAAACATTAGCACAGAGTCTTACAATTCCATTTGCTTTGTAACCATAGGCTTTTACTAATTGTATTAGTAGCACGTACAAAGAGAAATGCATGGTTTTAGAGGATTATAAAAGATACAATAATGATTAAAAGCAAGTTATTGCAATGTTGAATAAACTTTGTATGTTGAGTAAACTTTGATGGTAATTGAAATGTAAATATTGTTGAGATATTTCCTCTCCTCTATCATCATCAGGGCTGGATTTATATCTCAGGTGCTCCCAGGCAAGGCACTCTAGGCACCCTTAGCTCCATGGCAACACCCCCCTCCTTACAGGATCCCATACCCAGTTACATCCACTGTTTCATGCACAGAAATAAGAACAAAGAAAACACTGTTGTGTTCTCAACTAAAGGGAGTAGAGTGACAAGTAGTATAACAACTACACATTTTTTCAATGGAGTATTAAAAACAACAAAAAGATGTCCGTAGACAATGGTTACAAATCAGTCCTATATGTTTGGTGCCAATACACTTTGATAAAGTGTATTTACATTAAAAGTGTAAGACTACTTTACAGCCACTGTCTACAGACATCTCTTTGTAATACTCCTTTGAATAAATCTGTAGTTTTTATACTACTCATTATTCTACTGCCTGTGACCATTTTGTGGAATTCCTAAGGGCAATACAACTTTGTTATTTTATTCCATACTTGCACCTGAAGGTTTAACTGTGGCAGCACCGGCATACCTCCTTACATTATAGGTGAGTTTAACACATTTAGCACCCCATAATTCCTGTTTATTTTGGCAGTATCTAGTAGCAACTCTGGTTTATGTTTATATTGGTACAAATAAATGTGTGTAAAATTTATGGAAATCGTTTAGACAGTGTATTACATGGAGTGATAAAAATAAGAGTGCTGGGGCTAATATTTACTAGGGTTGGAAAACAGTTCCTCCGAATGTCAGGTGAAAAAAGTATTTATTTTTAATTTATTTAATTATTCATGCTCACTGGAGATATTTTCTGTCTTTATTGCATATCCATATAAGTGAGACAGTGGTTCTCGATCATTTTTCCTTAAGGCACCCCTACATGCAATATGGAATTTTCAGGGCACCTCTAGCATCTTATAGGTCATTTGTCAAGGACATAGTGAAGAGAACAACACAAGTTAATAATTATTCTTAGGTTCTAGATTCTGAATGATAACAAGAAGCTTAATGTGCATAATGATTTTCTCAATACAAATTAGAAACACAGCTAATATTTTTATAATTTTAAGTCTTTTTAAAAAAAAAAACATTTGACCTTTTTTTTACATTTTATGTATTCACTGAAAAAGTGGGGCACCCTATGATGGTGTCCAAGGCACACTAAACTGCTATGGCACACTGGTTGAGCACCACTGCACTAAGGGGTCTACTTATGCTGCAGCAGTAACAGTGTACACAGTATACTATTATATAACAATCATTCATAAATATCTGTCTGTATTTATAAATAAGAAACTTTATTTCTCCATTTATCAATGAAAGCATACGATATGCAAGGAAATACTGTAAACTATATAATCAGTGCAATAAGGGCTTATGTATACATAAGTCCTTCTTACAAATGTATGCAATGTGGTCATATTTATAATGGGACATGTGAGCCAAAACAGAAATATGCTTATTTTCTTGGTATAGAACGTGCTAATTGTTAAAGGAGCGAATACAAACCCAGTTATATATATATGAATGACCATAAACTGGGAAATATGAAACCCCAATTCTAATACAATTATCAATGTTTAGTTTAGAAGATTGTGGTTAAAAAAAATAATAATAAATAATAATAACAATAATAATAATAATAATAATAGGAGTTTTGCATATTTTAGCATTTATGATGCTGAAAATAGTAAGACTGGAAGTTTAAAATGTAGAATGAACAGTTTTGAAATAAAATAAATGAACAATATATTTCTGGAAATTTAATATATTTCTTTATTTCTCCCTAAAGATTCCTGCCACAAATTTATATACCATGCAAAATATGATTAACTTTTACAACATGCTACATTAACAATAATATTTAGAACAAGCAGCATACTTGTCTCTGGGGTCTTCAGGAGACACCTCACACAGTACATTTTGTTCCAGACAATGGAATCTTACAGCGAGAGAGACACACAAAGAATTCTGGGTGTGTGTATGTAAATGAGCAGAGAAAGTTACTCGTAGGGCAAAGTTATTAATCTTGTCTTCTTGTATATATGGCTTCAATTAAGATTGTTGATAAAATTTGAATTATGAAAAGACACCTTAGGATATGTCCTGGAAATTATTATATTCTTATTTCACATGCCAAGCTTTTTAAATTAAGCTGGTAACCCCACAGTTGCTGGACTGAACATAAATTATTCCTGTCTTAAAAATCCTTATGTTTTAATTGCAATAACCTGGTTTTAATGCATGAGGATCAGCATAACCTTTACAATCACATTTAATGGGGCGTTGAAGCACACAGAATCTAGATTTTCTGTGCATTACGTAGGCAAATAAGAAAGAAATTAGAATTAGGCAGTAAAGCAGAAATCTACACTGCTTGCTATTTGTTTCTTTAATTTATTTTCCTAACATTGTAAGCCAGTAGCCTACTAATTAATCATCTGACAAATAAGTCCTTGATACTGAAGATATTCTGGCAAGTACTTAACAAGCTGTGCTCTAACATAATACACCTTGCATCCCATTTAAGTGATTAGACACAAGGCGCGTGACATGACCTACCCATAACCAAACACAACTCACCAGCAAGAAGCTGCTGAGCAGTCTCATTTCTGCCTAGAATATATTAGTATATATGTGTATTTATATTTAACTATTAGAGGACATTGTGTTCTAAAACCATGTGCTCAATTGTTGGACCTCCTGCTTTCTGGGTTTTCAACTCCCATTAGCCTCAACCAGCTTTTGGCTCATTGGGGCTGATGGAAGTTGTAGTCCCCAACATCTGGAGATCCAGTAAAAAAGATTGGCAATAATGTCCAAGACTACAATCCCATGGAAATGAGGGTGAAATTATATTAATTATTATTAAAGCACAGTTACATAGTCTAGGCTGGCACTCAAGGCAGCCCTAGCTATGCTCTAGGCCACACCCCTGCTCCTCAAGAGACCCCACCCCTGTCTCTGCTTGCGAGATCACCAACTCATTGCTCTGCAATGCATTGGAGATCTCTCTAGATTCAAGGGGTTAAATGATAATCTATAAATGGGTGTAAAACAGGGCAGGGATGTTGAGATTGTGCTATTCACATCCCCAATTCAGAGTGTGCATCTGACCTTCATAGCTAAGGATGACCTCAAAATTTGGAGCTCTATACAGTTGCCTAGTCTGCCTATTGGGAAAACAGTCTGTGGACCCATCACAAAATTGTGAATGGAGGATCTGAAATACAGGAAAAGGTTTAGAGCTTAGGAATCTTAGGAGAAGCAAGTTTTAAGCAAACCAAATGTATCATTGGGGAACAATGGAAATTCTAAATGTGTTGGATACTCCTCTGACACTCAGATGGTTAAATGGTGCTTTAAACCACTTGAAAGCAATGTGCTGGAGACTTGTTTAGCATGCTCTGACACTTAGAGTATTTAAAAAGATGATATTTTGGGAATGATTATTTGTCCCATATAGTGCAGTTGGTTTGCTCCAGATTTGATCTCCATTAGCTTCCTGAATATGGCCCTTAGAATCCCTATGAACTTTGTCATTATGTTTTTTTAAAAGAGCAGTATGTCCCAATTATAAAAAAATATATTTTAAGGCTTTTTCCTTTAGAGTAAAACAAGGGTACTCCCTATGCTTGGAAAAGTTTTTTTTTAAATTATAAAAGAAATAAATTGCCATTTTTTTGACAGCTTGAGATCAAGTGGTCTTGTAGCCAGGTGGCGCTATTGCTATTACTTCCTAGGAAAAGCTGAATATCCCAGAAATACCTTTCAAATAAATGGATGTAACAATAGCGCCACCTAGCAGCAAAACATTTTGATCTCAAGCTATCAAAAAATGCCAAGTTATTTTTCATTTTTGAAAGAAACATCTCCAACATTGGAAGTACCCTAGTTTTACTCTAGAGGAAGAGCCCTGCAACATATTTTTTTTTTCACAATAAGGGAATAATGCCTCTTTAAGCTCATTAATATTTGTGTATTGACTCAAGGACAGCCTCTCTCAATTATGGTCATATAAAAAGACTGGTTCCTTGCTGAAAATCTGGGAGCTTTGGGAACTCAAGGGGAGACCCTGTTCATGCAGTATCATGCCCCTGATTAATAAATCACAAGTACTGGATTATACAGATGCCTCAAAGTGTGACTGCATGTATACATTGTACCACATTTGGAGCAGATTTGTTTATGATTTTTTTAAGGGGTTGCATTTCTAATTGTGTAACACGTGTGTTTATTTATCTTTCCTGTTGATGTCAAGGACATAAGTGCAATATTGACTCATATTTTATTCTCTCCAATATTAGCAGTCTATAAGTATCTATTTACGAGATTACTAATATGTGGTACATTGTATACATACAATAAAGAATGTGATGAGCACCCATTGAGAACAAACAAGATAAAGTGTCTTGTGCTAAGGCACGGAGGCCTCTCAATGGTGCTACAAGTCACGTTTTTCACTCCCATTTGCCATTGCAAACAGTCCAGCTCCGAAATGTCAGGTAAATCCTGTCTGCGCAAGACAGCCAGAAAAACCACAGATGTACGTTTAGGCCTATGTGGGCCTAGTTGATGTTGGGCAGCTGAGTTACTCTAGGCACATGCAGAGCATGGACCCATGTCTTGATACTCTTCCAATTAGGGAGCGTTACAATAAAGAATGTGATGAGCACCCATCGAGAGCAAACAAGATAAAGTGTCTTGTTCTAAGGCACGGAGGCCTCTCAATGGTGCTACAACTCACGTTTTTCACTCCCATGTGCCCATATCCACATCAGAATGTGCCCACTCCTATGTGCCCATATCCACACAGAAAGTCCAGCTCCGAAATGTCAGGCAAATCCTCTCTGCACAAGAGAGCCAACAAAGCCACAGACATACGTTTCGGTCAGTGTGGGCCTTGTCAGTGAGGTGCAGCTGACTCCCTCTAGGCACACGGAGAGCAAGGGCCCATATTTGAAATACACTTCCATTTAAGGAGACTTACAATAAAGAATGTGACAAGCAACCATTGTATACATGCACTAGTCCCTTAACACACTTAAATCTTTTCCTTCTGATGTTTTTAACTGTGATGCTATAACAGCATTGTATTGACCCATTGGATGGTTACATCTTTCTTCTCAGTATCCCGTAGGATTGCATGTATAGTTTCATGTTTTGACTTCATTAGTGGTATTTGTGGCATTATTATCTTTGTTCTTGTTCATGGTTTTCTATATGTATCTCTGAATACCACATTCACACCATTTTTAACCAATACATTTTGGATTTTTTTCCTCTTTTTATATATTAAGTGGAATTACATTTTGTAACATTAGAGTAGAGCTTTGTTAATAAACTCTCCTATCCAATCCTCATTCATTATATAACCCAGCACCTGTCCCATCTATTGTTCTGTGACAGAAAACTAGTGTCAATACCGGGTATATAAAATGGTAGTTATACTGGCAAAATTGCTATATAAACTGGACATTAAATCAATACACAAACTAATAAATAGACCACCTACGAAAGGTGAAGATGTCTGGCTACGATCTGAAGGGATTGCGGGGGCCGAACCCAAAACTCAGCATGGTATACATGGCAAGTGCAGCTCAAAAGCCCTTATAATCTGACACCCTAAACTCAGCCTAATATGAAATTTGATAGGCTGCATTTGGAGTTTTCTTCAGATATCTGTTGTACTAATTGTATGCCTTATGAACGGTCTTACTTTCTCTAGCAGTAGCTTTATTGTATGATTTAGTGTATTATATTTTCTCTTTGGAGTACTCTTTATCTCCTGTGCTTCAGTGTGTTTTGATGTTGTGTGATATATTTTATCTTATTGTGGCTTCAATAATAAAACCATTTATAAAACCAATATCTGTGATTTGTTTCCTACTTTGATAGGATTTCTGCATGCATTACATCCCCCTTTATTATTACTTCCTTTTTAACGGTTTACATCTTTTCTTTCTATAGTGTTTACATTTATCTATATTGCTTTATCTTATCTTTCTGTCCAGAAAAAAAACACACCGAAGGAGTTGTTTGAGCATTAAAATAAGAATAAAAAAAAATCTATTTTGTAGAGTATAACATGAGTGTGGGTTTAAAGTTGAGGTGGGTGATCTATGGAGTTGCAGGTGCAGATAAATTAACATGTAGTAGTACACGTTTGCGTCACCCATGATCAAATCATTGACTTGTGAGCAGGGCACCCTGATCTTTCTGTTTTGTAAATCCTAACTGTATGATTATGTCTTTCTTATAATAAAGGTGAATACTACTACTGCTAACAATAAAAACAATTAATAAAGTATCCAGTATTGAGTGAGAAAATTAGACAGGTAGGTACAAATTAAATGCTTTAGAAGCTCTGAGGTAGAGAATGAGAGTCAGTTAAATGTTGAATAAAAAAACAGATTAAGACCAGAGTGATACATGCATGTTTATGTGCAGATGAGAATGTAACATATAAGAAAGAGGCAGAACATGGAAATCAGTGCTGGAATACACACAGGAGAGAATGAACAAGTTGTGACAGGGATGGGATAAAGACGACAGATTGTAAGATGAGAGGAAGAGAGGAGAGCAGAAACCTAATTTACTACAGATAAGAATGATGGTGCAAATATAGATATTTAGAGAATTGGTCTGAGTATAAGGGTCAAGAAATGCTTAGCCTTCCCTTTTTATTGTGTCAATCTCTTTCTTAAGAATACCTTTTTCAAGATCAAGGTGAAGACCTTGAGGGGATTAAACAAATGCAATTCTGTTAAAAAAAAATTACGTGCAAGCAACATATTTTGTATACTGTATATTCCTGCGCCTGCTTAACACCTATGTACAAATTATTTTATGAAAAAGCCTCTGACATGCTAAAAACAAGTAATCAAATCATCCAACAAACAATGTCATTTCCTGTCCAGCAATGAACATGTACCTCTCTCTACTGAGCATATAAGAGGAATAGCCAATTAGGAACTGTAGTGATCTGAATAGAGAACTTATCACAGTTAGTCTCTATACAATCTATGTAGTCTTGAGGTGACATATTAAATAGTAAGTGCATATAAACTATAAGAAGGTATCCCTCTCACTCTCTGATTTCCTTAGTCAACATTACCAAGTTTGCTTGTTTAGCTTCACAAATACTATTTGATTTTATTTATGTAGCTGACAGACTAAGAGAATCAGATGGTACACCCCATTATCCAGAAAACAAAAAATGAGTAAAATAACACCTTTTTCCACTTTCAGTGAGTAGGATTATTCTAGTCTTCAAGTGGAAGTGTCACTTATAATTTATTTTTCATTAACTTTTATTTTGAAACTGTACAGCTAGAAGAATGTGCTAGGAGCCTAACAGGTTGCTCACAGAAAAGAAATCATGCAGAGTTCAATAAGTTAAAATAAGATTGTGCTTTTTCTTTTGTTTCTTTTCTTTCTAATACATACAAAGTACAATTAACTTTTCATTTTTAGTTAACAGGCAGACTTTTTTTTACGCTATATCTTATGTGTTATACTGGCACATGTTAAAAAATCTGAATGTAGGCTAGATCTGTATATACCTGGACTTGAAGTAATTCTTGTCACAATCTCTATAAAGATATTAATCAGGTCTTTTAAAAAATTCCATATACGGAATCTATCAAACACATCATTGTACGTTTGTATTTTCCTATGTATTATCAATTAATTGTACCATGTATAGTATAAATTTATCATATTCCAATGTAGAATAGATCTAAGTTATCTCACATTTTCACTGTTTATATATCACAGATATGCATTGTACCCATGGGTGTCAGAAGGGGTGGGGGCAAACTTGCCCATCCACACACACACACACACATTTGCCCCTCAATATAAACATAGGTGCTGGACGGTTGGCCTGGTGGTCATATTACGGCATTGCCGCCCCGAAAAATTTCTGAGGATGCCCCTGACCCTATTAATAAATGTAGACTCTGGTGGTTTTAGAGCATACTGCATTGAAATAAATGGTGCAATTCAGTTTAACCCTTTGAGTGCCAGAGGGCTACGCTACACATAGCTTTGCAATGTTTTGTGTACCCCTCTGGCAATCAAAGGGTTAAAGAGTCATTGAGGTTTAACGGGATAATAATACTTAAAATGTAAAAAAAAATATGGCTGTTCCTGGGACCAGAGCTGTCCATAGGATGGTGTAGCAACAGTGCCACTGCACAATTTCAGGTCACTGTGATATTGCACCTAAACTTTGAACTGTAATAACTTTTGAACAAAACACCTTTCAGCAGTGGAAGTACCCTTGTTTTACTCAGGGGGATAAACCCTACAACATATTTTTTTTTACATTTTAAATATTACTATCCCTTTAAATTTTAAATTAATGAGGGCATCTACTGCATGCACCATGTTATAAAGGCCAGAAGCATTACACTGTCAAAATGGAAGTTTGTAATAGATACATTGCTATTGTATATTTTCCTTTTTTTTTTTTTTATAATATTGAAAAATTGCAAAACAAAATTGTGGTATAATGGTCATATTAACCCTCTAAGGGCCACAGCAGTCTTCAACGTATAGAGAATCAATGTCTTACGCACCTCTCTTCTCTTTAAAGGTTTAAATATATTGTTAGTGTCTAAGGGCCCAGCGCTACTAGAAAATATTTTTTAAAATGCAAATAAAAGCATCTATACAAAATGTGATGTGACTAAATTGTCAATGTAAAGCATAGGGTGCAAAGGTCATTTGGTTTAGTGCCATGCATTTATTCACACACCATTGTGACAATTCATTTTAGTAGCTTTAGGCCTTTGTGTCAAAAGTCCTGTTAAAAAATTGACCTCAAGACCATGGATGAGCACCAGCTTCAGTTAAAATTCTAGTTTATTAGCCAGCATGCCTTTGGCTAAAGTTCTAGAGTAGAAAAAGTGATCATTGTCAAAAGGAATGCTCCATAAAGGTCTGCCACAATCTCTATCATAATAACTTCAAAGCATTACAATTAAAAAGGTATACATCTTGTTCCTCTGATATGTATTTTTCACTAAACAAATAAAACCCTCATGCTTCCAAATTTGGATAACATTTAGAAAGCAGTCATCAGTCTGTACTGTATACATTTATGTTTTTATCTTGCAGGACCTTTTTAATATGCATCTCATATGTTTAATGGTTTGCAGATTTAAAGGCATAGGAATACTTAAGATATAAAAAAATATATGTTGTAGGGTTTATATCCCCGAATAAAACAAGGGTATTCCAACTGCTGAGAGATATTTTGTTAAAAAATTATAACAGCTCAAACTTGAATTTTTTAGGTGCAATATCACAGTGGCCTGAAAATTTACAGTGGCCCTGTTGCTACACCAGCCTATGGAAATGTATGGTCTACGGACCAGAGCAGTCCATAGGATGGTGTAGCAACAGCACCACTGTAAATTTTCAGGCCACTGTGATTTTGCACCTAAAAAATTCAAGTTTGAGCTGTTATAATTTTTTAATAACGTATCTCAGTGGAAGTACCCTTGTTTTACTCAGGGGGACAAAACCTACAACATATATTTTTTTACATTTTAAGTATTACTATCCCTTTAAGTATAATTTTGTTTAATATGCAACATAATTATTTGCTTTTCAATTAGCCAAACATTATTCTCCATTAATCAAAAATTTTCTAAATAAGACAAACTATATTGCCATTTTAAAACCAGTGGTTCCCTTTATGGAACACAACACAAAAGTGATTTTGACAATGAAAATATGTTGTATGAGAATAAAGCAATATGTGCCTCTTTCGGTGCCTGTCGTTTGCCTACCAATGGTGCAGTGCTCCCCATTCCAGCCCTCTCTGCATTCACATTTTCCATCTTTGCAAGTTCCGTGTTCAGTGCAGCGAGGGTGGCAAACTCGTTGGTCACATGCCACCCCAGTCCACCCTTCCTCACATCGACATGCTCCACCAATACAAACACCATGAGTGCCACAGTCCACTGAGCATACCTCTGTAATATAAAAAAAAATACCAATGGACATTACAGAAACACATATATATGCATTACTTTAGCAAAAACAAATCCAGGAAAACTATATTTCTATACTTTTTTTATGGCACTAATATGAATACCCCTATAGCAGTGTTTCTCAACGCCTGCCCTCAGGACCCACTAACAGGCCAGGACTTAGGGATTTCTCTGCTAGAGCACAGGTGTGGTGATCAGAGGCTCATTCATATTGATTAACTCACCTGTGCACTAACAAGGAAATCATCAAATCTTGGCCTGTTAGTGGGTCCTGAGGACAGGAGTTGAGAAACACTGCCCTATAGCATATGGCCTCATTGATGGAAATTACAAATAACATGAACTGCTGACTACTTATTTAATGAGTAGGAATAAATTAGTTGTTTAACCCTTTGAGAGACAGAGGGGTATGAAACACATTATTTCAGAAAGTGTTGCATACCTTTCTGGAACTCAAAGGGCTAAAATATGAAGCATGTAATGTAATCTATAAGATGCTTGGCGCAAACAACAATGCTAAGGAATACAAAACATTTTAACAGGTTGTAAGTATAGGGATGGGCAGAATGGTCATTATTCATCTGGTATGAATTTCTGTGGAATAAGAAACTTTTATTTTTTTCATAAAAGCTTCAGTGGGAAGGAAACATAACTGAATCCTCTTCCGTCAGTGGCTGGAAAGGTAAGCTCATTATTTTCATAAGCTTTACCTTCTAGCAATCACATACATGTCTTCATGCATGCACTCGCACACTCACTTCACATTCTTACCTAGAAGACGATGGTAAAAAACAGCCTTCCAGCACAAAGCCAAATGACTGTTTTCTTCCATTTCTTGGCCCATGCCTAGTTAGTAAAACTAAAATAAACTCCTCAGGCTCAAAGTAGAGGAACAAAAACAAACAAATAGCATTTTGTCAGGAGTATTATTTAGAGTCACAATATATATAGAAGGCTATATATTTTAGATTTTTTTATTTTTTTGCTTTTGTTTCCATTTACAAAAATAGAAAGTAGCAAAAACAAGAAAGTCTATTTTAAACTTATATATATAAAATATTGTTTGGTTTGATAGTGATTAACTAAAATAAAAAAGTAGTTCAATAATGCAAACATAGGGCCTCTTGCACAAAAGAAAACTGGAGCAATTCTGATGTAAACCAACTGCATCATGGGAACAAAAAGGCATTCCCCAAAAGGGGGCTTTTAGCCTCTTCAATGCTATAGAGGTCGCCATCCCATTGCAGAGCAATGTGTAGGAGTCTTCTCTAGAGTTCAGAGGGTTAAAAGCCCCATTTAAATTAATTCTAATTAACGTAAATGGGGCTTTAAAAGGGGAACAATCACCTCTTAAACATTTATGAGCATAGGCTTAGTTAATAAAGTAGTATTAGGCAAGGTGTTTTTTTTTTTTTCTCTAAATGTACCTATTTTTAAAGATATTTCATGTCAAGCTTTGCCGGTCAACATAATGTAGCACGCTGAATCTTCGGCAAAGCTCTTGTTCACTTCATAATTCTACTCCCACCTCCCTCCAGGCTGCCCCGGGGAGCATGTACAAGCTTCCCTTCGGTGTGGTGTGAATGGCTTCTATTGTTACATCAGGCTCCGGTTAGCATTATACTGAGGTTGCAACCTCAGTATAATGCTAACCAGAGCTTGATGTAACGACAGAAGCCATTCACACCACACAGAAGGAAAGAGTGAATGCGGTCCCTGGGGCATCTGGGAGGAAAGTGGTAAGAGAATTAGGAAATGAACAAGAGCTGTGCTGTGCCCATTATGTGGAAGTGCACAGCACAGAAGATTAAATATCCTTAAAAGTAGGTACATTTAGAAAAAAAAGACAACTTGCCTAATACTACTTTATTAACTAACCCTTGAGTGGTAAAGAGGTCTCAAATACATTTTGAAATACTATATTGGGAACTATTTACCATTCAAGCATTGCTTTATAAGCTGTTTGGTACCCCTCTGGCACCGAAGGGTTAAAAGCCCCATTTAAAATAATGGGCATTTTCATTTGTCTACAACTGACCCTCTTTGGCTCATAGGATTTTGTGCAGGAAGCAAAAAAAAGAAAAGAGTAATTACTCATAAAACAAGCTGCACTACAGGGGAAATAAACAGGGATGGACAAAAAAAACATTTTCTTTTCCCAGGAATTTTTCTCATGAATAGAAACTCCATTACAATTTCTGCCTTTTTCCTACCACCAATAACATTTCTGAAATAATTTCTGCTGCAATATTACTGCTGTTGAGTGATAAAGAGGAGAAATCCACAGTTTAAAGTAAACTTTCTAAGCAGTTTAAGTCTTATAGCAACATAAGCCTTGAAAAAATTGTGAGCAGGTAGATAGGCCCTCCATGGGGCAGGTGATTAAACTGTTTCAAGAAATGTAATGCCTTTTAGCAGACTGAGGCCTTCTGTAAGGAAAGCCTTAGGCTTGAAAAAATAGCAAGCTGTATCCTACAACAACATAGACCTTGGGAAAACTATTAGCAGGCTGGCAGGGACCTCCATTTTAAGATACTGATGGGGTAGGTAGTTATCCTCTTGCATGGAATATAATGCATTGTGAGCACTATAGAACAGATTCTGCGAGTGATGTTTATAAATTCATTGAGGGTTTTGGACTAACAATTTGATTTAAGACGTGGCCAAAGCAGTGTGTAGTGTTCAAGACAGCTATTATATTGGAACGACTGTCATCAGACGCAAAGCAAGCTTTCAAAGGGCAGGAAAAAAGCCATCTGACCATGACCTGCTGCAATTTGTTTAACATATCTACAACTTTATGAGACTGTCTTAGCTTTGTATGCATAAAGGGGCATGCCAAAGGTATGGGCTATCCTACTGCTGTCCTTTACTACTAATGCAAGAGGCAACACTAACAGAGACCATGCTGCTGAATGCTTTTGTACACTGATGGAAAAAATACCCAGTGAACTGTGACAGCCATATAATCTGTACTATGGCCACTTGTCTGTATATCTGTGGTCAAGTGAACGTTTTTGTCATTTGATGATTCCAGCCTTCTGCCCACCATACTAACCACCTGCATGTACAGCTCTGGTACAGGTGTTCTTGAAAAATAACTGCAGCTTTGGATATGCCAGCAGGGTACAACACATGCCACCAGTTCGTTAAAATC
This sequence comes from Rhinophrynus dorsalis, assembly GCA_037306005.1. NCBI lineage: Eukaryota > Metazoa > Chordata > Amphibia > Anura > Rhinophrynidae > Rhinophrynus > Rhinophrynus dorsalis. The sequence continues at coordinate 123,585,462 of CM074721.1, forward strand.
TCTGTTTTCTACAAAAGAAAAGGGCAGCATGTTAACCACCAACATTCTGGAAAATGTGAGATTCCACAGGCATAATATTCAATTATGTTTGTGTATATTTTTTACTTCTTTCTAAGAACTCAGTAAGTGTAGGCTGGCAATACATAGAAGAACAGTGTCATTTTTTGTAGTATTGACCAGATATAAATATCTCCTATATCTCCTAGATGCTTTGTATTTGCATAACAGCAGTTTATACACAGGCATATTCCCCTTTTTCAGTATTGGAAGTTGCAGCTAATTTTTTGGCCATATCAATCCTCTCACTCTTTATGTATTCGATATTTGAACAAAGGAAGGGTTGTGGACGGACAAATTCTAACTCAACATCATCATCAATAATTAGGTTAGTAAAGTAGTATCACAACATTAGTAGAACAACTTTACTACCACCAACACATCCCTGCATTCCTCCTAGTCCTACTCATTTCCCCTTACCCCTGCCCCTACTATAGTTGGTGGACATAATAATAGTAATGTAGTGCTGATATTTACTGTAAAAAACACAACAGAGCTTTTAGTGTGTGGAGTGGTGTTTTGTCTGTTGTGTTTTGTTAGTTGTTGTGAATAGTTTCTCTGAAAATAATGTATGATGTATGTCTCTATCTCTAGCATATGTTACTTTCACTTTCAGTCTCTGCTCATATGTAGGATCTCTTGCCTCTCTGTCATCTATCAGTTAAAAGATGATTTTAGTGAACTTACCATTATATCCCTTTCTTTTAGTCCATGTGGAATACAGGAACCTAGGGGTAATTTTCCCTCCTTTGGAGGGCAGGGCACTTAGAAAAAGGCAAGGTCTTTGAGGCAGACAATCCCCTCTTCCCTCCAGCTTTACCCCGACCTCCTCAGTTTCAAAATATATAAAAGTTGAGAAAAGTAAGTGAGAGAAAAGAAGGAAACAACCTGACTTGAGACCTCAATACAACATCTCTGCCTGCAGACATAAACCACATTTTTTTTATTCTCTGGGTGGGAGTCGCCTATTCCACATGAACTAAGACAAAGGGATTTAATGATAAGTTCACTAAAATCCTCTGTTCATCAGGTGTGGAACACAGGAACCATGGGCTTATACCGAAGCATCCAACATGATTCCTGGGAGAAAAAAAAGACAAAAAACACCCCAATGTATACCAGTATTCCACAGGACTAACTGGTACCATATAAACCTCAGGTGTCAATGACACAGGGAGCAGAGTTAGATAGAAAGAAAGAGCAGAAATATCCTTTCACAGGCACCACCATCTGAAGGACATTCCAGACAAAACTGGTCTCAGCAGAGGCCAGCACATTTACATTGTAGTGTTTGGTGAAGGTATGCAGAGACAACCTTCCATGGTATGGATATCACATCCCTCAAAAATACTAGAAAGTCCTTTAATTTGAAGCAGAACAGTGGAACCTTTCAGTTCTCGCAGGAAGGCATGAGCTCCACTGAAGGAAGTCCCTAGTGACGGAGCATCAGGTCAACCACACTCTGAGATCCCAATTCCCGGGATCCTGCAACCACATTTTCCATAACTGGAATGTGAACTTCCAAGATGCCCGGGACTAAGCTTCAGCCCACTGAAGGACCTCTAGAACCTCTGCCCAAGTAGACAATATTCCTTGAGTGCAAATGTGACCTTCCAAAGTGGACATGACCTTCACAAAGATGCAGTAAACTGGTAATGACTGCCCGCAAAAGCAAAGCCCAGGAAGGGCTGGTGATCCAGATGAATCAGAATGTGAAGGTAAGCATCTTGGAGGTCCAATGGGGAAGAAATTTCCCCAGATACATGGTTACAATGACAGAGGACAGAGGCTCACTTTTGAATAGTGGAGCTAGCACAAAGTGGTTGAGGCACTTCAACTCAAAAATAGGGCAACAGACGGTATCCTTCTTGGGAATTACAAAAAGATTGGAGTAGAATCTTGTGAACAATTTCTGTGCTGGAAGGAGAACCAGCATCTGCTTTTCCAGCAGTAAGGATACTGTGTCTATGAACAGACGTCCCCAAAAATAAACAGTGAGATGAAAGGAACTTGAAATCTATGCAGTACCTTTCTGACATAACCATCAAAACCCACTCCAGTGATTGGAGTTTCCCAAGCATCTTGAAAAAAGATGGAGGTGACTCCCAAAAGGCAGAGATGGACCAGGAGCCCATGAGTCATACTGAGTTGGGCTTGTTAGGCTTAGGCTTCTGATCAGACTTCTTATTTTGCCAAGCCTGTTTGGGCTTCGGGGCTGGGTGGGCTTGAAAAGCCTGAGGGGGTAGATCCATTAGCAGCCCAAACTTGCTGGGGTAATGGAAATCCCTCATCTTCTTTGGAAAAAAGGCACGCTTTGGAGGATTGTAAGGCTTTTGCCTCTAGTAGCATTACTGATGACCTGGACTAGGCATAGTTCAAAATGCTGTTTCCCCACAAAAGGAAGGGACAGGAAGGACTAATTATGAAGATCGGTCAGCCGGCCAAATCTTAAGTCATAAAGTTTAACATGCAGGTACTGAGAAAGCTAAGGATTTACCAAAAAATCTAGTGGCATCAAAGGCCACTTCCGTAAGGTAAGTACTGGCCTCCAGAATTTTGACAAGCATAACCTGCAATTTTTCTTTGGGAGGTTCACCTCAGATAGCTATAGTTCTAATGATCCAGGCTGTAGCAAAGCTGTATCACAAAGCAGCTCCAGTGGCAGGAAAGTTCATCTTCAATAAGCAATCTAAGAGTTTATCTCTCTGATCCTTAATCGTTGTAGCATTTGCAGAGCTGTGTTCTTAGTGAAGTAAGATATTGAGGGATCACCCACAGGTGAAGAAGTCCATTGCAACAAGTCCTCAGCCAAAAAAAGGAAAATGGTTAGAAATGTGTTTGTTGGCGGGGTGGAGCTAGCTATCTGTGGCTACGGACGCCAATTTTTAGGCTCCGTAGCTGGGTCTCTATTTCTACGCTTAAATCTTTCATATCTTACATTATTTGGCTAGATATTTGGGGGTGAACCTGTTCTGGCATTTCCTACTGGCTTTAATCGGAAGATATAACCTGATTTCAGCTGGAAGGGGATAGAGATGCTGCAACCCTCTTTCCTGCCTGCTCAACTCGACGGTCAAAGTGGCTACTATGAAGGCCCAGATTGGAAATCAATATGAGAAGGCTCATCTACAGTCGATACTTAGCTTTCGGGCATCTTCTCCCTCCCCTCTGTCTCTTGCGGAGACAGATATAGGGAAACTAGTCTCTACATAGGAGTTGAAGGCTATACTGGCAGAGCTCATGGGAGTGATCCGTGAGGAATTTGCTGCATTGCGCACATCTATCAGAAAAAGCTTCTCTCGTCACCCATCTGAGGTACCGGAGGAGTCTGCAGAGATTTAGCTTCCAGTAATTGTGGATGGTGTCTGGCACATAGAGGGTGGATTGTCGGAGGCCCACAAGAAGCACATCAACGGCAGTGCTGGCAGAGCCAAGACGCATACATTACCTATACGAGATCTGCCTCACCTAGATTATCTGCTGATCTCTGATTTAGTTGTGAGCAGCTTCCCCTTGGAAACCCTGTGGTTGGTGGAGCTGGGGACATTTTTACAAGTGGATTTGATGCCTGGGAAACATACCGTGCACTTTAGTATATGCGTCTCTCTGCAGTTCCTGTCACATATATTTTGGTTCCCGTGGGATGTTTTGGAGTTACGGCGAAAACCTGCTCCCTGGATCTATCACATGGATGTTATGAAGTCTAGATGGGCCACTTTGCCATGGGATCCTGGTATCGGTGCTATATACCTCCCTTGCTCTATTTCTGGTCTGGGCTTTCCTGCTTCATGACTGTAGTTGGATATTGTGCTATGTACCTACCTTGCTCTGCATTATGGACAGGGTTCCAGTGCTTTGTACCTGCATTTGGGGCGTCTCACTGGGATTGTAGTACTTTCTCCATCTGGTACACCGTTAGACGCTCTCCTGCCCAAACTGTTTCTGAATACGCATCGTGGATGGTCTCCCTAGGCCATGGGGAGTCTGCCATGATCATATTTGTTTCTGTATACTGCTACTGGGGGTAACTGTATTTGCGATGAGTGGGTGTTTTGTGTGTTGGGGGGATGCTGGATTTCATTTAACATATAGAAGGTTAGATTATGGACTGCCTTATCTAGATATCTTATCTGCAAATGTTCCCTAACTACTATACAATATTATATAATTGAGACTCCTCTATTGTGGAGCTTCTACAATACTGCTTAATCTCTGAGGTCCCTGAAATATATGTATTAGGGAGGTGCTTTTCGGGATTTTTAGCCATCATATCCATATGTAAACTTTATTAATATTTGCCATAGTTGTTTTTAGTAATTTTGTGAGGGCCAGACTAGTATATTGGCTCAACGATAATCTGACTCTCCAGATGTCGTCCTCTCCTCTTCTGGTCTGATATGTTTTTTTTTCTCCCTCCCCCCACGACCTTCCGGACTCTCCAAGGTCACTGAGTGGTATTCTGGCAGGGTGCTTGGCTTGGCCTCGACACTCTGTCCACACTTCACATCTTACTACTCTCTTAGCCTTGAGATATGTCTAAGTTTCTTACTTACTGTTTTGGTGTTTTGGCTAATATATATCTGAAGGCTTTATGCCAAGGCACCTGGGCATTATAGATCTTTACATTTGCATCTAAGGTGTCTTTTTCACTTGAGCATTTATACACAACAGCTGTTCCATGTTCGTAATCACCATGTATAGTTTTATAATGCTCAATACATATTACACTAGAGCAGATTTTTTTATTAGAACTGCTTTACTCTTTGCTTGTCTTGAATTGCTCTTTCTGTTAGTTCATGGGTTTTACACCAATGTATTGCATCATATTTTTCTCATGTTGGCACCAAGTATTGAGATAGTTGTGTAATTCATATCTCTGTTCTTTTGCACAGCATATTTTGGTTTTATATTGTATGTGTACTTATATTTTGTCTCAATAAAGCTTTTGAAAAAAAAAAAAAGAAATGTGTTTGTTAAATACAAGTCTTCTATCAGGCATTGTCTACTCTTCCAGGAGAACCCGGTCCAGAGAGTGATGGGGGGAGGGGAAATGGATGCCTCCTTTTTTTTACAGTTGGAAGATGTCTGGTGACGAAGATCCAGAGTCAGAGGGTTCAGTGTCTCCATTGCTGCTCTGAGGACAAAAATCCCCCTCAAAAAAATCAACAAAAGGCAAGCTGAAATCCAGATCCTCCCCATCGGTCTCTTCTTCCTCCACAGTGTAATCTCCAACCACCTGACCATGGCCCCCAAATTCAGGATTAATGTGTCTGACAGGATGTAAGGGGTACCAAAAATGTAGGATCAGTTAATAAAAGAGCTGAGAGTGCTTATAAGAGGATTTTAGTCTTACCTGTTAAATCCTTTTCTCTTAGTCCATACAGGTTACTGGTAACTCTGGGTAGGCGATCCGCCCTTTAAGTAGGCAGGAACAAATCTAGAATTGTATTCAGGGGGTGGAGCCTACCTTCCCTCCTTGGCTGCAGCTAGCCAACCAGCTTCAGAAAGATTTGAGACACTAACTATTGACTATATAGTAGAAGGGAAAGAAGACTCCTGTGAGCATGACCCCGAAGGACCCACATGGTCTGCCACAGGAGAGCCAAGCATGGTCTCTTGACAGTGTGGGAGACCAGTAACCTGTATGGACTAAGATAAAAGGAGTTAACAGGTAAGACTAAAATCCTCTTTTCTCTGTTGCCCAATACAGGTTACTGGTCACTCTGGGATGTCCAATCATTGAGTGTCCCAGAGGCTGGAAGTAAGGCAAGGAACAGGCGCAAGGCCACCAAAGTCACCAGTGCAGATATGAACCACCAGATCAGAGATAGCCTAACAAAAACAACTGAAATGTCAACGGACACTGAACAGGGGTAACAACACCACAGGAACTGTTACACAACACACTGAACTAGAGCCAACAGGGCTCAAAAGTGAAGGAAGCACCAAGAACCAAAGGAAATACTAGACAGGCAAGATTGCCGCCAGGATTTTCCTCCCAAAGCTGGCGTCAGCCGATGCCAGTACATCAGCACGGTAGTGCTTCGAAAAGGTGTGCACAGACAACCAAGTGGCCGCCTTGAACTGATCAGCAGAGGCCTGATTCTTATAAGCCCAAGAGGCCCCAATAGATCTTGTAGAATGAGCCGTGACCCTGAAGGGAACAGGCTTCGTCCTTAGATCATAAGCCTTACGAATAGTGGCCTTGATCCAAGAAGCAGTAGTCACTTTGAATACAGGTCTTCCTGCCCTAGGACCCTCAGGAATGACGAACAGTGTGTCTGTCTTCCTGATAAACTCAGTGCGATGCACATAAAACTTGAGACAATGATAATGCACTATGTTTAACAAGTGGAGAACCCTCTCCTTGTCAGAGGTGTGGTCCGGGCAGAAAGAGGGCACCACAATCTCTCGATTGATATGGAACTCAGAGACCACCTTCAGGAGAAACTCCTGAGAAGTTTGAAGCACCGCCTTGTCCTTATGAAACACCAAATAGGGTGGTTTACAGGACACAGCATGTAACTCCGCAACACGGGGGACAGACACAATTGCCAGGAGAAAAGCCATTTCCCACGTCAAGAGGCGTAGAGGAACAGTAGCCAAAGACTCAAATGGGGGCACTGAAGGACACCCAGAACCAAGTTTAGATCCCACTGAGGAGCAGGAATCTTAAAGACAGGACGAGCATGAGCAACACCCTGGAAGAAAACCCTGACATCAGGAAGGATGGCAATGCGCCTCTGGAAGAAAACAGAAAGCACAGAAGTCTGAACCTTAAGGGAACGCAAACTAAGGCCCTTATCCACACCGTCCTGCAAGAAGGCCAGGACCGTAGGCAGATCAAAATCCTGAGACAGGTCCTTGTCAGCACACCAAGACAGAAAGGTCGACCAGACACGATGGTAGATCTTCGAAGAAACAGGTTTGCTTGCACTGAGCTTAGTAGCCACCACACCAGAAGAGAACCCTTTATTCTTCAATATTGAGGATTCAATTTCCAAGCCATCAAAGCTAGCCGATGAACAGTCTCCTTCCACAGGTAACCCTGTAGAAGAAGGTCCATACGGTAAGGGAGCCGGAATGGGTCAGCCACTGACAGATCCAGAAGCTCCGGAAACCAAGACTGACGAGGTCAGCACGGAGCAATCAGAATGACTGGACAACGCTCCAGTCTCAATTTCCATAACACCCTGTGCAACATTGGGAGGGAGAAAAGATGTAGGCCAGAGGGAATAACCAAGGAATGGACATCGCATCTACTGTCAGAGCCAGAGGGTCTCTCCACTGAGAGGAGAACCTTGGTACCTTCTTGTGGTGTCTCGTCGCCATCAGGTTGATGCAAGGAGGACGCCATTTCTGGTACTTGCCATATTTGAGGCCAAAAATGTGGGCACTAAAACCTCAACAATCAGCAATGTTATTATTCATGATCAATACAGGGCACACTATTCACAATTAGACTAGAGGAACGCAGATTTGTTTGTTTCTATGTTTTTGTTTTTTTTTTGCTTTCAATAATGGTGATAAGGCATGGCCTGAACTTGCATAACTTTTTTTTGCCTGTTAGGTTACAGGATAAATCTGTTAGCAGCTTGAAAATTGTAATAAAGAATGAAGTATAGCACAGCAGCAGGTATAGCACCAGAGCCACCACATCGGTATATGCTTGTCCCTCTTGTTCTTCTCTGTGTGGATGGCTGAAGCAGAAATAAGTGTGTAACATAGCACAAGGTATGCCAAATTGTAATTATTTTCTGTATGTTTTGTCTTGAATCTATGATGTATTATCTATCTGAGTAGTAGCTGACTGTTGATCAATCCCAGTCAAGTGTCACACTCAGCCAGATTAAGTAAGACGGAAGGCAGCACAGTGGCTCAGTGGATAGCACTGTTGCCTTGCAGCGCTGGGGTCCTGGTTTCAAATCCCACCAAGGACAACATCTGCAATGAGTTTGTATGTTCTCACTGTGTTTGCGTGGGTTTCCTCCGGGTACTCCGGTTTCCTCCCACACTCCGAAAAAACATACCGATAGGTGAATTTAGATTGTGAGCCCCAATGGGGACAGGAACCAATATGAGTGTAAAGCGCTGTGGAATCTGTGTGCGCTATATAAATAAAGGATTATTATTATTATAACCTGTCTGTCTGACTCTCAGCATTACCTATCAGTCAAAAGGGTTTTTTGCTTACATTTTATTTTTATCTTTCCTTTCACACTTTACACCCACATTCACCACACCCCACTTGTACGGAAAACAACTGGCTACCACCAACACTCCTAAATCAAACAATTGCAGCTCCCTCTCCTGTCTTCCTCTACAATAGCTAGCCTCAAAAACAGAGCCAGGTGTCTCTCTTTCAAAGGCCTAGAATGACAACATGCAGTAAACTGACACCCCTTTTTATAGTTGCAAGTTAGTGTTGGAGGGATACATGGTAGTCACTCTTAATTACATTATTAATACTGATTTCAAAGCAAAAGAAAAGGGAAAAAAATGAGAATTCATTTTTCACGTTTTGCTTTAGAGGTGGAAACTTTTGCCCATCCCTAGAAGTAAAAATTCTCATTGATTTAAATAGGGCTGTTAATCTAATTAATTCTAAAGAGGTCCCCAAAGCACTGCTGTGCAATGTGCTGGGGATCTCTTTAGCATTCAAGGGGTAAAATCCTCATTTAAATGGGAATTTTTTTCTGTTTCCTATGGTGATAAATATATTTTCCATGATAGCTCATTTGCTTTGTACGTAATGCCAATTATTTTGGGCTTCTTGTTTCCTGGCTTGCCATTTTTTATGTGTTTACTGTAATTATTATGGATATATATATGAATATGGGTATGAATATGTTTATAATAAATATAGGGCAAGGACACAAGTACAAGAAATATAACTGTAAAATCAGTGAAATTGCCTTGGGTAGGTATAAAGGAACACTGACCATCAAATGATATAGGTTGATATAACTATAAAATATCATACATTTAGAACTAGGGTATGTAAAAATGAATTGGTCATTTATTACATCCTTTAAATATAATCCTATAGTTGCTTTGTTACATGTGTATAAATTTTCCTGTTCGAAGAGCATTTATTAAATCTTGTTTGTGCTGTTTGCACTGAGAGATAAGCGCTAGTGTCAGTTAAGTGACTGAAATTAGGAACAAATATTGTGACAAGCACTCATAGAGAACGAACAAGATAAAGTGTCTTGTTCTGAGGAATGGTGGCCACTCATTGATGCTACAAGTCATGTTTTTCCCTCCAAAGTGCTCCTGCAGAGAGGACATTTCAATATCCATATCAGTCTGATCCTGTCCACAGACAGTCCTGTTCTGAAACGTCAGCAAATCCTCTCAGCACAACCACAGACATACCTTTTGGAAAGAGTCCCAGTGTTTGTAAATATTGGGCATCCTGGGTCAGGGTATTGGCTCCCTGTTCTGAGGGGTTGGTTTTTCCCCAATGTTTTTAAATATTCCCCATGAGGCTTCTGAACCATTTTATGCTGTAAGAAGCCTGAGGGGGAAGAGAGCTTACTGCTTTAACAAATTGTATTCCCGCCCTCCCTGCCCTAATTGTTGTGTTTTGTCACAGCGGTGTTGTTTGTTGGGAGTGGGGGTGGGTCCTCGCCAATGGTTGGAAGGGTAATTGTCCTCCTGGGTTTTGGGGAGTTAATCTCCCACTCATGGGCTAATGGCGCGAGTGGGAGCGGAGACTCCTGGGAGTTGTGTTGTTATCGTGCCCCCCTGGCCTTTGCTGGGGGACAGGCACAATGTTTTTGAATGTTATTAATAAATGCTGTGGCATTTTTTCTTCCCAGTGAGTGGTCTGTGTCCTTTATTGGCGGGAAGAAAGGCGGCCTTATGTTGTTATCAACCTCCGTAGTCATGCCTGCTTCAAGACTAAATTTTAGGCTGAGAGAGCATTTTTACATATGCTAGCTTTCAGTACAGTGCATTTAACCCTTCGAGTGCCAGAGGAGTACGCAACACATTGAAAAGCAAAGTGTTGTCTAGCCCTCTGGCACTCAAAGGGTTAAATGAATATGACACCAGTTTATTTTATGGTCTTAGTGTTCCTTTAACTATAACTACATTTTAAAAATGTTCCCATATTTCAACATGAAATTAATTTAATAAAATTTGATTACTTGAAGGACTTTTAATAATTACTAGCAGTAAATATGAATCTCAAGTTAAAATGTTTTGGCACATTATTCCTTATATGGAAAAAAACTCATTTTTAAGCAGTTGTTTGGCAATAAGCAGAAATTAGGTTGGACCTTAAGTTATTCATGCTTTTTCTAAAAGGAGAAGTATAATTTCTTGATAATAACTACCTCTTACCTTACTTTGGCAAAACATCTTAATGGCCCCTATGAATTTCCGCTGGCAATTAGTATAATTGGAGGGCAAGGCCACCACCAAAGGGGAAGGCTGTTGTTCCAGGTTTAGTTGAGAAGGGGTGAGGGCTGAACACCATGTATGGGGAAGAAGGGACGGGCTGAATCAGGCATTTTTTAAAATGTGCATAAAACTATAATCAATATTAATCAAGGTGACCATGGCGCCCAATGTAGCTACTCCATTTATTTACCCCACTAGTGTAAAAGCCTGTGTACAAAGGCCAAGGTCCATTTGATGTTAACCCTTTGAGCGCCAGAGGGGTACACAATCTGTTGAGCACCCCTCTGGCACTCAAAGGGTTAAGAGTCCGGTCCTGCTCTGCCTCCTGCTGCAGATGCAGTCATGCACTGTAGAGACTGCCCAGAAAGCACAGAATGCTCCCAGCACAGAACTCCCAGCATTCTGTGCGTTCAGGCAGTCTCTACTGCGCACGGCGGCTTCTGACATCTTAGCGAATTATTATATAGGATGGTGTCTGTGTTATGCAGTGACCTTCTATGCAATGCTTAACTGTGCTACTCGGTACACTGTGACACTGTAGTCAGTAAGCTGTGATGACATACAGAATCTCGACTTCGGGGTCACAAAGCACTAAATAGCACAAATGAGTATTGCAGAGCACCGCCTACTGCAGGCAATGTGGGATAAATAAATAAAGAAGCTGTTAAGGTGCCCTAGACTTTCTCAGCTTCAATAGTAACAAGTTAACTGAAGAGTTATATTTTATTTTCAATAAACACTGATTTGCTTCTTCCTCTTTCATTTAGTAGCAGTCTGGGACACAAGACTAAGTTAAGCCTCCAAGGACCAGAGGGGCGAATAGCACATTGTCAAACAATGCACTGCACACACCTCTAAGGTCCTTAACTCTTTGAGTGCCAGAGGGGTACGGAACGCATTGCAAAGTACCGTTCCCGTCTGGTACTCAAAGGATTAAAGAGTTATGACTAGCTGTTCTACTAATTTCTCCTCAAGTTCAAGGAAATAGCAAAACAATAACATTTTTTACATTGATGGCTGCCCGTACACAAATATACACAAGAGAAAGTGGCTCCAGACTCTCAAGGGAAATAGCTTTTACTGGTAAATCTTCCAATATACAGAATCAAAACACAATACTCTACAAGTTTTGTGGTGTCTTCGTGTCTACAAAACTACAAAGCACAGATTGCAACCAGCATAAATTGGCACAATATATTTTGATAAATACATGAATCCGTTTATTGTATCCAAGGTAAAAAACATTTGAAGGGCTAGCAGACTTACACATAAGTAATAGAAGGTTATAGACTGTGAGATGTCTTAATGAGCAAGGTGTACATTGTGATCGTACAGTGTACTCCTTGGTCAAGAAGACGTCTCCCTGTCTGTAACTTTCTATTACTTATATGTATGTCTACATGTCCTTCAAATGTTTTTTACATTGGATACACTAAACAGATTGATGTTTTTATCAAGGTATATTGTGTCAATTTATGCTGGTTGCAACCTGTACTTTGTAACTTTGCCCCTACACAAATACAGATTTAGTGCACTATTGCCAATTACAAAGGTTTGCAAGCTCCTCCCCTTAGCAGAGACTTCCTCTCTTTGCAGCTGGCTCACATTGTGATACAACCAGGACTGCAACCACATTAACCCCTTAAGGACTATTTGACGTACTATGACCATCACGGTCCTTAAATACTTAAGGACCGATGGCGGTCATAGTACTTCACGTACTTTTTACTTACAGTGCTCCACCGGGAGCGCTGTAAGTAAAAACGGGGCCTAAAATTGACTGCTCCAAGACTGGAGCAATCTCTTTTAGGCCTCAAAGTGGTGTGCCAATACACAAAACAGGTCATGTGTACCGGCACGTCGGCATATATCAAAGCGGTCCTTATGGGACGGAAACGTCCCAGGACCGCTGGTCCTTAAGGGGTTAAAGGAAGTGTTGTTTTGGGGAAGAGCCAGCCTACATCTATAAGCTGCAGTGTAAGAGGGAAGCTTTTCCCTCTTACACTACACTCTTTAACCCTTTGAGTGCTTTGCAATGCATTGTGTACCCCTCTGGCACTCAAAGTGTTAAAAAAATTCAAAGAGATATATTTTTTCATAATAAAAACTTTACTTCACATTCAAGCACCTGTAACATTTTAGATTTTACAAACTCCCACATGAGCACAAGTGAACCAATCTGAAGACTGTAGTCAACAAGCCCATGCTCAAGTATGGATATTCTTGAAACCTACAATTACCTGCCTTTTATATTTTCTTTTTGTTTGGTACCAGACCTTATGTATTTTAAACAAGGACTAATTGTCCTTGCAAATGCTATACTGATATGATTCACTTTCACTAGTAAACTGATGGATAGGCGTATTAGTCTCTTGAGCGTGCAGTTATTACATGTCAGATTCTCTGCTGTGTGTCATTGTTTTATTTTGTTTTGTTGGCATGCCTCTGGATATGTAGCTGTTGATAGCTCTATTTTGGTCTGAATTCCATTGTTGATAACTTTATCAAGGGTTTTAGGTACAAATTTCTCAACTGCAATTTAATGTAGACCTTTGTTTGGAATAAAACTTAACAAATCTCACTTGAAGGCACAGTTCGTTCATAAAAACATGGATATGCTTGAAAATACTATATTAGACTGAAACAAATAATTGAAAAAGAGTACAATAACAACTGAAAAATGTAAAAATAATAATAAAAATATTTTGGCTTGAATAAATAATTGCTGCTCAATGGATTATTCTATGACACTGTACTGTTGGGTACTCTGCATAAGCAGTCATAGAAAGGAAAGTACAACTACAAATTTAGGCCAAGTAATTTAAAAGCGGAACATCCAAAAGTTTTTATCACATGCAACCTCAGTATAATGCTTACCGGAGCTTGTGGTAATGATAACAGACATTGACACTTCACAAAGGGAAGCATGAACATGCTTCCTAGGGCAGCTGAGAGGGAGGTGGGAGGAGAATGAAATAGTTCTGAGATCTGTGCCATAGATGCCAGTGTCTCATAATGCGTAAGTGCCAGCTTGGAGCTTAAATAGCTTAAATATTAAAAAGGACGTGAAGTAAAAAAAAAAAAAAAAAAAAAAAAAAAGTTTCCAAATAGTGCTTATATGGTTAAACATGTGAAAAAAAAACAGTTTTTTGATATGAATGTTCCCCTTTAACATTTGGCTTGACAGTGCAAACTGACTGCACTGCAAGGAACAAAGAAATATTCCCTTACATTTCAATGGGGCTTGAAACCCCACTGAATGCAAGAGACGTCTCTGTAGCACTGACCAGTGGCATAATCTCCCTTTGGCGCTATAGTAATGCAGAGAGCCGGGAGATGACATAATCTCCCAGCGCTTTGCATTACTAAAAGGACCGCGCGGGAGCTCCAGGTAGGAGATGAGGGCATTGTGGAGGGGGTCAATGTGGTGGGAGGGGGGCCCGTGGCACTTCTTGTACCAGGGCCTGGAGGCTTCTAGTTACACCTCTGGCACTGACATGGGAATCTGAGGCATTTTAATTGTCCCCTGTGGTACACTCAGTTTGCTATAGAGTTAAGTTCTTCTGGCTATTTCAGCCTCCGAGCCCTAACCCTTTGAGTGCCAGAAGGTTAAACACTGTTACTTAGCAATGTGATGGCTGCATACTCCCACCCCTGCACATCCAAAGTGTTCTTATCCCTTTGAGGAACAGAGAGGAAGCAATATAGTACACTCATCTGATCTTCAAATGGTTAATTTCCACATTTTTCTGGGAGCAGAAGATGATGTTTTACCACATATAAGAGGAATACATTTAGGAGTAATAGCTTCCCTTCTGCTACACAAGTATTCATAGTAGTGTCAATATTAATGTATTCCACACCATTATAGTAAATGGTTATTTGGTTTTGTTTTGTTTTTCAGATTTTTTTTTTTTTTGTTGCTTCCATAGCATCAAAATCTATTAGTATGAAAAATAACATATTTTCACAGGAATTATCTTCTGTTACTCTGCATTTGAGGGATATAATACCTTTTTAATATTAAAGAGACAGTAAACTTTTTATTTTGACTTTACTTATGTTTGCTAGTACATAATATAATATGTTACCAAGTTTATCCTTTATATATATACATATATATATATATATATATATATATATATTTTTTTTTTTTTTTTTTTTTTTTTTTAAACTTCTAATTTTTGATAGTAATAAAAAAAGTACAATGCATGTCTCCAGTCTATTTACCCACAAAACACTAAAGGGGTGTACAACTCTTCTGGTCCGTATGGGATTAAATACATAATACAGAACACTCAGTGATGAAGTGTAACATTTTATCCCTATCCCTGCTTTCACAATCTCTGACATAAAGATCACTAAAACCAGATAGTCAGGTAACTCAGTGTCAAGATGGTAAAAGTATCAAACAATAGGTGAAAATGAAAAAGAAGAAATAATAAGAAGCATAGGCCATTTTACTTTACATTTGGTGCACTTGAAGAATATGTGAAGACAAAATAAAAGGTTACTATGACTTTAAAACTGAAAAATTTGCTGTTTATAAGCACTGATACAGTACAGTTGTTAGAGACAGATATGGTGAATTTGTCAAGTATCCATCTGGGAGACCATCATTTTTCTCTATCCTTTAGATAGTTCTGTTTCTGCATTTAAAGGAACACTAACAACTAAAATGAAATTGGGTTATACATGTCATACATGTCCATCCGGCTAAAATCTAAAAAAAATAGATCCTTGCATAGACTGTCCTATATAGGCAACATTTGGTTAATTATGTTCGTGCTGCCAGTAATGAGAGACATGTGCTAAGACACATATTATTGAGAACAGCATTCACAACTCTTGTATTCAGAAATGCTGTTACCTTATCTCGATCAATTTCAAATATTCCTACACTACTACTGCTCAGACATAGATCAAGATTGTTACAGTAAGGAAGTCAGGGAGCACAGGAAAAAGGCTTACATAACTCCCACAGAATTTACAGAAAACTAGATTTGAGGGCTCAGAAAAAAGATGATGGAGTACAGATTATTGAAGTGCATATAAACCCATTTTGCATATAAACACATTTTAGGTGTAGTGTTCCCTTAAGAAACATCACCCAACTTCCCATGAATCACTTTATACTGACAACAGAGCAGAGTGGATAGATGATTAACTGTATTTGCTTTTGCATGATTTTTATATTTAACATCAAATGTTTATCATTGTGCTTTATGCAACTGATATGCTTCTTGTGAGCATTTAAAGTAGTTTGTAGAATTTTCTGAGTTCATGTATGTGTAAACATTTATGAAAAGATGTATAGGTGGTATTAACTTGGATACAAATACATATATTACTCATCAGCATCTATGGTTTGATGCATTTGCTTTTTGGGGGCTTGGGTTGGCTGACACAATTGCATTCTGTATATAGTACAATAACTAAGCCTACCTCTGTAATATGAACATTCATTGCTCCATCAGCTTTTACTACAGTATGTGCATGACAGTTTAGCTTATGGTTGGCATCATTTCCTTGAATGGAACAAGGTGAGAACATAAATGTCTTAAATAATTTCTGTTCCGGCTTAGGTGGAAGGCTCACAAGCTTTACTAGAGCATTGTAAATCATGTTTTCAGTTGCCTGCTGAGAATATTTCTCCTTGGCAGATTACTGTGACAATATACATGAATTAGCTGCAGGTCAGCAAAAGCGATGATATATGCAATACAATTGGTTAAAAGAAAAGTTAGATACAGATAATGTAAGAGTGAAAGTCAATAAGGAAAGTAAGATGAGATGATTGGAAATTTGAACTCATGGATGGAGGCTCAACAACTTGCACTGGGAAACTGAACAAAAATGAACATGGATAGAGAGTCTTCAATTGTAACACAATGCACACCTCTCTGGTGCCTTATGCACAAAAGGAAAATAAGTGGTATTATGATGTTTTAAACATCTAATGTATAAATATCACCATAACTGCATATCGAGTTTCTATCAATTTTTATACAGGGAAGAAAACTGAGTAATTGGATGCAAACGTGTCAAAGTATTACATGGGAAGAAACAGCTAAGCATTTCTATTAACATCTAAAAATCTCTATAGGTCCTGGGTGAGTTCCCCCACATACAAGACAAAAGCAAGACATTCCTTTACTCATGTTTCTTTTTTTGCCTTCTCTGGATCAACAAGGACGATTTGGCAAAAGATACATTTTATGGATGCATTTTGTCAGCCTCATCAATTATGTTATGTTACAATGTATGTTTCCTTTCCACCACTGTAGAATTAAAAAAAAAACTGCACTGAACAAAGGTGGCTCTATCTTTAGCACAGGGGAACATTGTTCCTTAAGACCATTATAAGATATATTTAAAATTGTTAGTGTTACCAAGTCCTAAAGGCTGACTATAGTCTAAACAAATTATATTTAAATTATACACACAATTATTTCTTAAGAGACAGATTATGTGCAAAAATAAATTAACCTAAATTTCCATCAGCCCAATTAAATGGAATAATTACGACCATGTTTTTAAGTAATTAGGTCGCTCTGGAGGGGTGAGTTTGGGAGGTCCCACTCTATAAAAGGATCAGAACCTAACTGAGCAAGGGCTTTGTCATACGGTGGAGTGGAAGAATGTTATGCCACAAAGATATATCTGAGGAGCTCAGAAAGGCAGTTGCTGCTTATAGGACTAGAAAGGGCTACAAAATGTCTCCAAGCCCCCACTGTCAGACATTTAGTCTACAAATAGAGAAGGTTCAAGAACAAAGACACTCTACCAAAATCTCTCCATAAACAATGAAATACATCATCCTTGAAGTCACAAAGAAACCCAGGACAACATCCAAAGACCTGCAGGCTACCCTTGTTTTAACTAAATGTTTATAACTCAATGACTAGAAAAATACTTAACAAGGAAGGTGATCATGAGAGGACAACTAGGAGAGAACAACTGCCACTAAAAAAGAACATTGCAGGCCATTTGATGTTTGCTAAAGATCACAGTGTTCTCTGTAGATGAGTCACTTTTTGGTCTCAACAAGAAATGTCATGTTTGGCAAAAAAGAAACAATGAGTTAGAATACAATAATCTCATCCCAGCAATCAAGCATAGTTTTGGGAGTGTGATATTTAGGGGCTGCTTTGCTGCCTTAGTTAGGACCTGGATGACTTGTCATCATTAATACAACTATGAGTTATGCAGTGTATAAAGGAGAATGTCAGATCATCCATGTGTGAGCTGATATTGACACAAGGGAATGATCCCAAACATACAAGATCTATAAAACAATGGCTAACTTAAGTATTTCCAAAAGCATATGATATAGATAGTATATGATATAAAGAGGCAATCAATTTAATTTCAGTGGCCCCAAATTGAAAATAACAAAGTCTGCACTCAAAGCAATACAATTATTTACTCCAAATAAATAAATCACAACTTCTGGGTAACTTGCATACAAGGGGAAGGAGTCCATCTTTCTATTGACACTACTGGCTCTTAGCAAAAGAGCCTCCTCAGTTTGACATATGATGCCAAGTCCTCAATACGGCTACACAGTATATTTACCTCTTGAAACCTTTTGTTGAACCAATGGATTGCAAAGTGGTTAATATTATGCAATGGCCTAGGAGGCAGGGAAAAATGGCAATTCAAAGTCAAGTACGCTATTGGGCAAATGACAGGTGATGTGTGAGCAATTGTGGTAAACAAGCTTCTTTGTTGTTTGTTATCCTCTGTATCAAAGGAAACATGTGTGTGGGGGGGGGGGTAGGAGAAGCTCAATAGGATACATCTAATCCCAGGACCTCCAGTTGCCTAGGCATTTTTTTTAGATTGTTGAGATGACTTAGTAGGATTTCCATTCTTCCCTTAGAGGCAAATTGTAAACTGCTAACTTGGATTTGTGCGTATCTTATGAGACCTTGCAAAGGTTGGACTTGATGGCCCTTTGTTTCTTTTTATCAACATTTCATAAATTCAGTAGGAAACCTCTATTGAAATGTTATATCCAGCACTGCTTTGTGATCCTTTGGAAAATGATTCCTATTAAACTAAATAAGAGATAAGGAAAACACTACTGTAATAAACTGTGACTCTATCTAATGAACTACCCTCTTAGTTTTTCTTGGGTTCCTGTTAAATTTTATTGCATTGGGTAATTATTTATATGTCCTAATCTGAAAAAACCACTATATAATCATGACCATAGAAAAAAGAATTAGTTCTCATTTTCATTTTGCATCTGCAAGCTGATAAGAACAACTAATGTGCTGAAATCTCAACACATTAGTTATGCCATCATTTGTGTATCTCATTTCCAATCCTCAAGAGCCAATACTGAGTAAGGTTTTGCAGAGCAATTAGTTTGAAACTTTTTACGCATCCTATGGGTTAATATCCCTACTTCATCACAAGTGCTTCAGTCAGTGTATTAACCATCCTGATTGACATGCTGGGGTTCACACTGAGATATTCTTAAACTTTGACCTGTTAATGGTTCTCTTGAGCACTGTAATTGTGAACCACTGCCATAGTATATGTACGGAATATGCAGATAAAATATCCTAAATCTAAAATATATTGTATCAATAATTTACAGCAATAGAAGCATCATTGTGCTTAACTGTTGGGGACATATTAACTCAGAAGAAGAAGTGTACAATTTTAATGAAATGAAAATGAGATATATACACACAAACACATACACAAAAATACATACAAAGAGCATGGGGTATTTCAGTATTTAAGATATGTTTGTGAAAGGGCTGAAAATGAATTTGAAAACCAGTTGGAAATAATTTTCTTACCAACAGAGCAATCAGGACCCATCCAGTTAGGATCACAGCTACACAGACCTGTGTCAGTGAGGTATGTCCCATGTCCACTGCATTGATCTGGACATTGTGTTCTTGGTAGTTCACAATTCTGGCCACCCCAACCAGGACTGCAGAGGCATTCTCCATTCACGCAAACCCCATGGTTAGAGCAAGTTGGATCCATACAGTCAACTATAAAATAGATAGAGAATAGTTTGAATAAGTAACTGTAACCAATTACATATTAGACAGCTGAAAAAACAGACTTTAGGAGCTAATTGTTTTATAATACACCTGGGAAATTTGTGTTTTGAACTAAATCTCAGGGTCACAGGGTGAAAAGCCAAATTCTCATTGTGAGAATTCAATGTCATCTACTATGTTATATGCACCAACTGACTGACAGCTTAGTGCTATTTCTAACAGGAAGGCAAAGGAAGATGTCCTCCTTGTCTTGTTGTGTTTTCAACCAGTGATATGTCTAAGCTGCAGCATGTTAAGGGTACCTTGTAAGAGTAGATCTTAGGGTCATCTCATTTTGAAAGTTCCCAAGTATTCTTGATAACCAGATATGAATCTTAATGATATAATACATTTTACTATACTTTTTTTATTTTAGAAGTATAAAGATATCTATTTAGTCAATTGTGTTATTTTTCTTTAATTTTGAAATAAATACTTCTATGAGATATCCACAGATATGGACAGAAGCACCCTCTACCTATATTCTATAAACATTTTTGCAACTCTACTATATCCAGAATAGTTCATAAAAACTTTATACATCTTGCTCTTTAATTTCATATGCGTTTAACAGGTGGCCATGGGACCAAAATGTGGCCTTCAGAGGCTTCTCCTGTGGCTCTTATTCTGTATACTCATACAGTGGGGAGAGTAGATTATTTGTTTCTACCACACCATACTGTCACATCAAAAAGCATGTCCTATTTGTTTTGCCTAAAAGAATGCCTCCCTTTATACTTAAATGCTGTTCTATCTTAGATTCAGATGTTCCAGATACTCCTTCTCACTACTTTACAATGTGTTAAAGACCTGTTACTGTTCTATTTCAACTGAACAGAGATTAGACAAAAATTGTAGTGAAAAAAAAATCAAAACATATAAACTGAGTTATAATCCTTTTAAAATACAGTTGAGTGTCAAATTTGTATATTTTGCAGACTGTATGTAAAGGGCTAATGTGGAAGGAACTAAAGAAGTGAAACAGATGATTCAAGATAAGTACAGTTAATAAACAAGAAAGCCATTAAACAAAATAAATTAAAATAAGAAAAGTTAACAATAAAGCACTGGTATTCTTTTAAGATGTGCATAGAGTTGGGTTAGAGTTAACCTTTTTTATTTTAAAGTAGGAAAAGCGAAAAGGCAGGGAATTGATACATAACCTCTTTATTACACTTTGGTGCACCCCCCCCCATGTAAAACTGAATGGAACAGGTAACACACACATATATATATAGATATAGATATATATAGATATATAAAAGGAAAAATGAAAAAAATGAAAAAGGAATACGAGAATGCCTGGGTGTGCAATCAAACAAAATGCAGAGAGTATTTGTATAGTAAATTACAGAGAAGAGGTACATAACACGGGGAGGTACATAACACGGGGAAACACAAAAATACATATATTTATAACACAGGGCATATAGTAAGATGGACATGACTGCAGGGAACAGTGTGCTGGGCTTAACCTTTATTTTCTGGGCCCTCTAGTTTCCCCACTGCCAACACAATTTACATAACTTGCAGTACAATAACACACACTATTACATTATACTACACTATATACAACACAACGAGCTATGTTTCAAATGTTATAGCCCTGGATGGGAATGGCACCACAGGTTCATCCCCTATTTCTCCATAAATACAAATTCTTACCTCAGATATGCAAGCTCAATATAATGTAAAATATATGAAATGTATAAAACATATAAGAATACTTAGGGTTATGTAAATATCATCTTAGGATGTGCCCTTACATTGAAGCCCTCCAAGGCATTTAACTGTCAGGGATCTCCTTCCATCCTCCTTCACCATTTTGCCCTCCTCTCAATCCCACTTTCACCACTTTGCCCTCCTCCCAACCCACCCTATCATCTCATCTCCCTCCTACCACCTCCCCTTTCACCATGTTGCCCTCCTCCCACCCCCCATCTCCCAACAACCCCTTCAGCACTTTTACCACTTTACAAACCTCCTTCTCCAATTTGCCCTACTCCCAACTCCCCTTTGCCACTTCTCCCAACCCTACCCCCCACTTTACAACTTTGCTCTCCTCCTCTGGGTTGTGTTCATGCCAGCATGGTAGCCATCTCTATGAATAGGGCAACCAGCATTTTTCTGATATTGCTGTCACACTCTGACAGAATACCATGAGCAGCTGTCTATAGGAGAGATCACAACCACATGTTTCAAGCCTCCGAACCAGATGAAGAGTGATGAAATGCATAGGGAAAATAAAAATTTCTATGAAAAAAAAAATCAAGTCTTCACATTACTAACCCCCCCCCAAAAAACAAAAACAAAAAAATGTGACTGTCAGAATTAAATGGGTAATAAGTAATGTGCTCAGTTTATGTCAATTGAGATGTGGCAGGCATTGTTCTATCTCAAGTTCAGAACATTTGGAAGTGGTGAAAAGGTCAGTCTGTCGTTATGAACTGCCTCAACAGCGCCCCCTATGTGTCCATCACTAGCCTTGGGTCTACTCATTTATCTTCTCTGGTAATTCTACTGTTTTTTCTTTAGAGGCTTGCACATGCTATGGCTGTCCAACATTCCCAAATGTTGTACATTTCTGTACCTCCCTTTGTCTCTTCTGTGAGGCCTGTTATGCCTCATTGTTGCTTATGTAGTTTCCTCCTGGGCTCAAGTCATCTGTGAAAAGGATGATTTTCTGAGTGATGTTTTTTTCCCTTCCTTTATGTTCTAACAAGTCTGTTTCTCCAAGATATCTCCAATGTAGTCATGTCCCATCTGTGTCTATATGACATGGGAAAAGCAGCCTGGACATGTCCCACTGGGGGGGATCACATGGCACTTACATGGTCCTCTGCAGAGCTCCCTTAGGTAGTACAACTGATATGGAGGAAGTGTTGTGGATTGGTGCCTGTGACAAACAGGACTGTTCTCTCCTCCCCCTACCTGGGATCATGTGAACACTAATACTGAATGGTATAGAGAGAATAGGTAGGGATTGTCATGGAAGCCTGCTCCAACCTTCCCCCCTACATAGATGCAGAGGCTCTTAGAGGCAGATGACTATCAGCTGAGCTTGATTATTTTATGGTGGGAACAGCTATTTACTGGGAATGTATACAGGGTTGCTGCTAGGCTGAATTGTCCCTTGTGTGTGCTAACTTTCCCATTGGAGATTTCTACAGGAGGTGATTAGAGTCTTGTGTCCACCTCCCCCCTTTTAGTAACCTTTGTCTGATGTTAAACACAGCATGTCATGTTTGTCCATGTGGTGACTGCTTCTTTCTCTGAACTGTATTAAAATGCTGTTTTAGTTGAAAATAAAGCATTTTGCGATTTACCAAGAAGGAGCTTGTTTGTCTCTCCCTGAAGTATCCAGGTATAATGCTGTTTGTTGTCCACTATAGAGCAGTTACTCATAGAGAAGTGCCAGGGGACTAGATAGATAGAATATCCTATACGAACCTGAGATATCAGTGCAGCATATCCTGCATTGCCGATGGATACACGACTCAAAGTACCGGGTCTTAGTGCTTAGGATAGCAGTTAGCTGTGCAGGTTAGCAAAAGAAATCCACAGATGATAACATGCCTAAACTGCTATACTTTCCATGGCAGAGACGCCAGGACCATATCCTCATGGTGCTCAACAGGATTCAAGTTTGGTATTAACTATCAGCTTCCAACCATAGCTCCAGGAGGGGATTTGGTGAAGGTATAGAGTGCTATGTGTATGTTAAGTAACACTACTGCCTTTGCAGAAGCCTGGATTCGGCTGGACCAGAAGTTTGATGTCATGTATGCCAAACGTGCATGAATGCATTGTTTATGCCAGGCGCATTTCAAATGGTTGACATTAGTGGAGCCCTGATATCAATAACATAGAATGCTGGTTGATCTGTTCACATGGTTGCACATTAGTGCAATCTTCGGGTGGATACAGCCCAGATGAGGGCAGTGAAGCAGCAAATGGGGTTGGGAAGAGGGAAAAGTGATGGATGGGGGTTGGAAGGAGGGCTAAATAAGGAAGTTGAGTGTAGGAAGAGATCCTGGATGTTGATATGCCTTATTTTAAAGGGGATCTATCACCGCAATACAAGTTTGTCTTAATATGTATGTTATATAGAGACTAGGTAGGCTGACCATACCTCACCTTAAAAAAGGGGCACATAGGAAATAGGCATATTTCAGGAGTGCACCAAAATCAACACAACCCTGTAGTATGTATTTTTCTGTTTTAAAATCGCTATTTGGCCGAAATCTATGGAATAAATATCGCCCTGCTTCCAGACAGACTGCGGTTACCAGCTCTGTCACTCTTCCTCTGCCCCCCTGCCTCTATCGAGTCTATATAACCTACATATTAAGACAAACTTTTATAGGGGTGATAGATCACCTTTAAGTACGTCAATGTAAGGGCACATCCTAACAATATATTCACATGCCCCTGGTTATTTTTTATGTTTTACACGTATCTTATCTGCTACATCATTTTGAGATTGTATATTTGACTCAACAATTCATATTAACTTGGTTAAGTGAGTTACATATTTATATTTTTTTTTGCCTTCCATCTTCCTTGTAAACCTATTTGTTCCCACTGAAAATCCATATTTAGTAAAATAAATGCTATGCTATTTAAGGGGGTTGTAACCATGGCTGCAGTTGCATAGAAAGCTAGAAGGAGATTTCAGCATTGCCAACCTGAAGCTGGAATGTTGGGACTATAAACTACTAAAGCAGAGGCAGCTATGGGAGTTTACTGCATGTGGCAATGTGCCACATTAGTATATTAAAGGGGATCTCTCACCCCTATAAAAGTTAGGCTTATTAGGAACAGTATATAGCATTAATGCTGAAAATGCTATTTATTTTATTTTTTTAAATGCTATTTGAGCTAAAATTAGTGCTTACCGAGTGCCCTGCACCCTACTTTCGCATACGCTGCTCTTGCCAATCTGCCTTTGCTCCCTTCCCACTACCCAGCCTCCTCTGATGACGGAGGCTTCTGTCTGTAACCTGAAGCAGTCTCATTGACAGAGATAGATATCTAGCCAATGAGATCTCTCCAGCTTACAAACAGAAAGCCTCCGTCATCAGAGGAGGCAGGGTAGTGGGAAGGGAGCAGAGGCAGTGTGGCAAACTGCGGCAAGAGCAGAGTATGCGGAAGTAGGGTGCAGGGCACTCTGTAAGCACTAATTTTAGCCCAAATAGTGTTTTTTTTTAAAAAAAAATAACATTTTCAGCATTATCGCTATATACTGTACCTAATAAGACTAACTTTTATAGGAGTGAGAGATCCTCTTTAACCCCATCTTGACAATGGACGTACATGTATGTCCCGCAAAAACTGTCACTTAGTGACAGAGGATGTACATGTACGCCCCGAGCGGCTACACGCCATTCAGGGACTCCAGAATAATTTTAAAAAAAATCTTAGTCGGATGTTAAGTGACGGCCGCGTGTGCGCGCGGCCAGTCACTAAGGGGTTAACATATACGCACATATATGATAATGGATCTTTAAAGTGCATTTCCATATCAAAGGCATGATGGCTTGTGGAGGATTGTCTTGGATTGGTGGGGGGTTCACAGAGTTATGATGGTGACAATATTTTAGTGCATGCTGTAGCTATGTCATCAACAGAACTTCACCATATCATCACCCAGGACCCTTATCACCTCTTTGTGAGGTTAGATTTAATCAAGTGTGAGAAAAGTGTGAGAAAAGGATACTCTGCGTAATTATATTTTTTAACCCTTTGAGAAACAGAGTGGTATCCAACACATTGTTTTGCAATGTCTAGATTCCCTTCTGGCACTGCACCTCTTTACTGTCCTTTAAAACATCTATTTGTAACTAATATTCAAAATAAGGAAAGGTTAACAGTGAATAAAATTCTGCTCAAAATATGTCATTATATATTCATGCAACAACACCTGGTTTTTAATTCAGGTCTCTTACATATTAGATAAGCTTTCTTCATGAGCATACTTCGATTTTATGATGGAACATAAATTTTAAGCTGGTAATCATTAAAAATTATAGTAGAACAGGATTGTCACAAGAGGATCTACATTTTTATGATACAGTTACCACAATCCATAGTAATTTAAAAATATGTGTTAAATTATTAATTTGAAGAGTTAAAATGTGAGTTGTGTTCCTGACTGAATAGTACAAACGTTAAAACTCTGATACTTATTACTCCTCTGACCTTACTGGCAAAAAGAACTTTGCTGATTTTGAAAGAGCTTTCAGAAACACCTTTTGATCTTCAGATTATGCTAATAAAGATATGCTTTGCATGTACTTCCTGTCTTAGCCCTACATTACTTCCCCAACTCATTGACCCAACTTTATATAACATCCACCAACACTGACTGTGTGAGTGTGAGTATAATGTGTGTGATATATGTGTATAATGTATGTGATGTGAATGTGCCTGTGTGTGTGTGTGTGTGCATGTGCCTGTGTGTGTATGTGCCTGTGCGTGTGTTCGTGTATGTTCTTGTGTGTGCGTGCGTGTGTGTATGTGCTTGTGTGTGTATGTTCCTGTGTTTGTAAGTGCCTGTGTGTGTGTACATGTATATGCCTGTGTCTGTGTGTGTATATGTGCCTGTGTGTGTATACGTTCCTGAATGTGTGTGTATATGTGCCTGAATGTGTGTACGTGCCTGTATGTGTGTATGAGCCTGTGGTAATCTCTCACGAGCAGGGCCCTCTGATCCTTCTGTTCTCCACATCTGATTGTACTATTTAATATCTCTGTATGTCTATTCCCAATTGTACAGCACTGCGGAATTAGTTGATGCTATATAAATAAAGAATAATAATAATATTTAACTTCTTGAGGACCACAGGCATGAGAAATCCAGTCATCCAGTGTTTCACACCCCTCTGGTCCTAAAGGGGTTAATGTAAGTATCTCATGGGCGGTAAGAAAAAAATAAGGAAAGAGGTCAAATTGTTCTCCGAACAATATGTACTGCAAGCCTCTGATGAACCATGAATTATATTTATGAAGTTGAATGTCATTGAAAAATTGCTTGCCTATAAAACTGGCAAGTACAACAGTACTAAGTTAACCTAATTTGTCAATTTCACTTATGTCCCCACCGCAACACAGCGCAAAATCTGACAAATGTTCCATTTCATTTTCCTTTGCAAATTTGTTAATAGAGCAACAGTGTTTATGCAGCAGAAAATATGGATCATATTGATCTCAGTGCCACTGCTATTTCAGGTAAATTGTTTGAACGACGTAGCTATGATGAATATCCAAACTAAAAAGCTAACTTGAATAAAAAATACTGCTGATTCAGCATTTCCAATTCCATTTTCTACTTTGATAAGGGCATGTGAATGACACTGCTTCATTATTTTGGAAGACTAATCAATACAATAAATTGCATCATTTTATAATAAAGTATAAAAATCGGTTTGCTTGTTTAGCTGAACAAGTAACCACTTGAGCTCCAAAGCTGTTTCTAGTGCAGCTCTCTTCTGTCCAAGTTAAATAAAAAAAAAATAAATAAATAAATAAAAAGAACATTCTGTGTCTGAAAGGCAGGTTTTTTATATTGCATTCTATGAGAGAGCTTATTGTCACTACCTATGGCTCTCCACAGTAAGTGATAGGACCAGTAGCACTCGATGAAATAAGTTTACTATTCCTTTAAGAAGCATACAACATTGATTTAATAGAGTATTCCATTTAACCCTTTACAGACCAGCGGAATGTTCGACGCACTGTGAAACCACAGTGTTTTGTCTATAAAATGTCAAGGGAGATATTATTTGGAAGATATCCAGGCTTCCACTTGTCAGGAACTGTTCATCATTGCTTGCTATTAGAATCTGTAAAAGATTTGGCAGAAGTGTCCAAGTACATTCTAAATTACTGGTGTCTACAATCTACTGTTTTCAGGCATTCAATGGTGTATAATGTATTCAAATGTTTCACTAAACATAAGGCTGTTTTGCCATTTACCATATGTTTTACTGTGAAGTTCTTACCATCTTTCCGTTTTCAAAACTCAAATTGTATAGTCTGTTTTAATGCATTTTGTGAAATGTTTTTGTCTGGATGTTTGATGAGTTCACATTTAGTAATATTTTCCAGTGCTATATCTGAATTTTATGTTTACAGGAAGAAATCATTTTAAAGGTTAAGGGCAGAAAAAGAAAAACTGCTTCAGCAAAGTGATATCTACTTATGCTGGATAAAATAAAATGAAATATGCTAGAATCATTGCTAATGTTTTAATAAATTGTTTGTCATCTCTAATAGTGCACATGCTTTACTGTTCCTTGCTATCACTGCTGCATAATGAATACAGGGCCATATTCAGGAAGTTATACAGGAAGTGATTATAGAGCAGACAAACCACAATATATAGGTAACATATTTTTGTTATTTTAAATAAGGCTTTTAACACCTTGAATGTTAGGGGTACATATTACAACATATTACAAAGTATTGTGGTAGAAACCTCTCTAGCGTTCAATGAGTTAAATGTTCCATTTAAATCGTTTAGAGTTTTGGGAATTTTTTTCCCAGTTGGTTTGCTAATAATGTGTAAAAATCTCTTAAAAGTGTCTTAAAAATGAGAAATGTAATGTCTGTTTAACAGACCATCAGTTTCTCAAAAACATGATAGACTAAAGTAGTGTGTAAATTACTATTCACAAAAGAATATGACCATGAGATGCCAGTTCAGTTGTCCATAAAACCATTCAATGAGTACCAGGAACATTGGCCAGACCAATTGATCACCTTGTCCTACATCTTGCAGTCACATTGTTTGGCAGGTAGCAATTTCGATACAGCTTCAACCTAGGACAGGGACTCATTTGACCAGCCAGTTTCTTTGTGAATATAGCAAACATCAAAAGTTAGCTGTGTTTTTTATCTTTTCTGCAAATATATGATATTCAGCAATTGATTTACAGAATGTCAGGAGAATGTTATTTTGCCATAAACAGTACTATTCTTGAAGAAGGGTGGCCTAAGAACACAACCAGTTAACCCTTTGAGTGCCAGAGGGGTACTCCTCTGGCACTCAAAGGCTTAACACATGCCCTTGTGTAACACCACAAATTACTAGCGGTATGCAGGAACTCAGTGACTGATGTACTAATAATAATGTAACATTTTTGGTTTCAGAACGGTATGCAACGCATTGCTCTGCAATGAACTGCAAACCCCTCTGGCACTGAAAAGTTTCAGCAGACCTAGGGCATACCATCTATACAATTTCCATTCATTGAAATGGGGCTTTTCAATCCTTGAATGCTAGAGTGGTTCCCAAAGCATTCCAAAGCAATGCATTGGAGACTAGCTATCAAGGGGTTAAAAGCCCCTAAAATCAGTGGGGATTTTGAGAATGTTTATTCCCCCTTTCCAGTTCAATTGGTTTTCTCAGTTCATCCTTTGCTTGCTAAATAAGGCCCTGTGAGAGTCACCAATAATGATTATAGAGATTAGTACACCAGTTTGTCTGTTTCAGTGAAATGAGAACCAGGTTGGATTGTAGCTTGAAAAAATCTTTCAAATTCTATGGAGAAGAAGTGTGCGTGTCAATAACTTGCCTGTCCATTAGAATGTAACAGAATAAATAATTGGAATTTGACCACTACAGGGCACTGCTAAAGTAAAGAAGTAAAGGTTTAAACTGTAATAACTCTGGAAATATGCATCTCTCAGCAGTGGAAGTACTCTTATTTTATGCAACATGAAACACCCTGAACCCTCCCCCCCCCCAAAAAAAAAAAAAAAAAAAAAAAATATATATATATATATATATATATATATATATATATATATATATATAGATATATAGATAGATATATATTTACACTTTTTTCCATAAATAAAGTTTACTGTTATTTAAGAACCAGAAGGGTGCAATTGGAGCAATGTATTTCACACCTCACTTGTCTTTAAATGTTAAATGTGGGTTTTAACACCATTTAAATGTTAGAGAGGTCTTCAACACATTGAAAAGTATAATGTTTGAGACCTAAGTAGAATTAGATCATTTATGGGGTTAGACAAAGGCATGGGTTTATACAAAGGCTGTACATGCTGGTTTTCCCTGTAACTGTTCCACTATTCTGCACATATTGCCCAAATTAGATGTAGAACAGTTATTTTAGCATGTTTTTGGATGTTCTGCTACATTTAAACAGGCAGTAAATGTCATTATAAAAAGCTTTGGGGAGGTGTACTAAGGCATGATAGAGAAATTATAAAGCTGAGATGACTTCTCCAGTGATATCACTTCTCCAAGCCCTATGTTATTCTATATGGAGCCAATTCACTAAAATGTATCCAACTTTGGAGGTCTTAGTGTATAGTGTTGTGCCTTAGTGCAAAACCCCCTATGTTTTGTATAGCTCTTCCTGCAGAGTAAAGCAAGGGTACTTCTACTACTGGGAATGTTTTCAGTCACAAATGATTAACATTCAAACAGCAACAGAGCACACCAAGGGGGGATGCACAAAGGTGTAATAAAGTGGTTATAAAGTAGATATTACTTCTCCAGTGATATCAGTTCTCCAATTCCTATGTTATTTTATAGAGACAATGCACTAACATTTTCCAAGTGGGAGTGATCTTAGTGCATTGGCTCCATAAAGTAACATAGAAACTGGATAACTGATATCACTGGGGAAGTCATCTTCACTTTATCACCTCTTATCACATCTTAGAGCATACCCCCCAGTGTCCAGGCAATTATTCTATTGCATTCAAAGGGAAAGGTAAGCCACTGGCAACTGTTTGCCACGGTATGTGATAATAGCTCTACACTTTCTGTCAGGTGTTTTCAATAAAAACAAAGGAAAGGGTTTTTACAGTAATGGCAAAAGGCTGTGGAATAATTTAATTCAGTAAACTATTTCTGTAGATACTGTAGATGCTTTTAAAAAGTATTAGACAACTTTCTAGCACTAAATAATATTGAGAATTAAGAGAGTTGCTTTCAGTATATATGGGATGCTGATCCAAGAAAATATCTGACTGCCTTTTCGAGTATTGAAGGATTTATTTTGGAGGATTTGTGTTTTTACCCACTTGGGACATTACCTGGAAATGGCTTCAACAGGGTTTTTTTTTTTTTTTGCGTGTTTGTTTGTTTTTTCCTTTGGATCAACAGGGATGGAATGGCAAAGGCTTAACATCAGATCCGGATTCTAGGCAAGGCACACAAGGTGTCTACCTAGGGCCTGGCCATGTTGGGGGATGTGACGTCATCTCTTGGTGCTCTGCATTATTTCAAAGACAGAGGACCGTGAAGGAGTGGTGCAGAAGAAGGTACATACCCATACCTGGGAAATTTCGAAATGAGCTGGTCCAGAGACAAACCAGGCTCTGCCTCAAGCCCTCCACTCACTGGCACTCCTCATGCGATGACATCTAGTTCAGTCCCCAGGAACTGGTCATTATTATGTTTATCACAATAGTCTCTCAGAAGTGCAGAATTTCGGGAGATGTAAAATACGGTTCAGTGCTAGATACGCACAAGAACTGTTTTGTTTTTTTGTGCTCCACCTTCCTAGTATCTATGTACTAAACAATATACATTGAAAAGTGCTTGCTCAAACTGACATCTTAAATGAACAGAAAAGCATAAATCTAAACTAGCTACAAAGAATTGCCATGTTTCCCCTGACTAGATCAGGAGTTAATACTTAATGAGTTTTTCATGCTCTGATTCCTGCAGAGTTGGGTGAAGAATTACTCTTCTTTTGGTTTAATTAGCAGCTGGGTAATGTGGGACCTAAGCAGGGTCAAACTTTCTGATGTTTTAAACCCAGTATTATTGTGTCATTATGTCAGGTGGTGTGGGCCCAGGGTGGCAGTGAGGGGATCACACACGGTGGCAAGCGGAGTTGGATGGACATCTGGCAGCAGTAACTCGCAAGTACCATGAGTCTCAGTGTTACCCGGAGATTAGAAGGTTTCATCCAGAGACAGAGCTCTAAATTTGGAGTCTCCGGGTGAAAACTGTCAATTTTTTAGGTATGCACATACCTCTACCACTACAGCAGATTCCACTGGACCACCAGATGTGGGCTGGACTTTATAATAACTGGTGCACTATCACAGTAAACGGAGCACACCAGGGTCACTAATGGTTTCAGAGCAAGTTGCCCAGAGGTACTGTACAAACAGCCAGCACATATGTTCCTCCAGAAATTTGCTTTGTTTTTATTTTAAGTTCATAGGGACAAGTGACCAGCTCTGTATACTTAGAATTGGAGCTTTATTCATTGCAGAGTATATATAATATAAAAAAATCACGTACATACATACTGTACAAAGAGCCAACACGTTTGTTCCTCCAGAAATTCGCTTAGTTTTTATTTCACATTCTTATGGACAAGTGACCAGCTCTGTGTACTCAGAATTGGAGCTTTATTCTATATAATATACATTGTCACATACATACTTGCAGAATCTATATAATACACACATATATATGCATACAGTATGTATGTGAATATGTATATTATATAGACTCTGCAATGTATAAAGCTCTAATTCTAAGTTTACAGAGCTGGTCACTTGTTCATATGAACGTAAAATAAAAACGAAGCTAATTTCTGGAGGAACAAATTTGCTGGTTCTTTGAACAGTAATCTCTAAGCAGTGTGGAGGGACCTCAAAAATTAAGAGATTTGAGCCTTTGAGTGACAGAGTGGCAATATGTTTGGCACCTATCTGGCATTCAAAGGGTTAAACAGAGCACTGGGAGCACCAGAACATCCATCCAACAGACCCTATATTGGTGAGCAATACTTCAGTCCCTCTCTCCTTCCTCATTCTTCTCCCCTTACATTCCACTCTTCTCCCTTTATTTCACACACTCTCCCCAGTGGCACTCTGGAATTCTTTAATTGTTGCCGAAAATTAACATTTAAAGACTGAGCTTCCGTACAGACTGCGGGTACAGCTCTATACCCACAGTCTGTAACTCTACCTCCGCTCCCCTCCCTCTAACCAGTCTCCTACAATGATGAAGGCTTCTGTCTGTAAGCTGGAGAGGTCTCATTGGCTAGATATCGATCTCTGCGAATGAGACCACTGCGGCTTACGGACAGAAGACTCCGTCATTGTAGGAGACTGGCTAGAGGGAAGGGAGTGGAGGTATAGTTACAGACTGTGGTACAGAGATGTACCCACAGTCTGTACGGAAGCGTACACTTTAAACGTTAATTTTCAGCAACAGACAATTTAAAAAAAAAAATTAAAGAATTTCAACTAATGGATAGGTAATCTATCATTTAACAAACATTTGCACTAGGGTGATAGATCCCCTATAAAGCTCTGTGTTGTCACTAATGTATCCCACTTCAATTTTAAGCTCTATGGTGTCACAAATGTAGTTCCATTTCAATTCTAAGCTCTGTTGTGTGCTTTTTTTATATATCTTTAACCACTTGGGTCCCAGAAAGGTACCTAATGCATTGTGTTACAAAGCCTTGGTGATCACTGTGGCATCCAAGGTGTTGAAGCATCTGTTTTGTGTTTTATTAAGTTGGTACAAGTAGCTCTACCAAAAAGAACAATGTGCAAATCAAGAAAGGTTTGCGGCAAAGGGGAAAAGGGCAATGGGAGGGGGGGGCAATTTGAGATCCTACCTAGGGCCCTATGGAGTCTTAATCCGGCTCTGTTTAACATATGGATGGATGTCTTTGTTTCACCCTCACCAACAATGTTAAGTCACTAAGTACACTTGTTTTATTTGGTAGGAAAATGCCTACAATGTTTTTTTTTCCATGATACAACCTTGTTGATCCTTTAATTGAGTTTACTCACACTCCGCTTGCTTAAACAGGATTTAGTAGCCAAAAAACAGAAAAATGGACCAGCACGGCAGTATGTGAACTGTACATCAGCTAGTTCACACATCAGTTCCTTCCTACAATGAACAATTTAAAAAATAAGATATACCTTCTTCACAATTGTCTCCCTTGAATCCTGCAGAACATACACAGTTTCCTTCAATGCAAGAACCATGGCCTCCACAAGAAGGATCTATACACTGACTGCTTGGGACATCACACTCTGCTCCTTTCCATCCACTGTAGCATATGCAGGTGCCCTTGGAGTACTGTCCATTACCACTGCACAAAACAGGGCAAGCAGCTGAAAGAGAGAGAAACATTTATAAATGCAATGAGCTCTGATACACAATGACAAATCAATACTGGAGCAAACCAGTAGGGGACAAATAAAAAATCCTACAACTCTCACTAATTTAAATGGGGCTTTTGACCTCTTTGAATGCTAGAGTGGTTAGCATTTACAAAGCAACATGCTGGAGACCTCGCTGACATTCAAGGTATTAACAGCTACGTTTAGTTTATTTATTTATACATATTTCAATATGTATTCATTTATTTTATTTCTCCCAGATGGTGCACTTGGCTTGCCCAATAATTTCTCCACTCTATTTTTGGAGTAATTTTTGGACTTAAACTGGAATTAACATTGTCGTTTTTTTTTAAATATGATTTGTTTATAAATTGTTTGAAAACATCCAATTTTAACCCCTTAAGGACCCTTGACGTTCCTGGCACATCATGGATCAGCGAACCATAAGGACCCAGGACCATCGCGGAATTAAGGGCTCCCCACGTGGCTGCACGCCATTTGAGGAGCCCTGAAACAGATGCGCAAAAAAAAAAGTCGTGGTCCTTAAGTGGCGGCCGCGTGTGCGATCGGCCGGTCCTTAAGGGGTTAAGACAATTTCTCTAAAACTGTCTTTCCTGGTGGTAACTGTTGAAAGACAAAAAAAAAAACCTGGCATTAACCCTTTGCATTCCAGTGGGGTTCTTAAAAATATCTTTAGGAGCTGGAACTTCAGTGATTTATGTGTTTGTGTTTTATGACACTGAATGAGCAGGGAAATTAGAGGAGTTTCTTGTGTATTATCAATTTGCAGATTATTCAATGGACAGGTCTTGTCTCATTCAGCAATGATCCAGGGCAATACAGATCCCACCAATTCCATTTGCCAGCTTTAGGCTGATGGATCCCATAGAAATCTATGGTGGTGGGCACACACATGAACCATACACTTGTGGAGGTGAGGTACTATGCGGTGATAAAGTGGAGATGACTTCTCCAGTTCCTATGTTATTCTACAGAGTCTATTCACTAAAATCTCCAAAGCTGAATACATCTTAGTGCATAGGCTAGAATAACATAGGAATTGGATAAGTGAAGTCATCTCCACTTCATCACCTCTTTATCACTGCTTAGTGAATCTCTCCTCTTGTACTTTCTGTTAACATTTTACCTTGAGGTCTAAATTTTAGTCTTACATATGCTGTATGAGAGCAGCTATTACTGCCTTTCCAAATACTCCCTGATTCACATTACCACAGCAATATTGACATGTGTTTTAAGACATGATAGTGCCATATTGTCTGTAAATGGGTTAATATATGGTTGTTTCAACAAGCAGAATTAACCAAAACGTACAGGCCTTTCTAGACATGCATTAAGAAATGCAGGTTTAAGATTGGCTTTTAGGTATCTAAATTTAATCTTTACACATTCTACGTGGAAATACATAATATTCCATTTTTAGGCATTAATGTTCCTTTAACAATATAGGGGTAAATTTGAAATCTAGGAGCCAGACCTGTCAAATTAGGTTTGGATATTTGAAAACTCCAGTTCAAACTGCCTATTTATCATATTATCCGAAAGATCAGCAGATGCCATTTTTAGGAGATTTTGATTATGTTTTTTTTCTGGAAGCTGAAAGCCTCTTTTAGTATGGCACCATATGCGAATTAAGCTCTGTACTACATTAGCATATTCTGCCACACCAAAAGAGACTTTCACTTTTCAGAATAAAAGTAGCAATGTATCCTAAACTGTGCATCTGCTGATCTTTTGGATACATTTTTAATGATGTATTCAGATGTGAATTCAATGTACGTGGTTCACATTAACCCTTTGAGTGCCAGAGGGGTATGCAACGTATTGCAAAGCAATGTGTTGCGTACCCCTTTGACACTCAAAGGATTAACCCCTCGAACAAACGTATTGCAAAGCACTCCAGGTTAAAAACCCCATTTAAATTAATGAGAATTCTAATGTCCCTCTGAATTGTAGGATTGCTCCTCTTTTTTACTGCATAAAGCCCCTAGTAGTGTATGTACTTTATTGAGAAAACCAGCCTGTTTTTGAGCTATCTTTCCATCTCCTTGATTATGATGTTTGTAGCTACGTCTCTGCAACAACTTGATTAATACACTTTACCTTGTAGTGCTAAGGTTTCTGATTGTTGGTTTTAGATCTCAATTGGACAAATATAGATTTCCTTTCTCTACAGAATCTCAAATTGCCACCATTTCTTTATCTGATAAAATGCTATAGCTGGGTCTTGTTACAGGTGGTTTATATTTGCTTAACACAACAAATGCTTCAAATTTAGAAGTCCGTTCTGAGTAATATCTCTGTTCTATGTAAAGAAAATTGAATGTTGTATATACAAGAGTATGTACATTGCCTGGAGTAAATAAAATAGAATAAATAGCATTCTCATGTATTTTCCTGTCTTCAACATTATACGAAAGTGAAAGAGCAATTTAAAGGAACAGTAACACCTATTAATAGTAAACACATACTTCACTTAAAGTAGAAAGTAGTATGAAAAATAAGTTATACCTACACACACATTTTATGTATGAATGAAAAAGGGAGCATGTCTCTCAAAAGCTTGCACCCATATAATTGAATGTTAGCCCAATAAAAAAGGTATTATAACATATTGCAATACTTATTCATTTGAGCTCTACACCACTAGACTAACACAGTATATATAGATAAAGGGCTCAGAATTTCCACTCGTCACTAGCCAATGGCGAGTGAAAATTTAGCCCTGTCCAGTAGAAATTCAGCCCTGGTCGGTATGTTATGGCTTGCAGTGGCGAGTAACTTTTCAGGTCTGGCTAGTAGCAAGCCCTGATATATATATAAACACACACAGACACATATACATATATATCCACACATATACAGTATTTTGTAGGACCTTTCCTGTTCAGTAACAAGTGGTTGGAGATGATAGGAATTGGGGTCCACAACAGCAGAAGGTCCAGCAATTGACTATATCTGTCCTGTTATTACTGAGCTCCCACTTCATATCAGACAGTCTCCAACCCTTCACATGTTCTGGGTTATGAGGCAAGGGTTGAACTTGATGGACTTGTGTCTTTTTTCAACCTAATTTACTATGTTACTATGTTCTACATCACCTCCGTGGAGACCCATTTCACCTACCACTTCAATTATACATAGATCTTTATCACCCTTCAACTCTTGCTCCACCTACCAACCTGCCATCACTACTCCATTCTTTGATACCCTAACCCATGACCACAATCTTACCTCTGGCCTATCACAACAATTCAGCAATAAATCCAACCTCACCTTCCACTATTCCTCTTCAGCAAACTGCCACTTCTATTTACTAGAACTATGAAGTTCCACTTTGTAAAGTACTTTGGATAGACACCACATAAATCTAAATAAATACTAAACTAACAAATACAATTACATTGCCAACATTAATGGAAAATATGTGGAGTTGAAATTATCATGAACATGTCAGTACTGACTAGATTTTCACAGTGACATGTGCCATACATTTCCTATATGAATACAGAAATCTCATCACTTTAAATATTTGCCAACATTGCACACCATAATAAATACGTGACTGCAATAAATATCCTTTGTATACATATCACAACCATATTCCATGTGAAAAACAACATCCAGATGTGTTCCCAGGTGAATGGCATAGATTAATTAAAATGCTGATTAGAGTATGTTAACTTAAAGCATAGGTTACACATATCTTAATTACAACATATTTACATTGCTATGTGATCTGCATTGTGTTTGCTGTAACTGTATATAAATCAGTTGTTTAATTAACATAAACTTTTCCCAAGGGGAACACATTTATAGGGGGTCATTACTGTTAAATAGTCATCCCAACCCCCTCACCCCAAATAAAAAAAAAGTATAAATCACTTTATTTATATATATATATATATATATATATATATATATATATATATATATATATAATTCTTACCTCAGTGGGAGAATCCATTTTGACAAAACTTGCAAGATTAACAGTTTGTCCATTTATGCATATACTCTAATAGTGGATGCTATGGAGTGGCAGGTGGGAGAAAATTAAGTGACATGCCAGCATGTACTGTCTATTTGCTTATTTGCTTAAACTGTCAAATAAATAAAGCTAAATGTTTTATAACCTATTGCTATAAATACATTCTGGCTAGCATAACATTTAGGTATTCAAAAGCCCTTTAAAGGGATAGAAATGTTTCACAAAAACAGCAACTCTAATTACTCTTCATAGTATTTGAGCCATAGAGACAGTTATTTCAATACTGTCAGAGCTGTAGTTCAAGAGTAATTGAATCATAAAGTTTCCCCCTCCCCTTTTACCTAGTGTAAAACCCCTCTCCTCAGATGTGGAATCTGGTCCATAGACCAGACAGCTTACAGCAAGGAACAATCTTCTTATTGTGAGAACAATGAAAACCCTGCCCCCCTTGACAGGTTTTTCAGCATTTTCCCTTGTCTTAATTGAAGATTCTCCCTCTCTCCAATCTACCTGGACACACCCTGCTGCTCTGAGCTGAGCAGTGTTACATCAGTAAAAGGGGTGGGAGGGGGGGATCAGATCAGATTTAAAAGATTCCACCTCCCGCCCCTTTCCATTACATCAGGAAGATCCGAAAGCCGCTCCTGACGGATCCCAATGATGGACAATATTGTGTCAGCGTAAGGAAAACCAAGCTCCACTTCGTCAAGGGTGGCAGGGTCTTCCTTATACTGATACTCATAATATTGTCTCTTGTTGCAAATCGTACAGGCAGTTGACTGGCTTTCGGATCCAAAAACTCAGTATAATGATAAAGCTTGCTGTAAAGATAGACACGATTCACACAACACAGAAGGGAAGCATGAATGCACTCCCTGGGGCAGCTGTGAGGGAGGCGGGAGGAAAATTAAACAGCACTGGAAAGTCCTACAGTGCTGTGCCGAAGATTCAGTGTGCCGCAGAAAGTGCCATGGTCCTTAACGGCTGCCCCCCGCCGTGTCAGAAGGTCATTAAAGGGATAGTAATGTTTCACAATAAAAGCAGCTCTGATTAATCTTCATAGTATTTGGGCCATGGAGAGTGTTATTTCAATACTGTCAGAGTTGTAGTTCAAGAGTAATTGAATACTAAATTATCCCCCTCTCACCCCTTTTACTGATGTAACACTGCTCACCTCAAAACAGAAAGGAGGTGTCCAGATGGCTTGCAGAGAGGGACAATCTTCAATTAGCATAAAAGAAAAACCTGTGAGTGGGGGCAGGGTTTTCCTTATGCTCACAGTAAGAAGATTGTCCCTTGCTGTGAGCTGTCCGGTCAAGAGACCAGATTCCACATCTGAGGGGAGGTGGCTTACGCTGGGTTAACGGGCAGGAGGGGTTTACTTTATCATTCAATAACTTTTGAACTACAACTCTGAAAGCATTGAAATAACACTCTCTAAGGCCCAAATACTATGAAGATTAATTGGAGCTGCTGTTTTTGTGAAACATTACTATGCCTTTAAGGGTTTAAGTATCTTCTTTGCTTTAAATTAAAAGAAAAATCTATAAATAGAAATTGGGTCAAATACTTGAGCCCTCTGGAGAGATGTCTCCAACTCATGGTTTTACAATGGGTGGAATACAACTGCCTAGTGTTTCACGTTTGAGGGGGTGCTTCAACATTCTGAATTGTGGCTATGGCCAAAGCAATCTCAATGTTCCTGCACCTGTTTATCACCCCTTTACAGGCTATTATGTAACCCCTTGGATGCTAGAGACTAGAGAGATCTCCAACACAATGCTGTTTTATTGGGGTTTTTTTGTGTTTTTTTTAATAAGCCAAGGGTATTTTGTATACTAGGAAACAGTGGATGGGACTGAGGGCAAAATCATTTGAGGAGTGGGGGCGTGGTCATAGGCAGAGCTAAGGGCACCTGGGATGTAAATCCGTCCCTGAAAGGACCAATCATTGGGATTGATCTACCTATGCTTAACTGTTTGAGTTCCAGAGGGGTATGCAACACATTGATTTTCTTACCCCTCTGGTACTCAGAGGGTTAAACCTGACCTGTTGACTGCCCCAAAGAGTAGAGTTGAGAATCACTGTAATTGAAACATCTGGGAATTTTTTCCAACATTTTATTTATTTATTTATTTATTTTGTTTTGTTTTGCTTTCTCTTAATTGAGGACAATTATTTTAACCCCTTAATGACCAGCGACCAGCCAGGGCATTGAGCATCTAGCAGTTAAGGACCATGGGACTTTTTTATTTTGCGATTCGATCCCGGGGTCCGAGTGCAGAATGTAGCTAAGCGGGGAACCTGGAATTCCATGACGTGCCAAGACTGTCACTGGTCCTTAAGTGCTGGGGCCATTGTGAATATCCTTGCACATCAAGGGTCATTAAGGGGTTAAAGGGGGAAAACAAAAATATAAAGTTACACTTTATTTTTTTTTATTCTATATATTTTTTCTATAGTACCATTTTAAATAGAAACTCTCTCCTTGACTTATTATCTTCATCACATAAATATTTATTACTTTATCGTTAACCCCTTAATACCCGATGATGAGCCAGTATCATCATAGCTGCCTGGGCATGTCATGGAATTCTGGGATTACAGTGTGGCTGTATGCCACTGTATGATTCTAGAATGCACTGGTGAAGAAAAAAAGTGCTGTGATGCTGTAGAGTGCTCTGCCTCGGACCACATGGTCCTTAAGGGGTTAAGAATAGGTTAACACTTTGAATAAAGTCCCCCTGCTGCCTCCATCATAGACACAAACACATTTCTTTGTTGAGTAAATGAGGTTGATGTACAAAGTACAAGTGGACAAATTCTGGTGCAAACCAGCTGTACCACAGGGGATAAATTTGTATTGAATTAAATACGGATTTTAACTACATTTAACCTTTTTACTTCCAGAGGGGTGCACAACACATTTCATAGGCCTATGATATTAGGAGCTTTGTGTGTGTTTGACTTATTTTAAAATTATCTCCTACCAGTCAGTATTGGTGTATATTTTTATGCTTTTGCCACAATAAAGATTTGAGATATTTTTAACGTCATTCGTCGACTGGTGGTTTTTCAAGCCTGGCGGATCTGTACAGCACTCCCCTCCTGTTGTCTTCCCGTCTTGTAGAAGCCAGTGCCAACGCTGTGGGGGGCTGCCCCGGATCCGCACGGCCTTATGGCCATGTGAGTTGAATGCATCAAAGATACTGCTTTGCCTCTGACATCTTGTAGCAACCACAGACTATATATTTTTTGTGTGTTCATGGAGGAGGTGAAACAAGGTGTGATACAGAGAAGATTATTTCTCTGTTCTCCAGTACCTATGTTAATCTATGAAGCCCACACATTATTTCTCCAACTTGAGAGATCTTGGTGCCTCAGCTCCATAGATTAAAATATGACTTGGAAAAACTATAACATTGGAGAAGTGATCTTGTCTTTATCACACCTTAGTGCATACCCCCACCCCCCATTTCTTCATAGTTCATCAGTCTCAATATGGCTAAATTGTATAAATAAACTCACAAATGAACATCTCTGAAACATTTACTATTTTGATGGAAGCAACAGAATCCAGGAATTTCAGAAGGACAAAAAACTCATCAGGTGTGTCAAATCTCTGACATTCAGAATCCATGAGGGGAAAGCCACACATGCTGACTTAAGCACTAAACTATGGATGCTCTAATTAATCCGGTGTGAATTTAATTGCTTCGGTTAAGTAGAAATCGGGTTAAAAATGATGCAGCGCATGCTGAGGTGTGTTAAAAACATGACATATGAGTTTGAGAAATCGATAAATTAAAAGTGCACAGATGTTTTAATTAAACCCAGTGAAGTTAACAAAGATCGCTCGAGACTTTAAAGCCTATGATTAATTCAATTAATTTAAAATACCTGAAGTGAGAGGATGTTACTGTTTTGAGCGTTAT
Organism: Rhinophrynus dorsalis; assembly: GCA_037306005.1. Classification (NCBI taxonomy): domain Eukaryota; kingdom Metazoa; phylum Chordata; class Amphibia; order Anura; family Rhinophrynidae; genus Rhinophrynus; species Rhinophrynus dorsalis. Next base: position 123,627,092 of record CM074721.1, read on the forward strand.
AAAAGTTTTAGTAGATAAGTATATAAGCTCTTTGACAAATACAAAAAAATGAGTTTTAAACGTAATTAGGAATTAACCAGCACCTCATGGCTTTACTCAGAAAATTGGCAACATTTATAGCTAAAGGTTCTCTATGTAGTCTAGGTTTCTGTAACCTAACATAATAATTGTGTTTTGGGTTTAAAATAATTACTAACTTTTCATTTGCTAATTAAATTGATAAGGAAAAGTCAGAAATAGCTTTCGCTTTGTGGTTCCACCGACTGAATCTTTCTTATTCTAAGATCAAAAGCCTGAATGGCACGAGGATGCTGGCTGTTGTGTAACCTGCGCTGTAAATAACATAATCGGAGCTCAAACACCTCCTAATACCCCCCCAACCACTTACCTTACTCTGACCAGAAAATATTAATGGCCCCTATGAATTGTGCCCTTGCTCCTTGGTTAAAGGAATAACATCTTCAATCACTTGCTAGAAGGACCATAGGACCTCAGATTTTGCTCTCTGCCCACGATAAGCTTAACCTTTTAACACAACATATTGTAGAGCAATGTGTTGTGTACCCCTCTGGCACTCAAAGGGTTAAGGACCAGAGGGGTGTGAAATGTATTGCTTCACCATGCCTTGTACATGCTCCTTGTGTTTAAATGGTTAAATAAGCTCAGGTGCTCTGCTTGCTTCCATGGACATTACGTCCAGCAATGAATGAAGATGTTATCTCAAAATTCACAGAGGTCATAATGATTTTCTGGCAATAGTAAAGTCAGTGTGGAGTTATTATTAAGAAATATTAGTTCTCCTTTAAGAGCTTGTTCACTTGGCATATACTGATGATCGAAAATGAGGCAAATTGCATCCTTTGGCACTGCTCACACTATGCCTGCACAATGCCGTTGGCCAACAAAGATGAAGGATTCTTTGCTAGTTATTGTCTCATAGGATTTGCAGCAGTGGTGGTCTACATGATGTCATATGGGGCCACCAGGCAGGCTGTTCACACATCTCAAGGCTCTACACAAAGATCCAGTTACTGGCAAGCCCATAAGGATTATGATGTTTTACATGGTCATATTTTTAATAGATATAGCAAAAGTAACAATTTGTTTTGATTTTACATATTATGCAAAAACACAACATATATACTTACATTTCCTATGCTTTTTAGTGTTTATTTTTTTCATCTTTGTTTTTTTGTTTTACATTTTTATTTACCTGACAGTGAACTACCTGGTTCTGTGGTTCTCTGGTCAACAGGCAATCAAGCTGGACAAAACATAATGTTAAATTCTTCCTGTAGCACTGAATGCTCTGTGTAGCTTTATATTTAACATTGTTTCTTCTTTATATTGTATCACTCACTAGATGCTTTTCATGCTTCTGACAGAAAGTTTTCTACCAAAAAATCCAGGAACCTCACTGTTTAGGATATAAAATTGTTAAAAAAAAATAGATGAAGATGAAAACATTAAATAAATAAATAAATAAATAAATAAATAAATAAATAGTATAGGAAATTTGGATGTGCATATTATGTATTTCTAGAATATTTAATGTCAAAATAAAGGGTTACTATTTCTTTAATGGAATTTCCATGAAGGGCCTAATCGGTCATTCCAAAGGGCTGTAAATGGCCCCCGAGGCCTTAGATTGGACATTCCTGTGATAAAAAGAACTGGGGAAATTCTGGCAAAAATCAATTGCACAATGGGGGGCAAATAACAATTTAAAAAAAACTCACAATGACTACAGTGCAGCTTTAACCCTTTGAACTCTAAAGAGTTTGCGCATGTAATGAAGACCTTTCTATCATTTAAGGGATTAAAAACCTTATTTAAATTAATGGGGATCTTTTGGTGCAGTTAGTTTGCCTCAGAATTGCTATAGTTCTGCTTAATACATCAGCCATACGATCTACAGTAAAATCATTCTTCTTTATTATCTGCCAATGTAATAATTTCAAAATCACATTATTATTATTATTATTAATTATGATTATTCTGAAGTCTCACAGTTCAGTCTCTTTAGCACAATTCAAATCCCCATAGTATCTGGCTTGAAAGCTTGAGAATCTCTGGAGGACACACACAACTAGTAAAGTTTCTGGCTAAGAACCACGTACTTTGGCTGAGCTCCAGCCGAGAGGGGGTATTTTCTGACAGGAGCTGTTTTGGAGTTGCGCAGTGCAGCATGGACTGTTTACCAAACCTTATCCCATGATAATTGCCCTTTAACAAACTCATTCTGTGGTGCAGTTTGGGGTCTGTATAGCTCATTGGGATAGTGCTGTGATAGGCAACCACTGGCACCAAAGCTGTTGGGAACTACAATTCCAGTCAATTCCAACCAGCTGTTGGCTTGTTAGGGATAATGGGAGCACCAGATGGTGCTACCCCACTACGGTAGTCATGTTGGTATTTTATGAAAACAAGGAGGCTGATGTATTATAGAAAAGGAGAGCAAGTCTGAGTCAAACCAACTGCACCATAGGGGCACATCGAAATTCTACAAATTCATACTGATATTAAAAGGGGATTAAAAACCCTTGAATGGTAGATGTCACTAAAGCATTACAAAGTAATGCTTCAAAGACCACTCCAGACCACTCTTTCTTGCCTCATAATTGCTCCAATGAGCTCCAGAGTCTTCCTTTATTGGGAGATTCCATTCAAGTAAAGCTTTTTATAGCATTTTTCAAAACTATCTCCCTTCTTCTCTACTGAGCTCTCTCTCCCCCTTACTGTCTCACTCTATCTTTCCTCATATAGGCTCTCTTTCTCTCCAAATAGGCTCTCTCTCTCTCTTTCAAATTCAGATTAGCTTCATTGGCATGCCAGAAACACTGCAGTATACATTATTTACAGAGATGAGGAGACAGAGCGGCGGTGGGATGAAAATGGGTTCATGGGGCATCCCTCAGTCAGCTGCAGTTTCATCTCCTCCTAGAAGGATTTGCCACATTTATTGTTCATCCATGGAGATGAAGCTTTGGGATTAGGGCTTTGAGTCTGGGGAAGTGAGTACTTCTCACACAGGAGTATTGTGGAGTGTAGCAGGAAATATGTGTTACCTTACAGCATTCACTGTTCACATTGCTGGAACAGTCTTCGCTCCCTGGGATTCCAGGGTTTTCTGTGTCCCCTGTCTCTATTTCCAAGCTATGGGCATTCAGTCTGTATTGGCTTGGAATCTACCTCAATTTTGAGTTTTTTATTGATAGCAGATATGGTGCCAGTGCATGAACTCTGTAGAGAGTGTAACTTGTGAATTTCTCTGATGCTTCAATGACTCCAGTGCCCCACATATGTTTGTTATTTTTTTATACCTTTCTTTATGTGGCGATGTGATAGGTTGCTCTGGATGTGTTTCTTCTGCATCAGTGAAAGGACTATCTGCATGATAGTGCAGGGTTTACTTGGAACCTCCTGGCAATCCATTACTGAGGAAACAGAACTGGGGATCACTGTTGTTTAAATGGACTCAGTATGTTGTGCTCTTATGTAAAGGAAGCAATAGGGTAAATTGGCACTGTTCTGCATGACATGCACTATTTGAAGTGCTTTTGTGGACTGTACATAATTTAATTGGAGCTGGCATCCCAATTAGTTATGTATCAATATGTGACAGGAACCAAATCCTCACCACCATATAGAAAGATAAGGGTTATGATTTTATTAAATATTTTAATCAAGACTCTTACTCATGTTTCAGATAATGGGATAAAAAGCACTGTTGGCCTTCTCTTTTAGTACAATTATGGCTTGCTTGAAGCTATTTGATAGTCTGATTGCTAGTCCGATGTATGAATAGCTAATTTTCTCCACCAGTAGAGAAAACATCAGAGTGAAGGTTTTTTGAGGTAATTTTTATCCCTCCTCAACAACACCATTATTTTAGTTGTGTCAGGGTTCAGAAAGTTTAGCTGTATTTTCCAGTATCTCCAGACTATGCGGGAGACCCTGTTCTGTTGCTGAGAACAGGAGCAGGTCATCAGAGTTGTCTCTTGGATAAGGTGAGTCCAGGAGGTAAAGCGGATTGCAGGATTGTGCCTAGCACCTTGATGTACAGTGTTGGACTCAGGCTGTAGTCCAGTAATTTTTAGCTCCAGTCCTTGGGGCACACCAACAGGTCATGGTTTCAAGATATCTCTAATTAATCACGGGTGAATCAATCACAATGACTGAGCCACTAATTAATAACCTGTGATTAAGCAGGAATAATCTGAAAACCTGCACTGTTGGTGTGCCCCAAGGACTAATGTTGACAATCACTGCTGTAGACCTTTCTGACTCCTCTGCATTTGTGGAAGAATTATTTGGTTTTAACATTCACCTTCACATTGCATTGTTTCCATTGTGGTGCAGTTGTCTTGCCTGATGTGTTGATTGTGATCTGACAGACAAGTTTTAAGTGACTATGAAAGAATGAATACTTTGATGATGTCAGTGATTGCATATTCCATTGCACTACTGCCAAGTAGCTGAATGTGTGTCAGCCTATAGAGTCTACTCTGTTTCATCCATTTACTATGTACAGCCCCAGGCCCTTACATAAGTTCACTTGCGAAAACTGTGTTGTCATAGCTGATTCTTTGGCTGTGGTACATTTAGTCATTTTCAGATATGTAAGTATTTCATATTTTGTTACATAGTCCTCTTCTCTGTCTGTTCCAGCATTGAGATTTTCACATATTGGTACTTTTCCTTGGCTAGTCACATACAGTTTTTTTACTCTATAGTTGTTGTAAACTGGTCACCAGCTCATGTCTTTTACCAGATTACCAGCCTTATTTTACCTGTTTGTGCTTTAGATCTGACAATAGGAGCTGAGAGCTCCCAATAAATAGGTGTGAGGATGTTTCTGCTGTTGGTCACCATGTTTCCTAGAGTATTAGGATATCTACATTTCTTAGGTTTTTTTTTTTTAATCTGGATTTTGTGGATTCTCTTTCACTTTTTCTCTCTATTTTATCCGTAATTCTTCTCTGACAAGTTAAACAACACATTGGGCTAGAATGCTTTGTAGATGATGGTCTGTATTCAGGAAGCCACAGAGGAGCAATTTCGAAGTAAATCAACTGCACCACAGGGAGAAAATTAAAGTTTGCATTGATTTGAATGGACTCAAGCCCTTAAACACCAGAGAGCATTGCTTTTAATGTATTGCAAACTTTGGATTATTTGCTTTTGTCATACATGGTAAAGTTGGTTTGCTCCACAAATGTGCCACTTTATCTTTCTGAGAAAAGCCTGATAATTGCCATCACCGGTTTTACCTCACTAGTTCCTACTAAAGCATATGGAGAAATTTGCAGATAAAACCAGAGGTACTTACTACATGCAATACAATTCAGCCATCTCTTGAGAAATACAGGCAAATTAATGAAAGAACAACATTTTTCTAGCTGTATTTTTTTTTGCAGAAATAACAACACATAAAAGACTGGGTGAACGGAATACAGGCATTTGATAAAATGTTTAACTTTGCAATACATATTTAGCTTTCAATGCTGTTTTTCTCCCATTTCTTTAGGTAAAATGTCAGCAGTTTTCCTATATCTACATGTTTGCCAATTACCAGTCTCTTTTTTTATACTTCCCATTGTGTAAAATGTTGTTATGAAGGAAAATTGCATTGAGCTCTATAAGGAATAAAAGCTACAAAATGAAGTCCCTACCAAGGCTACTGTTGGGAGTGAAAAGCTGCTCTCAGCATCACTATTTGCTCTTAAGCCCTCAAGCCTTTAGGTACACACAGCTGTCATTTACTTCAGACTTCTAAAAAAGAATGATGGGACATGCCAAATGACTCTGAGCAGAGCCCATTTAAATGGCATTCTTATCCAGCAGATTATTTGTTTAAGGCTAAGTTGGACAAACCGTTTTTTTTCATGAGACTGGACTCAACTGCGCCAAGCTGACCTTTTTTAACTATGTCAATGCTAGATAAGTCTCTCTTCTCTAGCATTCAATGGGTTAACCCATTGAGTGCCAGTGGGGTACACAATGCATTTGAATACCTCTCTGGCACTCAAAGGGTTAAATGTCCCATTTAAATCAAGGGGGTTATTGAGACCTGGGCCAGATGGTCCCCTTGGATGCTGGACCCCCTCACCACTGCATTCTCTGCACCCCACAGTACGTACCATCCTGTTTTAAACCCTTGATATCTAGACAGATTTTGACTAAATCCGAAAGCAATGGAGGACTATCTATGTGTTAAAGCAACATTCAACTCAATCAGAAATGTTATCCGTCCTTTACTATACAGTTTGATTGCACCAGAATTCTGTCAGAAGTTCTGCCTTGGACTGGAGAGTAAATGGTTAACATCTTCTGAAAAACCATTTGGACTGTTGAAATTCTCTCTTGAAACTTGTATATATGGATTTGGCCAATCTGTCACGGAGTGACTATGGAATACCAACACTGACAAGTACAGATACAGTAAAATTAATATCTTTATTAAAATAAGATTAAAAAATAAATATGGAAAGCACTTCCCCAACCCTCACAGGACCAGGTGTGGAGACAGCACACAGGCACTTCCCCAGCCCTCATAGGACCAGGTATGGAGACAGCACACAATCCACTGACGGAGCAGGGACTGATCCCAATCTAACTACAGAATGGGAAGGTAGCAAGGATAGCAGTAGCTACTAGTACAAGTAAAGCGGAATCGCCCAAACAAAAATGAGAAATGCCCTAGGGTACAACAAGGTAATAGACTCGGATACCCTAGAATGCTAGGGTAACCCTACAGGCAATGTTGACTAGAATTCCCCTAAAAGCTAGGGAAGCTATGGTCAACGATGACTCAAATTACTAGTACGCTAGGGTGCACCCAAAGGCAATAACCGTCGGTATGAAGCAGTATAGGATGGCCAGAGACGAAGTCCGGTGCAGTGGGAGGATACTGAGCACAGCTTGTACCAGAGAGATCAGCTAGAGTATGGTCTAGCATAGGAGCGGAGACAGTCAGGCCAAGGGTTGGAAACATATTGGATAGTCTGCCGGAGCTGGAGTCAGCACAGAGAAGTTAGTCAGCCAAGCCAAGGTCAGTATCGTATCGGATAGTCAGTCGGAGCCGGGGTCAGCACAGAGCGGTTAATCTGCCAAGCCAAGGTCAGTACCATATCGGATAGTCAGCCTGAGCCGGTGTAAGCACAGAAAGGATAGTCAGACAGAGCCAAGGGTCAGACCGGAGTGGAAGTAACAAGTCAGGGATCGAACTTAGCCGGAATGAAACGTAGCCAGAGGTCACACACGGAGCAGAGTATAGGAAATAATCGCAAGAGCTAGCTCACAGGTACACCACGAAAGGGCAAAGGAGTACTGGCAGAATGAGTCCTACAAGGCCTACCTAGTAGGCGGAGACTAACTCTGGCAATTACCACAGGCCTATTAGAATACTGAACACGTATAAGTGCGACACTCAGGAAGTGATAGTATAATGTCGCCTGCAAACCGCAACAGCAGGAGGGCAATCACGGGCACCGTGATACAATCCATATAAAGAAAATTATTATAATAAGCTCTACTGGCTTTAATTTATTCTGGTGAACTAAACAGGATAAATTACCAAATTTGTCCAGATAACGGTGAGATAGTTTGATAGCAATTCAGATCAAATAGCACCTCATCTTTATTTATCTGAAAAGGTAATTGGGCTTATATTTGATCTGGTGAATTTCATTATTAACCCTTATTTTGATATTTGGAAAGTTTTTCCATTTGTTCTATCTTGGTGTGTGTTTCACATGATTCTTTTTGGTCATGTATTGTTCTATTGCATGATATTGGGGGTCTAAATTTTGTTCTGTTGAGAAAAATCTCTGGGACAATCTCTCACAGAACAAAAGAAGTACCACCATCTTGGGTCGGGCAACAATTTTATTTTATGCCCATAATCTCTGGTTAACCCGTGCAGTGCTATATGGTGTAGCATACAGGATATTGCTATTGTAATTTTTATAGCATGTTTTGCATGCAATGTATTAATATGATCTTTGTTTTTTTAACATATATTAGTTGATTCAATTACCCCTTAACGACAAATGACTTACCAGGTATGTCCCGCAGAAACTGTCACTTAGTGACAGAGGACGTACCTGGTAAGTCCCGGAAGTTCGGGTCTCTGTGTGGCTGCATGCCGCTCGGGGACTCTGGACTCGTTTAAAAAAAAAAAAAAAAAAAATGTACCACAGGAGTTTAGGTGACAGCCGCGTATGCAGGGGTTAAGGATTATATTGTATCTATTATTGGCAATAAGTTATATATACTTTTATATTTCATCCAGAAGGTATGCAATATTGAAAACTGTAGATAAATAATTAAATTCTATTTACCTGATCTGGAACACGTGTCTTCTAGATAAGTTTCTAAATCTTTAAATATTGTTTATGTGGTAAAATGAATTGTTATGAGATCTGTGGCTTAATTTATGCCCAACTCATATAACAAGATCCCTTCTACCTTAATTAGCATAGTTTATACAGGTTTTGAGGCAGGTATTCATATACACTGCAGCCAACTGTATTATCATTAATTGTAAGGAACAATGAACCCTTGTTATGCTGCTGTATCATATTGCTCTATTAAACCTCTGGATACACCTATGTATGGTTTAATCCTGTTTATGCTGGTTAATGTTATCCTGTGATATTGGTTATTAATTTACTTATGTCAATTTCTTTAGATATATCTTAGCATATGACTAAGTCATATTAGAAGATGTATCTTTGAGTCATTTTGTGTTCTCCTATATTCCTGTCACACTGATGACCTCCATTATATATGTATATATATGTATATATATGTGTATATATATAGATAGATAGATAGATAGATAGATAGATAGATAGATAGATAGATAGAGATAGATATATACAGATATATATTTGTTTAAAAAAAAGATATATATATTTTTGCACAAATATGCATAATTGATTATTTTAATCAATTCTGTACTGTAAAGTAGCATGTAAATATCTTGTTTGTGTAAAGATCTCAGATTAATGTAACTATCCATTTTTTTTATTTGAAATATACAAAAATAATTGGCTCTCTTGTTAACCCTTTCCTTTCGTATATTTTCGACAATTCATCCACTTCTTCTTGGTACATGAGCCTCTATGTGTTAATGTTATTTTACGCCTAGAAAACAGCAGGTAAAAGGGTGGTACTATGTTACTTGGGGACAAAGCTCGACATCAGTACAGTATACGTGATACCTTTACTGGCTGAGTAGATTAACACAAGCAGCTAATATTGTTTGTTAAAGTTCATAACTTGCTAATTATGCTGCAATTATATGATGAATTTTACCCCTCCCATCGCTTTTCCTGTTCGGAGGCCACCTCCCCTCAGATCTGAAAACCGGTCATTGGACCAGACAGGTCGTATCAAGGGACAATCTTCAGTCTGTGAGTACAAGGAAAATCTCTCCTTCATAACACTGAGTGAAGATTGTCTCTTGTAGTGGTCAGATCTGAGCAAGATTTGCTGACGTCAGGAAAAGAGGCAGGAGGGGTAAAATTAATCATACGATTACAGCATAACTAGCAAGTTATGAACTTTGAGAACCTCAGACATCAGTACTATTCACTATGACAAATGGTATGAGCTGCTCCATATTCTAGAAAAGACCTAACCAAGGATTTATACAGAGGTAGGATAATATTAGCATCCCTTGCATCTATACCTCTTTTTATACATGCTAGTACCCTATTTGTTATTGCAGCAGCTGAGTGACTCTGCACGCTGCTTTGAAGTATATCCTCTATCAGTACTCCTAAATCTTTCTCTAATGAGGATTCCCCAATTTGTTTCCCATTTAGAGTATTTGTAGCATGTTTGTCTCTACAGTCCAAATGCATAATCTTACATTTATTTACATTAAATTTCATCATATTTGTAGTGAAATGTGTTACAGTAGGTAGAGACAGACTCAGTATTTGATCAGATGGGCTGGGTGTTAGTAGGATAAAGGTGTACTGTACTTCTTTCTATTTTTAGACAAATTACACTTATGTAATGCTGCCCAGTCAATTTTCAATAGGTCTAGTAGTTAGTGGTAACAATAGCCATACAAATCATTGTACAGTTAGGTCCGGAAATATTTGGTCACTGACACAAGTTTTGTTATTTCGGCTGTTTACCAAAATAAACTCAAGTTACAGTTAAATATTGAATATGGGCTTAAAGTGCAGTCTTTCAGCTTTTATTTGAGGGTATTCACATCCAAATTGGAGGAAGGGTTTAGGAATTACACCTAATATGCAGCATCCTCTTTTTCAAAGGACCAAAATTAATTGGACAGATGGCTCAAAAGCTGTTTCATGGACAAGTGTGGGCTATTCGTTATTTCTTCATCGGTTAAAGGGATAGTAATACTTCATTTTATCTTTATTTTTTTGTGGGCATTAAAAAAACATGAAGAACGATATAAGTCTCATCTCTCAAACCTTTATGGTTTGACAGATATTCCCCTTCCCAGCCTTTTACCTAGTGTAAGCAATCTCTTCTCAGATGTGGAATGCAGTCCATAGACCAGACAGATAACAACAAGGGACAATATTCTTCCTATCAGAACAATGGAAGCCCTGCCCTCCTTGACAAGCTTTTCAGCTTTTTTCCCTTATCTTAATTGAAGATTGTCCCTCTCTGCAGTGTACCTGGGCACCTCCCTTCTGCTCTGGCTGAGCAGTGTTACATCAGTAAAAGGGGTGGGAGGGGGACACTTTGTCATTGAATTACTCTTGAACTATAACTCTGACAGTATTGAAATAACACTCTCCAAAGTCCAAATAATGATTAATTAGAGCTGCTTTTATTATGAAACATTACTATCCCTTTAAGCAGGAAAAAGGTCTGGAGTTGATTCCAGATGTGATATTCTCATTTGGAAGCTGTTGCTGTGAACCCACAACATGCGGTCAACGGAGCTCTCAATGCAAGGGAAACCGGTAAAAAAAAATCCATCAGAGAGATAGCAGGAACATTAGAAGTGGTCAAATCAACAGTGTGGTATGTTTTAAGAAAAAAGAAAGCACTGGGGAGCTGTGCAACACAAAAAGGACTGGACGTCCACGTAAGACAACAGTGGTGGATGATCATAGGATACTTCCCACCATAAAGAAAAACCCCTTCACAACATCCAGACGAGTGAAGAACACGCTCCAGGAGGTAGGCATATCATTATCCAAGTCTACCATAAAGAGAGCAAACACAGAGGGTTCACCACAAGGTGCAAACCATTCATAAACCTCAAGAATAGAAAGGCCAGATTAGACTTTGCCAAAAAACATCTAAAAAATCCAGCCCAGTTCTGTAACAGCATTTTTTGGACACATGAAACTAAGATCAACCTGTACCAGAATGATGGGAAGAAAAAAGTATGGAGAAGACTTGGAACGGCTCATGAACCGAAGCATACCACATCATCTGTAAAACATGGTGGAGGCAGTGTGATGGCATGTGCATGCATGGCTTCCACTGTCACTGGGTCACTAGTGTTTATTGATGATGTGACAGAAGACAGAAGCAGCTGGATGAATTCTGAAGTGTATAGGGATATATTGTCTGATCAGATTCACCAAATTCAGTTAAGTTTATTGGACGACGCTTCACTTTACTGAGGGAGAATGACCCAAAACATACTGCAAAAGCAACCCAGGAGTTTTTTAAGGTAAAGAAGTTGAATATTTTGCAATGGCCGAGTCAATCACCTGATCTCAACCCTATCAAGCATGTATTTCACTTGGATTAAAGCTAAAAGTCTGCACTTCAATTGCATCTTAGTTGTTTCATTTTAAATCCATTCTGGTGGTGTGCACAGCCAAAATTATGAAAATTGTGTCAGTGTCCAAATATTTCTGGACTTAACTGTATATTATTGCTATCTCCCTAACAGACAATTCTTTATTATTATTAATATTATTACTATTATTATTCTTGTACATTTATAAAACACCAACATATTCCGCAAACTTAACTGCCAGGATTACTCCTGTTATTTTAACAGCGTTCTTTAAAGCAGAACTATCATCAAGATAACACTTACTAGCATAGCATAGGCAAAGGCATGCTTCTGTTAGGCTGAATAAGTACAGTGTTATTCAGGAAAATCAACTTTTTCAGCAGGCACCAGCGGACAACAGCGCAGACATACTGGAGAAAATGTACCCGTGTGTCTGTCCTGTCTGTCCCATTCACTGCCAGGATTGGTGGTTTGAGTTCCTTGGTACTTTAAGCTGGGCACCGGAAGTTACTGATGGCTCAGGTGCACAGAGCTTCTCTTGTAACCTCTATGCAGCGGATGCTTGCCAAAGAAGTTGTTTTTCCTGAATAACACAGGATTTATTCAGCCTAATAGAAGTATGCCTTTGCCTACCGCTATGCTAGTAAGTGTTCTTGATGATAGTTCCGCTTCAAGGACGGAGTTGGATAACTCAGTGCTAAATAATAACAACAGGTGTAATGCATACCAAAAGGAAAATGATATATCTAAAGTGGAATTAAATACATACTTCATTTGTCATGATTACAATCTGGAATTACAGATTTTGTATACCATATTCATATATTTAATTTAGATTTACAGAATACACTTAGAAGCTATGGTATATATTATACAATGAAGGGTTAATAAAATATTGTAAAATATAATAGATTTTGTACTTCCAATGATAACTGATAATATTTAATGTATTTGCTTTGCTTGTAACATTTTTTTTCCTCTTATAACCCAATGACATTGATTCATGATTATACCCTACTAATTTGTGTAAGTGCATCAATCACATTAAGTTGTGTTGTCATCTCTGAGTGAAATGTTTGTTTCTAAACATTACTTAACACTTGACCCAGTGAACAGGTACAATCTTTTACCATTTGCAAATATGAAGACAATTTATATTGTTGATATTCTACTAAACCTCTGAAGCATTATAATTTCACCCCCCCCAAAATACTGTATCTGCTATTTTGCTAATCTAACTTTGGCCTAGATTACAAGTGTTATAACTGGTTTTATTTCACATATTTCTATTGAAGTCTATGGGGAAATTTGCCCTGGACGCGAGGACACAGTCCCAGTGAGCGTTTTCATATCCTTGCAAGCTCATGAGACTAGTTGTGCATCTCTGACTTCTTCTCTTTCTATGCAAATTCCAATTAGGGTTAGTCACCCTAAGGGTAATGGGGGAATCCAGACGTGGACCCCTTGTTCACAAGTGCCTAAAGGGATCAGCTGCACCTCACTGACAAGACCCAACAAGGCCGAAACATACATCTGGGGATAGCTGCTTCCCTTGTTCAGTAAAGCATTGTCTGGCATTTCATGGCTGGACTGTCATTTTGGCAGGACCTGCATGATATGCTTCAGAATATTTCTTCTCTGTGTATGGCATTTGTGAGTTAAAAGAGATTGCACCCTGGGCGCGAGGACGCAGTCACAGTGAGCTTTTGCATATCCTTGCAAGCTCATGAGCCTAGTTGAGCATCTCTGACTTCTGCTATATCTTTAATATAGTGGTGATATATAGGCAAAATGGCACAGAGTAAAGTATTAATAACAATGAAAATATGGATGTGCAGCAATACTTTGTGTATTTGCTTTTAGCTATTTCGGTCAAAACTGGTTGCCCTCCACCAATGTTAAAAAATTTTTTTTCTTTTGAGTGTGTTTACCAAAACCTGGACTGGAACTGTATCTTTGGAAGTTTTGACTGGCTTCTATTGGTTTAAGCAACCCTCCCACCCCCAAGTCCACTGTTCATTGTCTTTAAGACATTATATAATGCCTGACAGTCTCTCTCCACCAATGAGTAAATCTGACAAAGACTCAGCTCTCAGGATAAAGTAAATTAAGGTTTGTAAATGCCTAAAGCGGGAGATATTCAGCTCATAAGACAAAGCATATTAATGATAGGACTTGCCTATAATGGGGTACCTTAGCGTGGTGGCAAGCTTAGCATACTATGGCCATATTATGTGACTACATCCTCATCTTTACTATAGCGGTGATATGCAGGCAAAATGCTACAGAGTAAAGGAATATGAATGTGCACCAATACTTTATCAATTGCAATGCAACACAAGCCTTTGAAACTATACAACAAAAAGGAATAAACGTTACTGTTTGGAAAAAAAAAAACTATGTATGTATTTATTTGTTGGTACAAGAGATGTACACAATGTTTTTAGACATTTCTATCACTGTCAAAAACCCTTTTAGCCCTTTGAGTGCCAGAAAGGTGGCCAATGCACTCATAAGGTCAAAGACAGGAACTTATCCCCTTAAGGACCGTGCAGACTGGGGGTGGGGCACTCTAGAGGACCACGGCACTTTTTTTTTTTTTTTTAGCGGAAGTTATTTGTAATCACAGCGAGGCGTGCAGCAGCGATGCAATCACAAACTTCCATGATGTGCTAGGGCTGTCACCGGTCCTTAACGTCCAGCCCAATTCGGCTGAGAGAGGTGATAAAGAGGTGCAAAAAAGCTCCCCAACTTCTACTCTACCTGGGAAGCCTCCCTCTTTGACATGATAGAGTTTCCTGATCCCGCCTACTTCTACCCGGGTGCCGCCCACTCTTGCACCCATCTGTTCTCTGTCCTAACCCTCCCTACTAGCCTTGCACCCATCCATTCTCCATTCTTTCATTGTCCTTAAAGTGATAGTAATGTTTCATAATAAAAGCAGCTCTAATTAATCATCATAGTATTTGGGCCATGGAGAGTGTTATTTCAATTCTGTGACAGTTATAGTTTAGGAGTAATTCAGTGATAAAGTCTCCCCCTCCCGCCCCTTTTACTGATGTAACACTGTTCACTTCAGAGCAGAAGGGAGCTGCCCAGGTAGACTGCAGAGAGGGACAATCTTCAATTAAGATAAGGGAAAAACCTGAAAAACTTGTCAAGGGGGGCAGGGCTTTCATTGTTCTGATTGGAAGAAGAGTATCCCCTTCTGTTATCTGTCTGGTCTATGGACTGCATTCCACATCTGAGAAGAGATGGCTTACACTAGGTAAAAGGGGCGGGAGGGGGAAATTTTGCTTGTGAATATCTCTTGAACCATAAAGGTTTGAGAGATAAGACTTATATCGTTCTTCGTGTTTTTTTTAATGCCTACAAAATAAAATAAAGATAAAACGAAGTATTACTATCCCTTTAAAAATCTCCTTTCATTTGAATGAGGCTTTTAACACGTTGAAGAGGTCTTTAATGAAATTTTAAGCAATGGTTGGAGACCTCTATAGGATTCAGGAGGCTAAATCAATGCACAGTTCAGAATTTGAATCGTTAAATATGGTGTAATTGGTTTTACCCAGAATTATTCTAGTTGTACTTAGTACATCATCTCTCTGATAAGAAAACAAGAAAACAAAATATTTCTTGCAAATTAGTGGCTCCTTGACGTCAAGCACATTTCATAGTCGTAATCTAAATAACTCTCCTGACATTCAACACTACTGAAATCCAGTAACACATAAAGGTATATTCCTCAGGTCCCTATTGATCTCATGTTAACTTAATTAGATTAATTAGATCTCATGTTAAATTAATTATATGCATCAAAATGATATTTGATAGTATGTTATCACCAATGTGTCTAAAAATATAATTATGGATTTATACGCCTGATAAAATGTCACAGCAATAAGCTTAACCATTCAAGTACTAGAGGTAGAGCACAACACATGACAAGCTATGTATTGCACATCTCGCTAGTCCTAAAAGGGTTAATTTGTCTTACGTGAGATTAAAAGCAAAAAAGAAATAGTTTAAACGCATAAAAGAAAAAGCATCACAATTCTGGTGCAAACTAACTGCACTGCAGATCACAAAACATTTTCCAATTGGCTGAAATTGGATTTTTAACACCTTGTATGCTGAAGATACCAGTGCCGCAGAATGCGGAAGAACATGGCTTGAACATCAAATATCTTACAAAGTATGTAAAAATAAAAAATATGAAGCACCTTTCCTAACACTGGTTAACTGTTTAATCATCTGGTAAAAAAATTTTCTGAGGTAAAAGTTCCCCTTTAAAGGGGATCTATCACCCCTATACAAGTTTGCCTTAAAGGGATAGTAATACTTTGTTTTATCTTTATTTTATTTTGTAGGCGTTAAAAAAACGATATAAGTATTATCTCTCAAACATTTATGGTTTGAGAGATATTCACAAGCAAAGTTCCCCCTCCCGCCCCTTTTACCTAGTGTAAGCCATCTCTTCTCAGATGTGGAATCTGGTTGTAAGACCAGACAGATAACAGCAGGGGACAATCTTCTTTCTATGAAAACAATGAAAACCCTGCTCCCCTTGACAAGCTTTTCAGGATTTTCCCTTATCTTAATTGAAGATTGTCCCTCTCTGCAGTCTACCTGGGCACCTTCCTTCTGATCTGGCTGAACAGTGTGACATCAGTAAAAGGGGTGGGAGAAGGACAATTTGCCATTGAATTACTCTTGTACTACAACTCTGACAGAATTGAAATAACACTCTCCAAAGTCCAAATACTATGATGATTAATTAGAGCTGCTTTTATTATGACACATTACTATCCCTTTAAACTATAGGTTATATAGTGATTAAGTGTAATATTGTATCAATTTCTAATTTTAAAATGCTATTTGACCTAAATCTAAGGAATAAATACTGCCCTGCACACTATTCTGGACAGACTGCCGTTACCAGCTCTGTACCATAGTCTATCACTCTGCCTCTGCTCCCCTCCCTCTATCCAGCCTCCTCCAATAATGGAGGCTTTCTGCCTGTAAGCAGGAGCTCTCCCATTGGCTAGATATCACTCCAGCTTACAGGCAGAAACCTCTGTCATTAGAGAAGGTTGGATAGAGGGAGGGGAGCAGAGGCAGAGTGACAGACTGTGGTACAGAGCTGGTAACCGCAGTCTGTCCAGATGTAAGGTCCAGAGCAGTATTCAATTCTTAGATTAAAAATAAAAAATAACATTTTAAAAACATAAATTGATACAATATTACACCTAGTCGCTATATAAACTACTGATTAAGACAAACTTGTATAGGGGTGATAGATCCCCTTTAACTTTATTGAGGGATTAAATATATTTCAGAAGGGAAGCTTTTTTCAGAATCAGAGGAGTTTAAAAGAGCACGATGACAATCTAATGTTAGAGGGTGGAAGATTCAGAATCAGGGCAGTTTTAACCATTTGATTGCCACAATGCAATGCATTGCATACCCCTCTGACACTCAAAGGGTTAACTCTTTGAATTTCAGATACATTGCAAAGCAATACTTTGCACACCCCTCTGGCAGCCAGAGGGTTAAGAATCTCTAAGGCTCCTGACAGAAAATGACTGGAAGCCCCAAATGTAGCTAAACATATAGGTTTCCCTTAAAGGGATAGTAATGTTTCATAATAAAAGCAGCTCTAATTAATCATCATAGTATTTGGACCATGGAGAGTGTTATTTCAATTCTGTCAGAGTTGTAGTTCGAGAGTAATTGAATGATAAAGTATCCCTTGCCCCTTTTACTGATGTAACACTGCTCACCTCAGAACAGCTGGGAGGTGCCCAGGTAAACTACAGAGAGGCACAAGCTTCATATAAGATAAGGGAAAAAGCTGAAAAACCTGTCAAGGGGGGCAGGGTTTTAATTGTTGTCAGAGTAAGAAGATTGTCCCCTGCTGTTATCTGTCTGGTCTTACAACCAGATTCCACGTCTGAGGAGAGCACTGTTACACTAGGTAAAAGGGGTGGGAGGGGTATACTTTATTATTCAATTACTCTTGAACTACAACTCTGACAATATTGAAATAACACTCTCTGTGGCTCAGATACTATGAAGATTAATTGGAACTGCTGTTTTTGTGAAACATTACTATGTCTTTAAGTCTTTGTATGCCAGAATAGAAATGCCACGCAGAGAGTTAAAGGGATAGTAATGTTTCATAATAAAAGCAGCTCTAATTAATCATCATAGTATTTGGACTTTGGAGAGTGTTATTTCAATTCTGTCAGAGTTGTAGTTCAAGAGTTATTCAATGACAAAGTATCCCCCTCCCGCCCTTTTACTGATGTAACACTGTTCAGCCAGATCAGAAGGGAGGTGCCCAGGTAGACTGCAGAGAGGGACAATCTTCAATTAAGATAAGGGAAAAACCTGAAAAACTTTTCATGGGGGCAGGGCTTTCATTGTTCTCATAGGAAGAAGATTGTCCCCTTCTGTTATCTGTCTGGTCTATGGACTGGGTTCCACATCTTAGAAGAGATGGCTTACACTAGGTAAAAGGGGCGGGAGGGGGAAACTTTGCTTGTGAATATCTCTCAAACCATAAAGGTTTGAGAGATAAGACTTATATCGTTCTTCACGTTGTTATAATGCCTACAAAATGAAATAAAGATAAAATGTAGTATTACTATCCCTTTAAGTGTGATTGTATCCCTTCTTTTTCTCTCTTTCTTATTGTGGGAAAGGAGTCACATGTATGTCACATGTATGTGAACCCAGAACAGCTACTCTCCTTATGCACATGATTAAATTGGTCACTTTCTATAAAAATGGGAGTGTTTTGGACCCAATGTCAGACCCCCTGAAACAGGAGGCCCCTGGCCATGTATTAAAATGCCCCTGGTCAGGAGTAATATGTTTAAGGACTATTAAGGAAAGGGTGAATATTTATGGGACATCCCTTTAAAGGGTTAGTAATGCCTAAAAAAACTATTTTTCATTTTGAAGAGGTTAAAAAGTTGGCTTGAATGCAAAAAATCATATCTCTCAAACCACTATGCAAACCAAGCACACATTTCAGACTATTCCAATAAAGTAATTAGTTGTCAATAATGTGATTGCGGTTCTGCTGCAGAGCCTCCGTGTCGACATCTTTACAGCTGACAGCAGGAAATCACAAACTTTAAATGCATGTATCTCTCAAACAAAAGCAGGATGCCCATGACCATAGTCTGTTTCTAACATCTTTAACCATTTAACCCTTTGAGTGTCATAGGGATATCCAGTGACTTAGAACACAATTCTGGAGCAATCCAATTGTGCCAGAGGGTGAAAATGACAATCCAGTAAAATCTCATTGATTTAAATTGACTTTTAACCCCTTGAATGGTAATGAGGTCTCAGACAGACTGCTTTGCAATGTACTGGAGACCTCTATAGCATTTGAGGACTTATATATCAAATGAGCGTTTAATTTCCTCCCTACGACTCAGTTGGTTTGCTCTAGAATTGTACCTCTATAAATGGATGAATAAGGCCCCACAGGCCATATGTCTAATACCAAAGTGAAGCAATTCTGGGGCAAACCAACTACACCACATGGGAGCGATAAATATACCCAAGATTCCCACTGACATAAATGGAGATTTTTACCCCTTGAATGCTAGTAATGTCTCCAGCACATTGCAAAGCATTTTTTATTTATCCCTGATGGTTCAGCTGGTTTTCCCCTGAATTGTCCATCATTAGAATAATGACTAAGGCCCTATGTCAGTTATGGGCAACATGAGGCTATTCAGCTATCTTGGACTTCAACTCTCATCTCATCAGCAGCTGGTGAGGTATGATGAAAGTTGTAGTCCACAACAGCTGGAGGGCTTCAAGTTCCCCAGTCCTGCTTTATATTCTGGGGAAAATCTGGGGTAGTTGTACAATAAGAATGGAAGACTGTCATTTGATCGCATTGGATTGGTACTAATAAAGCTGTTGCCACTGTTTGTTGTAAAGGAAAAGTAATGATACAAGAGAAAGTAAACATGAAAGAGGCAAAGCACTTGAGTAATAACAGCTATTATTGGAGGTCAGAGAAAGTGCTTAATGGAAAATAATATGCCAGTTGCACTGAAGAAAAAAAAGAGGGAATTTAAGTGTGAGATATTAACACAAACAGATTGCTTATTATATACATAATCAATATGACTTAACTGCTAAGTGCTTCTGTAAACATAGCTATTAAATGTATTTTTCATTGCTCTACTCAATCCAGTTTTCACTTCCAATTTCAATATATTTTATATAACACAAATAATACAATGGACAGGAAACAGCATTTATCAGTCATTGGAATATATGTCTCAAAGCAATCATTTTCTATAGCGGTTAGCAATGTGTTCCAGGGGACACTTGTACCTTTCTTAGACCTTTAATATAGCCCCTCTTTTTGTTCCACAACATGCCACACATTACAATCATGCTTCACTTTAACCACAAGGAGAAATACAACTACGTAGCTACCTGTGCATCTAAGAAAGCTTTAGGCATACAGAGGAGAAGCATATACTAAAGACAGGGAGACTGGGTCTGAAAGCAGTACAGGCACATCGATTTGTCTGTTCTATGCACCATGCCAAGTGTGCCCCTATATAATAATTGCTCCTTTGGAGCCTTAGTACATAGATGGATTTCCTGGTCAAGGCTAGCTGTGACTCTCTGCTGAAGGTGTAATCAGTCCTGTTCCAATGCAAGGAGAGCAGGAAAACCATGTGACTGTTCTCTTGCCCTGGATCAGGCAGGGGTAACCAGGGGGCAGAAGCACTTCAGAGCCCCTATCTGATCCTGCAGTGAACCCCTCTCCAAAAAAACACCCTACACACACGTTCTCTGAGTAAACAACCTGTGTCACTGGAGTTAATTGTAAAGCAATGGATAGCAATGCATTCCAATAATACCAGCAAAGGCGGGGTTAAATTAAGCTAAAACACTACACTATACCGCTGCCATCCCCACAATACATAACCATGCAATAGATTAGCCCCTGAGTTGCCAGAATGACTTATATTAGCTAAATCAGCAAATAGAGGGGTTAATGGTTTTAAAAGACAAAAGTGTGTGTAGCAAAGCAGATTGCAGGCCAGATTTGATATCCCAGGAGACCCTTGGTATGGCATTTTAGACACCCTTAGCTCTACAGCCATTCCTCTTATGACCCTATCCACATTTCTCTGGCACCGAAAATACCTGTAACATATAAGCATGCAAGTTTAAAAAAACAAAGCTTTTAACCCCTTGATTCCTTAGCTCCTATAAATTGTAGAATTGTATCTGCCAAATAAATTAAATGTTACTTTGTTCAAAATGTATTATAGTTAGAACTATCATGAATGAATGGATCTGTTACAATCACATTCTATGGAAAACTGTAGTTAATGACTGACCTCTCCCATAGAATGCAGCAAAAAATTGTCAACAGACCAGATGAATTGCCTGGACACCAGGTGGCACTGTTGCAACAGGTTAACCATTTACACGCCAGAGAGGAATCCAACCTTTTGCTCTGCAATGCATTGAATCCCTTACTGGCACCAAAAGGGTTTTCATATAACAAAACAACAGTTTTACAGTTTGATCTGTAATACTTTTTTAATTAAGCACATCCCAGTAACAGGAATATATTTGCTTCACTTAAAAGAAAAAGCCAACAGCTTATACATTTTCCTAAAAAATGTAAAGTTGACTTAAATAATGGTAATTTCTAGAATTGTATTTGCTTTATGATGAATTTATTTGTGCTCCAGAATGGCTCTACTTTTTTGTGCATATGGGCTGAGACTGAATTTGGGATGGAAGAATGGTGGTCCCAGCTGCACACACACAATTACAGACTGATTACCTGAGGATAAACTACTTCAATCCTGTCAGTGTATAATTGGTGCTATATCTATTTTGCAGATGAGACCAGCTCCCCACAAGTTGGACTAAAATGTATTTTATCTTTATTGATTTATGATACTTTATAAAAAAAATGTACAAAGTTTAGTGCTTTAGCAGCTTTTGCAGAGAGACTGAAAAAAGCTGTATTGCATAATGCTAATTTTTCACATGCTGCAAGAGGAAATTTTCCTCTGATCATTAGCTGCCTATGCAGCATCACAAAGTCACCAAGTGTATGAATTTACTTTATGCAGAATTCCAAAACCATAAAACTGAAGTTCTGATATTAACTAAAACTATATGATGGAATGCTTGTGTATACCGCTTTAGATTCTAAACGACAGTATGACAGACACACAACACGGCAACCTACTGCAGAGAGAAGCGCAGTATAATCCTTATCAGCTATAAACATTGTCTCCACAAAAGAGAATATATCAATCAAATGCTTCCTGAGACACAAAGCGTATCCTTTAAAGTATATCATTATGGAAATGTTTAAACTGTGTTGTTCTCTCATTTTAAAGCACTCAAGGATACCTCATGGTGTGCTGAACAGTACATAAATATAATTTGTTCCTGCTCAGTGCTTTTACACAGGGGACTCTACTGCACTTGAAGGACATTAGAATTTATTCACTGTAGTGAGCAGGATTGGGAGCTAGGTTATTTTACATATATGTCTTTACAAAGAGCCAACTGTAAAATCCTCTGGTGCTCTTCAAACGTGTTATTAACAAGGAATGATTGCAGTTAACAGTATACTAAATAATAAAAGACAAATGTTTTACATTATTTTTTCCCACAGGGCAAAAAAGGGCAATGAAACATCAGGGGCTCCCAATCTGTGGCATGTATATCTCTTCTGGTACTCACTCTACAACCTCGGAGAGTATGATTCAGTCATACACAACTTTGTACACAGTGCAGGGCTTGTTAACCCCTTGAACACCAGAAAATTGCATTAGCAGCCACCTCCTCTGGCCTTCTAAGGGTAAAATTACCATTGGCAGCTAACATTTAGATACATCTGATAAGGGATGAGCGTAATATGCATTTCTGCTTTGTGGCAACTGATACATAAATTCCCAGAGGAAGGAAACACTGGTGAAACATACACAGAAGGTAAAGCCTGATGCATTTTCTCCTGTTGCCAATTTTCTGACATTCGTCATCACTTACACATGCATACATCATCAAGCACGCGCAAATCATCATGCATGCATACACATACGGACACAGCAGCTAAATCATTTCAGACATGTTAAAGGGATAGTAACATCTATATTAAAGTTTAGCTCAGAGTCTTCTATGTTGTTTTTATAACATGCAGCACTATGTTTAACTACTTACAGTTCTGTAGTTCAAAAGATATTCAAGCTGAAATGACCCTATTTCCCCCGCCCCTTCTGACTCTGAGTCACACTGCCTGTAAGCATGGTCCGTATGGAGAGCGGCGAGGGACAATCTTCATTAAGCAAAAGGAAAATCCCATCCTCCTTCATCAAGGGGGCAGGGTTTTCCTTATACTTACTGACTGAAGATTGTCCCTTGCTGCATCCGTCCGGTCCCATGACCGGATTGCAGCTCTAAGGGGAAGCAACCAGAAGGGGCGGGAGGGGAATCCTTTCACCTTGAATATCTTTTGAACTACAGAACTGTAAGTATTTAAACATAGCCCGACATGTTATAAAAACAGTATAGAAGACTCGGAGCTAAACTTTAATATAGACATTACTATTCCTTTCATAGGAAGGCAGAAGGCCCCTGTTTTCTACCAAACCTCTTCCTGTGCGATCTGCACAACCCTACTACATAGTTCTCCAATAGCAAATAAAGCAACGCTCTGGAGACCTCTCAAGCTTTCAAGGAGTTAAAGGGTTTGAATACTGAGGTGGGAAAATCAACGTGCGGCCCTTGGGCCACATGCGCCCCTCCTGACTCCAGGGTGCAAGCGACCTGAAATGTAAAAAAATATATATTTTTATACCTAATGAACTGGCAAACATGAACTAATAGGCTAATCCTGTGCATGCCAGAACAGTACAGTTCAAGAACACATGTCTGTTAGTTATCAGTATCGTCATTGGCTTGATCAATAAATCAATCAATCAATATTTGTGAATAGCTGACTATAATTCACCATCATTACAATAAAAAAATAATAATAATAATGCGTCCCTCACAGTGAGAGAACTTGGATGCCCCTGTAATAGGGTTTCACTAAGATTTGGCATGAAACAAGACTTCCATAACAGCAGAAAGGTCTGAGATCTACTGGATTATATACTACATCATCATATTACATTACATTGCACAACAGCCTGGTAATCATTCAGAAGGACTTAAGCTTTTGTAGAACTACGATACCAATCATCCTCAGCTGAGGATGCTGGGAATTGTAGTCAAACAACAGCTGGAAACAGCAAGTTAACCACCACTAGATGGGCAAATCATTAAAGAAGACATGACATCTCCTTATAATAAGTCCCTACTTACGTTACTATGGGAAGAAAATCCTAATGACCCCTGTAAATTTTGTCCTTGTGTATTTCTCGAAGAGATAACATCTCCAGTCAGTCCTGGATGTAATGTTCATGGGGGCAGACATGACAGTTATTGGCATTTTTTTTTTTTTTGTTAATTAACTGATGCAGGCAAAACACATGGACATACTAAACTCTTTTGCAAGACCAGAAGATGCACATAGCATTGCAAAGCAATGGGGTGCACATCTTAAAGGGTTAAGGCGGAACTACCACCCCACCTAAAGTTGCCCCCAAAGAATTACCCATCTGGTGACTAGCTGCTCAATAGTACTAGTCGCCAGAATTATTACCTCGTTATAGAGAATGCCTACTGCTCCCGGGACTGACAGCCAGGAAACAGCACAGACATCTTTGCACAGTGACGTCTACGCACCTGCGCTGTCAGTCCCACTCCTCTGTAGGAGGCATTGATAGGTATCGGCAGGGACTGACAGTGCAGGTGTGCACACGTCACTATGCAAAGATGTCTGTGCTGTTTCCTGGCTGTCAGTCCCAGGAGCATTAGGTATTCTCTATAACGAGGTAATAATTCTGGCGACTGGTACTACTGAGCATCTAGTCGCAAGATGGGTAATTATTTGGGGGGTGGTAGTTCCGCTTTAAGATCACTACGTGAAGGGGAAGCAGTCTGTATCCTGTGGTTCTGCTAGAAACTGTCATGTCCGCCTCCATGGTCATGATATACAGGACTGATTGATGTTGTTATCTCTTGAACAAAGGCATAAGGATAAAATTCCTATGCGTTCTGCTCTATCATAAGCTAACTAAAGCATTATTATTAGGGGATGTTACTTCTTTACATTTACACCTTTCCATTATTTGCGCTATAGCACACAAAGGTTGAAAGATGCAAACAAATTTGCTTTTATCTGTAACTTTGACTTGTACATCTATGTTTTATTAAATTGTCCCTAGGAGTTATAAACAGGAACACTAACTGGCTCTTACAGCAGTAAGTGAGTTAAAGCTGTACACTTTCTTATAGTATCATGTACCAGACCGTGATTAATAGCAAAGTAAAGGTGCTGAATGGTTCTCACTGCAAGCTCAAATGATATAAATTACACTTCATTCTTAAATCTGCAGTATGAGTTTAACCCTTTGAGTGCAAAAGAGGTATCCAATGCACTCTCTGGCACTCAAAGGGTTAACTGTTAAAATTTCAAAACATAGGTTCTTTACGAAGGAGCAAATGGTAATTATTTCACCGGTAAGAATGGGACCATTCTTAACTGTTATATTTTCTTTGGAAGAGAACCTTTTATGGCAACAGCAGCAGAAAGAGGTCCTTTGAGTGCATTGCAATTGCAGTGCAATGCATTGGATACCTCTCTGGCACTCAAAGGGTTAAAAAAAACACTAGTCTGGCCTCACCTATAGTCTAGCGTACAGCTCTAGGAACCCTATCTACATAAAGTCATCAATAAATTAGACACTATTCAAAGAAAGTTTACTAAAATAGTGCAATAGGCTAAATAACAACACATACCAGGAAAGAGGTGATAGATGACATCTCCAGTGATATCACTTCTCCAATTTCTATGTTATTCTATGGGCCTATGGGCTAAATATTTTAAAGTGAAAGAGATCTTAGTGCATAGGCTTCATAGAATAACAGAAATTTGAGAAGTGATATCACTGGAGAAGTCATCTCCACTTTATCACTTCTTTATCACACCTGCATAATCCCTCAGACCTTTATATTTGTAGCTTGGAAATACCGTAAAATCTTGTGCATAATAAGTAAATTTTGCCACCTCTTCACCTTATGTGAAGTGGGGGGTACGTATTATACACAAAGGAAAAAAATAAAAACATTTCCATTGCCACACTGTTTCCCCCCCCCCCTGCTTACCCATATCTTCCCCCCCCCCCCCCCCCCGTAGAGGGTGGCATGCTTGCATCTGCCTCCCACTTCCAGCATTGTCCTGTCAGGACCTCTTCCTTCTAGCTAATGGCAATGTCCTCGCAGGGCAATGCCATAGATCCAGTGCGTATAGCTATAAAATGCATAGGGAATGCATGGGGGTGATATAACTGAAAACTTCACATATATTAAGGGATTTAATACATTTCTGAAATTATACATTTTCAGAATAAATGGAATACTAGATACTAGACTTGTAAGATTGAAATATAAACAAAAATGTAAGAAAAATCCTTTTAAGGAAAGGAAGATACATAAATTCAATAGCCTCCTAAAAGTATTGTCTGAGGGTAAAATAATAGTAAATTGATTTTAGAGCTCTAAGGATAGACATGTGGATAGTGTAACATGGGTCTGAGCTAACTAGACAGGAAAATGAGCAGACTAGATGGGTCAGCTGGTTCTAATCTGCTGTCAAATCCTATGTCTCTATGTTTTAATCAACAGATATGTATTCAGTGCTCAGGTTTTGGATTATATTCCATTGCAGCTGATAGCTTTATCAAGTGTTTACCTACAAATGTCTCCAAAAACATCAGTGGGAATCTGTTAGAAATGTGATGTAATCTAGCCTTTGTTAGATGAAGACACTAAGGCACTGACATGTACAACTTGGTCCAAAGGCAGGCTGAATGCTGTTGATTAGATTACTACTTCCATCATCATGGGTCAAGTTCCGGTGAGGTAAAGAGGCCGGTCCTGCTCTGCGTACTGCCGCCACCTCACTGATGGCGCACGTGATGCAGTCATGCATAGTAGAGACTGCCCGAACGCACACAATGCTCCCAGCATTCTGTCTGTTCAGGCAATCTCTACTGAGCATGACTGCATCAGACAAACATTCTGGCCTTTGATATTATAGGCTACAATCATATAACTACCAGGATGTCACTTAATAATTGTAATAACATACTATGCAATTCTGAACTACCATGAGGAGCAATTAACCTCATTTGACTGGTGGGGAAATATATATAAAACAGTAGACCAGATGTGTAAAATAGAGCCTGAGGGTGAGATGCAGCCCTTGGGTGTAACTGGATGCTTTGTGCGTCTGAGATATTACAAATGTCCTGCCACACTGAGAAAGGTCATATCCAGATTTCTGTGTAGAGAATGCATGATACATTTTATCAGCTTTGAATGAGGTACAGAGAGAGCTAGTGCGAAACAATGTGTTGAAGTCTCTGGCAGTCTTGTTATTAAAAGATCCATTCACATCAGTAGGGATGTGGGAGATGTTTAATTTGTCCCTTATGGTACAGTTGGTTTGCACCAGAATGACTACTTTTTAGCTTCCAGAAGATGACTCTTAGACATTTCTCTGTGTGCCACTTTTAATCCTTTGAGTGCCAGAGGCATATGCAACGCATTGCAAAGCAATGCGTTGCATACACCTCTGGCATTCAAAGGGTTAATGTATCACACTTCCATCTCTAGCTGTCTCACAATCAAGCCTCTCACACACACATACACGCCTCTCCCTGTCACTGCTCACACATACATACATGCCTCTCCCTGTCATTGTTTCTCTGTCTCTCTCTGAGACCTCCCTCTCACAACCTATTAGTAGTTGGGCAGGGGTATAATTAGTCAGGCAGGGGTTGTCTGCAAGTACATGGTATAATTTTATATATATATTTATATATATATATATATATATATATATATATACCAATCACATTCAATCTCATGTTAAATAGAAGTCATTACACACCTGCCATCATTTAAATCACAAATAAAGTTCAGCAATTCTAGTAGGATTTTCCTGACATTTGCTTAGTTGCATTTCAGAGCAAAAGCCATAGTCCGCAGAGAGCTTCCAAAGCATCAGAGGGATCTCATTGTTGAAAGATATCAGTCAGGAGAAGGGTACAAAAGAATTTCCAAAGCATTAGATATACCATGGAACAAAGTGAAGGCAGTCATCATCAAGTGGAGAAAATATGGCACAACAGAGACATTACCAAGAACTGGACGTCCCTCCAAAACTGATGAGAAGACAAGAAGAAAACTGGTCAGGGAGGCTTCCAAGAGGCCTGCTGCAACATTAAAGGAACTGCAGGAATTTCTGGCAAGTACTGGCTGTGTGCTACATGTGACAACAATCTCCCGTATTCTTCATATGAATGGGCTATAGGGTTGGGTGGCAAGATGGAAGCCTTTTCTAACAAAGAAAAACATCCAAGCCTGGCTGAAGTTTGAAACATCAAGTCCCCCAAAAGCACGTGGGAAAATGTGTTATGGTCTCATGAAACCAAGGTTGAACTTTTTGGCCATAATTCCAAAAGGTATGTTTGGCGCAAAAACATCTCTGAACATCACCCAAAGAACACCATACACACAGTGAAGCATGGTGGTGGCATGACCTTAGTCAGGGTGGAGGGAATTAGGAACAGTTCCAAATACCAAGCAATTTTGGCACAAAACCTTCAGGCGTCTGTTAGAAAGCTGAAGATGAAGAGGAAATGCACCTTTCAGCATGACAACGACCCAAAGCACACATCCAAGTCCACAAAAGCATGGCTTCACCAGAACAAGATTAATGTTTTGGAATGGCCCAGCCAGAGCCCAGACCTGAATCCAATTGAACATCTGTGGGGTGATCTGAAGAGGGCTGCGCACAGGAGATGTCCTCACAATCTGACAGATTTGGACCACTTTAGCAAAGAAGAGTGGGCAAATATTGCCACGTCAAGATGTGCCATGCTAATAAACTCCTACCCAAAAAGACTGATTGCTGTAATAAAATCAAAAGGTGCTTCAACAAAGTATTAGTTTAAGGGTGTGCACACCTGTGCAACCAGGTTATTGTGAGTTTTTTATTTTTCCCCCTCAACGATTTCAGTTTGTTTCGCAATTGAATTGTTCACGTCAGGGCTCAAAATTTCCACTCGCTACTAGCCAATGGAGAGTGAAAATTTTGCCCTGGCGAGTAGAAATTCAACCCTGGTGGGTATGCTATGGCTTGCAGTGACAAGTAACTTTTCAGGTCTGGCTAGTAGCAAAGGACTTCAAAGTTTAAGCCCTGGTTCACGTTATAGGTCATGTTAAAGGTGGAAACAGTTCTGACATGATTTATCTTTGATCATTCTTTAACATCACAAGAACCTGGCATTTTAACAGGGGTGTGTAGAATTTTTATATCCACTGTATATGGAGAGAAATAGATAGAGAGAGAGAAAGCAAAATAGATTATTTGTTGTAGTAGTGTAGAGAAGTATATTTAATAGATATACATAATCTGCGACTTGAAATTGCATAGTTACATAGTTACTGAGGCCAATTATATTGTCCATTAAACCATTCAAAAGAGTTATTTTTTTTTTGTTTGCTTGTTTTGTTTGCCTTCCTCTGGGTCAACAAGGGTGATATGACATATTATTCTCTCTCTCACTCTCTCTAATATTATTTCGGTCCTGCTGTAGGACCAAAACGTTGACCCTTTGTTTCACTCTTTATTTAGAAAAATCCACTTCTTTCTTGGTGTATATATATATATATATATATATATATATATATATATATATAATACACATACATACACACACACACACAAAGTAAGACTATTGAAAATATGAAACTGCCTTGTATAGGGCTATAGTTGAAGGTCAGTATTACAATGCCATTGTTAAGAATTGTATTGTCTCATATGTGTTTACTTCTGAAAGCTTGTACAGATACCTTTTGCGCAATCTGCTCCATGGAATCCTGGGAAACAATGGCAGACCCCTGACACACATTCTCCATTACCATGGCAATTTCGAGGACAATCCTGAACTGAATCTGAAAAAAAGAATGAATATTCATTTACGGTACAAGGACACTGCAACTAAAATGAAAAGTACTAGAAATAATTAAAAAGAAATATGTAAAAAGTGGACATTACGTAAAAGGCAAGGCAAACAATTCTGGAACAACCCAATAGCTCCATATGGTACAACTAAAAATTCTCAATGATTTAAATCAGGTTTTTTAAGCCCTTGAATGCTAGAGACATCTCTGAAGCTTTAACATTCAAGGAGTAAAAAACTGCATTTAAAACAATGGGCATGTAAAGAATGTTTATTTGACACCTACTGTGCAGTTTCTATACAGAAACCATTTTTTTTATTTGTTTTTATTGAGAACAGGCAATATACAAGTACATGATCACAGGATAGCTGACAGGATACACATCCATATAAACATATGCAAGTTACATCTTCAATGTGGAGGTCACAAAAGAGGCCTGTTCATTTTTCAGACCATAACCTTTAACCATCCCATTCCAAACCCTCCCCACTCAATAAAGACCCATGTACTGAACTACTCTACTACCCTCTAACAATACCGTCTTCCCCAGCAGGCCAAGCACCCCCCCAGTCAATCCTGAGGAGACAGATATTGAGAGAGTATTATGTAAGTATGTTGTAGAGAACTGGCAAGGATCCAGGGGCACTAAGTTTTCATGTGATAGCCAGGAACCCCATATATGGTAGAATTTTGCGATAGATCTCCTGTGTAGATAAAGACCCTTGTAGTGGGAAAGGATGTAATTTACCAGAGTGATCCAATTGTCATGGCTGGAGGTTTCTCCAACATTCACAACAGAGACACCACCTTACGCACCATGACCAGCAACTCCCTGACCAAAGAGTTGTTAGTAAAGTAATGTAACTGGTCCGGCAGACCAGACAGAAGACACGTCTTAGGAGTAAGGAGCACCCTCCATTGAACTACAGAGGAGATCACCTTCACCATGTCCCTCCAGTAAGACTGAACCGCCTGGCATGCCGATATTAAGTGTAAAAAATTGGCCCCCCATCATTCCACATCTCCTACATCTATCGTCATTTAATCTGCCCATTCACTTAAGTCTGATTGGATTATAGTAGGTCTTGTGCAGGATTTTAAGTTGGAGCAATAGGTGTCTTGTTGTCGCCTAGACCGCCCTGGGGCCCAACTCTGCCCCTATCCAGTCCCAGTCCTTCATTTGTCCCGCGACCTCCTCCCACCTCGCAGAGCCATTCTACCTGAACGCTTCTTTGTCTCAAGCTATCAGTACATCAAGGATATCAGATTTAGGTCATGTTGTGCAGCTGCCAGTGTGACCAGTGGAAATTCAAGGATCTCTGGGTCCTTACCTGACCATTATGCCGCAAGGGAGTGCCTAAGACGCAAGTAGGGGAAAAAAAATCCCATGGAGAATACCAAACTCCAAATGTAGTTGTTTGAATGTTTTAAGTATGTTTATCCTGGTATACATGGCCCGAAGTGGTAATACCAAACATGGACCAGCACCTTCAAGTCATGACCCACCCTGACCCATAATGGGGTGTTCGGTTCCTTAGCTGAGAAGTAGGGTTGCACCGATACCGATACTGGTATCGGTATCGGTGCCGATACCAGCATTTGCGCAAGTACTTGTACTCACGCAAATGTGGGAGCTGCTCACAATGCTCCCCAGTTGCCTCTCTCCCTCCTGTAGCGTCTGAGCGTTGCCGCGGGTTACCATGGCAACGCTCTGAAGCTGACTTCTGCCGGGGCTCGCGAGAGAACAGTGAGCACCCGGCAGAGGAGGGTAAGGGAAGCTAGATGGGACATTTGAGCGGGTGGTGAAAGAGGCAGAGAGGGGTGCCAAGAGGGAGAAAAGGGACTAAGAAAAAGGAAGAAAAAAAAAGGCAAAAGGAGTAAAGATTAGGAGACAAAAGGAGGGGGACTAAGAAAAGACAAAAAGGAGGGGGGATCAGGAGAGAGCAAGAGAGGCAAAAGAGTGGGATCAAGAGTCAAGGAGGGGGACAAAGGGGGATCAAAAGGGAGAGAAAAAGCCAAGGCAAAAGGAGGGAGCTCAAGAGGGGGAGAATGAAGTAAAAGGTGGAAATCAAGAGGGGGAGAAAGAGGCAAAAGGGGACAGTCAAGAGGTGGTGTGTGTGTGCGTATATATATATATATATATATATATATATATATATATATATATATATATAAATATATATATATATATTTCAGGTACTCACCAATACTTTTTTTGAGGTCATTTGCCAGTTTTCCAAGTACCTAAAGCATATATATTATATATATAATATATGCGCTTTAAGTACCTGGAAAACTGGCAAATGACTGCAAAAAAAAGTATCGGTAATTGGTATCGGCGAGTACTTGAAAAAAGTATCGGTACTCGTACTCGGTCTTAAAAAAGTGGTATCGGTGCATCTCTACTGAGAAGCCCAAAGACTTCTGTACTGAGGACCAGACCCCCCAAAGGGACTGTGTGGCCTGTGTGCCAGACCCCAGCGTAGGGATATGAAACAGCTTGTAGCCATTTCTAAGGAGAGTCTCATCTATAATATAGAACATGTGCATAGTATTATATTGAACGCATGCAAAGGCGTACTGTCCCTGGGCTGCTAGAAAGTAACAGTAGAAGTTGGGAAGAGCAATTACCCCTTCGTCTACTGGCCATTTCAGAGTATAATGTTTTATTCGGGAGGGTCCCCCCAACCACAAGAAGCAAGTAATAATTTCATCAGTGATGGTGAAATAATGTTTGGGCAAGTATACTGGTGCTGCCTGGAAGATGTAAAGGAACCTGGGCAGAAAAATAATTTTAATTAAGTTAGCTTCCCCCAGAATCGCAAGCAGGAGGTAAAAGCATTATAAGGATTTGGTTCTAAACTGATCAATTAAAAGTTCCAAACTCTCCCCTATGAACGACTCCGAAGAAGCTGCAACCCAGATCCCCAGATATTTAATAGTGACCTCACATCTCATGGGGGTTTTCACCGGTATTATATCTTCACTGATCAGGTGAACCTTTAGAATCATAGATTTGCTCAAGTTAATTCTTAGGCCCTATTACTTACCGAACAGGTTGGCAAGTTGAGCACTCTGCCCAACGACCTATGCGAGTCCCCCAGAAACAAAAGTACATCATCCACATACAGTGCCAGTTTTTCCTCCCTGGTACCTAACTGAAATCCCCTTATACTCTGGTTCATCCTAATTTTTTGCACCAGTGGCTCAATGGCCAAGGCGAACAAGCCAGGTGACATCTGGCACCCCGTGTCATCCCCCTGCCCAGCGGGAACATACCATCGACAAACATACCCGAGGTGACACATGCAGGGTCTGGATCCACCATATGAAGTTAGGGACAAAACCAAACTTAGCAAGTGACTAAGTCAAACGCCTGAGTCAAACACCTTTTTTGGCATCAAGCGACACCACCACTATGTTTCCTGCATTTGTGTGTTTTGCTTGTAGGTGTAGGAAGAGGCATCTCAGATTATGGCATGTGGATTTCCCTAGCAGGAAACCAGCCTGATTAGGGTGAATAAGCGAAAGGAGAATTCTTTTCAGTCTACTGGCAAATATTTTGGCAAGGATTTTGGCATCCATCGTAAGCAGGGAGATTTCACAGTAGGACTCTCATCTCTGTGAAACCATTTATTTTTATTCAAAATAACTTAACCATTTTAACCCTACAAATGCCAGAGGGATGTCCATAGAATTGCTTTGCAATGCATTGGACACCCCTCTGGTATTCAAAGGGTTAAATGAGTATTAACTCTGGGAGCCAGAGAGGTATCACACACATTGCTATGCCTTGATTATGTAAAAACATACATTATTATATACATATTTATTTTTTTATATTGAGTGCCATTTAGTGATAGCTGCAGTTCCCTTGGGAGATTATGCACTAAGGTATGATAAAAAAGTGATAAAGTGGTGATAAAGTGGACATCACTTCTCCAGTGCTCTAAATTCTACAACTCTTGTATTATTTTATGGAGCCTATGCACTAAGATATCTCAGGTTAGAGCTGTCTTAGTGAATTGGCTCCATAGAATAACATAGGACTTAAAGGGTTTAGAACCACGGAGAAGTCATCTCCACCTCATTATCACACATTAGTGCACCCCCCTGGTGTCCAGTTATTCTTTTGCTTTCTCTGGAAAATGTAAGTCAATGACTACGGTCCCCCTTAGAATGTGATTGTTACAGCTCCGTAACTTCTTGACAGTTCGAACATTTAGAATTTCTGAATAAAGCATGTGACAGCAGTTTTACTCAGCAGAAAAAGCCTTGTAAAATATATATGTTTTCCATAGTAAAACTTTACTGAGACTTTAATATTAAGTTTTACTAGTTAACATGAGAGACATTGTTTTCCATTTTTCACACTGGATTATAAGCCACATTTAAAAAAACAACAAAGCCCCACACAAGGTATTTGTACTACTTACTTAGTCAATCATAATTTCAAAAATATATTTTTAAGAACAGCACCTGAAATCTATTTGATTCATTTTTATTTTAAGACAGTATGTAAAACTCTGTAATTCAAATAACAATGTTCATAAGGAAATATTAAACAAACGAATGTCTACCCCTTTCAACATAACAAATTGCTGGCTTTAATCAGTCCACAAAGGCTGGAGATTCCTCAGGTTGCCTATCCCTGCCTTACATTACATCTAGAAATTATGTTCCTTTATAACAACTAAGTGATTTTAAAAGACCTTTCAAAAACAAACTATATTTATGTTCAGCATTTTTTTTATTTAAATCAACAGTATGCAAGATATTTAGCTTTATAAATTTGTCATTTAGTATAAGTCATCCAAGTATGGTTGGAAGGCTCAAACATTCCATATAGTTTTGCAATACCAACTGTCACTTCCTACAAGAAAGTACTAGCTCAGCTGCACAAACTGACAAAAATAAAGCTTAATATCTCAGAACATACTATTTCAAATGTAAAATGACTAACAAATATAGATGATTTTGGACTCTCTTTTCCAAAATCACTTACCAGCGGAGAATTCCTCAAATCTAGTATTCAATGGTTTATAAAAGTGTCTTACATAATCACAGATACACACACAGTGATGCATTTAGTCTTTCTGCTGCCATAGGACGAACAAAGTGCATGTACTTCCCCAACCAAGCTGCTGCCCTTCCAGTCTTCTGCCCAAGACCATTGTGGTTGATTCTGGTTCAATTTACCAAATTCTAAATTTTAAGGAAGCCCAAATAATTGTCTAAAGAAACAAATAACAATAGATTTGCTCATCTCTAATTACATTCTTCAACTTAATATAAATAATTCTATCATATAGTATAAAATTAAGAAAATATGCAGTCATAGTCAATCTCACTACTTATGCCTAAGTTATTTTATGGGTTCTTGGTCAGAGTATGATCTGGTGGTGATGGAGAGTTTTTACATATTGTAGTTCTTTTAGTGTTTTGTAGAGCACAAATA
Source organism: Rhinophrynus dorsalis (assembly GCA_037306005.1). Classification (NCBI taxonomy): domain Eukaryota; kingdom Metazoa; phylum Chordata; class Amphibia; order Anura; family Rhinophrynidae; genus Rhinophrynus; species Rhinophrynus dorsalis. The sequence goes on from CM074721.1 coordinate 123,662,470, forward strand.
ATAGATATTTATCAAAGTATAATATGTATTCAAAGTGTAATTTCTTTACATTTTTTAGAATTTCAGTTTTCACAACACAAGTTTGTGTGATTTTCATTTTATAATTATTATTGGTGTTTCAGTAAGCTATTTTTGACAGTCTTTTCTCTTTAGAGGAATTTTTTGCTTCAAATTTCTAATATTTACACTTGATCAGATAACTGATATTATATACTTAATTACTGAGGCTGAAAAAAAGGCATATGTTCATTGGTTTACACCCATTAATTCTAACAAATCTATATATCCTGATAAGCTAAAGAAAGTTCAGCCCTTTTTTGAAGATTTCTATTATATTTGCCAATACAACCAGTCTCAGAAGTCTATATTCTCACAGTAAAGCTCCCTTTCATCTTTGCTGGATGTAAAATACCATTCCCTGTAAATTATGTTGATGAAAAGGTCCTTAGAAAGTCCTTTATATTGTTCTGACATATATTTGTAAATAGGAATAATTTTCACATGTACACACACGTAACAGTTTCTGCTACTGCTCATAGTGGTAGCTATGACTAGAGGACGAGTATGCATGTCTTTCCTTGTGGATAATGGCACCATTGCTCTAGGACAGCCTTGTGTTCTTAATCCTGAGCATACCAATCTTTCCCCTTTTTGAGGGTCTATATTGAATTGATTCCACATTTCTTCAGTCCTGAAATAGTGTGTTTTCTTTATACTAGGATTGTTACTAGACCTTATATCTTCTGTGTATTGTTACATAATGTTTAATTATATTTATACAATTATGGTAGGGAGATATATTGCTGTCTAGGTGGCAATATACCAGGATATACAACTATTTGAATATAGTGGATGGTCTGTTGGGCTTTCACCCTCTAAGTGCCAAAAAGGTATCCAACACATCGCAACACAATGGGTGTTATGCACTAAGGTGTGATAAAGAGGTGATAAAGAAGTGATAACTTCTCCAGTTATATCACTTCTCCGGTTACTTTGTTATTCTATGGAGCCTATGCAGATTTCTCCAACTTAGAAACCAACATCCAACATAGGAACTGGAGAAGTTATATCACTGGAGAAGTTATCTCTGTTTTATCACCTCTTTATCAAGCCTTAGTGCATAACGCCAATGTGTTGCATACCTCTCTGGCACACAAAGGCTTAAGTTTATCACTATAAGAGAATATGTTTGTTTTTAAATGTGCTGGCTTTTTTTAGGTGATTTTAATTGTACATAATAAAAGTTATGTTTTACATTATGTATATACCCTATACCCACTGATTTTTTTTGCAATAGTTCTTTCCTGTAAATAGGGCATTGCTTGAATGCTGATAAATATTTTTTCTCTTCTCTTTATTTTTGATTGGTTAAATAAATTATTCTTAGCACATACCAGGCTGGTAATCTAACACCCTATATATGCACAAACATAAGTGGTGCACCACATTTCTTCTGTCTTTCTTGAAACTGTGTACTGTTCCAAAGTCTATAGTCTACAATTATTCCCAAATCCTTCTCCAATACAGTTTCACCTAGCCTTGTCCCATTAAGTGAATAATCCGCATGGCAGGTTTTACTTTCTAACTGAATTATTATTGTATTTATCTGTCAGTCTACGTCTGACAGTCCCCCAATTTGTCCAAATCCCTGTGCAGAGATGAAATATCCTATTCTGACTTTACATGATTTGGTTTCGGAAGAAAACACATGCATTCTGCTTCCAATGAACATTTAAATATCACTCACAACAAACAAATAATTTGAGGAAACTTTGGAGTACATTACCTGCATGATCATCTAGTCTTCAAGGGGCAAACGACTTCTGTACAGCATAACTTTTACATTAATAACAACTCTTTGCACTATATCCTTAAACTATTCAAATTTGCAGGTTTTTTTTCTTTTTTTACCCCGAGGCTTCGATCCTTTAATTAATAGAATATTCTATGTGGCACTGTGTCAAAACATTTTGCAAAGTCCAAGTAAACTGCATTCACTGCAAAACCTTAATTGACATTTCTGCTCACTTTTTCATAGAAAACAAGTAGATTTGCTTGACATGTACTACCACTCATGAAAACACCTGAACTCCTACTTATAATTTTGTTATAATACATATGTAGTAATGCTTAACCCTTTGAATGTCAGATAGCTGTGTAAATATTATTTCACAATGAATTGTATACCCCCTGGCACTTAGAGAGATAAATTAATTTATACACAATGTATGCTAAACGGATACAATAAACAGTTGCTACAGTACACGAGTGAATGGAAAATGTGGAAACCAAACAATAGACTCACCCTGCTTCTCTAGGGCTCAGTGGGCCCGGAGCTGCTCCCTACAATCATAAGAGAGCACTTACAGGTCCACCAACACATCATTGACCATTCCAAAATATTGAGTTAAGTTTCTAGTAGCATTTTACATGTTATCACCCTGATATGCAGGCCTTGTTACATCCTCTATTTGTGATTTAAATTAACTTTCCTGCTCAGGGTCGTTCATATTGTGTTAAAGTATTCCAATGGAATGGCTGTGAATGGGGTGTGCTGATAAATACCAATATATTTTCAATGTGCAAACGAACCTAGTATTGATGTAATGCTAACCATATGAATATGATATTTAGAATTACATTTAGCTCCCCATCAATACTTGGTTTGTTTGCTCATTGAAAAGATATTAGTATTTATCAGCACACTCCTTTCACAGCCATTCCATTGGGATACATTAACACAATATGAATGACCCTAAGCAGGAACAACAAATTGAATCCCAGAGGATGTAACAATGCCTGCATATCAGGGAGTTCACATGTTGCTTTTCAATGCTACAATAAAGTTGAGATTTTTTAAATCTATATTTTGGATTGGTCAGTGACGTGTTGGTGGACCTGTGAGTGCTGTGAGCCTTCTGTTGTCCTCACATTTGTAAAATTCATTTCAGCAGCTTACTTACTATAGATTTTAAGCTTATCAGTCAGTAATTACCATGTTGAGATCTTGTTCATTTTTAAAATAAAAGTAACGTGCTTTTTTCCAATTTTGTGGCACCATGCTAGGCTTGCCATCCTCTAAAAATATTTTTTAAATGACAGTATTTAAAAAAACGTATTGGCATTTTTTTACTGCCCACCACATTACTTCACCCGCAGTTCCTGTGGTATAACACAGCTTTTTCAAAAGTGATTAAAAGGCGAAGTAAAATATATAGAATCACTTAAATAGCATTGGCATACAGCAAAGAGCACAATACAACTGTAAATAATACAAAATACATTCATGTCTCTGCTTTGTACTCTATCAGCATTTTTTTGGACTCTACATAGTCTAGTAAACTTTTTATAGACTATCAGTAAATTTACCGATTGTTGGCACACAGCTTTGATTGATCATTACTGATATCTTGATATAGATGTTGTTACATTTTATATGTAAATTATTTTTCCCTAAACAGCATACAAACTTTAGACATTACTTAGTACAGAATATGTAAACTACAATTTTATGCTTTGTGTCATGACTAATGCTACATACAAAGTGTTAAACATATACAGTAACTATGTATTAAAAGAGAAAAGTGCTCATAGTAAATTGAACTGTTAGAATATTCCCAAGTTCCAGATTGAAGTAAAACCATGATGGCATTATTAAATTTACATTTTATGTCATCTTTTCACGGATTAGGATGGTAGTTTCTAATATATGAATTGAGGCACGAAGTAACATCTTCCTAGCTACATTAAATAAGTTATATTGCTATTCTTGTAAGTGTCATGTAATTTTCCAGCTACATGTGTCATCATTTAAAAAAAAGAAATTTGGCTATGAGGCCAGCTACATTTTATAAGAACACGAACAGCAAGTATATCATTCATTTTATTAGAAATGAAAAATATACAGGTAAGGGACAAAGGACATTTTAGTTGATTATTTATTTTTAGTATTTAGCTTTTAGTAGATTGAAGCATTTTGCAAAGTTAAATCTCTTCAGAGTAGTACCAAGAATATCTGAATAAATTCACATTTGAAAAGTACAGTGAATTAATTAAGCAGCAAATCATTTTGCTGTTTGGTAGTTGTATATACAGCAGGTATTTATCTTAAGATTAAACCTTCAGTATTCAACATGATCTTTGGGGCAATTCACTCTCCTTTTTTATAACATATCTCAAAATCTTGACAATTAAAAACGAGTCAGGGGTGATACTACTGTAGCATGACTTCCCTAATTAATTGCATTTGAAATTATAGCAATAGAACAGCTAGTACAGTGCACATTTTTTAATATATGTTTATTCAATTTTGAAGAAATTTTTAACAAACAGAAACAACAAATAAGACATACATGACTCATTTAACAAAAGGGAGTAAAGTGAGCAACATCACAGTAAATGTATACAGAGCATTGCTGGTAAGGTACAAAACCTTCGGTGATCGTTAAAATGGAAAAAGATGAGCCACAGAGGAAAGAAAAGGAAAGGGACAGAGAAAGGAAGGAACAGAAAGAGAAAAAGAAAAAGGAAAGAATAAAAGAGAAAGAGAGGATCAAGGCCATGTGCGCAAGGATCCCAAAGGGGTGAAGTTATCACCTCAAGAAGGGCCTCCCCCCAGCCTCCCCCGGAAGTCTCCCCCCATCAAAAATTCCTCCCAATGGAACTAACGTGTGGCATGAGCTAAGCCACATCCCTCAGCCGCAAATGCCAAATCTTCTGCAGAGCAGATTAACTCAGCGGAGGATATCCAATCTCTATTGGTGGGAGGGTGAGGTTGTTTCCAGAATCTGGGCATCAGCACCTTGGCCACATTGATCAGACGTATTGTAAGTGAGCGTGTTAAATGTGTAAGGGGTGGGTAGTGTGATGCAGGAGGAGGGCCATCGGGGTCATAGGAAGTAGGGGATCCGCCACCACCCGAATCATGTCTACCACCGCAGTCCAAAAAGGTTGTAGTAAGGGACACGTCCACCAAATGTGCAAGAAATCGCCCCTGTGAAGGAAGCATTTCCAACATGTATCTGAAACCGCCGGATATAATCTGTGTAACAACGATGGAACCCGATACCACCTATTGAGTATCTTATATGCATTCTCCTGAATTCTAGAAGACATAGAGCACCTGTGAACAGGCATAGCAATTTTAGACCATTGCATGTCCGTCAATACACAACCACAATCTGTCTCCCAGGATCTAACAAAGTAAGGTTTGGAAGAATGGGATATGGAAAGCAGAAGGTTATGCAAAGCAGAAACAAGCCTGTGAGGGGGATCAGGGGAAGAGCAAAGAATCTCCATGGGAGTCCTGATGGGAGCGGCAACTGGAGCCACCCGGAGGGAGTTAACAAAATGTGTCAGCTGAGTATAGAAGTAAGGAACAGATGGATGACACGCCCTGCTTTCCAATAAAGTCCGCAGTGGGAGCATTCTGCCGTCATGTATCACATCATAGAGTCTGGGGATCTCAATCCCAGTAGGAAGAAGTCTTCCCAACAAAGGACCCGAGAAACCAGGTGGAAAATCTGATTTGTGGACCAAACAAGTAAGAGGAGAGGGGGTGCTAAGCAGACCCGGGGTAGAAGCCAAACGTCTCCACATTCTGAGGGTGTGGGGTATTAGGGGGTGAGACACATCCGCCACCACGCAACCCAGGCAGCCACAGATATGGGAACCAGCAGGGAGTCCTGTTCTAGAATGGTCCACAATATATCCGACGGGGCAGTCCACTCCACCACACGGGCCAAAATCGTCGCTCTGTAATAGTCTCCCAAGTCAGGTAGACCCACCCCCCCAAATTCCCTATGGTGAATCAGATAACCCAATTGTCTACCTCTTGAAGACCAGATAAACTTGGTTATCAATCGTCTCACCCCCTGAAAGAATGAGCCCGGCACAAAAATGAGCAATGTTTGTATAAGATAAAGAAAGCGGGGTAAAATGTTCATTTTCACCACGGCCATATGTCCAAACCAGGAAAGCTTTAATTTGGCTCACTTGTCCAAGTCTGCTTTAAGGGTATTTCTGAGAGGGACATAATTACAGTTGAAGAGGGAGGAAGGGGAAGCCGTGAGAAAAATACCAAGGTAACATAGACGGGCAGAAGCCCATTTGAAAGGGAAGGAAGATCTTAGTTGCTTTTGCAACTGTGGGGACAAGGAAATGTTGAACGCCTCTGATTTATCCATATTAATTTTGAAATGTGATAAGTTCCCGTATTCACGTATCTCAGAGAGGAGACTGGGTAAAGAAACCAATGGCTGGGTGGTAGAAAACAGAAGGTCATCAGCAAACACTACTATCTTGAAAACTTGACGAGATACAGCAAGCCCATGAATTGAAGAGTTCTGGCGGATCGCATTAAGGAAGGGCTCTAAAGCAAGAACAAAAAGAAGAGGAGATAAGGGACAGCCTTGACGGGTCCCATTCGACAAGATGAGTGGATCCGAAAGCAAACCATTCACCCGAACTCGGGCAGTCGGGGAATGGTACAAAGATGTCACCCAATGAAACATCTGGGTCCCCAGACCAATGTGTCTCAGAACATGCCATAAGAAAGACCAACTCACCCTGTCGAAGGCCTTCTCCACATCAGTGGACAGCAACAATGTAGGAATACCCCTAGATCTGGTCAAGTGAATCAGGTTAATTGCTTTCACAGTGTTATCCCTAGCTTTGCGACCAGGAAGGAAACCCACCTGATCCTTATGAATCATGTCAGCAAAGGCAAGCTTCAAACGATTGCTAAGAATCTTGGCAAACAGCTTCACGTCAACGTTCAGCAGGGAAATGGGACGGAAGCTGCAGCAGAGTTCCGGATCCTTCCCAGGTTTTGGCAGAACAGTAACATGAGCGGACAGAGAATGAGGCGCCAAAGAGGTACCCGGAATAAGAGAGTTGAATGTAAAACGAAAAAGTGGGATCAGGATTTCACAAAAGGTTTTATAGTAGGAAATGGTAAGACTATCTGGTCCCGGACATTTGCCACTTGGAGAGGACTTGATAGCCTGCAGAATCTCCTCATCAGTCAAAGGGTTATCAAGAGAGTCTTCAACCTGGGCGGACAACTTGCGTGGAATATAGCGGATCAAGTATTCCGTAATCTCAGGAACAGTCCCCGATGGGAGTACAGTGCACATCTTATCGAACCAACATATAGATTAATATTTACCCTTTTTAACCCATATTGTGTGTTTTTTTTGTTTTGTTTTGTTTTGGGTTTTTTATAGGTGGTAATTGTAGTAATGTAGAAAGCATTATACAGATTCAATGATATGAGGAAGGCAATAAATGTTTTTTCTGATGTTATAAAGCTTGTTATTATATGTTTATACAATAAGAGGTATCACTACATCTCCCTGATTTCAAATCACAGCATAGAAAGAATACCCACAAGCTTCTACCGCTAAAGCACTAAAAGAAAACCAGTGGGGTTTCAGACAATATTTCCAATAACAAAAAAAGTATGTTTTTTTTTTTTTTTTAATTTTTAGAACCAATAATGCAATCAGTATCCATACACGGTAATATATTCAAGTAGTTTAAGCCTTTCAGGATCAAAGGGGCGCACAGCACATTGCAAATCAGAACAACTTCATGACCTTTGTTTCCTGAATTTTACCATAAAGTAGCATAAATGACCTGGCATTGCGCGGAGTGTGTAAAATATACAGTATTACACATCCATACCCCATAGTCTCAGTCTTGTCTTGCATTAACAAGTTAGTCTTTCTGGTATTTTCTCTCCTGTTCTTACATTTCTTTGAATATCTTACTGGCTTTTCCGATTGCTGTCTTGTACTTACCATCTCAATTTCCATGACTCTCTCTTGCATATACTCTCTCTCTCTTTCGTTTTCTCTCTCTTATTCATAAAATTGCTCTCTCTCTATTGCATTCATGCTGTCTCTCCCTCTTGTGAGAATACAAATTCCGGTTTACTATTAAAATGTCGCCTTCTACATGGAGACCCTCAAAAGGGCAACACAGAATGTTGCCTGAGTCAAAAGGTGATATGAGAATGTCACCCGCATAAAAAAAGAGTTATCTAAATGTCACCCCCAAGTCGGCCTGGGGGGAAACTGCAGTAGCACACCAGAGCATTACACACAAATACCGGCGAAGTAGTCCCCTGCATCTGCCTACGGCTACAAGCAACAAACATCACAAGATTAAACTACAAAGATGAAATAATTAATTGTGTTGTGTGTCAATCTGCCAAATCATTTGAGGGTCAACATGTAGATGGCAATATTTTAATAGGATACTCAAATGCCAGAATACATTTATTCCAACTCCACTCTACTGCAGCCCCAAGCCCAGTTCAACTGCAACCTATTTTATTTAATTATCCCACTCACAGACACATCTCAAGTGCTCTTTGGCATGGTACCCAAGGCTCTTTAGCCACGCCCATTACCACACCCCTATTAATGACTTGAATCCACCTGTGGCCCCACCCACAGCTGATTGGCATAGAAAATAGATATCTTGCAACATTTAGTACATAACACACTGTTAAGGCTCTGGCTGCTTGAGAGGTCTCCACTTCATTGCTTTGCAACTAACTGAAAACCTCTCTATCATCCAACATAAAGTAAATAGGTATATAGGCTTGAAAATAATCCAGGAGTACCATAGGTATTTGTTTGAGGGAGACTGCAACTGCTCTGCCCACACCCACAACTCATAAAATAAGTGTTGTCAGCACAGCTGAATCACTTCTGGTGTTCTGCGCAGCTGCTTACTCTGCCTAATTGAAAATCTGGACTTGAAGATAGTTACCTATAAAATCTGTACCCTCAAAATGAACCTCTTCTAACAAGCCAGTTATAAGTTCTCCTGGATACATTTTGTTATTCCTCATTTAAAATAGGAAAACGAGAGAACTTAGAGGACATAAAACCACCCAATTTTGAATTTCTACTTTTTCTCTAAAAAGAAAGAAAAGAAACATTCCATGAAAGCCAGTGGTGAATACTGCAGCTACACACAGCTGAATATAATACATATCAAGGCTTTTAGCAATAGTTATTTTTGACCAAGATACACGAGACATGTTAATGATGAAGAAAAAAAATGTCATAACTTGTTTTCAAGAAATGTCACATTATTTGTTCTGGGTGAATTTCATCTAACCAAGCTATTCTTTTGCTTGAAAGCACAAAAAGGTAGTTTTTTCTACATCCAAAGGTGTACTTAGAGCGATCTTGGGTTGACATGTGTCTGCTGCTCTCTCTCTTATTGCTGATCACAGAGTGCAAAGGCTTTCAGCTTTTTTTTATTGCTCTTGATAGGAAAAAGTTCTGATAATAGGCATATGTGCAAGAGACTCTGAACTGAATAAAATGCTGTTACTTTCTCTTGATCTCTGTCCAATTACTGTCAATGTATTATCTAGATGTCTACCTGGCTATTAGACCTGTTACCTCTGACTCCTCTTTTGTGGTCTGTCCAAACTCATATAGAATGCATTTCACACAAGCAGCTTGTCACACTTTCAGTATCTGTGTTTGGTATATACATAAATTCCCCTGTGGATGTGCCACACAGACAAAGCTGAAGCAATTCTGGTGCAAACCAGTTGCATCACAGGGAACAAAAAAAAATAAATATCTACCTACATGAAATGATCAAGCAAGGACGTTAAAAATAGAAGTTTTGAGAAAGGTTTCTAAAACTGACACTGAAGTCACATCTCAAGAAAGCTTAGCTTATGAAACAAAAAGTATGATATATGAATTCAGCATATCTCAGATACCCAATATAAATAGGTGTACCACTACCCTGGGGCCCCAAATTTGTAATAGCGCATAACAGAATTTCAATTGACATTTTCAATAAAAATTGTTTCAAGGTTTAATTACCGCATAATATTAAAATAAACATCTAAAAAGTATGCATTTCCCAAAAGTGCACTGCATCAAATGTCACTTGCTTTTCTACTCTTAGCCTGGCGTGGTATTAAAGGAAAAAGTAAGATTTTTTTCTTAATTTCCACCCCTTCAGATCTACTGAAATCATTGAAAACTATGAAATTTCCTACTGCAATCATTAGCTACTCCTCTTCCGAGGAAAATGGTACCCCGTTGGCATGAGTTGACATACTGTAGGGGTGCCAGAAGAACAAAACTATAACAAATATTATCTCACATTTTTGTTACATTTTTGTGAACATGGCTTACCTGAGCCAAAATGGTCAGTGACAAATGAGTTATCCTAAACCCCTGCAAACTGATGCAGGTTTAAGGGTTAATGTCAGTAACTACTCCTCTCTCTTGCATCACAGCCATCGGCACGTCACACCAGATGATGTCATGTAATGTCATGATGATGTCACGTTTTGTCCTTTTTTATCCGGCTTCCCCTCTGCTCAGTGCTTCCTGATAATAGGTTCCTGTGTTTACTATTCCATTATCTTTCTGGATTCTTTGACTTTGGATTGTGTACACCGTGTTTGAGCCTGTTCTGCCTGCTTAGACCTCAGGTTGCCTGACTCCTGCTTCCCCCATTTGTGCTTCACATCCAGATTGTGTGGTGACACTGGACTGCCTGACTATTCTTCTACCTGCTCCCTCAGGTATTCTGCTACATACCTGCAGAAGTTCCACCTTTACAGGGCAATTTTCCAGTAAGCTTTCATACTGTATTGTGCTGGGTGATCTGCTGACACAAATACAGAAATGAAGAAACACTATGGACTTTCATACTGTATTTATTATTTACTTATCTTCTGATAAAAATGGCACCCCATGGTAGGGGGGGGGTGCCATAAGCACAAAACTATAACAGTGTGTCTTAATTTTTTTATACTGCCTGCTTGCATTAGAATCATCATCTATTTGAGATATGCAAGAAACGAAAGGCGGGAAAGACAAGGCATGCCATTTTGGAAAGCAGAAAACCAGTCAAATATATGCCTTTCTATCCCTAGGATTTAAGCAAGGAATACCATTTTGCAAATCAGACATTGACCAGCAACACATAAGGGATCATTTTACTTTTTTTTAATTGCTTTTTATTAACAAGCCATACCAGGTCGACCACATACAGGGAGAAACAAATACATATTAGGTACAAGTAGCCAGGATCTCGATACATACTTGACAATAATGCATAGTGTACATAATAATGCGATCAGCCTGGCACAGCCCATACATTTTCCCCTCCCGTTTAAAACTACCCCCCCACCCAGGAACCTCACTACGTATCCCACCCCAACCGCCCATCCCCACACTCCCCTAGGTCACTCTCACCCACCACCCCACCAGGCATTCCTACAACCCCTGAGAAGGCAACATTTCCCATCCACCCCGACTATGGTGTAACAGCACCAAGGGTATAATGCACATAAATATAAATATGCACAGAAGTATGCCTACCAAAGTAGAGCCCCCTATCTCCTCAATACCATCTGTGTGAGCCCTTAAATGCCAACAGCCCCATTTCTTATCGTATTTTTGAGGAGTACCCTTATGCAAGTGGACCATTTTGTAATGTGGTAGATTTTGTGTTACCAGGTCAAGTCAAAGTTTATGAGTAGGAGCCCTGTTCACCATCCAATTCAATGCCACCGTTTTCCTGGCCAAGACAAAAAGCTCTCTGAGAAGTGTCTTCACCGAGATCCCCTGTATCTCATCCAGGAAGATCAACATAACACAGACTTTAGGTGTGAAAGGAACCGGTCTTTCCAGTACCCTCTCCAAAGTTTAAACAACTATTTTCCAAAAGTCGTTTACCAATGGACAATCCCAGATCATATGTAGAAATGTTCCGTCTACCCTGTCACATCTATGACAAAACTTACTCTTAGTGCTAACCATCGAGTGCGATCTCATCGGAGTATAATAAATGCAATGCAGTATCTTAAGTTGTATCAGTTGATGTTTTGTGAAGATTGCCACCTGAGAAGGGGCTCTACATGCCTCATCCCATTCCCAGTTCTCAAGTGGTCCTGCATCAGTTTCCCATCTAGTTCGTAAGTTACAGTCCATATCCACCAGCTTCCCCAGTGCCCAATTATATATGAACGATAGTAGTTTCGGCCTATGAGTAGTAGTCAAGAGAGTAAGTAAGGGAAACTGAGCCAACTCGGGCTCCCGGTCTTCCCACAGGTCTCTAAAAGTGCGTCTCAGCCTCAGATAGGAATAGAACATTGTATTTGGTATCTGATATTCTGAATGTAGTTGTTGGAATGTTTTAAGTACATTATTCTGATATAAATGTCCAAGGGTCCTAATCTCCCTACCTGCCCATGCCTGGCCCAATTACAAAGATTCGGGTTGCTTTAAACCCACATTACCCCATAAAGATGTATCATATGAAAGAGCTCTAAATCCCACCACTTTCTGTAGTTCTCGCCATGCTTCAAACAGAGCCAATGCCAACAGGGTCATCATCTTGCTCAGCCATGGTCCAGCCACAAGTGCTTGGGAAAGTTCTAGTCCCCTTCTGGCTGAACAAAGGAATGGGGTGCGTGAGGGTCGACATATGCCACCCCATATTGACACTGTGCAGCCAGGTAGTACAATCTAAAGTCTGGCAGTGCTATTCCACCCTGCTCCTTCTTCCTCGCTAGGCTGTTAAGCCGGATCCTTGGTCGAGGGCCTCCCCAGATAAATCTCTGCACAATCTCTTCTATTTGCCTTGTATATTTCTTGGGGATACTGATCGGGTGTTTTAAAAAATATAGAGGAACTTGGGAAGGAATATCATTTTGATTAAATTGGAACACCCTATTGAGTGGTAGGTTCAGCCACACAGTTACTTTCTCTCTAAGAATTTTAATAAGTGGAACAAGATTATTTTCTAAAAAAACAGTGAGGAAATGTTCCAAAATTAACCCTTAAGTAATGGCACATATCCACCCATTTCATTGACATACTTGCGACAGGTACATCTCCACCCAATCTGTCAACAGGCAACAAACAAGACTTTTCCCAATTCATTTTTAAACCTGAGTAAGTTCTGAATATATCAATCAATTGGAGTGCCGTGGAGAGACACACATTGGTGCCCCCCAAGAACAGAAGGAGATAGTCCGCATAGAGCGCCACCTTTTCCTCCCTGTCTCCAAGTTTCCATCCTATAATATCCCTCTCCTGACGTATCATCGAGGCCAAAGGTTCAACAGCCAAACCAAACAGGCCAGGAGAGAGGGGACACCCCTATCATTTGACTTTTTACTAATAGCACTTTATATGGAAAATAGCTCTGTTTTAAATTTCTACTCCTTCAAAGATACATGTAGCTCGGAAAATCACAGTATTTTCTATTATAATCATTGTCTACCCCACTGCTATGAGATGACATATTGTGTTAGGTGCTGGAAGCACACAACTAACAAACAACAATCTATCCTTTTTCATACAATTTCAGATATAAAAATAGTTATAACAAATAAAGGAATTAAGAAAAAGCAGACAAATGCTTTTTGGAAAACAGTCAAACAGCCTCATCAAGAGAGAGGCCGCTTCCCTTTCTACATCTTTGGAACATGCACAAATATTTCCAGAAAATAGTGATTTATATGAAAAAACAGATGCTTTTCTTTAAATCTTATTCACACCATGGAATGTCTTAGACACACACGTACAGACACACACACAGACAAACACAAACACAGACATACACACAGATACACAGACACACAAACACAGACACACACACACAGACACACACAGAGACACACACACAGACACACACACAGACACATGCACACACAGACACACATTCCTCCCAACATTTCAAACTGCCAAAGAGGGACACTTGTGTTTTAGGTGGTGTGGCTTGGGGTGTGGCTGGTGGGCTGGGCATTAAAGAGAATGTTTAGGCTATTTCATGACCTATTGACACCTTCTTGTGTAACCTAATAAATGACTTATAACAAGACCAAAGTATTTTATATACACAGACTAATTTATAAACACATCTACCGATGTTTACACAAACAATAATATGAGTTTTATTGCTGTAGAACAGTATGATACACTTATATACACATACCACACAGTCTGATTTCCTAAAAAGAGGGACATCAGGGTGGGAAATAGGGACAGAGGCATTTGGGTCTAAAAGAGGGACTGTCCCTCCTATAGAGGGACACTTGAGAGGTATGCACACACACATACAGACACACACACACATACACACACACACGCACAGATACACATGCACAGACACAAACACACAGACACACACACACACACACACATACACCCTCTTTCTATCTCTCTGTCCAATGCAATGAAGGCTTCTCTAGCATTCAAGTGATTGAAATACCCAATTTAACCATTTTAGTGCCAGACTTGTGTCCAACACAGACATTCCACTGGTACAAAAACAGTTACATTAATATAAAGTGTCAGAGTTAATGGAATGAATTCAGAGGAAGGATAGGTGACTGGTGGAGTACCTCCAGGATCTGTATTGGGCATCCTCTATTATGTATCTTTATTAGTGATTGTAAATAAAAGATAGCATAAAGTATAGGCAGTTTAAAGATACATTTAATAAGAACAAAAGCTGTTTAAGTAACAGGTTCACTTTGAGTGAATCATATCAAATGGGCAATTTTAGCATATGTGTTCATATCCAAATTAGTCAGCCATTGGATGATGGGAGTTGTAGACCTTAAGGGCTGGAGATCAAGCAATTGATTGCCACTGCCATAGATGCTGTACAGTCCCTATACAAATGCTTTTTTTATACAAATGCTTTTGTCATTCCCACAACTGTAAATGTTATTTGCCTGTACAAATTCTATTAGTGGACATATTACAATTACAGTGCATTATGTTGTGCTTTATTAAAAAAAAATAATAATAATGATTTCATAAATGTGCTGATTTCTCTCTGCACTATTTCATGAACAATCCTGCTTTTGCATAAGAATTATTAAATATACGCACACAGTTAATTTCTCTAAATTCAATTACTGAAAACATTTCTGAGTAGAATTAATTTTTAAACCAGATTATCTTGCTTTGGTGATATGCAAAATATGTTAAAAAGGCACTTGGATATGACTAAAAGGTGTACAGTAAATCTACATAAGCTCACATTATATCAGCAGTAGGTTGCATAAAGAAGCGATAAGGAAAAGTGTGTTTGCCTTAGCAAATTAACAAATCTGAAGCCTGAGGTTTGTTGACTTTAATTATTGCCACTTATGAAGCATTGCAAAGCATATATATACATAATAATTACTGAACTTTATAAGACAACCAGAGGCATGTACATACCTGGGAACTTTCAATATGAGCTGACCCTAAGAGCTTTGAAATATTAACCTTTAATGTCTGCCCCCCAAATGTAGTCTACGAGATATGTTGCTGTGTGTTTTAACTCAGAGGTGCTCCAATCAATCCTCACAAAACCTTTAATATGCTAGATATCACTGCAGGATCGCATACAAGACAACCAGGACACCTCTCTCTCTGCCATTCTGGTAGCTATTGCTCCGATTGTATGCTAAAGAAGCAGTTATTTGGAGCAGATCATAAAGTAGGTAATAATGGACCCTCAACTTGAGAATTTAGCCCTACACCCTAAGACACCTAGGGGGAGATTCACTAAATGGTGATAAAGTGGAGATAACTTTTCCGGTTTATCACTTCTCCAGTTCCTATGTTATTCTATGGAGCCTATTCACTAAGATTTCCAAAGTTGAAGAAATCTTAGTGCGTAGGCTCCATAGAATAACATAGGAATTGGAAAAGTGATGAACTGGAGAAGTTATCTCCACTTGATCACCTCTTTACCACCACTGAATGAATACCCCCCTTAGATTTGGCTCTAACCTTGAGTCTCAAGGTCAAACCCTGAAAGTTTCCAGGTATGTGCATCATCTACAACCAGAAATACTACACAGAGATCAATAATGACATGCTAAAAAGAAGAGGCAAGGAAATTGCACAACAGGATGCAAATAAAAATCCCCAAACTTCCCGTTGATTTAAATGGGCATGTCAATCCCTTGAATGCTAGCTAGAAAGGTGCTCAATGCATTGAAAAGCAATGCAATGAAAACCTGACTAGCATTCAAAAGGTAAAAAAATACATTTAAACTAACTGATTTTTTCTGTTTGTTCCTGTTTTGAAAAAAGTTTGCTCCCGAACTGCTTCAATTTGCTTTTATACATAAGGCCCATTTGTAGTATAAAGGTAAACATGAAGCAATTCTAGATTGCACAAACCAAACTATAGGGAACAAATAAATTGCTCCAATTATTTAAAGGGGTTCTTAAAGTGGAACTTTCACTCCTAAATGGACTTTATGTTTTGTTTTAATTTTCTTCCAAGTCTCTTTGTTTCTTAACCCCTTAAGGACCGGCCGCACATGTACACGGCCGGCACTTAAGGACCACAGACAATTTTTTTTTTTTGCGAACGGATTCAGGGCTCCCCAAACGGTCTAGAGCTGCGCAGGGAGCCCTGAATTCCATGACGTACATGTACGTCCTTGTTCCTTTAGGGACATCCACCACGTGGCGTACATGTACGTCATGAGTAGTTAAGTGGTTAAGTACTAAGTCGTTTATAAGATATTGGACTAGGACTGCAAGATTTTTTTTTTCTTTGCTCCAGAACTGCATTCAATCTGTACCAAAGGATAAAATGAAAATTAATCTTGCCTGGGGGCTTTTAACCCACTGAATTCTAGAGTGGTCTTACAGTTCCATAGTGTATGTTGGGAGACAGTGAATAACAGTAAGCAGTATAAAAAGGCTGGGCTGGCGACAGTGTATTTTGGAGTCACTGACAGCCCATATGCAGTAATTTCAAGGCTTGAAATTTTATAGTGATGCTATTGCTACAGCAGGTTATGGACAGCTATGGTCAGTAACAGAAATACCCTATAGGTTGCTGCAGCAACAGCACCACTGCCAAATTTAAGGCCATAGAGATACTACACCTAAAAATACATGCTTGTCCTATAATAACTTTGGTGTAAAACATCTCTCAACAGTGGGATCACCCTTGTCCTGCTAAACAAGAAAAACCCTGCAAAATGTATTTAAATATATTTTTGCAATATCATATTATCCCTTTAAGGAGAAAGTATCACATAAGATGGAAGGAATCAATTTAGGGCAGGAGTCACCTTTTCTTTAACATGAGCCACTTTCAATCAATGAAATGTACTAAGCTACTCTAAAACATATACTGAAAATATATGAATTTAAACTGTGTGCATTAAACCATTTCCAAAGCTGCTCTTACCTACTCTTCTTTCCTACCCACATCTTCCAATAACAAAGTGCTTTACAAAAAATAAGTAACCTTCTTAACAGCTTAAAGGGATAGTAATACTTCGTTTTAACTTTATTTTATTTTGTAGGCATTAAAAAATATGAAGAATGATATAAGTCTTATCTCTCAACCCTTTATGGTTTAAGAGATATTCACAAGCAAAGTTTCCCTTCCTGCCCCTTTTACCTAGTGTAAGCCATCTCTTCTCAGATGAGGAATCTAGTTGTAAGACCAGACAGATAACAGCAGGGGACAATCTTCTTACAATGAAAACAATGAAAGCCCTGCCCCCCTTGACAAGCTTTTCAGGATTTTCTCTTATCTTAATTGAAGATTGTCCCTCTCTGCAGTCTACCTGGGCACCTCCCTTCTGCTCTGGCTGAAAAGTGTTACATCAGTAAAAGGGGCGCAAGGGGGACACTTTGTCATTGAATTAATCTTGAGCTACAACTCTGACAGTATTGAAATAACACTCTCCAAGGTCCAAATACTATGATGATTAATTAGAGCTGCTTTTATTATGAAACATTACTATCCCTTTAAGGTGATACAATTCTGCTGTAAGTAGTATAATTTTCAACAGAAAAAAAAATCATATTTGTTACAAAAGACAAAACCTATGGCTCTGGAGTGAGTGCATACTCCTCTGGCACTCAAAGAGTTCATGGTGTATTCTTATCATTAATCACAACACTCCGTATTACTATCAGTTTCAGGGTATTAGAGATGTTTATTAAAACATTTAATATAACAGAATTTTGTCAACTTTTGTTACAATGGTTGAGTGAATATGGAGTCATACTGTGGGTCTTACCCATTGTGACACCACATATTTGCACTACACTTACTATATAAATCATCATTACAAAGCATATGGAGTAATCTACAAGCAGCTATTATGGCAGTGGGGCATTAAAACAATGAAAAAGATGTGAAGCACTCTGTCTGCATTACAGCCAGTTGTCTGATTGACCACTGCTGAGTACGGTATCCTTTTAAGAGGTTGCACGCAAAAGAGCTGTGACCTTTTCACACAATAACCATGTCGCCATAATAAAAATGGTGACATGAGAATCTTGCACTGCATGACAGAGAATATTGAAATGTAGCGGATGTGAATGTCTGCTGGTCTGTGTTACAATAAACATTTGTGGATGTGAGTATGCACTTACTTGGAAAAAGCATGCACTAAGGCTCGATTACAGTCCCTCCTCCTTAACAGTGCCTGTTCCCTATTGTTTCCTCATTATCTTCAGTAGTGTATGACCGGAGATGCAGAGTACTGTTTGCTTTAAAGGACACCATGAGGGAAACAATAGATAACGGGTACGGTGTGGGAGGAGGGACTATAATCAAGCCTTACTGTATGCTATTTGCAAGTAAGCACATATTCACATCCAACAATGTTTATTATAACACAGGCCAGCAGACCTTCACATCCACTACACTGTCATTCAGTGCGAGATTCTCATGTTACCATTGTTATTATGGCAACATGGTTACTGTGTGAAAAGGTTGCACGTTCTTTTGCGTGCGACCTTTTAAAAGTAATCCGCTGAGTACAACATATGAAAGCTGTGCCCAAAATGGCTGAGGCCCACTGGACCTTTCTCTGGCAGGCCAGATAGCTTGATATTGGATTGGAGTGGAGTGGAGAAAGGTGATCACTGGTAGCCTAAGAGCTATTAGTACCATATAAGTTACTTGTTGGAGACTCATGGTGCAAGGCTTTTACACCACTGAGCAAAACAAGGATACTCCATTTTAATCTTTTAAGGATCAGATGGGTGCGTAACACATTGAGAAGCAATGTGTTGTTCAATGCTCTCGTCTATTATGGGTTAAGAGACGGCAAATAATGTTCATAATGATTAAAGACTGATATTATGCTTCAAAATAAAATAATGATAAATGTGTACTTACCTAGCACAACTGTATTGAAAGATACAATCTCCTTGTCTTTGCCATCATTATAAAAAGCCAGGTGCCAAAACCCCACATCCAAATACTGGACAAACACAGCTTCGTTCTGCACCAAGGTCTGGATACTACGACGTTCTCGTGGTGATTCTACGACACTCCACTTTTCCTTGCCATCCAAACGTTCCATGAAGTCATACTGCAGGCAAATAATACCAGGCTAAATTTTAGTAATAGTATCTAACACATTTACATGGAAAAAGGATAAATAATTTCACTGTATGCAACGTAGTTTAAAGCGGAACTATCATCAATCTTATTTTGAGCCCCAAATCCTAATTATAATAGTAATATACATATACCTACTTATATTTTCAAGAATAATTTCGGCATTAGTGAAAAATAGAACTTTTTAGGCAGACAGGCATCGGCAGAGATCTTGTCCCAGGCGCCTTCTGCGTCTGTGCTACTAGTCCCTTCCAGTGCCTTAAGGTAACCAGACATTCATCTCCCCAATCGTATAGAAGAAAGGGATGGACAGCGTAGATTCAGAGATGGCTTCTCTGCAAGATGTCTGTGCTGTTTCCCGATGCCTGCTTGCCTAAAAAGTTCTATTTTTCACTAATGCCTCAATTATTCTTGAAAATAAAAGTAGGTATATGCATATCGCTATTATAATTAGGATTTGGGGCCCAATATAAGATTGATGATAATATAACCTGTATTATAGAAACTGTGGGACATATGTACAAACAAAAAAAAATGGAGCCATTCTGGGGCAAACCAACTACACCAGAGGTTATAAACAAAAATTCCCATTGATTTAAAGGGAACTTTTAGCCCCTTCAGTGCTGGTGGATTGTACTCATTGGGCCTCATTCACAAAAGAAAAGTGGCTCAGATCTGGAGCAAACCACAGAGGATGAATAAAATAGCCCATAGATTTGACCCTTTGAGTGCACTGTAAAATTAGTATTTTAATCCCTTGAATGTTGGTGAGGTCTCCAAAGCATTGATTAACCCTTTGAATGCCAAAGGGGTATGCAAAGCATTGCTTTGCTGGCACTCAAAGGGTTAACAATACACTGAAGGCCTCTAGCATACAGTGCGAAAAAAACAAACAAACAAACAAAAAAAAAATTAAGATCAAAGGCAGCATGGGTAATCTGCATCTCTTCACTCTTTGGGGAAGTTGGTTTGCTCCAGAATTGCTAATCTTTTCTTTTATGCATAAGGCCGAAAGTATGTTTTCTTTTATTGATTGATCATACATTGGTAATTAATATCACTAATTATAGCTCTTACTGCAAGAGGTTTTCAAAGTTTGTCTACTCGAAGAACTCACCAAAAGAGTATTTATTTCAGGATCTAATCACTGGAGCACAGAAGGTTCTATCATTTCCACAGGCAGGTCTAGTGAAATGGCATGGAGCGCTATGTATGAACAGACTTCTACTCTAAAGATGGAACAAGAACCTCTGCTCACTGTTTATTACTTTCATTGCCAGCAATGGAGAATGCAAAGGTTGCTGGGTTGTTTAGCTAGAGGTGTTAGTAGCAGAAGGAGTGGGGGGGGGGATACCACTCTACATATCTCTGGTTAGACATCATCTAGAGTACTGTGTAAAGTACTAAAGACCCCATCTCCAGAAGGATGTAGATATTCCTTAGAGAGTTCTGAGAAGGGCTACTAAAATGGGGAATGGTTTACAGGATAAAAATGATCAGGAAAGGCTAGGGGATCTGAACATATAGAACATGGAGAAGAAAATGGAGCAAGGGAATATGATGGAAACATTCAAATACATAAATGGATTCAACAAACATATTTCAAAAGACGTTTGGACAAGAGGTCATAGTCTAAAACTAGAGGGACAGAGTTTTAGATGTAAGGTAAGAAAGTGTCACTGAGTGGGTGGTAGATAAGTGGAATAGCCTACCAGCAAAAATGATAGAGTGAGAGAATTTAACCTATAAACCCTTTGAGTGCCAGAGGGTTACGCAACACATTGCAGAGTAATGCGTTGCATACTTCTCTTGCACTTAAAGAGTTAAGGACCGGTGGTCCAGGGGCATTTTTTTTGTTTGTTTGTCTCCAGACAGTCAACAGTTGGCTTAGGATCATGGGAGTTGCAGTCATCCACAGCTAGAGGGACTCAGGTTTCTCACTCTTTTGTTTAGAGGCTTCCACTGACGGAGTGACATAGGCCCAGGTACATCATGGGCACTGGATTGGAAAGCCTGTGTGCAGCAGATGATTCACACATTCCTCTCATGGAAACATATGCATCATACCTCCCAACATTTCAAATTACCAAAGAGGGACACTTGTGTGTTTCTGTGGGCATGGCTGGTGGGCGGGGCATTACTGAGAATTTTTAGGCTATTTCTAGGGTTGCCACTCAGCTGGTATTTTACCGGCAGGCCGGTAAAAAATTGGCTTCTGTCCAATGTTAAGTCTATGGAGAGAATGCCATAGCCGGTATTTTTTTAAGAATGGTGGAAACCCTAGCTATTTCATGACCTATTGACACCTCCTTGTGTAACCTGATAAATGACTTATAACAAGGTAAAAGTATTTTATTTACACAGACTAATTTATATACACATATACTGATGTTTAAACAAACATTAATGTGAGTTTTATTGCTGTAGAGTAGTATGATACACTTTTATACACACAACACAATCTGATCTCCTAAAAAGAGGGACATCAGAGTGGGAAAGAGGTACAGAAGGATTTGGGACTAAAAGAGGGACTGTCCCTCCTAAAAGAGGAACACATGGGAGGTCTGTATGCATAGATGTGAACATGGTACAATTCTGGAGCAAACCAACTGCACAACAGAGAACAAAAGACATTCCCATGGATTTAAAGTGACAATTTACCTTTTTGCACATCTCTATGAGGGGAATGTGTGAATCATCTGCTGCACTAATACTTTATACATTGTGCAAGTGCATAATATCTAAACTCAATTTGCATATGCTTTTTTTATTATTTTTCAAACTTCACCTTTTTTTTACATTTTCACGGCAGTGAACATTGCTCTTTTAAAAACCTTAAAAGGGGACCTATACCCAAAGAATAAGTGGTTCTGAATTTGTTTATCTAAAGAACGTACCTACCTAGGAGCCAGTAATTCCTATAGTCTGTTTTTACTTGCATTTCAAGCAGACTTCAGTAGTGATCAATTTGTATATGAAACTACATATATAATGTACAATAAATAAAGATATAACCTTTAGTACAGAGCATATTGTTTGGTATCCTTTTAAAATGTTGCATAGAAAATAGAGTGTGGCTTCACTCTGCATTAAAGGGATAGTAATACTTCGTTTTAACTTTATTTTATTTTGTAGGCATTAAAAAAACATGAAGAATGATATAAGTCTTATCTCTCAAACCTTTATGGTTTATGAGATATTCACAAGCAAAGTTTCCCCCTCCCGCCCCTTTTACCTACTGTAAACAATCTCTTCTCAGATGTGGAATGCAGTCCATAGACTGGACAGATAACAGAAGGGGACACTCTTATTCCTATGAAAACAATGAAATCCCTGCCCCCCTTGACAAGCTTTTCAGGTTTTTCCCTTATCTTAATTGAAGATTGTCCCTCTCTGCAGTCTACCTGGGCAGCTCCCTTCTGCCCTGGCTGAAAAGTGTTACATCAGTAAAAGGGGAGGGAGGGGAAACTTTTCTTGTGACTATCTCTTAAACCATAAAGGTTTGAGAGATAAGACTTATATCATTCTTCATGTTTTTTTAATGCCTACAAATAAAATAAAGTTAAAACGAAGTATTACTATCCCTTTAAGCATGTCCCCTTGATGAAAAGTGTGACATGAGAATCTCACCCTGCATAACAGCGCGAGATTCTCATGTTGCGTCTTATATGGCCCCAATGTATTTTGGACAGGACACATATCCTCTCTGGTGCTCAAAAGGTTAAATTATACTGATACAATGTCCCTAGGTCCCAACACAACCACAAGAGAAACTAAGGAGCTTATGAAGTGGTAGGACCGGTAAGAAAGTGAGCCAAAAAACATAATTAGCACCATTCATTCCAAAAGGGTTAATCAGATCTCTAAGAATATATATATATATATATATTAAAGTTACACTCAAAGAGGAGACAGAAAGACAGACAGAATGGATACAGATATTTTATGTCAGAGATCTAAAGCAAGAAAGCTTTGTCAAGCTTGCCATGGCTGAATGATGGGTCTATTAGAAAATTCACATTAGTATCATGATTTGATCCCTATTCACTGTTAGACGGAGCAGGGTAATGTGCTGTTAATAATAAATTATCTTCCATTCAAGTGAATGAAAGCTAGCTTTACATTAGATTTTACAATGAATACAACCTAGGGTAGATTTGAAAAGTCCCCCACAACTAATAATGTGCAGTCAAGTGATACAAAGACTCAAATAACAGCTGTTAAATCTGTTAAAAAAAAATCATTTTTAATGGTTTATGAGCTCTCTAGCTTACATAGGGAGGCTGGTATACTAAGAAAATGAGAGCAATCCCTAGGGCAAATTAACTGCACTTTAGGGGACAAATAAAATGTCTATTGGTTTAAAGGAGCAGTGAGTGTTTTTGTGAGAGAAAAAAAAAAAAAAAAAAAAAAAAAAAAAAAAATATATATATATATATATATATATATATATATATATATATAATAGAGCTTATCCTGTTGAGTAAAACAAACTCTGAAAATGCATATTTTCAGAGTTATTACAGTTCCAACACTTGTTTTTTGACATTGACAGTGTCCTCTTGTGGTCAGATTCCAATTATTCAGTTGCATTTTCTGGGAGATATGAGTAACTGAAAAAAGAGTCCTGCAAATAATGTGATATAGCAGGGGTATCCAACTCTGTTCCTCAAAAGCTACCAGCAGTGCATGTTTTCGTGCACTGAATACCGAATGAGTACAGGTGACTGAGACATTAATGTGTGCACATGTGCTCCAGCAGGGATATCCTGAAAAAATGCTCCGTTGGTAACTCTTGAGCATACAGAGGAATTTCCTCTTGTGGATTCCCCAGAGAGGGCTCATGAATTGCAACCAGGTGTATATTAATAATGCAATTTGCATCATTAAGTAGGTGGGGGCTTAATCAGGTTGGCGGGGCTTAATAGGGCTGGGAAGTGGGTAGAACAGGGTGGGAAGGAGAAGAAGTAGGTAGAATTTCTCAGGAATCTCACCACAGCCAGAGAATCAGCTTCTGTCACAGGAGACCCTGTAATTAACTTTAAAACTGGAGTCTCCAGGTAGATCTGGAGAGTTCCCAGGTATGTTCTTGATGACCAGAGTTGGCTACCCCATGATACCCAAGTCATGCGGTTGGTTAGTACTTTCAGGAAGTAAATGCACTGTAATTCACATCCTGATAATTTGAACTGCTATAAATTTGAATAAAACAACTGACAGTAGTGGGAGTATCATCATTTTACTCAGCAGGAAACTCCATAAAACATATAGGTTTTCATAAAAAAAAGTACTGCTCCTTTAAGGAATGCACTAGGGACCTCTCAGACACTCAAGGGATTAATAGCCCCAATCAAATCAAAGAGAATGCAGGGAACTTTTATCTAGTCCCAAGACTCACTATCACTGTTTGCTGTCTATCTAATTGGGACACAAATTGATTAGTGATAAATACACAGAGTTTAAATAGAAACTAATGTAATGCCCTTTGGTAAATGTAGTGTTTTACATTGGTTTTTATCTTGATTTTAAAGTCGAGTGACTTTGATAGAGTACAACAGATCATCTACTAACTCTTTGAGTGCCAGAGGGGTACACAACGCATTGCTTTGCAATGTATTGCGTACCCCTTTGGCACTCAAAGGGTTAACCCTTAAAGGATTAGATGGGTGAACCTTGCATTACTCTTGCACACCCCTCTGGTTAGGGTCTGTTTTAATGGAAAATTCTCAATACACAGGAAAGTCATGTCTTTCTACAAGAACATAGGTCTCAAAACTCATCCCTTAAAGGTGAGTTTGCAACCCCATCCAATATTTAGCTTCCTGAATTGCGCCTGTAATATATAAAACCCATTCACATAGAGGCTGCTAAGACCCTTCCTGAAACCTGTGTGTTTCTCCATAATCCAGTAGTGATACAAACAGCTCTCAAAGCTCATTGATGACAAACAGCATTTCCACCAAACAAAACAGTAGCAAACCTCTATGACACCAGCAGAACAATACATGAGACAAGCAATGCAATAGATAATTACATGAGTATTACCTGAACCAGCAGGACCATATACCATTACATGAGACCAAAAGGTCAATAAACAGTTACACAAACCTGGCAGGGTATTATATCATTATATGAGACTAGCAGAGCATTGGTCTTCTGCAATTGTTTATTACCTTGTAATTTGAATGTAATTGAATGTAATTGTGTTATTTCCCCGTTATACAAGACTAACACAGTATTACACTTGACCAGAAGAGAAATACACCATTATATTAGTATAGCAGGGTATACATGAGACTAACATATAAATGTACCATTTGATGGTTCGTACAGCGAACTATGCCATTACATGCAATTAGTAGTATTACATTTGCTTGACAGGATAAGATACCATTAAATTGGACCACATAGCATTACATGAGACTAGCTGTAACATTAGACTAGACAGAAGCTGGAATTCACATGTGTGGTCTGCTAGTAGCTGGGGAGCACTGGCTGGATAGCGTGGCTTGGGAGAATTGGTAGTGTTGTGTGTACCCTTGCTGCAGGAAAACTGGATTTAATGAAGTAGGTTGTAAGAAATAGAGACTGTCCCTTTAAATCTTTTAACTTAGAATTAAAATTAAATATTCTCTCTCTCTGACCCTGTAACATTAAGTTATGGAATATTCTGACCTCTAACTAAAAGAGCTGCCTGCAATGTATGTATGTAAAGGTTGTCTGACAACTGTAACCACCTGATTGTGTCAATCATGGCCTCTGCATTTCTAATCTATACTTAGATTATTAATAACATCAATATTCATAGTGTTTAAATTAAGCCATAATATAGTCATATGACCTCATGGTTTAAGATATATTCATATGTAGAAACTGAATACATGTTATAACCATATTAGTCGACACGTGTGCTTTCTATTCTTGTTATAACCATATTAGTCAAAGCTAAACTGTATATAAACTCGGTGGTAGAGTACTGTAAAATCAGAAGCTCAGAAGCAACTAAGAAGAACCACAACTTCCATCAGCTGTAGAAACACATTTCTATGGGCTGCAAAACCTGTCATCCTTGCTGAAATAAAGAAAACTCTTCTATATAATTCTGACTTGTTCCTTCTTTGAAAGAACCCACTACTACTACCACAGCTGCATTTTAACACAGGCCATGAAGCCTGATAGCAGGATGGGTATACCCAAACACCACTGGAGGCAAACCACTCTAATGACTGGGATATGAATAACCAGCCGAGGCCCTGTAGGTATAGAATATGCAGGGTCAGAGAGTAGAGAAAGCAAATTCTGTAATAGGCTATAAGCCAAACTCTGGAGCTGGAGTTGTGGCGTGATAGAATACTGACAGTGCTGCAGTCGGATACGGAGAGTCGAAGTCGTAGACAGGCTGAGGTTGGTAACTGAAGTGTCATAGAAGCAGGGTTAGTCGTAGACAAGCTGATGTCTGTAACTGGAGAGCTGAAGAGGTAGGGTTAGTCGAGGACAGGCCAAGGTCGAATAACTGAATGTAGAAGAATTAGGGTTAGTTGTAGACAAGTTGATGTTGGTTACTGGTGAGTCGGAGATGCGGGGTTTGTCAAGGACAGGCCGAGGTCAATGTTGGAGAATTGGAGAAGCAGGGGTTTGTCATGTTGAAGTCAAGGTCGGTCCCAGAGAGGCTAGAAGCAGGGATGGTCATGGACAAGACGAGATCAGGAACCAGTGAGTCATAGAAGCAACCAAAAGGTAAGGCTAGAGAAGTTGAGGATGGAACATGGTCAAAACGCTGGAACAACTTCAGGAACAAACAGCAACCGGAAGTGGCACAGAAGTCAGGTAGATAAACGCGAACCAGCCAATAGGGAAGCTCAGAGGTGGAGACTCCAGGACTAAACACAGGAATGGACATAACAATAGCATTGCAATATGTCATTGCTGTTCATTCCATGATTGCACATTGTATTCCATTGGCCCCTCCTCTTCTTACGCAGTATATCCACTCATAAACCTCTGCTCCATATTGCATTCCAGCTCCTTTTGCTCCCTCCCCTTACTCTTCTTTATGTTCCTTGTCTGTCCACTCTGCCTTGCATTCCAGCACTCCTTCCCCTCATTCCATCTCAGATTGCCCCATCACCCTCATTATCTTTCCTCATGTTCCATTCCATGTGCTCCATCACCTCTCCCCTTCCTACACAGTATCTCCACTCTAAACCCTCTGGCCCACCCTGAATTTCAGGTCCCATGTCTCCCTGCCCTTCATACTTATTATCTCACCTCACTCTGACTTGCATTCCGGCACCGCCTCCCCTTCCTATATAATAACTCCACTCCAAAATGCATTCCAGTTCCCACTGGATCCTTACTGAAAAAGGCCCAAACTGTACATTTAATAAAATACATTAATTTTTAGAGTACCATATTTTAACAAAATCATGGAAAGTTTGCATTTAGTATTAATTTAATAGAAAGACATATTGGAAAATAATTAGATACATTGAGATTATGTTCCAAAGAAACAGAGGTGTTTCATTTTACTACAGCCCAATTCTAATTACCAGTTACTCCACTGAATGCAAAAAAAATCCATAGAAGAAGGATAGCTATCATGTAAAAATCAGTGAAATATGCCTGTAGTTTCAATACATCATAAAAGTAATTTCACAACTGAGAGCTTTGTTAAAAGTTTCTGCGGAAGTGCCAATGACTGAGTCATAAGAAAATCCTAATTACCCTCTGACTTCGCAATGGTCCCCTTGAAATTATTCGGATTTATAGCTCATTACTGCAGCAATATGAAGGCTTTTATCATGGAGCTGGTGAAGTCATCGTTCAAGGTCAAGCAATGAATCACTTCCCCCATGAGCTTACAATCTAATTTAGGCACCTGAAGCATGAACACATAGTACAGAGTGATAACTGTACCCACAGCACTTTCCTCCATAGCCATCAGCAGACATTTCTGTGTGCTACTAATAAGAATTATATAAGTCCCAGGAGATAAATTATTGCCTTGTAGGAAGCACCAGATTTAGATGTTTAAACATGACTGTGGGTTATAATAACATATAAAGCATCAGCAATGAAAATAGTGGCATAACGCGTACAGATATCGTCTTAGGAATGTATCTAGTGAAGTAGTAAAACACATATTGTTAAATCTCTTGAATACCAGAGTGGTCTCCAACGCCTTGCAAAGCAAAGTGCTGGAGATACTCTGGCATTGTTAAAAGCCTTGTAGCAATCTTGGATTTACTGGAGACACCAACACACTCTATAGGTTGCTTGAATCAGGGCAGATATTTGGGCACAGTTGTGAGGAACCTTCCCCTGACTCTCTTACACCCTCCCTTTCCTCCTTCCCTCCTCCTCTTCCTTCTACTTTCTCTCCTTCTCCCTGTCTCTTTTGATCTATTTCTTTCAGCTTCCGTTTTTCTTTCTTCCTCTTTCTTTTCTCTCGCTATCTTCTGTTACTTCTTACTGAATTCCTTCCCGGACAACACCCAGGCAGTTTTTTTTTTCCAGTGGATATGATCTGACCCAGATATCAATTCTTTACATCTGGGTACTTCCTTATTGCTTTGCTTAGCTTACAATTTGCTCGACTGTGCGATATACGGTTATGGTTCATATTGTATATTGATGTGAGTTATGAGACCCACTTTGTATGAATCTTTTGTATTGTGTACTGTATATTGTCAATTTTGGTTTGGCGGCTTGTATTATTATCTGTTGTAATGTTGCACTTTATAATAAAGCATTTGAAAAAAAAAACAAGCCTTGTAGCATACAAAGTCCCTTATGTATAAAGGTAAAGTGAGACCATTCTGCGCCAAACCACGTTCACTAAAATTCCCAGAAATCCCTCTATCATTCAGTGGGGATTTTCATATGAACCAGATGGTGTGGTTAGTTTGCTATAGAATTCCTTGACTTTAGCCTCCTACATACAGGCCATTAAACACACAGGTGCTATGAAGTGATTTAACATAGTAGTAACATAGTAACATAGTAAATTAGGTTGAAAAAAGACACAAGTCCATCAAGTTCAACCTTTGCCTCATACCTCAGTAACTGAGAATTTTATAGCTTTCCTGCTACCAATTAAATTAGTCTTTATCAGATCTTCCTGATCAGCCTGCTGATAAACAGTATAACTCTGTATGTTCCCTTTTGAAAGAAATGTATCTAATCTTCTCTTAAATGTATCCATTGTATCTGCCATAACTACCTCCCTGGGCAATGAATTCCACAATTTGACAGACCTTACCGTAAAAAAACCTTTCCTCTGCTGAAGTTTAAACCTCCTTTCCTCTAATCTCAAGGGGTGTCCCCTGGTCACCTGATCAGGCCTTGGAATAAATAGCTCATCGCAGAGATCCTTGTATTGACCTGTCATTTACTTGTACAATGTGATAAGGTCTCCTCTTAGTCGTCGATTTCACCTCTCCAATGGCTATGTTATTCTATGGATGAGATAACGTCTCCAGTGAAATCACTTCTCTAATTTTTATGTTATTCTATAGAGCCTTGTGCATATGCACAATAGAATAATATAGGAACTGGAGAGTTGATCTCCCTGAAGAAGTGATCTCTTTATCTCCCTTTAGTGCATATCCCCCCTGATGTTGGGTTATTTAGTACCAGTTCACATGTGAGATTTTGTTGCAACAACACATAGATATCAGTGTTTTCTGTGAGATAGTTCACATATGTTGATGCAACAAAGCTTTCCATGTAAACTATCCCTTATACTGCAACTACAAGCTGGATCCCATTGCATCTGATAAGGTTATCACTGGTTTTAGGGTATTTACACATTTACCCATAGACAGCAACAGGAATCTATGAGATACACCCAGTGATGAGATTTATCAACTGTAATGGAATCAAGCCCTAATTTGGCAGCTCTAACAGTGACGTAATTAGTCATTGGAGACCCTCAGTGCAGACGCTTTTTGGGGCACCCAAACACAAAAATTACTTCACAGATGCATAACTACAACCTATTGGACCCTGGTGCAGAGGAGGTCCCTTGGATTCTGGGCCCTGGCACAACTGCACCCTATGTAGTTCAACATCTGAAAACAAGTAAGTAGGTGAAACATTTTTACCCCTTGACGTGCCAGAATGGGTTAAACAAGTTAACATAAGCATAAATGTGGCCAAATGTTTAAAGGGATAGTAATGTTCAGTTATTCATTATATGAAATGTATCTGTATCCTTAACATTGTATTCTTTGTTTTATTTTATTTTAAAGTATCCCCCTACGGCCCCTTTTCCCTATGTCATGTTCTTCTGAAAAGAAGAAAGCCAGTCTGGACAGATCACAATGAGGTACAGTCTTGTGTCAGTTTAAAAAACTGTCATGTCTGCCTCCATGGACATGACATCCAGAACTGATTAAAGAGGTTATCTCTTGAACAAAGGCACAGATCTGTAGGGACCATGAGGATTTTCTGGCCATAATAAGGAGATGGGAGGGGGACACTTTAAAGTAAAATAAAACAAAGAAATCAATGTTAAGGACACTTAGAAAAGTATGTTTTGTATAGTAGTAGTAGTAGTAGCAGTCCTGTATAATCGATAATGACAATATTCATGCATTACTATCTCTTTAAAGGAGCAGTTTTTATGAAAACATATTTGTTATAGAGGTTTTCCTGCTGAGTAAAACAAGGGTACTCTCACTGTTGTAAGTTGTTTTATTAAAAATACATAACAGTTCAAATAATCAGGAAGTGAAATTACTGTGTGTTTACTTCCTGACAGGATGTGACTAAACACTTTCTAGCACATTTTATGGAGAACTGCATGTCACTGACTTTCCTCTCCATTAGAATGTAACAGAATAACTAAAAGGAATTCGACCACTATAGGACACTGATAATGTAAAAAAAACATGGGTTTAAACTGAAATAACTATGGAAATATGAATCTCTCAGCATGGGAATACATTTATTTTACTCAACAGGAAAATTTGTACAATATGTATTTTTTCATAAAAAAAAGTTTACTGCTCCTTTAACAAAGTCAGTGATGTAAAATATTTGACTTCTTTAAGACTTGTGTAATACCTTTTAATTATAACCCCCACTTACCTTACTATGGCCAGAAAATCCTCATGGACCCTATAGATCTGTTCCTTTGTTCAAGTGATAACCTCTTTAATCAGTTCTGGATGTCATGTCCATGAAGGCGGACATGACCTTTTTTTAACCCTTTCAGTGCCAGAGGGGTACGCAACACATTGCTCTGAAGAATACAGACTGCATGAGCGTACATAACAATTAAGGACTAAAGGGGTGTACAACACTAAGCACAGCAATGCGCTGCCCAACCTTATGGTTACATAGTTACATAGTTACATATAGTTACATAGTAATTTAGGTTGAAAAAAGACTTGCGTCCATCCAGTTCAACCCTTTTCCTATTCCTGTTTACCATCGCTGACCCAAAAGAAGGCATCTGACTCCAAATGGCAATCAGACTTCTCCCTGGATCAACAAGCCCTAACTAAATATTAATCCCAATACTAACGTACATAGCCCTCTATATTATGCTCTTTTAAATAAGTATCCAGGCCCCTTTTAAAGGCATTTAATGTATTTGATAGCACCACCTCCTCCGGAAGTGCATTCCATACCTTTATTGTCCTTACTGTAAAGAAACCCTTCCGCTGTTGTAGATTAAATCTCCTTTCCTCAAGTCTAAGCGGGTGGCCCCTTGTCCTGTGTACTGTTCTGTTAATGAACAGGTCTTTTGAAAGCCCTTTATATGGGCCTTGAACATATTTATATAGTGTTATCATATCCCCTCTAAGACGCCGTTTCTCTAGTGTGTACAAGTTTAACTTTTCTAGCCTCTCTTCATAACTAAAACTTTCCATTCCCCTTACTAGTTTTGTAGCCCTCCTCTGCACTTTCTCTAGTTCCATAATGTCCTTCTTCAGAAAGGGCGCCCAGAATTGAACAGCATATTCTAGGTGGGGTCTTACCATGGACCTGTAAAGAGGCATAATGATATCTTCCTCCCTTGAGTCAATACCCCTTTTAATACATGCCAATATCTTATTGGCCTTTGCAGCTACCAGCTGGCACTGCATGCTACTGTTAAGTCTATTGTCTACCATTACTCCCAAATCCTTTTCATTAGTAGATTTCCCCAGAGAAACACCATTTAAACTATATTTTGCATTTTTATTATTATACCCAAAATGCATAACTTTACACTTGTCTATATTGAATCTCATTTGCCATTTGCCTGCCCAGTTACTCAATTTGTCCAAATCCTCTTGTAATGAAGACACATCCAGTTCAAACCCGGTTCTAAAAGGGTTTACGTTTACCATGTGCAGCTGCTGGAGTCTGCTTCCTGTGGCTCCCACTTCCAACTGTCATGTCCGTCTCCATGGAGATGACATTGAGGACTAATGGAAGATGTTATCTCATGAACAAAGGCACAAGGGTAAAATTAATAAGGGTCATTATGACTTATTTTACGCGACAGTAATTTAAGTGGTGGGGGAGTATATAAAAATATTTTTATATTTACAATTTATCATTGACTTCGTTGAATATTTGCTGACATATTCCTAAAGGATCCAGGTATGTCACTATTGCAAGTAAGCTGTGCAAGACTTTGGTTAACACAGTGGAATAATTTTCAATTTCCATTCCTACTAACATTTATTACTTGCAAGATTGCATTAGTAGCACAGAGTTAGGATCACTGCAGTGTGGGTTAAGAAATTCAATAAGTAACTTTATTCGCTTTTTCATGGTTATTACTAATTCAGCTATAATGAACCTATTAGTATTTTACTGGTGGCAGAAAAATAAATAGGTGAAGTGAGTCCTAAACAATTTAAAAGTACTTTTGTAAATGTATAGCACCGTTATTGCAGCAAAAAAACAAAATGATTCAAGCGAGATGAAATTTGCACAGCTGAAATCCAAGGAGTTTATGAGAAAACATATGTATAAAAATGAATTAATGCCAGGCAGGTCTATTTTGTCTTTCCTATGTAACCATCATTTCATGAATCAAGCAGAAAATAAAAAGGTTTTGGTGTCTTGTGGTTATTAATTACTACTTAATATTCAGTGTTCAGGTGTAATAAAAGTGTAGGGAATAAAAGGAAACGCTGACTTATTCTTTCCAAAATTATTGTATGTTATATATGTTACTATCCATAAAAATATTGTTATCTAATTTTGAAAGATGTTATAGCCAAAATTATTACATATATACTAATGCATTCCAGGTGCAACTGTAACAAAAGAACTGCACCAGAGGGATTTTTTTAATTCCCCAAATATTATGCATTTAAATTAGGCTTTTAACCCCTTAAGGACCGGCCACGCATGCACATGGCCGGTACTTATGGACCTCGAAGAATTTTTTTTTTGCAAATCCGATTCGGGCCTCCCCAAACGGCATGCAGCCGCACGGGGAGCCCTGAAATCCATGGCGTGTCAGGATCATCATGTAGTTTTAGGGAAGTTTTCCCATGACAATCCTGGCATGTCATGAGACCTTAGCCCCTTAAGGACCCATGACGGTCCTGGCACATCATGGGTCAGCGAGCCATAAGAACACATGACGTGCCAGGACAGTCATGGAATTCAGGGCTCCCCACATGGCTGCACGCCATTTGGGGAGCCCTGAATCAGATTCGGAAAAAAAAGGTCCATGGTCCTGAAGTGCCAGCTGGGTGTACGGTCGGCCGGTCCTTAAGGGGTTACTGGGTTAAAGAAAAAGCAACACCTCTTTTTCATAAACCCCAATTATCCTAATCTGAGCAGAAAATCCTAATGGCCATTATGGATCTGTTTTGACTGGTTCTCTAAAATAAATCTTTAATTTGCACTTTATAGCATATCTTCTGATGAAGATGTTAATTACCAGCATGATACAAGGACTAAAAACTCCACCCAATGAAGTGGTCTTTTATGGGCCTTTTATTGAAGCAGTTTGGGGTCCCTCAGTCCTGCAACAAAGAACCACGCCTGCCTCCATTAACATGATATTCACTAATAATTAAACATTAATTAGAGAGAGAATTGATCCATGCTGAATAGATTCCTAGTTGCTATGAAGGTTTTCTGCCCAGATTAAGATAAATGGGGGATTGTTATTAAGAAGTGTTCATGTTTCTTTAACCCTTTGAGTGCCAAGGGGTATGCAACGCATTGCAGAGCAATGCTTTGCCTACCCCTCTGGCACTCAAAGGGTTAAGACCTTGAATTTTAAAGAGGCCACCAATACACAGTGAAGCAATGAACTAAAGACCTGTTAAGCATTCAAAGAGTTAAAGGCATCTTTTAACCCCTTGGTGCCAGAGAGTTATCCAATGCATTGTGCTGCAATGCACTGGATACCTCTTTGGTACCTGAAGGATTAAACCAGTGGGAATTTTCAGTTGGTCAGTATGGTGTATTTGGTTACTACAACATTGTTCCACCTCCAGTGACGCACAGCTATATGCAGCTCAAAGAAAAAAGTCAGAATTTATAGAGCACTTTGTGTTTTGTTTCCTTCACCTTCTATATAATCTGAGATCAAGGCTTTTAAAGGAGTAGTTCATTGTGGCTTATTTGTTAACAGGAAATACGGGCCGTATTTGATAAGATAAAAAAGTAGAATTCTGGTACAGACCAACTACACCATAGGGGACAAATAAAACTTACCAGAATTTGTACTAGGTTAAATGGGGGTTTAAACCCCTTGAATGATAGTTCATGGGGTTAAAACCCCATTTACCTCAATGACAGCTTCATTTTGTGCCCTATAGTATAGATAGTTTGCTCCAGTATTGCAGAAATTTGCCTTATTTACTAAAAGACAGGGAAGTAAAAGAACACAATAATCAGCAGGCTATATGCTAACATCTATCTCCTGGACTGAAAAAGTGGGACACAACAAGCAGAAGAGCAACACATTAGACACTAACACTGAGCCTCTGATTAATTTTCTCAAGCAGGGAAATCCTCAAGCCCTGGCCTATTAGTTGGAGCTGAGCACTACCGTTGAGAACCACTTATCTATTGCACTTGAAACCAAGTTGGATGGATTATGTACATTGTATTTCAAACAATCATATCATCACCACAATTTATTTATAGTAAAACTAGCAATGTGGGATGGCGCTGCCCGTCAGGCTATATAGGGAATTAATGCACACACACGGATGCAAGACACACACACACAGAGACACACATGCATGCACCGAGATGCATAAAGAGTGACACAGTCATATTCTGGGGTGTGAGTGAGTGGCATTCATTCATGTAGTTGAAATGCATGTGGTAATTGCATATACTATGGTGGAAGATGGATCGTGCTGGCTCCCGGGGTGTGAGTGTGAGTGAGACTACGGTGGAAGGTGGATCGTGCTGGCTCCCAGGGTGTAAGTGAGTGTGAGTAAGTGTGAGTGAGTGATTGTGTGTGAGTGAGAGTGTGTGAGCGAGAGTGGGTGAGTGATTATGTGTGAGTGTATGTGAGTGTGTGTGAGAGAGAGTGTGAGTGTGTGTGTGTGAGTGAAAGTGTGTGTGAGTGAGAGTGTGAGTGTGTGAGTAAGAGTGTGAGTCTGTGAGTTGGTGTGAGAGTGTGAGTGTGTGATTGAGTGTGAGTGTGTGATTGAGTGAGTGTGTGTGTGAGTGAGTGTGTGAGTGACAGTGTGTGAGTGAGTGAGTTTGTGAGTGTGTGTGAGTGTGTGTGAGAGTGAGAATGTGAGATTGTGTATGAGTGTGAGTGTGTGTGAGTGAGTGTAAGAGTGTGAGTGAGTGTGTGACTGAGTGTGTGTGAGTTTGTGAGTAAGTGTGTGAGTGATTGATTGTGTGATTGAGTGCGAGTGAGTGTGTGAGTGAGTGTGTGAATGAGTGTGTGAGTGAGAATGTGAGTGTGTGAGAGAGTGTGTGAGAGTGTGTGTGTGTGAGTGAGAGTGTGTGTGAGAGTGAGTGTGTGATTGAGTGTGTATGTGACTGAGTGTGAGAGTGTGAGTGAGAGTGTGTGAGAGAGTGTGAGTGAGTGATTGAGGGTGTGTGATTGAGTGTGAGTGCATGAGTGAGAGGGTGTGATTGAGTGTGTGAGTGAGAGTGTGTGCAAGTGTGTGAATGTGTGAGTGTGTGTTTGTGTCTGATGTGTTTGTGTCTGTGTTGTAGGAGCAAGTGGCAGCCATTTTGTTTTTTCAGTCACTTGGGTAGAGGTGGGCAGGCTGGATAGTGGGGGCAGGCCAACTCCCCTCATGATTTAAATCACTCCCCCATTGAATCACCCAATGGGAGCAGTAACTCCTCCTGAGGTAACATAGCAATATAACACATGGTGGCTCTTCTGTTGAGGCAGCGTAGCAATATGCTGAGGGAACAAATAGAAAGTGGTGTTTGAGGCTTGCCCTCTGTAACATACAGCAAAGCATCTCTCCCTTTAAGGAGAGAGGGCGGGAATCAGGAAGCAGGAAGTGGAGGAGTGACAGTTGAAAACAGACAGTTAGTGAGGTTGACTGAAGAGATGAAAAGAGTTGCTATTAACTTTATCCGTAAGTGTTTGTATTTTATGGAAACATTACGCCCTCGTACTGAAACAGAGTGTATGGAGGGTTACAATTATCTGTTGGAGGTGAAACAGTGTGTTTGTGAGATCATGATCCTGAGTGAGAGTGTGTGTGGACCGGGAGAAGATATTGATATCCCTATTTCAGAAGCGAGTGGCAGCTATATTTTTTTTGTCAGTTGGATAGTGGTGGGCAGGCTGGAGGGGAGAGGCCAACTCCCTGTATGATAATCATGCCCCCATTGAATCACCCAATGGGAGCAGTAACTTCCCCACTGAATCACCCAATGGGAGTTGTGTCTCCTAATGAGACATAAATTATGTAATGAGGTATTCTGTTCAATGTGTGTGTGTTTTCTGAGGAGACATAAATTATGTTCTGTGTGTGAGGTACCATAAATTATACAATGAGGCTTATTCTTTTATATATATAGATATTCCCGATCTTAAGGGGCATCAAAATACTTTACATAAATCCAATAAGAACAAAACCAGATCAGTTGGGAAAAGTCAGAAGGAAAAAATAGGTTTAACACTGGGTGTGGAAGAATGGCAGATTCAGAGTGTTCCTTAAATTTTCTAGTGGCCGGGATTTACAGCTAAAGGAGACTTGATGTTGCCCAGTCACCTATAGTGGAATGTCCAATTTTTGGCTACACCAACAACATACCCTCTGAGGACTACAAGTTGCTGTTACCATACACTCAGTGATTAAGTCTACACTGCAATTACTGAGGCCCAATGTTATAGTATGCCTTACAAGTCATAATGGCTATCTTGTACCTCATGCAAAAGACCATAGTAACCAATGCAGCGCATGCAGGAAAGGAGTGATATGCCAAATTTAGAGATACTGCTTGTTGCTTTGTACAATTTGCAGCTTCGCATCATGCATAAGGTTTGCATTAAGAGCATTCTTGTAGTCAAATAGTGAACTCCAGATTTCACTGATGCTGCCGCCTGAGCTTGCATGTAAAGGATGTGGTCAAAAGAACGATCAAAGTTGTGAACTACCAGGACAGGCAAAGGGTTCACAGATCAGTAAGATGAGAACCTACCCCTGCCCCCACCTACGTCTACTCTACAAGCCTAAAATAATTTCTACAGTCTTACCTGCAGATATTTTGACTGCAGCCATGTAGCAATATTAATTAATAGTGATGAGCGAGCATGCTCGGCCGAAGCTCGGTTCGGCTCGAGCATCGCTCTGCTCGGCACATGGCGGTACTCGTACGAGTACCGCATATGCTCGCCCATCATGTTCGGGTCTCCTCCCCGCACGTTTCGCGGCTGCTGCACAGCCAATAAACGTGCGGGGAGGCTCTGACATCAGTGTAATGCCAGCAGCCATGTTGGCTGCTGGCATTACACTGATTGGCTGGCCAGAACCCGTGATCGGGTGCTGCATAGCACCTGACCAGCGAGTTCGGCTCAGTCTTCGCCAGGGAGAGATGAGGATAGGAAGGGAAAGTCAGTGTAGGGAGAAGAAAAGTGTGTTTGGACAACATAAAGACCCAAAAGTCCTTTTTAGGACTATTGTGTGTGGGGGCAGCAGTTATATTTTGTTTTGTGGGGCAGAGTTTAAAAAAAAAAAGTCACATATTCCGTTCACTGTGCCTAGCCGCAGATTAGCAGCACATTCTGTTTAGTGTGCAAAGTTGCAGATTAGCAGCACATTCTGTTTAGTGTGCAAAGTTGCAGATTAGCAGCACATTCTTTTTAGTGTGCAAAGTTGCAGACTAGCAGCACATTCTTTTTAGTGTGCAAAGTTGCAGATTAGCAGCACATTCTGTTTAGTGTGCAAAGTTGCAGATTAGCAGCACATTCTTTTTAGTGTGCAAAGTTGCAGATTAGCAGCACATTCTGTTTAGTGTGCAAAGTTGCAGATTAGCAGCACATTCTGTTTAGTGTGCAAAGTGTAAAAAATAAAAGTCACTTATTCCGTTCACTGTGCCTAGCCGCAGATAAGCAGCACATTCTGTTTAGTGTGCAAAGTTGCAGATTAGCAGCACATTCTGTTTAGTGTGCAAAGTGTAAAAAATAAAAGTCACATATTCCATTCACTGTGCCTAGCCGCAGATAAGCAGCACATTCTGTTTAGTGTGCAAAGTTGCAGATTAGCAGCACATTCTGTTTAGTGTGCAAAATGTAAAAAATAAAAGTCACTTATTCCGTTCACTGTGCCTAGCCGCAGATAAGCAGCACATTCTGTTTAGTGTGCAAAGTTGCAGATTAGCAGCACATTCTGTTTAGTGTGCAAAGTGTAAAAAATAAAAGTCACTTATTCCGTTCACTGTGCCTAGCCGCAGATAAGCAGCACATTCTGTTTAGTGTGCAAAGTTGCAGATTAGCAGCACATTCTGTTTAGTGTGGAAAGTTGCAGATTAGTAGCACATTCTGTTTAGTGTGCAAAGTGTAAAAAATATAAGTCACATATTCCGTTCACTGTGCCTAGCCGCAGATAAGCAGCACATTCTGTTTAGTGTGCAAAGTTGCAGATTAGCAACACATTCTGTTTAGTGTGCAAAGTGTAAAAAATAAAAGTCACTTATTCCGTTCACTGTGCCTAGCCGCAGATAAGCAGCACATTCTGTTTAGTGTGTAAAGTTGCAGATTAGCAGCACATTCTGTTTAGTGTGGAAAGTTGCAGATTAGCAGCACATTCTGTTTAGTGTGCAAAGTGTAAAAAATAAAAGTCACATATTCCGTTCACTGTGCCTAGCCGCAGATAAGCAGCACATTCTGTTTAGTGTGCAAAGTTGCAGATTGGCAGCACATTCTGTTTAGTGTGGAAAGTTGCAGATTAGCAGCACATTCTGTTTAGTGTGCAAAGTGTAAAAAATAAAAGTCACATATTCCGTTCACTGTGCCTAGCCGCAGATAAGCAGCACATTCTGTTTAGTGTGGAAAGTTGCAGATTAGCAGCACATTCTGTTTAGTGTGCAAAGTGTAAAAAATAAAAGTCACTTATTCCGTTCACTGTGCCTAGCCGCAGATAAGCAGCACATTCTGTTTAGTGTGCAAAGTTGCAGATTAGCAGCACATTCTGTTTTGTGTGGAAAGTTGCAGATTAGCAGCACATTCTGTTTAGTGTGCAAAGTGTAAAAAATAAAAGTCACATATTCCGTTCACTGTGCCTAGCCGCAGATAAGCAGCACATTCTGTTTAGTGTGCAAAGTTGCAGATTAGCAGCACATTCTGTTTAGTGTGCAAAGTGTAAAAAATAAACGTCACATATTTCTTTCACTGTGCCTAGCCGCAGATAAGCAGCACATTCTGTTTAGTGTGCAAAGTTGCAGATTAGCAGCACATTCTGTTTAGTGTGCAAAGTGTAAAAAATAAAAGTCACTTATTCCGTTCACTGTGCCTAGCCGCAGATAAGCAGCACATTCTGTTTAGTGTGCAAAGTTGCAGATTTGCAGCACATTCTGTTTAGTGTGCAAAGTGTTAAAAATAAAAGTCACATATTCTGTTCACTGTGCCTAGCCGCAGATAAGCAGCACATTCTGTTTAGTGTGCAAAGTTGCAGATTAGCAGCACATTCTGTTTAGTGTGGAAAGTTGCAGATTAGCAGCACATTCTGTTTAGTGTGCAAAGTGTAAAAAATAAAAGTCACATATTCCGTTCACTGTGCCTAGCCGCAGATAAGCAGCATTCTGTTTAGTGTGCAAAGTTGCAGATTAGCAGCACATTCTGTTTAGTGTGCAAAGTGTAAAAAATAAAAGTCACTTATTCCGTTCACTGTGCCTAGCCGCAGATAAGCAGCACATTCTGTTTAGTGTGCAAAGTGTAAAAAATAAAAGTCACTTATTCCGTTCACTGTGCCTAGCCGCAGATAAGCAGCACATTCTGTTTAGTGTGCAAAGTTGCAGATTAGCAGCACATTCTGTTTAGTGTGCAAAGTGTAAAAAATAAAAGTCACTTATTCCGTTCACTGTGCCTAGCCGCAGATAAGCAGCACATTCTGTTTAGTGTGCAAAGTTGCAGATTAGCAGCACATTCTGTTTAGTGTGCAAAGTGTAAAAAATAAAAGTCACTTATTCCGTTCACTGTGCCTAGCCGCAGATAAGCAGCACATTCTGTTTAGTGTGCAAAGTTGCAGATTAGCAGCACATTCTGTTTAGTGTGGAAAGTTGCAGATTAGCAGCACATTCTGTTTAGTGTGCAAAGTGTAAAAAATAAAAGTCACATATTCCATTCACTGTGCCTAGCCGCAGATTAGCAGCACATTCTGTTAAGTTTGCAAAGTTGCAGATTAGCAGCACATATTCCGTGTAATATGAAGAAAGCGGGTAAAAAGGGACGGGGAAGTGGACGTGATCCTGATAGTTCAGGGCGCGGGTCAGGACGCGTAGAAACTGTGCCTGGTGCCAGAGCACAAGAAAGAAAGACATCCACCATACCTAGCTTCATGTCTTAGTTTACAGGGCATCGCAGGACATCACTCTCGAGGTCAGACCACTGCGAACAGGTGGTCGGTTGGATTTCAGCTGATACTGCTTCCAGTCGGTTAAGCACCACCCTGTCTTCCACCAAGTCCACTCTCAGTAGCCAAGAGTCTGGTCAACATAATCCTCACCCTGATCATCCTTCCTCCCACCATAGAGGGTCTGGCCAAAGAAGTGATCCCACACTGGGATATAGTGAGGAGCTCGTCTCATCACCAATCCTTCATTTGAACCTCTCTCCAAGCACGCTTGCAGAGGAACATGACATCTTGTGCCCTGATTCACAACCTCTAGAGGGTACCCAATCACAAGAAGATGACAGAGGGGAACGGCATTTAAGGTCAAAGGAAGTGGATGATGATGATGAGACACAGTTGCCATCAAATCAACCACTATTACTGTCTCAAGACCTTGATGAGGAGGATGATACACAGTTGTCAATGACTGAGTATGTGGTGGGATCAAGAAATGAGGAGGATGATCAGAGTGAGGAAGTGGAGGAGGACTTGGTGGACGATGAGGTGACTGACCCCACCTGGGAAGGTGGAGAGCCGAGCGATGACAGCAGTCCTGAGGGTGAGCCATCTGCAGCACCGCAACAGGCTGGAAGAGGCAGTGGTGTGGCTAAAGAAAGAAGGCGGACCTCACCAAACCGGCCTGCAAATGTTCCACGGAGCACCCCCTTGCGTAAATCTCCCTTGCCAAGGGCTAGGTGTTCCGCGGTATGGCGTTTTTTTAAGGAAAGTGCGGACGACAAAAAAATTGTAGTTTGCAACCTGTGCCACACCAGAATGAGCCGAGGCATGAACACTAGAAACCTCACCACCACCAGCATGATCCGACACATGGCATCCAAGCACCATAATAAGTGGGAGGAACGCCCGGATCGCCAATATGTGTCTGCAGGCCACACCACTGCCTCCTCTTCCCCTGTTTTCGGTGCCGGCCAATCGCCTGTCGAAGGCGCAGGCCTGCATACCTCCCGCCCTGCACCTGTACCATCTGAAGCACCATCAGCGACCACATCCACTTCCCTGTCCCAGCGCAGCGTCCAAATGTCGTTACGCCAGGCATTTGAGCGCAAGTGAAAATACCCAGCCACCCACCCACAGGCCATAGCACTAACCTCACACCTTTCCAAATTACTGGCCATCGAAATGCTGCCATTTAGGCTTGTGGAGACTGAGTCCTTCCGCAGCCTGATGGCAGCAGCTGTCCCTCGGTACGCAGTCCCCAGCCGCCACTACTTTTCCCGGTGTGCCGTCCCCGCCTTACACCACCATGTGTCCCGTAACATCACCCGTGCCCTGACCAACGCAGTTACTGGGAAGGTCCACTTAACGACTGACACATGGACAAGTGCTTGTGGCCAGGGACGCTACATTTCCCTGACGGCACACTGGGTGTATGTCGTGGAGGCTGGGAGCGACTCGGACCCTGGGATGGCACAGGTGCTACCCACGCCGAGGATTGCGGGCCCTACCTCCATCAGGGTTTCCGCCAGCACCTACGTTATTGGCTCCTCCTCCTCCTTTTCCACCTCCGAATTCTCTGCGCGCAGCGCCACTCACCCATCAGCCGGTAGCTGGAAGCAGTGTAGCACTGCAGTGGGGAAGCGTCAACAGGCCGTGCTGAAGCTGATCTGCCTTGGGGACAAACAGCACACGGCCTCAGAGCTGTTGCAGGGGATTAGTCACCAGACCGAGCAGTGGCTCTCGCCACTCAACCTGCAACCAGGCATGGTTGTGTGTGATAATGGGCGTAACTTGGTGGCGGCTTTGGAGCTCGGCAAGCTCACACACGTACCATGCCTAGCGCATGTATTTAATTTAGTGGTTCAGCGATTTCTAAAAACCTACCCCAATTTGCATGATCTCTTGACCAAGGTGCGCCGCGTGTGTGCACATTTCCGTAAGTCATCAACAGCTTCAGCCGGCCTGTTGAAGCTGCAGCAGCGCTTACAATTGCCAGCTCACCGGCCGCTGTGTGACGTGAGCACATGCTGGAACTCCACCTTCCACATGTTGGCCCGGCTTTGTGAGCAGCAGAGGGCAGTAGTGGAGTACCAGCTGTTACACGGTCGTCGCCTCTCTGTTCAACTTCCTCTAATCAGAAGTGAGGAGTGGGAATGGATGTCAGACCTCTGTGAGGTTTTACGCAATTTTGAGGAATCGACACAGATGGTGAGCGGCGATAACGCTATTATCAGTGTAACCATCCCACTTCTGTGTCTACTGAAACGCTCGCTGCTCACAATTAAAACCGACGCTTTGCATGTGGAAGAGGTGGAAATGCGGGAGGAAGAGCTTACACAAGGTGATAGCCAGAGCACCCTCACTTCGTCTTCTCAGCGACAATTGGAGGAGGCGGAGGAGGAGGAGGAGGAAGACACGGTTGCCTCCGCTACAGAGGGTAGCCATGGAACTTTAGTTCCATCTCTTCAGCGTGGGTGGGCAGAAGAGGAGGAAGAGGATGAGGAGATTGAGAGTCATCCTCCTGGTGAGGACAGCAAAATCTTGCCTGTTGGTACTCTGGCACACATGGCTGACTTTATGTTAGGCTGCCTTTCCCGTGACCCACGCGTTATACGCATTTTAGACAACACGGATTACTGGGTGTTCACCCTTCTGGACCCCCGCTACAAAGAGAATTTCTCATCTCTCATTCCTCCGGTGGAGAGGACAAGCAAAATGGTGCAATACCAGAAGGTTCTTGTCGAAAAATTGCTCCAAAATTTTCCATCTGACAACGCTGGCGGCAGAGTATGTGCTACCTTGGCCAACCGAGAAGGGGAGAAAAGGGGAGCACACAGCAGTTCCGACAAAGGCAGGGCAACACTCTCCAAGGCGTGGGACACCTTCATGACACCCCGCCAGCACCCTCACCCTGATGCACAGCCTAGTGTCACAAGGAGGGAAAAGTTTTGGAAGATGGTGAAGGAGTACATAGCAGACCGTGTCAGCGTCCTCAATGATCCCTCTGTGCCTTACAACTACTGGGTGTCCAAGCTGGACACGTGGTATGAACTGGCACTCTACGCCTTGGAGGTGCTGGCCTGCCCTGCCGCCAGCGTTCTGTCTGAGCGGGTATTTAGTGCTGCTGGTGGCATCATAACAGATAAGCGTATCCGCCTTTCCACCGAAAATGCTGA
The DNA here is from genome assembly GCA_037306005.1 of Rhinophrynus dorsalis. Taxonomy (NCBI): domain Eukaryota; kingdom Metazoa; phylum Chordata; class Amphibia; order Anura; family Rhinophrynidae; genus Rhinophrynus; species Rhinophrynus dorsalis. Next base: position 123,707,015 of record CM074721.1, read on the forward strand.
TAGGTTGACACTTATAAAAAAGGCCTGGATTTCCCCTGACTTCTCCACTCCACTGGAGGAAAGCCCCGGGTGAACATAAAGTGACTTTATATATGTTATTTACAATGATGGGAATACTCTGTATTCCCATTCACCCCTTCCACCCAAAAAATGGGTATATGGTTGACTCTCTTCCATATACCCTGGGATATAATTTTTATATAGGGCCAGCTCACCAGCGGGCCCTGTGATATAATTTTTATATAGGGCCAGCTCACCAGCGGGCGCTGTTTGACAATTTTTGTATAGGTCAGCTCACCAGCGGGCCTTCTCATATAATGTTTTATTGGGTCAGCTCTCTAGCGGGCCCTCTCATATAATGTTTTATAGCGTCAGCTCACTAGCGGGCCTTCGCATATAATGTTTAGGATGGTCAGCTCCGCAGCAGACCCTCACCCATAATGTTTTAGATGGTCGGCTCAGCGCACGTTTCCCTCTTAATCATGGCCCCAGTTCAGGAAAATCGAGGAAATTTCTTGCAGAATTTGCCTCTGCGCACGTTTCCCTCTTAATCATGGCCCCAGTTCAGAAAAATCGAGGAAATTTTTTGCAGAATTTGCCTCTGCGCACGTTTCCCTCTTAATCATGGCCCCAGTTCAGAAAAATCGAGGAAATTTTTTGCAGAATTTGCCTCTGCGCACGTTTCCCTCTTAATCATGGCCCCAGTTCCGAAAAATCGATGACATTTTTTGCAGAATTTGCAGATGATATACAAGTAAATATACAGCAAATACTGTTTGGTAACAATTTTTCGCCTAAAGTCGTTTTTATCTTCCTTTTTGTGTGTTTTACGGTCAGTCTGTAAAAATGGCGTACTACGGGCGAAACATCGTTCCCAGCAGCGACGTTGGAGTCCAAGATGCATCCAGACATCCTCCCTATGCTGTCCCTGAACCATTTCTGTGGTGTTTCCATCATTTTCTGCCCTTTTCCTATGGACCAGGCACCCTCCCCTCATCAGAGCAGGGGGTGCCTGGTGTAATGCTCAAGTCCTCCCATTGACTTCAATGGGGCTCGGGTGCTCGGCCGAGCACTCGAGCCTCCGGGGGTGCTCGGCCAGAGCACCCGAACACCCGAGCATTGGGGTGCTCGATCATCACTATTAATTAACTAATAGTCAGCACATTCATGACAGCCACAAGGCTACCATAGAATGAGGTATAGATCTGGGTGTCATCAGCATACTGATCAAATTCCAGTCCATGACAGTGGATGACCTCTCACGGTGCCTCATATATAAATTGAACAATAGGGGTGACAAGAATGATTCCTGAGGAACCACATGGGATGAGCCCAGCTTGTGACAAATGGGAGCCTATTGCCATCTGCTGTACCCTACCACTGCAAGGTGGTACCCCCAGTAACCACCAGGCTCCTCAGACACCATACCAAAATTCTGTGGTCAATGAAGACTACCGAGAGATCAAGCATGAAAGAGATCCAAGCCCTGCCCATAGTCATAAACAAGTCATGTGACACACACCAAGGCGACACAGTCCCACGACCAGCCATATAGACTGACTGAATAGGATTGAATAAGCCACACCCTCCAGAGAGATCCAGCTGGCAGAAAACCAACCTGTCCATCACTTTTCCAAGAAATGGAACATGAGAGCATGCTTTAGAGCAGTCTGAAAAAGCCAATTTTCAAACATCCCGGGAGCACCCCCTCTCCATTTAATTTACTCTATTTTGCAGATGTGAGCTGGATTTACATATCTCTACATGGTGTAGCATGGACAATCTACTAGGATAAACACAGATTTTGTCCATTCTTTAAGGTTGCTTATGTTTTGTATTTAATAAGGAAATTAAGGAATTTCTGAAACATTTCCAAAACAGGCACAAAATAAAACTGACTTTTTTATCATATTTTATTTTGTATATAAGTAGGGTGCAGCAGTTTGTTCCAGTGTAACGGATAAATAACGGGACTGATGTTTTGACAATCCCACTGGAATATTACAGGCTTCACAAACATGTTTTTACAGCAAGTCAAGACTGACACTGCCTGTCTGGTGAAATTACTGTTTCACTAAGTGCTTGTCAAGAAGATTACATAAAAAAATAATTAGTACTTAAAATAACGTATGCAAGGCATGTTGATCATTTTCAGTGAGTAAAAAGCACTGGTCCAAGAAATAAGTACATGTCGAGGTCTACTGAATAGGTTTTACTACTTTTAAAGTTTCCTTGCTGTTTGCATCAAGATAACATTATATGTTGATCTTTTTAAGGGAAAATATACCCTAGAAATAAGTAGCTTTTAACATAGGCTTCCGCAGAAATTTTTCCATGGTGGGGGGGATTATTTTAATTACATATATGCTCTGTCCCTTTTTCACAATGTCATGAAGGGGAGGGGCATAGTAATTATCACATAAAGCTCAGGCATACAAAGGGTTGAGAAACCTAATACAAAAGCTTAATAGAAAAATCAAATTGCCATTGTCTGATTTAAAGGGATAGTAATGTTTAATAATAAAAGCAGCTCTAATTAATCATCATAGTATTTGGACTTTGGAGAGTGTTATTTCAATTTTGTCAGAGTTGTAGTTCCAGAGTAATTCAATGACAAAGTGTCCCCCTACTGCCCCTTTTACTGATATCACACTGGTCAGCCACAGCAGAAGGGAGGTGCCCAGGTAGACTGCAGACAGGGACAATCTTCAATTAAGATAAGGGAAAAACCTGAAAAGCTTGTCAAGGGGGGCAGGGATTTCATTGTTTTCATAGGAATAAGAGTGTCCCCTTCTGTTATCTGTCTGATCTATAGACTGCATTCTACATCTGAGAAGAGATGGCTTACACTAGGTAAAAGGGGCGGGAGGGGGAAAATTTGCTTGTGAATATCTCATAAACCATAAAGGTTTGAGAGATAAGACGTATATCATTCTTCATGTTTTTTTAAAGCCTACAAAATAAAATAAAGTTAAAACAAAGTATTACTATCCCTTTAAGCGTTGCAGTTTCTAATCTTTTTTTAATGTTAACACTAGTCAATGCACCACATTAGTCATACACCCATGATCAAGGCACTATAACTGAATTATAAAAAAATGTAGAATCTGTTTTTGGTGTTAACTTGCACAAAGGAATGACAATTAAAATATAAGACAAATGTATTTAGTTTGAAATGTATTAACTGACATATATTAAAATAAATAATATATTAACTTAAAAATAAATATATATTATATATATATATATATATATATATATATATATATATATATATATATATATATATATATAAAACAACTGTTCTCATCCAAATTGGAAAGTAAAACATATAACTTTAAAGGGATAAAAAAACATGAAAAACAATATACGTTTTATCTCTCAAACCTTTATGGTTTGACAGATATTCACAAGCAACGTTTCCCCTCCAACCCCTTTTACCTAGTGTAAGCAATCTCTTCTCAGATGTGGAATCCAGTCCATAGACGAGACAGATAACAGAAGGGAACAATCTTCTTCCTATGAGAACAATGAAAGTCCTGCCCCCCTTTACAAGTTCTTCAGGTTTTTCCCTTATCTTAATTGAAGATTGTCCCTCTCTGCAGTCTACCTGGGCACCTCCCTTCTGATCTGGCTGAACAGTGTTACATCAGTAAAAGGGGTGGGAGGCGGATACTTTTTCACTGAATTACTCTTAAACTACAACTCTGACAGAATTGAAATAACACTCTCCAAAGTCCAAATAATATGAAGATTAATTACAGCTGCTTTTATTATGAAACATTACTATCCCTTTAACTGAATAACTGTTGTATGTTAGGAATTGTAAACATCCACACTCTTGCTCATATTTAACAATCACATTTTTCAGTGAATAATTTTGTATTGTTTTTGTTCACTGGTTAGTGATCTCAAAAAAGGAACTGTAAATGTTTGTGGTCGTGCAAATTTATCAAGTATTTTTACAATCAGCTGTTAACATAGTAACATAACATAGCTGTTGTTTGTTTTCATCAATTTTTGCTCAATGTATGCTCATCATGCACAAACCTGATAAGCGATCATTTGCCATTGTCGACCTCAACCACGTTTTCACCCTTCTCATGTACATGTGGTCACTGGCAATGTGAGAGCAATGAGAATTGGAACTGCAATCCTTAAACTCTCCCCTGCTAGTCTTGCTTATTATCAGCAATTATAATTATACGATATAAAAGCTACTGGTAGCTCCTACAACAGTATGTATTAGCTACTTCCTGGCTGTATAAGTATTTTGAGGTATTTCTTTCCGATATTCACGGACTCTGAAGTAGATTGAAGGTGAACTATAATGGCGGAATCCCTTACTCAAACTAATTCTGTCACTGATGTCAGCACATTCTAAGGCTGCATGCTATATTATTGAATCATATAGGTAACCTGTGAGTTATGAATAAACCAAATATTAAAGCGGTCCGGTCCAATGCATTTCGCTGCTTATGCGGCTTTGTCAGGGGATTATAGTCTATATGGACTATATGGATGAGTAAGGGATTCCGCCATTATAGTTCACCTTCAATCTACTTCAGAGTCCATGAATATCAGAAAGAAATACATCTAAATACTTATACAGCCAGGAAGTAGCTAGTACATACTGTTGTAGGAGCTACAAGTAGAGTTTATATAGTATAATTACAATTGTTGATAATAACCTCTTCCTTGCTAGTCTTGCTTAAGGATTGCAGTTGTGTGCTTAATGATATTACCTCCTATCTTACTAAGAAACCACCAGGATGGAACAATAAGTCTTGGTTATATAATTTCAAGAGACCTTTGATTATGATTGCTTTCTTGGTATCTATTTTAAGCTATAACAATTAAAAAATCCAGCACATATTAAAACCGCTGCAAAAGTGAGATCAGCAGTGAAGAGGCTAAGAAATGAATGCAATGGCGGATTAACTGTAAACACCTCCGTTTCCGCTTAGCAAATACCAGGACAGATTAGCAAGTCTTGATCAAAGAAGAACAAGTAATCTCTAACAGAAAATGGTAACTTAGTGGGTGCTTATAGCAATAAACACTAAGATAAATCAGCAGTATTAATATAAACACTCTCTGAATGAATGGTGTGCAACCTGGCCAATAGTAGATATTATCTTGAGTTAAATGTGGTAAAATAGCTTTTATCCATATTAAACTGAAGACCACATTACAATATAAACACTTTTGTTAAAATATATGAAATGTTGGACTGAACTAATAAATGTGAAACTAAGATTTGGAACCCTGGTATGTGTGTTAAATACATAGATGTGCCAATAAAAGACATGCAGATACCAATAAACAAATGAATGAGTATCACCTATAAGAACAAAGGAAGTACCTTGTCTCTGGTCGCTATCAGACTTAAGTATAGGCGTTTATGAAACACATGCATAAAAGCCTCATCTCAGGAGGAATCAAGCACTATCTGAATTGTCATTGAAAGATAAAAGAGAATAAGTCATAATATATGTGCACTAGTGTCTTTATTATTATTTGACACAGTATTTAAGAACAAAGTTGAAAGCTGACAGGCAACCTATAGTGTGCTGCTATAATATCAACACTATATCGCTATTCCCTTAGGCTTACTTATTTGCATGTCTATAGCTGCCTGATAAAAAAGCAGCTGTGATGTTTTTAACACCATGTTGGCTAATTTGTTAGCACAAATGGGTTTTTTAATCACAACTCCAATAAAAATGAGGAACACTGTTTAAGTACTTTTTATGTTTTGGTGACTAAAGGTTAAGTTTTAGGCAAACAATAGGTCTTATAATAGTGTAGTACCAAACGGATCACTTTAAGGGTTCAAGAGGACTTGCAAACAAATTAATATTTTGACTATTTGATTTTATAATCAAATGTCCTGCATGATTCCCATTGATTTCTTTTTTGAGAAGATATGTATAGTTATGGCTTAGGTCATATTAGATCTGTGGTACAAACAAATAATAAACAGACCACAACACTTTCTCATGTATTTATTGACATGGTATGATGGTAACTTCGTCATTAGGGGTTTATTTATAAAAGGTTGCATGCGAAAGAGAGTGCAACCAAGTAACACATTAACTTTGGCGCAATGATTTAAATGGCAACCTGAAAATCTCGCGCTGCATGACAGTGCAAGATTATCAGGTCGCCTACTGAAAGGGCGCATCTGTCATTGATAGCATTAAACTTTTTATAAGACCTCAATGCCTCCTCTTATTGCTCACTACATTGCAGGTGATAACCTAATCTATTCCTAGAAAAAAAGACCAGTTTACACTGCAGGTGATAACCTAACCTATTCCTAGAAAAAAAGGACCAGTTTACATTGCAGGTGATAACCTAACCTATTCCTAGAAAAAAACTTGTTGGAGTTAAAGATTTTTCTTTTTTAAGCACCAGTAAATGATTTCTGTCCTAGCAAATAATTTATACAGCCAAACACATGAATCATCAGGAGACAGAATGTTGAGCAGGTTTAATGCCCATTCGAACTATTTCAATGCCAGGGATAAGGGCACTGAGCACTCAGATTAATGGATTTTACCCGTTGAGGGGTGTACAAGGCATTGATTAGCAATGCGCATCGTATCATGCTGATCTTCAATGGGTTAAAGAGGATTTTAAATGTATCTGAAGACTTTTTAAACTCTTTAAATATAGCTTTATGGTCTTTAAGTAAATATGGAGGTTCGGTACTGACAGAATGAGTAATTCTGGGGCATACCAATTGCAATAGAGGAGAGAACTAAAACAGTTCTATTTACATCTGGCTTTTAACCCCTTGAATACTAGTGGTCCTAATCACATTGCAAAGCAATTCATTCTGGCCTTCTCTAACTAGGCTGAGCATACCTCACCTTTAAAAAGGGACACTCATGAAAAATGCATACTACATGGTTGCTTTGATTTTGGTGCACTGCTGAAATACGCCTGTTTCCTATGTGTCCCTTTTTAAAGGTGAGGTATGGTCAGCCTTTCTCTAACATTAGAGGACCAAAATCCAATTAAATCAGTGAATTTCTATGTGTCCTTATTTTGCACTTCATCACAGGTGTATGCATGGAAGAGGGGCTGTGGGCCACAATGTTGTGTGTCTGTGTATGCACACACACAAGGATGGTATTTTGGTTAGAAAAAATATACAAACACATTAAACTCTGATTAAGGAGGCAGTAACTGGAAATGGGTTGATCAATCATAAATCAGCTAATAAACAGATTTACATATCTTGCTTATAGGTAGAAATACCAGTAACTTATATTCCCCTACTGTGGTTTTATATTCATATTCTCTCCAGCTCTTGGCTTGATGACATGTTTTGTTTGACTGACTCAAGGACATTGAAATTGATTTTTTTTTAAAAACAAATTGTATTTTGGAGGCTAGATAGAGACTTATAAGAACCAACCTGTGCCAGGGTTTGGCAGAAGTATGCAAACTGGACGCGCAGACCTGTAGTGGCTCAAGTAGCTGCCTTTTTTCCCCCTCAATGAGTTGCGACCCCTCTGGCAAGAGCAGAGTGGTCCACAACGCATTGTCAATCCTAAGTGCCAGAGGCTTAAAGTAACCCCAGAACACAGCCTAAAAGATGGCCCAGCAGGAGTTAGAATAGTCAGAGCTCCAGGCTGGGGGCTGCTTGTCATCTCCATTCCACCCCTGAACTTGTGCCTTGTCGCCCTCAATCCTCTGCATTATCAGGATGGACCCTTTTTAGTCTTGGTATGTTATAACGGCATATCAGATAGATGTACAAGTTGAGAGAAAGGGCACTGAAAGGGTTAAGACACATGGATTTAAGGCAATATTCAGTATGTTATGGGGGATCAGTTGTGGGCCGAATTAATAGCACCACAATGGAGAAATGCACTTTCATTTAAATAGGTAGAGGTATCGGAGGAGGCACTGAGGTTTTAAAAAAAGTTTAATACTATCAATGACAGAGCCGGATGCGCCCTTTCAGTAGGCGACCTGATAATCTCGCTCTGTCATGCAGAGCAAGATTTTCAAGTCGCCATTAAAACCAGCAGCCTTCCCTTGAAAAACGAAAACTGCAGTCCAGGTCTCCTCATGAGCAGGGTCTGTAGCTCTCACTCTCTCTCTCTCTCGCTCACTCACTCTCTCTCTCTCTGCAGCACTGCTCCTTCTGCTGCCCACGGCGATCACCTCTCCCCTCTGCGATGCGACACCCGTCACACACAGTTGGCAGCCAATGAGAGAGGAGTTTCCAACTCTCCTCTCTCATTGGCTGCAGTGCAGACTGCAGGGCCACAATTTCAGAATGTAAACATAAACCGCAAGCAGTGCACTACAAGACAGATCAGCTGTTCACTAATTCTATAGATATACCTGACTGCTACGTGATATGCATTATCGGTCAAAAGGTCAAAAGTTTTAGAACACCCCAATTTTTCCAGTTTTTTAATTGAAATGTATGCAGTTCATGTCCAGTGAATAACCTGAAATGATAGAAAAGTAAGCGGTAAACTGCCAAAGGTTAACAAACCTGAAAAATAATGTACATTTCAGAGTTATACTAAAAGGCCTTTTCAGGGGAGAAGTAATGGTTTAACAACTCACAGTTGTTCTGCAGTAATATAAGTAAATTAATCCTTGAAAGTTCATGCTAACAATGCCTATCAGTGCCCCAACTTTTGTTGATTACTTACAAGCCCTCTGTCCATATCAAAGCAGTGTTGGAACAGATTGTGTTACTACACCTTCTTAAGCAATATTTGGACAGTATTGTACTGCAGGAAGTAGTATGTTGCTCTCAAAATGACGAAAAAAAGGCAATTAACAAAGGAAGACAGACAGACCATTATAACCCTTAAAAGTGTATGTCTTTCCTTTAGAGAAATTGCAAAGAAAAATCAGTTAGTACAGTTTCCTACACCATCAAAAGGCACTTGGAAACTGGAGGAAACTCTGACAGGAAGAGGTCTGGCAGACCCAAAGCCATATCAGAATCAGATGACAAGTTTCTGAGCGTCAACAGCTTGTGTGACAGGCTTTCAACTGTGAAAAGAAGACTTTGAGCTGCAGATTTGAATGGTCGAGTGGCAGTAAGAAAGCCATTGCTAAGGTGGCTTAATAAGAAAAAGAGGCTTGCCTGGGCCATGAAGCACCGCCAGTGGACTATTGAAGACTGGAAGAAGATCTTATGGACTGATGAATCAAAATTTGAGATCTTCGGTTTATCACTCAGGGTTTTTGTATGCCGTCGAGTAGATGAAAGGAAGGTTCCTCAATGTGTGACACCAATTGTCAAACATGGAGGAGGAAGCGTGATGGTCTGGTGCTCTTTTGCTGGATCCAATGTTGGTGACTTGCACAGAGTGGCACCCTGAACCAAAACTCCTACTACAGCATTTTGAAGCACCATGCAATACATTCTGGTACATGCCTAGTTGGTCAGGGGTTCATCCTACAGCAAGATAATGACCCAAAACATACCTCCAGGCTGTATCAGAACTACCTTAGAAGAAAAGAACAAGACGGTAGGCTTAAAATTATGGAATGGCCAGCACAGACCCCAGACAAACCTGGGGATCTCAACAGCAGTCAATGGGCTAAAAGCATAATTTAAATCAATGGTAACTTGCAGAATTTTCATTTCACCCCTATGGTGCAGCTGGTATGCTCCATAACCTCTACAGCTTGGTGAATATGGTTCTATATAATTTGTATGACACTGAAAACTTTACTTTTAAAATCCTGACCTGCTTCCTTGGTGTGCTGGGCTTCATCAGCATGCATTAGTGGGAGTATGGTAGGAGATGTGAGAGGGCTTGGGAGGCAAAGGGAGGATTAAATAAGCTTTCAATATTTTAATCCCTTAACGACCCATGACGTATATGTACGTCACAGGGTGTAGGTTCCTAAAGGACCAAGGACGTACATGTACGTCATGGAATTCACAGCTCCCCGCGCGGCTGCATGCCGTTCGGGGAGCCATGAATCGGACCGAACAAAAAAAAATGGTCAATGGTCCTTAAGTGCCGGCCGTGTGTGTGCGGCAGGTCCTTAAGGGGTTAATGAAAAACATGTATTGCATGGCTTTTCCTGTTTAGTAAAATAAGGTTACTCTCACTGTTGAGAGATGCATATTTTCAGAGTTATTACAGTAAAAACTATTTTTACATTAACAGTGACCTCCAGTGGTCAAACTCTATTTAGGAGGGGTGAGTCACTGACAAATAGTTCTTCATAAAAAGTGACTGAAACTGCAGAGTCATGCTGTCAGTTTGAACTTTCAGGACATAATCACCTTGTAATTCAATTCCTGACCATTCTATATAATAATTTGTTAAAAGTATGTTTGTCAGAAGCCGTCATGCGCAGTAGAGACTGCCCAAACGTGCCGCAGCTGATAACGGAGCGGGGCACTCCGAATTCAGACCATAGTCCTCTCTGCGCACTGTTATCAGTCAGTACTGCGCTTGACTGTGGCACTGCCTTTGTTGGCCCGTGTACACGGGCTTTAAAACTAGTTTTGAATAAAACAACTGACACTCCACAACTCCACGCTTGTTTTACTCAGCAGAAAAAAAAAGCCTTAAGACATTAAGGTTTTCATTAAAAAAAAAAGTTTGCTGCTACTTTAAGGGCTTTTCCATTACTGCCCCATCCTCTGTGATATCACACAGCTTGCTAGCTTAGAGAAAAAAGTGAGTGATGCATCAGTATCACATTATATTGGGATGAATGTACAAATAAAAATCCATGGTAAATCAGGTGCTGGAATCGTTTTCAGACTCTGCACCTGCCTAATGCCAATTTACTAATCATACCAGACTCTTACTTGTAACGCCACTTGCATCAAGGGGAGGACAATGGGCATTTCAGGGAGTTCCTTTCATCTACAGCTTAAGGTTATGTACTAAACAAGAAAAAGAGGAAATTACATTATTTTATGCCATTTCCCTGCTCATGCTATGGGTCAGGTGTAATGGGGTTGCTGGCATCCATTCCTTTCAAATGTCCCTTTTTTGGTAGGAGCAGTCCCTCTTTGTGGCCCAAATCCCTATGTCCCTCATTCCAACCCCGATGTCCCTCTTTTTAGGAGATCACAATGTGTGGTGTGTATAAGTGTTTCACATTGCTCCACAGTAATAAAACTCACATTGATGTGGGGTTACATTTCAGTATATGTGTTTATAAATGAATATGTGTAAATAAAATCATTTGGTCTTGCTCTAAATTATGTATTCAGTTACATAAAGAGGTGTCAATAGGACACAAAATAACCTAAACATTCTAAGTAATACCCCATTTACTGGTCATGCCCTCATCACTACCACCTGAAACATAAGTGGCAATCTTTGGCCATTTGAAATGTTGGGAGGAATGCTAGCATAAAACACATAATGCTGGGGACTGTCCTCAGATATGTATTAGAGCAATCATATCCTGTAGAGTATTCCCTGAAGCACAGCCACTAGTGAGAAACTGGGCTGGATTCCCCAACAGGCACAGCAGGAAGCTGCCTAGAGTTCCAGATATTGAGGGGTGCCTCAGCTGTTCTGGCCACACCCACATTTTGAATTGTGAGTGTGACCAGAATAAACTCAGTGCATTTGCACTGGTTTTATACTCTTTATATATCTTTATTTAACACCTTGGTTGCTAGCAAGATCTCCAAAGCATTGCTAAGCAATTTATTGCAGATCTATCTAGAAACCAAAGGTATACAGTTTTTTTTGTTTGTTTTGTTCTTTCTTATTAAAGGCCAAGGATATTTTTTGTGTCAGGAAATAGTAAATGGGACTAGGGGGCGTGGCCATGTGAGAAATGCAGGTGTGGCCTTAGGCAGAGCTAAGGGTACCTAAAATGCCTTGCACATAAACCTCCACATAATAATAAACCTCCACTTCCTGTAATCAGGGCAGGTTTCATCCTTTGAGTGCCAGAGCGGTATCCTGCACATTGGAAACCAATGTGTTGGATACCACTCTGACGCTCAAAGCTTAAGAACCCCTGAGGGCCCAAGAAAAATGTGAACGGATGCCCACAAATTTAGGTAAACCTGTGTTTAGTTGTAACCTTCTTTTTCTTCCCTTCTTATTTGTGGGAAAAGAAGCCACATTATGTGTTGTGCACCTAGTACAGCCTCATTCCTCACTAACTATCTGGATTAACTGGTACTGTTTGGAACACAAGGAAAGGATGTAGCAGGAGACACCCAGGGAATGCCTCACACACACCATGTATTAAAATGCCACTCACCATAACTGAAAATCCTGATGGATATTTTCAATAAATTCTATGTCAATTGAATCTCCAAAATGGAGGCACTGCAAATCATGTCAAAGGAGGCAGACAAAATTCTTTATTGTTGGTCTCTGGGACCCCAAATTCCTCACACTGAATTCCTTTCAGGAAGCAAATTTAAATGGGGTGTTAGTTTTAGGATGTGGTAGGGTTTTTTTAAGTTAAAGGGTTAGTAATGTTCGATTATAATATGTTATATTGTATATATTAAAAAATAAATTAACTGGAGCAAGTCCGTCTCTCAAACATTTATAGTTTGAAAGAAAATTTACATTGATTTAAATAGGGTTTTCTACTTATCAATACAGCCAAATTGCTCTTCTTTTGCTTTTTAAAGCCCCCCTTCCCTTTCACTGATGTGAGCTGTAAAGCTGACAGAAGGAGATTTGATTTGTGCGACCCGATGGCGGCTCTTCAGCAGAGCCAAAATATCTACTTCATTGGAACAGTCTACAAACTGTGCCTGATTTGAAAGCACACTTTGTAAACCATTCTGGTGAAGTATTTCTTTTTAGATATCGCTATTTCGGCTCTGCTGAAGAGCCGCCGGCTGGTCCCAGGACCAGGTTCTCCTTCTGTCAAATAGAGGCTGACGTCAGTGCAAGGGGAGGTAAGGGGGGACTTTAAAACCGTAAATATCTTAATCTATATATGTTAGAGAGACATGACTTGCACCAATTAACTTATTTTTTAATATCTACAATGTAAAGTTATTATAATCAGACATTACTAACCCTTTAAGATTTTAGGTCCTCTGAGCCAAATAAGGATGATTGAAAGAACATGACCCACTTTTACTTGCTTTTCATTTACCGTAAAATCTCAGGTATAATACGCACCTGTGTATAATATGCAGGTGTATATTATACCCAAAATTTTAGGGGAAAACAAGAGTGCCTATGTATAATCTGCACCCTTGTTTTCCCCCTTACGAAAAAAAAAAATGAAGTCTGCCAGAACCCTTCCCTTCCTCCCCTGGTGCTATCTGATGATAAAATACAAAATTAAGTCTGCCAGAACCCTTCCCTTCCTCCCCCGGCAATATCCTATGATAAAATACCTCTTACTAGCTTCAAAAGTCAAGTCCTCCATTTTCAAGATGATCAGGCAACATAAAAACTATGTCAATTTTCCCCTGCAGGCGGCATGATTCCATTCATCGCCCGCTTCCTTCCAGCTATGGTATTGCCCTGTGAGGACCTTCAGATCCTCACAGGACATTACCATTGGCTGGAGCCGGTAGGTCCTGAAACGCAATTGAAGGAGGCGGGAGGCGAATGGATGCATGCCACCCGCAGGGGAAGGTTGACATAGTTCTGGCACAGTTATTTTTGTATTTTATCATCGGATAGCGCCGGGGGAGGGAGGGAAGGGTTCTGGCAGGCTCAATTTTGTATTTTATCATTGGATAGCGATGGGGGAAAGAGGGAAGTGTTCTGGCAGGCTTAATTTTTTTTTTTTTAATAAAAAAACTCTCAGGTATAATATGCACCCCCCACTTCACGTAAGGTGAAGTGGGGTAAAATTGTGCATATTATACCTGAGATTTTACGGTAATCTTTTGGGTGCCAGAGGGGTAAACAATGCATTGCTTTGCATTGAAATGAGTTGTGTACTTCTCTGGCATTCAGAGGGTTAACTCCTCGAGTACCAGAGTGGTGAGCAATGCATTGCTCATCCATATGGTGCTCAAGGCATTAAAAAAAAGTTAGCGGACAGCCTCTTTAACATGGCTAATGTTTCAATACACGCAAGTATCCAAATTAACTGAAAGTAGCAAATGTTCCAAAAGCCAGGCAGAATGGAAAGTAGAAGATGGAAATTGTTCAGTGTTATATTTTTTATGAATTATCTTATGAATGTACCGCACTGAAGAGAGAAAATGAACATTAAGGAACATTAAGAGGAAAACATCTAATTTGAAATAAACTGTGCTGCTGCATACTTTTAAAGCTGCTGTAAAACAACTATTAAGTCAGTTATTTTTCTGCCAAGCAATATCACACATGAGCACTAAGCCTGAGAGAAACAACATGAGGCAGATATACTGAGGTTTAACTGGAATCATTCTGGGCCAAACCAGCTGCACCCGAGGGGACAACACACATTTCCTTTGGTTTAACCCTTTGAATGCTAGAGTGGTGTGCAATGCATTGATTTAAATGAGTTGCATACACCATGTGGCATTCAAAGGGTTAATTGGAGCTTTTAACCCCTTGAATGTTGGAAATGTATCCAATGCATTGTTTAGCATACATTGGAGACCTCTCTAGCATTCAATGGGTTAAAACCCCAGTTGAATCAATGAGAATTTAGAGAACTACATACAATATATAAATGTGTGCTTCACATCTATGTAATAATAATAATAATAATAATAATAATGAAAAAGTATATTTACTGTGAGAATAAAATATATACAATTTTGAAGTTTTAGGGCCAAAGCAAAAGAACAGCAATTTGGCTGTACTGGTGAGTAGAAAACCCTATTTAAATCAATGTAAATTTGGAACATAAGAAACAGTGGATCGCTCATAGTGTAATCAGGACCACTCATATTGTACTCTCAATACCAAAAACCTCTGATGAGTGCTTAGGAAGGAAGATGGAGGATTGTAACTACCTTCACTCAGTTTCTTTGGACATATCTGCTGCTCCCCAAATGAAAGTCATATCATGTGGTAGATTCTGGTCAAATTCTTTGTATTGCTACAGAACACCATTATCAAACCTTAGTGCACCCCCTAGTTGTTCTTAGAACATCATCGACCTCCATGAATTCTCCTTGGAGCATTTGTAGCACCTGTCAAAGTATGGCAAAGAAGCATGGTTTTGGCAGTCCCATAGGTATTGTGAATAACATGCTCATACCTGGGAACTCTCTGATCTACCCCATAAACTTTGGTTTTTTGAGGTATTTACCAGGTCTCCAGGGAGAGAGGCTGATTCTCCTGCAGTGCTGAATTTTCTCTGAAACTCTAACATAGTAACATAGTTGATGAGGCTGAAAAATGTTCAGCCCATGCCATATCATCCCTGTTGATCCAGAGGAAGGCAAAAAAATGCATTAAAGCCATTTCCAATTAAGCCCCAAAAGGGGTAAAATAATTCCTTCCTGACTCCAAATGGCCACTTCTCCTCATTCTCTCACTGTTCCTCCTACTTCCTACCTACTTCTCCTGCTTCCCACCCTGTTATGCCCACTACTTTATGTCACAAGGATAGAAGCCCGACCGGCTCAAAAGGGACTGACAGAGCAGGCGCACGGACGTCACTGTGAAGAGACGTCCGTGCTTCCTGCTCCTGTCACCATCGGTAAAACGCCGATATCTGCAGAACCGGGTAATATTTCTGGTGACTAGCGCTACTAAGCAGCTAGTCGCCAGATGAGCAATCAATCAAGCTTAAGTTATTGTGGGGTGGTAGTTCCCCTTTAAACATTTTAGGACTACAGAGGTGATCAATGCATTGCATAACCTCTTTTTTAACATACATAGGGAATAAGAGGGGGTCCCAGACTGATGTGTACAGGTTTAAGTTTTAAGTGCTCAGGGAAAACAGTAAGTACCTCCCCACAAAGACCTACAATGGGAGTTGTAATAAAAAAAGCAGGAGGAGCAGTGTGTTTAGTCTCCTGCTTGTGATAGTAACCCGGGAACAACCAAGAAACCGCCTTATGAGGAAAGCAGAATACTGCCCCTAGTGGCTAACTAAGGAATCGGGATGCATTGCTTTGCCATTTGAATCAATAGCATTTTATTTGTAACAGTGAACCGGCTGGGCCACCCCTGTCAAAGGGGATCCATGTAAGGGGAAGCAGGTAGGAGGTCTCTGCCGGGCACCCTCATGTGATCGGGCCCTAGGCAGGCACCTTGGGCACCTTGCCTGTGATCCAGCTCTGTTAGGCAACCTCAGTTGCTTCCCTCTTTTCCTTTAATCCCAGACAGACTCAATGATACTGAGATCAGGACTCTGTGGGGGCCATACCATCACTTCCAGGACTCCTTGTTCTTCATTACTCTGACGATAGTTCTTAATTACTTTGGCTGTGTTTGGGGTCGTTGTCATGCTGCAGAATAAATTTGGGTCCAAAAGCACCTGTTGCCATTTTTCTGCACCCCAATTTCTGTGTTTTCATGCATAGTTAAGTTGCTTGGTCTTGTTACAACATCGGAGGTATGGCTTTTCGGCTGCAAATCTTCTATGAAGACCAGCTCTGATCAAACTACTCAGGACAGTAGATGGGTGTACCAGGATCCCACTGTTTTCTGCCAATTCTGAGATGGTGGCACATCTTCTGTTTGCGAAGGGAAGTAAGCATGATGGACAGCACATCTTGAAACCCTTGTCTGCATTTAAATTTCTGCCTAGGAGAGACCTTGCTGATACAATATAACTACCTTGTGTCTTGTTGATGTGCTCAGTCTTGCCATGGTGAATGACTTTGATATTAATCTGTCTTCAGCAACCTCACCTTGTTAGCAGAGTTTGGCTGTTCCTCACCCAGTTTTATTCCTCCTACGCAGCTGTTTCTGTTTCAGTTAAGGATTGTATTTCAACCCACATACTAAACTGATGATCATTAGCATCTGCTTGGTATACTTATTTAATCATACACCTGACTATTTGACTACAAAATCCCTGACATTGTACAAGTGTACCTAGATGAATTGATGCTGTTTTGAAGGCAAAGGGTGGTCACACCAAATATTGATTTAATTTAGATTTTTCTCCTGTTCACTCACTATCATTTTGTTATTTGATAAAAATAAACTATTAACATGTCTATTTTTGAAAGCATACTTTACAGCATTTTTTCACACCTGCCTAAGACTTTTGCACAGTACTGTATATATACGCACACTTTTCTGACCATTAACCCTTTGAGTACCAGGTAGATGTCCAACACATTCCTCTGCAATAAGTTTGATACCTTCCTGGTACTCGAGGGGTTAAAGGCATATATGTATTTTATGGTCAGGGAAGTAGAGAAGTAATAGTACGTTAAAAAAAATGAAAGCGTTAAAAGCATATCTATATATTGCTGCTTGAAATTTTTTCCTCGCAGAGGGTCGACATGGAAGACAGAAGCAATAAAAGCTGACATTTCTTGCTG
Organism: Rhinophrynus dorsalis; assembly: GCA_037306005.1. NCBI lineage: Eukaryota > Metazoa > Chordata > Amphibia > Anura > Rhinophrynidae > Rhinophrynus > Rhinophrynus dorsalis. The sequence continues at coordinate 123,724,422 of CM074721.1, forward strand.
GCTACATGCTGTTCTGCTCAGCTGGCTCTGGCAGCTCTCGCTGCCTCCCCAACGCGCGCTGTCGATTTTACCTCAGATGGCAGGGCAGGCTCAGCAGTTGGTCTGATCCGACAGTAACTGCAAGCTGAAGCAAAAACTTAACAATTCTTCCCATTCTGAGTGTACCTTTCTGACTTGTCGTGATATCTTAACCCCTCGAGGACCAGAGAGGGGTGCAATGCACTGTGAAGCAACCATCTACACTATGAGAACAGATTTTGGTTTTAATGCATGACCCTGATGAAAAATGGACATTACTGGATTGCATTATTATCTTTTGCAGTACTGTAGAAAGAAGATATAACAATCATGCCACATTGTAATCTACTGTACCTCCCGACATTTCAAATAGCCAAATGGGACACTGGTAGGCCTGACATTACCAAGGAGTTAAAGGTTACTTCATGACCTATTGGCAGTTCTTTATGTTATTGAATAAATGATTTAGAATAACACCAACATAGTTTTGTTACAGAGACTAATTTATAAACATGAATACTGGACTATAACTGTTTGAGTGGCAGAGAGGTATTGAAAGCATTGCATTGTTGGATACCTGTCTGGCACTCAACGGGTTAACCCTTTGAGGTGCTAGAGGGGTATGCAATGCATTGCTTCGCAATGTGATGCATAGGACTCAAAGGGCTAAACTAACATAATTTAGTTATATGTGTGGAGCAATGTGATACACGTATATATACAATACACATTAAAATTCCTAAATAAAAGGGACACCAGGGTAGGAAAGAGGGACAGAGGCATTTGGATCTCAAAGATGGACACTTGCAAAGGTTTTTTTTATATTGGTGATCAATTTCAATACATTACAGACATATTTAGCATTCAGTGGGTTACAAAACCCATTTAAAGCATTAGGCATTTGATTCCTATCCTATAGTCATATGGTAGAGTTTAGTCCAGAATTGTTTTTTGTTTTTTTTGGTTCTCCTATTGTTTTCTGCATGCAGAGATGCAATTCTGGGACAAATCAACAGCATCACATGGGAGGAATAAAAATTTCCAAAGTTTCCACTGATTTAATTGGAACCTAAAGCTAGGGATGGGTGAAAAAGCCTTAAACCAAAATAGGTGAAAAATGGCACTTCCCGTCTGGTGACAAATTTCCTGTGAAAAGTACCATTTCCCCACTTTTTTCACCTAGTCATTGCTTTGAAATCAGTGGGAAGGCTGAATTTCTCCATACCACATGGCAGTTTTCTATACTTTTCCTGCAGGCATCTAAAAGTGTGTCAGACTCTCACAGCATGCCATTCTGTGTTCATGACAGGAGAAAGCAGCACTTATTTGAGCTAGAGAAGATAGGCAAATAAAGGGGAAATGAAGCTTAGTTTAGGGAGTCTTTTAGGTAGGACATTTGTTTTCTGTATTAGGGGGGTCTGGGATACTCTAGGGGAGAAGGGAGGAAGGAGGTTGAACCCAAATACCACAAAATGCGGTGTGAATGACTAGCAAGACACAGGCAGCTAGGGTTCAATTTGCTTGCTGATTTTGCTGTTATTATTATATCTGCGTAGTATGCGTCTGAGGGTGTGAAAAGGGAGCAAAGGAGGTTGACCCCAAATACTTTAACATTCTATCTGATTTGATTTGAAAGTCACAGGCAGCTGCAGTCCAAGCAATTTCCTTGCTTATCTTGCTGTTCTTATCTCTGTGTTGGGGAAGTCTGGGGGAAAGAAGTTGTTGATTTTGTTTTTTTTTTGTTTTTTTTTCTGGACAGTTATAACGCAGGGTAAGCAACTGTAAAAAAAAAAAAAAATAATAATAATAATAAAAAATATTTTAGGTGACAGACAGCTGACTGGGACCCTGTCATACGCTGTGTGACTGAGGCAGACTTGATAGATAGACAAGACTGAGAATTTTGTTGAGGGCCAAGGCAAGACATCACACTCCATCAGTTCTGTTGCATACTTTAGAACGAAAACACACACAGTAGTTGAGTAATGTTCAGCAAATGCACAAGGGGTAGGGAGAGGGGAAAAGGAGGAGCAGTGAGGGATGTGGGAATGAAGTGGTAGTTCAAAAACTAACTGCAGCCATAGTTGCTACAGCACTTGCAATAAATGATGAGGATCCCTCTCCTTGCGGGGAGGATGCTGTTTGTCAAGGTACCACCAAAAGTCCCACCAACACCAGCAACAGTAGAAAAAAAACAAAAACATGTAATAAGAACACTGAAGACGACAAGGAGTAGCATTCTAGTGTTGATTATGGCAATTATATAATGGAGGAAGGTGTAGCAGCTGAACCACCTGCTGCATCTGACAGTGAGACAAACAAGCACCAAAACACTTGTCCTTAAAGTAGCAGTGAACTATGTTAAAGCGTAAGTAAACATAAATTGTTTGATACCTCTAAAAGCTTAGAGGAATAAAAGGGTAGTGGACAAAAAGCAGCAGGTGATGCTGAGGATGACCTAATGATGACTGATGATGATGTAGATCTAGAATATATACCCGTCCAGAATCCTCCTCTTGTTCAGACACAGATGAAGTTGAGAATGAGAGATATGATAACATGGCCATAAAGTTAGCAGAAAGGCAAAGTCTCAATCTTACACTACTGAAAAAGGAGCACTGTGCCTATCTATGAACAGTTTGAAAAAACAATTGGAAGGTCTGACCATGGGCAAACAAAGATGCCAAAAAATGTGCAGTCATCCTGTTGGTCATCATCAACATTGTCACCACTTCCAAGTACAAGAGCCACTCAGCCACAACTCTTGTGTTGAGTAACCAGAAGCTACAACAACACAGATTATTAACATCCACAACCTTAGCTATGATGAGTGGCTCTGCTGCTGCTGCTGGAAGTGCTGCACATTTGACACCTAGTAGTAAAAACAGTAGAACTGCATCAACATCTAGCCCCATTAGTAGTAGCAGTCTATGAAGTCCACAGTATGGAGATACTTCACTCAGGATCCAAAAGCTAAGCATGTTGCTACCTGTCGTCTATGCAAAAAGCACAAGAGCAGGTGGGGGAAGCAGGCTTACACCTAGCACCTCCTCAATGAGATCCCACATGAAGCACAACCACAGTCTGACTGGGAGACACAGAGTGTCACAGGTGACACAACTAGCAGCTTCATACCCACTCCAAAAAGTTTCTACTGCTCCTGGGCAGATAAGACAAGTACAGATGTTATTGATGTGTCAGAGAGTAGTGCAACTGCCAACAAAATAGCACCTATAACTCCTGCTGCAAAGGAGTATGATAAGTATGGGTTTGCTGTAGGTTATGACAAGAGTCATACATAGAGTACCTACACATTCCACCACCACCACCATCATTCCCACAAGTGATGGCATTAAAGCAATAAAGTTACACAGTTCTTCTACTATGTGCTGCCATCCAACACTTACTAAGTTCTTAGAAAGAAGTTAAATCATACACAAACATAATGCAAAAGTACACCTATTGAATAGCAAACTTGCCAAAATGTTGGAGGTTGATATGCTGCCCTTTCTTTTGTTGAAAAAAGAGGTTTTAAAAATCTAATATCATGTGTTGCAACCTGCTGGAATATCCGATGTCACAATTATTTTTCAAGGATTTTTGTGCCAATGTTACTTAAGCAGAAAGTTAACCATTTGAGTGACAGAGGGGTACAGAATACATTGCAAAGCAATGCGTAGCATACACCTCTGGCACTCAAAGGGTTAATGATGCGGGCAAAGGACAAAGGCACTCAGCCTGCTCACCTTTTCAAGGCATATGTTGCTGTAGACAGATGAGAGTTGGTACGTGTTAGCTGTAGAAATACAGGAGGCAAATATAATTTTTGATACCTATATTGGCTAACTAAGCTGATTTAGAATGCAAGCTTTCAAGACCTTAGGTCTCTTCCTCAGGCATGTTATACAGATAAATATGAAAACATCTTTCTTAAATACAAGTACACAGCAATGTTTAGAATGGCATATGTATAACATGCCTGAGGAAGAAACCTAAGGTCTTGAAAGCTTGCATTCTAAATCAGCTTAGTTAGCCAATAAAAGTATCAAAAACTATATTTGCCTCCTGTATTTCTACGGCTAACACAATACCAACTCTCACCTGTTGTCAGCATGGAAGATACCACAATGTACTGCACATAAATGAATATAAAAAATCTTCTAAAGAAACTTGCACAACTGGATAGTGTCATTCTAAACAATGCAATGTGTACTTGTATTTAAGGGAGATGTTTTCATATTTATCTGTATAACACGCCTGAGGAAGAGATCTAAGGTCTTGAACGCTTGCATTCTAAATCAGCTTAGTTAGCCAATAAAGGTATCAAAAACTATATTTGCCTCCTATGTTGTTGTAGGATTCACAACTTTGACTTTCAGCTATTTATTTCTCAATTTCATCCTTCTGGAGAAGTAATATTGTGGTCGGAAATCTTACAGTCATAGGAAACATAGGCTAAAAATTATTGGCAATGACGAAAAAGGAAAAAACCTTTGCACTGATGAAAAGGAGAAAACTTTCACAAAAAAGGGAAATATTGTTGGTTTTTCACGAAATGCCATGCAGAAAATTTTTCTGACTTTTCACCCACCTCTACCTAATACCCCTTGATTGCCAGAGAAATCTCCAAGATCCCCTCTAGCATTCAAAGGTTAAAAGTGACACCTAATTCATTAGAGATTTTCACTGTGGTGCAGTTGATTTGCTCCATGACTGCCCATCTTTAGCTTGTTGAACAAGGAAGTGATTCTCAGCTCCACCAAAAGTTCAGGTTTTCAGGATATCCCTAATAATGCACAGGAAGACTAATCACAATGACTGAGCCTCTGATACATATATTACAAAGGAATTCCATCCTTTGAGGATGAATGTTGGTCCTGGCACATCATGGGTTAAAAAATAGCTGTGATCATTGTGGGGAGACTGTTGCTGAATGTTTTGGGACATGGGAAGTCAGTTTACCAATCCTGGTTAGTCCCACTCATGTGATCACTGCTACAGAGAACCACATTCAAGGGGTGTCACATGGCAAAGGTTATGTTTGGAAACATGGCCTTTGTCACTGGTCTCTACCTCCTTCCTACTCACTCTGATCTTGAGGCAGAGAAAGACAGAGACCATTCATACATGGTATGCACTAAAATTGTGTACAATTCATCACAAGATAACCTATGAAATATTTTTTTCAATGTTTTATATTATAAACAAACTAAATGATAAGTAATACATATAAATATGGCATCAAAAGAAAGACTTTCTTATCCTTAATCCTTTGGTGACCAGGGTTTTCTTTGTTTTGTACACTAGGGAACCTGAGCAATTTTGGCCTTTTTATTATGTCATTATTCAACTATATTTTCCCTCTAATTAATTTAGTACACCCACACAATTTATATACTGTTTTTTAAGGATAAGTGGGGCTTACTTTGTTGCCATATTTATATGTATAACCCAACATTTAGTTTGTTTGTAATATAAAAAAGTGGAAACAACTTTATTACATTTTTAATGGTTTTTCTGTGATCATTTGTGCTCAATTAGTGTATCTTCTAACAGGGACTGGATAAAAGGTATGAACGTTCATTCATTCATACCTCCCAAATGTCCCTTTTTAGAGGGGTAATGTCCCTCTGTGACAAAAATTCCTGTATCCCTCTTTCCCCCACTTGTGCCCCTCTTTTTAGGTGATCAGACTGTGTGGTGTGTATATAAATTTATTGCATTGCACCAAAGCAATAAAACACGCATTAATGTTTCTTTAAACTTCAGTATGTATTTATAGATTGTATATGTATGATTGTATATGTATTTATAGATTAGTCTGTGTAAATAAAAGACTTTGCTCTTGCTCTAAATTATGTATTCACCTATACAAAGAGGTGTCAATAGGTCAGGAAATAACCAAATTCACCAGTCCTGCCCCGAGCACCACAGCATAAGAGTAAAGTGTCCCTTCTTGGTCATTTTAGATGTTATGAGCTGTGTTCTCTGATTCTCTCTTCCTTAGGATCAAAGAGAGGAGGTAAGAGGCAGAGTACAATGACAAAGACAATGTTTATTTATGATGTCATGTGAAGAGGTGTGACTACAGAGGGGAGCAGATGCTTCAGTTGTGATGGAGCTTCCAAGGTTCCAGAAGGTTCCAGTTATAGCCCAGGGAGAATATATTTGTCTTATGGGCTCCAAAACATGACTCCAGTGCCTAGATACTCCACTGTGTCAAATTATATTACATATAATTTGTATAAAGTGAATAAGTATTGTACTGATGAAGAATTTAATGAATTTAAAATAAGAAATTCAAAGCACTGCATTACTGGTGTGAAGCGAGGTGTCCTAAGCTGACAGCAGTCTTTGATTTTGAAGATTTTAAATTGTGTTCACCCTCAGGCAATCTATTTTATAGGTATTTCAAAGTTTAACAGAAATGTGCAAACTGCATAGGAAAAAACAACTCATTTCCATTATATATAATGAATGGATGAATGTCGAGGTCTGGGCAATAAAAGAGTGAAGTAAATATTTAAATCAAAACACTATATTCAGATGCTAATTTGGCTAATGTGTTATAGCTAATTATGATATGAAAAGCCTTATGTGCACATAAAAGAGGCAAGTGGTTGGGGCAAACCAATTTCAACATAGGGAAAAAAATCTAAAACTTCTCCTTGATTTAAAAGGAACTTTTAACCCCTTGAATGTTAGAGAGATCGCCACTTTGTGACCTCTCTAACTTTCAAGGGGCTATAGGCCCCAATTCGTGTGTATGTATGTATTTTTTATTTATTTAGCGCCAACAGGTATATTTAGCACTTTACATTTTGAAGGGGTACAATAATTGCAGCAATGAAGTGGTTATACAGACAATCTTAGTATAGGATGGGTCACATAAAGTAGGCTGACCAGACCTCACCTTTAAATGGAGACGTATAGGAAAAACGCATACTGCAGGACTGCTTTGATTTCAGTGAAGCACTTATAAATGGATATTTCCTATGTGTCCCCGGTTAAAGGTGAGATCTGGTCACCCTAGCATAAAGATACAAGCAGGTGGAGGAGGAAGTGCAATTCTTGACATATGAGATGAGATAAGATTACATATTATGGCAGTGCTACATATAAAAGGTGATTTTTTAGCTTGGATTTGAAGTTGTAGAGGGTAGAAGCTTGCCAAATGCTGGGTGGTACGGAGTTCCTGAGGTAGGGAGCAGGAAGGGAAAAAGCTTTCAATCATGAAACAGTGATAGTGGTTAAAGGAGCAGAGAGTTGTCCATCATGCATGGTGCAAAGAGGACATTTGGGTATATAGCTGGATATCAAAGATGAAATAAGGTGGGATAGGTGTTGGAGAGCCTTAAAGGCAATGAGGAGGATTTTGAATGTAATACATTGCTTTATGGGAAGCCATGACAATGATTTAACCCTTTGAGCACCAGTGGGGGTTTGCAACACGTTTGGAGAAATCCAAATTCCATTTGAGATGACCGTTTGAGTGCCAGTGAGATGTGCAAAGTGGACATCTCACTGGCGCTGACTCAAATGGTTATCTCAAATGACTTTCTCCCCTAAGGTGCAGATGGTATTCCACAGAATTCCTAATAAATCAAAGGGCTTTCCCTTTAACTCTTTGAGTGCCAGAGAGGCATCCAATGCATTGGATACCTTTCTGGTGCTCAAAGGGTTAAATCAGGCCTGCTTATAAAAAACACACTGCAGGGTTGCACCAATTCCTGTTCAATTCTGCAGAATGAGGTATTCAAAAGCTTCCCTGATTTGAAAGGATATGTGAAAATTACCATTAGCTATAGAGGGAAAATGGGAATTTTAGTCCCCAGTAAGTAGAGAACCATATATTGTCAATCCCTGTGTTAGCTACTTCAATTCAGTGCCACTTTAAAGAGCGATTATCATGTTTTAATAAGTCTGTTCCCGTGACATTGTGTAGGTAAAATGGCAATTAGGAGAGATTAGAAAACTGACCCCATCTGCTGGAACGCAACCTGGAAGCATATGTCTCTCAGGCACAAACTACATGGGTTGTGTGCACAACGTCCATAGACCACCTGTGTAAGGCTTTGAAACCAGATAAAAGAGGTCTATGGGGACCTGCATCGTGAAGGAAAAGAGACGGAACTGAGGGCTCAGTCTCTTCCTGCGGGACCAATAAGGGAGCCCTGGAGGTCTCTTTTCATGACCTCAGCTTCATCTGCAGGTCTGCTCCACATGATAGTTACTCTTTAAGGGCACAGCCCTGTTCATGGAGACTACCAGCGCCACAACTCGATGGTTAATTTGGTGTGCAGCTGCCATTACTTTATAATTTGCATATTAACTTCAATTAATTTTACATTTTTTTTATTTCATTGATAAAATGTACATTCATCCTAAATTGGTATCCTAACACAGAGGAACTGCATCAAATCGATCCCCCACCCATCTCATGTTTTCAAGATATCCTCAGTTAAACTCAAGTAAATGTCATAAACTCAGGCAGATAGATGAGTTAATTCCAGGCGATCCTGAAAAACTGCACTTTTTTGTGGGGGGGGGCAGTAATTGAAGATGGGGTTGAGAGCCCCTACATTAACCTTTTGAATATGGATACCCCTCTGGCACTCAAAGGGTTAACAGACTAGGTATTTTGTCTTTCAAATATATATATATATATATATATATATATATATATATATATATATATAATAAATTACATGCTTTAAATGGTGTGCTCTCATCACTGTCCCGCAGCTGAGCATTTACAGTGCTGTGGATATATTAGGACAGCATTCTAGCAGAGAATGCATCGCCTGAGGGACTTTGCAGGGAGCTGGTTGCCTACTGGCTCAGCTGGTGGAGCATCTGGATTGTAGCAAAAAATCTTTTATCCCAGCCTGAGTGTCAGTTATTTAAACACATAGTGCACAAGTTGCCAGTTGATTTGGTCTACTATAAAAAAAATATCACAGTTGAAAAAGATTAGCTCAGACAGATAAGGAGGTGAGAAGGTTCTCTTGGGAGATCTGAAGGTGTTCTCTATTGATATGAAAAGACAAAGGAAAGTCCGTTGTGGGAGTTCTTTAGTGATCAGCAAATTAGACGTAATTAGAGTACACAGAGGCAACAGGATGCCGTTCTTGTCTCTTGATCCTGCTGAGATTTAACTCCTGGTACTGATGTTTAGTAAGTATTCCAAATGTCTGAATTTGCCAATCAAACCAACATTGCGGAACAACACATGACATTATACAGAAAGCAGAAGAGGAGCAATTCTTGGGTAAAGCATTTTCACCATAGGGGATACATAAACATTTCAATCAACATAAATAGGGATGTTAACCCCTTGGATGCTTGCGAGGTCTCCAAGGCATTGCAAAGCAAAGCCTTGGAGATCTCTCAATGATCGAAGGGGTTAAAACCCCTATTTAAAATGACAGCAAACCTCCCCATTAACATTACATAATCTGCAAGTGCATGATTTCCAATAATAATTCACTAGGATGTTTGTCAGAAGCTGTCATGTGCAGTAGAGACTGAGAGCATTTGGGCAGTCTCTGCTGAGGATGATTGCATTGCGTGAGAGAGGTGAAACAAGATTACATCACGTGGAGCAGTGTGGTAGCGGCCTTTTAACCCTTTGAGGGCCAGAGGGGTACGCAACGCGCAGTTAAGTTTTTTCCACTTTATGGGTGTGTACCAGAAGGTATATTTGTTCTGTAAAGGATCCTGTAATTATGTTAACATGTTGTAAGCTATTCTGGTAAACTAATAATCTATTCTAGGAGTACTTAATTGAACACTTTTTTGGAGTGCTGAATAATTATTTTTGTACAATCGTTTTTGTAACACTAAACATATTCTCATTTTAAATAATATTAATAAAGATTGAAATTTGTTTAATCACTGTATCTTCCTCATCTGTCTTTGCCTTGGCTGATATTATCATGCCATAAGGGAATTAATAGAGGAGTGCTAAAAAAGAGGATCAAGCTTGCTCTTTCATTCTTTAGGAATTGCTTTGGTCTCTTTTAGGAATTAGTGGAACCCTGCAATGTGCTCTGCAGTTGACTTGCTCCAGAATAACTTGCTTGCTATGGGCCCAATCGCGCCTAAGTTTGCACACCACTGAACTTATTAAAAATTTTAAGTTCCTCTCAATACATCCGTAATTCATATTTATTATTGGAGACATTCTCGCTATGCAGAGAAATAGAAGGAATTTCAGTAATAATATGAGGAAATTACACTTTTACCCTTCCATGTAAACTCCCAGAGAAAGAGCAAAACTACAAATTTCACTGACATTTTCATGAGGAGGAAAGTTAAATTTTCATACAGAAATCATTTTGACTATTTTGAGATGACAAGTCCCATGGAGGTTAATTTACAATTGTCTGCATTTGCAACTGGATGAATTTCCCTCTCACCTGGGTAAAGCAGTTTCCATCATTTTTGTGCCTCGCTCAGACCAACATGATATGTCAATGGGAAAGCTGCACTTCATGCACAGCATAAACTATTTTACACAGTGTTAACCGTTTGAGTGCCAAAGAGGTACACAAAGCATTACTCTGAAATGTGTTGCATACCTCTCTGGCACTCAAAGGGTTAAGTCTCACTTTTTCTATTATACTTGTGGCATCTATATACATTTAAGTCTCTTAAATAAAATAGGGGGGAGCAGCAGGTGGAGTTGTGCTGGGGCCAGCATTCATGGAGCTCCATCTGCAACATAGTCCAATAGGTTCTATCTGGGTATCTGTGAAAACATCTTTGTGTTAGGGGCCCAAACATTTTTGCACTGGGGCCCTCCAATGACTAGTTATGCCACTGAAATAAAATATTAAAAAAGCTCAGCCCAAATGATCCGCTGCTCTTAATTTAATATTCTGTAGAGCCAATAGTTTTAAAAAAACTAATAGATGTATTATATGTGCATGTAAGCAAATAGTTTTAAAAAAATAATAGATGTATTATATGTGCATGTAAATAACTAATGAGTCATTTCTATCCATACATTGTCTAAACTGTGATTCTTAATGTTAGTCCTCAGAACACACAGAAAGGTCCTGTTTTCAATAAATCCCTGCTTGTTCATGGGTAGGTAACCAATGATTCAGTCATTTTGACTTCACTACTTGTGCTTAATTAAGGATATCCTAATATCTGACCTGTTGGTATATGCTGAAGACTGGAACGGAGAATCATTAATCTAAACAAACTGACCTGTACCTTGACTTCTTCCCAGCTCACCATAACTTTGATTCTCTTTCCTCAAAATGCAGAGTGAACCAAAGTGAAGGATGGATGAAGCGTCAGGAAGAAGCCAATGTGTAGCTTGGTCTATGCATATTATTCAGGAAGAGCAGCTTGGTCTGTGCATATTATTCAGGGGGAGCAACAACTCCCTGCATCTGTAGTTATTTGCATTCATATAGCATAAAAATACTTTTAAAGTACTGACACTAAAGGTTTATAAATTAAGAACTATGGATTGTTTGCCCTGCACTGTGAGAGAGCGCTATTTTATTAACTATACCTCTTTGTCCCATTTTTGTGAATAAAATAAATTGAACCCTTTGGGTGCCAAAGAGGTATCCAACGCATTGCACATATCTCATCCCATTCAGCATCACTGGCTTAGTAAATGCTCATCAAGGACCTGTCTTTCTGAAAATGTAAGAAGTGGGAGAATTCTGCTTCGCTCATCCCTAGTTATACTGATTCACCTAGTAGAAAAAAAGAAGTCAGTGGCATCCAATCAGCTAAATGGTTGTCATTTTAAAAAAGTGGGGTTCACATATGAATTCTTGCTGCTAGTTGAACAGGAGTACATTTTACGAACACACAGATCGCAAGTTTAAGCAATGACCTAATGAACTGGGCTACTTTTGGTGTTGCCATTAACTAAAGTATCAGTCATACTGCAGATTTTAAATTGCAAAAAAAAGCATAATTAGGTTAAAGGTTAATGGCTTTGTTAAATACAAAATTATATGACAATGATAAAGACATATCTAACACATTCAAAAGAAATGCAGTGGACACATCTCTGGCATCTAATGGGCTAATTGTGTTCATTATATAAGTGTATTATGATGATGGCTATAGTAAGTGACTGTCACTAAAACTATCTGCGATCTCTAACACAGGGCCGCCATCAGAAATCACTGGCCCTGGGACAAGTGCAATTGGCAGGACCTCCCAACAGCGTTAATGTCCCATCTACTCAGTGGCCCCACACATTATTTCCCTGTCCCATGTTTCCAAACAATATGAAAATGCAGAAAAATGTGCAATAAAAATATGTAACTGACCTATAAGCATGTCACGCTCATTAGTATACGTTGGTCCTAGGGAGATTTGAACCATAATCATGTAATGAAATTATTCGATTTGATCCTGGAAATGACTGACCCATAAACATGTCACTGCTATCAATACACTTCGGACCTATTAACCCCTTACTGACAGGGCTTTTTTTTTTTTTTTTCCATTATAGCGAATGACTTCCTGGACTTACCAGGTAAGTCGTCTGTCACTAAGGGGTCACTTAAGTATTACTAATCCCTATAGTAAAGCCCTAGTAAAAAAAAAAACATATTGCCCCCAGTGTCATCTCTCAAACCTTTATGGTTTGAGAGATGAACGCTTCTAAAGTTGTCCTCTCCCTCCTGGTCATAGATCATCAGGCGGCTCTGCAGCAGAGCCGCGATCGCATTAACTAAAAAAAAAACTTTCACTAAAACGGTCTCCTACGTGTGCTTGCAAACCAAGCACACGTAGAAGACCATTTCAGTGAAAGTTTTTTTTAGTTAACACGATCAGGCTGTGCTGGAAAGACGCCTGAAAGTCGTACAACTGTCTTCCCTGCAGTCAGCTAGAATGCTGATTACAGGGAAGGGGGAGGGAGAGGGCAACTTTAGAAGCGTTCATCTCTCAAACCATAAAGGTTTGAGAGATGACACTGGGGGCAATATGTTTTTTTTTACTAGGGATTTACTATAGGGATTAGTAATACTCAAGTATTACTATCCCTTTAAGTACTGAGCCATAAACATGTCACTGGCATTAGTACGCTTTGGTCCTGGGAAGGACTGACCTATTACCACATCACTGCCATTAGCATCTTTGGTCTTAGAAAGAACCGACTCATAATCATGTCACTGCCTTTAATGCACTTTTGGTTATACTAAGGACTGACTGAGATACATGGCACTGATTAGTACATTTTGGTCTTAGGAAGAACAGACCTATAAACATATCATTGCCTTTGGTACACGGTCTTAGGAAGAACTGACCTATAAAAATATCTCTGCCTTTGGTACAAGTTAGTCTTAGGAAGAACTGACCTATAGACATATCACTGCCATTGGATCACATTGGTCTTAGGAAGAACTGACCAACAAATATGTCACTGCCATTGGTACATGTTGGTCTTAGACAGAACTGACCTATAAATATGTCACTGCCATTGGCACATGTTGATCTTAGGAAGAGCTAACCTATAAATATCTCACTGCCATTGGTACACGTGTTGGTCTTAGGAAGAACTTACCTATAAATATGTCACTGCCATTGGTACACGTGTTGGCCTTAGGAAGAACTGACCTATAAATATTTGTTTGTGCATGATAAAGCATTGTTTCCACTGCAAAACACATAGCCGGAGAGTATTTGTACTTTTATTGTTTTTATATTTCTATTTCTATATGATATTGTAAGCCTTTTTAAGCTATATTAAATTTTAAAAGAAGAAGAACTTGTTGTTGGCGTCGTTTGCATGTGTTTTGGGATGGACCAATCATTGGCTTCACAGAGTGGAGACACTGGGAGATCTCCACTTGCTTGATTGTCAGTCATGGTTATCCCCCAAAGGTTGACCATAAATAAATGTGAGTACATTTCATACATCTATATATCTGACAGATTTTTTGAACTTTTTTACACTATTGGGCGCTTTTTTGTTTTTCTTTTGAGTGACCTATAAATATGTCACTGTCATTGGTAGACGTGTTGGTCTTAGGAGGAATTGACATAAATATGTCACTGCCATTTGTACACTTGAGATGAAACTCAGTAAGCAAAAGTGGGGTGATTCTGAAGCAAACCAGCTATATAATTGTGGACAAATAAAAATTCCCCAAATTCCCATTGCTTTAAACGGGTCTTTTAACCCCTTGAATGTTAAAGGTCTCCAACTAAAAACATCACAGTGGACAAATATATCCCCATGCCTGCCCACCATTGATTTAAATAGGGCTTTTAACGCATTAAATTCTAAATGTATAAAGGCTCCAACGCATTTTGTAGTAATTAAAATGAATAGCGGTTTGGGTTTTTTTCTCCCATATGGTACAGCTGATTTGCTCAAGGATGTCTGCTCTTTTCTTTTGTGCATCTGCCTATTATATTGTAGGAATGTCATAACATAACAAAAAACAGATGAGGAAAAACAGGTGGGCACACAAAGGGGGAAAAGAGTGGAATATGGGGAATACAGATAGGCACAAGATAACCAAAGAAAGGATGAGGTGGAAATGAAGGTACAAGAGGGGACATCAAAGGGGCAACTGGAGTAAAAGAGTGGAACTGGCTTGGCATAGGGAAAACATATGGAAAAAAGCACACAGAGGTTGAAAAAAGGGGCAAAAGTTAGGCAGATTCAGAGCCAGACTAAAGGCAAGATGTTCAAAAAGTCATCATAATGAAAAACGTGTTGGATCATGAGTTGGTGGTAAAAGAAGGACCATATTTTCAGAAGTAAATCCGTCACGTTTGAAAACTTGTCTAAAGAATTAAAAATGACGGTAAGAAGATCTTAAAAATTGTCTTTCAATTTGTCTTTGAAATTGACATTTTCAAAGAAACAAAAGACTTTTTTTTGTCTTTGAAACGAATTTTTCTTCTCCAAGTTTAGACCATTTTTATTATGTTGGGAAAAAAATGACATTAATCAGACAAAAAAAATGATATTCAAATGAATATTTTTTTCTGAAAATACCTTACATTATGACAGAAGACTAAGCCACACCCACTTTTAAGACGGCTTTTTCCCTTTGACAGAGATGGCGGAATTGGATGCAAAAAATTACGGAAACATGTCTGAGAACTGACGGATCATGGTGTAAGAACTTTTTTATTCTGATTACAGACAATTTCAGTTACTAGTAATTCCTAGTAATTCCTCCAAGTTACAGTTGATTCCAAGGGAAGTCTGTTGGAGTCGACACGTGTTGGGATCTGTTTCCAGAGGAGGCCTCCAGTTTGTCTATATGCTATATGTCCTATTTTGCAATGAGTATACCTTTTGTACTTTTAATATTGTTTGCACTTTTGTGTTAACGTTTTTTTTCTTCTTTTTTTTCATTTAGGAGGTATTTAGTTAGATATTTATTATCGCATATGTACTTATTATCATGTGCTCTTCCAAGGCAAGGATTTCTTGTTTATAGCTATGGATGCCTGCTGTATAATTGTTTTTTTTGCATGATCTATGTGGTCTATACATTGATGGTGTCTGATAGCATTATAATCAGAATTCTAGCATTTGCGATCATGTAGGATACATCTTTGCAGGCCTCAAACTTGTTTAACCTCTTCTGCTCAGTTTTTATTTGTTTTTAATTGTCATTCTTTTCATGTGATATTTTTGTATCAATAAAAATCTATTTTTTCATATATCTACTCTTGTTGCGAGTGTCTCATTTATGGGACTTGCTCTTCTCTTTGAGAGCTGCCCCTTTAAGGCTTTCTGCCTTTAAGGTTTCTTTGGCTGTTATAGTCAACCAATTGCTGTTTCTGTCAGGAAGCTGCACAGAATGCCGATTATAGCACTGAGTCTTAGTGCTAACGTTGACTTTTTGTGCCCCCCAACTTGACGGGGCCTGGGGATGCCTTGTCTATGATCCAGCTCTGCCAGGCAGGATACCAATTTGGGCCCACCACTCTCTTGAGCCAGTGCTTTTAACACAGAGAACTACCAGCAATTACTGGCAAAGCAGCTATAAGACTAGCACAAGAGGCTGAATGATGATGCTTGCTTGTAACATAAAAATAGATTATGAC
The DNA here is from genome assembly GCA_037306005.1 of Rhinophrynus dorsalis. Classification (NCBI taxonomy): domain Eukaryota; kingdom Metazoa; phylum Chordata; class Amphibia; order Anura; family Rhinophrynidae; genus Rhinophrynus; species Rhinophrynus dorsalis. The sequence goes on from CM074721.1 coordinate 123,740,502, forward strand.
ATACTTGCCAACAAGAAGAAACAATAATATTTTAAATTAGTGTACCAAATGTCACATCTGATAAGAGTGTAGGACAAGTGGTGCCATAAAGCTTACAAATGATAGAGACACAAGTTATACCACAAAGCTTATTAATGAAATAGACTGGAAAGTGTTTCTTCAACACTTACAAATTATTTAGAAGAGACACGAGAGGCACCACAGAGCTTACAATTGAAAAGGACAGCCACAAGTGATACCATAGGATTTCCAGTTGACAGAGAGGAACATATGGTACATAGAGCTTACACTGAATATAGAGAGACACAAGTGATACCACAGAGCTTGCAGTTGATAGGGAGAGAAACAAGTGATACCACAGATACTACAGTTGATTGGGAAAGAGACATATGATACCACAGAGAATACATTTGATAAAGAGAGAAACTAGTAGTACCATACGGCTTACAGTTTATACAGAGACAAGTATTACCATAGAGCTTACAGTTGATATGGAGAGACAGAAGTGATACAACAAAGCTTATAGTTAATATGAAGAGACACAAGAGATACCACACAGTTTATAACTGAAATGGATAGACAATCATGATACCACAGAATTTAAAATTAAAAGCTAGTGATTCACAAAGTACCACACTTTTCATGGCATTCACTATTTTTAGATCAGGAGAGGACAACTTGATAATCTTCAATCATCCTGTGCCAGTGAACAAATGGTTGAGGATGATGCAGGTTGAAGGCCAGCGACAGCTGGAGGGCCACATGTTGTTCACTCCTGTTTCTCTCTTAATTGGGGAGGGACAGCAAACATAACACATTTTGCTTGACAATCTTGTCTATGAAACAGCACTGGGAAGGAAATCTCTCCATGGGGGTTGAGGAGTATTGGCAACCTAGCTTTGTGCTGTGCACGTTTGCTCTGGAAAAGATTTCTATTGGCAGCATGGGTACAGGTGCTGCTGGGCTGTAATATCTTGGCCAGCACAGCATGTGCACACCCAGAGGCAGAAAACTTTTTAGTGTTTACGGTGGGCATTGCATGTTTAGAGATGTACTCTGCTTAGGAATAGCAATATACATCTAAGATAATAAGAGTGTCACATTAGGTGGCATGAGAATGGAATAGCCCTGTTTATTAGTTCAGTAATGAAAAGCTTGCTACTTATTCTGGATGCCAAAACAAGAGGATAATTACCCTCTCTTCCATCAGACACATGAAAAAACAAGTAATTCCCTCTCTCCTCAAACACACTGTGCTTTTCATTACTGCACTATTAAACTGAGTGATTTCCTTCAAACACCATCCACTTTTGTATTGGATTCATGTATTCCCAAACCAAAGAGAATCTCAAAGCATCCAATGGGAACAACAAATGCTCTGACTCAGGGCTAGCACACATTGAGCTGTGGATTTCATTACGAAAGTTGCAACCCACTGGCTCTGTCTGTAAGGAGCTTATCCTTAGCAGTATGCCAGTAGCCTTGTGCCCACATGACATCAGGACAACAGGAAGTGCTCTGTAAGTACGTCCTTTTAATAGGCAGTGGGCCCACTCTAAGAAAGGCCTAGCTGACTGCCTGTTGTACAGTTCAATGCTGCACAGCCTCCCTTGTTACCCGGCAATCGGTGTACTGCCCTGTCTGCCACAGCCCAGGACACCAGTACCCCCTGTATACACCTGAAAGCAGCCCTGCCCTAACACAATGCAAAGTATTGCTTTAGATATTTAATCATCTTTTCAACTCCCCAAAACCGAATAAACAGCCAAAGGACTCTTTTCAGATTTGGCCCACAAAATTGTGGAATCTGTAAATAGAACAGTTTCTGTGCTGATAACCTGTTCTAATAATGTGGCTGCCAGCCCTTTGTTTTGAATGTGTATAGTTTATTGATATTGAGTGCTCTATTGTAAAGCAATAGAATAGTCCTTACGCACCTGGGCATGAGACGGTGGAAGTCCCCTTCTTATATAAACACCAAAAAGAGCATCTTTTCCAAGAGAAATGTTAAATTTTATGAACTGCGGCTGAATTATATGGATATGTGACCTCCAGAACACGCCTGCTGGTACTTCCTGTGTGATTCTGCGCCCAATTTCAACTTCCCCATTGTCTATACTGCTATTCCTTGTGGGTAACCAAGGTCCTGAAAAATAAGAACACATACGTATTTCTGTTACATTATTTCTACATGTGGTAAGACTCTTTTGATATAAAGATACAATAATCTGTATTACAAGGTTTATTGTGCATTGGTTTTCTGGAAATGAATCCTTAAGGAACTTGAACTGCATTATAACTACTTTCATCTTGACTTGTTATTGAAGAAGAGCGGCCTTGAATATATTTGCAACCAAATTGTAGTTGAACAAGATATATGTTCATCAAATGTACCTCAACTAAACACATCAAAGCGACCTAGCAAGAAAATAAGTCTAAAAAGTACAGCCGTAATATTAACTTCTTAGATGTATCTTCATCTCCAATAGCTATCATTCAGGTGATTAAAATAGGTCCATTACACTGAACAAATTTTTTTATTAATCCCAATTTATATTCTGACATAACATGAGCTGTCCTATCTCCTTCATTCAGCAACAGGCTAGATTTATTATTTTTTTTTTCAAGTTTGTTTTGTATTCTATACCTTAATAGTGGAATTTCACGATGTATGTGGTTTTCCTAAAGGTTACCTTATTAACACTGATCTAGTTTATTTTATATTGAGAGCCGGTTAAAGTAAAAATAAAATGGGTGTTGCAAAATGCAAGCAACTGTATGTAAGTCCTTCTGTTAACCCTTTGAATGCCAAGGGGTATCCAATTCATTGCTTCTAAATGCGTTGGATACCCCAATGGCACTCACGGAGATAAACACATTTAGAAGAACATATCCCTAAAAGTGCAGCTTAAACACAGACACACAAGTACACTTACACACGCAAGCATGCAAACAGGCATGCGTACACACACACAAGCATGTGTACTCACACACACACACACACAAGCATGCGTACACACACACACAAGCATGCGTACTCACACACACACACACACACAAGCATGTGTACTCACACACACACACACACACACAAGCATGCGTACACACAAGCACGAGTACTCACAAGCATGCGTACTCACATACACAAGCATGCGTACACATGCACACAGGCACGCGCATGCATACACACACACACACACACACACACACACTAGCATGCGTATACACAAGCACACGTACTCACAAGCACGCTTACTCACATACACAAGCATGCATACACATGCACACAGGCATGCATACACACACACACAAGCATGCGTACACACAAGCACGAGTACTCACAAGCATGCGTACTCACATACACGAGCATGCGTACACATGCACACAGGCACGGGCATGCATACACACACACACACACACTAGCATGCGTATACACAAGCACACGTACTCACAAGCACGCTTACTCACATACACAAGCATGCATACACAAGCATGTATAGTCACATATACACACTCTCACACAAGGTGAAAATATGGTGCAAATCTGGGGCAAACCAACTGAAACATAAGGAACAAGCAAAAATTCACTTAATTCATATTGATATAAATTGGGTTTTAAGCTATTGAATGCTAGAGAGCTTCTCAATGTGCTGGAGACTTCTCTAGTATATCAGGAGTTAAAAGTCCCATATGAGTCAAAGGGGATTTACATGTGTCCCCTATGGTGCAATTGGTTTGCCCCAGATTTGCACCACAGGAAGCTGTTGCCTCTTTCATGCAGCCACGGGATGTGTGTTAGCATTCGCATCCTTTTAGCCGTAACAATAAAACTTTATTTGCAATCATGAGATAGCAAGTATTATCAGGTTATTTGAAATATAGATTTTACATTTGAAAATGTAAGTAGACATGCAGCATCCGAGTCAGTGTTCCCTCTAAATGCCAGGGCTGAACAGTTAAAAAGCTAATTAAAGCAGGGCTCAAAATTTCCACTCGCCGCCAGCCAATGGCTGGTGAAAATTTAGCCCTGGAGAGTAGAAATTCAGCCCTGGTGGGTATGTTTTGGCTTGCAGTGGTGAGTAACTTTTCACGTCTGGCTAGTAGCAAAGGACTTAAAATTATAAGCCCTGATTAAATCATAATTAAAACTGGACATGGCTGGATAGTACAACTACTATTTCAATGCAGCCTAGCAAAAACACCCTTTTGTAACCCCTTAAGGACCAGTAAGGTGAGGAACACATTATAAAGCAATGCACTGATCAGTCCTGGAGGGGTTAACTCTTTCAGTGCTGGGTTGCTCACCCTTGCTTATTTTAGAGGGAGGGAACACTAATTCCTGAGCAGATGAATTCATGAAGCTAATCTAAGAGCTGAAGTTCCATTACAGTAGGAAATATGTACCACATGATTGCTGAACCATGTTTTTTTTTTGCTTTGTTTTTTTCCAACAAATGTCGCTTTAGAATCTTTATGGAGAGCTGAACAATTCTGCAGAACTACCCCAAAGCAAGGTTAGAATCCACAATGAAAGACAACAGATTTTGGCCACTTTCCTTCAGCTGGCTGAGGCAGGGATGCTGAGGGGGTCTGATCCCATGTCTGATCCCCATACACCCAAGCATCCTCCCCACATTTCCACCACTAGAAGTTAACCTCCACCTTATTTCCAGACCATGCGATCTTGGTGCACCAGCAATGAAGGGGTTAACTACCAAGTAAACAAAACATATATACAAATACCTTCCACCCACCAACCACAGAAATACTTAATCCCTTTGTCGCTGGATCGCAGTAATCTCACTGCTATGGCAACACAAGGTTTATTCATCAGTAGTTACAAAAAAAACTCACCGCATCACCAACTAACCCCATCAAAAACCATGATTTAACACCTCCATTGCCATGGCACCTACAATAAGCAGTACTAATAATGGAGGGGTTAATGAATGTAAAATAAAAAAAAAGTGGGGTTCAATCACTGCACATTTTTAGTCCAAAGCCACCATATTAATTCAGAGAAACACCTGGGACATGTCCTCATGCATTGTGCATAAGTAATCCCTTCCCTTCATCTGTGATTGGCTGGTAGGTGAGATTACTCCAGGGCAAGTTCTGTGATGTTTGTAATTAACCTACAAGCCAATGGAAACATTGGAAGATGTTTAAAGGAATACTAATGTTTCACAAAAACAGTAACTCCAATTAATCTTCATAGTATTTGGGCCATGTAGAGTGCTATTTCAATACTGTCAGAGTTGTAGTTCAAGATTAATTGAATGATAAAGTATAACCCTTCCTCCCCTTTTATCTAGTGTAAGCTGCTTCCCCTCAGATGTGGAATCTGGTCACCTGACTGGACAGGTCGCAGCAAGGGACAATATTCTTACTGTGAGCATAAGAAAAACACTGCCCTACTTGACAGCTTTTTTTAATGCTCACTGAAGATTGTCCCTCTCTGTGATCCATCCAGACAGTCTTGCTGCTCTGAGGTAAGCAGTGTTACATCAGTAAAAAGGGAGGGAGGGGGATACTTTATCATTCAATTCCTCTTGAACTACAACTCTGACAATATTGAAATAACACTCTCCATGTCCCAAATACTATGAAGATTAATCGGAGCTGCTTTTTTGTGAAACATTACTATCCCTTTAAAGTATGGCCATAAAAAGGTCTCCCACACAGTAGACCAGGAGGGGTCACTTTATAATTTTTATTTTAATGGTGTTGAATGTGAAGGTGAGTGTTTTCAGGGCTTTTTCTAGATTTTTTTTTGTCAATTATGTAAAAGACTCTGCTTGACATCAACCTTCCAAACTTTTTCTTTGTTTTGTTTTAATTTAATATGGGAGTTTCAGTCCTAATGTACATTTTTGATGCATCCTCTCCCTTATGAGGGCAGAGGAAAAGGTCCAAAACCCCCTTTATTTTTGGAACACTCTCCATCCTGATCAGCTAAGTTTGGGAGTTGGGAGAGATAACATTACGTACCAAATAATTGTTTAAGGTCATTTGATTGTATCTTTAACAAATCATTAACCCCTCCTTTTCTGTACTGGCTGCAAGACATTGATTGCAACATGATTTGGACATTCTGGCAATGGTGGGGATAATAATGGGGGTTGTTGGGATGGTGTAACTCTTATTTTTGTCAATTATCCCCTCCAATACCAAACTATTACAACAATATGTTGCAAGCTGCCTGGCATTGGAGGGTTTAAGGGCGATGTCAGCGACTGTTTGTATGTTAGTTAAGTACACAAAGGGCAGCCCCGAGCTAATGAGCCTGGGAAAGTCTGTCAGGCTGCAAAATGCTGTAAAAGAGAGCGTTGCAATGGCCATACAGCTACAATGTGATTCAGAAACGGAACGCTGTACTGCTGGTTTTTGGGTTGTTTTTGTATGTATAACAAAGAGAAAAAATCAGTACTCATACTGGCCATTATGAAATGGAAAGAGTCAAATTTTGGACTGAATTTAGTGGAATCTGACTCAAGGTTTGTCTAATCCTTAAAGCACTAACAGAATGTTCAACGCAATGATTAATACAAACAGTTGTCATATATCTAAAGTGATCCATCCACTGCAACAATGCTGACTACACTGAGCATTATCCATGTAAAAACAGTTTACAGTAGTTGAAAATTCCATGCTTTACCCAGTACTATAGACAAGATGACAGGTTATTGTAACATTTCTTTATAGTGAATTATAGCTGTTGGATATAGCCGTCTGGAATTATATATATATATATATACACACGTCTGGATTCACTGGGGCTGACAAAACAACCCTTTGAGTGCAAGAGCAAAAAGTTGGATACCACTCTAGCACTTTATAGATTAATGGGAAATGGGGAAACTCTGGAGCAAGCCACATGGGGATCAATGCAAATTACTTTAAAAGTAAACTGAGATTTTAAAGGGATAGTAATAGTTTAACAAATGCTAATACTGTAGATATTAAAAATAGAAATATGATAACGTACCTCGGTCTCTCAATCCTTTATAGTTTGAGAGATTGAAGCATCTAAAGTCCCCCCTCCCATCCCTTTCATAGAGGTCAGAACTCTATGGACCAGAGTCGATCCCGGTCATTTGACCGTCCTGCGGCTCTTCAGCGGAGGTGAGATAGAGCTATGTAGAATGAAATACTTAATTGGAATGGTATACAAAATGTGCCTGGCTTGCAAAATATAAACTAGTGCAGGGAAAATGAGATTACAGCTGTGGCATCCCTCACAATTCTGGGATCTAAACAGTTGTCTGCTCTGCCTATTGGGAAATCTGGCTCAGATGTTAATCCTCAATAGGTCATGTTTTCAGGATATCCCATCTTTGCACAGGTCAGCTATCAGTGGCACTGACATTTTGATTTATCTACTTATGCTTAATTAGGGATCTCCTTAAAACCTGACTTGTTGGTGTGTACCAAGAATATCATTGTTCTAAAAAGAACCATAACTAGGCCACAGGGGACAAAAAAACTCCCTGATGTAACTGGAACTTTTAAGCCCTTGAATGCTATAAATGCCTCTCTTTACTTGTCTACTACAGTGCAATTGTTTTGCCCAAGAATTGTTTCCATTTGACTTTTAATTAACGCTTTTAGATGCTTTTTGTTATTAACCTTTTAAGTGCCATGGGGGTACGCAACGCAATTTAAAGCATTTTGGTATTACAGTTAAACCCTCTTTACACTCTTTATATAAAGACTGGATCTATGCATGTCTACTTCGAATTACAAGACATATTACCCAGCAATCTTTCTATCAGCCATGTTCCTGGTCACCTTTGTAATGAAATTAAAGTAGCATTTTGTGTATCATATCAAAAAATGGAAATAAATGAATTCCAATGTCAAAAAAATTACTAAACCTGGTTTTATTATTTATTACAAAGTCATTCCTCGCTAAAGAACAAATATGAAAAACAAAATAATCTGAACACAGTTACTCTAAATAACATGTGCTGGTTGCCTTTTAAACTCACTGACCTGCTGCTAATAGAAAAATATAATGAGGCTAGTTATTCAGTATTAGGCAGTAGACATAATAAAAGAAGGAATAATATTTTGAAAGTCCTCAGCATTATAGCTATTTTAAAGCAGCAGGAAACTTTGCGCCTAAAAAAAATTATTACATGTTTTTTTCTCCTTGGTAAAACTTAGTTACTGTCTTTGACAGAAGATCATTCATTCAAAATGTATTATTTCTCAACCTAGTATATATTTAATAATATATGAACTGGTAAGCTCTCACGAGCAGGGCCCTCTGATCCTCCTGTTCTACACATCTGATTGTACTATTTAATACCTCTGTATGTCTATTCCCCAATTGTACAGCGCTGCGGAATTAGTTGGCCCTATATAAATAAAGAATAATAATAATAATAATAATACCAAATGGTGTCCAGCACATCAATATTAATATATTCTGTAGGAAAGTTTGAGTCAGACTATGGATCTGCATAGAAAGTCAAAGTAACTGTGCCACCTGGTGATCACAATAGACAACTGCAGTTTAATTTTAAAAGATTTAATTTTAATATCTGTTCAATTAAGTATCTGCTAGTAGTGAAAACCTCTTTGTTGCCATTTTACACAACAAGAAAAGAATTATGATATAAGTCTTTCATACCAAAAGTTATTTCTCATTTTAGTCCTGTAAAGAAAATTAAGTATTTCAACAAAGTGAAAAATAGGGAGTGCTTTAAGACTTTGCTCCTTAAAAAAATTATATTCTATAACCATCTAAAAGTTATGCATGTTCTTTATTCCATAATTTGCATTGGTGAACAAATGTAACCCTTTGAAGGCCATACTTAAATTGCGAAAAGCATTTTATTTGACTGCTTATGGCACCTCTCTCACCGTGACATAGTTACCCATCTGCAAAGGGCTTTGTAAATAACATAATGTGATTTTGAAAGTTTATACATAGAATCACATAATGCTGATTGTTTATACTCAGCTTCTTTCAGTAAACTGTGTATTTATACCTAGCTTCTGAAAATGCCAAATGTATAACCTTACTTCTCATTTTAACGAGAAAGCACTGTATGATCCATATTACCAGGAAAAGCAAGTGGTGTTTTGAAACGATTTTTACAACATTCATAGGTGCTCATAAATGTGATAGGCCCTTTCTAACCATAGGAAGGTGCCCATTTGCAGTATCTTTTCAATGTCCATTGTTATAGAATGGCTGAGAAACAGGAACACGTTACCTTGATATTTTTTCTAAAGGGAAATTGATATAATTTGAAAGCCTTGAATTCCGGCTAGGAGCTGCAGAAAGAAGTGTAGATGGCCAGAGCCTAGCAATAGAGGTTTCCATAGAAACATAATATAAGACATTTAAGAGCAACTTGCACACCTAGTATGTCAATTCAGCTATCCACCATGGGAGCTCTTTATTTTGTTATATTTAAAACGAACTTGTGCAAAGTCTACAATCACACTGAGACTGAATATCTGTGGTGTCTCATAACAGGTGCACAACTACAGTTCCTGTGGCAACTGAGTTCTCCAACTTAAATGCACAAAGGCACAAGCGAGACCCAGATTCCTGATACTCACATTTTAAAATTTAAATTAGAATATAGCATCCTCACAAATCCACTCATAGCATTCAGAGTACTTAAAATGAATTGTGAATTTGGGGAATGTTACCCATGCACTCATGTGCAACTGTAGAAATGTTTAGTGAGAATAGCATGTTTAATATAGAAGCTTTTAACAACATTTCAAGTCCATATGGCCTCTTGATATCGTAACCCTTCTCCCTAGTAAGAGTAGGGATATACACTTTGGTCTTTCACATATAACTAAGCATGAGTTGCCTTGATAACTCATCTTCCATCTCTATGAAACCCACTGATGCTAGGGAGGTCAACAATTCATCATTTTCTAGCATCCATGGAAATCAATGGAAATTTTAATTTTGTGGTAAAAAAATTAAATTAAACAAATGCAGTAAGTAGAAAGGTCATCTGTTTTTCTCATGTATCAAGGCTCATCTCACACGCTATCAGATGCTATCCCTGAGGCTTGCTCAAAACACACATGAACTTGCTAATTAATGTTAGCAGGAGTTTTACTATGTAAACTGCTGGAGGATATATATGTATTCCTAGGATGCTTTGCTAACATCAACAATCTAGGTTCATGCTGGTTTCATTTTTCAGATATAACAATAACACAAATAAAATACATTTCTAAACACATTGTGGCTGATGTACAAGGAAAAGTGGTACAATTCTGGAGCCAACCAACAACATCAAAGAGGAACAAATGATTTAAATGAGGCTTTTAAGCACCTGAATGTTAGCGAGAGCTCCAACACAATGCTATGGTGGAGACCACTCTTGCATTCAATTGGGTTAACCCTTTGAGTGCCAGAGGGGTAGCCAACGCATTGCATTAAACGACCCATTGTGCAGTGAGTTTGCTCCAAATTTTTTTTTTTTTCCTAGTAAATTAGTCTCACTGAGGCAGTGGTGTCCGTAGACATTTTTCCAGGGGGGGCAAAGCCATAATATGACCCCCAGGCCAGCCCATCTAGCCCCTTTATTTATATGGAGGGGGGTAATTGTAAGGGGGGGGCAAGTGCCCCCCTCTCCGGACGCCCATGCACTGAGGCTGACGTATAAAAATGAATTGGTGACATTGTGGTGTAAACCAATAGCACAAAAGAGAAAAATAAACATCCCCCAAATCCAGTGATTGCTAATGGTAAATGTAAACCCTGGAATGCTAGGGGGCATCTCCAACACATCTCAGGGGTTAAAATCCCCAATTTAAATCAATTGGAATTTTAATATGCTCCCCTTCAGTGTAACTAATTGGATACACAATTGCACCGCTTTTCCTTCCATCAGCTTTGTTTATATATATATATATATATATATATATATATATATATATATATATATATAATTTTTTTTTATAATCTTTATTTTTGAGAAAAAGTTTTTTTTACAGACATGGCAATTATACAGTAGAAGTATGTCAGTAACGAGGATACAAAGGCAAATTTAAAATAAGTCCAAATACTGTTTCTCAGAAAATCAGAGAACATACTGTATAAAGATATCATACTGTGGATGGCTACTGCTAAAATAAATACTACATAATGGCCAGATATTGTCTGTGGCAGAGGGGTGTGCAATGTCTCTGTCACTCAAAGGGTGACATTGCGTGCAGAATGACAGGGCAGAGAGGAGCACACAGAGAAAGGGAGAGAAAGACCGGCACAGCCCTTTCTCGGTTCCTCAGGGTGAGTGGATGTTCCTGCTACCAGGAATAGCTCAGGTTTTTCATCATTTTGTCTTTGGAGTTTCAGATGAAGTAAAGCAAATGGCAGGAATATTTCCATATGTTGAGAGAAGGTGAGAGAGAGCCCGGTGCAGCAGAAATATTTCTGTATGTAGAGAGAAGGGGAGAAAGAGCCTGGTGCAGTGCTCAGCATAATTAGATAGAGACTTTAAGGAGGAGTCATGAGAATCTCACACTTTTGATGCAGGGAAATATTTTCATGTCATCTTTTTCATCACGGCGACATGGTTAATGTGCCGTGTAGTTACAAGCAATTTTCAATACTACATTTTCAAAGGATACCAATACACATACTACATGTGAATATGCATGGATTACTATAATGGCAGCATTTACACCATATTTTCCTCATATCTCTAATATTGATACTGCTAATTATTAAACAACCTGTAGAAGTGGTATTTTACATGCATGTTGTTTGACATACTCTGCAAATCAATATTAATGTACTAATTAGGAAATGTAAATACTGTTAATGGCAAACACAAAAGCTATAATACCTTAGGTTTTTCATTAAGGCCCCTTTCACACAGGAGACACCAATGCTGTGATGATGCCTAGGTTTTGTCGCCTATTGAGAAAGCTCCTGTGCTTGGACATGGTGCCTTTCACATGGGTGACTATTGCCTTGTGTCAATGCAAAAAAGCTCCATCTTTATTCCATTTCCACCAGAAAGCAGTAAAAATGCAATAAGGATGCTGTGCACGTGGGCAACAGCCAATAATATTGAGCACGGCTAACATGACTTGGATGTCAGATGCACCACTCCTGCACACTGATTGATGGTCGGACATAGCAGATGGTGAGTGAAACAACATGTGGGACAGAACTTTTGCAGGGGGCTGTAGAACTAATGTTGTCCATCTGACCAATCAAGACCCCTTGAAAATATAAAAAAATCATTAAATGTGCCCCTCTGTGATGCATAACAATAACCCCTTCCTGATCTTTATTAACGAGGAAAAATGTTAATGCTGTGTTTGTAATTTTAAGGGAAAGTAAAATAAACCCCCTTACCTTAATATTGCCATAAAAACCTTAAAGGCCCCTCTACATTTTTTTTCTTGTTTCTTGATTCAAGAGATAACATAGTCGATCTATCCTGGATGTTAAGTCCATGGAGACAGACATGAAATTTGCTAGCTAGCATGATCACAGGACACAAACTCCACCCACCACATACGGTAATCTCATCTCATTAAGGACCAGAGGGGTATGCTTCTTAATGCATTTAACACTACATTGGTCCTTAAAGGTTTAATAGGCTCATGAACTCTGCCTGCTACACTATGGAAAAACCGTCATGTCTGCCTCCATCGATATGACATCCCGGACCGATTGATCATATTATTTACTGAATAAAGCTTATTCTGCTGGTACTTATATTTAGTCTCCAAGTGTTTGTGCTGCAAATTTAGTAAAATGAATTACATCAGAATAAAAGAGAGAGTGCTAATCGATAATCTGATGGATCCATCAAATCTACCATCAGCCATAAATCAGTTCACAGTTTATTGTGGTCTCTTATGTAGTAAGTTGTCTTCTACATTGTAAATCCTTTGAGTGCCAGAGGGGTACACAACAAAATGCAAAGTATTATGGTTTCAAAATGAATAAAGGTTGAGTTTTAACCCCTTAATGTGCCCGGACTGTCACAACAGTCCCAGAACTTAAGAACCAGTGACGGTTCTGGCACGTCATTGAAAAAAAAAAAAAAAATTCCAGTGGTCTTTAAGCGCCTGCTGCTCAGCTGCTCCTTAAGGGGTTAACAAAAAAAACCCTCCTCTCTACATAAGAGACCACAATAACCTCTGAACTGATTTATTATTGGTTGAATTTTTAATTAGCACACTCTATTTTCTTCTATTGAATAAAGGCACAAAGGCAAAATTCATCACATTAGGCAAAAATAGTCATTGATACCTTTATTGTCTAACTAAGCAGATTTAGGATGCAAGCTTTCAAGACCTCTTAGGTCTCTTCCTATTATCATCCCTGAGGAAGAGACCCAAGACGTCTTGAAAGCTTGCATCCTAAATAAGCTTAGTTAGCCAAAAAAGGTATCAGTGACTATTTGCCTCCTATATTTCTATGGCTAAAATGGTACCAACTCTCATGTGTTATGTCATTACATTGTCAGTATACAAGCCCATGATTTTTCCATATTATGCAATATGATTACTTTATATACATTTCTATGAGTACGTGGCTCATAGAATTATTATTATTGTTTTAATTAGATTTCTGTTTCTCTTGCAACTCTGTTGGAGTTTGTGCAGACATAATTGAATACAATGTGAGAGCAGATCACAGATTGTTTATATATCGTTTTGGTCTGAGAGGCACAAATACACAGTAAGAGATCAAAATACCCAGGGTGACTGTTAGTTATTGTAATAGCCCGTGTTGAAGGCACAGCTGTTGACTTTTGTTGATTCACAAAATTGAGGTTTGTTGCATCCAAGTTTTAACAACACACTGAAACGTAACAGTAATGAGACAATCTTGCTAGACTTCAAACAAATAGGTACTTAGCCAGTATGTTGGGGTTTTAAGTATAATAACCCAGCCATGTAACACAATCTCTGCTTTTATTAACAGAGTAATTAGTTTTATTATTTTAAACATGCAGACTTCAAAGGCTAACCAGAGACATTTAAACAACTGTGATAATTTCATTAGACTTTGAGGCTGGTAGTAAGCCAAAATACTCAGATTTAAACTCTTGGGCGCTAGAAATGTCTCTAATGCATTGCTTTATAATGTGCTGGAGATACCTCTGGCATCCAAGTGGTTAAATATGATTCTGCAACAGGACTGACCTTGGATCTAAGTCTCATTTTCTAAGCACAATGCCTTGGTATATTTTTCAAATGAGAACAAATATGAGCTGCAAGGGATTATGGGAAGTTATGGACTACATTATACCCCATGCTTTTATCCAGCAATGAAAAAGTATTTATAACTAGTGTAAAAGCCTGTATACACGGGCCATGGTCCTGTGAGGTAAAGAGGTCAGTTCTGCTCTGCTTACTGCCGCTGCCTCACTGGTGGTGCACGCGATGCAGTCATGTGCAGTAGAGACTTCCTGAATGCACAGAATGCTCCCAGCATTCTGTGCATTCGGGCAGTCTCTACTGCACATGACTGCATCGGACAAACATTCTGTCCTTTTATTTTATACTAGTTTTAAAGCCTGTGTACATGGGCCAACACTGGTGGCGCTGCAGTCATGCGCAGTACAGACTGCCCACGCTGTGGCTGATACGGAGTGGGGCACTCCTAATTCACACCGGAGTCCTCTCTGCACACCTTGGTCCCAGGAAGGTGCACAGAGAGGACTCTGGTCTGAATTCGCAGCTCCTTGCTCCGTATCAGCTGCGGTGCGGGCAGTCTGTACTGCTCAAGACTGCAGCGCGCGCAGCTGTCTCTACTGTGCATGACGGCTTCTGACAAACATCCTTAGCAAATTATAATGTAGGATTATAGGATGTGTGATTTAGGCTTAAACCAGACTTGAACAGCCAGCCATATTGAAGAACTGTTAGTGCATTAATACACATATATTCATGATGGTAAATTCTGCATGTTTAACCTGGGAAGTTAACATTGTTTTCTGGTTCTTTGTACTTGTAAATATACTGAACAGATTTGTTAAGTTTTTAGGGACTGGAATTGTGACTTGGATGGCAAATGTGTAGTCAAATTTGACATTTCTTTCAAAAGGTATAAGTTATATTTCAATACTGGTATTTAACATGGTATTTTAATTCTAGTTTTATACTCAACTTAATACATTTTTGTATCTTATCTAGCCATGAACAAAAGAAGCCCATCGAATACTGAAGGTCTGTGAAGGGACTTTTTGATCAAAGCTAGATGAGATATAAATATATTAATCGTTTGAGTGCCAGGGGATATGGTGAGGGGACAAGGCACTGGACATCTACTGGCATTCAACTGGTAATATGACATTGGGGCTTAAATTAGAAAACTTGTTATAAATTGTCTTATGTACATGTTATATAAATGCAAAATTATGACCATACTTCTTTTGTATTGTATAAATACATATATCTATATAAAAATCTAAGTGAATCTGGTTTGCTGTCAGGGGTTGTGTCTAGTAGGAGAAAGGAGGAGGCAGGGAAGGTAACTCCCTGCCTCCTCAACCAACCACCACTGACACTGTTTAAAAAAACAAAAAAAAGGAATGTTAGTCACTGGTTTAGGAGCTTGCCCCCTTGTCTTCTCAACCAATAGCTTACAAAATAAAAAGTCAGACTTTGTGGTGGGGACCCCTCCTGATGCCCCCCAGCTACTGATCTCCCAGCCAATTTGGATAGGAAATCAATAGAGGTGATGCAGGACTCCCCTGCTTCCATCCCACCTGGAATACCTGAGTAGTAGTGGGCAGGATCGAGAAACCTTCTCACATCAATGAAGGAAAGCCTCCCTCATTGACGTGAAATGTTTCCCGATTCTGTGCATTCAAATCCGGTACTTAGGGTACGATGGAAGCAGGGGAGTCCTCTCTCTCCCTGCATCACCACTATTGATCTCCCAGCGAATCTGCTGAGAGATCAGTAGGTGGTGGGCATCAGGAGTTGTAACTTTTAATGCAATTTAACCCTTTGAGTGCCGCAGAGGTAGTAATCAAATTGCAACAAAATGCACTAGATACCTCTCTGGCACTCAAAGAGTTATAAAAATACAAGGTTCGCCACAAGGGCAAAGCTTTGTAATATTATATATTATACATATATGTGCATATAAATATAATATTACAGAGAGAGAGAGATACACTTACCTGTCTTTCTATTGGAAGACCTTTTCCTTGTATGCATTCACATATCCTGCTTAGTGGTTTTTAAACTTCTTGCCTGACCATATGCTAATCTTGCTCCTAATAAGATGGCCAAGTACTAGATCATGAAATGTAATCAGTTATTTTTATGCATATTTAAAATGAAATATTAGATTTTATTTCTGTGTACTGCTATATTTAATATATTACTAAAAGGAGATGGCTGGCAGGTTGACAAAATTCTCCATCCTGAAACACATTCTGGGGCGTCAGTAAGGAGGAGATATACTAATCCCCTCCATATTGCCTTGCCAGGACATACACAGGTCACTCCCATCGAAATCTCTGCAAGGAGTTTCCTCGCCCTCACTATTCCATCTTAAAAAAAAAAATGGCCAAATCTCGCAGCTCCACCAACCCACACACAGTGCCTGACCAGAATGCACCCGTTAAAAAAAACACAATTCACAAGAACATGTCCCACTCATCCCACTCCGCCACCCCACACATCCACTCACAACAATCCACCCCTTAAAAAGCAAGGGGAAAAAATTCACTAACCAGCAATCACTCCACACATTGCTACCTCTGTCCACACATTGCTACCTCAGTCCACACTTTCAACCCACTTGCCCCCATTCCCACTGCGGCAAGTTTATCATAACTCTTAATTTCAACATCACTTGTGCTTCTCACCCTCCCACATACCCTTCCACACATCCATTTCCTCTTTTCACCCTCACAGCCACCTTGCCCCCATACTTCCTTCTTCATCGTACCCACAACATAGCTGTTCTCACCCTCCCACAAAATAGCTTACATGCTTCTCTGCAACAACAGCTATAGAGAGAAGGGCGAAGAATTCAAAAGACACCAGCATCACCCTGTGAGTAAGGGACAGTTATCTCAAAAGGTTGGTGCCTTTGAGTTCTTTGCCCTTCTGTTCCTACCTGTTGTTCCTGACACTTCCCTGTTCGGCTCCTCTACCTTTTGCTCCCTCCTACTTTCCCCATTATGTTCCCTCTTGCTTTTGTTCCCAACCACTTTCCCCATTGTGTCCCCTCTTTCTTTTTGTCCATTCCATTTTCCCCATTGTCTACCCACCTCTTTTTTGCTCTTTCCTACCTTTCCCATTGTTTCCCCTCTTCTTTTTTGCTCCCTTCTACCTACCCAGCTGTCTTTGGTCCATTCTACATGCCACCCTTTGACAGTCTTCCTACTTTCCACCTTCTCCATACTGTAGTAAGAGAGGTAGATAAAGAGAGAGAGTGTGTGTGTGTGTGTGTGTGTGTGTGTGTGTGTGTGTGAGAAAGAGTGGTGTGTGTCTCTGTTTTACTTACTTTTCATAAGGTTTAGGTCTGGTGGTTGCCTAGCATCAGTACCTTAGTGTCCAGTACTCCCTTTATAGGTGTCTGTAACTGTGTTTGGTTTGTGCTTGCAACCATTCCAGTGCAAGAGAGTTATCCAATGCATAGGGTACCTCTTTGGCACTGAAATGGTTAACCATTATGTCTAGACTACTGGATGATATTTTTGGATCGCAAAACAAAACTAACATAAAAATGTAGTAACATTGTCATTATTCTGAGTGATAATAAATGTAATAAAATACATGGTATGAATGCAAGTGGAAATACATAAAACACGTGAACAAATGTTCTGTATATTTTTTGCTTCTTTTAAAAAACTAATATATATGAATGTGTTGACTACTGTCTGTGGGCTGTATGATGGTTCATGATGGACCACATTCTGACTGACTTTCACTAGGCATGTAGTACTATCCGGTAAGTGATGTTGGGGAGGCATCTTGTGAGGATGGATGCTTTCCCAACATTTTGTGGACATTCCAGCATAGCTAAAATTTGAAAATGTCTTCATTTCACAGTAAAAATGCTGGAGACTGTTTTCTGCTGTGTTTTTTGGAAACTGACACACTGTCTTTAATTGATCCATTCCCATTGCCCTCATTATGAAATATTTTTGTAGGATCTTCATGAAAAGTATTTAATTAGACATTAATGCTCTCTTGAATGTTTTTAAACTCTGGATGAGATGTGGGTTTTACATTATATCTAACAAACTTTTTTTTCTAATCATAATCACTTTCTAAAGCTGCGTCCAAACAACATTAGTGATCACTGGTATTTCCCAGTATCTGATCTTGTAGGTCCAACAGGACAGTCTGTTTCTGTTGGAGGTACTCTCTTAATGGGCTATTTAAAGACCTGAGGGCAGAGGTACAGATTAGTGGTAAAGTACAGCAGATGCTTTTAGGAAGCAAAATAAGTAATTTGCTTACTTGCATGCTGAGGTTAATTATAAACAACCTATTTACAAAAACAGTAAATGAATATTTTACAGGGATATTTTAAAGAACAAGTACTATATTTTCAGCTAGATTGGCACTGGAAAAAAGTTTTGTTGGTTTTTGTTGAAATAAAACTGTAAATGAATCCTAATTACTGCTACGCAGGGCTTTTCAGAGCTCTCATTAAACTCATGAAAGAGATCTTTACCCTTGATGTGTCCTGTAATTCATGTAATGTCCTCTATCAAAATCACAGTAACTGTATGCTCTTCATAAAATACAAGAAGGCTGATGTACAGAGAATGATTAATGCTCCATAGGGCCATAGGCAAGGTACCAATTGGTGCCCCATATCTCTTCATCCGTGCTTTTGACACAAAGTACTGCTAGGAGGTACTTGCGTTGTGGCTGCAGTGGAAATGAGCAACCGGATGATGTTGGTCTCTTTCAACAAAAAGTGCTTCTGACACAAGATGTTAGCGGTAGCAACAGCAAGGCCTCTATCTCTGACACATCACTTGCAGCCAGGGCCCTAGGCAGTAGCCTAGGTTGCCATAATAGATGACCAGGCTCTGTTGTACTATGAAGAAATGTAGTAAGCTGAAGCAAACCAACTGCACCATGTGGGAGAGAAACAAATTATCTCTGATGTAAAAGGGCAATTTAAATGGACAGTGCCTCCTAAAATGTGGAAAAATAATGTCTTTAATAAATACATAACGGGGGACTATACAGCCTTTTATCTAATAGGAAAATAAAAAAAATCTAAGAAAAACTAAAAGGATGACCTTGTCCATCCAGCTGCTAGCAGGACATATGGATTCTGCGAGGCAGGGGGTTGAGCTGGAGAGGGGAGTTGCCACGCCAAATACTCTGTTTTTGTGATGTGTCCTGCCCTCCAGGAGCAGGGACTCAATACCAGCCAGGGTACCTGTGTTCCATACTGGACATAAGAGAAATTAAGAAAACTTGTTCTCATATTGAAACAAGTATAAAACTAGGCAAAGATGAATAAAAGTCATAAAAATGATTAGTGCTTATTATATGAAATAATTCACATAGATTAACATTATAATTGTGGGCATTTTCTCTCTGGTGAGACTGCTGGATAAATTTATGCCGATTAATTCCAAAAATGTTCTCATCTTAGATTCTAGATATGTCTCAAACACACTGGAGGCCTTTCTAGTACCAAAGTGTTAATTTAATTTTCATTTCGTACTAATCCTTTACAATGCAATTCACACACAGTTATAGCAAAATTATAAATAAAAAAAATATAATGAAATGTTGGTAAACATTGTAGATAGCTATCTTATGCAACTTATAAATATTGCAGTTACAATGTTAGAAAAGTCATAAGATGCTTACTTGTTTGTGTTAAATGTCAAGTTGTGGGTTTATTCTGACCTGTTTAGACTGTAGATGAGCAGTTCTGCATCATTTCTAGACGTTATCTCAATGTTGTATACACTGTGAAGAATTAGGCTTATCAGTACCTAAAATATGTTGCTTCCTCCTCCTCATTACGTACCTTTGCTGCCAAGACCATTCCACATAAGAACTGTCTGATGACAAACTGTTTAAGATTTACAGAAATTTGGGTAGTATTCAATAAGATAAAAAGGTGCAATTGTGGAGCAAACCAACTGCACCATAGGGGACAAATTTGATTTCCCCAAATTATTATTGATTTGAAGCACTGATGGAAAAATCCCAGAACTCAGGTCTCATAAAATGTAACTGCTGGGTCCTAAATTATGGGAATACTAGTATGAAAGCCCGTCACGGGCTAAAATGCCACCCAGCAGCCTCGGCTGCTGCCCTGGAGCCTGAAGCACAGACAGGCAGTGAGCTGTCCGGAGCTCCCCGCTCCGGATCAGCATGTTCAGCCAGTCTCTACTGCGAATGACTGCATCGTTCCGGCAGTTTATACTGCGCATGTGCGGTTACGCACAGAGGGAGCTTTGCAGGCTAGCGCTTTATATATAGAGAGTTTTTATATAAACCTGTGTATATACACCCCTGCATTGACTCCTACAGATGTTGCCTGGCTCAGACAAAAATGGATTGTAATGGTTAAAAATAACTTTATTTAAATATGTTGTTCAACATTTGAGTACTACTGATGTCAGTCACACTATATAAAATGTGGTCCTTCTGAATTTATTAAAGATTTATTTTCTCCCCTCTTTCCCATTTATTGATGTCAGCTCTTTAACCCTTTAATGACCAGAGGTTCGGGGGACCACTTTCATCGCTGTCGGTGCTCCGTCACACGTGACTGATTCTTAAGGAACTAATAAGGTCAAGTGGCAAAAAAGGCAGCACATACGATTGACATTCTGTATCTGTGAGTCATTATAATATGTCCTGAACACCAAATGTAACAGACCTGGGGGGAGATACACTAAGGATCAATGTTCTGGTGATGTTTGTCTGGTGATGTGTGGTGAGCACATTGCCTTGGCAATGGAGATCCACACATGCAGTAAGAATTAGGGAAGCAAGGGGGAGGGGATATCCTTATTAGCATCGAGGGTTGTCGAACTGCTGGCGATGTGGAAGGGATGCCCTCCCTTACACATCACCAGCAATTCGACAACCAGGAAGTCTGGGTGCATTCTCTCTACTCCCCCACTCTGGGAGCAGAAAGAATGTGCTCAGACTTCAGCACCACAAACAGCACAACAAACCCTTTCAGTACCACAGAGATGTGCACTTCAGACCCCTATGGAACTGAAAGGGGTCAGTAAGACAGGAATCTCACCTAAAGAATTCCAACACTGTTTGCCTGTGAAATGTATAGCTGCAAAGACAGATAGAAGACTTGTTACTGCACACTGTGTAATAGTCTATTTGAACACAAACTATGCTGCTATGTCATCAAGCTGCCCCACTGGCATCCTCTCACATATTCAGCTTGAACAGTGTGTCTGGTAATGTGAGGGCATGTGACTTTGCCTAGCAGTGTAGCATAGACACATTTTTTGTTTATCTGCCCTTCTTCCCTTCACCCTTCTCCCACCCTCCCCTTTCACTCACCACGTGTTTGCCCATTCATAATGCCCCTTCCACTGTCCCCTTCATCGCTCCACCTGTTTTCTCATCAGGCCTCTTTTTTGCCTTCTAATGCACCTGTCTTGATACTCCTCACAGGACTGATGTTATTGAAAGGCTGTGCTAGATTGGGGGAGATAATGATTTAACCCACTGGGTGCCAGAAGGATCCACAATACATTAGAGAGCAAATAATTGCATACCTCTCTGGCACTCAAAGGGTTCTAGGGTTAAGCCCTATCTCCCCTTTCCATCCTTTCAATAACATAATTCCTATGAGCAGTAGCAAGACAGGCTCATTAGAATGAGAAACGGGGGTGAGAGGAGCAGGCAGATAGGTGAAGGGCACAGTGGAAGAGCCATTATAAATGGGCAAATGGGTGGTGAGTGCAAGACAGGGTCGGATTTGCCATAAGGCAGAGTAGGCACCTGCCTACAGGCGCATGCCACCGAGGGGCGCCCGCCATTGGGATTCTTTTTTATTTATTTTTAAAGTAGCCACCTCTCTGGCTGCGCAGTAGCAGAACAATAATTCCACCACCTGGTGCCCACTTCATGTCGCCCTCACATTACCCCCCCCCCGTCTGTTTCCTACCTCCCTGGCAGGACAGGTCTGTGCCTCCTTGGCACTTAAAATGTAAAAAAATATATGTTGTAGGGTTTATCCCCCTGAGTAAAACAAGGGTACTCCCACTGCTGAAAGGTGTTTCATTCAAAAGTTATTAATTTTCAAAGTTGAATTTTTTAGGTGCAATATCACAGTGGCCTGAAATTGTACAGTGGCGCTGTTGCTACAGGATCCTATGGATAGCTCTGGTCAATTGACCATAAATCTCCATAGGATGGTGTAGCAACAGCGCCACTGTACAATTTCAGGCCACTGTGATATTGCACCTAAAAAATTCAACTTTGAAAATTAATAACTTTTGAATGAAACACCTTTCAGCAGTGGGAGTGCCCTTGTTTTACTCAGGGGGATAAACTCTACAACATATTTTTTTTTTTACATTTTAAGTATTACTATCCCTTTAAGTGGCAAGCTAATGGAAGGCATGGTGGATTCATGGCTATGAAGGTGGATTGGTCTCACATTGACAGAGATATAATGGTGGAGACATGTTAGTGAATACTGGTGATGTGCCTTCAAAACAGATCCGACACAACATCTGTATCCTGAGCCCTGATCTACCTATGGTGTATCTCCCCCTGGTGCACAAAACACAGAGAAATGACTTAAAAAAAAGGGAATTTCAGTCTGTCTGTTGGAACTGTAGGGTCTGAACTCCTTGGTGACCTTACAGAAAGGGAATAGAGGAGAGATCACAACTTTAACAACTTATTGAATTTTAAAGATTTACTGCTAACAGTCACACTCAAATGTTTAACAACAGATTTAAATAAACTTATTTTTTTGGTTTATTAAATAGGATTTTTAACTTCTTGAATGCTAGTTTTACAACTTACTGCAAAGCTTATTAAATATGGCCCATTGGGACTTATATATATAAAAGCAAAGTGCAACAAATAGGAGGCAAATAAAAATGTCCACTTTTTAAAAGAGGCATTGCCACCCTTGAAAGTTAGATAGGCTTCCAATGCTTTATTAAGCAATGCATTAGAGGCCTCTGTGGCATTCATGTGGTTATACGTCCCATTTAATTCAGTCAGAATTTATGGAGTTATTTTTCCCTACAAAGTCACTGGACTGCATCAGAATTTATCCACTTGACATGATTCTGGGTTTGCCACAGCCAAAACCTCTACTATATGAAGTGCATGTATCAGGATGTCACTTCCAGGATGTTTTGGTTGGTATTCCCATCAGTATGAATAGTATCTTCCATTTCACCTGTCATCCTATACAGTTCCTCTGACAAGCCTCTATGCCATTACACATATATTTAAAATGTAGCACTGCCGTAATATGTAAACATTATATCATAGGTCAAAAATGTTACTTCCTCCTCTACCTGCTTGTATCTGTATGTCACCCATCCTATTGTAAGTTCTAAGGGGCAGGGATCTCCTATCCTAATGTATGCTTACCTAGTGTTCCCATTATAATAATTGTCTATATAAATATTTCATTTCTTCCCTATTTTATCCTTTCTATACAAAACATAAACTGTATAGTGCTAAGTACACCTTTTGGTGCTATATAAATACAAATATACATACATATAGTACCAAGACTTACATTTAGGATTGGATGTGCATAGTTTTGTTCTGATTTCTTTCCCAGATCTTCATATCTGCACTTTAGGTAACTATACAAACTCTTAGAAATATTCATGGCTCATGATGCTCATCATGTAATCTGAGAAACCTTTCCTTCTCCTGCTTTTGTTTTGTTTTTTGTGTTTACTATAATAGATGCAATAAGCATTTTGGCTCTGTATTCATACCTGCTTTAACATTTATTTGCACACATTCAGAATATGTGGCTCTAACAGATGGTCATGCCTGGATGATAACTGAAAGCAGACTGGAGCCAAAGTGGACTGAAGAGGACAAACTGCTGTAAGAACTAGTTATTCTTGAACAAGCAATGGGATGTGCAGAAAATGATGACAAGGTTGATGAGGACATTATGAATAATGTAGACAATGGCATTTGTTCAAGACTGGAGCACAGAGATTACAGTGATACCAAAAAAATGACAGCAGATGCCATGAGATGGTGGCATTTGTCCTGTTTCTCATTATAACAAATATAAAAAATGCAGTACATTTATAAAGTTTATACATTGGTTATTACTGGGCAAAACACTGTATAAAGCAATGTTTCATTGCTGTAGACCTATAGAAAATATGTAATTTAAAATCCATTTTCTGTGAAAGGTTATTAAGTATATTTGAAACACCAAGTTGAATTAAATATATTTCTCTTATTTATCAGATTAGTATAGTTGTGGGTATGGTAACTGTTCAGATAAAATTGCTGTATGCTATGAATAAAATAAATCTATAGTGGTGAAAAACTTCGGCTAACAAACCTGTCAAATAAGAGGTAGAGTAACACATTTCTTGCATTTGAAAAAGGCACAGAGAAAAATAATAATTATGGGCCACACGCAATAAGCTGAAGAAGAGCAATTCTGAAGTAAGGCCACTGTACCACAGCATACAAAAAAAACATCCCAAATTGTATCTGTTTTCTATATGGTTATTAGTCTCGGGACAGTGTTAATTAGCTATAACTACAATTTAAAAATTGTGAAGTGAAAATTAGGGGTGAACAATAATATGGATCCCAGAAATCTCTCTGTATCGTTGTAGTGAAATTATTTATAAATATTTCTGAAACAGAACAGGTTAAATGAAACCAGGCAAATGTGAATGACAAGGAGGTTGCCTTGTAACAGTGGAGAACTATTTTAATAAATAGGACTACTTTTGAATAAATACTCCATATCATATCATACTATTTTTACCCTGCACTGAATAATGTAAAATCTTGTGTTTAAACCAAGAATGCTGGTGGAATATGAAGCGGATTTAAGCTTAAAGTTATAGTGTTATTTTATTGAAATTATATTAAGAAACAAATTATATATTGTAGGGTCTTTTATGCACAATTAAATGAGGGTATTATCACATGTAGGAGAACATTCATTCAAACACTATAACAACTCAAACTTATTTCATTTATTGTATTTTGTTATCAGAAATAGTCTATATAAGTGACCAGGAGGCAGTGCTCTTTCATAAATCTCTGTAGAAAGTCTCTGTCATTGATTGTAAAACTATCCAAAAACTGAAATAGATTGCGCTGTTACTAACTTCTGAATAGAATTTCCCAAAAGTGGAAGTACCCTTGTTTTGTTCAGCAGGAAAATCCCTATAAAAATATAGTTTTTCAGTAAATAAAAAAAAATACTATTACTCCTTTAAAATTGGAAATACTTGTCTGAAAACCTTAAGACCTCAATGAAGCTGAAGAATATGAAGATACAATGGTCTAAATGTATCATTTTGGAACTGATGGAAAGTTGTGTCAGTCAATCAAGGGCAAACCAAGAGGGGTAGCCAGTTTAAGTTTTGGAAACCATTCTCTGTAATTCCTGGGGTTTTCCCTGTATGTGATTGAAAAATAGGAGGGTAGTTCATTCTGAAAAGATGAGTTGCATACCTCTATGGCACTCACGTGTTTAAGAGAGCAAACTGATTGCTAATACATTTTGTTTAGATTTAGAGTGGCTCTTAGGCATGACAACAATGTAATGAGTAGGGCAAATGAGTGATGTATGAAATGTTGGCTTGGAAAGTGGGTGGGGCAGCTTAGGAAGCTCTATAGACTCCATAGACAAAGAGGCTCAGTCACCAGTGACCCAGCATCCTGGTACTTTAAAGTAAACACTGCAGTCTCTGATCAAATTTTATTGGTATTTTTATGTTGCAGTGTACTTTTTTGCTGCTTCTTAACAAGTGTGTAACAGGTATACAACATAGCTATACAGCTGAGACTCTCATTACAGTTCTTACACAGATTTTACATGATACACCTCCCTTTGGCTTCAACTATGAGCTCATGTGCCTGTTGCCTGAGCACATAGTTAAAGGCCTTATTTAGTAATGAATAATCTCCATCCAGTACTTTCCACTTAATGCACAATAATAGAGTTTAGAATTAACATAGTAACACTGTTAATAAGGTAAAAAAAACACCCATCAAGTTCCACCTTAGCAGTTTAACCTTTGATTTAGCTGATCCAGAGGAAGACAAAAGAAAATCAACTGAAAATGTCATATTAAGCTAAAGTTGGGAAAACCAATTCCTTCCTGATTCCTAAAAGGAAATCCAATATCTCCCTGGACCAGCATCCTACATGTATTACATCCAGCTGTAATAACTCGCTATCTTCTAAGCCAAAAAGTTATCCAATGGCTTTTTAAACGTATGTGTGTATCTGGTAACACACCCTCCCAAGGCAAATAATTCCACCACTTTACTACCCTTACAGTACAAAAAATCACTATCATAGATGAAAAGGCCATTTTCTCCAGACTTAGGATGTCCCTTGTTTTTGTTTCTTGTTGTTATGTGTTTTTTGGGAAATAGTGGGGGATGTGCTTGAAAATGAGACAGTATGAAAAGAATTTTCCTGTATATGTATATAGATTTTATGGAAAAATAATACAATCGTTCTGTAAAGGTTTAAATACTAGAGGGAAATGAGGGAGGAACCTTAAGACTTGGCCCTTTGTGCCAGAGGGCTGGGCAACACAGTGTTGAGCAATGCTTTGCATACCCTCTGGCATACAGAGGGTTAACAAAAATTCCAAGGATTCTGTGACTGAGATTCTCTTGTGTAAGAGACACACTATTTCAGCAACTTTTAAACAGATTTCAGAATGCTTTGATAGATTATTTATCAGCGTTGCTCTACTTTTCTTCAAATCTTTTAGGAGCTTAAACCTTTCCCCTGATACAAATTAAGTGCAAAAATGAGTTGCTGAGTAAAGTGTCAGTCAATCTCTTCATCAATTGCCACCTGCAGACAACAGGCGCATTTCCACTGCAACACTCTGCTTGACGTTCAAATGTCATTTAAGTGAAGGTCAATAGCACCAATTTAAAACTCTCTTTCTCAAACAAATACCAATGCAGAGGTCGATTTGCATAACTCACACAAAATGTAAAATGAAAGCAGTGACTACTGCTTTTGTTATCATCAACTTTGTTTCCTATTTGACTTGTTATTCATTCAGTCCTCTGAATTTTTTCTTCATGCAAGAAAAAGTGAAATAGGGCTTACTATACTCAGAGTGTGTGGCACAACACAAACCAGCAACCTTCATAAATAAGATATATGACAGTAACATTTTTTCCTAAAGTGATCATTATCTCAGTAGTGCTTTATCACAGTGAGAATCAACCTCACCTCTCACTGTGATATTGTCTAAGTTGTGTGTACTGAGGGTCTTATGTAAAATGCAAAGGAAGGTACAAGAGGCCCTATACCATTTACTTGCATAAAATGTGATACAGAACATACTTTTTGAGATCTCCATTAATCCATTTGTTTTCACATTAACACCCCTTTAGTAATGATAACATTACTTTGTCTGCAGTATTGCTAAATACTATGATGTTACCAGTCCAGGCAGATACCCAGATGAGTCAACTTTTTTTGGTGATAGTCATACTTCATCTATTCTTATGAACCTTTACAAGGTTTTCTTCACAATGGTCATAGAAGAACATTAAAGTTTTGTTTGCATACCATTGTTATAAGCAGTTCAACAGCAAGCAAGACCTGTGAGGGCTTCTCTTTTTCTGCTCTGCCTACAGATCCTGGCCTTGATTTAACAATACAACACAAAAACTTGTTATACGATTACTGCTGGTGCAAAATGACATAACAGCATTTACTGACAGCCAAATATTTTATTAAAAACTGTCCATGAACCACCCACTTGCTTAATCCGGAGTTACAGCAAGATGATGCTGCTATTTCTATAATGATTACAAAAAGGTGCTTAAATTAAGTAGTTTAAAATACTCAAACAGCACTCAAGGGATGAAAAAAAATGATAGATATTTTATACTGACACTTTCAATTTTAACTTTTTTACTGATTGTTAGTAATCTTACAAAGGGACAAATACAAAGTTCCATTGACTTAACCCCTTCGCGACACAGGACGTACATGTACGTCCTGTGTGGCTGTCACTTAGTGACAGAGGACGTACATGTACGTCCCGGAAATCCGGCTCCCCGCGCGGCTGCACGCCGTTCGGGGACTCCGGATTCTTTTACACAAAAAAAAAAAATTGTTAGACGGGCGTTAAGTGACGGCCGCGTCTGCACGCGGCCGTCACTAAGGGGTTAAATAAGGCTTTTAAACTCCTGAATATGACAAAAGTGTTCATCTATTTGCTTTGTAAAAAGCCCCATTTAAATCAGTTGGAATGCTTGAACTCTTTATTGATCCAATGTAGTGGAGTTGGTTTACTCTACAATTGCTCCAGTTTCTTTTTACTTCAGCCTCCATTTATATAAAATGTGTAATTAATTTGAGTTGCTTAAGACTAACAAATCTAGGAACAATCATTATTAAAAAAAGAAGAATAGCATTCCTTATAGAAGTGTAACTGAAAGTTTTGAAAAGTGAAAATAAATACAAAATCAATATGTAAAACAACTACATAACACTGAAATAATTGGATCTAAAGATTAACGTTTTAGTTAGCAGTAGATCAATACTGAAAGAAAACATTTTGAGTATATATTTTCATTAAAACCCTTTTTGCAAATTATGTTATCCTGGTTTGATTCTTAGTTACATTGGGGGAGATTTATAAAAAGTGTTTTGTTGGTTTTTGAAAAAACTGATCCTTAAAAAATGTTCTTATTCCTTACTATGAGTGTTGGTATCTATAAAGAATTCTAGGTAGATTAATAAATACGGTGACCGTAAAGGATAAGAACAGGTCAGACATGGTGTTCAATATTTGGTGTAAGGTCTATTGCTACATTGTCGCAAATAGCTACATTTCTTTATAAGTTCATTGCGCCATGTTTTACAAACTTCATTATTATAAAAAAAAAAGTACTAGACAACATTATGTTGTCATATACTGTCGTTAATACTTTATAACTAACAATATTCTTACAGCCATTTTAAAGCTTCTTTTCCATTAACTCCACTTCTATAAATGTCCCCCTTGTTCTTTATTCACTTATACCTTTGTATTATTTACCTGTTATGCGTTTTCCATTTTGATCATCACATGACAAGGGACATTTTATAAAAGTTTTTGTTTGATTTATTTAAAGGGGAATATTCATATGAGAAAAAGTTTTGTCAATGGGCTTAAATTAGCTCAATTACATTAGACTTGGTATTTTTTAATTTTTCCTACCTACTATTAAGCTACAGAGACCTGAAATGTGCCACTTCCACATTATAAGGCCAGGGCCGGACTGGCCCACTGGGATACCGGGAAATTTACCGGTGGGCTGGGGCATCTGGGGCCGGGCTGTGAAGCCACTATGCCAAAAATATTGTCTTAGTTTAATTTCAGGGGCCTGCGGCCCCTTAACATTGTTCCGGACCGGGCCCCCAGGGCCAGGGCTAGCATAAGGCTGCAGGGGAGGGGAGCAGCAGAGGGGTGCTGAAACGGGCGAGCTGCAACATTTTTTTTTAATGTACATGTTGCTGGCTCAGCCACAGTGCCTGTTTTACATTGAGTTCTATTTTCTGTAAGTAGTGGTTATGCTGGGTCCTGTGCAGTCCGTTTCCAGCGTGAAGCTGATAACTCCACACTGCCTCCACATGTACTTCCGGGCGTACTGAGGTGACCTCAGTGAACCCGAAACGGAAGTACACGTGGAGACAATGCGGAGCCATCATATTCAAGCTGGAAACAGAGGACTAAGCGGGACTCAGAATAACCACTACACTCTGGAGACAACAGCTGCATGGTAGGGGCCAATCAAACTTCCTTTTGGTTTAAATAGGGCTTTTACCTCTAAAATGTACTGTGTTTTCTCTAGCAAGCAAGGGATCGAAAAGCTCAATTTAAATGCATGGGGATTTGTGGATTTTTTTGTCCTGTGTTGTAGATGGGCTGGTCCAGCTTGCTTTTATCATAGTGACATAAATTATGAGGCTGAAAAAGAGAGATACGTCTATCAATTACAAGTTGTGTGTCAGTGTATATGTGTGTCTGTGTATATACACACACACTATCTAACATAATGAATTATAGGGCTGGCATACATGTTTTTCCCCAGGGCTGCTTTGTATTTCCAGTCCGTCCCTGTGTACGGCACACCGTATGTGCGGCACAATGGAGCAGGACTTCACACCTCCCTCCCAGCTGCCCCAGGGAGCGTGTTCACGCTTCCCTTCGTAGTTGTATTTATGTAGGTTAACATTACAGCAAACAAAGGGAGCTACAAAGGGAAGCATGAACACTCTCCTTGGGGCAGCTGGGAGGGAGGTAGGAAGTCCTGCTCCACTGTGCCGCACATCCAGTGTGCCGCACAAGGCGGAAGTGACACATTTCAATTCTCGGTAGCTTAAATAATAGGTAACATTGAAAAAAATACAAGGATAATGTAATTGGGCTAATTTAAGGCCATGGGTGTTAGAGGGTGTGGAATGTACTTTAGATACATTTTAGACCAATGAGTTGCATACACGGATGGGACATCACCTTTACGTTGAAATATGTTTATATAGTGTAGAAACATGAAAGCAGGCAAGCTAATTTATTTACTGCATTTTATTTTCCATTGCTTTTTTCTTAACCATATAAAATATGTTTAAGATGGCCAGCATGCAAAGAGTTAAACAAAACACTCTCCCTATAGTGGACTGTCCCCCAAGCCCAAGTTCAGTTGTTTTAGAGAGAATAAAAATCTATCTTTATGTTACTGTATGTACTTTATGTCTGTAAAGTTAAAAAAAAAAATGGAGCAACAAACTTTTATATTTTGATGGCACAGTGTGGCACATTATGCCAAATCTCTGCACATATATACATTTTAGTAATGGCCCAAAGGGATGGGTTCTATTGTACCTGAAATGTTATCACTGGTTATAGACCACAGAATTCTATTGAAGTCTATGTTCACTGGGCAGTCAAGTGATGTTTTATAAATACACCAGTGTAAGGACTGGATTCAAATGCAGGTGCTAATTTTACCTCTGCTTTTATCTCCGGGTTTCCCCTTAGACTTCAATAGGAAAATGTTTGATAAATGGGAGGTAACATTTTTCTCCTGCATTTGAATCCAGCCCTAAATCTGGTTAATTTGGGGTATTGTTACCAAAGGGGACATTTTAGTGGGGTGTATAATAATCAGTATGTGCTTGATTCACTTTTATTTCATACATTTTTTATAGATATTTATGTTTGGATGAAAACTAGTTTCTATATTGAAAGAACTCTGAAATATAAAACAAGGCAAAGATGAATCAAACTCAAGCATGATTAACCCTTTAGGAACCAGAGGGGTAAAGCAATGATTTGCAAACCTCTCTGGTCTTAAAACGGATAACAATTTGGGTGTACCTACACAATGTGTAAAGAAATTAAATGTTTGTCCTTTATTGGTGAAACACTAGGTGCATGTATGAATGTAATGCAGAACATTTTCGGATAAAAAATGCTATTTCTAGACATCAAGTAGGGGTGCGCCTGCATTGCACCTATGCACAGCACTCGTGGATGTCAAAATGGGTGCCAGAGGGTGGGAAATGGGGTTGAGTGTGGACATGTCTGCAGTCTATCTGTAACCAGGTACAGGCTATGTATGGAATGGGCACAGAGCAATGATGAGCAAATCCCAATCTTTATTCCACTCCTAGGTTGACATTACTGATGATTCTCCAAGATGGGGTGCTCCCGAAGCATGGGGTGCCTGCATTTACTAATGTGCTCAAACTCAAAGAGTTTGACTGAACAATACAGAATTTGCCTGCCTAGGGCTGGCAAGCAAAATAATTATGATACTGAAACACACAGTTCACGTAATAAGCAAGGTTTTTCACACGTCTAATGGGCTGTCTAGCGAAAGTAAAGGCAAGCACTGACTCTTCAATTATTGGTGATTACAACTCCTAGCATCCCTCTAGCAGCCAATGGCTGGTTGTAGATGATGAGAATTGTAGTCATCAACAGCTAAAGAGCTAAAAGTTACCTACCTATGGTCTAGTCAGTGAATGATACATTGATTTAACTTCTTAGATAATAGAAATGTTTAAAAATAATACTAATAAAAAAGTGAACCCATTGATACATATGCAAATACATCACACATAATAAAGTAAAAATGTGTGTATTCCCCACAATAAACCAATTTTCACGTTAGTAAATAAACCCCATTATGTATCATATGTTAAATACATATTGTCATCAATACTGCTAAGGAACTCATGTAAAGAGAAAACAGGTGGGAATGTTTTGAGAATCTGAATGTGCACATTTGATCCTCTTGCATCCTAATTTGTAGCGCTATTTCAATTGGATTTCAAGGTTTATATAATTTTTTTACAACTTCTGTAGCAAATAATGAAAAATGTGCATAAAACAGCTAAGACAACAAATATATAAAGAACAGGTGTAGAACTGATAGTCTATGAATCATTCAGCACCTTCCGTTCTACATGCAAGATTTCCAGAGAATCACAGGTGTACGCTGCATGAACATGTGGAAGTAAGCAGAGAAATGCTATTGTAAGGTTGAGCTGACATTTATTTGCCTGTAAACATTTATACTAAGAGCCCCCTGTGTGCCTTTCATACAGTCGGTAATTTATTTTCTGCTGGTATTGTTAGGAGTGCAGGTGAATATTTGCAAAGGTTAATAAGGATCTGTCACTGTGGAGCCAATGTGGGGATGTTCTGTCAAGGGATTTTTTTTAACATACAAAGCATTGCCTTTCTTAGTAGATGCAGTGACTATAATTTGAAAGTTTAGGTTTGTTGAGGCTCATGTACTATGTAGAACTGGGGAAATCTGGAACAAACCAAATGCACAAATTAAAATATGTCAAATCACTTTTGAATTAAATTTTACTTTTAACTCCTTGGGTTATAGGTCAAATTTTAATCATTCTGATTTTCATTTCTCCATTATTATGCAGGTGGCTTGCACCAAAATTAGTCCAGGGAGGTTATGCTGCAAGGCGTGATTATAAGCTGATTAACTCCCCATTTTCTATGTTATATTATGGAGCCTATGCACATACAGTTCTCTTAGTGCATAGGCTCCACAGAATAACAAAGGAATTGAATACTTTATATCACTGGAAAAGTTATTTCCTCTTTATCAAATCTTAGTATTCAAATGGGGGAGGTGCACTAAGGTGTGATAAAGAGATGATAAAGCAGAGATGACCACTCCAGAGTGATAACCTCTCCAGTTCTCTCATTATTCTATGGACCTAAAGCACTTGTAGTGCGCCGTTTCCATAGCACACAAGACGTGGTGTTAGTTTATAACACTGAGAAGTGTTCTACTCTTGATCAACTCTTTACACCTAACGGTATAATTTAACACCCCAGCTCTTCAACCTCATCAAGTATAAAAGAAAATTAGAACAATTTTAGGGCAAATCAACTAGAATACTAAAGACAAAACTGACACTACCAATACATTAAATTAAACTTCTACTCACTTGAATATTAGGGCAATGTATGGGAGGGGAGATGAGATGCTTCACCAGGACATCTATGCTGAATAGTGCAGGACAATTTTCTGCCCGGTGCGATTCAGGTCCCCACAGACCAGCTGCATTGGACTTTAAAGCCTGTCATAGCAGGTCTATGGGGAATGCTTATGCAACCGAGAAGTGAAGTACATACTTCTGGTTTGCTTTCCAGCTGAGGGCATGAGTTTTCTGATCTCCCAAAGGCAGGGCTAGATGAGAATAAAAGCAGGCCCCACATTTCTCCCTAATGCCCCATGTCCCATTATTCTTCCTTAATGCCCATCCATGTCCTATTAGGCTCCCTCCCCCTCAACAGACCAAAAAATACCCACCCTCCCCCCATACATAAAATGAGATTCCCTCAATCTCACCCCCCCCCCCCATTATACCATGTCATATCAGGCTCTCTCTAACACAAAACCCACATGTCATTATCCCCTCAACACCCACCATTATCCTAGCTGTCAGCTAAGGTTGCCACCTTTTAGTGATATGAAATTCAAACACTCTTAGCTCCTCAAGTGGCTTGGATCACCAAATGTTTACATTTATTTGCCATGCTGTGTGTACTTGTGTGTGTGCATTTATGTAGTATTATTTAATAAACATTTGTATTAAACCACAACATTTTAAATTATTTGAAACAGAGAAGGACTTAAACCATGCTGCGGAAAACTGATATAAATAATGAAAGAAATTGAAATGGTGCTACACAATTGTTACCACAGAGCTTACAACTGAACTTGAGTTACACTAGTGATACCATACAGTTTACAATTGAAAAGAAGATACACCAGTGATACCATATAGTTTATAAATGAATTGGAGCTACACAAGTGATACTACATAGGTCACAAATGAACTAAAGCTATACAGTGATACCACATATCTTACAACTGAAGCGGAGCTAAACAAGTGACACCACAGAGCTTACAATTGAACTGGAGCTACACTAGTGATACCACAGAGCTTACAACTGAAATAGAGTTACAGTAGTGATACCACAGAGCTCAGAGTTTAAATGTTGCTACAACCAAGTTTAAAACTGAAATCAAGCTACACAAGTGATACCACATAGATTACAACTGAACTGGAGCAACCCTACCCACATACCGATCCCACTGCCTTTTACCACTGCACTGGTTGCCATAGGACCACACATAATGACCTGCCTGCGATATGCATGTGTATGTTGACACTAAAATACATATATATACACTCATATACAGACATAACGATACACACATTCCTTTTATTAAGGGACATTATAAGTATGAATGCTATGCATACACACACACACACACACACACACACACACACACACACACACACACACACACACACACACACACACACTTATACATGCTTGCATATAACCTCTTACATTCCAAGCTATATCTGGTCAGCTGTAAAAACCTGAATCACAGGAACTGGTATGACAAGCCTACATGGGCAAACATACATATGTACTATACAAGGACACACGCGCACACACACGCACACACACATCTGCACACACATGCACACTCACGCGCACACACACAAACACATGCCCGCATGCACATACACATGTACACGTACGCACACACATGTGGACACATACCCACTTTCTTGTAGTAGCCCAAACCACAGAGCTTGCAAAACAAGCACTTAGAAATATGGTATGTGATGACAGATAAGAACCAATTTGCCAATCTAATCGCTTTATCCTATTTAAAAAGCTCAGCCTTAAATAATTCTCTGATTAGCCATGTATCTACCCTGAGTTCTTAAAATCATTTATTGCAAGCTTTACATGTATAAGAATTCTGATACACAGAGCTCATAATCAACATATTCCCTATTCAACAAAGCTGCAAACTTTCAAGTAACTAGCCTCCTCTAATTCTTACACAGGGCTAGGCAATCCATGACTCCACAACAGTTGTTGGACTACTGCTCCTCTTCCTCAGTTATGTCACTTCTTGTTCTTCATGTCAGCCCGTCCCTGGAGGCCACTTCTGCTAATCAGACAGATCTTTACTTCTGTTCTTTACCCCCTAATGGTGACCAGACCAACCCCAAGAAACATGGCCTACCAGAAAATATACTGGTGTCCCAGTAGACCAGTCTGGCCCTAAGGTGCCATTATTTGGGCTGCACAGAGTAGCACCAAGCTTTAATATGAAGTCTGCTCCCATTGCAAAAAGTGATAATTGCAGTTTAATTTCACATAGATTTCACTTTATTTGTAACTAATGCTAGTGGCTGCATATAGGAATGGATGCAATTGCAAACTGTATGAGGACATTAAAAGGAATTTTATAGAGCTCACACTTTTTAATATGCAATAAAGCAATTAGCTCTTAAATGGTGCATAAGGAATGAAGAAGAAGAAGAAGATGTAATTAATATCTGGTAGGACTAGATACAATTAAATGGCCACTATTTTAAATGTTGATCACTGGCTGAATCTGGAACTATCTGCCACTTTCTAAAACTATGCCCATTTTGGTAAACAATAACTAAAAATCACTAACAGTTGAAAAATGTATTCAGTTCACTATTAAAGGGACAGTAATGCCCCACAGAAATGTTTTTAGAGTTTTGTAGAGCTTAAAAAATTATCTAAACTCCACAAATCTTATCTCTCAAACCGCTGTGGTTTGAGAGATATCATCCTCTAAAGTTCCCCTCTCCCTCCTCTTCTTCTGAAGACAGCTGTAAGCTGACAGTGGGAGTTCCTGGTCCGGGGACTGACAAGCAGCTCTTCAGTAGAGGCGCAATAGCTCGATTTAAAAGAATTACATATTTGGAACGGTCTACAAAGTGTGCCTGGTGTGCAAGCACACTTTTTAGACCGTTCCAAAGAAGTATTTCATTTTAAATCACGCTATTGCTCCTCTGCTGAAGAGCCTCCTTGTGTCGGATGACACGGATCTGCTTCTGTCAGCTTTACAGCTGACATCAGGAGAAGAGGAACTTTAGCAGAGGATATCTCTCAAACATAGCAGTTTGAGAGATAGGATTTGTGGAATTTAGCTTATTTTTTTAATCTCTACAAAACTCTAAAAAAAATTTTTATCTTTTTATTAATGTTTCACAAAATATTTTGTGATTATGTCAATTTCACTCATGTTGCTATTGATGCTTAAGGAAAATTAAAGTCTAGGAATGACTGTCTCTTAATTTGTTTAACAGAAAGTTTCATCTAGATACAAGTCCTTCGCACAGCGGTCATATACACCTACATATAGCTTATTTTTGTGCATTTGGTGTCTATTGTAATCATCTACTAATGGTTTCTGTTTGAAGTTTGATAAACACTTGTTTCCCTTATTAGTCATTCAGGTCTATTGAAGCCTGTTGTTTTGAGGAGGAGTGATCTAGAACAAATATAAAGCAAAATTATAGCGATAGATAAATATCTGCCTAGGTAACAATATGTTAAAGCAATAGTAATACTTCGTTTTATCTTTATTTTATTTTGTAGGCATTAAAAAAACATGAAGAACGATATAAGTCTTATATCTTATGGTATGAGATATATTCACAAGCAAAGATTGTTCCTCCCGCCCCTTTTACCTAGTGTAAGCCATCTCTTCTCAGATGTGGAATGCAGTCCATAGACCAGACAGATAACATCAGGGGTCAGTCTTCTTCCTATGAGAACAATGAAAGCCCTAACCCCCTTGACAAGTTTTTCAGGTTTTTCCCTTATCTTAATTGAAGATTGTCCCTCTCTGCAATCTACCTGGGCACCTCCCTTCTGCTCTAGCTGAGCAGTGTTACATCAGTAAAAGAGGAGGGAGGGGGATACTTTGTCATTGAATTACTCTTGAACTACAACTCTGAGAGAATTGAAATAACACTCTCCAAAGTCCAAATACTATGATGATTAATCAGAGTTGCTTTTATTATGAAACATTACTATCCCTTTAAAGAATTTAAGAGCTTCTTATTCCTTGGGCAAAGGCAGCCAACATTGATTCTTAAGAGATACCAAGAGTGCAGGTATTTTGCATATCTCTGCATGAGAACAAGCAGGTTAACCCTTTGAGTACAAGAGGGGTAGGCAATGCATTGCTTTCTCCTCTGGCTTTCAAAGAGTTAATTAAAATAACAAGGCCATTGATTGACTCACCTGTACTCAAGCAGGTATATTATGCAAAAATGAACTGTTACTAGTGCTTGAAGAAAAGGGTTTCCTACGGCTGTTCCAGGATACAATAGTAGAAAAGGGTGTCCGACACCTTACTTTGCTAGGAGTTGGATACCCCACTGGCACTCGCAGGGTTAAACTCTTCTTCCTAGCATTTCTCCACTCATACCTCTTTATCAGAAAGCAGCGGAATTGTGATACAGAACAGTGGAATTGCCTGAGTGGGAGTATGCCACACAGACATGAAATACATGGACTTACATTTCATGTTGTAAGTACAGCAATTAACAACCTGTGTTTTTATATATGCCTCTTTCAACAAATCAGCACCCTGCGAATGATTAGACAGATGGCAGGTAAGAAACTATCTCACTGACTAACTTCATTTTGACCTTGAGTAACAATGAATGTGCTTTTAATTTAATTTGGCTAATTGGTGAATGCCCTAAAGAATTACGAGATAAAGAGTGGGCAGGCATGCAGCATTCATATACATGGAAGATCTGAATGCATGATGAATTTGGGGTGTCCTCTGTTAGCATGACATCCATTTGTTTTAGAGATGAGAATCAATATTAATCAATAAGAAGCTGGGTTTCATCTGTATTGGAAAATTAATATTGTTTAAATAGAAAAAAAAGAATGACTTCAAACACAAAGATGAAACTGTGTAATACAATCTTGATTGTGTTTTAGATTGAAGAAAAACAAATAAGATGTATAGCAAAAACCTGACTTAAAAATTATTATTTTTTAAACACCAAAATACAGTATTGGTTTATTACTATTATATTATAAATATATATACTAGTGTAAAAGCCGTATACATGGGCCAAAGTGCGTAAAACCACAGACCTACACCTCCCAGTATTGTGTGTGTTCGAGCAGTGTCTACTGAGCATTAATGCGTCGGACAAACATCTGTGTTTGGGCAGTCTCTACTGCGCATGACTGCATCGGCCTGCGTTTAGGCAGTCTCTACTGCACATGACTGCATCTGACAAACATACATCTTGATTTTTGTATTATATGGATATCTATATCTATATATCTGTATAGTTCAATTGGGGTTGGAATGCACTCTCTGAAACAATAAACTGACCAGGGTGCACATCAAGTAAAGTGAGTGGTTTTGAAATGGGGAGACGGTACTCACAGACTCCTTTTTTTGTTGCTCATGTGAAGTTACATTTATTTAAAGCGGAACTACCACCCGACAAAATCTTTAGCTTAACTAAGTCCCCATCTGGCATCTAGCTACTTAGTAGCGCTAGTCGCCATAATAATTACCTTATTTAATAGATTTCTGCTCTCTTCCATGGGTGACAGGCAGGAAGGATTGCGGACATCTTGCCATTGTAACGTCTGCGCGCCTACGCTGTCAGTCCCAGCTGGGTCTAGGAGGCATTGCTGGGAGCCATTTGGCTCTGGCTGGGACTGACAGCGCAGGCGCGGATGTCACAATGGCAAGATGTCCACGCTCTGTCCTGCCTGTCACCCATGGAAGAGAGCAGAAATCTATTAAATAAGGTAATTATTCTGGCAATTCGCGCTACTAAACGTTTCAGCCACTCATGTAGCCTTTGTCAGTCTTGATAAAGGCTACATTGGAGCCCAAAACATCGATTTAAATAATTGTAACTTCACTTTATCAACAAAAAAAGACCCAGTGAGTTCCGTCTCCCCATCTCAAAACTGTATATATATATATATATATATATATATATATATATATATATATTTCTGAATACAGAAAACATCTGGTACTTACCTGCTCATTAGGATCAAAGACATGTATGTGCGATACACATTACAACATGCTACTTTATCAGGGAACTCCAAAAGAAAGAAAGAAGGTAGATGGGAAAAGAGAAGCGAGGAATCATTTCAAACCCCCTTTCCACCACCTCCTCTCCAAACAGAGACTAGTTTGTTTGTAGAGGTGGTGGTGGAAAGGGGTGCAGCATTATTCCTCACTTATATTTTCTCATCTCCCTTCTATCTTTCTTTTGGAGTTCTCTGTATATATTTTGAGACTTGTGGATGCTTTTTGGTTTCTACAGTGTAGACCTGTTTACATATTGAATTACTTAATCAGAGAGGCAGTGAATTGACACTCATGGATGCATGGACCTCTCATCCACTATCAATAAGCAGAGACACATAGAACTATCATACACCATCAACTACTGTCAGTGGAGTGTCTGTGTGGTCTTGTTTTATTCTCATGTCACTCATCCCTCCATGCATTTATAAGCCTCACTTTCACTTTTGCAGCACACTATCTGGAGTTTCCATGCCCATTCTTGAATGAATCTAGTTGCTGTTTGGATTGCTTCACTGTGATTGATCCAGCCTGAACGACAACCCAATCTGTCTCTCTGTGTTTGACCTTGCTCTCCTGTAGGATCCGGTCTTACCATTACTACTGCCATAAAAACAGAAAACTCTCACCCATTACCAAAAACTACCAAAAAGCAGAGAGAGTGAAACTGAAAGCCACCATTAACTACCAGAGAAGCAATGAACTCTCACCCACTAA
The DNA here is from genome assembly GCA_037306005.1 of Rhinophrynus dorsalis. Classification (NCBI taxonomy): domain Eukaryota; kingdom Metazoa; phylum Chordata; class Amphibia; order Anura; family Rhinophrynidae; genus Rhinophrynus; species Rhinophrynus dorsalis. Next base: position 123,780,870 of record CM074721.1, read on the forward strand.
AAACAAGCATAGAGGCAGAAACTCACAGGCACTGCTGCTAATTGCCAGAGAAACCAAATATGCTCACAATCAACTGCTACAGAAAAAAGAGAGAACCATCATCTTACATAAACTGCCAGAATCAAACAAAGGACTCACCATCAACTGAATATGAGGCAGGGAACTTTCAACCACCATCAATTGCAAGAAAAACAGAGACATATCCTGCACTTGCAACACCATAGACACAGTGGAGGGGGATGTACAAATATGATTCCACTCTAATTTGGGTGTTGGAATTGATTTCTACTTACACTGATGTACATAACTATTTCTAAGGGCAGGACAGTGAGAAACCAAATGTAATGGTATGTACTAACAATGGGCAGAGGAAAGTGGCCTAATGTTTCTCCATTTCCTTTTGAAGAAGTATTAAAGCATTCATAATTTCTAGAGATGCAGAGAAGGCCAACATCACAGCACAGAAAATGAGCTATGCCAGAGAATTGGCTCATTTCCCCAAGGCTCCCACTCAGTATAAACTGCCAGAGTTCATATTCACAATAAACTCTCTATCAACTGCTAGAGAAAAGCAAAGCTCTCACTCATCATCAGCTACCAGAGAGAATTACCTCACTCTCTATCAAGACAGACAGAGCTCTCATCCTCCATCAGCTACCAGAGAACAAGACCTCACTCACCTTTAACTGTTACACAGAGAGAGAGACAGAGAGAGAGGGAGCTCATCTTTCATCAACTACAAAAGCAACATATACATATACAGCAAATGTTTCTGTACTTTTGCTTAAAGGGTACTATAATTCATGTTATTATATAATGCAGTAGGTTCCATGGTGCCATGCAGGTATGTAGCCAACACAGTAATCCATACATCTTATCTGCCAAAGATGAACAATAAGCTGCTGAATAGCAGCACAGTGAGTGATATTCAGACACACAGAGCAGAATGGGCACGCTTATTGGACACTGCAGTTAATCAGGCATTCATTGTTCACATAAGGAGCAGAGTATCACAATTCATTTATTCCTTAATTCTTCACATTCTTTGCTATGAAGAATTAGAAGAATAGCAAAAAATTTCAGTAATGCTAAATACATCTGTAACTCTCAAATCATTCAACCACCAGAGAAACACAGGGATCAAATCAAGTATAAAGTGCAAAAGAGACCGTGAGGCTGATTTACTAAGAAAGGGTTTAAACCAACTGCTACAAACCAAATAATTAAGAATTCTAAACATTCCCATTGATTTAAAAGGAGGATTTTAACCCTATGAAAGCTTCACAATACATTTGAGTCCTCACTAGCATTCAAGATGTTAAAATCCCACTTAAAATCGATGAGAACCTTTAACCCTTTGAGTAACAGAGGGGTACACAACATGTTGCTTTCCAATGTGTTGCATGCCCCTCTGGCACTCAAAGGGTTAAGGTGCAGTTAGTTTGCCCCAAAATTACACTGCTTTTTCTTCGCGAATCAGCCCCAGTGAGACTGCACTTAGAACAGGAATAAACCAGCTGCACTATAGGTGACAAATATGGATTCAAACGAGGATTTCAAACCAATGCATTGGAGACCTTTCTAGCATTCCATTTAAACCCATGGGCACTTGAATAATTTTTAGTTGCCCCCTATGGTGCAGTTAGTTTGTTTCAATTCTTCTTACTAGAACCCCATCAGGGGGATTTTCACAATTAACAACCACAGATGCAGAAACCTCTCATCCACCATCAATTGCCTGAGAGATACATGAGTAATCACCCAGCAAAACAGACATCACATCCCAGCCAATCATTTTCAAGAACAGCCTGATTGGCTGGGATGTGAAGAACATCCCAGCCAATGGCTGTGAGGGCAGTGGAAGTGAGCCTGCCCATATATAAAGGCAGGCTCACTTCAAATGCCCTCAGTGTGTTATGGGCATAGGCCCGTACACAGCTGAAGGGGAGCTTTGTGGGACATTTGTGTCTCCACTGTCACCGCCCTTGCAGCTGCTCCAAGCGGCGGAGACACGGATTAATAAGCTAAGTCGTTATACTGGGCATTAATGGGTAGCATTTATTTATGTCTATGTGGATCATTTTATTTAATGGCATGTTTATTCTTTGGGGCATTACATGGAGGCATATCATATGGGTATATTTATGGCGCACTACTATTGAACCCTTTGAGTGCCAGTGAGGTACGCAACGTATTGCAACCCCTCTGCCACTCAAAGGGTTCAGGAATGTCTTCATTCACGCTTGGTATTAATTAATTTCTTTTATCTTACAAAGAGAAGACAGAAGACTGAAGAGAAGGTGGAAGATAGGAGAAAGAAGAGAAGACAGAAGGACGGTGGATGACAGGTAGGTGTAACATGGATCAGTTAACATTCAGTGCTTGGCAGTATGTCAAGCACCGATAGTTAATTGTTTTTTACTGTTCAGTTCCCACTATCGCTGCTTTTAGTGTCGTTTTGGGAACTAATCGGACATTCAGTCCTTTGGGGTTTTAGCTGGTAGGGCCTTTAAATACCGAGTTGAACATGTTAGCTTAACAGCCAGTATTCCCTTTGACCCTACTGGCTATGTTAACTCCTACCTTTCAATCTAGCCCATAGTGTTCTAACTCATCACCAGCTACCGGATACATAGAGATCAAATCTACCTTCAAGTGCCAAAGAAACAGTGTCCGCTGTTACCATCAACTACCAAAAAAGGTGCTACTGTGCTAGCCAGTAAAGTAAATGGGAATCAGGGTATTTTTATAATAAAGAATTCACAAGAGTGCTGTAAAGGGATTACCTTTTAATGCCTGAGAACATACAAAATGCAAGTTTTCTGGACACTAACATCCCATATTCAGGCATGGGTTAACAAATAAAGCTGAAATAAACACACACACACACACACACACACACACAAAAACACACATACACAGCTGTATACAGCTATTACAAATTTACATTGAATCAACTACCACCAGAAGATAGAGAGACAATGGGGAAGATTTATAAAGATGGTATTAAAGAGGTGTTTTAATGACTTTAAGACTGTCATTGGTAGTTATAAAAGTAAGGAGAGTATAGAAGGACATAACACCGTGTAGTATGTGTAAAAAGTGCCTCAGCTATTTGCGACAATTTAGAGTCACAATTTTCCACAAATTTTTAAGGCTGTGTCTGGCCTGTTCTTTTTTTTAAAATGTCCTTATTCCTCATTAGAGTGTACTTTATAAATACAACACTCAAAATAAGGAATAAGGACATTTTAAGGATCCGTTCACAAAAATGAACAAGAACGCTTTTTATGAATCTCCCAATGTTCTCACTCACCATCAACTACCAGAGACACAGAGATCAAAAATACCTCCAAGTGCCAGAGAGGCAGTGTGCTCACTCACCAGCAACTAATAGAGACAGAGATCAAATCTACAGCCAAATGTTAGAGACGCTGTGTTCTCACTCACAACAGACTACCAGAGACACAGAGATCAAATCTACCTTCAAGTGCCAGAGAGGGAGTGTTCTCAATTACCATCAAGTACCAAAAAAGGTGGTAACGTGCTACCCAGTAGAGTAAATGGGATGTAATGTACTTTTAAAGAATTCACAAGAGTGATGTAATGGTGATACCTTTTAAAGGGATAGTAATGTTTCAAAATAAATGCAGCTCTAATTAATCATCATATTATTTGGACTTTGGAGAGTGTTATTTCAATTCTGCCAGAGTTGTAGTTCAAGAGTAATTGAATGATAAAGTATCCCCTCCCGCCCCTTTGACTGATGTAATCCTGTTCAGCCAGAAGGAAGTTGCACAGGTAGACTGCAGAGCGGAACAATCTTCAATTAAGATAAGGGGAAAAACCTGAAAAACTTGTCAAGGGGGGCAGGGCTTTCATTGTTCTCATAGGAAGAAGACTGTCCCCTGCTGTTATCTGTCTGGTCTATGGACTGCATTCCACATCTGAGAAGAGATGGCTTACACTAGGTAAAAGGGGCGGGAGGGGAAACTTTGCTTGTGAATATCTCTCAAACCATAAAGGTTTGAGAGATAAGACATATTGTTCTTCATGTTTTTTTAATGCCTACAAAATAAAATAAACATGAAACAACGTATTACTATCCCTTTAATGCCTAACTGAAAACATATAAAATGCAAGCTTTCCGGACACTAACGTCCCTTCTTCAAGTATGGGTTAACAAATAAAGCTGGAATAGCAGTGCCTACATATATATATATATATATATATATATATATATATATATATATATATATATATACAGCTGTAACAAACATACATTGAATCAACTACCAGACAAATAGAAATCAGATCTACCAACAAATTCCAGAGAAAAAATTGTCACTTAACATCTACTGCCAGAGACACACAAATCAAATCTACCTCCAAGTGCTAGAGAGAGCCAGCATTACCACTTACCATCACCTACCAGAGAAACAGGCATCAAATCTACCACCAAGTGACACACATAGTGTTGTCACTTACCCTCAACTACCAGAGAAACAGAGATCCAATCTACCAAAAAATGCCAGAGACTGAATGTTCTCACCCACCATGAACTGCCAGTGAAACAGAGAACAAATCTATCTCCAAGTGCCAGACAGTGTTTTCACTCAAAATCAACTGACAGAGACACAGATAAGTATTGCCCGTAATTATCAGACAGAGAGATAGGTCAAATCCTCAATCAAGTGCCAGAAAATGAATAATAATACACTTTCGATTGGTAGAGAGGCAGGGGATTTTCTCTTATTAACCGCTAGAAGGAGAGAAAGAGCTATCATCCATTAACAACTGTCAAGGAGACAGTGAGCTTTCTTCCACCATTAACTTCTAGAAAGTCAGAAAGGGCTAACCCTTAATCAGTTATCAGACAGATGTAGGCAGTTACCCATGCTCAACCTCCAGAAAGATGCATCATCAATTGCTATCAAGACAATGAGCTCTCAACACATCATTTCAGAAACACAGTTTTCACTCATCATCCAATCCCAAAATTATATAGCTGTCAAACACCATCAACTGTCATTGAGAAAGAGGGTTACATATAGTTACATAGTAGTTTAGTTTGAAAAAATACTTGGATACATCAAACGCAACCCTTTTCCTATTCTTGTTTACCGCTTTTGATCCAAAAGAAGGCAAAAAACCACTTATTTCTGCAATTTCAAATTCTGCTTTGAATGGGGGAAAAAATTCCAAATGGCAATTAGATTTCTCCTTGGATTAACGAGCACTAAATAACTATTAATTCCAGTGCTACCATACAAAGCCCTCTATGTTTTTCTATTTTAAAAATGTATCCAGGCCCTTTTTAAAGTAATCCAATATATTCGATAGCAACACCTTCCACTGTTGTAGAGGAAATCCTCAAGTCTTAGTTGGTGACCCCTTGTCCTTTGGACCATTCTGTTAATGAACAGGTCTTTGGAGAGCTCTTTTTATGGGCTCTGAACATATTTATATAATGTTATCATATCCCCTCTAAGATGCAGCTTTTCTAGTGTGTACAAATGTAACTTTTTTAGTCTTTCTTCATAACTAAAACTTTCCATTCCCCTTATTAGTTTTGTAGCCCACCTCTACACTTTCTCCAGTTCCATAATGTCCTTTTTCAGAAAAGGCACCCAGAATTGAACTGCATATTCAAGGTGGGGTCTTACCATGGACTTGTAAAGAGGAAGAATAATATCTTCCTCCCGTGAGTCAATACCTCTTTTAATACATGCCAATATCTTATTGGCCTTTGCAGTCACCAGCTGGTACTGTGCACTACTGCTAAGTCTATTGTCTACCATTAATCTCAAATCCTTTTCATTAGTTCTAACTACCCATCTGATGACTGTGAGCTAGAGACACATTCCACAAAGGCAAGAGGATGATGCAGGGATGGACTTCCCTTTAGGCAGAGCAGGTAATCACCAACATACTAAATTGTGAGGGGAACCTCAAACTTGCTAGTGACACCAAGTTGTGACTCTAGCCAGCACAATACTCATGAACCAGTAATACTGGTTTATTAACCAATCTGTATACCCTTTTATTGGGCAGCAAATCTGAAAGCACATTTTTGTTTGGATGTCAAGTATATTTTTATGCCAAGCGGTAATGTTTGTGTGTCTATATAGCTGAGCCTAGGGTCACAATGAGTGTTTATAAACCCAGTTTCAATCAACAGGGAATTTGTATTTCTCCACAGTGATGCATTTGGTTTTGCCAGAATTATTACAGTTCTAATCTGACAGCAATGATTTTATTTTAGGTGTCAAAGAAACATAATGACCTTCTTGCAGCATGAAACACCTAAAACATTTTGTCCATAAATGCTGTCTTGATTGTAAGAGAATATAATCTGCCCTTGTTTCTTTTCCTTCAGTGTTTGTATACATTTTTTAGTTTTGTGTGTTTTCCCCTCCGCCTTATACAATGCTGTTGCTAATGATGATGATGATGATTTATGTTTACAGCATGTGATGTCTGTGAAAAAATTAGTCAGAAAAAGGAGGTCCCAAGAGGCACTTGCTACAATGCTGTTTCTGTACTGAGCTTAAAATCAATATCCATTGTACATATGCATTTGATATACTTACATAACTATGCTAATAAACTGTTTGAAATTTAAAATGAAAATAACTGCTTTCAACTAGCTAATAGAATACATAGAGTTGGTAAGACATAACCCTTTGAGTGCCAAAGAGGTATCTAATGGGTTGTGATGCACTGGATACCTCACTGGCACTTTTAACAACAGTTAAATCACAAAGGTAAAGGAACACTTAGACTATGAAATACACCCCACTTATCTTAAGCTGTGCAAAAACATCCCAATGGCCAGTATGAATCAATTCTCTGTGGAATGGTGTCAGGGCTGGCCATACCTCACTCCCTAGCAGCCATTCTCTCTTCCTTACCAGCTGGGTGGCTAGATTTCCAGCTGTCTCTCTTCCAGGTTGTTTGGGGCTAAGGGAATGCATTGTAACGTCATACGTCACTTGGTAGTATGCTCGTGCCAGAGGCAGCAAGGAGAAGGGGGTGGTGGGTCGTCAGAACCTATTTATGAATATTTGTTTAGTTGTTCTGTTGTATTTTGCTCAGACCTGTGCTCTTTTACCTTATCCAGCCAGTCTTTTTGGATTCCCTTACCTGTGGTTATTATCCTTCCTGACATTTGGTTACCACTAACCAGTGGCTATTTCCCCAACCTGCCTGACCAATGGTTTCCCTGACCTCAGTCTAGTACCCTGACCTTTTTTATCTCTTGACTTCCTGACCTCTGGCTATTCTACTAACCTCGCTGATCCCTGGACTCCTGACCTTGGACAATTCATCTACTTGCTGGTCTCTGGACTCCACTACTTGCCCCTGTGTCGTGACCTGCAGCCTAGGGGCCTGTCTCCTACCTAGCCCCCTCAGGTGTAGTTCTCATTCATGGGTGAGCGATTCACAACACCAAACTTCGGTTCTCCTTCCACTGTAGTGGCGTCTTACAACTGGTTCTCTAAAATTAATTAATTAGTACTGGATATCATGTTCATGCAGGTGGATACAATTTTTATTTCAGGATTCCAGAAACTCAGACTCCTCCCACTGAAGAATTTTTAGATGAAAGTGGGAGGAGTTTGTAGTCCTGGAATCTTGCAAAAAGAATCATGTCAGCATCCATAAACATGATATCTAACACTTATTAAAGATTAAAAGGAAATTGTAATTGTTTAATGGAAGGATTTGCCTATGCATTTGTCCTTCATATCACAGTCAATTATGTTTACTTACTTTTCTTGCATTTGAAACTGAAAAGAGGCATAACTCTAACTTTTCATGATCCATTTGAATAATAATAATCATGAGTGTTGTTCTCTCTCTCAATTATATATATATATATATATATATATATATATATATATGTTCTAGCAATGTGGGACGGCGTTGCCCGTCATGTTATGACCATTGGGTTCATGTGTGTGGAATGCACACACACTTCTAAATACAGACATATGCAACACACAGACAGACACATACACACAGAGAGCGGCAGAAACATGCAAAAGATATGCAAACACATAGACACACTGGAGATGCACACATGGACACACATATGTAACAGAGATGTACACACACGTAACATATATGCACAGACACACATGGGTGCAGCAGACATGTGCACACAGATGTAACAGATATGTACACAAACATGCAGCAAACATATGCACAAGTACACATGCAACAGACATATGCGTACACGGTACAGACACACACATGCTACAGACCCACGCACGCAACTGACATACGCATGCACGCACACACACACAGACACGCAACAGACATGCACACACATGGAACTGACATGGAAGAGACACACAACAGATACGCAGACACGCAACAGACATACACAGACACGCAACAGACATACACACACAGAGGGGACACTGACACAGTGATAGGCACCCCCCATGTGTGGAGGTTCCGGCTCTTGCTGGTTGGTGTTGCAATGCGTTGTGCACCCTTCTGGCACTTAAATGGTTAAGGTATTGAGAGGCATGTCAGAGTTAAATAGCAGTGGGAAGTGTATGCATACCCGGGAACTTTGACTTGTGGAGTCCCTGAAGGGGACTCATGTGGCGCTGATGTGGATATGCCAATGGGGAAATTTGGGTTAAAAGTGGGTGGGGCTTAATCATGAGCAGGGGCGTGGCTTAACATAAATGTGGGAAAAGTGTTAGTAATAGGCTGGGGAAGGAGGCAAAGTGGGAGGGAATTCAAGTTTACAGTGTGAGGGGTTTGAACACACTCCCTGAGGGGTAAAACTTGATATACAACCCTGTGGCAGTCAGTGGGTTAAGTGTGTACCTGATGGCTGCCTGTCCTGTGTCTTGCATGGCAAATGATGGCAGTCAAGAAATAATTGAGCAATGAGGGCCTACCTTAACCCTTTGAATGCCATTTTGTTCTTCTGGTGCTGCAGCTTCCCTTCAGTGGCTATACTACAGGTCCTGCTGAGGCCACTGGGAGTCAGAGTTAGTGACTGTGTGTGTGTGTGTATGTGTGAGCCATATTTCCTTCTGGTTTTGTGTGTGTGTTTGGTGCTGTGTGAGTGGGGAATTTGTGTGTGTCTGTGGTGTAGAAGCAAGTGGCAGCCATTTTATTTCTCTCAATTGGATAGTGGTGGGCAGGGTGGGCAGTGGGAAGTGTATTCATACCTGGGAATTTTTACTTGTGGAGTCCTTCATGTGGTGCTGATGAGGAGAGAGCAATGGGGCAATGTGGATTAAAAGTGGGCTGGGCTTATTCACAAGTAGGGGGTGGGGCTAAACATAAATGTGAAAAAGTGTTAGTAATAGGCTGGGGAAGGAGGAGAAGTGGGAGGAAAATGCAAGTTTACAGTGTGAGGGGTTTGAACACACTCCCTGAGGGGTACACCTTGATACACAACCCTGTGGCAGTCAGTGGGTTAAGTGTGTACCTGATGGCTGTGTGTCCTGTGTCTTGCATTGCAAATGATGACAGTCAAGAAAAAATTCAGCAATGAGGGCCTTAACCCTTTGAGTGCCATTTTGTTCTCCTGGTGCTGCAGCTTCCCTTCAGTGGCTGTACTACACGTCCTGCTGAGGTCACTGGGAGTCAGAGTGAGTGACTGTGTGGTGTGTGTGTGTGTGTGGTGTGTGTGTGTCAGCCATATTTCTTTCTGGTTTTGTGTGTGTGTTTGGTGCTCTGTGTGTATGTGTGGTACTTTGTGTGCTTATTTGGTGGTGTGTGTGTGGTGATGTGTGTGTGTGTTTGGTGCTGTGTGAGTTTGTGCTGTGTGAATGGGGTATGTGTGTGTGTGTTTGTGGTGTAGGAGCAAGTGGCAGCCATTTTGTCTTTTTCCTCAGTTGGATAGTGGTGGGCAGGCTGGATAGTCCTGTGAAAATCACGCCCCCATTGAATCACCCAATGGCAGCAGTAACTCCTCCTTACTGCCACCCCTGGGTGTGTGTGTCTCCTGAGGAGACATAAATTAGGTAATGATACATTCTCTTCTATGTGTGTGTCTCCTGAGGAGACATAAATTATGTAATGAGGCTTTCTCTTTTATATATATAGATATAGATATATATATATAAATATAGGCTGACCATACCTGGCCTTTAAAAAGGGACACATAGGAAATAGGCATATTTCAGGAGTGCACCAAAATCAAAGCAACCCTGTAGTATGCATTTTTAATGTGTGTCCCTTTTTAAAGGTGAAGTGTGGTCAGCCTATATATATATCAAACACACATGTATGTACCAACATACACATACATATGAGAGAGAGAATCTACCCTCCCCCCACTCACTTCTTTCTCGCCCTCTTTTTTCTGTCTCTCTCTCTCCATTTCCTTGTCTCTCTCCCCCACCCCTCTATGACTAATCTCTTTCATAATTATAAAGTCTATTATTTATTATATGGAAGCATATAATGTACAAAACACAGACTGAAATGGTGCACAGCAAATATAGTCAACTGTAGATTATTGCACAAAGTTATATAAATCGATATATCTAACTGTTGTATGAGGGACTACTACCAAGGTATGTACTTTTCTTAAACTGATTAACCCTTAAGAGTCACTCTAGTTGTTTTAATTTAGGAGAACCAATCCAAGCAAAATTGATTCACTGTAGGAATTCTGATTTTCTGCCCGGGTTGAGATAAATGCGAGTTTATTATTAGATGGTATTGTTCCTTTAAACAATTGAATGTCAGAGGGGTGTACAAAGCATTGTGAAGCAATGAACTGCACAGCCTTTGACACTCAAGGGGTTAAACCAGTGTTAATGTGGAATCTTGAATAGAAGGTACTGATTTACAACATTCTATGGAAAAAGAAGCAGAATTAAACTCTAACCAGTTTCAAGGTGCGGTGGGGGGGGGGGTGAATGTTCCTCTATTGAGAAACTCACAATGATTATTATAAACTAAAGGGAGCTGGATCAAAATCCCCTATCTAGAATGTACTGCCTTTTGATTAGAGAGTGGCTACTAGCCTCCAAACACAGCCAACTAGAGTTGTTAGGTTCTGGCTGGAAGGGCTAAAGCACAAGGTCCCATGCTTAAAGTCCTGGGTCTTTTTTTCAGCTTGAGGTATATAATGGAACTACTAGTACAGAGCAGATGGAATTCTCCGTGCAGTAATAATGTATTAGGTTGGTCCAAGGCCCAGGTATTTTGGGAAACTAGCAGCTCCCGTGCACCAGCCTTTATAAGGTTTCCAGAAACATCAGGGTTGAAACGGTTAATGTAATTAAATACCAGAATGTCTTCTTTAACCTTGTCTTATAAAGCTGCATTCAATTAATCAAAATCACTAAAGAAGGAGATAAGAAATCATCATTCCCCATTGTTGTGCTGCATTTGTTTGGAGCTAATCTCTTTGAAGGGTCATTTCATATTTCAGAATCAGCCTAGCTGCTCATCTGGAGCTTGCCTCTGGTCAGATGGTACACAGAGGTGGCATCCTGATGAATTCAAATGCTTATCACAAGAAAAATCTGTAGTTAAATATGTTTTAAAATTAGCTAACACCTGTTTATCCAAAGTATAACCACATCCTATATTATAATTCGCTAAGGATGTTTGTCAGAAGCTGTGCGAGCTGCAGACATGCGCAGTACAGACTTCCCGCGCCGTGGCTGATACAGAGCGGGCCGCTCCGAATTCAGACTGGAGTCCTCTCTGCACACCTTCAGGTGAAGGTGCATAAAGAGGACTACGGTCTGAATTCAGAGCTCCCCGCTCCGTATCAACTGCGGCGCGGGCAATCAGTACTGTGCATGACTGCAGTGCTGCCAGTGTTGGCTCATGTACACGGGCTTTAAAACTAGTTTATTAATAAAGCACCATGTGCCAGTGGGTTAGTTTCTATTTGAGGCAGTGTTTAAATAACACTAGTAGAACAATTAAGATATATAGACCCCTATGAAAAAAGAAAATGAAGAACAGCTCTGGAGCATACCATCTGTACCATAGAGGACAAATAACAATTTCCCAAATATCCAATGAGTTAAATCCCCTTAAATGCTAGTGTTGTCTCCAACACACCGAAAATCAATGCCTTGGAGACCTCTCTAGTATTCAAGGGATTAAAAATGCAGTTTCAATCAGTGGGAATTGTTATTCTTCATTTATGGTGCAGTTGGTTTGCTACAGAATTAGCCATCTTCTGCCTTGTGCATAAGGGCCACAGGGGTGTATCTAAGGATGTGCCAGTGCAGCCATGTGGTGAGAGTCAGTTAAGCCAGTGGCCGCACTATAGCATATGATCGCAGTAAAGCATAACAGAAGACACACTTCACCAGTGTTGGACTTTAACCCTGTGAGTGCCAGACAGGTATACAACGTAATGAGTTGGATACCTCTCTGAAAGGGTTTCTGCCAGCAAGCCTCGCAACCAAGCCCCATGTGCTGGGAAATGGCAAACACTGATGCCATTTCCACTTTTTCATGCTTTGTATCTTGATCTAAGCAAGACGTAGATGAAAGGACCACCTGAAACACCTACAGACTTCCCTCTTGTCCTCTCTTTGGTGCAAGCAGTATTAAATGAAAGCTTTTAGTGTAAATACCATTGGTGTGAGCCAGGCGTACAGGGATGGATTTATAATTAGGCAGAGTAGGTCTCTGCCTACAGGTGCACCCCACAGAGGGACACCTGTCATTGGGATAATGTTGTGTTTATATTTTTTTTACATGCCTCCCCCGCTGCCTGCCGCCGCAACATGGAGAAGACAGGTCTGTGCCTTCGTTGGCACAGACCTGTAGCTGCTGAGCTCCTTTGTTGGGTCTTTAGTAATACAGACGCTGGGAGAAGACATCATCTCCCAGCGCTTTGCATAACTGAAGATTAGACCACGCGGGAGCTCCAGCAGTGACAGGTCTGTGCAGAATGAGGAGGCACAGACCTTTCTTGACACTGGACCACCAGGGAAGAGGTAGGAAACGGACACTGGGGGGCAATGTGCAATATGGAGCTGATGGGGGGCAAGTTGGAGCTGATGGGGGCAATGTGGAGCTGATGGGGGAAATGTGAGTGCAATATTGAGCTGATGGGGGCAATGTGGAGATGATGGGGCAATATTGGGTTGATGGAGGAAATGTGAGGGCAATATGGTAAGTGGAAATGGTGGGGGCAATGTGGAGATGATGGGGACAATATGGAGCTCATGGGGGCAATGTGGGGGCAATATTGGGTTGATGGGAGGCAATGTGAGGGCAATATGGTATATGGAGATAATAGGGACAATGTGGAGATGATGGGGGCAATGTGGAGATGAAGGGGGCAATAGGGAGCTTATGGGGGAGCAATGTGGAGATTAGGAGCATTGTGGAGGTTCCAGTAGAGCTGGCCAATGGGAGAGTGTTTCAGATTTCTGCGCCTACAGGTTCCTGAGATGTAATTCGGCCCTTCAGGCGTAGTGAATGATTTAACTCAGAACTGGCATCATACAACCACCCTAGTATCTCTCAGATCATGAGTGTCCAACATGAGGCCTGTGGGCCAAAAGAGGACTGCCTGATCCAGGGTGTGGCCTGGGAGAGATTTTTTATAAAACAATGGGGGATATTTGTAAAAATTGTTCTTGTTCATTTTTGTGAACGGATCCTTAAAGTGTCCAAATTTCTTATTATGAGTGTTGCTATTTATAAAGTATGCTAGTTACATTTATAAATGTAGTGACAGTAAAGAATAAGAAGGTCAGACATGGCCTAAATATTTTGTGAAAATTCTGTCGCTAAATTGTCACAAAAAGTGTCATTTCTTTATAAAGTTGCTGAGCTACTTTTTACAAACTTCTTTACTCCATTTTATTAAAAAAAACACACTACATAGCGCTGTGTCCTCCTAACCTTTCCCTAATATAACTACCAGCGACAATCTTACAGCCATTTTGAAGGGGAACTTTCACCTCCTATAAAGTAATCATCATTTTATTCTATGTTCCCAATACAGTTTGAATCACGTTTTTTTTTTTTTTGTCTAAATCGGTAATTTCAGTAAGCTTAGAAAGTGTCACAGCATTTCATCACTGCTGGCCTCGCAGCGGTACAACTCTGTACCTCACGGATGTCAATTTTCTCTTATCCTCCCCTGTTGTGCCTTTCTCCCTCCTCTATGTCTGACACTCGAATCTCCATGTGATCTGGAGCGCATTGACCTGCATTTGCAAGAGAGCGTGACAGGTCACATGGGGATTAGAGTGTCAGATAAGGAGAAGGGAACAAGGAACAACAGGGGAAGAGAAGAGGAGAAGACTGACAGTCGTGTGGTACAGAGTTGTACCACTGTGAGGCCATCGGTGACGTCATGCGGAAACACTTTCTAATCTTATATCTCACTGAAACTACAGATTTAGATTTTAAAAAAAAAGTAATTCAAGCTGTACTGAGGACACATAAAATAATGATTTCTTTATAGGAGGTTTAAGTTTCCCTTTAACCCCTCTTTTCCATTAACTCCACTTTTATAAATCTCACCCAAAGATCCATATTTATAAAAGAAAAGTGGAGTTATTATGGAGTAAATCCACTACACCACAGGTATTTGTATCTATGGTGCAATTGGTTTACTCCAGAATAACTCCAATTTCCTTTTATAAATAAAGGCCTATTTTATTATCAAATTAAAGTGGATCTATCACATATAGATATCTAACGCTCATTAGATAGAGCATTTAGCAAATAAGTTTAATATGTTAGTCATTTTTGAAAAAAAAAGTTATCTACACAAAAATTCAAGTTTAAAAGGTGCCCAGCTGCCTACTTCCACTTGCCGCTGCGGCAAGCTGCTTGCCGCACAGAAGCTGCTCCGGTCCCACTACCCAGCATCTTCCTATGATGGAGGATGTCTGTCTCTAAGCTGGAGCGATCTCATTGGCTAGATATTGATCTCTGCCAATGAGATCGCTCCAGCTTAGAGAAAGAATGCCTCCATCATTGGAGGATACTGGGTAGTGGGATGGGAGCAGAGGCAGTGCTGCAAGCAGGAAGTAGGCTGCTGGGCACGTTTTAAACTTGAATTTTTGCGCGGATAACTGTTTTTTTTAAAAAAATGACTAACATATTAAACTTTTTCGCTAAATGTGCTATCTAATGAGCATTAGATATCTATATGTGATAGATCCACTTTAACTAGATCACACAAACTAGTAGGTCAGTAATACCTAACCCTCTGACTGCCATTACCATGGAGCTCAAGAACAGATGTCTGTTAAATATCAGTATTGTCACTCACTTCATCATAAATAAATAAATCCATCTTTTTGAAAAGCTGACAATAAAATAAATAATGTGGCTGTCTCGCTTAGAATTTCTGATCATATAGCCCATTACTGAAGAAACTTGGATGCCTCTGTCTCAGATGCACAGATGTAGGATTTATATTCATCTATCTGCTGCCCCTTGTATCTCAAACATATTGCAGATAGACAGATAGTCTTTAAATTATTTTTTCTGTTTTCTAAATTATGTTTTATTCCTTCTACTCGCAGGTATGCTATAAATGTGCATTGTTGGCTTCTTTTCAAGCTTCATCAGACCCAAATCTCGAGGTTCACTTTTTTCTGACCTATAGGAAGCTCACTCATGCACAAATAATTAAGATGTATGGCTTCATTATGTTTAGCCATGAAGAACAATACATTAGGAGCAGTTTCAACCCAGTGACACTTGTCTTACCATTATACCGGCCATTACTTCAGGAGCAAACATGTTATATATCATTCTGCAAAAATGTAGTTTGGTTAAGTAGACAGAATGCTCTTAAGTTGCTTTGAGATACCATATTACTTTTTCAGTGCTGGAAAATACAGACACACTGAAGGGAATGTACCAAGAAAAATGGAGCAGTTATGGAGAAAATAAACACCACCACCACAGGGAACAAATACAATTCTCAAAATCCCAATTGATTTAAGTGGAGCTTTTAACCCCCTGAGTGCTAGAAAGGTCTCAAACACATGTGTTGGTGTCCTCTCTAGCATTCAAAGGTTTAAAAGCTCCACTTGAATTAATAGACTTTTTTCTTTGTCCTATACAGTGTTTGTGGTTTGCCGCAGACTTGTTTGTGCTCTACCCAGTACAGAAGTATGCCGTTTCCCCTCTCTGGGGATGATGGGAAATGTAGCTGTAGTGCTAAAGAGTGACTATGCCTGCACTGAATTATAAACTAACATAGGGTGACTCGTAACTGAGTTATTATGAGGGAACATTTGGTTACCTTAAAAAGTTTGCCAGTTAATCATGGAAATCATGTAAATCTTTGACTTTATAGCTTTTTTTCTTGTAGTATAATCTATTTATGTAGTATTTATATAGTAACTGTTAAATAAGACTACTTATCTTGAATATGTGATCTATCTTGATTAAAACACTGGAGAAGTAAATTATTTAATAAAGCAACATGAAGGGGGAAAGTATGGTATTTAATTACCTGATTGCCAATATATCCTGATTGGCTCTCTGAAATAGTTGCCAACCAATCGATACGAATTGATTTGCACCATTTAGATGTACAGCGATTTTGTTTAGGTACATGATGTCAAATAAATAATCTTCAATTTGGACGAAATAAACATTTAAAATGTAAATAGCATTACAAAAAAAAAAAAAGAGAGAGACAATTACTAATTCAGTTCTGCTCCCTAAAATTGATAGGTTTGCACCTAATGTTTTTCAAGTATTTCATTAGTGTCTCATGAATTAATTGTCCCTTAATAAAAATAGACTGAAACAATCCCGTAAATGCATACACATTTACAAAATGCAATCTAAAAGCAGGTGTAGCAGATTAACCTTTACCTTCATATAGCTGCATTTATAGAATTAAACTTTTACAATGGAGAATGTAATCTCTTTTTTCAAACGCTACTACAGATGACCTTGTTAGTTTAAAGGAGCAGTAAACTTTTTTTATGAAAAAATATATCTTGTAGGGATTTTCCTACTGAGTAAAATAAGGGTACTACCACTGCCGAGAGATTTATATTTCCAGAGTTATTACAGTTTAAATCCATGGTTTTTTACATTAGCAGGGCCCTCTAGTGGTCAAATTCTAATTAGATTTCCTGTCAGATTCTAATGGAGAGGAAAGTCAGAAAAGTCAGAGACATAACAGTTCTCCATAGAATATGATAGAAACTGCCTGTCACTTCCTGCCAGTTAGAACTATCAGGAAGTAAACACAGTAAATTCACTTCATGATTATTTAAACTGCTATAAATTTTGAATAAAACATCTGACAGCAATGGGAGTGACCTTGTTTTATTCTGCAGGAAAAGCTCTGTAAAATATGTATTTTCATAAAAAAAAGTTTACTGCTCCTTTAATTCCACTGGGTTGGAATCTTGAAAAAAATGTTTTCAGATTTCTCCATAGAAGTCAGTGGTAATCTGGTAGATTAAATCTGGTGACATTTATCAACTGCTTTATAATCTAGACATACATTTGATCTGTTAATATAGTTATATAGTAAATTATGTTGAAAAAAGACAAAAGTCAAACCTTTACCACAGTATAACCCAAAAATTAGACATATAAACCTTCCTTACTCCAAAATGGGCATTGTTTTGTTTACCAGAACTTTCTGTTTTAACAACTAATACAAAATATAACCCTGTGTGTTCCCTTCTTCTATAAATGTATCTAATTTTCCCATAAATGTATCCATCATATATGTCACTAACCCAGTCTTTGCAAAGGAATTCCATAATCTGAGTTATTTGTATTGTTCTTGTATACACAGCAGTTCTATAGCCTTGAAGTCACTTATTTTGCATTGTTAATAATATCATTCTTAAAAGTCTGTCCTTAAAGGGGAACTATCACCCCTATACAAGTTTGGCTCATAATGATCTTAAAGGGATAGTAATACCTTTGGTTTGAGAGATAACTAAGAAAAGTTCCCCTCTCCCTCCCCCTTCCCTGAAGTCAGCGTTGTACTGACTGCAGGGATATCTGGTTTTAATTTTATCAGGCGGCTCTGCATCAGAGCCGAGATCGCGTTAGTAAAAAAAATTATTTCACTGAAACGGTCTTCTACATGTGCTTGCAAACCAAGCACACGTAGAAGACCGTTTTAGTGAAATAGTTATTTTTTACTAAGACGATCTCGGCTCAGCTGCAGAGCCGCAAGCCTGTCGTACAACAGACTTCCACCGCAATCAGTACAACGCTGACTTCAGGGAAGGGGGAGGGAGGGGGAACTTTACTTACGGTTATCTCTCAAACCATAAAGGTTTGAGAGATGACACTGGGGGCAATTTAATTCTTTTTTAAATAACTACACTATGGGAATTAGTAAAATTAAAATATTACTATCCCTTTAATATAGTGATAACCTGTAAAATTTGTTTTATTTTAATTTTTTTCAACGCGTGATATGACAAAATTTAAAGTTTTAAAAATGAGCTTGGGCCTTACTTCTGGACAGACTGCGGTTACAGCTCTGCACTGCAGCCTGTCAATCTTCGTCTGCTCCCTCCCCATGTAGCACCTCGTTCCAACCTCCTCCGATGACAGAGGATTTCTCCATGTAACCTGAAGCACTGTAGGGTAGAGTTGTAGTCTGTCCGGAAGTAAGGCCCAGGCTCATTTTTAAAACTTTAAATTTCGCCATAGCACGCATTGAAAAAAACAAAATAAAAATATTACAGGTTATCACTATATTAAGATCATTATAAGCCAAACTTGTATAGGGGTGATTTAACTAAAGGTTTCTATTCCCCATTATTAATTTTGCTACTCATCTCTAAATTCTTTCAATGCTAGATTTTTTTTTTTGTGGATTGGTGCCAGGACCATGCTCCATATTCTTACCAGCTTTTTTTTTAACAAAGACTAAATTATACTTTTTTCCTATGAGTCTAAGCAACTTTTTCATATTTTACACATGATATTTTGCAACTACTGACTGACATTGTTTAATGCCAAAAGCAGGTTGTCTGTAATTATTCCAAATTCCTTCTCCATCAAGGTAACACCTAACACAGTTCCATTTAGTGTATGATTTATAATACCTGTGCTTACTTCATTTATCTGTGCTGAACTGAATCTGGCATTTACTTGCCTGGTTCCTTACTATGTCCAAATCCTTCTGCAGATAAGAAATATCTTGTTCTGATTTTATCACATTACGTTATCAGGTGTCATCGGCAAACACAGACACACTGCTTTTAAAGGGATAGTAATGTTTCACAAAAACACCAGCTCCAATTAATCTTCATAGTATTTGAGTCATTCTTACGGTTGGCAAGCAAGACAAGGAGCCAGACGGTATAGTTAAGATCACCTTTATTAGAAATATATAACCAGTAATGCAAATAACAAATAACACACAGAGGGTGATCAAAGAGGCAAGCACTGTATCAGAAATAGCAGTCTACCAATAGATCGACCACACTGTCCGAGACTAGGCCTCAGCCCACTGGAGCCTCGTGGTAAAAGGTAACTTCCTGAGGTAGCACTGAAGCAGCCTGCAGTCAGTCTAGGAGAAGTGTCTCAATATTGTACACAACCACAGAGACTACTGACTCACACCTGCAGCCAATAGCTAGGAGTCTGATAGAGCCCCAGGTCAGTACTAGGAAGGATGTCTGTGGAATGGGACCAACACACAGATCGAACAGACAAAGCCCTCTTGTAAGCACCAGGTAGGACACTCAGATAAGCCAGTTCATACACGGAGCAGGTAGTCAGCCAGAGCCACAGGTTTGCACCAGGTAGGTTATCAACTGAATTGTTGGTATGCTGGATGCACAGTGGACATAGCCCCAGGCCAACACCAGAGTGGGTAGTCACACAAGCCAAATCGGAACGTACAAGGAAAATGGTCAGACAGAGCCACAGGTCAACTACAGATTGGATGGACAGACATGCCGGGTCATACACAGGAATCAGGAATACCAAATAAATTAACTTCTCAGAACAACAACGTAAGGGTAACTGAGTCAGGACTCAGTCTGCCCTTTAAACCCCTCATCAGGAAGTAGGAGGGGCAGCTCAGAGGGAGGAAGTAGGTAGGAGGAGACTACAGGCCTCAAACACATAAAACAAACGCCTGCAGCATGCTGAAGCCTCCCGCCTGCAGATGATGCATCCAGCATTGATGCTTCCAACTGTTTGTGTAAATGATGCCAGAGCGTCATTTTGAACATCGCCAGAAGCGGCGGTGCCACAAGGTACTGTGACAGTAAGTTGCCTCCCCTCAGATGTGGAATCTGTTCTTGAGACCAGACAGCTCACAGCAAGGGACAATCTTCTTACTGTGAACATAAGGAAAACCCTGCCCCCCTTGACAGTTTTTTTAGGCTTTTCCTCATATTCACTACAGATTGTCCCTCTCTGTGATCCATCTGGACAGTCTCGCTGCTCTGAGGTGAGCAGTGTTACATCAGTAAAAGGGGTGGGAGGAGGATATTTTATTATTTAATTACTCTTGAACTACAACTCTGACAGTATTAAAATAACTCTCCCCATGTCCCAAATACTATGAAGATTAATTGAAGCTGCTTTTATTGTGAAACATTACTATCCC
The DNA here is from genome assembly GCA_037306005.1 of Rhinophrynus dorsalis. Taxonomy (NCBI): domain Eukaryota; kingdom Metazoa; phylum Chordata; class Amphibia; order Anura; family Rhinophrynidae; genus Rhinophrynus; species Rhinophrynus dorsalis. Next base: position 123,801,424 of record CM074721.1, read on the forward strand.
TTTAATGGCAACTTCAATACCAGTAATAAACAAGTTTATTTGATTTAGACTAAGGATAAATGATTGGGGTACATATCTTACAACTTTTGTCCAGTCTGAGAATACTACACATAACACCTTTCTACACTCTTTCCTTCAACCATTTTTCTACCTAGGTAATGTTCTGTGTGACACTGTATCCAAAGCCTTTCTAACACACAAGTAAAATATATCCACTACATACCTTTGTTCCAAATTTCTGCTTCCATAGAAAGCAAGTACATTTGGTTTACTTGATCTATCCAAAATGAAGCTGTTCTGGACTCCACCAATGATCTTGTCACCCAGCTTTCCAAAATATAAATACCAAACTGTTTAGCATTGCGTTGTATACCCCTCTGGCACTCAAAAGCTTAACAGTCTGTAATTTCCATGCAGGAATCTTGTTCCTCTTTTTAACATAAAGGCAATCTTGTTCTAATCTTTTGGTACTTTGACCAAAGCAAAAGAATCCCAAAAAGATTAAGTATAGGAAACTGGCTATTTGCAAACTAGTTTCTTTGGATCCCCATGGATGGATGCCATCCAATAGATAACCTTCATTCACCTTAAAGGAGCAGTAACCTTTTTTATGAAAAATATATATTGTGGGGATTTTCCTCATGAGTAAATCAAGGGTACGCCCACTGCCGAGAGATTTATATTTCCAGAGTTATTACAGTTCAAACCCATGCTTTTTTACATTAGTAGTGCCCTCTAGTGGTCAAATTCTAATTAGTTTTTCTGTTAGATTCTAATGGAGAGGAAAGTCAGAGACATATAGTTCTCCATAGAATGGAGTCAGTTAGAACTATCGGGAAGTAAAGCACACTCTGTCATATAATTTTTAAAATTAATTCTACATCAGCATGGAAATACTAAAGCTAGTGTTATAGATTTATTTCTTTGCAGGTTATCAGCCACTGGAACACCATTGGCACAGACAGTAAAAAGGAACGGTTGTAGACGTATTTCATTTTTTGATCCAGCCTATAAAACGTAACCTTGTTTATTTTCAAAGAACCAGTACTATCCCTCTACATTTTTTGTTATTTATCTTTTTGAATAATTTTCTAGTTTTATTGTATTCATGGCTATTTTAGTTAACATCAAAGTCCTTTTGCAAAATTTCTTACATTAAATCATGATTAAATGCTGCCACTGTTCTCAGTTAATATTCTCAGTTAATACCATATATACAGAACAACTTGTGTGTATACAGAAAATAAGTTTATGAAAATCTTGCATTTCTATAATAGTGTCTAAGGTATTTAAAGGCATAGTAATAAAAATAAAAATGTAAAAAAAACATATATTGTAGGGTTTATCCCCCTGAGTAAAAAAAAAGGTACTACCACTGTTGAAAGGTGTTTTAGTCAAATGTTATTTTAGGTGCAGTATCACAGTGGCCTATGGACAGCTCTGGTCAGTTGAGCTCCATAGGATGGTGTAGCAACAGCGCCACTGTACAATTTCAGGCCACTGTGATACAGTGCCTAGAAAATTCAAGTTTTGCTGTAATAATTTTTGAATAAAATACCTTTCAGCAGTGGGAGTACCCTTGTTTTACTCAGGAAATTAACACTACAATGTATATTTTTTTATTACTATCCCTTTAAAACAGTGCAGACTACAGTAATTAAAACACATTTATTTAACCTTTTTAATATTTTACTGCCATAAAGTGCTTGTAGTCTGTTCCAAGCCAATCTTTAAAGGAGTCTGGAAGAACTAAAGTGTCTGCAAGTTCTTAAAATTAGTCTGCATGCCCTAAAACAAATATGTGCATGCATTTAAATGCGTCTGTACGTGTGAATGTGTGAGTGTGAGTCTGAAGGGCAGTAGCACAGGCCAAGCTGATTCTGAGTAGTGGGTACACTTTTCTCTCTTGTCTTCTGCCCCTGTAGTGCCATCACAGTGTTCTGCCTGGTCCCATGAAGTCAATGAGAGTAGCAGTTTTATTTATCTTGTTTACCATATTTTGGATAGCCAGTCACTCATGGGCTTCTAAAAGAACATGTTCAGTTATAGGATGAGAAAGTAGTAGATCACCTTGAGGGATGAGTAGCAGAAGACATTCACTCACTCACTCCTCAATATAATGGTATGCAACTCTATTTTCCCCATTCCTGTTAGGCCTTACATAGTATAGTTAAATATTCAATGTGAAAAGACTCAAATCCATCAAGTTCCACTTTGCTAATCACAAGAGAGGAATAGTTATAAAATTATTTCCATTGTCATACTAGACGTCTTATTTCTTCAGTCAATTTCACAGTAGGTAATATCTCCATTTATGAAAAAATTTTGCAATTGAAAAACATTTTTAAATTGCAGTAGAAGTTAGGCTTCTTTAAACTCACCAATATGGCTTGTAGCAACTACCAACCAATATATGTTTAATTTGGTTGCCCCACGTGTTTATTTCAACCCTCAAGATCTCAACATTCTCATTGGACCCCTCAGTTTTTTATCTTCTATTATACTAGAATTTAAGGCTTGCTTTATATACAGGCATACCCACTCCCATCACTTTTATTTACCTAAAAAGTGATTATGCCTCTCCATTGACTGCCCAGTCCTGTGCATCATCCAGCCAGGTTTCAGTAATACCTAAATCATACTGCTCATTCATTGCAATCAATTCCAATTCCCCCATCTTACCAGCCAAACTACAAGCATTTGTAAGCATACAGTTTACTTTACTGCCCTTCTGAAGATGTGCATTCTTTAAAATATTATTATTATATTCTAGAAATGTCTCCAGCACATTACTAAGCAATGCATCGGTGACTTTTCTTGTATGCAAGGGTTTAAAGGCCGGAGGGAAGTTGAGAGATCAGTTAGGAGAGTTTACACACTGTAGGGATAGGGTGCAGCATGTAAGAATGTCTTTAAATGGTAATAAGATGGAGATAAAAATATTTGGATTAGTCGGTCACTGACAGAAGTGGATAAATTGGAGAAATCATTTTTTATATGAGTTTAAGGGTTGGAAACTAGAAATGGAAGAATATAGGGGGCGAGTAAAGAAATGTACATGGTATACACTGTGAATTAGGTGAATGACTTGGGCAGCACCATTTTACATTGATAGGAGGACCTAGGACAAATGGGTTATAGATGACCAGCTATACAAATGTAGTAGATAATGTCATGCAAAGATTCAGAAAGCACTGAAAAATGTTGATGGGCAAAATAATCAATGCAATGGAGACTTCTCTATGATTCAAGGTTTTAAAATTTTAATTTCAATCAGTGAATAGTTGGAGAATCTTTATATGCTTCCTATGGAACATTTGGTTTGCCCCAGAATATTCTTTTGAACACAGTCCCTTTTAAGAGAACTGTGTTTATGCTCTGAACAGTCACATACCTACAAACACTTATGTATAAAGTTATTTGTGACTTTTTAAAAAAAAAAAAAAAACATTTTTATTGAAGAAAACAAAGAACAAAGGAATAATATGGAATGTGATATCAAGATAACATAATATGATAACATTATCATGCTAAAGAAGAATATGTATATCAAACATGTAATATCATGGAAGGGAACATTAGCCTGCATCATGAAATTATGTTAGCCTAAGAAGTGTTGATGGATAGATAAGGATAAGATATTACAGCAATGTATGGTCAGAGTAAAAGGCTCGTACTACAGCAAAGAGATACAAATAGAATGAATGTGGGGGGAGGAAGTGGATACAGAATAAATGAGAATGCAGGACGAATCATAGGAGGGTGTGGGTGAGAGAAAAATAAATAAATGGAGGGGGGGAGATCCTTCAGGGGATGGCAGTCAAGAAGTAATTCTGTTAAGAAACAATGGACATGTCAGGGCGTGGTGCAGCATTAAACGTAATAAACCATCAGAGAGAATTGGCTGAAAGTACATGACAGAACAGTCATTGATGCCCTATTTGTGACTTTAACCCCTTGAAGACCAGGGGGCTGTGCAATGCATTGCTTCGCATTGTGTTGCTCACCCCTCTGGTTCTCAATGAGTTAAACAGCTGCTTTGCATGGAGTATAGCAGAGAGGTGGATGGTGTGGGAGCATATGAGTGGTTTCTGCCCGTGCTTTTTCCTCTGCAACCAAGGGTAGGATCATAGGAGGAGAATAATGAAGGCTTTGAGAGACTTACCATCTGCAAAAAAGAACCTACAGTAGCATGTGTTAGTGACGGCAGCCATCTTATATAACAAGATGTCTCCCTACTGTTATGCTTCATAGACTATGTACACAATGGGTGTATAGGAGAAATTAGACAAGCCATCCCACCTCCTTACACTGCTATGGGGTAAAAGAAAGAGGAACCAAGGCGTACATTCCCTTTATTCCTAAACAAAAAGTGAAGCAGTTCTAGGATGAACCAACTGCACCATAGGGGAGTATTACAAATTACCAACATTGCCATTGATTTAAATGAGGCTTTTGAACCTTGAATGCCAATGAGCTCTCCAGCACACTGGTTTTCAGTGGGCTGGAGACCACATTAGCGCCATTTCAATCAGTTAAAGTTTTATTTGTGTCTGACTGCCACTGGTTTGCTTCAGATTTGCTCTAGTTTGTACACATGCGGGTGAATAAATCAATTCCCATAGATATAATTGGGCTTTTAATCACCATGAATCTTAGTGAGGTATCCAACTCATTGCTAGATAGGCATTCAAGGGGTTAAATTAAACAATTTAAATCAATGGTAATTTTTAGTTCTCCCCTATAATACAGTTTGCCCCAGAATTGTTCCTCTTTGCTATTGTACATAATGTGTAATGGCTTGTATTCGGGACGATCAAGGGGTGCAACTGTGGGCCAAACAAACTGCCCCATAGGGGGATGGAAAAAAAAGTCTCAAAATTCACATTGATTTAAGTAGGTTTTTTAACCCCCGTGAATGCAGTGTGTTGGAAGCGTCTTCAGTATTCAAGGTGTTAAAAAAAAAACAAAAAAAACCTTTAACTCTTTGAGTGCCAGAGGGATACGCAACACATTGGTCTGCAATGCGTTGTGTGCCCCTCTTGCACTCAAGGGGTTAAACCAACAGGAATTTTCATTCTCCCTCTGTCACGCAGATGGTTTTTTCCAGAAACTTCACCTTTTTAGCTTCCTGAATGAAGCCCGATGTCCCTTGTTGCTTTCATACTCTAGGAAGTGAAATCACCCGTGTGTCTAAACAGAACATCACTGCTTACTGACTGAATCAGCACAGACTAACAGCACTGGGGGATTTCTCTGTTCAGATTAAATGACTTAAGTCCATAGATATCAAAGTAAACCGGAGTTATTCTGGAGCAAACCAACTGCATCATAGGGGACAAATAAAAATTCCTTAGTTCCCATGCACTTGAATACAGCTTTTTAACCCTTTGAATGCTAGAGATACCACCACTGCATTGCTTTGCAATGCACTGGAGACCTTTCTAGCATTCAAGAGGTTAAAAGCTCCAGTTTGGTTTTATAAATATGGGGCAGACAAACTACAACACAGAGGACAGTAAGGAATTACACACATTCCCATAGATTTAAGTGGGGCATTTACCCAATTCAATGCTTCACAATGGTTTGTAGACTTTAAGGTATAGTAATATTATATATATATATAGTAACATTTATATTGTAAGGTTTATCCACCTGAGTACAACAAGGGTACTCCCAGTGCTGATAGGTGTTTTATTAAAAAAAAAAAAAAAATAGTGAAGCTCAAACTTTAATTTTCTGGGTGCAGTATCGCAATGGCCTGAAATGTTACAGTGGCGCTGTTGCTACACCATCCTATCGAGATTTATGGTCAACTGGCCAGAGCTATCCATAGGATGATGTAGCAGCAGCGCCACTGTAACATTTCAGGCCACTGAGATATTGCACCTAAAAATGCAAGTTTGAGCTACTTCAACTTTTCCATAAAACCCCTCTCAGGAATGGGAGTACCCTTGTTCTCAGGAGGATAAACCTTACAATATCAATTTTACTATATATTAAGTGTTACTGTCCCTTTAAAACCCTCCTTTCAATCATTGCAGATTTTAATTTTAACCCCTATTAGTACATTTGGTTTCGCCCAGAAGTGTTCCTCTTTAGCATCTGAGGGAGTGTCAAGGGCTCAGTGTTTTTATATGTGCTCAAGCCATCCAGTGAAAAATACATAAACAAGGTACAACACGCTGCAAATAGTGATGGAGGGATACAGAGAGAAAGATGTAGGCACATATCCATTATTATAGATTAGATACATACAATAGGTAGACATAGCTACGATCCTCCACTCTTAATCTCTATGGAAGAAGCAATGTTAACACTCTCACCTTTGCCTCCAGATGGCATTGTTGCAACATCATCGCTGCCTGTCCTTATACCATTGTTAAAGGTATGTCCGTCTGCAGGCTGAAGCTGCCAGTTAAGTCCAAGCAGATGCATTGCTGCAGGAGAGACAAGGTGAAAGCAAGTTAATATAAAACGCATATCTTAATGTGTCATTGACAAGCTCTTCCCATTTCTCCATCATGCTCTCTGAAACACTGACTAGAACAATAGCCTGTTTGATTCTAATGGCCTTATTCTTCACAATTCATAAAAAGGTGCAATTCTGGAGCAAAGTAACTAAAGCAAACCAAACTAGAAAACAAACTGATTCCAGTTTAACCCCATGAATGCTAAATAGGGCTCCAATGCATTGGAAAACAATTACATGGAACTTTTAACCCCTTTTTTAACCCCCAAAAGAAAAGTGGTGTTATTCTGTGGCAAACCAACTGCACTATGGGGGAGGGACAATTACAAACTCCCAAAATCCCCACTGATGTTAACACTTTGAGTGCCAGAGAGGTTCTCAAGCACATTAAATGAGATTTTTTTTTTATCATTTGCCCCTACACCTGGTGCAGTTGGTTTGCTCCAGAATTGCTGCACTGCTCAATTTGAACATAAGGCCCTGAGAGGTAATGAAAGACAAGAGTCTTTAACTCCTCGGATGTTAGAGACTTCTCTAATGCACTGTAAAACGCGTTGTCATCCAAGCAATTAATCATCATTAAATCTGCTGCTTCCATTATATAAATATAAAAATATATCCTTATAATATATACATTTATGCTAATTTTTGCAAGGCCTAAAATCCAAAAAGATGAATATGGAAAAACAAAGCTATGATTTAATTAAAATGGTTAATCTGACTATAGTCCAGTTAAACATTACCATTCAGTATAAAAATATTGCTTTCTAAAAAAAAAAAATAAGTATACCAGTATTATTTTTAATACAGGACAATATTTAACTGTGTCATTCTAGTATCTGAAAATGATATGTTTAAAGCAGAACTCTGATGCTAATAAAATTGTGGCCAATATATTACTGACCTAGCGATATACAAAGTTATACTATCCTTAAGCTCACCCAGTCAGGGGTACTGAAGAAAAATCACATTTTCTGTAGGCAACGGGCTGCACAGAGCTTACGAGAGAAGCTCTATGCACCTGCACGGTCAGTCCCGGTACTTAAGGCATAAAAGAGGCCACTCACCAATGCTGGCAGAGAATGGGACAGACAGAGCAGACTCAGTGGTACATTTCCTTTAAGATGCCTGCACTGTCTGTCCTCTGGTTCCTGCCAAAGATGTGATTTTTCTTCAGTACCCCTGACTTGGTGAGCTTAAGGTTAGAATAACTTTGTATATTGCTTTATTACCATGAAAGTTCAGCTTTAAGGCAGGGTCAGTAAATCATTTCACTTCAAGCTGTTGTAGTCTCCACAAGCTGAAAGGCCAAAGATGGACTACACCAGCACTGACTCTTTAAGGACCGGCAGTACAGGAGTTGGCTGCACTGGAGGACCAAGGACTTTTTTTTTTTAAATACGTTTGGAGAGACAGTACATTTGAGTGGGAGAGGCTGAAACTGACTGCTCTGGACTTGAAGCAGTCAGTTTTAGACACCCACGTGATCAAAAAATGACTGCATAAATCCATAACGTGCCAGTACCATCACCGATCCTTAAAACACACAGAATGTCATGATTGTCCTGGCATGTCATCAGTCATTAAGGGGTAAAAGAAAACTAACACATAAATAATATGCCATCATTTAACTTTATCTGGCCAGAAAATCTTAATGGCAATTATGAAATAATTCTGTGTGGATTGGTTCTCCTAAATTAATATATAATTAGTGCTGGTTCTCATGCTGAAGGAAACAGGCATGATTCTTCATTGCTGGATTCTCAGAAGCCAAACACTTCCCACTAAAGGCTTCCTAACAAGACAACAGGGGAGGAGCTGAGTCCAGCAGCCCTGAAATGAAAAAAAATCTGCCTCTGTGGATATGATATACAGTAGCAATAAAAGATTTATTTTGGAGACTAATCCACAAAGAAACTGTTTCATAATGGCCACTAGGATTTTCTGAGGGTTTAAAATAGGAACTGTTAATGTACATTTAAAGTATTAAAACCTATAACAAACTGTATTTTTAATCTGACATAAGCATAACATAATTAGAGTAAAACAGTGTCCTAAAGTGTATTTGGTTTTAGAGAAATGCTGATGATTTTGCTCTGAAGAAAAAAAAAAAGGTTACATGATATGACAGAGATTGAAGAACCGTGAATGCTACAGACTGCAATTACACCTATTTCATAAATCTCTCATACACAATGACATTCTAAATGTATGATGCTGCTTCCAGTTTAACAGCTTGGTATTATGACAGAGAATCCTTAGAATAATTGTCTTGTTAGAGAGCTGTTTCCATTCAGTGTTTGGTGTAAGTTTTCAGGCCCTGAGAGTAACACCTAATTTCCGCTCACAGACTTTGCTACAAATGTAGGTCAAAGCATACAAGTATAGACATGCACAAAAAGCCTGCATTCTGGTATTATTTTGCAAATATCTGGAAATTAAAACCTATGATGAAGGCTTCAGGGGAATTACAGTTGCTAATTTATTAATTAGTAGGTAAATTTTGCTAAGGAATCAGTATTAAAATGTAACTCACAGAGGCTATTAAAATTAAATAGTTTGGAATTACGGTATACCTCATCTGAGGTTGTTTATTACTAAAAGCCCTATGTTCAAAAGAAAAGTGAATTAATTATAAGGAAACCAATTGCACCATAGGGGATAAATACAAATTGCCCAAATCCCCTTTTATTTTAAATGAGCCTTTAACCTCTCGAATGCTAGAGAGACCTCCAAGGCAGAGAGCTCTATAACAATCAATGGAGATGTGTAGTTATCTCCTATGATGCAGATTGGTTGTTCCACCAGGCCCAATTTCTCAATAGGAAGATTAGGCAACTGCCTGGAGGTTCACACCTGAGATGTGATGGCCATACCCACATTATGAGTTGGGGGTGTGGCCAGAGCAATCTCAATGTCCCTGCACCAGTTTTATACTCCTATACACGCTATTATTTAATTCCTTTGATCATAGAGCCATAGCAACCAAGGGGTTAAACACTTCTTTTTTTTCATTGCTTTTTATAAGTCAAGGGTATATTCTGTGCTAGCAAATGGGACTGGGACAATGTGAGGAACAGGGGTATGGTCATGGGGTGAGAAAAGAGCACCTAGAGTGCCTTGCCTAGGGACTTCCGGGATGGATATTCAGCCTTGTTGTCCCAGAATTGCTCCTCTTTTATTTTGAAAATAGGGCCCTTAGAAAATGCTGGGGATGATGGAAAAGTCCTCAACAGCTGGTGAGCCACAGGTTGCCCATTCCTGATCCAGATAAACAAAATACAAAAACTTTTATTAACCCCTTAAGGAACAGGGTCCTGGGAAGCAACCTTGCATTAAGGACAACTTTGGTCTTTTCCAACGTGCTGGTACATGTGACTGTTGCGTATATTGGCGCGATGCTTTGAGGACTGCGAAAGAATGCTCCAGTTCTGGAGCAGTAAATTTCAGTTCCTATTTTTACTTATAGCGCTTCCGGAGGAGAGCTGTAAGTAAAATGTACGTGATGTGCTATGACCGTCACCGGTCCTTAAGGCAAAAACTGTTGACGGTCATAGCACAGCATGTGGTCCTGTTACCATATCTTTATGTACTGAAACTTCTTCTACTGGCCTTTATTAGTGTTAAAGTGGTCCGATGCACAAAAGAGAAGTGAAGCAAGTCAAATGCACCATGGGGAAGAACAAACATTCCCCAAAGTTCCACTGAATTCAACTGGACTTTCAACCCCTTCAGTGCTAAAGAGGTTTCCAATGCATGTGTTGATTTTCCCAAGAACAAATCCATTTTTCTTTTTATTGCATAAGACAGTATATTAGATGACAACAAAACATATAAGTACAATTTGTTTCATACCTCAACCCTTTTTGTCTGGCCCACCACACTGCCTTTGTACAGTGTATACAACTCCATTTGGAGCCACAGCCTCATATTTACAGAGTGTGCTTTTGGGCAGTGGTATAACTATTGGGACTGCAGAGGTACAGTTATGACCGGGCCCAGCATAATTGGGGATTGTCACCTTTACACCTTCCAGTTACACCTATCATGCCCAATTCATTTCTTCTTTGGCAGCTGCATTAAAGCTGATTCTTAACCCCTTAATTACCAGCTGCACACAGTTAAGGACCACTGGGTTTTTTTTTTTCACAGTGAATTCCAAGGTTCCCGGCGGGATCCCATGATGTGCCAGGACCATCACTGGTCCTTAAGTGTCAGACCACCAGGATGGTCCTGGCACTTCATTAGTTCTTAAGGGATTCAATTAATAATCAAGCATATTTATCTACTAGTTGTTTGCTCTTTGCAGTACACCAACCACTCTCACATGATGTCTACTCACATTACTCCCAAGCAGTCCTACACAAAGAGGATGCAGGAAACAGAGACCCATGCCAGTAGAAAGACAATGGACTGCAAGAGTACATAACTCTCTTTCTATGCAGATAGTAGAATGCACCTGGATGGTATTTTAAAATGATACGTCAAGTCCTTCTTACATACAGCATGTATCTCCCAACACACTCCGGTCCCAAGTTTGTCAACTGTCATTCTCTTTAAAAGCTTTCTTCAAACCTCTTTAATCTCCTTAACCGCTCAGCATTTTCATCCTCTCCCCTTACATTAAACTTCTTATACACAAGCACACACGCACTCATATTTTAACATATTTGTAAGCACTTATACACACTCGTGCTCACTGGCATACATACACACACTCACTTAAGTCCAATAGCCCTTATGTGGTGCATTCCAGTCCAAAAAGCAGGGCACTGGGTTGTATGGGGCATTAGAAGCAGAAGAAAAGGGTTGTCATTCCACTCTACAGATCTCTGCTCAGACCTCACCTAGAGTATTTTGTACAGTACTAGGGACCCCATCTTCAGAAGGAAATATTCTGGAGAGAGTTCAGAGAAGGGCTACTAAAATGTTTAATGGTTTACAGGATAAAAATGATCAGGAAAAAACTAAAGGATCTAAACATGTATAACTTGGAGGAAAGAAGAGATAGGGATATAATACAAACATTCAAATACATAAAGGAATTCAACAAATTACAGGCGAAACTTACAATTCAAATGCGTAGAAATGTTAGGACAAGACTTCATAGTCTAAAACTAGAGGCTCAGAGGCTTAGATGTAACATAGGAAAGTTTTAGTTTATCAAGAGAGAAAAGTAGACTAGCGTACCAGCAAAAGTGGTAGAGGTTAATGCAGTGAGGGAATTTAAAGGGATAGTAATGTTTGCAATTAAGTAGATTGCCAAGTTTTCTTTATTGTTAATCTAACACATTGCGCTATATTTAGCAAGTTACTTTTATGTAGTTCTCAAGATATTAAATGTAGAAGGATCCCCCTCCCCTTCTGGCTGCCTTCTCTTAGAGCTGCAATCTAGTCCCGGGACCAGACGGATGCAGCAAGGGACAAACTTCAGTGAGTAAGTATAAGGAAAACCCTGCCCCCCTTGACGAAGAAGGGCAGGATTTTCCTTTGCTTACTGAAGTTTGTCCCTTGATGCATCCGTCCGGACCAGACAGAGAGGCAGTGTGAGGTGGCCAGAAGGGGAGGGGGATCCTTCTACAGTTAAAATCTTGAGAACTACATAAAAGTAAGTTGTTAAACATAGAGCAAAGTGTTAGATTTACAATAAAGAAGACTCTGCGATCTGCTGAATTGCAAACATTCCTATCCCTTTAAGCATGCATAGGATAGCCATGAGGCTATTCTGAACAAGACAAAACTAAGGCCCAACTAAGGTTTGAGATTTTTACAGCAGGAAAAATGTGCAGACTAGGGGCTGGATTCTATTGCAGTTGCTAATTATATCTCTGCTTTTATCTCTGGTTTCCCCATCGACTTCCATAGGAAAATATTTGACAAAACTGGTGCTAAAGGGATAGTAATACTTGAAAATAAGTTTATTTTATATTGTAGCCCTTAAAAAAACATGAAAAATGATATGTCTTATCTCCCAAACCTTTATGGTTTGGAAGATATTCACTTGCAAAATATAGTAAAAATCTCTTTTCCTGGCTATTTCAGCCAAGTATGCCATCTAGTGGACAGATTTGGAATTCGGTCCACAGAGCAACCGGCAGCTCTTTAGCAGTGCTGAGATCACGATCTTTGAAAATAACTACTTAACTGGAACTATCTACAAAGTGTGCCTGGCTTGAAAGCACACTTTGTAGACCATTCCAATGAAGAAATTCTTTTTAAAGATGGTGATCTCAGCACTTCTGGAGAGGCACAACCGGTCCCGGGATGGATTCCAAATCTGAAGGGTGGAGCAATGACGTCACTCCAGGGGAAACTTTACTTCTGAATATCTCCCAAACCATAAAGGTTTGGGAGATAAGACTTATATCATTTTTTTAAGGGCTGTTTTTTAAGGGCTACAATATAAAATAAACTTATTTTCAAGTATTACTATCCCTTTAACATTTAGCACCTGCAATAGAATCTAGCCCTAGATGGGCTGAATTATTATTATCTGTCACAAATGCTATGTTTCTGTATTTCTAAATAGTTAGACCTGACTGCTGTATGGAGCCCTCCTATATTGGTAAGTGTTTCTATTAAGAGGAATAGGTTTCCTTTAAATCATTGCAATTTACTTTATTTATATGTGGTTAGTACATCACATGCAATTGCTGGAACATTCTCTATGACACAGTCTTTACTCTGCCCATCTACTATGATGTTATTAAAGGGATAGGAATGTCAGAAAAAAAGTATTAACTATATGGTAGATACAAATAAAAGAGAGTACTTGCACTTATTCATATTATTAATATTACTTATTAAACCCCATTATGGTTTGAGAGATATAGGGAAATAAAGTTCTCCACTCCCTCCCCTTTCTGCTTGACGAGCTGTAAAGCTGTCAGAAGCAGAGTCTGGTTCCTGGATCAGACGGCGGCTCTACAGCAGTGCCGACATAGTGATACCTAAAAATAAATACTTAATCGGAACAGTCTACAACGTGTGCCTGGTTTGCAAGCACATGTTGTAGACCATTCCAATGAAGTATTTATCTTTAGATATTGTTATATCGGTGCTGCTGCAGAGCCACGTCTGGTCAAGCGACCAGAATCTGCTTCTGACAGCTTCACAGCTCATCAAGCAGAAAGGGGAGGGAGCTGAGAACTTTATTTTCCTATATCTTTCAAACCATAACGGTTTGAGAGGTACAAATAAGTGCAAGTACTCTCTTTTAATTGTATCTGCCATACAGATAATACTTTTTTTCTGACATTACTATTCCTTTAAACCTTGAATGTACAGACATGGGCTCCATCATATACCTTGCTTTTACTACCTGGTTTTACAGTAAAGCATCCATTTGTGATCTGTCAAAGTCATGGTTATTTGATAAGTGGTCTGCAGCCAAGTGAGATAGTTAGAATATCTGAAGTACAAACACAGAATGCAATTAGCTAATTAATTTGGGCAATTTGCATGTGTAGCTGTTTTCAGATAAAATGCTATGATTGTACACCTTTGGCTCTTAAAGCATGCAGGTTGGTACTTGTGACAACAGTAAAGTCAATAATGAAAATGAATATTGTGCTCACTTTTTAACTGTTTGCTGCTGAGTTAGTAGAAAAATTGCTACAAAGGTATAGATCTAACACATAGGTAGGCAGCCTATGGTACGGTAGTTGTTGGAGACTATAACTACCATTATCAACCAGTCAACAGTTGTAGGGAACTGTAGTCTCCAACAGCTGCAGTGCCAATTGTTGCCTACAAATTAGCTAAAAAAAATGTATAAATGGTCTCCTATTAACAGTTGATTTGATTGAAAAATGATGTGCATCCATCAAGTTCAACCTTTGATGCATCACCCTTCTTTGGTTGATTTAGATGAAGTAAAAAAACTCCCACTGATGTAATTTACAATTATGCCCTGAGTGGATAAAACAAAATTCTTACCTGACTCTAATAGTTGGTCAAATATCACCATGGATCAACATCCTATACTGACTGTAACCACCTGTCATAATTATTTGTATTGTTCTGAGCTTAAAAAAAGTTATTTTTTAAAATAGCTACAGTATCTACAAACACAACCTCCCAAGGCAAAATAATCCACATCCTTACTGCCCTTCATGTAAAAATCCCTTCTTTGTCTTAGTCAAAATCACTTTAGCTCTAGTCTTAATAATTTCTCCAGAGAGTTTTTTGCATTGGCCTAGAATATATTTGTAAATAGTAATCATGCATTTCCCCAAACAGATGTTTTCTTACGTGAAAAATTAAAAGTTGGCTAGTCTATCTTTATAACTAATGTCTGTTTCTGAACTTTTTTCCAGTTCAGTAATGATCCCAGAACTATACTCCATAGTCTTGATGAGGCTTTTTAAATATAAAAATGAAATTTCCATCCAATGCATTTATGTCTATCTCTTTATATGATGGTACACCTCTTGAGGTACCTAAGTGACACTATACATTGCTATGTATACTATTTCTTCCATTAGTCGCAAATCCTTCTCTAACAAGGATTCCCCAAGTAGCTTCTCATGTAGTCTACATCTAGTGTATATGTAACATGCACGTTTTTGTAACCCAAAAGCATAACCTTTCATTTATCTATATTAAAACTCATCTGCTACTTATCTTGCCATTCAAACATTTTGTCCAACTCTTTCTGTAGAGAAACAAACATCTGCTCTGTGTGTGTATTTCCTTACATAGTTCTGTGTAATAAACAAAGATTGAGCTACTCTTTTGATTATTATTAACACACCAATTAAAATGTATTGAGCCTAGGACTGAGGCCTGAATCACTCCACTTACAACTTTAGACCCACTTGAAAAGGTTATATTTACAGTAACTCTGCATTCTGTCATTTAACCAGTTTTATACCCATGCACAAATATTTTCCCCTCAGCTGATGCCTTTTGATTTTTGTGGTAACCTGTCGTGAGACACAGTATCAAGGCTTTTTGGAAAATCCAAATAATATATTTACAGCTATACATTTGTCAAAGTTACCAATCAACATTTCATAGATTACCATTTATATGACATTAACTAATCTATATAAAAGCATGCTAACACTAATTATATTATTGATCATCACATAATCCTGAATACTATCCATTATAAACCCATCTAGTATCTTTACCCAAGGTTGGGAGTCAAACTTAGAGGTCTATTATTATAAGGTTTACATCTTGTGCTAATTTTTAATAATACATATATTTCGCTCCAGTCATACACCACGCCTGATGTGAATTAATATATAAAGATTAATTATAATGACCTTGCTATAACTTAACTAAGCTGCTTAAATAACCTTTAGGGTATATGCCAACAGGTCCAGGTGCTTTTAATACCTTAAAGGGATACGGATAGGGATAGTGACATTTTATTTTGATTTTACATATTCTGCAAGTACATTCTATGCAGAAATCAAATTGCTTTTATTTTTTCATCTTCAATTATTTTTTTTACACTTTTATATCTAGACAATCATCTCCATGAATATGTGCGCAAAGGCGATTATGAAAAAAGAACAGTGATACAATGTAAAAAAAGATAGCAGACAGAGCAATCAGTGACACAAGGATAGTGTTAAATTACATCACTGTGTTGTTTTAATAGTTGAAAGAGCTAAAAAAAATTTTTTGGAAACCATTATGCAAGGAGATTACCATGAGGAACATGAAGTGTAAAAAATATGTGATGATGAAAATAATACAAATTATAAGCAAATTTGACTTTCCATACTGTATTAGTACTTGCAGGATACATAAAGTCAGAATAAGAGGTTACTATCTGTTTAACCTGGTGGGGGAAATGCTGTGATTCTCTCTGTTTGCCCAAAGCCTGATTCATTTGTGTGTGTATATATATATATATATATATATATATATATATATATATGTATGTAAAAAAACTTTAACCCCTTAATAACCAATTATGATGCTCAGCCTTTGGTCCTCAAGGGCATAACATTTCAGGCGTTGCTTTATCTTGACTATTTAATTCCCTTGTTTCAACTGTATGAGGCCCAATGTTGACCTTTAACGTTTTGCTACCGTTCTACTTGTAGAGGATTTTAGGATTTGTCATTGTGTCTTTTGCAGTTCTTCTCTCGTTTCCAATTTTAGGTAGCATAATTGCTTGGTTGTAGATTCTACTTGAATAATCTATGGACCCTGCATACAAAAATAGCTGTTAAGAATCAGTGTTCAAAAGTAAAAGCTGAAAGAGTTGGCACCATTTTTACAGAAAACAAAGGAAAGAAAGATTCTCTATACAAGCAGTTTGAGCCTCATGTGCAAAACCTAAATTCTAAGGCAAAACATCAATATTGAGGGGAGAAATAACAATTACAATTGACTTTTTGCCCCCTGAATGCTAGAAGGGTCATTGTGAAGCCATGCTTTGGCATCATTGTGAAGCCATGCTTTGGAGACCACTTTAGCATTCAAGGGGTTAAAAGCCCCACTTAAAAAAATGTGTATTCTGGAAAATATGTGTTTCTCCCCTATGGTGCAGTTAGTTTCCTCAGAGTTACGCCAGATTTTTGACAGTGGTGTTGGAGTTCAAACTGGCATTAACAGCATCACTTTTTGAACAACTGTTGTTTGACCAAGCCGCCAAGACCATTTGAGACCATTTGTCAAACTGTCTGTCATGGCATTAACTAATAAAAAAAATGTGTTTAATAATAAGATTAATAAAGTATTTTAAAGGGATAGTTATATTTAATATGTAAAAAATATATATTGTAGTGTTTATCTCACTGAGTAAAAAAAGGGAACTCTCATTGCTGAAAGGTGTTTTATTCAAACGTTATTACAGCTCAAAGTTGAATTTTTTAGGTGCAATAATACAGTGGCCTGAAATTGTACAGTGGCACTGTTGTTACACCATCCTATGGACAGCTCTGGTCCGTAGACCATAAATCTCCATAGGATGGCATAGCAACAGCGCCACTGTACAATTTCAGGCCACTGTGATATTGCACCTAAAAATTCAACTCTGAGCTGTAATATCTTTTGAATAAAACACCTGTCAGCAGTGGGAATACTCTTGTTTTACTCAGGAGGATAAACTCTACAACATACATATTTTTTTTTACATTTTAAGTGATACTATCCCTTTAACATGTTGAGTGTCAGGGAGTAATCTAACAAATTCAACTGGTTAAAGCTACATCTCTTCTTATATTTTATGAAACTATGAATTTACTTGTCTATATTGTACCACAGAATTACTGTGTTCTGTTTTCTTGAGTGCATATGTAAGGACATTGTGCAAACCTGTTGAGTATTAGAGGGGGATTTAGCATGAAGAAAATTCCTTACAGGACCCGGAGTTCAAAGCATAAGAAGAAAAATTGTGGGGAACACAATTTGCATAATATGGCTCTGATTTACATGGAGGTTGTAATCCACTGAATCCTAAAGAGGTCTCCAATGCATTGCCTCATAAAGAGTTGGTGAATCCTTTAGAATTGAAAAGGTTAATTTATCTATTAGCTTGTTTATAAATGCATATATAAAACACATATGCATATATAGTATAAACATACACATAGTACATACAATCTATCTTTTCTTTCTCTTTTTTTCCTGTAAATTAGGTGCTAATAATACTCTGAAATTATTTAAATGAGTGTGTTTGCCAGTCAAGCTATTAGTTCTTTACTTTGCTGGTCTCTTCAGGAAGACAAAAAATAATAAAGCAAGTAAAATGGAGGAGTGCTTCAGCTGTGAACATTTTGCAGAACAGACAGGAAATAGCCCAAGGAAATCAAATATCTCTGAGGTCAAGTCTCAAAGTCATAGTGTAGGTAATGGAGAAAGATTTATTCAGCAGGTCAGGCAATGTAAGATTGACCTACTGTAATCTTACCTAAGGTGACAATAAGAGTAGAGTATAACGCAGGACAATTATAAGAAATATGGTGGTTGGTTGACATTGCTACTAGTGAAAGTGTAAACACTTTCTCTTCTGCATAGTTATTTAACACTTAGTTACTGACTGCTGAAATTGTGTAGCTCTGTACAAAATTAAAATATCAGAGGCAACATTGTGAGAAGTATGTTGGAGGCACTGCTCAGGTAAGAGCGTACAATCTAGAGCAGTGGTTCCTACAGCTATCCCCAGAGACCACAAACAGGCCATCTCTTGTGAACTTTGGAATTAACTAATTGACTGAGTCTCTGATTAACTCACCAGTACTCAACCAGGGAAATCCTAAAGACAAGGCCTGTTAGAGGTCCTTTAAGATAGTGTTGGGAACCACTGATCTATGGTACTTAGGACAGTGATAAACAATGTGAGACCCTCCAGCTATTGCCAAACTACACTTCCCATCATTCCTTGTCAGCCAACACAACTGGCAGGGGAAGATGGGAGTTGTAGTCTGGTAGCAGCTGAAGGCCTCTTGCTGTGCATTCCAGATATATGGGGAACAAAAAAGTGAGGTGTGGTTGATGACAACTCTTTGTAGCAGAACAAGCAAATATCAAGTAGGGAGGGTGCAAACAGCAGGGATAATAATAACTAGTATTTATATAGCGCCTTTCTCCCAGTGGGACTCAAAGATCTTTCAGTGCATGCTCTTGGAATTAACCAAATATGTAGCTGAATAATAGATGTTAGTATTACCCAATTAATGGTACTCATTTATTGACCTTGGGAGGATGAAGGGCTGAGTTGATCCTGTTGGGATTTGAACCTGCAACCTTGAGGTTTGAACAGTCTCTGTACTCAGGGCATCACTGAGCTATCTCACTGGCTACCATTGAGCTATCCCAGATTGATTATGGGTGGTTTAATCTAAAGAAATATAGAGGTACTGAGCCTGGGAAATCAGTATGTTGGAACAATTGCAAATGCATAAAGCAATACATTGCAGAGCAATCTGTTGAGCATCACTCTGGCATTCAAAGGGTTAAAAACTAAAGCTACAGAGAACAGATGACTACGAAGTCATTAGCACAGGTGAATCAGTCACTGGCTGAGCCACCTGTGAATCAACAAGGGGATCCTGGAAATCCAATAAGGCTCATACACTAAGATGAACTGGAACAATTATGCCATAAACCAGTTGCACAATGGGAAAAAATAAAAATCTTTGCTAGACAAAGTCAGCCATAATGTTACATTTTGACTTAAGTTGTGTTTTAACGGGTGTTTGGGACACACGGTGATGCGAAAACAGGTGCAACACAGGTTTTTGTGTTTCGTGTTTTTGTTTTTGCCTACGCTCATTAGCTATTCTCGTACACTTACTTTTAAATCCGCTGTAAATCATGTGTTATTTGTGGCCGATGTGTATTTTTTACTTAGCGGCTGGTTTAACGTGAACCTTTAAATCTAACCC
The DNA here is from genome assembly GCA_037306005.1 of Rhinophrynus dorsalis. NCBI lineage: Eukaryota > Metazoa > Chordata > Amphibia > Anura > Rhinophrynidae > Rhinophrynus > Rhinophrynus dorsalis. The sequence continues at coordinate 123,821,251 of CM074721.1, forward strand.
ATAGTATGAAAAGTGTATAAAAATAAAATGCCAATCTGTCCTAGTGCTATAACCTTGTCTTGGTGCTCCGTCATGTCTTTGATATGTTTAATCTGTTAATGGAAGCAATAAATTGTAGTAGAAAAGTAGCATTACTATTAATTTTTGCAAGTTTATGTATTCTAAACAGGAATACTCTTTTATAGGCAAGGGGGAGGGGGAAAAATATATACACACACTAGTGAATGGTGCAAATTTCACAGCTGGCAAAACCCCCTCTCCTGTGAAAATCATGGCCCAATTTGCTGCATGTGGCTTAGCTTTGCTCCCCCCCCGCCCTGTATCAGGGAGGACAGTGAATCAGAAACCACTTTTCTTTATATATATATATATATATATATATATATATATATATATATATATATATATATATATATATATATATATATATATATATATATATATATATATATATATATATATATATATATATATATATATATATATAAACTCTGTGCACATTCTCCAAAATAAAAGTCCTTAGCCTGGGTGCCAACGCAAATAATGAATGGAGTCCACAAAAAGAATTGCACTCACAGGCCTTTGTCAAGAGGATTTGATCTTGACAAAGGTCCAAGTTGAGGCCAAAACATTACGGAATAAACCAGCACCTTTCTTCACCGTAAAAGACCTGTGAGTGTAATTTTTTGTGTGTACATTATATATATTAAAATATACAGTTGCAGCCATTGTTAGTGCACTGCAAAATGAAGGCTTCCAGAGCTGGCTAAGCTGAGGGTATGGACCATAGTCTGCCACATTGTACAAGCTTTCTTACATTGGCCATAGCTAGTACAGGATTGCACTTTTATAGGAGATATAACACCTGTTAATAATAAGCCCCACTTACTATTCTATGGCCTTTTTATGACCCTGTTTAGTCAATCCTAAAGTTTCCTATGAATATTGCTCTTGTGTTTTTGTTCAAGAGATACCAGTCACTACTAGATGTCATGTCTATGGGGCCAGATAACATATGATTATATTTAGGCACACAAAACAGCTTTTATTTTGTTACACATGCTGATGTTTTCTCTATTATCAATACGTAATGCTAAAGATATTCTCTCTTGTAATTTTTCATTTAATTTCAACACTTAGGTGGGGGTGTTTAATTGCCTTTTTAGCAGCTTATAATATTTAGCTTTATTTCTGCGTACATTGAATTGTTTCTTTTTTCACCTATATATGAATTCTATTAATAAAAATATGAATTAACATCATGTATATTGTATTTAATTGCATATTTCTAACCCAAACAGTTTGAGCTATAAGCTTTTAAATGATTTAAACCATGCCTCCCTAGGTTTTATTTGCCAACATGCCATCCAGCTGAAAGGCAATAGTATCAGTGACAGGTATCATTAGCTGGAAGACATGCAGTACCTCTCTATTTAAAACATTGCAATACAGCAGGAAGCACGCACACGTGGTTAAACAGCAGAGCACTGCAGAACAGATATAGGACTCTGGCAAAAATAGTCCTTTATAGACCACAGGGCTGCACAACATATTGTTTAACAATGCATTGCACATGGTTAAGGAGTATGCATGTTGGTACCAATTTGAGTTTGACTTCAGTAGACACTGCTGATATCATCATAGTGGTCATTTTCTTTTATTGTATGAGCACTGTGATATTTAGAGAAAAAATTAGCATATGAAAGAAACCAACTCAAACGAAACTATGCAATAGAGCAACTCTCACTAAACACAGAAATGTGACATAAGTAGTCATTTGTCTGACCAGATCGTCCAATAGAAACATGTTACTTTTTGATTAGGTGGTTGGATTTTTTTCTTTTTTTTTTCTTTCTTATTTTCAAAGTGATTGTTCCACTTTAAAGACATTCTGCCATTCTCCAGACACATGGCCTTTTACTACTGATGATTTCCCTAGACTCTGTGGACTTTCAACAATCCTATACTGATTTCAAATGAAATTTAGCATAGTTAACACAAAAGGCTAATGCGTACAACCTTAAAATCACTCTATTTCTGGTCATAAATCACTTCCAGATACAAACCTGTAATTAAAAAGCACATTATCTAGAATCAAGGAGACAAAGGACAATCAGGGAGAAGAATATGCAACATGCATCTTCAGAAAGATGATCAGGATATTGGATTACTTGAATGTTAAGAATTGCAAAAGTATTATAAGGTTCTGGGAAGTTTTACATCTGGTATTATAGAAAGATATAGTTCATAAAACAGCAAATTGTGTGTATACTTAATATTTGTTTTTTAAAGGATTTTTAATTAAATGAGCAGATCACATAACTAGAAAACACCAATTTGTATTTTACATTTTTTTAGGGGTAGCGGATTAAAAAAAAAAAAAAAAGTCTTCTTCCCAGAGGTATTCATTTACAGAAAGACTGTGTAGGTAGCACTTGCCTAAGGTCATTTCTCTGTTACTTACCTGTCATCAGGATGAATTATGGTGCTGTATGTCCTTTCTTAAAAGAACTACAGCAGGTATGATTCACATTGAGCTGTCTCAGGACCTGCTCATTAAATCAGAATACTTGACAACTAAAAAAAAACATATTGGATTGTTGTTATCCCTGTTGTGAATGTATGTCATGTTCATCTACTTATTATCAGCTATGTTTCACTTATTGTTCTAGACACCGTTCAAGTGACACAATACTTGTGTTTAATCTATAAATACAGATGTGGAACATTGCCAGAATTCTCAACCTGCTGGTTCTGAAGATGTTTAGGTCTCAGCTCAGGATTAATTTCCTGGAAGCTTTTACAGACAACAACCTTTCCACAAACATAGGGCTGGATTCCACTTTAAGTTTTATTTCTAATTTCTAGATAGGCTTCAACAGGAAAATGTGAGATAACATTAAATATAACATGTAACACTTAGAATGGAATCCAACCCACAAGAAATAAGTGGATCTTAATTTATCAGAAAGATTTACCTATGTAGTTGTCCTTCAAACAGGATTAATTATATTCCCCATTTTTATATTTTTGCATTTGATCTCATTTGTAGTGCACTGTTAGTTCAATGCTTGATACAAACAACTGAATTGACCCATACGATCCATTAAGGACTATTGAAATCTATAGAGACTTTTTATGCTAGGGAACATTCCTACTTAATGTTTCAGAAGAACTTCCTTTACTATGCATAGCTAAGTAAATTAATCTTTTAGACATGATAGTGCACTAAAATAGTAAATGCATTTAAAGAGAAAGGCAGGTTTATAATGCAACACCATAACATTGTTGCCTATTACATGGTATCCTATAAACAGTCTCATAGCAGAAACAACAAGGTGGAACATAGAATATTTCAATTACAGGAATTGCCCCAGAAGGTTTGTTTTGGCCCAAGTTTAAGAAATCAGTGGGTATTGTGAAAAATATTAACCTGTTGCTATGTCCCTAAGGTTTAGACCCATTGAAATTAATGGGAATTGTAATTTCCTGCCAACACTTCAATCTGTTTTCCTTAGTATAGTCGATAGAGCCCACCACGTCAGAGAGTAGGAGGAATAGTAGAAAAGCTGAGGGAAAAAGGCACTCTTTTCACCTTCTGTTTGAATTCATTTTAAAGGCAGAAAATGTTATTAACTCGAGAGGAATAAAATGGGAGTTTTTGCCCTTCCTTAGTATCATCACAATAAACTGATTTTTTTTGTTATTGATTTTCAAGTGTTTTATTAATGCCTACTCTATCAGAGCTATGCAACATAAGCTTTATAATGAATTGCAATGACCACTGGCAATAAATGTTCAATGCATTCTTCGTTTATTTCACTGGTTATGAGGATTTATTCTTTGCTCCAGCAGACTCGATTAGAGACTTGGGGCTGTATGCAGGAAGCTAAAGAGGTACAATTGTGGAGAAATTCAGCTGTCCAATAGGATAAAAATAGGAATTCACAGGATTCACATTGAGTTAAGGATACAAAAGAAGACTCAATGCAAAGTGAAACATTATGTTAAAGCTCTTTTACTTATATAATTTGCCATTTAAAAGTGTGACTGATCTCAATCACACTTAAAAATGTTGTCCTTAGATAAACAAGTCCATTATCCACCCCTTCCATCCTTTACATCAACCTCTGTTCCACTAAAGGCTAGTTGGTCAACAGACCACTGGAGATGGTTTGCAATGTCAACCCTACATGGAAATCTTCCGACTGAGACACTTCTCTGCACAAGCTACAAGCCAGTAAGTGCTAATTAATCATTTACAACATTCAGGCTCAGGTGTCTCAAGTTGTAGGGGGAAGGGGGAATAAAACTTGCATAACTGCCTAAATATAGTGTTTTTAAGACTGTGAATGAGATCAGTCATAGTTAAATGACAAAGTATATCATTAAAAGATCTTTACATTACAATCTATCTAAAGTCAGTCCTACTACCTATCTGAGCTGAGGCTTAGGTGCAGTTTTACTATGCAAGCCTTCAAATTTCCACTAGTCTGTGACTAGCAAAAAAAAAAGCAGCTAATGAGTAAGAAATAATGATCTTCTCAATGTTTAACATGGGGTGAACTATTAGCTTTCATCTCCTAACTAGTAGCTTTTTTCTAGTGAAAATAATTGATATATTTTTCTATTCCTATTACTATCTCTCAATTCTAATAAAATTTAAATGACCACCCAAATATAGAATTTTTAAGAGTGTGACTGAAATCAGTTATACTCTTAAATGGCAAACTAGAGAACTGAAAATTTTTTGTGTATTTTTTTAAATGAGCATCACCATCTCAGAATTACCTTTCTAGTGTAATTTTATTAAATTTGTTTTGACAACTTATTCCTGATGTTTAGCAAAACACTTAATGAGTCTTTATCCACTTTGTAATTATGCTCTATATCCTTTAGAGTATATTGATTATGTGGCCTTTTGTCACAATTATGTGCTGCAACAATGTTGGGGACAACAAAAGCTGGAAATGCACAACTCAAAGTCTTAGATAGTTACTTCTGGTGACTAAAATTGTGACAAGAACAAGAAACGGCACTGCATTAATCCATTCTCATGACAGTCCCAAGATTAGACAGAGAGCACAAAATGGCAGATACATTAATCAATGCTTGTGACTGCATAAAATGAACTCCTTGTGACAATCTTCAGATTGCAATCTTTTATTTTCTTCCAGTTTACATCCAGGGTTGCTATAGAAGGAATTATGATTTTTTTTTAAATCTTGATTATCGCTGAGGTATGGAAGGCTTTCTTATTTTTATACACAGGAGAGTGCAGATTGCACATCCACTTTCATTATCCCTTTGTGTGCTGTTGCCAGAAATGTATTCGATTATGTGATTATGGATGGCTGGTCCATTGTCCAGAAAGCAAAACTATCCACATGCAGATAAGCCCAGTAGTAAAGCTATTAGCTTTGCAGGATGCCTTTCCAGGCACACTGTGGTAATTATTCCCATTATTCCCATTCTTTAAAAAGGAACACAATATAATAAAAGGTATTTTTGATTGAAATTAAGTCATGTGACAAATATATTTAATGAATAACAATCATGGCAGATCTAATTTATGTCATGCTTTTTTGGGAAGCTACATTCTTTGCTATGACGACAAAAGAAATAAATGATTGTCCTTTTAGGGAAACATAAAATCCTTTTTTATATTATTTGCAAAATGTTGAAATGAAAATGCAATACTGAAGAACAAGTCCAGGTACCAACTATGATGGAAAAAATAACATTATTTGTGCTATCCAAGCATAATTTCCCTTAGCCTGTTCCTTTGAATTTCAATATAAAACAAGTGACAAAGAATATCAGATATTCAATGGCTCAGTGGATTGATGCTGTAGGTAAATTGATGATACACAATTTTATGTTTTAATAAAACAAACCCAGATAGTTAATAAAACTGCAACTCCACATTTTTCTTACGTAGAAGTAACAGAAGGAAGTTGGAGTCATAGATGAGAACTAAATGAACTCAAAGAAGCCATGAATTGATCCCTGAAATGTTATAATAATGGTACACTTTAAAATATTAATACTGAATGAATGAACGAATGGATGAATGAACATGTTTACTTATATAGTGCCGCAAGTGTATGCAGCGCTTTACTGTGTAAGGGTTTAGACAATACAGGGTTACAAGTGCTTTGTAGAGTGAAACACTGGATATCTTTCTGTACAACTGGACATGGTTTTATTGTAATTTCCTCTATCTTTTAAAGGAGATGTATCACCTTATAAAAAGGTGTTACCATCCACTTTGTTAATAAAAGTTATTTTAGGAAAGCTGTTTTTTTTTTTTTTTAAATCGAACTACTTATAAAGATATTCCCTCTTCAAGTGCAGAAGAGCTCTGCCGAAGAATCAGTGTGTCCCATTATGCTGATCGGCAAAGCTCTTCTGCTCGTCCTAGTTCTCCTGCCACCTCCCTCCCAGCTGCCCCAGGGAGCTCGTTCACGCTTCCCTTCAGTGTGCTGTGAACAGCTCCTAGTTTTACAGCAAGCTCCAGTAAGCATTATACTGAGGTTGCAACCTCAGTATAATGCTAATTGAAGCTTGCTGTAACGTTAGGAGCCATTCACAGCACACCGAAGGGAAGCATGATCACACTCCCTGGAACAGCTGGGATGGAGATGGGAGGAGAAACATGCTGTCGAGCGGTGATGTGCATATAATGCAGAAGTGCACAGCACAGAAGAGGGGATAGCTTTAGAAGTAGTTTTTTTTTTTATAAACAGCTTTTCTAGAATAACTTTAATTAACAAAGCAGATGGTAACAGCTTTTTATAAGGCGATACATCCGCTTTAAACATATATGTATAAATTGCAAAGCTATACTTACCAAGGCATATCACCAGATATGGTTATTTTCTCCAGACAAAAGGCAATTCTGACTTTAATTAAAATAACGGTTCTTCAGCTCCTTTCCTCCACTTTCCATAATATCAAAGTATTTTACCAGGAAGGCACTTGAGGACCACGGGGCATTTTTTTTTCACTTCCAGTTCAGGGCTTCCGGTGCGGCGTGCAGCCATGCTGGGAGAGCTGAACTCCATGACGTGCCAGGACCATCAATGGTCCTTAAATGCCGGACCGCCGTGACGGTCCTGGCACGTCAGTAGTCGTTAAGGGCATAACAGGCTATGAACTGGCTCATAATGCCTGACCACAGCTTGTGACGATCATTAGCTCCTGAAAATCACACTATGTGACTCTTTGCAATGTTGGTCCAAGGTGACCAACAGAGAACCACGGGTACAGCTGTATCAACCCAAATGTAATTTGCACAATTGGTCTGCATACTCTGCAGGCCTACTACTACTATCATTACACGGGACCCAGTGATGAGAATGATGCCAAGCCTGATAACAGTGGAGGCAGGAACTGAGATCTGTGCTCTTCAGTCTGGGATGTTGTGAGTGCTAATCAGCGACATGCAAAAGAGTGTATCGTGCAATTCCACATCAGAGCAGCTCCCAGTGTAAGGTTGTAGGTAAATATCATGAATGGAAGGCGCACAATCCTAATACACATTCTGTTCACTCTTACAGCTGGCCGTTACATAGGCATACAGCTTGAATTTCATGTTAGTCCATTGTTGGAGCTCAGAGAGAGTAGAAGGAGATAGAAAGTATCCAGTTGTTGTGTAGGAAGGCAGGTAGCATAGGCAGGCAGACAGCAATAGTACCTTATTGCCACTGCAAGGGAGAGTCATCTTTGTTCCTGTGCAAAGTAATAAAAATATTAGGAATTTGTTTAGATAGTTTTCAGAGTGACACAGCCAGTCTCACAGTTGTGTAGGCAGGCAGGTAGGCCTAGTAAAGTATTGCCACTGCAAGGGAAAGTCGAACAGGTCTGGTCCAAAATGCGGATCCTCCAAACAACAACAAAAAAATTCGGCAGAAATCGAATTTTACTGAAAATTTTTGCCGTGCACAAGTCTAATGTTGACACATTGCTGTGGCCCTGAACATCTTCCAGGCATGTTCCCTATCAAACGTACAGGTTGCCACCAACTCTGGAACCCTAGTCTGTGCATCCTTCACATACAAGGTAGTTTGTATGGACCAAGCATTATCTATGATAAGCCAGAGTGAAGGAGACTAGTTCCAGACAGGCTGCAAGTACCTGAGTAATCTTAGCCCACTGATGGCCACACCCCCAACTCCTCACATGATCCCTCCTCAGTCCAAATTACTCCAGTTTGACACAGAAAATAGTTAGCCTAAAATATGCAAGCACAAAAAAAGGCTCTTAAATAACCCCTTGGAAGCTAAACAGATCTTCACTGCAATGCAAAGCAATTCAGTGGAGACCTTTCTAGCATCCAAGAAGTTAAGTAATGGCCAGTAAAGAGGTAAGTAAACTGGTAAATAAACTGGCCGAATTAGTAACCAATTTTTCTTTATTGTTAATCTGCACTATATACTATGTACCATACATTTCGAATCATGTTTCCAGTGTATGGGCACCTGGTCAGGTGTACCCTGTAAGTAATGTGACACTGATTAGATGCAGCTACTCAGGAGTATAATGTAGCACACTCTACATTCATTTAGGCACCCATTGTACAATTCTGCAAGCGATGCACCTGCCTAGGCTCTTTGAGTACCCTGAGCAACTAAATGAACACTTAGTGCTATTGATCATATACATGAAACAGATAAAATATTATAATCTACATTTCTACACCTTTTAACATGAAAAATGTAGAATAACTAAGTACCCTGTTCATTTTTGTGTCCACAACGAGGTTCTTTTTAAATTACATGAACTTGGGAACTCTGAAAGTAAAAGTATCATCTAAAATGAATAGGGTTCAGATCCTTTAAATAACATGCGTTCCAAGGTAACATTTGTAAAAAAAAAAAATAATAATATTATGTTCGATGTTCAAAACCACCAATATGTTATAAGAACGGTTTCCAATCCCACTCCTACCAGTGATGTATGTTATGTTTGAATTAAACAAAGTAGTATTTTTTGTGAACCAGGCAGGATGGATTCTAATCTCAAAGCAATTATCTCTGTTTAAGTTTTAACCCTTTGAGTGCCAGAGGAGTACTCAAAGGGTTAATCTGTTTTTATAACTAGCCTGATAACAAATATAGACAAACTGTAGCCATTTACCCACTTTCCATGTTTGTGTATGAATACTTTAGGACATTTGCACTAAAACAATATTGATACAGGGCCCAGTGTTCAACAGAAAAGTAGATTAATTCTGAAGCAAACCTACAGCACCATGAGGAACAAATACAAATTCCCATAATTCCCACTGATTTAAAGGAACAGTAACACAAACATGTATATCATATACTTACACTTAGAATATGTGAAAATAAACAATTCATCATGTAACATCACAAAATATAATCCTAAACTACTATTCAGAGAACATGTATTTAATTTTAGGAAACAACAACTGAGAACACAAGGAGGTGCCCTACTATTAAAAATTATTGTGATTCTATTCTGCCACCCGATAAACACCCCACTCGTAGGTACTCACAATCATATATGCTATCAATCACATAAATAATAAACAGCAGGGAAGATACAAGATGCTGAAAATCCTCCTCACCCCTTCTCCAAACGGATGAAACACCACACCAAAAACAAAAATAAAAGAGGGGTGGCATACAATAGGCACTCCTCTACTAACTGCGGGTTAATCATTGGGTGTCAAAAATATACAGGAAAGCAAGTGCCATGGGTTCTGGATGATTGTCTGCTCACTGTGGTGTAGCAGCTTTGGATCCAGATGAGCACCAAGTAGAGATGGTGGGGATTCTCCATATGCCTGTTTAGTCAGCTCTGGTAACACCATTAGCTGACTATTTTTAAATGTGACTGTAATTCCATTTATCTGTCTGATTTCTGTACAATAAGCTGTATTACACTATTGGGCACCACCCCATTTTCTTTTTGCTTTTGCTGTGCTTTATTTAACTTTGTTGGTGATGTTATTACTGAGAGATAAGAATTAAAGTCAATTTACAGTAACTAGTACACGTTACTCATATACAGAAAGGCTGAAATCTTATCTCAGCCCATTTACAGAAAATCGTGGACAATCATCTCAGATTGCTGTGTTACTTGGAGCCTGAAAAATGGCAGGCTGTCTGCTTCTCATCAGAGCATATGTAAGACTATATTTTAGGCCTTAGGAAAAAAGTTTTTACTCATGATAGCATGAGGTACAACGTATTTAAGAGTATTTAATCCCAGTTCATTTTTATTTGTTAGTGTTCCTTTAAATGAGGCTTTTAAACCCCTTGAATGCTGGAGAAGTCACATTGCAAAGGTGTTAAGCTCCATTCAAATAAGTGGGAGGTTGCAGCTGGTTTTCCACAGAATGACTCTGCTGCTGTTTTGAACATAGTGCCCTAAGAGTGCATAATAATTACATGGATTTGAAACCTTTTCATTTGCTGTTGATAATGTCCCTTTCAAGGATGAGCACATTGGCCAAGTTTCATTTCAAGGATCACTCTGGAAAATATGGAAATAATTCTATATTCACATCCATTCAGAATGAATTGCAGGATGGCTCAGAAGAGCAGGGATGAGAGCAAGACATGCACAGCTCGTGAGGATGAGAAGTGGAAAAGGGGCAGACCAATGGGGGCTTGAAATTCTGCACAACAAAAAGAAGAAGTATAGAAGGGAGAGGAGTGAGCTGTAGAAGATAGGGGGAGGGGAAAAGGTGGGGTGAAGATGGCAGTAGGGGGAGTGGACTAAGGAAAGAGAAGGGTAATGTGCCTGGTGCGAGACAGGAAACACTGCTAAGTGATCACAGGAAATAGAAATGGGGGGAGATTCCAAACTTTGCTCAGAAGGCTACCATGTACAGGAATATGCTGTCAAAAAGTTAACATCTTTTTTTCCCCTCAAAACTGAGTAATTGTGCTTCTGGTCATACAAAACAGCCTGATTCGGACAAAAATGTTACAGAATTGTTTCACCCTAGTAAGTCATTAACAATGACCATTGATGGAGCCTAATACAAAAGAGTGAAATAATCCAAAATGACATGCCAGTGGTTTTCAGACCGTGTTCTATGAAAACACAGGATTCCCTGAAGTACCTTAAGAAGTTCTCCTGAACAAATGTCAGTAATGGTGGATAGGAGGAACAATATATTTAAATTGTAACCCTTTCCTGATAAATTTTACTCGAAAATTATCTTTTAAAGTAGAACTGTCATTTGTAACAAGTATGTGATTTTGCAAGAGCTTTCAAAATCAACTATTTCAAAGAATAGTTTGAGTCTATTTAGATTCATTTAAGTCATTTTATTCAAATGAGCTACTACTGACCAAGAGGAAGTAGTAATTGGAATGGGGACCAGAATAAAATGATAGGGTCTGGCTGTCTAATTTGCACAAGAATTGAGAAATAACTAAAGCTAATTATCTCAAACTATTGTGTGAAATATTTAAAAATCACCATCATAAATATAGGTGCTTTTCAAAATATTTAAAATGTTCCTATTCATTACAAAGTGTCAGTTCCATTTTAACTTACTGGGACCAGCCAGCAATGAAATACATTTGATATTATATTAACCTTCTGGATGCTAGACTGGTCTCCAAAGCATTGTGAAGTAATGTGTTGGAGACCTCTCTAACATCCAAGGGGTTAAAGTTAAAATTTTGGGCTCCACTGAGAACCTCCATTAATCTAAGGGGGTTCCAAATTAGCAATATGTTTGAGAACCACTGACCTAAGTAAAGCCTCCATTTAGACTAAGTAACCACATACAGGGGGTTCCTAAGTGTTTTTAGCTTCCAAACAAAATATACAATTTGAACAACTGACTGTAAATTATTCAAATGCTGCTGATCTACACTGATGCATAGGACTGAGCTATCTGTTGCCCATTCCATGGGTTGACAGCTGATGTTACCTCACTTCCTGTTTGCCAGGAAGCTAGGAAAATAACTAAACAGATTATAAACACTTCTCCCTTGAATGGAAAAAAATGCTCAGTAACCTTTATGCATAAAATACAAAGTGGTGCAATTGTGGTACAAATCAACTGTACGTTACAGGACAAAAATTAATTCCCAAAATGGGGCTAGACAGGTCTCCAGTGCATTGCAAAGTAATACACTGAAGACTCTGTTAAAAGTGGACAAAGGGCACATTTAAATCAATTTTGTATCTTCCCGTTATAGTGCAAATGGTCTTCCCCAGCATTGTATTCAATTACCTTTATATATAAAGCACTATATTAATTTGGGGAAAACCAGTTGCATATACGGAAGAAATAGGAATGCCTATTGAGTTAAACAGGACTTTTAGCCCCTTGAATACTAGAAAGTTCTCCAATGCATTGCTACACTGGGGACATATTTAGCATTCAAAAGGTTAAAAGGCCTATGAAAAATGCCTATTTTAATCAGTGAGAATTTGGTTTGTTCCAGAATAACACTTTTTTCATTTGTGGATAAGGCAATGATTTAGAGAGGTGCTTTTCCTTAGAGAAGGGGTTACATTAGGCAAGATGTTACAGTGCTAATTCAAGGAATGAAGATTCTCTAACAAAAGCAATATTACACAGACATGGCCTTAGGTCCCTATGATTCAAGGTTCTTGATATGATCTTCATAGACATCTATTGATTCATACATCACACAGTACATTTTTACTGACATTTCAGGGTCTTTGTTCCTGTGAATGCAACAGGTCTGTTGTCTTCAGAAGTAAATGTCATGTTGTCATATATGCTGATTGTGAAGATACAATGGAAACTCATTTTCTGGAATTGCATGTATTTACATGAATATAGTGGGCAATACACACAAGGAAAGTGGAGAATAGGATTTTTATATTTGCCAATTAATACTTTTCTCTTAGCCCAGTGGGGGACATAGTGCTATGGGTAAACTTCCTTCTTGCAGGAGGCAGAAACTTAAAGAGTTAAAGATTCAAAGACCTCAGCTCCTCCCACTCCCTAGAACTAATTTAGCCCCTATGTTCTGGCTACTGGCCAGCTTTCATGTAGCGAGGCATAGAAATTGTAAAGAAAATGTATTTAACCCTTTGAGTGCCAGAAGGGGTATGTAGCACATTGCTTTGCAATGTGTTGTGTACCCCTCTGGCTCTCAAAGAGTTAATTATGGCACTTTTTCTACTTCCTTATTGGATGTAACCTTGACTGGGGAAGTTGCCACCCATACAATTATTAGTAACATCTATAGGAAACGGGCACTGGACAAGGCCTTTCAGTTTGCATTAGATAAGTCTAGAATTGACCTTCTTAGAGTTTCTTCTTCTGCTAAAGTTAAGGTGATAACAAAGTTCATTTTATCACTACTTTTAGTCTGCAATTTAAGCAGATTTGTATATTAGATCATTGTTGCCAATGTTGAAAACTGATGCCATCTTGGCTGAAAATTTAGGTAATGGATATGATTTTGTAGCCAAGTGAGGTGTCACCATCGGCAACATATCTCTGTATTCTTCTAAGGGCACTAAATCTACGTGGTTGGACACCACGGATTTCTTTAAATATTGTGCTATTTCATATAAATCTTGTGATGTAGCTAATGTTTCTAAGAATTTTGTTTGTTCAGTTGATGGAGCCAGTTATTCTATCTCTGGCTTCATTAACTGCAACACACGTTATGTGATTTACCAGTTTACATGTTTGATATGTTCTGTGCAATATGTGGGTTGCACTGTGTGTCCACTAAAGAATAGGATTAGGGAGCATTTGTACCAAATTCAAAGAAAGGAAAAGGATTCTGCAGTTGCAAGATATTTAGGCCAAGATCATGGAGGTAACCTTGGTGCCTGCAGTTTTCTAGGTACTGAGAAGGTGACATTACCATTTTGGGGTGGTGATATATTAGGGCTGGTAAACCACAAGGAGGCATACTGCATTTTCCAGAGCAGGGGACCGACAGGTCTTAACTCTGAGTGGGATATTGTTCGGGTCTCTAGGGGTTAATATTTTGCAGTATTTGATGCACTATAGCTGTATGTTAGTGCCCCTGGCATTAGATGATTCAAATGTATTAATAGAGGGTTATGTTTTATAAACCTCATCTTTATTTTTTTCAGGTATATTGTTACCATTACTATTTTTTGTGGTAATTTTTAGTGTGACTGTTTGTCTTGTTCTGGGAACTCTCCTGTACAGCTACTGGAATTTTTGGTTCCATCACTCATAGTTTTAATTATCCTCTGATTGGGCTTTCAGCTATCTGATAGGCCGTTCAGTACATTTGAAGCCTGTAGCAGGTTTTTCTAGTTACTTTGCATTGTATTCTTTTTAAATGGTTACTTTGTTGATTTGTGTCTATGAGTAAGTGTAGGTGAAGTGCGAAATGCATAAGAGTATGTTGGAAAATCTGCTACGCTAAAATGTATCTTTTGTTTCACCTCCGTCCATATTATACTGCGATTAGTTTTATCAGCTATAATAAAAGTTTTTGATGTTTTAAGCCGGCTGTCTGGAGTTTGATCCGGAGTGCCACCATCATTCGATTTTTGTAAGCTTTCAGGACTGGAGAACCTGTTTTGGTACAGAGCACCCAGACTGTCTTTCTATGGTGGTGAGTCCCCTATTTTTCTTTAGCTGCATCAATATTTGTTTATGCGTGTTGTAGCACCATACTCTTTCTTTGCTAAGGGAAAAAAACAACTGTGGAGTGCAAGACCTTGGGGGGGATTCACAAAGTGGTGATAAAGAGGTGATAAAGTGGAGATGACTTCTACATACTTGTTTTCATTATTGGAAATGCAGGTTAATGAGCCCTTGTCATATTAATTTGATTGTGTTTATACATTAATGTGGCTGTTCTCCTCACACACTAAGCTCTGATAGGTGCTGCTGCTGCCGCCAGAGTTCCCTGTCCCAACATCGCTAACCTGAGGTTGGTGATTTTGGGATCTCCATGTAGCTCTCTATGGAGTCAGTTTGCTGTCTCTACCCTGGAGAACAGAGAAAGCAGATGCCCTCCCTTTCAGTGCCATAGGGATGTTGATTGCATACCTCTGTGGCACTGAAAGGGCTACAAAATGAGAGAATGTCAGAGAAGCTATTTATCACAGTTTCCTTACCCTTCTGTACTGACTGAACTAACTGAGTGGGCTATCCACCTACCCGCTGAATTGGGTAAACAGAGGACTCACAATGCACTCTGTAACTGAATGCCTTGCAAATCCTGTGCATTCCTCGGTGGACAGTCCGCAGATCTAGTTCAGTCATTACAGAAGGGCAGAGTTTCTGTGTCATTCTCTAATTTTGAAACCTTCTCAGTGCCACGGGGGTGTGCACCAAAAGGGTGGCACCAAAAGGGTGAAGGGAGTGATTTTGTTTGTGGTGCCAAAGTCGAGCGGATCCTCTACATTTTAGTGCATATGGAAATATGGGTCTCCATCACCAAGGTGATGTGCTTGCCAAACATCGTCCCTTAGTGCGTCTCCCCCCAGTTCTCTTAGTAAATAGCTGTCATTATACTTGATGTATGTATTAGTCCCCTATTGTGGAGTTGGTTTACCCTAGAATTACTCCAGTTCCGATTAGTTCATCAGCTTCCCAACAGGTTAAAATTGAGAGTATTTATTTACATATATCTGCAGGGGATCATCTAATCACCTGGTATGTACCCCTTCACCTCCTCCAACAGGACCATAGACAGTCAAGATATGGGCTCTGAAGGAGCCCCGCCCCCTGCTCCTCTATTGGTAGTGGTTTTAAATTGTAACAGGTTTATGTCAAGTAACTGGTAGATAACCTGGCATTAATTCTGTCATATGATGCATCTTTGGAAAGGGATAGAATCTCCTTTTTCCAATTATGTCATTTTTATGTTGGGGGGCAGAGATACTGCTGTCAATATATGTCCCCAGCTCCTACTACAAACACATACCCAATGAGACAGGGGTTGTCACCAGCTGTGATGTTACCATGCATGCACAGTGACATTCCAAGATGGAAGCAGCACACTACAGTTATGGAGGAACCATCACACTATATCCAGATAACTCCATCTTGGGAGATGTCATCTGCATTCAGGACCTAAAAAGCATGATATCTCCCAAGACCTCATCTGAAAATATTTTATTGTTGCTGATACTTTTATCTGAAAACAAATTAATTCTAGGTAAGAGTTGACATGGTTTACGACTTCAAACAATCTTCTAGAATACTGAGCATTATATACTGGAAGAAACACTACAATAAATACAAAGGTTGTTTTTGATGCATGAAACAGATGCACACTGAATTTTACTAATCCTCTAGATATATAATCTCCTTTGAAGCAATGGGATTTTTTCCCACAGAAGAATTAATCTGTTTACTAGCTTTGAATAAGCAATTACGCTTGCTGTGGCAGTTAAAAATATATATATATATAATTACATTATATATATATATATATATATATATATATATATATATATATATACAGAGTTATACTTATATAAAATTCCATTGCTTTGTTAAGTATGTAAAACTGTAACCTTTAGGAACATTAATTTCTATTCCAAAATAAATCCATCTAGACAACAATCACATAGCTAAAACAGGATGCCAAAACACACATTTTTAGCTTGTAATTGTATTAATCTGCCCTGGCTAAGATGCAGATTGTCTGTAAAGGGTTTTCAGAGTTGGATGCAATGACTCTTGGCTGCTGTACCTATGAGATCTGCAGTAATAGCCAACCAGATGGGTGCAGTGCCTGAATGGGTTAGCATTTCTGTAGGAGGTATGAAGTTCATGACTGAAAAAACAAGCATCAGGGTAATGTATTGTTCATGTGAATACTACTTTGTTGTTCTTTCACATTTGTGTCTGTTCCAATTGTATATTTTGAAGTGTTTAACTGTTTTGGAATTGCTGTGAACACAAATGCTGACCATACTATTGACAGATTCCAGCCTGGGAAGTTCAGTTTTGTCACTGTTTCAGCAACTTCTCATTCAAAGATCCCTCCAAACCAGTGGTTCTCAATCTATTTTGTTCAAGGGACCCTTAACATACAATCTGGAATTATCAGGGCACCCTCAGCATTTTATAGGTAATTTCTCAAGGACTTAATGAAGGAAACATAAATGTATGGTTATTTATAGGTCTTAAAGTCTGAATGACAATAAAGCACATTTTGTGCATAATCATGTCTATAAATATACATTAAAAACTCAACTTTAACATTTTTACCAAAGTCTTCATAGAAAAAGTTGGCACCCTAAAACGGTTTCTACAGCACACCAAAGAGCCACAGCACCCCGCTTGAAAATCACAGGTATAAATCTTCTTTTGTTTTACCACCAATACCAATTGTCAGTTATTAGCTGTCCTCAAAGAGTGTTATAAATAAATTGTGCATAACTACTTTTTTTTTTTTTAATGAAAGTATTTTACCAGAAAGGATACATAGAGATTGTCTCTCGTTTTCAGTTATGTCCTGGACTCATTTTCTCTACCTCAGAAGGGTGAAGGGCTGAGCTGACCTTGCTGGGACTAGTACACAGGTTTCAATAGATTCTATAGTTGGTATGTTAACCAGGTGAGCTATCTCACCAGCATAAAAAGCCAAAAAGAGGAACAATTATGGGAAAAAATCATCTGCATCATAGGGAAAATAATCCCCAAAATGCAAATTAATTTAAATCAGGATTTCACACTACTACAGTGGTATCCACCAATTAGCACAGCATGCCTTAGAGACTAGGCACGTGCAGAACTTTCTGCTGTGGGAAGGCATTTGGTGGGAAACAGAATGTTTTGCCTCCTCAGGGAATTTCACAAGGCTCGTTCCACCACTTTTTTGCCAAATATGAAAAGAAGTGAGGACATGAGTGTATGCATTTGTAAGCGTGAAGATGTGTGTGGGAATGTCACACCTTACCTTGGTTTCAGCTGCTGTTCATACCACATGGATGACGCAGGAAGATGGCAGCGGTTGGACGCATCAGAGTAGGATGAGTCATCCTCAGGCTCGAAGGCTTCAGAGTGTAGAAGGCCTCAGTTTTATGCCATGCTTCCTGTAGTGTCCTCCTACCTACTTCCATCCTCTGAGCCTGCTCCTCCTACCTACTTCCTGAGGGGGGGTTTAAAGGGCAGTCTGAGTCCTGACTCAGTTGCCCTTGCATTGTTGCACAAGCAGTTCTGTGTTCTTGGGCTCTGTGTATGACCTGGCTTGTCTGACCATCCAATCTGGTGCTGACCTGTGGCTCTGTCTGACTATTCTCCTGCCTTATCCCTATAGTGGACACCCAATCTGGTTCAGACCTGTGGCTCTGGCTGACTACCCTCTCTGTGTATGACCCGGCTTGTCTGACTACCCTCTCTGGTGCTGACCCGTGGCTCTGTCTGACTATTCACTTGTTTGTTCCTTGTACCTAGCAGACACCCAATCTGGTGCGGACCTGGGGCTCTGGTAGACTAGCGCTATACTGACTGCAAGTTGATGCCATTATCAGGGAAAGAGGCCCGTCTCGTGAGCGCCAGCGGAGGGCTCTGGGCAGATTGCCCTCTCATCCTTCTGACTTACCTCCCACAACTCCTGTACTGACCTCTGAGGGCATTGAACCCAGGCAAGCGGGTGCTACCTGGCTTTCTAAAGAGAAGAGGGCCTTCAGGAGGAGGGAGAGACTTTGTTTGTACTGTGGTGGATCTGGACATTTGTTGCGTTCTTGTCCAGTCCGTCCAGGCTGAGGACAAATCATTGGCGGCATTTCACTTTCCCCAGAGAATGTTTTGGATAAGCCCATGTTGAAGTCCTGCATTTATTGGGCAGATAAGTCAATATCAGTTCCAGCGTTTCTGGACACGGTGGCCGCTGGTTGCTTTATTGATGCAGAATTTGCAGCTAGTAATAATATCCCTTTGCAGCCGCTTGCTTCTCCTCTGGCCGTAGAAGCCATTGATGGGTGACCCTTGCAGCCCTCACACATTATACATGAGACCTCTTTGCTAACCCTGAGGGTGGGAGCCCTCCACACCGAAACCCTGAAATTTCAGGTGATTAATTCTCCGCATTATGCCATCGTTCAAAGGTTTTCTTGGGTACAGAAACATAACTCCAGGATGGATTGGCACGAGTGACATTGTGGCTTGGTCTCCACAATGTACTAAGCCCTGTCTGTCATGTCTTATAAGACTCACTCACGCTATTGCTCCACTCCTACCCGAGGAGTATGACACATTTAAATACGTCTTTAGCGAAAGTAAGGCCTGGTCTTTACCACCACACATGCCTTACGACTGCGCTTTGGAATTGTTGCCTGGTACTACGCCTCCTAGGGGTCGTATCTACTCCTTATCTGTTGAGGAAAATAAGGTTACAGAACAGTATGTTTCAGATGTGCTGGCATCATTCGTAAATCCACATCCCCCACTGGTGCTGGATTTTTTTTTTGTCAAGAAAAAGAACGGAGAGCTACGTCCATGCATTGACTTTCATGATTTAAACAAACTGTTGGTCAAGAATGTGTATCCCATACCTCTGATTACTGAACTCTTTCACCGTGTCAAAGGGTCTAAAATATTAACGAAACTTGATCAGAGAGCCGCTTACAACTTTGTGTGAATAAAAGAAGTGCACGAGTGGAAGACAGCCTTTAATACACGGAGTGGGCACTATGAATACTTGGTTATGCCCTTCGGTCTGTGCAATGCCTCCGCTGTCTTCCAGGAGTTCATCAATGATGTCTTAAGAGAACTCCTATAAAGCTGAGTGGTTGTTTATTTGGATGACATCCTCATTCACTCTCCAATGCTGGAGATCCATCGCTCTGATGTATCCAAAGTCTTGAGCCTATTACATGAGAACAACTTGTCTTGCAAGTTGGAAAAGTATGAATTTCATAAGCCCCAAGTAACGTTTCTGGGGTATATCATTTCCGCTTCCAGGTTCCCCATGGACCCTCAAATGTTGTCTGTGGTACCGGAGTGGCCTCATCCTATGGGGTCAAAGAGATCCAAAGATTTTTGGGATTCGCTAATTACTACAGAAACTTTATAAAAAACTTTTCTTCTATTGTCAAACCACTTACCGACATGACTTGTAAAGGGGCCAAGACCTCTGAATGGTCCCAGACAGCTATCTTGGCTTTTGAAAGATTGAAGACAGCTTTTGCTGCAGCCCCTATATTGGCGCATCCCAATCCCTTCCTGCCCTTTACTCTGGAGGTTGATACATCCGAGATTGGAGTGGGCACTTTGTTATCACAACGTTCAGCTCCTGGGGAGGACTTACACCCTTGTGGATATTTCACCAGAAAACTGTCCAAAGCAGAGATGTAGACAGAGAGTTACTGGCAATTATCCTGGCTTTGAAAGAATGGAGACACCTCTTGGAGGACACTAAATCTCAAACTCTTGTCTTCCAGGCAAGCCAGTTGGGTATTGTTCCTTTCCCGTTTTAATTTTGTGGTCTCATACCTTCCTGGCTCGAAAAATGTTAAGGCAGACGCGTTGTCTCACCAGTTTTGCCTGCCTTCCAGGGATGAGGTTTCACTGTCCCCGATCATATCCTTGCTACTATATGAACCTGTATTACTTCTCCTCTGGGAGAGGAGATTTTGGCTGCTTAAGCTTCAGCACCTGCTGACAAACCTGATGGCCTTTGCTTCATTCCAGCTCAGTTGCTCATTAAGCTGTTGGAGACCTATCGTGCCTCAAAAATTGCTGGCCACATTGGTCTCGACCAAATGATTTGGTCCTTGTCTCGAGTATTCTGGTGGCCTAGTCTCTGGTTCGATTGTGCTGCCTTCACTGCTGCCTGTACAACCTGTGCTCAAAATAAGTCACCTAGACACCTGCCGATTGGCTTGCTCCAGCCAGTGGCCAATGGGGAACATCCCTGGTCACATATATCTATCGATTTTATGATTGGCCTTCCAAGTTCCATGGATTGTACAGTCATACTGATGATTGTGGACACATTTTCAAAGATGGCTCACTTCTTGCCACTTAAGGGCTTACCATCAGCGCAGGAATTGGCGAAGGTTTTTGCTAGGGAGGTTTTCCAACTCCATGGCATACCCAAAGTAATCGTGTCTGATAGAGGAAGCCAATTTGTGTCCCGCTTCTGGAGGTGTTTCTGTGCTTAGATGGAAATTCAATTGACATTCTCCTCCGTGTACCACCCGCAGTCTAACGGTGCAGCAGAAAGGTCGAACCAAGCCTTAGAACCGTTCCTCTGCTGCTATATATTCCAGCTGGCAATGTTCACGCTCCTGTTTTGGTGCTCAGACTTCATGAGCGATTTCCTGACAGACCCTGGCCAACTCTGTTGGGGGGTGCTTTGGGGGGGGGGTACTGTCACAGCTTACCTTGGTTTCAGCGGCCGTTCATGCCGCATGGATGACACAGGAAGGTGGCAGCGGTTGGACGCATCAGAGCAATATGCGTCACCTGCAGGCGCGAGGCTTCAGAGTATAGCAGGCCTCTGTTTTATGCCATGCTTCCTGTAGTCTCCTCCTACCTACTTCCTTTCTCTGAGCCTGCTCCTCCTACCTACTTCCTGAGGAGGGTTTAAAGGGCAGTCTGAGTCCTGACTCAGTTGCCCTTGCATTGTTGTACAAAGCAGTTCTGTGTCATTGGTCTCTGTGTATGACCTGGCTTGTCTGACCATTCAATCTGGTGCTGACATGTGGCTCTGTATGACTATTCTCCTGCCTTATCCCTATAGTGGACACCTAATCTGGTACAGACCTGTGGCTCTAGCTGACTACCTGAACTGTGTATGACCCAGCTTGTCTGACTACCCACTATGGTGAAGACCTGTGGCTCTGTCTGACTCTTCTCTTGTTTGTTCACTGTACCTAGCAGACACCCAATCTGGTGCAGACCTGGGGGTCTGGTAGACTAGTGCTATACTGCCTGCAGGCGTGAGTCAGGTTTCCTCTTTCGTTATACTGACTGCAGGCGTGAGTCAGGAGTATTCCTCGTTCATCGGATCAAGTCTTCGTGTTCCTGTTCCTGCTCTGGTTCCTGCTCTTGTTCCAACTCCTGTTTCCAGCTGAGACTACCAGTGGCTTCGGCCTAGTGTCCAACAGTGTGGTCAATCTTGGTAGCCTACTATTCCTGATAGAAGCGCTTGCTGGCTTGTTCCTGTTATATTACTATTGTGTGCAACCTTACTTATATTTTAATAAATTGCATTTAACCATACCGTACTGACTCCTGAACATCTCTGGGGAACCGTGACAGGGAATGACAGAAATGTAGGGTGTGAATGATGAACTTAAAGGGATAGTAATACTTCCTTTTAACTTTATTTTATTTTGTAGGATTAAAAAAACATGAAGAATGATATAAGTCTTATCTCTCAAACCTTTATGGTTTAAGAGATATTCACAAGCAAAGTTCCCCCTCCCGCCCCTTTTTTCTAGTGTAAGCCATATCTTCTCAGGTGTGAATTTGGTTGTAAGACCAGACAGATAACAGCAGGGGACAATCTTCTTTGTATGAAAAGAATGAAAGCCCTTCCCCCCTTTGACAAGTTTTTCAGCTTTTTCCCTTATCTTAATTGAAGATTGTCCCTCTCTGCAGTCTACCTGGGCACCTCCCTTCTGATCTGGCTGAACAGGGGGGGATGCTTTGCTTGTGAATATCTCTTAAACCATAAAGGTTTGAGAGATAAGACTTATATCGTTCTTCATGTTTTTTTAATGCCTACAAAATAAAATAAAGATAAAATGAAGTATTACTATCCCTTTAAGAGAGACAACTACAGAACACAGTGCAGTAAAAAAGGCATTGGAGGGCTTAGCATTCAACAGTAAGATTTCACCTGCATTTCCTCCTCAAAGAAATGTCCACAGAAAAGAGAACCATAGCTCCAAATAGTGGCAAACCAGGAAAGGATCTGCAGTTTCCCAAAGAACCTGTAGCAGTTCTTTTGTCCCTATCAATTAATGACAGAGGGTTTCCAGTTCCCAGACAAACCCTCATATCAGTGCTTGTTTCCCTATCAATCAGAGACAGAGGGATTTTCCTAGTTCCCCACCACCTTGTGTTCTTTTGCCCCTATTGTATCAGAGATGCCAGTTAATAACGGGAAATTTATGTTCTGTTGGGCATATCTATCCTGGGGGAGGAGATTAATGAAAACCCTGGTTTTGTTGATTCTATCACCATGGAAATTCCCAAGGAAAACTAAAATAGGACATTGTGTGCATGTCTGTTGTACACCTCACTAGCAATCAATGGGTTAATATATCCATTTCAATCAATGAGATTTATTATTCATCTCCTAGGGTGCAGCTGGATTGCCACTCTCCTTTGTGCATATGGTCCTTAAAATTGCATCAGCTATTCTCACTTTAATTGTCCTGAGAAGCAAGAAAAGAGACAAGAGTGTGCGCTGACAGCTTAGCTCAGCATGAGCCCTCATTTTTCACATGGAGCTAATTAAAAACTGAAATTAGTTAAATATGGAAATGACACTTGTGAGCACTTTAGCAGAATGCTGGCAAAATCCCCTCAGAGTGCAGCGTTAATACCTGCTGCTATAAAGCTCCCACTATGATGTTTTTGTTAGGATGGCTTAGTAAAGGGGAACAATAGTATTGATATTGAGTCAAAATTGGAAGTGGCATCTCTTAATTACATATCACTGTGGCCAATGAATACCCTGGGACAAATAAAACAGTTTATTCAGTGAGTTAAGACAATATTACCATAATGGTTATATTTGCCTTGATTAAAATAAGTAGTAAACTATTTTTATGAAAACCTATGTTATAGGGCTGAGTAAAACAAGGGTACTCCCCACTGCTGGTAGATGATTAATTCAAAAGTTGTGTGTTCAAACCAACAGGAAGTGATGGAGCTGTTACTATCACATTCTATTAACGTGACTGACCTCTCTCACAGGATGCAATAGAGTAACTGCCTGAACACCAGAAAAACTCTAGGTTAACTTTCTTGATAACAGAGGGTTCTGTTCATGTTTTTTAAAAAAAGTTTTAAGTGTAATAACACTTGTTTTACCCAGTTGGAAAAGCCCTACAACAGTGTTATCCATTCCTGACCCTCAAGTGTTACAGAGTGCATGTTTTCAGAAAGGTGCACAGAGAGGACTCCGGGTTCGTATCAGCCATGGCGCCAGCAGTCTGTACTGCGCATGACAGCAGTATGTGCAGCCGTCTCTACTGAGCATGACGGCTTCTGACAAATATCCTTAGTGAATTATTATATAGGATATGGGATTGA
This sequence comes from Rhinophrynus dorsalis, assembly GCA_037306005.1. NCBI lineage: Eukaryota > Metazoa > Chordata > Amphibia > Anura > Rhinophrynidae > Rhinophrynus > Rhinophrynus dorsalis. The sequence goes on from CM074721.1 coordinate 123,845,453, forward strand.
TTATTTTAATTCTCTATAATACATAATATTGTTTGCATTGTCTTTGTATTGTGCTTGTAAATCAGGTTAAAAGTCTCCCCCCCCTTTCCATGGACAATATTGTGTGTGTCACTATAAAAAAAAAGCCTCGCCCCCTTGACGAAGGTGAGCAAAGTTACTTATGCTGACACAATATTGTCCTTCCGGACCAGCTTTCAGATCTGAGGGAGCTATGACTGACGTAATGGAAAGGGGCAGAAGGGGGGAATTTTTAACCCGATTTACAAGCACAATACAAAGATAAGGGCATTGCAAAAAACAGTATGCATTATATAAAATGAAATTGCGCAATCCCATATAAATGTATCTGTTTAAGTATCCCTTTAAACTCAGTTTAGAACTATGAGAATTTTTATTTTAGATTTATTTCTCCCCAATGATTCATTTGGTTTCCTCGAGAATCGATTATCTTTGGGGTCACTGTGGTCTTCTGCAGAAAGAAAATTCTGGATCAAACTAAATGCATCTTAGGGGAAGAAATATTCCCATAGATTTAACCCTTTGAGTGCCAAAGGAGTACACAACGCATTGCAGAGCACTGCGATGCATACCCCTCTGGCACTCAGAGGGTTAAACATGTCCTTTAACCCCTTGAAGGCTAAAGAGGTCTCCAAAGAACTGCAAAACATTCAAGGGATTAAAAGCCACATTTAAATGTGTGGGAATTCTGGGTATTTTTTTTATCTGACCCCTACGATGGAAGTGGTTTACTCCAGAGCTGCTCATCTACTTCTTTCTGCATAAGGCGATTAAGCCCATATTTTGAGACCTGGAGACCTGGCTGGTAGTCCATTGGTTAATAGCCCCATTTACATCAGTTCGATTTTTATGGACTTTATATTTGAATCTCAAGGGGCAGTTGGTTTGCTCCAGAATTTTACCACTTTTCTGCATGCATATTGTCTTTATAATGTTAATAATGTGTTCAATAGTTAAACCAGATCACTACTAAATTAACCAGCTATTTAAAAAAATATGACGTAAAGGACAGTATAGGGAGTTAAGTGGCACAATTTAATAGAATGAAAATGAGAACTCAGTCATCAATTTTTTAAAGTAATAAAAAGTCGGTTCCTGTGTACTCATGTAGGCTGATAGGGACTGATTCCCAATATGATGAGAACTAGCATTACTTTCACTGAGAAAATCATCATGCAAATTCCATCTGTACTTATAAGGCCAAACAATTTATAAGCAAAACAGGGTGTTTGCCTAAGGCCAAATTATTTATTTTCTCAAACCCATCACTATTCTGCTTATGTTAGGCCTGACTATGGATTTTTATGATTTTTGGAAGCAATCAAAATATGTAGAAAAGTCACACATTTCCTTCATGATTGAAGTGCAGTGAGCTTCAAGGTTTGCTTTCACCCCGTCATTTCCATTTAACCTTCAATGGAACCTTCTATCCAGGATATTGGATAGTCAATGGTGAAGACTTCAATCTTTCAGAGGGCAAGTCAGTCAAAACCATCAATCCTGAGATCAATGGAAGTGTGTAAATCAGCAACAGACTTGGCTTTACCGGAATACTTTCTATAACTGCTGCAGAGTGGGAAGGGGGAGATATGTAGTATATATTTCAACCCGCATTATTTTGCGGATATATTTTCAGTTTACAATGGGAACAAACATGTCACTTAAATCCAGGTCCATTTCTAGTAACTTCTTGTCAATAAGGTTTCCAGAGCGAAACTGTAAAATATACCCCCCCCCACACAGTATTGCACACAAGGAACACATGCTATCCTGATATACTCACCCACACAGAGAATATGCACTCAGTTAAACAAATAATGTCTCCCCTTCATAAACAGATACACACATAACCATTAACGGGACATCATTCAAAAAATAAAAGTGCTCAGATTAATGAACCTTTTGAGTGCCAGAGGTGTATACAGCATATTTGGTTCACAATGCATTGGATACACCTCTGGTAAGTAACAGGTTAAAATATTATGTTCTCCTGAACATTTTTTTTGTTCCTTTGGGGGATAGAGGGAGATTTATAAAAAGGGTTGTTGTTTTTTGCGAACAAATCCTTAAAATGTCCTTATTCCTTATCATGAGTGTTTGTATTTATAACGTACTCTAAATACATTTATAAATATGATGACCGTAAAGAATAAGAACAGGTCAGACATGGCCTTAAAGGGAATAGTAATACTTAAAATGTAAAAAAAATATGTTGTAGGGTTTATCCCCCTGAGTAAAACAAGGGTACTCCCACTACTGAAAGGTGTTTTATTCAAAAGTTATTACAGTTCAAAGTTTAATTTTTTAGGTGCAATATCACAGTGACCTGAAATTGTACAGTGACACTGTAGCTACACCATCCTATGGAGATTTATGGTCCCAGGACCAGAGCTGTCCATAGGATCGTGTAGCAACAGCACCACTGTACAATATCAGGTCACTGTGATATTGCCCCTAAAAAATTCAACTTTGAACTGTAATAACTTTTGAATAAAACACCTTTCAGTAGTGGGAGTACCCTTGTTTTACTCAGGGGGATAAAGCCTACAACATATTTTTTTTACATTTTAAGTATTACTATCCCTTTAAAGCAAAACTTTCACCCTCTAGAAAGTTGCCCTCCAATAATTAAGCATATGGCGACTAGCTTCATAATAGTGCTATTATTGGAAGTAATTCTTATTCTTCAGAGACCGATGGCCAGACTTCTTGCTTTAGAGACGACTGTGTGCCTGCGCCGTCAGTTCCTTCCGGTGCCTTAAGGCACCATGCAATGTGTCCTAGAATAGACCAGGATACTCAAAGAGGTCTCTAAGCCAAGATATCTGTGTTGTTGCCTGGCTTCCAGTCTCAGAAGAATAAGGATTACATCAGAACCAGGTACTTATGAGCAATAATAGCATTATTACGAAGCTAGTCGCCATATGCCTAATTATTGGAGGGAGACTTTATAGAGGGTGAAAGTTCCACTTTAAATATTTGTAGAAAATGATGTCGCTAAATTGTCACAAGTAGTGACATTACTTTATAAAATCTCTAAGCCACTTTTTACAAACTTACTTTTTATTAAAAAAACACACTGCATGGCGTTATGTCCTCCTAAACTGTCCTTAATACTTTTATATTTACCAGGGACAATCTTACAGCCATTTTAAGGCTTCTTTTCCATTAACTGCACTTTTAGCAATCTTCCCCAAAGTTCTGAAATTTTTAAAAAATATAACATAAATGTGGATTCTTTTGGCCACTTTTTATCAGACATGTTAAAAAACTGGTAAAACCCATAAACTGCTATAATTGATTTAAGATTAAAGGGATAGTAATACTTGAAAATAATTTTATTTTATATTGTAGCCCTTAAAAAAACATGAAAAATAATATGAGTCATATCTCCCAAACCTTTATGGTTTGGGAGATATTCACATGTAAAATATAGTAAAGTTCTCTTTTCCTGACTGTTTCAGACAAGTCTGCCATCTAGTGGACAGATTTGGAATTCGGTCCACAGAGCAACCGGCAGCTTTTTAGCAGTGCCGAGATCAAGATCTTTGAAAAGAACTACTTAATTGGAACTGTGTACAAAGGTGCCTGGCTTGAAAGCACACTTTGTAGACCATTCCAATTAAGAAATTATTTTTAAAAATCGTGATCTTAGCACTTCTGGAGAGACAAGGCCGGTCAGGGAACCGGATTCCAAATCTGAAGGGTGGAGCAATGACATCACTCCAGGGGAAATTTTACTTCTGAATATCTCCCAAACCATAAAGGTTTGGGAGATAAGACATATAATTTTTCATGTTTTTTTAAGGGCTACAATATAAAATAAACTTATTTTCAAGTATTACTATCCCTTTAAAACTCATCAAGTTCAGTTCTCTGAAACGAGAAGTGTCAAATGGTCCAAATGAACAGGACAAGATAATGCATTTTGGGGTTAATGCCAAAATTGAAATACTTTTACAAACTCTGGTTAGAAGCAAATGGTTTTTAAAAGATATGAAGGTTATTCAATGTAATGCGATAAAAGAGGATTTTAGTCTTACCCCTTAGTAGGCAGGAACAAATTCTCAAAGTGTATGTGGGGGGTGGAGCCTCCCTTCGCTCCTTGGCTGCAGCTAGCCAATCAGCTCCAGAAAGATTTGAGACACTAAGATGACTAGATAGCAGAAGGGACGAAGACTCCTGTGAGCATGACCCCGAAGGACCCCACGGTCTGCCACAGAGAGACCTGTATGGACTAAGAGAAAAGGAGTTAACAGGTAAGACTAAAATCCTCTTTTCTCTGTCGTACAATACAGGTTATTGGTAACTCTGGGATGTCCAACCATTAAGTTTCCCAGAGGTGGGAAGAAGGCAAGGACCAGGAGCAAGGCCCCCAAAGTCACCAGAACATATATGAACCATCAGATCAGAGATAGCCCAACAACAACTGAAGTGTCAACGGACACCAAACAGGGGTAACAGCACCCCAGGAATGTTACACAGCACACTGAACAAGAACCAACAGGGTTCAACAGAGAAGTAAGCACATAAAACTTGAGACAATGCACCAAGTCTAACAAGTGGAGATCCCTCTCCTTGTCAGAGGTGGGGTCAGGGCAGAAAGAGGGCATCACAATGTCCTGATTGATGTGGAACTCAGAGACCACCTTCGGTAGAAACTCCTTAGAAGTACGAAGCACCGTCTGGTCCTTGTGAAACACCAAATAAGGTGGTTTACAGGACAGAGCATGTAACTCCGCGACATGGCGATCAGACACAATCACCAGGAGAAAAGCCATTTTCCACGTCAACAGAGGCTGAGGAATAGAGCCAAAGACTCAAAGGGAGGGAGCTGAAGGTCACCTAAAGCCAAGTTAAGATCCCGCTGAGGAGTGGGAGACTTGAAAACAGGGTGAGTATGAGTAACTCCGTAGAAGAAAACCTTGACATCAGGAAGGATGGCAATGCACCTCTGAAAGAAAACAGAGAGAGCAGAAGTCTGAATCTTAAGGGAATTCAAACTGAGGCCCTTATCCACACCGTCCTGCAAAAAGGCCAGGATCATAGGTACATCAAAGTCCTGAGAAAGGTCCCTGTCAGCACACCAGGACAGAAAAGTCGACCAGACACGATAGTAGATCTTGGAAGAAACAGGCTTGCGGGCACTGAGCATAGTAGCTACCACACTAGAAGAGAAGCCCTTCTTCTTCAATATTGAGGATTCAATTTTCAAGCCATCAGAGCTAGCCGATGCACATTCTCCTTCCACAGGTAACCCTGTAGAAGAAGATCCGGACGGTCTTGGAGTCGAAAGCGCTCCAATACTGACAGGTCCACAAGCTCCGGAAACCAAGACTGGCGAGGCCAGTATGGAGCAATCAGAATAATTGGACAACGCTCCAGTAGTAATTTCCGTAACACCCTGTGCAACATGGGAAGGGGAAGAAAGATGTAAGCCAGAGGAAAGGTCCAAGGAATGGACACTGCATCCACCACTAGAGCCAGAGGGTCTCACCACCGAGAGCAAAACACTGGAACCTTCCTGTTGTGTCTCGTTGCCATCAGGTCGATGTAAGGGGAACCCCATCATTGAACAATGAGTTGAAACACCTGTGGATGCAACTCCCACTCTCCACTGTCCACTGTGTGTCAACTGAGGAAGTCCACCATGATGTTGTCTACGCCTGGAATGTGCACTGCGGATATAGCTGGCACGTGACCCTCTGCCCAGGACAAAATAGCCTTGACCTCTAACTAAGCAGCAAGACTTCGTGTTCTACCTTGTTTGTTGATGTACGCCACGGTTCTGGTGTTGTCAGATTCCACTCTGACTGGACAGTCTTCTAGCTGAGAAGTCCAATGTCTCAGGGCATGAAATATCACCTGAAGCTCCAGAATGTTGATCGGAAGAAGAGACTCCTCCGACCCTGAGCGCTCAAGTGGCCCAGGACCACACCCCAGCCGGAGAGGCTGGCATCCATCGCCACCTTGGTCCAAAAGGTCACCAGAAAGGACTTGCCCTTCAGCAGTTTGGAAAGGTTGAGCCACCATGACAAGCTCAGCTCCACATGAAGAGTAAGGGAAACAAATGACTTCCGAAGATCCTGTCAATCCTTGGACACCTGGATCAGGAATCTCTGGAGTTCCCTGGTGTGCGCCATAGCAAGCGGAACCGCTTCTATGGTGTTCCTCGTCCGTGAGGAACACCATGTTCTTCTGAGTGTCAAAGAAGGCCCAGGAAGACCAGACGCTGGGACGGGACAAGATCCGACTTGTCCAAGTTGATGATTAACCCGTGACGGGTGAGAGCCTGAATGCAATTCTGAACTTGCTGAAGAAGGAGGTATGCAGAGGTGGTTTCAGAAGCAAGGACATGGTTGAAAACCTGAGGAGCTGTCGTCAGTCCAAATGGAAGGGCTGAGAACTGAAAATGTCCCCTGTCGCAGACAAACTGGAGGTACTGCTGGCTCTCTAGATGAATGGCAATGTGTAAATAAGTGTCCTGCAGATCCAGTGGAGCGAGAAATTCCCCTGGGGACATGGTAACAATCACTGTGCGCAGAGAATCCTGGCAATAATGAGTCCAGGTCACAAAGGAATTGAGGTCCTTCAAGTCTAAAATAGGGCGACAGCCACCGTCCTTTTTCGTGACTACAAAGAGGTTTGAGTAAAACCCGGAACCCCTGTCCTGGAAAGGGACTGGTTCTAGAACATCCTGGTCCAGAAGAGCCTGAACAGCGCTGTTGAATAGATAGCGTTTCTCTGTACCTGAGGAGTATGAGGACAAAAGCGAAAGGGAGTAAGAGAAATTAAAGGGATCTTGTACCCTTCCTTCACCACCTGTAAAACCCATGGGTTTGCCACAGTATCCTCCCAAACGCTGTGATAGTGTAGCAGACGTCCACCCACAGCGGAGTGCGGACCCGGGTTCGGCGAGTCATGCCAAAGAAGTCTTGGAAGCCCTGGGCTTGGAGGAGACCTTGGGCTTCCACTGATTTGGGCTTGGAGGAGGTACACGGAGCTGAGGGAACAGTTTGGTTCACTGGACGTGTCTCATTCTGGAAGGAACGAAAAAGCCGGTTACGCTTAAGTGGCAACTTCTTCTTAGGAACCAAGGGTAGAAGTGTACTCTTACCCTCAGTGGCTTCACTGATCAGATCCTAGCCATGCGAATGGCTCAAACAAGGTGTTGTGCCTCAGATATGTTGGCAAGGAGATGCAACTTATCCGAAACTGGGGCATCCTGACAGACAGCCTTGGTGAGCTGCTCAGTCCAGACCGCAATGGCCCGGTTCACCCACGCAGCAGCAAATGTGGGACACATATCAGAAACAGCAGTGGTAAAAGTAGACTTGAGGGAAACCTCAAGCTTCTTATCAGACCAGTCCTTCAGAGCAGAGGCATCAGAGACTGGTAACACAGTAGATTTGGTTAACCTGGAAATAGGGGCATCCACTTTGGGAGAATGAACCCACTGAGCAACCATGGTCTCAGAAAATGGATAAAGCTCAGCAAATTTCCTGGAAACAGAATATTTCTTGTCAAGAGATTTCCATCCTCCGACACAAGGTGGTCAAGAGTGGGGTTAGGTGGAAAGTATGTAAGGGGCTTAGCAGGCTCCTGAAATACATCAGAGGGATCAGAAGGAACCTCTTGACCTAGGGAAACGTTAAGAGTAATTAAGACAGCCCTGATTAGGCCCTCAGTGGAGGGTTCAGGATCAGCTTCAAAGGGGCCCCCAAGAAACTGAGATGACTCCAACACAGAACATTCCTCAACATCTGAGTCCACCAGCAGTTCCTCCTCAGGGGAATCTGACACATCAGGTACCCCCTGAGGTTTAGGCAGGGAAGACCTGACTGAGGAGGGGGTCTGCCAAGTCTGAAAGGCCCCCCTGTATTTGGGATGGAAAGAGTTGTAACATGGACCTAAGATCCCTAGTCGCAGCCTTGAACACTTTTACCCAAGCTGGCTCTATAGCATGGCTGGTGGTCCCTGGAATGGTGTCAGGGACATCAGAACATGCTGGGCATAAGAGACCTGAATATTCTCTAGGTAGCCCTGAGTGACAGGAAGAGTAATGCGCAATGGGGGATACAGAGACTCCAGCCTCCTTAGTCTTAGGTCTAGCCCCATGCTCCAGTGGTATAGACATTCTCACAGTGTCAAAATTCCCAACTGTACAATATATCACCCAATTACAGTGTGTAGGATTAAAGTTTCACCCCAGAAATCGCTAAAATAAACTTATCTGGCAGGCGGGTTAATCTTCAGAGGAGAGAAGGAGAGTCCAAGCCCTGCATAGGATACTCGCCCAGAAATGCTCACAAAATGGCTTCCGCTGCGGGAACCAATCAGAAACAATGGTGCGAAGCAAGTGCTCATGGGAAATGTAGTTTTCCCAAAAAGTACCCTAAAACAGTGCCTGAAGCCCCCTGAGTCCCCCAACACACCTGAAACATCAACCGGATGATAGCGCATGGGTAGACAAGTAAAATGATCCATCTCTGAAGTCGCTATGTTAAACGGCTGCAGAGCTATGTCCCAAACAGTCTAGTTCCATAGACGTGAAAGGAGCAATGGCGTCTATGCGGTAAAGCGTGGCTTAAAGGCGCAGAACTCAATTTTTACAAATATCATAGTAAAACATAAAAATGTAAAAATCATCCACAAAACATGTGAGGATACCCAGGAAACTAATCCAGTAGGAAAAGTGCCATAAACCCCCCAAAAAAGTGCCAAACCAGCAGTGAAAGGGTTATGTTACCACATAAACCTACTCCAAACACCCAAACAGGCATACAGATATACCCAATAAGTGCAGGAGTGTGCAATAAGACCTCCATAAATACACCCCTGTGCAGAGGGGCACTGTGGGACAAGTGGACCTGCAGCACTCAAAGGGTAGTTCACCTTTCCTGCAGATATTCTGTCTTCAGATTACCATAGGGCAAGAAGTACCTCAGTGGGTAACTCCTGGGGAAGCACTTAAAATCAAGATTTTCCCCCTCAGGGCTTAAGGTCCACAAAAAGCACCTGGTAACTGAGCTAGCCACATCTAAGGGTATTTGTCAGTCATGGTAATCAGCCTAATGGTGGTAATCCATATCTAACAGAAAACTAAAAAACATTCTAAAACTATAGCAGAACTGTTCTCAGTCTGGTGTTGTCTTCACTGAGGAACAAATCTTTCTGGAGCTGATTGGCTAGCTGCAGCCAGGGAGGGAAGGGGGCTCCACCCCCTGCATACACTTTGAGAATTTGTTCCTGCCTACTAAGGGGCGGATTGCCTTCGAGAGTTACCAGTACCCTGTATTGTATGACAGAGAAAGTCCCTTTAATGCAATGACTTCACATGCACACAGGGACCACTCTAACACAATCCCACCTACAGAGTCATCACATATATACTAAACACAATACTAAACATCCAAAAAGAAGACTAAAGACTTGGGGCTGGATTCTATTGCAGGTGCTAATTTTATCACTGCTTTTATCTACAGGTTCCCCCACAGACTTCAACATTTTTGATAAAACGGGTATTAACATTTATCACCTGCAATAGAATCCAGCCCAAGATGGGTAGATAAAATTACTGAATCTGCTGGTACACAGTGGCAACAAAAGGCACAAGGACCGAAGTTGTTGGAGGCCTGCTGCTTCATTCTACATTGGACCAACAACGGCTGAAGATGATAAGTATATACATTATATCCTATATAATAATTCCCTAAATCGTGTGTAACGCAGCGACACTGCTGCACGTGCTGCAGTCATACGCTGTACAGACTGCCCACGCCACGGTAGATACAGAGCTGGGTGCTCCGAAGGAGCGTGACTGCCCCGCGACCGGGTGGCAGTGGCACTGTGGCCCGTGTAACGGGCTGTTCAACTAGTATAAAATAAAATGTCCATACAGATCATAAAAAGAAAGAAAGAGCCGGCACTCTCAGGACTTCTCAATAATAGTGATACAGATCATAGAAAGAAAGAAAGAGCCAGCACTCTCAGGACTTCTCAATAATAGTGATATAGATCATAGAAAGAAAGAAAGAGCCGGCACTCTCAGGACTTCTCAATAATAGTGATACAGATCATAGAAAGAAAGAAAGAGCCGGCACTCTCAGGACTTCTCAATAATACTGATAAGATTTGCCGGCTCTTTCTTTCTTTCTATGATCTATCTATATATATATATATATATATATATATATATATATATATATATATACTCTGTGTGTGTGTGTGTGTGTGTCTCACACACACACATACACATGTCCAGAACTCATGCTTGCAGTTATCATGGATCCTCCGTGCAATCGTATATATATAAAGCATAAGATTATGCTTAGTTTCTACCTTCATTTCTGAGCTCAATTTTCATCCATTTAAAATGCTTCCCTATCTACAATTCCCTGCAATGTTGCGGTTAGTTTGGAGGCAAAGAAATCCAAGATTTCTGTCAAGAGCTGCTATTTTGACAGCTTCTGGCCTTATCAAATATGCCCATTAATTTATCTAAGCCCTGGTGTGGCTAGGGAATTACAGGCTCATGGGGAGTTTACAGTATATTTATATTTCTAAGACATTTTGGAATAATTAGACTGCGAGTGGTACTGATAAAGGACAGATATGCGGTCTCAGTAAATTATTGGATACTATAGTTCTTTGAGCAAATATATACTGTAATGTGAAGACAAAGTATCCATTCCACTATTGTTCTTCTTTTCCTTAATACGGATTTCATGAAATATGGGCTCAAAAACATAACAAATGGCTTTGCTTCTACGAAGTGTGAGAAGAACAGACTCTAATTTTCCCCAATAGGAAATAGTACAAAATCCATATGGGAATATATTGCAGACAAATGCATTTGGGGAAACCTAATTAAGTATATAATTTTATGAATATGTATATTATATATTGTGTTTCTCTACCGAGTATGTGAAGTACCAGAACACTGAAAGTAATATATCTACATAAGTATCATTTATATAGGCAACATTTGAAAATAATAACCTATTCCCTCATTAGGAGATGAATAAAGATTAAAGGGGATCTCTCACATAGATATAAGTAATGCTCATTAGTTAGAGCATTTCGTGAAAACAGTTAAAACAATGTTCATTTAAAAAAAAAAAAAAAACACTTTATCTGCACAAAACTTAATGTTTAAAAAGTGCCCGGCAGCCTACTTCCTTCTTGCAGTACTGCCTCTGCTTCCGCCCCGCTACCCAGCATCCTCCGATGATGGATGCTTTCTTTCTCTAAGCTAGAGCAATCTCATTGGCAGAGATCGATATCTAGCCAATGAGATCGCTCCAGCTTAGAGACAGACAGCCTCTGTCATCAGTCGAGGGAGTGGGCCAGAGGCACTTCGGCAAGCTTCAGCAAGCCGGAAGTAGGCTGCCGGGCACTTTTTAAACATTAATTTTTGTGCAGATAAAGTTTTTTTTTTTTTTTTTTTAAATGAACAACGTTTTAAATGTTTTCACGAAATGCTCTAACTAATGAGCATTACTTATATCTATGTGAGAGATCTACTTTAATAAAGTACATGATTCTGTAAAGTGTGACACTATGCTCTGTATTCATTAAGAAAAACAGCTGCAATTTGGGAGCAAAGAAATTAACCCATAGGTACAAATGAAAATCCATTTTGATTTAAATGCTTTCAATGCCATAGATGTGTCCAACACAAATTAGAGAAGCACATCAGTCAATGTTATTATTATATTTTTGTGAACGTATTTCACTAGGAAGGATATGTTGAGATTGCCTCTCGTTTTTAAGTTTGTCCTAGACTCATCTTACCTAGGGTAAAAGGCTGAGTTAACCTTGCCGGGAATAGAACCTGTGACCCTGAGGTTTAGAACAGATTCTATAGCTAGTGCATTAAGCAACTGAGCCATCTCACCAGCAAATGTTATAGAGCTTTTCCTGCTGAGTAAAATAAGACCCCACCACCACTAGTGGCAGTTGTTTTACTCAAATGTGAAAGTTCAAACTGCCAGGAAGTTAGTTACTGTGTGTTTGCTTCCTGAAAGTTCTGACAGCATGACTCTGCCACTTCTATCACATTCTATGGAGAGCTGGTTGTCAGTGACTCACATCTCCAAGAAAATGCAACAAAGTGATTAACTGGAATTTGACCAACAGAGGACACTACTGAAATTAAAAAAAAAAGTTTAAACTGTAGTCATTTTGAAAACATGCATTTCTTGGTAGTGGAAGTACCCTTGGAAAACTCTACATGAAAAAGTCCTACAAACAATAGCAGGGATTTTTTTTTTTTTTTTACAGTAAGAGCAGTGACATTATGGCATTTTTTTTGCCTCCAGATGCTGTGCTTGCAGATACTATAGTTGTTTTCTAGTTCAGAACAATATTGATAATTATGACAGTCGATTTCACAGCTGATAGGGTGTTAATCCAGGGAACTATCCGACTGTTACTTGGAGTCAGGAATTATTTTTTTTACCCACTTGAGGGGTAATTTGAAATGACTTAAATTTTTTTCTGCCTTCTCTGGATCAACAGGGGCAATATGGCTGAACTTAATAGAAGCTTACCTTTTTTACCCTAATCAACTGTTACTATGTTAATATATTATTTTCTTTACAAAAGTTTACAGCTCCTTTTACCTCTTAAGGACCAGTGCACGCATGCGCGGACGGCACTTGGTGACCACGGGGCTTTTTTTTTTTTTTACTTCCGGTTCAGGGCTTCCAGAGAGGTGTGCAGCCATGCTGGGAGCCCTAAACTCCATGATGTGCCAGGACCGTCACTTGTTCTTAAGTGCCGGACCACCGTGACGGTCCTGGAACGTCTGTGGTCGCGAAGGGGTTAAAGGGAAAGTAATGTTTCATAATAAAAGCAGCTCTAATTAATCATCATAGTATTTGGGCCCTGGAGAGTGAGATTTCAATTCTGTCAGAGTTGTAGTTCAAGAGTAATTGAATGATAAAGTATCCCCCTTCCGCCCCTTTTACTGATATAACACTGCTCAGCTCAGAGCAGCAAGGAGGTGCCCAGGTAGATTGCAGAGAGGGACAATCTTCAATTAAGATAAGGGAAAAAGCTGAAAAACCTGTTGGGGGGGGGCAGGGTTTTCATTGTTCTCATGGTAAGAAGATTGTCCCTTGCTGTTATCTGTCTGATCAAGCAACCAGATTCCAAATCTGAGGTGAGCAATGTTACACTAGGTAAAAGGGGCGGGAGAGGGATACTTTATAATTCAATTACTCTTGAACTACAACTCTGACAGTTTTGAAATAACACTCTCTATGGCTCAAATACTATGAAGATTAATTGGAGATACTGTTTTTGTGAAACATTACTATCCCTTTAAGCCCATGTTGTTTGTTGTGTTGCGCTATAGTGAAGAAAAGGTGTACTAACCCTTTCTGTACCAGAGGGGTGGCCAATACTTTGTGTTATTCACAGGTCATCCATATAGCTCTCAAAGGATTGTAGCTTTAACCCTTTGAGTACCAGAGGGGTATGCAACGCATTGCAAAGCAATGCGTTCTGTACCCCTCTGGCACTCAAAGGGTTAAATAAATATAAAAAAATAAAGTAATAAACCAAATTAAATGTCTTTCAGTGATCAGCAAACTAAAATGTCTCTATCAACAACAGAGAATAAACCATGATATAGAAAAAAACAAACTAAACCTATGGTCCCTCCTTTGTCAATTTAAGTTCCCTTATGGGTTCATGAAATACTATTATATACATCTATACCTCTTGGCTACTTTTTCTGAATATGCTTCCCCTCATGATTTTTCATGCCACTACACTAAGGGGGTGAGGAGTAAGATTCAAGTTGGATGATCCCTCCTCCCATCCTCAAGTATGTTCACCACACAAAACATGGCCTCATTCACTACTCTTAAAGTGTTAGTAATGTCCAAAAAAAAAGTTTTTTTACATTTAGAAGAGCATAAAAAGCTGAGCTAAATGCAAAAAAATGTATCTCTCAAACCACTATGGTTTAAGAGATACAGGCGTTTAAAGTTCGCTGTTTCCTACTGACAGCTGTAAAGCTGTCAGTAGGAGGTTCGTGTTGGTCAACACGGAGGAGCTTGAGAGGTGCCGAGATCTCGTTACTTACAAGGAATCCCTTCATTGGAATGGTCTAAAACGTGTGCTTGAACACCAGACACCCCTAGATGCCCTTAGTTCCTGCCATGGCCTCACCCCCAACTCCACATATAACCCCATCTCCAGTTTAACTCGCTGCACCCTGGCACAGAAAATGCTTAAGACCTCTCCGGCATCCAGTGGGTTAAATAATAGCTAGTAAATGGAATATATAAAGTATTCTGAATGTGGGTGTGGCTAACATAGCTGAGGTGGCCATCAAAACTTGGAACTCAAAGCAGTTGACTACTCTGCCTAATGGGAAATCCAGTGTTGCCTGTGACTTTATTTACATTTGTAAAATTGAGGCCTCTTTTATTTTATACTAGTTGAAGAGCCAATGTACACCGGCCACACTGCCACCCAGCAACGGCCGCGATGCAGTCATGCACAGTAGAGACTGCCCGCAGTCTGTAGTGCGCATGATTGTAGCATGCACAACCGTCTCTACTGTGCATGACAGCTTCTGACAAACACACATTTAGAGAGTTATTATATATGATACATACGAGTGTAAAAGCCCATATACACGGGCCAGCTTTCTGTGCATTCAGGCAGTCTGTACTGCACATGACTGCATCGGACAAACATACCTCTGGCCTTTTATATTATAGGAGATATATATATATATATATATATATATATATATATAGTATATATATCCCTTTAAAGACCATAGGGGTGTGCAACACACTGCTCTGCAATGTGCTGCTCACCCCCTGATCCTTAAAGGGTTAAAGATATCACTTGTGGAATCTTCTACATACCTGCTGTATCTGTTACACAGTATGATAAACCCATAGGAGGGATGAGTCTTTTCATGCAGCCTATGATATTACTTCTACTGTTTTAGATATATAAACAGGTTTTGGAGGTTAACTTCACCTTCACCCTTTGCTTCCTACCATTATCTATTGAATTCAGTTTTGTAAGAGAGGTTTGGTTCAGAGATTAAACTGTAAGCTCTATCTAAACGTCCCATTTCTTCTCTCTTTCATCCCATATTCTTGCTAGTTTGAAGTCTGATTTCCATTTAATACAAGGAATAATTCTGCTCTCTGCAGGAGGTAGCTGGAAATAGTTCTGTTGAATTTAAGACAGACCTGCTGTTCAATACACTAAACAGGAGAGTTTTATAATGTAAAATCTGTAGTCTAATACTGTGCCATCAATTCCCAACAAATAGTTTAAAATATTCGTCAAGCGCGTAGGAGACAGATGTGCCAATTGTGACTCTATTCATTTCACAATAAAGTGGTAGAGTTTTGCCTCATTTTATCAGTCTGTTCATATTTTTTTCATAAACTTGCTGACCATTTCAGACAATCTATATACATATTTCAAAGATGCAACAAAATTAAATTGCAGGGGAATTTTTGTAGCACAGATTAGATATTAAAAACTCATGAACATTTGATTATTTATGAATCAAACAATAGGGGAGGGGTACTATTATGATTAATTGGCATAATAGGCTGTTTCTGAATGCAGCACTTTTGACTATGCTTAGGGACGGATTTCCTGATAGGCAGAGTAAGCAATGTCTACTTCTCCAAATTCTGAGGGGCATGAGTTGTGCTGACCACACTCACATTCTGTATTGTGGGTGTTGCTAAAGCAATCTCAGTGTCCCTATGCCAGTATACTTACCCCTGTACCGGCTATTTAAACCCTTGGACATTAGCTACTGATGGGTTAAAGTTTTGTTTTTTGCCCATTCTTGTTATAGGCCAAACATATTTTCTGTGCCACTGGACAGTGGATGGGAGTTGTCACAAGATCATGTGAGGAGTGGCAGTGTGTGACAGGGTTTGGCTAATCTGGTCTAACACTCTGCTGTTGATTACTGCTGCCCTGTGTCAGCTGATGATTAACAAACTGCCTTGACCTCTCTGTTTCCATGGTTACTCACCTGACTGTTATTAGCCAACCCCTTCCAGGCTATTTAAAGTAGCTAGGCTGACTTTCTCCTTGCCCTTGTGTTTGTTTATGGCTGCAAGTGCATTCTCCTGTGCTCCTGATTATCCATGTATAACCTGGCTTCCTATGACATCTCTTCTGGCTCCTGACTCCTGGCTTGTTCGTGACATTACTGACCTCCGTATTCCTGACCCCAGCTTGGCTTTTTGTTTACACTCTGGATCACCATTCTGGTTTGTTTGTTTTGGTTACTTTAATAAAGGTGTTTTGCATGTTTGTCTGGTTCCTGGTACTTAGCAGTGTGGCCATGAGTGGTGAAAATCTGGCCCTGACTAAGATACTGGCAACAAAAATCCTCCCCTTAACACTGATTGTGCCAAGGTGAGGTGAAGTGTATGGCCATTTCAGTCCACTGTGACCGTAGTATTAAATTGGTTCCCTTCTGATAAAATGAGGCTATTGGGAGACCCAGACAATGCCCCCTGCAACATCATTTTATTTCTATCTGCTGCCATAGAGAAACATCTGTAAACATGTCTAGCCAAGATATAAATATATAATAAAAAAGGTCAAAATCCATTCACTCCCCTAATTCACTTAAAGTGGTATCACCCCATAGTAAATATCTCCCAATATGATTGGAGTCATAAAACCCACCATCATTCCAGTATACTCTGTCACTTTAGATGATCAGTAATAAGGGTTGTTCTGAACATAGAAAACTAAAGAGGTACAGCTCTGGGGCAAACAGACTGCAAATCAAAGGGGAAAATCAAAATTCCCATTTATTTAAATGCAGCTTTAAACCCCTTTAAGTTCCAGAGAGGAGAAGTGTAAGGGTACTAAGGGTACTCCCACTGCAATTACATGTTTCTTTAAAAGTTATTGTATCTCAAACGTGCATGTGCAACACATCTTCATGACCTAAATTTTTACAGTGGTGCACTTGGTACCAGATCCTACAGAGGTTTATATTCAACTGATCATAGTTGTCTGTAGAAAACATAACATAAAGAAAGAAAACATAACATTTCAGGCCATAAAGGTACTGCATTGAAAAATGCAAGTTTGAGCTGCAATAACTTCTTTATAATATATTTCTCCGCATTGAGGAGTGCCCATGTGTTACCCAGCAGGATAAACTCTACAATATATATTTGTTCACTATTAAAGGGATAGTAAACCTTGAAAATATGTGTATTTTATATTGTAGCCCTTACAAAAACATGAAAAATGATACAAGTCTTACCTCCCAAACCTTTATGGTTTGGGAGATATTCAGAAGCAAATTTTCCCCCTGAGTGACGTCACCGTTCTAGCTCTCAGATTTCGAATCTGGTCCAGGGACCGGCTGTGGCTCTCCAGAAGTGCCAAGATCACGATCTTTAAAAATAATTTCTTAATTGGAATGGTCTGCAGAGTGTGCTTGCAAGCCATGCACACTTTGTAGACAGTTCCAATTAAGTAGTTCTTTTTAAAGATCATGATCTCGGCACTGCTAAAGAGCAGCTGGTTGATCTGTGGACTGAATTCCAAATCTGTCCACAAGATGGCAGACTTGGCTGAAACAGCCAGGAAAAGGGAACTTTATTTTATTTTACTTCTGAATATCTCCCAAACCATAAAGGTTTGGGAGATAAGACTTATTTCATTTGTCATGTTTTTTTAAAGGCTACAATATAAAATAAACTTATTTTCAAGGTTTACTATCCCTTTAAGTATTGCTAGCCCATTAAATCAGTGGGAATTTAAGAGTTTTAATTTGTCGCCTAAGGTGCAGTTTTGCCCCTCAGTCTTTTTGCATACATTTCATGGTGTTTTATTCATGATCATACTATTTATTTGAGTAAATGTTGACAACTGCTCTATATGAATTTCTGTCTGAACTCAGAAAGCATCATACTTGATCTTACAGAATAACATAACGGGGGAACAAGGCCCACAATCTTATCACTCACCTACTATCATGTTAAAAGGCTGTTTGTATCCTAGCAACTTATATGCTCTTAAAAAAATCTCAATCTGAATATGCAGACTATGAGTTAATTTGCCAAGCCATTCATACATTATCCTAATGTATTCTGGACACAGAGACAAAACTAAACATTTTAATACAAATGTTAAGCAGACATAGACTGCTTTTTATTGCAGTTAATCACTATGCGGTAATGAATGGTTGCAGAACATTGATTAAGCAACATAGAAAGGATTTGCTTTCTTAATTTAACAGCTAATATTTTCTCCAGCAAAACAGAAAAAAATATATCCTCATTGACAAAGGCATCACTTGTGTCAACATAGTTGTGGGCAAAAACTGGGAAAGATTAGTGGTAAGAGAATTAAATGCATTATGTACGTGTTCACGTCTGACTTTAGTCTAATTATTAATTCCATTGCTGTAGCAACAAGTCTTTCTTATACGAGTGACTCAGTGACTCAATTTAGTACTCAAATATTTTCTAGCCACTGAATAAACCAAAGAAAATATTGTTAATGTATTAAATTATATTAAAGCCTTGGATGTTATAAAAGTCGCTAACATACTGCATTAAAGACCTGTCTAGTCTCCAGAGGGTTAATCTGCTGGTGCCAGAAAAGTATGCAATGCATTGAAAGTCAAAAGGGTTAACCCGTTGAATGCCAGAGGGGTACAAAAAGCATTTGAGAGCAATGATTGCGTAACCCTCTAGCACCCAAAAGGTTAAAGACTCAATGAGTGAAAGTATGATTAGAAATCTACTCAAAATGAGGTGCTGTAGCAATTCTGTGTCTCTAGGTCTGCCTAATACCAACTTAATAAACTACTTACAACAGTCATGGGCTACATCATGTCCTCCAGTTACTGTCAAATTACGACTTCCATCATCGCCCACCAGGATGGGTGTTGTAGTCTGACAGTAGCTGTAGGGCCTCATTTTGCCCACCTTTTCCTAAATGGAGTGGTAAACATTTTATGAAAATCTATATGTTATAAAGGCTTTCCTGCTGAGTAAAACAAAGGTGCTCCCACTGCTATCAGTTTTATTCAAATGTTCTAACAGTTGAAATAATCAGGAAGTAAATTACAGTGTGATTACTTCCCGATAGTTCAAACTGACAGCATGACACAACAGTTCCTATCACATTCTATGGAGAACGGTTTGTCAGTTACTCCCCTTTCCCAGAAAATGCAACAAAATAAGTAACTGACATCTGACCACTAGATGGCACTGTTAATATAAAAACACAAGAGAAGAGTTTAAACTGTAATAACTCAGGACTTATGCATCTCTTAGCGGTGGGAGTACTGTTGTCTTAGCATGAAAAACTCAAAAACCCTAACACACACACACACATATCTATCTATCTATCTATCTATCTATCTATCTATCTATCTATCTATCGTATATAATTTTCTTCCATTCATTCATTCATTCATTAAAAAAAGTTTACTGATCTTTAAAGCCATTTGTGCCAAGGGGAATGTGTTCCCCTAAGCATTGTTTAATGCCAAGCATTAAACAAGGAATAGAGGCAATGGTGTAAAGATACACTATTTTCCCGCATATGGTATAGGCAAGGTTGCTGGTATGAAAGTCTTACCAATGCTGTGCGTGTTGCCAAGTATGCACAAAGCAATGATATGCTGTAGAGCACACCCTTTCATGGGAGGTGAAAGCCAGTGAAGTTGCTCTAACAGCAGATTCTTACATTCACCCCAAAGTAACTTTTTCTGCAGACCTATCTAAACTCACTGGTGAAGCAGATTCTCAATGTTAAACCTTTCTAAATCAGTAGGCATGGATATTCTTGCAATAACTTATGCTGACCAATTTTAACCCCTTGGAGGCTTCACAACACTGAGACATCTCTAGCACTCAAAGGGTTAATTACTCTGCCTGTGTAAGCTGGAGATATCCTAAAAAGCAGCCCTGTTGATGGCTTGTGAGAATGGAGTTCCCTGCCCCTGTTCTAAAATATTAGAGAATTTAACCTTCAGGATATAAAAATCGCTCAATCAATTAATTGATCAATAAATAAACAGCACAGGTATACCATAAGCTAAACTCTACTGATAACACAATAAATGCCTGGGTCCCATATGGTGTAACAAATATTAATAATATAGAAAAATTGTAGGCAGTCACAGTTTTAGTGATGAATAGGTGTTGTTTAATGTGTAACCACAGTGCGTGTTGCACATGAAACGACACCTTTTCTTCACTAAAAACTGTGAGTGCCTATCTTTTAGAAATATGCGTTGGATACTTCTCTGGCACGCAAACAGTTAAGGGCAGGAATTTTGACGTACATGGCTTAGCAACTTAACAACAGGCAGGTGTAGGGACAAAAAATGTATTCCTGTGACATATTTATCACAGAATCGCAATTGCACATTCACAACACTATTATGGAGAGATTTTTTATCTTGTTATATTGTTTTAATTACCAATTTTTTTCACTGCTGCTCATATTTTTGTGCATTGTTATAAAACATCAGTAAAGGAGCAGATATTGTTCTTTAGGTGACAGATGGTGGCAAGCAATGCATTAGACACTGCTCTGGAGCCCAAAGGGTTAAGCCACATGATCAGCTAAAGATCTATCCAAAAATTACTAAAATGTAGCAATATAGGTTAAAAAAAATACTTAACCCTTTGAATTCCAGAGGGGTACACAATGCATTGCAAAGCAATGCGTTGTGTACCACTCTGGCACTCAATGGGCTAAAAAAAGAAAAAAAAAAAGAAAAAGAAAAAACACATTAACATCCCCAGACTATTTTACACAATACTACACAAGACTTACAGAAACATATAGCTAATGTATGATTATTTTTTTTTTTATTTCCCTTGTGGTGTATCTGTTTTGAACCAGACTTGATCCACTTTTATTATATACATAAGGGCCAATAGCTCATATTTATCAAATCAAACTGGAGCTATTCTGGAGTTAACCAACTGCACCAATTACACAAGGGATACATTTCAAAATGCCCATGCACTTGAACACAGCTCTTTAACCCCATGAATGCTAGAAGTCTGCAATGCATTGCGCCTCTCTAGCATTCACGCGGTTAAAAGCCCTATTTAGTTTAACAGGAATTGTCTCTTTGTAATTGCTATTCCTCATGTGGCCTGTGGGGATGGAAAGTTCTGACCTATAAATAGGATGAAAGGACTCATTGTCCTCTTTGGTCAGTATTCACTTCCTGCAGGCCAAGACAGTTTTATATCAGGGAAGTCCTCTCTTACACCTTTTAAAATAATTGTCTGTTTGTCCTCTTGTTTTTAATGGTATACACGGTGTCACACAAGTATTGTTTCTTAAAGTTTTTAATAATCAGATTTGCTTTTCCTTATAACATCTTCATCAGCTTTATCGACCTTATCATTTTAATTTAGATAGGGATTTAAAAGTGCATTAGATTAGGTACTTGCCAGATTAGAGATATCTTGACGAGGTGGCAAGTTTAACATTTTTTGGCCAAATTATGGACTAACTCCTCATATTTTTTCAACTAAGTTTTATATATGCCCAGGGTAGAGCACACATTCATACATTGGTATTAAGGAGCGCAGGTCTGTTTTTGTTTTGTTTGTGCACTTTGGGTTTTGGCCCAATGTTTGGGGGTACTGGGGAACCCTCTCATTCCATGCTGCTATTTAGATGGAAGTTATTTCATATATTTTCTATTCATTACATGTATATATTATGGTGAGCTAGAGCTGTGAGCTTTTTCATTACATGTATATATTATGGTGAGCTAGCACTGTGAGCTTTTTTTTATCCTTTGTTTTCAGAAATTGTTCTTTGTCCTCTATGGTGCAATTGATTTACACCAGAAAAACTCCAGTTTGCTTTGTTTATCTTCACCTAATGGCCTGTGAGCAAGCATTGAACATGCTCATCCACATTTTCTCAGGGGTGTGCAGTGGTTAGTAATTACACTTTTCAGAAATTTCTGCAGAAAATGAGCTAAAACCCTCCTTGTCTTAATAATGCACCCCTTGGGAGAAAGAAACACAGGGGAAACTTACCACTGGAATGTGCAACATCTTTCACAGGCATGTGCTCAGTGCTACGTCACTCATTCAAGCTTGGAATTCCCATGATCCTGTGCTTCATTTGCAATTTTACAAAGATGATATTATAGCTCAAGCACACATCATGGCTCATACATGCACACACGTGAACACACACTCACTGTAAAGGGGCCATAGTGTGGGAATTCTTGCATGATGGAAAGCCATGTTTTCTGCTATGCCACAGTACAAGATTTTACACATACTTAATGATTATCCTCCCACCCTCCTTTAGTTTTATCTTCTGGTTACAGTTATCAGAACCCTGTGAACTACAATGACAAAACAAAGACAGAAAGGTGGGATGAGGTTTCAGGGAATTAAAATGTTTGATTGAGTATACTCAGTTGTTGCTCACACTGTGTTAGTGATGCAATGTGATGAGATAGTGAACATAGACATGTCCTCTTGCTCCTAATGCAGCATGCTCATTGCTCAGTCAGAGTCCTGTTCATCTAGGGAAAGCACTTCCTATGATACACTAGATTATTATTCCAGGGTACCTTGGGAGTTAAGTGTCTTTAATGTAGAATTATAGTTTTTATGAAAAAAGGTTATATTCAGGCAGATTTTTAATTCCAAATTATTACAGCTCAAGAATTTTTTTTTTTTTTTGCATAAACCCCTCAAGAACTATAGGGGTGTGCAATACATTACTTTACATGTATTGCATACTGCCAGTGATGGCTCTACCATATAAGCAGAATAAGCAGCAGTTTAGGGCAGTCACTTGGTCAGAGGGCCTACAGCCCTTAATATCAGGTGTCAATGTCTTAGAAAAATGGATGTAGAGTAAATGGGAGCCCCATGTGAAATTTTCAGTTAGGGCTGTCAAAAACCTAGTGTCGCCCCTGCATACTGCAATGTTCTAATGTGATTATCAGGTGACATTATTCGTATCACTTTCTGTGGAGAATCGCTCTCACAGACTGCATTATAAATAAAGGGAAAAACACACCAAAAAATATGTATGAGCTGTTACAACATTTTAATTAAAAATCTCCCATTTGGAATACTGCTTTTTTACTGAGTAGATAAAATATATAATATATTGGAGGTTATGCACTAAGGAGTGATAAAGAGGTGATAAAGTGGAGAAGACTTCTCCAGTGATATCACTTCTCCAGTTCCTATTATTATTCTTTGGAGCCAATACATTAAGATTTCTACAGCTTTGGAGATATTAGTGCACTGGCTCTATAGAATAACACAGGAACTGGAGAAGTGATTTCACTGGAGAAGTCATATTTCCTTTATCACTTCTTTATCATTCCTTACACTGGGGGATATGCACAAAGACATGATAAAGTGGTGATAACTTCAACAGTGATATCACTTCTCCAGTTCCTATGTTATTCAATTTTGGAGATGTTAGTACATAAGTTCCACAGAATAACATAAAAACTGGAGAAGTAATATCACTGGAGAAGTTATCTCCACATTAGCACCTCTTTATCACGCCTTAGTGCATATCTCCCATTTAGTACTCCTTTAAATAAACTCAAGAAGCAGAATGCACAAAGTTGCCTGTGCAGCAACAGTGGCTGCAATTCAAGCTTAAACTAAACCCATTGCCTCTATTCATTTAAAGTGATAGTAATATTTAAAATGTAAAAGAAAAGATTGTTGTAGGGTTTATCCCCCTGAGTAAAACAAGGGCAATCCCACTGCTGAAAGGTGTTTATTCAAAAGTTATTACAGATCAAACTTTATTTTTTAGGTGCAGTATCACAGTGGCCTGAAATTGTACAATGGCGCTGTTGCTACACCATCCTATGGACAGCTCTGGTCAGTTGACCACAAATCTCCATAGGATGGTGTAGCAATAGCGCCACTGTAAAATTTAAGGCCACTGTGATACTGCACCTAAACAAATCAAATTTGATCTGTAATAACATTTGAATAAAACTTCACACAGCAGGGTACCCTTGTTTTACTCAGGGGGAAAAACACTACAATATGTTTTGTTTTACATTTTAAGTGTTACTATCACTTTAAGTTTAAGCAAGGTACAGAGGATGTCTCAAGTGGCATTAAGGGGAGTATTTTGAGCGCCCATAGCTTAGTAAATTGACATTAGGCTGTTGTAGGGATAGAACACCAATTCCAGCGTGTATTGTTGCATGTATTCAAAGTGATACATTATCCCCAAGGCAAAATGTGAGAGGGACCTACTTAGCCTGATATCCTGAGTTGGAGCCATCATGGAGCAAACCAAGTACCACAGTCAGTTTGCTCCATGATGGCTCCAACTCAGGATATCAGGCTAAGCATCATGCAGCTGGTTTGCCCTAGAACTGCTCCAGTTCTTCTTAGTACTGAATATCAGCCTCACTGAGAGATTGGATGCAAATGTAAACTTTTATGGCTGAAAAGAAATCAAACCAGAAGATAGAAAAGGAATGTTCAGAGGGTTCAACAAGACACTGACATTGAATTGAATGAGATGATTTCAGCAGCTTCACGAAGGGAAAATTAATGCAAGCGGTTATTCAGGAAAGTTGATATAGGCTTCAGCTGAAGATATATCAAGATGCACATGATGTTATTATGCCTCTGCAATGCAAACAAAATATAATCTAAGTATTTCACCTGAATTCTAAAGTAGATTCTACTTATACGACCGCACTCGAAAAAGATACAGTAAAGCTGGTGGAAAAACAAGAACTGGAACAATTCTAGAGCAAACCAAATGCACCATAGAGTAGAATACATTTTCCACAAATTCCCATTGATTTAATTTTGGCTTTTAACTCCTTGAATGCTACAGAGGTACAACTTATTTTGAAGTGAAAGTGACCCCACCTAATAATAACAACCCACTAACCCTACTATGATCAAAAATCCTAATGACCCCTATGAATTTTTCCCTTGCTTCTAGGGTGAAGAACATATTCAATCAATTCTGGATGCCATGACCTTGGAGGCGGACATGACAGTTGCCTGCAGTTTTTTCAAACTGAAGCAGGCAAAGCACATGAGCCTACTTAATCCTTTATGGGCCAGAGGGGTGTACAACACAATATGAAGCATATATTGCACACTCCTCTTATCCTAAGGGTTAAACTAAACATGGACAGTGAGCCGAGTTGTGTCCTGTAGTCCTAATAGCAACTGTCATGGCAACCTCCATGGACATGACGTCCAGGGCTAACTGAAGATGTTATCTATTGAGCACATGTGCATAATGTTGTTAAGATTTTCTGGTCATTACAAGGTGAGTATATGTGTGTATGTGCAGTACTATTTACATGGCACTACAATATACATAGCACCTTACAAATTAATACTGTAAATAAAATAGGTGTTATAATAAATATAGTAATCATGATAACATTGAATGTCCCAGTCATAGAAACAATAGGAAAAAGGCCCCTGCCCTAAGGAGCTTACAGTCTGATTGAATGTAGGAGACAAACAGACAGATGTGAGGGTGTCAAGTGCTGCGAATTATAGTACTGATTTTGACAACAGGCTGTGCATGATGCACATGCTCCAAAAGATAGAATTTCAGGGTAGTTTTAAAGATGGAGGGGACAGTTCTAGACTCATGATTAGAGGTGTGGAGTCCCAGAGTTAATGAGCAGCAAATGAGAAAGGTTTGAGACAGGAGAGAGCAGATCTGGATGGTGTAACAAGAAAGGAGTTGTGTGCTGAGCAGAAGAAGCACACAGGAATATAAGAAGAGAGAAAGGAAAAAATGTATGAGGAGTGACAGCTGAGCAGAAGGATTAAATGACAAGAAGGAGGACTTTGTGGAATGATAACAGAAAAGTGTACTTTGGATTTGGCTACCTGGAGGTCATTTTCTACTTTGTAGACAGCTAAATGTCCACACCAAAAAGTCCAGATTGCAAAGGCTCCAAAAGATTGTTGGAGTGGCAGAATTTGGTTGTTTGGGAGCAGGTAAGGCATTTTAAAGGTTTTCAATTTACGGAAAAAGGGATACAAATCAATAGTTAGAGAGACAGGAAGGATCAAGTTTAGTATGGGTTTCACTTGTGCATGGTTGAGGGAAGAAGTGAAAGCACTTGAGGAGAGAGAACTGTTAAAGGGGAACTATCACCTGTATTAATATAGCCTTTATCCCAATGTTCCTTTGCATTAAACATGTAATCTTTATTTATTTTTTTTTTGTCAATCTTTGTCTGTTCCCCTCCCCATGTAGCACCTGTTCAATGCAAAAGGGCATTGTAATAAATGCAAAATTAATACAGGTGATAATTCCCCTTTAAAATATATGTTATTATAGGTATAATGAGAGGAGCAAGAGAATTAAATAAATGGGAGAAGATTAGGTCCATGAGAAGGTGGTGATGTGGGATGCTAGAATATAAGAAACGTCTGCCCCCGTCAATGCAGTGAAAGTGTCTACTGGATAAAAGGGAATTTGGGGAGAGAGAGGTCTGAGACCGAGGGAAGAAAATGAATCTGCAAATAGATTCCACACCTTGCAGAAACAAAAGAAGAAGAAGACAGCGCACAATAATCCTCTAAGTGTAGTAATGGTGATAGACAATGAAGCAATGCTCAACATAAATCATAAAACATAATTTATTGAAGAATGGCAATTCATCAATCTTAGGGTTTCTTGCACTGTAAAATAACGTTACAACCCAGAGGGAATGAATACTTCCAAATGGATGGATATGTAACAAAGGTGTCAGACTATACTTGGAGAACAGAGGGGTATATTACAGAGATAACTGAAGATCGCTCAAACGCAATAAAGACATATGTCCAGATTTTGGCAATCACATAATAAGCGCTCACCGGATATTTGCTTGGTTTGCGGGCCCATAAAACAAACTCCTTAGTATCCAGGCGCGTGTCTCTGTTAGCCTCTCGGTCTCCTAAGTCTTCCGTCTCCCGAACCGGATAGTACTCGAATGATTATCCTTAGGTTGATGTGCAAGTCCGTAACAAGATGAAATCACACAAATAAAATTCCAGATATTGTTATTATCAACGCGTTTCGGGAATCATGCGTTCCCTTTCTCAAGATAAAAAGGCTTCCAAAAAAGCCCGCTGGTTTAAATCAAAGTGGCTAGCCAATCATCCTTCTCCTCCGGGTTCAAATGTCCTAAAATGACCTCCAACCCGAATGGGACGGTGATTCGTTTAGAATACATGGCTTATATTGTTTACATCAATTTTCAGCAAAAAATACACTTATAAAACCAATATGTAATTGCATATAAAATACAATGCTGGATCGCTATTCAACCCAAAGGTAGAATAGAAACAATGTTTCACCACACGCTCTTGCGGAGGTGAAACACAGTTTCCACTTCAACGTGTTCACATTCCTGCTGTTAACATTTTCATTCTGAACTGCTTGGCTACCATTATCAGTTATAAATAGGACCACCACATGTATGGAACTAAAAACTTTAATAAAAAAATACTGTCTATCAATCCTTTTGACTAAATTAATGTAGTGTTTTAGATAGTACAAATCACCTATCGAAAAAGGTATATGAAACTAATAATAGTGCCAATATATGAAATATACAGATGAACTGGTTGTGAATACAAAATGGACTACCAGTGCTATCTTAGTGATTGAATTGTATAGAAATTTCCTGGGTCCGTATACAATGACCCTAAATTTTAATTTGACCATAAGGGGGATCCCTCTCAGTACATCCATAGTCTTAAGGCCATAAAAAAATATTAAAATCCAATAATTGCTAAAAATCACCAGTGAAAATGTCACAAAATAGGTCATTCTAATTAAGGTTGATTTTTCAAAGGCACCATAGGTCAAGTTCTTCATTTAGACCTGAGGGTGCTAAAGTTTGAAGTTTAAAAATCCAAAAACTCTCTTGTTTTGACAATCTTTGAAATCTATTGCCTCCCCTTATAGTTGGTGGAATATGTTCAATTCCGGTTATTTTGAGATCTAAGATATTTTTAAACAGAGGACACTTCATACAGTGCTTAGATACTGAATGTAGTCTATTGTGTTTCAGAATATTATTTCTGTGTTCCAGGAATCTCTTTTTTAAAGGTCTAATGGTCCTCCCAACATATTGCATACCACATG
The DNA here is from genome assembly GCA_037306005.1 of Rhinophrynus dorsalis. Classification (NCBI taxonomy): domain Eukaryota; kingdom Metazoa; phylum Chordata; class Amphibia; order Anura; family Rhinophrynidae; genus Rhinophrynus; species Rhinophrynus dorsalis. Next base: position 123,873,632 of record CM074721.1, read on the forward strand.
GACATTCCAAAAGGTATATTACAAAATCTGATGTGCAATTAATAAATTGTTTATTATAGAATATTTCACTAGTGTGGTTAGAAGTGTAAGATTTGCTGGCATTTTGAATATGTTCACAAGTAATGCACCTGTTGTGTCCACACCTGTAGGTGCCTATAATTGGTGTTCCCAGAGCATTGACTTGTTGCATTTCCGTATTTTGGTTGGTATGAATCATAGATGGAGCTAATTTGGACTTCAAGTCCAAAGATTTTCTATAGACAAAAGATGGCCTCTTAGGGAGTATTGGCTGTAGGATCTTGTCACCTTCTAGTATCTTCCAGTGCTTTCTAATAATATGTTCCACGTTTCTCGTGGATGAAGTAAATCTAGTGATGAAAGGCATCTCTGGTTTCTTCTTGTTGTTGTTAGTGACCATACTTATGGATCTTTCTTTCTTATTATTCAGCAATAGTTGTTCCCTTGGTTTGGTCTTAGCTTTTTGTAGGGCCTGTTGGATATTATTTTCTTGGTACCCTTTTTCTACAAATCTCATTTTTAGTATGTCTGCTTCCTTGTTGAATACTTCTTCTTTTGAACAGTTTCTTCTCAGTCTGAGAAACTGACTGTATGGAACACTCTGTAGCCACTTTTGGTGATGGTTACTTGAGGCTTCTATAAAGCCATTAACATCAACTGGTTTATAATACGTGTTTGTGCTGATTGTACCCCCTAACTCTATGTTGATCTGTAAATCTAAAAATATAGCTGAAGACGAACTGCTACTATGTGTGAAGTGGAGTCCAAGTTGGTTATTATTTATAGTAGTAATAAATTTATCTAATGAATTGATTCCATCTGTCCAAATCAGGATGATGTCATCGATATAACGACCGTATAGTGCCATATTTTTGATGTGGTTATTCCATATTAGGTCTTCTTCCCAAACACTGAGAAACAAATTCGCAAAGCTAGGTGCGAATCGCGTTCCCATCGCTGTCCCTCTGACTTGCCGGAAGTGTTGGCCTTCGAACATGAAATGATTGTGTTGTAAAATAAATGCAATGCTATCCAATAAGAATTCAATCTGTTCCGATGGTAACTCCTTGTCTCTCTTCAATATTTTCTCAACTGCTCTTATGCCCGCTTCATGCTCTATGATAGTGTATAATGAAGTTATGTCGCAAGTGACCAATAGGAAACCTTCCTTCCATTGTACTTCCTGTAGTTTGTTAAGAATATGTGTAGTATCCTTAATATATGAGGGAGTTTTTTGCACATATGGCTGTAGTATATGGTCTATATATTCTGATAGATTGCTTGTAAGTGATTGGATTCCTGATATAATAGGACGGCCTGGAGGGTCTTTGATATCTTTATGGATTTTAGGTATATGGTAAAAAATCGGAATTATAGGGTATTGCACTGTTAGGAAAGAGTACTCCTGTTTATTCAGAATGCCCATATGATATGCCTGACTGATGAGTAGGTCATATTTTCTTTTATAATTCTTAATTGGATTATTGGTAAGCAATTCATAGAACGTCGCATCACCTAATATTCTTCTAGATTCTTTCATATAATCTTCTTTATCTTGAATTACTATACCCCCTCCCTTATCGGCTCCTCTGAATACTAGAGACTTATCTTCCATTAATTTTTCAAGACTGAGTTTTTCTTTTTTGGATAGATTGTAATTGATTTTGAAAGGATTTTGAAATAATTTCTTTATGTCCCTAATTACAAGCTCCAGAAAAATCTCTATATGGTGTCCTCTAGACTGTGTAGGGTTAAATCTGGAAGCTGGTTTCAGGGATGTATGTCTATATTGTGTGCTCCGTTCCAATGCAATCTCATATTCCGATTGTGAGTGATTAGTATTCTCTTGCCACAGGTTAAGTAATGTCTCTGTAAGCTTCTCATCATCTATTATTTCACCTGTTAATTCCTCCTCTACTATATGCATCTCCTGTTCTTTTTTCTTAAAATGTCTTTTCAATGTAAGTTTTCTCACGAACTTATGTACATCTATAAACAATTCGAATTCATTAGGTTTGCTATGTGGTGCAAACTTAAAGCCTTTATTCAGTAATGAGATATCATCCTTAGTGAGGGAATATGAGGACAAGTTAAAAATACCACCTAGGTTTGTGCCGTGGGGCTTTGATTTTTTCTCTTGTTTTCTCTTTCCACCTCTTGTGCCCCTTCTGGTCTTTCTGTTCGCTTTTTCCTGGGTGTTTGATCCCTTTCCAAATTCCATTCCTTCCTTACCCACTCCGCAATGGGGGTTTGTGGGCCTTTGGATAAAAAATGAGTGGTGATATCCGTCATTGATTGATGCCCTTTAGTATTGGTACGGGGTCTTGCACCTAAACTTTCATATGCACTTCGGTTACTCTGAGAGACATTTATGATCGCTTTATTTGTTATCTTATTTTTCTTCAGGATTTTCTTCTTCTTTAATGGGTTAGTTGTCATAGAGTTTTTGTTCACAGCTTTATTGGAAGAGTTCATTTGTGGAGTTGGTCCTAAATGATTTTGATCCAATATTTGAGCAACAGTGAGCTGAGAGGTTCCTTGGGATGGGATGATATTGATATCCTCTGTATCTTTTTCTCGATTGCTCATTTTCTCATCCACTACTCGATCTAAGATCTGAAATTTATTTTCACAAGATATTGGCTCAAATGTGTTCAAATGTTGAACTTCTAATGAAGGTTTTTGAATAGAGCGCGATTGAAATGAATACTGTGTTCGTCGTCCCCGATCTTTGCGATCTCTTTTCCAGTTCCGAATATGGCCAGCTTTGTAGTCCTCTTCGTCCCTTATTAGCTTTTTCTGTTTTCGTTCTATTATTTCCTTCTCAAATTTGACAACTCTTTCATTGGTCTGTTGATCCAACCGTTTAAAGTCAGGATCTGTATTCTTTATTTCCAAATTGGTTTTCAGTCTTTCAATTTTGTTGATTGATTCCTCCAGTTTTATTTCTTTATCCGCTATAATTAGTTTCATCAATTGATAGGAACATTGATCTAAGATGGAATTCCATTTATCCATAAAATCTGGTTGGTTTTTGCCAAAAGAAGGTTCCTTTACTATTCTTAAGCCCCTTGGGATCTGTTTTTTGTCTAAATACTTCTGTAGTGTTACTATTTCCCACCATTGGGACATTTCAGACTTCAAGATTTTTTCTAATTCGAAAAATTGATTTTTTAATTCCTTATTGGGGATATCCCTTGCCCCCACTGGTCTAGATCTATTGGAGAAAAAGTTAGACACTAATTGTTCCCTTCTACTTTGTCTGTTCAAACACTGTAGCATCCTGTCTGTATAAAAGTTCTATTTATAGGATAAAAGGCACTTGTGTTCAATAACCGATATAAGTGTTCAACTAGTATGCCTGCAGGAGACAGCCACTATATAAAGAACTCCCCAATATAAAAAGAGGGCGAACAAATAGCAAGAAAAATATATATAATTAGTGGCGCTCACTGTAAACCTAATAGTTGATTAAACGATACTATTAATGGCTAATTGCCAAACCGTGCCTACCCTATATATACAGTTGTTATAATCAAACTGGTAAGAGAAACAATATACATATATATAGACCAAGAATATAGATAATGTCCATACAACCGAATGATAAGAAATGATGATGGAATAGTTAGTGCTTGATGTATTCTTATGAAATGAAATATGATGAAATAAAATGTATTAGAACAACTGATGAAAGTTAGTTGATGTATTGATGATAATGATCGGTCCAAAAATTCTTGTTAGTCATTCACCATAATCATGAGGAGTTTGGCAGCTGTCAAGTTTCCCGGAGTCCACTCGGGTCGATGCACATATGCAGAAACAAAAGAATGGCCTTAAGACTATGGATGTACTGAGAGGGATCCCCCTTATGGTCAAATTAAAATTTAGGGTCATTGTATACGGACCCAGGAAATTTCTATACAATTCAATCACTAAGATAGCACTGGTAGTCCATTTTGTATTCACAACCAGTTCATCTGTATATTTCATATATTGGCACTATTATTAGTTTCATATACCTTTTTCGATAGGTGATTTGTACTATCTAAAACACTACATTAATTTAGTCAAAAGGATTGATAGACAGTATTTTTTTATTAAAGTTTTTAGTTCCATACATGTGGTGGTCCTATTTATAACTGATAATGGTAGCCAAGCAGTTCAGAATGAAAATGTTAACAGCAGGAATGTGAACACGTTGAAGTGGAAACTGTGTTTCACCTCCGCAAGAGCGTGTGGTGAAACATTGTTTCTATTCTACCTTTGGGTTGAATAGCGATCCAGCATTGTATTTTATATGCAATTACATATTGGTTTTATAAGTGTATTTTTTGCTGAAAATTGATGTAAACAATATAAGCCATGTATTCTAAACGAATCACCGTCCCATTCGGGTTGGAGGTCATTTTAGGACATTTGAACCCGGAGGAGAAGGATGATTGGCTAGCCACTTTGATTTAAACCAGCGGGCTTTTTTGGAAGCCTTTTTATCTTGAGAAAGGGAACGCATGATTCCCGAAACGCGTTGATAATAACAATATCTGGAATTTTATTTGTGTGATTTCATCTTGTTACGGACTTGCACATCAACCTAAGGATAATCATTCGAGTACTATCCGGTTCGGGAGACGGAAGACTTAGGAGACCGAGAGGCTAACAGAGACACGCGCCTGGATACTAAGGAGTTTGTTTTATGGGCCCGCAAACCAAGCAAATATCCGGTGAGCGCTTATTATGTGATTGCCAAAATCTGGACATATGTCTTTATTGCGTTTGAGCGATCTTCAGTTATCTCTGTAATATACCCCTCTGTTCTCCAAGTATAGTCTGACACCTTTGTTACATATCCATCCATTTGGAAGTATTCATTCCCTCTGGGTTGTAACGTTATTTTACAGTGCAAGAAACCCTAAGATTGATGAATTGCCATTCTTCAATAAATTATGTTTTATGATTTATGTTGAGCATTGCTTCATTGTCTATCACCATTACTACACTTAGAGGATTATTGTGCGCTGTCTTCTTCTTCTTTTGTTTCTGCATATGTGCATCGACCCGAGTGGACTCCGGGAAACTTGACAGCTGCCAAACTCCTCATGATTATGGTGAATGACTAACAAGAATTTTTGGACCGATCATTATCATCAATACATCAACTAACTTTCATCAGTTGTTCTAATACATTTTATTTCATCATATTTCATTTCATAAGAATACATCAAGCACTAACTATTCCATCATCATTTCTTATCATTCGGTTGTATGGACATTATCTATATTCTTGGTCTATATATATGTATATTGTTTCTCTTACCAGTTTGATTATAACAACTGTATATATAGGGTAGGCACGGTTTGGCAATTAGCCATTAATAGTATCGTTTAATCAACTATTAGGTTTACAGTGAGCGCCACTAATTATATATATTTTTCTTGAGATTCCACACCTTGCCTTTGAATAGCTCATCAAAAGTTTGGGGTGAATTTATAGAGGAATAAGAAAATGTGGAAGAGGGATGGAGCAGAGTTAAAAATAGAGAAGAGTAGGCTAGAGTTACATTTGTTTTTGTGAATAAGAGTAGTGTAATATTACATTTTGGCCTCTGGTAAAGCAGACTTCAGGCAAGGAAGAAGATATTAAAAGGTGAGGAAAACTGCATGTCTGCAATGCTTCTTCCACAATGTTAAGAACAGCAGGTGGAAGCATATAGGAAGTGGATGTGGGAGTTAAGTTCAGGACGGAGATCAACCTGACAAGCCCACCACTGTTGAAGAGGGACAATGAAGTCAAATGTAGATAATCTGATTGAGTAACGGTGAACAGTGAAGGAGGAAATATTAAGTTCATTAGTGAAAGCAACTCCCAAGCAGTGACCATTTTTGAAAGTACAGGAGTCAGTCCATTGAGAGAGATCAAAAGAGTAAGTTAGATTAAGAAAGAGAGGCTCAAAAGAAAGAGAGGATCGTCAATATGACCAGAAAGAAAGAAAGCAAGCCAGGATTCAAAATCTGCAATAAAAGGTTTGAGGGAGAAGAGGAGTTAGCATGTGGCCTGTGTATGACAGTCATGCGCATCAGCATGGTTTCAAAAGCAGGACTGCTTTGTCAAAGAAGAGAAGTGAATGGATGGAAGAACTGGAAGGGGCTGAAAATACGGTGGGTAGAGAGAAGGACACCAAGACTCCCACCCCGACCAGCAGAGATAGGGGGTGTGAGAGAATAAGAATCCACCACATGATAATACAACTTTAAGAAGAAGTTTAAGTAGATATCTCCTAAAGGTTCTTTCAAATAGGTGACATCAGAGCAGACTGGAGGCTTGCACTATGCCCCTCATGCAGAATCTATCATTGCTAATGTTGGATGTTGTTCACACAGGTGATTATCACCTCACAAGAATGCACCCAATACGCCATGTTGAAAGTTATCTGCATCAATGGAAGAATGCAGGAGAGATACAGTATGGATTATCTGCAAAGTGTCTACAGGCCCAGAGTGGATGTTATCTTATTTGGCTGACTCCAATGTGGGGTGCGCATCTCTCGTCAGCGATTGAATTGTTGAGGTAATGCGGGAGAAAAATAAGGGAAAACATAGGAATGTGTCCTTATTGCTGCTATTTTACAATCAAGCACATGAAAGAGAAGCAAAACATTTGTATTCATTTGTTGTATCTCTTTATTGCCCCTTTAAAAACTTCAAATTAAACAACATATTAAATGAGAAGAGATTAGCACTTTGAATAATATTCCACATCTGTGTTTATCTTATTTCTTATACCAAGGATGTGTGCCATAAAAACAACAGAAGGCTGATGTACTAAGAGCAATTCTGGAGCAAATCAACTGCACTATAGGGGCACAAATGCAAATCTCCCCAATTTCATATTGATTTAAATGTTGTTTTTCACCCCTTGAATGCTAGAGAGGTCTCTAATACATTAAGAATCTATTTGTTGATATGTTGGAGACCTTTCTAGCATTCAAGGGGTTTACAAAAACATTTAAACCAAGGAAACTCTTTATTTGTCCTCATGGTGCACTTGGTTGTCTTCAGATCTTTTTAGTACACCTACGGTTGCCACCTTTTACTCTTTACCAAAGAAGGAACAATGCTTTGTGCTAAACGCAGAACGATAAGCCACAGATTATAATTCTTATCAACTGGAAGCTTAATTTAACCCTGCAGGCCTGTTTTAAGCAAGTAATGCACTGGGGAACTCTCTAGCAATCAAAGGGTTAAAAGCTCAATTTAAATTAGCAGACAGCTGTATGACCAACCAATTATAATTAGTGCTCTGGTGATAGATGTGTGCACAAGACCCTGGAACTGAATCTGTTCTAATATCACAACCTCTGAAAGATGTGACCACAAGACCCTGGAACTGAATCTGTTATAATTTCACAACCTCTGATACCCAAACTGTGCTGACAAAACAGGAAAGGTAAGCCCAAAACCAGACTATCCTGGTCAAAACAGGACATGTGGCAACCCTAAGTACACCAGCCTCATACTAAATGTAGCTAGGGTTGCCACCCAGCCGGTATTTTACCGGCAGGCTGGTACAAAATTGGCTTCTTTCCAATGTTACGTCTATGGAGGGAATGCCTTGGCTGGAATTTTTTTGAAAAAAAGGTGGCAACCCTAAATGTAGCTCCTCACATTTTTCCTATTTGCATGACTGGGACTGTTGAACCTTGACTTCCTGAAACATATGACAGGAAATGACTGGGCAGTTTCTATCACAGTCTATGGAGAACTAATTCAGCGAATAGGAAGAACCCTAGGCTGGAAGTTGAGAGAACAGTGTGAGAGACAGAGGGAAAAGGATTTGCTGCAGCAGTGAAGGTATGTGTGAGGCCTAAATCTACTGATCCAGTGTGTGCTGCTGTGCTGATCCGGTGAAAGAGCTATGGAGTGGGATGCAGACACAGCAAATGGCTGACGGCCCCTGGAGCTTTTCTTCTGTTCTGTGAATCGGAGTGTTAAGAAGTATCTGCTCCTCCTGTCCTGCAGGACAGTCTATTCACTGACAGTAATAAAATGTATCACAGACAGTTCATGTGGATATTAGCTGCTTTTAACCAGTGGATTTCCTTAAAGGGCCCAACACTTCTGTGTACCAACTGGTACCCTTCAGCCATTAGGTGAAGTCGGAGGGTGGGTCTGCAGGTGGTTTGGGGAGGGTTCTGGGCCTGGTTAGATAGCTTTAGTTGTGTTAGTCACTGTATTACCCACCTTACTCTATTCTTTTAATACATGTTTATATTGTTTTGGCTGTTCTCACTGTGTGCTGTAATTATTTACTATGTTCCTGCCTGGGAAACCTGTCCATGCCCTGGATGCCCAGTCAGGTGGAGGCACTGCCAACACTATGTATCCCAACTCCCACAAAAAGGAGGCTCAGGATCCCCTTGTAAAGCAGAAAGATGTAACCCCGGATAAGGGGCCCAAGGGTATCAGCCCCCTGGGGCGGAAGTCCGTTACATAAGAAGAACTTGAGCAATTCTGGATCAAATCAACTGAATAAGAGAAGGCACTCCAAATTACCACTGGATTTAGATGGGGCTTTCGTTATTGTGAATGCTAGAACAGACTCTAATGCACTGCAAAGCAATGGGAATTCACATTTGCTCCCTACTGGTTTGCTCCACATTTCGTTGTGTGTGCGACCCTGTCTGTTACCCCAAGAAACACTCTTTCACTTTTTAGATTTTGCTGAAGTCTGTGGGTTCTAACCAAACAGAATAAATATTACTAATTGAGATATTTCCAGTATAGTAATTTCATTTCCAAGTGTTGACAGTGAAAAGATAGAAATAGCACAAGCCTACCATCACAGACAATTAATGCTGAAAAGCGGTTCATCAGCTCTTTATTTGGTTCCTGTTCCCTCCATTTCTCATCAGTCTGGTCCTGTGCTCCCTTTAGATGTATCACCCAGCATGCCTTTGTCATTGCAGGTGACCTTCTCATTGTTGTGATTTGGGATTTCCCGAGCACAGCTTGGTTGCTAGTTTAATTTTTATCACAGCAGCTTCCAGTCGAGAAAAAAATGATTTCCCCTTTTTCACTGAAACCATTTAAGGAAGAGGTTTCTATTACAGATAATTTTAATATTTAATAAAAGGAAAAAGAAAGCACAGCAGTGAATAAAGTACTGGGGGAGTAATTTGGGATTGAGGAAGATTTGTGGAAAGCAAGAGGTTCAGTAGCACTATAATAGTCAATAATCTTTATGTATAAAAATAAACTGGAGCAATTCTGCGGCAAACCATCTGCAACATAGGAGACAAATAAAATTCCCCAAATTTCCATTCATTTAAATGAGATGTTTAACCCCTTGGATGCTAGAGAGGTGACCTCTAAAATTCTAGGGTTTACAAGTCCCATTTCCCTCAAAAATAAGTTGTTTTTGTCCCCTATAGTGCACTTGTTTTGCCCCATACTTGTTTCACTTTGTCTTTATACATAAGGCCCTATGATCTTTGTGTCTAAAGGCCACATGGTGCAGTTGTGAAGCAAACTAACACTACTATAGGGATACATAGAAATGAAACAAATACCCATTGATTTAAATAAGCTTTTAATCCATTGAGTGCTAAAGTGGTCCCACACACATTAACAGGCACATATTTGACCCTCCAATGGTGTTCCTCTTTCATTATGTGAACATATCCCCTGGTTTTGTATTAAACTATTTTAACAACATGGCTCGGGTAAAGAGAGTTAATGTCTTCTCAAATAGATGGAATATGTATTCTAAGCACTTACAGGTAATATAATTACATTTATTTACCACATGGTGTAATTGTGAAACCTATAGTTGGAATGACACCATTTTATACCTGCAGCCACTTGGGGTGGGGGGGAGGTGATGACGGCAAGCCTGGAAGAGACAATGGGCAGTGACATCACCTTTAATCTTTAGAAAGGGAGCTAGAGCATTAAAATTAGCATATCATTATAAAAGCAGTTTTGGATATTAATTAAAAATGAAAAGTTCACTTTACATTATGCTTTTATTTTTTCTAAAATGCACCATTTTCTTTATTTTTTGAAGAACACATCATATTTCCAAGTCTTTGCCTTAGTGAGAGCTTCCATCTTGATATGATTTGTATTGTTATTCCCTTTATCAATATTTTATGCCCCACCTAAGTAGGTAGAGAGAGGTGTATATCTGTACCTGTGACTAATTAATCATACAGGCTTTATCAGGCAGGTCAGAGAACAAAGCTCTGAAGAGATTAGATTCTCCCAACTAGTATATCAAAAACATCTAAGACTATTAACCTGATTTCAAAACAAAATGCACAAGTTATAGGCAGTTTAAACAGATACATCTAATGAGACTAAAAGCTGCAGGTCCATTTTAATATTGCATAAGGTTGAATTCACCTGGGGTAGCTACAGGGATAAAACTGATGTTTCCTTGTTTTTTGGACCACTTATAGGTACCGAAAAGAACTGTTTATTTCTATTTCCACTTTAAAATGTTGTATTGGTCTGTACATGTACATTATGACACACTACTAATTACAATATTAAAAAGAATAACATTAGTAATAAAAATACTACTACTAATAATAATACATGTAGTATCTCAGCATATAATAATGTGACAATCATAGCTTATAAATATAAGCAAAGCCAAGTTTCCAGTCTATGACCAACATCAGTTGAGTGGTAATAGGCAGTCTGGCTACCAGGGGTGGGCAGTGTGAGACACTTTAGCTGTTTGCTGGCGGAGTATAACTGGAATGGCAGTCCGGCAACAGCTCGTGGTTAACATGAGGCCCACAAATTGTTTCCAGCCTACAATTCCAGTTGTACTCGAGCCAATGGCTGGTGGGGGAAGATGCAAGTTGTAGTCTGGCAGCAAATGGAATGCCTTACATTGCAAATCCCTGCATATAAACATATTAAAAAAGCAGACCCTACTCAATGGTCCCCACCACTTTTTGTATCATTCAATAGGGCACTCAGGTGCCAGATGTCAGGACTTTCTCCTTTGCCAGTGAATCAATGTATAGTTAGAAACCTGCACTCAATTAACTTAAGCACCATTCCATTTGAAATAAAACCATATGTTTTATTCACTATGAACACATAACATTAGACTCATCAGGTTCAACACAATGCCGCTGTCATACACAGTCTTAGGCATTTCACATATCTCCATGCTTAGTCAATGCCCCTTACAATAGCTATGACCATGCCATCCAATGGGTTTATTAATAGCCAGTAAAGTGGTATACAAACTTGTAAATAATCCAATCACCATAAAGCAGAACTGGGAGCCTGGTGCAGTGGTATCTAAATTGCCCTAGACTAGACACATGCTTAACTCAGAATAAGGGCATAGATAGCAAAACTTCTGTGTCCCTGAAAATTTGGCAGTTGCCTACTGTTTCTAATGAGAAACCGAGTCCTGCTTCCCATCTCATATCACGGGGTGGGACCAAGGCACCATATGCACAAAACAAAAGGGGAGCAATTCTAGAGCAAACTAACTATACTGTCGAGGAACAGTAACAATTCACATTGCTATAAAAGAGGTGAAACAATGCACTGGATACCAAATGCAGGGAGTTCAAAGACTCACAAATTAATGAGAATTTGGTGAATTTTATTTGTAACACATGGTGCAGTTTAATTGCCCCCAGAATCACTCCATTTCTTTGTACAACTGCCATATTTTCAAAAGAAAACTGGAGTCCTTGCGGGAAAACCAATTTGACTATAGTGGGAGAGCTATATATTTCCATAGTTTTAAATGGGGCTATTAATCATTTGAATGCTGAAGCGGTCCCATTGAGTTGGAGACCTCTAGTGTTAAATGGATTAAAAGTCCACTTAAAATCATTGGGAATTTTAGGCCCCTATGGTACAGTTGGTAGACCTAGTCCACTTTTCTTCTTAAGATACGACCCCAGGCATAGTAATCTCTGCCCTAAGCAAAGCAGGGGCAGTTGAACAGCACAGAGGAATGTTTTCCATTGATAGGATGGCTTTTAAAAACCTCTCCATTATGTGAGTATGTTCTTTTCAGCATTATTGTTAACGTGTTTTTATTTTCTTATTTATCAGCCTTAAAACATGGCCTACAGATACAGATACATTAAGCTGACTGGTGGGCATTGCCATGGAAACCGTGCCACACAAAACAAAGGATAACAAATACAACTCATTCACAAATTCTAGGAAATTTTAGAACACATTTCTTAGGAAAAAAAGAATGAATCACAGACTAGATTTAGTACTAAAAAGTGCATTTTCATGCTGATGTAGAAAGCATAAAATTAACCATTCTGGAGCAAACCAACTGTATCATGAGGGATGTGATTTCAATAAAAACTCCTAATATTCCTACTGATTTAAATGAGGCTTTTGTTTCACAAGGAGGTTAACCCTTAAATGCTAGAGAAGGCTCCAAAAACCTTACTAGCATTCAAGTTGTTAAAAATTCACATTTAATTCAATAAAAATGTTCACTTCACAGAGTGGTGCAGTTGGTTTGATGCAGAATTGCTCATCTTTCTGCATAATACCTTTTGGGCCTTATGATGACAGCACAAGATGAGGAATTGTGGGACAAACCAACTGCATGATGGGATGGGACTGATGAAAATTCACAATGATTGAAATGGTGCCTTTGAACCCCTGAATGAAAGAATCATAAAATTTGATGACAGATTATAACAATTTGGCCCATCTAGTCTGCCAATTTTTCCCACTGTAAGAACCTTAAACATTATTTGCTCCTTGGTCTTGTGTTATGTTCAGGATAGCCTTATGTCTATCCAATCATGCTTAAATTCCCTTACTGTATTAATCTCTGATGTCTGCTGATAGGCTATTACAGTTATCTGCCACCCTCTCAGTGACATAAAATGTTCTTGCATTACATCTAAGCCACTGGCCATCTAGTTTTAGACTATGATCTCTTGTCCTACAATTTCTACTTTTCTGAAATATACTTCCTGTACTTTGTGTATTTGAATGTTTCTATCATATCCTCAATCTCTCTTCTCAAAGCTATACATTTTCAGATTCTCTAGTATTTCCTGATAACATTTAGCTTGAAGACAATCACCATTTTAGCAGCCCTTGTCCGAACTCTCTCCAGAGTAACTAAATTCTTCTGGAGATGGGGTCTCCAGTACTGTACACAGTACTCTAGGTGAGGCCTAACCAGAGATCTGTGGCATGACAACCTCCCCCCTTCTGCTACTAAAATCTCAAGCTTTAACAACCCAGCACCCTGCTTGCATTCTCTACTGCTTTGTTACATTCCCTGCCTACCTTTATGTCATGATAAATAATTACTGCCAGGTCTCCAATGCACTCTCTAGCATTCAAAGGGTTAAAAGTCACATTAAAATTAATGGGCATACCCAGGAACCTTCTTGTTTATGGAGGTTCAAAGGTCTGGGGGTGAGAGCATCCATATGTGGTGATTTGCATCATAAAGAGGCATGGGCTTAATTAGTATGAGCAGAATTATGAGGAGGGGAGGTGGGATTTGCCCTTAAATGGAGGAGAGTGGGAAGAACAAAGAGGAGAGTGACAGGAACTGGCAGTGAAGTAGGAGTTACAAGGCAACTCACAGAGTCCAGAGATTGAACCTCTGTCCCCAGAGACCCAGTCAAAATCCAGAGAGTTCTCAGGTTCGTCAATGGGGTATATGGGGAAAATGTATTCTCTCTTCCTTATGGTGTAGATGGTTTGCCCCAAAATTGCACCTATTAATCATACTGAATATGGACCTTTGAGCATTATGTAGAAAGTATAAGATAAAGAATTCTGAAAAAAAAAACAATTGTGTCACAGATGACAAAAACCATTCCTATAATTGCCATTGATAAGGTGGGAACTATAATTCCCATTCGATTAAATGGTACTTTTAATTCCTTGACTGCTTGAATGATATCCAGTACATCGTGAAGCAACATGTTGGAGACCTCACTAGCATTCAATCAGTTAAAAGTACCATATAATCAAATGGGAATTTTGATCCGCCCCTTCCCCCTCCATAGCACAGCTGATTTGCGCCAAAAGTGCACCTTCTATCTTTCTGAATAAACCCTTTTGTTTTCTAGCTGATGCTTCAATAAGTGCTTTTAAGTGTATACTGAATTACAGTGTATGTATTGAAAAACATCCCAATATTCACAACGGTAGGCATTCCGCAGTAAGCAAGAGGCATCAAATCACAAAGACTGAGAACAATATCTGTGTATGTCCCTTTTTCATGTTTATGTTGCTGCTTGATAGAACTGCAGGAAAATGTGCAGCTGCTATTCTTAAAACATGCTGCATAGTTAGACTGAGCATATCCCCTGGTGAAATGAAAAACCTATTTCTATTTTTGCAGCCTCACTGCACTCTGTGCTGAAAATGCTGGTGTCTTGTCTCCCATTTGCTGTAGTTTATTACTCCTCTAGTCAACCACGCACAGTAAGTGTAAGGAAATTATATATTAGAATGCAATTTGTCTCTCATTTATTTCTTATTTATTTCAGGATTTTCAGAAATATTACATTGGCAAAACAAGACTACAGCTTCTGATGGCTGAAGAAAATGTGTCTTGATATATTGAAGATTGTTTATTCAGTTAGCTATGAGATTGTTCTTAGGATAATAGCGTGAGCACTTTCTCTATAAAATAAAAAAACTGCAACAAAGTAATGTCATTTATGCATCTATCTGTATAACTGGATTTCCCATTAGGAACAACAGAAAAGTGGCAAAAGAGCCACATTCTGTTGGGAAAAGAAGCTGTGCTGACCACACCCATATTCTTAGTTGTGGGTGTGGCCAAAGCAGCAAATACATGCTCCTGGTTTATGATGGCTGAAATATTTTCCAGTTTCATATACCTTTATTCACTATTATTATTCCTCATTATTAGACCTCATAATAGTAGACAGGTCTCCATTGCATAGCAAAGCAATGCCTTAGAGACCTCACTGGTATCCAAGTGGTTAACCCATTGAGTGCCACAAAGATACTTGTGCTGTAATGTGCTGGATACGTCTCTGGTACTCAAATGTTTAAAAGTCTATTTAGTTCTTTTGTCTTTTATTCTCAAAGAGGATTTCAGGTACCGTAGTACAAAAGATGGTTCTGTGTGGTGGGTACATTAAAGGATTAGGAGGTGAGATCATAGGTAGAGCTAAGGGAGTCTAGGAATGTCGCTATGCAGGGAATAGGGACCCACATAGTTCTTGGGCAAAGTCTGTAGCTGGGGTGTGATGCTAGGGTTCCAGGTACTCCCTTGCTGCAGCAGACACTGGGTAAAGTTGATGGTCACGAAACCAGATTGTTCCACCCCAGCTGAGCCAGGGTGCAACCAGGATGAGAGTAACTGGGAACCTTTAAGGACTAAGGCCAGAGGATGAGACTAGCACTGGGAATGAAGAGAATAATCATGGTTGAGACAAGGTCAGGAAGCCAGACAGTCTGACAGACTGGAGTGGTCAAGCAAGCCGAGGTCAGGAAGCCAGAAGGTCAGAAATAGCTGAGTACAAATAAACACCACAAGTAAGCTTGTGGAAGCAGCAAAGGAGTAGGGGCAAGGCTGGGTGTGTACATTATACTAGTGTAAAAGCCCGTGTATACAGGCCAAGGTCCAGGTGGTGTTAACCCTTTGAGTGCCAGAGGGGTATGCAACACATTGCTTTGCAAAGCGTTGCATACCCCTCTGGCATTCAAAGGGTTAAAAGGGTGGTCCTGCTGCTGATGCAGTCATGCACTGTAGAGACTGCCCGAAAGCACAGAATGCTCCCAGCACAGAACTCCCAGCATTCCTACTCTTCCCAGCATTCCGTGCTCCCAGCATTCCTACACCTCCCAGCATTCTGTGGATTCCAGCAGTCTCTACTGTGCATGACGGCTTCTGACAAACTTTCTAGCAAATTATTATATTGGATATATATAGTGTCCAATGGGAAGTAGGGGCTTAGCCAGGAGCCTAACTCTACTGGAGGATGTCATCCAATCCATGGGCAAGAGGAGGGTAGCCAGGTCCGTGCGTCCACACAGCTGAGTGAATGCACACTGAGACATATTCATGCTCTCTGAGAACTGGAAGGGCACATGTGACGGGGTACAGGGGTTACTGCTTGGTAGACCGAGGGTTAAGCGATTTATCCAGCCAGACAAAAAGATAATAAATTGCATTTATTAGAGAGGTCACGGCACACAAACATAGGACAACAATTACAGGCGAACAGAACAGGGTTAAATCATAAAAACTAAACACTTCTGCTGTTCTCTTCTTGGTGTGTCAGCAAAGTTGCACAGGTTGCCAGGGGTTACAAATAATACTAACAGTCCATTTATCTTTAAGCTGTAGCTTACTCATAGTACCAAAAGAGGCAAG
This sequence comes from Rhinophrynus dorsalis, assembly GCA_037306005.1. NCBI lineage: Eukaryota > Metazoa > Chordata > Amphibia > Anura > Rhinophrynidae > Rhinophrynus > Rhinophrynus dorsalis. The sequence continues at coordinate 123,890,043 of CM074721.1, forward strand.
AGTGGGCGCCCCGCCCACTGCGCCTGGTGCTGGATTGCATGACATTTCCCTGTATCTTTTAGTCCTGACAGAGGAGTTGGGGAAGACATCCTAAGATCCTTGTGGTGGGTACATCAGGGTACTCTCTGTGGCTGAAGCCGCCTTGACTTACAGCCCACAACTGAAAAAGGTACCTGGCCACTACAGTGTCTGCTCACTCTAACTCTTCTGGTGAGGGCACTCACCAGTCCCATTGTCCCCAGTACTCCTTTAGTAAGCACATGGACCCTAGGCCTCCCACCATTCTGGAGAGGCCTTTTCTTCTGGTCCTACATTTTTCAACTCTGTCCTCTCTCACTCTTCTCTCTATCCTCTTAGCATTTTTTCTACCCACCCCCTACAGGATCTGCTGTCACAGGTACCATCTACCAGGTCTCTTTCTGCTTAGCCTGATGTGAGGTGGAAGATACACACATTCCACACACAGATTTGCCCTACCCCCCCTCTATCTGACCAACACTGACTATCTCATAAAACAATCTCTGTGGTCAGCTAGACTGGATGGCACCATCCCTCTGTACATCATATACACTAACCAACCCATTCAATGCTGGTAAATGGCCAACACTCCCTAACGAATGCACACACAGGGCACATTAATGTTTCAAGAATGGGAACACATGTTAAGACAATGGCGATCACTGAAAACAGACACATTTCATTCTCTGGGTGACAACCATTCCGTCACAGCATGCATGCGCCAAAGGTGAACAGAGGCGGCTGAGCCAGAGAGCACAATGGAAGCAGCCGCAGGGTGGCAAGGAGCTAATGAGATGTAAATCTGGCCCTACTTAGCCAATGAAATGCCAGAAGATTAATTCTACTGTTTTCAATGGGCTAAACCGCCCGCACGTCATGACACACCCACACATGCTCACACACAATCACAATCAGTCATCTCACAGCTCCACTGAAATACATAGCTAGAAATCATATGTCCCATCTCTAGTCTCTACCATTTTTGGGGTTTAATGAGTGGATTTTAACTATTTAAATTTAAAAAAGCAGCTTTTGGAAACAGAGAACATTGCACCTGCTTTCTCCTCTACTTCGTGTGGCAGCTCCCACCTGAAAGAGTTCTTAATTTGCTTTTAGTTGTATAACAGAATCATCTAATTAAAGATCCCAGGGGATGAGTAGATAACACAACCTCATTATGTTCCCATTAAAGGAACACTGCATAGTGATTGTTTGTTGTAATCTCCTAGCTGCAACAAATGGTATATACATATATATATATATATATATATATATATATATATATATATATATATATTATATATATATATATATATATATATACAGTGAAGAAAAAGGCAGCACCAGTGGAATTTTTCAAGGGATAATTCAGCAATTTAATTGCCAATGTTTCAGTCCAAACCTGGACCTTTCTCAAGACCTACATATATATATATATATATATATATATACAAATATATACATACATACCAATATACTCAGCCTGGGATGATCCAAAGGCCAAAAGATACAGCACCCTAACAAAGAAAATGTAGTGAGAAGAGGATTATTTAATCCATGCCAACTTCTTATCACTTCATTTACTTTGTTGGAGTGCTCGCTCTCTTGTTTTTTTGATCATCCCGTGCTTAGCATATTTGTGTATTCCTTATAGTTATGGGACGTGCACCAATTGTCATTATCTGATTTATGGTATTTTACATTGATAGGCTACATGAGTGCCACCGTCTAGATCAGTGGTTCTCAATCTGTGGGTCGGGACCCCTTCAGGGTCGAATGACAATTTGCCAGGGTTCACCTAAAACCATCAGATATTTATATTTCGATTCGTAACAGTAGCAAAATTATAGTGATGAAGGCGCAACGAAAATAATTTTACTGTTAGGGATTGCCACAACTTGGGAAATTTTACCAAAGGGTCGCGGCACTAGAAAGGTTGAGAACAGCTGGTCTAGATCTACTAATTCGCCCATGTGGTGAACCTTGTTTTTTTGTTTTTTTTTTTACCCATTGACTGCCAGAGAGGTATCCAACACTATGCGTTGGTTACGTCTATGGCACTGAAAGGATTAAATTGTATTAAAAGTCAGACCTCATGGTGGGGCATCAGGACCCCTCCTGATGCTCCACAACTACTGATCTCCCAGCCGATTTGGCTGGCAGAACAATAGATGTGATGCAGGAGAGCAAGAGGGCTCCCCTGCTTCCATCCTACCCCTACTACTGGGCAGGAGTGGGCAAGATCAGGAAACCCTTTCACTTCAATGAGGGAGGTGTTCCCTCATTGACCTGAGAGTGTTTCTTGATCCACCAGCTCTGATCCGGGTACTTTAGGACAGGGGAGCTCTGTTGCTTTAAGAGATAGTAACGCCTGCTGTTAACAAACTTTAATATTGTAGATATTAAAAATATAAATTCAATCATGTACGTGTTGTCTCTCAAACATTTATAATTTGAGTGATATAAGCTTTTAAAGATCCCCCTCCCTCCGATTTCACAGATGTCAGTGCTCTAGCTGACAGCATGAGATTCTGGTCGCGCGACCAGAAGGCGGCTCTTCAGCAGAGCCAAAATAGCACTATCTAGAAAGAAATACTTAATTGGAACAGTCTATAAAATGTGCCTGCAAACCAGACACGCTTTGTAGACCGTTCCAATGAAGTATTTCTTTTTTATATATTACGGCTATGCTGAAGATCCGCCGGACGGTGCCGGGAGCAGGATCTCATGCTGTCAGCTAGGGCACTGACAAGTGTGAAAGGAGCAGGAGGGGGGGACTTTAAAAGCTTATATCTCTATTGAAATAACACTCTCTATGGCTCAAATACTATGAAGATTAATTGGAGCTTCTGTTTTTGTGAAACATTACTATCCCTTTAAAACCTGAAAGATGCCATAGACCACCCTTCTACAATTCTACATATGGGGTATGTATGTATACTTAGCCCATACATTAACTTTTTAGGGAAGTCTGTTGAATCTTTCAAAGGGGTTTTCTAGTTGCTTTTTTCACAAACACTCTATTTAATTTCGTAAGTAAAAATATTCTGCACTTAATATTAATTTGCACATTTGCTACTGTTTGCAGGGAGGATTTTAAAGGCGTTGTATTTGGCCCTCTGTTTGGGCTTGCTTGGCCTGTGTCTTTTTGCAATGAACATAATGTGCAAACCGCATGGGTGTGGGTGGATAAGTCTTTATAAAGGAGACTAATAGAGCTTTGGTCTTTTTGGCCTCCCACCGACTCTCTGCAAGCCACCATAGTTTGTGAGTTTTATCATAAAGGTATTAGAAATTGTTGTTTTTAAAATGTGTCAAATGTTTTTAACTAGGCTCATCGTGTTCTTAACAAGAAATCTTCAGGAACATTTTTTAACCTAGATAGGGATATCTGTGCGTATTAGATAGGACTCACCTGATGTTGGGGTACCTTGGCATGGTGTGTGAGGTTAAACATATTTTGGCAAAACTATGCAATGAAAACCTCAAATTTATTAAAGTGGTATAATATATGCTTTACACAAGGTTCACATTTGGATTGCTTATATGGAGGAGAGCAGGTTTCTGTTTTGGTTTACACCATACATTAACTTTTTAGGGCAGTCTACTGGATCTCTCAGAGGGAGTTTCCAAATGATTTAACCAAAATCAAAATGGGGGACTCATTTTGACCAGCCCTGCCCTAAATGTCCTTGCCAGCACACTGATATGTAAATAGTGCATTATTCATTACGCCTAGCTCACCTGTGCTCAGGCAGAGAGATCCAGAAAACCTGTACTATTAGGGCCATATGTTCAAAGAGATAACAAAAAAATGTTGTATGAAAGACTAAAATAAGTAATTGTATGTATGAACGACATATTTTCTATAGAGTATACAACAAAAAAACTAGTAATGTCCGTTGTGTATGACACAACTCCAGAATTGCCAGGCAAAGGGGCGGGGCAAGGGCGTGGCTAAACTATTCTCCAGTGTCATACAGAGGAAAAGAAAATTTGTGGTAAATAAAGACAAAAAAATGTCTTGCAAAAGACAAAATTTGGATGTTAAAAAAAAGTGGAGTGAATGTGAAGTTTTGAATGTGAGAATTGTTGTCGTTAGTTAACACATTTTTTGTCGTCAGTTAAGACATTTTTTGTCTTTACGTATGACAATTTCAGTCAGGACAAACAACATATTTCCGATCACAACCGACACTCTCTGAAAATATTAATGATCCCAACGACACTGTACTTTGAAAAGGCGTTACAAACAATAAAAGTTATTTTGCTACTTTGAAGATCACAGTTAAGTAATTATCTCTAGGCCACTTCCTGTGAGGGGCCTGGCTACAGGTGATGGGTCACAGGCTGAGAAACTCTCTAATGTTGTATCCTCCAGCTGCTGACAGTTGCCTTAGAGTCACACTGCTTGTCCTTGCTGGCAGCATTTTCTGTCAGAAGTACCAAATGAAGTGGATGCAGATATGAGGGTCACTACTGAGATGAGCACACATGCCCAAGCACAGCTCAGTAATTGGTTACATGCTGAAGAATAAATTGTAACAACTGTGAGTTAGAGGTGGCACATAGCAATTAACCCTTTGAATGCCCAGAGGGATATAACACATTGCGAAGCAATGCTTTACTTACTCCCTGGCACTCAAATGGTTAAGCATAGGTATGCAGGCCTGCACTTTTTTCCTTGTCTAGGGCTCTATGGATTTTTATTCAGCTCTTCTTGATAAGGTTTATATTTGGTAATGGTAATTTTAAATTTGTTTTCCATTTTCGGCTTAGAAATAAAATCAAAATAGCTTGTTTTGTTGTCAGAATGCCCATATGGTGTGTGTAAATGTGTTTATTTCACAAGCAGTTCCCTTAATGTCCAGTGGGATTTCTCAAAATAAATAAAGTCATAGAAATAAGCTAGGAATACATATTGCTGTCCAAGTTTGTTTGGGCAAAACACACAAAAGTCTGGTCCATTTGAAGCGTGATAGCTTCCTCTGCCTACATACATTCGGTGGGCCTTATGAATAAAAATCAAACTAACAATGCTGTACCAACCCAACTGCACAGCAAGGAAAATGCAAACATTTCTAAATGTCACATTGATTGATTTTTTTTAAACCCTTTGAGTGCCAGAGAGGAAGCCAAGATACCTCTCTGACATGCACAGGGTCCAAGGCCATATTTAAATCAATGATGATGTGTAAGTCTCCCCATTGTGCAGTTGGTTTGCTCCAAATGTTTCCTTTTTTATATACAAGAGGAATAATGTGTTCATCTACACAGAGAATATAAAATTGTGCCAAATGTTACAAATCAATGACAAAAAACAGACGGTCCTGGACTGTCATGGGTTGTTATATCCTTAAGGACCCATGATGGTCCTGGACTGTCATGGCTTAAATGATAGCAGAGTGCCTCCGTGTATTCTGCTATCATTAATTCCAGTCTGAGACTGAGGAATTCAGAGGAATTCAGTCTCAGCCCTTCTGCTTGTGCCGGGTCATGTGATAGCCATAGCAGCGATCACATGTGCCAACATTCTGAGTAATAGAGGCAGTACGCAAAGCATACTGCCTCTGTGTCTCCTCTCTGTCTCTGTCTCCCTTACTATCAAACATAGTAACATAGTAGATGAGGCTGAAAAAAGACATGCGTCCATCAAGTCCAGCCCATGTCAAAAACACTCCAGTTGATCCAGAGGAAGGCAAAAAAAAGCCCTCTGGAGACATTTACAACCTAGTCCCAAGTGTAGGGGGGATTATTCCTTCCTGACTCCAACTGGTAGTCAAATAGTTCCCCGGATCAATATCCTATCTGCTTTGAAGTCATCGGTCATAATTCCCAATATTGTTCTGAGCTAGATAGGCATCCATTGCTTTTTTGAATGCAGTTGCATTATCTGCAAGCACAACATCCCAAGGCAAAGAATTCCATAGCCTTACCGCCCTTACTGTAAAGAATCCCTGCCTTTGTTTTGGTTGAAAGCGCCTTTTCACTAGTCTTAATGGATGACCTCTTGTTCTTAGCTCAGCTCTTTGCATAAATAATGCATTGGATAGTTCTTTATATTGACCTTGAATGTATTTGTAAATGGTAATTATATCACCCCTTAGACATCTCTTCTCTAATGTAAACAACCCCAGTTTGGCTAGTCTCTCCTTATAACTCAGATCCTCCAATCCCTTTATCAGTTTTGTTGCACTTCTCTGCACCTTTTCCAGTTCAGTAATGTCTTTTTTTAGAACAGGCACCTAAATTGTACTGCATATTCTAGATCAGGCATAACCAAGGATTTATACAGAGTTAGGATAGTATTAGCATCACTTGCTTCTACGCCTCTTTTTATGCAGGCTAGTACTGTATTTGCTCTTGCAGCAGCTGAGTGACTCTGCACACTGTTGTGAAGTCTATTGTCTATCAGTACTCCTAAATTTTTTTCTAATGAGGATTTCCCAAGTTGTTTCCCATTTAGAGTATATGTAGCAAGTTTGTTTCTACAGCCCAAATGCATAACCTTACATTTATCTACATTAAATGACACCTGCTACTTTTCTGCCCATTCACTTAGTTTATCTAAATCCTTCTGTAGGGAAAAAACATCCAGCTCTGTATGTATTTCCATACATAGCTTAGTGTCATCAGCAAAGATTGAGATGCTACTTTCAATTCCCACTTCTAGATCATTAATAAACAAATTAAAAAGCATTGGTCCCAGGATTGAACCCTGTGGCACCCCACTTATAACCTTAGACCAATTTGAAAAAGTTCCATTTACAACAACTCTCTGCCATCTATCATTTAACCAGTTCTCAATCCATGTACAGATAACACCACCCAAACTGAAGCCTTTTAATTTATGCAGTAACCTGTTGTGGGGCACTGTATCAAAGGCTTTTGCAAAATCCAAGTATACTACATCAACAGCAATCCCCCTGTCCAAATTACTATTCACTCTTTCATAAAATGCAAGTAAATTAGTCCGACATTATCTGTTCTTCATGAAACCATGCTGATTCCTACTAATGATATTGTTTGTTGTCACATAGTTCTGAATACTGTCAGTTAATAACCTTTCTAGTATCTTACCCAAATCAAAGTAAGGGAGAGAGAAGCAGAGAGACACTTAGTGGAAAAATAAAATACAGCAGCTGGGGGTATTAACCTCTTCACTGCTGGTGCTGGAGGCTGGCTAAATGCAGGTCAATTTCTGACCTGCAATGATACATTTTTTTTTTTACACTTTTTTTTTACAAAAAAAAAATCTAAAAAAAAAAAATCTCAATAAACAAAACTGGGAGTGTGATTGTTGTGGAGCCATGTAATACACTTATACACACCGCCAAATGTCATAGATAAAAAAGTGGGAAAATAGGGTAGGAAAAAGGAACATGGGGATTTTCACCTGGGGGGACAGTAGACACTTTAAACTGCGCATTTTGTAGGTATGACTGACCGTTCATACCTTTCATGCAGTCTCCATTAAAATTTAACCCTTTGCACCCAATTGATCCCAAGAGAAAAACAAAAAGGGTGTTTTTTTTTTTTTTTTTTACTTTTTTTAACCTTTTTTTTAAATTTTAATAAAGTAAATGGTGGGTTATCCATATAAGTGGGGTATCAAAAGAAAGCCCTATTTGTGCTTAAAAAAAACAGTATATAATTTATGTGGGTGGAATAAAAGACTTAGAGAGAAAACACTGTTGAACAAAGACATAGTCAAAAAGTTCAGAATTGCTCCGGTCCTTAAGTGAAAACGACCTCAGATTTTCCCTGTCCTTAAAGGGTTAAGCCAATGTGCTTGTCAAGGTTCTTAATCAAGAGCAAAGGAAAAAACAAACTAGAATTACAATGTTAAGGTTGCATGCACCTTGTTTTTTAATTAGTTTATGTATTATTTTTTTCAGTCGAAATGGAAATTCAGTGACAAGGGACTTTCTTTATGACATAAATCTGTAAGTAAGGAGCAAAAAAATCCAGGAAATGCAATGTGGGTTAACATTGCATTTCCTGGATTTAAAGACCAGTGGGGTGCTTTGAAAGGTGTTGTGTACCCTTCTGGTGCTTAAAGAGGTTAGGGTTGCATAATCTTTAATTTCCCAACCCTGCTTTCCTGACTACATTATATATGAGACTGTGAATTACATCATCAAAGACATCTCTATCATATCATCATGACATTACATGTCATTGCACAGGGCTCACACCACCAGTATATGCAGCAGGTGAAAAGAGTGTCTGGAAGTACCTGGGTCACACACACAGTGTAATAGCAAGAAAGGGGGAGATAAACTAAGATGTGATTAAGTGAGATATAGAGGACACATAAAATTCAGTTTTCAATGCACTGAAGACCTCTCTATCATTCATAGAGTTAACATTCAAGTTAATAATCTCTAATCTCAATATAGAAAGGACTCAGTCAAGCTTCTCGCAATATATATCCGGAACACTAAACACTAAATCTGCCTTTTCAATCAAATGTATGTCCGTGTTTGCAGTTCCTCTTCAGCTAATATCTAGATTAAAAAGTCTGCAGCAATAACCTTCTCAGGAGAATTTCATTGATTAATTCAGGGCATGGACTGAAGCTCTCACCTAGGATAGAAGCTGAAGACTTGTTACTTCCATCCCTGAGAGCAATTATGTGATTATATTTATGTACTGCATTTAAGCAAAATCAGACTATTTGCAAATGGTGAAAAATGGGTTGTCTGTTTTCACAGGGTGTGACATTTTAATTTTGTACTAATACTATGGAATTACAAGCACACCTGGGAACTTTTAAAATGATCCAACTCCAAGATCTTTCATATATAAATACTTAAATTTCACAGAAACTTAGATTCTAGCTTATCAGTCCCCTCTACCTCTAACCCGGAAGTACTTCTTTCAGACCTCAAGGAACCATTAAAATACTATAACATGGATATCAGGCCTTTTTGGTATAAATTATACCAACATAGAGACCAACCTAAAGACTAAAGAAGCAATTCATTAGTGCAGATTATATAGTAGGTAACCCCTGAGTCTCAAGGTCAAATCCTGAGAGTTTTCAAGTATGTTTACAAATTGGAGAATTAATTTTCCTGAAGTACCCCATTCCTCTAAACTGATGCCTGGGGTAAAAAAGCACATTTGCTTATCTTCAGATGTCAAACAGTTTCCTGATTGGGTCACATATTTGATAAAGGTGGAATAGCTTCTTCTGTTGGTTAGTAAGCAGGTAAGAATACTCAACAGTTCTCCCACTCTCTCTTACTCTCCACTGCTTTGTTTCTTTCCTCTCCTGATCTGTCTCTTCCATTCACACTATACTGTGCAAATGTACAAATATGCCAGATAAGCCGCAGGGCATTAGCTTCCAAGGCCAGTTGTTTCACTCAATAGTATGTACTACAGTGTACGAGCAATGGCACATAACACTTCTGTAATGCTGGAAAGCCCAGTATCCCTGCTCCTTAACATGCACAGGGGGAAATCGGAACGTTTCAGATAATAATGTCTATTATAAATGTTAGTACATAGTGTAGTATTTGGAAGTGAATAAACAAATTCCCCAAAATGCCCCCTGGTGCAAGTGGTGTTAAAATGAGGTTTTGGGGCATACATGGCTTAATACATTGACATTAGGTAGGCATGAGTAGTAAACACTGATTCAAGCACCTAATTTAGCTCATAAAGAATTATACAGCCAAGCTACTGTCGCTTTTCCTTTCCATCTTGCCCCTTCTTTTACTCCCATTTTCCCTCAGTACAACCCCCTTCTCTCATGTACTTTCTCCCCTCACTCTACAGCGCTCCTGACTTCACTCTCCCATACTGTTGAGAACTACTATTCCATCGCCTCTATCTTGCACACTTCCTGCATTTCCAATGCTTCCCACACTCCTCTTGTCCCACTCTCCCCATCCTACTGTCTACAAAATATTAGTTCCCAAACAGTTCAGATAGACACAAAATGTTCCTGGGATCTTCCAAATCAATGTGTAAAATGAATCACTGATGCTCATCTCTAATTCAAATGGCTTCCAAGACACCAAACAGATTGGGTTTACAGTAGGGAGATCTTGTCAAACGAACACATTTTTTAACTGGGTAACTAAAATAATAGACCTGGGGGGGGGACAGTAAATATAGCATATCTAGATTTCAGTAAATAAAATATAAAGAATTTATTAGAGGTCAAAGACACAAGTGGAAATAAAATGAAATAAAATAAAAGAGAAAAATAAAATAATGTGGCCAGACTAAATACTGGGTAGGCAATGTCATGAGAAAAATATACATATATAAAAAGACATCTCCAATTCTGGGATGCTGTATGATGCTTAACATGAACAGCATGTGTAAGTGCTGTGCTGATTGAGTTAAAAATAAGTGGCACCAATGCACTAATGACTGGTTAAAGATGTATCCAGGCCAGTCCTCCTGGGAAGTTGATGGTCAAGGTGTTGAACTTGGTCTCCCTACGTCTCCTCTTTCCCCTGATATGGGCACATCTGTGCTTATTAACCCCCGTCCATCATCACGCATTGTATGATTAGTGGCATACCTGGGAACTTCAAAGTATCGCCTTCCTGGAGGGAAGTCCTGTGCTGATGAAGGGGTAAGGAAAATTACACGAAGCATGTCAAAAAGGGGCAGGGTTTAACAAGAGCGGGGAATGGCAGGTGACAGAAAAAACAATAATAAGCTACAGAAGGAGGAACACAGGGGGAACTCTACTGAAACTCTGGCCACATCCGGAGACTCAAAGGGTAAAGGAGGAGGTACGGAATCCTAAGTGGGCACAGTAACACTGATGTAGTGGGGATAACAGGGACAATTCAGTTACTGTTATACCAGTGAATATCAAGTTTTTGCTCCACTGTGTACAAGTACTGCTGATGTTTATTAAAGAAAAGGGCAGCAAGAGAACTACTCTATTTGTTCTCAGTGAAAAAAGTGTTTCAGTTGAGTTTTTGTTTTGATAAATATGGGAATTTTTTTTGTTTGCATCAGAATTTCTACACTTTTGCCTCATAAATATGTTTGTATGTGTTTTTGCAGAAAAAGTGCAGAGTGGTTGTCAGTGCAAGTCATATAAGAGCTAGATCTGGGTGAGCCAGACCCGGCTCACAAAAGCTACTCTCCCTCGGCACAGGTTCTCGTGTGAGTCCAGAAGGACACTGTTCAGACCCACTGCTGAAAGGGGAGGGCGCTTTTTATCCAGCTCCAGCACAGCTCAGCTGAAAGTTCTGTAAGAGATGCAATGTACACCGCTGCTGTGGTTGTCCCCTTGCCTTCCACAGTGCTTGTTTGTGCACTCTATGCATGCTGGGGTGTAGTGGGCAACATACTTAATTCGGCTTGTAGCTGGATGCTGCGCAATGTCATGGAGAGCCGGATTCAATGTATACTTATTTGTAATAGCGTGTGTTTGTGGCTTATGTGTGCGTGTGTGCAGCTTGTGTGTGTATGTGTGCAGCTTGTGTGTGTATGTGTGTGGCTTGTGTGTGTATGTATGTGGCTTGTGTGTGTATGTGTGTGTCTCGTGTGTGTGTGCCTTGTGTGTGTGTGTGTGTCTGTGGTGTAGGAGCGAGCGGCATCCATTTTGTTTTTTTTCTTAGTTGAATACTGGTGGGTGGGCTGGATAGTGGGGGCGGGCCAACTCCCTGCATGATTTTCACAGGAGTAGCAGAAAATCACACCCCCATTGAATCATCCAGTGGGACCAGTAACTCATCTTACTGCCTTCAAGGTAAGGTATGCCTTTTTGCAGTTCTACAACATGATAGACATTCATGGGGGAATAAGCCAAATGATTTAGGTAAATTTGTAAAATGGACAAGTGTGGCAGCTGCAGTTTAATGTTGGTAAATGTAAAATAATAGACTTGGGAAGTAAAAATCCAGAAATATACTATTAAGGGTAAAGAGCTGACAGAGACAATAGAGGAAAAGGATTTAGGAGTAATTATTTCTAATGACTTAAAGGTAGGCAGGCAATGTAACAAAGAGATGGGGAATGCAAGCAGGGTTCTGGGTTGTATAGCTAGGGGGCATTAGTATCAGAAAAAGGGAAGTGGCCAAGACACTCTGCAGATCTCTAGTTAAACCTCACCTAGAGTATTGTGTACAGTACATATCCAGAAGGATTTAGATACTGTAGAGAAAATTCAGAGAAGGGCTACTAAAATGGTGAGGAAAAGAAATATAAGGATAGACTAAATGATCTGAACATGTATAGCTTGGAGGAGAGAAGAGAGAGAGGTGAGATATGATAGAAAAATTCAAATACATGAAGGGATTCAACAATGCAGGAGGGAAGTACATTTTAAAGGAGTAAAAATGTTAGAACAAGAGGTCATAGTCCAAAACTAGAGGGACACAGGTTTAGATGTAATGTAAGAAAGTTTTACTTCACTGAGAGGGTAGTAGATAGGTGGAATAGCCTACCAGCAGAAGTTGAAGAAGTTAATACAGTGACAGAATTTGACAGAATTTAAGCATGCATGGGATAGATATAAGGCTGTCCTGAACATAACAAAAGACCAAACAATGTTTGTGTATTTTACAGTAGAAAATGGGCAGACTAGATGGGTCAAATGGTTCTTATCTGCCATCAAATTCTATGTATCTAATTCTAATATTTGAAAGACATAACATTTACATTATAGGGGGTAGGAAAGTTGTACTTCAAACCAGATATGAATGGGCAGTTGTGTGTGCATAGTCTCCATTAAGTTCTCTTATTCAGTTTTCTTAGCACAAGTATGTGCGCATAGAAGCTGATGTACTAAGACAAAATTCAAGCTATTCTGCAACAAAAAAACTGCGCCATAGGGGGCAAGTACATTTTTTCCTAATTCCATAGAATTAAAAGGAGTTTTTAAACACTTGAAAGCTAGAAGGTTCTCCAACACAGAAGGAATGCATTGGAGACCTCTCGCTTAAATTAAAGGGAATCAGGGGTTTTTATTTGTTTCCTATTGTGCTGTTGATTTCACCAGAGAAATGTTGTGGATCTCCTTAGTACATTATTCTTACTATTTCTTATTAAAATTTTTAGAAAATTAGACAGGGCAGGGCTACAATACTCATCATTGCCACCCGCGGATATTAGGGCCCTCAACAAATGGAGGGACTCTGTTACCAGCCATTGGCATAAAAACACAAAATAAGCTCTACAAGTAATATTGTCCTGATCCAATATTCCTACCACCTCAAGTATTTTATGTATATCTTTATTAATATGGTGCCACACAGTGCCTTCCAATAGATATAAATTACAATAAATAGGAGGGGATAAAAGTGCCACATTCATAGAAACAAGAGGAGAGATGTCCCTGCCCCAAGGAGATTGCAGTCTAAATGGGTAAAAGGAGACAGACAACAGGGTAAGAGGGTGTCAAGTGCTGAGATTACAAGTGCTTGGCTGAAGGAAGTGCATAGTCCTAATGCTCCAGAAGATAAGATTTCAGGGTAGACTTAAAGACAAAGGGGGATTTTTCAAGACATAGGGAGAGGAGTATGGAGTTCCATAGCTATGGAGCAGAAAGCGAGAAAGGTTTGAGATAGGAGAGCACAGAGAGTGTGGATGGTGCAACAAGAAGTGCGTTGTGTGCTGAGCTGTCATAATATTCCTCTGTAACTTGAGTTACTGCGCAATGTTTGGCAAACAAAAGCAAAAGTGACACTGCCTCATCTCATGACAACAGGAGATCTGGCACTAGCTACATCTTCAACCTTGTGGATATAGTAACATCTGAATAATGACATTGACTTGTAAAAAATTTGTAGGATGTGACAAAATTAATCCTCATTCCGGTCCTTAAGGACCACTAACACGCCAGATTTAAAGAACTGCCTCCTTGAGCACAGATGGGTTGATCTGAAGTACAACCATTTTGATTAATTTTGCCTGTGAGGAAAAGGGATATCCTTTGGACCTCTCTAGTAGTGATGAGCGAGCATGCTCGGCCGAAGCTCGGTTCGGCTCGAGCATCGCTCTGCTCGGCACATGGCGGTACTCGTACGAGTACCGCATGTGCTCGCCCGCCATGTTCGGGTCTCCTCCCCGCACGTTTCGCGGCTGCTGCGCAGCCAATAAACGTGCGGGGAGGCTCTGACATCAGTGTAATGCCAGCAGCCATGTTGGCTGCTGGCATTACACTGATTGGCTGGCCAGAACCCGTGATCGGGTGCTGTATAGCACCCGACGCGCGAGTTCGGCTCATTCTTAGCCAGGGAGAGATGCGCTTAGGCAGGGAAAGTCAGTGTAGGGAGAATAAAATTGTTGAAACTCTTTCAAGACCCAAAAGTCCTTTTTAGGACTGTTGTGTGTGGGGGCAGCATTTATATTTTGTTTGGGGGGGCACAATTTCCTTTTTTTTGTGGGGGGGATATTTGAAAGGTGACATATAATACTAGATGCACAGGAAGTCAGTGTAGGGAGAATAAAATTGTTGAAACTCTTTCAAGACCCAAAAGTCCTTTTTAGGACTGTTGTGTGTGGGGGCAGCATTTATATTTTGTTTGGGGGGGCACAATTTCCTTTTTTTTGTGGGGGGGATATATGTAAGGTGACATATAATACTAGATGCACAGGAAGTCAGTGTAGGGAGAATAAAATTGTTGAAACTCTTTCAAGACCCAAAAGTCCTTTTTAGGACTGTTGTGTGTGGGGGCAGCATTTATATTTTGTTTGGGGGGGCACAATTTCCTTTTTTTTGTGGGGGGGATATATGTAAGGTGACATATAATACTAGATGCACAGGAAGTCAGTGTAGGGAGAATAAAATTGTTGAAACTCTTTCAAGACCCAAAAGTCCTTTTTAGGACTGTTGTGTGTGGGGGCAGCATTTATATTTTGTTTGGGGGGGCACAATTTCCTTTTTTTTGTGGGGGGGATATATGTAAGGTGACATATAATACTAGATGCACAGGAAGTCAGTGTAGGGAGAATAAAATTGTTGAAACTCTTTCAAGACCCAAAAGTCCTTTTTAGGACTGTTGTGTGTGGGGGCAGCATTTAATTTTTTTTGGGGGTGGCAGAATTTCATTTTTTTGTGGGGGGGGACATGTTCTAAGGTGACATTGTACTAGGTGCACAGGGACAAATATTTCACAGTGCAGTGACAAGCTGACATATTCTGTTAGGTGCACAGGGCCAATGGTTTTACAACGCAGCGACAAAAAGGGCAATTTTAAACGTGTGCCTAGCCATAGATTATTGTCACATTCTGTTTAGTGTGCAAATTCACAAATTAACGTCACATATTCCGTTCACTGTGCCTAGCCTCAGATTAGCGTCACATTCTGTTTCGTGTGCCTAGCCGCAGATTAGCGTCACATTCTGTTTCGTGTGCCTAGCCGCAGATTAGCGTCACATATTGTTTAGTGTGCCTAGCCGCAGATTAGCGTCACATATTGTTTAGTGTGCCTAGCCGCAGATTAGCGTCACATATTGTTTAGTGTGCCTAGCCGCAGATTAACGTCACATATTGTTTAGTGTGCCTAGCCTCAGATTAGCGTCACATATTGTTTAGTGTGCCTAGCCGCAGATTAGTTTTTATCTTCCTTTTTGTGTGTTTTACGGTCAGTCTGTAAAAATGGCGTACTACGGGCGAAACATCGTTCCCAGCAGCGACGTTGGAGTCCAAGATGCATCCAGACATCCTCCCTATGCTGTCCCTGAACCATTTCTGTGGTGTTTCCATCATTTTCTGACCTTTTCCTATGAACCAGGCACCCTCCCCTCATCAGAGCAGGGGGTGCCTGGTGTAATGCTCGAGTCCTCCCATTGACTTCAATGGGGCTCGGGTGCTCGGCCGAGCACTCGAGCCTCCGGGGGCGCTCGGCCAGAGCACCCGAACACCCGAGCATCGGGGTGCTCGATCATCACTACTCTCTAGCATTCAAGGGATTAAATGACCCAATTTAAAGAAATGTGACTAATGTATATAGACAAATGTGAAGAAATTCTAGACTAAGACAGATGGTCAATATTTATAAAACTGAACTTCTGCATGATAGACAATTTTCCATAGCATTACAGAGCAATGCATCTGAGACCTCCCTCCCATGCTAGAGAAGCCTCCTGCCTATTACAGAGCAAGATATCTGAGACCTCCCTCCAATGCTAAAGAAGCCTCCTGCCTATTACAGAGTAATGCATCTGAGACCTGCCTTCAATGCTAGAGAAGCTTCCTGCCTATTACAGAGTAATACGTCAGAGCCCTCCTTCCAATGCTAGAAAAGTCTCCTGCCTATTACAAAACAATGCATCAGAGACCTCCCTCCAATGCCAAAGAATTCTCCATGTATTATAAAGCAATGCATCTGAGACCTCTCTCCAATGCTATAGAAGCATCCTGCCTATTACAGAGCAAGATATCTGAGACCACCCTCCAATGCTAGAGAAGCCTCCTGCCTATTACAGAGTAATGCATCGGAGCCCTCCCTCCAATGCTAGAGAAGTCTCCTGCCTATTACAGAGCAATGCATCTGAGACCTCCCTCCAATGCAAGAGAAGCCTCCTCCCTATTACAGAGTAATGCATCGGAGCCCTCCCTCCATTGCTAGAGAAGCCTCCTGCCTATTACAGAGCAATGCATCTGAGACCTCCCTCCAATGCTAGAGAAGCCTTCTGCCTATTACAGAGTAATGCATCTGAGATCTCCCTCCAATGCTAGAGAAGCCTCCTGCCTATTACAGAGTAATGCATCTGAGACCTGCCACCAATGCTAGAGAAGCCTCCTGCCCATTACAGAGATATACGTCAGAGCCCTCCCTCCAATGCTAGAGAAGCCTCCTGCCTATTACAGAGCAATGTATCGGAGACCTCCTTCCAATGCTACAGAAACCTTCATGTATTACAGAGCAATGTATCCTGGGATCTCCCTCCCATGCTAGAGAAGCCTCCTGCCTATTACAGAGAAATATAACGGAGATCTCCAATGCTAGAGAAGCCTCCTGCCTATTACAGAACAATACAACTGAGACCTCCCTACAATGCTAGAGAAGCCTCCTGCCTATTACAGAGCAATGTATTGGAGACCTCCAATGCTAGAGAATTCTCCATGTATTAGAGAGCAATGCATACTGGGATCGCCCTCCCATGCTAGAGAAACCTCCTGCCTATTATAGAGCAATACAACTGAGACTTCCCTCCAATGATAGAGAAACCTCCATGTATTACAGAGCAATGCATCTGAGACATCCCTCCAATGCTAGATAAGTCTCTTGCCTATAACAGAGCAAGACATCTGAGACCTGCCTTCAATTGTAGATACATCTCCTGCCTATTTCAGAGCAATGCATTTGAGACCTCCGTCCAATGCTAGAGAAGCCTCCTGCGTATAATAGAGAAATGCATCAGAGACATCCCTCCAATTCTAGAGACTTCTCCTACGTATTACAGAGCAATACATCGAAGACTTCCATCCAATGCTAGAGAAGCCTCCAGACTATTACAGAGCAATACATTAGAGACCTTCCTCCATTGCTAGAGAAGCCTCCATGTATTACTGAGGAATCCATCGGAGATCTCATCCAGTGCTAGAGAAGCCTCCAGACTATTACAGAGCATTGCATCAGAGACCTCCCTCCATTGCTAGAGAAGCCTCCATGTATTTCAGAGGAACCCATCGAAGATTTCATCCAATGCTAGAGAAGCCTCCAGACTATTACAGAGCAATCCATCGGAAACCTCCCATGCATCCAAAGGTCTTAACATTTTATTTATATGATTTATACCGGGTACATATAGTGCAAATGCTTTGACTCAAAATTGCTCCTTCTTATCCAGACCCATGGCCTCGGTTTTCCATATAAAATCCTCTTGAATATTTTATAAAGCATACTTGATTACACACACTATCATGCAAAATATTAGTATTTGCTGTCTGATACACATATTCCATTACATTTATGAGTATTTTCTCTCTCTTTTTCAAGCTTCCTTAGGAAATTTAAGGTACTATGAATATTATGTATGTGACATGAAGTGCACTTGTAGGAATTTGGAAAGAAAATTAATACTGCTGTTTTGTAGCTCATATTAGGACTAATCACTAAGGAATCCTGCTGAAGGAATAGAATAAAGTACAAGTGAATAGTCTCCTTAATTATTAAAACATCACTGCGTCTTCCTATCTGAAATAAAGCAAACTGCTATTTACTGATATATGTCCCCCTAGATTCAATCTTAATTCCAAGATTAATGTGCAATTACATCTGAAATTATTCATGAACTCATACTGCAGTTCATTGTAACATGACCTTCTGTGTTCAGGCAGATCACCTTAAGTGCAGAACACGGTTATTTGATTTTGGAGAACCAGAAATGATTTTTAATAACCCTTATTTTAGGATTATTAAAGAATGGAAAAACACAGCAGTTGATGGTAGCAACAGCTTAAGTCACTCTCCCCCCTGGGATTCTGATGTGTGTAAATAGAAATATACACTAAAGGAACTTCAAATTAACTACATATGTTTTCATTAAGTGCAAACATATGCTTCTCTTTAACCCTTAGGTCTCATTCACACATGGTTTAAGCACAATATTTTGTAACACTGTGCTAATTGCCAGTGAATTGAACAGATCTGCACCAATGTGGCTGTTCATGCTAGAGGTTGCTGCAACAAGAGACACATACTAATGCACTTTGCTGCAACTTTCTTGAGTCCCTGTGTTGAACACAGGGAAATTCAGAAGAGCCTAGGGGCCACTGTGTTGATCTGTTCACACTAGTGATAAGGATGTTGTGATGTATATCATTGTAGATATCCCTATATATACCTACATGTCCTCTACGCAACACGCATGGTGGACGACTCACTGCTCCTTTAAACACTATCACTGTATCATGACTGAAGGTTTTTTTCCCTTGATGCTCCCTACCTCTAGAGCTCCCTACTACTCAGCATTTTCTAAGCTTCAACCCTCAACAACTTCAAATCCAAGCTAAAAGAGCACCTTTTACATGTAGCTATCAAAAATTGCACTTCCTCCTCTACCTGCTTGTATCTGTATGTCACCTGTCCTATGCTTAGATTGTAAGTTTTATGAGTCAAGGACCTCCTATCCTAATGTATGCTCACATTGTGTTACCTTTATGATTGGTCTGTATAACCACTTAACTACTGCACTTATTGTACCCCCTCTATACTAAATGTAAACTGTAAAGTGCTAAGTACACCTCTTGGCACTATATAAATAAAAATATACATATATACATACAATAAATGGCAGACACACCACGTGTGACACCATATGATATGTAGCTGACAGCCACATGGACCTTCCATGTCACCCATCCACCATGCCTACTTAGTCACAGGAATAACTGGGGTGGGAGTGGGGGGGTTGCAGGGGTATTGCAGGTAACTAACCAGGTGATTTGAACCGTGATAGATTACCGGTGCAAACAAGAACATATGTAATTTGAATCTTAGAAATCAAACGTTATATCTCAGACTATTGGGGACTAAAACTTCCATCATACCGAACCAATAAATGGTACAATGAAGAGAGTGACAAATGGTGCATTGCACTGCAGTGTGAAAGGTCTGCTGTGCACATATACCATTTTGAATATTTACTGGGTACCTGCATGAATGCAGTAACAGTCCAGCTTCTGTGGTATACTTTTCAGCAATAATCATTGTAAAGATTAGCAGTTTTGCAAAGTTGTGAACATATGGGGGATGAGGTTATTGACTGACATTTATTAGGCCACAAAATCAGCTGAGTGGCGGATGTCCAAGTGATTTTTTTCAGAAATCGTAGAACAGAATTAGAATTAAAGATGCAAATAAGATAATCTAATTGTGCAGTGTTACACAGAGAAATGAATAGGAGACTTGCCCAGAAATATCCTTCTGAGACAGTAAATGAATTTAAGAGTTCTAGGGATAGATGTACAGCTATTTTAATGGTTATTTAAATAGATAGGGTTATAAAAGGTATCACATAGTAAATAATGCTAACTAGACAGAGAAAATGGCAAACTAGATGAGCCAGTTGGTTATCTGTTATCAGGTTCTATGTTTCTCTGAACAAATCATCCACTGATTTCAACGTGATATGTGCTGGGTTAATATAGGTTTAAAAAAAACAAAAAAAAAACCAACATATATAGGTCTATTAATTTATACACACAACTCTATAAAGAAGCTATTAGGCAGAGCAGGTTCATGGCCTATAGAGTTTATAATCTAATATTGTTTGAGGCACAGGAATAATGTGACTTGCTTTGGGTAACTTTTGCACAAGCAACAAAAGTACAACACTGATGTCTGCAGGATGTCACCTCGTGCAGAACATGGAACAAGAGTTGTTTCTACACAGCCTAACATAACACAGCCTGATGCAGTATACGGCAATCTCCCTGCGTCCAAGCTCAGAATGCAGGGAAGTTTCAGGAAGGGGATCTTAACATTGTTTATAAAGATGATGTTGAAGTTTGTTATGCTTATAGTAATCACTAGCAATGAGGGATTATGTTGCCCATCTGTGTTTTTATTGTGTTTGTAATCAGTTTTTATAAATCGTTTTACAAGAAATTTGATGAAAATAATGGTGTCTTTAGAAAGCCCATCTCATGGCAAGAAAAACAGTATATAATATGTTTGGGTACATTAAATGAGTAAGAGGAAAATTATATCTAAACACAAACACAGTAGAAGTGTTAAAACAGCCATTGTCCTTCTGGACCATGGCTGTTTTAACACTTCTGGACCATGGATGTTTTAACACTTCTATGACATCATAGAGGACATTTGATTCTGCATAGCCTGCAACTATCATAACATCTTTGTAGATTATATTGAAGGTTGTCAGTCAGGCCACTGTGTGTGTCTTTTATGTTTTAATTATTTGTCATGTGTTTATATATTTTTATTATATTTTATATTTTGTTTGTTTGAGCCTCAGTGCTAAATAGAATACTGGTGTGCTTTACTCTGTGTGTGCATCCAACAATGTTATGGAACACGCACGCACTTAGCACACACATAGTACATTTGTAGTATCTCAGTACTGGCGTATCATAGAGTTCTCCTTTTTTCTTTTTCTTTTTTTTTTAATTTGATACCCTTAAAATGGAACTGTCACCCTAAGTAAAGGTTTTCTAAGCGATAACCTTAGAAATAGTGCTATTATTGAACATAAGTACCCCGTTATTAAGAAATCCTACATCTTCTGAGACTGATGGCCAGGCTTCTTGATTCAGAGGCATCTGTGTGCCTGCGCTGTCAGTCCCTTCCTGTTACCTTAAGATACAATAAAGGAGACCAGGAAGGACAGTGCAGGCACACAAATGTCTCAAAGCCATGATGTCTCTGAGCTGGCCAACAGTCTCAGAAGAGGAAGGATTTCTTAATAATGCGGTACTTATGTGTGATAATAGCATTATTAATAAGCTTATCGCTATATGCCTAATTATTTGGGGGAAGCTTTATTTAGGGTGATAGTTCTGCTTTAAACCAATGAAGTTCTTGAAGCACTCTTTTCCATAAAATACACTTTGGTCTCTCACACTGTACCGAGGTTGCATGTCAAAAACAGACACTGTGTCTGTACCAGTCCTATCCTCCATGAGATACCCACACCTGCAGTATATGTACTCCCAAGAAAGTGCATTTAGTCTAATTTCTTCTCCCAGACTGGCCTTTCTGTGCAAAACACAAATACCATCTCAGAGAAATACATAGCCTAAACAAACACACAATGCTGTCAGATCGGCTACATCACTCCTTTGGTATAATATTACAGAGATGTGTACAGTGAGTATGAGTTGAAGTTGTAAGGAGGTGTTACTCTTTGCAAAGATTTTGACAGGAGTGGGCAATGGGAGGGCCTCCAGCTGTTGCTAGATTATAACTACCCTGCTGTCACACACATTTTGTTTCTCAGTCTCCAATGCATAGTATCCAATGCATAAGTGCTTGCTCTCTTTGTGCCTCAATCTTTTTTTACTCAAGGCAACCCCTAACACACAGCACCACAAGTGGATATCCGAGGCTCACCAGAGTGCCACGGCACCCTAGTTGAGAAAAACTGACCTAGAGGGAATCAACTGCACCTCAATGA
This sequence comes from Rhinophrynus dorsalis, assembly GCA_037306005.1. Taxonomy (NCBI): domain Eukaryota; kingdom Metazoa; phylum Chordata; class Amphibia; order Anura; family Rhinophrynidae; genus Rhinophrynus; species Rhinophrynus dorsalis. Next base: position 123,912,135 of record CM074721.1, read on the forward strand.
TGAGGTCCATATAAGGACATAATGTACATCTGGGGTTTTGCTGAGGAGATTTTCCTGGCATTTTGGTGCTTTACTGTCTGGGAGAGGAGGGACTAGATCAATATCAATATGGAAATTTCTTCCCACCTGTCTGGGACAATCCCCAAGAATAAACTATTTGCTTTCATTAATTTTCAATATGATCCTATCACATCTCTTTTGTTTCTTGGACTACAACTTCCAACAACCCCTGACAGCCAGTTGTTATCAGGGGATGATGGGAGTTGTAGTCCAGCAGCAGCTAGAAGGCCTCACACTGCCCACCCCTTATAGATACCTCAAGATAATAATAGAATGTGAAGATGAAAACAGGTGTCAGATATGTCTCCAAAATTAGCAAAGAATAAAAAGTATAAATAAAAAACATTATACAGGTCAGAGACCAGCAAACATGACAGAACAATTCTGCTTCATGCATCAGAGAACCATTTTGTAATCAGTGATCAAACAGGATAAATGGGCCCTCAGTCATCTACAAAGCTCATTATAAGCAATTTTTTCCCTATTCAAGTTAAATTTGATTTAATGCAAAGTATTTCAGTTATGACCATTCTCCTGCACACCGCTCACATCAAACAAGCTATTAGCATACAAGTATATTAGCAAAGGGCCAATTGACCTTTTCAAAAAGTCTTGTCTGATTTGAGTTAATTTTGTTAGGGAAAATAAAATAACAAGGAATCATTGTGTGCATTCATATCAGCAAAATGAAAATACTACAGCATTGTTACAGTACCTCTAAGTATTTTTGTAGCTAATTTCCCAAGAACACAGAAAAAAAGTCTTGAAAAAACAGCAGAGCATTGAACCAGCAAATTAAAAAAGGCTAAAATTAAATTAACTGCAGCACTGTTATGCATTATGCATATTACTTTTAAAAAATTAAACCTGGCATAGCAGAATAAATCTGGACATCCCTAAGGGTTTAGAAGAGAAACAGCTAAGCCTGTTAGCTTTAGACACATTCAGGAGAATTAGAATCCAACCTATATGTTATATGCCACAGATATTTAACTATTTAACTCCTCAGAGCCATCCCCAGGAATAACATCAATTAAATAATTGGGAATGATCTGTAACTTAACCCCTTGAATTCTAGAGAGTTCTTCAACAAACTGCTTCTCAGTGTGTTGGAGACCTCGCCAGCATTCATTAGACAAGTCATACATTTCAGGGCCTTTCCAGCTGAGTACAACAAGTGTCCTCTCACTGCTGAGAAATGTGCTATTCCAGTGTTATTACAGTTTAAACTATCGTTTTTTTAATATATCATGTAACAGTGTCCTCTGGTGTCCAGAAAGTTTGCCTACAGCTCAACTCATGTTCAGACAATTGCTCTATTACAATTTGTGGAAGAAGGTGAATTACCTGGCTACAATTCTCCTTAGAATGTGATAGGAAAAAGCTTCTTCCCTTCCAGTTGGATTGAAGTTGTAACTTTTGAATAACACATCTGCTAGCAGCGGGAACACTTATTTTACTCAACAGGAAAAATCCTACAACATATAGGTCTTCCTAAAAAGTTTAGAACCCAACAACTGGTGAGCCAAATGTTGCCTTTTTTGACATAGTCAAGTTATTTATTTAAAGCATAACTCTCATCATAATAACATTGCCCTCCAATCCATTACTAACATAGCAATAGGCAAAGCCAAATTTTCATTAGGTTGTATAAGACCGCATTATTGAAGAAAAACAACTTCTTCGGCAGGAACCAACAGACAACAGTGCAGACATCTTGGAGGAAAGGTACCTCTGAGTCTGCTCTGTCTGAGTCTGCTCTCACATTGGCAAGTGGCGTCGGTACTAGTGTTGAGCGAGCGTGCTCGGCCGATGCTCGGATCGGCTCGAGCATCGCTCTGCTCGGCACATGGCGGTACTCGTACGAGTACCGCCATGTGCTCGCCCGACATGTTCGGGTGAAGAGGATCTGTGCCGGAAGAGGCACAGATCCGAAGACGCTCCGCTGGACCACCAGGGAATGGAGGTACGGGGGCATTGCGGAGATGAAGGGGGCATTGCGGAGATGAAGGGGGACATTGTGGAAGAGGGGCATAGACTCTATGCCCCTCTTCCACAATGTCCCCCTTCATCTCCGCTATGCCCCTCTTCCACAATGTCCCCCTTCATCTCCGCTATGCCCCTCTTCCACAATGTCCCCCTTCATCTCCTATGCCATAGCGGAGATGAAGGGGGACATTGTGGAAGAGGGGCATAGCGGAGATGAAGGGGGACATTGTGGAAGAGGGGCATAGAGTCTATGCCCCTCTTCCACAATGTCCCCCTTCATCTCCGCTATGCCCCTCTTCCACAATGTCCCCCTTCATCTCCTCTATGGCATAGGAGATGAAGGGGGACATTGTGGAAGAGGGGCATAGCGGAGATGAAGGGGGACATTGACCAGGCACCCTCCGCTCATCAGAGCAGGGGGTGCCTGGTTTAATGCTCGAGTGCTCCCATTCATTTGAATGGGGCTCGGGTGCTCGGCCGAGCACTCGAGCATCAGGGGGTGCTCGGTCAGAGCACCCGAGCACCCGAGCATCGGGGTGCTCGCTCATCCCTAGTCGGTACCTTAAGGGACCGGAAGTTACTGAAGGCGCAGGAGCACAGATCTCATCTTGTAATCTTTGTGCAGCTGATGCCTGTCGAAGAAGTTGTTTTTCCACAATAACGCGGACATATTCAGCCTAATGAAAGTATAGCTTTTTCTATTGCTATGTTAGTAATGGACTGGGGGGCAATGTTATTATGATAGTTCCGCTTTAACAAATAAGAAGATGAGAGACACACTATTTTCAGAAACTTTTTAAGAAGATGTATAATTAATGGACAATAATTTAAATGAACACATAATTTAAGAAACTTCTACTTAAAGGTTTTAAAATGAGTGGTGATTTGGAAGCCAAGACTGAGACTAGATGTCCAGTAATATCAGCCTGAGACAGGCTGTACTTTATAAAGACTAAGGCTTAGATTACTTAGCAGGTGAAAAAGTTTATTACTTGTTCTACCTCCTGACTTTTTATTTCATTAATTCAAGACTCCTCACATCCATTTTTATTTTTGCCATCAGAGCATTGTGATACACAAATGGTTAATGGTACCTAGAGGCCTATAAAGGCAGTGGCAGGGCATTTGAAGGTTAGAGGAACCATCCATGGATTTAGAGAACACCCCAACATGATGGATGGAGGTCGAGGAATATAAGGAATTTGTTTAGGTGAGGCTGTGAGAAATAAGATCAAAGCAACGTTTATATTACTTCTATAGTATTTTCCAATGGAAAAAAAAAATACCAAGATAATATCTGTGATTTGATGAGACACAGCAGAATTTGTCACTTTACACGTAAGTGACATTTTCAAGCATGATGTCTCCTTTTTTTCCTGCAGTGTTTTTTCACAGTTAATGAAATTTACACATTTACAAATTCATGGTGGTACAAGTGTGATATTGATATTTTTGTGTTAAGAGCTCATCCTACGTAGGTGCCCATATGCAGCAATGCTAAACTGAATTTATTGATTGCATACCTGTAAACAGGAGAGCAGTGGTGTGTAAGTTGGGGTAGGAAGGGGTACAGCCCACTGACCAACTTGATCCAGCCCATAGGTCTTTGCTATCAAAGAAGCATTTTTTTTCCTTTAAAACTGAAGTCAGCAGGTCCCCCACATCCAGACAGGCTTCTTTGCTCTCCATTGCCTTACTGTGAGCTTGCGAGGGTCAGCAGGATGTGATGATGACATCATCTTGTCACTCAACCCAGATGATCATAATGGATCAATGGAGAGTAAAGAATCACAGTCAGTAAATGGGGGACTCACCAGCTTCACTTATAAGGATAAAAAATGTCTACTAAAAAGATGCACGTGTGAATGTACGTAGGTGCATGTGTATATATAGGAAAGTGCGAGTACGCTAATTAATCATGGACATGTGTATATTGTAGTCAAATAAGAGCAACTAACTTAACCCGATAAGTACCGGAACAAATGAGTACTTAGGGAAGTCCCACAAGATGAGATTGCATCCTAAGCTTGACAGGAATTTATGTTTGCAGATTTTATGGTTAACCCATTATTTTAGTGTTTATACTTAGATTAGATTTAATAAATGTTAAGTTTTAATTTCTCCCATTACTCCTTCCTTTCCATCTTTGACTTGGAGATAGATAGAGGTGTAATTCGATGGTGTGCTTAATCTTGCAGGGTCTCTTTTGTTTTCTTACATAGTTTTATTTGATTTTTACCTTGTGAGCACCTATCATTCACCAGTGTGTCTCCTTGCCAAATCATTTGGGTTATAGTGTGCACAGGGTATTTTTCTTTTTTAATAAATAAAACATAGTCTAATATTAACAACTAATGATTTTACCATGATGCTCTTTCCAAGGAAGTACAGGGAGAGGCTGCCATGTATGGGACACAGTGTTTGACTGGCATCGATCCCCCCCTGAGTACGCTTCATTGTTGGTTGTAAAGTTATGATGCATGGCTAAGGGAAGGATTGAAAACAAGCTGTACAGTAAAGCTTGTACCGTATGGAGGGAAATTGTACCGGCACAGAAATGCCATTTTTATTATATGGTTATTCATAAAAAAAATGCATATTAACTCTCAGAGGAATCAATTAAACTAAACTATGCAGGAAGTAAAAGTTCCACTTTAAAGACAAGAAGCACTTTGCAAAGTAATGATTTGCATACCACGCTGTTCCTTAACCCCTTGAATGCCAGATGGGTACACAATGCATTGCAGCGCTATGCTTTGTGCACCCATCTGGCACTCAAAGGGTGAAAGGGATAAGATTACTATGTGCAGTGAGCAAAGTGTGAGCTTCTGTGGACATGACAATGACTGAGTGAAGAGGTTATCCAAGAAACAACAGAATACTTCATAAGAGCCATTAGGTTTTTCTGTGTGGTTATTATTAGTAGGTGTCCGTTTTAAAAATCGCCATTATCTTGTTGACCCTTTGCTTTGAATGCGTTAAGCTTACCTATACAGAAACAAAAATGGACTGAATGCCACGTAGCTGGCAGCTTTCATGGATACATGGGGGTACTGGCACCTCCATTCATTTGCCTCCTCTACTAATCAGCAGGCATTTAATAATGGAGCAGGGATTACCATGGAAACTTAAAGGATCAAGAAGACAACTCTTGATCTTCCAGGTTACCATGTCAACCTGAGCTGTGTGTTGAAAGCACACAGGCACAATAACACAAACTCTGACTATTTATTTATTGAGCTAGTATCCAATGTATTGATTGTACGGATAACACATGGTAGCACTGTTCCCCCATTTATTCTTTGTGTATGTCCATGGTTAGCCTGCAAGCTCTTTCTGGTGGAGGCTCTATGATGTTGCAACCTCCACCATATAACATCAGTAAAAATGTATAGTCCCTCACACAAAAAGTCACCAGAAGCATTCATCTAAAAAACTTGGATATTTTTTCAGCAGAGAGCTAAGATAATACCTAGTTTGCAAATAAAGAAGGCCTGTCATGATATATTATATTTTTCCTTATGTTTATCGAGAGATGATATTCATTGTATCCAAAATCTAATTTGGTGTGAAGCATGGAAAAGGGGCAGGAGGGGAGCACTTTAAAATAAAATAAAACAAAGCCTACAGTGTTATGGAGAGTTAGAAGGGTATACTTCGACCTTGCCATAATATCTAAACATTACTATACCTTTAAAACGTTATAACTTTCCAGCTAGTAACAAATAGCCTTCATTAGAATTGTTAGTTCTGGCATCTATAGACATGTCACCAGAAAAAACCTTAGCATATAAAAATTAAAAAATAACTCAGACTTCACTTCAAATATTATTATTAACAACCACAAAAACCATAACAGTAATAATAATAATATCAACTGAAATTATTTTCATTCATAAATGTACCTTCTTGGGAGAGAACAATGTAAAATTTGTCCCTCTCCTTTACAGCAGATTTCAGATAAGTAAGAATTATTTTCTGCATCTAGACAGTTCTACAGATTAGTGCTGAAAAATTGATAGCTTAGAATTCTGAAAGAGGAAGTTTTGTAGCTTCCTATATCCTTTTTGGAATCTTCAACTTTTGCAGAAAATGTAAGATTTTGAAGATAATATGGAGGACGTAGCACAGCCTAAAGTTATGTTTTAAAAGGCACTCTCTTCGAATTTGTTTGATTTCTGTTGGACATTTAGCTGGTTAAATATGGAATGGCTCTAGAAGTGTAACACTGACTAAATTGTGATGATTCTGGCCATTAATGGACTTCGACATGCCTGCATGTTGTTTCTCCAGGATTTATTTTCTAAATCTTCCATCTTGTCACTTAGTATCTAATAACATTGTAGCTTTTCCTGTACTAGAGTACAAGTGGTCAGATTATGATACTGCTGCAGATAACCTTTGTTCCAAGACCTCAGTTTTCTGTTTTTTGACTGCCATATGCACCTTAATTTGATATATATCAGTTTTCAAGGGCAGAATGCAAGAAACATGTGCATGCAATGAAGGCATTTTCATGCACAGATTGTTATTATGCATGTTCTAATATAGGAAGCCATACCAAATGCTTCTTCAATTATACATAAAAAATTAGCTTTTATGACAAAACCACACAGATGTATAAAATCGTTCGAAAAACACTTCCTGCATTAGGTGCATTCTCAATTCCACTCAGACAGATTTGTTTCTTATGACCACGCCCATAAAAAATATGCACAGTTGTTTGCTTACCTTCATTTATCATGCAAAATTCTACAAAATCATGAGCAAACCTATTCACTAGTGGTTTCCACATTGGAAATAGAGATTACGCATGTTTTCTGCATTCCTCCCTAAACGTGTAATAGCTGAAAAGTTCTTTTCCATAATAGCAGTATTGATTTTCTTAAGAACAATATCTGAATTATGATCACATTGCAATGTCATATAAAGCAAAAGGCTTCTGTTGTATCAGAGATATTTGTGGTCTTTGATTTAATCTTATTGAAAGGCCAGTTTTCGGGTAGCATAGCTGGAGAGTTAAGATGTCTTTTCAAGGCAAGCATATTAACAATAGTAATACATTTACCAGAAAATTATTAGATAAATTATTTCACATTTCCTAAGGAGTTAGGCAAATGCACCATAAAACCTGATCCACAGATTTATCAAAGATTACCCAGGAAACTCCAAGATATTTTATTAGCTATGAGAAACAAACCTTAATTGGGTCAGAAATTAATACAAAAACACTCACAAAGAACATAGAAAAGATTAACCTTCTCACTTTCTTACAAATATTTGATAGTTAAAATAATTCAATCTTAAAACATAATTGAGTAAAATATCTTATACACAACAGGATAAAAGTTGTTTAGAAAAATAAACTCAAAATGGAATCTTCTACAATATACCCTTAAATGCTTTACATTATTTTGCATACATATCAATGAAATAAGCCATTAAATCTGTTTATTTAAATTGTTTGAGGATGAAATGAGATAAAGGAAGTCCACTGACTAGTCCAATTAAAGCTAAACATATTGTTGGTATATCAAAATATTGTTATGATAAGCAGGTATATTCAATTTGTAAGTTTTTAATGGAGAAATTAGACAATCAAACTATTAATTATCCAAAATGCAGAGTAACAAATATACAGCAGCCATGCCCCCCACCCTCCCCCAAAAAATAATAAAGCATTCTTGGTACCTCTCCAGAGTTTTTGCAGCAAGAGTGAAAGTCTACAGAGTCTATGGGGTTAGGGTACTGTACTGTAATAGGTGTTGCTTAGAACACTTTGTTGCATAGAACACTTAAAGAGTTGCAACAATACATCCCACAAAGGCCACAAAGAATTCTTGATATTCAGAAGTATTGATGAAAAACGAATCTATGGGTACCTCCGTAACACGCTTTTCAAAAAGATACTAAAAAATATTTGAGAGTCTCTTAATGTAAATGTTGTCAGCAATATACATAATCTATAACTTCTATTGAGCTAACCTCCTTCTCCCCACAGAACTAAGTCCAAGAGTAAACTACTAAACAATACAGTATGTGTGAACATTATGCTCAGTGTATAAGTGCTGCTTGGATCAACAGGAGTATTTATAAGTAGGACATAGGATGTCTTAGGAGAACGTAATGTGCTGGCTGCTGTAAGATACCAGTAATGTAGATGTAGGAAAGATAAGTAGAATAATTTTTAGTACAGAAAATTCAGTTTTGATGTTTTTGCTCATCTCTGGAGCTAGGCTTAGGTGTGGGCTGTCTCTACCCATATACCATGGACCTTCTCAAACATGTTACTTCTGTATACTGCACTTTTGCATCTTCTGCCTTTTTACCTGCCACAGTCTTTACTTCCTTCCTAACAGGATTACTTGGTATGTCTCCAGTGCTCTGTGCACTGCTCCCTCGTCAATCCAAAAGCTTGTCTGTCCTGTTTCCTAGCATGCCACATGTCACACTAACTCCTCAGACTTCCAGGAGAGAACCTCCCTCATGCAGAGCTCCAACAAGAAAGAAGAATAAATAGACCTAGTTGGTTAAAGGGCCTCAGGTTCATCGGTAGTCTCCTCTCTCAGATCCACTATGATCTTTAACACCCATCTGAGTTCGATTTTGGCCCCAGCTTCAAGAAGTAGAAAGCACCACTGCCATCTTGCATGGCAGTTTATAAGATGTTGTCCATGCAATGAGTTGTAGACCTCTTTAACATTCCAAGGGTTAAAAGCCTAATTTAAATCAAAAGAAATCTGGTGCATTATTTATTCTATACCGTGCAGTTGGTTTGCTCTGGAATTGCACCTTTTTACCTTATTGAATACAGTCTATTTTGACAATGCAGGCGAAGTTGCAAGGATAATTAAGATATTAATAAATGTATATACTCTATATTGATGTGTTATCATGTTCATTTCACCCTTGTGCTTCTCTTTTTCTATATTTATTAAGTACTAGTTAGAAAGCCCGTATACACGGGTTGATCTGGAGCTGGGAGCTTTGGACAGCTCAAGCCTGTCTCTGCTCCCAGCTCCGGGGCAGCAGCGGAGGCTGCTGGGTGTGAGTTTGTCACCCAGCGACCTCCGCTGCTGCCCCAGAGCACAAACAGGCTGTGAGCCGTCCGAAGCTCCCTGCTCCGGATCAGCCCGTGAAGCCAGTCCCTACTGTGCATGTCTGCATAGCTCCAGCAGTCTCTACTGCGCATGTGCTGTTTAGCACACAGGGAGATTCACAGTCTAGCGTTTTATATATATATAGATGTATATTTGTACTTACATAAATATGGCAACTCGTGTTGATTATTCCAGAAATGAACAAGTTTGTCATCTCTTTTTTCCAGAAATGAACAAGTTTGTCATCTCTTTTTTTCCATTTAATGACTAACCTTTTTAAATCACCCTTGTTACTTTGTCTGCTGTTATCTCTGTAATGCAAAATGGCAAAAAGAGAATAAAAACTGGGTTCAAGGGAAGCAAACATAAGCTTTCAAACTGAACAAATGTTCTAGTGTGAGTCAGACAGCCAGCACTGCTTCTTTAATGCCCATCTCATTGGTGCTTATAAATTAATTCAGCTTCCACAACAATTTCTTTATTGTGTTCTATGTTTTGTTCCAAATAATTAAGAATCCTTTGGGAGTTAATCTGCAAAGAAAGCTTGGGCTCCATACCACCATATTCAGCAAGTTTTTATTATTTTTTTTTCTAATCTTAGTTGTTTGCACATTTTATATGGTTTATAATATGGTACTTTTGAGAGTAAGAAGCATAGTCATTGCTTTCTTCTCTTTTTGTCTTTGCTATTTTTCCTTTTCTTGCTGTGAACAAAAGGCAGTGTCTTCTTTTACATTTAATGACAATGCAGACTGGAAATGAAAACAACAAAACAAGCAGACCAGGATTTCAGCCTTACTTCTATCAGTGAGGAAGGGAATTATACAAGGAACATAAGGTGAAATTTACTAAGCCTCTACAAACTTTCTCAGACACACTAGGTAAAAATAAAGCAAGTTTAATATATCAAAATATTCATACTGAAACAGTTAAGATAGGAGAAACATAAAACATAGAATTTGATGGCAGATAAGAACCGACTGACCTATCTAGTTTGCCCATTTCCACCTTGAGTAGTATAGAATAAATATTCATTGAGAACGAACAAAAGAAAAACATTTTCTTGTATTATTTTGCATGTTGTGGCTTTGCATTTTAAATCTCATCCTTCAGTCCATTCCTCTAACTTTTTAAAAATAATTAATCAATAAATTGTGATTTATTTTTTCATATCTGAAACTAAACAGTATGTGTATGCTGTCACATCTTCCCCGTTAAATTTAGATCGAGCCTCAAAATATATATTTTTTGGACATAGAACTCATTGTCATCAACAATGGTCTAAACTAAAACCATAGTTTTCTCATAGTATCAATTTGAGACATTTATCTCCAGTGGTTTGTATTGAGGACTTGTTTGACAAATCACCAGGAATGTCAGTGATTTGGCAAATTGGTTTGAAATGAACATGATGAGGGAGAGCCCTTTTCCAGACACCACAGTAAGCAATCCACTTTGACCTGGCTTTTTACTCAGGAATCAATTGCAGCTGACACACATACTACATGAAGCTGCTCTATTAGTTACTTCTGATTTCATTTGATCACTTTTCCTGCAATCACATTTGATAGACAATGCAAGAATCAATTATCAATTAAGTTGCATACAACATTTTTGAGACATGGGATATAGTAAAATGTGTCAAGACAATTTTAATTTAACCCTACAAGCATCTAGTAACAATCACAATTTAACTTTGTAGGAAGATGACAAGCACATCCCTTTTTCAAATACATTAAATAAAATATAGTAGATCAGATCAAACTGCTAATCAGACTCTCATATTGCCAGTAAAATATATGTTGCACAATTTATTATAATATAAATAAAAATAATTTGCATAAAATATTGCTGCTAACTTATTCTCAAGAAATATAACTACCTCTCACCTAAAGTTCATTACCATGACTCCAAAAAAGCTTATAGTATAAAATCATCAGGGCTGTACTGATGAATTTAAAGTAGAAAGCAAATCACAAAACTAAAAGTGACACCTAGGGAGAGTCTACTTACAAAAAATATTTATACCAAAAAAGTACAATGCAACAAGAAGTCAAAAGCTAGAGGCCAATACAGGAAACTTTAATTATCTCTGAGATGAACAGCAATCAACTAGGGAATGCTTATAGAGTTTTTATTTTATATTGTTACAGTACAGTACTTACAAATGAAAATTCAGAATGGCTCTGGCTTTCAAGCATCAAGAATTTCTGTATCCATTTAGCCAAATGGAGACTTACACAGAGATCCAGTTTATAGATAAACTGGTGTTTCCCAATCTTGGGCCTCAGGATGCACCAACAGGTAAGGTTCTGAGGATATTCCTACTTGATCACAGATGGATAATCAGTAGATCAGTCATTGTGATTGTTCTTCTTTTGAAGAACCCAACACTTTACCAAAATTGGCAGTGAACTGGAGTGATCTAGACACTCTACCTTTATCTTGATGGGCATATACTGTAGTCAGCTCACGTAAGAACAGTGTTTGACTATACTTACAATATGTTGTATGAACAAGATTTAATTTAGTAAGCTCCAAAAACAAATATGAATTACCAGCAAAGGACACTATAGATTGATATGAGCCAACATCAGCAAACCAGCATTGTGGTCTCCCTACCCTCATCTGTGTTGTCAAATCATGTATACAGCACATGAACCTACACTTATTTCTGCTTATTCTCATATTATTCCATTTGTTGTATTGCCAATTCAGTTAAGATGTGTCTATATATGATTATTGTTTTTCAAGTTATATGTTAGTATCAGTTTTGTTTATTTACATTGTTATTGCCCGACAGGGATTTTTTTTTTTTAAATATTTTTTTTTTTTTTTTTTGGCATGAATTGCACTCTGAAAATAACATTTGTATCTAGTACACTTAGAGCATTTTTTTCAATTGTGCTGTGCTTTATTTTTTAAAGAGGTTGATTCCAAGTGTCTGACTCAGTATGCCACCATATCCTTAACTAATTTTTTTATTCCACTCTTGTTATCGTTTCAGTGAACTCATCTCCATTATTCAGAATCTGATTTATGTAGACCAAGATAAGATAAGTGACTATTTTTTTATATAGTCCTTCATTTTTATTTCATTTCACAAGTGACTCTTTTGGGCCTCTAGTTCCAAAAAGCATTTATTTCACCTAAATACTTATATTTTTTCACACTAAAATATATAAATTTCTTTATTGTATCTGTTTCAATAACTTCTTTGCATAGACCACTTATTTTTGTAGAACGAAGCATTTAATTTATTGTCTCTCACATTCTATTAGCCAATAGAGCTAATTATTAATGTAATTCGCCCATTGTTTTATGGCAGTATATCATCATACACTGGTGATCCTTGGGTAGTTTAACCCTTGATGCTTACCTAGTAAAATAATAGGTAATGTAATAATAGATTCTGTCTTAGTATCCATCCGATTGATCAATAACATTTAGGGTATATATTTTGGCACCCAAAACCATAGACTACTTCTGGTTTATTAATCTACATAAACACATATATTAATTTACATAAACACATATATTAGAGATGGTGCAAGGTGTTGACCAGTCCTGGCGCTCAGAGGGTTAAAAAAAAGGTTACTACTCCTTTAATTCACAAAAATCATATTTTCACACGAAGATGTCTCATGACCTCTTGCATCTGTTTCTTCTAATGTCTATGGTTATTTATCTTACTTGTAATGTAGTTATTACTTCACAACCATATAGAGCAGTGAAATATATATTATCTGATTATAAATAAAACATAAAGAGGGACAGAAATAGTAATAACAAATAAAAACTATGACATAACATGCTGTATTCTTTGGAGTTTTTCATTTACTTCTTCACAGATTGTTTTCATAATTTCTTTGCTGTAACTGTTTTAACTCTTTTGTTGTTGATTACAATCATGTGATCATTTTAGTATTGCTGAGAGTGACCCACACAACTCGTGTTATTTTTAGGAAAAACCCTGTAATTTCAAAAGGAACTGCTGATTTGTGGGTACCCACTGACATGGCAGATAAAAAAAAATTGCTCATGATGCACATAAATAATATTTTTTATTCATATTCTAATAAGTTGAATGTTTAACAAATATTTCTGTAAACTGAATTGCTCTACTCTGCTGACAACAGCAGCAGAGAAACGGGACTTGGGAGTAGTTTCATCTGATGATTTAAAGGTAGGAAAACAATGCAGCAAAACTATAGGGAAAGCCAGCAGGATACTGGGTTGTCACAGGAATAAGAAATAGCAGCAGAAAAAGGTAGATGTCCTAATGCCACTTTATTGATCACTGGTTCAACCTAGTACAATCCTGGAGACCATATTACCAGTATGACATCAATAAAATAGAGACGGTACAAAGAAAGGTATTTGACTAAATAAAAAAAGATCAAGTAGGACAGCAGGACCTTAATAGGTGTAGCTTGGAGACTATAAGAGAGAGGGATGATATGATTGAAACCATCAAACATATGAAGGGATTTAATAAAGTTCAGGTGGGATTGATTTTTTCAGGAAAAAAAGAATACTATAACACAATGGCATGTACTAAAATTAGCGGGTGCAAAAACTACTATTTTACTGAAAGAGGGGTAGGAAAATTGAATAGCCTCCCAGCAAAAGTTGTTGGAAAAAGAAAGTGAATTTACAAATGCATGGGATAAATACAGCTAGCCTAAAAATAAAATAAGTCTGAGTCTAGCTGTCTAGATACGCCAATTAATTCTTATCTACTGTCAAATTCTATGTTTAACTACCCAATGCATACAACTCTGTTTGGTACCTACCACCTCCTTCTACCAAAACACAGAAAACACTGGTATGTGTATTAAGGTAGGTAACTGAAATATAGAAAGCAATATTTAAAAATGTCAGTTTATAACCATTTACATTGTGTTTAATCTCTTTCCCAAAGAAGAAGCAATAAAAACTTACATTTTGTAATAAATTGTTTTTGAAAAGTATATAGTTTCAGAGAGCAGTTATTTACACTGACATTAAAATGTTGGCTTGCACTTCCATTTGCAAAATGTAGACCTAAAGAAAAAAGATTTCATGTTTCATAATTAACAATCACAACATTTTGTAACCATATTCCTCCCTTTTTTATTTGATAACCTGAAGTTTAAATACACTAAAATAAGTGACATTTCAAGAATATTGTGCAATAGGCAAAGGAAAAAAAAAAAGGGGAATGGTCTCTAGATCCCCAAGTCTTCAAACAAATCTGCAATCATTGGGGCCAACCAGAAGTGGACCTAATGGCCTCACAAAACAATGCAAAATGTCCACTCTATCTGTCCAGGTGGAAGGATCAGAAAGCAGTAGGATGCAATGCTCTACAAGTACCATGGAAATACAACCTGGCTTATATATTTCCTCCTTTTCCGATCATCATGGACGTCATTAGGAAGATCAGAGAAGAACAATTGGATGTCACCCTGATAGCACCCAACTGGCCCAAGAAACCCTAGTACTCCTTCCTACTGACAATGTCTGTAGCACCTCCATGGGAACTCCCCATAACTCCCAAGTTCTTAACACAGGGGCCAATAAGTCATCCAGACCCTGCCTTTCTACATCTGATGGCTTGGAGACTGAGATGAGCATACTAGTAAGCAATGGATTGTCAGAGGAAGTAAGAAATATGATTATCACGGGACGTAAACCATCCACCTCAAGAATTTATTCTAGAATTTGGTCTACTTTCTGTACCTGGTGCAGGTCTAAATCTACTCAGATCTCGGTTGTTACTGTCCCTAGAATACTAGACTTCTTGCAAGAGGGTTTCCATAAAGGACTTATACCTGCGTCAATAAGAGTTCAAGTTTCGGACTTTTCTGCCATTTTGTCTAGACAAAAGGAGGATTTAATTAATAGATTTCTGAAGGCTATTTCTAAAATTAGGCCTACTGTCCACAGCATCCTCCCTCCCTGGGACCTCAACATTGTCTTAGAACAATTATCCAAGTCTATCTCCTTTGAACCTTTGGCGGACAGTTTTCTTAAACTCTTCACTATTAAGGTGGTATTCCTCACAGCCATAACATCTTCGTGTAGGGTTAGTGAGCTACAAGCATTGTCTTGTCGTAGTCCTTTCCTAGTGTTCCACCAAGACAAGGTAGTTTTGAAGCAAAAGCCTTCATTTAGAGGGAAAGTCATTTCAGATTTTCATTTTAACCAGGAGATTATTGTTCCTTCTTTCTGTCCCACCCCAGTGGCAACTAAAGAAAAACAATTCCACTATTTGGAATTGGTAAGAGCCAATCTATCTCAGAAGGACAGAAGATTTCAGGGATTCTAACACTTTATTAATTTATTTTCAGGGCAGACTAAAAGGCAAGATGGCTTCTAAAACATCCATTGCAAAATGGATCACCAAGTGCATCAGATTGTCCTACTCAGAAGCAGGTTTGCAGCCCCCTAAAGATCTTAGAGCCCATTCGACCAGAGCCATATCCACTTCCTGGGCACAGAGGACAGATGCTTCTCCTGCTGAGATTTGTAAAGCGGTCACATGGTCCTCCTTATCTACTTTCATTAAACATTACCAGCTAGATATTCAGTCTTCTTCGGACACCAAGTATGGCAGGAAGGTCCTAGAAGCTGTTATTCCAACATAATTCTGGTAGTATGTTCCTATATTTATTATTCTCCCTCCCTTTTTCTACTGGAGTACTTCTTTTTAAGTCCCAGTATAATGCCAGGGAGAGACACAGAAGAAATGATAAATTTCCCTTACCGTTATTTGTATTTCTTCTGTGTCTCTACACGGCATACCCTACCCTCATAACTTATGTAACATATTTTTTAGCTTGGACAAAAGATAACTGACTCAGGTAGCAGGAAGCGGATGTTTTAGAGTTTTTTGGTGGAAGTTCTACCAAGCTGGAGGGCAGAGACAATACCCAGTATAATGCCGTGTACAGACACAGAAGAAATACAAATAACGGTATGGGAAATGTATCATTTTCCTACTGATGCTATAGAGAAGGCATTTGGGGGTTTGTATCAGAATACAGATTATATTTATACCAACATATAAACACTGAAAACAAGCTGATCTTACAAATTTGTACTTCCCCCCTAATCCACTATGTTTCAGAGTATAAAAACTGTTTGTTGTTATCATAGCTAAAGCACATTACTGGTGTTGAACAGAGAAACAAACTGTTTCATCTCCCGTGACCACTGACCTTCGCATTAGAACAGATCTGCTTCTCAGTGCCGGACCAGTGATGTATCTGCACTCCTCCCACTGCTTGTATCATCAAGTGGGATGGAAACCCAGCTACCCTGTCACTGCTGGGCCTGTCCCTCACTGACTGTTGGGCCATCCCAGCACACCTTCGACTGTCAGAGCAGCAGGCGCGAGGAAGCAGCCCACTGCTCTATAGTTGCTGGGCCAGAAGCCATCCCCCTGCTGGCAGCAAGTGGTAGTGAAGATTGGTGCTGCAAATTTAAAAAAAAAAAAAAAAAAAAACTATCCCAATGACAGGCGCCCCTCTGTGGGGTGAGCCTGTAGGCAGATGCCTTCTCTGCCTTATTGTAAATCCAGCCCTGCCGCTATGGTTTGAGAGATATTAGTATTCAAAGTTCCCCACTCCCTCCCCTTTCTCTGATGTCAGCGCTTTGCTGACAGCAGGGGAATCCTGTCCGGGGACCAGCTTTGCAGCAGAGCCAAAATTGCTTTATTGGAAAATAATTACTTAAATGGAAAGGTCTACAAAGTGTGCCTGGTTTGCAAGCACACTTTGTAGACCATTCCAATGAAGTAATTTGTTTTAAATAACTCAATTTCAGGTCTGCTGAAGAGCCTCATCGTGTCGGCCTACACAGATCTCCTGCTGTCAGCTTTAGAGATGACGTCAGGAGAAAGGGAGGGAGGGGGGAACTTAGAATATGAATATCTCTCGAACCATAATGGTTTGAGAGATAGGATTTGTTGCATATAGATTAATTTTTAAGCACTACAAATCTATAAATATTTTTTTTATGGGACATTACTGTCCCTTTAAGATCTATGGGGATTTTTGGAATTGTTATGTCTCCCCTGTGGTGCACTTGGCTAGCTCCAGAATTTTTCCCATTTTCTTTTGTACCTAATGTGCATGTTTTTTAAATTAAATATGTATACTGAATAGCATATTTCTATTATATATAAATCTATGCACAAGTAAAGAAAGTAATCAATTCCATAAACAATGTGAGCAATTGTAGAGATAATTGAACCTATTTTTGTGTTTTTAATAGTTTTACCCTTGACAGTACTAAATGCCTTTGAAAAATAATTTTACAGCCATGATTTCTTCAGAAAATGTTATTTGAACTCCTCTGAGACTAATGTAATTAAAGTACATAAGGGTGTGAAGATTTAATGGCTGATAATTTGAGGATGAAAGCAAATGAAATTTATTGTAGATTTTCAGGGTTTTTTTCTAGGCAAATATCAGCGCATTGGGTTACATAGGAAGGAAACTACTCAATATGACTAATACTTTATTATACATCATCACGTATAATAATACTGGAGTTTGATAATTGTCAAATACATTTCAGATTGAAACTCCAACCTCCCAAAAAAAGCTAATATAAAAATTAAAGTGGCATATATTTTATTCTTGTTTTAAAGGACCAGTAAATATTTATTATTGAAAACCAGAAATTGTGGACTTTTCCTGCTAAGTACATTAAGGGGTCTCTCCCTGTTGAATATTACTTTACTTAGAAATTATAATTGAAAACTGTAGTCATTGGCTCACCTCTCCCATAGAATGTAACAGAATAACTGTCTGGACACCGGGTGGCACTGTTACCAACAGGTTTTTATAGTAAAATAATCTTAGCTGCAATAACGTTGGAATGAGCCACCTACTAGCAGTAGGAGTACACATTTTACTTAACTGTAAAAGACTCACAATATTTTGTCTTTCATGATACAGTTCTATTGCTCCCTTAAGAGTAGTATTGAAACATTCATAACAGATATAATCTAATACATTTAGGGAAGTCTCCAAAAAACGCATAGCAAGAAATATTTACACATTGGTGTTTATATATAAAGGTCATTTGTAAAGATTAGTAGTGCTCGCAGTGAAATATATACACAGAGGATATTTTCATGCATAACCCCTTAAGGATCAGTGACGTGACAGGACTGTCATAAGCTTCGGTCATTTAAGAACCATTAACAGTTCTGGCACATCATAAGTTAAAAGATCACCGTGCGCCTGAAGGCGTGATGTGATCATGACTAGAGGCTTAAACTAACTGCTCAGTCAGTTTCAGTCTCCCCCTTGATGAGCCGGCACACGTGAGCGATAGCTCACATGTGCCGGCTCAGGGAATGTAATGAGTCTGCTCCTAGTGTGTAGAAAACCCTGGTCCTTAGTGGGTTAAAGGAGAAGTAAACTTTTGTTATGAAAAAATATATATACTGTAGGGTTTCTCCTTTTGCATAAAATAAGGGTACTTCCGCTGCTGAAAAATTAATATTTTCAGAGTTAATACAGTTTAAACTCTTGTTTTTCTATATTAACAGTGCCCTCTAATGGTCAGATTAGTTATAGTTATTTTGCTGCATTTTCTGGGAGAGGTGAGTCACAGACACACAGTTCTCCAAACAATTTAATAGAAACTGTTGAGTCATGCTGTCAGTTCAGGAAGTAAATACATTGTATTTCCCTTCATGATAATTTCAGCTGTTAAAACATTTTAATAAAACAACTAACAGCGGTGAAAGTACCCTTGTTTTTCCCAGCATGAAGCTTTCTATAACAGATTTTGATATAAAAAAGTTTACTGCTCCTTTAAGGAAGTAAAGGTGGTAACACAAATAAAACAATGCATCGCTCATTTACAATAGAAACAAGAGGAGTGTGGACCCTGCTAGTGAGAATGAAAAGTGGGGCAACAGAAATATGTGGTGAAGGTGGTAGTATTACACATTTAATTAAGTAGGTACGCCATCTGGAAGGTTGGCCACAGAGTAGATATGGGTGTATGAAACAATTAGTTGGAGAATAGTTGAGAAAGATAGCAGAATGCAGACTAGCGGTCCCAGGGTGTGCCGTCCCTTAAGGACCACATAGAAAACTTTGACGTGATGTCCCACGTGACTGATCACGTGGGGCGGCACACTGAACGGAGGGACTGAAAGAGATCACTTCGGTCTTGGAGTGATCAACTTCAGTCCCTGCTATTACTCACCGCGCTCCTACAGGAGGAGTGCGGTGAATAAAAGTACATGACGTGCCAGGACCGTCACTTGTCCTTAAGTGCTGGACCAGCATGACGGTCCTGCAACGTCAATGGTCCTTAAAGGGTTAAGGAAGATGCTGTTGGTTTGGGGTAGGTTCCTCTAAAGAGATGAGTAGAGAGTACTTTACAATTTGGAAACTGGGAGATGAGTTCTAAAGATAAGGGGGTAGCTCTTTGAACTGCTTAGAGGCAAGAGTGAGAGAAAGCTATGATGGAGGACGAGAGTAGGAGATCATTGGCAGAACAGTAACGGCAATTTGCTAAATACTTCAAAATGAATTCATGTTCTATTTTTATGGTAAAACCGATCAAACGATAACATAATACTCTATATCAGAGCTTTGCACCTTTTTAATAAGATTAAACAGATATGTTTAGATTTCTGTTCCGTTGAATCAAACCCTATGAGGTAAAGAAAGAGGCTACAAGCCTCCAAAAACCCCTTGGAGAAGCCCCAGAGAGGAGAACTACAAAACAGATACAGGTGAAAAAGGAGGGAACCCCAGTGCAGAAATCTCTGATGCTTGCTCCACCATCAAATCACCCCAAACCTGGCTAGTCTAAAAGAGAAAGGCAGAACCCCAATTATATAGTTGACTGAATACAAAGCCTCTGGGCTGCTTAAAGGGATAGTAATGTTTAATTTTAAATTTCTTTAATATTGTAGGCGTTAAACAAATAATTACATCAATGTAGGTCTTATCTCTCAAGCCTTTATTGTTTGAGAGATATAACTAGCTAAAGATTCCCCCTCCAGGCTCTCTAGCTAACAGCAGCAGATTCCGGTCATTTGACCGGATGGCGGCTCTTCAGCAGACCCAAAATCGTGCTATTTGGAAATAAATACTTCATTGAAATGGTCTACAAAGTGTGCTTGCAAACCAGGCACACTTTGTAGACCATTCCAATTAAGTATTTATTTCCAAATAGTGAGATTTTGGGTCTGCTAAAGAGCCGCCGTCCGGTCAAATGACCGGTTCCTGCTGTCAGAAAGATGGCAGACTTGTCTGAAACAGCCTGGAGGGGGATCTTTAGCCAGTTATATCTCTCAAACCATAAAGATTTGCGAAATAAGACTTACATTGATGTAATTATTTTTTTAATGCCTGCAATATTAAAGAAACTTAAAGTTAAATATTAATGTCCCTTTAAATTACCCCAGCTGCAGTGCTGTGAATACTCTTCAATAAGAATAAGTAGGCTGCTTCTTCAGCAATGTGCTGTGTACCCCTCTTCCACTCAAAGGGTTAAAAGCCCAACTTAAACCAATGTGAATTTGGGAATGTTTAGTTATACCCTTTGGTACAGTTGGTTTGCTCCAGAATTGCAATTGTTCAGTGAAATTAATAAGGTCCCAAGTGCTGAAGTCTTAGATACAACAGCTTATAGGTTTCTGCCCCAAGGAGCAAAGTGGGTAATAGAAACAGGTAGTTAACAGATTCAAAAATAATGTAAATACAGAGGAGCACTACTCAATAACCCCTTAATGACCTCCCAATTCAGTGTGCAGCCAGCTGTTTTTTCTTGCTTTTTATTCTTTCGATTTGAATTCTGGGATGGCCAAGAGGCATGCAAACGCACAGCCATCCTAGAATTCAAGGACATGCCAGGACTGTCACCAGTCCTTAAGTGCCAAGGCCCTCGACATGGCACATTAAGGGTCATTAAGGGGTTAAACCTCAATCGATACATCCATGTATATTAAAAATTGGGTGCCATGGTCCCATAATAAACACACAACAAAAGAAAAATAAAGAAAGGACCTGAATAGGTTCTCAAACTTTAATAAAAAAATGTACATTTATTGTACAAAAATAAATAAAAGAAAAATTGCTGTAGTGAACCCCGTAAAAAAAAAACAACAGCCCACATATATCCACTCTACACTATACACCACTACAAAAGGGATGATATATAGATCCCCACAATGTCCTAAAAAATTACAACTGGCTCCAGTGTAAACATATCGGGAAAAAACAAAGTCCTTGGAAGGTAAAGGAATCATAATGATGAGATGATACATACATGAAAATTATATAATTCACAGTCACAGCCCACTGAATGACACATATGATGAGGAGTGATGATAACAGAATTCACATACCAATAATAATGGAGTCTCAAGAGAAATATCACAACACACTTATATGATGAGCTTTGTGCTGTGGATAATTTCAGTATGGCTACCATATAAGTGTGTTATGACATTGTCCTGACACTCCATCATTCTTGGTATGTGAGTTCTGTTATCATCAGTCCTCATCTTGTGTGTTGCTCAGAGGACTGTGGCTCATATCATTTTCATGTATGTATCATCTCCATCTTGTATTACGTCCATGTATGTTTTATAAGGACTGCCTCCTTTGTTTGAGAACTCCTTTACCTTCCATGGATGTTTTTTCCTGTAATGTTTACACTGACGCCAGTTGTAGTTTTTTAGGGCATTGTGGGGATCTATATAGTATCTCTTTTGTAGTCGTGTATAGTTTGGGGGGGTCCCTTTTTTCATTTTTCATTGTGACATTTTTATTTATTTATTTTTGTACAATTAATTTACATATTTTATATTACTTATCAGTGATTCATTACATTTTATACAGCTGAGTGCCTATTTGGGTCCTTTCTTTATTTTTCTTTGTTCTTTGTTCATAAATGAGTTGACAGATTCCCTAATGTCATTGGGTTCTGCATTATTAATGACATCACAGCCCAATTACAGCATTACAGTTATGAATATCAATACGATTTACACCATTACATGTGACACGCAGGTAAAATGATTTTGGTACTTAATCCTTTAAGTGTCAGAGAGGTATCTAGCGCATTTCAGCAAAATGCTCTGGATACCTCTCTGGCACCCAAAGGGTTAAATAAGTGACCCAGACTTGCTTTCATTCAGCCAGTACCTAAAAATGCCCCTGGCATCCCATTCTATAGGCTGCAGTGCTGATCACACTGGTAAGTCTGAGCATGAGTATAAGCATTAGGAGTAAGCAATTAGGCTTATATACATTAAGAATGGAGCACTATGTTCAAATGAGTTATAAGACTACGTTACCAAAGAACAACAATTATCATTGAGATTTTGTAAATACAGAACTGATAATTGACTGTATGCTCATTAGTGGATTTCTCACCACCACCAGTTTGCAAGGTCAGATGTTCGGTTTGCCTAATTGAATGGTACAGTTAATAATATTATCTACAATTAGAGTTGAAAAAATATATACACTGGGAACATATTGAACATTTCTAATGCAGTTTGTCAACACAAAATTGTCTCAATCAAGTGGTTGTAATAAGCAAAGTGGCCACTGTGTGGCTTGACAAAAGCCTGGTTTTCTAGAAAGTCAGGCTTGATGGACCAAATACTTCATCTCTGCTATAGCCTAATAGACTTTTGGGATTCAGTTTCCAGTAGGAGAAAATAAAGTGACCCAAAGTTTTCTAAAATGAGTGATTTTAAATTCATAGGCACATCTTTAAATAAAGCCTAGAAGAGACTTTACAATTTCATGATAAATTAATCTGCAGTAACCGTATTAGTGCAGTGTAGTAATTTAAGTATATGAAATCCTTCGTATTGGCGATACCGTTTATTTAACTTAGACTAACAGTTACATTTTTTGCAGTTAAGCTTTTGGGAGTTCCCTAACTTCCTGAGGTCAGTGACCTGCCAATCAGCCTGAGGGCAGAAGCAGACTTCCGATAACTTGTATGAAAAATGTTAACTGTCCTAGTTAAATAAAAGGTATCAATAATACCAAAAAGACCAATGACGTGCTAGGACCGTCACGGCTGTTCTGCACTTAAGGAATAGTGACTGTTCAAGCACATCACAGAATTTGGTGGGGGGGTCCCTGAATCCAATGGCAAAAAATATGCCCTGTGGGCCTTAACTGTTGTCCCTGTGCCCTTAAGGGGTTAATGGGTGAATAGGCCACATTCTAAAAGCCAGACAGGATTTAGATAGATAGATAGATAGATAGATAGATAGATAGATAGATAGATAGATAGACAGGCAGTGAGGGCTGATAGGCAGATGGATAGACAGATTAGATAGAAAAGATAGATACATACATAGATAATAGATTATTTCACTGTATTATGGAACACTGCATGTAAAGAAATATAAAACTACTTATTCTTCTAAGTAAAGTTTTTCAATTGTCATTTTTACACTTTTAAGCTTTTGATTTATGCAAAGGCATTGCACTCCGAGCATTGGCTTAATTAAGATATATAGCTTGCTAAAAATTCACTCATTGCAATATTACTTGATTTCTCACAGTGCTCTGTGCCTGGTATTGCTGGGATGCTTATTGAAGGTACAGCATGGATAATTCCCTCATTTCAGATTAAACACTTACTACCTAAGGTTTACAATATTCAGCTAGATAGCCTAACATTGTGATCCTCCATCATTGCTATATGATGTATGTTTTATACAAAATATTTTATCCAATATAGTGAGAGTATGGTTACACTTATTTCACTTGTAACATACATTATCATTTCTAAGGGGTTTCCCCAAATGAACTACTGTTATTCAATAGATTAGCATTTCAAACACTAGACCTTATGTATAAAAGCAAGCTGGAGCAATTCTAGAGCAAACCATCTGCAGGATTGGGGAGAAATAACAGCTCAAAAAAATCCTTGCTGTTTTAAATGGGACTTTTAAGCCCTTGAATGCTAAAGAGGTGTTTAACAAATTGCTTTGCAATGAGTTTCAGACCTTGCTAGCATATAAAGGCTTAAAGAGGAACTGCAATAATTTGGCAGATTGCGACTAGCTTAATAATAGTTACCTTACCTCTCAGAACTACGTGTTTCAAAAGAAATCCTTAATCTTCTGAGACCGGAAGACAGGCACCAGCGCAGACATCTTATCTGCTCTCCTGCGCTGTAAGTTCTCGTCTCCATTAAGAAGCATTGCACTGTGCCGAAAGGCACCGGAAGGGACTGATGGCACAGAAGCACAGACTGCAGTCACCTGGCCATCAGTCTCCGAAGATTAAGGATTTCTTTTGAATCAGCTCATTCTGAGTGGTGAGATATCTAATTATTGCAGGGTGATTTTAACTATGGTGAAAGTTACGCTTTAACATGCCCATTTAAATCAATGTGAGACCTTATTTGTCATCTATAGCTCAGTTGATTTGCTCCAGTTTGCTCTTATGCACAAGTCCCATTATTGTAAACCTTTGCATGCCAAAGGGGGTATGTAATGCATTGCATTATACAACACTCTGGTGATCAGAAGGGTTAATTCAAGTACAACTGTTAATTTTATGGGGGATGTGTTAGCTTTATTTAATTACAAAAGTTCATAAATTCCTTGCATAATAGGGACCTCTCTAGATTTCAAGTGGGTTAAAAGGCCCCTTTAAATCAATGAGATTTGGGGGGGAATTTGTATGTGTACGTTATGCTGCATTTGGTTTGGAACACTGCGACCTATGGGTGAGCATCCGAAAACCTATAAGAATTCCTTGAGGACCAGAGGGGTGTGATCCTCTATAGGGCCATAAGGCAGTGCCCATCTCACTAGTCACAAGCATTAATGTAGGAGACCTATAACTTTCAGTCTAAGACTGATCACCATTGCAATCAAACAGATGGAGTCATTATTAAATGTATGTGTTAAATTGCAGTAAAACTTGTGTTAAGTGCATCCAAAGAACTTATATTAAGAATAATGGGCGTGATATATGCAAACTCTGGTTAAAAATCCTTTATATAAGCATTCACAGTAGACTGGAGGAGCAAACAATGAGCAAGATATACTGCACAGTCTTTCCCATCAACAGAAAACAACTGAGCATACTTCATTCACAGAAAAGTGTATTTAACAATATGACATTAAGACAGCACTAAACAGTTTTATTTTTATGATAACATATATTATAGAGCTTTTCCTGCTGAGTAAAACTCCCACCACTGCCAGTTGTTTTATTTAAACATTATAACTCTTCAAACTGTCAGTAAGTGAGTAAAAGCATCACTACTTCTTGAAAGATTAAACTGTAAGGAATGCCTCAGAGTTTCTATCACATAGAATTTCTATAGAGTATGGTTTGCAAGTGACTTACCTCTGGCAACAAATTAAAATCTGACCACTAGAGGACAATCTTAACCCTTTGAGTGCTATGGAGGTATGCAACGCATTGCAATGCAATGCATTAGATAACTACCTGCCGCTCAAAGCGTTAATGTATAAAACCAACAACTTAACCTGCATCTCCCAGCAGTGGGAGTATATCTTTGTTTTACTCAGCTGGAAAAGTCCTACAATATGTTTTTTTTATTTGTTTGTTTTTTAAATAAACTAGATTACCACCCTTTTGAACAGCAAATTAGTTTAACACTTTGAGCGACAGATGAATTGCTGTACAACCCACTGGATGCACTCTGGCACAGAAAGAATTAAAACAACCAGAGAAATACTGTTTAGCAAGAACTGCCATTGGACATAATACAACAGGGAAGTTGAGCTACCAGGAAGAATTAGATATATTCTAGAGCAAACCAACTGTACCACAGGGGACAAAGAAATCCCCCCAAATTTCCTGAAGATTTGTGCTGGGTCATTCAACCCCTTAAATGCCAGCGTTGCTTTGCTTGTGTTGAGGAGTGAGTAACTCTCTAGCATTCAAAGTGTTAAATTAACCATGGAAATTAAAGGGAATTTTTATGTGTGTCCTATGATGCAGTCACTTTGCCAAAATTTGTTCAAGTTCTTCATCATTTCAATGTATGAGGAGATGGACACAGATGTAGGCACCTGTTTTTTACATATGTTAGGAACTAGTAATCTAAGACTTATGCAACAGTCTAGTAGACTCCTGCACAAACCTTTACTAAGTGCCTTAGGGCACAAAATGGCTGTCAGCTGGAGTAGATTCTAAAACAAAAGTGGAATGGTGCTACACACCAGGTTTTGAGCAAATACCGGTACAGCTCACATAGCATTAATCGGGAATCACTCACCAGAAGTTTATTGGTGCTCTGTACCAGCTCAGCCCTCCGATGCTGAGCAAATCCAAAAGACAATGGTTATGGGAGCACTCACTGCTTGTTGTAGATCATTCAGCAAATAGTCTATGATTAAGAGCTGTATAGAGCGAAACACATAAGACGTTTGGCATGTAACTTTCTACATTAAGTGATTTTGTGTCTCGCTCCTTGAACAGTTTTCTATTTTTTATACTTTTCAATAAAATCAGTTTTAAATCAGTTCGTATCGATCCGATTTGCTGAATGATCTACAACGAGAAGTGAATACTCCCATAACCACTGTCTTTTGGAGTAGATTCTACTCCTGTTCTTTGAGAGTACAACCTTTAATAAAATATTATTTGGGTGTACTCAATAAGTTAAGTGTCTAGAAAGACCTCAACTGGAGTACCTGGTACAGTTCTGGAGACCACATCCCCAGAGAGGTAGGTTGAAGAAGAGACACCAAAATGGTGCAGGGTCTTCAAGACACAGGGTACAAGAACAGACTCAACAAACTTAATATATACAGCTTGAAAGAAAGGAGGGAGAGGAGTGAATGTAGTTCAGGATGGAAGCAAAGAGGAATACTAGAAGAGGAGGTCATTTGTGGAAGCACTATTTTACAGAAAGGGTGATAGACTCATGGAAAAGCCTTCCAACAGAGGTGGTTGAGATAAAAACATTTTTTGGGGAATTCAAAAATGCCTGGGACAGACATAAGTATATTCCAAGAAGTATGCAAGATTGTGTATTTTATTAGACAGAGAAATAAGTAGACTTCATGGGTCAGATAGTTCTTTTCTGCAGTCAAAATCTATGTTTCTAAAGAGGTGGATAACATTTTGGGGCAAACCATCTGCACCACTGGGAACAAATGAAAATTCCCCAAATCCGCATTGATTTAAAGCAAACATAACCTAATTATGTAAATGGATATGTTGTGTGGCTTTTCCTGTAATTATAACACGGTCACTCACAATGCTTGTAGATGTGTCTTTAAAAATGTAATAAAATATGAACTGACATTTTTCCGATAGCTTGAGTTTGAGATGTTATACAGCCAGATGGCTCTGTTGCTATTACAGAATGTGAAAAGCTGAGTGTCACAGACACGGGATTACAATGGTCTCTATCGGGAAAGCCAGTGAGCATCAAAACAACCTGCAACATTAACCTGCTTTAAGGGGATAGTAATACTTTATTATTACTATCCCCCATATTGTAGATATTTGTAAAATAATTTAATATCCCACAGGTTCATCTTTCAAACCTTTATGGTTTGAGAGATAACCGAAGGCAAAGTTCCCCCCTCCCTCTCCCTTCCCTGAAGTCAGCGTTGTACCGACTGCAGGGGAAGTCTGTCGTATGAAAGGCTTGCGGCTCTGCAGCTGAGCCGAGATCCCGTTAGTGAAAAATAATTATTTCTCTGAAGCGGTCTTCTACATGTGCTTGGTTTAGAAGCACATGTAGAAGACCGTTTCAGTGAAATAATTATTTTTCACTAACGCGATCGCGCCTATGCTGCAGAGCCCCATGATGAAAATCAGACCGGATATCCCTGCAGTCAGCACAACGCTGACTTCAGAGAAGGGGGAGGGAGGGGGAACTTGCCTTCGGTTATCTCTCAAAAGGTTTGAGAGATGAACCTGGGGGCTATTAATTAATTTGGCAAATATGTACAATATGGGGGATAGTAATAATAAAGTATTACTATCCCTTTAAGAAAAACAGGGACCTTGGAAGAAAGAGTAAAGCTTTTAAAGTAATGATTACTGTAATTTCACCTATTCTTTTACCTAATTCTAATGCTATATAGCCCCCTTAACCACTTGAATGTAGGAGACCTTTAAAGTAGTTACCATCCCTATTTTAAATCAACAGGAATTATCATTTATCCTATATGATGCACTTGGTTTGCTACAAAATTTCACCGCTTTATCTTATTGAATATTCCCCTTTAAATGGTGAATGCCCCACTTAGCATAACTGCATTTGCTGCAGAATTGTTCCGTTTCTTCTTGAAACATCAGACTCACTTTGGCCTGGATTAGATTACAATAAATAACTGTATCTAGGATATTATCTACAAATATCTCCACAGCCCTCAATAAGAAAATAGTAGATAAAACCAGATGATAATTTATGAAACACATTGTGATCTAGGCCCATGTTCAAGAGAGAAAGGTAAAAACAGCCTACTTACCAATGAAGTAAGCCAGCAGGATAGCGAGGAGGACAGCAGCCGCAATAGCTGACAAGGCAGCGCACTTCCAGCTACAATATTTGGACGGCTTCTTGAGCTTGAAGGCATTTCTGGAGAAGGTATTTCTGGGCAATAGTCTAGGAGGTGGCGTATAAACTGTTCCTGAAGTCAATGGATATCCAGGAGAAGAGCTGCTGAATAAGGGAGTGGTGCCAGATGATGTCTTAAACAAGAAGTGCCTGGAAAGAAAGGCAACAATAGAGGATGATAAAGCACCTGATTTTTATTTTAATCATTCTGTGATTGAATCTAAGTTGCCATAAGAAGAATGGGACACTTCTGACGTAAAACAATGGCATCATGGAAACAAATGAACACTTCCATAATTGTAAATGTAAATGTTGCTTTTATCACCTTGAATTCTTCAACTGGTTAAAAGCCACATTTAAAGAAGCAGTAAACATTTGTTATGTATGTATGTGTATATATATATGCATATTCTATCTAATAATTCGCTAGGATGTTTGTCAGATGCCGTCATGCGAGTTCGGCCAGTCTCTACTGCGCATGATTGCATCGCATGAGTTAGGCAATGCAAGACTGCATCAGTGAGCAGTGAGGTAGCGGCCGCTTAACCCTTTGAGTGCCAAAGGGGTACACAACGCAAAGCAATTTGTTGCGTATCCCTCTGGCACTCAAAGGGTTACCATTACCCAGACCTTGGCCCGTGTACACGGGCTTTTACACTAGTCTATATATCTTTCTATATATATCATATTATATATGGTAGGACTTTTCCTGTTGTGAAAAATATGGGTACTCCCACTGCTGAGGGATGCATATTTCCAGAGTTATTAGAGATTAAACTCATGTTTTTTCACATTAATAAGGCACTCTAGTGGTCAAACTCCAGTTAGTTATTTCTGTTACATTCTATTTGAGAGTCAGTGACAGTTGTCCATAGAATGCAATAGAAAATGCTTAGTCATGATGTCAGTCAGAACAGTAAGATCAGTAAGTAAATGTGCCGTGAATTTGAACTGTTACAACATATGAATAAAACAACTGACAGCGGTGGGAGTATCCTTGTTTTACTCAGCAAGAAAAACAGCTAAATTTTCATTTACAAAAAGTTTACTGTTGTTTTAAATCAATGGGAATTTGTATTTGTCACCATGGTACAACAGTTTTGCACCACTTTTCTTATTTCGTCAGCTGCAATGATATATAATAAACTTAGCTGCCTTGTATTTTACAGTTAGAAATCTCCATCACTCAGTTATTGTAGCTTGCAATGAACCAGTCTTTCAGAAATGAAATGCGTTGGGAGAACTCCAGTATTCAAGGGATTAAAAGTATAGCAAGTGTCTTTGTTGGTTTCCCAAGAACTACTCCATTTTAAATCCCCACTTGAATCAACATGGATGAATAAGACACTCAGAGTTATAAAGTATAAATTAGACGGCTGAGTAAATAGAAAGGGTATCAACCTGTATTTCATATTTTAAAGGTACGGCCACTTTGGAATTAAAGGAACATGGACTTTCAAAAGATAAACCCCAGTTAGCTTAACCCCTTAACGTGCGATCCGTGGTAGGTGTCCGTTAAGGACCACACACTTTTTTTTCCCACAATGAATTTTGCCATCCCAGAATTGCATGACGTGCCAAGATCGTCACTAGTCCTTAATTTCTGGACTGGCATGACGGTCCTGACACGTCGTGTCATTAAGGGGTTATTCTGGGCAGTAAATAGAATCAGTTCTACTAATATTGTTTCCATCATGTTGATGGAAGTAGACTTGGTTCTTTCTGACCAGATTTCTCCCAACAGAGTGTTCATGGGAAGGAAGACTTTAGTGGGTGGAGTTTGCAGTCCTGGGGTGTGGTAACAAATAATCGCTTCACAAGAAAGCCAAATAGAATCTGTGTCCCTCAACAGAACTAAATAATCATTCAGGGTACCGCAGAATAAAACACATTTTATTAATACATGTAAAATAAGTCTTACTGGCAAAATCATAACAAAACAATTTCATAGCAGGTGTTAACCGCAAGGGTTGCTCCCCTAAAATCCACACATTCAGTTAAAGAGAAGGGGTTAGTATAGAGGCAAGCTGAGTTTGTAATATTCAGGAGAAAATATTAACTGCACACAATCCCCTTAGTCAGGTCTGAGGACTATCTACATTGTTTATATTAGAATTTTTAGTTCAATACTATTTTAACACCTTTGGTCGAGTCTACTTACTGGGAGGTGCATATGAGTCATCGAATGTGAATTTTTCAGCTTTTCAGCTGTGGTGTTCTTTTGCGGATCATATGCACCCCTAAATGGGACTGCAGTTTAGATTACTTAATATTAACAAACATTTCTCTATACTAACCACTTTAGACTATATTTAAATGCATATGTGGGGAAAGATTCACTAAGCGGTGATAAAGTGGAGATGACTTCTCCTGTTAATCGTTTCTCTAGTTCCTATGTTATTCTATGGAGCCTATTCACTAAGATCTCCAAAGTTGAAGAAATCTTAGTACATAGGCTCCATAGAATACCATAGGAATTGGAGAAGTGATAAACTGGAGAAGTTATCTCCACTCTATCACCTCTTTATCACCGCTTAGTGAATCTCCCCCCTCTTTAGGATACCCACACTTGGGCATCTTGCTACCACTAATGAAAACTTTGTCCCCTTTGGTGCTGTTGGTTTGCCCTAAAAATGTCCTGTTTCTTAGTACATCAGCCTCACTGTGTTATTTCATCAGCAGGCAATATTGTGAGTCTAGGATAGATGTTTTGTGGTAGGACAGAAACTAGATGCAGCATTTTCTACCAGATGCTTAAAGCATTTAACATGTATCTAGTAGACCCAAGGACAGGACATCGCAGCAGTTCAGCCATGGGGATGCAGTTCATGGACCACAGTGGTGATATGTTTTAGGGGGAATAAATGTTTAATTCATAGGGTTTTCTTCAGGTTATTAAAAAAATATTCCTAAAATGAACAGTTGTAAAGAGATATTAATGCTTAAATAGTATTCCCTTAAACATTCTAAAGGGTTGAAGGGTTTGACCTGGTTAGATGACAGAAGTTTCTCAGTTTTCATGGCAACCTGTTTTGAAGATTACTCACACAGAGACATCTGTCTCCAAGTGGGAAGCTTCAGTGCATTCTGAGCACCTCCAGTTCCCAGGAAGCACTGAAACACCTCACACAGAAACATATGTATCTGTTTGAGTGAGCTCAGAGTCAGGCATTCTATAGAGTGGATCAGCCCTAAATGATAGAAGGGGCAAACATCAGGGAAAGAGAAGGGATAGGCCATATTTCATTAATTAGATCTTTTAAAGAGATAATAATGTTTCATAATAAAAGCAGCTCTAATTAATCTTCATATTATTTGGGCCATGGAGAGTGTTATTTCAATACTGTCCGAGTTGTAGTACAAAAGTAATTGAATGATAAAGTATCCCCCTTCCGCCCTTTTACTGATATAACACTGCTCAGCTTAGAGCAGCAGGGAGTGTCCAGATAGATTGCAGAGAGGGACAATCTTCAATTAAGATAAGGGAAAAAGCTGAAAAAACTCTCAAGGGGAGCAGGGTTTTCATTGTTCTCACAATAAGAATTTTGACCCTTGATGTGAGCTGTCTGGTCTATGGACTGGATTCCACATCTGAGGAGTGGGGGCTTATACTAGGTAAAAGGGGCAGGAGGGGGAAACTTCATCATTCAATTACTCTTGAACTACAATGCTCAAAGTAATGAAATAACACTCTCTATGGGTCAAATAATATGAAGATTAATTGGGGCTGCTGTTTTTATGAAACATTACTATCACTTTAAATCACTCTGTCCTGAATACTGTGACTTATATCACTGCACGCTGTAATACTATAGGATGAATTTAAATAATGAAGAATCACTATTTCATTAATGTTGCACACAGTTTTCTTTGTTATTACTGGGGAACAAATGTGAAAGTATAAGCAGCAAATCAGATATTTCAGTGAATTTTTCACTGAATGTTCTTAAATAAAATAAAACTGCTTCTAGGAATAATAAATAAAAGCATTCACTTAAGAAAAAAGAACTCTAGTTTTATGCTGTTTCCAAAGAAAATGATGAATAATCAAACTATACATCTAAAACACCAGTAAAGACAGATTTGTTATTCTAATTTAGGCTAAAAGTTGTCACTTTCTAAGAAAAACAGAAATGTGTCTTATTTCTCCAAGGAGAGTTTGATCTCTGTGTGGTTTATAGCAAAATTTGACATGTTAATAGCTAACACACAACTTCACCCAATTATGCTGAATGTTTTGGAATATGAAAAAATATTGCTACTTAAGCACAAAAAAAGACAGAGCTTTAGCACCAATTCTCTGTATCTGTATATATATATATATATATAAATATATATATATATATATATATATATACAAAAAAAGCAAATTTCCCTGAGATAAATAGAGCTGACTAGTGGTTTATCATTGATTGTCATTACAACCTTTGATGTGTCACTGCAGCATTCTTCAAACTGGGTTCATAGACCCGCAGGGTTTCCCCAAGTTGTTCAAGGGGTTCCAACAAACACATTTACATAAAGCTAACATGGTAACAAACCCAGAGTTCTATGGCTGCCAACCGACATGTAGCATATTGAAACATTATGAACAGTTAATTTTCTCTTGTGATAGGAAGTGTAACTTAGCCCCCTCGAAAGGGGAAAAAAATATCAAACAAAATGAGATCACCTGATAAAACTGAGCCTAATGATTTAGTCTTGTTACCAGAACAAAGTATATGTCTCTGATGTTTCATTATACAAGGCGGTTCAAGTAAATTATCTCCATCAGTAATTATCAATTTTGAACTGAATGGACTTGCTTTGGCATTTAGCTGTGTTATTTACACAATAAATATACCTAATGGTTGAATTGAAAATAAAAAAGGCTTTGGTTAAAAAAAAAATACCATTTGCTTAAATCTACAAAGAAAACAAAAAAGCTAATTTCGAAATGTGTCTTTCTCAGTTTTTCCATGTCCATATTCCCACTAGCAAATCTACTTTCTCGCTCTGCCAGCTTAGACAACTTTCCCTGTGGAACCAATATACAATCGCATAGGCCGAAGTTTACTACAGTGCAAGATTAACAAGAAAGCAGTTTATTGCTCTGCTCTTCTGTGGCATTGAACATCGATAGAGAGTTACAAAACAATGAATTAATCAGGCATTACAACATTTTAGTTCTTGATTGTAACATATGTATTAATTGCAATATATAATAAAATATCACATCATACACATCTTATACTCCTGACCAGTTAAGAATGTGGAGGATTCAAATGGGAAGTCTGCAGCTTCCCACTCTTAATGAGCATACCTGGGAACTTTTTATTATCTTCCCGGAGGGGAGTCCTCTGCTGCCATGGGTGGTGTGAAGAATGATGCGTATAGCCTCAAAAAGGGGCGGGTCTTAACGCGAGTGCCGGTGGAGGGCTTAAAAGAAGGCTGGGAGAAAGGAGCTACACCGGGGGAAAAAGTGGAAGTGGGTACAGTTTCAATAGAAACTCCCTACATCCGAAGGACTCAGCCTCTGCCCCGGAGACCCAGTAAAGTAGTGCCAAAACCGGAGAGTTCCCAGGTATGTTGATGAGTAATGACAACCTGTTTCACTTCATGGCTTGCAAATGCAACCAATCTTCAAACAAGCTCACATTACATTTAGTGGGCACATTGATGTGTAGTATGGAAGAGAGAGAGATTATTTTTTTCTGGTCCATTTATTTTCTTCTGAAGAAATGAGCATGCCTGGGTCAAGAAATACATACAGGCAATTTGTACCAATATGTTCTTTGTGTTTTTGTTTTTGTGTTTTTTCTTGCAAGTAAATTTTAGTTTTGATTGATGTATTCTGCAAGTACAGGTAATTTAAAGTCAAACTGCATATACTTTTTATTATTTAATGTATTTTCTACCTTAAACTATTTTTTGCAACTTTTATGTGATATTGACAGTGAGTTCCATTGATCTCTCTTTCTAGTGAGTTCTCTCTCAGGAACTGTATAAACAGGAATAGTAATACTTTCACTTTAGCAGAAGTGATTGGAGAGGGTTATCTATGAAGTTGTCAGGCTCCAGTCCACTATACCTAGCTCAATATCCTGTATCAATTTTATTAGTGGCGGTAATAGATTCATTGTTCCTTCCAGTTCTTTTTGGCTGCAAGGATGGTGCTACGTGATCCAACTATGCCCACTTTCACAATTCCTGACAGAGCAATCACTAGAAAGAGAGATCTAGAGAGCTCATTCTCAGGAACATAAATGTTGTTCAAGTATAGACTAAGATGAAGGCAAATAAACTTTATATATTCTTCACATGTAGAATTTGTAAAGTCAAAAAGTAAGTTTACTTTCACCTAAATATACTTAAACATATTCTTTAATGTACTTTATATTTGTACTTGACATCCTTACTTTATTTCTCAAATGTTGGGATGAGAAGACCACAGAATCCCAGATGGGATATTAATATATTCACAAGCCATATTCTGTTGTTCTTGATCCAGATACTGATTAAGAAGACTGAATAAGAGATTCAGTCTTGATACTGTCAGTGTTCTCCCTCTGGTAAATACTTCTACACCCCTCCATCTATGTCTCTTCAGGAGTATTATTCATGGTGACTTGCACCAATAAAAGAACAGCTGCAGATGTCTGATGACGTTCTTCATGTGCAAGGACAGATTTCCCATTGGTAGCTTCTAAAAGTGACTTGTTTGGAGGGATAACTCAGCTATGCTGTCCATTCCGACTATGTAGTACGTGTATGGGTACAGTTAGTTTACTTCAGAATTGCAAACAGCTGTACTATATATACAAATAAATGGCCACAGTTCTAAATTAAGTTTTTAACCTCTTCAATGCTAGATCATTTGCAGTGCATTAAGAAGAAATGTAAATTAAACATTTCTAGAGTTCAGTGGGTTAAAAACCTCTTTTTAATCAGTGGAAATTTGTGGAAATGTTATTTCTGCCAAAGATGCAGTTGGTTTACCCCAGAATTGCTCCAGTTGAACATAAGGCACTTAGACATCTCATAGGAGTTTAGTTATTTTATGCAAATTAGTATGCTGGGCACTAAAATACAATGGGGGTTATGCACTAAGGAGTGATAATGAGATGATAATAAACAGCTAACGTCTCCAGTGATATTAGTTCTCCAGTTTCTATGTTATTCTATAAAGCCTACGCACTCAGAACTCCAAAGTTGGAGAAATCGTAGTGCATTGGCTCCATGGAATAACATGGGAACTGGAGAAGTGATATAACTGGAGAAGTTATCTATGCATTATCACCTCTGTATTCCACCTTTGTGCACAACCTCCATGATATGTGCTAGCGTTTGACAATTAACTGTCCAAAAACAGTTCTTATGTCATCTTTTCAACCCCAACGAAAGACACTAATTTAATGGTTGACTTGCATATTATGCGGTGGTCTAGAAAACAAGATTCATGGGTGCTCCTATTCATTATTCTCACCTTGGGATTTTACCCATAATCCATAAGCCTTGTTCAATAATGATGCCTCTTCTGCTCTGTATGGTGTACCATTTTAGGTTGCAGCACCAGTGAAGTGATCCTTTTTATTTCAGGTAAAATACCTTTATGCTTTCTGCCACCTGTCTATACTTGCTCATCCTACCTTATTATATGATGCATAGAATAGATAATGAAGCTCATCATTTGTGAGTTAGATACCTCACCTACATATATACTGAGGATATCATTAGAGGCAATTTGCATAGTCCTTGGGAAGATTGCTTATAAATGTCTCTCCTGGGTCTCTTGCAGGCGAAAAAAAAAAAAAATTAAGATATCTCAACCACAAGATGCCTCACTTATGTTTTCAGTTTATCTTAACCCTTTCAATGCCAGAGGGGTACTCAATGTATTGTGAAGCATTGCATTTGGCACCATTCTGGCACTGTAAGGGTTAATATTATGTTAGGGTTTCTTGGTCCTGTTTATCATATGTGACTTTTTATGATAATTTTGTAATTCTTTAATTTAACTCATGTTTATTTATATTAATGGATATTTTGCATTGATTAACATGACACAATGTTAAAGGGATAGTAATGTTTCATAGTAAAAGCAGCTCCAATTAATCTTCAGCGTATTTAGGCCATGGAGAGTGTTATTTCAATACTGTCTGAGTTGTAGTTCAAGAGTAATTGAATGATAAAATATCCCCCATCCTGCCCCTTTTACTGATGTAGCTGCTCAGCTCAGAGCAGCAGGGTAGTGTCCAGGTGGATTGCAGAGAGGGACAATCTTCAATTAAGATAAGGGAAAAACCTGAAAAGCCTGTCAATGGGGGCACGGCTTTCATTGATATCACAGTAAGAAGATTGTTTCTTGCTGTGATCTGTCTGGTCAAGTGACCAGATTCCACATCTGAGGGGAGGTGGCTTACACTAGGTAAAAGTGGCAGGAGGGGAAAACTTTATCATTCAGTTACTATTGAACTACAACTCTGACAGTATTGAAATAACACTCTCCATGGCCCAAATAATATGAAGATTAATCTGAGCTTCTTTTCTCTTGAAACATTACTATTCCTTTAAATAAATGACTTGTTAATCTAAACTACATCATTGTCTTTCCTACAAAGATGGGCGTTGTGACTTTTCTCTCTTCTGTGTTCAACCTGTAATTTCAATGAAGGTATAGGACTGTAATCAAATCACAGGTTCACCTTGTTCATAAAATGTAATTATTGCAAATGCACACACACACACACACACACACACTGTGACATCCTCACATGATGTTCCAATTTCAGAGACAGAGAGGGTTGTAAAAGTAGCAGTAGGGCAAAATATGTGCATAAAATGGTGCAAATGCAAGTTGTGCAATGTATAACCACTTTTGCATCATCTACAACAAATGTAGTGAAAGTTTAAAAAACAGGAAATCTTATGCAGGCCAAGCTCCATATAAAGAAGATCCAAACTGCACCATAAATTATAGCAAACTTGCTCCCAAATTGTACACCACTGTAATATGCTAAAGATTGGAGTATCAAACTAATTTATGAAAATAACAGTTACCTTTATACATTCACAATGTTACTCATACCTATTAAACTTTTTGCCACATTTATACATCCCTCAGAGAATTTGAGCAGATAGTAGCAAGTCTGACTCTGCCCTGGTTTTATAAGAATCAGTGAGTAGGAGATATGAGGACTCCATGAGCTTCTCTGCATAACGAAAATGTAGCTTTCAAATACAGGATAAATATCTAATTTAGAATACTCTTTTATCCCCTTAAGGACCACGGAGCATTTTTTTTTAATAGCCGAACAGAGAAATTATTTTTAATATAACGATACCCGCTTTAATCTTTCCATTTAAAGGGACCCTGTCACCTAAAACAACTTTCATGACTTTGATAGAGTTTTTTTGAATCAACATGAAAAATAAACACTAGCTACACTGATGCAAAAATCATAGTAAACCCTATAAAGGCTAAGTATAAAACACTACCAGTGCAGTGTAAACATATGTGTTTAAATATGACTATACTAAAGTGCTATTAAATCAAAGTAACATTTCCTCTCCATTTGTATATGAAAGTGGATGGTGATTTGTATGTCTATAATGCCTGGGCTCAATATTGTGGAGACATTTGGTTGCCATAGGAATATCTGTTGTACATTGCCTTTGCTTTAGTTTTATAGTGATTTAATATAGTAATTCCATATATTTTTGCCATTCTCTATCACTTTTAACACTTTTACATATTGTATATATTCTACATACTTTTAGCACTTTAATTTTCTAACTAGAAGTATTTACTAATATTTGGTATTCATAAATGTATTAACTAGTTTTTTATTTATTAAAATGTATAGATTATGTTAATTAAGGCATGCCTGCACTTCCCATCATATCGTTATGCCTCCCCTCTCATTGACACTTAACTGTTATCAGAGGTGAGTGATGCATCACCCACTTTCCCTAGCACTGGGATATATGTCAGTTAGTTGGGAATGAATGTAGGGTTAAGACAGGTTTTGTCTGTACCGCATGACTTAACTGGCATAATCTATAAATCTAAGTAAATAAAAAATTATGTTTCCAAATAAAAATGGCTAATACAACATAGGTGGTTTTGATAGCTCTTTCAAAATTACCAAAGTTGTTAGATGAATGGATGTATTTAAACTGAGCACAAGAAAATACTTGCAGGGTTTTACTTCATGGCAAAGACTGATATTACAGAATTAAGTAATTATACAGTTATCTAATGAGAAATGTTAAGGACATTGAATAGTTTAAGCACTTTATAATTCTAACCTGTGAACACTAGAATATATTCTACTTTGACTGTTAGAACCACTACATTATTGCCCTGAATGTGTGAAATAATATTACAGAAAATGTACTGACATTATGGTGCAGAGATCCACTAATCAATATTATTGGACTTGTTTTCACATTCTCTCACTCTGCTGAGCTACTATCTATAGCCTATTAACTTTATCTGTATATACCATATCACAACTGGGGATATATTGCTGTTGGCAGGTGACAATTCTGTTTTTCAGCAAAAGGCCATTTTCACTAAACTCAGCAGCTATTTAAGGAACATCTCTTGATTCATGTTTAAGCTAAAACAAGGAACATTCAGACACTTGGTAATTCAAATATCACTGCAATAAGTTAAACTATTGAATACATAATGATATTACTTAAAAAAAATGTACTGATTAACAGTAGAACACTTTATGGTATTCATCCAAATTTTTTATCCCAGTAACAATGCTCTTCCATTGAAGCCCTTGGGACAATAGAAGGAATTGTGAGGTTGAGCCATAAGGTCCTAATGAACTGTTTTTCGTTATCCCTAAGGCCAAATCAGAATATATCTTATACATCCTACAGCAATTGAGATGCAGAATGTGCAGTTCTGAGCAAATAATTGTGCTGTCCAGAGCAGAAATATCATGGTTTGTAATGTAGGATTTAATAAGCACTCTATACATTTTACATTTGCTTTGGTAAAAGTAAAACTTGACAGCTCTTATAAGTAAGTTAACTTTTGTATAGCTATATATTTTAAACTGACAAGATCTGCACCTTCTGCAGCTTCTAGAAATGCTCTTTTCTTCTGTGTAGTTTGCCATGTAGAGCAGAGTAGTCAGTCTTCAGACTTTCAGCTTTTGGGAACTACTGGCCCGATGCAGGAAACATGTGCAATCGCTATTTCCCGTGTGAAAACCACAAGGGAATAGGTTTGCGCATGATTTTGTTGAAATGCGCATGAAAATTTAAGATTAGCGAAAGGCTGCGTATATATTTATTTTTTGTGAGCATGGCTATGATTAACGAATCTTTGTGAGTGGAACAGCGAATGCGCCTAATGCAAGAACTGCTATTGCGAATGAATTTACTGTGTACTGTTGTCGTAAAATTGAAATTTTTATGCGCAATTCAAGAAGTGTTCGGTATTTAGCTTCCTGGGTTAGAACATACGCAAAATCTATCTGTGCACAAAAATGCCTTTATCCAATGCGAACGTTTCTTGCATCGCGCCATACATCTCCCATCATCCCCAACTATGGGGGAGATTCACTAAGGCATGATAAAGAGGTGATAAAGTGGAGATGGCTTCTCCACTGTATCACTGCTCCAGTTAATATGTTATTCTATGGAGGCTATGCACTAAGATTTCTTCAGTTTTGGAGATATTAGTGAATAGGCTCCATAGAATAACATGGCAACGGGAGAAGTGATAAACTTGAGAAGTCATCTTCACTTTATCACTGCTTAGTGACTCTCCCCCCACATATTGGCTGTCTGGTGAAGATGAAAGTTATGGTCTAATTTTCTCTCATTACAAACAGCAGAAACAAAATTAACCAAATGTTATCTGAATAGGACCAGGCTACACATTAATTTAACCTTTGAGTGCCAGAGGGGTGCGCATGTCATTGCTTTGCCATGTGTTGAATACCCCTCTGGCACTGACAGGGTTGAAAAACAAGATTGCAATTGGATTTTGTGATATAAAATAAATAACTGAAACAGATATGAACTGTAAATACATGATATATCAAACAATTACAGTTTAGTTGTTAAAGGGTCAGTAATGCTCATATTTAACTTTATTTAATATTGTAGAGTTTACAAAATAAAGTATTTAGAGGAAATGCCATCTCTCAAACCCTTACAGTTTGAGAGATATTCACCTCTAAAGTTTCCCCCTCCCTCATGTCAGCTGTAAAGCTGACAGAAGGAGATTCGAGTAGGCCTACTCGAGGAGGCTCTTCAGCAGAGCCAAAATCACATTATTTAAAAAAAAAAAAAAAACTACTTCAATGGAACGGTCTACAACAGTGGTTCTCAACCCGTGCCCTCAGTGGCTACTAACAGGCCAGGATTTGAGAATTTCCTTTTAAGAGCACAGGTGAGTTAATCAATATGACTGAGCCTCTGATCAACACACTTGTGTTCTAGCAGGGAAACTCCTAAGTCCTGGCCTGTTAGTGGCCACTGAGGGCATGGGTTGAGAACCTCTGGTCTACAAAGTGTGCTTGCAAACCAGGCACACTTTGTAGACTGTTCCAATGAAGTAATTCTTTTTAAATAACATAATATAATAGTGGATATAATGTCCAGTCTACAGAGGTGGACATGTTTCTGTTCTGGGAGACTCCAGGATCCCACTTTTTAAGAATGAAGGTAAAATACAGTGGATGGTGTTTGGCATCTTGGAGACCTCTGACATAGAATCATACCCATGGACATTATATCCACGGCCAGATTTCCCAAAAGACAGAGCAGGCAACTGCCTAGAGCTCCGGATTTTGAGGAGCATTTCACCTGTGCAGTCCACATCCACATTCTGATTTGTGGGTGTGGTCAGAACAATCTCAATGTCCCTGCACCTGTTTTATACCCATTTACAGTCTATTATTTAACCCCATGGATGCTAGAGAAATCCCCAATGTGTTGGAGATCTCTCTAGCAACTAACGGGGTTAAAGCTTGTTTTGTTCTTTCTGGTTATAGGGCAAGGGTATTTTATGTGCCAGGAAACAGTGGATGGGACTGGAGGTGGAGTCATGTGAGGTGTGGGGGTGTGGTCATGGGTGGAGTTAATGGCACCTAGAGTGCCTTGCTTAGGGGTGCCTGGGATGTAAATCCTGATCTGATTATATACAATAATAATTAAAGATTACCTATGGGGAAATCAGACCGTGTTGGCCATAAGAATGTTCTGTCCAGACTGAGGTATTGAGTCAAGGTTTATTTTTAGGAGGAGACAGTATTCCTTTAAGTAGAGGTTTCTTAAAGAGAAAATGCATTGTTACAACTATATATCAAGTGTAACTCTGTATTGTCCTTTAAGAAACATCTGCATATAAATAAGGAGAGGTTAGCATCTTAGACAGAATTCCTTCCATTAAGAGTAATAAGGAGTGTCTGATAGGCTTACCTAAAGGCTCTAAAATAGATTTATCTAATTGACCGTCACTTTTATTTTATCTGTTTGGAGTAAATACTGTAGTTTGTGGTTTTTATAGCGAAGAAATGCAATGATATTTGCACATGGATTGGGTTTGTATAGACAGTAATATTGGAGTGGTCCCTAGGTCTATAGCATATATATATTGTAACACTGGTGTGATCACAGTAATGTGTAGAATTGTTTCTATGAATGATTATATATATTTTACCCTTAATCTGTATTGTTGTACTAGGGTTATATTTTATACAGTAACAACTGTGCCAGTGTCCTTAATAAAGTTAATTTATTGAAATCTCAGGCTATAATGGAACCTTGGCCTTTGTCTGCCTTTATATACACAGAACATTTTTCTAAAGGAACAATTTACTATTTTTAAGAAAACAATATATGGATATGGGATGTTTATGCTGAATATAAAGCTATTTCTTATTCAAAAGTAATCCCATATGTTTAATCAAACTGTTAGCAACAGAACCAATAGGTGACCAAATGGTGCATTGTTTATAATGCACTCCATGAGAGAGCTTGAGTCAGACTACAAACAACACAAGGGGGGGAGATTCACTAAGCTGTGATAAAGAGGTGATAAAGTGGAGTCTATGCACTAAGATTTCTTCAAGCTCTGGAGATCTTAGTGAATAGGCTCCAAAGAATAACATAGGAGATGGAGAAGTAATATCACTGGAGAAGTCATGCCCGCTTTATCAACTCTTTATCACCACTTAGTGAATCTCCCCCTGGTCACAGAATAATAAAACTGCAGTATAAA
Source organism: Rhinophrynus dorsalis (assembly GCA_037306005.1). Classification (NCBI taxonomy): domain Eukaryota; kingdom Metazoa; phylum Chordata; class Amphibia; order Anura; family Rhinophrynidae; genus Rhinophrynus; species Rhinophrynus dorsalis. Next base: position 123,955,083 of record CM074721.1, read on the forward strand.
TAGAAAAAGCTGGAGTTGTAATAACTGTTGAGAAAAATATCACCAAGCTATGGGCGTACCTTTGTTTTACTTAGCAGAAAAAAGTATAAGATGTATTTTTTGATAAAAAAAGTTATTTGTTCCTTTAAAGCGGAACTTTCACTTTCATTAAGCATAAGGCGACTAGCTTCATAATACTTCTATTAGCTCTCAGAAGCGGCAGATTCTAAAGTAATCCTTAATCTTCGGAGACTGACAGCCAGGTTAGTGCAGTCTGCGTGCCTACTCCGTCAGTCCCTTCCGGTTACCTTATGGCACAGTGCAGTGCCTCTTAGAGGAGTCTGGGACTGACAGCTCAGACGCGCACACAAGATGTCTGCGCTGTTGCCTGGCTTCCAGTCTCCGAAGATTAAGCATTACTTTAGAACCTACCACTTCTGAGAGGTAATAGAAGTATTATGAAGCTAGTCACCATATGCTTAATTATTGCAGGGCGACTTTATACAAAGTGAAAGTTCCGCTATAATAGGAAAGTTAGACCATTTTGAAGAGATAATCTCTTTGGTAACTTGGTTACATCTGTAGATCATCAGCTGTGGTGCCTCCAACTGAATCTTTTTAACCTTTCCATAGGCATGTGCATGTGATTCACTAAGCATCACATGATCTTCTTGTCTTTAAATGGTTAAAAGATGTAGAATATTCTAGGTTTATGTTAAATAATAAGATTTTAAAAAGTAACCTAATACCTTCTAATGGCTCCTGAATTTTCCCCTTGTGGCTTAGTTCAAGAGATAATATTTCCAGTTTGTCATAGATGACATGTCCATGGAGGTGGAAATGACAGTTGCTGGAGGTATGACAGGACCTCAAACTGTGCTCTGTAATCTTAACCCATTATTGACCAGAGGGGTGTGTAATTCATTGCTTCGCAATGGGGGATATTCACTAAGGTGTGATAAAGAAGTGATAAGGTAGAGAGAACCTCTCCACTGAGATTACTTCTCCAGTTCCTATGTTATTGTATGGAGCATATGCACTAAGATTTCTTCAGCTTTGGAGATCTTAGTGCATTGGCTCCATAGAATAACATAGGAACTGGAGAAATGATATCACTGGAGAAGTTATCTCCATGTTACCACCTCTTTATTACCACTTAGTGAATCTCTCCAATGTGTTGCACTCCTCTGTGGATCTTAAGGAGTCAAGGACAGATTTCCCAATAGGCAGAGTAAGCAAATCCCTAGCGCTCCAAATTTTGAGGGGCATTGTGAGGGCAATGTGGAGCTGATGGGGTCAATGTGGAGCTGATGGGGGACAATGTGAGGGCAATGTTGAGATGATGGGGCAATATGAGGGCAATGTGGAGCTGATGGGATCAATGTGGAGCTGATGGGGGGCAATATGGAGTTGAATAGGGCAATGTTGAGATGATGGGGCAATATGAGGGTAATGTGGAGCTGATGGGGTCAACGTGGAGCTGATGGGGGGCAATGTGAGGGCAATGTTGAGATGATGGGGCAATATGAGGGCAATGTGGAGCTGATGGAGTCAATGTGGAGCTGATGGGGGCAATGTGAGGGCAATATGGAGTTGAATGGGGCAATGTTGAGATGATGGGGCAATATGAGGGCAATGTGGAGATGATGGGGTGCAATGTGGAGCTGATGGGTCCCAATGTGAAGGTGTTGGGAGGCAATGTGAGGGCAATATGGAGATTTGGAGCACTGTGGAGATGGCCGGAGAGGGGGGGCGCTTCAGATATCTGTGCCTACAGGCTCCTGAGATGTAAATCTGGCCCTGGTCCCTGCATTAGTTTTATACCCCTTTACTAGCTATTAATTAAGCCCTTGGATGCTACAAAGATCTCCAACACATTGATACAAAATGCATGGAGATTTCTGTAGCAACCAAGGAGTTAAAGCTTTTTTTGTCCTCGCATGTTATAGGCCAAGGGTATTTTCTATGCCAGGAAATAGTGGATGGGATTGGGGGTGGAGACCTGTGAGGAACAGTGGTGTGGCCACAGGTGGAGAGAAGGGCACATAGACTGCCTTGCCTAGAGGCACCTGGGATGTAAATGCAGCCCTATAAGGGGTTAAGCAGGCTCATGCACTCAGAGTTTGAAAAAACCTCTGTAGTCGTGACATCCAGGCCTAATTGAAGATGTTATCTCTTGAATAAAGGCACAAAGGTAAAATTCAAAGGGGCCATTTGGGTTTTCTGGCCATCAAATGATAATAGGGGACTATTATTAGGAGTTGTTATTGTTCCTTTAACCAATCCATAGAACATTCGCTGTCAACACATTTCTTTTGTTCTGCATGCATTAAGTATGTGACATATTTCACTACTGCCAAGAAAACATTTGGCATAAAAGTAGGAGACCTTTTCTAAGTAGCTATGCCTGTTAACAATGATATTCCCAGAGCAGCCTAAGCCCATGGAAAAAGTTGATAAAATCTGTTTCCTATTTATAATTCAGAGAAGTCAAGGGAGTAAGAAGGTAACTCAGAAGCCTTGAAGTCGCACTGAACAATATGTCTCACAAATCACGGTCTGCTCAGCACTAGAAATTTGTGCAGCTATTTCTGATAGAAGAAGCTTAACGTACATTCCAAACTGCTGACAAGAATCTTCCAATAGGCAATATATAATAAATATATAACTTGTAGGACACAGTTTCTCCTGTTGGCCATTACTAACTCGAAATGAATACCTTTTATGCAACCTTGATCATCGTGTCCAAAGACGAGTCTGGCGGGAGCTATAGAATGCCATCAATAACAATTCTCAACACACTGTGATACAAACACGCTGTATGCCATACATCAGAAAAATGATATGTTTAAGGAGGCTGTCTAAATCTGCTCTATGAACTGCAGGCAATGGCACATTTCTGTTCCTAGTAGCATACGAGAAAAAGTACAGTAGAATACCTATAGCTTTTGTGATTATTTTTTGCAATTTTTAGAACTTTCATTAATTTGGTCAACCCTTAACCCAGTGAGGACCAATGGGATGTGCAACGTATAGCCGAGCAAAACTCTGCTACACCATTTTGGTCCTCAAGGGGTTGAGGACCAGAGATGTGAGCTTTTCAATACATTTCATCACCCATTAGTCATTAAAATTATAATGGAAGGACTTACCTATGTACATGTCCTTAAATACTTACAGTATAAAAAAAGAATTTTACAAATTATATATAAACTAGTTGAAGAGCCCGTTACATGGACCACAGTGCCACTGCCAGCCGGTCGTGGGGCAGTCATGCACAGTAGAGACTGCCTGCGCCACGGCTGATACAGAGCTGGATGCTCCTTTGGAGCATCCCGCTTTGTACCAGCCTCATCACGGGCAAGTCTCTATTGCGCATGACTGCATCACGCGCAGCAGTCTCTTCTGCGCATGACTGCATCATTACACACGTTTTAGCAAATTATTATATAGGAGGGAGGTTAGTCCAAGGTTGAATCAACACTCTAAATCCTGCAACCAAAGTCTGGGTGCAAGCCAAATAAAAAATATAGTTCCTATTGGGGGTAAAGACATATTTACAGGACTTCAAATAGTAGTGATCAAAGACTAGGCTTTATTTGGACAATGTTTCAGCTACAGTGCTTAGGCCATTCTCAAGTTCAGTCTTAGTGAGTTTCCTGTCTTACGTGCTAGATCTCCACGTAGACTATGTATCAGCTTGAAAGCCCATAACAATGGATCTCTGGGGACTGCACAGACAACCCAAAAATTTGTGAATGAGATCTTCATACTTCTGGGTTGAGGTCCAGCAGAGAGTGTGAGTTTTCTGACCCCCAGAATGGCTAAAAGGAGCCTTTTAGGGCTCTACAGAGAAGCCCCGTGCTTATTACTAAGCCTGCTGCCATTGAAGCAGACTTTGTAAAATGTGATAATTGCCCTTTAAAGGGTTAGAGGAGTTTTTTTTTTTTCGTTTTTTTTTTTTAACGCAATAAATATTGGTGTGCTTCAAAGTTTGACAGACCATATTATATGTACTAGGCTTCTTTTAACACCTTCCACTGACAGTCCTCTTGTCAGAAATGTAGCAGATGGAGTAAAATCTAAGAATCCGCTACAACTTGACACTGATAAATGTTGAAAATTCTTCTCAATTTAACTACTATATTTTAAATCCCTCTATAGCCTGCATTTTCCCTCATATGTATTAGCACTTTTTGAAATTGCTTATCTAACCCTTTCAGTGCCAGAAGGGTGGAAACGCATTGCTTTCCATTTAATTTTGCTCTAGCATCTTTGTTCAGCAGATAACACCTTCATTCAGTCCTGGATATCATGTCCAAGGAGGTGGACTTGACAATGTATTCCAAGCCAGTCTGGCAATAAAGGAGTTAATGGTGGGCCCAGTGGCAGACCTAGTGATTGAAGGTCCTGGTGCATCCAAGTCACTGCACACTACTAAACACTAAACATTTTAGATTGTCAGTATTCATAATGCGCTCTTATAGTTAGCCAGGTCCACAGCCTGTACACCTGATGCAGAAATTGTGGTTTTGCTACTGGACGGGCCCGTTTAGACTAGTGGGGAGTGCTGGGAAAGTATAAGTTTTTTTTGGGACAGATAAATCCTCTGATGACAGACAATATACAACACATTGCACATCAATGCATGGCACGCTGCTTGGCAGCTGAGGGGTTGAGGGGACTTAAGTGAGTGTGGTGAGGGTGGTTTGGTGCACATGGGAAACAGTGGTGGTCACAGGCTTTTAAAGGGTTAGTAATGTCTAAAAAAAACTATTCATTTTGAAGAGGTTAAAAAGTTGGCTTGAATGCAAAAAAAAACATATTTGTTTGAGAGATACATGCATTTAAAGTTCTTGATTTCCTGCTGTCAGCTGTAAAGCTGTCAGCAGGAGATCCGCTTCAGCCAACATGGAGGCTCTGCAGCAGAGCCGCAATCACATTATTGACAACAAATTACTTCATTGGAATGGTCTGAAATGTGTGCTTGCACACCAAGCACACTTTTTAGACCATTCCAATAAAGTAATTCATTGTCAATAACGCAATTGTGGCTCTGCTGCAGAGCCTCCGTGTCGGCCGACACAGATGAATCCCAAATTTTAAATGCATGTACTCTCACACCATAGCAGTTTGAAAGATTCCTTTTGTTTTTGCATTCAAGCCAACTTTTTAACCTCTTCAAAATGAAGAATAGTTTTTTTAGACATTAATAACCTTTTAAAGCAGAACAGTCCTTTTTTTCCCAGACTTGACAGCTCTCAGGCTTATCTGGCTGCAAAAAGGAGCATTACAAAGAAAACTGTGTTCCAATGTAATAGCAGAATGATTATTTGCAATGCTTCATTTTGTAATTTTTTATGTATCACAAATTGCCAAATTCAGTATACATACTGGCCCTAATGTAAGCGCAAGAGTCTTACAAAGGGTTTATTTTTAGAATCTTTTACTAATAATATAAGTATTCTACCAGGAAGGATACATTGAGATTGCCTATCGTTTTCAAGTATGTCCTGGGGGTATAGATATTATTACCCAATTTAATGGTACTCATTTTATCTACCTTGGAAGGATAAAAGGCTGAGTTGACCCTGCTGGGACTAGAACCTGTGACCTTGCTGTTTGAACAGATTCTACAGTTGGTGCCTTAACTAAATGAGCCATCTCACCATCTGGCTGAGTGCTCCACTGGTTGTAATGGAATCCAGCCCATAATGTTATACTTAATATATTCATCAAGAGTAGTCAATCTTTGGTCCTCCATCTATTGGAAACTACAACATTGACTGGTTGAGGATGATGGGTGCTGTCTCCAACAGCTGAAGATCCAAAAACTGACACCCCGCTGCTATATATTATGTTTACGATCAGTAGTGTAGCTTTAAATTACTCCATAGACTTTTCAATCTCACTTTAACATACAGAACTGTTTGTCCACATACATTAGGATTCTGTGCATACTATGTGGAATTAGTAGATACAAGGTATGAAAATAATATATTGATTTAAGATAGAGGATGAATTCAAGGTTAATCCTGCCTTTTAATAACTGTACAACATATTACCTTGTGAGAATTAGAGATTTGGAAGACAAAAGCCATTTCTTTAACGTCCAAAATTGATCACATTTTTGCATTGTTATTTTTTTTTTTTTATGCCTAAGGCAGAAACGCACAGCATTTGATGAATCTTCCGAGAGTTATATGTAAAATAGTTTTTCTGTTGTGCATACATAAAAGGAAGAGAATAAAGTTAAGCTCAGAAATAGTTTCAGTGCTTTAAACAGAGTTTGCTAATCTAAGTTTTCCTGTATGCTATACTATAGTAAATAAAACTATAACTTCAGATCCTGACTTATTATTTACCTACAAATGTTATGTTCCTTCTGAGACCAAGGAACATTTTTGTCATGTTTTAAGTCTTCTTTCTCATTTGGTGAAGTTGTAAAAGTTGCAGTTGTGGAAGCATCCATTTTGTCCTCGTTGCTATCCCACAAGAGGCACTTACAGGTGCGCACTAAGGGATAGATCCCATTGCAGGTTATACATTTTATCACAGGTTTTATCATGGATTACTTATTCATGTCTATGGGGAATTTGAAGATAAAATCAGTTAGAGTTGTATCATCGGCAATACAGTCCAGGGGAGAGATGCACTTGGATGTGATAAAGAAAAGATCACTTCTCCAGTGTTGCAAACAATCCAAGTCGTATGCACTAAGAACTCTTAAGTTGGAGACATCTTAGTGCATGGGCCCCGTGGACAAGGAATTTTAGAATTTATCACACTGGAAAAGACATCTTTAATTTATCACATCTTAGTGTATCTACCCCCAGGCTTGAACTACAAACCTAAGAGTGAAACAAATTTTGCATAGCTAATTGCAAGGCTGAATTAAGGGCCTAATAGGCCTGGAACAGAAAATTGCTATTGGACTGTTTATGGACAGTGGAAAAATTTTACTCTCCCTCCTGGTGACCCTCGCACTTTATTGCTTATCTTAAAACTGACTTTTCTACTGTGCACAATCCTGTGTGAAAGAGTTCACGGACATCATTTTGAGTTCCCCATGTTCAAACAACCAAAGAAGCAGAAGTAGTGATATTCAGGATATTTATGGGACGTGTTACCTCTTTTTCTGCTGCTATTAGATGACTTGGGGATCTTGTAAAATAGTCTTATTTTTGCTGAGGCCTGGAGCTATAGCTCCATGAGCTCACTTGTTAATCGGGACCTGGCTGCTTCATCTGGGGCAGCAACAAGAACAAGAAGGGAGCTTCTGAAAATATCACAATTTCACCAAGCCATAAAGAAAACATTTTCACTGAGGACAGAAGGGTCCTTCTAAGACAAAATATAAACAACCACGGCTTATACTAAGTACTTAGAACCTTTCTCCAGGAATATATACTGTGTATTATCCTATATGGTACTTTTTCTAAAACTAAGAAAATATGTACTAAAGTACCAGTGACCTTTTTGCCCAGCAAAACAGAGTGACAGTATATTTTCTTTTTAAGATACTAAAGGGGAACTGAGAAAAACAGATGTTTGTAGACACCCTCCCTCGTGTGAAGAAAAAAAAGCAAGAAATCAAACTTAACATTAAGACTATACAAAGGCAGGATTTTTTTAAGTAAGGGTGGTAAAGCTATGTAATTCTTTGCCTCAGATGCTGTGCTTGCAGATACTGTAACCGCTTTCAAAAAAAGTAATGGATGCCTATCTAGCACAGAACAATATTGAGAATTATAACAGTTAGCTTCAAAGCAGACAGGATGTTGATCCAGGGAACTATCTGACAGCCATTTGGAGTCAGGAAGGAATGTTTTACCCACTTGGGACTTAATTGGATCAACAGGGATGATTTGGCATGGGCTGGACTTGATAGACACATGCAATTTTTCAGCCTCATCAACTATATAATTTACTATGTATGTTACTATGTGCTACTCTCCATACCTTGCGCTACTGCTAAAATTTAATTTCTTCCCCATGGTTCATTTGATTTGCTCCAGAATTGCACCTTTTTAGCTTATTGAGTTCCTCCCACAATGTCCACTGAAAAGTGTAGGTTTTCGACAATATGAGCTACTTGATATCCTTTAGGCAGAGTGTTTTATGCAGCTGTTAGAGGTAGACTGTCATGCATATAGCCTTAAGTACCAGAAAGGCTTGTCACTGCCATCTTGCATCTCTTGACGAAGATGCAGTTGGATGCGCAGAAGCACAATAATTGAAAGCTGCCTGACAGAAAGGTAGCATGTTAGACTAAAAGGCAGGTGCCAGCCTTTAGGCAACTTGTTCTGTCACAGTTTTAAATAGAATTTAAAGGAGATATGTGGAGTCTGAAGTTAAAGAAATAAACAAATAAACCAAAATGCCTGCTGCAAAGGACGAAACATTACAACCCAGTAGTTGTCATGGCATATTTCACTAATCACCAGCAAGGCAATGTACTAGCCATCTGTGTGACTGATTAAAGGTAGCGTTAATTAAATAAGCTTTTCGGATCAGCAGTATCTCTAACATTCTAGATGTGTGTTTACACACACATACGGCCTGAGGGATGTAATGATTTAATGCTTAACCTACCAAATTACTATACATGTTTTTTTTTGTTTTTTTTAATAAAGAAAAAAAGCTTTTTATTTTAATAACTTTTAAATACATTTCAGTATTATCTATCTTATCGTCATGATTATTGTAGGACTAGAACAATAAGCCAGCAGAAATGTTTAGACTGTTAACCTGTTGGATGATAGAGTCAACATTGATTTGCTATATATTGAAGAAGTCTCTAGCACCAAGGGATTAGTGCTATCTGTATTAAGTCTCAGTAAAAGGAAAGGACATAAAGCGTAACGGCCACATGTCTACACTCTAGAATGTCAGTGTCTGGCAGGCATGCCAGTCAGTACTGTCTAATCTGCATTAACTGACAGATATATAAAGTTATAAACTATTGCTTCAAATAAAAAAGCTAACATAGGTATAAGAGATCTTTTAAATTATTTCACTGTTATCTAAGTTCTAGTAAGGTGTTAGCTCCACTTTAACCCTTTGGGTGCAAGAGGGGTAAGCAAGTCATTGTATCCTTCTGGCACTCAAAGTGTTAAATTAGAACTGTTCCTCAGTGAGAATGTCTATTTTGAAAGAATTTGCATGATTATCAGAAGAGATGGATTAAGGCTCCGTCCATAGGATCATAGGCAAGATACCAATTTGGGGCACTATATCTCTTGATCCAATGCTTCTGACACAGAGCTTCTAGCAGGTACTGGCATTTGGGGTCTAATGGAAGTGGTTGCAATTGGAGAATACTGGTCTCTTTCAACAAAAGGGGTGACACAAGATATTAGGAGCAGCAACAGCAGGGTCTCTGTCTGTGACACATCATACTGCCATGGGCCCTAGGCAGTAGCCAAGGTTGCCATAATGGATAATCCGTTTTGATTGTCAGTTTAAGCAAATGAGCTAGTAGTGGCCGGAAGCAAGTGGCAGATTGGAGGGGGAAAAGTATGGAATGTTAGCATATGGCAGGCATGCCAGTTGGTACTGTCTAAATTGCATAAACTGGCAAGCAAACAAATATAAGTTATTGTTTTATATATCGTAAAATTGAGGGTATAATCCGCACAATTTTACAACGCTTCACCTTTTGTGAAGTGGGGGGTGCCTATTATACACAAGAGGGTTTTTTTTATATTGTAGGCAGATAAGTTCCCTCCCGCCCTCTGCGCAATCCACTCTCTAAATCAGTCTTACTATGTTCATTTTAAGTCCCCACTGAAGTCTCCATTGAAGAGAAGGCAAAATCCAAACTACCGGTATGTAAAGCTTCCCTTTCAGGCGGCATTCTTCCATTCGCCTCCCGCTTCCTTCAATGGGCTTTCAGGACCTTCCAGCCAATGGTAATGCCCTGTGAGGCTCTCAAGGTCCTCACAGGGCAACGCCATAGGCGGAAGATCCTGACAGCGCATTGAGTGAAGCAGGAGGCGAATGGAAGCATGCCGTCCCCAAGGGAAGCTTTACATACCGGTAGTTTGGATTTTGCCTTCTCTTCAATGGAGACTTCAGTGGGGACTTAACCCTTTGAGTGCCAGAGTTGTATGGAATGCTTTGCAAAGCAATGCATTCCGTACCACTCTGGCACTCTGAGGGTTAAATTGAACATAGTAAGTCTGATTTACAGAGTGGATTGTGCAAGGGGAGGGAGGGAGGATATCTGACAGGCTTCAACATTTTTTTTTTAGTAAAGGGGAAAACAAGGGTGCGTATTATACATAGGCACTCTTGTTTTCCCCTAAATCTTGGGTATAATATACACCTGCATATTATAGCCAGGTGTGTATTATACCTGAGATTTTATGGAAAGAATTGGCTATCAAACATATAGATGCTTTTGTGAGTTATTTCAAAAACATCCAAGTTGATATACAGTGTCAGTTTCACTTTAACTCCATAAGGAACAGAGGGGTGTGGAATGCATTGCAAAGCAATGCAATCCACACCCCTCTGGCCTTTAAGGGGTTTAAGCAGAACGGTCACCTGCCCACTATCTCACCTTAATGGGACTACCCATCTTGACATGATCTGAATGACTGTCAGTTTGTCAGTGTATGCAAAAAAGAGCAATGTGGAATCTTAGTAGGCATGCCCATCAGTACTGATTAACTCTTTGAGGAGAGGGAGGTGTACAATGCATTACTTCACTATGTGTTGTACACCTCTCGTTCACTCAAGGGGTTAATGTGCATAAACTTCCAAATAAATACAGCTAAATATCTCAAACTATTATTTTAATAAAAAAATAAGTCTAACATAGAGAGGTAATGCTGAAAGCGCTTTCAAAATTACTTAAGTTGTCATAAGTTTTTAGTTCCACTTTAAGGGAGTTGCTTTCATTTCCGTGCAGTTTACTATGCGCATTTGCAATCTTAAAAAGCACAGATTTGTTATCAAAGATCATGACCCTCAACTTTAATAATCTCAGACTATTCAAATCTACAAGTAGACAAATGTTCCTGTCAGCAAGAAGAACAATCAAATAAATACATATTCCTCGCTTGCTGCACACAAGAAATAATAACTCCTTTCTATATTCCTTTGTGTTTGACACTTTATATCCATCAGAAGTTACAGCTACAAAGAGAAATATGTTTTTGAACAAAGGTCAAAATATGATCTTTGAATTGGGAGAAATATAAGTCCACTACAGATTTCACTGAAATTGATAAAAATGTTAGACTGCTACTTTAAAACTGATTATCTAGTAAGTTTGTCGGTTTTAAGCTTATCAAATAAACGGGGATAAAATACACAAAGAAACATCAACTGGATGAGAGTTTTGGAGTGAGGCCTGGCATACAATGAAACCTAATTTGATTTGATGTCAAATTCTTCCAGCTCTCTTTTGTGTAAACATAATGGCATTATGCAATACAGTTGCATGCAAAATCTGGTCATTTTCCTTGAATATCTGCCGGTCTATCGATTACAGAGCTATTTTACTTCAAAATGAACCTATTCTACTGGTAGCAATGATTTAATGTGTAAGCTTTGAAAAGCAAGACTAAAGTCTTATCCCCAAGATGGCAAGCTCTTCCTTACTTGTTTCAGGTGACACAAACGATACATGGAGAGTCATAAGAGTTTAATAAAATAAAATGACCTTATATCAATACAGTTTTAACATACAATTTGTTAACCTTCAGAGTGCCATAGGGGTAAGCAATGCTCTGCAGTGCAATGTGTTGCATACCCCTCTGGCACTCAAAGGGTTAAAAGAACTCTGGGAATTTTTTTATTGATTTATAAATTCCCATTCAGCTATTGAGGCTGAGCAGCACCAAGTGTCCTCCAACATAAAGATTGTTTACCTTTTGATAGTAAAAAATAAAGCAATAGTAAATATTCTATAAGAGCATTTAATTACGGTTTGAAGTGGGATCTGGCACTTTTGTAGTATAATGGTGGGTAGTGGCTCAAAACTGAATATAATTTGTTGCACTCTGGTAAAATTGAATCTTAAAAGACAGCTAGGCAGTAGCTATACAGCCTGATACAAAAAAAGGTATCATCTTTAGGAATAGACCCAGAGTGACAGTAACACACTACATGCTTGCAGATGTTTCAAATCTGACTGGTAAAATGGGGGAATTAGAAGAGATTGCATTAAAGGGGAACTATCACCCCAAATATAGTCTCCTCCAATAATTAGCCATCTAGTGATAAGCTTACCAGTAGTATTATTAACCAGACTAATTACCAAGTTAGTCAGAAATCCTGCTTGTGCCGAGACTGATGGCTAGGCAACAGCACAGACATGTTTACTTTCAGACATCTGCACGCCTGCACTGTTAGTCCCGGTCTCCTCTAGGAGGCGTTGCATGGTACTTTTAGGTACCAGAAGGGACTAATGGTGCAGGAGCACAGATGCCTCTAAAGCACTGTTGCCTGGCGGTCAGTCTCAGCAGAGGTAGGATTTCTTACAAACGCGGTAATTATTCTGGATAGTAGTACTATTGGCAAGCGTATCGCTATATGGTTAATTATGGGGGGGGGGTACTTTACTTGGGGTGATAGTTCCCCTTTAAATGACCTTTTAGGTATTGCTGAAACTTAACTGGATGATGCACGATTGGGCAGGCACTCAAGAGGATTATGTACTATTTAGAAGTGATAGTGTAAACAGCAAATGTGGGGATATGCTTGTATGTAAAAAAATAAATCCTTAACGACCAGTATTTGGAATACTGTTACTAAAGGTACCAGTGGTAATGTAGAGGCAACCTATCAGTCATCATCAGCATCATCGCCTCTTCAAAGTCCAAGTCCCACTCAGCCACACACATCTGTTATGAGTACCCAGCAACAGCAACACAGGTTAACATCCACAGTGTTAGATATGACGAGTACCTCTGGTGGTGCTGCTGCTGTAAGTGCTGCACCTCTGACACCTAGTAGTAGTGGCAGTAGAATTACATCAACATCTAGCTCCAGTAGTAGAAGAAACCACACATGACAGACAAAACCAGGACAAATATATTAACAGCAGCACAGATGAGGTTGTGGAGGATGGATGTGAAGAAGAGTTGCCACCATCCACCCCACTTAGGACCACTGCTATGACCGATAAGTAATGTGTGTCAATAATCTGACAGAGTATAACAATGGTAAAAATACATACACAAATCACACCTTGCCAGTCCTCCACCACCACCACCTCTACAAGACACATTTGCCACATTGTAGGTTGTACTTTATTTTTTCATTACTTGACATCATCATGAATATGTGCCAGTCTACTTAAGCAGGAAGTTAGTGTTGTGGGCAAAGGACAAATGCATTCTGCATGCTAACACATTTTTCAAGCCATATGTTGCTGTAGGACTCACAACTTTGACTTTCAGCCACTTACTTCAGCCCTCAGAAGAAGTAATATTACAGTGGGAAATGTAGTACCTGTAGGAAATATAGGTGAAAAATGTGTTAAAATAGGCGAAAACTGTGTTAACGTAGGTGGAAAAGTTGTTAAAATAGGCGAAAAGGAGGACATTTTTTGCATAGGCGTAAAGACAACATTTTTTGGCAGGAAAAGCACAAAATCGGCATGTTTTCGCGAAAAGTCATGCGGGAAATATTTCACACTTTTCACCCACCCGTAGCTAACAGAGCACCTTTTAAATGTAGTGCTTCCATAATATAAAATGAAATATAAATATGGAAGCACTAATGCTCTTCAATAGGCCAAGATTAATGTCATCTAAAGGCGCTTAACAGATGTCCAAAGACAAATCTCAAGATCCTGTATCCCAGGGATCTTGCAGCCTTACACCCTCTCAGGAGATGTACTTGTCACGTTTGTTTGTTGTAGGGCTCCCTAAGTAGAAGGCTATCCCAAGCATGGACATTTCCTTCCATGTGCCTAGAGGGAGTCAGCTGCACCACAGTGAAGAGGCCTACATAGGCCGAAACATCTGTGCTTTTGCTGTCTCTCTCATATGGAGAGAATTTGCCTGAAATTTTGGAGCTGGACTGTCTGAGGGCAGAACCAGTCTGATATGAATATGGTAATCTCCTCTCTGCAGTGGCACATGGGAGTGAAAAACGAGACTTGCAGCATCAATGAGAGGCTTCCATGCCTTAGAGCAAGGCACTTTATCTTGTTCGTGCTCGATGGGTGCTCGTCAAATTTGTTTGTTGTAGGTCTCCTTAGGTAGAAGGGTGTCCCAGGCGTGGTCCCTTGCTTCTATATGCCTAGATGGAGTCAGCTGCACCACATTGATGAGGCCTACATAGGCCAAAATGCAAGTCTGTGGTTTTCCTGTCTTTCTAATGCAGAAAGGACTTGCTTGACATTTCTGAGTTGGACTGTCTGAAAGCAGGACAAGTCTGATAAGAATATGGAAATGTACTCTCTGCAATGGCACATGGAAGTGAAAAACTTGACTTGTAGCACCACTGAGAGGATACTATGCCTTAGAACAAGGCACTTTATCTTGTTTGTGCTAGATGGGTGCTCGTCACATTTGTTTCTTGTAAAACACCCTCTCAGGAGTCCAAACACTCCTTTCACAATCCACCACATGACTATAAATGCACAGAGCTTGGCACTGACTCCCATTGGGAAATGCCCTATAATAAAGTGTACACAGCCTTTTATTGTTAAAAAGGAGAAAACAAAGCTAGAAGTAAAAAAATGGGGAAAACTTATTTGGTAACGAAATACATTCATTCTCCCAATTTCCCAAAAATAGGTTAGCAAAACCAGGGGCAAAGTGAGTCCCTATCACTATGCCCCTAGCTTGCAAATAAAACCTATTATTAAAAACAAAATAATTTGATTTCAAAATAAACTCATTGCTGTCAATAATACATTTCCTGTGGTTCTCTTCCAAAAAGCCAGTTTCTTGATATCATACATTGACAACTTGAATATAATCTTGGTGCCTGATTTTAGTATACAGTGCCCCAGTATCTGCTGTTTCTAAAAGATCTCCTTTTTCCCAAAGATAATTTTCAAATATATTTAGAACATCTCTCGTATCATTAAGGTAAGAATTAGTGTTGAGCGAGCACCCCGATGCTCGGGTGCTCGGGTGCTCTGACCGAGCACCCCCTGAGGCTCGAGTGCTCGGCCGAGCACCCGAGCCCCATTTAAATGAATGGGGCGGCACGAGCATTACACCAGGCACCCCCTGCTCTGATGAGGGGAGGGTGCCTGGTCAATGCCCCCCTTCATCTCCGCTATGCCCCCTTCATCTCCGAATGCCCCCTTCATCTCCGCAATGTCCCCCTTCATCTCCGCTATGCCACCTTCATCTCCGCTATGCCCCTCTTCCACAATGTCCCCCTTCATCTCCGCTATGCCCCTCTTCCACAATGTCCCCCTTCATCTCCGCTATGCCCCTCTTCCACAATGTCCCCCTTCATCTCCTCGGGGCATAGAGTCTATGCCCCTCTTCCACAATGTCCCCCTTCATCTCCGCAATGCCCCCTTCATCTCCGCAATGCCCCCGTACCTCCAGTCCCTGGTGGTCCAGCGGAGCATCTTCAGATCTGTGCCTCTTCCGGCACAGATCCCCGCCACCCGAACATGGCGGGCGAGCACATGGCGGTACTCGACGAGTACCGCCATGTGCCGAGCAGAGCGATGCTCGAGCCGATCCGAGCATCGGCCGAGCACGCTCGCTCAACACTAGTAAGAATATTATTGGTACCATAATTTGCAGGTACCACAATATATAAACATCTCATTTGTAAAAAATTGCACTTCCTCCTCTGCCTGTTTGTATCTGTATGTCAACCATCCTATACTTAGATTATAAGCACTATGGGGCAGGGACCTCCTATCCTAATGTATTCTCATCTGGTGTTCCCCATATGATTGTCTATATAACCATTTATTTTTATTTTACCCCTTCTATACAAAATGTAAACTGTAAAGAGCTAAGTGCACATGTTGGCGCTATATAAATAAAATTATACATACATACATATTTCTTTACTTTGTTTCTAATGGAATGCAATAACATTGCAGCTTTCTGGACTATGGTGCATTCATGCAAGGAGATAGTTGCATCTCTCTGTTGATGTTACCCCTGTGAAAAAGGCCTGAATGCATAAATTCTCAGTGAGGGTAATTTACCACTATGCACTTTGCTAATAGCTGTTGAAGTTTTCCATGGTTGATGGCTTACCCCTGGGGGGTTTGGCTTGACCAACAGCGTTGTTTATGGAATCCATTAAGTGAATGAGCTATATACCTGCGGAGCTGACAAGGGGTATTATCTTTATTAAAGTAGTGCCTGAAGCAGTTCACATTTCCTCTGTGTCAAACAGTCCTTCTTATTCGGGACAATAGGCGGCTTTTATTTAGGAACTGTTTTACCACGAAAAATACATTGATATTCCTCACATTTTCAAGTATGTCTTGGAAAGCTTTTACAATAAGAAGTTACATATTTACAAAAAATATAGAAACAATATAAAAATGTTATACAGTTACTTTTTTGTAGACACAAAGATGTGGTTATTTTTAGGGATTTTGTATTGTTTTATCTGGTTGCTGTGTATGTGATGCGGGAGATGCATGGTCACCATGCTAGGAATTACATGCACCTTTTAATGAAGTTTGTTTATGTGATCATCACTTGGGTTAAAGCAGAACTACCATCTCCACTAAAGTCTCCCTGCAAGTCTTATGCAGTTGGCGACTAGCTTTGTAATCATTATTTTACCTCTCAAAAGTGTCCACAAGACCAGAAGCCAGGCAGCACCGCGGACATCTTGAATGCGCACTTGCGCTGTCAGTCCACTTCGCCCTTCACAGGCACTGCACTGGCCCGGACACCTCCGGAAGAGACTGACGGCGCAGGCCCACAGGTTGCAGTAACCTGGCCATCAGTCTCAGAAGCTAAAAGGGATAGTAATGTTTCATAATAAAAGCAGCTCTAATTAATGATCATAGTATTTGGACTTTGGAGAATGTTATTTCAATTCTGTCAGCGTTGTAGTTCAAGAGTAATTCAATGACAAAGAATCCCCCTCCTGCCCCTTTTACTGATGTAACACTGCTCAGCCAGAGCAGAAGGGAGGTGCCCAGGTAGATTGCAGAGAGGGACAATCTTCAATTAAGGGAAAAACATGAAAAACCTGTCAAGGGGGGCAGGGCTTTCATGGTTCTCACAGTAAGAAGATTGTCCCTTGCTGTTATCTGTCTGGTCTATGGACTGCATTCCACATCTGAGAAGAGATGGCTTATACTAAGTAAAAGGGGCAGGAGGGGAAAATTTGCTTGTGAATATCTGTCAAACCATAAAGGTTTGAGAGATAAGACTTATATCATTCTTCATGTTTTTTTAATGCCTACAAAATAAAAGAAAGATAAAACAAAGTATTACTACCCATTTAAGGATAACTTTATTTGTGGGCACTTTTGAGAGGTAAAATAATGATTACAAAGCTAGTCACCACCTGCATAAGTATTGCAGGGTGACTTTAGTGGAGGTGGTATTTCCGCTTTAAAGGGATAGTAATACTTAAAATGTAAAAAAAAATATGTTGTAGGGTTTATCCCCCTGAGTAAAACAAGAGTACTCCCACTGCTGAAAGGTGTTTCATTCAAAAGTTATTAATTTTCAAAGTTGAATTTTTTAGGTGCAATATCACAGTGGCCTGAAATTGTACAGTGGCGCTGTTGCTACACGATCCTATGGACAGCTCTGGTCAATTGACCATAAATCTCCATAGGATGGTGTAGCAACAGCGCCACTGTACAATTTCAGGCCACTGTGATATTGCACCTAAAAAATTCAACTTTGAAAATTAATAACTTTTGAATGAAACACCTTTCAGCAGTGGGAGTACTCTTGTTTTACTCAGGGGGATAAACCCTACAACATATTTTTTTTTACATTTTAAGTATTACTATCCCTTTAATTGATTTTGTATTTATTATATCAATAATATATTTAGTACTCTGCTGACAGCCTCCTAAGGCGACAGTTTACCCCTGAGGGGGTCTTTTTTTTGCCAGTTGTGTTTTACACAATGAGCAAATTATTATTAATGAGCAGCGTTGTTATTATTATTGTTATTATTATTCTATGCCCTGGGTGGGTCGATTCTTCTCCATGTCACATTTACTGATGTTTAGAATATTGAAAAATTATGTTTTGTGCAGGTGCTCAATCACTGGGTTCTATTGCACATTAGTGCCTAATAATTTGAAGTGAGCATGGAATACAGACATACTTTTGTACGAATTTAGCAGTGTATCCTAAAACTTTTTAAATATGTGTTGTGTGTTTTCCATAAACATGTTTAAAGACAACTTAATGTAAAAAGCAGTAGAGTCAAGTAATAATAAAGTGTCATTAGTGTCAGCAGACCTGAGACATGCATAGCACACAGATGGCTCTGCCATTAGACTGGGCCACAGGAGTTAAAGGGGAAATCACAGGATACAAATGGCAACCAAATGGCTACACAAACCTGCCACAGTCACCCATATTCATCACAGTTGTTAGTGGAGTAGATTCCTAGCACTACAGTTTTAGTTGAACTCTAGCGCTCAGCATTGACAGTCAGCCAATGACCAGGTAAAGTGAGCTGAAGTCTAATAACAGAGATAAAAAGATTGTACACCTCAAACTATGATCAAGCATAACAAGGTTGTGTTTTAAGCCAGAGGTGGGCAAAATACAACTCGCAGGTCAGATCCAGCCCGCTTGTCCAACTTGATCAGGCTCAAAGGACTTTTACTTAAATTACAATTTTGTATCTGAGAATTGAGACCTGTGCCATCTCCCATTTTAAAAAATGGATTCTGTCTTTCCCAGTGCCCAGTCCTGTACTCAACATGGTCAGCATGGTGCAATGACTTTACCTTGTTACACTGACTATGAAGCGAGAGAGAAAGATTGTGTTTGTATGTGTCTGTGCATTCAAAATTACTGCTCTGATATACGCACAAATTCTAACTCTAAATGCAGTCCTTGGAGAGAAACATTTATCACCCTACCTTTGTCCCACTGTGCACATTGACTGCTTTTTGTTCCTGACACAGTGATTGTAACATGAGCCTTGGAGTGGAACCAGTGATGCCAAGTATGGTAACCCAATTGAGCTCCCACCTACATATACACACACAAGATGGTGTCTTATCATATTTTACTTGGAAAGACTCACTGGGGTCAAAGTGTAACGAGGTCAGGACGGACCATTAGGAAAGAAAGAAGCCAGTTCACAATGCCACAGAACAATGTTGGTTTTATGGTTTACATTTGTCTTTTTTTTTTTATGAACATGTAACTCCTTCCTGTTAATACAAATAACGAAATAAACACTGTGGGGGAGTGTTTGAGAGATTGTGCATGTATGTGAGAGTGTATGTGTGTGACACTGTTTGTACATGAGAAATTACACTTGAGAGAATGAATGTGAAAGTGTGTACATGAAAGTGTGAATAAAACTGCATCTTTGTGAGGGTGTGTTTTTGAGAGGGTGTGAGTGTCTGTGCAGTAACGAATACTGCTCTGCCCCGCCCCCCCCCCCACACACACACACACACAAATTTTAAATCTAAATGATGCCCTTGGTTGGAAAGAGTTGCTCACTCCTCTTTTAGGCCCACTGCACACAGTGACTGCATTTTTATTCCTGAAATACTGATTGTAACATGAATTTTAATGACTATCCTCGCACATATAACATGGAGTCTTATTATATTTTATGTGGAGAGCAGATTCATTAAGTTCTATTGCTGTAAATCAAGCTAATAAGAAAAATTCTGGTTTTCTCCTTAGTAGAATGTCTTATAGCTCATTGTGATCAGCAGTGATTATACATAAGCATTCATTTACATTTCAGCATAGAAAACAATATAGATAGAACTTCCCTTCCTAACATAGCATATAACAGCATAAATCAAGCACATAATGATTCTACCAAGGTCTCATATTAGTCATGCTATCTTTAACATTATGTTGATTTGATGATGATGATGATGATAACACCGTATTTAACTACAAGACGTGCCATTAACACATTAAAAGGCTAGTGATAAATATAATGAATGTTGGAGGAGATGAAATGGAAATAATGTGGTTATTTAGGATTTAAGATAGAGGACAGCAATATTTAAAATGTGTGGGATCTTCCACTGATCAGTCTGATCTGTCTGGCTTTGGAACATCTGATTTACATTCTAGAGTCATTGATGTTGATGTTCTAAGAACTGGATAAATTTTGGCGCAATCCAAGAGCAACTTTGTAGACAAAAAAAAGTATTATTGATTTAAATGGACTGATCCACCCAATGCTTTGAAAAACATTAGAGACATCTGTAATATTCAAGGGGTTGCAAGCCCCAATTAAATCAATGGACATTTTAGGAATTTGGAATTATCCCCTAAGGTGCAGTTGATTTGCTGCAGAATTACTCCAGTTGTTCTTATCACATCAGGTTCATTGAAATTCACTTTCGTTCAATTCAACTACAACTGCAAGTTTGCAGATTAGGGAATATGAATATGTGAATTGAGCAGAATGCCATGATTTGGTTCCCATTGAGATGACTCTTCCATTGTTGCACTATGTTGCGTGTGAGAAAACATTGTATAAAACCTGCAGTGATTTCAAACTATGGCTCAATTCTCAATATTACAAGCTTTGTGCCCATTTTATGAATCATTCTGAAAGGTCATTCTGGCCACTGATTCACACATATAAAATAACATGTGGAAAGGAGGAGGACAAGAGATACTGACTATATAACTTAACCTCTAGAGCAGCATTGGGCAATCTGAGGCCCTCCAGAGAAGGCAAGAGCCAAGATTACCTAATAGAGAGGAGAATCATAGCATTACTGTTAAAGGACCACTAATGTCTCCTAATGATAGCCCTCCACACTTACCTTACTACACATGGAGAACCTTGATGGCTCCAAACAGGGGTGTCGCTAGGGGGGGGCTAATGGGGCTTAAGCCCCGAGTGTATCTGTGGCAACCCCGAATGTTGTGGCTACAGCTGCAATTGTCTACAAATTTGGGACTGCCCCTCCCACGCAGCATTATATGGCCAGCGGACCGCTGCATCAGAAAATCTGCTGCTGTAAAAAAATACGGTCAATTTCCAGCCACCAGATCGCCACAGCACTTTCTGGTGACCAGGGGAACTGCCAGCAGCCCACATCTTATTTCAATGACTGCACAGAGGAGAGACAGGTTGATATTTCCCTCTCTCCATTTGCTGTCTCAGAGCTGAGCACAAGAAATGTCCTTTTCACCTCTGCAGGAGTCAGGAGAGAGACAGCAAGAGCAAAGCCAGCCAGTGCGGGAACGGGAAGAGCTGCACGGCACCACTCCAGCAGCCCTGAGTTCCAGTGATTTATTACAGCTTTACACAGGCAGCCAGGTCAGGAATGGAATCTGGTGGTCTATGCAGGCAAACACATTGATTGTGGAGTGCTCTATCGGTCTGTTTCTTCCAATGGCTGATTTTGCTAGATCAAGTAGAATCAGCCATGGCAATAGACAGAGCACACCACAATCACCTAGAGATGATCTGACTGAACTCTGCTCCTTTAGAACCTCCTTCCCAAAATATCTGCTGGCTGCAGCCCTAACCTGGACTCTGCATCCCCAAACTCTTTGCCATCCTAGCACCCACAATATCAGAACACTCTATTGCCCCTCTAAGAACCCCATTCCTGTCATTGTGTAACAAGTCTTTTCTAAATGTACACTGAGCTCTGTGATATCGCTTAACCCCTATGCCAGATAGACTTCTGAAGCATTACAAAGCATTGCTTTGGATACCTCTTTAGCATTTAAGGGGTTAAAGGAACTATAATACAAAAATGACAGGTTGGTATAACTTTAAATACCAAGTACTTACTACAGTTAGCATATATAAAACATAACTATTTGTATGTTACATCCCTAAAATATAATATATAACTTGCTTTTAAATGCATTATTTAATGTTGTCTCTGATGTTTGTATTGAAGAAATGCTGAAGTCAGTTAACTGTGATTTTTTTCCCACCACTATTGTATTTAGAAAGGCTGTTATCTCATCTTGGCCCATTTATAGACAATCTTTAACAATCAATTATATATCTGGAAAAGGCAGAGAGTCTGCTCCCTTAGAACACATGTAAGACAAGATATTAGACTTCAGAAAACCAATGGAGCAATTCTGAGGCAAACTAACCCCTTGAATGCTAGACATCTGCAGTGGATTGTGAATCAACCCATTGTACACCTCCACAGAACTCAAGAGTTTAAATTCCACTCTTCTGTTTGTGCACATGGCCCAGTGAGTTGGTAGAGTAGCCATGATGCACTTTGGGTGTAATGGTTATTGACTGTAATCTCTTTATAGCAAATGCTGGGAAATTTGTTGGTTAAGGCAGGTATGAAACCAGTGAGAGGAGAGAGCCCAGCATCAAATCTGTGCCTGGCCTCAGAAGTTTGTAGTTACTGCACCATACCTCCCAAGTGTCCCTCTTTAGGAGATATTAGAGGTCCATATCTCCCGTGTCCCTCTTTACTAGATATTAGTGGTCCATGCCTCCCAAGTGGCCCTCTTTAGGAGATATTAGGGGTCCATACCCTCTTTGAGACGCAAATCCCTCTGTCCCTCTTTCCCACCCTGGTGTCCCTCTTTTTTAGGAGATAAGACTGTGTGGTGTGTATATAAGCATATCAAATTACTCCACAGCAATAAAATACACACTAATGTTCATTTAAACTTCAGTATATGTGTTTATAAATTAGTATGTGTAAATAAATTACTTCACTCTTGGCCTAAATCATTTATTCAGTTATAAGTGGTGACAATTGGCCATAAAATAACTTACAAAATTCTCAGTTATACCCTGCATTTCAGCCACGTCCCCAGAAATATCACCATAAACAAAAGTGGCCCTGAAATGTTGGGAGGTATGCTCCCCTGGGATATGTATTTGTTAACATGAACTTACGAATGTGAGTGAATCTGAGTATGTGTATGTATATATATGTGTGTGTGTGAATCTGACAGTGGATGTGAATGTGTGTTAAAGTGTATCTGTGTGGGTAACATCTGATAGTAGATATGTGTGTGTGTTAGTATAAATCTTAGAGTGTGTTAATTAGAGTGTTGTTTCTGTACCTACCAAGTGTCCCTCTTTAAAAGATATGAGGGGTCCATACCTCTCAAGTGTCCCTTTTTAGGAGATATTAAGGATCTGTACCTGCCAAGTGTCCCATACCTCCCAATTGTCCCTCTTTAGGAGATATTAAGGGTACATACCTCCTACGTGTCCTTCTTTAGGAGATATTAAGGGTCTGTACATCCTACATGTCCCTCTTTAAGAGATATTATGGGTGTGTACCTGCCAAGTGTCCATTTTTAGGAGATATTAGGGGATCCATAACTCCTCATTATCCCTCTTTAGGAGATATTAGGGCTCTGTATATCCAGTCTGTGTCCTGTTTAATTTGGAAGAAGGTAAATAAATGGACATTTTTCATGGCTTAAGTGTATCCTGCTAAATTTTAGTTAGGTGCTCTGCAGCACCTATGATCATTGGGACCTAATCACATATGATGTCAGAAGTGGAATCCTGAATACCAGCTGAGAGCATTATTTGATCTTAACAATAAAAAATGGAAGTGTTAGTCAAGAACATGACCCCATGTGACTAGGTCCCATTAACCATGGGTGCTGCTGCGTACCTGACTCTAAGATATAGTGTAAATCTCAGTGGTTGTAGTTCTCCAACTGCATAAGTGCCAGTCTCTGGCTATCCCAGTATTAAAGTATTTTGATTGTTAAAAGGGTCTCAGTTAAACATATTTATAATGGATGTACATTAGTGATGAGCGAGCGTGCTCGGCCGATGCTCGGATCGGCTCGAGCATCGCTCTGCTCGGCACATGGCGGTACTCGTCGAGTACCGCCATGTGCTCGCCCGACATGTTCGGGTAGCGGGGATCTGTGCCGGAAGAGGCACAGATCCGAAGAAGCTCCGCTGGACCACCAGGGACTGGAGGTACGGGGGCATTGCGGAGATGAAGGGGGCATTGCGGAGATGAAGGGGGACATTGTGGAAGAGGGGCATAGACTCTATGCCCCTCTTCCACAATGTCCCCCTTCATCTCCGCTATGCCCGTCTTCCACAATGTGCCCCTTCATCTCCGCTATGCCCCTCTTCCACAATGTGCCCCTTCATCTCCGCTATGCCCCTCTTCCACAATGTCCCCCTTCATCTCCTCTATGGCATAGGAGATGAAGGGGGACATTGTGGAAGAGGGGCATAGCGGAGATGAAGGGGCACATTGTGGAAGAGGGGCATAGCGGAGATGAAGGGGCACATTGTGGAAGAGGGGCATAGCGGAGCTGAAGGGGGACATTGCGGAGCTGAAGGGGGCATTCTGAGATGAAGGGGGCATAGCGGAGATGAAGGGGGCATTGACCAGGCACCCTCCCCTCATCAGAGCAGGGGGTGCCTGGTGTTGCCCCATTCATTCCAATGGGGCTCGGGTGCTCGGCCGAGCACTCGAGCCTCAGGGGGTGCTCGGTCAGAGCACCCGAGCATCGTGGTGCTCGCTCAACACTAATGTACATATATATACTACATAAAGTTAAGCGTGTATGTGTGCACATGTGGTTATCATCAATACTGCAGGTAGTGGACACGTTGTGGAATTTTGCCATGGGCTCTAGCCCCAGATCTTTTTGGAACCTAGCAACACCCCTGGCCCCAAATAATGTTTCCTTTAGTCCTTGGTTCAAGAGATAACATGTTCATTCAGCCTTGGAGAGCATTTCCAAGGAGGTGGATAAAACAGTTACTAGAAGAACCAAAGTACCTCAAATTCTGGTTCATGCATGTGGTAATTTTAGCCCTTTAAGGTAAAGATGGGTGTACAATGAAGCACAGACCTCTGTTGTTTAACCCTTTAAGTGCCAGAGAGGTATTCAATACCAATATCCAGAGCAGGTAACTGCCTAGAGCTCCATATTTCAAAGTGCACCTAATCTGTGCTGGCCACACCCACATTATGAATTGTAGGTGCGACCAGAGCAATCTCAATACCCTTGAGCCAGTTTTATGCCCCTTTACAAACTATTATTTAACCCCCTGGATGCTAGGTAGAGATCCAACTCAATGCACTGGAGATCACGCTTGCAACCAATGGGTTAAAGCCTTTTTTATGATTTTGCTTGTTATAGGCCAAGGATATTTTCTGTACCAGGAAATAGTGGATGGGATTGTGGGTGGTGTCATGTGAGGAGTGGAGGTGTGGTCATGGTTGGAGCTAAGGGCACCTTGAAGCCTTCCTTAGGGGTGTCTGGGATATAAATCTGGCCCTGATTGCACTGCAATGCTTCAGATACCTCTCTGGCACTATGAGGATTAAAGGGTTACGTAGACTCATGTACTCTGTCTGCTTCCATCTGAAAAAATTGCCAGCAGCTGTCATGTCCGCCTTCATGGACATGACATTCAAGACTCATTGAAGATGTTATTCCTTGATCCAAGGCAAAAGCGCAATATTTATAGGGTACAAAAGGACTTTCTGGTCATAGTAAGGTAAGTGGCAGTTATTACTAGGAGGTGTATTTTCACCTTTATTAGACACAATGCTGAGTTATAGGTGTGGCCAGTACAACCCCGGTGGTCCTGTACCAAAGATCTAGTTTAAGCTGACATTTTTAATTACTAAACCCAGGAATTGTGAATGTGGATCACTCAGTGTAACAATAAACAAAGAGACTTCTTATGGGGCTTCTCAGGCATTCCTTCTTCAATTGTCAACATAGGAATGTATACTATGTGTACATTTCATGAAGGCAGACATGATTCTTTAACCACAGAAAAAGGAAAAGAAGGAGACAAAACACAGAAGGCTCCTCTATGTGTATCAATCACGTTGATGTTGATCCCAAAATCACCCCCAAAAGGGGTATGCTCATAAAAAGACTTATTGGCCTCTAAACATATGTCAGAGCCAACATTCAGGCATCTGGGTATCTACTGCTCCCAGTAGCAGTGTTCAGGTCTATTCTTCCCAAATTGTATAGGGCTGTTCTCTCCACAGACTCCAGTCTCCTTAGCGGCAACAATATAAGGAAACAAGATTAAAGAAAAAGGCACCCAATAGGGTGCCAGTGTGATACTAAAATTCAGATCGTATTGATGAATGGGGTACTCACAATTCTTCAATGTCAGATCAGTGAATATTCACAGTCTGACTTCCAGACATATGGGGATTATCAGCCCGTCTCCGTTCGGGATCTGTAAATTTGTGTCCTCAGATGGCTTTAATCCTACTCCTCATATAAGTAAAATAAGAGGGGCGTATTCAAATTAAAATTGATTGTAAAAAAACAATATAATAAAAGAATTAAACAGGCTGACTTAAAGCTTATGCTTTTCGTGGTTCTAGACCGATTTATCAAAGCCAAAAAGTCAAAATGCAAAGAACAAAGCCCAAACGGAGACGGGTTTTCTTGCATTAGAGGTACTTTGCATTGAAAACATGGCAATTTGTTATCAGGCAGTACTTACATAAAACATTTGTGATGTTTTCTCTATAAGATTTCTTATTCTGATTGTTGATGTCTCTTGTGAGATAGTATGGCATAAAGGCTGACTAAAATGGAGTATCGTAAATGCATTCAGACAAATGCAGCTCAGGTGATCTTATGCAAGACATCATTAATGCCTCTAGCTCCATCCATTTCTTCACACCCAATCCCCGTATAACCCCACAGGAAGCCATATCCCCTACACAGAAAATATGCTTAGCCAGTAACATGTAACCACAAATAAGTTATTTAATTAACTGGTCAGTGTAGGATACATACATCAAAAAACTAACTGGGCAAACTAGTATATAAACTGGAAATTACAGGAATATATAAACTAATAAATAATCTGCGCAACAAAAACCCAGAAATTATGGATCACACTAGTAAATGTAAATTATAAGGGAAAAGAAGAGGGTGGTCTCATCTTGCTTGTGTCTAACATCCAGGATGGATCTTCTTAAACTGAGATACTGAAACACATGTGCAGAAAGCTGTTTGTAAGCAGAAAAAAGCAAGCTGGCCTATAGGCTTAAAATGGATTTTATTAATCTAATATCCACTGTATACAAAGGCTTAAAACCATC
The DNA here is from genome assembly GCA_037306005.1 of Rhinophrynus dorsalis. NCBI lineage: Eukaryota > Metazoa > Chordata > Amphibia > Anura > Rhinophrynidae > Rhinophrynus > Rhinophrynus dorsalis. The sequence goes on from CM074721.1 coordinate 123,982,240, forward strand.
ATAGGGGTGCAACTAAAAGGATGTCTTCCTCTAAAAGAATGCCATCAATGTTTTTGACTCTCTTGCAGTGATTTGCTGATTCCTCCATGGGGTTATTTTCATAAGTGTGATTTTTTTTTTATCCGTCATGTTTGATGCTATGGAATTACATAAAACATGTGTGGTTTTTTTTCACAGAGGTTCCCTTAAAATTTTGTAGCATCTCTTCTTACCTTTATCTTCCCCCCAGTTATGAGAAGTAGCAACAATAGTCCACTGATGTATTCTTGCAGTGCCATTAAAATTCATACTACAGAATTAGCTGCAGTAAAGCACTGCTGGACTAATGTTACAGCAGACTGCAGCAACCTGTGACATCCCCTGTAATGGTCACCCAAGGGAAAAGCCTCCTATGACACTGATACCAATTGCATGCATCTTTAATGCCCTATTATCATTGTGCTCATGTTGCCAATTTGAGCATCAAAATCAAAATTTAATTGCACAAATTTTACAGGTAGTTGGAGTTCTAGAACTGTTCTTCAGTTTATATTGAGGGCTAGGGATGCTGGGAATTTAAAAAAAAAAAAAAAAAAAAACTAAATAAACAAACCTTGCTACAAAATCACATGAAATGAAATCATCAGTGTGAACATAATACAGTCTGATTCATTTACTCCTATAGCTAGATTTCCCCTTTCACATAATTTTGGCACTCAAAGGGTGACCAGTAGTTGTACTTTATTATATATGCCAAGCTAGGTATATAATAGATAACATAATTTTTATTATTCAGCTAATTATGACCCATGGAATTTTTGCGTTACAAGTGAAAAAATGTAAATGTAATATTAATTTTTTTATTGGAAATGTGAAACAGATCTTCACTAAAACAAATCATGGTGATGGTGACAACTTGACTACATTTCCTTTTTACGCACAGAACATAGCTGATGACAGGCAATAAGGCTGATGTACTAAGAAGACGGGGGGGATACAGTAAAGGTTGATGTAACGGTGAAGTATATCTGGCGATGGGTGAGGATCACTTTATGGAGAATGTGACACTTGTCACCATATACACTAAGAACTAGCATATAGGGTTGGAGTAATATTGGCAATGTGTTAGGGAGGGCAAATGGAGAAGTGAAGCGGATGTGCTCAGACTTCAGGAACAAGAACACCATCAGCACTCCTTTAACACTTTGAATGCAGTAGGGATGTGCACTGCTAAAAGGGTTATAACATTAAAAATCCATTAGCTGGCTTCACAGTTCATTAAGAAACTGAGAGGTTTGGCATAGCAACTGTTTCATGTAACAGCTTCTCGGTCGATTGTACATAAATCTGTTTCTAATGAAGAGTGGACTATCTGCCCATCAGCTGTTTTATGTAAACAGGTGACTTGTAAAGCATTCTGAAAGGCAAATGGAAAGCCTTGTGATTCTTTTGTGTACATGAATTAGCTGATAGTCTGCTGGGGAACAAAAACAGCTGATCAGCTGCTTCATGAAAAGACAGGACCTTCAGAGAAACTGTTACATGTAACAGCTGCTTTGCAGGTTCTCTCTGATCAGCTGTTTTATGTAAAGGCAGAATCTTCTGGGAAACTGTTACATGTAACACCTGCTTTATAGGTTCTGTCTATTTATGAATGAACTGTGAAGCCGGGCAATGGATATTCAATGTTATAACCCTTTCAGTGCTACAGAGGGGTTCAGTGCACATCTTTATGGCTCTCAAAGGGTTAAGGGAGCGTAGCTGCTGTCTCTGCTCTCCAGTAGAGAGAGCAAACTGTCCTCTCACCCCTTAAAAAACTATGGGAATCTCTCAACTTCGCAATCTCAGTTTGGCAAAGTTGTGATCTCTGACAACATAAGTAGCTGTTGAAGTTCAGTACAAGTGCCAGAGTGGCACATTAACAAATAAATGTACCCACAGGAATACGACAATAGCTCATAAAGCCGTATTTCAAAATGCAAATGAGCCCTTGTTGAAGTAGTCATGGCAAAACTGCAGACCTGGTGAAGGCATGGCGATGATGTCGTATTTGAGGTGAATTCATAGGGATATGATGATGAAGACATGTTAGTGCATATGTCCAAAAGTAATTGGTGCAAATGCACCACAATATTGCTCTTATCGAACCTTAGTACATATCCATCACAATAGGACTAGGGGACAAACAGAAATTCTCATTGCTTTAAATGGGCTTTTAACCCCTTGAATGCTAGAGAGATCTCCAACGCATTGCTTTGCAATGCATTGGAGACCTCTCTAGCGTTCAAGAGGTTAAAACCCCATTTAAATCAATGGACATAACTGAACTTGTATTACTCCCTTATGGTGTAAGTTCTCCTTGGTATATCAGCTTCAAAAAACTTTAATTTCTGCATTTGTTTCAAAGTACCTTTTTGTGCTTTGTCCTAATTAATAGCAAAATATGAATTTTTGTGGCCAAGTAAATACCGTAGTATTAAGACATGGAAGTGACAAAATATGAAAATCCTTTCAATGGAAATTTATGTTAGCTCCTGGGTTGCAGTCATTAATGTTCCATTATGCAATTGATTGACACCTGCAGTGATTGAATGTCACATCCACGTAATGCAAGAGACGGCTATATCAGTACGGCTGATGTCATTGAGATAAAAGAATTTGGATTTCAATGTCTCTGAAAACAAATAAAGTATTTTGGAAAGGAAAATCACATCTTTGGAATATAGAACATGCCTTGTGGCCACAATCCGACTGTTGTAATATTTGTCTTTATAACAAACAGCTTACAACTGAAATCAGTTATACTTGCTACTTCTCGCTAGTCAGCAAGGTACCTTGACATCTTTGTACAATAAGTGAGGTATTGGGAAAGCAAAAGATTAGCAAGTCTGGCACCAACAAACTGCAGCATAGGCGACAAATAAAATGCCCCTTGACTGAAAAATAACTACAGTAAAATCTTGAGTACAGTACACACAATTTTGCCCATTTTCACCTTATGTGAAGTGGGGGATATGCATTATACACAAGGGGAAAAAGTAAATAAAAATAAATGTAATCTTGCCGCTCCATTTCCCTCCCTCCTTGCTTACCCTCATCCTTCTCACCCCCAACAGAGTCCACTCTGACTGCATGACAGGGTCCCAGTGGGTGGCATGTTTGCATTTGCCACCTGCTTCCAGAAATGCCCTGTCTAGACTTCTTCCTTTCAGCCAATGGTAATACCCTGTGAGGATCGCAAGGTCCTCGCAGGGCAATATCATAGATCCAATGAGCAGAGCTAATATGCATTGGATCTATGGTATTGCCCTCCTCTTTCCACAAATTATATTAATCGTGCCCTCCTCTTTACACAAGTGACATTAATCATTTGAATACCAGAGGGGTGCACAAGGATTTCTAAAACAATACACTGCACGACCCACTAGCAAATCCAGATATGGGATATCTGTGTGTAGCTTATTAAATGTATATTAAGCAGGCATAGGGACAGAAAGCTAAGTCTAGTATCTATACTAGTGTGGCATTACCATGGTACATTTACCCCACTGAAACTTTTTTCCTCTTTCACTTCCCATGGGGATTCTGGGACAGGAGGCATTTGTATATATACAGGACTGCAAGCAAGTAACTGATCAAATTCCAGTAGCAGTACAGACTATGGCTTCAGACATATCTATTATCCATTCACCTGAATGTAAACAGGCCTGGGTCACTTATTTAACACTTTGCGTGCCAGAGGGGTGTGCAATGCATTGCACACCCCTCTGGCAAACAAATGGTTAAATATCATGTACTTAGCGGTAATATGATTTTTAATGCATGTGTAAACTGTCCAGAAAGCTTTTCTTATTTTTCTTTTTGTTGTTGTAATGAGAGATAAGAGCCAGATGTACTTAATTTATTGTGTTAAATGCCCATTGCTCTTGTATTCATAAAGGCTGCTACTTTATCTTTGTCCATTCGGAAGACCTGGAGGATAACATCAGAGACAATCAGCAAGATTGATATGGTACTGGCAAGGCCAGATCTACATCCCTAGCTCTCCTAGGCAAGACACTCTAGGAGCTCTTAGCTGTAGGCTGTAAAGGCGTATAAAACTAGTACAGCTGCATGAAGATTGTTCTGGCCACACCCACAATGAAGAATATGGGTGTGGCCACCACAGCTGAGACACCCCTCAAAATGTGTAGCACTAGGCAGTTGCCTATTCTACCTATTGTGAAATATGGTACTGGTAGCTCTGGAAAAGGCAGGAACACTAGATTTCAGGCCCCAGAAAACAAGCAAAGAACTTGCAGATGTTAGCATGATGTAGAAGTTATTTACGTTTATATAATACCAGTTCATTTTTACGTTTCAGTGTTCCTTTAAAATTGCAATTCCAAATATTTTTTCTGCCAGTAGTACAGGGGCATAGATCTTAATAGGTCACTTGGAGCACAATGGTCATTTTTTGACCCATGAAGCCACAAATAGATCATTTATGGAGCAGAAAGTGGTATTACAGAGGCTTATGTATGGAGCAGAAAGCAGTTCTGCTCAGAGTAATGATCATTGTGTGAATGGAGGTTTTGGTCACAGATGGATTTATCACAGAGATTTGAATCACACCTCAGTGACCAGCAGGGAAGATTTAGCAACACCTTAGAGGTGTCAGTAACCCTTCTGTGCAAGTAGCTGTGATGAGGAAATTTATCAAAACAGCTGCACTTACTTGATAACTTACCTTCAGAAAAAAATGTTATTTTGAAGGATCTGCACATTCCAAATATCATTTATAGCAAAAAAAAAAAAAAAAAAACATGAAAAAGAAATAGTTTGGTCTGAGAGAAAATAAAATCAAATGTTTACGCTATTTAGGTCAAAATTAAATAAAAATGAACGCTGTAAAAAATGTCCTTATTTGTTTGCAGTAACACATAAAATACTGTTATTGTCTTTAACCCCTTAAGGACCAGTGGTCCAAGGAAGTTAACTTCCCTTAAGGACGCTTTGATCCCTGCCGATGTGCAGGTACACGTTACCTGTTAAGCGTACCAGCGTGCCACTTTGGGGCCTCAGAGAGACCGCTCTAGTCTTGGAGCAGTCAATTTTAGGCACCGTTTCTACATACAGTGCTCTCGGTAGAGCGCTGTAAGTAAAAGTACATGATGTGCTATAACCGTCACCAGTCCTTATGGGTATAAGGACCGTGACGGTCATAGCACGTTGGTCCTTAAGGGGATAAAGGAGCAGTAAACTTTTTTTATGAAAACCTGTATGTTATAGAGCTTTTCCTGCTGAGTAAAACAAGGGCATGCCCACCCCTGTCAGTTGTTTTATTCAAAAGTTACAAAAGTTTAAACAATCAGGAAGTTAGTATACTATGCATTTACTTCCTGATAGTTCCAACTGACAGGAAGTGACTATCATATTCTATGGAGAACTGTAAGTCATTGACTTTCCTCTTCATTAGAATGTAACAGAAGAACTAATTGAAATTTGACCACTAGAGGGCACTGGTAGTGTAAATAAATATGGGTTTAAAATGTAATAACTCTGGAAATATGCATCTGTGAGGAGTGGGAGTATCCTTATGTTACTCAACAGAAAATGCCATACAATATCTGTTTTTCATTAAAAAAAAAAGTTTACTACTCTTTTAATGCTTTGAGTGCCAGGCGGGTATCCAACGCAATGCACTGCAATGGATACCTCTCTGGCACTCAAAGGGATAATTAAGAACCAGAAGGCTGAGCAACATATCACAAAGCAATGATATGCACATCCCAATGGTACTTAAATGGATGCTAATAATAAGGCTGAAGGTTTGTTATTCTGGAGCAAACTGACCATACCATAAGGTAGGGAGACCAGACGTCCACATTTTCTGGGGTCAGTACCCAACTTGAGGACACTGTCCCCAGATAGAATGTGTCCCGGGATATAACTAAAATGCCAGTCAAACTTATGCAATTCAGTCCTCTACCTCTACTCACTGAACCCTCACTCACATACTGTAGCCAATCAAGCATGTGGATACAGAATGTCTTTTTATGGTTTTGTTCAGTCTTTGAATAATGGAATAATTGGGTGAAAGTGTTGGATGGATTTTGTATCTTGCACAAGCACCATGCCCAAATCAAACATGGCAGAACCAGTGTCCTTTCTATTCCGTCATCAATGACAGATTCTTCTAGTGTTGCACAGTGTGATGCTAGTTCCGACATGCAGGGAGCTTGCTTAATAAAACCCCTTACATGCGTATCTTACCATGGCCACACAGTTCTAATGGCCCCTATGAATCTGGCCTTTGTTCTTTTGTTCAAGTGCTATCATCTTCAGTCAGTACTGGATGTTCTATAAATGCAGGAAGACATAACAGTTGGTAGCAGGATCACAGGACACAAACTCCTACCACTGCATGTGGTCTATAACTAGAATCTATTCAGCCTCTTGGAGGCTGGACCCTATCCCAACTGAACTCTCTGCATCCTTGTAGTTATTCCCTGAGAGAAAGTAGAAACACTATACATTTTTCAAGTAAATTATCACAATGTTCCCTTGATAAAGCGACGAACAACTGGCAATTTGGCAAAGGAAACTCACAAAGTAATTCTCGAGTAGACACATTTTTTTCTGGGAAGAAAGCTAAAGCATTAATTCAGGATATGATAATGCCAAGTGCAAGAATAGCAGTGACATTAATGTTCATCAGCTGAATATATATGCATTTTTTGTTGATTTTTTTTCTTCATATCATGCAAAGATAAAACCCCAAAGTAATTTGTACAAAGCAAACTCAAAGGTCCACAGTGACAAAGTTACTATTTTACCAAAGGCTGCTTTAAAATTCTATTTCATTTAAATATCAGAGAAAATATAAAGCATCAAGGAATTCTAGAATGCTGCAAATGAGGGAACACGTTAATATGTTTGATTAAAGTTGACATTTTATTAATGCTATAAGACTGTTTTTTTAATTAAATAATTAGTAAAATTGCCTAATTACTTTTTTCAGTCCAGCGTATTTCCACAACTGTGCTAAACATGACTATTAGTCCAGATTACACATAATGGATTAATAAGAACTGAAGAGGAATATGGCACTTAGCTAGCACATACATAATACATATAGCTGCTAATGATCTATACACTAAGAGGATAGTGGCGATCTCTGGTGGAACAGCATGTTAATACGGAAGCTGATGTACCAAGGCAGGCATGTGAAGCATGAGGCCCCCCTCTTTAATAAGAAACATCCCTTCATGACGCTGCCATATCATGTTCTCCTCAGAGATTCCTGGGGATAATGTACAGTTTAATGATCTTCCAGGTGTGTCTGAATTGATACATATGCTAACAGACTGGTACCATTCCAGTCTATCCTTTTGTTATGCTAATACCTAGAATAGCCTAATGAGGTAGGAGGCTAGTACTGGTATCAGTCACAACTGTTACAACTACTACAAAGATGTTGTGTGACTGAAGTCTAATAGAGATGCACTAATGCTACAGTATCCCATGCTTCAAAGTATGACTGAATAGCAAGAAGTGCAAAATCAGTAAAAAAATATGGTATACATCCAGTTGTTAGATGCAAGTATATATATCCATATACAAGAGTTCTTTTTTCAATAAATAATATTTTTTTCTGTGTGAATTACTACTATGAAAGTTCCAAGAGGTTACCCACACAGCAGTTATATTACCCATATGGAAATAAATACATTTGTGAGGATATATTTATAACAGTAGGTACTGGTATGTGTTTTGTTTGTGAAGGGTGTTCTGTATGGGATACATGGTTTGTCTATGAGAAAGAAAAAAATCAATAATTGTTAATATTTAATGGATTAAAGGGGATGTATCACATTATAAAAAAATGTTACCATATGTTTTGTTAATAAAAATAGTACTAGGAATGCTGTTTTATTTTTTTAATGTAAGTACTTACAAAGATATTATATCCTTTGTGCTGTGCACCTCCGTATAATGTGCACAGCACAGCTCTTCTTCTCCTCCCACCTCTCTCCCAGCTGCCCCAGGGAGCAAGTTCACACTTCCCTTCAGTGTTGTCTGAAGGCTTCTATCGTTATATCAAGCTCTGTTTTGCATTATACTGAGGTTGCAACCTCAGTATAATGCTAACCGGAGCTTGATATAATGGTAGAAGCCATTCACACAACACCGAAGGGAAGAGTGAACACGCTCCCTGAGGCAGCTGGGAGGGAGGTGGGAGGAGAATTAGGACATGAAGAAGAGCTTTGCCGAAGAATCAGCATGCCCAAATTATGCTGACTGGCAAAGCTTGAATATAGAATATCTTTGTAAGTACTTACATTTAAAAAACAAAACAAAAAAAAAAACAACTTTCCTATTATTACTTTTATTAACAAAACATATGGTAACATATTTTTATAAAGTGATACATTCCCTTTAAATGGGCCAAATAGCAATATACATAATTGATGCAGCCCCCTTAACGTGATAGGTTGGTGTGTGTTGTATTTAATGATGTGACATTCCTCTACACCTTTCTTTCTTATGCTTGCACTTACTATAGGGGTGGTGTTAGGAATTCCTCATATTAGAGGCTGGCACTCAAGCAGTGGTGTAAGGCTGATTAAGCAGAGGTTCATGTCTAATATGTGTGTGTGTGTGTATGTGTGTATGAACTGAAATCCACAGTGGTGTTTTATTAATTGTTATCTATGGTAGCTTACTAAGACTAAATAACATCTAATATGTGCAATGAGATATGGTGAATCGGAATTCAAGGAGATTTGTCTTCTTGAAGGTGCAGTATGGGATTACTGTCATTTTTAAACACCAGAGTGAGGATTAAATAAATATGTGGTGACGGAAGGATACTATATAGTTTATACAGGAGGCAAATATAGTTTTTGATAGCTTTTATTGGCTAACTAAGCAGATTTAAATGGCCTGACCAAAGCTGTCAATAGACTGCTATAGCAACAGCGCATTGGATACATTAAAGTTACTGTAAAAGCCTGATTTAAATTATTGGGAATTTGGGAATTTTTAGTATATTCCCTATAGTGCATTTGGTTTGTAGCAGAATTGCTTATCTTTGTTGTCTGGAATAGGGCTTTAAATGAGGAAACATTGGAGTTTTATGGAGCAACATGTGTTATCAATAAAGCATGGCAAGGCAAGGCATGCAGCTGTGTATCATTATGGTCTTGTTCCCTTCGGGTGGATTTGCTTATTGGGTTGGTTTTAGTCTGGTTTATACTTCAAGGGATAGTAATGTTTCATAATAAAAGCAGCTCCAATTAATCTTCATAGTATTTGGGCCATGGAGAGTGTTATTTCAGTACTGTCAGAGTTGTAGTCCAAAATTAATTGAATGATAATATATCCCGCTCCCACCCCTTTTACTGATGTAACACTGCTCAGCTCAGAGCAGCAAGGTAGTGTCCAGGTGCAGAGAGGGACAATCTTCAATTAGCATACGGGAAAAACCTGAAAACCTGTCAGCTGGGGCAGAGCTTTCATTGTTCTTACAGTGATAAGATTGTCCATTGCTGGGAGCTGTCTGGTCTGTTGACCAGATTCCACATCTGATGGAAGGTGGCTTACACTAGGTAAAAGGGGCAGGAGGGGGAAACTTTATCATTCAATTACTCTTGAACTAGAACTCTGACAGTATTTAAATAACAATCCCTATGGCCCAAATACTATGAAGATTAATTGGAGCTGCTGGTTTTTGTGAAACCTTACTACCCCCCTAAGGCCCAGCATTACCACTTGATGCTAGAGTCTATCTTTCATTACATGCCTGAATCTGTCCTTTGCCCTGTTGAAGTGCTACCATAGGGGAGATGCCTTTTAGTATGATAAAGAGCCAATAGAGAAGATAACCTCTTTGGGCCATATGTTCAAAGGAATAACAACAAAAAATTGTTGTATGAATGACAAAATAAGTAATTGAATGCATGAACAACATATTTTCTATAGAGTATACAACAAAAAACTAGTAATGTCCGTTGTGTACAACACAACTCCAGAATTGACGGGCAAAGGGGCATGACAATGGCGTGGCTAAAATATTCTTGATTGTCGTACAGAGGAAAAGAACATTTGTCGTAACTAACAACAAAAAATGTCTCTCAAAAGACAAAATTTGTACGTTAAGAAAAAGTGGAGGGAATGTGTTCTGAATGTGAGAATTTTTGTCTTTAGTTGAGACATTTTTGTCATTAGTTAAGACATTTTTTAATACAGTTTTTTTGTTAGTTAAGACATTTTTTTGTTGTTATAACAGTTTCAGTCAGGACAAACAATATATTTCCAATCATAACCGACACTCTCTGAAAATATTAATGATCCCAATGACACTGCACTTTGAAAAGTCGTTGCAAATGACAAAAGCTATTTCGCTACTTCTTTGGACATATGGCCCTTTGTGTTGAACTCTCCAATTTCTGTGTTATTCTATGGAGCTTGCGCACTAAGTTCTCTCATAATGAACAGATCATAATGCATAGGCTTCATAGAATAAATAGGTATTGGAGAATTATATCACTGGAGAAGTTATCCCCTCTGTATTATACCTTAGTGCATAACCCCGCACAGAGCCGTATTTACATTTCAGGAGCCCCTAGGCACAATACCTTCCAGTGCCCAACAGCCCCACCTTTTCCCCATCCGTAGCCACACTCTCACCTAGCCACACCCTCAACTGACTTATGTATCAAAAAAACTGACAACAACCTATAGAAGAGCTTATAAAATGGTAGAATGTTTATATTATTATTACCTCCTGTTGCTACTCTGTGAGGCAGAGCTGAAGGAGACAACACACATACAGTATATACATGCCTGCCTACTGAGGGGCTGCTTCTGCTGCCGAAGCCTGCCCGACAATGACTTTTGTTTGTGTGGCTTGGTCTCCCTCACCACTATCCAGCTAAACCCTGCAAAATCCACGTGTTTAGCTGGTTTCTGAGTTCTATATGCAAGCTGCGCAAGCTATGCCATGCAACGTGATGTCATGACGGTCACACCACAGCAAAAAAAAAAAGAAATCAGATGCGGCAGGTCAGAGAAGTAACCAAAAAGGAGCGAGACACAGGGGGTGGCCCAGGAGGAGTGGTGCAGGCAGCAGCTCTGTCAGTCACTAATTGAAATTGAAGCCACGTGCCCTGAAAGGCACAAGGCACAATGTGCACCATATGTATTTAATTACATTTATGGCCATCTAAAGTGGGTGGGCTGTTGGGCGTGACAGTATAATTGCTAGGCGCCCCTGAAAATGAAGCCCCCTAGGCCAGTGTCTAGTTGGCCTATTGACAAATCTGGTCCTGACTCCGCAGGAGGTGGAGGGAAGGGGGTTACACATTTAGGTGTGATAAATGATAAATGGGACATGACTTCTGCAATATGATAAACTCTGAAGTCATTCTATGAGCCTATGCACTCACTCAAGTTGGAGACAAGGTGGAAACACCTTAGTGCATAATCCCCCCCCCCCCAGGTCTTGTTACCAGCTGTTTGAGCTGTGATTGTCTTTTGCGTCATTTCACTGAACGTAGTAAAAACTAGACTAATGCATGCTAAGACCATTGCCCATATAGAGGTTTATCCTGACTACTGTTAATTCTGTGTTATTAATCCTAGTATACATTTCATCAGGTTAAAATACAATAAGTTCTACATTCAATTATTTATTGTTACCAAAGTCCTTATATTTTGAGGGAAAAAAAAATGAACAAATTGTCTATTTGCCCAGTGAAAATATTTTCTAGCCCATGCTTAGTAATATTACCTTTTGATTGGCTTCCATTAATGTCAATTATATCAGAAGCTATATATCCATTATCTTCCAGGGAGATTTCCATATTCTTTTTATATTGTAGCCTTGATTGGCTAAGCATATCATTCTAGTAAGGAGTGTTAATTAAATAGGTCTCTGTACGCACTAAAGTACTGGTTTTAACCTGTTAATTTTGTATTTTTATCTGTCACCAACATATTGGCTTTAAGTGAACTTGTCTATATAGTCATTACATTTTATTGAATATCAGTATATGCCATGCCATTCTGTTAGATAACTTATAAATTTGGCGACTCAACCCCTTGAATACAAGGCAGAGACTTTTGTTGACGCCAACTGGATGTACTGAGGGGATTTTTTTTTTTGGCAATCTCCTGTGGTTTCTAAATCCAGTCCATATTACAAAAGAAAGGGAAAAAAGACAAATTTTCATACTTGGTGCAGACTATTAAAATGTAACTTTTATTTAAATTGAAAAATAAAATTAGTTAACTACGCTTATAAAATGTTATTAAAAAGTTCTCAGTGGTAACCAGAGCCTGAATTAGTTTTATATGTTTGTTATGAATCATATCTGGTCAGGAGTGTACAACAATGGTAAAGTTCTATCTCTAGAGATAGTCCTGTTATGAACAAGAGTACATCAGTAATCTAGACTTAGTGACACTAGCAGTACAGTTGAAGAAACCATGTATGCTTCATATATAAGCTTAGTTGATGTGCTGCTATGAGATAGAAGATAACTATCACATCACAATGCATCTCAAAAGTATAATGGATCAAACATTGTGTATTACCTCAATAAAAATGCTGACAATAGTGGTAAGGATTCTATAATTGAATCCCCTTGTATAAAGAATTGATTATTTTACTACAGTAGTTGCCACTTGAATCAAAGCGGTATGATTTGTGGGATATGTATATTACATAAATGATTCTAAATGTTATGCCCCAGTGTGAAGAACAAAACCTAATGTCATACTATAATGTTTATAAACTATATAACAGATGAGAGTTGGTACCGTGTTAGCCGTAGAAATACATGAGGCTAATATAGTTTTTGATACCTTTTATTGGCTAACTAAGATGATTTAAATGCAAGCTTTCAAGACCTTAGGTCTCTTCCTCAGGCATGTTATACAGATAAATATGAAAACACCTCTCTTAAATACAAGTACACATCACATTGTTTAGCATGGAAATCAGATAACAGAATGCAGTCCAGATCCAGATATCTTTGATCAGTCAATGGTAAATTGCACTCTTCCTCTGAGGTTTTAGAGGTATTTACGATGCTCTTGGGTCTGTTGGAAAGGTCAATCAACTAAATTGTATTTTGATAAGAATTATTTATCCCTATTTAAACCACTACAAATTGCATTACATTTTAACATTAATTTTACCTCCCATACCTTTCTGTCCCTCTGAGTGCGGAACAGTCCCATCAATACAGTTAACTTAATATCCTTGACACTGTGCCCATTATTATTAAGCCTGCAGACAAGGGAGGAGCTGTTATTATAATGAACACTGTGGACTACATTCAAGAAACAAATAGGCAACTCTCTGAAGAAAGATATTATGCAAAATTACAAGAAGATCCCACAAAAAATTATACAAAACAACTTAACAGGATCATAAAAGAACTACCCTCCAACACTGAAGAACAGATAAGGCCCCTAATACCAGCAGATCCAAAAATAGGCTCCTTCTACATGCTACCAAAAATACACCAAAAAATCAAGTCTGAGCTATAATAACCTTTGAATAATACATCCCAAAGTAATGGGATAAACCTTCAGTTACTCAGCAGTATAAACCCTGAAATATATATGGAAGTTTCTCCTTAATTCAATTTACATATTTGAAAACTGCATTAACCCCTTAAGGACCGGAGAGAGCACGCATGACCGGCACTTGAGGACCTCGTTTTTTTTGGGTTTTTTTAAGTTCCATTTCACTGGTCACTGGTCCTTAAGTGCTGGACCACCTTGAAGGTCCTGGCATGTCAATGGTCCTATAGCCTATAGGTCATGTTATCCATAGGTCCAGCAAATGTACAGTTCAGGTGATAATTCACACTACTTACACATGATAATAGATGCTAATTTGTGGTACAGTGACATATCCATACGCTAATTATACTAGTCAATGAGGTTTCATACTCTAATGAAGTCTTTTCAGTGAAGTGTGATATGCTAATGACGGTTTCAATGCCATTCTATATGCCATTTAAGTATTTTCAGTGACATGTCATATGCTAATGAAGCAAATGCAGTACCAGGAAATGTCCACTTTCATTTTGCCCAGAAATAAAAGTGTGAATATATCCTAAACTACACATCTGCTGGACGTTTGGTTAACATGACATATAGGCAGTTTTAAATGCAGTTTTCAAATAAGCACACTTGAATTAAAATGAAAGTTCAGCTTTAACCCATTGGGTGTCAGAGGAGTACGCAACGCATTGCAGAGCTATGCGTATCGTTCCTCTCTGGCACACAGTGGGTTAAATATTACTATTTCATGAATCCTTTGAGTGCTGGAGGGGTATCCAATGCATTGTGCATACAATGGATAAATCTCTGGCACGCAAAGGGTTAAAGCTACTGGAAGGAAGAAAGATGTTCAAGGCAAAGAGATGTTTCTGGCACACCTCTGGGTTATTAACACTGGGGAAGATAACACTGTTCATTGTACAAGGAATCAAATACAAAATTTGGCACATTTAATGCCTATTAAAGTAATCTAGGGGATGGGAGCAATATTTTTGGGTTTGTGGCAAGGGTATAATTCATCTTCCAATTACAGCAAGTCAACGGCATGCTGACTTTCCTACATTTCTAATTAACCCAGAAAGCAAAATTAATTTCAAACTAATATCCATCCCATTGGCAGGTAATTAATTTTTTTGGAAGATTGTGTTAACATAAATTAGCACTAAATGTGAAATACAATAATGTCCGTAATGTAGCTATGTCACAGTAAGGAGGTCCACGTGTGCTGAAATACAATCCAATATTACCTCCAGGTACTGATGCTGATGTACTAAGAAGAACTGAGCTAATTCTGGGGCAAACCAACTGCACCACAGGGGGACAGATAAACATTTGATTTTAACTCCTTGAATGCCGCAGGTCTCCAATGCATTCTTTCACAACACATTAGGAGATCTCTCTAGCGCTGAAGGAGTAAAAAGATCAATTTACATCAATGGATATTATGGGAGTTATATTTTGTCCACAGTAGCGCATATGGCTTACCCCAGTTCTTCATAGTACATCAGTCTCAGTATTTTAAAGGGATAGTAATGTTTCATAATAAAAACAGCTCCAATTAATCTTCATAGTATTTGGGCTACAGAGAGTGTTATTTCAGAGTTGTAGTTCAAGAGTAATTGAATGATAAAGTATTCCTCTCCTGCCCCTTTTACTGATGTAACACTGCTTAACTCAGAGCAGCAAGGTGGTGTCCAGATGGCTTGCTGAGAGGGACAATCTTCAATTAGCATAATTGCCTGAAAAACCTGTCAAGGGGGTCAGGCTTTTCATTGTTCTGACAGTAAGAAGATTGTCTCTTGCTGTGAGCTGTCTGGTCTTAGGACCAGATTCCACGTCTGGGGGAAGGTGGCTTACACTAGGTAAATGGGGTGGGAGGGGGATAATTTATCAATAAATTACTCTTGAACTACCACTCTGACAGTATTGAAATAACACTCTCTGTGGCCCAAATACAATGAAGATTAATTGGAGCTGCTGTTTTTGTGAAAAATTACTATCCCTTTAACGCTTTGAGTGACAGAATGGTATCAAACGCATTACTTTGCAAATTTGTTGGACACTCCTTAGGCAACTCAGAGCAGTTAAGACTTACCCCTTATACCTTACATCTCAAGCATTGCCAGATTTCCCAACAGGCAGACTAGGCAACTGCCTAGAGCTCCACATTTTGAGGGGAGCCTCAGATGTAATGGCCACATCCATATTCTCTGTTGTGGTTGTGGCCAGAGAAATTTCAGAGTCCCTACACAACGTTACACCACTTTAAAGGCTATTATTTAACCCCTTGAATGCTAGAGAGATCAATGCTTTGGAGATCTCTTTAGCAACCAAGGGTTTAAAGCTTTTTTGGTCCTTGCTTGTTATAGGCCAAAGGTATTTTCTATTCTCAGAAACAATGGATGGGGCGGGGTCATCTGAGGCTTTGGGGTTTGGCCATGGGTGGAGCTAATGGCTACTAGAGAGCCTTTCCTAGAGGAGTCTGGGATGCAAATCCAGTCCTGATCTCAAGTGCCCCTAACAGTGCATTATGATCAGAATTAACCCTAATCAGAATAAATTATCCACTAATTATGTACCTGTTCTCAGTCATGAAATCCAGAAAACTGCTCTG
Source organism: Rhinophrynus dorsalis (assembly GCA_037306005.1). NCBI lineage: Eukaryota > Metazoa > Chordata > Amphibia > Anura > Rhinophrynidae > Rhinophrynus > Rhinophrynus dorsalis. The sequence continues at coordinate 123,998,396 of CM074721.1, forward strand.
TTAGGGGTACTTGACTACTGAGGTTGACAAACCCTAACTTTGAGGTGTAGCTGCACTTTGAAACATGGATTCATGTATTGTACAGATTTAGGTAAACATACACACACGAATATGCAAATACCAACAAAAAAAACAACAACCTTTTACTGAGTGTCACAATGGAAATGTATGCCATCTAAGTGAATCAATGTGTAGTGAAAATGTACTCTTTAATCATAACTGAATGGATCTTATAAAGGCAATTACAGTGATAAATAGATTAGCTGCCTAATGTGCTCCTTCTCTACCCCCCCCCCGTATGCTTCAAAGTCCCCAGTCTCACAATATGAAGAAGTTGATAAAATAATTTGTATTACATGCACATTCACTCGCTAGAAGGGAGGTGTGTTATATTATGTGGGAGCACTGTTGACCCTTCAAGTAGATATTACAGAGGCGTGGGTAAGCGAGTACAGAGATTCTACCATCGCTATGTGTTGAAGGATAAATCTTTACTATGTAGGAGCTGAAAGGAGATGTGAAAAATCAGTTTCTTTCACATCCAGTTTTACAGGAAAATCCTTAAAATGACAGTGATCTCACACAAAATACCTCTGAGCAAGCTCAGTTACTGTACAGTGTTTGTACAGGAAAGAAGTCTGTCCATGCTCACATCCTGTAGTACTGGGTCAGGGCTTATCAGCCTGAATATATTGATGGCATCCATCCCCTTGGAAACACATGGATGATCTACAAGGTAAGATGTGCAGTAATTGAGTTAACGATTGCAGATAAAGTACAGCCAGGAAAGCAGAGAGAAACAAAAACACAGACATAGGATATTCTCCATCCTGATTTTGTCTATTGAGCAATTCCACTGTTGTGATTCATACACTGCCAGAAGCAAATGATGACTAGGAAAATGTAAAAATTAAAATACATTACATTGCGAGGATTGTGGCGAGGTGGAAAATGTGCCCAGACTGAAAAAAACCCCATACAATAATATCAAATCAAAAGGACACCCTTAAGGTTTCATTTGTTTGTGTGAAAATTGAAATTGTCTTAGAGCGGCTTTATTTAAAATGGAAAAATGACCTCAAAGTCCAACAATTAAAGACCACATTACATGCCATAGGAAATAATAAATGTAAGATGTGTTTTACATTGTAAAAGATGTTCTTCATGATAAATGATTTTTCCATTTGCATCTTTCACACCTGACCATAGTACTAAATAGAAAGGCAGTAAGCAGAAAATAAACCTGCTTTTATTCTGCTGGCACCAAAAATGCTTAAAGAGCAACTAATCTGAATGTTAGTCAATCTCTACTACTTCCTCTACTGGGAATAATAAAATTATACATTTAGAGCTTTCAGTATGCAAGTCACTCCTGGACTTCTACCCCCCCCCCCCCAATCCTGTCCACCACCTTCCAAGCTTGCTGCTGAAGGTTCTGGAGAGGTAGTTGATAATTCATATTAATTGGCTGATGAGATGTCACTGATACAGGCACAACCAATTGGAATGAGAATGTCACTTGCAGCTTTAGCTCTTGTAGGAGTTGGAAAGAAATCTTCAAAAAGTAAAAAATCATTTAGGAAAATCTTACACAGTTTTCTCAGAAAATGGAGGAGAGAAACATACATTTTGGGCTTTTTGTAAAATCAAAACAACCCCTCCTGCCAAAAAAATTGGAGGAATTCTAAGACAAATCAAGGACACCATAGGGAAAAAATAAAAATTCTACTAACTTAACGCTTTGAGCAAGGCATGTATTGGATACCTCTCTGGCTCTCAAAAGTTAGCGAAAACATTGGAAGTGTGGTGAATTTCTGGGAAGAGATGTACTAAGGTTTAATAAGGTGATGAAGAGGCGATAACTTCTCCAGTTAGAAATCTATGCAGCCTATGCAGTAAAATATTTCAAGTGGGAGAGATCTTAGTGCATAGGACCCATAGAATAGCATAGGCATTGGAGAAGGGATATCACTGGGAAAAGTTATCTCCTTTTCATCACCTCTTTATCACATCTTATTTTATTAGCATGCCACATGCATAGTTAATAAACAAGTGGAAGCAGGAAGTAAATTGTTCTGCAGTACTTATCAAGGCAAAAGAAGATGATACCTTTGAATGACAGAAGGGTACGCAACACACCCCTCTGGCACTCAAAGGGTTCATTTGAGGACAGTAAAACTGTACTATAGATTGAGCAGCCAGTTTATTCATGGGCATGTTCTACCTCTGTCTCTAAGGGCAGCTACAGGATGGTGATGAAGGCATGTATCTTCTCCTGCATTTTATTCAAGGCTACCAAGAGACACTGCAGCCTGTACCCTGCATGAAATGTACAGGTGGCTTGTTATTTTACAGATATTATTACAAGTATTGAAGGCCCCTGTACACGGACCAAAGTGCCACCCAGAGGCCCCGGAGCCGGGAGTGGAGACAGGCGGTGGGCTGTTCGGAGCACCCCGCTCCGGATCAGCCGTGCCTTGGACTGGAGGCCAACGTGTTCGTCTCTACTGTGCATGACTGCACTGTTCGAGCAGTCTCTACATATGGCTACATATCAATCTCTGCCTATGAGACCGCTCCAACTTACAGACAGAAGCCTCCGTCATCGGAGGAGGGAGGAGAGCAACGGACTGTGGTTACAGAGCAGGTAACCGCAGTCTATGAGGAAGTAGCTGGGGGACAGACTTTCTGAGTTACATTTACAACAAAAAAAAATGAATAACGTTTTATAAGTATTCGATACGTAGCCTAACTATTTAGGCTATGTTATAAATAGGTGACACATCCAGTTTAAATTAATACGATCCATTGGGTCTTCTTCATCAGACTAAATAGTTGCAAGTCTGGAGTGAACCAACTGCCCCATAGGGCTGAAATGAAATTCTTCAAAATTTCTATTGATTTAACCCTTTGAGTGCCAGAGTGGTACGGAATGCATTGCTTTGCAATGCATTCCGTACCACTCTGGCACTCAAAGGGTTAAATGGACCTTTTACTCCCTTGAATGCTAGACAGAGAGGTCACCAGTGAATTAAGAAGCAAAGTATTTGAGACATCACTGGCATTCAAGTGGTTAAAATCCCCATTTAAATCAATGGAAATACTCATTTGTCCCTTATGAGGTAGTTGGTTTGCCCCAGAATTAGCTTGACAATTCTTAACCCTTTGAGCAACAAAGGGGTATGCAATGCATTGCTTATCCCTTTGGCATTCAAAACCTTTAGTGTTGTCTTGTTGCTGTCTGTCTGTCTGTCTACTTATCTAGCCATCCAATCTATTTATCAAACCTATCCATCCATTTTAATAAGTTAGACATGAAGCACAGAACATTCACTAAACAGTGTATATATTCAGACTTTTGGAAATGATGTAGTGACATGAAATAATAAAAAAAAAAAAACGTAGTGAGGCACATTTCTTATCATCTCCTAGGATACATGGTGCATTGTGATTTCATGATTTATGCACTATAATTTGTTCTAGCAAGCTCTTCACGTTCCATTGCAGACCAAGGAAAATGGGAAGAGAGAATGACGAGATATTTCCACTTCTGTTAGCAGTGGAATCAGCCTGTTCGAGTGGAGATGTATTTACACTACTTGAATGTGTATTTTGCAGTGCTGTTTGCTTATATGAGGTTAGATATCTTGCGCTATAATTTACAGTGGAATAAAAGCATTATAAAAAAGAGTCATGATTCTTATCCAAGTTAACCTTCTGAGTGTCAGAAGGATGTGTAAGGCATTGTGAATCAATGTGTTGCACACCCCACTGGCACTCCAAGAGTTAAAGAAAAACAAGCACTTCCAAAAATGAGCCTCACCACTTTATCTTACTATGCAGAGGAATTCCTAATGACCGTTATGAATTCTGAACTGCACACCCTTGTTCAAGAGATAAAGTTTAGTAAATCCTGAATGTATTATCCATGGAGATAGACATGACATTTACTGTCATTGCACACAACCCTCCAGTCTTGAAAGGGTTATGATTAATGTGCAGTGAACACGGTTTGAGGTCATGTGGTCCTGCTAGCAACTGTCATGGCTGTCTACATGGACATGACATCCTAGACTGATATCTGATGTTATTTCTTGAACTTAGGCACAACAGAAAAATTCACAGGTACAATAGTATTTTCTGCCTATAGTAAGATAGGTCAGGGGTTACTATTAGTTGTTGTTAGTTCTCCTTTAAGAAAAAGAAAAAAAAATCAATATACATTTTAGTATAGAGCCAGGGTATTATAAATACATGTTTATGAAGCAATATGCCATAAACTTTGGGCCACATGCACAAAACCAAACGTAGAGCAATTCTACATAGTAACATAGTTGATGAGGCTGAAAAAAAGACGTGTCCATCAAGTCCACCACATGTCAAAAACACCCCCTTTGATTCAGAGGAAGGTAAAAATAGACCTCTGGATCAATTTCTAATTTAGCCCCAAGTGGGTAAAAAAATCCTTCCTGACTCCAATGGCAGTCAGATAGTGCCCTGGATCAATATCCTACCTGCTTTGTAGCCATCTGTCATAATTTTCAATATTGTTCTGTGCTAGACAGGCATTCATTTCTTTTTTGAAAGCAGTTGCATTACCTGCAAGTACAACATGCCGGGGCAAAGAGTTCCATATCTTTACCACCCTTACTGTAAAGAATCCCTGCCTTTGTTTTAGTCAAAAGCGCCTTTCCAATAGTCTTAATGGATGGCCTCTTGTTCTTAGCTCAGCTCTTTGCGTAAATAATTAATTAGATAGCTCTTTGTATTGACCTTGAATGTATTTGTAAATGGTAATCATATCACCCTTTGAATGTCTAACCTCACAGTATAAACCTGGGCTTCCATCGGAAGTCTCTAAGTAAAACATGATAACTGGCAGTTAAATTGGCTGAGCAGATCTCTTGGAAGGAGGACCGCAAGTCAGTCTCTAATTATATATTTAATGGAGACTGAATGCCTGATGCAAAGATTTCTATATAGTCAATCTATGCCTACCTTTAGATCTATCTACATATCTTTTTTACTCTGTACACATTTTATCACACTTGCTTCAGTAGGTGCTCAAAAGGTTAATCCATGTCATCTCTGTGTGCAGTATAGATTGATGAAGTGTGATCCAGTTGTTTGCCTTAATTCAAATCTGTACATAAAAGAACTTTCACATTTTCTACCACCCTGAGGCTTTCAGTACTTCAGGATTCACTGAAATTCACTGTCACTGCTACAGAAAATATGAAAGTACTTTTATACACAGACCTGAATTGTTGTTGATGTTGGCCTGTCCATGGACAGCTGGAACACACTTGTATCAATGGAGCTTTATCAATAACGAAAAGAGCATATTACTGGGCTTCTTGATTTTATTACTTTAAGGTAACAGTAGTCCTTTTGGTGAAAACTGTGAGTGGAGGCACAAGCATCTGAACTGTACACACATTTGATTTGTATTGGTGTAAATCTTTGGCATCACAAACTGTGAAGATTCCCATGACCCTCTGTGAAAGATAGCAACTCATTAGGGACCTTGATAGCTTGGAGTGGAGCCAATCACAAAAGCACTGACAATAATTCTGGGGATTCTACAGCAAAATATTATCCGATTTTCAATGATGTCCCAGGGTTTGCCATGTCTGTTAAAGTCTGAGTGGCTTTCTCATCCAACAGGTTGTCAACTGTTCCACAACCCATTAAAGACCAGAGGGGCGTACACTGCATTGCTTCACAATGTTTTACACACACACCCTTGTCATCGAGGGTTTAATCATTCCCAACACTTTTTCTCTCTCTAACTATTGTTAAAGATCACATGTCACCTTTAAACTCCTCCCCCTTGATGAAGCCTCCACCTTGAAAGGATATGCATGATTATTCCTCCCCATTAATTAATTCTACCCTTTGGTGTAAACTTATAGATTGTAGCAACCTAAAAAGGAGGAAGGAGGTGATTTTTTTGGGATGTGAGTAATTACATACTGCTGGGAATAGATTCTCCAACATTCTAGATCAAAGATCTCTAAAACTGTTAATCTGATTGAAAAGTAAAATGCTCAAGATATATGCAGTTTGAATTTATACATTTAATTAGACTAAAAGCTGTGTAGGTAACAGGTCTACTTTATACATTACTCAGTCAAGAGTAGGTCAACAGGGTTCAATGTTCCAATACAAGTACACATTGCATTGTTTAGAATAGAAAACTGTTAAGATAGCTAAGTTCAGATGTTATGTTATCAGATTTCTATTCCAAACAATGCAATGTGTACTTGAATTTAAGAGAGATGTTTTTATATTTATCCATATAACATGCCTGAGGAAGAGACCTAAGAGGTCTTCTTGAAAACATGCATCCTAAATCTGCTTAGTTAACCAATAAAGGTATCAACTTGGCTATATTTGCCTCCAGTGTTTAATGTTTTCACTTAGCTGAACAACATCAGTGAAATTCAGGGCTAAACTTTTGCAAACAATGGAGCTTTGAACCCTGGTGATCTACTCTTGACCAAATAAGAGGTCTTGAAAGCTTGCATCCTAAATCTGCTTAGTTAGCCAATAAATGTATCAACTTGACTATAATTGCCTCCTGTATTTATATGGCTAACACTGTATCAACTCTCATCTGTTAAATACTGATATCAACTAAACATGTTTGCCTTTTAATTTCCAGTTTTTTGTTTGGATTTACCAAACCATAAATTCTTACTGCATTTGATTTCTATAATAACTGATTAGGTTATTGATTAAAAACACAACTGAACAAAGGGAAAAGCAAATAAGTTTTTCCCCTGACCCAAACCTTAATACTCAAGTTTGTTGACCAGTTCAATGTCTAAATGTGTTTTGAAAATATATTTAAGGAGACACTAAAATATAACTTTTATTTTGTTTTACCGTAAAGAAAGAGGCTGTAATTAAAAAAAATATATACAGAAAGTAACAAACTAATCATGTGGCTAAAACTGAAGTGTTCTAGTGGCCTTAGAATAGTAAATGTTACTGTATACTTTTTCTGCATTTTTTTGAAGGCGCAGCTCTTAGTATAAGTTTATCAAGAGAGAAACTGAGTATTACGTAAGAACGCTGAGAAAGTGCAATCAGCGTGAAAGAGTGTATTCCCTTAAGTTCCCTGAGAGGTAAGAACACTATTGCCTTGTAGCACTGGACCTCCAATCTTTGTGTAAATCTATATATCACATGATTAAAAGGATATTCTAGGGGAATAAACAGGTAGTGTTTTGAAATCTGAAGTTCAAATATAGAATAAGCTCAGCAGTGTCCCAAGGATCAAAGTTATTTTACCCATACAATTGCTTTGTATATTTTGACACAAAACATTCAGCTTCATCAGGGAATGGGGTATAATAGCCCTTTATTGATGTGACTCATGACTCAGGTTTACATAGAGACTGGCTCTCCAACTCTGCAAGGGAATCACATGTTTTCTGCCCTTGATTTACCATAGTATGTTTTAATATACATTTTACAAATATCTGTGAAGAATATATTAAGATAAAGGATTTTAAATTCTGATTGAAGTGTGCAATAACAATCAAATCAGTGTTACATTTTGTTTGCAAACATGTTTATGGATGACAAGCCATTACTTTTTAGATTTGTTTCAAGTCTGCAATTCTCAACAGGAACAAAACTGATAAGCAAATCAATTATTTCATAACTATGTTACTTTTTGCATTATGCTGCAAGTCCCACTGGCTTCCTCTTTTGCTTCAATGACTATGTTTGACTGTGACCCTGCAAATGGTATTTGACAGCATCTGGTACAAGATTATTTTCAAAAGTTATTTAGATGATTCCATGCTGTTACTTACTCATAGTTTGACATGCATAGAGATTTGCCAGACAACAGACATGTTTCAATTGCTGTAATTACCTATATCACTAATTAACCAGACTCTGAAGATGAACCATGTAGAAATGTTGAGCTACCCCACTGCTAAAGTACAAAAACATGTAATTATGAAATCGTTCTTCAGGCTGATTCTGATGACTAATAAGTTACTTAACAGGTGCAATATTCTAAAAATATTAAAATGTACCTTTATCACAACAATGCAGAAAATAAAAGTGCAGAAGTGTTGGGTCTTAAATATGCAGACACGTTTAACAAAAAGATTGGTTCATCTGTTCATTTGGCCTTATACAGAAAATATGACTGGCGCAAACCAACTTCACCATAGGGGAAAGGAAAAAATCAAAGTGATTTAAATGGGATGTTTAACTCCTTGAATGCTACAGAGGTCCCTGTGTTGGAGAACGCTAACATTACAAGGTATAAAAGTCCCTTTAAAATTTGGCAGCATTTTTTTTCTCCCCTGTGGTACAAATGGTTTGCTCCAGAATGACTACAGTTTTCTGTTGTGCACAAGGCCTAATGACTCTCTGTGTATAACCATTTGCATTAAAGTACTGATAATGCAAAAAATAAATTGTTCTTTATTCAAGATCATATTGGGGTGACTGTACAAGGGCAATTCCATTCCAAACCAGTTGTTGGAATCGATTTATTTTTAACCTATGACTACCTAACATCAATTTACTAAGCTAATTACTCCAAAATTCCTCCCTTTAAAGTCGATCTCTCATGTCAAATGAAGTTATGTTCTTTAGGTGTAAGTCATCTATTACTATGTATAATCTAAACGTAAAAGTAATAAAATATTCACCTTACGTAGTTTTTGCATCTGTGGTGTTGTGGAACAGCGCTGCCATCTTGCCTGCAAAAGCTGTGATTGGCAGCATGAACAATCCCAGTACATGCTAGATCTCCGTTAGTGTTGAGCGAGCACCCCGATGCTCGGGTGCTCGGGTGCTCTGACCGAGCACCCCCTGAGGCTCGAGTGCTCGGCCGAGCACCCGAGCCCCATTTAAATGAATGGGGCGGCACGAGCATTACACCAGGCACCCCCTGCTCTGATGAGGGGAGGGTGCCTGGTCAATGCCCCCCTTCATCTCCGCTATGCCCCCTTCATCTCCGAATGCCCCCTTCATCTCCGCTATGCCCCCTTCATCTCCGCTATGCCCCTCTTCCACAATGTCCCCCTTCATCTCCGCTATGCCCCTCTTCCACAATGTCCCCCTTCATCTCCGCTATGCCCCTCTTCCACAATGTCCCCCTTCATCTCCTCTATGCCATAGAGGAGATGAAGGGGGACATTGTGGAAGAGGGGCATAGCGGAGATGAAGGGGGACATTGTGGAAGAGGGGCATAGCGGAGATGAAGGGGGACAATGTGGAAGAGGGGCATAGCGGAGATGAAGGGGGACATTGTGGAAGAGGGGCATAGAGTCTATGCCCCTCTTCCACAATGTCCCCCTTCATCTCCGCAATGCCCCCTTCATCTCCGCAATGCCCCCGTACCTCCAGTCCCTGGTGGTCCAGCGGAGCGTCTTCAGATCTGTGCCTCTTCCGGCACAGATCCCCGCCACCCGAACATGGCGGGCGAGCACATGGCGGTACTCGACGAGTACCGCCATGTGCCGAGCAGAGAGATGCTCGAGCCGATCCGAGCATCGGCCGAGCACGCTCGCTCAACACTAATCTCCATTTAAAGGGATAGTAATGTTTCATAATAAAAGCAGCTCTAATTAATCATCATAGTATTTGGACTTTGGAGAGTGTTATTTCAGTTCTATCAGAGTTGTAGTTCAAGATTAATTCAGTCACAAAGTGTCCCCCTCCCGCCCCTTTTACTGATGTAACACTGCTAAGCCACAGCAGAAGGGAGGTGCCCAGATAGATTGCAGAGAGGGACAATCTTCAATTCAGATAAGGGAAAAACCTGAAAAGCTTGTCAAGGGGGGCAGGGCTTTCATTGTTTTCATATAAAGAAGATTGTACCCTGCTGTTATCTGTCTGGTCTATGGACTGCATTCCACATCTGAGAAGAGATGCTTACACTAGGTAAAAGGGGCGGGGAGGGGAAACTTTGCTTGTGAATATCTCTTAAACCATAAAGGTTTGAGAGATAAGACTTACATCATTCTTCATGTTTTTTAATGCCTACAAAATAAAATAAAGTTAAAACGAGGTATTACTATCACTTTAAAGACTGCCCAATTCCTGCTTGAGAGCATGTATTCCTTTCCCAAGCAGACAATGTTTGTGAAAGCACTTCACATTGTATAGCCACTCTGTGTACGTGCAAGACATCCCGCACAGAGCAGTTTACCTAAAAGCGAGGGCGTCATTGAATAGCAAAAGGTATCTTACATATTCTTTATTCCCCAGATGTATAGGTGTACACTACACCTAATACAAGTATGGGTAACTCTGTGTTAAAATAGAGCTCGCTCCAGGTTACCATAACAATGAGGGAGGGCTTACAGAGACAGAGGGAGGTCACAAGAATCTAATGTGGCATGGGTTTTGTCAAGGCAACCTAGCAGGTGACGTCAGCATGCAAAACTTAAAATCATCAAAGCTGAAGCATGGAAATGATTTTAGGAAAAATAAAAAGTGGTAAGCTTACACCTTATTCAGATAATTCATTTGAACAAAACCTTATGGAAGGTGAGAGATCCATTTTGGTACCATGTGCACCAAGGTGAGGACAATGGAACAAGTCTTTGAGCATTTTAGGGTGTTCCTCTCTTCTATGTTTAGAACGAATGGTGTGAATGTAGGCCATTTATCTGCACATGCTATGGGACAGGTGTACAGGCTTGATGGCATTGAAGTTCTAAGAATGGCAGAGACTATCACCATATATTACAGAGATCACAAACTATAGGGCATATCCTGAGATGTAGCCAATGGCTGCCAGCTGGCTGCATGGACTAAGCTGTGCATTTTGGGCATTATAACAAGATAAAATGTTTCTGAAAATAATGCCCACCTTTGTACACTGGAGGCCACTGTAGCATTCAAAGGTTTAGTGTGTAAATGTAACCTTGATTCAATATTGCATACTTCATTAACCTTTTGAGTACCAACATGATCTCCATAGTATTGCAGATACCCCGCTGGCACTCGAAGGGTTAAAACTTGCATATGAATCTTGTTAGCCAGCCAACCAGTAGATGAAGCGTTTAGGAGCTATTCATACTTTTATTTGTGTACGTTGAGCTCTAGGAGTGTGGCACCATTTGCTAATTTATACTAATTAAACACTAACTGCAATACATTAGCATATAAAACCACACTGAGAGACTTTCTCAAACTATATATTTGTTGGTCTTTCAGCTAACATAACACAGTCAGTTTTGAAATAAGCATTCATATATACAGGTCCACTTTAAAATCCTCTTGTAAAACAATGGGAATTTTAGGAATTTTTATTCATTTGCAGTAGTGAAGCCGGTTTGCCTCCAGGATTGCTCCACTTTTGACAATGTGAATATAACCCAAAAGAAGCAGAATAAACCTGCCACTGACACTCAGCAGACATAACTGTTATCTAATTGGTGCCTGCCTTCATACACATCAATACACATCTACCAGGCACCAATCAGTACAGCAGCATGCTTTGAGCTTCAGTTAATTTTATATCCCTCCCAGGCATTCTTAAATTCCCTCATTTTCAGTAAAGTAGTACTTACAGTCATTGGGATATATGAAACAATTTTCACACACTGTTAAATATGAAGAACGGTTTTATGAGCTAAATGGTCCTGTGCCTGCTTAATGCCTATAAGCAAAGTTTTCTGCATGGTAAAATGGCCCATTTATGCCCTTTATGTAGCATGAACCAAGGTGGCAGTATGTAGGCATTTGAGGGTGTGACTGTTCCAAAAAAAAAGTGGTACAGTTCTGGAACAAGCCAATTACACCATATGGTAGAGATAAAAATGTCTAAAATTCCCATTAATTTAAAATTGGGATTTTAACTGCTAAATTATAGAGAGGTCTCCAAAACCTTGCTTCAAAATGCATTGGAGACCTTTCTAGAATTCAAGGGGTTAAAAACCCCATTTAAATCAATGGAACAATTTATGTGTCCCCTATGATGCAACTGGTTTGATCCAGAATTGCTACTCTGTTTGAAGGCCTACCGATCACAGAGAAAATAACAGCAAAACGTATACTTTTAACCCTTTGATTGCCAGAGGGGCCACATAGTAATCAGTGTAACCCTGCAGATTATCTTTTTATGTGTCCCTGATTTAAAGGGATATGTGTTCATCTTAAAACAGGGATGTGAGTTTAACAAAACTGCATAGGTGCAGCTGATATGATGTGGCCTCTCTTCATCCTTTCCCATCATTAACCATGTCTTCCACCCTCAAGTACTGATTTCATTGATAGTGGCTGCACTGAGGATGATGAAGAAAATTGGTGCAATCCTGTGGTAAACCAGCTGAAACATGGGGCCTTATTCAAGCTAGGGAGATGCAATTCTGTAGCAAACCAGACTCACCATGGGGGAAATTAAAAGGCCCATTGATTTAAGTGGGGCTTTTTAACCCTATGAATGTTAGGGAGCTCTACATGCATTGCAAAATAATGCATTGGGGGGCTCTCTTCCACTTAAATCAACAGGAATTTGTGGACATTTGTGTTGGGCATCTGTGGTGCAGCTGTTTTGCTCACACTTTGCTCCTCTTAACCCTTTGAGTGCCAGAGGGGTATGCAACACATTGCAAAGCAATGCATTGCCTAACCCTCTGGTATGTAAAGGATTAAGCTTCATGAATATGGCCCACAGACAGCAAAGAACATGTTAAAAATCTTCTTTGATTTAAATGGTGGTTTAACCCCTTGAATGCTAGAAAGATCTCCTGTGCATTGCAAAGCAATGCTCTGGAGCCCTCTCTATCACACCAGGGGTCAAAACCTACATTTAACCCATTGTGAGCCAGAGAGGTACGCAACGCATTGCAAAGCAATGCATTGCGTACCCCTCTGGCACTCAAAGGGTTACCTGAATGAGAATTATTATTTATGCCCCATGGTACCGATGGTTTGCCCTGAATAACACCATTTTCCTCAGTAAATCAGCCTCAGTGTGTTTTTGTTAGGGAGGACAGTGTTAATGACAGAAGAATCCAGTGCAGCTTTTTGTGGATTAGACCTAATCCAAAGACTCAAATATGTTCATATCTAATACAGAGTAACAGTCAGATTTGCTAATTTCTAGTTTTAATGTATAGGAGACTTTATTTAACATCCAGGAGGTGAATGTGCTCGCCTCTATTAAAGGGACAGTAAAATCTTCTTATGAAAATATGAACATGCAGGGCTTTTTCCGCTAGGTAAAACAATGTTATGTCTATAGCTGGGAGATTACTAAAAAGTTGTCACAGAGCAAACTTGTATTTTTTTTATTATTATTTATAAAATGGAAATAGCTGGTAAAGTAGTGTTACAATGGTTTTCGTTAGTTATAAACAGGGTTATGTCAGTTTTGTTTAATGTAACACCAATTAGTTCAGCTTGTGGAGAAATGGCGGTAGGAGGAGTGAAAAAATTGGTGCAGAGAATTTATAAAGAATTGTCACAATTTGTAGTGCTTTTGAGACAATTTTTTTCACCAGAATTGTAACACCATGTATAAGTTGTTCTTAATGAAGTTTAGGTGTTAGGAAAGTACATGAATCTAGAAATTTTGCGAGACAACATCACATTTATAAACGCACTCCAACAGCTTTTTTAAATCAGTCCCTTTGCTAAAATGATATTGCAAATTATAGCGACAGATCAGATATCAACAATAAGAACAATAAGAATGGAAATAGATCTATCTGTAGGAGAATATTTGGGCTCCAGTTGTTATCAGTCTGTGTGGTTTAATATAAAGACAGAAGCTGAGTTGTGCCACCCTAAAACAAAGGTTCTAGATTTTAGAAAGGCTGATTTTTCTAAAATGGAAACATATTTATGTCAGGAGAAATCGATTATCTGCAATATGTTTTACAAAATGCAACAGAGCATTAGACATTAGTGGATGCATTGTATCTTTTGAATGGGCTTGTTAAATTTGAGAAAGTGGCTTTGCAACCGTGAAACGTGTTAGCGTTTAAGCCTTTTTATTATTCTCCATTTTAATACATTTTACAGGTGAAGTCTCCTCCTGGTTTACTTGAAGAACATGAAATATCTTGGGGACACTGTGAGTCACCTGAACGGAGACAGGTTATTTTCTCTGTATGCTTTGTTGTCAGATAACTTTGATATCAGAGTCCTGACTAATATACAATGGGAGTCTGCTACCTATTTTTATTGACAAATTGTGTATGAATTTATTTCCCTGTTGTGGCGCTTCTTTCTTTTTTCGATTTTCTGATACATTTTAGAAAAGCTGATTTTTCTAAAATGGAAACATATTTATGTCCGGAGACAAAGCTCCGGTGCCAGATGGTATACACCCACGGGTACATAGAGAGCTAATCCAGACCCTGGCCAGACCGTTATATTTGATTTTCAGGGATTCTTTTATTTCAGGTATGGTACCCATGGATTGGCGTAAAGCAGATGTGGTGCCCATATTTAAAAAGGGATCAAAGTCACAGCCAGGAAATTACAGACCCGTAAGCTTGACATCTGTGGCAGGGAAGCTGTTTGAAAGGTTGCTAAGGGAATATATTCAAGAATTCTGCTGGAACAGGAATATCATTAGCAATAGCCAACATGGCTTTGTGAAAGACAGGTCTTGTCAAACGAACTTGATCGCGTTTTATGAAAAAGTGAGTAATAATATAGATGAGGGAGCGGCGGTTGATGTGATCTATTTAGACTTTGCCAAGGCATTTGATACAGTTCCGCACAAGAGGTTACTGTACAAATTGAATGAAATAGGCCTAGGGGAAAATGTTTGTGTATGGATCGGAAATTGGCTGAAAGATAGAATGCAAAGAGTGGTAGTAAATGGCAAGTTCTCCAGTTGGATAAAAGTGATAAGTGGAGTACCTCAGGGATCTGTCCTGGGTCCTCTTCTTTTTAATTTGTTTATTAATGACCTCCCAGAGGGCATAGGGAGCCATGTATCAGTGTTTGCCGATGACACAAAATTAAAGGGATAGTAATACTTCGTTTTAACTTTATTTTATTTTGTAGGCATTAAAAAAACATGAAGAATGATATAAGTCTTATCTCTGAATCCTTTATGGTTTAAGAGATATTCACAAACAAAGTATCCCTTCCCTGTTCAACCAGATCAGAAGGGAGATGCCCAGGTAGACTGCAGAGAGGGACAATCTTCAATTAAGATAATGGAAAAAGCTGAAAAACTTGTCAAGGGGGGAAGGGCTTTCATTGTTTTCATACAAAGAAAATTGTCCCCTTCTGTTATCTGTCCTGTCATACAACCAGACTCACATTTGAGAAGAGATGGCTTACACTAGGAAAAAGGGGCGGGGAGGGGAACTTTGCTTGTGAATATCTCATAAACCATAAAGGTTTGAGAGATAAGACTTATATCATTCTTCATGTTTTTTTAATGCCTACAAAATAAAATAAAGTTAAAACGAAGTATTACTATCCCTTTAAGTAAGGTAATACAGTCTGAATTGGATGTGTCTTTATTACAAGAGGATTTGGACAAATTGAGTAACTGGGCAGGCAAATGGCAAATGAGATTCAATACAGACAAGTGTAAAGTTATGCATTTTGGGTATAATAATAAAAATGCAACATATAGTTTAGATGGTGTTCCTCTGGGGAAATCTACTAATGAAAAGGATTTGGGAGTAATGGTAGACAATAGACTTAGCAGTAGCATGCAGTGCCAGCTGGCAGCTGCAAAGGCCAATAAGATATTGGCATGTATTAAAAGGGGTATTGACTCAAGGGAGGAAGATATAATTATGCCTCTTTACAGGTCCATGGTAAGACCCCACCTAGAATATGCTGTTCAATTCTGGGCGCCCTTTCTGAAAAAGGACATTATGGAACTAGAGAAAGTGTAGAGGAGGGCTACAAAACTAGTAAGGGGAATGGAAAGTTTTAGTTATGAAGAAAGGCTAGAAAAGTTAAACTTGTACACACTAGAGAAACAGCGTCTTAGAGGGGATATGATAACACTATATAAATATGTTCAAGGCCCATATAAAGGGCTCTCCAAAGACCTGTTCATTAACAGAACAGTACACAGGACAAGGGGACACCCGCTTAGACTTGAGGAAAGGAGATTTAATCTACAGCAGCGGAAGGGTTTCTTTACAGTAAGGACAATAAAGGCATGGAATTCACTTCCTGAGGAGGTGGTGCTATCAAATACATTAGATGCCTTTAAAAGGGGCCTGGATACTTATTTAAAAGAGCATAACATAGAGGGCTATGTACGTTAGTATTGGGATTAATATTTAGTTAGGGCTTGTTGATCCAGGGAGAAATCTGATTGCCATTTGGAATCAAGAAGGAATTCCCCCCTCCCCATATAAGACAGAATTTGCTATATTGAGGGGGGGGGGTTGCCTTCTTTTGGATCAAAGATGGTAAACAGGAATAGGAAAAGGGTTGAACTAGATGGACGCAAGTCTTTTTTCAACCTAAATTACTATGTTACTAAATGGGATTATGTAAAATGTTTTTTACTAAACACAACAGAGCATTGGATTAGACATGTCAGCAAGGGTAAAAGAAAAAAGAAAACCGCTGTGGTACTCCAAAGAAGAGGCAAATATATTAAATGAGGAAAAAGAAGCATTTAGGAAAAATAAGCCGATGCAGAAGGAAGAAGACAGGAAGCAGTACAAGGCTAGGCTGATAGAGGCCAAATGAATGATTAGATGTGCCAGAGCACACACACAGAAAAAATTACCAGGTAAATAAAAAAGGGGGATATAAATTTTTTTAGAAATATAAGCGAAACAAGGAAAATAAAACAATAAATTGACTGAAAACAATAAATGGAAGTTATGTAAATGAAATACAGGGCTAGCTGACTGTCTCAATTGATATTTCTGTTCATTTTTTACAGAGGAAGGTGAAGGGAAGGGACCTTTGTTAGAAAAAAGAAATAGCAAGACATGGGAAGCATGCATGTTTACAGAGGAAGTAGTTCTACTTCAGCTCTCTTAGGTAAAAACAGATAAATCGATTGGACCAGATGGGATACACCCAAAGTTATTAAAAGAACATAAGAGTGTTCTTGCAAAACCTTTAACATAGTTATTCAGTTAGTCACTATCAATAAGAGTAGTTCCAGAAGATTAGAAGGTAGCAAATGTAATACCGCTTCAAAAAAAAGTTAGCAGAGAAGAGTCTGGTAACTACAGACCAGTAAGTCATAAGTAAGTAGTGGGACAATTAATGGAAACTACGCTAAAGGAAAGAATTCTTAAATATCTGAATTAAAACAGATTGCAAGATCCCAAACAGCATGGGTTTACATTTTTCAACTGGGTAGCAAAAATAATAGACTAAGGGGAAGCAGTAGACATAGCTTATCTAGATTTTAGAAAAGCATTTGACCCGTCCGTCATCAAAAACTCATTAATAAATTTCAGTGTTTGGGTCAGCATGTAAAAATAGCTAAAAGTATAAGGCAATGGCTGAGGATGGTACTCAATGGAGAATATTTGAAGGGAGTTTTATAGTGGGGTACCTCAGGAATCTGTACTGGGGCCCATTCTTTTTAATATTTTTATTAGTGATATGACTTAACAAGGTAAGTTAAGCCCTTTGCAGAGGATACAAAGATCTGCAACAGGGTAGACATTCCAGGGAGAATAAGCCAAACGATAAATGAATTAGGTAAATAAAAAGAATGGACAAGGGTGTGGCAGCTGAAGTTTAATGTTGATAAATGTAAAATAATGAACCTGGAACACAAAAATCCAAAGGGAAAATATACTATTAAGGGTATTGTGCTGTCAGAAACAACAGAGGAAAGGGATTTGGGTTTAATTATTTCTAATGACTTAAAGGCAATGTAACAAAGTGCTGGGGAATGCAAGCAGGATGCTGGGTTGTATAAGCTAGGGTCATTAGTAGCAGAAAAAGGGAAGTGGACATGCCACTCTACATATCTCTGGTTAGACCTCTCCTAGAGTATTGTGTACAGTACTTGAAACACCATCTCCAGAAGGATATAGATACGCTAGGGCTACTAAAATGGTGACTGGTTTACAGGAAAATAAATATCAGGATAGACTAAAGGATCTGAACATGTATAGCTTGGAGGAGAGAAGAGAGAGAGGGGGATATGATAGAAACATTCAAATACATGAAGGGATTGAACAAAGTACAAGAGGGAAGTCAAAGGAGTAAATCTGTTAGGACAAGAGGACATAGACTAAATCTAGAGGGACACGGGTTTAGACATAATGTAAGAAAGTTCAACTTCACTGAGAGGGTAGTAGATAAGTGGAATAGCCTACCAGCAGAAGTGGTAGAAATTAATACAGTGACAGAATTTAAGAATGCATGTGATAGTTATAAGTCTGTCCTGAACATAAGACAAGCCCAAGGACCAAATAAATTTTGAGGTTTTTACAGTAGAAAATGGGCAGACTAAATGGGCCAAATGGTTCTTATCTGTCTTCAGATTCTAGGTTTTTTTTATAAATCTCTCCCAATAATCCTTTGCAGTTGGTGGCGCTGTTGCTATTACTAACTGCTAATAGATTGATGTAGCAACAGCAAACCATTTTGAACTCAAGCTATCATAAAATACTATTATCTCTGTATAGAGTTTTGAAAGAAGCTTATGTCAATATTGAAAGTACCCTTGTTAACCTTTTGTGTGCCAGTAACCGATCTGGCACTCAAAGGGTTATACTCAACAGAAAAAGTCCTACAAAATTTTTTTCATATCTAGGGCTTACTGACCCTGTGTAGAAATCAAGAAAAGAAAACGTTTAGTGTAATTGGTGTCTTTTCTAAATGTGTAACTGATAAAAAAAAATAATAATTTGGTAATTCATTACATTTACATGTAATTGAATTAATGAAGTTTTTATTTTATGAAAGTTTCGTTTTAATGGATCACAATGGTACAGAAGTAAGGATCATCTCTCTGACTCCTTTGAAAATCATGATTTATTTATCCGTCAAGTATTTTTTGGAACAAAGGAATGTATGCCGCAAACGGGGATAATTGAGAGCAGATTTAAAAATGTTTACAATTGTTTGAAACATGAAAACACCGTTTGTTAATGTACAAGGGAGACAATTTGAAAAAAGATATTTTGTAACAATATATTCAGATGTGTTATTGTGATTTTTTTTTTTTACAGATTGTTTTTTCAAGCTATTATAAAGTTAGAATACAGATACACAGGGCCATAGGTAAAAAAGAAAATAAGAGTGATGCTGCAGCAAACCATTGGCACAAAGTGATGTATTCAGGCCTAGGCCAAGTAAGCCTTAGCCTAGCTTGGCAGATTGGCAGTGTCAGTGGATTAGACAGCTTTGTGTCTTTATGCCTATATCCATTTTCCATGGCTCAGGGCTTATAGTCTTCTCAAAGGCATCTCTTCCACAAAATGAAAACGGCCACGTTTTCTCTACATAAATCAAATTTCCACTGTAATAAACTGAATTCTAGTTATTTGCACTGAAGAGTTTAAAATGTCTTCAAAATCGAATTGTCAGTTTTTAACAAAAAAAACCCTTTCAAAATCACCTATATTTACATTAACTATTATTTACCAATGCTATGCGTATCCCTCTGGCACTCAAATGGTTAACTGGCTGACAGGAGTTGGTAGAGTTGTGGAGTGTTTGAATCTGGCTGGCATGCCTGGTAGATTTGCATTAACCGTCTGCAATGCATTGCATACCCCTCTGGTACTCAACGGGTTAACTAACAAAGCTAAACATCTCATATACATCTCATATACAAAAACAGTTTCACATAAATATTGATGATTTTTTAAAAGTTCATTCAAAATCAACTATTTTTTTTATGACAGCTCCACTTTAACCCCTTAAGGACCGGCGGTCACGGGACATTTCCGTCCCATAATGACAGCATAGGGGCACTTTGATGCGCCGGTACACGTGACCTGTCACGTGTATCGGCACGTCACTATGGGGCTTGAAAGAGATCGCTCCGATCTTGGAGCGGTCTATTTCATGCCCTATTTTTACTTACAGCGCTCCCGGTAGAGCGCTGTAAGTAAAAAGTACGTGACGTACCATGACCGTCATCGGTCCTTGAGTAGTTCAAGGACCGTGACGGTCCTGGTACGTCAAGGGTCCTTAAGGGGTTAAGGGAAGGCCAGTTGAAGGGCTAGATAATGTGAGCATGTACCATAGAGTGGGCTCAGGGAGCAGAAAGACTAAATACGCCACTGATTGTACCATAGGGAAAAAATAATACATCCCTGTACTCCCATTCATTTAACATGGGCTTTAAACCCTTTGAATGCAAGAGAGGCCTCCAGCACATTGCAGTACCATTTAAATCAATGTGGACATTTATTTCTGCCCTATGAGACAGTTGGTTGTCTCCAGTATATCTCATCATTCCTACTGTGCATACTCCCCACTGTGTTAACAGTAAAAATGCTATGAAATAAAACTTTTCTTGGCAAGCATAAAATAAGAAAGATTAAAAAAAAAAATTCACAGTTTTTTAACATAACTATTTGCCCAGAGGCATCAAGCTGTTAGTGTGTACAGGAGGGATTAAAGAGAGGCTGTTTGATGGATAAAATATAAATTACAATGATACCATTGTCAGTCATAACCAAAGGAATTATTTCGAAAGATCTCCCAAAACTCTGAATCTCGTATTCAGGAAAGGATGGAATACATAACTTATTAACAATATTTTGCCAATGCACACCCACATATATATATATATATATATATATATATATATATATATATATATATATATATATCCTTGAAAGTCTCAGAGAAGCCCTTGAGTAAAAATATACCATAGTAATCAGATTACTTATGTGCAAGATAATAGTTTAACAACTGTATAAAAATAAATATTACTGAATAACTTAAAAAGAAGAAAAAAATAACAAAAAACAGTATCTGTCATATTACAAGGATATAAAAATGGAAAGGTTGTGCTATTTCAAGGGAATGTATACAGTCCCGGGCATATCTAGTAATTTGAGGGCCCTGGGGAGAAAACATTTTTGGGCAGATGGATCTGGGTCCTGACACAGCTGCACCCCCTGTAGTTATGTTCCTGATACAGCCACACTACTCATGGGAAGAATGACTAGAAGACTAGCAGCATATGTAAAAATAATGGAAGAAAAGCAATTCTGTGGCAAACTAATTGCACCAAAGGGAATAAATAAAATCCCCAATTATATAAATAGGTCTTTTATCTATTTTTGCTGGTTTGTCTGCAGAATTATTCCAGGGTGGAGATGCACTAATGTGTAATAAAGAGGTGATAAACAGGTGAAAAAGTAGCAATGACATCTCCAATGCTTTAACCCCTTAAGGACCGGCGGCCATGGAACATTTCCGTCCCATAATGACCGCATAGGCGCACTTGGACGCGCCGGTACACGTGACCTGTCACATGTATCGGCGCGTCATTATGGGGCTTGAAAGAGATCGCTCCGATCTTGGAGCAGTCTATTTCAGGCCCTATTTTTACTTACAGCGCTCCCGGTAGAGCGATGTAAGTAAAAAGTATGTGACGTACCATGACCGTCATCGGTCCTTGAGTAGTTCAAGTACCGTGACGGTCCTGGTACGTCAAGGGTCCTTAAGGGGTTAAACTCTCCAAGTCCTATGTTATTCTATGGAGCCAATACACTAAGCTTTCTGCAGCTTTAGAGATTTTAGTTCATAGGCTCCATAGAATAACATAGGAATTGGAGAAGTGATATTGCTGGAGAAGTCATAACTACATTATCACCTCTTTATCATGCCGTAGTGCATAACAATCCAGTTTTTTCTACTGATCAACCTCACTGATTAACTTTAGAGTTTTGTAAAACAGTAACTTTGATATAGGAATTAGCTTTTTTCATAATAGCCTTTATTCAGTAAAAGCCCTATAATGCAATCTTGTCACAAATTTATATTTGGTTTATCCTTTAAGGACAGAGGGCTGGGTAGCTCATTTAGAAGCAACACACTGGACATGCCTGTGGTCCTTAAAGGATTAATAGTAGATGGTCACTGGATGTTTTCTTCTCTGACATTGCGGTCTGCAGTTTTCTGCTTTTTGTGAGAATAACCCAGCCCTTGTTGGAAGATCAGCGAAGTGGGAATAGATACAAATCAATATTAGCAATATAACCGTAGTGCATGTGTGCTCTGGTCATCACAGATCACTTTTATATGTATCCACAGAGGAGCAGCACACTTTCTAATCAGGATTTATTATAGGCCTGGGATATCCCTAACAGACTTGCATTTTGCCTGTGTCCCTTGCTGATTCATCAGTATCGGTGACCTTGTGTACAGTTTTATACAAGCTGACAATCAAAGCAAGTCCGTTGCTAGCACTCAGTCTATTTGAAACTATGGCCCAAGGTTATGTAACCTGAGGCCCTCCAGCTGGTTTCGACTACAGCACCACAAAGAGCACCCACCTATATAATAATTTGCTAGGATGTTTGTCATGATGCAGTCATGCGCAGTAGAGACTGCCCAGGTTCGGGCAGTCTCTACTGCACATGATTGCACAGCGTGAGTGAGGTGACGGAAGACTGCATCGCATGGAGCATTGAGGTAGTGGCCTCTTAACCCTTGGAGTGCAAGAGGGGTGCACAACGCATTGCAAAGCAATGCATTGTGTAACCCTCTGGCACTCAAAGGGTTAACAGTACACAGACCTTGGCCCGTGTTCACGGGCTTTTACACTAGTCTAGAAGTAAAGCACCGACTTTTAGTCTGAAAAACACTTTCAGGATCCCAAGGAATACAGACATATAACTCTCCTTACAGTGAATCTCCCGGTCTGCTTATGTGTTACTCTGATGGACTGTTCATTCCGTCCATATCACGCACTCTCACCGCATGTGTTGCTTCTGTGTAATGATGACTATCTCCAAATGATGACGTTTCAGCCAATAGTCGTTCCGTTCTCCATCTATAATGAACCCTAGCACTTGGATGACAGTCGCAGAAGCCACACCAAAGCATGGAAGCTTAATATTCTTATTAAGGGGAGTCTCTTTTACCACTGGGACAATGTAACAATACACCCATATAATAATATACCTGGCCATCTATAGGGGAATAATTGCTTTCTTCTGTAAAGTTTTACATATAGTAAAGCAGATAAGCAATTTTGTATTTCAAACGAACAGCAAAATGGGTGAAAAACAAAAAGCTATAACATTTCCATTGATTTTAACCTCCTCAATGAGAGGTCCCCCCTCCAACATTCAAGGAGTTAAAATCCCCACTTGAATCAATAGAATTTTTGGTTGTCTCATCAGGTGAGAATTAGTCCAGTTTTTATACCAGCTTTTCTGCGGGGAATGAATGAATGAATCTGCCATTGCAGTCGATATTCTGCTCTAATACATAAGCTTGCAGATCTAACACCTATACTTGTGCTTATGTGCATACCAAGGAAGTCTCCGGATCTGCCCCGGAGATTCTGGATTTTAGTGTTAATTACAGAGTTTCTGGGGAAAGAGGCTGATTCTCCGGCTGATAAACTCTGCCCACTTGTCTTCCTTCCCATCCTGTTCCACCCACTTCCCAGCCCAATCCAGGTGAGGCCCCACCCACCTGATTAAGCCCTACCCAGTTTATGACATGAATCATGTCATTAACATAAGTCTGACTGCACCCCATGAGCTCTCCCTGTGGGCTCCACAGGAGGACGCTCCCAGTTATGCTTATATGCAGATACCTTTAGTACATACTGGCACACTCAGCTCAGCCAGCACAATCCTTTAATGTGAGCATGTCCTAACTCCACCCCTATAACAAGGATCATTTATACTAGTTTTACAGTATGCCTTAGTATATGCACTAAAACAAGACTCTGACGCTTGTCATATTTTGGCACAAGTGGCGTAAAGCTACCATTAGTTTTACTTAATGGTTTAGCGCATAGCAGTTAGACGCACCCCACTAAAAAAAGCTCTGATGTATAGCTGATGTATTGCTAAAGTGTACCTGAATTTAGCCTTCATAATCAGCAGCACAGCTTATTTCTTTATTTACCAAGATTTGTAAATTCATCCCAAATGTTACTACATACGTAAGTGGTTAAGCTACTACTTTGTCATTGAGCCTCTAGAGCACAGTAGGACAACCTAAGGCCTTCAGTTATTGAGGGCAACATATCCCATCATTCTCAGTAGGCAACTGTAGTGCTGAACAGCTGGAAGGCCTCAGGTTGTACATTCTGTTCTGCAGGGCCGACTCAGGATATATAGTGGTATATAGCACACTAGTGAATGGTTCAAGGATTTGCCCATTTGATTGGGTGCACTATGCACTTTGGATAACTGCTGGACAGCTGCAGCAGTGAGTCTCATTGCAGAGATTTTCAAAGGAGAAGGCAGATGGCTAAAGTCCACTTGCCAACTCCTGTGAGAATTGCTGCCCCTAATTTGCTACATGCATCCGATCTCCGCCACCAGCTGCCTTGGGGAGGGGTAGAAAGCAAATCAGAAACAGAATACTATATATAGATAATAAATTATGAATGCACAATTTTGTTGGGATCATTGTGTATTTCTTTTCTGGAAAAAAAAACGCACAACATGCAATGTTTGGCCTACAGTACCATGTAGTATAATAAATAAACTGTAAAAATCAATGTGTGAGTAAAACATTACAAGAAAACTTAAGGCTATGTGCAGACTGGGCTTTTTTATAAGACTGACAAGCTCTTAGAACTGTCACACTGTAGTTATTTGACAAAAGTAATCTGGGATTAAGAGCTCTCTTATAATAGACAGACTAGGTCTAAACAGTGAGACTGACTCACTAAGCAGGACTGGAGTAATTCTGGAGCAAACCAATTGCACCACAGAGGACATATAAAAAAATCCCTAAATTCCTATTGATTCTTAAGTGATTTTAACCCCTTGAATGCTAGACACGGTTCCAACACATTGTCTTTAGCAATCACGAGGTTAAAAACCCAACCAATGGAAATGTATTGTCCCCTGTGGTACAGTTGGTTCAGTCCAGCATGACTGCAGTTCTTCTTAGTACATCAGCCTCAGTGGGGCAGCAATGCAGAGTATAAGTGCAATACTGTATACGGTTGTTGGAAGGTTGATGCTAGCAAGCCATGTACTTTGGCACCATAGCATTAACAGGCAAAAACCATAAAATGACATAATTTCCTCTACATCTTACTAAACGTTGCCTTAAACAAGTATACAGGAAATAAACATCAGAAACACCTGTGCTCCATTGTCCTCCCCTTGGGGCAAGCTGCTTTAAAGGGATAGTAACGCATAATATTTAAAATATATATTTCAAGATTTATCCTTGAAATAAACATGGTCACTTCTATGGTTGAAAGATGTTTCATTCAAAAGTTACTTTAGCAAAAACTTGCATTTTTTCCAGTGCTGAATATCCATGGCCTGAAGTGGAGCTGTTGCTACTCCAGGCTATGAAAGGGTGATCGTCAGCAGACCACAGCTGCCATAGACGGGTGTAGCAACAGCACCACCATACAATTTCAGGCCATGGAATTACTGCATCTAAAAAATGTAAATTTAAGCTGCAAAAACATTTGAATAAAACATCTCTCTGTAGTTGAAGTAACCAATTTATATTCAGTAGAATATATATTTTTTCCATATTAAGCATTACTGTCCTGTTAAGGGGAGGAAATTAGGAATGCTTAACTTAGTAAATCAACATTAAGGAGCAAGAAATCTTTTTGTACACTTGCCACAATATTTATTCCCCTTAAGCGTTTGATGCTTTACAGTAAAGCAAGCTACAAAAATGTAGGCCACAGAAATTCCCACTGTTATGTTGGTGTAGCAGCAGCAAGTCTCATTGTTGCTACAGGAAATTTCTCCAGTACTGTGGTGGAAATAGTAAAGTACTGGGGGAATATTACAATTGATTTCAATTAGATAAGAAATGAATTTGGTTGTAATTTTTAGCAATTTTTTTTTTTACAATTCCAGTTGATTTCAATGACGCAAAAATGTGAGGCAAAAGTAAATCTTTCTTGTGAATTCACACTCACACTTCAAGAAGATTAAGTGCTTCATGCCACTATTATTCTCTTGCTACCCCACAAAACTTCCAAAACAATAGGAGACGTCCCACACAGCTTCAGGGTGCTCAATCCGCTTGAGTCCTCCAGAATAACTCACAAATCGGATACAGAATAGAATGCGGGAGCACACCCAGCTTTGGGATAACTCATCATCGAAACGGCATACACATGAAGTAGCTGCTAAAAAACTTCTTGTTTATTTTGCAAATTAAAAACTTGCATAGACATGAATATGGTGATACAGCATTACGGAGTCGGTTAACACTGAACTGTCTGATGCGTTTCAAGCAAATAGTTCTTAATCATAGACTTATTTTTTTAAATCAACGTTCCAAGATGACAGTTCCCCTTAAAGGGTAACTATCATTTCGTAGTTGCCCTGTTGGCAGATCTGCTCCCCTGGTAGCAGATCTGCTTATGAGGTTCAAGGTGCATTATGATCCCAGGAGAAATAATGACCATAGAACAGGATCTGAAAGGAGAGTTTCCTGTCCTGCATGATACAGGACACAGTATGTCAACAGCGAATGCAAATGCGACCCAGGGGTTTTTGGTTTTGAGCCACAGACTTTGAGGTTGCATTCCAGCAAACACCTCATAGTAGCCACATTGTGGCTGTGCAGACCAGCCCTGGGCTTTTTTACTATGTCTGCTCTCATAGGAGAAAACTTAGTAAAACATGATAACTACCCTTTGACGTTTATGTTATATAGGCAAATTTGTATTAGTGATAAAGACTCCAGAACTAGTCCCTAGAAAAGACTGGATTTTGTCATCAAAACAAGGTAGATGGATTATAGTCAAATTATAAGGTGGTGTTCCTGCACTACAGCCCATAGGGCTGCAATGCAGATAAATATATGAGACAGGGGTGGGCTGGCTTGGGGGACATGGAGCCATTTGTCCCCTCGTCTAGTAGTTTTTTTCACTAATTACGGGTGTCCACCTGGCTAAATGCAACACAGTAATGAAAAATAATGTGATATGCTGCACAGATTGACAGTATACACAAGCCACCTCAATGACAGGAGCAGTGTTCAGCAGCTGGCTGACTGTTGCAGACTCACCTTGATGCTTCCAGGCTTGAGCCTGCCCTTTTATCTACTGCTAACAAATAAGGAGGAGGATAGGGGGCAGGTCCTTTTGCCCAAAGCATGTGACCTCTGGCTCGAGTTGGGATGGTTTAAGAAAACAGGAAGCTTTTTCTGCTTCTTTCCCTGGCTGGCTAGTTTGTTGGCTTCAAGGCAGAATCTGGTTAAAATGCTACTCTGTTGCTTCTTTCACTTATGTCACATTATAGCTTACAAACAAAATGAAAAAAATATGGTATCTAAACAGGAAAGTCTATACATGCATTAAAATATCATTTTAGGATTATATTTTAGGTGTTAGTGCGTTTTAAAAATTTTCTTGTTTTTAATGTCCTGCACTAAAAAATAGTGCTTGCAATGATTATTAAACCCCATGACATCAAAAACAATTTTGCTGGCTGTTGGGACTGCTCCATACGTGCTAGCCCCACAGGTCGTTAGTTACCGGCCTGCCACTTATTAAAGACTTTATGGTTGGAATTCATGTCACAACAGCCAATCTGAGTGGGAGGATGGAGTGTCAGTGTATCAGATGTGGCTAACCTTTTCAATGCCACCCAAATTCAGCTGTGACTTTGATCAATAGCAAACCAATGGCAGCTATTTACAAATAACTTTAACCCTTTAAGCACCAGAAGGATGGGCAATGTATTGAGGAGCAATGTGAGGCCCACCCTTCTGGTCCTTAAAGGTGTTCATTTAAGAGCATGCGGTTTTTAAGTATTAATGCACCATTATTATAATTATATTTTTATGTGGTTTAACTGATTCTGTATGCTATTTTTTGGTAAAGTTTGGAGAATTATTCTAGAATGACAGATAAGTGTAATTTCTGCAATTACAAAACAATAACTCAAGATATCCTACAAAGAAAGTGGATTACTCTTCATTCTCTGCAGAGAACATTGGGCCCCATCTATGAAGGCAAAGTAGAGTATTTCTAGAGTAAACCAACTGCACTGTAGGGGACAAAAACATTCCCCAAATATTTTTGATTTAAAGGGATAGTAATGTTTCATAATAAAAGCACCTCTAATTAATCTTCATAGTATTTGGGCCTTGGAGAGTGTTATTTCAATTCTGTCAGAGTTGTAGTTCAAGAGTAATTGAATGATAAAGTATCCCCCTCCCGCCCCTTCTACTGATGTAACACTGCTCAGCTTAGAGCAGCAGGGAGTGTCCAGGTAGATCGCAGAGAGGGACAATCTTCAATTAACATAAGGGAAAAAGCTGAAAATTCTGCCAAGGGGGTCAGGGTGTTCATTGTTTTCACAGTAAGAATATTGACCTTTGATGTGCGCTGTCTGGTCTATGGACTGGATACCACATCTGAGGAGTGGGGGCTTACACTAGGTAAAAGGGGCTAGAAAGGGAAACTTTATCATTCAGTTACTCTTGAACTATGATGCCCCACATTGGCATAAATGGTCAAATATTAGAGTTAGAATGCTTTGGGTGTGGGGCACTGAACACACACATCTGAATGACACTGTTTGAGTGGAAGGGGGGGGGCACGGTGGCTGCTATTGACTGCTTCTCTGATCCCTCCTAAAGCATTCTCAAATGTCCTAATATATGCCCATATGGGACATAGAGCGGTACATTTTTCAGCAGTGGGTCACTTGGTCCTCGTCAATAATTGAACACTTCAGAAATCCCCACCAAACTTTTATTTTGATTTACTGACCTTGTGAGAACATGGAGATGAGGGGGGATAACATACAGTATATATCTGGGATATGAGGACAGTTCTACACAAATTGTGAGGCTTTGAATTTCACTGTGCTTAGAGTACAATATTTTTACAGTATTTTGCCATGTTACCGCTTTAACCTTTTGAGTGCCTGAGGGGCATAATGCACTGCAAAGCAATGCAATTCATACCCCTCTGGCATTCAAAGGTTTAAAGACCAGAGTGTTATGTAAAGCATTGTGAAACAATTCATGGCACACAACTCTGATCCCCAAAGTTAAATCTTCTTTACTCTGTTCCTTTATGCCATACAGCCAGTGTGTAACTTTTCAGAGCCAGAGGAGCTCAGAAGAACAGGAAAAAGATGCACTAAGGTGTGATAAAGAAGAGATGAGAGGGAGATGCACTAAGGCGTGATAAAGACGTGATAAACCAGAGATGACTTTTCCAGTGATATCAATTCTCCAGTTCCTATGTTTTCTATAGAGTCTATGCTCTAAGATCTCCAAAAATGGAGAAATCTTAGTGCATTGTAGAATAACATAGGAATTGGAGAAGTGATATCACTGGAAAAGTAATGCGCCCCTCTCTGCATCAGCCTCGTCACTGGCAGTCTCTACTGCGCATGACTGTGGTGTTACACACGTTTTAGTGAATTATTATATAGGATTGAAATGCATTGCTGTATTCCTATTGGTGTGTTTATATGTTAACATGGCACAGTTCACAGTTTCTACTTTGCCAACATGAGGTTGATGGAGTTGGAATCTCCTCATAGTTTCCTATGCAGAGCAATGTGCTCCTTACCCCTATGGCACTCAAAATGTCAAGGTGGTTCCTGCCTACTTTGAACTAAGCATCCAAATGGCCGTTCATAAACACTACAAATCTCACTGATTAACCCCTTGAGTGTCATAGGGAAGTACAATTCATTGCTTTGCAATGCATTGCACACTCTTTAGAATAAAAGTTGTAAGTTACACAGTGGGTCAACTCTGCTATGTTCCTATCAGCTGTTACAGTACACACAGAGGTTGGCCACTGAACAGCTGACTGATGGCCAGAGGTGCCACTCATTTTGGCACAATGTGTGTGTCTGAGTGTCTGTTTACATCTGTCAGCTGTGCAGCAGCTGGCTTCTATGCGTGTGTTACAGTTGATAGTAACATCGTGCAGAGACCCACTGAGTATCTGATAAACCTTTAAATGCTAGAGGGGTGTACAATGCATTGCAGAGCTATGTGTTACACATCCTTGTGGAACTCAAGGGGATCTGGGATCTGTAGTATTGGTGAGCATCCATTTTGCTGATTAGCCCAAAGCAGGCAGGAAGCAAATTAACACTTTGTGTGCCACAAAGGTGTACAAGACATTGATCTGCAATGTGTTGCTTACATATTATATTATATATATATACTTACATAAACACTCACTGGATATTGGCACTCTCAGCATAAAGGGAAAAATAACCTAGGTGCATCCAATTCATATAACACAGCAAACAAAGGAAAGGAGCACTCACAGGCAGGGGAGGGCTGGCAACTTGTGGCCCGGGGGGCAAATACAATCAAGCGGCCCATTTCTATCGTTTGAGCCCACTCTCAAAGCCCACCTCCTTTTGTTAATTTTAAAAGTGGCATTAATATTGTAAAGTAAAGCGATACCACTTAGCTCACATTAAAGTGGGCTAAACTACTGATATTACAGAGCTTACAATTTAAGTAAAGCTACACTAGTGATACTATAGAGCTTACAGTGGAAATGGGTTATGTAACTAGTGTAGCCTCATTTGGATTGTAGCTTTGTGGTATAAATTGTATAGCAGCATTTAAAATATAAGGTCTGTGGTATCACTAGTGTTGCTGCATTTATAGCAACAAGACAGAGATTAAATGAGACAGTGGCCCACTGGCCCAGACATATGACCGGCCCAGGGGGCAATTGCCCCCCTGCCCCCCAGGCCAGCCCTCCCCTGCTCACAGGATTTTAAATAATGTATATAGTTAGAATTTAATCATACAAAAGGCATGGTTGACATTTTAGCTCACTTGTGGAGCCTATAAGACATCTTGAGAAAGGCTCCAGAAGTGAGCTGAAATGTCGCCCATTCCTTTCAAAAGATGGAGGTCAAATTATATACATTTAAAATCCTGTGAGTGTTCTTTTCTTTTTTATATATATATATATATATATATATATATATATATATACACACACACACACAAATGTATACATACATTGCATACATATATATAAACACACACACACACGTATGGAAATGCACATGTGTGCCTCATTTATTTAACACCCTCTTTTAAATGATGAAGTTCTGTTTCCAGCTGATGGATATAGTGGTTTGTTTAATTTCCTATATAATGTATTTGCTGAGTATTTGTCACTTTTTCTGCCAAAGTAAGCAATGCAAAAGTGGTGTGAGAAAGTCAATAAACCAACAATGGCACCCAGCACACCATTGATGCGGTGGTTAATTCTGATTTTCAGCAAGTTAATTTAACTTTCAGTGTCTCAGGATAAAAAACGTATCAGAAAACCCTTCTAGCTCCTTACTAAGACTAGTAGACTAACTCATAAACTAAAATGCAAGCTTAATCATCGGCCATTTTCTGAGAGAAATATGGTTTTGCCTTTACAGAAGATCAAACAGAGGAGGCCTTTAAAATGTTGGTAGGACATCATCTGTTTAGCTGATCATGTCCTAATGTCTGATCGATTAATTTATTTAGAAATGGTAGCAAAAGTAAGGTTTACCGACCAAATACATTATGAAATTATTGTAAATAAAAGTGGTTAAAAAAATGTTCACTTATGAATGGTCTCACGCAGAAGAGCATGCAACTATTTAACTCTTTCACCATGTCTCATGGATAAAAATAGCAATGTGACAATCTTGCAGTGCATGACAGTGCAAGATTGTCACATCACCTAGTCAATGGTCATGTTTAATAGTTATACACCCAGTGATTCTCTTCAATCACCTTCCGTTTCAGCTTGAACAGTTTGGCTCCTTTTTTTGTTACCTTTGTGCTGGGGCGGCCTCCTTCCACAGCTTTATGAAGAAGGGGCAGCTGTGAAAGGAGGCTGCCCCGGTACAAAGGTAACAAAAAAGGAGCCAAACTGTTAAAGCTGAAACGGTAGGTGAATGAAGAGATTTGCCGGCTGTATAACTATTAAACGAGACCTTTGACTAGGCATCTTGAAAATCTCGCTCTGTCATGCACTGCGAGATTGTCACGTGGCTATTTTTATCGAGGCGACATGGTGAAAGAGTTAAATGGTCGCATACTCTTCTGCGTGCAATCTTTCAAAAGGATACCAAAAAAAAACTGTCAGGTGAAAGACAAAACACTTCTTTTTAAGTCATGGTTACTTTTCTCAATATAATGTACCACATATGCAAATTTAGTATAAAAGTATTTTTTTACTTTGATGTAACAAGAACATAAAACTTGGCTATGTAACATGGAAGATAAGTTATGTTGGCAATGTCTATGTATCTTAATGCATTAAGTTTCTGAAAATGCATACGTCTCTATCGTACACCATCTGTGAAACCCAACTACTATTTTATTTAAGCAATTTCTTTTTAATATAGGTATTTTGTTAAAGGAACAGTAACCCTTTCTTTTGACTTTACATATTCTGCAAGTACAAAGTATGTAAAGCCAAATCGCCTATGCTTTTCATTATTTTTTCTTCTTCACCTATTTTCTTTTTGCACTTTTATGTCCCTGACAGAGCTATCTTTTTTCCAGACAGCTGTCTGTGTGGGTCTGTGAAAGCAGAGAGAGGGTAACAATGTAAAAAACGTAAAATGTAAAATACACGATAAAACAATGTAGAAAAGTCTGCCACTACAGTAAATAGACCAATCAGTATTGGATTTACTATGACAATCTAGCGAATGTGAGAGCATGTGTAAAAAATGCATGTTCAATAAGTTATGGCACACTCAAAATGTCACCTTTAATGTTGTCTTCTTTACTTAACCCACACTGGCCTATCTTACTGTCTCTGTTGTGGTTAGGTCCGGAGTACTGCACGGTGGCACACATTGGGTAGAGGTGGATGAGTTTCCTGGAATATGCTATCTCTTCACATTACTGTTTGAGTGCCTCATGAGGCCCTAACCTAACAGATAACTTGAACTAGATCTAACCTAAGTAACTGGGCGCCATTTTAATTGGTGCCATTGGTAATGCTCCATCTTGACTGGCGTGACATTATGAATGCACCATTTGACACATGCCATTTAGGCTGCGCCATTGTTATAGGATACTTCAGTACTGAAGGGAGACTTACAATTCTGTATAAATATCACTGCATTCAGACATTTAATGACCTGTCAGGGACAGTGTAAAAAATATAGGTGAAGATGAAAAAAAAATTATGAAAAAGTATAGTCAATTTGCTTTACATATTATAGTCTTTAAACACAGTATAGAAATGTACATATTTACTGGAACAAAAATGTATATAAATCCCAGATTTAGGGCACAGTGTTCAAAAGAAAACAGGACTAATTTCAAATCAAACCAACTACACCATGGGGGAAGAATACAAATTCCAATCATCAAAACATCAAAAATCAAGGGATTAAGGGCTCGAACCAAATGTTGGCATCAGCAGAAAAAACTGGCGATGGTGGCTTTTTAAGTCAAGTATGAGATGCAAATGTTTCCACAAGTAAGAAATAACAGCAGTTTTGAAAATACAACACTTGTTACCAAAAGTCAAAATATCTCCCATTGAGGACAATGTAAAAGCTAACCCCAGAGCCATTCAAATGTTGGAGTTAGGGATAACGTGAGTTAGATTACAACATTTTCCTCCAGAAATCTAACACCCATTTTGTTAGCCGTATACTACAAAACTCAGAGTAAAAACCAGCGTTGAGGAAAACAAAACAGGAGTTAAATTGCCACAAAACAGGAGTTAAATTGTAACATTTTCCAACTAAAATCTAACACCTACTTTGTTAGCACACAACTCAGAGTAGAAAACCACCATGGGGGAAAAAAAAGGAATTAAATTGCAACATTTACCTCCAGAAATCTGACTGAACATTATACTTTGGGGTGCTGTGATTGGCTCTGGTGCTAGATAACGTTTTTATTGTGTGTTTTCAGGAAAGATTTTCTATGCGATGCAGGTTTAAAGCGGAACTTTCACCAAAACACATGTTTCCTTTAATCCACTTACACTGCCAATTCAAGCTGTGCTGGGTTTCGGTTTTTTAAAAAAACGCAATAGAAATTAAGTTTGAGGGTTAACTTTATCCCTCTTCTCCTCATTCTGATCAGCACTATCTTGCCGATGAGAATACAGGAGATCCTCCTCCCCGCTGGTCTGTCAGTAAGTTGGAGTACTCTCATTGGCTAGATATCGATCTCTACCAATGAGATTTCTCCAGCTTACTGAGAGACCAGCGGGGAGGAGGATCTGTTATGTATTCTCATCGGCACAAATTGTGCCGATCAGAATGAGAATATGTCAAGAGGGAAAAGGTAAACCCTCAAACTTATTTTCTATTGCGTTTTTTTAAAAAACCAAAACACAGCACAGTTTGAATCGGTAATGTACTTGGATTAAAGCAAACATGTGTGTAGGTGAAATTTCCCCTTTAAGGAGAAAGTGTATTTTGTTGGTGGTCGCTCGTTAGCTTTTCTGGGTAAGGAAGATTTGAATCTCACGTTACCCTGTCTTGGTTATCTCGCTAAGTCAGTTTTTAACTCCAACATTTGGATCGAGCCCTAAATGCCTTATTTAAATCAATGTGAAATTTGGGAAATCCCCCATAATTGTTCAGTTGTTTTGATCCAGAATTATACCAGGTTTCTTTTGAACACAAGGTCTTAGTGCAGTGGTGGGTAACTGAAAACCTCCAGCTGTGGAGAACTGAAACTCAATCATTAACAGTCAGCCAATGATAGAAACTGCAGTCCTCCACAGGGCCTCAAGTTTCCATCCCTACTTCAAAGGTAAAATGGCAGGGACAGGGCAGAATATGTGACAGAAGAGAAAATCTACAAGGACATCCAACAATTAGGTCATAAAATATAATAAGACTGTATGTACTCCTATCTAAATTAATTATGTTATTGTGTCAAGACTTCAATCCTAAAGGAGAAGTAACACATGATAATAATAACCCCCAGCTGCTTTACTATGGCCAAAAAATCCTACTAGACACACTGATTTTATTTTCCTGCTCCTTGATTCAAAAAGTTAATGACAGTCAGTCCTGAATGTCATGACCTTGGAGGAGGATATGACAGATGCTAGCAAGACCATAGGACACAAACTCTACCCACTGCACAAGGTAATCTTAATCATTTAAGGACCAGGGGAGTGTGCATGGTATTGTTTTACAATGGACTACACACCCAGTGGCGTAACTATAGGGGTCGCAGGGGTCACAACCGCGACCGGGCCCGTCACTCCAGGGGCCCGGCTGCCCTCTGCGACCCCCTCCTCCTGGCGTCGCAAACTCCCTCCCGCACTCTAGTAATGCAGAGCACAGGGAGATGACATCATCTCCCAGCGCTCTGCATTACAGAAGAGGACAGCACGGAGCATGTCGCACCAGCTCGCCTCTCCTGCCATTCCACTAGACCACCAGGGACTGGGAGGTAGGAAATGGAGGCATTGTGGAGGGCCCGGGGCCAATGTGTTTGGGGGTTGGGGGGGGCCATAGCACTTCTTGCACCAGGGCACGGATCGTTATAGTTACGCCTCTGTACACAACCCTCTGGTCCTTTATCCCTTAACGACTGATGATATGCCAGGACCATCACTGTTTTTTTTCTAAAGGACCAGTGACAGGAGCACTGTAAACTCAAACAGGGTCTGAAAATGACCACTCCAAGAAGGGATCAGTCTTTCTCTCTCTCAGACTACTGTTCGGTGAGCTGGTAGATGTCACAGGTCACGTATACAGGCGGACTACCCCAGTTTGCTGGTCATTAAGGAGTTAAACCCTTTCAGTGCAAAGTGTGACATACCCCTCTGGCAACGAAAAGGTTAAAGGATGAAGTAGGCTCATGCATTCAGCCTGTTTTCAGTTTAAAGCGGAACTACCACCTCTAAACAACTTGAGGTTAAATAATTCCCCATCTGGAGACTAGCTGCTTAGTAGCTCTAGTCGCCAGAATTATTACCTTGTTAAATAGGATTATCCATTCTTCCCGGGCTGACAGGCAGGACAGAGCGCAGGCATCTTTCCATAGTGACGTCTGCACGCCTGCGCTGTCAGTCCCAGCCAGCTCTAGGAGGCGTTGCTAGGAGCTGTTCGGCTCCAAAAGGGATTGACAGCGCAGGTGTGCAGACGTCACTATGGGATGATGTCTGTGCTCAGTCTTGCCTGTCTGCCCGGGAAGAATGGATAATCCCATTTAACAAGGTAATAATTCTGGCGACTAGTGCTACTAAGCAGCTAGTCGCCAGATGGAGAATTATTTGAGCTCAAGTTGTATAGTGGTGGTAGTTCCGCTTTAAAATACAACTGTCATGTCTGCCTCCATGGGTATGACATCCAGGACTGAATGAAGAAGATATCATCTCTCAAATAGACATATGGGCAAAATTCATACTGGACATTAGGATTTCAAGCAATAGCAAGTTCAGTTGGGGGAATTATTAGGGGATGATACTTCCACTTTAAACTGCTTATATAAAGGAACATCCAGACACGAACACTGCAGGAAGAAGAATTTTCATTGAAAATATGTCTGACAGTAGTCTTGCGATCTGTGGAAGGCCACAGCACCCATTACACACATTACATTGGATAATACAAGAATTTGTTGCAAAGCTGCTCAGAATAATAATTGCACCACAGGTTTAATAATATGTTACAAACCAAGAAAAAAAATAAAAAGATCACCAAAATACTGGGACCTCCATTGTGCCATAACACACATATATGGTGATATTAGAAACCCGTTCAGTGCTGAATCGAATTGTCCAAAATTGTAACTATATATCAATCCTAAAACATAAACTTTAATTAGTTTACATAAAACCACACACAGTCAATCACTTTCTGTATAATATAGGAATTAAGTGTATAGTAAAATTGGCGATCATGTTAAGTATCCATATGCCAGCCACTGTGTCAGACAGATCCTTTATCGAATACTGACGTGCATCTACCATACATAAAAGAAAAGTAGTGTCGGGGTATTGTGTATATTATACTGAACGTGATTGACTGTGTGGTTTTATGTAAACTAATTAAAGGTTAGGTTTTAGGAGTGCTATATAGTTACAATTTTGGGCAATACGATTCGGCACTGAACAGGTTTCTAATATCACAATAAATGTGTGGTATGACACAACGGAGGTCCCACTATTTTGGAGATATTTTTCTTTGTTTGTAACACATTACACTGAGGTATATGGGACATGCTTCCACAATAATGGGAGAATGCTAGAATTTACTTGAATTCAGAACTCTGAAACACTGATCGCCTGGCGAGGATGATGGGAGTTGCAGTCCTGAAAAAATGCAAGGCCTCCAGTTGATCAGCACTGTTTTGCAAGGTATTTAGTTAGGTGGATATAGAATGCTCAGGTATGGGGATTCAGTTATAACAGACATAGTTATACATTTTCTCCAAGTCGTATTTATCTTTATGTACACCTATTCAGGCACATACTGTGCATCTAATCAGGAGCACAATGTACTCCTGATTCCGAACACAGACTGCTCATAATCAAGCAGCCCTTGTACTCTATAGTCCTGTTCCTGCACCCTAGTGTGCTGCCATTTAGACACACAGCATACGCTCACTTAAGTTCAGAGAGTACTTTGGCAAATCGATAAACACAATATATACAGCATGATATTGTAATGGGAATTTGCATATACTTTTGGCATCGAGTTATTTTTTGCTACAACTGGATGCTATTTTTTGCAGCCTCATAAAATAAAGGTAGTGGCAGTTGACCACGCAGCTTCTTCCAGATCATCAAGTCTGCTATGATAGGAACAAACTAGGAGACTGATGTACTAATAATAATCAGAGACATTCTGGGTCAAACCAACTGCCCCATAGGGGCCAAATACAATTTCCCAAACCCACATTGACTAAAATGGTATGTTTAACCTCTTGCATGCCAGAGAAGACTCCAAAACATTGCACAGGAATTCAGTGGAAGCCTCTCTACCATGCCCCGGGTTAAAATCCTCATTTAAATCAATAGGAATTGTTTATTTGTCCCCTATGGTGCAGTTGGCTTGTTCCATAACTGCTCCTCCCTGGGCCTCTGTCCTGGTAACAATCTGAAAACCGCAGCCTACAGGGTAGGTCAGGAGAATTACCAGGTATGTATATGTCATTAACCCTTTGAGTGCCAGAGGGGTAAGGAACGCATTGCAAAGCAATACGTTCCGTACCCTTGTAGCACTCAAAGGGTTAAACTGACCCTTTTTTTTAACCCTTAAATGCTAGAGAGATTTTTAATGCATTGCTTCATAATGTACTGGAGACCTATCTAGCATTTAAGGGGACAAAATCCATATTTAACCCCTTAACGACTGCCAGATCTGGCACGGGGAGGGTGTTAAGGACCCCAGAGCTCTTTTTTTGTGCAATGAATTCTGGGATGGCAGAACAGCATGCAGCCGCACTGCCATCCAAGAATTCCATGACGTGCCAGGACCTTCACCGGTCCTTAACGTCTAGACAGGCGTGTCAGTCCTGCTGCATGTCATGCATCACTAATGGGTTAAATCAGGGATTTTGTATTTGTCTCAGAATTGTTCAAATATAACTTGATAAATAATGACATCTGTTCCCAGTGAAAGATCCCCTTTCCTATAATATAC
Organism: Rhinophrynus dorsalis; assembly: GCA_037306005.1. Taxonomy (NCBI): domain Eukaryota; kingdom Metazoa; phylum Chordata; class Amphibia; order Anura; family Rhinophrynidae; genus Rhinophrynus; species Rhinophrynus dorsalis. Next base: position 124,037,080 of record CM074721.1, read on the forward strand.
AGTACCTGGTCTCCAGTGGCACATTGCTGTTGAGTACCCAGCTGTCCTGAAGTTGAACAGATTCTGGAGTTGTGGCCAGATCATTAGGAGCTGGAGCTGGTGCATGGATCTGATTCCGTCTGTTGGTCAGTGAGTTCTTGTTAAGGGAATTGGCAGAGGAGTGATGGTGAGACAGCGTATGATTGTGTGGAGGGGGAAGAGGAGGCCGAAGTGTCGACTGACTGTGATGATTTGTTGGGCCTAGAAAAAAAATGTGACAGTTATTAACATATACACACCATTTTGTTACAAATGTATTTTAAACCTTTGAGGGCAAGAGAGGTGCACAATGCATTGCTTTATAATGTGTTGCATACCCCTCTGGCATTCAAAGGGTTAAGAGATGTTAAGTAAAAGTAAAAAGTTAACTTTTTTAAAATAAAATATATGCTACAGGGTTTTTCCTGCTTAGTGAACTCCCCTATGAGGAGATTTTTCATTAAAAAAATGTATATTTCCAGTAAACTGCACATTTCATTTAGGGCTACCAGGTGGCGATGTTGCTGTGACTTAGTATGGAGAGGAGTAGTCCATGACTCAAGGTCTCCCATAGAGTGCTTTTGGATCCCAGTTAGCACCAGTGCTATTTGATTTAACTTTTTGTGTGCCAAAAAAAGGTGTCCAGTGCAATGCAACGTGCAGCCCTTGTGCACCCCTGAAGGTCCTATTAGCCTCTTAAGAACCAGAGGGGTTAACTGCATGCAGGGTATCTATGTAATGCGCCAATACGGATTACTGAAGGTCAAGTGTTCATCTCTCCTCATGGTGAAGCCCACGTTATCTGTATCACTGTAATGTCAGTGCTCTGGCCAGTATTATAGAGGACTCCAGTATACTTTCTAGTTCTCACATTGCACTGGCTTTCCTACAGCAGCCGGAGTGTTTGTAGCAGTATCTGAGCCAACACCCAGCTAGAATCACTATGGCTGGTGTGTGGGACGCCAAGTAACATGGACATCAGACACCAGAAGCCTCTAATACTGGCCAAAGCACTAACATTACAGTAACACTGATAAGACATGGCCCGCACAATGGGGAGATATGTGTGGGTTCTGTGACTACCAGCAGGACAATGGAACAAATCTGGTGTGTCAAATAATGTATATGTGACTGTGGGACTACCAGTGAAACAAGGAGGGGGTGTCAGAGAGTCTCTGTGTGTTTTGTGAGTCACGGAACCCATACATAGACTGTCTGACACCCCAGCCTTGTTCCACCTCAGCCTTGCTAACAGACAACTTACACTGAGATAGCGGGACTTTGACTACCAGTAAACAGTGGGACAAGGAGTATCAGTGTATGTGTGGGTTCTGTGACTACCAGTGGGAACATGTAACAAAGCTAAGTTTACAGAGAGTGTATATTTGGTTCTGGGTCTACCAGCAGGGCAGCAGAACAAGGTGGAGGTGTGTATGTTTCTGTCACTACTGCCAGTGGACAGTGGCACCAGGCTAGGGTGGCAGGCAGTCAGTGGACAGTGCAACAGGGCTAGGGTGACAGATAGTCTATGCATGTCAGACTGTGTATGTGTAGTTCTGCCTCTTCTCGCACAGACCATGGCATACTTCTTTTGCTAGTTAAAGGGATAGTAATGTTTCAAAATAAAAGCAGCTCCAATTAATCTTCATAGTCTTTGGGCCATGAAGAGTGTTATTTCAATACTGTCAGAGTTCAAGAGTAATTGAATGATAAAGTATCCCCCAGCCCCTTTTACTGATGTAACACTGCTAACCTCAGAACAGAGGGGTGTTGTCCAGATGGCTTACAGAAAAGGATAATCTTCAATTAGTATAAGGGAAAAACCTGTCAATGGGGGCAAGATTTTTATTGTTCTTACAATAAGAAGATTGTCCCTTGCTGTGAGCTGTCTGGACTTAAAACCAGATTACACATGTGAGGAGAGGTGGCTTACACTAGGTAAAAGGGGTGGGAGGGGGATACTTTATCTTTCAATTACTCTTGAACTACAACTCTGACCGTATTGAAATAACACTCTCCATGATCCAAATACTATGAAGCTTAATTGGAGCTGCTTTTATTTTGAAACATTACTATTCATTTAAATATAAAGCTATTGCTGTTCAAAATTTTACCACATGACAGGAGGCTTCCTATTTTGCATTATCTTTCTTTACTGAATCTCCATAGCAGCACAGTAACCAATCACAGAACAGAAACAGAAAGTATAAATAGCCTGAACCTCTAGACTACTTCCTCTTTCTTGCTGCTCCAACAAGCTGCACAGGTCAGAGTTTTTTGATCCTTTCTCAGAGTGTTACTGGGATTTTGTGTTTCTCATGCTACAATTATTTTATCTCATAAACCATTGCTATTGCTAATCATTTGACTTGTTTTGGGGGTTTGTTTCTACCTATAAAGGGTGTTTTTATCTTATAGTCTCATGGTTTTTTACATACTCTATCTGCAAAAAGTTTTGTGATTTGGCTGCCTGGTTTCCCTGCTCTCTATACAGCCGTTTTCTTTTACCTGACTTTATTGTATCCTCCACTGTCCTCCGGTGGGTTTTGTAGTGGAGCGTTTGCTCTGCTGGGCTGTGTAGGGCGGAGGTTTCGCGGCAGCCACTGCTCTTTGTTTTCTAAACCGAATCCTTTTTCCTCAGGTTTCGTTGCGGTCCGCGGACCGTGCTTGTATTTGCGGCGGCCATCTTGAATCTCGTCGCGCGAGATTCTCGGCGGCCTTCATTATTGTGGGCTCCGCTCTGCGGCTGGGTTTTTCTGGCTGCAGAGCGGCGTCCCTTATTTGTTGTATGTTGTTTTATTCTCCGGTAGCTACCGTTCACATCCTGTGGTCTGTTTAGCCATAGGGGTGAACGGCGTTGCGTTGGCCTTGCTGTATTATGCAAACGGTTTTTCTTCTTCCTATAAAGAGCTGGATTTTAAATGTTACAGGCACTTACTGTATAAATACAAAAGGGTGAGCCCGTGGTACATCTGGGGTGAGCCCCCATGCCTTCCATACATAAGCTGTAATAGGTGGATGAGCCCCACTTTTCCTTTTAAGTAAGCCATTTTTTCACCAACAAAGGCATAACTGTTGCACAGGGCGTCTGCGTCACTGTGATATTGGTGGGTGAGCCCCACTGTTATTAGGGGTGAGCCCCCTTCTTTCTCATTTTCTGTGGGTACCTTTGGTTACTGAACACTATAATATAACAAAAAAAAAAAAAAAAAAAAAATTTTTACAACATATGTATAGGGGTGAGCCCCCTTATTTCTCCCTTTGAATGCTTGGTCATTCTGTTTATTATAAGGAGTGTTGTCTCCTTTTTTGCTGGGTGAGCCCCAGTCTGTACCTCATCAGGACTCACCTTCTGTTTTTCGTTGGAGTGATTATAGGTACCTTACACTGGGTTTTCTCTCATTTTTTCTAGGAGATCTTGCTGGTTAACCAATTACCTGGTTGACGCAAACATGAGTGTCCCTTCCTCTGACTTACAGGCCCTTATTGATGCGGCTGTGGCTGCGTCTGTGGAGAAGGTGATGTCCAGGGTTCTGTCTCCAGATTCCGCTTCTGTTTTTCCTACTAGAGATGAGGGTCCCTCTCTTTCCAAGGACCATCCAGAGGATTTGTCTGGCAGGTGTGATGGCAAAGGGAAGACGCCGTTGAAGCGCCCCAGGCGGGAGGATTCCTCAGCTCCTGTCCTTCAGTCACCTCATTCTTCAGATGATGATGTCTACTCTCCCAGACCTTTGGCTGTAGTGGATGAATGGTGTGCAGCCTCAGGATCTGAGGACGATCACTGGGATAATGTTCCGGGTTCTTCTTCTAGCTTTGTGAAGGAGACTGTTTTGGATGCACTTCCTGTTGTTCCTCAGGATAGTTCCTTTCCCGAAGAGGACCGTTTCCTAGATGCTCGTGGGGTGCCTCTTTTTGATCCACGCTCCATTCGCCACCCAAGATCTTCAGAGTGGTGCCTTCCGGATCATTTAGCCCGCTTTGTTCATTTCTGGCTTCGTCAGTCCATGGACAGGGAAGTGAGAGGTCGTCTTCGAGCGGAATGTCCTAGACCAGTCCTTCCGGACAAAGTGGCGGCTACGCCTGATTTTGACCCCACTGTTCTCACTTTTATGGCTCGCTCTGGCCGGGATCCACGTAAGGGCATAGAGAAAGGTCTCAAGGCCTCCCAAGATAAATTGCTGGACATTCTGGGTCCTCTTGCTAAGATATTATTTTTTGCTGACCAAGCCCTGGAGCACGGCGACTCTCTGGATGCCAACGCTGTCAGAGAATGGGCTCAACGATCTATATGTCTTCTGGGAAATGCAAATGCTGCTCTTTCAGCGGAAAGACGGAAGGCGGCCCTGCTGAGGATCGATCCCAAGTTGGCGGAGTTGGGTTCAAAAGAATTGGGTCCTTCGGCCAACGGATTACTTTTTGGCGATCAATTTATTGCCGAACTCAAACGCCATGTGAATTTATTCACCACCCTCAACAAGGCGCAGTCTTCCATGCGTCAGGTGTTCCGCCCTACATCGGCCAGGGGTGTTTTTGGACGGGCTGGTCGGCAGCGGGGCCGTGCCACCAGCAGGTTCTGGAGCTCAGGCCCCCGTTCCACTCCATCCTCTCCAGGATTCTTCCCTTCAACTCCCTTCCGGGCCTCTTCTTTCTCCAGAGGGGCGGACAGAGCGAGAGCCCACAGAGGCAGAGGCCGACCCAAGTTTCAAACAGGTAAGCGGTCCAGTTTCTACTCCTATTTCAATTTCCCCAATGCTTTTTACTGCTGGAAAAATATCTTCCCATTTGCAGGCATGGCAGGAGATTTCTTCGGACGCTTGGGTCCTTCAGTGCGTTCAAGGATATGTCATCGAGTTCCACTCTCCTCCGGTGCAACGGCACACGCCTACCGCTTCCCTTTTCTCGACGCGGGATCGGGACTTGATAGACAGAGAGATCGTCTCTCTCTTTTCCAAAGGCGCAGTTCAGTACGCTCCGGACGACAGGGGTTTTTTCAGCAACATTTTTCTGGTTCGCAAAAAGACAGGGGATTTTCGGCCGGTTATCAATCTGAGGCACTTAAACGCCTTCGTAGTGTATCATCATTTCAAGATGGAGGGCATCCATCTTTTGCGCGATCTTTTGATCCAGGGAGATTGGTTCGCTCGTCTGGATCTGAAAGACGCGTATCTTTCTGTTCCGATCCATCCGAGTTGTCGCCCCTTCCTTCGGTTCCGCTGGCAAGGTCGTCCGTGCCAATTCACCTGCCTCCCTTTCGGTCTCAGTTCGGCTCCATGGTGTTTCACGAAATTGCTGAAACCAGTGGTGGCCCGTTTGAGAGCTCTGGGGGTTCGTTGCCTTATTTATCTCGACGATCTGTGGATTTTTTGCAACGATGCTGCCAGACTTCGATCTCAGACGCTCTTTGTAGTGCACTTTCTGGAGTCCTTGGGGTTTGTCATCAACGTGGAGAAATCGGCGCTGGAACCCTCCCAGGTGGTACAGTTTCTAGGCTTCGAAATAGACTCTGTTCGTTGCCTTCTTCGGCTGCCGGCGTCCAAGGTGGCAGCAATCAGAAAGGAACTCCGCAGAGTTCTTCGTATGCCTCAAGTTCCTTTACGTTTGCTAGCTCGTGTGGTCGGTCTCCTGTCTTCTTCAATTCAAGCAATTTTTCCAGGGCCGCTCCATTATCGGGCGATGCAACGTTTGAAGACTCATCATCTGCGTTTGGGCAGGTCCTACGATCATTTAGTGGATCTATCTTCAGAGGTTCGGGCGGAACTTCGTTGGTGGCTCCTTCACATGCAAGCCTGGAATGGCCGGGCAGTGTTTGGTCCTTCCCCAGACTTTGTAGTGGAATCCGACGCCAGTCTTTGGGGTTGGGGCGCCCATTGTGCAGATCTGGCCACGGGTGGTCCTTGGTCAGTGGCGGAAGAAGGTCTCCATATCAATTGTTTGGAATTGATAGCGGGTTCCTTTGCGGTTCGCAGTTTCGCCAAAGACGCGGAGGGTTGTTGCATTCTTCTTCGGATGGACAATTTCTCCGCAGTACAATACATAAACAAGTTAGGAGGCGCCAGGTCTCGAGTCCTGACGGAGGCGACAAAGGAACTTTACAAGTTTTGTTTCCACCACAACATTTCTCTGAGGGCAGAGTACCTTCCGGGAGTTTCCAACTTCACGGCGGATTGGTTCTCCCGCCATTGGAGAGACACGAGCGATTGGAAGCTGGATGTATCTCTGTTTCATCGCCTGTGTCTCCTAAGGGGTCCTTTTCGCCTGGATCTGTTTGCCTCCAGGACCAATTGTCAACTACCGATGTATTTCAGCTGGCTCCCGGATCCGGAATCCGCAGCAGTGGACGCATTCCTTCAGACGTGGCCGACGCAAGGGGCGTATGCTTTTCCTCCGTTTGCGATGCTGGCAAGAGTCCTACACCAGGTTCGCGTTCAACAGGTGAGCATTCTTTTGATTACTCCGTTGTGGCCGAGTCAACCTTGGTACCCGGACCTGCTGGAATTGTCGTGTCAAGATCCTCTTCTTCTTCCTTTTCATCCTTTTCTCCTCTTGGATCCTCAGGGGAACCCTCATCCTCTCGTCCTTCAGGGTCGGCTTCATCTGGCGGCTTGGAAGATTTCAGGGGTGCATGGGCAGTCGATGGCTTATCGCAGGAGGCTAGGAAACTCTTGTGGGATTCCTGGGCCCCTGGTACAAGACGGTCTTATATGTCCGCCTGGAATGCCTGGTCTGGCTGGTGTTTGGAGAGGGGTTACGATCCCTTTACGGCACCTGTGACTGCCATCCTGAATTATTTATCTTTTCGTTTCTCTTCCGGTCTTTCCTTTCGTTCGCTGAACGTCATTCGTTCGGCTATTTCTGCTGCCCATGTTCCGGTTGCAGGGGTTCCGGTGGGACGGGACCCCTTAGTTTGTCGTCTTTTACGAGGGATCAAGTTAGCTAAGCCCCCGGGGCCTAAGTATTCTTCTCTTTGGGATGTGGAGGTAGTCCTGCGTTTTTTACGTAATTGGCCGTCTAATGATCTTTTGTCCCTTAAACAGATTTCAGCTAAACTTACCATTCTTCTTTGTTTAGTTTCTTTTCGCCGAGTTTCGGATGTCCGGGCTTTTGATGTTGACGGGTTTTCCGTGCTTCCTGAAGGGGTGTCTTTCTCTATTTCTCGTCGCACTAAGTCTGATTCGACTTCAGTGTTTTATCCTTTTTTCCGGGAGGCCCCTCAACTTTGTGTTGTGGAGGTCTTACTCCGTTATGTTCAGTTGACATCTTCGTTACGTGCTTCCCCTTCGGGACAGCTTCTCATCTCTTACGTTAAACCTTTTAAACCTGTTTCCACTGCCACTTTAGCTCGGTGGATTCGTTGGGTTTTATCCTTGGCAGGGATTGATTCTAGTTTCGGTGCTCATTCTGTTCGAGGGGCTGCTGCATCTAGCGCGGCAGTAGCGGGGGCATCTCTTTCTGATATCTTACGTTCCGCCGATTGGTCTAGGGAGCACACTTTTCGCCTCTTTTATTTTCGACCTCCGTCTCATGCGTCTCAAGTGTTACTGTCTTAGCGTTAAAATTGCAAAATAGGAAGCCTCCTGTCATGTGGTAAAATTGTAGATTATGTTAGCGTTAGTGTAGTCATAATCTTAATTTTAGTAATGACAGGAGGCGACTATTTTCCCTCCCATCCCTTCCCTCCTTTTGGTTTTTTCATCCTGCTTAAGGGTAAGTACTGTCTGGGTTTAGGGATTTGTCTGACGATAATTCATTGTTGATTTGATTTCTGGAATTCCATTAAGTTGTTTTTTATTGTATTCATATACATGCTTTCTTGGAGTCATGTTATTTTTTTTTTGTATACAGTTCTGTTTCTTCAATAATCTTTCACAAGTTTCTTTTCTTTTCAGTGTGATTTATTTCCAGTGACGAATGACCAGTCGGGCGGTTAGAAGATCGTCTGCAAGAGTTTACTGTTTCCTTTGTTCTTTTTTCCATATGTCAGCTTGTTGTTATGCTGCGAAAGAGGAAGTAGTCTAGAGGTTCAGGCTATTTATACTTTCTGTTTCTGTTCTGTGATTGGTTACTGTGCTGCTATGGAGATTCAGTAAAGAAAGATAATGCAAAATAGTCGCCTCCTGTCATTACTAAAATTAAGATTATGACTACACTAACGCTAACATAATCTACAATTCTTACTGTAAAACATGAAAAATATACATTTTATCACTGTATTTAGAAAATTGGCAATAGATCTTTACAATGTAAATTTTGTTGCCAAGACTTATTGGCAACAAATAGTCTGCTGCTGTGATTTTCCGTCATTTGACTAACCCTTGCTGTAAATTCCACATCAAAACAATAAATTACAAATATATCACTGAAATATAACATGAAATATTCTGTTTATAAAATACATCTCTAAAGGGTCATATGCACAAAACAAATATGAAGTAATTCTAGAGTAAACGACCTGCACTATAGGGAACAACTAAAACTTCCCACTGATTTAAATTCCACCCCATGAAGGCCAGAAAGATATTTGTGCATTGCTTCAAGTGGATCTTTCACGTCTATTGTTCTATGAAATTAAAGGGACAGTAATGTCCCATAAAATTTTTTAATAGATTTCTAGAGGGTAAAAAAATACCTATATAAACAGAAGTGTATAGGAGTCCCTCATAGTACAACTAGGTCTGTCTATAGTATTTATATATTTCTGCATGGTATCCTCAGTTCCCTGTATTTACTGAGTGCCAATTTAGGTCCGTACTTTGTTTTCACCTTTAAACAATAAGCAGTAGACTTCATCAGTCTTGATGAGATTAGCCACAGAGCAAGGTGACCACATATCTCTTTAAATCAGAAGCTGATAAAAACAAACTCTAGGGCCGCACTAGTTGTTATGCAGCCATGCAGAATGACACTTTCATAACGGATCATAGGGATATGTGGTCACCTTGCAGACAGTGTGAGACAAAGGCCCATCCCTCATTCTAAAGGGCCATAAAATCCTTTTGAATGTATTAAAATGTGTGTCTCCAGTTATAGGCAGCGGTAGGGGCCAAAAGAGAAAACATGACATAGATTTACCTGACTGCTATATGAAAAACAAATTCCGAAGCATGTCCTTATATTCAGCAAAATAAGAGCCACTTATTTAAAGGGAATAACAACAAGAATCAAGCTGGAATACAATCCTGCAGACTATACATGTAAAACCATTAAGAAATATTGGTCCATATTTACCAAGCTGAAGAGGTTCAATCCTGAAGTAAGCCATATAAATTCCGCACATTTCCATTGATTTCAATGGTGAATTTAACCCCTTGAATCCCTTGAACCTCTGGGCCTCTGGCACAAAGGGTCTAATTCTCAAAGAAGTGGAGCTATTCTGATGCACACCAACCCCAAATTCCCACTGATTTAACCCTTTGAGTGCCAGAGGGATATCCAAACCTTGGCAAAGCTATATATTGGATATAGCTTTGGAACTATGTGGGTTAACCATTTGAGTGCCAGAGGGGTAACGCATTGCAAAGCTATGCACTGAATACCTTATTGGTACTCAAAGGGTTAAATGAGGCTTCTAACCCCCTTAAAGAAAAGACAAGTCTCCAAGCACTGTGTATCAATGCACTGAAGACCTCTATAGCATTCAAGTAGTTAAATGCCTCATTAAAAAAATGTTTAAAAAAATTGACATCTTTGGATATTTTTTTCTTTGTCCCATATGGTTCAGTTGGTTTGGTCCAGGATTGTTCCTCTTTGTATTGAGCAAGAGGCCATAAGCATCTTGTACTATGAGAAATAATAAGATATAGCATGTAATAAAGTACTAAAATAAATATAATTACAGTTAAGGAGAGGCCAAGAGGAAAGTCTGGGAAGGGAGCCAGTGATGATAAAGGTCTTATAAGTCACACTGATACACAGTTGAGTAACTACTATTTCAACCCGGCAGGCACTTAATATCAATTCAGTGGAAATTGACTTGAATAATATAGAACATATAAATTACTTATCAGAAGAAGGAGCAATATTGTTATTGACCATTTAAGCCCTATGATATATTAGGGGAATTTCTTCTTTTACACACTCATCTCATGCCAATCATTGAACTGTAGGCAGCAGCAGTTACCATGCCTAATTGATCAGAAAATATGTGTATCCCTAAACAAGTGTGTCAATGTGTTACTAAGTCCAAGACTAACATGAGTGGTGACTCCTAGAGCGTTATGGTGAAATAACAAGACAAGCAATTCTAGTGCTTACTAACTGAACCATTGGAGACCAACACAAATTTGCCAAATTCAAATTTATTTAAAGGGATAGTAATGTTTCAATATAAAAGCAGCTCCAATTATTCTTCATAGTATTTGGACCATGGAGTGTGTTATTTCAGTTCTGTCAGAGTTGTAGTTCAAAATTAATTGAATGATAAAGTATCCCCCTCCCACCCCCTTCTACCTAGTGTAAGCCATCTCCCCTCAGATGTGTAATCTGGTCTTAAGACCGGACAGCTCATAGCAAGGGACAATCTTCTTACTGTGAGAACAATGAGGGGAGCAGCGTTGCATCATTAAAAGGAGCGGGAGGGGGATCCTTTATCATTCAATTACTCTTGAACTACAACTCTGACAGTATTGAAATAATACTTTCCATGGCCCAAATACTATGAAGATTAATTGGAGATACTTTTATTTTGAAACATTTCTATCCCTTTAAATGGGATTTATCACCTCTTGAATGCTAGAGAGATCTCTAATGCATTGCTTTGCAATGTATTGGAGACCTCTCTAGCATTCAAGAGCTGGAAGGTCCCATTTTAAATCAAAGCAAATGTTTCCCTTTGCCACCATGATGCTGCTGGTATGCTTCAGAATTGTACTTTTGTTTACTGCATAAGACACGTAGAATTTAGTTCAGAAAAGGGTCAAATGCTATAATGATCTAAGGGTATTTCTTGTGCATTTCCAAAACCATGGCCTTCTCTCCATCCTCATTACCACTGTCACCCCTTGTGTCTGTGGGAAGGAAATCATCCCTGATTCCCCCATAGCTCTGGGCTCCAGGAGGCCAATAAGATTTATCCATCATTTATAGATTCTATAGCCTAAGACTTTCCATATCTACTTAAAGGATAATAGTCACATTTTACGAAACCCGCTCCTATGGGGGTGGGGTCAGAAAACTGGCAAAGTGGTCAAATGCATACCAGAAATCTGTGGCTAACAGCCACAAGTTTTACAATTTGTGCACACAAACCTGATAGACTTCTAATGTACAATCATTAAAGGGATAGTAGTCTACAATACAGTAGATTGTAAATCTAACACATTGTGCTATTTTTAAAGGTATAGTAATGTTTCACAACAAAAGGAGCTCCAATTAATCTTCATAGTATTTGAGCCATGGAGAGTATTATTTCAATACTGTCAGAGTTGTAGTTCAAGAGTAATTGAATGATAAAGTATCCCCCTCCCTCCCCTTTAACTGATGTAACACTGCTTACCTCAGAATAGAAAGGTGTTGTCCAGACGGCTTGCAGAGCGGGACAATGTTCAATTAGGATAAGGGAAAAACCTGTCAAGGGGGGCAGGGTTTTCATTGTTTTCACAGTAAGAAGATTGTCCCTTGCTGTGAGCTATCTGGTCTGTGGACGAGATTCCACATCTGAGGGAAGCTGGCTTACACTAGGTAAAAGGGGCAGGAGGGGGAAACTTTATTATTTAATTGCTCTTGAATTACAACTCTGACAGTATTGAAATAACACTCTCTATGGCTCAAATACTATGAAGATTAATTTGAGCTGCTGTTTTTGTGAAACATTACTATCCGTTTAACAACTTAACTTTATGTAGTTGAAAAAATATTAAATGTAAAAGGATCGCCCCCGTTCTGGCCACTTCACACTGCCTGTAAGAGTGGTCAAGATGGAAAGCGGTGAGGTACAAACTTCAGGGCGCAGGGTTTTCCTTATACTTACTGACTTAAGTTTGTCCCTCACTATATCCGTCCGGTCCAAAGACCGGATTGCAGATTCAGTGGGAGGCGGCCAGAAGGGGCGGGAGGGGGATCTTTTTACATTTAATATCTTTTGAACTACATAACAGTAAGTTGTTAAACATAGCGCAAAGTGTTAGATTTACAATGGAGAAGACTCAGCGATCTACTTTATTGCAGACATTACTATCCCTTTAAATGAAAGCTTGATTCAAAACCGCCTCTCAGTTATGTTAACTACAATTCCAGCGTACGTATAGTTTAGGAGATATTCACACTTATTTCTGGGAAATGTGAAAGTGAAAGTTACAGCGCATAACTTTATTAGCATATAAAACATCAGTGAAATCTTTATTATCATATGAAACATCACTGACAAGCTTAATTAGCATATGAAATGTCATTGGTATCACACAGTTTCCAGAATCTGCATACATTAGTATACTGCACCAAGTAGGAATGTCTCCTTAACTGTACATTTGCTGGTCTTTTGGCTGACATACAAAAGGAAAGACGAAAAATAAACGCACAGCGCTAGCACACCATAACATATGTATGTAATATATACATTGAAAATAAGAATAAATAAGTGAGTAAAGCATAGGGTGCATCAAGGACTAAGGGATCTCCAAGCCCCCAAAATTAGGCTAAAACCTAAAGCAAAAGATAAAACAGAAAAAAGAACTGTGCTCCTCTGTACAAGTTACCCAAATGTGCACCCTATAAAAAGTATATATCATACCACTGTGTTGATAAATTTAAAGGGATAATAATGTCTTTATTAAATAAAATGTAATTTTGTTGATATTGCAAAAAAAAACTAACTGATCCAAGTCCCAGCTCTCAAACCTTTATAGTTTGAGATATATACGATGATAAAGTTCCCCCTCCATCCCCTTGCACAGTCGTCAGCTGTAAAGCTGACAGAAGGAGATCCTGGACCCGGGACCGGCCGTTGGCTCTTCAGCAGAGCCGAAATAGCTCTATCTAAAAATAAATAATTAATTGGAATGGTCTACAAAGTGTGCTTTCAAATAAGGCACATTTTGTAGACCGTTCCAATGAAGTATTTCTTTTTAGATAGCGGTATTTCAGCTCTGCTGAAGAGCTGCCATTGAGTCGCGCGACTCAAATCTCTTTCTGTCAGCTTTACAGCTGACGTCGATGAAAGGGGAGGGGGGATCTTTAGTATCATATATTTCTCTCAAACTATAAAGGTTTGAGAGACAGGACTTGTATCAGTTAGTTTATTTTGTAATATCTAAAATATTGCATTTTATTTAATAAAGACATTACTAACTCTTTAAGGTTTTTGGTGCATAGTTTGGCCAAATTATCATGCAGAGGTCCACCATTTCAAGCAAGTCCTATCTAATACACATCATAATGCCTATCTAAGTTTACGTTTGGCTGACATGACACATAGGCCGTTTTTAATGTAGTTTTCAAATATCCAAATTTGAATTAAGGTGAATGTTCCCCTTTATAGCATTTAAAAATGAGAACTAGTGATGCCACACACTTACATAATGTAGAACAACATTATTGTAATCAATGAATCAGATACAAAGAGGATGCTGCAATTCTGTCTGGAAAAGGTATTTTCTTTAATGATGCATTTTGTTACCCACTGGTCACTTCTTCAGAGGAAGGAAAATGTCTAGTTTTGTTTGTACATTTTTTCTACACAGTTTTAATTATTAGTGGGAATACAGTATTATTACACACCAGTATATTAAACTAGCACTGTTTCTAAATTAAAAGAAAATGTCCCCTTTCCAATTTTTTTACTCAGTTAAAGCATCCATTTTGACAGGATTTACATGATTAATACTCCTTATGAATTTATTCCATCACTGTGGTGCAAACTGGTATGATTTAACAGCCAGAGAAGGAGGAGTGAGGGAGTGTAGGGTGATATCTGGACAGGAGTGAATTTCATTATGTAGGCTGTATCAGGCAGGTCAGAGAACTCAGCTCCGCTGAGGTTGAATAATCCCTAACTACTAAAACAAAATGTCTAAAACCATTACAATAAATGAAAACCAAAAAGCACATGATATAGAAGTTTAAATATATACTTCAGTTCAATGAAACGATAAGATGGTAGGTAATGGATCCATTTTAAATGTATGAGGTACACTCCAATAAGCTAGAGAGATACAATTGTGCAGCAAATTAACTTTACCCTAAAGGAGAAAGGAAAATTCCCAATAATGATAATGGGACTTTTAACCCCTTGAATGGTAAAGAGGTCTCCAACACATAGCGTGGTTAAAATGCCTATATAAATCATTTACATTCTGGGGAATTTTTGCTTGCTCTCTATGGTGTAGTTGGCTTGCATTGCACCTTTTTAGTTTTTGAAGAGCACAGAGAGAATGTACTTTACCCTTTTGGATGTGAGAGATCTAAAATACACTGAGTAGCAATGCACAAGAGATCTCTATTGCTCCCAACAGGGTAATAAATATTTGTATGTCTCTAAATCGGCCCTATCAATGATTTAAATGTTAGACTGCTCACAATATATCCTCACTTCAAGATATGAAAATTCCAAACTATAATAATAATAACATTGGAGCGCCACTACATTGAATCACCTTATAATAGTACCAAAAGGAGTATAAATTTATTATAAAACAAGAAACAGTACAACACTTACGTTTAAAATCACAATCTTAATATTAAGAACTAGTTTGACACACTCACACACACACCTACACAGGAAATTGCTCCAGAGGGCTTTTTTGTTGCCTTCCTCTGGATCAACAGGGGTGTTATTGGCATGGGCTGGACTTGATGGACGCATGTCTTTTTTTCAGCCTTATCTACTATGTTACTATGTAACTATGCTAGTTGAACAGCGTGTGTACACGGGCCACAGCTCCAGGCAGCAATGGCTGCGGTGCAGATATACACAGTAGAGACTGCCCGTGCCGCGGCTGATAACGGACGGTGCACAGAGAGGACTACGGTCTAAATTCGGAGCACCCCGCTCCGTTATCAGCCGTGGCGCGGGAAGTCTGTACTGCTCATGACTGCAGCACACGCAGCCATCTCTACTGCGCATGACAGCTTCTGACAAACATATATTAGCAAATTATTATATAGAATTGTGTCTATACTATGTTCTTACCCACGTTCAAGGGAATGCATAAACTCCCATGCTCAAAGTGGTGCCACATGTTCAAAGTGGCGCCGTTCCGGAGCGAATGAACATGCAAACACAATATTCACAAATGGTTAATATATAGAGGGAATTCCATTGGATGGGGTAAGAACATAGTATAGACACAGTTCTTAATATTAAGATTGTGATTGTAAATGTCTATGTAATAAGTATTGTACTGTTTCTTGTTTTATAATAAATTTATACTCCTTTTGGTACTATTATAAGGCGATTCAATGTAGAGGTGCTCCAATGTTATTATTATAATTATTAGTATGTGTCTGTGTCCCTTTAAAATATGTTCCTAATTATTTTTTACTTCAGTTAGGTTCTATATTATTATTATTAATAAACATGCATAATGAAACTCAAGAAAAACATCATTAGTGTTCACCTGATTTCTTCTGATTGATTGTCAATGTGTTCATTTTAATTCTTTTGTCATAAAGTTAGCTATTTAATTATTCAACAATATCCAATGCTTTCCCAGCAATTAGGGGTTTGCAAGAGCGATATGACAGTTGTCTGTTGTTTTACCAATATCTTCCCCTCCGGTCACTCCTTTTTTTTCTGTTTATTTAGCATCCATCAAATCTAATATATTTCACAGATTGTTTTCCTAGGTCTGATTTTGTATCATCAACAGCCTCAATGACATATCAGGCACAACACATTGCTGCTAAATGTATTGCAAACCCGCGAGCGCTAAAGGGTAAATAATACATAAGTATAATATATGAGGCGAGAGAAGCTCTATAACAAAATGGCATAATATGGCATCCAAGATATTTGTTCCATTGTCCCAACATTTCTCTATTTCTTGAGAAAATCTTGCATGCCCTGGGCTACACTGACATATTCTTCTGTTTGCAGATGATTAGGACATTCTAATACTTAATGTGTAGAACGTTTGTAAAATCAGATTACATTTATTACCGGCTCACACGTTCTGCGTGCAGCTCGTAGCTCTGAAATGCTAACATGCTTCTCTTGATGAGAAAACAATGCAAATTAAGTATTGTATTATGAAATATTGTGGCTCTGAGTGTCACAGAATGTTGCTGAAAAATGATGTGCAGTGCTACTGTTCATTGTGACTGATTTATTCAGATATATAATGCTCCTTTGTTAGAAGAGCCTGTATGATTTTGCTTGCCTATTTTGGGCAAGGTATATATTTTTTCTTAACCCTTTATGCACCAGTGGGGTCTGCAATGCAATGTGTTAAGGATCCAATAAGATAAAAAGGCTCAAACCAACTGCACCACAGGGGAGAAATAAAAATGACAAATTAATGAAATGGGGCTTTTAACCCCTTTGAATGCTACAGAGGTCTCCATGAGATATCAAAGCAATGTGTTGGAGACCTTTCTAGTACTAAAAGGGGTTAAAAGCCCTATATCATTTAATAGAAATATTGGGAATTTTTCTTTGTCCCTTTCGTTGCAATTGATTTGCTCCAGAATTGTCACTTTTCTCTACTGGGAATAAGGACCCAACAGTTTAAAAATCTGGTGTGTTTTTAATGCATGCTGTATCTTAATGATATGTCAGATACCATATTTACATGTCCAAGAGTTTTACCCAAATTGGGTAACTATTAAAGGGATAGTAATGGATCTTTTTAATTTAATTTAATATTGTAGATATTAAAAAAAGAAAGCCATTAAGGCCAGTCCCATGTATCAAACCTTTATGGTTTGAGAGATATTCGCAGCTAAAGTTCCCCGCTCCCTCCCACAGCATTGATGTCAGGCTCTAGTTTACAGCAGGCGATCCTGGTCCGTAGACCGGCCAGCGGCTTTTCAGCAGAGCCGAAACAGCGTGATGTAAAAACAAATCCTTCATTGGAACTGTCTACAAAGCATGCTTGCAAACCAAGGACCTCATTTGGATTGGCTTGATGGGCACTTCTTATGTACCATACGGTCAAGCTGCTCCGAGAACAGAAACATTTCTAAGTTACCTCAAAATTTAAATGGTAGTGTAGGTCACAAGCTTAAAGGGACAGTAATACTTAGAATGGGAAAAAATATATGTTGTAGGGTTTATCCCCTGAATAAAACAAGGGTACTCCCTCTGCTGAGAGATATTTTATTAAAAAATTGTAACAGCACAAACTTGAATTTTTTAGGTACAATATCACAGTGGCCTGAAAATTTACAGTGGCGCTGTTGCTACACCATCCTATGGAGAGTTATGGTCTACAGATCAGAGCAGTGCATAGGATGGTGTCGCCACAGCGCCACTGTAAATTTTCAGGCCACTGTGATATTGCACCTAAAAAAATTCAAGTTTGAGCTGTTATAATCTTTTAATAAAATATCTCTAAGCAGTGGGAGTACCTTTGTTTTACTTAGGGGGATAAACCCTACAACATATATTTTTTTACATTTTAAGTATTACTATCCCTTTGAGCAAAGGTACTCTAATGTGTGTGTTTTCTGAAAAACTACCTGAGTCACTCTCCACAACAAGAAGGCAATGGTAGATTCCAATGTTAAATGTATGGCTAAAAACTTGGTGTATGCAAGAGAGGCTAGGGTTTCTACAGCACCAATATGTATTTTCCTTTAGGTGCAAACTTTATGGCAGAGATGGATTGCTTCTTAGTGGAAGGGGACAATTGTGCTAGGTGTTAGGATGGTTTGTGGGATGGAGGAGACTTTAAACTAGAAAAGGGGAGAGGGTAAAATAAGACAGGATGGACTGGCCAGACCAGTAAGATGGGGGAACTGGAACTGTGTGCAGTGAATGAGCAGTAGGATCTTATAGGAATTACTGAAATCTGATTGGATGATACATATAACTGAGCAGTCAGTCTAGAGGGATATTCACTTTTTATGTCTGTATCTAAAGCAAGCCTTAAAAACGAGTACAAGAGAAGATATTAATAAAAGGTACAGTGAAAATGGAGAGACCCGGTATGTTGACATACACGCTCGGGACATACATAATAAAAACATGCTGATGTGCATTTGCTACAATCCACCTAACACTGGGGAGTTTAAAGAAGCTCAAATTCTACTGTAAGTGGAAAAGGCTTCTCCGTTAGGAAATTTGATAATACTGGAAGTTTTAACTACCTTGAAATTGACTGGATAAATTTGACTTCCAACACAACAAAGGGAAGTAATTTTATAAGTATGCTTAATGACAATTTAATGCCACAACCAGAGTTCCCTCTAAAGGTGTGCACTTGGGAGCAACTGAGACCTGAAAGAGGTAAAGAGGAGTCATTACACAGGAATGAGTAACAGATGTACCATGCAGCCCTGCCCAGGTTTATATACATTTATACAAATAAGCATTTCCATTGATTTAAATGGAAAGTTTAATTTGATTGCAAGAGAGGCTTCAAATCCATTTCTTCACAATCAGTTGGAGACCTATCTAGTAATTAAAGTGTTAAAAAAGTCCCATTTAAACAACTGTTATTTGACCCCTATGATACAGTTGGTTCACCACAAAATATAATGTCTTTTCTTTTGAATGTGGAGCCCCAAATCATTGAAAAATACATGTTGGTTTAATAATGAGTATCAAACTTTATTAACCCTTTAAGGACCAGAGGGTGTGAAGCAATTCCTTTAGTACCACCCCTCAGGTCCTTATAAACGGTTAAAATCTTAGATGCTAGAGATGTAGTCAGCTCTGTTGCTTTGCAATGCATTGGATATAGTTTTAATTTCCAAGGGAATAAAATACAGCAGCCTCTTATATATCACAATGGACTCCAACATAAAGGGACACAATGAGTTCTCAGTAGGTTGAGACTGGAATCAGTTCCAGTAGAATGCATTAAAGGATTAGGGAGCTTTTATCATGAAAAGAAACAAAAAACATATGGCAGGTAGGGCTTTTCCCATTGTGTAAAACAGTGCTGACAGTTGCTTTATTCAAATGTTATAACAGTTCAAACTGTCACAAAGTAGTGGAGCTGTCAGTATCTCATTCAACAGTGAGTCACCTCTAGCCTCTAGATTGTAACAGAATAACTGCATGGACTCCTTTAGGGTTTCGTACGTTGGTATGATAAGGGTGGGACAAAGAGGAGATACAATCTCCAGCGCGATCAACTCTCCATTTCTAATGTTATTCTATGGAGCCAATGCACTGGCATCTGTCTAATATCTTATTGCACAGGCTCTACAGTAGAACATGGCACTTCGAGATACTACAACAGCAGCATATACAACAGAGCAGTGGTGCTCAACCTGTTTTTGCTCAGGCAACTTTGCCTCACAATATTTCAAATGGCCAAAGAGGGACACTTTTGTTTTAGTTGGTGTTCCTGGGGACGTGGCTGATTGGTTGGGCATTACCTAGAATTTTTTCTGTTATTTCATGACCTATTGACGCCTCTTTGTGTAACCGAATAAATGATATGGAGGAAGACCAAAGTATTTTATTTACACAAAGTAATTTATAAACAGATACACTGAAGTTAAAACAAACAATGTGAGTTTTATTACTGTGGAACAATGTGATACACTTATATACATACAACACAGTCTGATCTCCTAAAAATAGGTACACCAGGATGGGAAAGAGGAACAGAGGGGTTTGGGTCTCATAGAGGGTCTGACCCTCTCAAGAAATGACTCAGTAGGAAAGGAAAGGGACACCCTTAACATCAGCCTCACTTTTTTATCACAGTCAGTATGCACTTAACCCTTTGAGTGCTAGAGGTGTAGTGTTGGATACCTCTCTGGCACTCAAAGGGTTAAATGTTAGTAATTCTTAATGTCAGTCCTCAGGTTCCCCCCAAGAGGTCTGGTTTTCAGCATATTCCTGTCTGATCACAGGTGGGTATAACCAGTGGCTGAAACAATGGTCCATAGTAATAAACGCAGACTGGAGTAAACCAGTTGCACCATAGGGAGCAAATAAACATTGCTACATTTCCATACACTTGAACAGAACTTTTTAACCCCTTGTATGCTAGTGAGGTCTCCAATGTATTGTGAAGCAATGCACTGGAGAACGCTCTAGCATGCAGGGTGTTAAAATCCCAGTTTAATTGAACAGGATTTTTTATTTGTCCTCTGTAGTACAGTTGGTTTACTCCAGAATAACTCCAGTCTGCTTTTATAACTATGGGCCATTGTGACAGATCTATCTAATCAGAAATATCCTGAAAACCTGCCCTGCCCCAAGGACTAGTGCCGAGAATCACTGCACTAAAACATGTTTGTGTAAATGATTTCTTACCACAAAAACATACTTTGAAAGTGACAAGCAATAACCTGTCACAGGAAAATCCAAAATAAGGGTTAATATTTTCAAGACCTCAGGATCAGCTTATTTGATGAGTGCATTTATAGAGACTTTACATATATATTAGTAGAGAACAGGTTCCCCTTGGACATTATTAAGGTACCTTCTATGTATCTTATTATGTAACCCTTTGAGTGGCAGAGGGGTATACAACACATTGCAAATCAATGCTTTGCATACCCCACTGGCAGTCAAAGGGTCAATAAAAAGCTTTTTACATTTAACTGTGCTATGTGGTTGGTCGCTGCCTGGGAATGGGCAAAAACTCCCTCAGGAATGCCTGCTAATAATTGTAAATTTTTCTCCTTTCTGTGTAGATTCCAGTGGGATTAGGAAATGGAAGATAACTGAAAATGCGTATCAACTTCAACAGGGCAAATAGTAACACAGAACTTCCTGGTATCCTGAGGCAGGACACAGAAAAACAAAAAGACAGACAGATAGACATGCTCTCTCCCAAACAGACACATCCCCAGATCGACATAATCCCCTGAAAGACCCAAACAGATACAGATAGGCCCAGGCAGACCCAGACAGGCCCAGGCAGGAACATACTGACACAGAGACACAGGCCCAGCCAGGTCCAAGCAGACACAGACAGGCCCAGGCAGACAGAGTCAGGCCCAGGCAGACCCAGACAGGCCCAGGCAGACAAAGAAACACAAGCCCTGCCAGGTCCAAGCAGAAATAGACAGGCCCAGACAGATACAAACACATGAAAACAGAGACCAAAATCAGCACTGCAGTAATGGCACTTCATCTGGAATCCCAGAGGGGCTCAAAAAAAAAAGATGTCTTTTTACTAGTAGATTTTACTTCTGAAATTTTCACCAATACCAAGTAACGTCTCCTTTACGTAATTTTATACAGCTTAGAATGTTTGCAGAACATGATGTAGCAGCAAATAATCACCCAGGAGGAGAACACACAATGTATTAGCTTTTTGCAGACTTCAAAAACCTATTTCAGAATATGTAACTCCAGTGTGTATTTATGGTCCTTTCTTTCAAACAATGGGGTGAATGTACAAATTCCCTAGTGCAGTCCCATTGGACTGTGACTCCAGTGGTTGCACTTAGGGTATGCACTACAGCATATGTGTGTTGTGTATATTGGTAGAAATCTCCATCATCATTAGACCTTTAACCCTCTGAGTGGCAGAGAGGTATCCAATGCATTGCCACCAACATGTGCAAGAAAACTCACAATGTATGTCAGTGACAATGTTGTCTACACCACGTTAATACATGGTATAGAATTTGATGCCCTATTTCCTTTCCTTTGGTGCAAGTGGCATAAAGGGGATGGTTTTTGGCATAAGCTGCTTAGAAATATGCATTAAGCAGGGAGTCAGGACTTAAAATTGATTCCAGCTACTGATTTAGTGTGAAATTGCAATAACACTGAGCCGGATGGACTAAGAAGAACTGGGCCAATTTAAGGACAAACCACCAGCACCACAGGGGATAAATGAAAATCCCATTGATTTAAATGGAGCTTTCAAACCATTGAATGCTAGTGAGAACTCCGATATAGTTTTGAGTTGTCATGAGAAAGGGGAAGTGCTGGCAGTCACCATACAACATGTAATAATGAGACAGATGAAGTTCACCTGCTCTCTCCAACAAAGAATTCAAAAAACATTTACAACTAAAATTCCAGGAGGACAGGCACTTAAAGGGCAAATATCACTTGGATATTGCACAATCGGATGCCTTCTGCCATAGGAGCAGACCTGCAGATAATGCTGGCTGCCATGTGAGCACCAGAGGAGCAGAACTGGATCTGAACCTGGGAACTCTCCGGATTCACCCCGTAGACTACGTTTTTTACTGTTGATTACTGGGTCTGCAGGGCAGAGGCTGATTCTCAGGATGTGAATAGTTTTTAATAAAACTCTGCCCACATCTATTCCTTCCCTGTCTTTTTCTCCCACTCCCCACCCACTTCTCCTCTTTTCCCAGCCTATTCCTAGCACTTTTTTCTATGAAGCCTGCCCCACTCATGATTAAACCCCACCCATTTTTGTGCTGCAGATTGCCTCATTTATCTCCCCCAGAGACTCCAGGGAGTCCAGAAGTCAAAGTTCCCAGGTATGCTGATAGGTGCAGCCCTGGATTTTTACTAAGTCTTCTCATATAGAAGCAGATTTAGTAAAACATGATAATTGTCCTTGATGCCCCTCAAAAGGAGACATGTCCTGGGAAATCTAGTCATATGGTAATCCTCCTATGGTCTGTAATTATAGTCTCTCTGAAAAAGCCAAAGTGAAACGCGACAGGAATTCTCAGAGAGACTCCCCTCATTCCTTTCACTATCTCTTTGCATTCCTTCAATAAGGAAAAGGGGTGGAAATCTGGAGAAAACCATCTGCACCACAGGGGACACATAAAAAGTTCCCATATTCCCATTTAATTAAATGGGACTTTTACCCCCCTTGGATGCTAGGGAGGTCTCTAATGAATTGCCTTGCAATGTGCTGGCAACCTCTCTAGCATTCAGGGGTTTAAAATCATAATTTAATTCAAAGAGATTGTTCATTTCTCCCCATGGTGCAGTTGGTTTTCTCCAGAATTGAACCTGTCTTTTCCGAATTGATTGTATAGATCTTTGTAAGTGAATTAATCTGATACATTCAAAAAATGAATTTAAAGGACATTTTCTTGTTTCGTTTTTGAAAAACAAACTCTTATTTTCTGTTAGTGATGGCATGGGGCTGAGATTAGTGCTGATGAACCTGCAGAGAAGGTATTCTAGCTGAGAGGATTATTCCATTGGATTTCACTCTTTGCATATTTTAAGCAGCAAGATGGAAAACAACCATTGGGTGTATAAATATGTGAGTGATGCAGCCAATAAAAGATTGGCATGTTCTTCATCTCCTGTTTCGGCTTGATGACTGCTTGGATTGGTTGGAACTTAGAACTGTTTGATGTGCATGAAAATTATTAGGAGAAAAACTGTTAAGTGAGTAGGTGGGAGTTCCCTACACATTAGTGGGATATTGAACATCTGGTGAAAAAACCCCACTGCTACAGATATATGCGTGGGCACAAATACATGTTAACAGTTTGGTGCCAATCAGGATGCTTTACAAGCAGACCTCTTGCTATTTTAGAACCAGTGGGGATTTGATGCTAAGAAATATACAGATTTGGAGATGGAGAATTATATAGAGAGTTGTTTAAACAAGGTAATTTGCTAGTTTTTACAATTTGAAATATATTTGTTTTTTTATGTACATGTCTAATCCTTTAAGGTCTAAAGGGTGAGCAATGCATTGCTTAGCAACACACTGCTCACTCCTCTGGCCCTTAAAGATTTAAAGTGAAAATTATACATAAAGAGTGCAACAGAGTGTGAGGGGGGAACAGAGGACACAATATTAATTAAAGGGAAAGTAATCCCTTTTGAACTTGTTTATATTGCAGGGATTGCTCTTCTGAGTAAAACAAGCTTATTTCTACTCTACGTTATTACACAGCAAACTTGCACTTTTGAGAGTTGCAGTTCAAGATTACTTTTTTTTAAATTATTATTTTTTTACAGCCAGGTGTCAATATTGCTATTACTAGAAAAAGCTGAGTGTCACAGACAAACCTTCCATAGATGAATACAGCAGTAGCTGCACCTGACAGCAAAGCATCTTGAACAGAAGCTCTCATAAAAATACCATTATCTATGTAAACATTTCCAAAAGAAGCACTTCCCAGCTTTGGGAGTACCACTGTTTTACTAAATAGGACAAGCCTTCCAGCATTACAATCAATAATTAGCTGAACTCAATCACACATCTTACAGTGCACAAGACCACATTGTACGTGAGGCATCCAGACAGGAGGAGGTGGCTTGCTTCATACTTAATAATTTAATCCACTGTGTTGCATACTCCATCGGCACCCAAAGGGTTAATGGAACATTAACATTTTCTAACATTATCTCCCATTATCTTTAGTCTGAGGAAAAATCCTCATGGCCACAAATTAATCTTTCTTTAAAGGGATAGTAATGCCATAAATAAACTTTATTCAGTATGGTAGATTTTACAAAAATAAAGTATTTGGAGGAATCCTATCTCTCAAACCCTTACGGTTTCACAGATATTCATCGCTAAAGTTCTCTCTCTCCTGATGTCAGCTGTAAAGCTGACAACAGGAGATTTGAGTTGTGAGACTCGAGGCAGCTCTACAGCAGAGCCGAAATAGTGATCATTAAAAAATAACTTCTTCATTGGAACAGTCTACATGTAGACTGTTCCAATGAAGTAATTCTTTTTAAAGATGGCTATTTCAGCTCTGCTGAAGAACCACCAGTTGGTCTCAGGACTGGGATCTCCTGCTGTCAGCAGAGCACTGACGTCAGGAGAAGGGGAAGGAAGGGGGAACTTTATCACCAAATATCTCTCAATCCGTAAAGGTTTGATGGATAGGAATTTCTCAAAATACTTTATTTTTTTATAAAATCTGCCATACTGAATGAAGTTTATTTCTGGCATTACTAACCCTTTAATTTGAACTACATCTCATGTCCATGGTTGTGGATATATCCTTTGTTGTTAGACTCTAGGAAACCAAAATTCTCCCACTTGAAGACTTCCTGCTTTCCTAAGAAAGTGTCCTGTCTGCCTCCATGGGCCATGATATTCCAGTTCTAACTAATGAGTAGTTCTGGAGAAAAAAGCAAAATGGATTCATAGCGGGCATTGGAAAATGGACGCATGAGTCAATCATTAAGACGTGTTTATGTTTCTTTAACATACAGGGCATAAAAAAAAATCACAACAAACGACGTGTGAAGAGGTAATTGCCAGTGAAGGGTCACAATTAACCCTTGCTCTGTCAGCACCTTAAGCATGATGTACTTCCCAGTCAAAGAGCCATTTGCAGGCAGTCACAGTCCATTTCCCCACAGAGCCGGTATTATATGTAGGCTGCTAAAATCCCCCACTGCATCCTAAGCGCTCATAAAGAGAAAGTAATAGTTAAAGCTGAACTTTCAGCTCATACTTAGTCGCCATGCATTCATTAAACGCATGGCGACAAGTTATGAAATAGATGTTTTACCTTTAAAAAATAGCCCAGTGTAAAGGAATCCTTCCCGTTTGGGGACTGATGGGCAGGTTAGTGCGGTCTGCGTCAGTCCCTTCCGGTAACCTTATGGTGCACTGCTGTGCTACTCAATGGAGACCGGGACTGACAGCGCAGGCACACAGACAAGATGTTTGAGGTGTAGCCTGGGTTTCAGTCTCCAAACAGGAAGGATTCCTTTACAATGAGCTATTTTTTAACGGTAAGACATCTATTTCAAAGCTGGTCGCTATGCGTTTAATGAAAGTTCCACTTTAATATGCAAAAAAATACATATTGTATGGTTTATCCTCCTGAGTTAATCAAGAGTACTCCCAGTGCTGAGTTGTTTTATTCAAAAGTTATTGCACCTCAAACTTTAATATGGCCTGAGATTTTATAGTGGCACTGTTGCTACACCGTCCTATGGACAGCTCTGGTCATTTGACCATAATCCTCCATAGGATGGTGTAGCAACAGTGTCACTGTAATATTTCAGGCCACTGAGATACTGCACCTAAAAAAATGAAGTCTAAGCTGCCATAACTTTTGAACAAAAATCCCCCACTACAGCCAAAGAGTTCTTAAAGGGACAGTAATACTTAATATGTAAACAAATACGTATTGTATGGTTTATCCTCCTGAGTTAAACAAGAGTACTCCCACTGTTGAGAGTGGCAAGTGTGGAAGACTGACTACCCCAGTTGTAAATAAACTATAGCTAGACAACGACTTTGCAGTGGTTTAAAAAAGATGGATGAAATTTTCTGCTATAAGATTTCTCAATAAGAATATCAATGTTGTTTGTGTTTGACAAGCAACTCAACTGAAGCCTGACTAAAATTAGCTCTTAGCAAAGTCATTATATAAAAAACGTATTTAGAGTCTCTCTATTCCTATAGACTTAGCTCCCATTTAAAGGATTATATACAATGTTTAAGGTGCTTGTACTTAAACATATTGTTTGTTTTTTACAGAACTTATTTTTCCATTTTTCTTTTAAAAATCCCTTTGGACTGTTAATAATATGGTGGATATTAAATACATTCATTTGAATAGGGTGGGAGAGTTTTAGTCACTGGATTATCAATTCTGATACTTACATATGCATAGGAAACATTTTCCCTACTAAGAAAATAAACTGCAACAATGTACAGTTATATAACAAATAAAATTAAACTGAAAAGTAAATCCACATTGCAACTTATTAAATGGTAATAGAAAGAAAAGTGATATATGAGATGAGGTGCGATTCTCGAGCAAACAAGTGGTGCCATAGGAAAGAAATTAAAATTTGTAATCCTTTGAATGCCAGCAATGCATTGCAATGCAATGAGTTGCGTACCCCTCTGGCACTCGAAGGGTTAATAATTTAACAGTGCATTTTAACCCCTTGAATAGCAAAGAAGTATCCAGTGCATTGCTTCACAATGAGTTGGAGACCTTTCTAACATTTAAACCGTTAAAGGCCCCATTTAAATCAATAAAATTTGGGGAATTTTTATTTGTATTGTATGGTTTTCCCCAGAACTCCAATTTTTTTTTAGTTTCCTGAATATCACTCTAACTCATGAAGTTATAAACATCACTGACTTACAAAGAACTAGCACAGCCATCGTAAAAGAAGACATTACATTATAACTTGATTATCAAGACCAAGCTGAGTCAGTCTTAGTGCAGAGATGTTCACTTTTCATTGAACATCCATCAAGGTACATCTATTTATACACAAGGTTTTTATTGTATGGGACAAGGAAAGTCAGTATTATGTGGCTCCTTAAAGCAGAATAGCCTCATGTTTTCTATTTTCTTTTACAACAAAACTAAAATATTTTGTAGATATATTTTATGTTGGTCTAAGGAGAACCTTAAATCTTGGCAAAAACACAAACTATTTTTATGTGAAAATACGATGTATAGTTAGTAAGTGGGTTCCCTAACCAGTCAGAATGGTATAATTCATGATAAATGTCTTGATTTCTTATATTCTTTATTTGACTGTAGAGGATTGTGCCGATTCTTCTTTTGAGCAACTACACATAATTTATGGGGAATAAGTACGTGTTACAATGATTAATTCTGCTTTTTTTTCAGATTACTATTCCAGATGGAGAAATCAGATGCTATTTATACTGGCACAATGGGTTTATCCTTACATTCTTACACCAAGACTGTACAAGAAAAGAAATACTTGACCCAAGGGCACCAGTGCTTTTCAAAGTCTCCAAAACATAGAAGATTTAGAAACCTAATCTACACTTAAGAGAGAAAATATAGGTTGTTAAGGGAAAAAGGCATTTGCTATTAATGTCTGCTACAGCAGTAAATCAGAGTCAATGGTTCTCATTCAATCAGTCTTATCTAGCTTTGACTTAACATACCTGTAGAAATGCATTTAGAAATCCTAGTTGCAAGACAATGAGCTTTTCCTGTTATCAGCAAAACATGAAATTCATATTAGAGTACACACACATTCTATACTAACATGATAGATTACCTGTTCCATTATGCAATACAGAAGGTGACTGCAAATCATTACATGTTCATAAATATGATACTCCTATAAATTACATTGTTATCTCTAACTCCTTGGATGCTAGAGAAATCTCCAACCCATTAGTTTCCCAATTTGTTGGATATAGCTCAAGCATCCAGAGAGTTACCATATGGGAAGAAAGAAAACAGGCTGGGATAAAGTGTGTCCATTTATTTTCTGTTCCAAATTAATGAATTCTAATGTATACCTCAAGGGTAAGTAACCTAGGTCATGAGGATCTAAACCCTTGTTTAAACCAGGGTAGTTAATAGTTTGGGGCTGCTTTAAATGCTAGAGGAACCAATGAATCAAGAAAGGTGGACTTTTGGTAGTATATGCAATGCTTTCTTTTCCTTCCTTTGGATCACAAACTGAAAAGGTTATGGTGGGGAAAAAAGTGAATGAAAACCCCTTCCACCTGAATTTGGTGGGTGGTAGATACAATGTTAAACAAAAATTTGACACACCAGTCAAGCCACAAGACTTGCTTTTCCCACAGAAATCTCACATTTGCAGTGTTGTTACTACTGCAAGGGATTCTGGGTAGGCATATGCAGATACATTTAACAATTGAGCTTGTTAATAAATGGAAATTAACACAGAAATTGGATAGCTATGCCTGACTACATCTGTAGCAGAGTGTGGTCTGTATGGGGCACTCAAAGTTTATTGAAATGATAAGGCCCCTTTAACATGGGTGACATCAAAGCAGAACTGTTTTGTTGGATCTGTTAGCAGGAGTGAAAGGTAAAATGCTGGTATGTGGTGCTTTTAAAGGGATAGTATTGCTTGAAAATAACTTCATTTTATATTGTAGCCCTTAAAAAAACATTAAAAAAAGATATTAGCCAGTAAAGTTAATAATAATAAATGTTCTATTTCCTGGCTGTTTCAGCCAAGTCTGCCATCTAGTGGACAGATTTGGAATCCGGTCCACAGATCAGCCGGCAGCTCTTTAGCAGTGCCGAGATCACGATCTTTAAAAAGAACTACTTCATTGTAACTGTCTACAAAGTGTGCCTGGCTTACAAGCACACTTTGTAGACCATTCCAATAAAGAAATTCTTTTTAAAGATCATGATCTCGGCACTGCTGAAGAGCCGCGGCCGGTGTGCGGACCGGATTCCAAATCTGAAGGGTGGAGCAATGACGTCACTCCAGGGGAAACTTTACTTGCTAATATCTCCCAAACCATAAAGGTTTGAGAGATAAGACTTATTATAATGTAATAATATAAAATAAAATTATTTTCAAACAATACTATCCCTTTAACATGAGTGACTATTGCCTAAGTGAGTGCACCAAAATCGAGCATGCAGCAAATTTATTGCACTCCCTCAGGAATGCAATAAAACTGCAGTAACAAGAGTCTGCAAGGTGGCTTATGGGGCAGCCTGCATGGCTTTCTAACTAGAAGCATTGGAGGTTGTCATCCTCATTGCAAACTCTAATGAATGGCTGACCCATGTGGCCATCAACAGTTAATATTGCCCTCCTGTATTGTAATTCATGAAATGTGGGGAAAAGGTGAATTCAGATAAAATGGAGACAGAACTCTCAGAGAGGGCCTAAAAATGGTACAGAAGAGGCTAGGAGAATACATTGGTAGTGTAGCAAATTAATGAACATTTAAAAAAAAAAGAGTCACTATTAATGTACCCCTTTTTATTGGAATAGATTGAAACCTTTGCACAAATGTTATTATTAATGAATTGTAGGTAATGGACTATAACATTTGATAAGATATTTTGTAATACATTTAGAAGAAACCAGTTCTTAATAACTTCTTTTCTTTGTGCAGACAATTCTACACAAAGAAATATTTTAGGCATCTACGCACCCATCATAAAAAATACAAACACAGCAAACTGTGATGTCCACAACTATTCCTTGAACCAGTCTTTCAAAATCTTTTGCATCTAAGTGTCAAGAAAAAGGATGTTGTCATATTGCATAGTAGTGCACCTTGTGCACCTAATACTTCTTCCAGCAATCACTGTTCTAGGGGATATTTATCAAGAAATAACAGTTGTTTTATAATTATTCCAGAGCTATTTTTTTTAAACACTATTGGCGCGATGCAGGAAATGTGCGCAATCGCTATTTCCCATGTGAAAACCACTAGGGAATAGGTTTGCACATGATTTTGTTGAATTGCGCACGAAAATTCAAGATTAGCTAACGGCTGCGTATATTTATTATTTTTGTGGGCATGGCAAGGATTAACGAATCTGTGTGAGTGGAATAGCGAATGCGTCGAATGCAGGAACTGTATTGGCGAATTAATTTAAATGTCTGTATACTGTTGCCGTAAAATGGAATTTTATATGCACAATTCAAGAAGCATTCAGTATTTAGCTTCCTGGATTAGAACATGCGAAAAATCTATCTCCACACAAAAATGCCTTTATCCAATGCGAACATTTCTTGCATCGCGCCATACGTGCCTTGAATATAAGGTTTATCTTCACCAAAATGCCCTTATTTTTTCAAGAGTTTTAAAGAACAGATTATGTCATAGACAACCGGGGGTGAGGCACCTCCACTCCAGACACCAATCATTTATGTTAGTGCTCAATTTGAAGAATTTTCACTTGTACGCTTTGATGCCCTTAGTTTACCAATAATTTATCAGGACCCAATGTGATGTCTGCTTTAGCCATACAAGCCCATAGTAATAATAATAATTGTCATTAACCCTCTGAGTGCCACGAGCAATGCGTTGCACACCCTTCTGGCACTCAGACGGTTAAAACTGAGAAAATCGGTCAATTTTTTATATATACTTCTGACCTTGATCTATTGTACCTGGCTTTGAATTATTCTGATTATCTCAGGGGCAAATTGAAGTGTTGATTTAGTGAAAGTTGATACCTAAAGG
Organism: Rhinophrynus dorsalis; assembly: GCA_037306005.1. NCBI lineage: Eukaryota > Metazoa > Chordata > Amphibia > Anura > Rhinophrynidae > Rhinophrynus > Rhinophrynus dorsalis. Next base: position 124,068,015 of record CM074721.1, read on the forward strand.
AAACTAAGTGATGCTGACACACTGCCAGAGTTTAAACCTTTTCAGTTCTCGACTGTAGTCAACATTCATTTGCAGTGTGGTTAATGTTCTGAATGCTTTAAAAAGGCCTGATGGTATATAGAGGGCCAATGGAAACAAGACGTGGCAGCTTCCACTAATCTCTTGTATTTCAAACAGATTAGAATCAACAGTTGAAAATGTAATAGTCCATGTTATATATGCAGTGCAAGGTAATGTTTGAACAGTCTTCTACAATGATTATGTTGAGCAAATCATATTTTTTTTCTCTTTTCACATAACCATTTAACAAGAGAAATTTCTCATAGTTTAAATTTAACATGTGAGGGAAAAAAAACTATTCCCTTCTATAGTATTTCCAAGTCTAGAGTAAGACACATGTGACATATCACTTAATACTGTATAATTGGTGTAAGCGGAGTGGCCGGGTGCCAGTTCTAATAAAGGCCAAGCCTAGGTGCCCTGTTCTCTGTTCCCATATACAGTATAGCTGCAGCATGCATTATAAAAAGGTTGAACCTTCGAGTCATATTTTCAAAAGGAAAGTGGAGGCGTTCTGGGGAAAACCATTTGCAGAATAGGGGAGAACTAAAATGTCACATTGCTTTTAAATGATCTTAACCCCTTGAATGCTAAAGTGGGTTAAATGGACATTTAAATCAAATGGGATTTTTGTAAGTCTTAGTTCTCCCCAGTTTTTTTTTTTTTTTTTAACATATGGCCCTTTAAGTGCCAGAGAGGTTTCCAACACATTGCGTTTTATACCTCTCCTGCACTCAAAGGGTTAAGCCCAGGAACCCCTCTTTTATACCCCACCCCACCCCATCAACCCATATGTTCCCTGTCATTACACTTCCCTAACTGCAGGCCTAATAAATATATATGTCCCTGGGAATTCATAGGTGTTCTCTCTGTACAGCTGCTTTATGATCAAAACCTCCTTTCAGTGTGGAAAAATCAATGTTTTGATGGCTAACTGAATCAGTACTTTGTAGAAAACCATGTTGTGTTCCAATCTATTCTTCATTATATATAACTACATTTAAAAGGCACCCAGGAACTAAGGCAGGGATGTGTCACAGCAATGGTGCCTCTCACAAATGTTCCAGATGGGGTGGGTATAGATTGGGCTCATGCTCTGCGCCACCCCTGTTCTGATAAACAGAATTGCATTGTTTTAGTTATTTTAGTTATTCAGCCTGATCTCAATCCTTGGCAGAAAGCCTCAGCCAGCTATGGCGTCTGCCACAGGCCATATGTACAAAAAAATGAGTAGTATTTCTGGGGAAACCATCTGCACCATAGGGAACAAATTTTAACCCCTTGAATTCTAGGAAGGACTCCAAAACATTGCTGCAGCCCGTGGGGTTATATATGATACTTGGCCTGATCAATCAGGAATAATATCTTTTTCGGATGAGGCAGAATAACTCTTTTATTGTTTTAGGCCCTGTGTACATGGGCAACTTTAGCTTAGCGTTATTAATGCTGGATTAATGCACCCATATAAAACCTATAGCCCCCAAAGGGGCTGGTCACATGGGCAATTTTTACCTTGAAAATAATCAGAATTCAGCATGTTAAAACATTGATGAGTCCATGTTGAATGATGACCTATGGGGACATCATACAGATCGTTCAAATGGGGAACAATATGGAGCAGTGTGTAACCTCCAGTGATTAGCCGATTTACGTGGGCCTGAGACAATGATGCAGACTGATACCTATGTGGACCAGTCATTTGATATGCATCTGCCATGTCATGATTTACCAGGTAGAGAAAGTAAAGATGGTTGGTTCGCTCAGACTGCGTTATAATTCAGAGCAGTCAAGGATCCTATGTATACAAAGCTACCAGATCTATCCATCACTTTGATTATCTGCATGGAGTTCTTCAATGAGAAAACAATGGAACACTTGAGTGGGTCCAAGTGTAATGTATAATCATAAATCTTCTTGAAGGGGTTTTGGAAAAAAACACACGCATACACACACAAAAAAACACACACACTCGCGCTCTCTCTCTCATGCCAATAGATACTGCCCCTGCCTCCTTTTCATGTTTTATGGTACTTTGGGATCAAAATTCCTGTCAATCCTCATTGATCCTTTCATTTGCAGTGGAGTGTATTGTAACAAGAGAAAACCAGACAGAAGAATACTTGTTTATCTACATTATGAATCTTAGCAATGAGAACATTTATTCTTTGCCTTACACAAACTGTCCAATTTATAGTCTTGTCATGTACAGGTATGTGTGTATCTGTCTCCAAAAATTTGTTGCCAGCCTACCGTTTAAACTGCACTTCACTGCACAATGAAAATTGACAGGAATGTTAATTATTAACCACCAAGAAGAAGACTACAAAATTGTGATTCATGCGTGTTTTGGAAGCATACAATGTTCAGTAAAGTTATTTTCTCTGTAATTAGAAAGTGATTTAATTTGTTAATATGGAAGTGTCGGCTTAAATATGCAACATATTGTTTTCCTCAAAAGAGGACAGCAATTTGTATTTAAATTCAAAAGCCTAAAACATCATATATTCATGCGGAAATCAGTTACAGTTTGTTGACCAACTGTTGTCCGTGGGGTGTCACGTGACCCTCAGGCTTTCAGTATGGATCCTACCTTGTCTTCTGTTACAGTGGAAAGAGAAGAAATTATTCTTCTAACGCAATCCTATATAATAATTTGCTAAATGTGTGTGTGTGTTTGTCAGAAGCTGTCATGCGCAGTAGAGACGCTGTGCACGCAGCAGTCATGCACACTACAGACTACCCATGCTGCATCTGATAATGGACCGGGGCTCTGAATTCACAAGCGCAGAAAGGACTATGGTCTGAATTTGGAGCACCCCGCTCTGTATCAGCCTCGGTGAGGGCAGTCTCTAATGTGCATGACTGCACTGTGGCCATTGCTGGGTGTCACTGTGGCTCGTGTACATGGGCTCTTCAACTCGTATATACATAATCTGGCTGTTTGCCATTGATTCCACAAAGAATTAACTATACTGTATGTTTCTTTTGGGGCCCTCGGTAGCCACATGTGGCCCTCAGATTAAAACTGGTTGCCACTCACTGGTTTAATGTATTATCATTGCATGAATAAGAGATTAATTTTATACTGCACTTCAAATGCAATTTTACAATTATGAGGTGTTATTTTTCTATCAAGAGCATCAGCAGTAATATCCTATATAATAATTCGCTAGGGTGTTTGTCAGAAGCCGTCATGTGCAGTAGAGACTGCCTGAATGCACAGAATGCTGGGAGGTGTAGGAATGCTGGGAGTTCTGTGCTGGGAGCATTCTGTGCTTTCGGGCAGTCTCTACAGTGCATGACTGCTTCAGCGGCAGGACGCAGAGCAAGACCAGCCTCTTAACCCTTTGAGTACCAGAGGGGTACGCATTGCTTTGCTGTGTGTTGCGTACCCCTCTGGCACTCAAAGGATTAACATCACTCAGACCTTGGGCTGTGTACACGGCTTTTACACTAGTTTGTAATACTGCATTACAATTCTATTGAAACCCATGCTACAGTTTGTAGGTGCATTAACCCAGTGTCAGATAAAGTTGCAGCATCCTATGTCAGCCTGAGATGTGATATGATAACAGTCTTATATGACAAAATCGGATATATGTATTAACCCCTTACCGCCCGAGGACGTACATGTATGTCCTGAGCGGATGTCCCAGGTGGATAGAGGACGTACATGTACGTCCCGGAAATCGTTTAAAAAAATGAAAAAAAAAATGTTCAGCGGGCGTTAAGTGCTGGCTGTGTGCACACGGCCAGTGACTAAGGGGTTAATGCAAAGCAGCTGCGCCATATAGGAGAAGTAAACATTTCTAAAGTTATCATTGATTTAAATGAGGCTTTCAGACCCTTAAATGCCACAAACACATTGGATAGCTCTCTATTATTCAAGAAGTTAACCATCTGAGTACCAGAAGTGTCCAACAGAATTCTCCCACTTTTGTCTTTATAAACCTGCTCCATTGAAACCAAAGTTGTGGATTTGTTGCCCACAGGAATAAGAACTTAATGAAACTTTACCTCTAAATTCCTCTGAGAGCCACCTCTGGTTGTTGGATCACTGATCATCAGGGGAGCTGCTAGGTTTCAAAAAGACTGTGGTACTGGACCAACTTAATATACAAGTTCACTATGGAGTCCAATTGCACCTCTATTAGTAAAGAGATTAGCACTTAGCATTACAAGACGGATGTTAGTAACAAGAGTTCTAAGCATGAAACCAGATAGTTTAGATCTTTCAGTCAGTATCTAGTAATTCCCATGCCCACAACTCTCCTGCTGCTATTAACCTTTAGGCTGCTACTCAAAGGGTTAATACTACTCTGAACTAACAGCTTTTAATGATAACCTCCCTTTTACCTTACTATGGGCAGGAAATGCTAATGTCCCTATTATTTTCCCCTTGTTTCTTGGTTCAACTATGCCAAGTGTATAGAGGCAGACATAACAGATGCTTGCATCATATTGCTTCAGAATGTGTTGCCTACCACATTGGACCTTAAAGGGTTAAGTGGTTCATGGATTCTGCCTGCTACAGTTTGAAGAAAGAAAAAAAAATGCCTGCAACCATCACATCAATCCCATGAACATGACTTCCATGACTAATTAATGATGTTGCCTCTTGAACAATGGCACAAGGGCCATTAGGATTTTGTGGCCATAGTAAGGAAAGTTGTGGTTGTTAGTTCTCCTTTAAATTTTAGGTCTTCTGATTTTGCACACCTTCCTCACATTCAGTGAATGCACAGAATGACCATTTAGTAGTTTCTATTGCTGTCTAAACTGTTTCAGCTCCCACTACGAGGAATGTGTATCCAGCTGTAAGCAGTGTCTGAGAGTGAATAGTCTCACATTCACTTTATAGCTTAGTACTGCAAACAGCTGCAGGAATGGGAACATTCATTCAAGTCCCAGTAGCAGCAATGAATATGAACAATTGAATATGGAAGACTGAATTCAACTACTAAAGAAGGAATTCCCATATTCATTCCACAAACTGGCCAGCCAGGCAGAATCTCTGTTTCTGAAACATATCATTTTTTCTAATGTATATTTTAACTTGCTAAACCAAAATGCAGTTTACCCCTTTTAAGGCTGGATTTTCAAGGTAAGAACAGCAAACCTTCAAACTGTAGCTCTTAAGGAGGGACAGGCCCTCTTTATGACCCAAAACTCTCTTCCCCACCCTGGTGCCCCTCTTTTTAGGAGGGAAAATTGTGGTACCATGTTAACCATAGAACATGCAAAAGACTTGCAGGGAGCTGCAAGTCTCATTGTAAGCAATGGGTTGTGCACCCCTCTGGTGTTTGGAGGGTTAACACATACATTCTTTTAACCTAGCCATCTCTGGTCAGTTTCACTGGAGGGTGAAAAAGTTAATTAATCTTGTTTGCATTCTCTAGACTGCTTCAAATAGCTGTAACAAAGCCTAGAGTATGAGACTTTATGGACCACAGTGATAGTATGGAATGTGATCCTTTGGGTGCCACTGAGGTATTCAATGCATTGTGTTGCAATGTTGTGGATGGCCAATTGCACTCAAGGGGTTAGATGTTAAAATTATGTCCATGAGTTTTAAAGTCATGTATTGTGAATTCAGCCTTCATTCTTATTATGCCTGAAGAAGAGACCTAGCTGTCTTGAAAGCTTGCATCAAAGCCACTCACTTAGCCAATAAAGGTATCAATTTTATTCTTATTTTAGTCTCCTGAGGGTTATGCTCTAAGGAGTGATAAACAGGTGATAAACCGGTGATGACTTCTACAGTCCCTATGTTATTCTATGGAACCTATGCACTAAGATCTCCAAAACGTAAGAAATGTTGGTGGATTGACTATAGAATAACATAGTAATTAGAGTGATATCACTGGAGAAGTCATCTCCACTTTATTACATCTTTATCACGCTTTAGTGAGTAACCCCTTGCTCTTTTTAGGAGTTCAGACTGTGTGGTGTTTATATAAGTTTATCACATTGCTCCACAACAATAAAACTCACATTCGTGTTTTAATAAACTTCAGTACATGCATTTCTAAATGTGTATAAAGGATATACTTTGGCCTTGATCTAAATACTGTATTCAGTTATGCACATACCTGGGAACTTCTTTGCCTGGCCCCCCCGGAGGGGAGCCCTGTGATGCTGCTGAAGGCAGAAAAATGACGCTATTCGCGTTGTAAAAAGGGGCGAGGTTTAATTGTGAGGGGGCAGGACAAGAATCAAAACAGAAAAGTACCTAGAACAGACTAGGGAAGGAAGAGAAAAGACCGCAGAGTGTGAGGAACAGGGTAGGAAGGAGCAGATGCCTGGAGAATCAGACTCTGCCCCGTAGACCTGGTAATTCAGAGTCTCCAGGGCAAATCTGGAGAGTTACCAGCTATGGTTATGCAAAGAGGTGTCAGTAGGTAATTGACCTAAACATTTTTGGTAATCGCCCACAAGCCACACACTCAGAAGTGCCACCTAAAACGCATGTATTCCAGTATGGACATTTAGAACGTTGGAGATATGAAAAAGGAGGACAGTCAGTGAGGTTAATATACCAAGAAAATGGTGCAACTGTGGAGCAAACCAACTGCACCATAGGCGGTAAATAGTCCCCAAATTCTAATTGAATTACATTGGACTTTTAACCCCTTGAATGCTACAGGGACCCTGAATGCAATGTGTTAGAAACCAGTAGCATTCTAGTGGTTAAAATCCCCATATAAAATCAATGGCGATTTTTGTGTCTCCTATGGGCAGCCCGTTTGCACCAGTTTAACTTAACTCCTTAAGGACCGGCTGTGCACACACGTGGCTGACACTTAAGGACAACCATCTTTTTTTGGAGACCTTTCTAGCATTCAAGGGGTTAAAGGCCAATTTAAGTTAAAGCACATTTTTGTCCATCCCTTCTGGTGCAGTGGGTTTACTCACAAAAAAAAAAAAACTTCTTTGCTTTATAAATACGGGCCATAGTTCATCATGCGTTAACCCTTTGAGTGCCAGAGAAGTATTCAATGCATTGTATACCTTTCTGGCACTCAAAGGGTTAAAGCAATGGAACATCTCTAGGGCAAACCAATTGCACTAGAGGGGAGAAACAAAGTTAAATGGAGCTTTTAACACTATAAAGCAGAGTTGCTACATCTCCGGGTTTCACCTGGCTGTCCTATTCACTTCATGGTCCTAGTTTTAGCGGTTCTACAACCCGGAGCTAGTCCTTCACAAACTAACACCTGACACCAGTATAACAACCAGAGGATCTTTAAATACCTCAGACAGTTCCGTGACTGCTGTAGTACTGGACTCCTTACACAAAGGGGAGCTGTGTATGTAAAGCAAAGAAGAGGACCACTTTTCTCTTCATTAGTGGCAGGTGGAGGGGCTAGAGGCAGTGACTGGTGAGGAGCAATCTGTACTACAGCATGAGTGGGGGACAAGTAGGATGATCTCAGGAAATACTATGATCTTGTTTGAAGGAAATTAAAAAAAACCCAGCAATAAATCAAAACAACAAACACAAAAACCCGTGAACGTATCTCCCTTAACATGGGGATGAGACATCAGTGTTCTAATGCACCTTTATTTTTCGGAGATTAGGATGTAAGGGTTATTTTAAATACTACAACATGGACACTCATTTGCTTGCAAGCTTTACTTCAACTCCATCATATGTAGTAGGCCACTGGATGACTGATGATGATAGGATGATAGTCCAACAACTGGAGCCACGGTACACACAGCTGGACTCCAGCTTAGTCAAACTAGGACTAGTTTTTTTTTTTTTTTTAATAAAGCTGACTAATACAACTTGCAAATGCTATAGCTGAGAAGTGTTATTGGGTTTACTAGCAAATAATATATTAATCCACAAATAACACACTTGCACTATCCTGATAGTCTATGTCAAGAATGTATCATATAACAAGTATACTATTAGCAAACTTCACTTGTAAAAAGTGTATGTGGTGGCAGCAATAAAATAGAAGCAGTAAGTTGGCTGATTTTTGTATTTCTTTTTTCAGACCAGAGGAGATAGGAACCCTAGTCCAGAGTGGAATCCACTGCAGATTTTTTTCAAATTGTTAAAATATTTTAAACCAACACTTTTTAGTTAGGTAATTAAACTGCAGCCATGGTTGGATTAGCCACTAGGCAACCTATGCCACTGTGCAAAGTACACTACTTAGTTACACCCCACTGCCTGATCCTGCATGTCTGAACTGGCAACAGAGCCACCATCAATGAGGAGCTGTTGTCCCACCATGCCTTGGTCAGAAAGGGTCTAGTTGGGTAATTATGAGGCAAATTATGTAGGTTTATAGAGGGAAATACTGTACTGCATGTTATTGTATGAGGAAGGGAAGCTAAAGTCGGGTCTTAAAATACACTTGGTAACTTACTTTAAAGGAAACAATGAGAATGTGTGTGAGGTATTGTGGGTGGCTATGCACATGTGAATGGGGGGGGGGCATTGTGTGCATATGGAGCAATTATGTGTTTAGGGCAGAGGTTGCAAAACACTGTGTGTAAGGAAAAGTATGGGGTCACTGAATGTATATTGGTGAGTGAAGAACAACCCTGGATAATGCAGTGTCAGTGCACTCACCACAGACACAGAAGGAGGCCTGTAGTTAAGATTATGCTGACCCAAAACATGTGAATATATTATATATACATACACACGCACACACACACACATATATAAGGGTTCTGTGCAATGCAGAGTACATAAATGTATAAAGCTGACTTTTGCAAAGCAAACACAGCTTCACTTATATTCGGTTTGGTCCAGTATAAAAAATGGCAATCCTACTCTGAATCCTAGGAAGGCCTCCAAAGCATTGTTTCACACTGGATACAACTGTGGCATACAATGGGTTAAAAATCCTGTTTTAAATTACTCAGAATGTGGTAATTATTAATTTTTTGCAGTTGGTTTTCTCTAGAATTGTTTCTGTTTCTTTATGAAAGAAATAAAAGGATGAACCATATGCACTAGGGAAGACTTAAAAAGTCCTATTGACTTAAAAGAGGTCCTTTGAGCACCGGGGGTGTCTTCAAAGCATTGTGTGCCCTTCTGACATTCAAAGGGTTCACTCCATTGAACGCCAGATTGCATCAGGGAATGAAATAACTTTATTTTTATAAAAAACCAAACATTAACTAGGGGGCCTCACAAACACTCCAAAGTTCAATCTCTAATCATATAGGACCTTATTTATCAAGCTGACATGTAAACCAAGTCACAGTGGTTTCCAACGCATTGTTAAGGTGTTGGAGACCTTTCTAGTATTCAAGGGGTTAAAAGCCTCATATAGATAAGCAAGTGTTTTGGGAAGTTTTATTTGCCCACTGGCACAGCTTGGTTGCTTCACTTCAGCTTGATGACTAAATTCCATAGACCCATATGTAAAAAAGCAAACTGAAGTTATTACAGAGTGAACCAACTGCACCATAGGGGACAAATAAACATTTCATGTCCAGGCACTTGAACAGAACTTTTTAACCCCTGAATACTAGAAAGGTCTCTAGTGCATTGTTTCACAATGCATTGGAGATCTCACTAGCATTCAAGGGGGTTAAAATCCTAATTTTAATTTATTGCTTTGCATACCATTCTGGCCTTAGAGGGTTAACAGGAATTTTTACTTGTCCCCTATGTTACAGTTTATTTTCTCTAGACTAATTGGGGCAAACCAATTGCAAGACAGGGGGACAAATATAACTCCCCATTGATGTCAATGGCTCTTTTAACACCTTGAAAGCAAAGGAGATCTGAGACACAATGCTTTGCAATGTGTTGGAGAACCCTCTAGCATTCATGGGGTTAAACATTTACATTTAAATCAATGGGAATCTTAGAAAGTTCTGTTTGTCCCCCATGATGCAGTTGGTTTCCCACAGAATTGTTCCACTTTTCTTTTGTACATAAAGCCTCACAGAATTTTACAAAAAGACAGCACTTTCTTAAATGTGCATCTTGCTATACTGAAAACCCCTTTACTCTTATCAAAATATTATACATTCGTCGAGTTAAATGCAGTTTACATTGTGCTATAATACGAAAGAGGCTTTTAGAAGAAGAATGTGTATAAATTTCCAAACACAAACATCACAGGGGCAGTAAACATGTCTTTATAAAACTGTAGGTTATGAGATTTTCCTTCTGGATAAAACTGTAACCCCGCTGCTAAGAATTGCTTCATTCATGCATTACTAGAGTTCAAATGTTCGTGTTCTCTTTGGTGGATACAGGACCGCATTTACATTACAGACACGAAAGCACCCTTAGCTTAACCCATGGCCACACCCCCATTCCTTACATGACCCTGCCCAGAGATCCATACACTGTACCTTGGCTCTGAAAATACCATTGGCCTAAAGCACATTAGAGCAAAAAAAAACAACAACATAAAAAACTTTTAACCTGTTGGTTGCTACATATATCTTCCACACATTTCGTCACAATGGGGGAGATTCACTAAGCAGTGATAAAGAGGTGATAAAGTGGAGATGACTTCTCCAGTTTAACACTTCTCCCATTCCTATGTTATTCTATGGAGCCTATGCACTAAGATTTCTTAAGCTTTGGAGATATTAGTGAATAAGCTCCACAGAATAACATAGGAATGGGAGAAGTGATAAACTGGAGAAGTCATCTCCACTTTATCACCTCTTAGCAATGAGTTGCAAACCTTCTTATCATACAAGGGGTTAAATATTATCCAGTAATAGGGTATATAAACTGGTGCAGGGATTGCAATAGCCATACCCACAACTCAGAACATGTATGTGGCCAACACAGCTGAGGCAACACTCAAAATGTGGAGTTCTTGGCAATTGCCTACTTTGTCCTAATGGGAAATCTGGCCCTGGGTGGATCTAGTAAATGGTAGCCCTGGCCAATACTAATATGTGAACACCCAGTTCACTGCAAACTACTGAGAAATCACAGACATTTTCAGCATTCATTGTGTCCCTTAAGTTAGCTGGGCCATGATGCTTTGCACCTTCTGAGTCAATGGTAGTTCATCCGCTATATGGTATGGCACTGTTCATATTAATTAACATGAATAGCCATAGTTTAAAACTCAAACTCTCCCTCATAGATTGCTTTAAAACATGTAGCCCACTGTACACAAGATAGCGCTGTAGAGGACAATGTAAAAAACTTAGAACTGATAATTTATAAATAAATGCTCTCCCAGCAGGAGAGTACCATTGATTTGCTCAGCAAGAAAAGTTTATAGCACATTTTTCACAATAAAAGTTTACTGCTTCTTGTTTTTAAGCATCAATTCTGAAATATTCTTAGATATAGGCCATCATGATGGGAATGGAAAGAAACATTTGTATTTACATTTATTCTAAGACACAGTACCTCCCAGAAATCTTTGCTTTGTTTCGCCCTCCCTCAGTAGTGTAGATGACTCTGTTTGGAGGTACAGTATATATGTTTCTCCATCTCCCTCTCTCTGTCCCTCAGGGATTTCTGTGATGGAGAAAATGGAAAAATATCAAATCATTTCAACAAGCTGCTCTACTGGTTGATTTTGAAGACTGAACTAAATATCCATTTTGGACCACTGTCTACCTGTTATATCTTAAAGGAACATGAACATGTCCAAATAATAAACCCCTCTTATCTTAACCCTTTGATTGCCAGAGAGGTATCCAACGCATTGTGATACCTATCTGGCACTTAAGGTAGTAATCTGGACAGAAAACCCTAATGGCTAATATGAATACGTTCTCCAAAATTAATCTTTTTGTAGTGCTATGTACCATGTGCATGGAGGTAGGCATGATTCTTTGTTGCACAACTGAAGGGCCTCAAACTTCTCCTACGGAAGACTTCTGTCATTCTTAAAGGGATAGTAATGTTTCACAAAAACAGCAGCTCCAATTAATCTTCATAATATTTGAGCCATTGAGAGTGTTATTTCAATACTGTCAGAGTTGTAGTTCAAGAGTAATTGAATGATAAAGTTTCCCCCTCATGCCCCTTTTACGTAGTGTAAGCCACCTCCCCTCAGATATGGAATCTGGTCCACAGACCAGACAGCTCACAGCAAGGGACAACTTTCTTACTGTGAGAACAATGAAAGCCCTGCCCCCATTGACAGGTTTTTCAGTTTTTTCCCTTGTGTTAATTGAAGATTAACAGATAAATAGGGGAATATTAGTAAAAATAGGAGTAGAAAGATAATTCCCACAAAATAGGAAAAAGGGTCAGTGAAAGAAGGAAACTAGAAACTACTGTATGGAGAACAAGGGAATTTTTGCTCATCCCTAAAGCTTTGAAGAAGAAAAAAACCTATATATTTAGAAGTGTTATTCTTAAACTTATATTATTATGCCTACTCAATCTTTGGATCACTAGCTACTAAACACAAATCCCATCATCCTCTAATAGAACTAGAGTCCTGGCCAGATTTACATCTCAGACTCTCTGATACCTACCAAGGCTCCTTTAGTTCTGATACCTATCAAGACTCTTTTAGGCTCCTTTAGTTCCACCCATAACAACAACAGTCCCTTTTCTCACCTGACTCCACCCCAGCCACATCTATACCCTTAACCTGTAGCAAAGAAAAACACAAAAAACTTTGAACTCATTGGTTGCTAAGAGGTCTCCAACACATTGTTTTTTAATGCACTGGAGCCAGCTCCAGCATATAAGGTGTTAAATTAGTAGTAACCATTTATCTTGACTTGTTTGACATATTCTACAAGTATGTAATGTGAACATTCAAATTACCTATAGTTTTTATTATTTTTTTTACATAACCACTTATTTTTTCATATTTTTTGTGTCCCTGGCAGTGAGCTAACTGGATCTCAGATAGATTTCTGGTGGGTACACCATCAAAGCAGGATGTTATACAATGTTACAGTCCCTATGCAGCACTGAATGCTTTGTGTGCTTTCATTGCATTGTATTAGTAGACCTGCTTACATGTTCCCTAACAGAAATTCTCTGCAAACAAATCCAGGGGACTCATTGTGAAGAACATAAAAGTGTAAATAGGTGAATTATGTACTTGCAGAATATGTAAAGTCAAATGAAGTTACTATTCCTTTAACCCTTAGAGTACCAAAGAGTTTGGTAATAGTTAAGTAATATCCAGCAAACGCGCAAATGAAACAGTATACTAAACCGAGTGCCATTGTGTGGCCCTGAGGCATTGGGATTACTCTGGCCATATGATAGTTAAAAATTTGGGGTTGGCTAGCACAGCTGGAGAACCCGTCACAACTTGCCGCTCAAGGGTTTTGCCTACTCTGCCTAATGGGAAATCCGGCCCTGACTATAGTGAGTTTATTTGTACTTTTGTTATATGGCTGTCAGATTGATGGGATGAGAATAGCTCAGAACCTTCCTCAACTGTGATCATTTCCCTGTGGTTATGGTAATTAAGCTTTTATTATATCTGCATTTGTTTCCATTGGAATTTTATAAGTGATCGGTACGTACATGCATATCAGTGTGTAATTATAGCTTGTTACTATAGATATACCTGGACAAAACAGTGTTTTGAATCAATGTGGAGAATTAGAGCTGCTGAATAGTTATTTAAATTAAAGCATCAACACCAGATGTATTATTACTCCCAGCTTGTGTTCCAACATACCAATTATAAAAAGAGCATAGATGCTGAACATATAGCCACACATTGGCCTGTTATATAAGATGAACCATCTGGTTATTAGAGATACTGAGAGGTAAGAAAAGAAATTGCCCTGTACCTACCCGATTAATGGCTGGTACAACTGTTTTTTGGTTTAGACTACTCTGGCCTAGTGAAAATATAATTTAACCATTTGAAATGCAGAGAGATCACAATGATATGGTTAACAGTGTGGACACTAGCTAAAAGGGATAGTAATACTTAAAATGTACTAATCGCCATATTGTAGGCATACAAAAAAGAAATTAATTGCCCCCAGTGCCATAAAGGTTTGAGAGATAATCGCTTGCAAAGTTCCCCCCTCCCTCCCCTTTCCCTGAAGTCAGAGTTCTAGTTGACTGCAGGGGAATCCTGTGGTACGACCATCCGGCGGCTCTGCAGCAGAGCCGAGATCGCAATAATAAAAAATAAATCCTTCACTTAAAAGGTCGTCTACGTGTTGCAAACCAAGCACACGTAGAAGACCTTTTAAGTGAAGGATTTATTTTTTATTATTGAGATCTCAGCTTTGCTGCAGAGCCGCCGGATGGTCGTACGACAGGATTTCCCTGCGATCAACTAGAACGCTGACTTCAGGGAAAGGGGAGGGAGGGGGGAACTTTGCGAGCAATTATCTCTCAAACCATAAAGGTTTAGTAAATTTTAAGTATTACTGTCCCTTTAAGGTTCCTCTGATTTCCCATGAAGTCTTTGACAAAAGAAACTATTTAATTTTCAAATGTATATTTATAGACATTGCTATGCACACTATTCTATTTTTGCGAGAGACACAAGAATAATCATATATTTTTGTATTTGTACCCTTTGTACTAGGTGTGCACTATTAATTTTAGTAATCCTATAAAATAATTCGATAACGATGTCTGTCAGAAGCCGTCATGCGCAGCAGAGACAGCTGCGCATGCTACAATCATGTGCACTAGAGACTGCCAGCACTGCAGCTGATACAGAACGGGGTGCTCCAAATTCAGACCGCAGTCTTAATTCGGAGCGCCCCACTCCATATCAGCCGTGGCGCATTCCGGCAGTCAGTACTGCATGACTGCAGCACCACTGTTGGTCCATGTACACGGGCTTTAAAATTAGTAGTGCAATACAAAAATACAGGATTAAGTAAAGAGCATCAGGCTAAAGTATGATCATTGCATTATTAGTGTGTGGGGGGGGGAGTGGAGCAAAGGAAACCATACATTGGGAAAAGGACCCCATATGCTTGCAATCTAATTAGTAATCATGACAACATGCAGGGACAGGAGGAGGATCATAAGTGTAAGACTTCAGTAAATATAATTCTGATGTGACTGCCAGTGAGCACAAGGAGGATATTGTTACTGAGATGCCTCTTTGAGCAGGTTGGTTTTCAGGAGATGTTTGAAAGTGATGAGTGTGGATGATTGGCAAATGGTGATAGGGAGGACATTACAAAACCATGGGGGCAGCAAATGAAAGACTGCAGCCTAGAGATGGCTTAAGTTTATATTATATAATATAATATTTTTTTTCTCTTACACGTTATTTTGCTTTTTTCCATTAGAGGATCTTATTTTTGATAACTAACACTCCTGAATAATAATACCCCTCACACAAATGCACTTCCATTACAATGACCAGAAAATTCTTATGGCCTCTTGTGCCTTTATTCAAGGAATATAATCTTCAATCAGTTCTGGATGTCATATACATGGAGGTAGAGATGATAGCTGCTGGCAGTTTTATCAAATTGAAGCAGACAGAATGCATGAGCCTATTTAACCCTTTAAGAACCAGTGGGGTATGCAAAGCAATGCGTTTTATATCTCTTTAATCCTTAAAGGGTTTAAATGATATGTGCAATAGGAAGAGTTCAGGTCCTGAGGTCCTTCTAGCAACTGCCACGTCTACCTTCATGGATGTAATGAACATGTCCTCCCTTGAACTAATGCACAAGGGTACATACAAAAGGACCATAAGGATATTCTGATCACAGTAAGGGGCATGTGTTTGTGTGCATGCGGGAGTGTGGGTGATCCTCACCATTTCCCCACTGAGTGTCATTGAAGCTTTTTTGTAACACTTCTACAGCAAACCAGTGACACTTTAGGAAACAAATAATACCTTGCAATGCATTGGACTCCTAGTTTTAAAGGGATTAAAAGCCCCAATTAAATCAGTGGGAATTTGGGGAATTTTTATTTGTCCCCAATGGTGAAGTCGGCTTGCTCCAGAATTGCACATCTTAGTTGGTGTATATGGCTGTGAGGATCAAGGGAGAAATTCAACTTCAAAACACTTTCCAATGCATGCTGTGGGCATGTTTACCATTTCATTTAAAAAAATCTGCTTGGTGTTTCTTTTCTGAATCAGAATAAACATCTGGATCGTATTCCTATAGGCATATCAATAATAGTTTGAGTATTTCAATTTGTTTAAAAAGTGCTTGATTGAAGCTTGGGGAAATATAACAAGCTGTTGAAGAATTTAATGGGAAGCAGAGAGAGTTAGCTGTTGCCTGTTTTTGGAATCTCCATTGAGAATTGACACCACCCTATCCACTGCAAAACATTAACACCAACGTAAAATATTCATATAGATATGAATATTGGCACTTGGGAAGATTAATGTGAAATAGAATATAGAATGCAATATGAATTTCATTATATTTCTGCCAGTGCAATAAGATGGATATACAAAATGGAGCATTTTTCATGAGGTCAATATGAAGGGGCAAATAGAATATAAACAGCTAATAGAAATGGTTTGTCCCTGGAGTTTTCAGTAACACAATTACATTTCTTTTACAAATATATTCTACAGTGCAGTGAAACACTTAAATAAACATTATCACCTTCAAAATAGACTGGGCAGAAAATCCTCATGACCACTATAAAACAAGCCTGTGTTCCCCCAGATTAATATGTTAATTTGTACTATATATCATGTCCATAGAATAAAAATGTATAGTTTTGTCTTTATACCTTACACCCATGCCCCTGCACTGTTGTATTCATATTTATTATATACACTCCTACTTGTTCACTCTACTGTGCGAATGGCAGCAATATAGAACTTTATGGCTAACCATAACCTCTGTGGTTATCCTGTATCCAAGTGGAGAGAACCGTTGGAGAAGACCAGCAAGTAGAGAGGTGTTAACAGTCCTGGGGTTTATATCAGAGGAGCCATCATACTG
This sequence comes from Rhinophrynus dorsalis, assembly GCA_037306005.1. Lineage (NCBI taxonomy): Eukaryota > Metazoa > Chordata > Amphibia > Anura > Rhinophrynidae > Rhinophrynus > Rhinophrynus dorsalis. Next base: position 124,084,920 of record CM074721.1, read on the forward strand.
AGAGGCAGTTAAAAACCTCTCAAACAAGTGAATGTGATTTCATTTGAGTATAGGGTGAAGGTGAAGGCATATTGCAACTGAAAATACTACTCTTAGAGGAATATTGTCTGCGCTGTTGTTTTGTTTTCATATTTGGTGAGTCATCTTCAGAGGAATCATTTTCAAATAGTAAGTATGTCCGAAGGTTCATAGGGTAAAGTGCCAAAAACATTATTAGAATGCTAGCTTATAGGTAAATTGGGAATGGAAGGCTGCTCTGCTGGTTTCATTATAGAGAGGGAACATAGAATGCCCTGCACAAAGTCTGCCACTAGGAGAAACCCATTTATGACTATCCTGAGTTAACCCATGACAGAGTGCTCAGAAGAACGAGAAAAGTCACATAATGCAATGGGAGAATCCCAGAATCTCATTTATCCTGACTTCTCAATGGAAGAATAAAAAAGCCAATATAAATGTAATGATGTCAAGAAACTGCTAAGAAATGCCAATATACAATATGCTATGTTATACCCACCTAAGCTGTGGATTGTTGATGGTGAAAGAGTTGTTTTCTTTAGGAAGCCTGAGATGCCACAGACTGGCTGGGCAGGAAGCCATGAAAACTTGAAAAAGGGATAAAAGTAGTTTTTTATTCCTCGTATTAATTTTTGCAGCTTATCAGATAAGTACAGTATACCTTTATATCTACCTCAGTATGTGCCAGAATTGTCTTTCTGTGAGCCTGATATATAGTACTATATAGCTAAATGTTATTCATGCCTCAAACATTTACCTGCACAGAAAGTGATCCAAACCACTAGATGATGCCTCAAAAATATTATCTGGGGGAACAAACTACCTAGATTTATAATGGAGACACTACAAAGACTAACTGAGATATTTTTCTGGAGTCACAGCTGTACTACATATGGGAATGGTATGGCATCCAAACAAGGTGTCCAGGGTTTAAGACAAATTGTAGAGCAATTGGAGATATCAATGTTTTTGGGGACTATTTTTGGTGGTGGGGGGGCCACTGATGTTACGTCTTTTAAGAAGATGTTTTGGTCTATTGTACAGGAAACCAGGAAATGTACCACATACACATGGGCCTTTCACCAAGTTACCTCTATGGGATAAAAGCAATCGCAATGAACCAATAAAACTGCACAATAAGGAATTGTGAATAGCAAAGGGTGTTAAGACTATCCCATGTGGTTCATAGAGATAAAATAAAACATTTCAAGTTATGAAAGATGAAGTCCACATCAATAACACACACACACACACACATATGTTTTTTTTCTCTTTTTTTTTATACCTGCAACTACAGCACAAGGTTCAAGTCCAAATAACCCATGCACATTTTAATACTGAAGTCTTTCAGTTGGAAAATAGTTTATTATGTAAACAATTACAACAAAAAAACCTCTTGCCAAAATTCTTACGCAACTAAAGCATAAGTCACTGGGTGAGTTGGTGGATCTCAGATCTAAATGAGAGTGTGACATAGGGAGTATGTTTAGACCTGGAATGGTCTGAAACACTCCAAGTGCCAAACATACTGTCCATTTCTGCAAGGTATTAATTAATACACGTCAAGATAATGCACAGAATTCACTTTACACTGCAGGAGACAAGCAGGGTAAAAATGATACCTTTATTGGCTGAATGACTCAAGGTTGCAAGCTGTCAAGACAACTTGAAAATTACAATACCTTCCAATCCACCATTAACCTCAAACTACAGGAAAAAAATTACAGCTGATTTTCAAGTGTGGCTTTTAACCCTTCGAGTGCCAGAGAGGTATCTAATGCAATGCGTTGGATACCTCTCTGGCACTCATTGTGTTACTGCATTGAATGCTAACGATGCCTCGAACTGATTGCTAGAGGTTAAGAGCTCCATTTAATTCAAGCCCCTTCATTTAACCCTTTGAGTGCCAGAGGAGTTTGCAGTGCATTGCTTTGCAATTCATTGTGTACTCCTCCGGCATTCAATGGGTTAAAGGTCTCACTTAAAACAGTGATAATTTGGGGAAATGTAATCTCTCCGCTTTGGTACTGGTTATTTACCTCAGAACTGATCCAATTATACTTTGGTATATCAGCTTTCCTTAACACAAAATACACATGTGCAATCTGTTCATATCCCAGCCATTCAAATAAACATAATAGCAACAGACAAACTGTAAGGTGGCAATAAATTACTGAGCATAAAATGTAACACCCCCACCCCACAGTTACAATAATACATTCTCACACAAGTGCTCATCTCGGCAGCTCAAAATAAGCGATGCTTGAATCAGCAAACTAGAGTTTGCTTTCTCTTGTGCATCAAATTGAACTCTTTCGGCTGAATTGTGTCAGAAATGTTGTATAGCTATCTTTAGAAGTCTTTTGCCTGCTTTAGACCATAGACACTGCTGGCGCTTAACACAGGAAGTGAAGCAACACGGATTGAAGCTTTTAGGAAGCACCGTTGCAGAGCTATTATTGATTTGTAATGCAATAAGCTAGGATCATCTTTCCTTTCCACCATCAAAAGCTGTTTAACCAATCACGTTATTGCAAAACAATTAGTATAATAGCATAGAAATGTTTCCTATCATTTTTTTCTCCTGGAAAAGAAATTGCTAACTTGACAATATTTATTTTAATTCCGCATTAACTACACAATAAGAGGATTAATGCAAAGGCTGATTAATGAAAACCTTAACTTTAATTATATAATAGTGCAAAAAAAGGCTTAATTATCTTAGACATTGTGATATATTACGTGGATTTGTCATGTCAGTACATTGTATTTCTTATTCTCTTGTTTTAATTAAAGGGGAATATACCTCTGAAAAATGTGCCTTTTTAAACAAAAGGATTTACTTAAACAGAAATCCTTCAGATAGCGGTCCTACATAGTTATGTATACCTTATATTCTTGATAGTATCTGCCTGCTATTACTGAACTATATTTGTGATCGATATTTATTTTACAACTACTCACAGTAGACTATAGGATGTACCTGCTTGAATGAGATGAGGAATAGATAAAAAGCACCAACCACATTCTGAAAAATCATGTGAACATTTTCAGACCGTGAACGGATACTGCCAAGTTATATAACTAATACGCAAAATATATAGATATACCATAATGCTGTTTGACGGACACAAAACATGTAGAATCCTTCTTTTAAATAATTTATTTTTATAGGTATGATTTCACTTTGATATAATAACTCATCATATTATTTAATTGTAAGGCTTATATCCTAACCAAGTAGCATTGGTTGCTAGATCATCCATTTAAAAAGGCAACTTTTTGAAAAATGCACTGCTTTTCTTATTTATGTATAGATACCTCAGCATGACCATAAGACGCTGTGTGTTTAGATAGGCGTTTGTAGTAATGTTCAGTCACCTTCTATCAAACTTTTATTGAGAGTGTTTAATTTATGCCTATTTCTCTTTTTATCATGTAGAGACACCTTGATAACGTGGATTTTTCAAATAACATACTGAGAATGACAAACTGTCATGCTGCAAAATCTCTACAGGAACTGGGGAGTGAAGCTTGAGTGCAAACCTGGGACACCTTGTTAGTAGCTGGTCAGTCCTTGCTGCAGCTGATGCCAAAGGCATGGTGCTGACTGCAAGGTTGAGCCAGTTGAGCCAGGAAGGAGTACTAGATAAACTCACCAGGGCACTGAGGTAGTAGGTGAAGTTTTACATGGAGCTAGTGGGGATCTTGGAAGCAGAATTGGAAGTCAGGTAGGTAATAGATTGGAGGAGGTAACTTGTCTCAAATGGATGCAGCTAGAGATGACTACAAATGTATGAAGGACACTGAGCCTTACATAGTGGAAGCAGTGCAGGCACCACAATGGAAAAGTCATTGTCCCTTTAAGGATGAGGCACAGAGCAGACTCAACAAGGTGAACACTGTCCCTTTAGGATAAGTCCTCTTCACAATAGGTGGATGCTGTTCCTTTAAGGTTGAGACGTTGAACAGAAAAAGGAAGCAGGCATCTATTCCAATCTGCAGGCAAAAATGAAGAATAGTGGAGGGAATGAAGCTCGGAGTCAGAGGGCCATAAAGAGGACTGAGAAACTGCAAGAGGCTGATGAGAAGTAAACCAGCACTGATGAAAGGCAAATGAAAAAATTCAGGGTCAGGCACGTCCACAGGTCAAAGCAGGAAGCAGGGTTCTTGAGCAAGGGGACAAGCCGAGTCTGAAGCCAAAACATAGAAACATAGAATTTGACGGCAGATAAGAACCATTCATCCCATTTCCCTACTGTAAAAAACTCAAACCTTTTTTGGTCCTTGGTCGTTTCTTATGTTAAGGACAGCCTTATGCCTATCATATGCATGCTTAAATTCTGCCACTGTATTAACTTCTACCACTTCTGCTGGAAGGCTATTCCACTTATCTACTACCCTCTTAGCGAAGTAAAACTTTCTTACATTATGTCTAAACCTGTGTCCTTCTAGTTTTAGACTATAGCCTCTTGACCTAACATTTTTACTCCTTTGAAATGTACTTATCTCTTGCACTTTGTTGAATCTGTTCACGTATTTGAATGTTTCTATCCTATCCCCTCTCTCTCTTCTCTCATCCGAGCTATACATGTTCAGATCCTTTAGTTGATCCTGATATTTCTTTTCCTGTAAACCAGTCACCATTTTAGTAGCCCTTCTCTGAATTTTCTCTAGAGTATCTATAACAGTGTTTCTCATCTCCTGCCCTAGGGACCCACTAACAGGCCAGGGATTTCTCTGCTAGACCACAGGTGTGGTGATCAGAGCCTCATTCACATTGATTAACTCACCTGTGCTCTAACAAGGAAACCATTAAATCCTGGCCTGTTAGTGGGTCCTGAGGACAGGAGTTGAGAAACACTGATCTATATACTTCTGGAAAAGGGGTCTCCAGTACTGTACACAATACTCTAGGTGAGGTCTAACTAGAGATCTGTAGAGCGGCATGACCACTTCTCTTTTCCTGCTACTAATGCCCTTAGTTATACAACCATGCAACCTGCATGTATTCCCTACTGCTTTATTACATTGTCTGCCTACCTTTAAGTCATTAGAAATTACTCCCTAATCCCTTTCCTCTGTTGTCTCTGACAGCACAGTACCCTTAGCAGTATATTTTTCCTTTGGATTTTTATGTCCCAAGTGCATTATTTTACATTTATCAACATTAAATTGCAGCTGCCACACTCTTGTCCATTCTTCTAATTTACCTAAATCATGTCATTTGGCTTATTTCCCCTGGAATGTCTACCCTATTGCAGATCTTTGTATTATCTGCAATAAGACATACCTTACCTTGAAGACCTTTTGCAATATCACTAATAAAAATATTAAAAAGAATGGGCCCCAGTACAGGTCCTTGAGGTACCCCACTAGTAACACTCCTTTCGTCTGAATATTCTCCATTGACTACCACCCTCTGTCTCCTGTCACTCAGCCATTGCCTTATTCATTTAACTATTTTTGCATCCAGACCCAAACACTGCAGTTTATTAATGATTCTTCTATGAGGGACAGTTTCACATGCTTTACTGAAATCTACGTAGATAAGCTATATCTACTGCTCCCCCTTGGTCTATTATTTTAGTTACCCAGTCAAAAAAATCTATGAGGTTACTTTGACAAGATCTCCCTGCTGAAAACCCATGATGTTTGGTACCTTGCAAGCCATTCAAATTCAGATATTCAACAATTCATTCCTTTAGCATAGTCTCCATTAATTTTCCTACTACTGATGTAAGACTTACTGGTCTGTAGTTACCAGACTCTTCCCTGCTACATTTTTTGTGATGCGGTACTACATATGCTAACTTCCATTCTTCTGGAACTACTCCTGTCGATAGCAACTGATTGAATCATTCTGTTAAAGGTTTTGCCAGAACACACTTAAGTTCTATTAACAGCTTTGGGTGTATCCCATCTGGTCCCATTGATTTATCTGTTTTTATCTTAGAAAGTTGAAGTTGAACTTCTTCCTCTGTAAACATGCATGTTTCACATGTCTTGCCATTTCTTTTTCCTAACAGAGGTCCCTTCTCTTCATCTTCCTCCGTAAAAACTGAACACAAATATTCATTGAGGCAGTCAGCTAACCCTTTATTCTCATCTACATAGTTTCCAATTTTTTGTTTTCAGTCTAACTATTCCTTGTTTAATTTTCCTACTTTCACTTATATATTGAAAAAATGTTTTATCCCCCTTCTTTATTGACTGGGCAATTTCTTCCTCTGTGTGTTCATTGGCACATCTAATTATGCATTTGGCCTCCTTCAGCCTAGTTTTGTACCGATACCTATCTTCTTCCTTCTATGTCTGCTTATACTTCTTAAATGCTTCTTTTTTTCTCCTTTACTATATTTGCCACTTCTGCAGAGTACCACAGTGGTTTTCTTTTTCTTTTACTCTTGCTGACATGCCTCATGCAATGCTTTGTTGCTTTTAGAAAAACATATTTCAGATAATCCAATTTCTCCTGGACTCCATCTAAAGATCTCCAAGTTGTTAAAGAATGACATAAAAATGTTAACATTTTAGTAAACTCAGCCTTTCTAAAGTCTAGAACCTTTGTTTTTGTGTGGCACAACTCCGCCTCTGTCTTTATATTAAACCACACAGATTGATGATCACTAGAGACCAAACACTCTCCTACAGCTACATCTGATACCAAGTCTCCATTAGTAAAATCTAGTGTGGCTTCCTTCCTAGTCAGCTCTTCTACTAATTGACTAAGAGCTAATCCTTGTAAAGAATTTAGGATCTCTCTACTCCTGGCTGAACCTGTTGCTTGGTTTTCCCAGTCCTCATCAGAAAGGTTAAAGTCCCCCATAATAATAATAACCTCACCTTTCACAGTCATTCACAACTAAAACAAACACTGGAGAGCAAACTTCTAGGTGAGACAAAAACTGGCCATGAAGATTGAGCAAAGTGCTCAAAAGACTGAAACTCCAATAGGATGGGAGGTGTTGGGAACTGGCCAAAAGGTAAGCAAAAGTGTCATCAGCTGTCAGAATTACAGCCAATCGTGAAACAAACTAAAACAAACTTTGGCATATTCTTCTTAACACATCAGTCTCTGTAATTCCATTATTGACTGGAGAAGTTGCTCAAGACTTGGTGGTTAGGTCAGTAGAACACAATACAGTGCCAGGCAACCAGAATTACCCTCACGTCCACCAAACAGACTGATTACTTACCCTTTGAGTGCCAGAGAAAGAGATCCAATACATTGCACTGGATATCTCTGGCACTGAAAGGGTTTAAGTTAAAGGTCTCCATTGCATTACAGATTAATGTGTTGGAGACCTCTCTTGCCTCAAAGAGGTTAAGGTGGAAATGTTTGTGTGAAGGGAGGTAAGAACTGAGGCAAAACAAACAGGATTCATAATTTTTGTGGTAGAAATAGGATGCTTGATGTGGTAGATGGTTGCAAGTGGCCCCCAGGGCTGCCTCTTGCCCAATCCTGGCATAGTACCTGCATCCTTCTCCCTCGTAACTCTAAAGCTCCACAACTCCACCATCTTGAGATAAATAAACCAGTACAGCTTTCCAGGACCTTGCTGCAACCCAAGTATAAATTTCAATTTAAAACTTTGAAGAAACTGCTGCCACCAATAAAAAGGACAATATTGTTATATTACTTTAGTGCTTGTCATAAAGTTTGTGTTATTCTCCTTTTTCTCTTTTTGCCCATAACCTTTACTTCCTCTCAGAATTACAAGGGAAATTGTCCAGTTTTTTGATATATCTAGTATCTAGCCAGGCCAATAAATAATACAGTATACATTGAAAGCTTTTAAAACTATTCTCCTGCAGAAATATTTCTCTTCTACAGCAAGAATTCAACCATGACCACCCCGAGGAATGAAAATCCATACTTTTCTTTACTTGTTTAGTGCCCTGCATAGTAGGACAATGTACATTCACTGAACAAACACGTATTGTAAAGACACTCGGAGAAGAACTACATGGAATTTGCTGCAGGAAAGAATAATACATTCCAACACTCTCTGATCTTTTCAATATAAGAATATATGTTTTCTTCCACAGATTTGGACGTCAAACAGGGTGAATCGTGTCCTGTTTCATAGAATTAAAAAGGAGGTGAAATGGAAAATGTTTTGCATTTTCTTTTGTATATTATATGGCAAAAATCTTGTACTAAAGCTGACATACTTATACTCAGTTGAGCAACTCTGGAAATGTCAGTTACAGTTCAGAGAGCAAAACTTTAACACCATGACACCCTGTGCTCTGTTGATTATTTAATATGCATCGATCAGAGTAAATGAATGGAGGGGTGCTATGGAGTTAATGTTCTCCTCTACAAACTATAACCATTATTTTCATGCTTTTGATCACATGACAGAGAACCATAAAGTCTTTACCATGAGGATTTGGTTTTTTTTTCCCTTAATTTCATTTTCTTGTAATATTTTTTTGGGTCAAGCATGCTTCCAATTCATGAACATCCTTTTTCTCATCACATTTTTTGCTGGATTGAGAGAGCATGATCAATATGTTTTACTCTCAGCTGATAACTTGTTTAATCAAGTTCAATTCACATGCACAACTGACTTTTTTTTTGTCAAATCTGACCATGGCCCAAGTACAAATCTTAATTTGTTTTTAGAAAGGGCTGGATTCAATTTCAGGTGATAAATATTATAACTGGTTTTATTTCACAGATTACCACTGATATCCATGATATAATTTGTAGACATAACCAGTGATAAAGCTATAAACTACAATGAAGTCGAGCCACAACATGTTCATATTTTATTATTTGAAAATGCAAAATGGTTCATTCTTTCAGCTTACCCTAGAGGGAAATGTTAAGGATGCTACCCTTAACTACATTGGCTTTAGACATGCCCGGTGTATAAGGTTACCTTAAGATTAAGGGTGAAACTAGGTAGTAGTCAGTGGTTTAATTAAAAAAAATAGATTTATGGGGTGGATGGAAAGAGATATAAACCTTTGAGAGCCAGAGGGGGTTCCATCATAAGGTGAAGTAATGCATTGGATGCCCCTCTTGCACCCAAAGGGTTCACCAGAGAGATTTTGAATGCATTGCAACACAATGCATTGATTACCTCTCTGGCACTCAAAGCATTAAAGTGGATGTATCACCTTATAAAACTTTTTTTACCACAGCTTTTGTTAATAAAGTAGTAATAGGAAAGCTGTTTTTTTTTAATGTAAGTACTTTAAAAGATATTCTATCTTCAAGCATAACGTAGCATGCTGAATCACTGACAAAGCTTTTGCTCACTGCCTAATTCTCTTCCCACCTTCCTCCCAGCTGCCCCAGGAAGAGCGTTCTTGCTTCACTTCTTTCACTTTCACGCTTCCCTTTGGTGTGCTATGAATGGCTTCTTTTGTTATATCAAGCTCCGGTTAGCATTATTCTGAGGTTGCAACATCACCATAAGGCTAACTGGAGCTTGATATAACGACAGAAGCCATTCACAGCGCACCGAAGGAAAGAGTGAAAGTGCTCCCTGGGACAGCTGGGAGGGAGGTGGGAGGAGAAGAAGAGATGTGCTGTGCACATTATGTGGAAGTGCACAGCACAGAAGACAGAATATATTTTAAAGTATTACATTAAAAAAACAGCTTTCCTATTACTACTTTATTTGCCTGACCCTGGAAGTTATCCAATAATATATGGCTGATGCCAACATGGGCCAGTTTGTGACACATCTCCACCATACTCCCTAAGTGAAAGCATCACAGGATTCGAAAGGTAAGTATGCACAGGAGGCTTGGTATGTGTTAAAATGGAGAACAGCCAAGTTGCTGTGGGAATTTAGCCTAAAACTCCAGAAAAGTTTATTCCTTTTAATGTATTTATCTTTTTAAAAACTTAATTGATCTGGGTAGTTAAATGTTCAGGACACAGTATTGAGCCTTAACATATAATCCTGACTTGTTGCTAAATGTGATCCAATAACTAAAAACAAGCTTAGCTCTACTAAGTAACCAAGAAATGTATTATTTCTTTGTGTTCTAGTTACCGAGAATCTAGCATCTTAGGCAGGATAATTATGCACTGAACTCACAGGATGCTAAAGAGGCCTCCAATAAATTGCAAAATAAGTTACAAATAGCATTTTCAAAGCAAACAACAGAAGCGAGAATGGGTGAAAAAGACCCACGGCAGTGTCATTTGCATCATGCTTTGACCCCATTGACCTTGGAAAAGCTCAGAGTTGAATGAAGCTGTATAAATAAACTGATCCATGATCCTCCATGGAAGATGCTCATTTTAAAGTAATTATGTGATCAAAATGGATATATTTATAACCAGTATGGTATCTATATTGAAATTGTAAAGATATAGTAATGAAAATATCAATATCAAGGTACCCAAAACAAAAATCAGTTCACTGCAACCTACCTTAGACATAGGGTACATTATTGTCTTTCATATCATTCATACTTAGATCACATTATACACACCCTACATTTCCCAAGCAAGGTCAGTCTTTGTACACCAGCCCTTTCATTCCATATGAGTACAGTTATTTCTTTCCTAATCTTATTTCTCATGTTTGTTTTGGTTCAAATTACAGCACCCCCTATATTTGCTTTTGCTTTGTCCATCGGCTTGATGAGCCAAACTATTAGTTGGTGATGATGAAGCGGTGATGTCAGTGGATTTGAGAGATAGGATTGGAGCCAAATAATTTATTTTTAAACGTCTACAAAACAAGAATAATTTTTATGGGACATTACTGTCCCTTTAAGTAATAAGTAAATAAAAGGTAAATAAATAAGAAATTAATTTTCTCTTATGTACTCTTGTTGAATATTAACACCTTGGTGACGAGGGCTTTTTTACACTAGATGACAAGAGCAAAATTTGGCCTTTTTAGTATGTCTTAGTTCAACCATATTTTTCCCTAATTCCTTCAGTACACCCACAAATTATATACTGTTGTTTAAAGGGACAGTAATGCCCCCCCCCCCAAAAAAAAGTCAATTTTTGTAGAGGTTAAAATATTAATCAATATGCTCCAAACACTATCTCTCAAACCGCTATGGTTTGAGAGATATAGGGATTCAAAGTTCCCCCCTCCCTCCCCTTCTCCTGATGTCAGCTGTAAAGCTGACAGCAGAAGAATTGAGTCGTACGACTCAAGGAGGCTCTGCAGCAGAGCCGAAATTGCGTTATTGCTAAATAATTTATTCATTGGTAAGGTCTACAAAGTGTGCTTGCAAACCAGACACACCTATTAGACTTTTCCAATGAATTAATTCTTTAGCAATAATGCGATTTCGGCTCTGCTGCAGAGCCGCCTGCTGGTCCCTGGACCGGGATCTCCTGCTGTCAGCTAGACGCTGAGGTCAGGAGAAGGGGAGGGAGGGGGAAACTCTGAATCCCTATATTTCTCAAACCACAGCGGTTTGAGAGATAGAGTTTGGAGCATATTGATTAATATTTTAACCTCTACAAAACTGGACATTTTTTTTGTTGGGGGGGGGGCATTACTGTCCCTTTAAGGATAAGTAGGGCTTTTCTTTTCATGTCATATTTATAGGCATAAATCATCATTTAGTTTGATAATATAAGAAAAAGGTATTCCTGTGATGATGTTTTAACAGGGACTGGATAAAAAGTAAGAATGTTTTCTCAAACCTCCCAAGTGTCTCTTTTTAGGAGGGACTGTCCTGCTGAGACACAAATCCTTATGTTGCTCTCTCACCCTGTTATCCACTTATTTTGGAGATCAGGCTGTGTGGTATGTATATAAGTGTATTACATTGCGCCACAATAATAAAACTCACATTCATTTATGTTTATATGTTAGTATACAGTATTTGTTTATAAATTAGTTTGTGTAGATAAATGCTTAGATCTTGTTCAAAATAATTTATTCAGTGATACAAAAGTGTCAGTAAGTCAAGATATAAGCTAAAAAATATTTTCAATGCACTACTGCCCCCAGCAACACCACCTAAAACAAAAGTGCCCTCTCTATGGCCAATTGAAGATTGTGAGGTATGCTCTCTGTCCCACTCAGCCTCACGATCACAGAGAGAGAAGCAGGGAACAGTGACAAAGACAGTGTTTACATACATTGCCTTTGTCATGTTGCTCCCCTTGCACATGTGATCACTGTAGCAGTGATCACGTGTGCAGCAGTTCTGAAGCAGTTAGTTAAGGTCATCTCACTCAATCACAGTGTGCCTTGAGGCACGCTGTGATCATTAACCCATGATGTGCCTCAAAGGATGGAATTCCATGATGGTCCTGGAAGGTCATGCGGCGTTAAGGGGTAATTTGCCCTTTAATAATCCCTGACTTCTGTGTTGCATTTAATATTCAAAGGTATAATGAAAATCTTGATATCTGGCCCCTGGATCTGGCTGGCTGTAAAAATACAGCAGGACTGTTTAACAATATCAGTTCTAGCTTTCTCTGCAAAGGAAAAATGATACATTTATTACAAAGCAGTAGTTTGATGCAAATGTATCATTCTACCAGCAGCCAGAATTGATATGGCCAGTCATAACCTCTGTCACTTTCACTCAGATCTCAGACAGGAAATGGAATCACTAATGGAGTTCAGGTATTAACGTTTCAAGTGCCAGAGGAGTGTCTACTGTTTTGAGACAAAAATGCTTTGCATACTTATCTGGAACTGAAAGGGTTAAGCAGGGGTTGTGCATATGTATTTGTAATATATATATATATATATATATATATATATATATATATATATATATATCTAGTGTAAAAGCCTGAGTGCACGGGCCAAGGTGCTGGTGATGTTAACCCTTTGAGTGCCAGAGGGGTACGCAATGCATCGCTTTGCAATGCGTTGCGTACCCCTCTGGCACTCAAAAGGTTAAGAGGCTGGTCCTGCTCGGCATTCTGCCACCGACGCAGTCATGCCCTAAAGGACAGAATGCTCCCAGAATTCTGTGCGTTCGGGTAGTCTCTACTGCACATGACGGCTTCTGACATATATCCTAGCGAATTATTATATAAGACATACACACAAATAACAAAGAAACCAAAAAATATATATATTTCACACAGACATATTATATGTATACTAGTTTTAAAGCCTGTGTACACGGGCCAACACTGGCTGCACTGCAGTCCTGCGCAGTACTGACTGCCCACGCCGCGGCTGATATGGATCAGGCACTCCAAATTCATTCCATAGTCCTCTCTTAGCACCTTCCTGGGTCCGCTTGGTTCCAGGAAGGTGCGCAGAAAGGACTCTTGTCTGAATTCCGAGGCAGCCACTTCAATTCAGGCGCAGGCAATCTGTACTGCGCAAGACTAAAGAACGTGCAGCTGTCGCTACTGCGCATGACGGCTTCTGACAAACATCCTTAGTGAATTATAATATAGGATAAACTCAGCCATACATCAACATTTTGAACAGGTATATGGCCCCCGGCCCAAACTAATTATTATCTCTAGGCTATATGCTCATAAAGGAATTGGAGCAATTCTAGGGAAAACCAAGTGTTTCATAAGAGAAAAAAAATCAACATTCCCAAAATTCCACTGATATAAATAGCACAATTCAACCTGTGTTGAAGATCTCACCAGCATTCAAGGGTTTAAACCTTTTAACCTCTTAGTCAGTTAAGGACTACGGAGCTTTTTTTTTTTTCGCCTTTGGGTTCAAGGGTCCGCTCGGGGATCCCTGAATTCCATGATGTTCCAGTACCGTCACTGGTCCTTATGTGCAGGACAGCCATGACAGTCCTGGCACGCCATTGGTCCTTAAGGGATTAATGCCAGAGGGGTATGCATTGAGAAGCAATGTGTTGCACACCCTTCTGGCACACGAAGGGTTAAATGCGCAAGTTAAATAGCTGAAATTTTTGTTTGAACTCCGTTTACCTCAGAATAGTTCCTTCCCTTCCCCTCTGTGCATATTAACATCCGCATTCTAACAGCCTTGTGCTGAAAACTAAAGATGTGCAACTCTGGAGCAAACCAGCTGCATTATGGGGGGGATGAACATTCTCACTGACTTAAATGGGGGCTTTTAACCCTTTGATTGCCAGAGAGGTATCCAACACATTGCAATGCAATGCGTTGGATACCTCTCTGGCAATCAAAGGGTTTATCAATGCATTGCATTGTGACCTCTCTCGCATTTCAAGGATTACAAGTCAAATTTTAAATCAAGGCATTGGATACCTCTCTGGCAATCAAAGGGTTAATCAACACATTGCGTTGTGACCTCTCTCGCATTCCAAGGAATACAAGTCCAATTTTAAATCATTGTGGATTTGGAGAATCTGTATTTGTCCCCTGTTGTGCAATTGGTATGCTCCAAAATTGTACAAGGCCCCAGGTTTTCAGCATTACTATGACATTTAGCAATAGGACAGAAACTAAGATCAATTCTGTGGCAAACCAACAGTTAAACATTCCTTCAAATCACCATTGATTTAAATAGAACCTTTAACCCTGTGAATGCTAGAAAGGTCTTCAAAGTGTGTGTTCACAATGCATTGTAGACCCCTCTGGCATTCACAAGGTTAAAGGCTCCATTTCAATCAATAGGGAGTTTTATTTCTCCCCCATGGTATGGTTGGTTTGTTCCAGAATTGGTCCTCATTTTTTAGTGCAACTGCAATAACGACCCTGGGATTAGATGGTGTTATTTATTGTGGGGTTCTGTCTAGGGGAATATAAATGTTTAGAACGAGGTAACTATGGGAAACAGTGCAACTTAATAGCTCTGGTAACATCATGTGCTTTAGTAGGCAGTATTATGAACCATGAACTAGGTTTATCAAACAGCGGGGTGACTCTGCCCAGTGGCAAACACTTCTCAATCTGTGCAATTCTCCACAGAGCAAAAGGGGTCCCAATTCACTCATCACAATCATTCTCATTAACACAGCATTGAGGACCCCCTGTTGTGTTAATAACAGCAGCACTCTCTTAATGGTGTTAAGTGATATAAACTACCTGCTCAATGAACCTTGTCACATACCCACCTTACATTAAATACCCCCTGTGGATAATGTGGTTTGCATGGCTAATAAATGTACTAGGTTTCTATGGTCCTTCTGACAAAATCACTCAGTTGATCTGCTGTTTATATAAATGTAATTTTGTACGGAATAATAATGTTTTCTATCTATCAGCTCTTACAACTGGATGAATGTTTTGCACTTTGGTAAGTAAGTGCAGTTGGACTTGAATTCAATTCCAACATAATGGAGTGGGGCTGCCATAGATCATCACTTTAAAAATTTGAATGCTAGAGTGCTGTCCAATGCCTTGTACAGCCTCGTGGACACTGAAAGGGTTAAAAAGAGGGAACATTTGTAGGGATGTGTCACTTTTTTAAATGGATGAGCTGGCAAATTACAATAAAGAGTATGTGACTAGATTAGACATGGGGTAGGTAAATATTGTCTTGAGCTGTTGGAAACTGCAACACCCCTATCCCCAATCTGCCATTGACAGGTTGGAGATCATAGGAGTTCCAGTCTCATTTGTTCCCATTGCACAGATTAGGAGAAGTGACAATAAATAGACTGTCTAAATAGACTGTCTCTCCACTCTGCCTCCCTCTCTGGATCCATCTTTGTCTGTCTGTCTCTCTTTCTTCACCTCTGCCCTCATTAAATGTGAAATGGATCTGTCACCACAAAGTTTGTCTCATTAAAGGTAGGTTTTAGATATTTTTGGTATGATAGTTAAGGATTCATGGGGGAGATTCAATAAGATGTGATAAAGACGTCATAATGTGGAGAAGACTTCTCCAGTGATATCACCTCTCCAAAAGGAATCAAAAGGAAGGCCTTCATTGTTTTAACTTACGGGCTATATTTTAGCTTTGATAAAGTGGCTGGAGCCACAAAATGCGTAAGCGTCAAAGGGCCTTGCTATTGTCATTTTAATGAGATTTTTATTATAGTTGTACTATCTCTATTAAGCCTCCGTCTGACCATTTCTTAAGAAGTTTGAAAAGTTTGCCAATATCCACACGGTGGGAGAACACCATCTGAAGGAGCTTCAGGTCCAGCAGTACTAGGCTTTACTTTACCCGGACGGAGACAGGGCATATTCTCCGTGAGCTCTTAAGTCAGAGTGGTTGATAACAGCCTCTGACCACATCCAAATGTGAGTGAAACTTTATTTATGTTTATGGTATTTATGAAAGAGTGACTATATTGCACCATTGGGGCTTTTCTCTCTATTTTTTTGTTTTATGTGCCTGCTGGTCATGTGACTATCCAATTTGTGTGCCGCTGTGGGGAGAGTGTGTCCTTGAAGAGAAAGCAGCCTGTTGGTGTATTGATACTGTTTCTGAGACCAGTTTACTATCCCAGCTGCTCTGGAAGTTGGATGAGACATAAGTCCCTTCTAACGCAAACCCTTTGTGAGTGTACACCCATGGGGAGAAAGTGGTGGTCCATAATAGTCTTATCATATTGAAGCACACAGCAACACCCTGTTGTTTTTGTTCCCCTTTTCCACTATTATATTTGCATCAGTTCATCTGGTATTAGCAAGTACTACCAATATTAATGTCATGAGACTGCTATTATAATTGGACCTAATCACACCTATAGGTCGCTATGTGCCGATAGTACTAGCCAATATCAGATTAACTCATGCAAATATAGATGATAATCTTTCCCATAAGTGACAGTGAGTTGAACCAGATAAATCACTCACCTGGTGATAGTTTTATTATTCCCTCTGTCCCTCTTAGCACGGAAATTGGAATCATTTGTTTCTATCATTTATCTTTAATGTTTAAGAGTGCACTTGTTACATGATTTTTAAAATTATACTAATAAAGGTTAGGTATTAATGATCATGACTATTTTTACTGAAATGCTGTACTGGTCTTCAAAGTGGGGTCAATGGTAGTTGTACTCACTGACATACTAAGTAATTCACATACCACTGCGCTCCAATTTTCTGCTTTTTTTCACATATTATATTATAAGACTTGTGGCATTGTAAATAAACTCATAACTGTGTATAACCTAAATATCTATAAAGTTGATTGTTATCCTATCCCAAAATGCTGCTCTTCACCAATAGTCTAATTTTGAGGCTACCAGAACCTATTGGCAATGTAATGCTTTGGAGACCTCTCTAGCAATCAAGGGGTTAAAAGCCCAGTTTTAAATCAATAGGAGCAAATGGCCATTGGTTTACCCCCAAATTAATCCAGTTTTCTTCTGCAAATAAGGTCTTTAGAAGGCAGCTGTTTCCCTGCTGCCATTCAAATTGAATAGTGCACAGAAGTAAACAAGGGAATCTGTCTAAATATTAGAAAGGAATACAGCATCTTTACAGTCTGAAATACTGAACATGCATTCTAGTTCACTCTGTATAATACTGCAATTCTTTTATGTAAATCAGATTTATTTATTCATGGGAATTTTCCTTCCATTATTTTTGTCTCAACTGGCTGAACTACAGAGGTTGCACTCAGAGGAACTGAAGTAATTCTGGAGCAACAAGCTGCACCATAAGGTACAAATACTATCTTGATTTAAATTAGGGTTTTAACCCCTTGAATGCTAGAAAGATCTAAAATGCACTGCTTTGCAATGTATTGGAAACCTCTCTAGCATTTAATAGGTTAAAAAAAGTCTAAAACTTATTTGTAGAATTTTAAAGATTGAAAATTTAGAGCTACTATGTGTAAACATTAGTTACTTTATGTTATATCTCTGAAATCTAACCCTAAACTTTCAGTTTAGCCCTTTGAGTGCCAGAGGGGTACCCATACCCCTCTAGCACTCAAAGGGTTAATGCATGGGCAGACAGACTGATCTTTGTTTGTGCAGTATGTAATAAGATACAAAAGCTAAGCCTGTTATTTGTTAGATTAGTGTTCTGAAAGGCTGCTAGCTTATCAAAGCCCATTTCCACACACTATGGCACTATTACTTCTGAGACACCTGCCATGATTGCTATGTTAATAGTAGTCTCATTAACACTAGATTTTAGGCCTCAGAAATCAAGCAGAGAATTTATCATTGAGTGCAGTGAATTAAGTGTATAAAATTCAGATAATTTGTAGTGATCCTTTAAAATACCCAATTATGAATCATTCGGATTTTAAATGTATTATCATCATCATTACTATAATTTATTAATACAAGTTGCTTTACAAAGGTGGGCAAATGCCCCCACTGATGCAGTTGGCTTGCCCCAGAATTAATCCAATTCTTCATGGTACTTCTGCCTCACATTCTCCTGACTGAATGTTCTTACAGGCTTAAGAGAATAGAAATTAACATCTTGCAGTAATTTATATATTTAAAGACTATCCCCCATGTTGTTACAAACACAGCAACTGTAGGCGTGTGCTAGTTTAAGATGACTACATCTTTGTGTCGAGGGAGATAAGAGACGTGACACAGATTAAAACAAATTGTTGATCCATACCAAGGAGAAGCTCAGAAAACAATAGAAGTGAAAGCATAAATGTCAATTTGGGATGATAAAAGATACAATCTAAATGTAATATGAGAGGCCCCCAGACAAAAGCAAGAAATTGAAATTGCACATTATAGAGGAATCAAAGAATGATATATACACCAACATAGTAAGTATGAACTTGGGTTAATGTGTTGTGAAGTATAATATAACATCATAAAGTTATTTTAATTATGTTATTTGGAAATTATTTGTAAACACTAGTGTTACTAATTCCCCCATCATTTGTTTGTGATGTAGATCATATTTTGATTACAGCACGTTAGCTTCACCATTGTCATAATTGTTTCTAATTCTACCTCATTGTCTTTTGTTGCATTATCTCGCAGAATAAGAACCCTAAGGATATCTGCACTTTCTCTATGGCAGTTGGAACACTGACAAATGCAGACTATTTATCCAGGCAAAGAAGCAAGGTCATTGCTACAAGGTCATTTAATTTCATCCTCTAGAATTCTCCTGTCCCCTGTGGACCTTCACTTCATGGCTCTTTGTTTGATGAGTTAAGAGCTGGAATTTCACTTTAAATCAATTTTGGACTTGTCACATGGTGTCAACTTCACCGCTGCATCGGAATCCTGAGCATTAGCTTTGTGATTTAGGAAAAAACTGTTCATTTGTTTACAATGTCTGTATGGAGTTGGCTAGATAATTCAACAAAC
Source organism: Rhinophrynus dorsalis (assembly GCA_037306005.1). Classification (NCBI taxonomy): domain Eukaryota; kingdom Metazoa; phylum Chordata; class Amphibia; order Anura; family Rhinophrynidae; genus Rhinophrynus; species Rhinophrynus dorsalis. Next base: position 124,104,066 of record CM074721.1, read on the forward strand.
TGTTAACCCTTTGAGCACCAGAGGGGTACGCAATGCATTGCAAAGGGAGCTCAAAGGGTTAAAAAGAGGTGATAATTGTGTTACAATTCTGGGCCAAACTAACTGCTCCTTAGATGAAAAATAAAAATTCCATTGGATTTAAATTGGGCTTTTAGAGACCTATCTAGCATTCGGGGACTAAAATCACAATTTAAATTAATGGGGTATTCTGTGTTTCCTAGAAAGCATTTGATTTGCTTACATACATAAAGGCCATGAGGCTGATATACTAAGTATAACTGGAGCAATTCTGAGACACACCAAGTACACCAAAATTACTATTGATTTAAATGGGAGTTTTTAACCCCTTGAATGCTAGAGGTCTACAACACATTGCTTTATAATGCTTTGAAGACTTAGCATTTGTTGGGTTAAACTCCCCATTGAAAGAAGCATTATATTTGTTTTATGAAAAAATATACATTGTGTATTCCTATTAAGTAAAACAAGGGCACTCACACTGTAAGACATGCATATTTCCAGAGTTATTACAGTTTAAATGTTTTTTTTTTACAATAACAGTGCCCTCTAATGGTCAGATTCCAATGCGTTATTCTGTTGCAATCTGTAGGAGAGGTGAGTCATGTCACTGAGAAACAGTTCTCCATAGAATGTGCCAGAAACTGCTGTGTCATTTCCTGAACTTTCAGGAAGTAACCACATTTGTAATTCACTTCCTGACAATTTGAACAATTTATAACTTTTGGATGAAACCACTGTCAGTTATGGGAGTGCCTTGTTTTACTCAGCAGGAAAAGCCCACATAAGTATATAACATATAGCTTTTTATAAAAAAATAAGTTTACTACTTCCTTAAGTCAATGAGACTTTGGAGAATGCCTGTATGCCCAGTGGTGCAGCTCATTTGTTCCATAATTACTTCTGTTCTTAGTGCATCAGCCTCTGTGTTGTTGAAGCTGTAGCCTATATGTCACAGTCACATGCAGTTATTACATTTATGCGTAGAATAGATGAAAGTAAACATTTTATAATGTTGTTCATGTTTCACATATTGTTAGAAATTGTGATAACGTGATAAATCCATATACCCCTACACAAAGATATACCATCAGTCATGGTTTTCCTAAGAATATATCATGATGACAACAGCTGAACTCTCCAGGGATAGAATATACAGTAATTACTTTGTTCTACACAGGTATCAAAGACTATAAATTCATCATCACCTCTTTCAGTATGACATAAAACATTGCATAGCCTTGAGCGCATCAATTAATTTACATGTACTTAATAGATTACCACAATGAAAACAACTGCAACAAGAATCTTAACATTTGAACTGTATAAAGTTTCCATTTTTTTCCACAACCATTATCTGTATGTCACAAAGTATAACATAAGAAGACTGTCCAAAATCACAAAAACATCAATACGGATTGACAAATGGAATTAAAAATGAAGTAATATATAGGAATATATGAAAATGTCCAAACATAACTTTCTAATACTGTATTTATGATACTGATGCTAATTTTGTCCTGGATTACATTGCAGATGATTAATATTATCATCAGTTTTATCTATCAGTTTTCTGTTGAAGTCTAAGGGCTTTTTTATATTTGTAACAACAGCTGTAGCTGTTACAGTGCTGCCATCAGTATTATTTCACTCATCTCCTGAGTTGTCCTGTTGATCCCATTGTGTTTGGGGGGAAAGCTGATTACTTAACCCAGTGGTTCTCAACCTGTGGGTCGTGACCCCTTTGGGGTCGAATGACAATTTGCCAGGGGTCGCCTAAAACCATCAGAAAATTGTTTTTTGTCTATTTTAATCTGTAAAACTTGTAATTGTCTGGAACTGACAGCGCAAGCGCTGGTGCCTGGCTTCTGGCCTTGGAACAGTAAGGATTTCATTATAACGGAGTAATTCAGTAATTACAGCGATGAAGGAGCAAAGAAAATAATTTTACTGTTAGGGGTCTCAACAAATTGGGACATTTTATCAAAAGGGTCGTGGCACTAGAGAGGTTGAGAACCACTGACTTAACCCCTTAAGGACTACGTGGTCCGGGGGCAGGTGGCTCTAGAGGACTACGGCACTTTTTTTTTTTTACACCAATAAATTCTGGGATAGCAGAGCCCTGAGCAGCTGAACCTCGATCCCAGAATTCCATGATGTGCCAGGACCGTCACCGGTCCTAAACGTCCAGACAGGCATGAGAGTCCATTCACGTCATGCATTGTTAAAGGGATAGTAATACTTAAATGTAACTATACTGCATGTTGTAGCCCTTAAAAAAAACAAATGAAATGCCCCCAGTGCCATCTCTCAAACATTTATGGTTTGAGAGATATCCGCTTTCTAAATTCCCCACTACCTGACATCAGTGCTCTAGCTGACAGCAGGGGAATCCGGTACTGGGACTAGTCGGCGGCTCTGCAGCAGAGCCAAGATTGCATTAATGAAGAAGAAATCCTTCACTGAAACGGTCTTCTACGTGTGCTTTCAAACCAAGCACACGTAGAAGACCGTTCCAGTGAAGGATTTATTTTTCCATAACGTGATCTCGGCTCTGCTGAAGAGCCTCTGCTAGTCCCGGGACTGGATTCCCCTGCAGTCAGCTAGAGCGCTGACTTCAGGGAGGGGGGGAAGTTTGAAAGCGGATATCTCTCAAACCATAAAGGTTTAAAAGAGATAGCACTGGGGGCATTTAATTTGTTTTTTAAGGGCTACAAGATGCAGTATAGTTAAATTTAGGTATTACTATCCCTTTAAGGGGTTAAAGGACTAGTAAGCTTTTTTTAATATAAATATGCTATAGTGAACTGCTGGGAGATGTATTTAATTCAGAAAGTATTACCGCTCAGATTATGTTTTTTAGCCTTTTGAATGCCATAGGGGTATCCAACGCAACATGTTAGATACATCTCTGGCAATTTCAAGAGTTAATTCGCTTTGTTAAAAAGAGCTCCAACTGGGTTCCAAAATACACAATTTTATAATGCACTATAGTTTAAATATAGCTGTCTATTCTAAGTGATAGCTAGTTCTTTACCTGGGGACCACAACAGAAAATAAGATTGCTGTGTAGTTAATTGGGATTTTATCCTTAGGCTGATTTATTTAAGCCTGTTTCAATATAAAGTGCAGCTGTTCCACTACTGATCTGTGATGGTGAACAAGATCAAAATATCAATACCATTGAATAAATGAGATCAATCTGGTAGAATATGATAATTGCTCTATAATCCGGTAGCTATATATACAGTACACCATAATTGTCTAATTTGGCCTTATATATAAAGGAAAAAGCCAAAGCGTTCTGGGGCAAACCAGCTATGATCCAGAGTTGCTCATATTTTGCTTCCTGCATAAGGCCCACAGACTGTTTGTGGGTTTGACAACCTGGGAATTCTAGATCAGTGATTCTTAACTTTAGTCATCAGGACATACAGTAACAACAGGTAAATCAATCAAAATGACTGAGCCGCTGATTATTCACCTGGGAGATCATGAAAACATGAACTGCTGGTGTGTCACTTGGACTAACATCAAAAATCATTGTTTTAGATGGATTTATGTTTCCCTATTCATTTAACCCTTTGAATGCCAGAGATGTATTTAGTGCATTGTGATGTGATACCTCTTTGGCACTGAAAGGATTAATATACTATGAATCTCTCTATAATGATGAATCTTAAGCAGTTCCTACGTTATTCTATGCAGCCAATGCACTAAGATTTCTCCAGCTTGGTGCATAGGCTCCATAAATAACAGGAACTGGACAAGTGATATCACTGGAGAAATCATTTCTGCTTTATCACCTGTTTATTACACCATAGTGTATAATCCCCAAAGCCTTCTGCTCTAAACCTCCAGCAAACATTTGGGCCACATTTAATCTGGCCAAGAATATAAAAAAAAACTAAAAATAGTCCTTAATGTGAGCTTTCCTTTGATAAATCGGCTAAAATAATCTGCTTCAGTCATACGGCTCTAATATCACTATGTAACAAATACATGATTCTGAAAGCTTGCATAACCACTGTAATATGCGAAAGTTTTAGGCAGGTGTGAAAAAATTCTGTAAAATAAGAATGTTTTCAAAAATAGACATGTTAATAGTTTATATTTATGAACTGACAGAATGCATAGTGAGTGAACAGAAGAAAAATCTAAATCAATCAATGTTGAGTGTGACCGCCCTTTGCCTTCAAAACAGCATTAGTTCTTCTAGGTACACTTGCACAGGTACATGGATTTTGTAAGCATATAATCAGATGTATTATTAAGCAGTTATACCAAACAGGTGCTAATGATCATCAATTTTACAACAAGACACTGAGGCTCCTATTATGCATTATCTCTATTCTTTACTTCTCAGCAGCAAAGCTTAAAAGTTCAAGAGAAAAAAAACAAATGACATAAAAGTAGTAACTACACCCCTAAGACAGGTAACCAATCAAGTCCATACAAGGTGTATAAGTCAGGTAACCAGTAAATCCATTTCCTCTTTCTTTGCTGCTCAGCGCAAGGATAAGTATGCTATGTATCACTGTATTACCATATTACTGTGCATACTCCCCTAATTTGTCCCTTACATTTTTCTTATATTGGTATTTCTAGTGTTATATATCATACACCACATTATATGTTATAATACCTTCCCCTTATAGTCCACTTTGTCAATTTTTACTTATCCAACCTTTTTCAGTTATTTCCTTCTCTAATTCTTTCTTTAGGCTCTTTTTCTTATGCCTTGTGTATTGTTTAATCCACCTAATAACCATACTTTGACTCTGGTATTGAGCCCTGAAAGTTACACGTACATACACACTGACCCAGCCTTTATTGCTTTCTCCCTTTCCTAGTTTACCCCGCAACAGTTACCAGCTTTATTAATTCTCTTTAACTTCCCCAAACACTGTGTTTTGCTTTTCCCCATCTACCTTTACCTTTTCATGCATTGCTGTGCACTTAATTCCTTTTTTATCATTTATTTCCAGCGTTTTCTAGTTGTGGTGGCCATCTTGGTTAAGGGCATCGCCATTTCCGCTCTTCATGCGCATGCGCGAGGTACCTCAGCACCATTTTGCTGGCCTCCTGTTATGGAGCAGACTTGTCCTCAAGTACAATTTTCATATATTTTGCATACTTGGGGCTGTAGCATAGTAGTTAAAGCCCAAGCCTTTCACATTACATTCCTGAGTTCAATTCCAGTCAGCTCACCTATTTAAATTGTATTTCCCTCACAATTCAGTTATATAGGGAATTTTGATAGTTATTCTACTAATATTACCAGTTTTAAGTCTTTATTTCTTATATATTTTATTCATTATCGTTTAACTATGTCACATAAAAAATTGGTATCTCCTTGTACCCCTTTGAAGGGTAATAAAATTCCTACACATTTTTTGACAAATGATAATGTCTCTCTTCACAAGGAATTGTCTGATGAAATTATTGCTCAGACACGTGGCTCGCACCCACACCCAAGAACCTCAACTCGGGAGGATAGCATACCGAGTAGACGTAGAAAGTCCAGAACAAAACCCGACTCATTTTGTTTAGACTCTTCTTCCGAAGAATCAGATATAGACACTGAGGAACAATGGGGTCAATCACCCTCGGATGAGGATTACACACCTGGACAATCGGATTCTGATTCTAACATGGAAGATCAGAATGTTAATAATAACAGTGTCTTAGATGAACAGGGTAAACCACTGTTTGACCCCAGCGCTATTAAACACCCTAGATCAGCAGAGTGGGTACCAAAAGACCACTTTGCCAAATATATCAATCTATGGGTCTGGACAGGAAGGGTCTGTACAATAAAGCCAGAAATAAATTGAGATCCGAATGTCCTAGACCATCCATAAATAAAACGTGTGAAACCCCCAATATGGACCCTCAGATGGCCCAGTATATTTCAAAATCAGGCAGAGACCCTAGTAAGGGAATAGAACGATTCATCAGGCAGTGTCAAGATAAACTGCTGGATATTGTAGGCCCACTGTCCAAAATCTTTAACTTGACGGAGAAGGCTATCTCCAACTCCTCACATGTTGACACCAATACCCTCAGGGGTTGGATACAAAGGGTGTTTTGTCTTCTTGGCAACGTCAACACAGCCTTATCTATAGAGAGGCGTAGAGCTATACTTATTCACATTGATCCAAAATGATCAGATATGCCAGTTACTGAGGCAGGCCCTGAAGCTAACGGCCTACTTTTTTGTGATTCATTCATCAAAAGTTTAGGAAAATTTGTCAACACCTTTACGGCCCTGGACAAAGCCCAAAACTCTATGAAAAAGTATTCAACAGGCGGGTTTTTGCCAGGGCCGGAAAAGGTAGAGGTTGATTTTCAGGCCGTGCTTCGGGTTCCTATAGAGGACAATACAGGAACCCACAAGACCCAACAATATATGGGAGAGGAATGTACTCCCAGGAGACCAGGCCCCCATTTCCTTTCTACCCACCGCGTGGCAGAGTTTGGAGACCGAAGATCACCAGAGGATTACCTCACTCCAGACCATTTTCAGGTAAGTACCCTTCCCCAAATTACCGGGAAAAAAGTGGGTGGCAGACTCACCCATTTTTTCCCAGCCTGGTCTCAGATCACCTCAAATCAATGGGTCCTACAGACTATCCAAGGTTACCAAATAGAATTTTATTCCACTCCTTATCAAACCAGACTCCTTCATTCCATCCAATTCTCAAAGGAAGATTTCCGCCTTGTAGATTTGGAAATCCTAGAGCTTCAGAAAAAAGGAGGTATTAACCAAGCTCCCCTGTCAAAACCAGGTTTTATAAGCAACATTTTCCTGGTACACAAAAAAAATTTGTTGCATCCTTTTAAAGATGGACAATATATCGGCGGTAAGATACATAAACCATTTAGGTGGTACGAAGTCAAAGACTTTAGCAAAATAATTTTGGCACTTCTGTCTAGACAAGAACATTTCCGTCCAGGCGGAATACCTTTCGGGCCTGTCCAACACTAGTACTCCAGATATCTTACAGATTCAAGCTATTGTACTCTTCACAGTTCAACATTCATAAAACTTTATTCGATTTGGGGCCCCCTGGAGTTGGATCTCTTCGCTCCTGACTAAAGACTCATCTACCAAGCTTTTTCAGTTGGAGACCAGATCCAAGGCAATAGCACTAGATGCCTTCCTTCAACAGTGGCCCAAACTGGGGGGTTATGCCTTCCCTCCCTTCACCATGATCCTCAGAGTCATCCTCCAAGTCAGGAGACAGATGACCACCTTGGTTCTGATCACCCCTTTCTGGCCAGCCCAACCATGGTTCCTTTCACTTCTGGAGATGTCGGTAGACTTCCTGCGATACTTGACACCATATCCCAACCTATTGTTAGATCCGGCAGGGAACCCGCACGACCTTCTACTTCAGAATCAACTCCACCTATTAGCCTGGCAGTTTTCCAGGGTCTATGGCTTATCAACGGCCTTTCGGAATCGGCTCAATTCCTCATTTATGAAGCCTGGGCACCAGGTACTAGAGCATGTTATAAATCATGCTGGAAGATCTGGAGACATTGGTGCATGGAACAGAACATAGATTCCTTTTCTTCCGAAGTTCTATCTTGAATTTCTTACCTGCCTGTTAACAACAAGGCAAAGCCTATAGGACTATTAATTGTTACAGATCATCCATATCATTAACTCATAATTATATCAATGGCTTCCCTCCGGGCCAACACCCATTGGTCTGTAAATTAATGAAAATTATCTAGACCTCCGACACCCAGATATTCCATTCTCTGGGATGTCAACATAGTCCTCTCTTTCTTAGACTCCTGGCCTAACTAACAAAGTTTTATCTCTCAAACAACTTTCTGCTAAGCTTACTATGCTTCTATGTCTTATTTTGTTTCGTATAGTTTCTGACGTTTGCTCCTTGGATGTTTCTAACAGGCTCTATGAACCTGATGGAGTACGTTTCCTGATCTCTAGATGAACCAAATCCCCCTCTTTTCCACACAATTCCCAACTCTGTGTAGTTCGCTGCTTAAGAGCTTATGAAATTGCTACCTCTAAAATTAGATTCCCTAAATTTTCTCAATTATTAATCTCCTTTATCAAAACTTACCTTCCAGTATCTATGGCTACATTGGCAAGATGGATTAGCTGGATCATGCACACTGTGGGTATTGACACTAACCTTTTTGGAGCCCACTCCTCTCGGGGAGATATAGCCTCTATATCTTTTTGTTCTGGTGGCAAACTTGAGGACATCCTCAAGGCAGCTGACTGGTCCAGGAAATTACTTTAAACCCATTGATCATGTATCCTCTACTATTATACAAAAGCTTTAAGCTTGCATAATAGGAGCTTCCGTGTCTTGTAAAATTCGTAGATTTTCCTAACTTCGTGAAGGAAAGTCAGGATTTTATTAAAGACACGGAGGCAAGTATTATCCCACCCTTCTAACCCTCCCTCATCTTTATATTTTGTTAGGAGGACTCACTCTTGAGGACTTCCTGATAATCTTTCAAGCTATTCAACTCCTACACTACGGACAATCCCCACAGAGACTACCTGTTACGTTCCAGTTGCTATTAAAGTATCTTCTATTATCTGATTTATCATCACCAAAGTAAGAGGAAATGGATTTCCTGGTTACCTGATTTATACGCCTTGTATGGACTTGATTGGTTACCTGTCTTAGGGGTAGAGTTGCTACTGTTATGTCATTTGTTTTTTTTTTCACTTAAACTTTTAAGCTTTGCTGCTGAGAAGTACAGAATAGAGATAATGCATAATACTCACCTCCGTGTCTTTAATAAAATCCTGACTTTCCTTCACGAAGTTAGGAAAATGTACAGATTTAATATGCACATACACTATGGCAATACTGAGCACAGCAACAATACACAAGGTAGTTATACCACATCAGCAAGGTCTTTCCCAGGCAGACATTTCAAGGCAAACTGTGGGCATCACCACTACATTGCAAAACATCCAAGGTATTAAATGAGAGCTAACACATCCTCCTTACTATGGACATGAAATTCCATTGGCCACTATAAATTATTTCCTTTCTCTTCGGTTCTAAAGAAAACATCTTTAGTCAGTCCTGGCTATCACGTGTTTGGAGGAGGATATGACAGTTGTTAGCAAGACCACTGCACATATTAATGTTAACACATTACAGTCAGTGGCATACCCATAGGGGTCGTAACTGCTTCCGGGTTTGTCACTCCAGGGGCCGGCCGCCCCCTGCTAGCCCTTGCCCAGTCTGCCCAGCTCCCACCACAAGCCTTGACCAGTGGGAAGATCAGACCCCACCAACAGGCTGAGGTCTATGCCTTCTTCGGCACAGAGCTCTATTAGCAGCTCCCTCTCTGTCCCAGCACTCTAGAAATGCAGAGTGCTGGGATATGACATCATCATCCAGCACTCTGCATTAATGGAGAGAGGATTGCGCTGGAGCTGCTGATAGAGTTCTGTGCAGATGGATGGCACAGATCTATCCAGCCATGCTGCATGCTGCTGGACAACCTGGGATGAGGACCCCCCTCCTGAACCAGGTAGGAGGTGGAATGGGGGCAAATGTGGAGGTGGTCACTTGGGGCAATGTGGAGTTTGTCACTGGGGCAATGTGGAGTTTCACTGTGGGCATTGTGGAGGTGGACAATGGGGGCATTGTGGAGGTGGGCACTGTGGAGGTGGTCAATGGAGGCATTGTGGAGGTGGATAATGGGGGCAATGTGGTCCAGGGCCCCATGGCAATTTTTGCATCAGGGCCCAGTCACGCTTCTGATTACGGGGCAGTAGGGTGCGCAATGCACAGCAAAACATCCAAGAGATTACAGAAAAAATGAACACCTAATAACAACTCGAACATACCTTACTGTGGTCAGAAACTGCCATAAGTCATCAGGAATTCTGGAAATGTTAACCTTCTCAATGCTGTGTGCACCCCCGCTGGTCCTTAAATATTAAACCTTTGAGTGCCAGAGGGGTATCCAATGCATTACAAAGCAATGTATTGGATACACCTCTGGCATTTAAAGGGTTAAGCAGGGTTGTCCCTGTATGTTTTAGCTTAAAGCGGAACTATCACCCTAAATAAAGTCCCTCCCCAATAATTATTCATATAGCAATATGCTTAAGAACAGTAGCTTTATCCAGCATTAGTACAGCATTTTTAAGAAATCCTACTTGATCTGAGACTGATGGGCAGGCTTATTTCTTTAGAGGCATCTGAGCGCCTGTACAGTCAGTCGCTTCCTGTTACCTTAATGTACAATGCAACACCTTCTAGAGTAGACAGGGAAGGACAGCACAGGCGCACAGATATCTTCAAGGCAAGATGTCTGCACTAATGCCTGCCTGTTTGTCTCAGATGAAGTAGGATTTCTTAATAACGCTGTACTTACGCTGGATAATACTACTATTTCTATACTTACCGCTGTATGAATAACTAGTGTAAAAGCCTGTGTACATAGGCCAAGCGTTCGGGCAGTGTCTACTGTGCATGACTGCATCGGAGTCTCTACTGCATATGACTGCATCAGAGTCTCTACTGCGCATGACTGCATCGGAGTCTCTACTGCACATGATTGCATGGGGTAGTCTCTGCTGCACATGACTGCATCTGACAAATATATCTGGCCTTTTATATATAAAGAGATTATTGGGGGAACTTTATTTGGGGGTGATAGTTCTACTTTAAAAAAACTGCCAGCAACCGTCATACCTGCCTTCATGGACCTGATCCCCGGGATGGACTGAAAACGTTATTTCTTAAAGATAGAACAAAGGGCAAAATTCAATGGGGTTATTAAGATTTCCTGGCAAGTTAAGTGATGGTTGTTGTTAGTTTTTATTGCCCTCATTTAAGACGTCTACTATCTAAGGGCTAAGTAACCATTTCAATAACCACTTAAAGACCTGAGTGAGTGTGCAACACATTGCTTTGCAGTGCATTGCACACCCCTCTTGTTCTTAACTGGTTAAGCTTCAAAAGCCATAATTTCCTACTTCTAACCCTTTGTTATCTGACACCGTGGATGCTAGAAATGTCTCAACAGATTGTTTTGCAATATGTTGGAAACATTTGTAGCATATAAGGGGTTAAGAAATCCATATTTAAAGGGGATGTATCAATGTATACCAGTTAGCCTGGATCTTTAGATCATACAACGAATATAAGTAAAAGTGCATTCATTTAAAAAAAAAAAAAAATCCTGTTGGTCCAAAATGAAGTTATAAACTGTGTCCTATACCTACTTCTGCATAGACTGCAGTTCCCTGTACTGTAACCGTAGTCTGTCACTCTGCCTCTGCTCCCCTCCCTCTATCCAGCCTCCTCTTATGACGGAGGCTTTCTGTATGTAAGCTGGAGCAGTCTCATTGGCTAGATATTGATCTCTGCCAATGAGACCGCTCCAGCCTACATACAGAAAGCCTCCGTCTTTGGAGGAGGCTGGATAGAGGGAGGGGAGCAGAGGCAGAGTGACGGACTGCAGTTACAGAGCAGGTAACTGCAGTCTATGCGGAAGTAGGTACAGGGCACAGTTTATAATTTTATTTTAGACTAAAAAAAAAAATAATGCACTTTTTCTTATATTCGGTGTATAATCTAAGGATCCGGACTAAATTGTATAGAGGTGACACATCCCCTTTATACATCTATAAAAAAAACACACACAAAAAAAACAAAAAACAAGAGGCATTTAGCCACCCATTATTCAATATACCTGCAAAGCTCTATGACAGTCTGAAAAGGTTGAAGTGGTGTAAGTTCATTTTTGAACATTTTTCATGCAGTGTGAATTGTAGGAAGCATTAATCTTTGTAAAATGTAGGAGGAAAAACATTTAAACTGGATTAAATTAGAACTCTGTGAGGGGAATTATTTGTCCCCTATGTTGCAATTATTTTGCTCCAGAATTGCACCATTTTTCTTTCATACACACAGCCCAATATATATTGTCTTGACTAACTGACAAATAACCATTGCTCTGTATTTTGAATATCTGTTTCCAAGAGACTAAGGATCAATATTATAAACCCTCTCCTCTGTGAAGTACCATTCTAATCCAGTTTCAACCATTATGCTTCAAAAATTAACATCTCATATTTCTTATCCAAAGAATGTGTTAATCCAGCCCTGGGCATTCCAAGTTCAGTCCTAAAGACTACAACTAGGCCAACATTTAACCCTTTGAATTCCAGAGGGGTACAGAACACATTTCCTGTATGAGCACAGGCACGTTAATAAGTGATACATTAATTTTAACTTATCCATCTTTACTGATGCAAATAAATCATTAAACGTAATCTGTTAGGTTTCCGACTAATTAACTCAGTGGGGACATCCATCTTAGTAGGATTTGTATAATTCATCCCCCCACCATGCAAGGGGATGAAGGGGGAAAATATAACTGGAAATTGCTAAATAACTATAAAAGTTAGGGCAGTGAGACATGAATGGTGTGATTTGGTTTTTTAAGCATAACAATATTAATTAAAGAGAAAATTAAGTATTACTATCCCTTTAAAAGCCCAATTAAATCAGTGGAAATGTGAATTCATATTTGTCTCCTGTTGTGCTGGGGCTAACAGTTTAAGCATTTTCCTTTAAATGAGAGGAGAGATAACATCACCGGTGACCCATCATAACTCTCTCTCTCTCCCTGTAGGTACATGTACACAAATACATATATATATACATATATATATATATATATATATATATATATATATATATAGCTCCATCTATCCAGTATACAATCATGTACATATTTACCATTATATGCTAATTGTTTTTTCATTGTTTCTGAATTTTATACTGGCATTATGAATAAACAGATTAGGAAAGTGAACAAATACCCTAATAAAAGGGCAGTGTTAGGCTCGTTTTAATGACATTCTGCTCTCGGCTGCATATGATGCCTCATTAAGTTGTAAGAAGTAAATTAATTGATTGTAATGGAGCCCTGTCAAGTTCATTCCAATGAAAGGTTTGTGGGAGTTCAACTGGATGCTAGTTTATCATTGTAATGCACATGACTCTTTAACATTTCTGTGATAAGAAAATGCACATCATGCAGCACTGGCATTGATTAGAACATATTTATGAATTAAATATGTACACAGTTATAGGTATTGATGCTGAAACTACAGCTAATTAAAAAACTGACAAGAAAAAAATAGATTAATGAACAAGAATATATTGTATGACAAATAATTATATCTGTTTTGCTGTTAAGTGTTTGTTTATTAGAAAATATTTGTTTAGTGATAATTATGCACAGGATTAGTCAGCTGAAAGCATCAATTCCTCTTTGAGTCTCTACATAATTGCAATTGTTATTAAGCCTTTGAAGCTGATTTACTAAGAAGAATTGGGGATGGCCAACTACACCATGGGGGGGGGGGGGGCAAGAAATATTCCCTTTTATTTAAAACCCTTTCAGTGCCAGAGAGGTATCCAGTGAATTGCATTTTGGTACACGTATGATTACATGGGGTTTTAAGACAGTGGTTCTCAACTCCTATCCTCAGGACCCACTAACAGGCTAGGATTTGATGATTTTCTTGTTAGAGCACAGGCGAGTTAATCAGTGTGAATGAGCCTCTGATCACCACACCTGTGCTGTAGCAGAGAAATCCTTAAGTCCTGGCCTGTTAGTGGGTCCTGAGGGCAGGAGTTGAGAAACACTGTTTTAAGATCTTCAGTGCTAGAGGGGCCTCAGACATGTAGCATTCTGAGGGTTAAATGACCTATTTTAGTCAATGGGAATTTTTGTCTGCTGTGGTCCTGTTGATTTGCTTCAGAATCGATCCAGGAGGGAGATGTATTAAGGTTCAATAAGGTCAGTAAGTGTCCTATTTGGCAATAGTGTGACAAATCTGACCCGAATGTAATTTATTAAGTTCACAATCAATCTTCCAGGTTGTATTTTCTCTTGTCTTACTCTAGGATTTTTACACCCATTTTTATGTCCTTGTTATTTATGTATTTTTTTTAGTTTGGCTTTCACATGCTTTTTTCATGGTGTCTATATTGCATGTGCTTTATGAGGGTAGACATACAATGGTTCGTCACCTCATTTGCCTTTTTCACTACCTTGTCACAAATACTACACAGTGCCTACCCCAAAGGAAAAATATTCCCACACCCATGATTACAGTGAGCTGAGAGGTGGAGAAGAATGTGCTTCTTCATCTCCTCCAGATGGCTGGAGAAGGTGATTCTACTGCTGCTACCTCAGCACTACAGCTAGGACTAGGAATGTTGGTGGCAAGTGGAGTCTGCTCTAGTCCCATATCCCTAATTCAAGAACCCAGTTCTATGGTGGTTATTCTGGTCTGTGGTACCCTATTCTGTTCATCATCATCCTTCTGCTATGGTAGATGAAAGTCTGCCTTTGATGACTCAGAATCAGGAATTACAGCAGCAGCAAACTTCACAATATCACTGCAAGTGGTGGCAGTGATACCCATCACCATTTGCATCTCGTATTGTTTTCTACCTAAAAGACTCTCATACTCTCTGCCACTCCAGTTGAACCACCATCACCCTCACTCTTACCACCACCAACATCAGTCTCTTGCTGTTCTTTTGAACTGGTTGGGGTCCTCCTGCTGTCACACTTGCTATATCATCAAAATAAATCATATGGGCAACAGTAGCAACAAACAGCTGAGGTGTGATGCTGCTTATACTGCTATCCAGTTCTGCCTTCTTCAATATATTTCCTCAGAGGGACAGATACTGTGGATCACTGTGCGCATCCTTTACCATTGGTGCTGCTGACTTCCTTCTTCACCTCTGTATCAATAGCATCAGCAGCATAATGATCCATTCAGCTTCTCCTGCTGGTCATAGTGCTAACCAGCACACCATATAACTTTATTTTTATTTCAACTTTTATTTTTCTCTCTCTCTCACTGCCTGCTTCACTCTCTTTGTCTCCTAAGCTACACCATGCTACATGGCAGGAAATGCTGGATTTTTATAGTATGGAGGCAGGAAGTTTTGTCAGCGTTGGAAAACAGACAAGAAATGGAACCGTTCTTATTGGAAACTCTGTGGTGTTTGAGAAACATCAGGAAATCTATGAGTTTCTCTATGGACAGAAATTACCATTGGAAAAATGGAAAATTGTGTTTTTTCCGTGGAAATTCACACTGTAACAGAAAGTGACTTTTCGCCCATACCTATTGTACAGCATGTATATGACAGATTTGTTCATCACCTGAACCTTAATGGAGTAGTACATTTTTTAATGAAAACCTATATGTTATAGAGCTTTTCTTCCTGAGTAAAAAAGTGAACTCCCACCATTTTCAGTTGTTTTATTAAAATGTAATAATACTTCAAATAATCAGGAAGTGAATTTACAGAGCTTTTACTTAAAGTGCTAACTGACAACATAACTCAGCAGTTTCTATCACATTCTATGGAGAACTGTTTGTCAGTGGCTTTCCTCTCAAATAGAATGTAACAGAATAACCAATTAGAATCTGACTACTAGAGGGCACAGTTAATAATAATAAAAAAAACATGATTCTGGAAATATGAATATCTCAGCAGTGAAAGTACCATTGTTCCTTTAAAAAGTGCTCAACTGGTTAATGACCAATAATAGAAAACATGGATGCACACATAGGGCCATATGTTCAAAGGGATAACGACAAAAAATTGTCGTATGAATAACAGAAATAAGTAATTGAATGCATGAACAACATATTTTCTCTAGAGTATACGACAAAAAACTAGTAATGTCCATTGTGTACGAGAAAACTCCAGAACTGACAGGCAAAGGGGCATGGCAAGGGCGTGGCTAAACTATTCTCCAGTGTTGTATAGAGGAAAAGAAAATTTGTCTTAACTAACGACAAAAAAATGTCTTGCAAAAGACCAAATTTGTATGTTAAGAAAAAAAGTGGAGGGAATGTGAGAATTTTTGTCTTTGATTAAGACTTTTCTTTGTCATTACATACAACAGTTTCAGTCAGGACAAACGACATATTTCCAATCATAACCGACACTCTCTGAAAATATTAATGAGCCCAACGACACGGTACTTTGAAAAGTCATTACAAACTACAAAAGCTATTTTGCTACTTCTTTGAACATATGGCCCATAGACACACCTATGATTCTACTAAATGAAATGCCCTCTTTGACCGAACTGTAGGATATGTTTGGCACATAAAGGCCGATTTACTAAGAACTTGATCAATTCTAGGGCAAACCAAGTGGGCCATGGGGGGGATAGGGTTTCATAAAAATTCAATTTAATTTAAATTGGGATTTCAACCCATGGAATACAAGAATGGATTGCTTTTAGTTCCTTAATTCCTTGGAGGTTATACATTAAGGAATGATAAAGAGGTGATAAACTGGATATAAATACTCCAGTGATTTGACTTCTCCAATTCTTATGCTATTCTGAGGAGTCTATGTACATGTAGGAGATATCTTAGTGCATAAGCTCCATTAAATAACACAGAAATTGGAGAAGAGATTTTATTGGAGAAGTTATCTCCAGTTTATCTTTTTATCACACCTTAGTGCATAACCCCCCTCAAATGCATTGTTTTGCAAAACGTTAGAAACTTATCTAGCATTCAATGGGTTAAAACGGAAACTCGGGGAATTTTATATGTTATTCCCATGGTTTACTCCAGAAGTGCTTCACTTTCTGAATATAGCCCATAATACAAAAAATTATGTATCCATATATGAACAAATATTTATAAATATAACAAACTATTTTACAATACATTTAAAAACCTTTATGGATTTTACAGGGTTAAACAACAGCAGGAATGGTCCACATTTTGAATCCTTAGCGAAATGATGACACATTCATTAAATCAAACCTCAATTTAAAAAGGTAGATGTCTGAAAAATAAGGCCTCCGGCCCTCAGACTGTTACAAGACAGAAATGTCAGTCGCACTGTCATAAATTTAGTTTACTTTGAATCAAGATATAGCACAAGTTTTAGCATTATCCTTCTACTAGACGGTGGCCAGAAGGCAAAATGAAAGTGAGTCAATTTTTGGTCATGGCTTCAAATAAGTGCAATTGTGATTGATGCTTGAAGGCTTCGGATATACTGTGTAAAACGGATGTTGGAGAATGTGAAATGTTCAGTGGACCTGGTCAGTGCCAGATTTCCCAATAGGCAAACTAAGTAACTGCTTGGAGCTCCAAATTTTGAGGCAACACCCACATTCTTAATTGTGTACATGGTCTGAGGTCATGGTCTATGCAATCCCAATGTGTTTCCCCAGTTTTATACCCCTTTACAGGCTATTATTTAGCCCCTTGGATGCTAGTGTTGGCTTTATTGGACTGATTTTTTTGTTCTGTCGTATGTCTCTATTGGAAATATATTCCAGGTTTCAAATTAACCCTTTCATATGCTAGACAGGCATCTAATGCATTGAGGAATGGTTAAAGTGACAGCAGTCACATAACTATAGGGGTCGCCCCCTGCGACCTCAACGCCTGGCACCGGAAATCTCCTTCCGACACTCTAGTAATGCAGAGCGCTGGGAGATGACATCATCTCCCATCGCTCTGCTTTACTGAAGAGGACCACGCAGAGGTCTCTCCTGCCACTCCACTGGACCACCAGGGAGGTAGGAGATGGGGCATTGTGGAGATTGAGGGGCATTGTGGAGATTGTGGGGCAATGTGGAGGGGAACAATGTGGTCGAGGGGGGCCAATGTGGTTGGGGGGCCCATGGCACTTCTTGCAACAGGGCCTGGAGGCTTCTAGTTATGCCTCTGAGTGACAGGCAACCTTCTACTTGACAACATTATCTGCAAGTGTATAATATGTCAAATTGTCCGTACCTTTTATTATTTATTTTTTTTCATCTTAACCTATGCTTTTTTTTTGTCACTCACATTTTGCTCCCTGAATCTCTTTTTCTAGAGAGCTTCCTGTCATCTGTCAAATGATCCCCAGACAGGTACATTCTACCCAGTTCCTATATGGTTATATAAAGAGAGAATAACATAGGTTGCTTTTACACAGCTCAGACACAGGAACTGAGAAACTTTGATTGCCCGGATTCACTTAGGCTGATGTACCAAGTAAAAGTGGCAAAACTATGTGGCAAAACAACCGCACCAAAAAGAACAAATAGTCATTTACACTGACTTAAACTTATGCATGCCAGAGAGATAACCAAAGCATTGCAAGACAAAACATTAGATAGCTCTCTGGCAAGCAAAGGGTTAAACAAGCACAGAGATGTCCTAATAATAACCCTACACTTAGCTTACTATGGCCAGTAAATCCTAATTTACCCAATTTTGCTTTGGTGCCTTTAAAGGGATAGTAACACTTAATATCTAGAGTAATATATTCATTTTCGGGTTTATCCTCTTGAGTAAAACGAAGATACCTGCTGAGAGGGGTTTAATCCAAAAGTTATTGCAACCCAAACATCAATATTTTAGGAACAGTATTTCAATGGGCTGAAATTTTACATAGGCGTTGTTGCTACACCATCCTATGGAGGTCTATGTTCAACTGACCAGAGCTGTCCATAGGATGGAAACTACAGTGCCTCTGTAAAAGTATAGGTGCCTGAGATACTGTAACTAAAATGTAAAATTTGAGCTGCAATAACTTTTTAGTAAAACACCTCTCAGCAGTGGGAGTACATTGTTTTACCCAGGAGAATAACCCGACCATATATATATTTTCTTCATATTACGCAATACTATCCCTTTAATCGATAGATATGATTCTTCCATTAGTACAGGATGTCAGATTCATGAGGTGGACATGCTTTTGTGGATAGGACTATTGAACTTTAAACGCCTTCCACTGTTCATACAACATTCCATCAGCTATAGCACTCTGCCTAGTTCAATTAAAAAATTATACTAATGGAAATTCCAGTGGACACAGTCTGAGGATCAGCATTGCTGTCAGCACCTCATTAGACATGACATCTTGGATTAATTAACAATATCTTTTAAACCAATATGCAAACATAACATTCATGGGGGCCATTAGTATTTTCTGACCATAGTAAGGCAAATACAGGTTATTGTTAGGACATGTTGGTGTTCCTTTAAATGGGAATTTTATCCACTTGAGAGGCTAGATAGGTCTCCAACCCCCATTTAAGTCAATGGAAATTTGAGGAATATTTAGTTGTCCCCCAATGATACAACTAGCTTGCATCACAATTGCTCCACTTCTTGTTAGCATGTCAGCCTCCCTGACTTTTTCTCCTTACTTGATAAATCCAAGAGTGTTGTCTGAATTGGGGAAGTTAGGAATACCTGTGGTTACAATGCAGATGATGCTTGGTTGGGAGGTTTCAATGACATGTAACTGTGTGTCATCAAATGACCCAAAGTGCATAGCATTATAGGCTAGTGAGTGGCAACAGCATTTACCATATTCTTCCATCTTGGTCATACACTAGCTACGGTTTTAAGTATTAATTCACAAAACTGTCTTTATACATAGATAATTAGGATTTTTCACTTGCAAAACACTTAAGAATAGTGTATATGTAAATATGTCTATGTCATAGTTATGCATTTTGCATTAATTGCCTAAGTGATTATTTTGAGCAGTTGGAGAAGTTCTTCTTACTAAGTTATCACAAAGGAGAATTGGATATATAAATAGTTGTTTGTCTTGTAGTCATGTTTTCCTCATCTGAAATAATTAATCTGCCAAGTTTGAGATAGCATTAACTTACAGTATTTTAGTTTAATGATATCAGACCTGGGAAAGTTCATTAAATTGTTGTTTACATGTCAAACAGATACAGGTACTTGGTATGTGGTTTTAAAGAAGTCCATTAAATACACAACCTTTTTATGTACTGCCCCAATGAAAGGGCTATTCTCTGCTACTGTAATGGCAGTTTAACGGGGTGATGTTCGACAAGGAAAATCCATTCAAATATACCTTCCATGCGAACATTAAAGATGCAGTAACCTTTAATTATGGAAAGGAAAAAATACATATTGTAGGACTTTTTCTGCTATGTAAAAACAGGGTATACCAGCTGAGAAATATGTAATTCCAGGGTTATTACAGTTTATTTATTTATATGAACAGGGTCCTCTGGTGTGCAGAAAGTTCACCTACTGTTCACCTGGTGTCTCAACAGTTATTCTGTTGCATTCTATGGTAGAGCTGAGTCTCCGACAGTAGTTTTCCATAGAATGAGACAGTAACAGGTTCATCAGTTCCTGTCAGTTTCAACAGTTATAACGTTTGAGCAAAACATGGTAGTGCCCTTGTTTATCTCAACAGAAAATTTCCATGGGTGTTCAGTGATACAGCCCCACCAGAAATTCTGAAAAAAATATATTTATATCTAATTAACTAGCACACATGAATTAGTAGACCAGTAAGACCTAATAATGCTCTTGTCAGACCATACAGGTCAAGAATAGATGTCTGTAAAATATCAGTATTGTCACTGATTTGATAAAAAAAAACTCAATATTTTTGAATAGATCACAGGCAATCACTTAACAATAAAGAAAAATGCAACTCTCACACTTCTGGGTTTTTGATCATGCAGTCCACGGATATTGGATGCCCCATGTAAAAAACCCTTATAAAACATTTTAAATTAAACAAGATATGCTTCTTCTTTAATGACACTTCTAATTCTTTGTTAGTCCTTTTTCCTGTGAACAGCAGCACGTTTCTAAGTAATGAAAATGATCAGATTTTTAACAGTATAGAATCAGTTCTTATTGAGAAACGCACCATCATGGAAAAAGAAAACTAACATTCATATTCATTTTACGTAAGACAACTGCAGTAATTTTCCCATTTGGCTTGAATGTATTACTAGCTAATGTCAAAGTGGAATAATATGATATCATAATGACAGTTATTATGCTGTTTCATTGTAGAAGATGATAACTTCTATAATCACAGTTTAATTTTTCAGAATATATCTTACAATTCCTATTTAGTTATATTCCTACTTAAAAGTTATGAAACTATCATCATCCGTGACAAGTTTGTAATCTAATTTTACATGCATTGTAAAATTCATATTGCCAGTGAGGCTGATAAAAGAATTGGAGCAATTCTGGAGCAGGGCAATTCACCATATTCATTTAAAATGGGGATTTTAACCATTTGAGTGCCAGAAGGGTTGCCCTCTGGCACTCAAAGGGTTAACCTCTTGAATGCCAATGAGGTCTCTAAAGCATTTTTAGATATTTTTACACATTCAAGCGCTCATATATTCTCATTACCTATTCAAAGTTGGTCTACACACAAATATGTTTCAATCAACAAATAATACTGTAGCAGAAAGTTCAATTGGAAAAGACACCACTTATATTGTTGAGAAACCTTACGTTCCATTATTTGGTTTGGGGTTGTAATATTTATCTCACTCCAATTGGATCCTTATATCCTTCACACACTTTCAGGCTTGATTGGTGCTTTATCCCATGGGCTGTCGGAGATGCCCTTCACTGGAATAATGTATCCGGAACAAACAATGCAGAAAAAGAAAAGAAGAAAGGGTATAGCGCAAAAAAGTCCCTCTAAATGTTATCCGTATTGACTTGAGAAATATATAGTTCTCTGTAGATACCCCCCTTCCAAATGGGTACTCACTTATTTCTGAGGCTACTTCCGCTTCTAGGTCACAGATTTTAATTGGATCTGACCTCCAGTTACGGTCGGTCCCCACGATAGTCTCCTTCTGCTTTTTCTTTAGATGCTCCTTACCTCTCCCATATGTTTTCCTTTTACTCCAATTGTATATTGAAACAGGGGGGTTAACAGAAGCTCTCGTAATTAAATAGACTAGTGGGGCTACCTTGATTTTTTATTTATTAATAAAGTTTAAAATGGCATAAACAATGAAATCACCATATGGTGAATAAAAAAATAAAAAATAAAAGATATATATTCAAACACCAATATTTATCCTTAAAACCTGGTGTTGGGTGTTAAGGATAAATATTGGTGTTTGAATATATATCTTTTATTTCTTATTTTTTATTCACCGTATGGTGACTTCATTGTTTATGCCATTTTAAACTTTATTAATAAATATGAAATCAAGGCAGCCCCACTAGTCTAATTACAAGAGCTTCTATTAACCCTCCTGTTTCAATATACAATTGGAGTAAAAGGAAAACATATGGGAGAGGTAAGGAGCATCTAAAGAAAAAACGGAAGGAGACTATCGTGGGGACTGACCGTAACTGGAGGTCAGATCCAGTTAAAATCCGTGACCTAGAGGCGGAAGTAGCCTCAGAAATAAGTGAGTACCCATTTGGAAGTAGGGGATCTACAGAGAACTATATATTTCTCAAGTCAATATGGATAACGTTTAGAGGGACTTTTTTTGCTCTATCCCCTTTCTTCTTTTCATTTTTAGATATTGCCTGGAGACCTTTCTAGCATTCAAAGGATTAATTCATTCTTTGGGTGCCAGAAAGCTATGCACACATTGTGCTGCAATATGTTGCATATGTCCCTGCACTCGAAGGGTTAAAAGTCTCATTTACAGAGATAGTATCCTTCAATTTTGACTTTGCATATTAAGCAACTTACCTTTTCATTTTATTATTCTATTTTCATCTTAAATTATTTTTACTCTTATAAATCCTTGGTTAGCTACCTGGATCTGTTTCCAGACAGCTTTCTATCAGGGACTGTGAAATCAGGAATTAAGATTGCCGCTAGTCTATTAACCCATTGAGTGCAATGCTTTGCATACCCCTCTGACACTCAAAGGGTTAAATACAGCAAACAGCACACTCAGTGTAAGGGATAGTGTTACATTATACCATTCTAACTGCTTTCTGGAAACTATGTTCCTGCAAGCTCGGTGTCAGGGGCATGGAAACAGAACATATACTATAGGTGAAAATGGGACAAAATATAAAGGTTGAGACATTAAAGGGCCCCTATCACCTAACAACAACTTAGAGGATATGCACAAGCTTTCAAAACCACCTATACATTGTATTTACCATTCTTTTTAAGTTGGAACACTAGTTTTTGAATTATTTAGATGTATGGACTGTGCTAATTAGGTCTTGCTGTGCAGGCACTTCCTGTACTAGTCCTACTTTTCCTGCACCACTCAATGACAATGATTCCTTTCGCCACAATTATTTTTAGTATATCAGTCTCTGCATCATATCTACACACTGTCCCTGACTTCCAGGGACAGTCCTTGGTTTTGGCTCGCTGTTCCTGGATACTATTGATTGTTTTATTATCTCCAATTTTAAAATGTAATTTTTTTAAAGGTTAATAGGTTCTGAATTTCCCCACATGCTAATGTATATGATTCAGTGTAGTACTTGGGTGTGAGTAATCTGTGTTCTGCTGGAGAAGTGCAGTCTCTCTTTGAGAACCAAATCCCTCTGTCCCTGTTTCCCACTCTGGTGTCCCTCTTTTAAAGGGTTAGTAATGCCTTATATAAATAAAAAGTAATATTGTAGATAATCAAAAAAGAAATCCATTGATGCCAGTCTGATCTCTCAAACCTTTATAGTTTGAGAGATATAATGTTTTAAAGTTCCCCCCTTTCTCCCCTTTCTCTCACGTCAGCATCTAGCTGACAGAAGAAGATCCTGGTCCCAGGACCAGCAGGCAGCTCTTCAGAAGAGCCAAGATATAGCAATCTAAAAATAAATACTTAACTGGAGCGGTCTACAAAGTGTGCTTGCAAACCATGCACACTTTGTAGACCATTCCAATTAAGTATTTTGTTCTAGATTGCGGTATTTCGGCTCTGCAGAAGTGCCACCTCGAGTTGGCCAACACGAATTTCCTGCTGTCAGCTTTACAGCTGACATCAGTAAGGGGGGAACTTTAAAACATTATATCTCTCAAACCATAAAGGTTTGAAAGATCAGACTGGCATCGATGCATTTAGTTTTTGATTATCTACATTATTACTTTTTATCTATATAAGACATTACTATTCCTTTAAGAAATAAGACTGTGTTTTGTGTATAGAAGTGTATCACATTGCTCCACAGCAATAAAACTCACGTTAGTGATTGGGTAAACTTCATTATGGGCCATTTGTTCAAAAGGATAACAACAAAAAAATGTTGTACGAACGACAAAAATAAGTAATTGTATGCATGAACGACATATTTTCTATAAAGTATATATAAGTCAAATAACTAGTAATGTCCATTGTGTATGAAACAACTCCAGAATTGCCGTTCAAAGGGGTGGGGAAAGGGCGTGGCTTAACTATTCTCCAGTGTCATATAGAGGAAAAGAAAATTTGTCATAACTAACGACAAAAAAATGTCTTGCAAAAACAAAATGTGTACGTTAAGAAAAAAGTGGAGTGAATGTGAAGTTCTGAATGTGCAAATTTTTGTCTTTAGTTAAGACATTTTTATCATTAGTTAAGACATTTTTGTCTTTAGTTAAAACATTTTTTTCTTTACATATGACTGTTTCAGTTAGGACAAACAACATATTTCCAATCACAACCAACGCTCTCTGAAAATAATAATGAGCCCAATGACAATGTACTTTGAAAAGTAGTTACAAACGACAAAAGCTATTTCACTACTCCTTTAAACATATGGCTGTATATGTGTTTATAAGTTAGCCTGTTTAGAGAAATTACTTTGGTTTTGCTCTAAATAATTTATTACAGATAGAATATATCAATAGGCCATGAAATAATCTAAAAATTATTGGTAATGCCCCGCCCAACAGCCGATCCCCCCAGTGACACCATGTAAAACAGAAGTGTCCCTCTCTTACCATTTGAATTATTGGGAGTTATGGTGCCACAGAGGAATCCAACTCAATGTTTCTCTGACACTCAAAGGGTTAAGTCTGTTGTATTATGTTTTCCACTTCCACATTACTATGGATCACTGTGGCACTCAGTCATGGGACTACCCAGGAGGAAAATGTTGGCGAGTGTCCAGTATGCGTTTATTTGTGTCAGCCCTATGTCTTTAACTGATAGTATAAAAAAACCCCATGGCACTGTACTGTTACATAAATAAGCAGTTCTGGACTAGATCATAAAAATAGCATTCTGCTTTTTCCATTGCAGGGCAGGAAATAGCACATTTTAGATCTTCAATGAATGATATACAAACCTAATATAAAATGCAATTGTAATGTAAATACATCACAATTGGTGGATAAAATAAAATTAGTTTCCCTCTAGGTACAATAGTAATAAGCTGCCAGGATCCGACTTTTCTCATCTGTTTGGATAAAAAAATCAAGGGAGAAGGTGTGACAGATGCAGAATTACAGAGGGTCAGCAGCTGGCAGCTTTCTGCTGTCCACATCAATACATGGAATTAGAATCTCTTGGTGCATTGAGTTAGAATGTTCAGTGTTATAGAATGTTCTCTCTAATGCAGGAATGGTCAGCAGCAACCCCCCACCCCAGCTGCTGTCAGTCTAGTCTACAACTCCCGTCAGACTACAAGGCCCATATTTATAAAAGTTATTCTGGAGTAAACCAGCTGAACCATAGGGGACAAATAAAAACTCAAATGTCCATGCACTTTAAATAGAGCTTTTAAACACCTTAATGTTAACATACCTCCCAAGTGTCCCTCTTTAGGAGGGACAGTCCCTCTTTCAGACCCAAATCCATCTGTCCCTCTTTCCCACTATGATGTCCCTCTTTTTAGGAGATCAGACTGTTTGGTGTGTATAGAAGTGTATCACATTCCTCCAAAGCCATAAAAATCACATTAATGCTTGTTTAAACTTCAGTATTTGTGTTTATTAATTAGTATGTGTAAATAAAATACTTTGGTCTTGCTCTAGATCATTTATTCGTTTAAACAAAGAGGTGTCGGTAGGTCATGAAATTACCTAAAAATTCTTGGCACTGCTCCACCCACCAGCCACGCCCCCAGTAACACTCCCTAAAACAAATTTGTCCGTCTTTGGCCATTTGAAATGTTGGGAGGTGTGACGTGAAGGACTACAGAGCTTTTTTTTCCCCCGAGAAATTAATTCAGGGGTCCCCGATCGGAAATGCAGTTGCACGGGTACCCCTGAATTCCATGATGTGCCTGGAAAGCCATGGGTCCGTAACGCAAGTTTACCCATGACGGTCCTGGCATATTGGTCCTTAACACCTTAACCTCTTAAGGAACGGCTTCACATCAGATTCAGGGCTCCCCAAACAGTGTGCAGCCATGCCGGGAGCCCTGAAAACCATGACGTGCCAGGATGCTTTCCCATGATGTCATGAGTCCTTAAGGGGTTAAGGACTATGGAAGTATATGTACGTCATGGGGACAACGTGTGTTAAAGACTCATGACCTACATGTATGTCATGGAATTCAGGGGTCCACACGCGGCTGCACCCCATTCAGGGACCTCTGATTCCCATACATCAAAAAAATGCACCTGGTCCTTAAGTGCTGGCAGCGCAGCTGGACCTTAAGGGGTTAAGGCGTTAACTGTCGAGACCTCTCTAGCATGCATGGGATTAAACCTTGTTGGATACCTCTCTGGCACTCAAAGGGTTAAAAAGCCCATCTAATATGTCAGGAATTTTTATTTGTCCCCAGTAGTGCAGTTGGTTTACTCCAGAATAACTCCAGTTTGCTTTAATACATATAGGCCAAGGAGTCTTATGTAGAAAAGAAAATTCTGGGAGATGCACTTAAAGGGATAGTAATGTTTCAAAATAAAAGCAGCTCCAATTAATCTTCATAGTATTTGGGCCATGGAGATTGTTATTTCAATACTGTTAGATTTGTAGTTCAAGAGTAAATGAATGATAAAATATCCCCCTCCCGCCCCTTTTATCTAGTGTAAGCCACCTCCCCTCAGATTTGGAATCTGGTCTTAAGACCAGACAGCTCACAGCAAGGGACAATCTTCTTACTGTGAGCATAAAGAAAACCCTGCCTCCTTGACAGGTTTTTCAGGTTTTTACTTATGCTCACTGAAGATTATCACCCCAGCTTATAAGGTTTAACCCATTACAATAGTGGTGTTTTATTAGTCCAAATGGATGTTTTTACTGTTATATTCCATTGATAGAATTTGAGAAGACTGAGTCAATATACCTTGCTCCATTTGCTATTTATGGTGTTTATTAATAAATTTCAATTTTTTGTATACTCTGCTTATCTTGTCATCCGTTTGTTAGCTTTAGAGGTACAGTGTATCACTATTTTAGTCTTTTGATTTAGCACTTGGATTTTTTTTCACTTTTTTTGAATTACACTTCACTCTTCGTACGTGGAAGAAGAGTTTTATCTTATAGCAGCTTTTTCCACATTTATTATTTTCACTGTACATCATTTTATTAGTGCCCACTTTAGTTATTTATTTTGCTTTTTTTTTTAAAGCAACAAATCCTAATAAAAACTGCTTTATCTTACTATGGCCAGAAAATGGCCCCTCTGATTCTTCATTGCTCCTTAATTCAAGGCATAACATTGTCAATCAATTCTGAATGTTATGTCTATGGAGGTGGACATGAAAAAGGACCACAGGACACAGTCACCGCCCACTGTGCATCATAACTTTAACCCTTTAAGGACCAGAGGGGTTGCTTCTAAATGCATTATGTGCCCTTAAAGGGTTAAGTAGCCTCTAAGGATGTGACATCCAGGAATGACTAATGATATATCTTGAACAAGGAGAAAATTCATAGGGCCATTAGGAATTTCAGGCCCTAGTAAAGTAAGTATGGGGTTATTACTAGGAAATGTTAACCCTTTGAGTGCCAGAGGGGTCTGCAGCACATTGCAAAGCAATTTGTTGCATACCCCTCTGGCACTCAAAGAGTTAATGTCCCTTTATTCCCAAGGGAGTAATCTATTATTTTCAGTCGCTATTTATACATTCTAACCATAATGTGTGGCCCTTTGGTGGATTTGAGGGCCACACAGGTGGCCCTGGAGATACATCTGCTCACCTATCACAGAATTATACAATAGGTATATATATTCTTAAGCATTACGCCTACCAGCAGAATACTCAAAATGTTCCATTATTTGATTATGCAAGTTAAATATTAAAATTCAATATATACTTGGCATCTTGGATAGTAAAAAAAAAAAGAAGAAAAAAAAAGTAAAAGCAAATAAAGCAAGTGATTCATGACTTTTATCTGCTTTTTCTAGACTTGTTACATCCTTAGCGCTCTGATCCCTAGAAAATTTTGCATTTTAATAATTCTAATACACCAAAGAAACAAAATAGAAAGGTTGTTTTTTATCAAGTTTTTTAATTAAGCCCTGAGAGGTAGAAAATCAACAGAGAGAGAAAGGTTTATATGCTAAATATTACACTCAGCTGCATGCTAGCGGCATTAAGAAGAAAGGTGGAGCAAACCAACTGCACCACGGGGGGGTTTCCAAAAATTCTCCCTGATTTAACCCCTTAAGGACCATGTGATGTACCAGGACGTCACAATTTTTTCCCCCTTACAAACCAGTGACTGTCCTGCATGTCACATACATTTTACTTACAGCACTCCTGCGGGAGAGCTGTCAAGACTGCTGGTCTTTAAGGGGTTATGTGTGGACTCTGAATACTAGAATGGACTACAGCGCATTGCTTCACGTGATTAAAGGGTTAAATCGAGAACTGCATGGCTTCGGGTAGAATGTAAATAAAATGGTATATTGATTTAAATGGGGCTGTTAACCCCTTCAAGGCTACAGAGGTCTCCAACCATTGCAATGGACACATCTCTAGCTTTCAATAGGACAAAAGTGCCATTTAATCAAAAGTAATTTTGGGAATTTTTGTCTCCTGTGGTGCAGTTGGTATGCTTCAGAATTGCTCATTGTTTGCTTTTATACATAGGGCCTGAGGAATGTTGTGTACAGCAGCTGTTAGAAGCACAAACAATATAATAAAAATGTTGGCCTGAGAGATCTGGTCCAGTGCTATTGGAGAGGCAATGCATTCCTGCTGCTATCAACAGTTAACAGCCACAGCCTGTTAGGATTATGATCTGGCACAATGCAGTATCTGGAAAAGCTGCAGACTATAATCATTAGTATTCCAGTCCCATGGTGATGTTAGTGGCCTCTTCCTTTACACAATATACAAGGATAGAAGAGTTGGCCCTTTCCGCTGTCATCTTCTCCAGGACCTGTAGTGCA
The DNA here is from genome assembly GCA_037306005.1 of Rhinophrynus dorsalis. Taxonomy (NCBI): domain Eukaryota; kingdom Metazoa; phylum Chordata; class Amphibia; order Anura; family Rhinophrynidae; genus Rhinophrynus; species Rhinophrynus dorsalis. The sequence goes on from CM074721.1 coordinate 124,133,191, forward strand.
ACAGATCATAACTTCAACAGTCACAGCTGTATCCAGGGGCGATTGCTGTGAAATGTTTTTAAAAATTTAAGACATGTATAAATCAAAGGAGGGTTCTTTTGGGAGAGGAGCAAAGGAGCTTGGGAGAAGAAACAAAAATATGGGATAAAGGAAAAAGCTGTAGTTTTGTTTTTCTGAACTAAAAATGTACCCACATTTTGTGATCCAGTAGGGGGTGTGTACAAATCCAGATCATTTTCTGCTATAATATGTTAGCCGCTGCTGCCTTTCTGGGTAATGCATTAGAGTGTATGATCTCTTTAATGCATACTAGTCAACACAATAGGCCATCGTCAAGACTTCAATGCAAACAAGCACCAAAGCCCTCTCATATAGCATGAGCAGGGAAATGAAGTAAGTGTTTATCAGTTTCCTTGGTTCCATGTTAGCACATGAAGTTAACCATTTGTTTGCCAGATAGGTATCCCATGCATTGCAACACAATGCATTGAATAGCTCTCTTGCACTCAAACAGCTAAAACAAGGCATAGAAGAATAAAATGCCCCAAAATTCCAATACACTTACATACTGCCCTACCCTTTCTATGAAAAAAGTCAGTAAATATGTGTTGAGTAGGGATGCACTTAAAAATTGATAGAGGCACCTGATTTAGGGCTAGATTTAATGGTAGGAGTTAACATAGCCGGCAGGGCCAAAGTGAATACCGGCTGTTAAACTAACATTTTTAACACGGTATTTATAGCCCCTACCAGCTAGAACTCCAAAGGACGTTAAAGGGATAGTAATACTTCATTTTAACTTTATTTTATTTTGTAGGCATTAAAAAAACATGAAGAATGATATAAGTCTTATCTCTCAAACCTTTATGGTTTAAGAGATATTCACAAACAAAGTATCCCCCCCCGTTCAACCAGATCAGAAGGGAGGTGCCCACGTAGACTGCAGAGAGGGACAATCTTCAATTAAGATAAGGGAAAAAGCTGAAAAACTTGTCAAGGGGGGAAGGGCTTTCATTCTTTTCATACAAAGAAGATTGTCCCCTGCTGTTATCTGTCTGGTCTTACAACCAGATTCACATCTGAGAAGAGATGGCTTACACTAGGAAAAAGGGGCGGGAGGGGGAAACTTTGCTTGTGAATATCTCATAAACCATAAAGGTTTGAGAGATAAGACTTATATCATTCTACATATTTTTTTAATGCCTACAAAATAAAGTAAAGTTAAAACGAAGTATTACTATCCCTTTAAGCCACAAAAACAGTGTTGTGGCTGAACGTTCGTTTTGTGCATTTAGTTCCCAAAACGCCGCTAAAAGCAGCAATATTGGGAACTGAACAGTGAAAAACAATTAACTATCGGTGCTTGACATACTGCAAAGCACCGAACGTTAACTGATCCATGTTACACTTACCTGTCATCCACTGTCCTTCTGTCTTCTCTTCATTCTTCCGCCTTCTCTTCAGTCTTCCGTCTTCTTCCTGTAAAAGAAAAGAAGCCAAGTATTACCAAGCATGAACGAATACATTCCACTACCCTTTGAGTGACAGTGCTTTGCAATGTGTTGTGTACCTCACTGGCATTCAAAGGGTTCAATAGTAGTATGCCCCAAAGATACCCATATATGCCTCCATGTAATGCCCCAAAGAGTATAAATGCCAAGAAATAATACCAAGAAATAAAATGATCCACATAGACATAAATCAATGCTATTCCTTAATGCCCAGTATAACACTTAACTTAGAGATTTGTGTCTCTGCCGCTTGGAGCGGCCTCGAGGGCGGCGGCAGCAGAGACACAAATGTCCCAGGACGCTCCCATTCAGCTGTGTACGGGCCGATGTCCATAACACACTGAGGGCATTTGAAGTGAGTCTGCCTTTATATATGGGCACGCTCACTTCAATTGCCCTCACTGCCATTGGCTGGAATGTACTTCACATCCCAGCCAATCATGTTCAAGAACAGTAGCTCAAATCTGATTAGATGGGATGTAAAGTACATCCCAGCCAATGACAGTGAGGGCAGTTGAAGTGAGCCTGCCCATATAAAAAGGCAGGCTCACTTCAAATGCCCTCAGTGTGTTACGGGCATCGGCTCGTACACAGCTGAATGGGATCGTCATGGGACATTTGTGTCTCCGGTGCTGCCGCCCTCGCGGCCGCTCCAAGCAGCGGAGACACAAATCTCTAAGCTAAGTGTCATACTGGGCATTAAGGAATAGCATTGATTTATGTCTGTGTGGATCATTTTATTTCTTGGCATTTGTATTCTTTGGGACATTACATGGAGGCATATATGGGTATCTTTGGGGTGCACTAGTATTGAACCCTTTGAGTGCCAGTGAGGTACGCAACGCATTGCTTTGCAATGCGTTGCATACCCCCCTGTCACTCAAAGGGTTGTGGAATGTATTAGTTCATGCTTGGTAATACTTTATTTCTTTTCTTTTTCAGAGAGAAGGCAGAAGATGGAAGAAAGAAGACAGAAGGATGAGAAGACAGAAGAGAAGGACCAGAAAGCTGAGGACTCCACTGGACATCAGGATTAATGGTAAGTGTTAATGCAATGTTTTGTTACTTAGTCAGGTTAACCCTATGAATGCCGGCGGGGTAATTATACCCCACCGGCACTCATAGGGTGAATCTTACTAACTTTGGACGGGTTTTAGGCACTTTGGATGTATTGATGTGGGGCTTAGGGCCCCATATCAATACATCCACTGTGGACATTGGGTTCTTTTGCCAGTTAACAGCTGCGTTAGCTGGCAAAAGATCCGATAAGGGACTTTACGGCTAACAAAACTGGGTCTTAAGTTTTGTGCCATAAGTGAGTCCTTTATCGTTTTTTTCAGCTAACGCAGTGCTTCAAATGGCAAAATGGAGCATTTTTTTTTTTTAACATGGGCCAAAACACACGTTAGTGTAGCGGCCAGCATACTGGATGAACTGCAGTTAGCAGTTAATCACATGGCCCTTTGTATGGCTTCCTACATGGTGAAACACCCGTTGATGTTTTTTTAGCTTAACAGCTGCCTTTAAATCTACCCCTTAGTTTGGAATCATTTGTACATGCCAATGATTAGCATTTTAAAGTGCTTACAATATACACATGCAGAAAATGGTATTGCACTTACAGGCATGTGTTGCTGTATTATGCCTACAGGACCTCCACAATGCCTAACAAAAGCTCACACATAGCTTAATCTGTATACCCGAAAACATTTTTGCCGCAAGCCTCCGGAGGTCTAATAAGGTTGTTGGTGGTGGAGTTGTCCAAATGACACAGCTTGTGCCATAAAGTGAGCTGTGCTTGATTGGGGTAGGCAGGCTTTGCCTTTAATACACACACTAATAGTTTCCCTTGAGTACATCACAAAGAAGATGACCCAATAGGAAACCAAAAAGTAGCGCCACACAATACAGTAATGTGAATATACTTAAAGTCCACAATTGATATTCCAGGGTAATAAGATCTTCGCAGCTAGTTGTAATTGATGAGGACCTCCAACTTGTCACAAACTACAAAAACAGAATAAACAATTGCGCAGAATCTCTTCTAAGTATAGTATATTTTCTGTTGACACCTTCACCTTTACCACTAACGGAAAATTACTCACATGTAACAGAGGCTCTTAATACTGCCTCTAAGTATGAAAGCATGAAAGCTTTCCCCTTAAAATGGGCAGAGAGGGGGAAGAACAGGGTGGAAAGTGACCAGAAATTGGGCATGGTTACAAGTGAACTCACTAAGCTCTGAGAGTCAACCTCTGTCCCCAGAGACCCTTTAATAAAGTATAAAAACCGGAGTCTCTGGGTTAGTTTCGGAGAGTTCTGAGCAGAAGACCCTAGTGTCCCGTATGAATCAATTCTGTGTGGATCAATCATTAATTAGTATCAAGGCAGACATGATGCATTGTAGGATTACAGGGCTCCAACTCCTTCCTTTGAGTTCTGAGAAAGCCTCCAGTGGAAAGTTTAGGATCCTGGAGTCCTTCAACAAAGGATCAAGACTGTCTCTGTGGACATGATAGCCAGTATCAAAGATTAATTTGGAAAACCAGTCCTTCCATAATTTATTCATATGATCCTTTAGGATATTCTTTCAATGATAAAGTGGATCTGTTGCCTACATAGCTTCTGGTCTCATTAAATGTATCTAAACCTCCTACAATTTGTGCTTTTTGTTTTTCAAAAGTTTAATTGTTGTAGAGATTTTTGTTTAGCAGTTGGGTAATATAATGTCAGCAGAGCTTTGTTCTAAAACTGCAGAATTAATTGCTCACATGTCCATAAAATCACCTCTCTCCACCTCCGTAGGCTATATTGTGTAGTATGGCAGAGTCTTCTGTTTACATGAATTAGCCGATAGTCCTCTGTGTTCATGATACAGCTGATGTGCCAGTTCAGGTAAACAAAGAACCATCAGATTGGATGTTACATGTAACAGCAGATCTGCTGGGTTTGTGTGTATTTGAATCATATTTTGGGCAGGATATAGTGTATGTTATAACTCTCTGAGTGCCAAAAGGGTGTGCAAGCCACTGCAGAACAATACATTGCACATCTGCACATCCCTAGGGTAATCAAAGGGTTAAGGAAACATTGTAAACCTGACAAAAGCATGAGAGCATAGGTGTACCTGAGCTGTAACTGCAGGGATGAGACAGTTAAGACACCTTAGCACACACCACAAGATAGATTAAGGTCCAGTTTACCACCATATCTACAAACTGAACCCTGATCTAACCTTAGCGCATCTCACTCCTGGAGTTTCTCTGGAACAAAACAACTACAATACAGGGAACAAATGAAAAAACAAAACAAAAAAAACTATATATATCAAATTTATTCAGGTATGGCCTTTAATCCCTTGAATGTTAGAAAGGTCTCCATTGCATTGATTTGCAATGTGCTAAAAATATATTTTGCAGACAGGGGTTTAAAATCTCAGTTTACATCAATTGGAGTTCTGGGAATATGTATTTCTTCCCTATGGCGTAGTTGGTTTGCCCCAGGATTTCTCCAATGTTCAGCATGTGTTTGATATCTCTAGCACCCAAGGGGTTAAATGCCCCATTTGAATCAGTGGGACTGTTTATTTAGCACATGTGGGGCAGTAGTCTTACTCCAGAATTGCTCCTCTCTTACTTTCTAAATATGACCATAAGACTCACAGGCAGATACCATGTTAACAACTTCTGTTTATGTTCCACAGACAAAGTACATATAAAGGTGTCATACATGGCAGCATGCAGGAAGAAAGATGAGCAATTTAGGAGTAAAACAACTTCACCATTAGAGAGAAATACATATTCCCAACATTTCTATTTTTGTTTTTATTTATTTATTTTTAACAAAATCAAAGTTTACAGCTCCTTTAACCCTCTGATTGCAATGTATTGAACATCTTTCTGGCACTCAAAGGGTTTAATCCCTTAAGGACCAGAGATCCTAGGGGTGGATTCCAGTTAAGGACCACACAGAGGAGCTCGGCGCTCTGGCACACGTGACCTGTGACGTGTGACATGTGCCAGCACGCAAAACTGGGGTCTGAGAGAGTCCACTCCATTCTTGGATTGGTCAATTTCAGACCCCACTAGTGCTTACAGCTCTCCCGCACAAAATACACAATGTAATATTGTAGCTATTACAACAATAAACTAACCTTTATGGTTTGAGAGATATACGATGTTAAAGTCCCCCCTCTCTCCCCTTTCCCTGATGTCAGCTGTAAAGCTGACAGCAAGATATTCGTGTTGACCGACCCAAGGTGGCTCCTCAGCAGAGCCGAAATACCACAATCTATAAACAAACACTTCATTGAAACAGTCTACTGAGTGTGTTTGCAAACACACTTAGTAGACCGGCCGACACAAATCTCCTGCTATCACCTTTACAGCTAACATCAGGGAAAGGGGAGGAAGGGTGGAACTTTAACATTGTATATCTCGCAAACCATAAAGGTTTGAGAGATGGTACTTACATCGGTTAGTTTATTGTTGTAATGGCTACAACAATACATTTTAATGAACACAGATATTACTATTCCTTTAAGCCCTTGAATGCTAGATAGTTCTCTAATGCATTTTAAGCAATGTGCTGGATACTACTCATATTGAAGGGTTTAAAAAAATAATTATAAACCAGTGGGAGTCTTCATGTGTCCATTATTGTGCAGTTGGCTTTCTCCTCTTTTCTCTCTGCATTGTACATAAGGAACTAAAATAATATGATATTGTATAACAATTGGACATCAGTGCATGCAGTTTGGAGATTTGTATTTAAAATGCAAGTTATTTGATTAGCAATCCGGAAATAAATTGGTGTGCGTGAAGACAAAGCCTAATCAGATCACTGTTCATATTTTATACCCTGATGGGCAAACCCATCCTAAGAAAAGAATTTGCCAAAAAAAAAAAACAAAAAAAAAAAACATTACTCTGAACAGCATAAAAGAACTAAAATTAACCTTTTCAAATAATGAGTTAGAGCCAATATTCATCCAACTCACCTTTCGAAAGGTTCACTTTAGTTCGTCTATGTTAAATAATGTAATAACTTTGGCAAACTTTTTTTTCTCCAAGGCTTGACATTTTCCCCTGAATCCTTCAGACAATGGAAGTTACAACTGATTTAAATATTACAGTTTCCAGAGCACGTACTTGATAATAACATGATGCCACAATATCCAGTAATAAATCTCTTACATCAAATTAAATATTTTATAAAGCAGTACGGTGAACCAAAATGTACCTTAAAGGGGATCTCTCACCTCTATAAAAGTTTGCCTCTATGCAATTTTCTTATTACATTAACATGTAATCTGTATTTTTTTTTTTAACTTAATGAAGGCTATAGTGAAACTTAGAGTTCTGAAAATGAGCCAGTGATGTAACTTCAGGACAAGTTGAGGCAGAACTCTGCCCCGCAGCCTGTCAATCTTCATCTCTTCCCCTCCCCATGTATGTTGCCTTGTTTCAACCTCCTCTGAAGATGGAAAATTCCTCCATGTGAGCTAGAGCAGTCTCATTGGCAAGAGAGAGCTCCAGCTCACATGGAGAAATCCTCTGTCATCGAAGGAGGTTGGAACTGTCAATAAGATTTTGTACTAGAACTCTGTTTTTGAGGCTTACCAATTGGTTTGCATCTTGTGGTAAACCCCCTGTGCTTATGTTGGTGTTGTCTTCTCTTTATGTTACTCTTTGGCACTTTTATGCCAACATTCTGCAGAATGTTCTTGATCTGTTTGGCAGTTAACAAGGGTTTTTTTCCACACAACTGCAAGCATTCTGTAGTTATCCACTACAGTGGTCTTCCGTGGTCTACCAAGTTGTTTGCTATTGCTTAGCTCACACAGTTGATTTTGATATACCTATTTGTATGCCCTATGATGGCCTGTTTTACCAGCATTGACACTTCTTTGTTTCTCATTTAGAAAGACAGCAGTAAGACTACAAATGCAAATTCTACAACCTGAGTCACTCTATACCTTTTGATAGCTCTTTTGTGCATGAACTAAAGATGAAACAACATATACCTGATCAAGAAGCAGCTGAGCAAACAATTGTGCAACTATTTGTAGTCCCATAAAAGGGAGAGTGAGAATAGGTATAAAAAGAGCTCTAATTCCTACATGATTCACAGTTTATGGATGTAAATGAAATCTGACAGATCTTCTTAGTTACTGTTTCACTTCAAATCTAAGGTGAGTACAGAGCCAAAATAATAAAAACTGTGTCATTGTCCAAATACTCACTGTATGCACACACAAGAAGAGGAATGGAAATGGTAGGACATACTAGCAAACTCAGCTTTTGTTGACTCAACAGTCCCACTAGTGTTTGATAGACAACTGTCACATCTATTCCTATGTCACCAGATATAGTTAAGTGGCTGGCGTTGCATTACGCTGCCCTAAAAATTTCTCTTATCAGCCATTTAGGGAGGTCAGAAAATGGATTCCCTCATCTAGAATATCCCCTGAAACTCTGTACTCTCAGCTACAAACCTTATTGGTTGCAGTCCCATCCTCCATTGATCGTGTCAGTCTTTCAGGTATCATTCAGAGTGTCCATGGGCACAGCATCCTGCAGGACAAGAAACCGAACTACAAACTTCCTTCTAATAGCTCTGTCTCATGGTGCACTGTGCGTCTCTTTTCGTCACCCTGTTCTGTTCCACCATCGGTCCACTGAGACTGGTAGTGTTGGTAGTTATAGTCCCCAACAGCTGGAGGCCCATCAATTGACTACTCCTGTTGTAGGGTTAAATAACTGTACATTGGGGTGATTTGTTCACAGTTTGTCAGTACATATTGGTAGCTGTTACTATGGCTAAGATATAGAATATAACCTTTTGTTGTGGGAATCATCTTTATAATAGAGAACATCCTGTAAATGTTTAAACATCAATTGCACATAACAGATCCTCGTTTGTGTATAACACACTCTTCATTTCTTCTTGAAACCAGACTCTCCTGAAAATCGTAATGGTTTCTATGGGAAACATTGGAGCAGTGCACATTACAAGTGCTCTCCTGCAGTGTTGGCAGGTGTGGGCAATGTCAAATAAATTTATTACAGTCTGTGTTAATAATGAAAATTATAGTAAAGCTGGATGAAAGTGTTCTACATCCAGCTAATTTGAAGCTACCTTATGAGACAATAACAAGCTCCTAACAGTTTTTCTTTTCTTTCTTTAATGCTAATTACACTTAATGTTCCCTGTCGCATTCATTTTCACGGTAATTACATTTAAAAACTTTTGCAATTAGGGTGAAGTTAATATTGTGGAATATTGCAATTATTTTTCATTGTGAAACCTCTACTGAAAAGTGGTGGCAAAAGTGGTACCATAATGATCGTATTGTTCAACTAAATCAGAAATGTAGAAATAAGGCAATTGAACCAATTACCCATTATTATTTATAATTACAGATAATGTAAATTCCCATTCTGTTGCCTATAGGAATTTCTGAAACAGATATTTAACATTATATTTGTGATATAATAGGGATACTTTCTAGATAGTCTATATTTTACCATCGTTCTCAGTTACACGATTGCCATATATTGGCTGACTAATGCAATAGGTACATTAGCCCATTAATGATTTAGTGAGTCATTGTATAAAGGTGGCAATAACGTAAACTAATACTAATGCTAAATTACACATAATTATATGTAAAAGAGTATTGCAACATTCACATACATACATTCACACATCAGCTGGACATCCAAACACATACCCATTGTATTACATGGGTATCATAATCGCCAATTATGGGTTATAGGATCTTAAGAAGGAATGAAAGGTCGATCAGCTTTGGGCATATGTCCCAACATTTCAAATGACCAAACAGGAACACTTGGCTTTAGGTGCTGTCGCTGGAGGCGTGTTTGGTGGATGGGGCATTACCAAGAATGTTTAGGTTATTTTATGACCTACTGATACTTCCTAGTGTAACTGAATAAATGATTTAGAACAAGACCATAGTATTTTATTTACACAGACATTAATGTGAGTTTTTTTGCTGTGGAGCAATGTGATGCACTTATAAACACACCACACGGTCTGATCTTCTAAAAAGAGGAACACCAGTGCAAGAAAGAGAGACAGAGGGATTTGGGTCTCAAAGCGGGACTGTCCCTCCTAAAGAGGGACACTTGGGAGGTATGGCTTTGAGGTGCACCAACTGTTCCAAAGAAGCCAACTAAAAATTCCCCAGAGTTTCCTTTCAATTAAACAGGGCTTTTAACCCCTTGAATGTCTCTAGCTCATTATAAAGAAATGCGGCGAAGACCTCCCTAGCATTCAAAGGTCTAGAAAACAATTTTAATCAATGAGAATGTTTTTTTCTCCCCTATCCCGAGAATTACTCCAGTTTTATTTTGTGCATAAAATCCATTGAAATGGAAAAAGGGGATTATAGTGCAGCCAAGTTCTCAGTGATAATATATCTAATGACCCTTAATTTGCATTTATTTGTGGATCACAGATAATTATGTATGAAGGAGATGTGCAGAATAAATTCAGTTTTATTTATCTGTTCAAACTTCTTCCTCCATTGATATCTGTATTGAGAGAATAGATAAAGGCAGCATAAAGGTGCATACAGCACAAGTAATAGCCATAGAGGTAGCATTACTCACAGTGGATGACTGTCTGTAGGTATGAATCAAACAGGTATAGAAGGCAGGAGGAGTAAATATCGTTCTCTGCAAGACTCAAATTGCGCTGAACGTTTCTCAACAGCTCTCGCTACTCTTATTTTAATGAGCAAGAGATTGAGCCAGTGGAGGTGCAAACTGGGTCTTAAAGTAGAAGTTATCTGTGGGTGTGTATCACATACCTATTAGGCATATGTATAACAGCATATCGATAGTGCAGTGATAGAATGCACTCACAGTAAACTTTTTTTTCTTTGTTCTGCATTTTGGCCTCAACTTGATAATCACCAAAGTTAAGGCTGAAATGTTGACCAATTATCATAAATGTTCCTATTGCTTTCATCCCATGAGGAGTTGTGAGCGCATCCTATCACTGTGGGTCATGATCAGGTGGCAATGTAGTCCTGCTTATTTTGAAGAAGTGGTCCTGCTGCTAACAATTTATTTAAATTACTAGGCAATTTTTTTTAGTTATTTACATTCTGAGAAAAGTATTATAAGGTGAAAAAGCTGTACCCCAACGCCGTCCTTATAATACTAATACATCAGCAATGGGACATGTTTCTGTATCCAGCTAATGATTTTCAGCTGAGCTGATTTGAGTTAAACCTTCTTTACTTGCGCACCCATGAGCCCGTTCGTACAGACTCCTCCTCTCGCTTATGTTGATATTTTAATATAATTTAATTTAATAAGTCTTTCATCATTTTTTATGAGTGTCCTGAACTCCTTCAGAGCTCACTATTATTCCCCTGTAGACGCCGACTATAGTTTAGTCCCCCGTATTAATTAATATTTACATTGGGAGGAAGTATCTACATCGATCAGGCGAGGAGGAGAGAGTGTATCAAGCAAGAGGAGGAGTCTGTACGAACGGGCTGAACCGGAGACCGTGACTAGGGGTCAGATCCAGTCAGAGTGTTTCTTCCTGGAGGCGGTGGGAGCCTTCCTGTTTTGTGAGTACCCAACTTGGAGGGTTTGGGAAAGAAAATATACATTGGCTATATAATGTCATATATCAGATAACACTTAGAGGACTTTTGCGCTGTCCCGTTTTCTTTTATTTTATTTTACATATACACGGAGGGCAAATCCGTCGGCCCATAGGGAAGAGCTGCAGGTCCAAAATTGAAGTGTATGAAGATCCAACAATATATATCTTTTGAGGAGTATTCGGACATTCCTTAAAGGTTTTTGATATCTTTTGAAATTGTTTATATATATATATATATATATATATATATATATATATATATATATATATATTATTGTTTCATTAGTATTCAAATGGTAAATTGCATTGTGAAGATTGCTGTTCGGGTGGAATAAGACTTAATGCTTTTATGTGTACCATAGATATATGTGTATAGGTATAATCAATATTATTGGGCTATTTCTCTAGTGGATGGAGTGCAAGAGAGTCTAAGTAGCGCTGGGGGTGCAAATTGTATATTTTGGAAAACAGACAAAATAAAACTTTTGTCAGTGTCCAAATATTTTCTGACCTAACTGTAGATAGATAGATAGATAGATAGATAGATAGATAGATAGATAGATAGATAGATATGTGTCTTAAATGCCATGATTATAAATCATTAAAATGTACTTTTGAATTTGTGATATGCCAATATTTGAAACTTATCTTATATATTATTTTTACACCACACACTTTACTGTTTAACCTCTCTCTCGCTCTCTCTCTTTCTCTCTCAGCATCTTTCTTAATTCATAAGGGCAGGATTTCATAATAAGCAGAGCACTACTATTTAATCCTTTGGATACACTATGGAACAATTAGTTGCAGTTCTCTCAATCAATCAAGGGGTTAAAGCTTTTTCATTCTTGCTTGTTACAGGCCAAGGATATTTTCTGTGGCAGGAAACAGCAGATGGAACTGGGGGAGGAGTCATGTGAGGAGTGAGGTGTGTGGCCGTGGGCAGAGATAAGAACACCTAGAGTGCCTTGTCTAGGAGCAACTGTGATGTATCTCCAGCCCTGTAATTTATTGCACATCCTTCTGAGATTCAGTTGTATAAAGGATAATTAACATGCTAATAATAACCCCGCATTTATCTTACTAATAAGGTGATCACATATTCCTTTAAATCAGACATGCTCATAAAAACACACACACTGCAGAGTTCCACTGATTCCTGTACGGTCCTGAAGAATTAAGCTTTCATTAATGTCCATGATGTAAAGGGATAAGGTGACCACACACATATCCCTTTAAATCACAATGCAAACACACTGCAAGGTTCCAGGGTTCCTGTGTAGTTCTGCAGAATCACATTTTCATACACTTCCCTGATTTAAAGGGATATGTTGAAAACTTAATCTGGTACTGGTTTATTCATCAGAGCGAGTAACAAGTCAATCCACCATAATCTCCTGTTGTGAGGTTGGTTTGCTCTAGAATTTCTTCACTTTACCTTTAGACGTAAAGCCTAATGGTCCTGATGCAAAAGAAAAGTGGAGCGATTCAGGGGACGAGCAACTCCAATGTAGGGCACCAATAAATATTCTGCTCGTTTCATCTGATGTAACCCTTTGAGTGCCAGGTGTGTCCAACACATTGCAATGTACTGGCACTCAAAGGGTTAACCCCCTGAATGCTAGAACAGTCTTCACTGCCAACACTGATCAATTGGAGACCTTGCTAGCATTCAAGGTGTTAAAAGCACTATTTTACCCTTTGAGTGCTAGAGAGGTATCCAATGCAATGAGTTGGATACCTCTGACAATTAAATGGTTAAATATGTTGGGAATTGTTATGTTCTATTGTAGGCTGATGAGACCTCACCCATAACTAGAGGCACATATGAAAAATGCTCACTGCAGGTTTGCAGCACAGAAATATGCATACTACATTTGCCCCCTTTGACTGCCAGAGAGGTAAACTGATTGTGCTACAATGCACTGGATACTGGATACCTGACTGGCACTCCAAGGTAGGCTGACCAGACCTCACCTTTAACCGGGGACACATAGGAAATAGGCGTATTTCAGGATTGCACTGAAATCAAAGCAGCTGTGCTGTATGAATTTTTCATGTGTCCCTGGTTAAAGGTGAGGTCTGGTCACCCTACTCTAGGGGCTTTAAAGGCGAGGTCTGAGCAGCTTACTCTAGTGTGCAGCTGGTTTGTCCCAGACTGGCTCCACTTTGACTTTGCACAGAAAATCCCATCATGTCAGCTAAATGAAGAATGACAACCTTCCCTGTTGTGGGGGGAAGTAATCAGGCTTCATTTTATACTAGTGGTTGCAATCACTATAGGGCCCAATCAATCCGCAGGTGGAAGAGTGATATGCATGTTAATTCACAAGGTTTCACAGCTTCATTTACAATGAGGTATTTGTATAAGGTCAAAGTGGAGAAATTTGGTGCAAACCAAGTGCATCATGGAGGACAAAGAAAAATGCTCACTCAAATGAGGATTTTAACCCCTGCATTCCATTTTTTCCTTGAATCAAGAGATAACACCTTCAGTCAGTCCAAGATGTCACGTCAGTTCCTGTCAATACCACAGGACCTCAAACTTTCTTCACTGCACACTTTTATCTTAACCCTTTGAGGACAAGAGGGGTATGGAATGCATTGCTTTACAATGTGTTGTACAGCCCTCTGGCCCTTAAAGTGTTAAGAAGGCTCACTCACTCTTTCAGCTTCAATTTGGGGAAGAAATTGCCTGAAAGGGTAATGTCTACCTCTAAGGATATGATATCCAGTCATAATCGAAGATGTTCGCTTTGAATAAAGTTAATATGATCAGATTGCCCCTTTAATACTTGTAAACTGTTCATGCTGCAAAATAACCAGTGCAGTTCTTCATTGTGTAGGGTGAACAAATATTGCTTTAACCCTTTGAGTGCCCGAGGGGTATAAAACCAATTGCTGTGAAATATGTTGAGTACCCCTCTGGCACTGAAAGGATTAAATTAGGGACATAAAAAAAATCCAATGCAGGGTTGCACCAATTTTTGTATAGTCTTGCATAATTAAGTGTTCATTAGTGCCCCCTGTATAAATGGATGTATGGTCACCTTAGCAGTGTGCATTTCGTTTGTGTTCCATGTTAAAATGGCAGTCTAGACATGTTAACCCCTTGAGTACTAGAACAATTCACCACATACTTCTTTGACACTCAAACAAAGGAACATTGGGCAAGATTCATAAAGACAGTTTTTTTTGCCTTAGTAATGTAAAATGGTGGGGTATATTTTGAGATGGTAGTTCTCCTTTAACGATCTCCGCACAGATGAACTAATCAGAATGAGAGATCCTCTAATTATACACCTGTGTTCAGGCAATCTGGAGAGCCTTGAATCCTTCACTGTTAGGAGGAGGAACACAATTAAGAAACACTGCCATACGTAGTAACTGCACACAGTAGAGGTGTACATTCAGATTTTGTGATTAGTACACTGCTCTTCAATTAATCACTTAAACTGACAACTTTTTGTAGGAAGGTACATTTATCATTATTGATCTCTGAAAAGGGGATGTATCACCCCTATATAAGTTAGCATGAATAGTTACATTACATAGCGAATATATGTAAAAGTTTATTAATTTCTATTTTTAAAGTTCTAGTTAGTCTAAATTGAAGACACTGCCCTGCTCCTACTTCTGCATACAGTAGACTGCGGTTACCTGCTTTGTAACCGCAGTCCGTCACTCTGCCTCTGCTCTCCTCCCTCTATCCAGCCTCCTCCAATGACGGAGGCTTTCTGCCTGTAAGTGGGAGCAGAGGCAGAGTGATGGACTGCGGTTACAGAGCAGGTAACCGCGGTTTATGAGGAAGTAGGTGCAGGGCAGCGTTTATTACTTAAATTTAGACCAACTAGAGTTTTAAAAAAGAAATTAATAAACTTTTACACATACTCGCTATATAATGTAACTATTCAGGCTAACTTGTATAGAGGTGATACATCCCCTTTAAAACAGAGTTGGGGTATCTATGGATCTCCAGCTGCTTGGGATTACCACTCTCCCAACATGGCTTTTAAGACATGTAATACATATGTTTTTTATGAAATTTGCAAATCACAATGAAAGATTCATACACATTTGCAAATCAGGGCAAAATTAACAGGTGCTTTAACGTGGGATATAAATGAAATATACACATGGCAGGGATGGATATTACTAGTTATTGTTTCCAGCTTTGGGCATGTAATGGTGGTCATTTTCTAACAAAAATTGTGGAAAGTGAGCTGCACTGTGCACTAATAATAGATTTGGTTAGCTGAATTCTGGGACTTTTGAGGCCCCAGAAACGAATCTGTCCAAGTCACCCTATAATATGCATGTCTTATAAACATGCATAGTTGAAAGAAAAGGTCTGGTCACGTGGTCACAAAACAATACATATTCCACTGCTTTCTCGCAAAACAAAAATTCAGAGAAAGGGAAGACATACATCTTAACCCTTCAAGTGCCAGGTGGTAAGCAACACATTGCATACCTGCATAGCCCTCTGGCACTCAAAGGGTTAACAATTTTTTTTCTCCCACTAGCAAAATCCCTTTGCCCTTCTTTGCTACATTGGTGTCCATTTTAGGAGATATGCATGTTTAGTGCAGTGGTTCTCAACCCGTGCCTTCAGTGGCTACTAACAGGCCAGGATTTGAGAATTTCTTTTTAAGAGTACAGGTGAGTTAATCAATATGACTGAGCCTCTGATCCAGCGGCGTAACAATAGGGGTCGCAGGGGTCGCAACGGCTACCGGGCCCGACACTCAAGTGGCCCGGTGGACCCCTGCGATCCCCCGCCCAGCGCCACTGAGCAGAAAACAGCTGAGGACGAGGTCTGTGCAGGATCTGTCGGCTCTGTGGTAGTAATGCAGAGCACTGGGAGATGACATCATCTCCCAGTGCTCTGCATTACTGAAGGACACCGCGAGGGAGCTCCTCCTAAAGAGATCTATGCAGAAGACCTCTCCTGCCACACTAGCCGGCAGCTGCTGGACCACCAGGGAGGTAGGAAATGGGCACGGGGGGTGTCAGCAGTGGAGGCAATGTGGAGACTGGGGGCAATTTTGAAGGTAATGTGGCAAATTTGGGAGCAATTGTGGAGGCAATGTGGGGGTAATTGTGGCAATATTGGGGAAATGTGGGGGCAATTGTGGCAATATGGTGGCAATTGTGGCTATTGGGGGCAATGTGGAGGCGATTGGGGGCAATTGTAATGATTGGGGGCAATGAGGGGGGGCAATGTGGTCGGAGAGGGGGCCCATGGCAATTTTTGCACCAGGGCCCGGTGGCTTCTAGTTACGCCTCTGCTCTGATCAACACACTTGTATTCTAGCAGGGAAATTCTTAAGTCCTGTTAGTGGCCATTGAGGGCAGGGGTTGAGAACATCTGGTCTAGTGTATGTACATGCATAAAAGCTACTACCTTATCCCTAAACACATATGAAGAATGTCATCTGCAGGGCTGCATTGAAAGCCTGTAGTAAACATGACTGCCTATGTGCGCAAACATACATAATAAAAACCCAATCCCCCCCCCCCCAGTAACCAACATGGACAACTCTCTGGGAAGGAAAAGGCCACAGCTTTATTAAAAACATAACAATATATATAACATTATGCCTGACAAACAAGAGTCTCTGCCCCCACTCGTGCCATTAGCCTGCGAGCGGGGGGACTAACTCCTCAAAACCCACTAGGGTACTTAACAGCTCAAATAATTACCTGGCGAGGACCCACCCCTGACAAATCGCTGTGACAACAATAAAGAAAAGGGAGGGAGGGAACAAAGAAAACTCCTGTGCGGCTGTCTCGCCTGATCAATTAAAGTGCGTAGACAGCCGCACGGGCAATATTTATAAATAATCCAAACCCTCACCCAACCTACCTCCCCGCCAGCCATTCAGGCAAAATATTGCCAAAAGGATGTCCTCTCCCCACAGTCATGCCGTCCCTCAACTAACTGTCAAGGAAGAGTCCTCTTTACAGCCCTGCAGACTGTGTTTTGGTTCCAAAGGGATGAAGTGGCAATCATTGCTCCACAACAGTATAACTGACATTTCTGTTTGTATAAATGTCACTATAAGCCTTTATAAATGATCGTAAATAAGATACATTTGTTTAGTTTTTTCCAAAGTTTATTCAGTTACAAAAAGAGTTGGCAATAGACCATAATGATCCTACACGTAACATCACCACCTAAAACAAAAGTTTCTCTTTGGTCATCTCACATGTTGAGAGATATGCATTGATTCTCAGTTCCAGTTTTGAAAGCGCACAGTAGTAGTAGTGTAGTGTGGCTACAATTGTCCTCAACTGAACCAGAGGGCCAATTGAAAAGTCACTTTGATTTTTAAATTGTGATTTAACCCATTAAATACTAAAGGTCTAGAACACATTGCTTTGCAGTATGTTGGGGACTTTTAGCTTTCAAAGGATTAACCCTTTGAGTGACAGAAGGGTATGCAACATTGATTCACAACGCATTGCAGGCCCCTCTGGTGCTCAAAGGGGTAAGACAGTTAACCCATTGAACGCTATAGGGTTGCACAATGCATTGCTGAGCAATGCATTGTGCACCCCTCTGGCACTCAAATGGTTAATCCCGTGAGTACCAGAGGGGTGTGCAATGCATTGCACAACCTTTTTGTGCTCAAGGGGGTACATAAATGGCAATGTTTATTTGTTCACTATAGTACAATTGGTTTGTTCCAAAATGACTCTTCACATTAACCCCTTCGCGTACTGTGACGTACCCGGACCGTCACGCTGGTCAGGCACTTAAGGACCAGTGACGGTCCTGGTACGTCACGTACTTTTACTCACCGCGCTCCTGCAGGAGCGCAGTGAGTAATACTGTGGACTGAAATTGATCGATCCAAGACCGGAGCGATCTCTTTCAGTCCTCCTTTCGATGTGCCGCCCCACGTGATCAGTCACGTGGGACGGCACGTCGAACACGTCTATGTGGTCCTTAAAGGACCAGACACCGCGGGATCGTCGGACCCTAAGGGGTTAAAGGGATAGTAATGTTTCAAAATAAAAGCGCGTCCAATTAATTTTCATAGTATTTGGGCCATGGAGAGTGTTATTTCAACACTGAGAGAGTTGTAGTTCAAGAGTAATTGAATGATAAAGGACCCCCCTCCTGTCCCTTTTACTGATGTAACACTGCTCAGCTCAGAACAGAAAATTGGTGTCCAGATGGCTTACAGAGAGGGACAATCTTTAATTAACATAAGGGAAAAACCTGAAAAAATGTTCAGGGGGGGCATGGTTTTCATTGTTCTCACAGTAAGAAGATTGTCTCTTGCTGTGAGCTGTCTGGTCTTGAGACCAGATTCCACATTTGAGGGGATGTGGCTTACATTAGGTAAAGGGGGCGAGAGAGGGATATTTTATCATTCAATTACTTACTAAAAAAAGAAATTAATTGCCCCCAGTGACATCTCTCAAACCTTTATGGTTTGAGAGATATTCACTCGCAAAGTTCCCCCTCCCTCCCCTTTCCATAACTCAGCTTTGTAGCTGACTGCAGGGGAAGCCTGTCGGACAACCAGCCGGCGGCTCTGCAGCAGAGCCGAGATTGAGTTAATAAAAAAGAAATCATTCACTTAAAAGGTCTTCTACGTGTGCTTGCATAGAAGACCTTTAAAATGAATGATTTCTTTTTTATTATCACGATCTCGGCTCTGCTGCAGAGCCGATGAGATCAGTGAAGTGGGTTTGGAAGGTCAAGCCAGTGAATTTTGCTAGACTGTGCTTGGAAGCTTCTCCCCTGCACAGGAAGTGTAGAGAGAACTTCAAACTGGCCCTGCATGTAAGAAAGGACCTACCCTACACTGCAAGGGCTGATACTAAAGGGATAGTAATGTTTCACAAAACAAGCAGCTCCAATTAATCTTCATAGTATTTGAGCCATACAGAGTGTTATTTCAATACTGTCAGAGTTGTAGTTCAAGAGTAACTGAATGAATGAAGTTTCCCCCTCCCACCCCTTTTACCTAGTGTAAGCCACCTCCCCTCAGATGTGGAATCTGATCCACAGACCAGACAGCTAACAGCAAGGGACAATCTCTTTACTGTAAGATCAATGAAAACCTTGCTCCCTTTGTCAGGTTATTCCCTTATGCTAATTGAACATTGTCCCTCTGTGCAAGCTATCTGGACACCACCTTGCTGCTCTGAGCTGAGAAGTGTTACATCAGTAAAAGGGGTGGGAGGGGGATACTTTATCATTCAATTACTCTTGAACTACAACTCTGATAGTACTGAAATAACACTCTCCATGGACCAAATACTAGGAAGATTAATTGAAGCTGTTTTTACTGTGAAACATTGCTATCCCTTTAAAAGTTGAAATATAGAAGATGGCTCCAATGGCTGTCTGATTCTACCTTTTTGGGGGCCAACAGGAGCGCTCCTCATTCCACCACTGGTTCTGATTACCTATCCAATCATGATAAGTAGTCAGTACTATGACCTGTAAGGCTCACGTCATTGTACAGTTCCCTTGTCCTTAAAGGATTAAAGTGCAGTTTTACACCCATTGCTTCACATTGCATTGGAGAGTCTATAGCACCCAAGGGACTGGTTAAAACTCCAGTAAAGTGGAAACTCAGTGTACCTTTTACAATTAGGCATTTCCCCTGAATTCCATGTTTCTGCCTGAAAACATCTGACATGAAGCTCTAAATCAATAAACATATGAATCCTGAAAGTATTGAGAAATAAAGTATGAATTTAAATCACCTACATTATCTTGCTGACTTCCTATTAACATTGCTGTAGGTCCAGCCTCTTCGAAAAGATACCCTGACCTTTTAATATAAAATGATTCTTCTTCCCTGAATGAGATGCTTCTGAAACATTAATACTTGACATGAATGTTTTAGTATTATGTGATACGAATACATGAATCTTCAAGATTATAATGTTGAAGATGTCTTGTATGAATTGTGTGTCACAGAATTTATTTAACCCCTTGTTTGCTAGACCGAAATCTCCAACACAAGCAATATATTACTCTCTGTGTTCAGGCATAATTTTATTTAATATAATTACTTTGCAAGAAATTATATATATGCATGTATATAAAATGATTTATTTATTTTTACTTTATAATGTCCATGTTAGATATATTACCAGGTTAAGAAAAATCCTGAATGATTAATGTTCCCAGGCATAGAGAATGAGCAGATTGACTTTCCTCTAATTATAATGTTTTTACTTTTATATAATGTATTTTATATAGACAAAATATTATCCAGAATTTATATTGTTAACCCTTTCAGTACCAGAGGAGGTGTGCAATGCATTGATTTGTAATGTACTGTATACCCCCTTTAGCATTCAAATGGTTAAATTGTCGTCCTTTTGTTGGTGCATTTTTTTTTTTTTGAAAGTATTTCTGTAAGTAAATGTAGCAGGAATTTCAAAAAAGGGATAGTAACCAGTTAAAATATATACCTTATAAGCGGATTAACCATTCCGGTGCCAGAGGGGTATCCCACAGGTACTCAAAGGGTTAAAACTTGGACACTCCCTCAACTTAGAGATGTTTCATTCAAAAGTTGTTACAGAGTAGTCATGTCAGATATGTGGGCCAACAGTGTGGGGGCCTCCATTTTCTATGTTTGTGTAGTGCAGCCCAGCATCAAGGGTTTAACCCCATAACAACCCTTGACATGCCAGGACCGCCACTCCGGTTCCGGGACGTAAGGGCCGGCGACGGACCTGGCACATCAAGGATTTATGGGATGGCAGCGTGGCTCCACACCGCTCTGCCATTCCAGAATCCACTGAACAAAAAAAAAAGCTCTGTGGTCCTTAACTGTTGCCAGCTTACCAGATTGGGCAGTTGTTAAGGGGTTAAAAGCCCATTTTAGATCAAAGGTGTTTTTTTTTCCTCAGTCCCTTTAAAGGTTTAGCAATGTTTCAGAATTAATGCAGCTCAGATTACTCTGGAACGACAAATTGTAGAGAATGATAATACTGCTCTACATGGCCCAAGAACTATAAAGAATAATTGGAGTGGCATTTATTTTGAAACATTACTATCCCTTTAAAGGGATAGTAATGTCTGTTTTTAACCAATTGTGATATTGTAGCTATTAAAAAAATAAATGAATTAATGTAAGTCCGGTCTCTCAAACTTGAATAGTTTCAGAGATATACAACTATAAAGTTCCACCATCCCTCCCCTTTCACAGACGTCAGCCTCTAGCTGACAGCATGAGATTTGGGTTGTGCGATTTAAAGGAAGCTCATCAGCAGAACTGAAATAGCACTGTCTAAAAAGGAATACTTCATTATAATGGTCTACAAGGTGTGCTTGCAAACCAGGCACACTTTGTAGACTGTTCCAATGAAGTATTTCTTTCTAGATAGAGCTATTTTGGCCCTGCTAAAGAGCTGCCATTGGCCCAACCAAGGATTTATATAGAGGTAGGATAATATTATCATCCCATGCATCTACACTTTTTATGCAGACTAGTACCCTATTTGCTCATGCAGTAGCTGAGTGACTCTGCACACTGCTGTGAAGTCTGTCGTCTATCAGTACTGCCAAATCGTTCTCTAATGAGGATTCCCCCAGTTATTTTCCATTTAGAGTATATGTAGCATGTTTGTTTCTACAGCTCAAATGCATAACCTTACATTTATCTACATTAAATGTCACCTGCTACTTTTCTGCCCATTCACTCAGTTTATCTAAATGCTTCTGCAGAGAAAAAACATCCATCTCTGTATGTATTTCCTTACATAGAGTAGTGTCATAAGCAACGATTAAGACGCTACTTTCAATTCCCACTTCTACATCATTAATAAACAAATTAAAAAGCATTGGGCCCAGGACTGAACCCTGTGGCAACCCACTTACAACTTTAGACCAAGTAGAAAAGGTTCCATTTCCAACAACTCTGCCATTTATCATTTAACCAGTTCTCAATCCATATACAGATAACACTGCCCAAACCAAAGCCTTTTAATTTATGAAGTAATCTATTTTGAGGCACTATATCAAAGACTTATGCAAAATCTAAGTATACTACCATAGAGCCAATCATCTCAAGTTTAGTTGTGTACCCAACTGTCACTCAAAGGGTAAAAGCCAGCGGTATCCAATCTTGGTACTCAAGAGCTACCAACAGTACATGGTTTCTGGACATCCTGGCTGGAGAACAGGTAGATTAATTAGTTTAGAATTTTCATACCTGGGAACTTCAAAAGTAGCTGACCCTGAGATTGTTCAAATATTAACACTTTGCGAGTCCCATAAAGTAGATTATAGGTGGTATGTAATGCTTGTTTAAGCCCACAGGTTATCCAGTCAGTCCCCAATCAACCTATAGCATGCTATTATTATTATTATTCTTTATTTATATAGTGCCAACTAATTCAGCAGCTCTGTACAATTGGGAATAGAGATACAGAGGTATTAAATAGCACAATCAAATGTGGAGAACAGAAGGATCAGACAGCCCTGCTCCTGACAGCTTACAGTCTAGAGGAGTATCTTATAGCTATCCCTGTCTGAACACACAAGACAAACAGGACTTCTACCTCTGCCTTTCTGGTAGAATGGAACCAGTTTAGAGACTAAGCAGTTAATTGGCATAGCTGGGAACTGTTTGGATTTGCCTAGGAAACTCTGGTTTCTGCTGCTGAGTACCAGGTCACCGGTCTAGTTCGGCCACATATTTTGAGCCCTGCCCACTCACAATTAAGCCCCACCCCTTTTTGACATGACTCACATCTTTTTTTCCCGCCAGCGGCACCAAAGGTCGCCCCTCCTGGGAGTCCACAATAAAGTTCCCAGGTATGCTAATTGGTGCAGACCAGATAGCAGGTAACATTGGAATATCTCTCACTGAGAATGTGGCCCTTCACATTGAGATCTGGGTCAAAACCCTTAATCTCTGGGTCAAATCCTGAGAGTTTCAAAGTATGGTCATTTTAATTGGCCTACCTGTGCTAATTCAGAGATCAAGAAAACATGCACGGTTGGTAACTCTTGAGGACGAGGGTTGGATATCCCTGTTTTAGACTTTAGGCTCTACAGCACTGTCTGTATTGCGACGCTGACAGAAATGAGAATCCTGGGTTTCAAATGTATATTTTTTTGGAAATTTTTTTGATGATTGTGATCCCTACACCTAACTGTGTATTATTTTTCTACCCTTCTTTGCACACTTGATACATAAGATAAAATGTGAGGGATTTCTCTGCAGGACTGAATGGCACCTGAAAACTGTGTGTATGACAGTGCTTACACTAGCAAAGTTATACACAGATAATTATAGTTTACATAATGCCAATTTGTATTTGGAAATGAACACACTATTCACACCGTTAAGAATCTATAACTGTTCCCTTTCATTTTATGCAACTTTTTTCACTAAAATCCAAGATGCAAATAAAAAATCCCATTTAAATTGTGTTCCTTAACTCATTTAGGATTATTTGCACATAATTATACATGAAAAAAGACATGACTTTGCTTCCTATCTAATTATAATAAAAAGATTGGATCGTGGTGCTCTAAACAATTGCATTTCCTGAAACAGACTTGGATGCTAGATAGATCTCTAACGCATTGTGGTGCAATGCCTTGGAGATCTCTTTAACGTTAAACATTTTTCCTTCTTACCTTTTTTAGTCCAAGGTTATTTTCCGTGCAAGGAAACAGTGGATGGGATTGGGGGTGGGGTCATGTGTGGCTAAGGGAAGAGCTAAGAGCACCTATGGTGCCTTGCCTAAGAGTGCCAAGATTGTAAATTCAGCCTTGACAGTCTTTCAGCCATTTTTAATGATTTGTAATTCCGTTTTTATTATAGAAATACAATGACTGGTACATAAAGCAATATATAGTAAAGGTATTTTATTTTCCATGATTTAGATAATCACTTGTGCTACGGAGTAAATTAAATATAAAACAAAAAAGAGAGTGGAACTGCTGATAAGATATACACACATACATACATATACATACACATATATGCATATACACACATACATATACCTATAGTATATATCTATATACACACACATAAGTATACATGTATATAGCATATACACATATACACATAAACACATTCATATGGATACATACATATACATCAATGCATATACCTAAATATGTACACACAATATGTAGGATTGTATACTAAAACATGTATCTATACACAAGTACCTATATATGTACTAGTACATATACATATATGTATACATACATAAACATACATACATGCATGCATACCTACGTGTACATATATGCACATAAACCCATATATACATATAGAATAGTCCACCCACATATATATATATGCCTGCATGTATAAGAGTATGGGAAAGCATATGTCAATATGTATACTTAATATGTTAACATACATTCTAATAACAGGTTTCATATTATTATTAGCATGTGGATATATATGAAGAGTAAGATAATGATAGAGGGGTCATGTGAAACTTTGATAGTGGGATAGGAAACCCAAATCAAAAAATATAATCATTCTGGCTTCAAAAGTTTTTCCTTCTTGGGTATTTCTAAAGTTCCCTTTAAGCACTTTGATTTTTAGGTCCTTAATTGAGTGTTCAGGCTGGGTAAAATGGTGTCCCACAGGGGTGCAGTAGGATCCTTCTTTGTGATGTTTGATAGAGTGTCTGTGCATGTTCATTCTGCCATTTAATTGCCTGGTGGTTTCCCCAGTGTAGCACCCGAGGTGGCATTTGGTGCAATGTATCATATATACCACATTGCTAGATGTGAAGAAGTATGATCCTTTAATGCTGTAGGTTTTGTTGTTTATGTTTATGTGTATATAAAGCGGTCCCAGGAAGGTGCGCAGAGAAGGCTCTGGTCTGAATTCGGAGCGCCCCGCTCGGTATCAGCTGCGTTGCGGGCAGTCTCTAGTGTGCATGACTGCAGTGCGCGCAGCCGTCTCTACTGCGCATGACAGCTTCTGACAAACATCAAAGCGAATTATAATATAGGATATATATATGGAAAATAACAGGACAGATACTAGGATATAGTCTTATTTGGCATATGTTTGATTTCACATGCAATATGCTCTGCATTTCCATAACATTTTCGCATAATCAGCATTAGAAATGTGGTATTTATATGTTCTCTCCCTCTCTGCTACGGTAACACGTTTAAAATGCATATTTTATCCACAAAGATTATTTTGAGCCATGAGCAAAACAACACAAAAAGGATATGCTTTTTGTGAATTATGTTTGCTCTACTCATCCATAACGAGTAAAGATAAGTCATTCATTGCTAATGCGTATATCTTACACATGCACATAATGATGAATTCCTCCTGCTCAAGTGGATAATGCTTCCTTAAGAGGTCAGTAGCTGCATCCAAACATGACTTGAACAGTCAAGGGTGGTAGATGGTTTTGTTATGCAATGAAGAGGTTGAGAATTTCTACAGACATTTACTTAGCCACTTCAGTATAGCAAGCCTATAAATGAGCTGCTTATTTAAAAAATAAAAATTAGTATTTTCCATATAATGGATGAGAGTAATACATACTTGTATTTTCCTAATAATAAGGTATCTTTAACTCCTTGACTGATACAATACTTTGAAATGTGTTGCAGACATCTTACATCCAATTGATTAAATGTCAATACTTGGAGAACTTGACCAGATCTCACCTTTAACCTCTTCAGTGCCAGAGGTTTACCCTCTGTGTACCCTCTGGCACTGAAATCGTTAAACAGGTATACTCATGAACTATGTATATTGCTGGGCTGCAATAAGCACAAAGCAACTCTGCAGGACATTTTTGTCATGTGTGTCCCCAGTTAAAGGGAATATCTGGTCAATTCAGCAATTTAACCCCTTAAGGACCACACGGACCTTAGGCCTCTAGAGGAACAAGGCATTTGCCCAGTGGGCTGATCCGGCGACCCAGGCTCTGTAGTAATACAGAGCGCTGGGAGATGACATCATCTCCCAGTGATCTGTATTACTGAGAACCGCACGCGGGAGCTTCAGCTCTGTGCAGAAGGAGGCACAGATCTCTTTTATGGCACGCCGCTAGACTACCAGGGACTCAAGGTAGGGGATCAAGGGGCAATGTGGAGATGAAGGGGCTTTATGGGGCATTGATGAAGGGGAATTGTGGAAGAGACAATGTGGAGATGAAGGGGCTTTATGGGGCATTGATGAAGGGGAATTGTGGAAGAGACAATGTGGAGATGAAGGGGAATTGTGGAAGGGGCAATGTGGAGATGAAGGGAGCATTGTGGAAGGGGCATTGTGGAGATGAAGGGGGCATTGTGGAAGGGGCATTGTGGAGATGAAGGGGGCATTGTGGAAGGGGCAATGTGGAAATGAAGGGGGCATTGTGGAGGTGGACAGTGTGGGCAATGTGGATGTGGGGAGGAGGATGGGGTGGGCAGTGTGGAGGTGGGCAGAGTGTGGAGGTGATTATGTGGGCGGGGGCAGGGGATTGTGGCAAGGGGGGGCATAGGATTGTGTCCGGGTCGGAGGAGGGTGGGGGCATCAAAATGCACCTTTGCGTGTATATACCAGGGCTGGTCCGGGCATTAAAAAAAAAAATAACGAACGGACACCTGTCGCTGCCCCCCCCCCCCCCATGGGCTGCTCAAAAAATAAAAATGGGCTGCTCAGCCTTAAATGCCCGGGCCTATTTTTTGTCCCAGTCCGGGCCTGGGCAAATGTGAATAAAAAATATACACTTAATGCTGTGTGAAGAATTATCTACAGAAGTAAGTCATTCTGTTAACCCTCTGAGTGCCAGAGGGACACTCAATGCATTGCAATGCTTTGTGTACCCCTCTGGCACTCCAGGGGTCAATGTGTGTGATTAGAGTGCAGGGGGTCAAATGCAGGAAAGTATGTGGAGGTGAATGCATTAAAGTCCACCCCAATACATCCGATTGGCTAAGCATCCTCACTTATCCCACCCTGGGGTGTGGCTGCCACAGATCCAGAAACCATCGAGAAGAGGTATATGGTATATATATTTGGAAAATAACAGGTCAGATTATAGTATATAATCTTCTATTTTTTATAAAATCAACCTGGACTTATTGTTTAATAAACCAACTGCACAATAGGTGACAAGTAAACATTCCTGTTACATTATATTGGGATTTTAACCCATTGGGGTTAAGAAGCTCTATTCAAGTGAATGGGAACTTATGAGTTTTTATTTGTCCCCTATGGTGCAGTTGGTTTACTCCAGAATGACACCATTTTTTATAAATATGGTCTATTGGGGCTTACCGATATGTGTAAAAGAAAAGTGGAACCATTCTGGAGCACACCATCTGCTCTTTAGGGGACAAAAAGACCCCCCTTGGTTTTAATTGAGTCCTTTAACCCTCTGAATACCAGAATGGTCTCTAACACATTGTTTCTCAATGACCTTTCTGTTATTCAAAGCGTTAAACTCCCCATTTCAGTCAAATGGGAATGTAGGGAATTATTTGTTCCTTATAGTACTGTTGGTCTGCACCAGTATTACACCACCTTTCCTTTATCCATAAACGTCGTTATAAGCCATAAATAACAAGAGTATACTTCACATTTAAAATGAAAATTAGATTTATTGTTCATGGAATTGATATTTACCTGGCAATAGTAAAAAGATCTTGGGAAAAAATATCTCCAGAAATGTGTTTGTTGTATAGATGAAGTGAACGCTTTAGTGTGAGGAGCATCCATTTAAAGCGGAACTTTCATCCACTATAAAGTTGCCCTGCAATAATTAAGTGGATAATGACTTGCTTTAGAATATATCTATTACCTCTGAAATGTTGGCCATTCTAAAAAAATCCATCATTGTAGGAGACCGGAACCCAGGCTACATCGCAGACATCTTGTCTGCGCGCCTGCACTGTCAATCCTGGTCTCCTGTAAGAAGCATTGCAGCGTACCACATGGTAACCAGAAGGACTGATGACGCAGGTGCGCAGACTGCACTAACCCTGCCGTCATTCTTCTAGAAAGATGGATTTCTTCAGAATGGCCAACATTTCAGAGGTAATAGATATAATCTAAAGCTAGTTGCTACCTGATTAATTATAGCAGGGCGACTTTATAGCGGATGAAAGTTCTGCTTTTAATGCAGATAAAGGCAGGAAGCTGCGAGTATCACTTGCTATACCACTGATGGGCAACTTATGGTAGTTTTCCATCATTCCTGGGCAGTCAGTGATGGAGATTGTGGTCCTCAAAAGCAGAAGGGCACCTGATTGACCACCCTTTGCTACACCTGTCATGCCTGTGCTACTTTGCAGGCACAGTTCTATCAAAGTATAGAGGACCTTATGAATAGATGCAAAGAAGAGCAAACCAGCTGTACATTAAGGGGGAAATGAAAGTTTTCATTGATTAAAATTTGAATTTTAACACCTTGGAGATGCATTAAAGTGGTGACAAAGTGGAGATGGCTTCTTCAGTGATATCACTTCTCCAGTTCCTATGTTATTCTATGGAGCCAATGCGCTAAGATTTATTTAACTTTGGAAATGTTAGTGCACAGGCTCCATAGAATAACAGGAACTGGAGAAGTTATATCACTGAAGAAGTCATCTCTACTTTATCACCTCTTTATGATGCTTTGGTGCATAACCCCCTTGAAGGCTAGAGAGGCCTCCAATGCATTGCTTTATACTGGTGGAGATCTCTCTCACTGAAGAGGCTGACAGTCCCTAGTTTGCCTTTGGCCCAGAATTTGTCCAGTTCTCCTAATACATCTGCCTCATTATCACTTATACAAGCAGTGAGCTACTTCCAGCTAGCATCTGCATAACAAAACAACACAAGCTGTAGGTTACAGTAGATTCCTAAAGCTAATCCTAAACAATATTTCTAATGAAACTGTAGACAGTTGGGAGTGCTATAATACACAATCATCATACCTGGGAGCTCTCCGCATTTGTAGCTGTTTACCGGCCTCTGCGGATAGATACTGATTCTCCCAGATACTGATTCTCCCACCCTGTTCCTTCAATTTCTCTCCCTCTTCTCCTCCTTCCCCACCCTGTTCCTCCCATTTCTCTCCCTCTTCTCCTCCTTCCCCACCCTGTTCCTCCCATTTCTTTCCCGCCTCTCCTCCTTCCCCACCCTGTTCCTCCTGTTTCTCTCCCTCTTTTCCTCCTTCCCCACTCTGTTCCTCCCACTTCCTGTCCACTTTTGTGGCACACCCACTAAGCCCCACCCCCACTTGCAAGTAAGCCTCACCCCTTTTTTTACACAAATCACATCATTTATATCCCCCAGCGGCACAACAGGAGTCCCCTCAGGGGACTCCAGAAGACAAAGTTCCCAGGGATGACAATCACTGATTGATGTTGAACTGCTTCACAATGAGTTTCATACCCCGATTTCACTAATAAGGTCAAGCTAGGACTCACCCTTATTTTCGGAAAGACCCTTGTTCTTTGGTAATTTAGACAGTAGAGCATTATCACTTCTTAGGCTCCTTTCAAACATGTTTATGCAAAATGGGTCCTAGGGCCACAAATTATGCGCTGCAACCTGCACGAGCAGATGTTAGACCTCGGGTAGCAAACAGAGAACTTTTACATATGCTTGCTGTACAGGGTATTTTAAATGATTTAATTTGTAATTTATTTGATCAATGTTTCTCAGTTAGTCCTGAGAGAACACCAATTCAGGAAAGCCCTACTTCATGGCTATGTTCACATAGGCAAAGCAGCAAAATAATCTGGAAAATTATATATATATATATATCGGATACATTAACATAAGTGACTATCTCTCTATTTCTAAATGCATGAATTTGGTAACATTATAAGGCTGTTCACATGGGCAGTTTTCTCAATGCATGTTGCATAGCTTGCTGCAGGTTTTGTTCAACAGTGTGTTTTAGCTCTGTCAAATGTATACTTTTTTCAGTAGGATACCAATTGAATTGCAGTAAAAATTCAGGTAACTGCATTTTAAGTGTATTTTTTACCAGCTGTTTGTATTGCAAGAGATGTTGAGAAATAAAACAGTTACAAATCACATCTAAATCATATGTAAAATGTAGTAAAACCACATGAAAAATTCATGGGGTAAAAAGCTGTCAAAATGTATCTCATCTGACGGATCTAAATAGCATTGTCAGACCAAAGTTGCAGCAAGCTGTGTTAACATGTGACATGAGTTGAGAAAATCCTGTGACAACTCAGTGATCTATGGATCAATCATTGTGATTGATCTTCCTTTGCTTAATCCAGTTGTTGCTTTAACATCTCATACAAAAACAAAAAATGGAGGGCTCCACAATTGTTTAATATTGTTTGAATATAACCACAAAAAGTAAATAATGAATATTCACTCACGTGTATGGGTGGTCAGTGGAGGAATATTCCAAACACTGACTATGCACGCATGTGGAGAGATTCTCCCATCTCTGCTCTAGTCCCCTGCATTGATATGTGTGTGTATATTAGTACAACACTTTTTTAAAAACCAAAATGGATAAAAATAAAGTATAAAATATACACTGTATGTAAACTAACAATAGCCTACTGACGTGTTTCACAGTGTAAACTGCTTTATCAAAGTATATGGTTATATACAACTTCTACTACTATAGTACTTTCTTGGTTTTATTTTTAACCATTTTTGGGATTTAAAAGATTTTGTACTGACATACACACATCAAGAGTATTTTTTCCTATGACAAGTGTTGATTCAGTCTGCAGAAGACCCAGGTGGAGATAGGAAAATCTCTCCATGTGTCTGTATAGTCAGAGTTTGGAATATTCCTCCTCTGACCACCGATACATGTGATTTCATATTCATGATTTACTTTGTATCTGTTATATTCAAACTATATTATACTATTGTTGGATCCTCCATCTTTTATTTTTGTAATAGATTTCGCCATCTGGTGATGATGTGTTTTAGGAGGAACTGCATTTTCTGAGTTGTTTGGAAGAGATCCAGATAATGTGGTGATCTGTCAATAACGCACATCTGCGTGTTTGCTGCCTCCATATCTGTGACACACAGTCACTTCTTTTGTGAGTACCCATGAGTAGGGTGTTTTCTGGTGGAGGTACCAGATCAAGATTTATTGCACTTCTGTTCTCTTGTATTAATATATCTTTAAGCCTATTGTACGCGTTGATGACATTTTTAACATACATTGGGTTAACCGCTTTGTAATTATATTAACAAACCTGCCTGCAGTCAAATTATTATAATGAGCTCATCCTTTGAAAACCTGCTGTAGGACTTTGTGTCTGCACTGGTTTCCAACTGGTAGAAACTATTTTACCGGCACACCAGGGCAATTTATCCTTTACAGGGCCATGGACAAAGTATGAAGTAATTCTCTCATGCATTGTAAATAAACATTTTAGAGACTTCACTAGCAAGCAAGGGGTTAAGTAATTACACCTGTACCATAGTAAATTAGGTTGAAAAAAGATTCAAGTCATCCATCATAACCCAGAGAAATGAGAATTATATAAACTTTCCTGCTGCCAAATAAATTAATCGTAATTTGAACTTTTTGTTTTGCCTACTGTTACACAATATAACCGTTTGCTCCCTCTTGAAAGAAATGTATTTAATATTCTCTTAAATGTATCTAATGTATCTGCCTTTACCACACCCTTCAGCAAGGAATTCCCCGTTTTCGTATCTACATTCAGTAACTTCACAGACTTGTAAGCTTAAATCTAGCTTCATGCTAATACTGATACCCAGACTAACTTAAAAAAAACTATCACACCCCTACCCTCTTCACACAATGCAGTGAGCAGACTGTATTGTGTCACAGATGATCAGGGAGAGAAGACTTTTTTTATTTATTTATTTTTACTTTACACTTCTTAACAAACAGGACTTCCTCTTATTTGAAAGATAATTTTTATAACATTCCCATTAACACTTTAAGGACCAGTAATGTATTGCTTTACCCACAGGTCCTTAAGGGGTTAAAATGGTGATGTACAAAACCAACTACTGGGGGCAAACAATTCTCGTTGATTTGAATGAGGGCTTTTACAGATTTACATTCTAGGTCTACAATGCCATGCTGAAGTACTGCATTGGAGTGCTCACTAGCAAACAAGGGGTTAAAAGCCCCATTTA
Source organism: Rhinophrynus dorsalis (assembly GCA_037306005.1). NCBI lineage: Eukaryota > Metazoa > Chordata > Amphibia > Anura > Rhinophrynidae > Rhinophrynus > Rhinophrynus dorsalis. The sequence goes on from CM074721.1 coordinate 124,165,448, forward strand.
CATCAATGGTGCAATTGTTTGCTCTAGAAGATGTTCGTAATTTAGCATCTAAGTAACATTCTCTGATCTCAGTTATTTAAAGGGATGGTAATGTTTCAATTAGACTGCAGCTAGGCTCCCTCCTTATCATGTGTACTAGCTCTCCATTATGTTGGAAACGGTGAAAGTGCTATATTTCCAATGTTATTATATTATTAATTCTCCCCATCCCTCCCCTTTACAGCACAGGAGGCCACCTCCCCTCATATCTGAAGTCCGGTCGCTTGACCATACAGATCGCAATGTGGCAAAATCATCCTTCATTCAGTATAAAGGAAACCCTGCCCTCCTTGAAGGAGGGAGGGTTTTTCCTTTTACTGAATGAAGATTGTCCCTCATCGCGATTCTCCTTCAGTGCTGAGGCATAAAGAATGATGTCATCATAAGGGGCGGGGGGAGAATTAGTAATATCATAACATCGGAAATATAGCTTTTTCACCATTACCAACATAATGGAGCAATTGTACACATGATATGGAGGGATCCGAGCTGCACGCTACTTGAAACATTACTAACGCTTTAAAGAAGGAGTATGTGCAAATTTGCTTACCCAACCCGATGAAAAAAAACACAACAGACAATTTAATGTATCTCAAGTTCTAACTGTTGACTGTGTGTGTATATGTATTACTTGTTTTTGAATACTTCTGCACCTTTAAACTTATTGGAAATCAAAATTGCGGGCATAATAGGCTATATCTATAAATATGCACATACTTCATGTTTTGACATAACTCTAGAATGTGATCGTGTATTTAAATAATGCATATGCATACCGTCTGGTGTAGATATATGTTTCCAACACATAATAATGATAGCATTTTACATCTCTTAATGTTGGCAGTGTTACTCATCTTGTCAAGCACACCTGTTCCTCCTGTCGCAGATAGAAGTGCACTTCATATCATTTACAGAAAGATGGATAAGGCAAAAAGGGTCTGATGGCATTTATTAGTGAGATTATTCAGTAATTTGTTCCTGCCTCCATAACAATCCTGAAATCCTACAAAAAAAGTATGCTACCAGGAAGGCAATTAAGAAAATTTACAGTTCAGAAAAACAAACTTTTGTTTTCCTAGTGCATTAAATTGATCCCATCAACTAAAAAAACTTGAAATAGGTTCCAAAATAACACAGATTTTTTTTTTTTTTTTATTTTTTTTTTTTTTTACTTGAAAAGATAGTTTGATGTATTTGCTCACTAAAGGGATAGTAATGTTTCAAAATAAAAGTAGCTCCAATTAATCTTCATAGTATTTGGGCCGTGGAGTGTGTTATTTCAATATTGTCCAAGTTGTAGCTCAAGAGTAATTGAATGACAAAAGTACCCCCCTTCCCACCCCTTTTACTGATGTATCACTGCTCACCTCAGAGCAGCAGGACTGTCCGGATGGATCGCAGAGAGGGACAATCTTCAGTGAGCATAAGGAAAAACCTGTCAAGAGGGGCAGAGTTTTCCTTATGCTCACAGTAAAAAGATTGTCCATTGCTGTGACTTGTCCGGTCAAGGGACCAGATTCCACATCTGAGGGGAGGTGGCTTACACTAGGTAAAAGGGGCATGAGGGGGATACTTTATCATTCAATTACTCTTGAACTACAACTCTGACAGTATTGAAATAATACTCTCCATGGCCCAAATACTATGAAACATTACTATCCCTTTAAGACATGCACGCAGATCTTTCCTCTGAGCCATAAATTACCTCCTCACTCACTGACACCTAACCCTTTAAGTACTTGGGTGGAGGTGGGCACAGGATTGCTAAGCAGTGTTGACAATTGGGGTGGGGGGGGGAGTGCCTGCATGGAATTCCTTGATTACCATAATTTACATATTTTAGTAACAAACTACTTTTCTAAATAATAAAATGGACAATACAATATATATGTGACTTTGAAAGCTTTCATAATCGCCAAAGATTTTAGGTGATAGGGTCCTTTTAAGCCAATGATGGCTGAATTCAGTGGTCCTCTAAAGTTGGCTGGGACCCTCAGTTATTGCACCAACAATAGTACTGTCACTGGGTTGTCATAGTGTAAATCTGACAACGACATTTAGGAATCCACTTGGATCTTAGAGATGTGACCTAAGCACTGCTTTACAATACAGTTGATGTCTGTAACATTCAAATGATTAATTTGATTGTGATTTTCAATATTAGTCCTCATGGCGCAAAAAAAGATTAAGATATCTCTGTGTAGTTCATTCAGACGCTGACTGCCCACCTGTGATCAAGCAGCAGTATTCTAAAAATCTGATTTGATGATGTTCCCTGAGGACTAACATTATCACTGAATACGTTCTATTACTTGAGCAAGTATCCCCTAGCATGGTAGACATCACAACATTTTGCTTCACACTGCATTAGACATATCTACCACAGGGCCTTTTTAATGCATGGGCATACACTGCATTTGTAGAGGGTCACCTGGTTCAGGGGGCCTCACCTTGAGTTTCCATATATGCAGCAAGCAACCAATGTAATCCTCTGTTCAGAAAGAATTAGGCAGGCCACCCCAAAGGTTCTTGGTGCCTTCAGTGTGCGATATGTTAATATGCCTCTTATTCTTTTACCTTCTGTCTCCCACGTAAGCCACCTCCTGTCCTCCCAGGTGTCTCTCCTCCTCCATAGGTCTCTGACTGCCCAACAAAGGTATCTCTTCTTCAATGTCTCTCTCTGTCCCCCAAACCCCAAAAGGTATCTTCCCCCCAGATGTTTCACAACACCCCAAAGTAGTAAGGACTAGTGATGAGCGAGCACCCCAATGCTCGGATGTTCGGGTGCTCTGACCGAGCACCCCCTGAGGCTCGAGTGCTCGGCCGAGCACCCGAGCCCCATTGAAGTCAATGGGAGGACTCGAGCATTACACCAGGCACCCCCTGCTCTGATGAGGGGAGGGTGCCTGGTCCATAGGAAAAGGGCAGAAAAAGATGGAAACACTACAGAAATGGTTCAGGGACAGCATAGGGAGGATGTCTGGATGCACCTTGGACTCCAACATCGCTGCTGGGAACGATCTTTCGCCCGTAGTACGCCATTTTTACAGACTGACCGTAAAACACACAAAAAGGAAAATAAAAACGACTTTAGGCGAAAAATTGTTACCAAACAGTATTTGCTGTATATTTACTTGTATATCATCTGCAAATTCTCCCAAAAATTTCATCGATTTTCTGAAGTGAGGCCATGATTAAGAGGGAAACGTGCGCAGAGGCAAATTATCCCAAAAATTTCCTTGATTTTCAGAACTGAGGCCATGATTAAGAGGGAAACGTGCGCAGAGGCAAATTCTCCCAAAAATTTCCTTGATTTTCAGAACTGAGGCCATGATTAAGAGGGAAACGTGCGCTGAGCTGACCATCTAAAACATTATGGGTGAGGGTCTGCTGCAGAGCTGACCATCCTAAACATTATATGCGAAGGCCCGCTAGTGAGCTGACGCTATAAAACATTATATGCGAAGGCCCGCTAGTGAGCTGACGCTATAAAACATTATATGAGAGGGCCCGCTAGAGAGCTGACCCAATAAAACATTATATGAGAAGGCCCGCTGGTGAGCTGACCTATATAAAAATTGTCAAACAGGGCCCGCTGGTGAGCTGGCCCTATATAAAAATTATAGCACAGGGCATATGGAAGAGGAGGAGGAGGATGAGAACATTAAGAGTCAACCATATACCCGTTTTTGGGGTGGAAGGGGTGAATGGGAATACAGAGTATTCCCATCATTGTAAATAACATATATAAAGTGAGTTTATGTTCCCCCGGGGCTTTCCTCCAGTGGAGTGGAGAAGTCAGGGGAAATCCAGGCCTTGTTCATTTTTATAAGTGTCAACCTATCAGCATTGTCGGTGGAAAGGCGGATACGCTTATCTGTTATGATGCCACCAGCAGCACTAAATACCCGCTCAGACAGAACGCTGGCGGCAGGGCAGGCCAGCACCTCCAAGGCGTAGAGTGCCAGTTCATACCACGTGTCCAGCTTGGACACCCAGTAGTTGTAAGGCACAGAGGGATCATTGAGGACGCTGACACGGTCTGCTACGTACTCCTTCACCATCTTCCAAAACTTTTCCCTCCTTGTGACACTAGGCTGCGCATCAGGGTGAGGGTGCTGGCGGGGTGTCATGAAGGTGTCCCACGCCTTGGAGAGTGTTGCCCTGCCTTTCTCGGAACTGCTGTGTGCTCCCCTTTTCTCCCCTTCTCGGTTGGCCAAGGTAGCACGTACTCTGCCGCCAGCGTTGTCAGATGGAAAATTTTGGAGCAATTTTTCAACAAGAACCTTCTGGTATTGCACCATTTTGCTTGTCCTCTCCACCGGAGGAATGAGAGATGAGAAATTCTCTTTGTAGCGGGGGTCCAGAAGGGTGAACACCCAGTAATCCGTGTTGTCTAAAATGCGTACAACGCGTGGGTCACGGGAAAGGCAGCCTAACATAAAGTCAGCCATGTGTGCCAGAGTACCAACAGTCAAGATTTCGCTGTCCTCACCAGGAGGCTGACTCTCAATATCCTCATCCTCTTCCTCCTCTTCTGCCCACCCACGCTGAAGAGATGGAACTAAAGTTCCATGGCTACCCTCTGTAGCGGAGGCAACCGTGTCTTCCTCCTCCTCCTCCTCCTCCTCCTCCTCCTCCGCCTCCTCCAATTGTCGCTGAGAAGACGAAGTGAGGGTGCTCTGGCTATCACCTTGTGTAAGCTCTTCCTCCCCCATTTCCACCTCTTCCACATGCAAAGCGTCGGTTTTAATTGTGAGCAGCGAGCGTTTCAGTAGACACAGAAGTGGGATGGTTACACTGATAATAGCGTTATCGCCGCTCACCATCTGTGTCGATTCCTCAAAATTGCGTAAAACCTCGCAGAGGTCTGACATCCATTCCCACTCCTCACTTCTGATTACAGGAAGTTGAACGGAGAGGCGACGACCGTGTAACAGCTGGTACTCCACTACTGCCCTCTGCTGCTCACAAAGCCGGGCCAACATGTGGAAGGTGGAGTTCCAGCGCGTGCTCACGTCACACAGCAGCCGGTGAGCTGGCAATTGTAAGCGCTGCTGCAGCTTCAACAGGCCGGCCGAAGCTGTAGATGACTTACGGAAATGTGCACACACGCGGCGCACCTTGGTCAAGAGATCATGCACATTGGGGTAGGTTTTTAGAAATCGCTGCACCACTAAATTAAATACATGCGCTAGGCATGGTACGTGTGTGAGCTTGCCGAGCTCCAAAGCCGCCACCAAGTTACGCCCATTATCACACACAACCATGCCTGCTTGCAGGTTGAGTGGCGAGAGCCACTGCTCGGTCTGGTGACTAATCCCCTGCAACAGCTCTGAGGCCGTGTGCTGTTTGTCCCCAAGGCAGATCAGCTTCAGCACGGCCTGTTGACGCTTCCCCACTGCAGTGCTACACTGCTTCCAGCTACTGGCTGATGGGGGAGTGGCGGTGTGTGTAGAGAATTCGGAGGTGGAAACGGAGGAGGAGGAGCCAATAACGTAGGTGCTGGTGGAAACCCTGATGGAGGTAGGGCCCGCAATCCTCGGCGTGGGTAGCACCCGTGCCATCCCAGGGTCCGAGTCGCTCCCAGCCTCCATGACATTCACCCAGTGTGCCGTCAGGGAAATGTAGCGTCCCTGGCCACAAGCACTTGTCCATGTGTCAGTCGTTAAGTGGACCTTCCCAGTAACTGCGTTGGTCAGGGCACGGGTGATGTTACGGGACACATGGTGGTGTAATGCGGGGATGGCACACCGGGAAAAGTAGTGGCGGCTGGGGACCGCGTACCGAGGGACAGCTGCTGCCATCAGGCTGCGGAAGGACTCAGTGTCCACAAGCCTAAATGGCAGCATTTCGATGGCCAGTAATTTTGAAAGGTGTGAGGTTAGTGCTATGGCCTGTGGGTGGGTGGCTGGGTATTTTCTCTTGCGCTCAAATGCCTGGGGTAACGACATTTGGACGCTGTGCTGGGACAGGGAAGTGGATGTGGTCGCTGATGGTGCTTCAGATGCTACAGGTGCAGGGCGGGAGGTATGCGGGCCTGCGCCTTCGACAGGCGATTGGCCGGCACCGAAAACAGGGGAAGAGGAGGCAGTGGTGTGGCCTGCAGACACAGATGGGCGATCCAGGCGTTCCTCCCACTTACTACGGTGCTTGGATGCCATGTGTCGGATCATGCTGGTGGTGGTGAGGTTTCTAGTGTTCATGCCTCGGCTCATTCTGGTGTGGCACAGGTTGCAAACTACAAATCTTTTGTCGTCCGCACTTTCCTTAAAAAAACGCCATACCGCGGAACACCTATCCCTTGGCAAGGTAGATTTACGCAAGGGGGTGCTCCGTGGAACATTTGCGGGCCGGTTTGGTGCGGTCCGCCTTCTTTCTGTAGCCACACCACTGCCTCTTCCAGCCTGTTGCGGTGCTGCAGATGGCTCACCCTCAGGACTGCTGTCATCGCTCGGCTCTACACCTTCCCAGGTGGGGTCAGTCACCTCATCGTCCACCAAGTCCTCCTCCACTTCCTCACTCTGATCATCCTCCTCAAGTCTTGATCCCACCACATACTCGGTCATTGACAACTGTATAACATTCTCCTCAACAAGGTCTTGAGAAGGAAATAGTGGTTGATTTAATGGCAACTGTGTCTCATCATCATCATCATCATCCACTACTTCCTTTGACCTTAAATGCCGTTCACATCTGTCATCTTCTTGTGATTGGGTAGCCTCTAGAGGTTGTGAATCAGGGCACAAGATGTCATGTTCCTCTGCAAGCGTGCTTGGAGAGAGGGTCAAATGAAGGATTGGTGATGAGACGAGCTCATCACTATATCCCAGTGTGGGATCACTTCTTTGACCAGACCGTGTATGGTGGGAGGAAGGATGATCAGAGTGAGGATTATGTTGACCAGACTCTTGGCTACTGAGAGTGGACTTGGTGGAAGACAGGGTGGTGCTTAACCGACTGGAAGCAGTATCAGCTGTCATCCAACCGACCACCTGTTCGCACTGGTCGGACCTCGAGAGTGATGTCCTGCGACGCCCTGTGAAATCAGACATGAAGCTAGGTATGGTGGATGTCTTTCTTTCTTGTGCTCTGGCACCAGGCACAGTTTCTCCGCGTCCTGACCCGCGCCCTGAACTTTCAGGATCACGTCCACTTCCCCGTCCCTTTTTACCCGCCTTCTTCATCTTACACGATATATATGACTTTAATATATATGAGTTTGAAAACTTAACAGTATTTCTTACTATTCTGCAACTCTGCAGAGTACACAGAATAGGCTGCTAAACTGCGGTGACACACACTGAATGGAATAAGTGACTTTAATATTTGAGTTTGAAAAATTAACAGTATTTCTTACTATTCTGCAACTCTGCAGAGTACACAGAATAGGCTGCTAAACTGCGGTGACACACACTGAATGGAATAAGTGACTTTAATATTTGAGTTTGAAAAATTAACAGTATTTCTTACTATTCTGCAACTCTGCAGAGTACACAGAATAGGCTGCTAAACGGCGGTGAAACACACTGAATGGAATATGTGACTTTAATATTTGAGTTTGAAAACTTAACAGTATTTCTTACTATTCTGCAACTGTTCAGAGTACACAGAATAGGCTGCTAAACTGCGGTGAAACACACTGAATGGAATATGTGACTTTAATATTTGAGTTTGAAAACTTAACAGTATTTCTTACTATTCTGCAACTCTGCAGAGTACACAGAATAGGCTGTTAAACGGCGTTGAAACACACTGAATGGAATATGTGACTTTAATATTTGAGTTTGAAAACTTAACAGTATTTCTTATAATTCTGGAACTGTACAGAGTACACAGAATAGGCTGTTAAACGGCGGTGAAAGACACTGAATGGAATATGTGACTTTAATATTTGAGTTTGAAAACTTAACAGTATTTCTTACTATTCTGCAACTCTGCAGAGTACACAGAATAGGCTGTTAAACGGCGTTGAAACACACTGAATGGAATATGTGACTTTAATATTTGAGTTTGAAAACTTAACAGTATTTCTTATAATTCTGGAACTGTACAGAGTACACAGAATAGGCTGTTAAACGGCGGTGAAAGACACTGAATGGAATATGTGACTTTAATATTTGAGTTTGAAAACTTAACAGTATTTCTTATAATTCTGGAACTGTACAGAGTACACAGAATAGGCTGTTAAACGGCGGTGAAAGACACTGAATGGAATATGTGACTTTAATATTTGAGTTTGAAAAATTAACAGTATTTCTTACTATTCTGCAACTCTGCAGAGTACACAGAATAGGCTGCTAAACGGCGGTGAAACACACTGAATGGAATATGTGACTTTAATATTTGAGTTTGAAAACTTAACAGTATTTCTTACTATTCTGCAACTGTTCAGAGTACACAGAATAGGCTGCTAAACTGCGGTGAAACACACTGAATGGAATATGTGACTTTAATATTTGAGTTTGAAAACTTAACAGTATTTCTTACTATTCTGCAACTCTGCAGAGTACACAGAATAGGCTGTTAAACGGCGTTGAAACACACTGAATGGAATATGTGACTTTAATATTTGAGTTTGAAAACTTAACAGTATTTCTTATAATTCTGGAACTGTACAGAGTACACAGAATAGGCTGTTAAACGGCGGTGAAAGACACTGAATGGAATATGTGACTTTAATATTTGAGTTTGAAAACTTAACAGTATTTCTTACTATTCTGCAACTCTGCAGAGTACACAGAATAGGCTGTTAAACGGCGTTGAAACACACTGAATGGAATATGTGACTTTAATATTTGAGTTTGAAAACTTAACAGTATTTCTTATAATTCTGGAACTGTACAGAGTACACAGAATAGGCTGTTAAACGGCGGTGAAAGACACTGAATGGAATATGTGACTTTAATATTTGAGTTTGAAAACTTAACAGTATTTCTTATAATTCTGGAACTGTACAGAGTACACAGAATAGGCTGTTAAACGGCGGTGAAAGACACTGAATGGAATATGTGACTTTAATATTTGAGTTTGAAAAATTAACAGTATTTCTTACTATTCTGCAACTCTGCAGAGTACACAGAATAGGCTGTTAAACGGCGTTGAAACACACTGAATGGAATATGTGACTTTAATATTTGAGTTTGAAAACTTAACAGTATTTCTTATAATTCTGCAACTGTACAGAGTACACAGAATAGGCTGTTAAACGGCGGTGAAAGACACTGAATGGAATATGTGACTTTGATATTTGAGTTTGAAAAATTAACAGTATTTCTTACTATTCTGCAACTCTGTAGAGTACACAGAATAGGCTGTTAAACGGCGTTGAAACACACTGAATGGAATATGTGACTTTAATATTTGAGTTTGAAAACTTAACAGTATTTCTTCCTATTCTGCAACTCTGCACAGTACACAGAATGTGCTGCTAAACTGCGGCGAAGCACACTGAATGGAATATGTGACTTTGATATTTGAGTTTGAAGACTTAACAGTATTTCTTCCTATTCTGCAACTCTGCACAGTACACAGAATGTGCTGCTACACTGCGGCGAAGCACACTGAATGGAATATGTGACTTTGATATTTTAGTTTGAAGACTTAACAGTATTTCTTCCTATTCTGCAACTCTGCACAGTACACAGAATGTGCTGCTAAACTGCGGCGAAGCACACTGAATGGAATATGTGACTTTGATATTTGAGTTTGAAGACTTAACAGTATTTCTTCCTATTCTGCAACTCTGCACAGTACACAGAATGTGCTGCTACACTGCGGCGAAGCACACTGAATGGAATATGTGACTTTGATATTTTAGTTTGAAGACTTAACAGTATTTCTTCCTATTCTGCAACTCTGCACAGTACACAGAATGTGCTGCTAAACTGCGGCGAAGCACACTGAATGGAATATGTGACTTTGATATTTGAGTTTGAAGACTTAACAGTATTTCTTCCTATTCTGCAACTCTGCACAGTACACAGAATGTGCTGCTAAACTGCGGCGAAGCACACTGAATGGAATATGTGACTTTGATATTTTAGTTTGAAGACTTAACAGTATTTCTTCCTATTCTGCAACTCTGCACAGTACTCAGAATGTGCTGCTAAACTGCGGCGACGCACACTGAATGGAATACGTGACTTTGATATTTTAGTTTGAAGACTTAACAGAATGTGCTCTAATCTGCAACTTTGCACACTAAACAGAATGTGCTCTAATCTGCAACTTTGCACACTAAACAGAATGTGCTCTAATCTGCAACTTTGCACACTAAACAGAATGTGCTCTAATCTGCAACTGTGCACACTAAACAGAATGTGCTCTAATCTGCAACTTTGCACACTAAACAGAATATATATATTTTTTTTTTTTTTTTTTTTGTTTTTTTCCCCCCACACCAAATAACCTGCTGCCCCCACACACAGTAGTCCTAAAAAGGACTTTTGGTTCTTTTTTTTTCACAATTTTTGTTTTTTTCCTCCCTACACTGCCTTTCCCTTCCTATCCTCAGCTCTCCCTGGCTCAGACTGAGCCGAACTCGCTGGTCAGGTGCTATACAGCACCTGACCACGGGTTCTGGCCAGCCAATCAGTGTAATGCCAGCAGCCAACATGGCTGCTGGCATTACACCGATGTCAGAGCCTCCCTGCACGTTTATTGGCTGCGCAGCAGCCGCAAAACGTGCGGGGAGGAGACCCGAACATGGCGGGCGAGCACATGCGGTACTCGTACGAGTACCGCCATGTGCCGAGCAGAGCGATGCTCGAGCCGATCCGAGCATCGGCCGAGCATGCTCGCTCAACACTAGTAAGGACATAGACAGTGCTAGGCATCACCTCAGCTGGACAGTTATCCTGTGTACAGTAGGTAGCAATAAAAATAGACATGAGATCAGGCAGGTCTTCATTATTTCTGTGTTTAGTTTTTTTTTTAACTATGGTCCTCAAGTACCCATAACATTGCGTGTTTTCTGGTCAATGATGTATACCTGAGACAGTGAAACTCTGGTCTAAAGAGAGATGAGCAGACCTTTTCTTTAATGCAGCACACATATGACAATGTTATTCTACAGGGCTGCGCAGGAACCAGTGTAGACCTGCAGAAGTGTTCTTTATTACAAGGGCAGCTATAGCAACAGATTTAGGAGATATAATCTGGCTGCTGACAAATTTGTCTGAAGGCAGAATTCATTTCTTTGTGTCAGGGCAAATATCTGTCATTTCTCTTTTAGCCCATGAGGTACAAATCAAATAAAAGGTCCAAAATGTGTCAAACTTTTTACCACTAAAATACAATTTACCATTAAGTTTAATTTGATATCATAAAGTAAAGGTCTATAAAATAAAGAACTGGAGCAAACCAACTATACCATAGGACAAAAAAGAATTACATTGATTTAAATACTGCTAGACCTCTCCAAAAGAGAAAGGGTTGAAGTACAACTTAAGGGGTATAACATAGAATTTATCTAAAACGTCCACTGAACTCTAGAGTTTCTCAAGCCAAATCTCTAACTGGGGTGCTTTACATAGCTACTAATAAGCTTTCAGCTTATCACCTATTTTGTTGATTCTTGGCAACTATATAAAAAATATATAAAAATTGAGGTTGATGCACTTTTACCAAACACATGAGAGGAGAGGAAGCTGCATGGCCGTGATGGAGAGTAAGGTTTAGATGGATGATTCTTGTCCTGCCCCAAAATCTTCCAGTTTTGTCTCCAAAGAACTGGAAAAAAATGGATTTTAGTCTTACCTGATAAATCCTTTTCTCTTAGTCCATTCAGGTTACTGGTAATGCTGGGTAGGAGATCTGCCCCTTTAATTGTAGGCAGGAACAATTCTAGAATTGTATGCAGGGGGTGGAGCTTACCTTCCCTCCTTGGCTGCAGCTAGCCAACCAGCTCCAGAAAGATTTGAGACACTAACTATTGACTAGATAGTGAAGGGAAAGAAGACTCCTGTGAGCATACCCCGAAGGACTCCCATGATCTGCCACAGGACAGCCAAGCATGGTCCTTTGACAGGGTGGGAGACCAGTAACCTGTATGGACTAAAAGAAAAGATTTGACAAGTAAGACTAAAATCCTCTTTTCTCTGTCATCCAATACAGGTTACTGGTAACTCTGAGATGTCCAACCATTGAGTTTCCCAGAGGCGGGAAGTAAGACAAGGACCAGGTGCAAGGCCCCCAAAGTCACCAGAACAGATATGAACCATCAGATCTGAGATAGCCCAACAAACAATGAAGTGTCAACGGACACTGAACAGGGGTAAAAACACCCCAACTGTTACACAGCACACTGAACTAGAGCCAACGGGGCTCAAAAGTGAAGGAAGCACCGGGAACCAAAGAAAATCCTAGACAGGCAAGACTGCCTCAAAGATTTTCCTCCCAAAGTTGGCATCAGCCGATGCCGGTACATCAACACGGTAATGCTTCGAAAAGGTATGCACAGACGACCAGGTGGCAGCCTTGCACAACTGATCAGCAGAGGCCTGATTCTTGTAAGCCCATGAGGTCCCAATAGATCGAGTAAAATGAGCCGTGACCCTGAAAGGGACAGGCTTTTTCCTCAGCTCATAAGAAGCAATAGTCACCTTGGATGCAGGTCTTCCTGCCCTAGGACCCTCAGGAATGACAAACAACACGTCTGATTGCCTGATAGACTCAGTGCTATGTACATAAAACTTGAGACAATGCACCACATCTAACAAGTGGAGATCCCTCTCCTTGTCAGAGGTGGGGTCGGGGCAGAAAGAGGGCACCACAATCTCTTGATTGATGTGGAACTCTGAAACCACCTTCAAGAGAAACTCCTGAGAGGAGCGAAGCACGGTCTTGTCCTTGTGAAACACCAAATAGGGTGGTTTACAGGACAGAGCATGTAACTCCACAACTCGACGGACAGACACAATCGCCAGGAGAAAAGCCATTTTCAACAGGCGTAAAGGAATAGTAGCCAAAGACTCAAATGGAGGGCACTGAAGAAGTCCCAAAACCAAGTTAAGATCCCACGGAGGAGCAGGAATCCTGAAGGCAGGACGAGTATGAGCAACACCCTGGAAGAAAACCTTGACGTCAGGAAGGATGGCTATGCTCCTCTGAAAGAAAACAGAGAGAGCAGACTTCTGAACTTTAAGGGAACTCAAACTGAGGCCCTTATCCACACCGTCCTGCAAAAAAGCCAGGTCCGTAGGTAGATCAAATTCCTGAGACAGGTCCTTGTCAGCACACCAAGATAGAAAGGTCGACCAGACTCGATGATAGATCTTGGAAGAAACAGGTTTGTGGGCACTGAGCATAATAGCCACCACCCCAGAAGAAAAACCTTTCTTCCTCAATATTAAGGATTCAATTTCCAAGCCGTTAAGGCTAGACAATGGACATCCTCCTTCCACAGGTAACCCTGTAGAAGAAGATTCGGACGGCAAGGGAGCTGGAATGGTTCAGCCACTGACAGATTCAGAAGATCCGGAAACCAAGCTTGACAAGGCCAGTACAGAGCAATCAGAATGACTGGACAACGCTCCAGTCGTAATTTCTGTAACACCCTGTGCAACATTGGGAGGGGAGGAAAGATGTAGGCCAGAGGAAATAACCAAGGAATGGACATTGCATCCACCACCAGAGCTAGAGGGTCCCTCCATTGAGAGCAGAACCTCGGAACCTTCGTGTTGTGCCTTGTTGCCATCAGGTCGAAGTAAGGAAGACCCCATTTCTGAATAATGAGGGTGAACACCTCTGGGTGCAGTTCCCACTCTCTGCTGTCCACTGTGTGACGACTGAGGAATTCTGCCATGACGTTGTCTACTCCAGGAATGTGTACTGCGGATATGACAGGAACGTGTTCTTCTGCCCAGGACAAAATAGCCTTGACCTCTAACCAAGTGGTGAGACTTCTTTTTCCACACTGCTTGTTTATGTAAGCCACGGCTGTGGCATTGTCGGAATGTACCCGGACTGGGCATTCTTCCAGCTGGGGAGTCCAATGACCAAGGGCATGGAATATTGCCCGAAGCTCCAACATGTTGATGGTAAGGAGAGATTCTTCCGGAGACCACCGACCTTGTGCACTCCGGGGACCCAGGACCGCTCCCCATCCGGAGAGGCTGGCATCCGTCATCACCATGGTCCAGAAGGAAACTAGGAAAGACTTGCCCTTCAGCAGATTGGAGAGGTCGAGCCTTCAGGACAAACTCAGTTCCACATGAAGAGGAAGTGACACCAACGTCTTCAGAAGGTCTGGCTGACCCCTGCACACCTGGATCACAAACCGCTGGAGTTCCCTGGTGTGCGCCATGGCAAACAGTAACTCTGATGCCGTCAAGGTGGAGGATGGGCACTAAGGCTCCCAGGACATGGTTGAAGACCTGAGGAGCTATCATCAGACCAAATGGAAGAGCTGAGAACTGAAAACGTTCCCGGTCGCAGGCAAATTGGAGGTACTGCCAGCTCTCTGGATGAATGGCAATGTGTAAGTATGCGTCCTGAAGATGCAACGAATTCCCCCGGGGACATGGAAGCAATCACCATTCGTAGAGACTACTGATGATAATGAGTCCAAATCACAAAGGAATTGAGATCCTTTAAATCCAAAATGGGACGACAACCGCCGTCCTTCTTGGAGACCAAAAAGAGGTTTGAGTAAAAACCCATACCTCTGTCCTGAACTGGAACCGGCTCTAGAACGTCCTTGTCCAGAACAGCCTGAACAGCGCCGTCAAACAGACGCCATTTTTCTGCCACCCTGAGGCGTATGAGAAGGAAGGAAGCGAAAGGAAGGAAGAGAGATGAAAGGGATTCTGTACTCTTCCGTCACCACCTGTAAAACCCATGGGTCCATCACTGAATCCTCCCAAATGCTGCAGATGACCACCCACAGCAGAGTGTGGACCTGGGTTCAGTGAGTCATGCCAAAGAAGGCTTGGAAGCCTTGGGCTTGGAGGAGACCTTTGGCTTCCATTGCTGTTTGGGCTTGGAGGAGGTACGTGGAGCTGAGGGAACAGTCTGGTTCGCCGGATATGTCTCATTCTGAAAGGAACGAAAATACTGGTTACTCTTAAGCTGTGTTTTCTTCCTAGGAACTAAGGGTAGAAGAGTACTCTTACCCCCTGTAGCTTCGCTGATCAGATACTTGAGATCTGGCCCAAACAAAGACGTGAATTGAAAAGGCAAGGAGAGCAATGCTTTCTTAGAAGCAGTATCGTAGACCAGATCTTGAGCCAAAAAGCCTGACTGGCAACCACTGGCATGGTGGAAACCCTAGCCACCAAACAGATGGCATCAAATAGGGCAGCAGAAACATAGTGCTGTGCCTCAGAATTGTTGGCAAGGAGGTGCAACTTATCCGAAGTAGGAACACCCTGACAGACAGCAAGAGTGAGCTGTTTAGTCGAGACTACAATAGCCCGTTTCACCCATGCTGCTGTGAATGCTGGACGCATGGCAGAACCAGCAGTGGCAAAGATGGACTTGAGGGAGACCTCAAGATTCTTGTCAGTCCAGTCCTTTAGAGCAGATGCTGGCAAAGCAGTAGACTTGGATAGCCTGGAGATAGGAGCATTCACTTTTGGAGGATGAACCCACTGAGCAAGCGTAGCCTCAGAAAAGGTATAAAGCTTGGCAAATTTCTTAGCGACAGAAGGTTTCCTGTCCGGAGACTTCAACTCTTCGGACACAAGGCAGTCAAGAGTGGGGTGAGGTGGAAAGCAAGTAAGGGGCTTTTTAGGCTCCTGAAAGACATCAGAAGGAACCTCCTGCACTAAGGGAATGTTTAGGGTATTTAAAACAGCCCTGATCAGGCCCTCAGCCCACCGCAGAACATTCCTCAACATCTGAATTCACCAGCAGTTCCTCTTCAGAGGAATCTGACACTTCAGGTACACTCTGAGGCTTTGTCAGTGAAGACTTGACGAAGGAGGGGGTCTGCCAAGAATGAAAGACCCCCTGTAACTGGGATGGAAAGAGTTGCAAAGTGGACCTAAGGTCCCTAGTAGCATCCTTGAACTCTTGCACCCAAACTGGCACTAATGCATGGCTGGAGGTCCCTGGGAGACTCTCAGGGACATCTGGACATGCTGGTCATAAAGGACCTGAGAATTCTCTAGGTAACCCTGAATGACAGGAAAAGCAATGCGCAATAGGGGATACAGAGACCCCAGCATCCTTAGTCTTAGGTCTGGCCCCAAGCTCCAATGGTATAGACATTGTCACAGTGTCAATAACCTTACTGTATAAGAAATCACCCAATTACAGTATGTATGATTAAAGTTTCACCCCAGAAATTGCTAAAATAGACTTATCTGGCAGACGAAGGGTTAATCAGCAGAGGAGAGAAGAAGAGTCCAAGCCCTGCGTAGGATACTCGTTCTGGAAAGAGCATAAAATTGCTGCCGTGGCGGGAGCCAATCAGAAACGAGCGTGTGAAGCAAGTGCTCATGGGAAATGTAGTTTTCCCAGAAAAGTATCCCAAACAGTGCCAGAAGCCACCTGAGCCCCCCAACACACTAGAAACATGAACCGAATGATAGAGCAAGGGCAGACAAGTAAAATGAGCCATCTCTAAAGTCGCTAGGTGAAATGGTTGCAGAGATATGTCCCAAACTGTACAGTAACATAGGAGTGAATGGAGCAATGGCGCCTATGTGGTAAAGCGCGCCTTAAAAGCGCGGAACTCAAATTTTACAAAATTGAAAGTGTAAAACTAAAAGACATGAAACATCACTAGAACATGTTAGAATACCCAAAAAACACTGAACCAGTAGGAAAAAGTGTTAGAAAACCCCCCAAATGAATGCAAAGCCAGCAGCTAAAGGGTTAAATACCACATACACCTGCTCCAAACACCCAACCCACATACAGGTAGACCAGTGAGTGCAGGAGTGTGCAATAGGAACTCCAAATGAAAAACCCCTCTGTGGAGGGGCACTGTGGGACATGTGGACCTGCAGCACTCAAAGGGTTGCTCACCTTTCCTGCAGATCTTCTGTCTTCAGATTACCATGTTTAAAGAAGAGGTCTCGGTGGGCAACTCCTGAGGAAAGAACTTGTAGCCAAGATTTTCCCCCCCGGGCTTAAGGTCCACAAAAGCACCTGGTCACTAAGCTAGCCACATCTAAGGGCATTGTCAGTTATGGTAATGCGCCTAATGGTGGTATTCCATTTCTAACAGAAAAATAAAAACTTCTAAAGCTATAGCAGAACTCTTCTCTTGCCTGTGTTATCTTCACCAAGGAACAAATCTTTCTGCAGCTGGCTGGCTATCTACAGCCAGGGAGGGAAGGTAGGCTCCACCCCCTGCATACAATTCTAGAATTGTTCCTGCCTACAATTAAAGGAATGGATCGCCTACCCAGAGTTACCCGTAAACTGTATTGGACGACAGAGAAAAATCTGTACTAAAAAAAAATCCACCAGTTGGTCATCAGAACTAATGATCTAGAGCAGGGGTGTCCAAGTTAATTTCTCAAGGGCCACCAACAGTCCCGGATGTAACAATTTCCCTGATTAAGCACAGGGGGCCCAAACAGGATGAATGAGCCACTGATAACTCACCTGTGCTTCATCAAGGAAATCCTTAAATCCTGGCCTGCTGGTGGCCCTTGAGTAATGAACTTGGACAGCCCTGACCTAGAGTTTAAAGCTGAAAATTCTGACAAAGATGTCATGGAGCTTCTGCATCACAAGGTAGCTTGTTGGAAGACTAGGTGGAGGACATAAGTAATATAATATCTGAAATTGTGGTGTGCTGGAACACATCGCCTGACATGCTAGCAGACTACAATAATAGACTAGTAAGACCAGGTATAGTACGGGAAAATGGAGATCAGTCATATTTGTGTTTTAATGTGCATTCTCCTTGTAAACCAAAACACGGTCCTCCTGGGTTGATTTTTACATTGAAAATGACCTCTTGTCATTGGAGGGAACTTTAGCCCTATTATGTATCTTACCCATGGCTCTTCTCAGCCTTACTGTGCACAAGCCATTCATATAGACTCTGAGAATGACAGATTTTTAGCCAGATGGACTACAAACAGTATCTTAGTAAGATATATAGTGATTGCACCCATCTATTAAGGACCACACTTTCCTATCTAACTACACAATGCCTTCTTTTTAGATGACATAATTCATACCATGAAACACTGCAAGATCAATGGTATCTTTGGTAAGACCATGCGGACATTTCTTTCTTGCTTTGCACACCCATTTCTCTAATTGGAAATTTAATGTCTCACACCTCAACTCTCCTGGTTTCAGATATCTCACGTGAATATTTCTTCCTGAATACAGATTTGGTTGATATACATCAAAGTCTGGGAATCACATAAACAATAATTATGGGGGAAATAGTCTGTTTAGCCTCTGCTTGTAAAAAATGGGGGAAATCAGACTTTCATTAATCTCTCTTATCTGGAAACCCTCAATAAGCAACTCCTTCCCAAAATCCACTTGGGAGGTTAAATGTGAGATTATGCTATTGTTAGAAATTTAACAGCAACACCATTGCTCTTTACAAAAATATATTATGAAAAGCCAGCAAGGCTTACTGACCAGCACATTTAAAACAATAAACTGGAATTGTGTTATAAATGTTAAAGCCCCTGGCAGCATATCTACATCTGTCAACAGAGACAAATATTACTTGATTTCTACACCAAATTGTATAACCACTCTCCTAATGACTCACCTAATTGTGATTCCCTTGCACATCAGATTGAGCCCTATAGGCAAAATACAAAGTTCCTACAATTTCCTCTACATGATATTCTAGGATTTGATATAACTACTGAAGAAGAAATTGACACCATTAAATCACTAAAGCTCTCTAAAGATGCTGGTCCAGCTGGCTTTGGAAGCTTATATTCTAGATTCCTATTCATATTATTCACACACTTTACCAGTATGTTCAGCAAAATTCTCTCAGGGGATCACTTTAACTTCTTAGACCACAAAGATTCTAATTTGATTACAATTTCTAAGTGAAGGGACCTGACTTGAGAACTACAGATCCATTTTGCTTTTGAATTCTACAATTAAGAGCTTTCCCAAAATTGTGACTACTAGAATCATTACATTCACACCTCAAATAAATAAGATCAGATGGGTTTCATCCCCTTTAGGCATGCATATGATACCAGACAATTATTTTATTTTGGTGGTCCCAAAAAATATTTAATCCTGACATTAGCCATCTCCTTAATTGCCTAAAGGGCATTTGAAAGGTCAAGCTTTCTTGATCTGCTGAAATATCAAAAGTTTCATCCTTGTTTTATACATGGGGTTAAAGCCCTAGATCGTAATTCTATAGCCCATATAAACCTTCTGGACTTTGAGACCATAGCATTTGACATCCAATGGAACCAGTCAAGAGTATCCATTATCACTACACCTATTTGCCACCTATTTGCCTTTTCTCTTGAACCTCTTACATATTGGGGAAAAAAAGTAGTTAGGAAAATCAAGGTCAAAAACTCTAAATATAAAATTTCCATGTAGGTTGATAATATTTTTAGTAATACTAACAGGTTTCCCTAGTTTCAGATGCCTGGGTATTTGGATTTATTATTAGACATGGTCTGTCCTTTGCATCAATAAAGTGAAATATGAAGCCCTTTCTCTGAACATCTCAACACTTGACAATGCTGCGTTAGAAGATGCTTTTTAATTTGCGGAAATCTTTTAAGTCTTTACTTATCCATCTGAGCTTTAATATGACTTAAACTCTAATCTCCATATCAGAAAATTGAAACATGAATTGAACATATAATAAATATCATTACTATAAGCAATGTGAAACACTAGGTCTATATGGAGAATGAGCTGACACTACCAGACCTATCATATCTGATCTGGGTCCCCAAAACACATATGCCACCTAGTTTCATAACATGCCCCTCCATCATAAATTCAATAACCATCTGGGAACATTTGCTAAGAAACACAGCATTCCTTCACTCCCTATTTCAGAAACCTGGCTATACACCTGGGTATGGACTCCTTCCCTTACAATTAAACCCCAAGAGGATTATGGGATATATGGATCTTTTGTGAATGGCAAGCGAAATAGATTTTAAACTTCTTAAAGAATTGTATCAATCAATTACAAGGGATTTCTTACCATTTTTTCAGATTAGCAGCTTTGCTAAGAACCCAGAGGTGATCAAATATGGTACTTCTAAACTTATCTCACTTTGGAAACATTGTGATTCTCCCATAACCACTAAGACTATAATATCTTTGTGTATTCACCTCTGAACACCCCTGTCCTGGGATCACATTTCCATACATGCCCAAATGCTAAAAGGCTGGAATCAGAGCTTTATGCAAAATATATATGAGTCTACTATACAGTGCTCCCCTTGAAGCCAAGGAGTTACCTGCTGTCATGTTTCTCCAGGTTTTTGTCCTTTCTTGCTCACCAGATCTTCTGGTTTTCTTGCTATGTCTCGGTTTCTCTGCCCTGTCTAGATCATGCCCTTGTTGTTGGCCTATATTCTTTCTGTTGGTGCGTGATCAAAGCATTCAGTACTTCTGAGTTGGTGATCTAGATCAAGTGATTCCTGTTTACGACCAGGCTTTCCATGACTCTCCTTTTGTCTCCTGATTCTGGCTTCCATACCTGTGTTATCCGATCCCGGCCTGCCCTTGACTCCTCTCTTGTCTTCTGATTTGGTACTGTATTCCTCGACTGGCTTTCGACCCTGGCTTGCCCAACTTCTCCTCTTGTCTTATCCTCAGGTTTTGTCACCTCCCGCCCATTGCCGACTCGGATTCATCGACTATCCTTCCTCGAACTCCTGGCGCTCAGTGTCGAGTACGACATCGTCGACTTCGTGCCGAGTGTATCCTTGGGTCGTCGTCTTCCGATATCGGTTGTCCGTACGAATACTAGTCGAGTACTCTTCTTTCGACCCCTTACATTGCTCACCTTGTGTCGACAAAAAGCTACTATACCACTGGTAGGTCATTCTCAGCTGATTCCGGTCCTGGTGGGTAACTGTCTGTTTCTTAGGAGGTTATCCAGCCATCAGGCTTTGCGGCCTGCTACCCCACCTGGCTCCAGCCGCAG
This sequence comes from Rhinophrynus dorsalis, assembly GCA_037306005.1. NCBI lineage: Eukaryota > Metazoa > Chordata > Amphibia > Anura > Rhinophrynidae > Rhinophrynus > Rhinophrynus dorsalis. The sequence goes on from CM074721.1 coordinate 124,186,569, forward strand.
CAAGGCCTCCTAGGAACAGCCACCGACAGCCAGCACCGCTCACGACTCTTCGCCCTCAAGCTTCTGGCTCACAGGGACCTACCTAGTGAGTATCTATTATTATCTATTGTTGTACTGTTTTACCTTGTGTTTTGTAAAGTAGCAGACTTCTACTCCTTCTGGGGCTACTCCCCTCTAGGGGTTCTCTGGCAGCTCACATTGGATGCTTTGGTCACATTATTACACCTACCTTGATGAACAGAGGGATGTGAAGGGCATGAAAATTTTGGATGTACAATTATGTAGATTTTATTTTACATTATTCTCCAAACCATTATAGATAAAATAGGGCCATTATAGCTGCTATTAAATTCATTAATCAAATCTGGAATTAAATTGTATTAATACACAAATGTAGTGAAACCTTCAATAAAATAGATTTTCACACACTCACATTATGAAAAACACTTAAAATGTTTGAAGCAGCCTCTGGCTTTTGTTATGTGTCACGAATCAAGTAGAAATGAATTCAAGGCTGCACTGAAAGACCTTGCAACATGTATGTTTTGTTCACTGTAATAAAGTAGGTAGATAAATGCTCTCTGAAAGAGATGAGTGTTGTGGCTGCTAGGCACATGTATCCATGTGAAAGAGTGTGCACAAAGAAGCAGTCAATATATTTACTGACCTTGTACTTTAAAAGGAAAAATGTGATGTGCATCTATGGATAATCACAATCTTAACAAGAAACATACACATTTCATAAAGTATAGAGAAGTAATGGATCTCAACTCCAGTACTCTTATCCCCTGTACAGCAGATTTTACAGATAAACTTCCATAAGCACAGGTGGTTCCACATCTCCAACATGAGACTATCTTTCACACTGCACTGAGTAAAGGGCTTTGAAAACTATCAGCATGGTTTAAGGCAGCATTTCCCAATTCTTTGTTATAAAATGTGTAACTGGGAAAAAATGTTTGCACTTTGCATTACACACCACAACAACCAGTTACTAAAGTGTATTTGTATGGCTGATGCACTGTGTACCTGGCCACAGAATCATTGATCTTGCCCTAGTGAAATGGTTCCTGCAGTTTATTAGTGGGAGGAAAACTGCACCCTCTGGATGACTGTAGTTGCTATGTTTGGTGTAGGCAAGCTTTTGCTCTCAGCTGTTGGGGACTAAAATGTACATCATCCCCAACCAGTTGTCAGTTACTTACCCTGGGCTATGTTACTACCTTCTGTCTGCTCATTTGAATATTTTTTGCTTTTTTACGATGGCCAATGAATTTCTTTGGAGAACTTTGCTGGTTTCCTCCAATGCTTTCTATGGCCATGAGAAATTCTACCATAGTACGGGTTGTCAGGCTCAGTATGTGTGCCTCTATGGCAAACAGTGCAATAGGACAAGGATGGGGAATCAGTATGTGTGGTTCTATGGCCACCAGTGGGACAAAGCTGGGGATCAGTATGTGTAGTTCTATGGCTTCTAGTGCAGTGGGACAAGGGTGATTAGTATATGTGGTTCTATGACTACCATGGTACAAGGCTGGGGGGTCAGAATGCCTATTTCTGTGCCTACCACTTGGACAAGGCTGGTGTGTTTGCTTTCAGCAGCACTCACTGTCTTCCAGCAGAGACTGACAATGTGGTAAAATGAATGGTATTCCCTTTTATATTGAGTCACCATGCAGGAATATACAGAGAAAATTATACATGAGGAGGGAATGACATTATCATTTAGTTTAAAGAGCAGAAAAGTAACAGACAAACTACACTTTTGTGGGAATTCTAATGCAAGTCTGGGTATGCTGTTTCTTATGTTTTTCTCTTTTTGATGTAATATTTTTTTGCCCACATACCTAATGATATTTATACAGTCAGAAATGGAGAAATCTGGAACAAACCAATTACACATTAGGAAACAAATAAAAAAAAATTCTACTGATTAAATGAAGCATTTAACCCCTTGAATGCTAGAGAGGATCTCCAACATATTTCAAATATTAAAGCACCATTGAAATCAATGGGAATATAATCTTTATTTAAAGGGACATTATCACAAAAAAATGAAAATGGCTCAAATCCATTCAAATATAATATAATGCAAGATGCCATGTTTTATTTATTTTTTCTTCCTTTGGTGAAAGATTTTTTAAACTCATTAAAGACAACAGTGAAAACTGTTGGCCACTTTATAAGGCCTGTTTAAAAACTGAGATTTCTAAACTGGCATAATTGTTTTGTGATTATAACCCACCCAGTTCGATTCACTGAAACTCTTATCTCTAACTTATATTTTGCTAAATCATGCCTTTCATTGGCCTTATTATTATTCTTTAGCGTTAACATATTACACAGCGATGTGCAATAGGGAATAGACAAGGTTTTACAAGTTTATCACTTGTATAAACAGATGGTTCCAATAGGCATGTTATTATATGCTACATATGTTACATGTTACTATATGTTACATATGCTTTTCATTTTCATCTGGAGGCATCTTATAAGACATAGGATGCCTCCAGATGAAAATGAAAAGCATATGAAACATATAATAACATGTCTATGCTCATAAGAAATAAACTTTATAAATACTGGCCAGGAATACATGATATTAAATGGGTATAAACCCTATTCATTTTGAGGCAATAATGTCCCTTTCAACTTGACCCCTTAGTGTGAGCTAAAGAAAAAAGACGCAAGCAACAACAATCATTATTACTATACCTCAAACAGTGGGATAATTTTTTTTTTGCCAGGTAAATTTTGACTGAATTGCTATCTCTGATCAAAAAGTCAGAAGTACCTGTTAGAAATGTGAGCAGAACTCAACCAGTAAAGATCACTGCACTTTTCTAGCCACATGATACCTGGTACAAATACATCAAACAGAATGACAGTCACTGCAGCGGAGAACAATGTGTGAATCAGTTTCTTAAGCACCTGGGAGAGGAAACTGAATGGCATGGCAACCCAGGTAGAAAGAAAAGGTCACAACAATGAAAATAACCTAGGGATCTGGGAACGACTGTACCATTACTGCAGACTGGAAGGAAACACGGTATCCAATCAAATGGAACAGATTGAAATGCAGCAGCAGTCATGTGTGAATGCCACACACAGAATGCATTGTGGAAATATTTGGAGATCTGGGATGCAGAAATAAGAATCCTTTCTCAAGTTTGATATCAGAACATTTCAAAAAGTAGTAATTTGCAAAGAACTGATTATTTTGAATTCAGGCAAACTTTTGCATTTCGGGACAAAAAGATGTTGTACATATGGGTCTGGCTGTCTGAAGAGTTTACAGTGTCAGAGATGCTTTGGCTATTTTACTGAAACAGCAACACAAAACTTTTTTCTAGTGTGTTCCAAATGAGCTACCAGTAATAACCTGCATACATACAATTACTAGGTATACAGCATACACTTTATATTAAAGTAGAGAATACTATGGTAAAATGTTATGCAGACATTTACTACTTAATCATTTCTGCTCTAACATTCGGGAATAGCAACATTTTAAATTTATAGTCCACAGTGTGCGTGTGTGTGCAGGCCTCCCTTGTCCTTTCCTCCTTGGAGCTCGTGCTATTTACTCCAGAGAGGAAGCTTGATAATTCTTGTTTGCTGCTATGATGTCATATTCCCCAGCACAGCCAATAGAATTGAGGCTGCCAGTGGCAGATTTATCTGAGGACCTGTGCAATTAGGAATGCAAGTATAAAAGCTGCTACTGACAAATATGGAAATAGCTGAAATTAACTAATCAAAGACCGAGCCTTTAAAATGGTCCACTTGGACTAAAGCATTTCCTGCATCAGAAAAAAAAACCTGAGCAAGAACAGGTTTGAAAAATTTCCTTGTATGCCTGTATTGTTGTGGTTAGATATGTCTATCGCACAACCACCAATCTTGTGAGTATAACATCTGTTTTCTATTTTGGGTGCCAATAACGATAACAGGCACCATTGGGTGCCCTCTTCTTGTTGTTTCTTTACATATGAGCCTCTAAAATGTTTCTTTTCATTTTCTTCTGTTGCATGTCCTTTAGGCCCAAAATACTTTCTAGGACAGTGATTCTCAACTAAAGTTCTCAACGAACACAAACAGTTGAGGTTTTCAGGATATTACTAATTAAGCACACATGTATTAATCATAAACACTGAGTTACTGAGTACCCACCTGTCATCAATTGGATCTTAATCATGCTGTGTTGGTGTGCCCTTAAGTCTAACTTTAAGAAACACTCTTCTATGCTTTGATTCTGTTCTTAACACACCCCTTGGCTGGCAATGGGCATATACAGACATATACATATATTGGGGTTACCCTTTTGCATTTGTCCTAACCCTCTCTCCTGTTTCCTCCTTGCCTGCTTGCCCAACCTGACCTCTTTCTTCTCATATGCCCTCCAGTGCTTTCCTATTGGCCTGATTGCCCACCTTATCCCCCTCTACCCCTGTGCCCTTCATGACTCCTCTCTAGGCCTGCTTACCCATCTTACCCTCTGTGTGCAAACCGCATTTGACACAGCTCTGGGGAGCTTGGAGATACAGAAGCTGAGATAGGTAAACAAGGTGCTGGGCCTGTCAAGCCTGAGCTTGTGCATGATGAGCTGGTTAGTGCATCTTTGAGCATCTGTACAGAGTTTTTTTACTGAGGCCTGCAATCTGTTTGAGCTTAGGGCTACTCATAGGCCCGCAGTGGAACAAAGCTGGGAAGTCACTGTATGTTTGGTTCTGTGGCTACCAGTGGAACAAGATTTGCTTGTCAGTTTATCTCTGCTTCTATGAAAGAACAGAATCTCATATCCCCTTGCCTCTTCTTGCACAGGTAATGATGTACTACTTTTGAAAGTAGGTACATCCACAAATTGTATTTTATTTTATTTTATTTATTTATTTATTTATTTTTTTTTTTTTGCAAATAATCTTTCTTGAAGAAAATTTTCAAACACGAAACAGTTAAGTACAAAGAGTACATACTTGAGCATGGTATCATGGTTATAGATTCATCCAAGGTTACAAAATCATTAACAAAGCAAAATGACAATACAGTTGTAGCAAAATATATGGCTGGGGTGAGAACCCCTCAAAGCGGAATAGCGAATAAGAGCTAGGGGGATCTTAGGTAATGATATAGCATTCTGAATATGTCGAATGAGTGTATGAAAGTGAGAATTGAGCAAATGGTATCTCTTTTAAAACCCAGGACTCAGGAGTGAGTAATATTCTAGAAGCAAGGGAGTCCTGAAGGGGGGGGTGGGGTAAGAGGGTAGAGGAAGGGGTAGGAGGGGTAGGGGAAGGGGAAAAAGAAAAAGAAAAGGAAAAGAAAGAGAAAAAAGGAGGGGGGCCCTCTCCAAGGGCAATTCACCAACAAACTATTTGTAGAAAGATCAGTAAATGAGTTGGTTATGGATGGTCAGTTGTACACCAAAGGGTCTAAATGTGAGCGAAGTATATAGGAACCAAAGGGGTAACAATTTGTGGAATTATGGTCCAGCGTTAAACCACTCAGACCAAAGAGTGTTGTGGTCCCATAATCTACCCCTGGATATGGCATGCCACCTTTCCATTATCCTATACTTAGAGATCTGAGCGAGCCAAAGCTGCACCGTGGGGGGTCATATTGTTTCCATTTGAAAGGGATAAGAGCTCTGGCAGCAGTAAGGAGGGTAGGTAATAAACACCATATCGCAGCTTGACTCTGGAATGGCAGACAGTCCTTGAAGGAGAAGAGGCATAGTAATGGGTCTGGTGTCAAGGTGGAGTGAAGACGCCTATTAATCTCCAATATAATCCCTTACCAAAATTTGGTTATGAGAGGACATGTCCACCAAATGTGGAGGAGAGAGTCAACTTGAGACTGGCATCGCCAACATAACGGAGAGGAGGTACCAGGGAAAAACACAGCCAGCTGGGCTGGCGTCCTATACCATCTAGTAATCAACTTATAATTAAGTTCCCTAGATCTGGTATCAGTGTGGAAGGAAAAATTAGACCTAAGGATCTTTGCCCACTGGGAGGTCTCGAGAGTTACCGCTAGGTCAGTTTCCCATTTGAGTAGAAAAGGGGCCTTACCTAAAGTGGTGGGAAGTCCAAGCTGAGAGTAGATAAAAGAAAGTGGGTGGAAATTTGCAGGGGGAGAAGATATTTTGCGCTCAAAAACCATAAGATCCCTGTCTACAGCACCTAATCTAGTCAATGAAGAATACCAGTTAGGAAGCAGGTGGTAAAACCACCATGGTACGGGGGTATCCCCTAGTTTCATTTGAAGCTGGGCTCTAGGAAGCATGCCAAGAGGGGAAGACAGAGAGGCCAAAGAAGTAAGTTTTGCCTGTATCCAATTCTGCAAGGGATGTGGATGGAGACCTGGCAGAAATCCAGGGGACTGTAACAAGGACAACAGTGGAGATGGACTAGGGGCAAGAGAATATTTTGCATTACAACTGTGCCATTGTCGCAGCAAGTGACCTAAAACGTAATGAGAGAGACAGGATGAAGGGCAGCTAGACTGCGGAGCCCAAAAAAGTTGAATAGGATCGTATACCCCCGTAACATGGCGGAGCGAGTGTGTCCAATGTTGAACCGGAGTGGTCATAAAGTCATAAATCTTCACTATGGCTGTTGCTCTGTAGTATCTATGAATATCTGGGAGGTTCAAACTTCCATGTGTGACCCCTGATGATAGGACCTGCAGACTAAGTCTGGGTTTCTTGTGACCCCAGACAAACTGGGAAATTATCCTCTGGATATGATCTAGGTACTTTTTAGGGATCTCAAGGGTCAGAGAATAAACAATATATAAAAACTTAGAATCATCATCTTTATAGTGTTGATTCTTCCGAACCAAGAGAGGAACAAAGAGTTCCAGGAGAGCAGGTCTGCAGATATGGTGTCAATAAGGGGACGAAAGTTCAACTCAGGAAGAGCCTCAATGTCTTTAGAAAGGAGCCCCTCCTGGCCCTAATTCGCCAACATCCTCTGATCTCCCGACTGCCGGAAGCCGGGGACCGCGCTGTGGTCTCGGGATTTGCAGACGACATCTTGCTTACTCTGTCATCCCCTGAGATTGCCTTACCACCACTCATGGGACTATTGGAGGAATACGGGCGTGTTTCAAATTTTTCCATCAATTACACCAAATCAGAAATTCTGCCATTGAACATCCCTGACAGGCTTGCCATGCACCTTAAACAACTATATCCATTTAAATGGAAGACTGATCATATAAAATACCTAGGAGTTCTCCTCTCTTCAGACATTACGTCTATTCCTTCCGTCAACCTTAACAGTCTGCGCAACCACCTGAATTCTGAACTCAGAAGATGGGATAAATTGTTTATCTCCTGGACAGGAAGGATCAATTTGATTAAAATGATGGTACTGCCCAGACTATTATATCTTTTTAAAACTTTTCCAATCGCCTTTCGTAAATGTGAATTATTTGCCACCCAAACAGAGATTAACGCCTTTGTATGGGCCTATAAACAACCACGACTTGCAGCTAAATATTTGTATAGGCCCACTAACAGGGGTGGTCTGGGTTTGCCTGATGTAAGACAGTACTACCACTCCTGCGCGTTGTTGCCGCTGTTGGAATGTCAGGGGGGGAGAGGGAGAGATTGGATATACATTTCCCAAACTTTTCTACCGTCTATAGACCTTCAGAATTTGATTTGGCAGACACCCACTCAAGCACTGAAATGTGTGGAATCGCATACCATACTGACACATTCTGTGAGAGTTTGGTCCATTATGTATGAGAGGTTGGGTCTTTCTAGGTTCCCCTCTCCTCTTTTTTCCATTTATGGTTCAGTGCATTTCCTACCCAGTATACGGGGTGGTCCTTTTAAGATTTGGAAACAACTAGGGATTGACATACTTGCATCTTTGGCTCCGACCGGTTCTGTTCACCCTTTTGAATATCTGTGTTCGACCACCTCCTTACCTCACTCGCATTCCTGGCTTTATAGGCAACTCCATCATTTAGTGGGGCGTCTACTGTCTAGGGTTGGTTTTCCCAGACCGCTCACGTGTTTTGAAACATTGGTATGTAAAGATCATTTCGAGACAAAGACGCTATCAAGGGTCCATAGTTTTCTGACGAGTTCACAACCTTTGGTTAAACCCTTTTTTATCTTGGCTTGGGAGGCAGACCTATCTTTAACTCTACCAGTCGAGGTATGGAACAAAATATTCCATACACTTTTCAGCATGTCTCGAGACTTGGCTTCCAAGGAAGTCAATTTTAAACTATTTACTCGCTGGTACAGGACGCCTGAACGTTTGGCCAAGATGTTCCCCAATTCATCAGACCTTTGCTGGCGATGTCAGGAGTCTAAAGGCACCCTATTAAACCTTTGGTGGACTTGTTCGAAGATACAACCATACTCGAAGGCTATATGTGGAGTTTTGACGACTATCTTTGAAGTAATATTTCCATATACTTCAGCTGCACTACTTTTTGCTTGGCTCCCGGACTCAATAAGTCTCAGTAAACCACAGCTGCCTCTACTTCATTTCCTTTTGAACGCTGCGAAACTCACTATTCCCTTGTTTTGGAAAGACACTGCTCCCCCTTCTCTATCTGCGTGGACTAATAAGGTGGGTTCTGTTCTGGCCTCGGAGTGGACTCATGCGGCAGTAATGGGCAGGGTGGACAGTTTTCGGGTAACATGGACCCCTTGGATGACGTGGGAGGCACAGGATTCCCCCACTTAAATTCTGTCACCTATCTGTGGGAGAAGGCCAACTCTGGATTGGCCCTAAGTGAAGGAAGGCGTGTTATGTGAGTAGTAGTGATGGGACGAGGAAACCTTTTATTTTTTCCCTTCTTCCCGCTTCATTAAGAATCATACTCGGCCTCGGGGATCACCCTATTTAAATATACCTATATATATATATAACTATATCTAATTCTATATAAATATATATAATTCAATATCTGTTTAATTGAATCTTTATTTGTTGTCTATGTCTGACTATTGTTTCTCCTCAGCAAAGACTTAAGAAATCGGCAGTCACAGTTGGTTACATACTAATTTTTCTGCTGAAGTGTAGAGCAAGATGTGTATATTTTTCTGCTTGCCGACAGCTTGTTAGGTACATTGTTAAAGATCTGGCATATCTTGAAGGATGTATTTTACATCAAGTTCCATTGCTTGTGTTTTCAAGGATCTGTTCTGTATTGAGCTATGTTTGTAATTGCTAATATTTTCAATAAAGCTTTACAAAAAAAAAAAAAAAAAATCATAAATGTACCTTTATTCTTTCGAATTTAATAACAAATCTGTTGCAGACCACTTCACAAGTTGGAGGGCAATAAAGCAGGGTTCAGTTAGAGTAGCAGAGTCTCTAGTGCAATCGACATGTTTTGCATATATAACGCTTAATCATGATGGCAACCTGCTTCCCACTAAACCTATTACTTTGAAAGTTTGCGAAACCAATGGGGAGAAAGGCATCAGTAACTGATCCACTAAGAAACCTTGATTGTTACTTGTATATAGTAAAGACGTTTTACGATTTTAATTCTTCTAGTTACGTGTGATTCAAGTTGAAGTGCGGTCCTTACTATCATTGTAGGCATCTGAATGGATCTGGAGAATCCACTTGACCGCCACACTTGTTTTCGTATTTTATCCAGATTTCAGCTATACACTGTTTGTCACTTGGTTATATATTGTTTGTGCTATGAATACTGACACAAAGATAACAGTCCTTTCTAACACTGGAGCCGCTAAGCTTTTGTATTTTGAACACCGATCATGAAATAGGAGGGTTTGTATTTTAATCAATCACGCATGTTAAGGCATGGTATTACCATTCCTGAATTCTTATTTCATGCTACATCTCCATATGTATGTCGACGATGCCATAATGTAATAATGATTTGTTACATACCCCCTAGCATACAATTGAAATACTCTTGAGTTCTGATTCCTTTGCTATACAGGAGGTTCAGTCCCGATTATGGACAGAAATTTTGACTATAGATGTAATATATTTTACAGTACAGATACACTCAATCACAGAGCTTGCAATCAATAATAAAACTGAACAATCAGAACTTGCACTCTAAAGCAGAACTGGCACAGTTCACAGTACAAATACTGAGCAACGGAGCTTATACTCAACAGGGAAACTGGAAAAATTAGAGAATTAAATCTGTAGGTTAACTGATAACTTTTTTACATTATAGCCATATTAGTGTAAAAGCCCATGTACATGGGCCAAGGTCCAGGTAGTGTTAAGAGGCAGCTACCTCACAGCTCTACGTGATGCAGTCTTGCGTCGCCTCACTCACGCGATACAATCATGCACAGTAGAGACTGCCTGAACGAGGGCAATCTCTAATTTGCATGACTGCATCATGATAAACATCCTAGAGAATTATTATATAGGATACTTGAGCCCAAAGCTCGTTATGAATAAGGACACTGAACCATTAGTGCTCGTACTATAGAATTGACAGTTTACAATAAAGATGCAAATTGAATCACAGAGCTGCCAGCAAAAGAGAAACTGAACCCACTGAACTTGCAATCTGTAGGATAACAATCAAAGTCTGCAATCAACAGGGAAACCTTCATGGTTGGTTGGTGGAACAGATGCAGAGTGGACTGCTACTAGTTATAAATAAACGCTGTCCCTAAAGATAGTATTACCCTAGTATTACCCTATTTTTTAACCCCTTAGTGACGGCCGCGTGCAGACGCGGCCGTCACTTAACGCCCGTCTAACATTTTTTTTTTTTTCCCTAAAAGAATCCGGAGTCCCCGAACGGCGTGCAGCCGCGCGGGGAGCCGGATTTCCGGGACGTACATGTACGTCCTCTGTCACTAAGTGACAGCCACACAGGACGTACATGTACGTCCTGTGTCTCGAAGGGGTTAATACATTTAAACATAACTAGTTTAAATCCTTCTGTTTGTATTTCAATGACAGGGGAATGAGTTCCTCTGCTATATTCTAAATTACAAATACTGAATGTGCCCTAGTAATCACAGTCAGGGCCGTGTCTAGGCAGTACAGCAACCAGAACCATAAAGAGAGTCCCCAGTTAACGTTTCACCAAATAAGCTTGACACTGCTTTTGATTATACAACAAATAAATAATTTACAGCATCCCTCCACATACTTAATACACACTAACCCTCCATACAGAGCTGGACAACACAGTGTCGCCACATACATATCATACAACCTCACCCACACTTTGTGACCCACACCATTTTCCCCAGTCACTGACACAGCAACCCCACAAAACACACTCCTTATCCCCCTCACATACATTGTCCCCCCAAAAACACACTTGTGATAGATATAGTATTGGTTACCCTCAATCACAGCTGCCTCACGCAAACACCACCCTCACTCACAGTGGCCCAAAGGATTATACACACTCACACTGTCACCACACTCACATTATACTACACATTCATAGTGGCCCCCTAATAATTCCCACACATTTTCCAATATACCTTTGCCCACATAATGCTCCTCTCATAAACTCTATACACCAGGGGTACCTTTTGGTCAGCCTGTAGTCTTCTAGCTATAAAGAACTACAGATCCCATCATGTAAACCAGCCAACAACTGGCTGAGGCTAATGGGATTTGTAGCACATCTGGAGGGCCTCAAGTTGTCCACTCCTGCAATAAAGACTAAGGCAGGAATTAAGAGAAATGGAGATTGAGAAGATGAAAGAGCAAGGGGAGGTACGGGGTGGGGGGAGGTTAATGCAGTTAACCCTTAGAATCCCAGGGGGCTATGCAACACATTGATCTGCAATGCATTGCATACCCCTCCGGTACTCAAAGGGTTAAAGAGATTAGAGCGATGTACGATGCTTTGCAATGAATTGTAAAGGTTGTTACAGGGGCATTTAGAAGTTAGGACAGAGAAAGTAAATGTGATGTCTGCAATTTACATTAAAGGGATAGTAATACTTTGTTTTAGCTTTATGGTTTAAGAGATATTCACAATCAAAGTTTCCCCTCCTGACCCTTTTACTTAGTGTAAGCCATCTCTTCTCAGATGTGGAATCTGGTTGTAAGCCAGACAGATAACAGAAGGGGACAATCTTCTTCCTATGAGAACAATGAAAGCCCTGGCCCCCTTGACAAGTTTTTCAGGTTTTTTCCCTTCTCTTAACTGGAGATTGTCCCTCTCTGCAGTCTACCTGGGCAGCTCCCTTCTGATCTGATTGAACAGTGTTACATTAGTAAAAGGGGCGGGAGGGGGATACTTTGTCATTGAATTACTCTTGAACTACAACTCTGACAGAATTGAAATAACACTCTCCAAAGTCCAAATACTATGAAGATTAATTAGAGCTGCTTTTATTATGAAATATTACTATCCCTTTAAATGTTTCATTTGCCTTTCTTTTTCTCCACTTGTCATAAAGTGAGTTTATTCCTATACATAGAGTGTGTATGTGTCTCCTTGCCACTTCAATGCTAGCAAGGCCTTGGCTGCATTGCCGAGCAATGGCTAGAGACTTTAGTGTTCGAGAGCTTAAAGTCCTCTTCTAGACAGCTGGTTTGCCCAAGAATTTAGCTACTTTTGACTTTATATGTATGTCCCATAATGGATTCCCTGCCTCTTGTGAGACCATGTGTATTCAGTGAAGAAATAATGTTTTTGTCGTAAGAATCAATCTGACTAAAAAATAGCCATTTCTACAGTAGTGGAAGTCATATAAAAACAAATAACATGTAAATACAGGGAACGACAGGCCTATTTATCAATATGTCCAATTTAGTCATTTTGTTCAGAATTAATTAGATTTCTCCCTTTATACAGTAGCAGTACATTTGATTTACTTGCTCATAGTGGGCCATATGTATGAAGACCAAGTACACTAATTCTGGTGCATACCAACATCACAATAGGGGACAAAGCATTCCTAATTAATAAAATTGTGGGGTTTAAGCCCTGAATGTAAGAGAAGTAAGAAAATTCCAACACATTGCAAAGTAATGTATTGGAGACCTCTCTAGCATTCAAGGGGATAAGACCCCCATTTAAACCAGTGGGAATGTTTTGTCTGCTCTGGTGCAGTTGGTTTGCCCCAGAATGGTGCACTTTGCTTTTATACATATGTCCTTATGTTTCTGAACTACAACTGACAGATAAAACCAGAGATTGCAGGGCTTTTCCTGCTAAGTAAAACAAAGGGACTCCCACTCTAATGGGAAATGCGTATTTTAAGAGTTATTGCAGTTTAACACCTTAATGACTGGTGAAGTTTTTTTCCCAAAAGGACTGGTAACGGTCCTTGCACATCACATACTTTATGCTTACAGCACTGCAACCATTAGGGGGGATCTGAAACTGACCACTCCAAGACCAGAGCAGTCTCTCTCAGACCCCCATTTGGCATGCTGGTACATGTCACTGGTCACATGTGTCGGCACGCTGACATAGCTCAAAGTGGTCCTTAAGCCAAGGTCACTTCCCTGGACTGCTCGTCATTAAGGGTTTAAACCCTTGTGGTTTTTTGTGTACATTAACAGTGCCCTCTAGTGGTCAGATTCTAATTAGACATTCTGTTTCATTTTCTGAGAGATAAGTGGACACTGTACAGTTCAGTTGCACCATTATTAGTAGAATGATTAGCACAGTTTTATTTATATATATATATTTATATACTTTTTTTTTACACTAATAAACACGTGTAGGTGATATTGATTATATTTCTGTTTTGAACAAGGCCATATGGATTCCCAAAGAAGCCTTCCATATTGGAGAAGTGTTGTGTCTCTGAGTCCTGGAACAAAGAATTACATCTGCCTACATGGCCAGTGATAACCAGTGCTAATTAAAAACAAAGTTTGGGCAACCAGTCCACGTATAATTGATTCATAGTGGCAATTAGGATTTTCTGCTGGGATTAAAATAAATTGGGGTTTATTAGGTGATAGTTGTGTTCAAGTGGATTTTAGTACATTTCTTAAATGACCTTGTACAGTTATCAGACTAACACTAATGGGTCAAAGTTAAAACAAATAATCTCTTTCATATACAACTGCCTAGAGATTCCTACTTTTGCCACCAGGGTACATTTTTAAGAAACTTTGGAATTCCTTTCATTTTTTTCTGGTTGCCATCCATAGGCCCATTAATATTTGTGAGAAAAGTAGCCAGATTGGCATGTTGCGCACAAAGGAAACACCCTCTCTACTTTCTTATTATAGGATTAACCCTTTGACAGCTTGAGGGGTATGCCCAATACATTGCCTAATACATTGCCTACCTCCTGGTACTCAAAGGGTTAAATTGGTTCTTTGTCAAACTTCAGTATGAGGAATCTGAAACTGGAGGCTCTGGGTTAGGAATGCCCATACACTAAAATGCCTGTTTGCCACAGAATCTACCACATTTGCCATAACCCTGCTTTAAAACTTCTCACACTGCAGCAAATTGTAATCATGAATTAGGAGATGCTACTGTAAAGTCATTAAAAAGAAGGAATGAAAATGATTTATAATAAGTGACAAAATGAAAGAAAACATTTACTTAATATTCTACAGCCTCATTTTTCATGCTTCTGTGTTTGTTCAAAGCTTTTAGGCATTCTCGATTAAAATTTGCATTAATTGTAGAACAAAATAAGCTTACCACACAGTTGCCAATAGATTTTCTTTTAGTCTATTTTTGAATTAAATCTAAACAACTTTGCAATGGGCATGATATTTCAGTGTCAAAACAACAGCCTTATAAACTATACTTCACCTATCTACAAATTTGATAAAAAAAAAAAATAAACAAAAATGTTTATTTAGATGTGTTGAAGAGCTGTGTAGCATTTAAAGGAATAGCAATGTATGCGTATGACATTAAGTTCAATTATTCATTATTCTTTTTTTGTAACATACTGTACCTTTCTAAGTGTGAATAAAATGGTTCTCCATGTTCTTTTATTTAAAATGTCCTCCTCCAACCCATTTTCCCTACGTCACGCTGACTTGCCTCAGAGCAGAAAGCTGCTCTGTATATATCGTGATGAGGGACAATCTTGTGTCAGCATAGAGAAAAACCTTCCCTCCTTGGTCAATGAAGGCTGGGTTTTCCTTATATAGATAGACACAATATTGTCCCTCATTGTGACAGACTTTCAGATCTGAGGAAAGTAAGCATGACATAGGGAAAAGGGGGCAGGAGTGGGACACTTTAAAATAAAAAAATTCAATGTTATGGGCACTTAAAAAGGTACAGTACATTATAAAAAAGTATAATAAATAATCAAAGTTAGTCATGTGTACACATTACTATGTCTTTAAGGCCAAAGTGTGTCATTTGTGGTCTCCAGCTACTGCCAGAATACAACTCCCATCATCCTCTGTCATCTAATGTCTGGTGGGGAATGATGGGAGGGGAGTTGTAACTGGCAGCATCTAGAGGGCCTCCCATTGCCCAGTCCCTGATTTAAGGTGTTGTATAGAGCTACAGGGCTGTATTCCGAAAAAAATAGGTGCAGCCCTTGAGCAATCCTAACTGCACCACAAGTAGCAAATCAAAATTCACAACCTTGATATTGATTTCAAAGGGGCTTTTAAGCTCTTGAATGTTAGCGATTTCAAACACAACACATTACAGGAAAGCCCCATTTAAAGGGTATGTAAACTTCCTTTTAAAAATGTTTATAGGGCTTTTCATGCTTAATAAAACAATGGTATTCTTACTGCTGTTTTTTTTTTTTTTTGTAAACAAACTGTTGGTAGCAGTGCCCTAAGCGTTGTGCACCTCAGAATTCCATGACTTGCCAGAACCTGGCATGTCATTGGTCCTTAAGGTGTCAAAGACATATTTTTGATTTATCTTTATAATGCACTAGAGATTGAGATAGACTGGCTCTTCATTTTTAGGAACAGCACCACCTGTAGACCACAAGAGAAAGTTGCAGTTGAAAGGAAACAAATGTTTATTATGCAATAATATTAGAATGCAAAATATCACAGCAGTTTGAGTATCCTTGATTTACTCAGGAGATAATGTCCAATAAAACATGTTTTCCCTTTCTCCAGTGGAAAGTCTAAATTGTTGAATACCCATCTGGCACTCAAAGGGTTAGATCAGTTTTCAAATTCTGTTTGCCACCCTGGGGTGTATTAGACTTTTTTCCTGCAGAATTGCTCCTTTTCTTTATGAATGTTGTCTACACTTTTCTGCTGAGCAAAAAAAGAAAAATCACACAGGGTCACCTGGGGAAGTACATTCCATTGGTTTTAGTAAGGCAGAGTGAGATGCACTCAATGTATAAAGTATAAAAAGGCAAATTGATGAAAGAAACTCTTGGCTTCTGTTCTGTGTTGCATAATGGGAATTGGGATCTACTTATCAATATACTGTTCTTCTTCTATGCTGTTTTGTACAGAACCAAAACATTTTCACATGATCAAAATTGTCACTGTGTAATGCAACTTTAAGTGAAGACTTGTTAACTCTTTGATGGGTGCACAAAACACTGGTCCTCAAAAGGATTAACTTAGAATATATATGTAGTTAAATTCATTAGACACTAATTAAATGGGGAAGATTATTTTTTTTTCTTTTTTAAAGGGGATCTATCACCCCTTCACAACTTTGCCTAAATTGTTTTTGTTATATATCATATAGAATAAAAAGTGTATACATTAAAAAAACCAAAAACATTTGTTTGGCGAAATTAAAAGAATAAATAAAGCTCTGCACCTACTTCTGGGAGGCTGCGGTTAACTGATCTGTACCGCAGTCTGCCTCCGCTCCCTCTATCCAGCCTCCTCCGATGACGGAGGCTTCCTCTCTGTCAGCTGGAGCGCTCTCATTGGCAGAGATCAATTTCTGGACAATGAGAGAGCTCCAGCTTACAGACAGAAAGCCTCCGTCATTGGAGGAGGCTGGATAGAGAGAGGTAGAGTGGCAGACTACGGCACAGATCTGCAGTCTGTCTGTAAGTAGGTACAAACAAGCATTTTTTTTTTAACTATATACTTTTCTTTAAATACGATATACAACAAAACGATTTAGGAAAAGTTGTAAAGGGGTGACAGATCATCTTTGATAACAGATCCAAAGCAAACATAATAATGGGTTAATGTGACCTAGATCAGCCATTCCCTGTTTTTCTGTACCTCTAACTGGCCATTTTTTATGAGTTTTCTGTTTGGGCATGTATGAGTTAATTAACCCTTTGAGTGCCAGTGAGGTACCCAACACATTGGTACTTGCAGGGTTGAAATGACTGAGCCTCTGAGTAACTCCCCTATGAGTTAATCAGGGGAGAAGTAGTTGGTTAATTGACTCACTCGGCAGCCAGGATAACAGACTAAAGCTGTGAAAAACTTGTGACCTTAGGCAAGTTAGTTTTTCATTGTACCTCAGGTGCCAAGGACTTCGATTATAAGCTCTATGGGATGGGGAAATGCCGTGCCTGCAAGTCTGTTTACCAAACTGCATACAAATTGATAGTTCTATATAATAAAGCAATATAATCTATGCAAAAGCAGGGAAAACCTAAAGACATGGCTCGTTAAGGGGTCCTTACGGATAGGGTTAGGAACCATAGTGCTAGAGATATGTGCATGAGTTTTATGCAATCATACTAAATTCAATAAAAAATATAAATTGTGATGCTTTAACAACATGTGTGCAACTTTCTGGTATTAACATTTTATACAAGTAAACATGAGACATGGTGGTTGACAGGTTGGTAAAAAAATGACCCTTGAACTGTCACAACAACCAAAAACTTTTATGCATTGTCTAGACCAAATTCTTACTTTAGCCATACCCAGAATTGCTGTAAAATATATTAGTTGCAGACTGCACTGTGAGCCTTAAAGAGGTTCAGTCACATATTAGAATAAGTTGAACTTGGAATAGCAAACTATGCAGTTAGGCAACTTCAGTTTGTTTGTGCTGTTTTAATGAGAAGTACTGTTATTCTATGTACATAGAAACAACTAATTCATCTACATAATGTATCACCTTTAAAGAGATAGTAATGTTTCATAATAAAAAGCAACTCTAATTAATCATCATAGTATTTGGAAAGTGTTATTTCAATTCTGTCAGAGTTGTAGTTCAAGAGTAATTCAATGACAAAGTATCCCTCTCCCGCCCTTTTACTGATTTAACACTGTTAAGCCAGAGCAGAAGGGAGGTGCCCAGGTAGCTTACAGAGAGGGACAATCTTCAATTAAGATAAGGGAAAAACCAGAGAAACTTGTCAAGGGGGGTATCACGGTGCTGTGTTTCCCCTCATGTCACTCTTGCTTGTGCTGCCTGGGCGACCCGGCCTGGGTGACGTTCCTGCTCGTATCCTGATCTGGCTTGTCTGAGAATCTGCTCCGTGATTTGACCCGGCCTGGCTGATGTTCCTGCTTGTATCCTGATCTGGCTTGTCTGAGAACCTGCTCTGTGATCTGACCCGGCTTGTTTGACGTTCCAGCTCCGTGACTTGCACTGGTTACTTCTGCCCAGACTACGTTCCAGCTTCCTCTGTCACCGAGGCGACATTTTGACTTCCTCCTACTACTGTCCTGAGCGATTGCAGTTATTAACCTGTGCTGTTCTGAGATCCTGCTATCGAGCTGCTCCCTGCAGAGCTGTGTTCCAACTATCGAGCCGTTTACCATGCAGAGCTGTGTTCCAACTTTCGAGCCATTAACCCGTGCAGAGCTGTGTTCCAACTATCGAACCATTAACCTGTGCAGAGCTGCGTCCTGGTTCTGAGCCTCCAGTCTGTTACAGAGTGTTGCCTTGGTGCTGAGCCGTTTCTCTCCTGGCAGTACAGTGAAGTTTGTTACCGCGCCCGGTAGGCGCACGGCTCTGGCTGCTACTGTGTAAGTCTCTGTTGTTACGCCCGTGGGGGCTATTGGCTCAAGCTCTTGCAATTCAGTTGCTTCCATTACGCCCGTGGGGGCTATTGGCTCAAGCTCTTGCTATCCAGTTGCTTCAGTTATGCCCGTGGGGGCTACTGGCTCAAGCTCTTGCAATCCAGTTGTTTCCGTTATGCCCGTGGGGGCTATTGGCTCAAGCTCTTGTAATCCGGTTGCTTCCGTTACGCCCGTGGGGGCTATTGGCTCAAGCTCTTGCAGTCTAGTTGCTCCGTTAATACGCCCGTGGGGGCTACCGTTCAAGTGCAGCAGGTTCTGGGTTGCAGGTTCCTCTTTGCTGGACAGTTATCTCAGTATTATGAACATTTGGTGTTGAGTCCTCTCCACCATTTACTGCCTTTATCACCTTGGGCGTGCCAAACATCACAATTGAGACATACTGATTACTGTGTTAACCCTTGTATCTCTGTACTCAGTATCTGCCATTTGCCTGTGCTATTTTATGCTATACCTGTATATTGGTCACACTATTGCCCTCCTGCTACTAAGCAGTGCTACCTATAGGGGGCGATCTTTGTCCTTTACTTTGTTCTTAATAAAACTGTGTTTTATTTCACCTTCTGGTCTGAGTGTCTTGAAAACCGTGACAGGGGGCAGGGCTTTCATTGTTCTCATAGGAAGAAGACTGTCCCCTTCTGTTATCTAACTTGTCTGACAACCAGATTCCACATCTGAGAAGAGATGGCTTACACTAGGTAAAATGGGTGGGAGAGGGAAACTTTATCCTTCAATTACTCTTGAACCACATCTATGACAGTATTGTAATACTCTCTATGGCTCAAATAATAGATTAATTAGATTAATTGGAGCTGCTGTTTTTGTGAAACATTACTATCCCTTTAAGATCATTTTAGATAGAAATATTTGCTAAAGACCCTATCACTGACATTTCAAGTTCCACATAGGTATCCAATGCATTGTGTTGAATATCTCTCTGACACTCATACTGAAATGGATAGTAATGAATCACAAAAACAGCAGCTCCAATTAATCTTCATAGTACTGTATGTGGACCATGGAGAGTGTTATACCAATCCTCTGGTCCTTAATGGCATAAGGATTACTTTACACCAGAGTTTCCTCAACCATGGGTTACAGCTATCTCTGACAGTTCAGATTTTAAAGGGCCATTATCTCCAATGAAAAGGGCCCATAGCCATAACATGATTTTGAACTTCCACTCATACCTGGGAATTCTCTGTGTTTTCCCCAGATATTTCCATTTGCAGAGTTAATTGCTGGATCTCCAGAGAAAAGCGGTTGATTCTCCACCCTTTTGAGTTCTCTGGCCAACTCTACCCTGCTTGCTACACCCATTTTTTGTGATAAATCCTACTTACCATCCTTGTCCCAACCACGAGTCAAGTCTTGTCATTTTAGTACTCCAAGAGATGAGAACAAGAAGCTTCCAATGTACGTTCGTAACCCTTTGAGTTCCAGAGGGGTACTCAATGCATTGCGGGTTAATCAGCATCTTTCTCCCTTAAAAACCCCACTTAAAACAATGGGATTTTTTTGTAGATCAGTTGGTTTGCCCCACAAAATCTTTCTGAAAATGGCCTTTTGTAAAACTTGAAAACTCCAGTGATCAGCAAGCAAGTAACATTGTATACGTTTACAGGTAGATATTTAGTTATTGAAAAACTAGAACCAACTGGTGTCCAAAATATACTTTAAGCATGTATATAAATATATTTTGTGAGGGACTAAAACTGTTCTCAGTAAGTTACAGGAACAGCACCGGCAGGTGACCTTAATGGAATAATGCAGTTTAATTTAATCCATCAGAGGCTAGACAATGCATTGCTTCATAGCGGGGAAGGGGGTTATGCACTTAAAGGGATAGTACCACTTAATATGTAAAAAATATATATTGTATGATTTATACCTCTGAGAAAAATAAGGGCACTCCCACTGCTGAGAGGGGATTTATTCAAAAGTTATTACAGCACAAACCAGAATTTTTAGGTGAAGTATCACAGTGGCCTGAAATTGTAAAGTGGTGCTTTGCTACACCATTTTATGGACATCTCTGGCCAGCTGTACCAACAGCGCCACTGTACAATTTCAGGCCACTGTGATACTGCACCTAAAAAAATTAAAGTATGAACTGTACTAACATTTGAATAACATACCTTTCAGTAGTGGGAGTACCCTTGTTTTACTCAGGGGAATAAACCCTACAATATATATTTCTGCACATTTTAAGTATTACTATCACTTTAAGATTGATAGCTACTTCCCCAGTGATATTACTTCACCAGTTCCTATGTTATTATATGAAGCCTATACACTAAAATATCTCCCACTTGAAAAATCTTAGTGCCTAGGTGCCATAGAATAACATAGGACTTGGAGAGTTTATCACACTGTAGAAGTAATCTCCACTTTATCACCTCTTCATCTTACCTTAGTGCATCTTCCCCAATGTGTTGAAAAATCTCTAGCATCCAAGGGTTTAGAATAAATGCAGTCAGAGTTGTAATAACTATTGAAGGGGGTACCCTTGTTTTTACTCAGCAGGAAACAAACTATATCATATTGTCCTAAAAAACTACTTCTTTAAATTAACATATTGCATTTTCCAAAGCAGACATTAAAACATTTCCTTTGTATCCATGCTTGATCAGGTTTTATCTCTATTTCACAAGTTCTTGACCCAAGTAGAAATGGTAACATTATTGCTCTCCTGACATCCCTTGAAATCTGACAGAGTACTCTGCACTACTAGTTTTATTATGTCTAAGCCAGAAAACCAATACCTACAGACAAAATGGGCATCTTAGGGATTCAACAAAATATACAATAAAACATGTTTAATCTGGAATACTGTTGGGTTGCAACATTTTCAGTTCAAAGAATTGGCGATAAGCCGCAGAGTGTTTCCCTGATATCCTTCTAAGTGACATCTCAAGAGAAGAAATATATTTTTCAGAATAAAATAGCACTGCAAATACCATCTATTAACCACTTTGCTATAGGAAGTATAGTATAATTAAAACAGAAAATGGACTGGTAAAGTTGACACTTGTAATACTTGTATGTAATTAAAGTGATAGTATTACTTCAAAATTACTATCCCTCATATTGCAGCCCTTAATAAACTGAGTTAAATGACACCAGTGGCATCTCTCAAACCTTTATGATTTAAGAGATAGCCGATTTCAAAGTTTCCTCTTCCCTGCTGTCAGCATTCTGCTGCCAGCAGGGGAATCCGGTCCCGGGACAGGCGGAGGCTCTTAAACAGAGCCGATATCTCGTTATGGAAGGAAAAATGATTCATTGAAACAATCTTCTACGTGTGCTTGGTTACCAAGCACATGTAGAAGACTGTTTGAATTAATCATTTTTTCTTCCATAACGAGATATCGGCTCTGCTGAAGAGCCTCCTCTTGATTTAGAGACCAGATTCTCCTGCTGGCAGCAGAACGCTGACAGCAGGGGAGAGGGAACTTTGAAAGCGGCTATCTCTTAAACCATAAAGGTTTGAGAGATGCCGCTGGTGTCATTTAACTCAGTTTATTAAGGGCTACAATATGAGGGATAGTAATTTTGAAGTAATACTATCCCTTTAAATACACACACACACGCGCACATATATACACACACAGACATATACACACACACACACATATATATATATCTATTTGTATAAATATATATATATATATATATATATATATATATATATATATAGTACAATTAATGTAGTATTGGCACTCACGTATTTTCTTCAATGTCAACCACTGTCGAACCACCAGGTGCTATATCTAAACAAAATAATGTACGCACTCACGGTTTAGGTATCAAAATTCAAAGTATATTAAAAAACAGCTTCACAGCTCCATCATTTAAACACAAGCAGCAGCGTTTCGATCCTCTTATCGGGATCTTTATCAATGTTTGTTTACATATATATACATATATGCACTCCTCAGCCTGATGAGTGCACTCGGCTTCATACAAATAGTTGCCACTTCCACCCACAGAAAAGGTCATACACTTGATCTAGTGTTCCAGTGTGGACTAGAAGTGACGCCAGTAACTGTAAATCCAGTTGTATGGTCAGACCACCACTCCATACACTTTTCCATTGGATCACAATCAGCCAAACCACAGCCTCAGAACCTGGTCAAACACCGCTCATTAAAAGGGGTGGCCCCACTGGACGTAACATCAAATATGGATCTAAGTAAACTGATGGACACTTGTGAAGACCCTGGCTCCTTAGTCCAACTCTACAACAAAACCATAAGGGACACCCTAGAAAGCATTGCACCATCACGCATATGCACTATCAAAACTCACAATAATGCACCTTGGTTTGATAGCACCATCAGAGAATTGAAGAGAACAGGCCGTAAACTCGAGAGAAGGTGGCGCAGGACACATGACCCAGAGGACAAAGTTGCTCTTATCAATCACTTGAATATCATGTTAAGATAACTCAGAAAAAATCCTCATTTTTGTCACGCGAAATCACACTTTCCCGCAACAGACCCAGGCAAGTGTTTTGCACAGTAGAAAGGATCTGCAAACCAGCATGCATGCATATACCCAACAACTTTTCTCAAGATAAGTGTGAAGAATTTGCAACCTTCTTCACAGACAAGATTTCCTCCATCCGAGCCTCCATCACAGCAGGCCAACCAGTTACCCACCAGAACTACTACAGTGTAAGACCAGATTCCCCCAGTTTATGGTCTACTTTTACAAATGTGGATATAGAGGAAGTTAAAAGAACCATGCAAAAGTTGTGCCCCACTACGTGTGACTTAGACCCTGCCCCAACTCGTCTTATATCTGCATGTACTGAAACCCTTGCCCCAGCCCTCACAAAAATAGTGGAGTGTTCACTAAAAACTGGAATCTTCCCAGATCCTCTAAAACAAGCAGTGGTAAAACCCCTCCTAAAGAAACCCTCACTAGACCCAGACTGCATAGCAAATTACAGACCAGTATCCAACCTTCCATTTCTGGGGAAAATCATTGAAAATAGTGGCAACTCAACTGGAGGCCCATCTATCAAGCTATAACATCTTTGATCCTTTCCAGTCAGGTTTCAGATGCCGCCACAGCGCTAGTCCGAGTGCTAAATGATCTCCTTTTGGCAAGAGACAAAGGTGATTACTCCATCCTAATCCTCCTGGATCTCTCAGCTGCATTTGACACCATTGACCATGGGATTTTAATAGCACGCTTGCAGCACATCTGTGGTCTAGGAGGCACAGTTCTTAACTGGTTTAAATCTTTCCTCACTGGTAGATCACAGAGAGTAACATCAGGATCTTGCTCGTCGGCACCAACAGAATTAGCCTGCGGAGTTCCACAAGGTTGCATCTTGTCTCCTATGCTGTTTGCAATTTACTTACTGCCACTGGGAGACATCATCAGAAGACACGGCCTAAGATATCATTGTTACGCAGATGACACACAACTCTACTTCTCCTTTGCTCCAGATACTAAAGACCCAACATGCCTCATCAACAGTTGCTTAGCAGACCTCATAGAGTGGATGAGTGCTAGTTGGCTTAAAGTGAACCCTGACAAAACAGAGTTACTCTTGGTGAGGGGACCCCGGGCAACAAGAATATCTCAGGATCACCCAACTGGCCTGGAACTTGGAGGCTCTGAACTCATTAGTTCAACAGAGGTACGAAGTCTCGGAGTGATGATTGACTCTGGACTGTCATTTAAACAGCAGATCTCTTCTGTAATAAAATCTGCCTTCTTTCATCTGAGAAACATAGCAAGGATACAACACTTAATTCCACCAGATGATATGCCAACATTAGTCCATGCATTTGTGTCTTCTCGTCTAGATCACTGTAATGCACTCTACTTGGGCCTCCCAGAAAAAGAACTCCATCGCCTACAAACAGTACAAAATGCAGCAGCCAGACTACTGACCAATAAAACTCGCTTATGTCACATAACACCTGTTCTCCACTCCCTGCATTGGCTTCCAATTAAATGGCGAACATATTTTAAAATTGGCCTGCTGACCTTCAAAGCCTTAAATAATCAAGGCCCACAGTACCTGAAAGAGCTCCTGACACCCTATATTCAATCCCGCTCACTGCGGTCAGCCAACAGATCCCTCCTGTCAGTGCCCAGAATAAAGACAACCTCAGGTTCCCGGGCAATCAGCCACACTGCCCCCACATTCTGGAACTATTTACCATCCTCAATCAGAGAGACATCATCACTACAGACTTTAAAAAAAAAAGTCCCATCTCTTTTATCAGGCATTCAGTCACCTTATGTGACCATAAGGAACTCTTGCATTTTATGTCTGTTTATAGAATTGTAAAGCGCTTTGAGTCTCACAGGGAGAAAAGCGCTATAAAAATCACAAATTATTATTATTATTATACACACACACACACACACACACACATATATATATATATATATATATATATATATATATATATATATATATATATGATATACATATAATACACACACATATTGGTATATTTCTGGCTCAAAAAACTTTATTATAATTTTGATCTTGTTTTTTCCCTCTGCTTCTCTATATGCCATTAAATAACATCTTGTTCTTGGCAAG
Organism: Rhinophrynus dorsalis; assembly: GCA_037306005.1. Taxonomy (NCBI): domain Eukaryota; kingdom Metazoa; phylum Chordata; class Amphibia; order Anura; family Rhinophrynidae; genus Rhinophrynus; species Rhinophrynus dorsalis. Next base: position 124,212,024 of record CM074721.1, read on the forward strand.
GAATGTCTCACACCAACTTAAAATAATTAGGAAATTTCTTTGGTGTACAGGCCTTTTAAGCCACCTTTGATACAACCCATTTTCTTATATATTTGATTCAATTAGTGGGTGTGGCAAAAGCCAAGAAAAAAATCTGTCGTGAAAAATTATGCCTAAAATATACTAGAGGTCCTAAAACAATATTTTTTTAAAAAACAGAAAAAAGCGAGCCCTGGAAAAGGCATTAATAGGCGCTCCCAAAGAACATGTGTCAGAGTAAATTTTATTCATTGAAAAGAAACATTTTACAGAGCCTATTATTATTATTATCATTTACATAGCACTGACTTATTCTTCAGCACTGTGCCTTAAAATGGAATACAAGTGTTTATAACCCTAGTTGATTTTTTTTAGGTGTTAGTGTTCCTTTAATTCATACAACAAAGGATCATGTCTGTCTCTGCAGACATGGCTTTTGAGGGACAACTCATGTAGAATTGATTAATAGTGGCCATTAGGATTTTGTGCTCAAATTAAGATAAGTGTCGATTTATTTTCAGGAAGCGTTAATGTTACTTTAAGTCTCTCCATGACACAGGCATTTAACCCTTTGAGTGCCAGAGGGTAACACAATGCATTGCTTACCCCTCTGGCACTCAAAGGGTTAATCCTACTCAACTGTGCTTGTAATGGTTGTTGTTTTGACCTCTATTTGCTTATTATGTTTATAATAAAGAAGCTATCACATAGTGTTGCTCCCAAATGGCTTACGTGGAACAGCCTGAAAACTTGCACCTAGCTGTCCCTGAAATCTGGACTTGAGAATCGGTGGCCTATGAATCCATTATTGACTAATCCGATAAGTCTCATTTATCATATCACTGGTTTTCACAATACTGATATTGTTTACTGCCCATTGCCACTTTCACCTTTCCATTTTGCTTTTTAGCCAGTCCACACACTCTGAAAATCAAATGTAATTGCTCATCAAATGAGAATTCCATTGTTTATAATATGCAGACCTTTAATCCACCATAAATCTTTATTAGGCATCATCAAAGCTCCCAGTTAAAGATAAATGTGATTATAACAGTCTTAAAATGACATTACATCATTGGGGTAATTGGTTTATCATTTGGTGACGCAACATCAATCAAAACTAGTAGAACTACACAGCAAATGAATTCAACCTTTCCAGTGTGGAAGCCTGACACTGTAATTGCTCAAAATCAGTCTTAATATAAAAGCAGAAAACACACTTTCTTCTTATGTGATCTTCTCTTAATGGAATTCATAATGAAACTTTGTGTTGGAGTAAACTCGATATTAAAATAGATGAAAACACCTTGTTCTTCTGTCATTAAACTATCATTCAGTGATAGCATATTGTATGTAAATAAGGCTTTTTATGGGCCGCCAACTGTTTTTAGTATTAAGGATGTTACAAGTTACTGCAGCTGTTTCATATTAAAGAAATACTACCACCAAAAATAAAATGGGTTCATATATAATTTTATACATTGTGTACTTACAGCTAGCATACGTACAATTATTTGTATTGCGTCCCTAATATGTAATCTTAAATTTGCTTTTAACATGCTTAATCTGTCTTCTTCAAAGAGCATTTATTTCAAAGAAGGTTATGCTTGCATTTCAGCAGATTTTACTGAGTGAGCATGTCAGACTTTACATTTCAAACCTCCAGGGGTCCTTCACATGTTCATTAGAATATAGTCTGCTGGTATGCAAATGTATTATTCACTTGATTAATTATTGACCTTTAATATTCTAAAAAGTGGCCCAAATTTCCCATGGCATCCTATTGAAATATCACCCTCTATTTGGCGACCTTGAAAATTGAGAGAGCATAATGTTGCCTGTATCAAAAGGGTGTCATCAGAATGTCACCTGCATCAAAAGGGCAACGTTCTGATGTTGAACACTTAAGGGTCAACCTGCTCCTTTGCTGTGAAAAAGCGTATTGTAAGCTAGATGTGTGCCTTTGAGCTTTGAGTGCCTGAGAAGTATCCAATGCTATCTTTTGCAATGCTTTGGCTAACCCTCTGGCACTCAAAGGGTTAACCACGCCACTATCGCAGGCATATTTAAAAGTAACAATTCCTCTGCCTCTGTTACATAGCCTGTAACTGGACACAGAGGAAAAGTGCACCCTTAAGTGCCCATGCAGATGCCCATTGCTCACATCTTGGCTTGTGTGGGACAATTTGGTTATTTTGTCAAGCAAACATACCTATGACTGATGACAGAGGTGCATAGCCATGTGATATTATCAGATGGTGCATGGCAGCATACCATGTGGTCCAATAGAGTCCAACCCAAAGCCAACCTTCTAATGCCCAAGTCCAACCTTCTCACGCCTGATGCAAAAACAGGGGCTACAATTCAATTTTGGCCTCTCAAACTGATTACACATCTAGCTTACAATGCGCTTTTACACAGCAAAGGAGCAGGTCATCCCTTAAATGAGCGACATTAGAATGTCACCCTTTTGAGGCAGGCGACATTATGATCTCATAATTTTCCTGGTCGCCAAATAGAGGCCGACATTTCAATAGTAAACCATTTCCCATTAAGTAGAGTAAGCAACTGCTTAGAGCTCCACATTTTGAGGGGCTCCTCTGCTTTGCTGACCACACCCACTTTCTGAATTGTGGGTATGACTAGAGCAATCTCAATGTCTCTTACAGCAACATTTTATAGACCCCTTCATGGGCTATTATTTACCCTCTTGGATGCTAGAGGGATCTCCAACACAACACGGAGCAATGCAGTGGAGATTTCTCTAGCAACCAAGGGGTTAGAGCTTTTTTTGTTCATAATATAGGCCAAAGATATTTTCGGTGCTAGGTAACAGTGGATGGCATTGCGGGGGGGGGGGGGGGACATGTGTGGAGTGGAGCTGTGGCATCCTGAATAGAACAGGCGTGAGCGCTAATCTGAATTCATTGTCTTCATTGCTTCTGCACAAACTACCAAATTGTGTCTATATAGGACAGTTTACATATACATTAAAATGCAAGTTTAGTATCAGAATTTAGACATCTAAAATAAAATATATATGTATTGTTTACAGATGTTAGCTGGAAGGACATGATATATAAAATGATATAACCCAATTAAATTTTTATGATGTTAGCGTTCCTTTAAGGACCCCGAATCCGATGCTGGATGTTACATTCATGGAGGCAAACATTATTCATTGTTGGTGGACTCAAGGACCCAAAGCTCTGCACACAGAAGGATCTGCTTTCAGTGAGTGCAGTATGAGGTCCTTGAATCTAGCAACAAATAATCATGTCTGCCTCAATGGATGTGATATCCAGTATTATTTAAAGCGAAACTAACACCGCTAAGAAACTTTGTTTGTAATAATTCCCTATCTGGCGACTAGCTGCTTATTAGCCAGAATTATTACCTCTTTATGGAGAAATATGCAGTCATCCTCGGCTGACAGGTGGGACGGATCGCGGACATTCTTATTTCTCCATAAAGAGGTAATAATTTTGGCGACTAGCGCTACTAAGCAGCTAGTTGCCAGAATTATTACCTCTTTATGGAGAAATATGAATTCATCCTCCGCTGAAAGGCAAGACGGAGAGCGGACATCTTGCCCTAGTGACATCCGCGCGCCTGCTCTGTCAGTCCCAGACAGCTGTAGGAGGCGTTGCTAGGAGCCATTCGGCTCCGGAAGGGACTGACAGCGCAGGCGCGCTGATGTCACTAAGGCAAGATGTCCGCGATCCATCCCACCTGTCAGCCGAGGATGACTGCATATTTCTCCATAAAGAGGTAATAATTCTGGCTAATAAGCAGCTAGTCGCCAGATAGGGAATTATTACAAACGAAGTTTCTTAGCGGTGTTAGTTCCACTTTAAAGATTACTTAAGGAGACCCCCCCACACACACAGTTGATTCATTTTGGCTATTAGGTGTTTCTGCACAGTTTACTATAACTGGGAACTCGTGTTATTAGAAATTGCATTGTAATGGACCTGAGGACTACGGTGTAGAAACTGAAGCAACTGTGAGGTAAATCACCAGTACAATTTCCAGTTGATTTAGATGGTCCTTTTGACCACTTTAATGCTACAGATGTCTCCAACATTCAAGGATTTGAAAGCCACATTTACATCAATGGAAATTATAATTTGTTCTCTATAGTGCTGTTTTGCTCTGTTCCATCTCTTAGTACATCAGTCTCATTGTGGGGGATGTATAAAAAGCCTTCTTAGTGTGTACTTAAATGGATAGTAATGGTTAATTTTAACATTGTTTAATATTGTAGATATTAAAAAAAGAAATCAATTGATGCCAGTCTGATCTCTCAAACCTTTATTGTTTGAGAGATATAACCTGCTAAAGTACCCCCCTTCCATCCCTTTCACAGACATCATTACTCTAGCTGACAGCAGGAGACTTTAGGTATTTTAGTGCCTAGGATCTATAGGATAACATAGGAACTGGAGAGTTTATCGCACTGGAGAAGTTATCTCTATTTTATCACCACTTTGTCACACAATAGTGCATCTCTTCCATTGTGTTTATAAAAAGTGTAAACACATAGAAGGAGTTGGATAAGAGTCACAGACTTACAGATTGTGTTCCCAACAATCTTCTGAACCACCCCTACCCCAAACAGCTGATAGATGCTGCTTTGGGACTGCACAATGCATCCAAAGGCCCCATTGTACCAGACTTAGTATAATGTGATTACTGCCCTTGAAACCACCCTGTGATGTGCCAGGACCGTCACAATTTTTTACCCTTAAAGTGGCTCTATCACCACTTTACAAGTTTCTTCAATATGTAGACTAGATAGCGAATAATTATAAAACATTATTGATTAAAAAAGAAAAAAAAACCTTATTAGCGAGAAAATTACATTTTAAAGTATGCCTAGCAGCCTACTTCTGGCGAAACTGCTCTTGCCACAGTTTGCCGCACAGCCTCTGCTTCCATCACTTCCCCCAGCATCCTCCGATGACGGAGGCATTCTGTTAATAAACTGGAGCGATCTCATTGGCTAGATATCGATCTCTGCCAATGAGATCGCTCCAGCTTACTAACAGAATGCCTCTGTCAGTGGAGGATGCCGGGGAGAGTGACAGGAGAAGAGGCAGAGCGGTAAGAGCCGTGTACCTGGAAGTAGGCTGCTGGGCATACTTTATAATGCCATTTTCTCTCAAATAAGGTTTTTTTTGTTTTTTTTTTAAACAATAACGTTTTAAAATTATTCGCTATCTATTCTACATATTGCAGAAAACTTGTAAAGTGGTGATAGATCCACTTTAAGGACTGGTGACGTTCCTAGCACATCACATACTTTTTACTTACAACTCTCCTGCGGGAGAACTGTAAGTAATAACAGGGTCTGAAATTCACTGGTCCAAGACTGGAGCGGTATCACTCAGACCCCCGTTTGGCACGTTGTTACATGTCACTGGTCACATGTGCTGGCACTCTGACAACGTTCAAAGTGGTCCTTAAGGGAAGGTAACTGGTCATTAAAGAGTTAATGAGCACCTGAGAGGTATGGGATGCATTGTGTTGCAATGAGTTGACTTCTGTGGAACTGAAAAGATTAAAGGCTTTTAACCCCTTAACGACCATCCGATCAGCGCCGCGAGTTAAGGACCGCGGAGCATTTTTTTTTCTTTTTCCAGTTCTGGACTCCACGAACGGCGGGCAGCCGCGGGGGGAGCCCGAAACTCCATGACGGTCATAGTACATCATGGGTCGTTCAGTCAGATCGACCCATGACGTACTATGACCGTCAAGGGTCGTAAAAGGGGTTAAAGAGTACAAAAAGTAAAAAAATTTCTACCATGATGCTTAAAAATAGGTCAGTCTTTAACCGAAAAGCTAAACACAACAGACACATCATCTTGATTATCCTTTTAAGGACTGGAAAGGGTACACAAAGCATTGTGAAGATTTTAATTTGCAGTCTTCCTTTTACAGCAAAATGGCTGAAAGTAAACAGTAGGGAAATTACTGCTGACATGCAGAGTACACGGGTTCTTTGATTGGCCCTTCTTGCCCGCACCTTCCTGCACACTTTCTGTAAAGCCAATTAGAGCACAGCAATCCGTGAGGAGGTATAACTTCTTTATTTGACCCTGCTTTCAGTTGGTGCTATCCTCAATATCAACCTGTTTTTTAACCCTTTGAGTGCCAGAGTGGTACGCAATGCATTGCTTTGGCACTCAAAGGGTAAGGAACAGTAATACCAAATAATGAAATTGGTTGATACTACTTTAACTATGCTGTAGTTTCAGCTAACATGTAAAAATGATCCATATTGGATCCCTAAAATAACCCAAACTTGTATTTTTAATGCATGTGTAAACTGTCCTATTAAGAGAATGTATTTATCGTAAGAGCTCAGAAAGGCTGTTATCTTATCTCAGCCCAGTTATATGCTTAGACCATGACCTTTGACACACTCATCTGGATGTAGTACTGTAAGCACTAGAAAAGGCAGGAATGGCTGCTCCCTCATACTATATGTAAGAGTAAATTTTAGACCTCAGTAAACAGAGGTCTACAGATGCTAGTGTGGGGTACAGGATATTTAAAGCGGAACTTTCACCAGATTAACATAGTGCCGCAAATGATAATTACATTAGCAAATGCACAGACAGTTTTATTTTCAGGCACCAGCAGGGATCTCACAGTAGGCAGTCTCTGCAACTGCTCTGTTAGTCCCAGTCCCTTCTGGTGCCTTAAGGCACAAAGGCATTCAACTCACCATCCATGGCGTTGAAGGGGAAGGAAGGCACAGATGCAGAGATGCCGGCTCTGCAAGATGTCTGCGCTGTTACCAGCAGCCTGTCTGTTTAAAAGGTTCTATTTTTTCATGAATGCAGCAATTATTCTTGCAAATAAAACTAAGTCTGTGCACATCACTAATGTAATTATAATTTGCGGCGCTATGTTAATCTGGCAAAAGTTCAGCTTTAAGTGGATATACTATAGCCCAAATTCACTTTTAAGTGGTGTTCCTTTAAACAAGTCCCTTTAAGCAAATATTTTTACCAAAATTTAGCAAGTGACATACAAATTTTATGCCAACCTCAGGATGCAGTTTGCCCCTTGATTTAATCCTTTGAGTGCCAGAGAGGTATCCAATACATACCTCCCTGGCACACACATACAGGGCTAACATATGCACTGTCTAAAGCATTATTAAATAAAAAAATAAGCAGATAGCCTTCAATTTAAAAAAAAAATGGTCATATTCAGAAAACTAAAAATGTGTAATTCTGGAGCCAACCAATTGCAAAGAGAGATAATATGCCAATCCTTACTGATTCAAAAAGGGGTCTTAACGCTACTTTATGGTGAAGTTAACCCTTTGAGTGCCAGAGGCATACACAACTCATTGTGAAGCAATGTGTTGCGTACCCTTAGGCACGCAAAGGGTTAAAAGCCATATTTAAATCAATGAGAATTTTTATTTGTTAATTTTGGTTTAAATGGTTCATCCCACAATTTACACATCTTACTTCCTGAATGTGCCCCAAACGTGCCGTTAAAATTCACATTGTGACAAAGTAGTTTCTGTAGTATTCAAATGAAAATAATACAGATTTGTGTGAAGTATAAAGGCACATTTCACATCATATCATAACGTATTACACCATCGTAGCAGCGAAAGTAATATTTACTTAATCTGTACATTTATTGTTTGATAAAGATTAATATTAATCTTTCTGCAATGAAAGTTTCTCTCTCCTTGTGTAGCATATTTCTATGTGCCTGCATTTTATACTGTGAGCTGTAACGCAGGCATGTATATTGCAGCTCAAGTAGCGTAATAATATCTCAAGCCCTTAGAAAGTTGGCTGTCTATAAAATTATGGTAATGTTGTCATCTCAAGTACGCATCTCCTAATGTCACAATAGTATTGTCATTCTTTCTTCACTTGTGTCAGTAGACAATATGAGGAGTGATTTATATGGAGAAACTTGTCAAGTGTATCAAACTTCGCAACAGATTTCCCAGCATGAGAGACCAATGTGAGAAGATGGAACATCCTAATTGCTGACATACTTCATAAAATAAAGGCTACGTTCCACTAAGTCACAAAGAGGAATTTGTTACCAATTTATAGAATTTGTTGAGTCTGTTTACAAAGGGTTGCTCTAAGGACTCTGTCTGATGCACAGTTGTATTAAGACTACAATAAATGTGATTTCCATTGAAGGGTTTCCAAAAAAATTATATATGTTAGCAATTTATATAATACTTGTGTATAAGCCCGTGTACACGGGCCAAGGTCCGGGTAACGTTAACCCTTTGAGTGCCAGAGGGGTACGCAGTGCATTGCTTTGCAATGCGTTGCATACCCCTCTGGAACTCAAAGGGTTAAGCAGCCGCTTCATGTGCAGTAGAAAGTGCCCGAACGAGCACAGTCTCTACTGCGCATGATGGCTTCTGACAAACATCCTAACGAATTATTATATAGGATGGTTTGATGCAATTCAACATCCAGAGATCACCGCAGTGTATAGACCAGGGGTGGGAAATCTGAGCCCCCACCCCCTCCAGCTGCTGTTGGAATACAGTTCTAATCATCCTATGCTGTCCAATTGCCAACTGAGAATGAACAGTTGTAATCCAACATCTGGGTAGCTTCAGATTGTCCATCCATGGCATGTACATTTGCGCAAAGGAGCAAACATTTATAATAAGTGAGATTCTCTCTATTCTCTATATCATATACACCCTCATGGTTTGCTCTTTGACAGAGTTTCCCATTTATGAAACTAGCGGTGTCCAATGTTGCTCTGACAGTCCAAAGTTCTGACAGTGTTACCCTTTTCAGTCTTGATCATGATTCATTTTATATCTGAATTTGGAACTTTTAATATAACCAACTATTCTAACCCTTTGAGTGCCAGAGAGGCATCAAAGCATTGCGACTTGCATTCAAAGGGTTCTGTAATGCATTGTGTACCACTCTAACTCTGAAGGAGTTAAGGATCAGAAGGCTGTGCAGTGCATTGCACAGGAACGCATTGCACACTCCTCTGCTCCTTAAAGGGTTAAAGTTGCCATTGTTAGGATTTCGAAAATTCATCTTTCCATCCATACAAATACCACCAATAGAACTAGTGAGGCCTATGTCAAATCTGGTACAGCACTATTGTACTTGGGTTTATCCCATTGGTTTCCACACTTTTAACCCTCCCCTCCCTTCTCTTTGGTTTTTCACCAAATTATGATAACCCTTTGTGCATGTATTTATATTACTGATTTAGAATTAATGTTGCAAACCCACAAAGTGAGTATACCAACATACGGATGGTACCTTTTGTCATTCAGCAAGTGTAAAGAGAGTTAAGTGGGCACCTCTCTGCAGACATCTCTATACGGCACCGTTCAACGTGTTTAGCATGAAAATACGCTTACTCGTGATCATCATGGATTTTCATGAGTAAGCGTGTTTTTACGTGAAATGCGTTGATCGGAGCCATATAGAGATGTCTGCAGAGAGGTGCACACTTAACTCTCTTTACAGTTGCTGAATGATAAGAGGTACTATCCGTATGTTTGACATTTGATAACCCTTTGTGCATGTATTTATATTATTGATTTAGAATTAATGTTGCAAACCCACAATGCACTGCATGCCCCACTGGCACTCAAAGGGTTAATATAATTTGAAGGACCCAAATCATTATAAACGCTTTTTGCCACAGAACAATATAGTGCAGGCCATATCGTGAAATTGCAAACACTGCAGATTGCAGTTCTCAGCAGTTCTTTAAAGGAGCAGTAAACTTTTTTATTGAAAATCTAAATGTCATAGAGCTTTTCCTGCGGAGTAAAACAAGGGCAGTCCCACTGCTGTCAGTTTTTATTCAAAACTAGTTTTAAAGCCCCTGTACATGGGCCAATACTGGTGGTGCTGCAGTCATGCTCAGTACTGACTGCCCACGCCGAGGCTGATACGGAGCGGGGTGCTCCGAATTCAGACCGTAGTCCTCTCTGCTCACCAAGCGGTCCCAGGAAGATGTGCAGAGAGGACTCCGGTCTGAATTCAGAGTGCCCCGCTCCGTATCAGCCGCGGTGCGGGCAGTCTGTACTGAGCATGACTACAGCGTGCGCAGCCGTCTCTACTGCTTGTGACGGCTTCTGACAAACATCCTTCGCATATTATAACATTATAGGATGTATACCTGTTCAAATAATCAGGAAATGAATTTACTCTGTTTACTTCCTGATTGTTCTAGCTGACAGGAAATGAACTGGCAGTTTCTATCACATCCTATGGACAGCATATCTCCCAACATTTCAAGTTGCCAAAGAGGGACAATTGTGTTTTAGGGGGTGTTGCTAAGAAAGCGGCTGGTGGGCGGGGCATTGCCAATCATTTTTAGGTTATTTCATGACCAATTGACATTGTCTTCTGTAACCTAATAAATGACTTATAACAAGACCAAAGTATTTTATTTACACAGACTCGTTTATAAACCCCAACAAATTACATTTAAACAAACATTAATGTGAGTTTTATTGCTATAGAGAAATGTGATACACTTATATACACACCACACCACATTTTCTAAAAAGAGGGACATCAGGGTGGGGAAGAGGGCCAGAGGGATTTTGGTCTAAAAGAGGGACTCAGTTCTCCTAAAGAGGGACACTTGGGAGTTATGGGAGAGCTGTAAGTCACTGACTTTCTTCCCTCTATTAGAATGTAGCAGAATAACTAACTGGAATTTGACCACTAGTGAACACTGCTAATATAAGAGTACCCTTATTTCATTCAACAGGAAACGGCCTACAATATATATTTTTTCATTAAAAAAAGTTACTGCTCCTTTAAAGTAGAATTTCCTAAACATCTGACCATGACTGCTTTTCAACAATATGATACTGCTAAGTTGTAAAGCAACACAGATATTTGGCTCTGAAACAAATCCTCATGCCCTCTCACCCTCATAAGTGCCTCATGCCCTCCAATTTGGAAAACTGTGATTTAGCCCAATTTTATAAATATACTATTTAATAAATTATTGAATACTGAAACTGATGTTAAACTTCTTGCGTTCTGGAGACTTCTGCATACATTGAAAGCAATGCATTTGAGACCTAAGGGGATGCATGTGACGAGCTTGTCTTTCTGTCCCACTTCACATCTATATGTAGATAGATGCATTTAGGTTATGTTCTATGGGAATAGCATATGGATCCTGAGCTGTCTTCTTGGGCTGCAGCAGTTCAAACTTTTCTACGTCTATGACGTGGATATTATGAGAACTGGTATAAACCAATTAAACTTTAGGGGACAAATAGAAATTCCACAAATTCCAATCATATTAAATAGGGTTTAACTCCTCGAACATCAGTGACGTCTACAACTGATTGCTATGCTATGCATGGAGTTCTCTCTAGCGAAGGATTAAAAAGCCCTGTTTAATTCAATTGGACTTTTAATTTGTGCTCTGTAGTGCAGGTGGTTTTGTGCCACTTATTCTAATACAATCGGCGTCTTCTGCACCAATTAAAAGTTGAGCAATTGTGGAGCAAACCAACTGCACAGTATAGTCCCATTGATTTAATCTGATCTCTAGCATTCAAATGATTGTGTCTTATTTAAATGGGACTGTTTATATATCCGTGATAGGTGCACCATGCATGTACATCGAGTATACAAATAGGTGTATTTTAAAATCATCAATACTTTATTAAATGCAAACGTCAAACATATGGATGGTACCTCTTATCATTCAGCAAGCGTAAAGAGAGTTAAGTGTGCACCTCTCTGCAGACATCTCTATACGGCACCGATCAACGTGTTTAGCATGAAAATACGCTTACTCATGATCATCATGGATTTTCATGAGTAAGCGTGTTTTTACGTGAAACGCGTTGATCGGAGCCATATAGAGATGTCTGCAGAGAGGTGCACACTTAACTCTCTTTACAGTTGCTGAATGATAAGAGGTACTATCCGTATGTTTGATGTTTGCATTTAATAAAGAATTGAATTGATGGTTTTAAATTACACCTATTTGTATCCTCAATGTACATGCATGGTGCACTTATCACATATTTGTTCTGTATATATCAGGGTGTTAGAAGAACCTCTATGGTAGCACACGCCAAGGTGGATCAACGGTGTGTTCATAATTAAGGAATCACATAAATTAATTTTTGTCCACAGATGAAAAATATTTTATGATTGTATACTTGCTAATATTTTGGGTTGGAGCAGCTTGACTGTTCTTGTAATGTTTATATATCCCCCTATGGTTTGGATGGTTTCCCAAAAATTGATCATCTTATAAAAACATGCACTTGATAATTGAGAAACATAAGGAAAATTATCTTTTTTAGTAACAACACCTTCCACTTACCTTACTATGGTTAGAAAATCCTAATGGCCACTATGATTTATTCCTTTTGCTCCTTTCAATCAAGAGAAAACATCGTCAATCAGTCCTCAATTACATATTCGTGGAGGTGGACATGACAGGTTCTAAAAGGACCACAAACTTCACACACACGTCCCATGGTAATCTTAACTCTTTGAAGACCAGAAGAATAGGCAAAACATTGCTTCACAGTGCAGTGCAAATCCCTCTGGTCACTAAAAGATTAAGTAGGATCATGCACTCTACCTGCTTCAGACTGAAGAAGCTGCCAGCAACTATCATGTCCACCTCCATAGACATTATATCCTGGGATGATTGAAAATGTTCTGGAACAAATGAAAAATCCATAGTAAGGTAAGGGGGCTATTATTAGGTGGTGATTCTTCTTTAAAGTGTTTTTAAACAGATAGGGAGTAAATTGAATGAAAAGGAAGGAATTGCATTGTGCACAGGGGAGGGCGGGGCAGGGAGCAGTGGCGTAACAATAGGGGTCGCACTTGCAGTTGGGCCGTCACTCCAGGCCACTCCCTTCGACCCCCCCGCCCGGTGCCTGCAACATTCTGATCACTGATGTCTGTGCTTTCTTCAGCACAGACCTCTAGCAGCTGAGCTCCCTCTTTGGCACTCTAGTAATGCAGAGAGCTGGGAGATGACATCATCTCCCAGCTCTCTGCATTACTGAAGAGAGGAACGTGTGGGAGCTCCAACTGTATAGAGGTCTATGCCACAGGAGGCACAGATCTCTCCTGCCACGCCGCTGGAGCACCAAGGAGGTAGGAGATGGACACTGGGGGGGTCAATAGAGGCAATGTGGTGGTAGCGATTGGGGGCAATGTGGAGACAATGTGGAGACTGGGGGCAATGTGGAGGATATATGGAGACTGGGGGAAGTGTGGAGGCAATGTGAGGCAATGTGGAGAGTGGGGGAAATGTGGAGGTGGCCAGTGGAGATGGTCAGTGGGGGGACAATGTATTTGGGGGGGGCAATGTCATTGGAGGGGGTATGGCCATTTTTGCAACAGGGTCCGGAGGCTTCTAGTTACACCACTGGCAGGGGGGCAATTACATATGTTTGGGCCAGTGGGCCACTGCCGTACTCCACATTGTACAAAGTGCTCTTTTTTAATTTGAGAGAAGGTGCAGAGATATATCTGGGACAGAAAGGGAAAGGCAATCAGAGAGACACATTTACACTATATAGAACACGTATAAATGCATCTAATATTTTAAGGCTGCTTGATCGATTTAGTCAAGTTTATTTTCATGTATCCACAGATAAAGGTGTGAGGTCTGGTCAGCCTAGAGCATGTGTAACAGGGAAAAATTCAAAAACATTTTATACAACTGAGGAAATACTTTACTTGAGTCAGATTCTAATTTTACTATTAAATTGTTGTAGGTTACTAAAAGTTGTTTCTTACATTGATTTTCGTGTGACAGAACATAAATGTATTACAATTTACTGCTGTGTTAACATGGTCCTTGAGGACCAAGGATTATGCCTTGCATTCCTTCACAATGAGGTGCATAATCAAGGGATTAACCTGTGGTCTATTTATTATCATACACAATTAAAGCAACAGTAAACGCTAAATCTCTGTTATCTGAAATAATAAATACCAACCTTCTGAGAAAAATGTTAATTTTAAATGTCACCCAACATGCAAATCCACACTTTTGCACCGAGACATGCATTTGTCTCTTTTTAATGTAAAATAACGTTCAATTAATAACAGAAATTGATATTTCTTTAGGCTTACTGTTCGCCTAACATACTTAATCCTTTGAGCGCCAGAGAGGTATCCACCGCATTGTGTTGCAATGCGTTTGGTACCTCTCTGTCCATCAAAGGATTAAAAATGTAGCAGGAAGTAGAAAGAGAGCTACTGTTGATTGATGGATTTTGTGTGGCTGTAATACCTCCCACTTACTTTTCTATGGTCAGAAAATCCTAATGGCCCCTATGAATTTTGTCCTTGTGCCTTTATTCAAGAAATAAAGTGTTCAGTAGGCTGACCATACCTCACCTTTAAAAAGGGACACACATGAAAAATGCATACTATAGGGCTGCTTTGATTTTGGTGCACTCCTGATATATGCCTATTTCCTATGTGTCCCTTTTTAAAGGTGAGGTATGGTCAGCCTAGTGTACAGTCATCCTTATGTCATGTCCATAGTGGCAGATTGAGTGAATGAGCAGGACCACCATCAAAGGGGGACAAGGAGGACTGCTATCTCTGTCCATGGTAGGGTGTGGGGACTGATATGATGAGCAGAATGCCTGTCGCTGTCTCCTCAATCTGTTGTTCGGGTTCCATGTGATTTAATATAGCAATCTCACACAAAGATAAAGACAACGTTTGTCAATGCTTTGTGTTGATTGGCTAAAGCAGAGTCATGACAGCCAGTCATCACAGAGCAATCACATAACTGACAAGTACAACTAGATGATTTCTTGCCCACGGCCTTTCACTTCTAGTCTGCAACAGAACGGTGTACTCACTTGGCAATGCATACCTTTCAACACTGCATGAATACAAAAAGGTACTTACATCTGTGGCAACCCCCTCAATCAAACACAAATAAATAAAACATTTCTATACATTTTTGCTATATAGATACATTATTTAACTACTTGTATACTAGAGATATCAACACTTTGCAACAGAATGCATTGGCGGAGCCTCTAGTATCCAAGGGGTTAAAGAATGAAAATTGTATTCTCAACGGATTTATTCAAGCAAAAACAACAGGGTTGTGAACCTGTATCTGTCCAGGGATTGTTAGACTACAGTTATCATAATCCTCAGCTGTTTATTGGTCAGCTGAGGATAATGGAAAATGCAGTTCAACAACAGTTGAGCAACCCCAAACCCTCTCTAGCATTCAAGGGATTAAAAAGCTTTATTCAGGTGAATGGAAACTAAGGAATGTTTGGCCCCCCATGTTCATACCTGGGAACTCTCCTGTTTTGCCCCGGAGACTCTGGGATTGACAATTAATTACTGGGTCTCCGGGACAGAGTCTAATCAGACTCTGGATGTGGGGAAACTCTGCCCACTTGTGCTCAATCCCACCCTATTCCTCCCACTCTGCTCCCTCTTCTACCCCTTCTCCAGTGTATTCTATCTTTTTTTTGTGTGTTTTGCAGTCCCTCCCCCTTCTCGATTAAGTCACACCTCTTTTATGGCGTAAATCATGTCATTTCTCTACCCACATCTGTACCAGAGGGCACTCCTCCAGGCAGAACCAATCAAGAAGTTCCCAGGTATGCCCATGGTACAGCTGGTTTATTCAAGAATAACTCCAGTTTACTTTTTTAAAGCGATAGTAATGTTTCATATTATGTGTAGCTCAGAACGTTGAGCATATGTAATAGTAGCACTGTGTGATGCTCCTACATGTCAAAACTTGCTAGTTACAGAGTAATAATATGTTCAAGATGATCCCTTTTCCCAATACCAAGCCACCTCATCACAGATCTGAAGTCTGGTATCTTAACCAGACTGATCAGAATGAGGGACAATCTTCCCTTTTTCAGTATAAGGAAAAACCTGCCCTCTCTGATGAAGGAGGGCAGGTTTTTCCCTAATACTGAGTGAAGATTGTTCTCGTTGTGATCGTTGTGATCTACTGTCGGATCTGGGACAAAATTGCTTTCTGCAATATGGAATACTAGTTGAACAGCCCGCTACACGGGCCACAGTATCACAGCCACCCGGTCACGGGGCAGTCACGTGCAGTAGAGACTGCCCACGCCACGGCTGATACAGAGCTAGACGCTCCTTCGGCGCGGGCAGTCTCTACTGCGCATGACTGCAGCACGCACAGCAGTGTCTACTGTGCATGTCGCGGCGTTACACACGATTTAGCGAATTATTATATAGGATATTGATACATCTAGGGGGAATATGACTATGCTCTTTCTTTTTATACATGGCTCAGCATGGAATGCAAATGTTTGCAGAGCTGTCCCATTTGTATTTTTTGTATTTTTGATATGTAGGTTTTATGGTTTATCTACTTTCCTGTTTTTTGCCAAATTAATGTGTAATGCACAATTTATTTATTTATTGGACTAACATTTAATTATATGAACAAGCTTTCGAATGGTAGTCAAAAAAAATGACACACACAGAAAAAGGTATTATTACATTTTGCAATACTCATTCATCTGGCCTCTACACCCCTGAACTAACACAGCTAATCTACATTTATATAAATCTACTTCTACTGTTTTTGTTGTTTTGTTTTTTTTATTAATAAAGAAAATAAAACCATGAAATGCAACCCAACTTATTTCAGGCGCATCCATGCATTGTGTCTTTACTGATGATGACCCTGTGCATGAATATACTTACTACTTTAAAGGGATAGTAATACTTAAAATGTAAAACAATATATTTTGTAGGATTTACCCCCCTCTGAGTAAAACAAGGGTACTCCCACTGCTGAAAGGTGGTTTATTCAAACGTTATTACAGCACAAACGTTCTTTTTTTTAGCTGCAATATCACTGTGGCTTGAAATTATACAGTGGCACTGTTGCTACACCATCCTATGGAGAGCTCTGGCCAGTTGACCTTAAATATCCATAGGATGGTATAGCAACAGCACCACTCTACAATTTCAGATAAAAATTCAAGTTTGAGCTGCATTAACTTTTGAATAAAACACCTTTCAGCAGTGGGAGTACACTTGTTTTACTCAGTGGGATAAACCCTACAACATAATTGTTTTTAAATTTTAAACATTACTATCCCTTTAAGTACTGGTGGAGTGTGCAAGGCATTGTGAAAGAATGAGCTGTATAGGTCACTGGTCACTAAAGGGTTAAGATTTCTATGTACAGTGAGCCGAGTACGACTTCTTTTTGGTTCATGAAGCAACTGTCATGTCTGTCTCTAGGGACCTGATATTAATAACTGATTGAATATGTGATCTTTTGAACAAAGGAAAAATTCATAAGGGCCATTACAATTTTTGGCCAAAGGTAAGCAAGAGGTTTTATTAGGAAGGTGTTATTTTTTACTTTAACAGCCAAGCATTGGATCCTTTTTATCAGTATGCAAAATATTACAAGACTCTAAGTCCTTAAGGGCAAATCTTTTGAAAAAAGGCAACTATGATGCACTGAGCCTACTTAGAATGTGTAAGTAATTATTTTCAGTAATGGAGATTCATTAATAGTTCTGCATGCTTTAAATCACGGATACTATAAAAAAAATACTCCAGAGTGAAATGAACTAAGAAAAATGTGATTTGTTGAGTATGTCTAGAAACTCAAATGGCATACAATTAGAAAAGACATTCCATGTCCCCATTTTCGTCATCTTTCTTCCCTAACGCATCCTAGATTTCTGCAATTTGCATGATAATTAACACTTGCAAAAAACAGTCAAAGAATTGGAGATTTAGAAGAGCATGTATTAAGCTTCTTCCAGGCTAGGAGTATTAGCTTCAATATTGCATGAAGAGTTAGAAAATAACTGTACGCTTTCTCCTTCTGGATTTCCTTTATACTAAGAATTAATAATGTTTTGTTCCTGACTGCTAAAATGTGTTATAATTCTCTGTATTGCACTTTCTTTACTGTAAACCCTATATGATTTTTCTGCTTTAATATTGACAGACGTAAAAATGTAATGCTATTTCATGGTTGTATAAAATGTTAATTGTTCTTATTTTTTGCCCAATTTAATTCAATGCAATGTATATAACAGAGATTGTTAATTAAGAATAAGAAAATACTTTAAGTAATTTTATAGAGTGATTCCAATCACTTTTTAACACACTTGTATTGATGAAAACATTTTTAAAATTGTTTTCTCCCCCCCTGTTTAAATGAGAAAAGGAATCGGCAAAAGTTAGTATGTAGATGAGGGATATTTTTGCTTTGCCAGAATGCAGAGTAGGGTTGCCATTGTTACCTTACCTGAACGCAGTATCTGGTCAAGAGACCATGGTCGGCTGCCATGAAATGAAGGAGCAATTGTCATTGAAAGAGGTTGGAGGGGACAATTTAAAAAGGGATTCAAATGAATGGAACTGTTTAACCAGAGTGACATGCATAAGGCATTCAATAAAAGTTTATACTGTAAATTGGAATAAAAAATAATCTGAAGCATTTCTGTATTGCTTTAAAATGACTGTCTTATTGCATTTTAAAGTATTTGATTGGGACTGACGTCAGTCTTTAACATTCACTAGTTGTGTATTTATTTTTATTTGAAGATTTTGATTGCAATATTCGTCTTGACAGGATGGTTTAAAAGCAGGTTAAGAGAGCATTACAATAAGATTCTATTCGCAGGTCCGGCTCTAATCTAGCAAAGCTCTTTGGACTTACAGAGCAGTGGCTGACAGACAAGTGAAGTTTGAAAGAATCAGTAGTTAGAACAGAAGCAAGTTTGAAATTTATAGATCTCTGTGGTGAAGGAAATTTCAAGGGAATTGGTTTGCTGATTGTAGACAGGAATTTCATTTCAGATTGTGTTTTTTAAGAAGTTTAGAAAAGCAAATTTACTGGACATTGTTGAACCATAAGTACTATAAAGAAGGACATGGCAAGGGAAAAAACACATTTAAACTATTTAAGAAGATATAGGGCATCCTTTTTAGAAATACAGGGAGTGTAAAATTGATTGCAAAAAAGCAATTAGGTTATCAAAAATAGAAAATGAAACATGGATTGAAATGGAGATCAAGACAAATCCAAATACATTTTTCAAATATGTAAATAGCAAAAAACTTGAGGGGGTATTGAACTTTTCAAAAATGACATGGCAAATTGATTAGGGAGAATAAAGAAAAGGCTGGTGTTTTGAACACATTCTTTTCATCGGTATATACCAGGGTACCTTAAATGATAGAGCCCCAACAAATAAAAATTACAACCATGGCCAAATTTATATCACAGGCGCCCCTAGGCAAGGCACTCTAGGAGTCCTTTACTCTGCCCTTAACCACACATCCCACTTCTCACATGACCTCCCAACTCCACCCTCATCCACTGTCTCCTAGCACAGAAAATACCCATGGCTTACAAGAAGCAAGAACAAAAAAAAAACTTGAACCCCTCTGCAACGGTTTGAGAGATAGGACTTGCACTGATCTATTTCTTTTTGCGTTAGCTACAATATTATTTCTTCTTCTTTTAAGACATTACTAACCCTTAAATGGATAGTAATGTTTCATATTAAAAGCAGCTCTAATTATTCATCATAGTATTTGGACCTTGGAGGGTGTTATTTCAATTCTGTCAGAGTTGTAGTTCAAGAGTAATTCAATGACAAAGTATCCCCCTCCCACCCCTTTTACTGATGTAACACTACTCAGCCAGAGCAGAAGGGAGGTGCCCAGGTAGATTGCAGAGAGGGACAATTAATATAAGGGAAAAACCTGAAAAACTTGTCAAGGGGGGCAGGGCTTTCATTGTTCTCATAGGAAGAAGATGATCCCCTGCTGTTATCTGTCTGGCCTATGGACTGCATTCCACATCTGAGAAGAGATGGCTTACACTAGGCAAAAGGGGCAGGAGGGGAAACTTTGCTTGTGAATATCTCTCAAACCAAGGTTTGAGAGATAAAACTTATATCATTCTTCATGTTTTTTTAATGCCTACAAAATAAAATAAAGATAAAACAAAGTATTACTATCCCTTTAAAGTATTACCACTCCACTAATAAGAAGTAGTAAGTAGCAACCTGGATAATGGCAAAGCAATGGATATCTAAATTTTGCAAAGGCATTTGATACAGTGCCACACAGGAGGCTAGGGTATAAAATAAGGAAAATAGGTGTTAGAGGATAACCTTTGCAAATGGATAGAAAACTGGTTAAGTATAGGGAACAGTGTGTTTTTGTAAATGGAAAATTCTCCAATACAGTTAAGGTTGAGAATGGAGTACCTCAGGGTTCAGTACTCGGTCTACTGCTTTTTATCATGTTTATAAATTAACTGGAAATAGATCTAGACAGCAAAATTTCAATATTTGCAGATAACGCTATATTATGTAGGGTAATAAATTCAGAACAGGGTGTTTGTTCTCTACATAGGGATTTACATTAAATGGTAGATTGGGCAAACACATGGAATATGAAGTTTAATGTAGAAAAGTCTAAAGTTATGAATTTGGAAAGAAAAAATCCCAATGCTACTTATGAACTTAATGGATTCATTTTAGGAGACTCGTTGCTAGATAAAGACATGGGAATTCTTGTACACTACAAACTTGGAAACAGTGAAAAAAGCAAAGTCCTGTTTTGCATAAAAATGGGTTTTGAAGAGTGGATAACATCATTTTGCCAATGTACAAATTGTTAGTAAGACCTCATGGCAAATATGCTGTGCCGTTTTGGTCACAAGTTCTGAAAAAGGATACTCTAGAACTGGAGCGAGCACAGAAAAAAGCATCAAAATTAATTAAGGGAATTGAGGATTTGAAGTTCGAAGAATGTCTAGCCAGATTTGGTTTATTTACCCTAGAGCAAAAACATCTAAGAGGCAGTCTTGTTACATTGTATAAGTATATGCAAGTTCAATACAAGGATCTCTCTTGTGGGCTATTCATTCCAAGACCTGATTAAGTAGGGGTCATCCCTTTAGATTAGAGGAAAGCAGGTTTCAGCTTCAGCAGAGGAAGTTTTTTCCGGTAAGGTTTGTTAAATTGTGGAATACTTTACCCAATGATGTGGTAAAGGCAGATACAATGGATGCATTTAAGAGAAGATTAGATGCATTTCTATCCAGAGGGAACATACAGGGTTATATTGTGTTTTAATATGTAAAACAGGAGGTTCTGGTAAATAGATTTACTCCTTTAGAGGCAGGAGACTACTATAATTCTCATTTTTTAATGAGACAAATGTCGAATGGGCTTGTTTCTTTTTCAACCTAATTTTGTATGTTACTATTACTGATGATCAGGCAAAAAAAATTGTTTGGTCAGCCTGATCAACTATCATAAATGTAGATCCACATATATCTCATCAGTTTCACACAGTTGAACCAATAGAAAGGGAAAGATAGAGGAAAGAAAAAAGGAATAGGAACATATTAAAAATGTATTAACAGCCATTCACTACCAATTGCCATCTTATGATAAATTAAGACATTTTAAAATAGTCCGTTTTACTAATTCAAGGCCATATCATTATACCATGGCTGACAAATATATTTAAGTGGTATTCCATGAATAGTCTATTTCTCACATTCAGATAACAATGGAGATCTTGAGTTCTTTCAAAGGGCTTGTATACTCATCTTTGCTGAGTTAAATTAATGTAAATATAGTAGACCTTCACCATTTTTCTTATTTATGTTCTTGCGATTTAGATTATTATGAGTTAATAAGACTGTTAACAAAATTTGAAAATGTTTGCGTCTTTGACCACCTCCCGAGTCTTTGTATTTCACATCTATACAGCATGCTGTTTGTGAAGGAACTAATATATAGCTCTCAAAATCTAAGTGGGGAAGTGAAATGCAACTGCACTCTGAACATGACTGATTACAAGTGCTTTGCAATACTCTCAAGATCTTTATTTTGTTTTTTAGTTCCCCCCCTCCTTCCCCTTTTTTAATATCAGCCGGTTCACCTAAGTCTTGACTAATGCTTCTTTGAATGGAAGGCATTAATCTACTCACAAAGACAACTGTGTGAGTGATTCATGAGACAGGTTGCCATTGCATCAGCTTGATAGTTTTAGCTAGTCCCCTAATGTCAGAAAAGAGGAAGGGAGGGAGGAAACTGTAAAAATGAAATAACTACAAAGCTGAGTATTAACCCCTTAAGGACCCATGACATGATGTGACTGTCATGGGGAATTTACATTAAGGATCCCTGAAATTCCTGGCACATAATGGAGTTCAGGGCTCTACACGCAGATGCATGAAGGTCTGGGACCCCTAAATACATTTAGCGGGGAAAAAAAGCAGCTCTGTGGTCCTTAACTGCCTACTGGTCATTATGGGTTTAAAGGAACACTAACCCCTAAAATGATCTGGAGTTATACATACTTAAATGCCCTGTACTCAGTGCTAGCCTCTGTAAGAATTATCATTTTGTTTCCTGTGGCCTAAAATCTAAGCTTATAGATGCTGTGTAGGGGCTCCCATTCCTGCTTTTTTACTTGCCCTAGGGTTCCTATTACCATAGCTATGTTGATAAACTTGATAATGTTTTTTGTATGGAAAGGAACTGAAATAACAGAACAGCCTTCCGAATATAAGAGCAGTGGTTACTAATCTCAGAACATTAGTTATTCACATATGATTGCCAGATTGTGAATAAATATAGAATAGGCTACACATGATTTAAAATATAAGATTACGATTAGATTTTAGGGATGGAAAATGTAATAACTACATTTTACTTATGGTAGCTGGAAGCGCAGGCTATTTAAAATTATAACCCAGTTTCATTATTAGGTTTTTAAAAAGTGCTCCATTTAAAGTGTTTCTTTAAAGAGTGCGACTGACATCAGTCATGCTTTTAAATACTTTATAATGCAGTAAGACAGCCATTTTTAAGCATTTTAGCTCTTTAAGTAGGTGTCTAGTTAACTTGTGTACCATAAAGATCTTGGTACTAAATTACACAGAGAGATGTCTGGGAAGTTAATCTGAAAAATGTCATGGACGGAACTCATTTATATTTATTTACATAGGCATATATTTTATAAATAGTCAACTATCTTAATCATTTTGGCTGTAGTTATTTGATGAACACAATCCAAATAAATAACCGTGGTATGCATTTGAACAAAGTGGTGCATAACCACTTAAAGGAACAGTACCTTTTATTATGAAAAAACAAACAAGAAAAAAGTAATTACATCTCAAAATGTTTTAATCGACAGCTCTAATTGCTATTCGAAAGGCTATTTTATATAACACACTATAATGGACTTTGAGTCACTGACTACAATAACCCATGCAAAGTGATAAGAATAGCACCACCAAGTAATATAATCGAAAATTGCAGTTAAACAAAACTGAGCTGTAATAGCTTTTGAATTAAATTATGTGAATAGTGAGAACATTTTTTGTATTGCTCAACAGGAGAAGTCTAAGGACATTTATTTTTAATCAGAAAAATATTTAACACTTGGAGTGCCTGAGGGGTACGCAACACATTGCTTTGCAATGCATTGCGTACCCCTCTGGCACTCAAAGGGTTAATAAATGTACTGGCCATTTATAGGCCAGATTCCTGGAACTTTCTTACCACTGCTGGTTGCTTGCTGTGGGCCTGAACATGCTCTTAGCAGGTATGAGTTTGGGGAGAATTCCTCATCAGGGTTGGTGTCCATAATCTGATGAGAAGTATTGCTGTCTAGCAACGGCATCTGGCAGCTAACAGGTGGAGGATTATGGGAACTGGGCAGTTGTGCAGATGGTAGAAGGCTAGACGAGGATGTAGATGGAATGGGACGACCTGGGAGAAAGGAAGAGGGTTTTAAAGATCAATAATGAAGGTAATGAATAGGCACACAAAACAGTTAATGAATATGTTCCAGAAATAACTTTTTTATTACACTGGAATTATGCCCCTAGAAGAACTCTTCTTAATTAGCTTGTTTCACAGAGGAATACATTCTGCCTGTGTGTTGATTCTATCCATTTTTCTATTAGGTTAAGTTCCCAGAATAGTTTTGTGTTCTAATGGCACGTTATGACACTTTATGCTAATTATGTGAACAGTATGAATATTCATTCTGTAAGATGCCAAATGTATCTGTCACTGTGCTATTAGTTTCTGGGCTCTGCCTAGATTCATTCATAGAACAGTGTATGTTTTAATAGTGTCCAAATGCAGGAATTCGTCATGCCACCATCAAATGTTGCATTTTTAAACCATATAACAAATGGCTGGTATAATATATATAGGCAGTTTTGTTTCTATTATGTATGTATATATATATATATATATATATATATATATATATATATATATATATATATGTAAATATAATTTTTTACTATAAAGTATTTTTTACTTTAATGTTTTCTGATTGTAAGCTCCCTGGATCTCTGTTTCCAGAGTTTTTATTTCTTTTTTTCTGGTCAGTTGACCATCAAAGAGGGTCAGTAATACAGAGTAACACTATCTCTGCAGCACTGAGTGCTCTATATGAAATATTTTTCTGCATTGTATCAATATAGCTTGTTTCTCATTTCCTGGAAGAACACTTTCTGGGAAGAGATACTATAGGTGCTCAATGGAAAACAAAATGTATTGTCAATCTGATGTAGGTACTTGTAGAATATATAAAGTCAAAGGTTACTTTCCCTTTAAGCTGTATTTATGCAGATTTATAGAAAATTTAAATCTGCCTGTAAGTTTTACTAGTTATTTTCCTGGTAAAAGAAATATTCTTTGAGATATCCTCCTTTGCTTTGATGACACATAACAGCATTTTATGCTAATCCCCTTTAAAATATGCTTAAGCGGAACTTTCCCCTGTGGGATTCCTGCTCCCACTTGAACGAACAAGAGAAGTCCAGTCTCAGTTGTGCGTGTGTGGGAGGGGGTTTATTTTTGTTTTTTTGCTCAAATTAAATTGAGGTTGTACAGCTGACATAAAATTGCAAGTCTGGCCACCCCCTTTTCCCTTGATATGCCCTCCCATCATCCAATACTGAAAACCATTTTCACGCTGAGCACAGGCCCCAGGGAGAAGGATCAGGCACACACAGGGGTTAGGGCTGGGGGTTGACGCAGCCAATCATGCTGTGCATAGTCAAGGTGGTATCATTCTCCCTCACAGATGACG
The DNA here is from genome assembly GCA_037306005.1 of Rhinophrynus dorsalis. NCBI lineage: Eukaryota > Metazoa > Chordata > Amphibia > Anura > Rhinophrynidae > Rhinophrynus > Rhinophrynus dorsalis. The sequence continues at coordinate 124,237,196 of CM074721.1, forward strand.
CACTTGATTGGTGCAAGTATAGGACAAGAGAATAATTTCTTCAAGTTAAAACAATCCGTTTTGGACTAGTTGATCCTTATTACTATGTTGGGGGTGGATTCCAATATAGGTGATAGTTCCGCTTTAGCCTTACAGTAGCAAGGTATTGACAAATCAGATGCTATGGAGATAAGTTATACATCCACGTACCTGTGTCTGTGTTTGTGTGTGCTTAGGGGGTAGCAATAATCCTTTTATACTTAGAGATGTAACCAGTATTGGTAGTCCATTGGATCCTAGATATGTGTCTAACGCATCAAAGAAGTTTTTGTATATTAAGCCTTGTGCATATAAGCAAAGTGCAATGCTCTGTCAGCAAAGTGAACTGTTTCTGTCCAGGCAAATTTCCACTGATTTAAATGGTGCAAATTCCTTGAATGCTAAAAATTTCTCCTTGCAATGTGCTCAAGACTTCATTTGCATTCAGTGTAATTAGCCCCATTTAAATCAATGTAAATGTATGGAATTTGTATTTACCTCTCCACTTTCCTTTCATATATGACAGGCCTTCTGAGTCATAAAACACACACCATTGCTGTCTTTAGGATCTTGCATCAGAGTTGATGCTTTGAGCAACAAAATGACATGACGAATGATGCACTAAAGCAGACTACATCTTTATAGAATACTCTTTGGGTATAAGAACTATATTTACATGTGGGACTTTATAGATCCTGCGGGCATTTTCTGGTCATTGTCCTCCAGACAATCTAAAAAAGCTGTAGTTGCTGTGATGAATAGCCGTAGTATGTTGACCTACAGAATATACAAGTCAGCAGTCCTTGTTTCAGAAATGTGCTAAAGTGAGCAACTTTACTGATTCATTAAAGTTTAAGTTCCCTTAGAAACATAAACTTGAATTAAAGTGAAACTCAAATGTGTAGTCCATTTAAAGGGGCACAATCACGTAAAAACAAAATTGGTGATTTTGAAAATCACAAACGTTATATTTGCCATTTTTGATTTAGAATACTAGTCTGAGTTATTTTGGTTTTGTAGATTATTCTAATTAAGGCACAACATGGCGAATTCCTGACACTGTTCAGCAGTGCATTGGCCACTTCCTGTATAGCTGAAAGGGTTAATTTCAGTGAGTAGGGAAACTAATGTAGAGCTAAAATAGGAAGTGCATACATGGCATGCCATAATTGGCATAATCTATAAATCTAATTAAATCAAAAACTATTTTTATAAATAAAAAATGGCTAATACAACATATAATTGATTAAGAAAGTTTTTTTAAAAATCACCAGTTTTATGTTAGTTTCCCTTTTTAAGCATGCAGCATCTGCTCCTTCATGCTTGTGCAATATACTAGGCAGGTATTTTAAACAGAGGCTGTGTGTCAGTCTATAGAATCAACTGATCTTCAGCTTCAGAATTCAGTTCCATTGCTCCCTGTGTGACTGACATGATAAGACAGGAGTCATTGTCTATTACTAGTACAGTGTGAGACATACTCAAACTGTACACTACAATTTACAGATGCAAAAATGTTTATATATAATGCGGTAAAAAGGGCAAAATTCTAGATAATGGAGATATTGGATGGCTAATGTGGATACTGTTAAAGTGTGCCTGGCTAATGTAAAGCGGTTGTATCAAATTAAGATGAGATCAGTTCATTTTAAGAGAATTAAATACTGCCTTTATGGTGTACTAGCGAGATGTAATATAAATAGTTTGAACAAATAGACATTTGTTTGTGGCACAGTTTGACACTTCATTCTAATTTGTGTCTCTGTAACACACAACATGGAGTAAGTTTGACCACAAACAGAGATAATTCTCATGCTGTGCAAGGAATAGGCATAAAAGTACATTTTTTAAAAACTATTCATTTTGTAGAAAAATGGCACATACAACATAAGGCAGATTCAAATTCCCTATAAAACAAACTAAACTTGTCTGAAGGTGACAGGTCCACATTAAGAGGAAGCATTTCATTTTGGGGTAGGCATTTTGTCTTACTTTATCCAATAATAGGTTATCATCCTGTTTTTAAGCCTCTTAGTGGCAGAGACGTGTCCAACACATTTCAACACATGTCCAACATTTTAACCCTCTGCCACTCAGAGGGTTAATGAAGTCTTCAAGTGCTACTAACGTACATTTTTTCCAGGATTTCCTTTCTTGAGCACAAGTGTATCGACAAACTTTTTTGATCCACTTCTGATCACCCTGGGATATCCTGAAGACCATGACTGTTAGTGGGAGTGGAGTTGCCTACCTCTGATGTAACTTTATTTATATAATCAATCACATCTCAAGGTCCTTTTCAGTACAATGACCTAGCCGGAGTGTCCTGGCCTTGTGACTGGTATACACAGGACAAGTTCTGAAGCTTTCCTTCTATTTGAAGACTTTCTGGGACAGTCAGTTCATTTGGTGCCTTACTCACAAAAGAACTAAGCACTTGTGGAGCAAAGCACCTGCACCAAAGATGGAAATAAAATTACTTGGTTGAAAAGAGCTTTTCTTACTAAATAAAACATGGGTACCCCTGAGAAAATGCTTCATTCATATTTTTTTATAGCTTAAAATGTTTTTTCTTTTTTAAATTAAACTCTTAGCAATAGTGTGCCGACTTGGATCCAAAAGCACACTCTCTCTAAATACATGTATGTATGTATGCATGTATATATGTATAAGTAATATGTGTATATAATGAATTGCATGGGAGAACTTGAGTCATAGACTATGGATGTCTATAGTAAGTGTAAGGAAAAGCAGCACCCGGTATTTAAAATAGAAAACTGTAGTTTAATGTACACAAACTTGAGGTCCAACAATTTTTTAATGCTGTGATTGCCCCTGTTTCACTTATCATTTTTTAATTAAATGTTTAAATCTCAAATATATAAAATAAGGATTTTAACACTGTGAATGCTAGAGAGGTCTCCAGTCCATTGAGAAGCAATGTAATGGAGACCTCTCCGGCACTCTACGTGTTAAAACGGTCTTTTCTATAGGGATCTGGGAAGTTTATGTTGGTATTGAACACATGTTGCTTGCTGCATAAAGGCATCAGCCTCAATTCTAGTTCACATGTGTAGAACTGGATCTATGTGAAACAACTAGCATGTAAAATGGGTTATGAGATGCTTACTTAAAGTACATTGCTTGACTTAATAAACAAGTATTTATAAACTTCTGCAAAATGGTTATTTTTTTCTAAGATAATGGGCAATACTTTGTAATTACATGGTTTATTCCTGAATAGCACTGCTAGACCCTAGAGTTAATTCCCATTTGATACGTGACCCTCAAAACATGGCTAACATAAAACCTTTTTGTTTACTTCAGCTCAGGTCTTTTTTAATTAAAAAGTCTGGTTGAACTTCAAACACCTAATAAGCTTAAAATAACCTCATTTCATTTTTTTTCTTTCATTAGATTTCTGCTTTCAGTGTGATAATGCCCTTAGCAACACATCAGAAGGAGGTTAAACCATTAAGGACTTTTAAGCAGAAAACAACTCACGAGAAATTCTGGAGCAAACCAACTGCACCATAGGCTTGTGAAAAAGTCCCCAGAAATGTAAATTGGTATTTTATCCTCTTGAATCCTGAGGAAGTCTCCAATGCCTTGCAGAGCAATGTGATGGTGACCTAGCATTTAAGGGGTTAAAGGCTTCATTTATGTCGATGGTAATATGGGGAATTTTTATTTTTCCCTGTAGAAATGGCGCAATGCTGCAAAAGAGCAAGTTTACTATAGGGGAGATTTTAACTCTTTGAGTGCCAGAGGGCTACACAACACATTGCAAAGCAATGCGTTGCCTACCCCTCTGGCACTAAAAGGGTTAATCCCTTGAATGCATTAATTGCAAAATAATACATTGGTGATCCCTCTAACACTCAAGAATGTAAAGACTCATTTCAGCCTTTCACCCTGGAACTCAGTTATATCAATGGGAATTATGGGAATATATATTGTCCCCTATGATACAATTGGTATGCTTTAGAATTACTCATGCATTGCTTTCTGTGTAAAGGCCTAAATCCAGGATAGGCAACATGAGGCCCTATAGCTCTTGCTGAACTACAACTCCCATTGTCCTCTGACAGCCATGCTGCCGGAGAATGAAGGGAGTTCTTGTCTAGAATCAGCTGCAGGGCTTCACGTTGGCCATCCCGGCTTCAGTCTCTAAGTATCCTTTAAGACTAAATACCATAACAACCAGCAGTGCTACAGTATGTTCCAATGTTATTTTCTCACTGACTGCTTTAAGTATGCAGCAGTTAAGCTCCGAGGCTATAAACGTGACATGATGAGGAAGGGCCTCATTTATTTTTCAAAATGCTTCACCTTTCCTTAGATACATTCCCCTTCTGTACTCTTTTAAGCAGGACAGACTGTTTCACCTGAGATTCCCTTGCCTCCTACACACCTCACATCAGCCGGAATTGTGCAACGCCAAGTAAGGTTGCCAGGCAGCAATATTTCATAACCCATGAACACATCTTCTAAATCCACACTAAGGGCCTCGTGCAGAAAGAAAAAGATGAGCAATTGCGCAGCAGACAACTTCACCATAGGGTGCAAAGAAAAACAAAATCTCAGAATACCCAGTGATTTAAATGAGGCCTTTAATTGACTGATTGCTAGAGAGGTCTGTGGCTTTTCCTTTCATAGTGCAGTTGCTTTACAGAACTGTACATTTTCTTTCTGCGTACTAACTCGTTCTACAGTAGTGATTCACAACTAGGCTGGTGTGACACTTTTGCGTACCACGGGCATCCACTTAGGGTGCCCCTTGTTTTTGGATCAAGACTTTGATTAAAATGTGAATAAAAAGTTAAAATGGATATTAAGGGGAATTTTCATAAGTAATATTTGCTTTCTGTTATTTGTGAGACCTAAGACTAAATATACTTATTTTGTACCATTCATAACACCTTTGTCAAGTGACAAATTTTGCTCGTGCCCCCGAAAATCATGACTTCATGTTAGGGTTTCCCTGAACACAAAAAAGATTGAGAAACATTATTCTAGAGCATTCCAAATGGACTGTAGTGGTAATATAAATATCACACTGGACTTAAATGGTGCTTTTTTAAGCACTTGATTGCTGTATAAATCTCCAGCATATTATGAAGCAATGAGTTGGAGACCTTTCTAGCATTCATTAAAAAATCTAATTTAATCCCCTCTGTATACCTGGTAACTTTCAAAATGAGCTGACCCTGAGATCTTGTTAATATTGGCTTTTAAAGTTCCCCATAATATAGATTCTCTGCAATATGTCACTGCTTGATCTAATCGAGAGATGCTCCAAATGGTCCTTAAGGAACCATTAACAACTTAGAGATATCACTGCTTGAGCACACACAAGACACATTGGACTTCTCCCTCTGCCTTTCTGGTGTAAAGGAACCAATTTAGAGACTAAAGAAGTATTTAAAGAGATACTAATGTCAGGATGTAAAGTTATTATTGATTATTCATTCTACTTTTTTTATAATAAACGGTACCTTTGTAAATGTCCATATCATTGTAGTGTTCTTGTAATTTAATTTAAAAGTTTACCCCTCCCACCCCTTTTCCCTACATCACGCAGTCTCCTTGGATCTTAAAGCTGGTGTGGGCAAATCACAACAAGGGACAATATTGTGTTAGCATAAGGAAAAATATTGTCAAAGGGGCAGGGTTTTCCTTATACTGACAGACACAATATTGTCTCTCATTGAGATCTGTCCAGTAAGAAGGCCAGCTTTCAGATCTGAGTGGACTGTACATGATGTGGGGAAAGGGGACAGGTAGGGGAAACTTTAAAAATAATTCATGGGGGGGGCGTGGCCTGCAGCCATACTGAGCGGATGCATGGTGGAGATGCTCAGCTGCTATATCTTGATTATCTACTTTCATCTGCACATTGCAGTGCATTTTCAACTAATCTGCCCTGACACCTATCCCCATTACCTCTGGTGCTGCCGGAGGATACTTCATTTCTTGATCCTGGTGCATATTTACGTTGCCTGTCATTGAGGCCTGAGGTTTCGGCTGTGTGTGCTGCCTCGGCCCGTTGGAGGAGTGGGCTGGAGGGATATTCGGCGGTTCAGCCACTGGAGTTCTTGCTATTGCTTCCTGGAGAGTGTGGGAGCGGAACACCCGTGAACTTACCTGTAACTGCAAGGGAGGCGTGGAGAGTCCAGCGGTCTGCTGCGTGTGGCAGATCGAGAAGGTGGCTGCAGGCCTGCGGCCTGCTGTGGCTACTGCCAGGACTGCTTTGAAGAGGCGAAGGGCATCCGGCTGCTGCAGACGCATTTGGAGCCAGAGCACACACTATCTTGAGTGTAGTGGTTGTAACGCTACGTGACTAGAGAGTGCTGGAGACCTGTACTGAGCTCTGGGGGACCTGGTGTCATTTTCTCCAGATAATAATCCTTTCTACATGCTAGGCTGATCCAGGCGTGTTGGTCCGCTTGGTGAGTGCCCCTGCCAGACGTCTATATTATATTACTGTTTGTGCCCTTGCCGGTCTCTTTAGTGCGCCCTCCGATTTGTTGGGTTTTTTTTCCCTGTGTCCCCTTTTCCCTATCCAATAGGCCAACTACTACATATCCAGCTGTTCCAGTGGATGCTGCTGAGACTATAGAGGCAGCTGGGGGACCGCCTGTTGCTGGAAATTCATATATAGCCCTGGCACCCTTTTAAATGCTTGCTGTGCTGCTTCCTGGATGTGAACCACACTAAAAGAGAGGAAAGGGGAGAAGGAAAGGAGGGGGAAAAAAGAAGAAAAGGGGCTACTGCTGACAACTGGAGAACCACTTGTTGCTGACATATCTTCATATACAGTTATGGGGTCTCTGCTGGAGTGGTGAGATTGGGGGAGGAATGGCAGGCTATAGTCTCACGCATAATTTTACCTATTTGCTTACGATCTGTTCCTCTTTATATGAATGTGTTTTTTTATAGAAGAAGATAAAAAGGGGGAAAGAAAAACTGTTACTGCTCTGTTGGTTATCTCTCGCTTCCCTCGGGTGATGGTCCGATGCTTAGATTTTGTTCACACAATGTGTGACGCCTTTGACCCGCCCTGGGGACGCTGTGGCGGGTTGGTTAGATGGAAGTAATATTCAATTAATTTGGAGGGATTGGTTATATTGTTGAGTTACATTGTTGCTACTCCTCCCCATATATGCTTATGAGTATATGTTTCTGTATCTAGCCATGGGGGACAGCACAAACTATATATGATTTTTTTTTTTTTTTCTCCCCTGGTAAGTGCAGTTTTGGATGTTTCAGCCTCCTGATACTGTCTTGCACTCCTTGGGCGGTGGTTTGCTGCTTTATGGCTGTGATTCGGCATCTGATATATGTGAAGTTACTAAACCCTACTTCTGCAGATTAGGACGCCTCTGATCCGCCCAGGAGATGCTAAGATGGGGAGAGCAATTAGGGGGTTCATTTAGTATCTTCGAGAAGACTTACCTTACTATTGGAATTTTGGTGTTAATATTATTGCCAAGTATATGCCTGTAATTGAATGTCTTACTATGTCTCTATTTTGAGATTGTAGGCTTTAGTTTAGAACTACTATTGATGAGCTGCTATTGTACTGCATGTTTTGGGCAGTGGCCGGACGCCGTGCTTCTGTATTCTGGCACTGGGGTCCCCTGAGGATACTAGTGTCTGCTTACTTGGTGAGGTCTCCGGTCTGCCCAAGGGATGCTACGGTTGGGGGACTGTACTGTTGGGATTGCAGTCGAGGGATTAGTTTACTACTAAGTGGGAGGTGTTATGTTTTAAAGGTGTAAGTGGTGGTGGGGTAACTATGTTCTTCTTTACTTATTGTCACGCCATGATGATGTCTTTACTACCTGCTCTATTTGCTGCTGGGGGGCAGGGGGTGTAGGTGGGATCATACATGATCAATGGTTATTTGGTTTTTTTTGTGTTGGGTGGGAGGGAGGGGGGCGATATTTTGGCTGCCAGGCCGTGGTTACAGGTTGGTTTTGGGATAAAATCTCTATCAGGTTGGGGGGGATAGAGATAGGGTGGGTTGTTTGGTTAGGGGTTAGGTTTCCGAGATTCCTCTCTCTTCTGGGTCGGGCGCTCCTCACCCCCAATAGATCCCATCAGGTGACCACGGATGTAACACATTCCACTTATGTCAGTAATGACTCCATTAACTTGTAAATTCTTATCCTGGAATGTATGTGGCCTGAATGATGCTGTTAAACGGTCTTTAGCTCTGAACCACGTCAGGAGGCAAACTCCGGGGGTGGTTATGTTGCAGGAAACCCATCTTACTGCAGGCAGAGTTTTGTCTCTTGGGAGGCACTGGATACAGAGTCATTATCATGCCACGTATTCCACTTATGCTAGGGGTGTTTCCATCCTTATCTCTAAATTAGTTTCTTTCGAATTTATTGATCTTAAGTCTGATCCACAGGGGTGTTACCTCTTCCTAACATGTAAGTTGCAGGGAGCCCTGTTTGTCTTAATGAATGTTTATATTCCACTGCCTTTTGACCCATCAGTTCTTCAGGACATGCTTATATATGTCTCTGACAAGACACATCATCATATCATTTGTATGGGTGACTTTAATATAGCTACTAATCCTGATTTGGATAGATTTGGTGGGACGGCGGTTGATTCCAAATTACATAGAAATGCCTTCCTCAATCTTGTGGGCGATATGGGACTTGTGGATGTATGGAGGACTCTCCATCCGCGGAACCGGGAATCCTCCTGCCACTCAGCCACTTATAAAACGTTATCTAGAATTGACTATGTATTTGCTAACCAGGTGGCTTTGAATTGGGTTACGGATTGCTGTTTTCTAACCAGGGTGGCCTCCGACCATTCCTCGCTATTATTATCATTACATCGAGACCAGAGATCTGGGCCCAGAGTTTGGAAGTTTAGTCCCATTTGGTTGACTAATACGCAATTGGTTTCTAGGCATAGGGAAGATTTGTGTGACTATTTCGCCAACAATGTTAACTCTGCTACTCAGGATATTGTTTGGGAGGCTGCCAAGGCAGCTGCAAGGAGATCTCTGATATCTCTTATATCTACGCAAAATAAACTTAAATCTGGAGAAGTGGAAGCTCTGGAGTCGGAGGCTGCTGCGGCGTAAAGACAGTTTGTGGAAAGTGGGGATTCGGCGTCCTACACTAAGTTTGTTTCTTGCTTGTTGCGATACACCGTAAAACTTTCTGAACTAAATGCCCGTCATGTTTTTTATATGAAACAGAATATCTTTGAAAATGGGGACAAGGCAGGGAAGCTTTTGGCTCACCTTGTTCGTCAGCATAGGGGGGCTCCGTTGCTTTCTTCACTCCGAGATTCTGGGGGTGAATTGATACTCGATCCGCGACTGATTAATTTGCGATTTCAGCGCTTCTACTCTCAGTTATATGAGTCTCAACTAACTCGCTCTGAGTCTCAGATATCTCATTTTATTGATCATTGCGATCTTCCACAACTCTCCTTGGAACATCAACGCATGCTGGATGCTCCTATACTCCTTAGAGAGTTGATGGAGGCAATTCGTGGTCTGCCGGCTGGCAAGGCCTCGGGTGTGGATGGTCTTCCTGCGGAGTGGTATAAGGAGTTTGCGGATATCTTGGCCCCTCATCTTTTGAATACTTTTTACGCTGCCATAGATGATGGACATCTTCCGTATTCCATGAATGACGCCTCCATTATCGTATTGCCTAAGCCGGGGAAGGATCTGGAGCTCTGCGACTCCTACAGGCCTATTTCCCTTTTGACCACTGATGCAAAAATTGTGGCGAAAATACTGGCCACCAGATTAAATACTGTGCTGGGAACCATCGTACATGAAGATCAGACTGGTTTCATTCCAGGCAAATCGACGTCCCACAACCTTAGAAGATTATTTTTGCATCTCCAGCTTCCTCATGAGACCATTGGAACTCGGGCGATAGCGTCTCTTGATGTGTCTAAGGCCTTTGACTCTGTCGAATGGCCATATCTTTGGCATGTGCTTTGAGGTTTTGGATTTGGTCCATCCTTTATTAATTGGATACATATCTTGTATAGCAACCCCAGGGCTTCTGTGGTGACGGGTGGACTGAGTTCACAGTCCTTTTCTTGGCATCGTGGCACTAGACAGGGCTGCTCGCTCTCACCCGGCTTGTCTGCCCTGGCCCTGGAACCTTTGGCTATTTTGATTTGTGCTAATCCGTTGATCCGTGGACTCTGTATTGAGGGCAGAGAGGAAAAGATTGCACTATATGCCGATGACATTCTACTCTTTCTTGGGGATGATGGGGATTCCCTGAGGACTACTTTGCGATTGGTGGATGATTTAGGTACATATTCCGGATTTCGGATCAATTGGTCTAAGTCCTCTTTGCTCCCGATTGATGGTGGTCTGCGGGAGTCTCGCTCACCAGACGTCCCTCTTTCTTATGTGGCCGATTGTACTTATTTGGGGATTCGGGTGGCAGCAACGACGGACTCCTTTTTGGAGATGAATTTGTTGCCTACTATTCAATCTTTTAATGATAAAACAGTGGCATGACTTCAATTGCCCTTAAATGTTATTGGTAGGTCGAATCTTATCAAAATGATCTTTTTGCCTAAGTTTTTATATATCTTTCAGAATACACCGGTCCCTATTCCTAAAAAATACTTCAGACAAATTGACAAAATTATTTCACATTTCATATGGCGGGGGCGTCGGGCTAGACTTAAGTTGACTACTCTTATGAGACCGAAGCAGGAGGGGGGAATTGCCTTGCCCAGCTTTTACAGGTATTACTTGGCAGCGCAATGTCGCTATGTTCTCGATTTTGTTTCCCTCAGACCTTGCTATCAAACTACTCAGATAGACACACTGTTATTGCAACCTGCCTATGAGCTACCCCAGTTCTTGCATGGTGGCACCGCAGTTTTTAAAATCTGCACTACATTAGCTGTAATTTTATATGAGGTTTGGGGGGAGTTGAAGAGACTGCTGGGATATGTAGCCATGGACCCGGACACCCCCCTTTGGGGTGCTGCGGGGTTACATCACTTGCTTGGTAGTGAGTTTGGTCCTCTGTGGACTAGATTTGGGATTAATACTCTGGGACAATTGTATCATGATAACCAGCTGAAATCCTTTGCATAGTTACATGATGAATATGGCCTGCCACACAATCTTTTCTATTCTTATTTATGTACCAGACATGCTCTTAGAGCCCAGTGGGGTGATAGAGCACCGATGATTGCTACATTCCCGCTTCTCACTAGATTGATAACTCTTGAGCCTCTGAGACCTCTCTCTTTTATTTATCAATGGTTGGAATCTTGCATGCAATATCAGGAGTTTCCCTCACTCAATAAATGGGAACTAGATCTGGGCCCATTGGAGGATTGGGAGTGAAACATGGCTAAGGAGGAGCCAGCTCAGGTGGCGACATCGACTAGGCATCAAATGATACAGTTGAATATTCTGCATAGAATTTACTATACACCAATCAGACTGTATAAATTGGGGATCTCTGGTACTGACCATTGTCATCGGTGTGACAATGTTCAAGGCACATATTTGCATATGATTTGGGAGTGTCCCGAGGTTGGAAGATTTTGGTCGGAGATAATGCGTATTGTGACCCTGGTATTGGGAAGACCTGTTCCTGGAACTCCAAAGATTTGCTTATTGTCTCTCTTCCCCGATGAGATTGAGGATGCTAATGACAAATCTCTTCTGCGTGAGCTCTTGGTGATGGCGAGAAAGGTGGTGGCCTTGAACTGGATGTCAGACAGGGCTCCCACTTGCACGGCGTAGATTAACTTGGTTTCACAGTGTTTTCCACATTATAAATTAGTTTATTTACACCGAGGTACTCTGGCTAAGTTTGATAAGATCTGGGGACGGTGGCAGACCTGGTGGACAGCTAGAGCAAATACTACTGTAGCTTCCAGCGATGTATAACATTTTGGAGCGGATCGAATGGATTTGTGCTTACTTACCATGTGGATGTATATGACATATACTTGTTGTACACCTTTGTGTCTGGCCTCTATCTACGGGGTCTTGTGGTGACACTGGCTGGTGGGTGGGGGTTGGGGGGGCTGCGGGCTCGGGGGAGAGAGGAGTTGGGATTGAGGGGTGTAGATTTAGCTTAGTTAGGTTAGTTGTTTGGAGTTTGGGTTGAATTTTTATAAAAACCTTGGGTCTACTCTGTACGCCTTATTATTATGCTTATGTTCCTTTTATCTGTTATAAATGTTGCATATCCTTGGTGTACTTGACGGATATTACATGTACCTCTCTTCTTTGTATGTGTATGGAGAGATCTGATAATAAAATATATTTAAAAAAATAATAATAATAATTCATAATCGATATTAAATTTATATCCTGACATTACTATCTCTTTAATTGAGTCAGATCATATGGAAGGTAACACTGGACTCCCTTGCCTGAGATGCTGAGATTTGGGTCAAAACCCTGAGTCTCAGGGTCAAACTTGAGTTCCCAGATACGACCCTTTGTTCACTGCATTATGGTTAAGGTGGTTTTCTCCAGAATTGCTCCTTATCTTCTTGTTACGGTTAGCAAGCAAGACAAGGAGTCAGACGGTATAGTTAAGATCACCTTTATTAGAAATATATAAACATTAATACAAATAACAAATAACACACAGAGGGTGATCAAAGAGGTAAACACTGTATCAGAAATAGCAGTCTTCCAATAGATCTACCACACTGTCCGAGACTAGGCCTCAGCCCACTGGAGTCTTGTGGTAAAAGGTAATGCCCAGAGGTAGCACTGACTCAGCCTGCAGTCAGTCTAGGAGAGGAGTCTCAATATCATACACAACCATGAAGACTACTGACTCACACCTGCAGTCAACACCTAGGAGTCTGATAGAGCCCCAGGTCAGTACTAGGAAGGATGTCTGTGGAATGGGACCAACACACGGAGCCAACAGACAGAGCCCTCTAGTAAACACCAGATAGGATAGTCAGACAAGCCAAGTCATACACGAAGCGGTTAGTCAGACAAAGCCACAGGTTTTCGCCAGAAAGGATATCTAAGTCAAATCGGAACGCACAAGGAGAATGGTCAGACAGAGCTACAGGTCAACACCAGAATGGATGGACAGACAAGCCGGGTCATACACAGGAATCAGGAATACCAAATAAATGAGCTGCTCAGAACAACAACATAATGGTAACTGAGTCAGGACTCAGTCTGCCCTATAAACCCCTTCTCAAGAAGTAGGTAGCAGGAGCAGCTCAGTGGGAGGAAGTAGGTAGGAGGAGACTACAGGCCTCAAACACATAAAACAGAGGCCTGCTGCATGCTGAAACCTCGTGCCTGCAGATGACACATCTAGCATTGATGCATACAACCATTCATGGAAATTACACCGGAGTCTCATTGTGAGCATCGACCAGAAGTGGCGGCACTAAGGATGCAAACAACACAAGCAAATGTTCCAGATACTTCTGACATAGGACAAGTTCCATTTGTGTTTATGCTAAAAGGCACAGTAAACTAAAGTTGATTTGAAAAGGTTTTGTTTTTACTAGCATTTAAAGTTTACAAACCTTTGTATTTTTTTCACTGCAGTAGGAGTTTATTTATGATATGGATACACAGGGGTATCTGCATTTAATTCTCAGGTACTTTATTTTAAAATGATTTCTCTTTTATCTGTTGACGGTAGGAAGTCGGTATTCTGCTGTTGATTAAATACATGTCACACAACTCATAAGGGGACATAAACTATTCTACATAAATAAAATGCGCATTGAATGCTTTTAAGAGCACTTTTACTGTTGGCTTTGTTGTGTGCAGTTAAATCTGATAAATCTGAACAGGCTTAGCATTTTTTGAAGTATAGTAGAAGGGATAGAAAAGGCAGGTAAAGATTAAAAACTGTTCAATAAACATAAACCCTACCCAGATACTTTCATTAGCAGACCATGGAGTCTTTCTATAACATGCTGGTGGTACAAATATTGCAGCTGACCATTGTGACACCAGAGCCCCAACTACATTCTCTTAGTATAAGCTTGGGTCCCAGATGTTATACTATTTAACTTGTTTCAGGGCATCCTACAAATGACTAAGCTGAAGACTTTCCCTGCATTTTAACACACATTCTAAGTACAGTGTAATGCTGCTTCAACCTGCTACAGTCATACCAACAGTGCATGCTACTACCATGTACAAGAAGGGGTATAGATGCATGGGATAGGAATGCATCTTTATAAATCATTGTTAAGATTTTTGGCACCAGTTCTTAAACTGGAACTGGAAAAAGAACAGCGACATGCAATGAAACTGATAGAGGGACTGAAATATTTTAGACATAAAGAACCAGTAGCCAAACTGGGTATGTTTACATTAGAGAAGAGATGGGGGAGGGGGGATATGACTAGCTACTATTTAAAAATATATTCATGTCAAATACAAAGATGTCCCTTGGGAACTATTTAGGACTGGCAACTACAACACAATGATTCAAATGCATGAAACAAACACACAATGGCAGATGGGATCATTCACACTGTTGAAAAACATAATGCAGTGTAAAATTCATCATTTGCTATTCTAATATCGCATGTTAATGAGATGACTGTGTGATAAGAAATAAAAAAGCATCATGGGTGGAAAGGTTGAGAATCATATGATTCAACACATTGAAAAATGCATGAAGATGGTATTCAAACGCATATGAATCACACACATTTTTATGTGCTTGTATATGCGATTTCAGCGCGTCAACCAAATAGCCAGTGTGAATGCAACTGTTTTTAACTGAAACAGAATTGTTTTTATTGTTTTGTTTTTTTTCGTGAGATTGTGGAATTCTTTGCCTTGGAAGTTTTTGTTTCAGAAACTACTGGATAACTTCCTATTGCAGAACAATATTGAGAATTATGACAATTATGAGATTATGACATTTGGTTTCAATGCAGATAGGATGTTGATTCAGGGAGATATCAGACTGTCTTTTGGAGATAGGTGTGTTTTTTTTTTCCTTTCCTATCTGAGCTTATTGGAAATGGCTTCAATAGATTTTTTTTCTCGAACTTGATGGCTATATATCTTTTTCCAACCTCATCAACTAAAGTTCACCTGATATCTTTTGAGACTTTCTACTGCCTGCCAAGCCCTCCTTTATAGGCTCCCACTACTGGCTGCACATACAACCAAAACCATCATCAAACCGCTAAATAAATAAAAATATATACTTTTTTTTGTTCAATACACAGTATTAACATGTATCAGATGCACTTTAATAGTATGTATTTGCATTGTGTTTCCCTTTAATCATTCCTCAGATATAAATTCTAAAAATGGCAGCCACCATTTTGCTTTAGTAGATGAAACCTACTACATTTGCTTTTTATAACTCGATTCCTAAATTAGTGATATATCATCATTGTATATCTTAATACTTAATAAAATTAACACGTATGCAATTTTATTTGCATTCAGATATGGCCACCTCAAATGTTGAAAACCAATACAGTCTCATTGTGTGCCTAACTAACATTTTAAGTGTATATTAAAAGTCAGAGATGCTCAACAAGGAACGAACCTGCAATACGAATTTGCAGGCTCTATAGGAATGGTATCCTACTCAGGGTGCAGTCTCTTTTAGCCCACTAGTGCCTTTCACAGTGAAGAAATATCC
Source organism: Rhinophrynus dorsalis (assembly GCA_037306005.1). NCBI lineage: Eukaryota > Metazoa > Chordata > Amphibia > Anura > Rhinophrynidae > Rhinophrynus > Rhinophrynus dorsalis. The sequence goes on from CM074721.1 coordinate 124,252,864, forward strand.
TAAAGCACATCATATTGGTCCTGCCATTACAGCAATCCAACCACGAAATGCCAGGCAATTCCTCTCTGAACAAGAGAAGCACTGTGTGAGGCGTTGTATTGGGGTTGTTTCTAGCCTCCATGGAGTTAAACGACCCTTAAACTTAAAAATGTCTGTTTTATCTCACAATGACAGTGATCTCTATGGTTGGAAATTAAATGTCTCCTTGGAGCTGTGAGTGACTGACACAGAGTGCTGGGCCTCATTAATGTGCTGTTTTCTACTGCTCACAGGCACATTGATGGACACGACTGAAAACAAGATTGGTGATAATTTGATCTGACCCCTCAGAAGCTTCCACTTTACTTGCTTATTCTTTTCCTTCAGTGTTTCTATCATCTTGTGATGTGATTTAATGCAATTTTTGGAATGTTTGTGGAAACATATTTATTACATTTATGCTCAGTGGGGTATTTTCACACAAAGAGACTCTCGCTATGATCTGGCCATTGTTTTAAGAAAAGAAGCACTAATGTCAAAATATGAGAAGGTTGATTATAAAAAAAATGGAGCAATTCTGAGGTAAACCACCTGCACCATAGAGGTTAAGTTAAAAAACAAACAAAACAAACAAGCAAAAATAAACTCCCATAGATTTAAATGGGATTCAAATAATACATAACTCTTTCAGTCTTAGAGTGATGTGCAGGGAATTTTTATACTTCCTCCATGGTCCAGAATTTCTTAATACATCAGCTTTAGTGTATTATGTGACATAGCATCTTGTAATATTAACATATTACATATTATTATAAATGTTCTCTTTCCAAATCAAAAAAGGGCAATTATCATGTTTCACTAAGTCTGCTCCTTTGAACAGGAATAATAATAAGCCCTGAGAGCATCAACAGAAAATTGACACCGCCCCCTCCCCACAACTGGCAACAAGTTGAAACCAACCCATAAATATGTGGCTCTCAGCCACAGACTTCGCTGGATTGTGAGCACAGCTTCCATAACCCATCTCTGTAGGACTGTCATGGTCAATGCAAATGTCCTGTGAGACTGCTTTCCAGGGCCGGATTTACATCTCAGGAGCCAGAAAGCACAGAAATCTGAAGCTCCCCCATTGGTCTTCTCCACTGGACACCTCCACAATGCTCCAAATCTCCACAATACCCCCCATATCCATATTGCCCTCACATTGCCCCCCATCAGCTCCAACTTGCCCCCATCATCTCCACATTGTCCCCATCAGCTCCAGCTTGCCCCTATCAGCTCCAACTTGCCCTCATATTACCCCCATCAGCTCCAACTTGCCCCATCAGCTCTACATTGCCCCATTTCCTACCTCTCTGGTGGTCCAGCGGCAGGAAAAGTCTGTGCCTGCTTCTGCACAGAACTGTAGCCCCCGTTGCTCACATGCGGTCTTCTCTTTAGGAATGCAGAGCGCTGGTAGATGATGTCATCTCCCAGTGCTCTGCATTACTAAAGAGCCACAGAGGAAGCAACAGCAGGATCTCACCGGGTGGCAGGCAGGCAGCGGGTAGGGTGAATGAAAATATTTAAAAAAAAATTAAAAAAAAATAATTGATTCCAATGACAGGTGCCCCTCTGTGGGGTGCGCCTGTAGGCAGATGCCTACTCTGCCTTATGGCAAATCCGTCCCTGCTGGTCTCGCAGTATGACTCAACTATGAATATTAAGTCTTGTAGTTCAATCTCTTCTTTTTGGACCCAAGAAGCCAGGATCTGCTGATAGGGCACTCTCTATGTGATAGTTGCCTTTAAGATATAGTATGACATTGTATGTTTTTTTTTAATTACAGTGGGGGGAGCTATTTCCTCTTGTAAGTCACTCTTCTGGTTAAGAAGCTATATTCTACTCTATTCTATCCTAAGGGTAATGAGGGAATCCAGACATGGACCCCTTGCTCACAAGTGCCTAGAGGAATCAGCTGCACCTCACGACGAGGCCCAACAAAGCTGAAACGTACATCTGGGGTTAGCTGCTTCCCTTGTTCAGAGAAGAATTGTCTGGCATTTCGTGGATGGACTGTCATTTTGGCAGGACCTGTATGATATGCCTCAGAATATTTCTTCTCTGTGTATGGCATTTGTGAACTAAAAGAGATTGCACTCTGGGCGTGAGGACGCAGTCCCAGTGAGCTTTTGCATACCCTTGCAAGCTCACAAGCCTAGATGAGCATCTCTGACTTCTTCTATTTTACTCATCATGAAGTTAGTGTGGACGTGCTTATGAAACATGTTTATTGCATGACCGCACTGAATAAAGCCTCCTAATAGTAATGGACTGAGTCTCCAAAATTAAATGTAATGTTTTTGACATCATGTGCAAGAATGCAGGTATGTCTTTCTTGCAGGACTCCAGGCCCTTAGACCTGAAGGATTTTAAAAAAAAAAGTGGGGCGAATGGGGTTTGGAGTCCTTCAAAAATATCTGCTTTTTCTGTTATAGGTTGGAGATATTTTCTCTGCCAGGGAAGAGTTGATGGGAATGGATATGAGGGTCTTGTAAGAAGTATGAGTGTGGCCATGGGTGTGGTTAAGGACACCGAGTTCTCCTTGCCTGTGGTGACAGAAATGTAAATAAAACCCTAAAAGGAATGAATTGCTCAAAGGGGCAGGGTATAGGGTCAATGGAACAACCTTTTAACCCCTGAATGTGTCATCGAAGCTCACCCATTCCCTTCCGGTTTGTTATGCAGATCATGGATATCTGCACAGATGTGTCATGTTGGCATCTTACTCATGGGAACACGCCTCTAGAGAAGCTCAATGATGGTGGAGTTGCCGATACTGCTTCTATGTTGAACACTTTGCTCCCCTTCACATCCTGAGTAAGGCGCTGATATCTACTAACTGTGCAGGTATATGTGATCTACACAGCAAACAAGGAGATATCCATTGCGTTATGAGCTATGGGAAACCTGTTCCCATTGATTGGAGGGCACATCCATGGATTTAAAAGGGTCTTCTGCTGGCCCTATAATGGCCCTTATAATGGTCTTCTGCTGGCCCTATAAGGGCTGCAATACACTAGAAAACTCAAAATTCCCAACCATTCTAGCATCTCCCTTTAAAAAAATGGGGCTTTTTAGTCCTTCTCTATAGTGCAAATGGTTTGTCACAGAATTCCTTCACTGTTCTTTTGAACATATTACACTATGGGTGGAATGCAAAAAACATGCACAATCGCTATTTACAGAGTATTTTTCACAATGATTAGTACCAACATTTGGTCCAATTGTTCATGTATTTTCTGAATTAGTGAAGGTTTGTTTATTTTTTAACAAATGCATTTCAAAAAGTGGGCGTGTCTAAAATGTCTACCTTTTTTGTAAGAGAATAAGCGATTGTGTTTAATTCAGCAAAGCTATTAGCATACATTTTCATATGTTTGGCTAACTATGCCATTAATTTAGTAGCATGTGCCATTCAGTACAAGGTATATTAGTATGCTTCATGCATCAAAATGGCATAACAAAATAAAATAAATAAAAAAAATATAAATCAAGTGCTCCACTTTCTTGCATTACACCCTATATGTCGTCCCTCTCTACTGCCAGTGAATTACTTTCTATGTAAACCGAAAGTAATTACAGAATTACATGTTGAATGCAGAAAATCAGTTTAAATTGTTTGTGATTTATGCTTTCTTTGATGTGTCAAGCAGCTGTTAATTAAGTGCTATAGAAATTAAGATTATTTTGTCTGTTTAAAATAAAGGTTTTTCTTCCTATTTAAGCTTCCTATTTTACTTGCTGATTAAAGGAAAGTATCTTGAGCCTTGACAAATATTCCCAAGCAAAGCTTTGACCTACTCCAGTCAACCTCATTTCTAAGTAGCGAAATGAAAATCTCCACTGGGAACTGTACATTTCTCCTCAAATGTGTTCTGAACATTTGCTTTTTGCTGTTGGTTGTCTTTGTGACATTTCATAGTGCCACTTTCTACAAAATAGGAAACAATTAATGAAAAAAACATGCTAAGAGATAGCTGTAGGTGGTAAGGCTCTAACTTTACATTGCGTGTACTACAGGAAGTAGGAACAGTTCTGGAGCAAACAAATGGCCATAGGGGACACACGGGTCTGAATATATTCCTTACAAGTGATTTCATTTTTCATAGTATTATACATTCACAACATCAGTTCTTGCATTCAAATGTTCATTCTTTCTGTCACTCGCTTACTACCCTCTCTTCCTCTACATCCTGTGTGTGCTCCCTCTCCTGAGTGCACTCGTTCACTGTCTATTTCTATATGAGCCTTTACATGAGTCTGTCTTTTTGTGTCTGTTTTTCTCTCTCCTATATGTCTCATTCTTAGTCTGAGGATTGACGGAATTGAAATTCAACTGCTGGAGTGATGCATGTTGCCAACTCCTGTTTAAGTATTGGTAATTATAGCTGCAGGTGTTACACTAACAGTCTGGGACATATGTGTCTTTATATTCTAGGCATTCAGCCAAGTTCTGGAACATTTGTAATAAAGGTGGGTAGTTTTTGTACTGCAGGAAATTGAGTTGATACCATGAACTCAAGACTACACATCCCAGAATGCATTTACTCCAACTCTGCCCCACTGCTGCCCTTGGGTTTGTCTAGAAGGGACACAAGGACACATGCAGGGATTTCAATTTTATACATATGATATATAGCTATCACCGTTAAAAAATAAAACAAAAATATGACTGCTTATTTATAATGCACAATACTGGCACTTTCTAAGTAACTGGCTACATCTGAAATCAGTATGAATGCCCTGTGTAGGCTGATGTACTAAGAATGGGAGCAATGTTGTTGCAAACTAATTTCAATATAGAGGACAAATAAAATTGTCCATGAATCTGAAGGGATATTAATCTTTAATATGTAAAAATGTATTTTGCAGTGTTTTTCATGCTAAGTAAAACAGGAACACAGTACATCCATGACCTGAAAATGCATGGTGGTGCTGTTGCTGAAATCTGTATTGGTTTCTGCATAACTTTTGTTTACTAGAAACCTCTGAAGACTGCTATAGTAACAGCGCCACTGTACAATTTTAGGCAATGGAAGTACTTGCACCCAAAAATGCAAGTTTGAGCTGCAATAACATTTAAATAAAACATCTCCCAGCAGTGGGACTGTTAATATTTTACTCAGCAGGATAAACTCTGCAACATATATATTTTTCCAGTACCAAGCATTACTATAGTGATGGGCGAATATATTCACCTCAAACTGAAATCGGCGAATAATGGCACTTTCCACTTGGTAAAAGAAATGTTTGCGAAAAGTGCAGTTTTTCTGCATTCCCCTGCCTTTTACACCCATTGAAATCAATGGAAAGAAAAATATTTCTCTGCCACACAAAAGTTTTCTACAGCCATATAAAAGGCTGTTAGGCTCTCACAGCATGCCATTTTGTGTTTGTGAGAGGAGAGAGCAGTATGTTTTTTGAGCTAGAGAAGACAGAGAGGGGAACTGAAGTTTAGTTTAGGGAATCTTTTAGGCAGGCCATTTGTTCTGTTAGGAGAGTCAGTGGGGCACTCTGGGGAGAAGAAGGGAGGAAGGAGGTTAACCCCAAATACTCCAAAATTCCATGTGACTGACTGGCAAGACACAGGCAGCTAGGGAACTATTTGCTTGCTGATCTTGCTGTTATTGTCTCTGTGCTGGGTGGGAAAGTCTGGGGAAAGAGGTTGTTGAGTTTGTTTTTAAGTTATAATTTTTTTTGGACGACTGCGATAAGACAACAGGGTGGACAACTTAAAAATAATAAATAAATAAAAAAATAAATAAAAAAGAATAAAAGCTAAATATATTAGGTGACAATGACAGACAGCTGACTGGGCTTAGGTAAGTCATCATACAGCACCATCAGTTGTGTTGTGTACCGTACAGTAAAAAAACACAGTGTAGTTGCGTAATGTCCAGCAAACGCACAAGGGGAAGGGGGAGTGATGGAGCAGTGCAGGGACATGAGAGTAAAGTAGCAGTTCAAAAACTGACTGCAGCAGTGGTTGCTGCAGTGTGTGCAATCAGTGATGATGATCCACCTACTCCAAGGGAGGATGCAGTTTGTCAAGGTCCCAGCAAAACTAGTTCCGGCACCACCAGTGCCAGTAGAAATAAAGAACCATATAAGAACACTGAAGACGACAAGTCGCATTCAAGTGTTCATGATGCTGGCAATAGCATAATAGAGGAAGGCATAGCAGCTGAACCACCTGCTGCATCAGATAGTGAGACAATCAAGCACCAAAACACCTGTAGTAGGGAACTTTGTTATAATAAAAGCAAAAAGAAATTGTTTGAGACCTCCAAAAGCTTACAGGAATATAAGGGTAGTAGTGGGCAAGAACTGTCAGGTGATGCTGATTCTGCTGAGGATGACCTTATGATGACTGATGATGATGCAGATCTAGAAGGATATCCCTCCAGCATCCTTCTCTTGTTCAGAAACAGATGAAGTTGAGAGTGTGGATGATGACTGGGCTATAAGGTTAGCAGAAATTCAAAGGCTGAATCTTCCACCACTTTTAAGGAGCACTGTACCTGTCTATAAACTGTTTGAGAAAGCCATTGGAAAGTCTGACCCTGGACAAGCACAGATGTCAAAAAGCACACAGTCACCCTATCAGTCATCATCAACATTATCTTTTCCAAGGCGGTGTTCCCGGTGTGTTTTGGGATCCTGTGAATTACAGTGAAGTTCTAGTCCCTGTGCAGCAGCTGCCTACAACAGTTTCTCTAAAAAGGAAGGACTACCGGGAGAAGTGGCCATCTGTATGTGATCAGCAGAGCCTAACCGCATAGCACGGGACTCCGACTCGTCTAGCGAACACTGCAAAGGAACGGACGTATCGGTCCCTCAGCGGAGCCACATACATACATCTTTGGTTGTCTGATGTGCCTATTTTCACGGGGAATCTGGTGAGCAGACTATATACATATCTTGTATGGATTACTACACTCTATCCTCACTGTCTGGACGAGAACTTGTCCCTTTGTAGTTATATTCATCTCTATCTCTTTTATATGGATTTAGTCTACAGCACATTATCCAGTTTCCTTATATACAGGCACTCTATACCTCTTTATCAGAGGACTGTCTGTTTCTGAACATAGATTATATTACTATTTTTTATGGATATTTTTTATAGATGCTTTTATATTTTTGATGCCTATATAGGGATTGATTCTCTTTGATGAATATACAACAGATCTCTATTTTTGCACATTATTACCTATCCTCCTCTGTTATATGTTATATTTATGTGTGTATCCATTGAGTAACATACTACTCTTAGATCACTGGTGCGCTGTCTTTTGTTTGTGTTTTTCCTATATATGTACCTGCTCGAGTGGACTCCGGGCTTAGGACAAGCTGCACAGTGAATCTGAGTGTTATGCTCTATATATGAAACGTTTTGGATCTACCATCGTTGTCTCATCCACTCCATCCTTCAACATTTCATCTTATCATCAATATTAACTTTCTCTCATCCCTCATCAGTCATCCCTTTCTCATCTAAGGACATACTCAAATCATTATTACAAGACTGTGTGTATGGTACATTTTACTACTGTATTTATGTTAGTCTGTTAGACTGTATCGATTTTTTTATTCATGTTTACATGAGTTTTCATATATTTCTGGTTGTCTCATGTGTATATCTGTGTACCAGTATCATTTTCTCATATAACACACATATTTACTCTCATCTTTCCTTCAGACATTCCCCACATTATATATTCCAGTACCCTCTACATTTGATATATAGGTGAGCGCTCTACTTATTCTATTTATATCATCAACATTATCGCCTCTTCAAAGTCCAAGTCCCACTTAGCCACACACACCTGTTCTGAGTACCCAGCAACAGCAACACAGGTTAACATCCACAATGTTAGATTTGACAAGTGCCTCTGCTGCTGCTGCTGTAAGTGCTGCACATTTGACATGTAGTAGTAGTAGTAGCAGCAGTAGAATTACATCAACATCTAGCCCCAGTATTAGTAGTAGTAGTAGTAGTAGTAGTAGTAGCACCACTTCAGGAACTCCTCATTCCATGAAGTCCACAGTATGGAGATACTTCACTCAGGATCCTCAAGCTAAGCATTTTGCTATCTGTTGTCTGTCCAAAAAGCACGTGAGCAGGGGGAAAGCAGGCTCACACCTAGGCACCTCCTCTATGAGATCCCACCTGAAGCACAACCACAGGTCTGACTGGGAGACACACTATCAGCAGGCTAAAGGTGCCACAACTAGCAGCAGAAGAAGCACTTTAAATAGTTCCCAGGGCTCTAGGACAGAAAAAAGAAGCAGTGAAGTTATTTTTGTGTCAGAGAGTGTGCTACTTCTAGTGCCAACAGTTAGTTCAGACCAAGTAACACCTATGGCTCCTGCTGCAGAGAAGTATGACAAACAAAGCCAAGACAAATATATTAACAGCAGCACAGATGAGGAGGTGGAGGAGAGATGTGATGAAGGGTTGCCACCATCTACCCCACCTGGGACCACTGCTATGACCGATAAGGAATGTGTGTCAATAATCTGAGGAAGATAGCGTATGGCAATGGTAAAAATAGTATACATACACAAATCACACCATGCCAGTCCCCTACCATCACCACCACTACAAAACACATCTGCCACATTGTAGGTTGTATATATATTTTTATTACTTAATATAATCATGAATATGTGCCAGTGTCACTTAAAGGGATAGTAAACTCGGGGAAAAAAGTACAAGCAAAATGATATGAACAATTAAAAAATACTTACTGCCCTCATTCTCATCTCTCAAACCATTATGGTTTGAGAGATATAAGAAAATAAAGCCCTCCGCTCCCTCCCACTTCTCATGCGTCTGCTGTATAGTGGACGTCATGAGTTCCTGCTTCCGGAACCAGACGGCGGCTCTTCAGGAGCGCTGTCATTGAGATATATAACTATAATTACTTCATTGGTATGGTCAACAACGTGTGCCCGATGTCAGCATTCCTAAAGAGCTGCCTAAAGTCGGGCGACCGGATTCTGCCTCTGAGAGCTTTAATCTTCAATTAGCATAAGGGAAAAAACTTAAAAACCTGTCAAAAAGGGGGGGCATGATTTTCATTGTTCTCACAGTAAGAAGATTGTTCCTTGCTGGGAGCTGTCTGGACTCAAGACCAGATTCCACATCTGAGGGGAGGTGGCTTACACTAGGTAAAAGGGGCAGGAGGAGGATATTTTGTCATTCAGTTACTCTTGATCTACACTCTATTAGTATTGAAATAACTCTCCATGGCCCAAATACTATGAAGATTAACCTTTTGAGTGCCAGAGAGGTACGCAACACATTCCTTTGCAATGCGTTGTGTACCCCTCTGGCACTCAAAGGGTTCATTGTAGCTGCTGTTTTTGTGAAACATTACTAAGCCTTTAACATTTTTTTATCTACATATTGACTTTTAAGTCTTTGGACCAAATCGTTGTGCAATGCATTGCTTTACAATGAGTTTCTCACCCCTCTGGTCCTCACAGCATTAAAATAAGAAAATAGTTGTGGTTTGTTTTGTTTCCCTGCCTCCATTAACTAAAACTTTTCCTTAGCTTCTCACTAATTCTACATAGAGATCTGCTGTGGTGAGTCAGTGTTGCCCAGTTAAGATTCCACTGCTTCTTGAATTAGTGTACCCTGCTGTTGAAGAAATAATATACCAAGATACAATATGCAAGGGTAATGTCAGAAAGTTCTACAGTATGCAAAAGATAGTAAAACTCAATGGAAGTTAGACCAGTATAAGAACTTAAAGGGATATATATATATATATATATATATATATATATATATATATATATATATATATATATAATTCAAATGTTACTGCCGCTCAGACTTTAACTTTTTAGGTGCAGTATCACATTGGCCTGAAATTTTACAGTGGCGCTGTTGCTAATCCATCCGATGGAGATTTATGGTCAACTGACCAGAGCTGTCCATAGGATGGTGTAGCAACAGCGCCACTGTACAATTTCAGGCCATTGAGATACTGCACCTAAAACATTCAAGTTTGAGCTTTAATAACTTTTGAATAAAACAACTTTCAGCAGTGGAAGTACCCTTGCTTTACTCAGAAGGATAAACCTTGCAATATGTGTAAGTATTACTATCCCTTTAAGAATACCTTGGCGGAGATTCACTAAGGTGTGATAAAAAAGTGATAAAGTGAAGATGACTTCTCCAATTCCTATTTTATTACATGGAGCCTATGCATTTATATTTCTCAAGTGGGAGAGATCTTAGTATATTGCCTCTATAGAATAATGTAGGAACTGGAGAAGTGATATCACTGGAGAAGTTATCTTTATCACACCTTACTGAATATCCCACATTATATTTGTAAAACAGAGAACCCCCCCCCCCCAGCAGAACCAGAGATATAACAGAAATATTTATTATATCAATCAAGTAAAAAAAAAAGCAAAAAATGGTAGTGGACTTGTGCAATAGGGCAATATATGAGTTAAAAAAAAACAATTAAAAAAAACGTTTGAAACATCATAAAAAACATAGACTATATTAGTGGCTCTAAATCTTTTTTTACCAGAGGAACCCCTAACACGCAATCTGTAAATTTTGGGGCACTCCTGACATATATAATGCAATTTATAAAGGGAATAATGTAGTGTACAATACATAAATAAACAGTTATTATTAGGTCTCACAGTCACAGGAACAAAAATAAACATATCTACATATTAACATATAAAATTCAATATTCACATTTTTGTCAGTCTGCGTAGAAAACATGTGGCAGCCTATGATTATGTTTGTAGCACCCCAAACTGTCACGGCACTGTGGATGAGAATCACTAGACTATATTGTATACAACTTAAAATAGTATTATTGGGGTAAAGGGTAAATATATAAGATAATATATAATTGAAGTGATCAAAAGTCCAAGATAGGATGGGGTGGCTGTAGAATGGTATGGGCCATAGATGATGGGGTCTAGAGATTTATAATAATTTGTAAAAATCCAGAAATTTCTAAATAATATATAATATGTAGAGTGGCTGATGTGATCGACTTTAGCATGTGCTTGGATATAAATGGGTTTTGTATTGATGAGCAGTCAGTAATATATAATTAGCAATGAAGATTTGTTTACATGAGTTATTCTTAATTTCCCATATTATAACATCTTCCCACATACATTTGCTTCTTATTAAATAACTAATGTAAAAGCCCGTGTACACGAGGCAAGGTCCGGGTGATGTTAACCCTTTGAGTGCCTCTGGCACTCAAAGGGTTAAGAGGCCAGTCCCGTGCTCTGCGTCCTGCCGCAGACGAAGTCATTCACTGTAGAGACTGCCCGAAAGCACAGAATGCTCCCAGCACAGAACTCCCAGCATTCTGTGTGTTTCGGACAGTCTCTACTGTGCATGACGGCTTCTGACATCCTAGCAAATTATTATATAGGATCTCTTGATCTTTGAACATATAGTAACTGGTGTCTGGACCCTACACAGTCCTCTTCCTTGAGTTTTTCCACCTTTTGTCTGGCCATCTCCTTAAATGCTGATATCCACAATTGCTTCTTTTGACTTTTTTTTTAGTAAATACAATATGAGCAATGCATTTCTGAGGTGCTTGGCCCCTTCATCAGGATGTTTTTTAGATGTTTTATTCACATATTTGTTCATGTATTGCTTTGTTATGACTCCAGTACCATTTATTTATTTTCATTATTTGATTGATGTAATAAATACTAATGTTTCACTGTTTCTTTTCTTTGTTTTCCATGTATATGGTCAGTTAGGATTCTGGCATTGAAACCCAGCAGCACTGAGACATTAGGGATTATGCACTAAAGTGGGATAAAGAGGTGATAATGTGGAAACATCTTAGTGCATAAGCTCTATAGAATAGCATAGGGACTGGAGAAGTGATATCACTGGAAAAGTCATCACTGCTTTATCACCTCTTTATCACACCTTAGTGCATAACCCCATTGAGTTTTATATACCCACTTCTCATCAGATCGAGGGTTCAGATATAAGATTATTTACGTTCCATTTATCATCACCGCAACCACTCATGTTTACACTGCCAGCCTGACACTACCTTCCTACTAGTGTTGAGCGAGCGTGCTCGGCCGATGCTCGGATCGGCTCGAGCATCGCTCTGCTCGGCACATGGCGGTACTCGTCGAGTACCGCCATGTGCTCGCCCGCCATGTTCGGGTGGCGGGGATCTGTGCCGGAAGAGGCACAGATCTGAAGACGCTCCGCTGGACCACCAGGGACTGGAGGTACGGGGGCATTGCGGAGATGAAGGGGGCATTGCGGAGATGAAGGGGGACATTGTGGAAGAGGGGCATAGACTCTATGCCCCTCTTCCACAATGTCCCCCATTCATCTCCGCTATGCCCCTCTTCCACAATGTCCCCCTTCATCTCCGCTATGCCCCTCTTCCACAATGTCCCCCTTCATCTCCGCTATGCCCCTCTTCCACAATGTCCCCCTTCATCTCCTCTATGCCATAGAGGAGATGAAGGGGGACATTGTGGAAGAGGGGCATAGCGGAGATGAAGGGGGACATTGTGGAAGAGGGGCATAGCGGAGATGAAGGGGGACATTGTGGAAGAGGGGCATAGCGGAGATGAAGGGGGCATAGCGGAGATGAAGGGGGACATTGCGGAGATGAAGGGGGCATTCGGAGATGAAGGGGGCATAGCGGAGATGAAGGGGGGCATTGACCAGGCACCCTCCCCTCATCAGAGCAGGGGGTGCCTGGTGAAATGCTCGTGTCGCCCCATGCATTTCAATGGGGCTCGGGTGCTCGGCCGAGCACTCGAGCCTCAGGGGGTGCTCGGTCAGAGCACCCGAGCACCCGAGCATCGGGGTGCTCGCTCAACACTACTTCCTACAAATTATTTTGCATATATTAATTCTGATTGAATGATTCATTATCTACTAATCAGGCTAAAGTATCAGTCACTGTGACACTGTGTCAGTATAACTTACTAACAGGACATAACTGGTCCAGTACAACTGAGATCTTGTTCATAGACTGTAACAGACAATATATTGTAATGTATTACTCACTTAGATACCTTTTTTTTGGATATGTATTTAAACTTATCCATAGTTCATATTTCCCTTTATTTATTTTTTTATTCATCTGTTTCATTTCATCACTTGAACCCATTCCCACACAATTTCATAGACATTTCATTTTAGGTATACAATCTGTTCTTATACAATCTACTTCTCTTATACCATGTGTTCATATACCAGTCTAATGATCATTTTGCAGTATGTTTGCTACCACTAAGGGCTGACAAGACACTTGGTAGTAAATAGGTATACTTTTTTATTGGTCTGATTGTTTGGGCCTTAAATATACAAAATATTATTAACCCCACCTATATATATATATATGGAATGTTGAATTCTGAACATAATAATAAGAGACAGAAAAAAATGTGCATGGATTAATCAGCAAACAAAGGTTTATGGCATCATGGAGAAAGTAAAGCTCCTAAAATGTAAATGGGCCGGTCACATAGCAAGAAGACCTGATGGTAGATGGACCAAATTAATTTTGAAAATTATTCTGCTCAATGCTAAATGTCCAAAGAAAAGACCAAACTCAAGATGGGTTGATAAAATTACCAACTTTTTTAGTACACAGTGGCAACAAAAAGCACAAGACTGAAGTTGTTTTAAACTTGCTGAGGGGGGCCTTCATCCTGCAGTGAATCGATAAGGGCTGACGATTATATATTTATATATATATATATATATGTGTGTGTATATATAATATAGGTAATCCATAGATCTGTGTTTTGGACAGAGGTTCTAACTATAAATTTGTAATTGAACAATGTTCTTTATTAATCTCTGGTTTTATTAACGACTAGTTTTAAAGCCCGTGTACATGGGCGAACAAAGGCGGCCCTGCAGTCATGCACAGTTCTGACTGCAGGAACGCGCAGCGGCTGATAACGGAACTGGGCGCTCCGAATTCAGGCTGCAGTCTTCTCTGCGCATTACAGTCTGAATTCGGAGAGCCCAGCTCCGTTATCAGCCGTGGCTCATTCAGGCAGTCTCTACTGCGCATGACTGCAGCGCACGCAGCCGTCTCTACTGCACATGACGGCTTCTGACAAACATACTTTTAACGAATTATTATATAGAATTTGTTTACACTCCTCAGTATGAGGGAAGTGGTCTCTTCCAAAGATAATTCTGAATATTATAAGTAGATATATTTAAATACTCCTTTCTAGTTCCTTTTTTTCTCCCAACTTCAGTGAATGCTAGGATTTTCTAAACTATAAATGCATAAAGCTATTCCGATTAATAAAAAATGTTGCCATTTTTTTTAAATGGGAGAATCAGCAGAATAGATGACCATTTTGTTATTTTTTTTTCCATTAATATGCTCATATCACTTTAAATCATGGATGCTTATTAAAAAGCACACGGCAGGGTTTCATTGATTCCTGAGCAGTAACACACAATTACATTTTCAAAGGAGTCCCTGATTTAAAGGGAAACGTGGTCACTTTACTACAATCACAGTTTGTTTCTAGGAGTAAAACACATCAATAGGATTTAGCTTATAACAGAAATAACATCTTCACACCAGAAATTGTAAATGCCATGCTAGCCTCTCGGGATTGACCATCATGGTTTGGACAACTAAAGCAAAGTACTTTTAAATCCAGTCTCCATTAATGGGACCTTTTTGTTGGATAGATTAGGTCACCACTTACTTGGCCATCTGCCAAGATCAAGATTGTGTTAACCAAGTTGCCTTTATCCCCTAATGTACACAGTGACCTATATTTCTCATGTCCTTTATACTGCATGACATGGAGGCTTTTGTCTTGAACAAGGTCTCCAACTAGAAATACTTAAATGCCAAAGTTTTGAGTACTTCTTACTGAGCATATACCTGAAGCTATTAATAGTAAAATAAAACTGTATCTTGCTTTGCAATGTGTTGAAGGCCTCGCTAGCATTCATGGGGTTAAAAGTCCAATTTAAATAAGTTAGAATTTTGGGATTCTCTATTTGTCCCTGTGTGTGCATACCTGTAAAACAGGTATGCACACACATGCACACGCATTTGAATAACAGGCACCAACATAGCTAAAGTGAAAAACTGGTCTGTCTGTAAGGAGTTGCGGGATTGTGCAGAGCCAGTGTGCCCCATTGGATGCTGGTCCCCATCGTAATTACACCCTATATGCCCCATGTAGTTATACCCCTGTATATCCTCTTCATAATCATGTGACGTTGTACTGAATTCACTACTGATAATGGTGCAGTTACAGTAGTTCATTAGGTCAGTGGTAGTCAACTGTTGGACCTTCAACTTTTTGAGACTACAATTCCCATGACTCCCAACCAGTTGGTGGCTGTTTGGGGATTGAAGGAGTTGGAGTTGGGTCAAAGCACTAGGAGGGGTTATGCATAAAGGTGGCGTGATAAAGAGGTGATAAAGCGGAGAGGACTTCTCCTGTGATATCACTTCTCCAATTCCTGTGTTCAATGGAGCCTCCAGAGCTGAAGAAATCTTAGTGCATAGGCTCCATAGAATAACATAGGAACTGGAGAAGTGATATCACTGGAGAAATCATCTACTCTTTATCACCTCTTTATCATGTCTTAGTGCATCTTTCCCCTATTCTTTTAAGAATTTAGCAACACAGACACACACGGACGCACACACAAACACACAGATGAACACAGACACACACACAGGCATACACAGTGTAAGCACACAGATGCACAAACACACTCAGATACACAAACGTGCACTCACAGATGTGTATGCACGCACATACTTGCACAATCAGATGAGGACACGTGCACACGAAGACATGCTTGCCCACACAAATGAATGCATACAATCAAACATCCATGGACACACTTGAGCACACACACAGACACACCCCTTGCCAAAACATTTATTTATATGGTGGGGAAAGAGGCAATGCACTACCACATATCAAGCATATGAAACATAAAATCAAAGTAAGTTATGAAAAATATGCTAATGAACTACTTTCAGACCACGGATGGAATATTGTTTTGAAATGAATAGGTTGCTCATATACAATGACAGAAAATAGACTTACAGAGAGTAGTTTTCAATTTGCATTTGTAATAAGAAATCTTCTAAACCCTTATTTTATTATAATAATTATGCCTGACAACAGAAGCATCAAAACGTCGGAAAGGAATCTTAATTTTGTTTACACAATTAGTTGATTCTTGACCATAAATGACAAGGACTTAGCTGCAAATTAACAAGAACAATTTCCCATCTCAGGAGCTGTCAGTATGGGCCACGCTGGCCAATTTATCTTACTTCAGCACATCTCTGGTACCTGTCAATCATACACGTGAAACATTTGGTGCTGATTGCCATTTCTCTATCTGTTTCCTTTTGCCTCTCATACCAGGCAATTTACTGCAAGTCAATCAAGGTTGAAGCAGACCTTGTTTAAATAAAACACTGTTGGGTTCTTTCACACCAACAATTTCAAAAAGACAGAATGTGCTGTATATTTTACATTTACATTTATAGTACTTTTCCATATTTTTTTGTTGTTGCTAAAATATAGCAAAAGTTATAAGTCAAAACTAAAGCCACCTAGAGATTTAGACAACAAAAACAGCTTGCAAAGGTGGAATGAAAGAAGCTGTATACATTTCCACTGTCAAAAATTCAATCAGTCTGCAGATATGTCTAACATTGAAAGAGTGCTCAAGTATGGGATTGCTTTTTCCACTATTCTTCATTCGTAATTTGAGGGAGGGCAGCATGAAAGAAGCTGCATGCCCCAAACTATCTGACCTTGATAACCCAGGTAAACAATTTCAAGTGTTAGTCACTTTCACTGCGATTCACATACTGCATAGCTGTGGGACAGCACAGTATTTTGTCTTGCTATAATGAGTTTTGTTGACGGAATTCTATTATATTTCATATCAGTCTCCTAAAAGTGCTCTGGTAAAAAAAATGCCATTCAGGTACACAATACAATATGATGTCTTGCTGAAAACAATGGTTTCATCAACAGTGAATAGATATAATCTTTACCATTCACAACAATCACTGTAGTACATACTGAATATTTGATAGATCTCTGTTATACATGCTCTTACATTACAATGCACCTGCAAAATAAAGAAGTGGTTTATTCTAGCGATATTCTCATTATATACAGAAGTGTTTTCCACAACAAATGTTATAATACTGAGAGAGGTGCCACTTTATAATGCTAGATGGTTGTTTGTATGCATGTTTATTCTTTTTTATTGTATAGAGGAAAGCATATTTATATGAATGTTAGTGCATGGAACACATTTAAAGGAGAAGTAACACCAGTTAAAAATGACCGTCCTACTTAACTTACCAAGAGCAGAAAACCTAATAACCCCTATGATTATTGCCCTTGCTCCTGAGAACTTCGGTCAGTACTGGATATCAGGTTCATGGAGGTAGACATTACAATTGCTAGCAGGAACCCAGTGCCATAAACTCAGCTCACAATGCCTGCTTCAGTTTAACCTTATGAGGTATATCCAAAAACTGCCAGTAATTGTTGTTGCCATGGATATGGTATCCAGGACTGACTGAACAAGGTCAAAATTCATAGGGAGAATTGGGATTAGTTGTTTATAACCATTATAAATTATCATTAGATGTGTTACTTCTCCTTTAAAGTAGAAAAATGTCCAAGTTCTACATTGACTTATTTTCTTATTTTATTATGGCTTCCAATATTTTTCTCTATGCACTTGATAGCTGGTAAATATCAGCAATATTCAGATACTCTGTTTCTCTGCTGGTTAACCCCTAAATGACCAACGGTCCAGGGAAATTTCCTTCCCTTAAGGACCACTTTGATCCTTGCCGATGCACCAGTACACGTGACCTGTTGCGTGTACCGGTGAGTCGTGTTGGGGTCTGAGAGAGACTGCTCCAGTCTTGGAGTAGTCAATTTCAAACCCTGTTTTTAATTACAGACCTCCCTCAGGAGTGTTGTAAGTAAAAGGTATGTGACATGCTACCAGTTCTAAAGGGTATAAACTGCGTGATGGTCATAGCACATAGTAATGAAGTTTTTAACCCCTGCATTGCTTAGTGAAGCACTTGAGGAATGCAATGATTATATCATGGCACAAGGGTCGTATACATAAAGGCAAAGTAGAATAATAGAGGTAAACCAGCTGCACTCTAAGGGAAAAATAACATTTCCCATTGATTTAAATTGGGCTTCTAACCCTTTGAATGCTGGGCCTTGCTGTCCATTCCCTACTGAGTGCAATTGGTTTGGCCAGAATTGAACTTCTTTGCCTTTAACCCCTTAAGGACCGGCCGCGCATGCACGCAGCGGTCACTTAAGGACCATGGAGCTTTTTTTTCTTTTGTTTCCAGTTCCGGACTCCCTGAACGGCGTGCAGCCGCGGGGGGAGCCCGGAATTCCATACGGTCATAGTATGTCATGGGTCTTAAGTCAGATCTACCCATGACATACTATGACCATCAAGGGTCGTTAAGGGGTTAAACACTAGGCTCCAATGGCTTTGTTTATAAAAGTAAACTGGAGCAATCCTTGGGGCAAACAATTTGCACTGGGGAGGGCAAATACAATTCTCCAAAGTGTTTCTGACTCCCTGTGCATTGCTCTGCATTGTAGTGGAGAACACTCTTGCATTCTTGGGTTTAAATGTTTCGTTTGTCCCCTATAGTGCACTTGGTTTGCCCCACATTTGCTTGACTCTATTTTTATACTTAAGGTCCTAAGACTCAAATGTTGATGCAAATTTGTTGTTCGTTGGGAAATAAATTGTAATAGGGCAGAGGGAACATAATTTACATTTAAAAATGGTGGGATATCTAGAAAGTAGAGAAACCATTGGAGAGGGAAAATATGCTTTCATTATTTGTTTTTTTATTTGCTGTTAAAATTCTTAAACCGGTATTATTTCAAGCATCAGCACTAGTTTGATCCTGTAGTGATCAGGTCCATTAACAGATGGAGCAGTCAGAATGATACACAGCCGACTGAGCAGCCAAAAGCCTTATGTTTTCCCTGTAAGAGAAGAACCAGTATGATTACTGTTCTTGATATTGGAAATAAAGTGCATGCTTTTCTTTGAAGTTGTTTATAAGTGTTGCTAAAAGTTTCCATAAAAGAGTACTGCACTCCCCGTGTTTTCTATTTCCATTTATATAAACCCATAGGCAATTCTGAAATTGAGTTGGCTAAGTGTTAATTGTTGAAGTGCCACACACGGGCTGATTGAGCTGGGTAGTGCTGTGTTGAGGTTATCCACCACATGCCCATTTTGTCATTTGGTCACAGCAATGACCTTGTGAACACTGAACTTCAAAGTAGTTGTCTTAGGGTGTATATAGTAATACTGATTGTTAGAGAAGATACTATGCATTGATGCACACCCTCCTTTGTTCTTTTGTTTTACAATTTTGTTTGAATCAATCACACTGTAACCTCCACACCCACAAAAAAAAACAAAAAAAAAAAAACGGTCTACCGTCAGAAAACAGAAGACAGAAAACATATCCAGTGTCTTACTACATTTCCAGTCCGTGCTCCTTTAAATGTAAACTACACCTAATAGGTGTAGTGATAAACATTGCATCTAGTGTTCCAAGTTAGCATCTGTAAAATGTTTCTTATATGGCATATCAATACAATCAAATAAAATAAAACCATATTATTATCAGATATTGGGTTAACACAAGAAGAGGTCATGGGAAGACTGAACAAAATTAAGACTGACAAAGCAGCGGGTCCTGATGGTATATATCCAAGGGTTCTTCAGGAACTCTGGGCAGTGTTAGCAACACACCTCTTTTTACTCTCACCACAGGCTCAGTGCCACAAGACTGGCATAAAGCCAAAGTAGTTCCTTTATTTAAGAAGGGAACTAAAACAGAACCTGGGAATTATAGACCAGTGAATTTGACCTCTGTAGTGGAAAAACTGCCAGAAGGTATAATAAGGGAATATATTCAAGATTACACTGCAAAAAAAGGATTTTAGTCTTACCTGTTAAATCCTGTTCTCTTGGTCCATACAGGTTACTGGTAACTTTGGGCAGGGGATCAGCCCCTTTAAATAGGCAGGAACAATTCTGAGATGTGACTGCTAGGTGGCCTACCTCCTCTCCTTAGCTTGCAGTTAGCCAATCCCATCCAGTAAGACTTGAAAACTATTGACTAGGTAGTAAGAAGGTAAAGGAATACTCCTGTGAGAATGAACCCGAAAGGACCCCCACGTTCTGCCACAGGAGTGCCAAGCATGGTCCCATGATAGGGTGGGAGACCAGTAACCTGTATGGACTAAGAGAAAAGGATTTAACAGGTAAGACTAAAATCCCATTTTCTCTGTCGTCCAATACAGGTTACTGGTAACTTTAGGGTGTCCAACCATTAAGTTCCCCAGGGCGGTAAGAAAGGCAAGGACCAAGCTCAGGCCCCCAAAGTCACGTGAGCACCAATGAACCTACAGATCATGAAGAGCTCAACAATAACAGCAAAGTGTCAATGGACACTAAACAGGGATAAAACAGACCCCAGGAACTGTTACACAGCACACTGAACTAGAGCCAACAGGGCTCAAAAGTGAAACAGTACTGAGAGACTAAGGCTGCAAGGCTGTCTCTAGGATCTTCATCCCAAAACTGGCATCAGCCGATGCCAGCACATCCACACGATAGTGTTTTGAAAAAGTATGCACAGTAGTGTTGAGCGAGCACCCCGATGCTCGGGTGCTCGGGTGCTCTGACCGAGCACCCCCTGAGGCTCGAGTGCTCGGCCGAGCACCCGAGCCCCATTTAAATGAATGGGGCAGCACGAGCATTACACCAGGCACCCCCTGCTCTGATGAGGGGAGGGTGCCTGGTCAATGCCCCCCTTCATCTCCGCTATGCCCCCTTCATCTCCGAATGCCCCCTTCATCTCCGCAATGTCCCCCTTCATCTCCGCTATGCCCCCTTCATCTCCGCTATGCCCCTCTTCCACAATGTCCCCCTTCATCTCCGCTATGCCCCTCTTCCACAATGTCCCCCTTCATCTCCGCTATGCCCCTCTTCCACAATGTCCCCCTTCATCTCCTCTATGGCATAGAGGAGATGAAGGGGGACATTGTGGAAGAGGGGCATAGCGGAGATGAAGGGGGACATTGTGGAAGAGGGGCATAGCGGAGATGAAGGGGGACATTGTGGAAGAGGGGCATAGAGTCTATGTCCCTCTTCCACAATGTCCCCCTTCATCTCCGCAATGCCCCCTTCATCTCCGCAATGCCCCCGTACCTCCAGTCCCTGGTGGTCCAGCGGAGCGTCTTCAGATCTGTGCCTCTTCCGGCACAGATCCCCGCCACCCGAACATGGCGGGCGAGCACATGGCGGTACTCGACGAGTACCGCCATGTGCTGAGCAGAGCGATGCTCGAGCCGATCCGAGCATCGGCCGAGCACGCTCGCTCAACACTAATGCACAGGCGACCAAGTGGTCACCTTGCACAACTGATCAGCTGAGGCCTGATTTTTGTAGGCCCAAAATGCCCCAATAGACCTTGCAGAATGAGCTGTGACCCTGAAGGGAACAGGCTTCTTCCTAAGTTCGTAAGCCTTACGAATCGTGGACTTGATCCGAGAAGCAATGGTTACCTTAGAAGCAGGCTTCCCTGCCCTAGGACCTCAGGAATGACAAAAAGAGTGTTAGACTGCTGCAAGGACTCAGTGCGATGCACATAAAACTTGAGACAACGAACAACATCCAACAGATGAAGATCCTTGTCTTTATCAGAAGTACGGTTAGGGCAGAATGAAGGAACCACAGTCTCCTTATTAATGTGGAACTCAGACACTACCTTTGGAAAAAAACTCCTGTGAAGTGCGAAGCACTGCCTTGTCCTTGTGAAACACCAAAAAGGGTGGCCTACAAGACAGGGTATGAAGCTCCTCAACACAGCAAACCGAAATTATCATCAGGAGAAATGCCATCTTCCACGTCGGCATATGCAGAGGAATGGTAGCCAAGGACTCAAAAGGAGGACGCTGAAGTACTTCTAAAACCGAGTTAAGGTCCCACTGAGGAGCAGGGGACTTAAACACTGGACAGGTGTGAGCAACACCCTGGAAGAAAACCTTGACAACAGGAAAGAGAGCAAGACGCCTCTGAAAGAAGAGAGAGCGCAGAAGTCTGAACCTTAAGAGAACTCAGACTGAGACCCTTTTCCACACCATCCTGGAGGAAGGAAAGAACACTAGGAAGGTCAAAATCCTGAGAAAGGCCTTTGTCAGCACACCAAGATAGAAAGGTAGACCAAACACAATGGAAGGCCTTAGAGGAAACAGGCTTACGGGCACAAAGCATAGTAGCCACCACACCAGAAGAAAAACCTTTCTTCAAAATTGAGGATTCAATCTCCATGCCATCACAGCCAGACGATGAACATCTTCCTTCCAGAAGTAACCTTGTAGAAGAAGATCCGAACGGGGGGGAAGTCGAAGAGGTTCCGCCACTGAGAGGTCCAGAAGCTCCGGAAACCAAGCCTTTCGAGGCCAGTACGGAGCAATCAGAATGACTGGACAGCATTCCAGTCTCAGTTTCCGTAGCACCCTGTTCAACAGGGGAATGGGAGAAAAGATGTATGCCAGAGGAAATGTCCACGAGATCGACAAGGCATCCACTGCCAGAGCCAGGGAATCCCCCCAGCGAGAGCAGAAGGTTGGAACCTTCCTGTTGTGCCTGGTTGGCATTAGGTCGATGCATGGAAGACACCACTGCTAGATGATGAGGTTGAACACCTCTGTATGTAGTTCCCACTCTCCACTGTCCACCGTGTGCCGACTGAGGAAGTCTGTCAGAACATTGTATACACCAGAAATATGAACTGTGGAAATAGCAGGGACATGCTCCTCTTCCCATGATAAAATAGCCTTGACCTCTAGCCAAGCTGTAAGACTTCTTGAACCGCCTTGCTTGTTGATGTAGGCTACTGCTGTGGCATTGTTCGACTGTACCCTGACCGCGCAATCCTCCAGTTGCCATTCCAATGATGCAGGGCATGAAATATTGCCCGAAGCTCCAAGACATTGATGGGAAGGGGAGATTCCATCTGGGACCACCGGCCCTGAACACTCAAGTGCCCCAGTACCGCTCCCCATCCGGAGAGGCTGGCATCCATCATTACTGTTGTCCAGAAGGGCACCAGGAAGGGTCTGCCTTTCAGGAGATTGTTCAGGTTGAGCCACCACGAGAGGCTCTGCTCCACATGAAGAGGGAGAGATAGGGATCTTCCCAGGAGATCTGGATGACCCCTGTATGCCAGGATTAGAAACCTCTGAAGTTCCCTGGTATGAGCCATGGCAAACGGGACTTCCCCACCAAGGATGACAACTTCTTTGCTGGAACTGGATCCTGAGACAAGATAGCCTGGACATTCAGTGTTATCTGCTAGGATTGCAGAAAATTGGAAATGCCCCCGGTCGCAGGCAAAGCAGAGATGTTGCTGACTCTCTAGATGAATGGTGATGTGCACATAGGCATCTTGAAGATCCAGACAGACCAGAAATTCCCCAGGAGACATGTCTGCTATCACTGTGCGCAGAGACTCCTGGTGGTATTGGGACCGGGCCATAAAGGTGTTGAGATCTTTCAGATCCAAAATGGAACGACAGTCGTCGTCCTTCTTGGAAACCACAAAGAGGTTGGAGTAGAATCCCAGGCCCCTCTCCTGAGGAGGAATTGGTTCCAGGACCGCCTTGTCCAGAAGGGCCTGAATGGCCTCTTCTAAAAAGCGGTGCTTTTCGTCTCCCAAGGGAGAATGAGAAGAGAAGGTCCTGGAACGAGGAAGGGAATCCTGTACCCTGTAGCCACCACGTGCAAAAACCCACGGGTCCGCCACAGAGGCCTCCCAAGCCGAGAGGTAGTGGTGTAAGCGGCCACCTACCTTCGGGTGGGGACCCGGGTTCGGTGAGTCATGCAGAAGAAGGTTTAGAAGCCTTGGGCTTCGCGGAGGACTTGGGTTTCCATTTCTGCTTAGGCTTGGATGAGGAGCGTGGAGCCTGAGGGACTGTCTGGGTCGCTTGGCGTGAGTCTGCCTGAAAGGGACGAAAAAGTAGATTCCTTTTGACAGGCACCTTCTTCCTCAGGATCACTGGCAGGTCAGTACTCTTCCCTCTAGTGGCCTCGCTAATGAGATCCTTGAGCTCAGGCCCAAACAGGGAGGTGCCCTGAAAGGGCAAAGACAGGAGAACCCTTTTGGAGGCAGTGTCAACAGACCAGATCTTGAGCCAAAGAGCACGTCTGGCTGCCACAGACATGGTAAATGCCCTGGCTGCCATACGCACAGCATCAAACAGGGCAGCAGAGACATAATGCTGAGCCTCAGCAATGTTGGTGAGAAGCCGCAACATTTCAGCAGACGGACAGCTGAATTGAGCTGTTCAGTCCAAACAGCCACAGCCCTATTCACCCAGGCTGCAGGAAATGCAAGGCGGAGGGCATAACCAGCCGTCGCAAAAACAGCCTTGAGAGAGGTCTCAAGCTTCTTGTCAGTCCAGTCTTTCACAGGAGATGCGTCAGCCACAAGCAAAGCAGTGGACTTAGAAAGCCATCTTGGGGGGATGTACCCACTGTGTAAGGGTCATTTCAGAGAAAGGGTAAAGCTTAGCAAACTTCCTAGATACAGATGGTTTCCTGTCTGGAAACTTTCACTCCTCAAACACTAAGCGGTCAAGGGTGGGGTTAGGTGGAGAACAAGTATGTTACCTAACAGGCTCTTGGAACACATCAGAGGGGTCAGAAGAAACCTCCTGCACTAAGGGAATGTTCAGGGTGGTCAGTACTGCTCTGATCAGGCCCTCAGCCAAGGGAATGGGGTCAGCCTCAAAGAGGTCCCCACAAAACTGAGATGAAGGAACAGATGAACAGTCATCATCATCATCATCATCAGAGTCGACCAATAATTCCTCCTCAGAGGAATTAGACACATCACATACACCAGGAGGTTTAGGCAGGGAATATCTGATAGACCCCCTGTAAAGTGGATGGAAGGAGTTTTAAGGTGGACCAGAGGTCCCTGGTAGTAGCCTTAAACTCTTGCATCCATACTGGCTCTAGTGCATGACTGGAGGTCCCTACAGGGGATTCAGGGACAGCAGCGCATGCTGGGCAAACATGACCTGACTATTCTCTAGGTAACCCCAAATGACATGAGGAGCAATGAGCAATAGGGGAAACAGATGCCCCAGTGCCCTAAGTCTTAGATTTAGCCCCAAGGTCTAACAGAGTAGACATTCTCACAGAGTCAAATGGTCAAAGTATCAGAGCACCCACAAAACAGTGTGTATGATAAATAAATTCACCCCAGAAATGCTAAATAAGACTTATCTGGTAGGTGAAGGGTTAAACTGCTCAGGCGAGAAGGAGAGTCCAAGCCCTGTGTAGGATATTCGATCTGTGAAGAAACAAAATGGCTACTGAGGCAGGAGCCAATCAGAAACAAGTGCGTGAAGTGAGTGCTCATGGGAATAGTAGTTTTGCTACAAAGCCCCCTAAGGCTCCCAACATGCCCAAAACATTGACAGGATAACAAAGCAAAGGCAAACCAACAAAATGAGCCGTTTCTGACCTTGCTATGTGGAGCGGCTGCAGAAGATATGTCCCAAACTGTAAAGTCCCATAGAAGTGAATGGAGCAATGGCGTCTATGCGGTAAACACAAAATTAACGAGGTGAATATCCAAATGTAAAACCACTCAAAAGCCTACTAGAATAAATTAGTTGACCCAATAAACACTGGTCCCAAATGGGAAAGTGCCCTAATCCCCATAAAGTGCTAACCAGCCGCAACATGGTTAAGTTACCACAGAAACTTGCTCCAAAGACCTCAATGACATACAGATAAACCCAATGAGTGCATGAGTATGTAATAGGAACTCCAAATGAGACCCCTGTATGGAGGGGAAGCATGGGACATGTGGACCTCAGCATTCAAGGGGTGCTCACCTTTTTCAGCAGGTCTTCTGTCTTCAGATTACCATATATCAAGAAGAAGCCTCCGTGGGCAAATCATGGGGAAAGAACTTGCAGCAAAGATTTTCCCCCCAGGGCTTAGGTCCACAAAAGCACCTGGTAAACTGAGCTATCCACATTTGGATGATGGGAATTGTAAGTGATGGTAAAGATATACGATACAGTGCCACACAGGAGGCTGGGGTATAAAATAGGGAAACTGGGCCTGGGGGCTTACCTTTGAAATTGGATAAAAAAAGCATAGAGAACAGTGTGTAGTTGTAAATGGACAATTCTCCAATACAATTAAGTTTAAGAGTGGAGAACCTCAGGGTTCAGTACTTGGGCCACTGCTTTTTAACATATTTATAAATGACCTGGAAATAGATATAGAAAGCAAAATATAAATATTTGCAGATGACACTAACTTATGTAGGGTAATACATTCAGAACATGATATTTGTTCTGTACAGAGGGATTTACATAAAATGGCACATTGGGCAACTAAATGGAATATGCAGTTTAATGTGGGAAAGTGTAAAGCAATGCATTTGGGAAGATAAAAATCCCAATGTTACATATAAATAATTTTAGGGCACTCGTTGCTAGAGAAAGACTTGGGAATCCTTCTAAACTACAAACGTGAAATCAGTGATCAAATAGCAGTAGCAAAAACAACTAAAGTCCTGTCTTGCATAAAAAAGTGGTTTTGAAGCAAGAGTGGACAACACAATTTTGCCACTGTACAATTTGTTGGTAAGACCTCATGGCAAATATGCAGTTTTGGTCACCAGTTCTGATAAAGGATATTCTAGAACTGGACCAAACACAGAAAATTATTTAAGTGAATGGAGGACTTGACGTATGAGGAACGGCTAGACAAACTTAGTTTATTTACTTTAGAGAAAAGACAACTAAGAAGAGATCTTATCACTATGTACAATAATATGAGAGGTCAATACAGGTATCTCTCTAGTGAGCTGATCATTCCAATGCCTGATCAAATAACCAGGGGACACCCTTTGAGATTTGTGGAAGGAAAAGAGGTTTCAACTTCAGTAGAGGAAGGTTTTTTTTACAGTAAGGTCTGTTAAATTGTGGAATTCCTTGCCAAAGGATGTGGTTATGGCAGATACAATGGATACATTTAAGAGAACATTAGATACATTTCATTCAATAGGAAACACACAGGGTTATACTGTGCATTAGTAGGCAAAACAGGAAGTTCTGATAAAGACTAAATTATTTGATAGATGGAAAGCTTTATAATTCTAATTTCTCAAGGGTTGAACTTAATTGACATGTGTCTTTTTTCAACCTAATTTGCTATGTATGTTACTATAGTAATTCATTGACCAACTGTAAAGTTTCTAAGTTGTGTCAAAATGATGCTTATTTTCAGAGAATGACTAGAGCACCACTGAATCAAAGAAACAATATCAGAGTGACCTATAACAATTTCTATTTATTTAAATGAGCATTAGCTCTTCAAATGCTACCAATGTCTTCAACACATTTCTTTATGATGCGTTAAAGACACCTCAAGCACTCAAAGGATTAAAGTCTCATTTATATCAATTTTGATTTGAGGAATTTGTGTTTGCCCCAACGTGCATACATTTTTCTTCAAATTTTGCTTCATTTGTTCTTGATACATCCACTTTCTTGGCATATTTGTTAACATATGTTCATGCCTCTTTTGTCAGCAAATGTTATTGCTTTAAAGGAGCAGTAAAAATGTATTATGATAAAATATATTAAGTGGTTTTCTTGAAGTGTAAAACAAGAGTAGTCCCACTACTGGGTGATTTTTCCATTCAAAAAGTATTATAGTTTATAGTTATTTAAATCAACACGGCCAAGTTATATCAAAAAAAGCAATATTTATTTTATAAAAAATTATGTAGTAGAGTTTCACTGTGGCTCCCCATAGTAAGTGATTATACAGCATCACCGGGTGATCAGAGTAGAAGATAAAATAAGAAAATAAAAAATTGCGTTTTCATAACTTTTGAATGGAAAAAAAGACCCTATAATTTCTATATAAAGGTAAATGAATGCATGCCTGACAGCCATTCCGCAAAGTAGCAGGAGGGTAGTGACTTAGACAGGTAGGTCAAGTCACTGGTGGGAGAGATCCCCACTGGGGCAGTGGTTTGGACTGGATTGGGTAGGAGAGCAAAGCACCTAAGCCCGAATCTGCACAGAAACATTGCCACTCCATCTCTCCTTCCCACCCTTCTCTCAAATAGTTAATTCTTTCAAAGGCCAATACCTGACTAACGTTTGATCAAATGAGGTCTGGCCAGATTCAGCTTTTTCCCAGCAGCACAAACTCCCTTTTACCAACATGGAATAGTGTTGGTAAAAGGTAGTTTGTGCTGCTGGGAAAAAGCTGAATCTGGCCAGACCTCATTTGATCAAAAGTTAATCAGACACCAAATTGTCCTTTGAAATAATTATTTATTTGAGAGAAGATTGTACAACTGTTTCCGGATACCATTCTATAGATCCTGTAGTGAAGATGGGTGAATCTCCCCACCCGCTGGCTAAGACATTTTATTCTGACCAACATAATTGTGAGTACACATTTATCTTGAACATTGGTTTTATATCAAACAGTACTACAGCTTTGGGTGCTCTGTGTTTTTTGTTTTATATACTTCTTCTTTGTCCCTGGCTGTTTTGAGAGAGAGCGTTTGTTAAGCAGCAGCCTAATTTGGAGTTTTGCAAGACCATTTGGTGTGTAATAATTGTAATCCCAATTAAGCGTTCTTGGGTGTGCAGTACATAAGTAGATTCACAGCAACTCATTTTGGTAGAATACACCTATTGGGTGTTTATTGTGGTGGTGGAGAGTGTGCGTATTAGCATATTATAAAAGGAGGCGCCTCCTGTTGTTTCTCTCTTGTTGTTCTTTTGCCAATCCTGTACTCCCTTTTGCAACTTATGGTATCCCCTCCCACCATCAGGCTCTTTGCCTCCCCCCCAGGCTTCTAAACAAATTTAACATTGCTAACACAATGCACAGATTTCTAGTAACATATATATATACTTAGTGCTCTCAAGAATTGGACTTCACCTTGCTTGTTTCCTATAAACGCAAGCAAAACTGTACAAGTTTCGTAAAAATGTCTAAATTCATGGCTGATAAATTCCAAATCAGGCAAAAGGGACAAATTGATTAATTTAAACATCTTTCGCTGACAATTAGAAAATAGCTAAGGCTAAATTATTTCTCTCAGCATGACTTAGATCTCTGTTCACCATAAGACTGTAACAGTGTCTGCTCTGAGATTTCTAAAATATCACAGAGAATACTAAAGTGGCAAAATCCATTTGTGTAAATTTTACATCAGTACTGCTATTGTAATTGTTCTTATTACTGTCAGCTTATTTAATTGCTATCAGAAGCAAGAGCATAATTTATCTTTATTAATTCAAAGCCAGATTCCGTAATGAAAGTAACTTACAATATATATTTTTATTTTAACTACATTTATCATATAATCATAAAAAAATATTTTTCACAGATAAAATAAAATGAAAAGAAAGGCTTCCAAAGTAAAGGAAGGAACTGTAGTAGAATCACTTGATAAGCAGAATAACCACTTGAGTGCCCCTTATGGCCCTTAAGGGGTTAAGGAAAGACTTCCTGCTTTTCAAAATCTCATAGTTAAATCAATCAACCCAGTAAATTTGCTTCTTCTTTCACTACTCGTGCAAGAGGGGGGTGTCCAACACTTTGTATTGCACTGGACACTCATCTGGCACACAAAGGGTTAAAGTTCAAGTATCACTCAGGAAGTGCATCACTGGCAGATCTTACCACCTATGAGCATTGTGAGCCCTGACATCCCAATAAAGGGAGGAGAATGGTGGTATGAAGATACCCCAATGGACCCTCAAAAAAGGCTGAAGTCTTCTTGTTCAATTATGTTGGCCCATGCAATGCTGTACCCATAGACTCCATGTATTTGGCTTGAAAGTACAACACAGAAGGCCTATGTCTTATGATATGATAGACAAGAGCGTTCAGTGTAAGCTGCCTGGTTTGACTCTGCAAAGTAGATTCCTCACAAAGAGGTGACAGACTGCTATTTGATTTAAATAAAATAAGACACAGTAACAAACAACATGGGGTAAACTGCAAGGTAAGCCTCAGTGGGCTAGGTGCTTAAAGGGATAGTAATAATTCGTTTTATATTTATTTTATTTTGTAGGCATTAAAAAACATGACGAATGATATAAGTCTTATCTCTCAAACCTTTATGGTTTAAGAGATATTCATAAGCAAAGTTTCCCTCTCCTGCCCCTTTTACCTAATGTAAGCCATCTCTTCTCAGATGTGGAATGCAGTCCATAGACCAGACAGATAACAGCAGGGGACAAGCTTCTTTCTGTTAGAACAATGAAAGCCCTGCCCTCCTTGACAAGTTTTTCAGGTTTTTCCCTTATCTTAATTGAAGATTGTCCCTCTCTGAAGTCTATCTGGGCACCTCCCTTCTGCTCTGGCTGAGCAGTGTTACATTAGTAAAAGAGGTGGGAGGGGGATACCTTATCATTGAATTACTCCTAAACTACAACTACAACAGAATTGAAATAACACTCTCCGTGGCCCAAATACTATGAAGATTAATGAGAGCTGCTTTTAATATGAAACATTACTATCACTTTAAGGGTGATGAGTAGGGTTCGAAGCTGGCTTGAGATGGCTGTTCCCTAGACTACCTTGCTATGCCTTAAACTAAGAGATACTGTCTGCAAGGCCAGATTAGTGCAGACTGGATAAGCCAGCCTGCACCATGGATGGCAGCCTAAAGAATAGCTACTGCCCACTGAGGTCGAAGTAGGAAGCAGGATGTACAGACTACCTGCAGAACCCGTTGTTAGTTGCTGATCCAGAGCAATGAAAGCTGGGACTCTACTGAGAGAGCAGGAAAGGAACCAAGAAGCAGGTAGTGGTCGAGGTTCAACAGATAGTTGAGGTCTGAGTGAGGTTACAGGAAGACAGAACCCACCTAAGTCGAAGATGTTGAGTAGTCAGACTAGCCAGGTCGGTAATGGGACGGGTACTGCAGTACAAGGCAGCAGAGAATGGTTAAATAATAAAGCGAAAGTTGATAAGAAACGGGCAAAGAAGTACAAGGCAGCAGGCTGAAGAGTAGTCAAACAACAGAGCCAAAGTCGGTAACAGGTAGTGTTGAGCGAGCATGCTCGGCCGATGCTCGGATCGGCTCGAGCATCGCTCTGCTCGGCACATGGCGGTACTCGTACGAGTACCGCATGTGCTCGCCCGCCATGTTCGGGTCTCCTCCCCGCACGTTTTGCGGCTGCTGCGCAGCCAATAAACGTGCAGGGAGGCTCTGACATCGGTGTAATGCCAGCAGCCATGTTGGCTGCTGGCATTACACTGATTGGCTGGCCAGAACCCGTGGTCGGGTGCTGTATAGCACCTGACCATCGAGTTCGGCTCAGTCTTAGCCAGGGAGAGCTGAGGATAGGAAGGGAAAGGCAGTGTAGGGAGGAAAAAAAACAAAATTGTGAAAAAAAAGAACCAAAAGTCCTTTTTAGGACTACTGTGTGTGGGGGCAGCAGGTTATTTTGTGTGGGGGGGGAAAAAAAAAAAAAAAAAAAAAAAATATTCTGTTTAGTGTGCAAAGTTGCAGATTAGAGCACATTCTGTTTAGTGTGCACAGTTGCAGATTAGAGCACATTCTGTTTAGTGTGCAAAGTTGCAGATTAGAGCACATTCTGTTTAGTGTGCAAAGTTGCAGATTAGAGCACATTCTGTTAAGTCTTCAAACTAAAATATCAAAGTCACATATTCCATTCAGTGTGCGTCGCCGCAGTTTAGCAGCACATTCTGTGTACTGTGCAGAGTTGCAGAATAGGAAGAAATACTGTTAAGTCTTCAAACTAAAATATCAAAGTCACATATTCCATTCAGTGTGCTTCGCCGCAGTTTAGCAGCACATTCTGTGTACTGTGCAGAGTTGCAGAATAGGAAGAAATACTGTTAAGTCTTCAAACTAAAATATCAAAGTCACATATTCCATTCAGTGTGCTTCGCCGCAGTGTAGCAGCACATTCTGTGTACTGTGCAGAGTTGCAGAATAGGAAGAAATACTGTTAAGTCTTCAAACTAAAATATCAAAGTCACATATTCCATTCAGTGTGCTTCGCCGCAGTGTAGCAGCACATTCTGTGTACTGTGCAGAGTTGCAGAATAGGAAGAAATACTGTTAAGTCTTCAAACTAAAATATCAAAGTCACATATTCCATTCAGTGTGCTTCGCCGCAGTGTAGCAGCACATTCTGTGTACTGTGCAGAGTTGCAGAATAGGAAGAAATACTGTTAAGTCTTCAAACTAAAATATCAAAGTCACATATTCCATTCAGTGTGCTTCGCCGCAGTGTAGCAGCACATTCTGTGTACTGTGCAGAGTTGCAGAATAGGAAGAAATACTGTTAAGTCTTCAAACTAAAATATCAAAGTCACATATTCCATTCAGTGTGCTTCGCCGCAGTGTAGCAGCACATTCTGTGTACTGTGCAGAGTTGCAGAATAGGAAGAAATACTGTTAAGTCTTCAAACTAAAATATCAAAGTCACATATTCCATTCAGTGTGTGTCACCGCAGTTTAGCAGCCTATTCTGTGTACTCTGCACAGTTGCAGAATAGGAAGAAATACTGTTAAGTTTTAAAACTCAAATATTAAAGTCACATATTCCATTCAGTGTGTGTCACCGCAGTTTAGCAGCCTATTCTGTGTACTCTGCACAGTTGCAGAATAGTAAGAAATACTGTTAAGTTTTCAAACTCAAATATTAAAGTCACATTTTCCATTCAGTGTGTGTCACCGCCGTTTAGCAGCCTATTCTGTGTACTCTGCACAGTTGCAGAATAGTAAGAAATACTGTTAAGTTTTCAAACTCAAATATTAAAGTCACATTTTCCATTCAGTGTGTGTCACCGCCGTTTAGCAGCCTATTCTGTGTACTCTGCACCGTTGCAGACTAGGAAGAAATACTGTTAAGTTTTCAAACTCAAATATTAAAGTCACATTTTCCATTCAGTGTGTGTCACCGCCGTTTAGCAGCCTATTCTGTGTACTCTGCACAGTTGCAGAATAGGAAGAAATACTGTTAAGTTTTCAAACTCAAATATTAAAGTCACATTTTCCATTCAGTGTGTGTCACCGCCGTTTAGCAGCCTATTCTGTGTACTCTGCACCATTGCAGACTAGGAAGAAATACTGTTAAGTTTTCAAACTCAAATATTAAAGTCACATATTACATTCAGTGTGTGTCACCGCCGTTTAGCAGCCTATTCTGTGTACTCTGCACAGTTGCAGAATAGGAAGAAATACTGTTAAGTTTTCAAACTCAAATATTAAAGTCACATTTTCCATTCAGTGTGTGTCACCGCAGTTTAGCAGCCTATTCTGTGTACTTTGCACAGTTGCAGAATAGGAAGAAATACTGTTAAGTTTTCAAACTCAAATATTAAAGTCACATTTTCCATTCAGTGTGTGTCACCGCAGTTTAGCAGCCTATTCTGTGTACTCTGCACAGTTGCAGAATAGTAAGAAATACTGTTAAGTTTTCAAACTCAAATATTAAAGTCACATTTTCCATTCAGTGTGTGTCACCGCCGTTTAGCAGCCTATTCTGTGTACTCTGCACCGTTGCAGACTAGGAAGAAATACTGTTAAGTTTTCAAACTCAAATATTAAAGTCACATTTTCCATTCAGTGTGTGTCACCGCCGTTTAGCAGCCTATTCTGTGTACTCTGCACAGTTGCAGAATAGGAAGAAATACTGTTAAGTTTTCAAACTCAAATATTAAAGTCACATATTCCATTCAGTGTGTGTCACCGCCGTTTAGCAGCCTATTCTGTGTACTCTGCACAGTTGCAGAATAGGAAGAAATACTGTTAAGTTTTCAAACTCAAATATTAAAGTCACATTTTCCATTCAGTGTGTGTCACCGCAGTTTAGCAGCCTATTCTGTGTACTCTGCACAGTTGCAGAATAGGAAGAAATACTGTTAAGTTTTCAAACTCAAATATTAAAGTCACATTTTCCATTCAGTGTGTGTCACCGCAGTTTAGCAGCCTATTCTGTGTACTCTGCACAGTTGCAGAATAGTAAGAAATACTGTTAAGTTTTCAAACTCAAATATTAAAGTCACATTTTCCATTCAGTGTGTGTCACCGCCGTTTAGCAGCCTATTCTGTGTACTCTGCACCGTTGCAGACTAGGAAGAAATACTGTTAAGTTTTCAAACTCAAATATTAAAGTCACATTTTCCATTCAGTGTGTGTCACCGCCGTTTAGCAGCCTATTCTGTGTACTCTGCACCGTTGCAGACTAGGAAGAAATACTGTTAAGTTTTCAAACTCAAATATTAAAGTCACATATTCCGTGTAAGATGAAGAAGGCGGGTAAAAAGGGACGGGGAAGTGGACGTGATCCTGATAGTTCAGGGCGCGGGTCAGGACGCGGAAAAACTGTGCCTGGTGCCAGAGCACAAGAAAGAAAGACATCCACCATACCTAGCTTCATGTGTAATTTTACAGGGCGTCGCAGGACATCACTCTCGAGGTCCGACCACTGCGAACAGGTGGTCGGTTGGATGACAGCTGATACTGTTTCCAGTCGGTTAAGCACCACCCTGTCTTCCACCAAGTCCACTCTCAGTAGCCAAGAGTCTGGTCAACATAATCCTCACTCTGATCATCCTTCCTCCCACCATACACGGTCTGGTCAAAGAAGTGATCCCACACTGGGATATAGTGAGGAGCTCGTCTCATCACCAATCCTTCATTTGACCCTCTCTCCAAGCACGCTTGCAGAGGAACATGACATCTTGTGCCCTGATTCACAACCTCTAGAGGCTACCCAATCACAAGAAGATGACAGATGTGAACGGCATTTAAGGTCAAAGGAAGTAGTGGATGATGATGATGATGATGAGACACAGTTGCCATTAAATCAACCACTATTACCGTCTCAAGACCTTGTTGAGGAGAATGTTATACAGTTGTCAATGACTGAGTATGTGGTGGGATCAAGACATGAGGAGGATGATCAGAGTGAGGAAGTGGAGGAGGACTTGGTGGACGATGAGGTGACTGACCCCACCTGGGAAGGTGTAGAGCCGAGCGATGACAGCAGTCCTGAGGGTGAGCCATCTGCAGCACCGCAACAGGCTGGAAGAGGCAGTGGTGTGGCTACAGAAAGAAGGCGGACCGCACCAAACCGGCCCGCAAATGTTCCACGGAGCACCCCCTTGCGTAAATCTACCTTGCCAAAGGGTAGGTGTTCCGCGGTATGGCGTTTTTTTAAGGAAAGTGCGGACGACAAAAGAATTGTAGTTTGCAACCTGTGCCACACCAGAATGAGCCGAGGCATGAACACTAGAAACCTCACCACCACCAGCATGATCCGACACATGGCATCCAAGCACCGTAGTAAGTGGGAGGAACGCCTGGATCGCCCATCTGTGTCTGCAGGCCACACCACTGCCTCCTCTTCCCCTGTTTTCGGTGCCGGCCAATCGCCTGTCGAAGGCGCAGGCCCGCATACCTCCCGCCCTGCACCTGTACCATCTGAAGCACCATCAGCGACCACATCCACTTCCCTGTCCCAGCACAGCGTCCAAATGTCGTTACCCCAGGCATTTGAGCGCAAGAGAAAGTACCCAGCCACCCACCCACAGGCCATAGCACTAACCTCACACCTTTCAAAATTACTGGCCATCGAAATGCTGCCATTTAGGCTTGTGGACACTGAGTCCTTCCGCAGCCTGATGGCAGCAGCTGTCCCTCGGTACGCGGTCCCCAGCCGCCACTACTTTTCCCGGTGTGCCATCCCCGCATTACACCACCATGTGTCCCGTAACATCACCCGTGCCCTGACCAACGCAGTTACTGGGAAGGTCCACTTAACGACTGACACATGGACAAGTGCTTGTGGCCAGGGACGCTACATTTCCCTGACGGCACACTGGGTGAATGTCGTGGAGGCTGGGAGCGACTCGGACCCTGGGATGGCACGGGTGCTACCCACGCCGAGGATTGCGGGCCCTACCTCCATCAGGGTTTCCGCCAGCACCTACGTTATTGGCTCCTCCTCCTCCGTTTCCACCTCCGAATTCTCTACACGCAGCGCCACTCCCCCATCAGCCAGTAGCTGGAAGCACTGTAGCACTGCAGTGGGGAAGCGTCAACAGGCCGTGCTGAAGCTGATCTGCCTTGGGGACAAACAGCACACGGCCTCAGAGCTGTTGCAGGGGATTAGTCACCAGACCGAGCAGTGGCTCTCGCCACTCAACCTGCAACCAGGCATGGTTGTGTGTGATAATGGGCGTAACTTGGTGGCGGCTTTGGAGCTCGGCAAGCTCACACACGTACCATGCCTAGCGCATGTATTTAATTTAGTGGTTCAGCGATTTCTAAAAACCTACCCCAATGTGCATGATCTCTTGACCAAGGTGCGCCGCGTGTGTGCACATTTCCGTAAGTCATCTACAGCTTCGGCCGGCCTGTTGAAGCTGCAGCAGCGCTTACAATTGCCAGCTCACCGGCTGCTGTGTGACGTGAGCACGCGCTGGAACTCCACCTTCCACATGTTGGCCCGGCTTTGTGAGCAGCAGAGGGCAGTAGTGGAGTACCAGCTGTTACACGGTCGTCGCCTCTCCGTTCAACTTCCTGTAATCAGAAGTGAGGAGTGGGAATGGATGTCAGACCTCTGCGAGGTTTTACGCAATTTTGAGGAATCGACACAGATGGTGAGCGGCGATAACGCTATTATCAGTGTAACCATCCCACTTCTGTGTCTACTGAAACGCTCGCTGCTCACAATTAAAACCAACGCTTTGCATGTGGAAGAGGTGGAAATGGGGGAGGAAGAGCTTACACAAGGTGATAGCCAGAGCACCCTCACTTCGTCTTCTCAGCGACAATTGGAGGAGGCGGAGGAGGAGGAGGAGGAGGAGGAGGAGGAAGACACGGTTGCCTCCGCTACAGAGGGTAGCCATGGAACTTTAGTTCCATCTCTTCAGCGTGGGTGGGCAGAAGAGGAGGAAGAGGATGAGGATATTGAGAGTCATCCTCCTGGTGAGGACAGCAAAATCTTGACTGTTGGTACTCTGGCACACATGGCTGACTTTATGTTAGGCTGCCTTTCCCGTGACCCACGCGTTATACGCATTTTAAACAACACGGATTACTGGGTGTTCACCCTTCTGGACCCCCGCTACAAAGAGAATTTCTCATCTCTCATTCCTCCGGTGGAGAGGACAAGCAAAATGGTGCAATACCAGAAGGTTCTTGTTGAAAAATTGCTCCAAAATTTTCCATCTGACAACGCTGGCGGCAGAGTACGTGCTACCTTGGCCAACAGAGAAGGGGAGAAAAGGGGAGCACACAGCAGTTCCGACAAAGGCAGGGCAACACTCTCCAAGGCGTGGGACACCTTCATGACACCCCGCCAGCACCCTCACCCTGATGCGCAGCCTAGTGTCACAAGGAGGGAAAAGTTTTGGAAGATGGTGAAGGAGTACGTAGCAGACCGTGTCAGCGTCCTCAATGATCCCTCTGTGCCTTACAACTACTGGGTGTCCAAGCTGGACACGTGGTATGAACTGGCACTCTACGCCTTGGAGGTGCTGGCCTGCCCTGCCGCCAGCGTTCTGTCTGAGCGGGTATTTAGTGCTGCTGGTGGCATCATAACAGATAAGCGTATCCGCCTTTCCACCGACAATGCTGATAGGTTGACACTTATAAAAATGAACAAGGCCTGGATTTCCCCTGACTTCTCCACTCCACTGGAGGAAAGCCCCGGGGGAACATAAACTCACTTTATATATGTTATTTACAATGATGTGAATACTCTGTATTCCCATTCACCCCTTCCACCCAAAAAACGGGTATATGGTTGACTCTTAATCTTCTCATCCTCCTCCTCCTCTTCCATATGCCCTGGGATATAATTTTTATATAGGGCCAGCTCACCAGCGGGCCCTGTGCTATAATTTTTATATAGGGCCAGCTCACCAGCGGGCCCTGTGATATAATTTTTATATAGGGCCAGCTCACCAGCGGGCCCTGTTTGACAATTTTTATATAGGTCAGCTCACCAGCGGGCCTTCTCATATAATGTTTTATTGGGTCAGCTCTCTAGCGGGCCCTCTCATATAATGTTTTATAGCGTCAGCTCACTAGCGGGCCTTCGCATATAATGTTTAGGATGGTCAGCTCTGCAGCAGACCCTTACCCATAATGTTTTAGATGGTCAGCTCAGCGCACGTTTCCCTCTTAATCATGGCCTCAGTTCAATAAAATCAAGGAAATTTTTGGGAGAATTTGCCTCTGCGCACGTTTCCCTCTTAATCATGGCCTCAGTTCTGAAAATCAAGGAAATTTTTGGGAGAATTTGCCTCTGTGCACGTTTCCCTCTTAATCATGGCCTCAGTTCTGAAAATCAAGGAAATTTTTGGGAGAATTTGCCTCTGCGCACGTTTCCCTCTTAATCATGGCCTCAGTTCAGAAAAATCAAGGAAATTTTTGGGAGAATTTGCAGATGATATACAAGTAAATATACAGCAAATATTGTTTGGTAACAATTTTTCACCTAAAGTCGTTTTTATTTTCCTTTTTGTGTGTTTTATGGTCAGTCTGTAAAAATGGCGTACTACGGGCGAAAGATCGTTCCCAGCAGCGATGTTGGAGTCCAAGATGCATCCAGACATCCTCCCTATGCTGTCCCTGAACCATTTCTGTGGTGTTTCCATCCTTTTCTGCCCTTTTCCTATGGACCAGGCACCCTCCCCTCATCAGAGCAGGGGGTGCCTGGTGTAATGCTCGAGTCCTCCCATTGACTTCAATGGGGCTCGGGTGCTCGGCCGAGCACTCGAGCCTCAGGGGGTGCTCGGTCAGAGCACCCGAACACCCGAGCATTGGGGTGCTCGCTCATCACTAGTAACAGGATATCAGAGGAGCACGGTACAAAATTGTAGAGCAGGAGGAAAGTTGAAGGAAAAGCCGGATTAATACACAAGATAAAGCTCTGGAACAATACAGTAAACTAATGGTCATGAACTGGAATGCTTTGATCGAGCAACAACACTGAAGTGTTTGTACTTGTTAAAGGTTCAGGAAACATGTCAAAACAAGGTGAGGCATCAATTAACGAAAAAAAAAGAACCAAATGAAAAACCAGGTACTGAATAACCAGAAACAGGCAGAACATGACACTCTGGAAGCTGTGCACACAACTAGCAAAGTTTGCGGCTAAGAGCCATGTGCTTCGAGGCTGTGATAGGAACTGTTTTGTGGCTTTGTACAGCCCTGGGTTTCATTTACTATGTCTGATCCCATAGGAACAGATTTAGTAACGTATAATTACCTTTAAATAAATCAAATAAAATGTAGACCAGGGTAGTCAATATCTGGCCAACCAACCATTGGATATGGGGGGGGAATGTAGTCTTCAAAAGCTGTATTTCCAAAGATTGACTACTCCTGGTGTAGACTGTGTTCTACCAAGCTCCTACCCAACCACTCCACTGGCTGAAGTTTTGCAAATGTGGCTGACTAAGTGCACATCTGCTACGTGAAGTACTTTTTCCCAATTAACATTTTATGACTATGGTGATTTTGAAATGGCTTTCAAAACCATCTATATTTATGTTACCCGTTAGATTTAGCTTTATTTTGTTTTCAGTTTATGTAAATTATCCAGTACTTCCTGGTAGGAAGTGGGAGTCAGGACAGAGAGTGGAATGTCCTTATCTGAAACAACAGGCTGTGCTGTCCACTCCAGTACCTCCTAATCTGTATAGACAAACGGAAGATAAATATCTCCTAGACTATAGTTTTAAATGAGCAATAGCTAACACAAATATAGGTTATTGTAAAATAAATTTAAAATCCCTCAAGTAATTATAAAGTGTTCTACTTTAAATCTCATTTGTTATCAATGTTCTTTTTTTGTTGGTCATCGAAAGAGAAGACTGCATACACAAATACTGTATGTAAAGGGATAGTGATGTGTCACAAAAACAGCAGCTCCAATTAATCTTCATAGTATTTGGGCCATGGAGAGTGTTATTTCAATACTGTCAGAGTTGTAGTTCAAGATTAATTAAATGATAAAATATCCTTTTCTTGCCCCTTTTACCTAGTGTGAGCCACCTTCCCTCAGATGTGGAATCTGATCCTGGGACCAGACAGCTCACAGCAAGAGACAATCTTCTTACTGTGAGCATAGGGAAACCCCTGCCCCCCTTGACAGGTTTTTTATTATGCTCATTGAAGCTTGCCCCTCTCTGCGATCCATCTGGACAGTCTTGCTGCTCTGAGGTGAGCAGTATTACATCAGTTAAAGGCGAAGGAGAGGGATATTTATAATTCAATTACTCTGGAACTACAACTCTGACAGTATTGAAATAAGACTCTCCATGGTTCAAATACTATGAAGATTAATTGGATCTGCTTTTATTGTGAAACCAGGCACGTGTACACATAGACACCAAGGGGGGCTTGAGCACCTGCCCTTTTTGTCCAAAGTGCCCTTGTGCCCTTTTAACAAAAAAAAAAAATAATAATAATAATTATGAGAAGTGCCCTTTTTTTCATTTGAGCCCCTGCCCCCCAACATTTCTGTGCATGTCCCTGTGTGAAACATTACTATCCCTCCTTTAAGGCAAGGTGTCGAAAAAAGCATCCTATATAATAATTCGCTAAGTTGTGTGTAACGCCCGACATGCGCAGTAGACACTGCTGCGCGTGCGGCAGTCATGCGCAGTACAGACTGCCCGCGGCGCGGCTGATACAGAGCTGGGCGCTCCGAAGGAGCGTCCAGCTCTGTATCAGCAGTGGCGCGGGCAGTCTCTGCTGCGCGTGACTGCCTCGCGACCGGCTGCCAGATGCACTGTGGCCCGTGTAACGGGCTGTTCAACTAGTATGTTCTAAAAGAGAAGTAGCACTTACTAGTGTCCACCTGCCTTAATTAGGATACTAATGTCAGAAAATTCTAAAGGCCCTCATGAATTTTGCCTTTGTTTAGGAGGTGATCACTTCAGTCAGTCCTGGATGTGATCCAGTCATGACAGTTGCTGTCAGTTTCTTCATACTGAAAGTATCAGAGAGCATAAAGTTATTTAACCTTCAGAATGTGGGTGTGGTTAGGATAGCAGAGTCACCCCTAATAATTTCAACCTCTAGGCCTACTCTGCCTATTGGGAAATCTGGCCCTGATCATGGTTGATCTTTAGTGTCCAAGTAACTTTAATTAATCTGCCTGTGATTAAGCAGAGATATCTGAAAACATGCACTGCTAGTAGCTCATAACAATCAGGACTGCCTGTTCTAACAGAGCATATAAACTACATACATTTCTATGTATTTATTTTATTTTGTACTGCAAACCAGGCTATAATTTTCATTATTTGTGTTTGTCAGAGATTAAAGAATATTGGGATCAATCTGCAGTATTCTCCAACCTACTCAAATGCAGCGTTATCCTCAAGACAAATTTGATATGACAGAGAAGCAATTTATGCATCTCTGCAATTATTTATTAATTTTGCTTTGCAAACACAGGATCACTGCAACCATGGTAACATGTGACTTGCTTGATAGGTTTATATGCGTCTTTGTTTGTTTCACTATACTGAAGCTCAATCATGATTATAAAGTAACTTATTTATCAAAAGTTGCTTTTTTTTAGGCTCTGCAATCTGTTTCCTACACATGTTTATTTTCTGCTGTAAAATGTTGGATTTATATGCTATAGTTAGAAATATATTCCAAAATTAGGATATAGAAGTTTACTTTAAATGCTTAAAACAAGTATTTCTGAAGAGAATCATTTGGTCTTGATTAAAGGAAACTGACATCTAATCATCCACCATTATCTTTGCTTTGGCCAGATAATCCATAATATCCATTGGCTGTTTGGGAGATTATAATACATGGAGAAACAGCTAGAGAGCCAAAGATTGCTTACCCCAAGCTAGAACGATTGCAATATCCCTCTAAAGGTTTC
This sequence comes from Rhinophrynus dorsalis, assembly GCA_037306005.1. Lineage (NCBI taxonomy): Eukaryota > Metazoa > Chordata > Amphibia > Anura > Rhinophrynidae > Rhinophrynus > Rhinophrynus dorsalis. The sequence goes on from CM074721.1 coordinate 124,294,978, forward strand.
CCATACTCAATCTAAAAGGACTATTGGTTTAATCATACTGATAAACAGAGTCCAGTAGGAAATCCTATTGGATGTTGGACACTGTGGGTTTACAGTGTTAGTCTTCGACATGACACTTGACTAGTAGTTTCCATATTTTCATTACTGTGTTCTTGTGAATGAGCAAGTTGACACTGAACACTCAATTTAATTGAAGGTATAAAGAATTTCACAGAGTTAGATAGATTAAAATAATCACTGTGAAAATTATGATACAGCACAAAGAATAAGCATTTTGCTCAGGGCAAAAATCCACTAACATTTGCCTGGTCTTTCCATTGCTTTCCAGTCAGTTTCCCTGTCAATTTAGCAGGAAATTGTAATATTAATTGAATGTGTATGGTTCTCAATGATGGAGATGGAAGATAGTTTGATAAAATGAAATAACATGCATAGGTTGCCTAAAGCATTCGTTCATGTGCGGCAGAAATATATTACCCTTTAAGTACCAGAGAAGTGCAAAAGGCAATGAGGGATATTCACTAAGTGGTGATAGAAGTGTTTATCACTTCTCCAATTCCTATGTTATTCTATGGAGCCTATGCACTAATTTCTTCAGCTTTGGAGATCATAGTGAATAGGCTCTATAGAATAATATAGGAACTGGAGAAGTCATCTCTGCTTTATCACTTCTTTATCCCCGCTTAGTGCATCTCCCCCAAGGAGTTGCATACCCCCTCTTCTCCTTACATGGTTAAATTAATGTTGTGTCTAATACAGAAGTTATCATTTTTTTCTTTTTTAAACACAGAAAAAATACTATAAGAACATATCCATATATGGGGGGTAGGAATATATATCTATCTACCAGATCAGCTCATTTTCTACCCTGGGTGTTTGCATCCTGTGCCTGCACTTTGATGTGTGCTCTACAGCAGGAGCAGTTCATTGTTGGACCTCCAACAACTGGAGGTCCAGAAATTGACTTCTTCTGGACTAGATTGTCACTTTTTGAGGGCATCTCAGCAGTGTTGGTTACACCCACATTCTGAGCTGTAGTTGTGGCTAGAACAATCCCAGTCCCTCTGTATCCTACACCTGCTCATGGTTTGTCTGGTATATATATCAGTTCATATTCACCTTTACTGACTGTTGTTTAACCACTTTGATATGAAAGAGGTTAGGACTCGGGATGAAGGGAGTTGTAATCTCCAACAACTGAAGGTCAAGCAGTTGACTACCCTACACTATAATATATTATCGCTTTATTACATATTAGAGAGTACACATTCTCACTAAGACTGTTGAGCAAGCCCAACCAAGAACAGGGGTCTCCAGCCTTTTCTTTATCGGGAGCTACTTTTAATTGATGGAATATGTACTGAATTACTCCAAAATATATGAATTTATAACTCTATGTATTAAGCCATCTTCGTAGCTGCTCTCATCTACTCTTAATTCCTTCCCACACACCTACCAAAAAAAAAGTACTGCAAAGTGACCTTCTTAACAGATGGTTGTGAGGCATACATAGCATTATCAGGCCTATATCAAATCTAACAAAATTCTGTTACAAGTCATTAAGTTTTTAACAGAAAGCTGGCAACTTTTGTTGCAATGGGTGAGAGGAAATGGATTCCCGCTGTGGTTCTCACACACTTTGACACCACATATTTCTCCCAAAACAATATAAGAAAAGCATGTGGAATAATCTCTAAGCTACTATTATGGCAGTCTGGCACGTAAAACATGAAAATGCTGTAAGGCACTCTATCTGCATTAGTACCAACTCTCTGACTGGCTGCTGATGGGTACCAAAGATTTCAGCTGTGCCCAGACTGGCTGCAGCCAATTGGAGAACACATTTCAGCCACTTGGCCTATCCTTATCAGGCCAGATAGCTTGATAACTAATTGGACTGGACAGAGCTGCTCACTGGTAGCCAAAGAGCTACTTGTTGGAATCAGAGCAAGTACAAGGAAATTAAGTTACAAAACACCACTTTAATTTGGGCCTTGTATTAAATGAGGTACAAATGTGCAGAATGTTGCAGAATGCTGATATGCTTTCCCACTTCCCTACAGTTGGCAAATATAGTATACAGTGGACACATTTTAGCATAATAAGCTTACTAAATTGACTTTTGGGAGGAGCAGCGCTGACAAATTGTTTTCAGCACTGATTTTAGAACAGAATTGTATCCCTCCACAGTACATTTTTTGTTAAATGTTGATTTCATATGGTCATCTATGCAGTATAAGTACAATGTATTTCATTAAAAATATTGTATGAAGTGGTTAACTCTTTGAATGCCATAGAGGTACAAACTCATTGAGAATCAATACGATGAGCACCTTTCTGGGCATTCAAAGGTTTTTTTGGGGGGTGGGGGGTGTTCCCAAAAGGATAGGAACTTCCATAAATCTTAATTTTAATGTTTTATTTTATAATGTCCCTAATTAATGAATATATTGCATGATCAATTAATATATATATTTTTTTTTTAACTTAAGGATTATCGTACTGGGAACTGTCTGTTCTTGTGGTGGAGTTCATTCATATGGAGTTGATTGTCTGATACTTTTGTGGTTCTTGGTGATGCTTGCAGGTAAAGCACTGATCTCTCTGTTCAAAGTTGCTCCTACACTGATTTTATTTCCTTATTGACAGGAGCTATGTACTGTAGTGCAGGAATAGCCAACCCTGGTCCTCAAGAGCTCCCAACAGTGCATGTTTTCGGGATATCTCTGAATGAGCACAAGTGGACCAATTAAAGTGACTGAGATACTGACTAGTTTACCTGTGCTCCAGCTAGGATATCCTGAAACCATGTCCTGTTGATAACTCTTGAGGACCAGAGTTGGCTACCCCCTACTTGAGAGACATGAGGGGTAGATGTTTTATCAGGTTTTTATTGAGGTCAGGAGACACAGAGACTAAGAAAAACAGAAGCAATTCTGAGATAAATTAAGTGCACCATAGGGGACAAATATAAATAACCTCACATTTTCATTGATTTAAATGTTACTTTTTCTCGTGAATGCTACAGAGGTCTTCAATGCATTGTGAAAAATGCTGACAGCATTACCATAATTTGACCTGATTTATTGATAAGCGTTTAGTTAAGTCCTATTTTTTTGAGGGAGAAGGAATGGTTCTGTTGATTACTTGACCGACTATAAAACCAATGCACTGTCTGTGAAAACCTGGTTCAGTTCCCAGTTTGACCATAGGCCAGTGACAACACCAACATATTATATTATAAGCTCCATGGAGTAGGTACACACCAGACCATTCCCATCCTTCCTCTAAAAAATGGAACTTTCACAAAACACCACTGAAGGGTGAAGCATTAAGGCAGGGAGGGATTTCAGCTTCTCCCCAATGAAGCTTTATTCGTCCAGTCAGAACTACTACATGAAAAAAATACAGGCATTCTATGATGTTCTGCTGTGTCACTGGCAATTCTGAATTCTTCTGTTATAACATAAAAGCCCCTTCACATCTTACTGCATTCAACCAGTATGCCAAAGATATGATCGCTCTTTGAAGTTGTAAAAAAAAGATCCAAGCAATAATGATGCCCTCCAGATATCACTGGGGGATAGGTGGGAGAGATTTAAAATGTATAAGGAAGATGACATCTTTGATCAATTTTAATAAGAAATATTTAAACTCTTGTGAAGCAATATACTGGCGATCTCTCTAGCATCTAAGGGGAAAAGACTGATTGTTGGCTTGTGGTCACAAAGGACCTTATACAAAAAGATGAACCATTCTATGGCAAACCAAATGCAGCGGGGGATAACAATTCTCATTGAATTTAAATGGGGCTTTAACCACTTGAATAAGGGGTTGTCAATATTTGTGAAGCAGTGGAGACTTCACTTGCATTCAAGGGGTTAAAGCCTATTTTTTAATCAATGGACATGTTACATAGTCCACTAAGTTCAACCTTTTCTGCATATAATCAGAAAAAAATAGTAATAAGCCTTCCTGCCTCCTAAAGGAAAACTTGTCTATTCATCAGAACTTCCTGCTTTACCTACTAATATACTATATAAATACTGTATGTTCTCTTTTGCTAGAAATGTATCTAATCTTCTCTTCAATGTGTCAACTGTATCTGCCATTACTACATCCTTGGGCAAGGAATTCTACAATGTAACAGACCTTACTGGAAAAAAACCTTTCTCTGCTGAAGTTGAAACTTTTTTCCTGTAATTGTAAGGGGTGGCTCCTAGTTATTTGATAGAACAAAATAGCAAGAGGGCACTTAATCATAATAGAGTTCATGAAATTAACATTCTGCTGGCTCCCAACAGACTTCCAAACTGTTCTTGACACATGTACACACTAGTTATTTGATTCAGCCTTGGAATGAAAAGCTCACTATAAAGTCATGTGTAGTGAACTCTCATATTTTTATACACTATAACAAGATCCCCTCTTAGACTTCTTTATCTCTGGTGTAAATAAACCAAGCTTGGTAGATGTTCTTTATACTTCAAATCCACCATTAATGTTGTTGCTCTTCCCTGTACTCTCTCCAATTCTAGAATATTTTTTTCTAAACTGGTGCTTAAAACTGGTGAGGTATTACCAACTATTTGTACAGTAGCAACATAATGTTATCCACTCTTGCTTCAATACCCCTTTTTATGCAAGACAGGACTAATCACTGTTTTCAAGCTTACAGTTTATTAGGAATCCTAGATCTTTCTGTAGTAACGTGTCCTAGAATGATTCCATTAAGTTCATAAGTAACATTAGGATTTGTTTGTCCATAACTTTTCCATTTTCTATATTAAATGTCATATTCCATTTGTTTGCACTATCTGCCATTTTATGTAAATATCTCTGTAGAGAACAAACATTTATTAACCTGCGTAATTTAGTGTCATCTGCAAATATCAACATTTTGTTTCCTATACCTGTTTCCGGGTCATTTATAAATATTATAAAAGCAGTGGACCAAATAATGAGCCCTGAATAACTCCACTTTCAACTTTTTGTGTACTGGAGAATTTTCCATTTACAACAAAACATTGTTCTGTATCCTTCAACCATTTTTCTTACCAGTTGCAAAGGTTATTTCCTAGACCCAATTTTCTTATTTTATGTACCAGCATGGCACTGTATGAAATGCCTTTGCAAAATCTAGATTCTACAGTCACTGCTTTGTCATTATCTAGGCTGCTACTTACTTTTTCATAGAAGCTCAAAAGATTTGTTTGGCAATTTTTATTCCTCATAAATCCATGTTTATTCCTGCTAATATTTTTGTTCTTCACAGTATAATCCTGAATAGAATCACTTATTATCCCTTCAAGTAGTTTTACCTCTACTGAAGTCAAACTCGCAGGTCTACAACTGCCAGGTTCTGTTTCAGTTTCCTTCTTAAATAAAGGCACTACATTGACTTAACACCAATCTTGTGGCACTGAGACTGTGGAAAGATAGAGTTTTTAAACATTAAAAAGCCTGGTCTTGCAAACACTGCACTGAGTTCCTGAAGATCTCATGGATGTATGCCATCAGGCCCAGGAACTTTGTTAGTCTTTATTTTGTCCAGTCTTCCCTTGACCTCTTCTTGTGTTATCCCTATATCTAATATGTTATGGTTGTAATTGTTATTTGTTGAGGCACTTCTACTATTTCTTGTTCTCTGGCATATAATGAAAATAATTTGTTCAGAACATGAGCTTTTTCCATCTCCTCCCTAATCAACTCCCCAATATCATTTTTGAAAAGTCTCAAGTTTTAGGGTATTTATATAATTGAAGAACTTCTTTGGATTAGTCTTGCTCTCCCTTGCAATTCTTGTTTTATTTTCTATTTTTGCTAGCCTAATTGCCTTTTTGCAATCTTTACTGAATCGGTATATTTCAAGAAAAATAATTCTCTGTACCTTCAGAATTAAATTATTGAAATGCTTTTTTTCCTTGCCCTTTCCTTATTTACATTTGTATATACTGTTGAATGTAATTCTGCAACCTAAATTTAAATTCTGACTATTTTTCCTCAGAATTTTTACCATTTAATAATACATCTCAGACTATGCACTGATGCTGTTAACATTTTGATGTTAGTCTTTTTAAAACTAAGAGATTTGTTTGTACCTATACATTTTTGCTTTTTCAAACTGGTCTCCCATGAAACCATGTTGTGATCACTGTTTCCCAAATGTTCACCTATTTTAATATTGGACACCATGTCTGTTATTTGTTATAAGTAGGTCCAACATTTTATTTCTTGTCAGCACTTCCATAATTTGCAACATGCCACTACCCCTAAGCTTGCTCATAAACCTGCTTCCCTTAGCACTCTGACAGGTCTCGTTTCTCCAGTTTATATCTGGATAGTTAAAATCTTCCATAATTATAGAATGACCATGATACTCAGGATTTTCTTCTTTTAATAACAGCTGAGCCTCATCATTCTCATCAATATTTGGTGGACAGTACCATATACCAAGCAGCACCATTTTTTTTCCTTATTTAACTGTCTCCTGTGGTGCTATTTGTATGCTCAAGAATTGCTATGTAATAGCCTCAATGGGAAGTAAACTGAGTTACTTATGAGGCAAACTGATTGTATTACAGTAGAGAAATAAATATTCTGTAAATTCCCATTACTCTAAATGGGAATTTAAATGCTAGAGAGGTCAAAGCATTGCATTAAGAGTGTTAAAAGTTCCATTTAATGTCATGTCACCTATAAAGGATTCATACATAAGGCCCAATGCCCCTTTAATATACACTTCTGACATCAAAATGGCTTAATGTGAATTAATATTGTGAATGCAAAGATTAAAAAAAATATATATATATGCCCACTAATAACAACCATACATCTGCAGGTGTTAAAAGATCATAAGGTTAGGTGCTTGGCTTTCACAAGAATCTCACAATATAATTCACAGAACAGCTTTTGCCTTATTTGAAAGTGTATAACAAAGAACCTGAGAGATTTTCTTGACTGTTTCTTTGACTGATGAACAATACTTAGGCTACAAATAGCTTGACTGAGTTAAATAGAGGCAAAGTGATTTTTCCAATGTGTATAACAAAGGATAGCTTCAGATTTGTAGAGCAGTCATAGAGGCTGATTTAATAAGAACCGGAGCAATGGGTTCGAGACCCCTATAGCATTCAAGGGTTAAAAGGTTCAATTTAAATCAACAGACATTCTGTTTTAATTGTCTCCTGTAGTTGGGATGCTCCAAAATCACTTAACTTTGCTTTTACACATATGAGCAACAGAATTTGATGGTAGATAAGAAAGAATTGAACCATCTAGTCTGCCAATTTCCCTATCTAGTTAGCCCAGAGTTATCTTATTGTTAGACTAGTCATATACTGTATCTCAAGAGTTCTTAATTTCATTTACTGCTTTAGCCTTAACCTGTTCTGCTGAGAGGCCACTCCATTTATCTATCACTCGTTCCGGAAAGTATTTTTTTTTCTCACATTTCTCTTGATAATACTCTCCAGTTCAGGGCATACCCTCTTGTTAGAAATATGAGTTTTGTTTCAGCTTTGATAAACACAAAAGCACTCCCTTCTAAAATTGTACACATTGCATAGCAAAGAAATAACTAGAATGCAAGAGGTATGTTTTTTTTATTTCCCTCTGATAAATAATTTCACTATAAGTCAACAAAATGGCAGAAACTCATCCGCTTCCCATATTTACGCTCTGAAAAATAAACCTCCAGTGTATTCTAGACACTATATATATATATATATATATATATATATATATATATATATATATAGTGATGGATTTACATCCAAGACACACCTAGGGAAAGCAAGCTAGGTGCACTTAGCTCTGACCATGGCCACACCCCCTTTCCTCACATGACCATATCCTAAGTCCCATCCACTATTTCCTGCACAGTACACATGGAAACTAAAGTGGATACTCCAAGACTTTTTTTAAATATTGGCATGAAGAAAAAAGTGGAATCATTTTGACGCAAAACAGCTTAACAAATTATTGATTTAAAGAAACAGTAGATTTTTTTTCATGAAAACCATGTTACGACTTCCTGTTCAGTAAAACAAGAGTACCCCCCACTATTATGAGATGTTTTGTGCAAAAAATATTACACTACAATTGTTTTTCTTCTACTGGTTTGCTGTGTGGATCAGAGAACAACACAGCTGGGTGATGTTAGTGCTTTATTCCACACTTATGGGAAGTATCCCCTCCTCACCCCAACTGACAGTAGATTCACAGAGAGTAGACTACTGAATAAGGCACTAACATCAACAAACTTTGCAGGTATTGGAGAGAGCTGGTAAGTTTGAACTATTGTTCTTTTATTGACCCTGTACTGACCCTTTGAAGTGCTATAGTCTTTTACTCATTGATAAATGAATTATTACATACTAGTTGAAGAGCCCGTTACACGGGCCACAGTGCCACTGCCAGCCGGTCGCGGGGCAGTCATGCACAATAGGGACTGCCAGCACCGCGGCTGATACAGAGCTGGATGCTCCAAAGGAGCGTCCAGCTCTGTATCAGCCATGGTGCAGACAGTCTTTACTGTGAATGACTGCAGCACGAGCAGCAGTCTCTACTGTGCATGACTGCGTCGTTACACATGTTTTAGCAAATTATTATATAGGATGATTCCTGTTTGTGACATTTATATGAAAGGCTAAAATTAGTAAATAAAGCCATATTCAGGCAGCTAAAGAGGTGCAATTCAGCAGAAAACCAAGTGCACTATGGTGGACAAATAAAACTTCATTCAAATGAAGACTTAACCCTTTCACTGCCAGTAGATTGTGCAATGCCTTGCTGGCACTCTGAGGGTTGCTCCTTTGAATGCTAGTGGTCACTAAACCAGGGGTGTTCAATTCACCAGAGCTCAAAAAGGGAAACCCTTAACCATTTAAGTACCAGAGGGGTATGCAATTTGTTGCGTACCCCTCTGGCGCTCAAATGGTTAAATACTGGTGTTGGTAGCTTTTGCAGACTGAACTTGGACACCCTTGCTGTAAACATTGTGAAGCAGTGATTTGGAGACTTCTCTGTCATTCATGGTGTTCTGCACCCAGTTGAACTCAATGGGAATTGTTTCCTTTGGTGGTCCAGAATTGCTTCTCTCTCTTCCCTTATGGATATAACTGCATGAGTCAAATGCTGTACATACTGAGGGATAAACAGTAAACAAATATAAAAGTCCAACTCAACACTGTATACATAATTCCCACTGCCCCATCTTCTAGTATCTACAAGTATAAAAAATGCCAATCACATTCTATTACCTCTGCAGGGTATGCATCACGATGAATGAGAAAGCTAAAGTTCAGTTACACTAGTCAGAGCAATATATCTCTGCAAAATATTCATTTATTTGACTATGCAGGCACACACGTACATTTATTACTTAAGATCTGCATTCATGGATCCACTTAACCCCTTTCTCCCTTCCTCTATCTATCTATCTATCTATCTATCTATCTATCTATCTGTGGGTGAAGAAGTACTCAACACATAGAAAACACACAGTCAGGGTGTAATCCAAAAAAAAAAAAAAAGATATATATATATATATATATATATATATATATATATATATATATTACTTACTGGTAGTAAGGAGCATTTGGTGAATGAAATGCAAGAATGTATTGGTCAATGTTTTGTCAACAAGTGTGAAAAGTTGACCAATAAGTTCTTTTTTCAATAAAGTTGTAGGAATTTTCTTTCTGAGTAAATTAAGTGTACCACTGGTGGGAGATGGTGACTTCTAAAATAATTACATTTAAGATTTATTTTCTTAGCAACAGTGCCACTTGGTATCCAGATATTTCTCCTGGCTTTGTAATATATTGGAGACCTATCTAGTATTCGAGGACCTAAAAATAAGATTTAGTGAAATTTCCATTTGTTCACTATGGTGCAGTTGGTTTGTTACAGAATCACTGCTTATTAGCGTATTTAATAATTTGGGTGCCAAAAATGTATCCAACCCATTGCCTCACTAGTGGTGGCCAACCTGAGGCCTCCATCTGTTCAGGACTACAATTCCAATCAATGACAGCTGACAACAGGCTGAGGATGATGGAACTTGTAATCCTGAAAAGCTGAAGATCCCCAGGTTGCCCACCACTGTCCTACTCTTAATATGTAATCATTTCCAAGGCTTTATGTGCAATCAGAACAGATCTCTCAGTTACCACATGATTAGTAATATAAATTTCATTAGCAATAACAGATTTTGAGGACTAGTTTATGTTGTTGACAATTTCTGACAGGACAGATGTCCCCATTTTTTATCTTTTTTATTACTATTTTTTTTCCATACATGTGGGCAGTCAAATCACTGGAAAGCAAAACATTTTTGGCTTGATCTGACTGATAGGACATCTGTTAAAATTAATATTTTGTAGCTTTATCCATAGTTATCCAGTTAGCCACATTTTATTGTGATACTTCTGAACGATAAATTAAAGGAGAATGAACGCCACCTAATAACCTGTCATTTGGCATGCTATGGTCATAAAATCCTACTATCTCTTATTAATTTTGACCTTGTGCCTTGGTTCAACATAATATCTTCAATAAGTCCTGTTTTTTGTCCATGGAGGCAGACATGACAGTTACGTCTCAATTCTCAGTTACTTATCTGCTCAGTACAGTTTTATGTAGGCTCATGTGCTGGCAGTTTGAAAAAAAAAAAAAACAACAAAAAACTGTCATGTCTGCCTCCATGGACAAAACATTCAGAAACATCTGAAGATGTATATCTGTTGATCAGAAGCACAGGGGTAGAATTAATAGGTGCCATTAAGATGTTATGGTCATAGTATAGTTCTTGGAGGACAGCATGTGTTAATTGGTGTTAGGCCTCCTTCTCCTTTAACCCTTTGAATGCTAGTGATCTGCAATCCCCTCTGGCACTCAAAGAGTTAAAGGTGTGCTTGAAGGGAAAATAAGTATTTCAACAATATAGTTATAACTGGGAGATTGATACTAATTGCAATATTAGCTTAAAAAGGTCTTGTGGTCAACATGCAATAATAATTTTAAAAAATCCTGAAATAGTTTTTTTAAGGAGTTTCATTTAAAGGAAAATATGAAAAAGTGTTATTTTTATCTTTAAAAGAAAACTAATTAAAATGAAATGGGTTTATTTGCACTTAAATATCCTGTTCTCCAAGATAACATCTTTAAAATGTATTTCTTTGCTACAGTAGGTCTAAGTTCTAGTCCTGAATATGCCTCATGCAGGCAAGTTTGATGGTTTTCTCTGAGGCGATAGTGAAGCCATATCTGTAAACTAATCAGATGACACAAAAAGCCTTTCTGAACAGCAGAGAGATGAGTACTAATATAAATATATTAATTGTATTAGATTTTGTCACTTCTCACAAACACGGAGGAAAAAAGTGATTAATCATTGGCTTATGGAAAAGGTGCACTGTTTTCTACCATTAAAGGGATAGTAATGTTTCACAAAAACCAGCAGATCCAATTAATCTTTATAGTATTTGGGCCATGAAGAGTGTTATTTCAATATTGTCAGAGTTGTAGTTCAAGAGTGAATGAATGATAAAGTATTCCCCTCCCATCCCTTATACCTAGTCTAAGCCACCTCCCCTCAGATGTGGAATCTGGTCAATTGACCGGACAGGTCACAGCAAGGGACAATCTTCTTACTGTGAGCATAAGGAAAACTCTGCCCCATTGACAGGTTTTTCCATATGCTCACTGAAGATTGTCCTTCTATGCGATCCATCTGGACAGTCTTGCTGCTCTGAGGGGAGCAGTGTTACATCAGGAAAGGGGCAAGAGGGGGATACAAATTTAGACTACTACTCTAACAGTATTGAAATAACACTCTCCATGGCCTAAATACTATGAATACTAATCAGAGCTGCTTTTTTTGTGAAACATTACAATCCCTTTAAAATAGAAAAATAACTTTTAGGGTTTTAGAACCACAAAAAGAAATGCTAGTTTGACATGCATTATATCAAGCTGTATGTTTCTTTCTCATTTGATTTTAGTTGTTAATGTTTTTTAACCCTTTAAGTGCCAGAAGGGTATCCAATGCATTGCTTTGGCTACCTCTCTGGCACTCAGAGGGTTAAATTGTGTCTAGCATTAACCCCTTGAATGCTAGAGATGTCACAAATGTCCTGGTAAGCAAGGTACGGTGACATCCAAGTAGTTAAATAAGCAGCAAACTTTTTTCATGAAAAAAATATACTGTAGTTAATTTCCTACTGTGTGTGTGACAAAGTTACACCCACTGCTGGGAGATTACATTTTCATTCAAAAGATACTGCAATTTTCTGTTGCATTTGCCAGGTTGTGATTTTATTATCACTCACTATGAAGAGGACTGAATCTCCCACAGAGTGTGTTATTTAAAAGGATAAAGAAACTTGACTTTGGACACTTGCTAATAGTTTGATTAAAAAGTACATTTGAGCTGTAATCACTTTGGATGGGAGTACTCTTGTTCTACTAAGGCAACGGTTTTCATCTCTCTGCTTGGGGACATCTAACAGTCCACAATGTCTCTAGGATTTCCCTACTTGGGCAGAGATGAGGTCATTACATAAATGAGCCTCAAATTAAAGGTACGGTAACAAGCTGTCACAAGCAGGGTCCTCTGATCCTTTTGTTTTCTATGTTCCATTTGTACTGTTTAACCCCTTCGCGTCCAGTGTTGTACCCGGACCGTCACACTGGTCCAGCACTTAAGGAACAGTGACGGTTCTGGTACATCACATACTTTTACTCACCACGCTCCTGCAGGAGTGCAGTAAGTAATACCGGGGACTGAAGTTAATCACTCCCAGACCGGAGCGATCTCTTTCAGACCTTCTTTTGGCATGCCGGCACACGTGATCAGTCACGTGGGGCGGCACGCCAAAATTCCCTATCTGGTCCTTAAAGGACCACACTCCCCTGGACCACTGGTCCTTAAGGGTTTAAAGGGATAGTAATGTTTACAACACAAGCAGCTCAGACCTTTTGTCATAGTACTGAATAGCACTGATGTCTGAGACTCTGTAATCGTATGATGAATTGTACCCCTCTAGCCCCCGACATCAGCAAATCTCACTCAGATCTGACAGCGGATCACTATGAGGGACATTCTTCAGTCAGTATTAGGAAAATCTGTCCTCCTTCGTAAAGGAGGGCAGAGTTTTCCTTACACTGACAGAGGGAAGATTGTTGTGATCTGTCCAGACTTCAATTCTGAGGAGAGGTGATTTCCGAATGGGAAAAGGGGCAAGATAGGTAAAATTCATCATATGATTACAGCGTAACTAGCAAGTTATGAACTTTGAAAGCCTCGGACATCAGTACTATTCACTATGACAAATTATATGAGCTGCTTGCATTTGTAAATATTACTAACCCTTTAACCCCTTAACCCCTTCGCGTCCTGTGACGTACCCGGACCGTCACGCTGGTCCGGCACTTAAGGACCAGTGACGGTCCTGGTACGTCACGTACTATTACTCAGCGCTCCTGCAGGAGCGAGGTGAGTAATACCGTGGACTGAAGTTGATTGCTCCAAGACCGGAGCGATCTCTTTCAGTCCTTCTTTCAATGTGCCGCCCCACGTGATCAGTCACGTGGGACGGCACGTCGAACTCGTCTATCTGGTCCTTAAAGGACCAGACACCCCGGGATCGCTGGACCTTAAGGGGTTAAGGACCTATGGCATGCCAGGACATCACGGAGGTTCTGCACTTAAGGACCAGTGGCGGTCCAGGGTCCCCACATGGCTACACACCGCTCAGGGACCCCTGAATCCGAATTGCTCAAAAAACAGCAGCTGCAATTAATTTTCATAGTATTTGAGCCATAGAGAGTGTTATTTCAATACTCTCAGAGTTGTAGTTCAAGAGTAATTGAATGATAAAATATTCCCCTCCTGTCCCTTTTACCTACTTATTTGCTAATTTTTCTCTTAGTACTGTCCCTAACATATGTATTAGGATAGTTTCTAGTGTGGCAAGTAGGCCTCTGTCCTGGCATCATTTAGATGCCAGGGCATCTTTCATATTATTAAATCATGACTGTAACTTAAATATCATCCGAAGAAATGTACTAAAAGTTGAGTTTTAAATTATATACAGCAGAGATATCTGTCTTTCTCCCCCTCTTCCAACATAGTTATGAAGAAAAGTGTGTGTGTGTGTGGGGGGGTATCGATCTATCTGTCTATCTAATATTGAATAATGGTAAAAATAAAAAGATATACAGTACTATTAGATAGAAGCTACTGGAACAGGAGATTGAGCTATAAATGTATTCTCTATTAGAGAGCAGTCATGTTTTGATGTAACACACATACTCATGTCTTGTTGAATAGCACATGCTCCTAAATTAATGGCACAGTTAATCAGACTGAGGAAAATATATGCTAAATGCTTTAGTGAATTAGGAACAATCAGTCATCCAACTGCAAAACAGCAGACATTTTAGTTGTGCCCACTTTATGAAAGGTATTTGCTAAAAAAAGAACAAATATTTGTAAATTCATAAAAATGTCCACAATTTGGTAAGATTTTGGCACTAATAATTTTTTCATCAGAACTATATTGTAAATAGCAATTGGTGCACTAAAAGATGTAATTGCAGCTGACTCAGAGCATGTAAGGCCCCTTTCACAGCCAACACCAATGCAGAGAGGTGCATTGTTTGTCTCCCTTTCTGAAAAAAAGCTGCTGAACTATGGTGCCATTCCCACAGGTCACTTCCCTCAAAGGGATGTATAGCAAGCTGAATCTTTACTGTGTTGAAGTAGGAATGCAGTAATGATTCACAAGGGCAGATCAGCAAGGCTGGGAGATTTTTCATAAGTTGGAGGCTGCAATGTTCACTGGCATTTTCTAATGAATGGCCAGCCCACATAGGCATTAACCAAAAATTACTGTCTGGCTCTGAAGTTTTCTAGCTATTAACAGTGTGTCCTTCTCCTATGGAAATAATGGGGAATGCAGGAGAAAAGAGAGTTCAGAAGACAAAACAGTACTATCTCCTATATAAATGAGACCTAAAATGAAAATAAGAAAATTAGATTGGAATGGGTATATCAAAAAAGTCTATAACCTGGCATTAAAAGTGAGCAGAAATGGGTATAGAATGTGGGATAGCATAATCCTTTTATTTGTAGACACTCAACTACATCTGGTTTAGTCAGGAAGCAGGCATAGCTCAGTAATGAATAAAAAATATTCACAGAGTGAAAAAACAGCCTATCAAGAGTTTCTGAATGAAATCAATAGATCACAAAGTCTTATCATAGAAGCAGTTAACATTTAGACAAGAAAGTTTCTAGTCATAATTAGGGGTAACTTAAGTGTACAGACACTCCCCATTCAATTGTAAGGCTATTTTATAAGCCAAAATTTAAATCAATATCTGACTTGTGTTTCATTAACAGCTTGGCTTTCTCAAAGCCTGCATCAAACTCTTATTACCTTGTGTCCCAGAAAGTCTCTTTATCTTTCCATATTATTTTTACTTTGTTTTAACGTTTGCTACACAATTGAGCCATTACTGATTTATACATCAGTCTCAATGGATAGTATATGCTGTAAATAAGTGTTCTAATTGTTGCAGATCCAAGCCACTCTAAAGACCTAAATACACCAATGTCTACATTTTTATAATCCTAACATGGTCATCTTTCATGTTACCCAACTCTGTCACCTCTCCTACACTTCTATTCAAACAATAGATTTCTAAGTAACTCTGCGGAGCTCATGTTTTACGAGAAATAATGTGTAATAAAGATAATCTAACCACCAACTGGAACACTTTGTGAATGTGATAAGTCAATCATAATCCCCTTTAAAAGTGTTTCAACAAACTCAATAAATAACAAATTACAGTTTGTTACATTTGGGTTTTTGTCCATAAACACTTGAATAAATGTGGTTCTTTGTTAACTCCAACAAGTAATTATGAAGTGCAATTAAAAATTCAAATTATGTTAATTGGTTAGAGAAAAATGACTGCTAGAATCTGTGCCAATTACTGGTTGAAATAGATCGGAATTACACCGTGGGGTATATTTGGTCTTTCACATTTTACTATTTAAATGCCTCGTAAAATAAAGTCTAATTGTTAGCCGCTGTTAAAACTTCCTTTAAAACTATTTAGACGTTTCAAGGAGACAAAGTCTTTTAAGAATAAAATATATTCTTATGTAAAGCTAATATAAGTGGAAATAAGTACAAATTAAAGCTTTTTTTTTTAACAGATTTATTACTTTCGTCCACATTTGATTTGTAAGTTTGTATGTATGTATGTATATTAATACACCAATAAACTGGACCTAATATAAGGTACTTTAGTTAATACTTTTTTCATTCTCATAATGGAGATGAAATTTTCATATACAATGAAGTTGACACACTGAGAAATATTGAAGCAAATTTCGAGCAAACCAATCGCACCAAAGCAGACAAATTAAAATTCCTAATGCTAGAGGTCTCCAACAATTGCTTTACAATGCGATTGAGACATCTCTAGCATTCAAGGGTTTAAAACCTCAGTTTATATCAATGGGATTTTCTGTTGGTTCTATAACTTTTGTAGTTATTTTTAGTACCTCATCTCAAAAAAATCAAACACCATCTTTGATGTCTATTGCCTGTCATTAACCTTTAGCAATGAGTCGGACATGCCAACAGGCCAGTAAAGGGTTAAATGTATCACCAAAAAAAAATCGCCCATAGGTTTTGATCCTAAAGTATTAATAGGGCAGCCATTTTTTTTAATGTAACTCGTTTTGCAGATATTGTACTTTTAAGTCAGATAGAGCTGTGCCGAAGAATCAGCGTACTGCATTATGTTGACCGGCACAGCTCTATCTGACTGCCACTTCTCCTCCCACCTCCCTCCCAGCTGCCCCAGGGAGTGCGTTCACGATTCCCTTTGGTGTGCTGTCAATGTTTTGTATCATTATAGCAAGCTACGGTAAGCAATATACTGAGGGTGCACAGCACAGCAAAGTAAATATCTGCAAAACAAGTTACATTTAAAAACAAGCAAACAGCTTCCACAGTAATACTTTAGGATCCAGACCTATGGGCATTTTTTTTTTTGGTTATATATCCCCTTTACAGCTTAAATTACTTGGCATCTCTCATCGGTAAGTGCCTAATAAATAGCCTGAATAATGTTTTTCTCAATCCACATATATGTCCCTATGAATTGATATCTGCCATCCACAGCGTTTTTTCATAAACATGGAATGGTGTGGGTGTAAGCAAGTCACCACTCATTTGTGCATTAAAATCTCAAACATAATAGCAAGAGGAGATATTCTATCCAATTAGAAGATCAGCTCAAAACTGTTTTATAGGAGCCTCTTAAGACTTCTATCTTTTGCGCTGCACATTATAATCACTCTACCATGACTTAAGTACACATTTAACATTTCTAGTTTAAAACAGCTTTTCATACTGAGTGGAAGAGAAAAGTGGTATTTTATCTTGGTGTAGTAATGAGCATGCCGCACTGTGCATGAAAGGCAAGTATTTACCTACACAGATAGAGCAGCAGAGAGCTGCCATGTAAAATGTAATTTAAGACACAGACGTTAGACCAGTCTGGAGGACCGTTTTGGACAAGTTTCATAAATGAATAAATTTAACCCTTTGTGTGAAACTCATTTGGTGCAAAGAAGTAAGGACTTTCTTATGAATACTGTAGGGCTTGTAGCTGCAATAGGTATTGTGAACATGTTCTTACCCTTTAAGTCAGTGGTGAGCAAGAGACAGCCTGGGGGCTTTATATGGCCCTCAGAGGCTTTTCCTGTGGTCCTATTATGTCCTCTGATGTCAACTATTGCTACCGGGAGGGAATTTCTAGGTTCCCAAAAGACATGAGTCTTAGACCAGTGCATTATTATTACACCATGAAGCCTAATTGTACCACTAGTAGGAAGATTAGTGCAGTTAGGTGCACTATATACTGTCAGCAAGATCAAGGGATTAAAGTTGAATCATGAGAACTAGGGCTTTAGTCCCCTCAGGCCATATCTAACAACGTCCCTGAATACAATACTTGCAAATATTAAGAAAAGTGGAGGAATTATGGGATAAATTAAGAGGGCTCTAGAAGGCAGCAAATATAAATTCCCCCAAATGACTGATTAATTAGTCACATAATTAGTTACACATGATTTCTTCTTGCAGCACTACACACTCCTTGCACTTTGGAAAGCTTATTTAGTGGGAGGAGTTTGTGATCCATAAGTTCTGCAAAAGAAGTCAGTGGATATGACACCCAGTACTAAAATTCATTCATAGATACTATTAGGATTATCTTCCCATATTAAGATAAGTGAAGGATTTTTGTAAGGTATGTTTCTTTAATTATTGAGGTCTCTAATCTTTGCTTCCATTCTTGTTGTTAACTTAGCCAGCCTCACCAAAGCACAGCTGAAATAGGTTCTGACTACTAAGGGTTACAGGGATTTTCTACATTTTATTCTTCCACCTCTATGTATATAATAATAGAAATTATGCATTCTGCTGTCCTTATGCAAGCACTTGTTTTGAATGAGACCTGGTATACATTGTGGCGGTTAGCAAATTCCTACTAACCTTTAAACATGTGATGGAGAGCTTTATAGTGTATTAACTATAATGCAGCTGTGACGAACAGGACTGTCACAGATCACACAGCGCAAGAGGCGGAGCTAATCCTCCCCCTTCTGGGATCATGTGGAAACTAACACTGAATGGTAAAGAGAGAATAGGTAGGGATTGTCATGGAAGCCTGCTCCATCCTCCCCTACCCCCCAGACTCAGAGGCTCAGAGCTGCAGATGACATCCAGCTTGATTGTTTTCTGGTCTGGGAATGTATCCAAGACCCTTGTTTGTGCTAACCCCCCACCCCGTAGATTTCTACAGGATGTGATTAGAGTCTTGTGTTCACTTCCCCTCCCCCTTTAGTAACCTTTGTCTAAGACTCCTACAGGATGTCATTAGAGTCTTGTGTCCATTTCTCCTCCTCCTTTAGTAACCTTTGTCTGATGTTAAACCCAGTAAGTCATTTTTTGTCCATGTGGTGACTTTCCCTTTCTCTGAACTGTTTAAAAATGCTGTTTGCTTGTCAATAAAGCACTCTGTGATTTACCAAAAAGGATCTTGTTTGTCTCTCCCTGAAGTATCCAGGCATATTGCTGTTTGTTGTCCACTTTAGAGCAGTTACTCATAGAGATGTGCCAGGGGACTAGATAGAATATCCTATACCAACTGAAGCTTTCAGTGCAGTATATCCTGTATTACTGGTGGATACACAACTGAAAGTACCGGGTCTTAGTGCTTAGTATAGCAGTTAGCTGTGCAGGTTAGCTGAAGAAACCCATGGACGATAACGTGCCTAAACTGCTATACCTTCAGTGGCAGAGAAGCCAGGGCCATCATGTCACAGCAGTAACAAGAAAAAAAGAGGGGAAGGGAAAAAAGACACAGGCGCCCCTGTGTGGGATCAAACAGTAGTCAAATGGTTACCACCAACACCTATAGGTGTGTACTTGCAAAACTATTTGCTGGATAAGGGCATAGCCAGTTCCAGCAGAATGGCAACTGAGGATGTTAACTGCCCTCAGTCACAGTCACAATAGTGGTGCTCCACAGGATCATGGGCTGCTTTCATATGACACACTCCCCCAGAGTGGCTCAGACATCCAAAAGTGACATAAAAAGAAAACAGATAGCACCCTATAGTGGAATAAAATCACTATGAACATAAGTATCATGAATAATATATTACACTCACGTTCAATGGTGGTCAGAGAGCTGGTATCAGCTGGTCTGACATCAAGGCTTGTGGAGAAGTTGCTTCCGGCTCCACTCGGAGGACTGACAATCAGCTGGAAACTCACTCCAAACAAACAGACAAGAACGATGAGACGGCTGCTTCCAAAGTATATAAAACTTTTAACATATAATCCAAGGGTAAAAACAATTTAAAATGTGGCTTAAGAGCTTAAAGGGATAGTAATACTTCGTTTTAACTTTATTTTATTTTGTAGGCATTAAAAAAACATGAAGAATGATACAAGTCTTATCTCTGAAACCTTTATGGTTTAAGAGATATTCACAAACAAAGTATCCCCCCCTGTTCAACCAGATCAGAAGGGAGATGCCCAGGTAGACTGCAGAGAGGGACAATCTTCAATTAAGATAAACGGAAAAAGCTGAAAAACTTGTCAAGGGGGAAGGGCTTTCATTGTTTTCATACAAAGAAAATTGTCCCCTTCTGTTACCTGTCCTGTCATACAACCAGACTCACATCTGAGAAGAGATGGCTTACACTAGGTAAAAGGGGCGGGGAGGGGAACTTTGCTTGTGAATATCTCATAAACCATAAAGGTTTGAGAGATAAGACTTATATCATTCTTCATGTTTTTTTAATGCCTACAAAATAAAATAAAGTTAAAACGAAGTATTACTATCCCTTTAAGCGTTTTGCAGCAGAACTGCTGCTTTATCAAAGCACAAAACAAGCCCACAGTACAAAGGAAAAACTGCCATCATACATGTTACAATAAATAAACTAACCTCCAATTATGATTGGTAAATTCAAAATAATGAGGACCAATTGCAACAGTGACTGCAAATACAATTGTGAATGATATATAAAGAATTCATACTACCGGTAATTCAATGTAGTAAACAGATGTGTTCAACTCTGATTTAACATTGGAAGGATAGACAGACACCACCGTAATACAATAGCATCGCCCCGGAATCATCATACCAGGACTGCATCGTTTGATGATTCTAGGGTGAAAATAGTGATTTTATTACACTATAGGGCGCTTTCTGTTTTCTTTTTATGTCACTTTTGTATTGTCACAGCAGCTATGGATGATTATACATGGGAGCTCTCCGTATCTGACAAGGACCTTCATTGCTCGGTCTCTGGGGACAGAGGCTGATTCTCATGGCTCAGTGAGTTCCTTTTTCAACTCTGCCCACTTTACTGCCAATTCCAGTCACTTCCCCCCCCTGCTTCTCTCCCTCGCCATCAATGTTAAAGGCAAAACCCTTCCTCTCTTTCTAATCCCCCCCCCCAATCAAGCTCTGTCCATTTTATAACATGAATCACCTTATTTGGACTCTCCCACATGACCTTAGTGGACCTCCAGAGGCATGGGACAAGAAGGTCCCCATAAATATATATATATATATATATATATATATATATATATCTTTTTTTTTTTTTTTTTTTAAAGCATCCTCACTTTACAGCAGCGGTTCTCAACCTGTGGGTCGCGACCCCGTCGGGGGTCGAATGACAATTTGCCAGGGGTCGCCGAAAGGGTACACCTTAATAAAGCTCAAACAGGCAGCAGCGCAGGAGACCTAGAGAGACGGAGTCCCCTCACTGACGACGTCAAGCGTGCACACACACACACCCTATCTGCGCACCGCAGCCAGAAGATGCAAAGAGAGCAGAGAGACCAGCGGGAGCAGAGAGACCAGTGGAAGCAGAGAGACCAGCGTGAGCGGGAGCAGAGAGACCAGCGTGAGCGGGAGCAGAGAGACCAGCGTGAGCGGGTGCAGAGACCGAGTGCCGCAAGTGAATGAGTGAGTCTGGCAATGATGCTGGGAATCGGGACGGCTTGTTGTATATGCTGTACTGTACTGGATAGGCAAGTTGGAGCTGATGGGGGGGGGCAATATGGAGCTGTTGGTGGCAAGTTGGAGCAGATAAGGGCAAGTTGGAGCTGATGGGGGCAAGTTGAAGCAGATCAGGGCAAGTTGGAGCTGATGGTGGCAAGTTGGAGCAGATCAGGGCAAGTTGGAGCTGATGGGGGCAAGTTGAAGCAGATCAGGGCAAGTTGGAGATGATGGTGGCAAGTTGGAGCAGATCAGGGCAAGTTGGAGCTGATGGGGGCAAGTTGAAGCAGATCAGGGCAAGTTGGAGCAGATCAGGGCAAGTTGGAGCTGATGGTGACAAGTTGGAGCAGATCAGGGCAAGTTGGAGCTGATGGGGGCAAGTTGGAGCTGATGGGGGCAAGTTGAAGCAGATCAGGGCAAGTTGGAGCTGATGGTGGCAAGTTGGAGCAGATCAGGGCAAGTTGGAGCTGATGGGGGCAAGTTGAAGCAGATCAGGGCAAGCTGGAGCTGATGGTGGCAAGTTGAAGCAGATCAGGGCAAGTTGGAGCTGATGGGGGCAAGTTGGAGCTGATGGGGGAAATGTGAGGGCAATATGGAGCTGATGTGGAGATGAGGGGGCAAGTTGGAGCTGATGGGGGCAAGTTGGAAATGATGGGGGCAATGTGAGGGCAATATGGAGATCAGGGGGAAAGCTGGAGCTGAAGGGGCAATATGGAGCTGATGGGGACAAGTTGGAGGTGATGGGAGAAATGTGAGGGCAATATGGAGCTGATCAGGGCAAGTTGGAGCTGATGGGGGGCAATGTGAGGACAATATGGAGATGATGGGGGCAACGTGGAGCTGATGGGGGGGAAATGTGAAGGCAATGTGGAGATGATAGGGGGCAACTTGAGTGCATGCATGCAACAGTAATAGAGACAAAGACACATGAAACAGACATACACACAGACACAGAAACTCCCACACACATGCACGGACATACATAGACACACTCATACATGCAATGATATACACACACACGTATAGAGAGAGACAATCTTGACTTGACCCCTGCCTAAAACCATTAGAAATTGTTTTTTTGTAACATAACAGTAGAAAAACTACAGCGATGAAGGAGTAACGAAAATAATTTTACTGTTAGGGGTCCCCGCGACTTGGGAAATTTTATTAAAGGGTCGCGGCGCTAGAAAGGTTGAGAACCACTGCTTTACAGCATTTTTTCAGACCTGTCTAAAACTTTTGCACATTACCAGATTTTTATATATATACATATATATGACGGTAATGTGCAAAACTTTGAGGAAGGTCTGAAACAATGCATAGTGAGTGAACAGAAGAAAAATCTAAATCAAATATTTGGTGTGACCACCCTTTGCCTTCAATTCTTCTGGGTACACTTGCACACAGTTTTTAATGAACTCAGCAGGTAGGTTGTTCCAAACATCTTGGAGAACTAACCACAGTTCTTCTGTGGATTTAGGCAGCCTCGGTTGCTTCTCTCTATTCATGTAATCCCAGACAGACTCAATGTTGATGAGATCAGGGCTCTGTGGGGTCATAACATCACTTCAAGGTCTCCTTGTTTTTTCTTAAGTTGACGATAGTTCGTAATTACCTTGGATGTATGTTTGGGGTCATTGTCATCCTGCAGAATATATTTGGGGCCAATCAGATGCCTCCCTGATGGTATTGTATGATGGATAAGTATCTGCCTATACTTCTCAGCATTGAGAGGACCATTAATTCTGACCACATCCCAACTCCATTTGCAGAAATGCAGCTTCAAGCATGCAAGGAACCACCATTCTGCTTCACTGTTGGCTGCAGACACTCATTCTTGTGCCGCTCTCCAGCCCTTCAGCGAACAAACTGCCTTCTGCAGCAGCCACATATTTCACATTTTGACTTATCAGTCCAGAGCACCTGCTACCATTTTTATGCACCACATTTCCTGTGTTCCTGCATAGTTCAGTCATCTGGCCTTGTTTCAATGTCGGAGTTATGGCTTTTTGGCTGCAAGTCTTCCATGAAGACCACTTCTGACCAGACTTCTCAGAACAGTAGATGGGTGTACCAGGTCCCACAATTCTGAGCAGATGGCATTGCTGGACATTTTCTGATTGTGACGGAAAGTAATCATTATGTGTCTTTCATCTGTTGCACTAAATTTCCTTGGCCGACCACTGCATCTACGGTCCTCAGCGTTGCTTATTTCTTTGTGCTTCTTCAATAGAGCTTTGACAGCACATCTGGAAACCTCTGTCTTCCTTGAAATTTCTGCCTGGGAGAGACCTTGCTGGTGCTATATATCAACCTTGTGTTTTGTTGCTGTGCTCAGTCTTGCCATGGTGTATGACTTTTGACATTAAAGTGTCTTCAGCAACCTCCCCTTATTAGCTGAGTTTGGCTGTTCCTTACCCAGTTTTATTCCTCCTACACAGCTGTTTCTGTTTCAGTGTATATGACATTGTGTCCTGCTCCCTCCGTTTTGGACTTTATGAATAATGTTTTCAAGTTTTACTTTTCTCAGAGTCTCAGGGAGCATTGAGGGTGCTCCCATGTCGTTTGGATTTGTGTGGATTCCTTCTCACAGCGGTGGAGCGCTGTTTTGGAGCAGCACCTCTGAAGATTCTGTGAGTCACTTTTATCCCCCTTTAGAGTAGGCTGACCAGACTTCACCTTTAACCGGGGACACATACTTCATACTTCAGGACTGCTTTGATTTCAGTGAAGTACTGAAAAATGGCTATTTCCTATGTGTCCCCGGTTAACCCCTTAGTGACAGACGACTTACCTGGTAAGTCCAGGAAGTCATTCGCTATAATGGGAAAAAATAAACCCCCTGTCATTAAGGGGTTAAAGGTGAGATCTGTTCAGCCTACTTTAGAGTGTATTTCATTATCATATGTATGAGTAGCACCAAACTCTGTTTTTGAAATACATCAGACAAACATCTGTGTTTGGGCAATCTCTACTGCGCATGACTGCATCGGCCTGTGTTCGGGCAGTCTCCACTTTGCATGACTGCATTGGACAAAGTGTAAAAGCTCATGAATAAGGGCCCAGCATTCGGTGTGTTCGGGCAGTCTCTACTGCACATGAGTGCATCGGACAAGTATACATCTGGCCTTTTATATTATAGTATATATAGTTTTTTTTAATATAAATATACTGTATATACACAGTAATGTGCAACAGTTGTAGGCGGCTGTGAATAAATGCTGTAAAGTAGGAATTCTACATGTTAATAGTTTGTATTTATCAACGAACAAAATGCATTGTGAGTGAACAGAATTCAAAATTTGGTATGACCACCCTTTGTCTTCAAAAGAGCATCATTCTTCTAGGTACACTTGCACAAGTCAGGCATGTAGTCAGGTGTATGATTAAACAATTATACCAAACAGGTGATAATGGTTATAGAAGACAAGAGGCTCCGGGAGATATGGTTGCACCCGATCTTGTTCTCTTCGGCAATTGTGCTCTCCATACGTTACTACCACCTCCAAAAAAAAAACTTGGAGATGACCTGCTGCATGCACCACCTGCCAAGGCTGGAAAGTTTTTGGGAGTCAAGGCACACCTAGGTCCGGATGACTTTGTGTCAAGCCTTGCAATTCACCCGCTGTGGGAGGACACACCACCTGTAAACAGCCCCATGGCCAAGAAGATGGGACCTATACTGCATTGGTACAAGGTGCAACAGGTAATGTGACAACCATAGCTTGTACGCTGTATAGGGAGCACGCACCCTTGCAAAACTGGGAAGGTGTTGGGCAGGGATTCTATTGGAGAGGGGATGGCCAGTCATAGAATTACCATGCCTTCGGCATGTATTGTGCCGCAGGCAACCTCACTAGGAAAAGTTTAAAACACTACTTCTTAAAAAATATAGTGAATTAAAAAAAAAAAAAAGAAACTTAAAATCAGTTTAATCTCATAATTTATATGGGTGCAAGTTTTTTTGAGGTGAAAGTTCCCCTTTAAGCCATGAAACTGATCTGTGCTAAATTCCCTATTAAATGCAGTGATAGGCCTCATATGTGTATATTGTGTATAAAAAAAATGTGAGTTTAGCTATGACAAAACAGACATGACTAAAATACTAAATAAATATGAAATGTATCGTATATTGTTCAAATATAGCCCAAAGATACAATTATTGTACATTAATGTAAAGTTGACTGACACATTACGATTTGATTTGACAGCTTAAATGCCCCTATTAAACTTGTATATGTTTACAGTCCCACTTCCAGGCATCAAAAGCAATTTGCTCTCTATTACTATAACATCTAGTGAGTAGGTATTTCATACCATTTTCAGTTTGGAGTCAAAACAATAACTGAAGTATTCTGCAAGTTATAGATGCATTCAATTGGCAAAAGCCCCTACTAAAATGCATAGTTATACTTTGTTTATTGCAGTACTCTTTGAGAGTCAGTGAGACTGACGTACTGTTACAATAATGTGGTAAACCAACTGCATCATCGGGGACAAAAATATAATTGGAAGCAGTTCTTCAAAAATAAATTACTGAACTAGGGGGGGAAAAACAAATGTGCAACAAAAAAAATACAGTGATTAAAAAAATGTTAGTTATAAAGAGGCTAGACAAATTAGGTTTTTTTGTATTAGAGCTGATGTCTAAGTGGGGATTTGATTATTATTTTCAAAAATATATTCTAGGCCAATACAAGTCACACTCTGGGGAACCCTACTCAAAGAGTTGAGCATTGAGACTAGAGGATGTGCTCTTAAAACAAGGGTAGGGATGTTTTACAGTAAGGGCAGTAATGATGTTGATTTTTTTTAGTGAATATATTTCTTTGCTCAAAACAATATAGGTAATTAGGAGAGGTGGTTGTAACCCCTTAAGGACCAGCAGTCCCGGGGTGTGTGGTCCTTTAAGGACCAGATAGGGAAGTTTGGCGTGCCGCCCCACGTGACTGATCACGTGTGTTGGCATGCCAAATGAGGGACTGCACGAGATCACTCTGGTCTTGGAGCGATCAACTTCAGTCCCCGGTATTACTCACAGCGCTCCTGCAGGAGCACGGGGAGTAAAAGTATGTGACGTACCAGGACCGTCACTGGTCCTTAAGTGCTGGACCAGTGTGACGGTTCGGGTATGTCAATGGTCCTTAAGGGGTTAATGTAGAGATGATGTTGATCCAAAAAGACTGCTTTTTGGTGTCGGGAAGGCTTAAACACATTGTTTTGCCTTCCTCTGGATGAACAAAAACAAGTCTGATATACAGCAAAAGTTTTAACTAGAGGGGCATGTCTTTTTTTTTTTTTTTTTTTTCTAAACATTATCCACTAAACCACTGTGTTTTAGCACCTTGAATTCTAGAGGTGTCTTCAATGCATTACTTGTAATGTGTTGGAATCCACTTTAGCATTCAAGGGGTTAAAAGTCCAATTTAAATCAATGGGAATTAGAATTTGTTTTCTTCGGTGAAGTTGTTTTTTTCCCAGAATTCCATCAAGTCCTTAGTACTTCAGGATCCTTGGTGGATCTTGCTCCCTGTTTTGTCTTTTTTCATTAGTCAAAAAAATATTAATAATGCAACTTTTATTAATATTTCTAGAACCCTTTGATTGCCAGAAGGGTGTCTAATGCATTACAGAGCAATGTTTTGTCACCCCTCTGGCACTCAAAGGATTGGAGGGCACATGGGCTGTGACATGGCATTATTTTTGGGACTTCCTGGGAGGTTAAGGTATGTTTAACCCCTTAAGGACCGGCCGCACACGCACGAGGCCATCACTTAAGGACCACGGAGCATTTAGTTATTTTTTTGGCTCATCCGATTCCAGACTCCCCGAAAGGTGTGCAGCTGCCTGGGTAGGCCGGAATTCCATGACGTACATGTACGTCCTTGGTCCTTTAGGGACATCCACCTTGTGACGTACATGTACATCACAGGTCATTTAGGGGTTAAGGCGAATTATACCCTGGGATTATATTACTTTTTTTTTTTTTAACCCTTTGAGTGCCAGAGGGGTATGCAACGCATTGATTACCCATCTGGCACTCAAAGGGTTAATTATTTTATTGCCAGAGAAGTATCCAGTGGGCAGAGTGTCCATTAAACCTGCTTATCAGGATGGATCAAATATTTTATTTCTTGCACGCATGTATTCATAGTGCCCATTAGAATTTGGGCCATAGTAAAGGCCATAGTAAAGTAAGCTGAGGGTTTATTATTATTATTATTATTATTATTATTATTATGTCAATATTGGTGTTCCTTTAAAATCTTGGATACAAAAGATGCCTCCAATGCCCTACAAAGCAATGCTCTGAATACATCTCTTGCATGGGTTAACCCCTTAACAAGGAGCGGTCCAGGAAGTGAACTTCCGTTAAGGACCGCTTTGATCTTGGTTGTCAAGCCTGCACACTTGACTGATTATGTATACCAGATCAATGAACAGGGTCTGATCATTTCAGACCCCACTAATGCTTACAGCGCTTCTGCACGAGCACTGTAAGCACAAAATACATGGAGTACCAGTCCTTTAGGCAAATTTTACCGGTGATGGTCCTGGAATGTTACCTGTCCTTACGGGGTTCAACCAGGGATGGGCAACCCAAGGCTCTCCAGATGTGTGGGAATAATTCACATCATCCCCAGCAAGCAAATGGCAGGGGATTGTAGTCCAAAAAAATCTGGAACTCGAGTTGAAAATCTCTTGTTTAACCCTTTAAGTGCCAGGTGCCTATGCAACGCATTGCATTATTGCCTTGTGGCACTAAAAGGGTTAAATGGACAGTTTACGCTATATAGCAAACAACTGGTAAAAGCTCACCAGGGACTTTTGTCAAAAATGCCACAGACTGCTACACTATGGCAGGAGAAAGTTGTTTTATCAAAAAAGTTACATGCATTTGTTTTGTTGTGCTTTTTCCCCCATTGAATGGCTTTTAGATTGGTGTTATATTAATCCTGGTTTTGTTTTATTTTGTTCATTGCTCAGAAAAGCGAAGCAGTGGATTTCTCACATCCCTGCATTTATTTAACCAGATGCTCTAAGAGAGCTACAGGGATTAATTCCACACTAACAGTTTCAGACCTTCTAAATGCTCCTTAAGTGACAGGTTCTATAAGCAAAGCTAAGCAGGAAGGCCGTCCTGTAACTGATTCACTTTTAGGCAATCTTTACCGTATGCAGATAAACTGAGCGTGATTATCATTCATGTTTGCACGTTGCGTCTTGCTTGACTGCACATCTCGGGTATTAAGTAGAGAAAGAATAAATATGAAAATGAACAAACTGTGCAGATTAAAGTTTGAGCATAAAAAAGTCCTTTCTGTCAATCAAAGTTACCAAAATGTCTTTTTTTTCATAATTAAGGACAGAGAGGACAAGGAACTGCTCTTGGTGACTGAATAAAGCTGCAATGTGTAAAAGCAGTTTAAATCCTTCCAGAGAGGAGAATATAAAATAACACATACTGTATTTTGCAGTATTAGAAATAAAATATAAAAGAAAATCAAGTAATATGAACAAAGGTACATCTTCAGTAAGTCCTGAATGTCAGGTCATTGGAGGTGGATATGATGGGTTCTGGTGGTTTTTTTCAAGCTGAACGCGTTGAGTACCGCCACTGGCACTCAAAGGGTTAACCTTTTAAACATCCCTTGAGTGCCAAAGGTGTACGCAGGACATTGCTTTGCAATGTGTTGTCTGTCCCTCTGACATGCAAAGGGTTCAAAGCAAAGCAGTTCACTGCACACTCCTCTGGTCATTAAACAGTTAAGTTTACCATGTACAGTGTATGTGGTTTGTGTCCTGTGGTCCTGCAAGCAATTTTCATGGCCACCTCCATGGGTATGACATCCAGGTCTGATTGAAGATCTTATCTCTTGAACAAAGTCACAAGGGAAAAAAATCATAGTGGCCCTTTTCTTCCTGGTTATAGTAAGATCGAGAGGGAGGTTATTGTCAGAAGTAGTTACTTCTGCTTTAACCCTTTGGTGCCAGATGGGCACTCAAAGGGTTGAAGAAGAATTGTACATTGGTAAATAGCTGCACTTAGAGGGATAGGAATGTTTCCTAACACAAGCAGCTCAGATCACTCATCATTGTTAATAGTATTGATGTCTAGGGTTGCCACCAGGCCAGTATTTTACCGGCACAGCCGGTAATTGGCGCACTGAAGCCGGTGCCGGTATAACTACTGTACCGACAATTGAAAAAGCCGGTATTTGTGTGCTGTGCCACTGTGCGTCTGGAAGTGGATGAAAATGTCACCTCTCAGCTGTCTACAGTCTTTACTTAGTGGTTGCACTTGCAATATAGTTTTTGTTTAGTAACCCTTTGAGTGCCAGAGGGGCACGGAACGCATTGCAAAGCAATACATTACGTACCCCTCTGGCACTCAAAGGGTTAACCACATCTGTGTTGCTACTCCACTTCCTGTCCTGTGCTCTGCTCGGGGTGTCATGGAATACTGTCTCCATGGCAACGGAGCTATGTCATAGCAGGAGCGCCCAGCATGGAAGCGCCGGACCGTTTTGACATGAGAGGTGGAAGAGTTATAGGCAGCAGGAAAGGGAGGCCTGGACAGTCAGCACCATGCAGCAGCCAGAGATGTGTGTGAGAGACAGAAGGGTGAGCGAGGGGAGGCTGGAGCAAGATACATAATGAGAAAGGGAGTGAGGGGGAGAGATAATATATGACAGAAGGAGACAGAGGTGAGAGAGAGGCATAAGGGGTGTGAAATTGAGAGACCGGAACTTTTTGTGTTTGTAAGGGAGAAATATGGAGAGAGAGGAGGAGATGGTGTGGGGATTAACAGTTTTAGGACCAGAGAACTGCGAAAGTGCACTGCACACTCTTCTGCTCTTTAAAGAGTTAAATTGAAGGTTTGGGAGATATAATAAAGTACATGAAGAGTTTGATGCTTTTGGAGTCAGAAGACATTAGCAAGTAGATTAGGGGAAGGAGCTGAGAGATGTACATTGGAAATGTGCTTGGTTAACTGGGAATGTACAGTGTTTTAAGCTACATATGGGGAAGAAAGTTTAGAAGAGGTAATGACTAAGTCTCTGGGGTCCAGAGTGGTTTGCAGTGCAAAGCTAACGAATGCATTGTGCACCCTCTGGCCCTCAAGAGGTTAATCACGCATCAAGCAAAATGTTGCAAGGGGTTAATCAACCATGTATCAATCAATCTATACTCAAGCAATGTCCTGCAAGCCCCTTTTGTCTGCAAGGGTTTAATCCTTCTAGTGCCAGAGTACTGCCTATACCACTGATTCTACAATCATTGGTCAGACCTGGCAGGAGAGGCAGAGAGCCTAGTATGGACACACAGAGATCTCTGGGAGGGCTACTTCAGACTGGTCTGTCAGTAGGACACAACAGGAATAGCAGAAAAAAGAGGCAGGGAGCCTAGCATGGACACATAAATGTCTCTCTCTAACCCCTCTCTAGTATTAGAGGGGGTTAGAATCCCAATTTTATGTAGCAGGAATTTTTGTACCATAATAACTCCAGTTTGCATTTATAAATATGATCCAATAGTCTGCTTGTCACAGGGCAAAAATTTGTCAGCTGTGGGGATTGGGCTATGGAGGATCATGCTTTTATTGGCTCATTCATTCTTCTGTCCATCATCACCCTTTTCTCATTAAAAGGAACTATGCCTATAGTAAAATGTTGTTCTTTCATTGTTTAATACAATTACACATGGGAACCATTGCAGACAAGTAATAATCAATGTAGCCATGAGGCATACATTTTTCTCCTGTGCCCCATTTTAAAGGGATTATCTGGTAACCCTATTCATATACCAGTTCATTATATTTATATACATCTTTTTGCATATTCCAAGTTACAGGTATAAAAGGATCTTCATTAAAGAATACACAATGATTTTCATTCTAGTCAGCCTTTAGTTTGCACTCCCTTACAACAGGCAACAAATTCCCTTTAGAGTTACCCTCATCCATGGTTCTATATAGTCAATATGCTAACTTTACTATGTATTAGATAGAAGTATAGTTCAAACCACTCTTTGGCCTACTGCTGTGCTTCAGGATATCCACAGTGTTTTATGAGAACTGTGCTCCTGGCAACCGGTACTTGTAATGAGCAGCCTGAAGCTCGATTTTGTAGAGTCATGCAACATTGAGTGGTTCTGCCCCTTTTGTGGCTCCTCCCTTTTGTGGTTCCTCCCTTTTGTGGCTGCGCCCCCACCAACCCACAACTAAGGCCGGTATTTTTTTGAGGAAAAGGTGGCAACCCTATTGATGTCTGATGCTCGCACTGTTCAGAATTTGCTAGTTACGCTGTAATTATTTGATGAAGTTTACCCCTCTCACCCCTTTTCCTTATTCTGACAGAGGGAAAATTGTTCCTTGTTGTAATCTGTCTGGTCCGATGACCAGTTTTCATATCTGAGGGGAGGTGACTTCCAATCATGAAAAGGGGCACATTGCGAGTGTCAGACATCAGTACTATTAACTATGATGAATGAGCTGCTTGTGTTAGGAAACATTACTACCCCTTTACTTTGTAGAAAACTAACTTTTCTACCTGTATTTTGCATTGTATCTGCAGTTTGCTGTATATAGTGATTTCTGACTCCTGCTGCTAAATCACATCTCACAACAAATAGGCCGCAATACAACCGATAGCTTGTAAGCATAGCTG
The DNA here is from genome assembly GCA_037306005.1 of Rhinophrynus dorsalis. NCBI lineage: Eukaryota > Metazoa > Chordata > Amphibia > Anura > Rhinophrynidae > Rhinophrynus > Rhinophrynus dorsalis. The sequence goes on from CM074721.1 coordinate 124,327,269, forward strand.
GGAACTCTGTGGATTTGCCCTGGAGAATGAATTGGTGGTAACTTTCTTCTCCTTCTCACTTCCCGCCCACTTCTCCTCCTTCCCACTCAGTTCTGCCCATGTCTCCTCACGCAATTTGTGACACACACATCAAACAGGCCTCAATACAACCAATGGTTTGTAAGCGTACCTGGGAACTCAACGGATCTGCCCCGGAGACTGAATTACCAGGTTTCCTGGGACAGAGGATGATTTTCCAGGGTGGTGAGCTTCTTTTTCTCCCCACTTCCTGTCAACCTCTCCTCCTTCCCACCTGGTTCTGCCCACTTCTCCCACACTATGACACACAACGAACAAGCCCAGCCTGCCCATTTAAGCCCCACCAATTTTATGACACCAAATGCGTCATTGATATCCCTTGCACATGAGCCCGCTCTGGGGGATCAAAGAGAAAACGTTCCCAGGTATACTTGTAATGGTCAATCAATTTCTAAACTATACCAACCTGCTGTGGCCATCAGATCAAACATAAAACAGTTTACATGTATAACTGATGTTTGAAGGTGACTTTCCATATATACACCCTTATGTTAACCTTTCAAAGACTTAAAGTGATAGTAATGTTTCAAAATAAAAGCCATCAGAGTTGTAGTTCAAGAGTAATTGAATGATAAGGTATCCTCCTCCTGCCCCTTTTACCTAGTGTAATCCACCTCCCCTCAGATGTGGAATCTTAAGACCAGACAACTCACAGCAAGGGATAATCTTCTTACTGTGAGAACAATGAAAACCCTGCCCCCCTTGACAGGTTTTCAGGTTTTTCCTTATGCTCACTGAAGATTGTCCATCCCTGCGATGCATCTGCGTCTTGCTACTCTGAGGTGAGCAGTGTTATATCAGTAAAAAGGGTGGGAAGTGGATACTTTATCATTCAATTACTCCCGAACTACAACTCTGACAGTATTGAAATAACACTCTCCATGGCCCAAATACTATGAAGATTAATTGGAGCTGCTTTTATTGTGAAACATTATTATCTCTTTAAGGGGTGTGCAATTTATTACTTTGAGTGTTGAACACTCAACTTGCCCTTAAAGAGTTAAAAAAAGTTGATCCACTTTAGAGAAATACTCCTCTTTAACCCTTTGCTTGCCAGAGGGGTACACAACGCAATGCAATGCGTTGTGTACCCCTCTGGCACACAAAGAGTTAAGAGTAGACCGAAATAGCAATTTTTGATAAACATTGCCCAATTATTGCTTTGATTAAAGTTTTATAAGGAATGAGTGATAATGTATTTAAAAAACAGGAATCAGCTAATTATGAATTTCAAGTCAAATCAAGTAATGTTTGTTTACATTTCAGTTAAAGAATGAACCCATTGAATGATGAAATCGATTTTGCAAACTCTCTGCCTGCCTAATACCAATTAACATGGCAACCTGTGCTTAGACCAATGGGAGATAAGTTGGCCAGTCTATAGGCATTTTGGGGCATTCAGTTCCTAAACAAGTTTAGAAAAAATTAAATGCATGCCATGGGACAGTTTATGTCCTTGCTGGCTTTAACGCTTTGAGAGGTAGCCAATGCAATCAGTTGTAATGCATTTGACCTCTCTGGCACTCAAAGGGTTAAAGTTCTAATGACAGCAGAGATTGTCCAAGCTCAGTCACTGGCCTTGGAGTCTAACTCCTGTGGAGGTGTTCCAAAATACATGTACATATTCACCATTGTCCTCAGCATCAATTTTAAGATATTTGGAACATTATTTTTTATTAGCTATTTAAAGTTAATTTGAAAACGTCAAATCTGCCTATGACCAGCAAATGCACAGTTAAGACCTGCTAAGATCTGACTAAGACCAGCAAATGCACAGTTAGGAGATATTCGTGTTTGCTACCATATGCTATTTGTGGTACCCAGGCAGTACCAGTGACATTTCACATTCTAATGAATGATTTCAAATGATAGTAATACTTCAAAAAACAAATATTTTATACTGTAGCCTTTTAAAAAACATGAAGAATGATATAAGTCTTATCTCTCAGACCTTTATGGTTTGAGAGATATTCACAAGCAAAGTTTCCCTCTGAATGACGTCACTAATCTAGCTGTCAGATTTGGAATCCGGCCCGCAGACCGGCTGTGGCTGTTCTGCAGAGATGAGATCGAGAGATATAAAAATAATTACTTAACTGGAATGGTCTACCAAGTGTGCCTGGTTTGCAAGCACACTTTGTAGATCATTGCAATGAAGTAGCAAGATAGCTGCCATTTAAAGGGGATCTCTCACCCTATGCAAGTTAGGCTTATTAGTTATTAGAATATAGCGAAAATGTTTAAAATGTTATTTATGTTTTAAAAATGCCATTTGGGCTAAAAATATTGTTTACAGAGTGCCCTGCGCCCCACTTCCACACAGACTGTTCTTGGCGAAGTTTGCCACGCTGCTCCCTTCCCACTACCCAGCCTCCTTCGATGATGGAGGCTTTCTGTATGTAAGCTGGAGCAGTCTCATTGGCTAAATATCGATCTCTGCCAATGAGACCATTCCAGCTTACAGACAGAAAGCCTCTGTCATCGGATGAGGCTGGGTAGTGGGAAGGGAGCAGAGGCAGCGCCGCAAACTGCGGAAAGAGCAGTCTGTGCAAAAGTGTGGTGCAGGCCCTCTGTAAAAAATAATTTTAGCCCAAATAGCGTTTTTTAAAAATAAATAAAGTTTTAAACATTTTCGCTATATACGCTAACTAATAAGCCTAACTTGTGTAGGGGTGAGAGATCCCCTTTAACAGCTTTTGTAAATATGCATGAACCCCCCTTCCCATTTCAAAGGAGACACAACACCTCACAAACACCCACTAAACTTTCTATGGTCAGAAATCCTCATGGCTCCTGTGAATTTTGCCTTTGTGCTACATGTCCAAGGAGGCATAGTAACATAGTAACATAGTAGATAAGGCTGAAAAAAGACATGCGTCCATCAAGTCCAGCCCATGCCAATAACACCCCTGTTGATCCAGAGGAAGGCAACAAAAAAGCCCTCTGGAGCAATTTCCAATGTAGGTGTGTGTGTGTGAGTGTGTCAAATAGTTCCCCGGCTCAATATCCTATTTGCTTTGAAGCCATCTGTCATAACTGTCAATATTGTTCTGTGCTAGATAGGCATCCATTGCTTTTTTGAATGCAGTTACATTATCTGCAAGCACAGCATCCCGAGGCAAAGAATTCCATAGCCTTACCGCCCTTACTGTAAAGAATCCCTGCCTGTGTTTTAGTCGAAAGCGCCTTTCCTCAAGTCTTAATGGATGACCTCTTGTTCTTAGCTCAGCTCTTTGCATAAATAATTCATTGGATAGTTCTTTGTATTGGCCTTGAATGTATTTGTAAATGGTAATCATATCACCCCTTAGACGTCTCTTTTCTAATGTAAACAAACCCAGTTTGGCTAGTCTCTCTTCGTAACTCAGATCCTCCAATCCCTTTATCAGTTTTGTTGCACGTCTCTGCACCTTTTCCAGTTCAGTAATGTCTTTTTTTAGAACAGGTGCCCAAAATTGTACTCCATATTCTAGGCAGATGTGGCATTTGTTAACAGCACTACAGGACACACATTCTGCACATGGTAAATGAAGCCTTTTAAGGACTAGAAGAATATGCATTGTATTGCTTTACAATTTGTTGATCATCCCACTAGCATAGCTGGGAACTCTCCTGATTTGCCCCAGAGACTCCGGTTTCTGCAGCTAATTACTGGGTCTCCAGGGCAGTGGCTGATTCTCCAGACGTGGGGAGTTTCTTATGAAACTCTGCCCACATCTGGGTATTCTTAGTGTATCCCTCCCACTCCCACTTCTCCTCCTTCCCCAGCCTATTACTAAAATTATTTTGTTTTCTAAGTCCCGCCCCTCACTCACGATTAAGCCCCACCCCTTTTTGATGCAAATTGCATCATTTATCTCCCTCAGCGGCACCACAGGACTTCCCTCTCTGTAGAGTCCACAACCAAAGGTTCCTAGGTATGCCCACTAATCCTTAACCCCGGCACTTGAGGACCACAGGGCATTTTTTTTTCTTGCAATCTGATTCAGTGCTCTCCCTTGCGGCTTGCAGCCACGCGGGGTGCTCTGAATTCCCTGAATTTCATGACGTGCCAGGACCGTCATTGGATGCGAAGGGGTTAAGATGTTAAATAAATTCATGTACTGTCTGCTTCAGTGTCTGTTTCCATAGAAATGGCGTCCTGGACAGATTGAGGATGTTATCCCTTGAACAAAGGCACAAGGCAAAATTCATGGTCATTGGGATTTTTTGTTGTTGTTAAGTGGTGTACATCTACTTTGTGTAAATGCTTCACCCCCACCAATTTCTTAGTTTCATAACAAATGCAAGAAGGATAGATCTTCTCCGGATGCTGTATGCAATGTGAATTATGTATTTACCCTGTATTAACTGCATGAAGGATATTGCACTTTTATTCTTTAGTTTACTCTCCTATTAGTTCCAGATGTGCCATATGCACAGTGATAAAGTGGAGTGATTAGGAGGCATACTAATGAAACCATAAGGAAGAAATAAATGTTACCATCAATTTAAGTGGGGCTTTTAATTCCTTAAATGCGTTGCTTTGCAATGTGCTGGATATCTTGCTCTCATTCTAGGGGTTAAAAGTTCTATTTTACTGTACTGCAAAGCAATGTGTTGTATAACTCACTGGCACTCAAGGGGTTAATTCATTTTTCTCCAGAACTTTTTTGCGCATATGACCTTTTTCTTATTGAAAAATTCAAATCCATTGGCTGCCTGAGGCTGATGGTAATTGTAATACAATGGAGAGTAACCTGTAGCCTTTAACCTTTTGAGCTGAATTTCCCAGCATCCTCAGACAGTCATAGCTGGGAGACCACAGGGTGTCCTTCCCCTGTGCTAAACCATTATTACACTATTTAAATTGCAGCTAATTAAGATGTTACTGCTGTACAGTTATAATTTGTTTAAGAAACCGAGGCATGGGAATTTAACAGGCCATTCTCACTCTCCGTAAACCCTTAATGATTTCAGATCCATTTAAATGCTGTCCTTAGAAGAATTTTGGCTAGTAGGCATTGTCTATGTCTATTTGAAAATGACCTGCTTCAGCTGTTGAATTCTGTTTCAAACATGCTGACAAATGTACTTTAGTAAAGCAAGGACAAAAGGAGAGACCTTTTAATGATGTTGTACTGAAAATGAAGCGTACAGAGATGACACATTTCTACTGTCATAGTCTTAATAGGACTAGTTTAGGATTAGAACCACTTGAGAATATGTCATGCATAAATTAAATGGGTCACCAATGCACTGGTACTAGTCAGGCATTGATATTCTTGTTTGTATTAAGTGATGCAACTAAATTTGGAAGGCTATATGGGAAAAAACTTAAAATGTAGACTTTATAAAATAAATATTCCATTTTGACCATTTAACAACCAGAGAAGCATACAATGTGTTGTGAAGGCAAGTGTTGCATCCCTTCCCCTTCCTTTCCCGGTCTTTAAAGGAGCACTAACACTTCTAGTAATAAACTCCTATTTGTCTTAATTTAAGCATAAAATCCTAGTCACCATTATGCAGGGCGCCCTATGCAAGCCAATGTAGGTAAGCCCTTCATTTGAACAAAAAAAAAAATCATAAATGCTTATTTGTTTCCTTATACATTCAAACTAAAATTAGTTACTCTAAGATATTGTCATATGATCAGACTTCAAGCAATGCCATGATAAAGTGATGCTCTGCAGAAGATCCATTTTGTGTATTCTAGTGGGGTTCTGAACCTCTGCATGTGCAACCAAACTTCACAACGGAACTGTTTACAGTTCTAAATGCTGGCAGAAATCTTGAATCATCTGCCGTATGTACAGTGGTGTAACCATAGGGGTCACACCTGGCCCGTGCACTCCAGGGGCCCGGCCGCCCCCTGAGACCCCTCCACCTGGTGCCTGCAATCTCCCTCCAGCGCTCTAGTAATGCAGAGCACTGGGAGATAACATCAACTCCCAGCGCTCTGCATTACTAAGAGGAGGGGGTCAATGTGGTCGAGGGGGGCCAATGTGGTGAGGGGGCGTGGCACTTCTTGCACCAGGGCCCAGAGTCTTCTAGTTACGCCTCTGCATATGTATATTACCATAATTACCATGATATCCAGGCACCATATAGGTTTTCCTCTGGGAAGGAAAGCCAGGCGAAATATACCTTTTGAGTGGTTAAGAAGATTGATTGGGTAGAACCTCAATAACTGTGTTCCTATTCCAGCATTATGCATGCATATGTCATTATGAGGATGGGCACACATGCACACCTCAGTATGTTGCTTGGAAGAGGTAAATAGAAAGAGTCGTCTCACAGGAATTCCCACAGAAATTTGTTCTTGTGTATCTGTGTGCTAATTTCCCAAAATACACTGGGCTTGAGCCAGCCTAATGCATTCTTAATGCAGTCCATTTGCACCATGGCAAGAAATGAGATTATCACAACTAGATGCTCCAAGCTGGTAACAAGACCTTGGCGCTTTAAGCATGAGACCTGGTGATTCCACCTCCCTTCCAACCAGTACCTAGCTAAGCACCCCTTCCCTTCCTCTCACAATGATCTCATATGCTAAGAGAAATCACTGGAAAGTTTTGAGTTGTAGAACACAGTTTTAAGTGCACGGCCCATTCTCCCCACTGTATTGGTGTCAGAGTTGGAGGAATCAGTGGAAAGTTCACTCTTTGAGTACTAGAGAGAAGTACAGTGCATTGCTTAGCAAACATTGCCTCTGCAAAGAGTTGTGTCATTATTGTTATTAAGGGACACCTACAATGTATGCAGTTGTCAGAAGTGTTTACCCGCTGTCTGCTTCTCTTTATTTGCTGTTCCAGTTTGTTCTGAAGTAACAGATCAGTTAGACAACTGCTGGTGAGGTCTGCCTGGTATTTACTTCTCTTTATCTGCTGCTACATGTGCTTTGAGGAAACAGATCAGATAGACAAATGCTAGAGAGGTCTGCCTAGTATTTACTTCCCTTTATCTGCTGCAACATGTGCTTTAAGGTACAGATCAGACTGATCGGTACCTCAGAACGCATCAGAACAGCAGATTAAGAGAAGTAAATATCGGTCAGCCCTCTGTGGCATCTGTCTAACTGATCTGTTACCTCAGAGCATATGTAGCAGCAGATAAAGAGAATTACTGGGCAGACCTCTGGCACTTGTGCACATTGTGAATGCCCCCCTAATGATTCTGAAGATATAAGGGAGGCAACAAAAGTATGAGCATTATGTTTCAACAATACTCTTTGTGCCGGCAATGCTTATATCTAACTCCTAGGACTCAGTTAAAATCTGTGACCCGTAAACATCGCTAGATGGGTATTTTCCCTGGTGATGGTCTTCCTTGCCTGTAAAGCAGCCATCTTAAGTTCCTGTTTGCATTTGGGCATTTTGTCCTTCAGTCTACAGTAAGTGAAATGCATGCCCAGTTGGATTCAGGTTACTCATTTTGCCAGGCAAAAACGTTTCTCTTTTTTTGCCCTATGGCCCTAAAAATCATCTTGGTTGCTTTAGCAGTATATTGTCCTACTATAAGGTGAATTGCTTTCCAATGAGTTAGGCGTTTGGATGGATCTGAACAGATAAGATGTTTCAGTGCACTTCAGATTTCATCCTGCCGTTGCCATCAGCAGTCACATTATCAGTGTTTCACATATGAGGTGGTATGTTTTGGGTCATGTGCAATTTCTTTCTTTCGCCACATGTCTCCACACATATTTCCATCACTCTGGTACATGTTAATCTTCATCTCATATGTACAGGAGACTTTGTTTCAGAACCCAGTGGTTTTGGTAAACCCTCTGTGATTAATGATGGAGTGTAGTCTTCTCTATATGCTACTCTTGACAATTCTATGCCTAATTCCCTGAAAGTGTTCTTGATTTGTTTAACAGTTGAAAAAGAAGCTTTGGTCATCCACTACAGTGGTCTTCTGTGGTCAGCCAGTTTGTTTGCTATTGACAAGCTCACCTGTGCATTCTTGCATCTTAACAATATACCATACAAATAATGTTGAGACATATAATGTTTTGGCTATGCCTCTGATAGATTTATTCTGATTTTTCAGCCTTCTTATGGTCTGCTTTACTGTCATTGACACTTATTTGCTCCTCATGTTAAAGAGACAACAGTCACAGACCTAGTATTGCCTCTAGACCTTTTGATAGCTCTCTTGTGCATTAATAATGATTCAATGGCATACACCTGGCCAAGAAATTGTCCAATTACTTTTCACCCCCCTTAAATGGAAGGAGGGGTATAAAAAGACCATAATTCCCATAATGTTCACTGTTTATGGATGTAAATACCCTCATATTAAAGCTAGCAGCCTGAACTTTATCTTCTTAGTCATTGTTTCAGTCCAAATACAATATGCTTGAGTAGTATGTGTATGTGCAGCACATTGCTTTTCAATATGTTGCACACATTTATGAACTCTACCTGCTTCAGTTTGAAAACAAACAGAAATCTGTTCATGGCTTACCTCCATGGATGTGAGAGGCCGGACTGAGTGAAGATGTTATCTCTTAAAGTCACAAAGGGGCCATTACAATTTCCTGGCCATAGAAGGTAAGTGGAAGTTATTATTGGGATGTTTTTCCTTACAGAACTCTTGGAATAGATATAGGCTAAGGCAAAATGAGTCTGAGCTAACTAGATATGGAATTGCACATGGACAGACTAGCTGGGCCAACTGTTTCTGATCTCCAGTCAAAGTCTATGTTTTTATGTAATTGTTCAATTATGAGAAACTAGAAGGACACTTCAACAGATCAAATGAATTGCCCCCTCCCCCCAAAAAAAAAAAAAAATAAATAAAAAACAAACAAAGAAACAAAAAAAAATAGATATACTTGATTCCAGAAGGGCACCTCTAGGTAAGTCACTGTTAGATGATCAGCATCTTATTCCTCTGGCATAGCTTCTCCTTATATGAAACTGTAGGTCAGAGGTGGAACAGCTTTGTATAGATCAAGGTTTAGGAAAAGTAAATATGTAACTGCCTTCCTCAATATTATAATTTTTTCCATATCAATGATAAAAATGAGTCCCCTAGGGTTATAATACAAGCTGGAAGGGATTTTGAAATTTGAGAGGTTGCAAATTACTATATGCTGTTGGCGCATCACAATGCCCAGCTCAGCAGTAGCACTAAAGCAAATATACAGGCCTCAGATAGCTAGTAATACAATTCTAAATATTGGATGTATTGGCAGCTTTCTCTGTCTCTATACAATCAATATTCCAATAGGCTGATATGTTGAGGGTTACTCAAGAAATCCTGGGGCAAATTAACTGCAAATAAATTCCATTTTTTACATTGGGATTTTGAACCTGTCTGTGGTCTCCAATGTACTGTGTCACAATATTTTGGAGCCGGCTTTGGCGTTCAAAGGGTTAAAAGCTCCATTTAAATCAGTGGTGATTTGGACAACTTTACACTCACTATACATATATGCAGTTGGGTTATTCCCTCCAGATGTGCTTAGTACATCAGCATCAATGCCTTGGTTTTGCTTGAACTGAACAGGAAAATCATTTATATTTCATGGGCACTGTATTTGTGGTATATAAAAGACAAGTAGCATTTGATTATACAACTAATCTCAAACTGGGAATCAGGTAAACTATAACTGATGAGTTTAACATGATCAAATATTTATAACTTCTTATGTGAGTTGACACAAGTTGCTTAAATTCTTGAACGGTGACTAAAACAAAACTAATAAAGTAGGCAATATCAAATTTCTTTCAGGTTTTCTGCTAAAACCCAAGTGTTTCATGTTGACGTGATGCACAACAAGGTGTATTAAAAATGGATAGAAACAACTTGAATTTGACTGAAACATTAGGCAAAAGTTTCTTTACTTAATAGGCTCTTAAATGAAGAATTATCTCATCCATATTCATGACAATTTGTTTTCTAGATCCTTGCTGTAAAAAAATATAATTATATCCATGTCTAATAACTTTGGTACCTTGAGCTGCAGGTGCTAGAACGGTGTATGTTTATTACCATATTTTAAGCCATTTAAAAAGATTACATTAATTCCTATGATAATTTAAACCCCCCAATGCATCTTGAGCTTGGAGTGGATGTTAATCACCGGAGTATGGCTGATTTTCTAGCATTCCTGCCATGTTGCACGAAACAGATATCGATTTAAACACTCAGTTTAAGTTCTATAAATATTCTCTCTAATTCTTGTTGACATGAGGAAACTTATTAATCTTATGAGTTGCAGATTTGTTAATGTTAGACTCATAAGGCACTTGTTGAACGCAACAGGAAAGATAAAATAGAAAAAAATTGCATGATGTGTAAAATATAATTTTATTTATAAATTTCAAATAAAGCTCTTGGGTACCTTTTTATCATTTTGTATTATGTATGAAAAATTAAGCTTAATTGAACGCCTTAATTTTTCATGCATAATACAAGATTTTAACTCTTTGCAGCGCGATGTGTTGAATACCTCTCTGGCACTCAAAAGTGATAAAGATGCTTATGAATGGGTAGTTTTATTTGGAATTGAGTGCACTTCTGCAGAACCCCAGGGGGAGGTTCACAAAGCAGTGATAAAGAGGTGATAAATTGGAGATGACTTCTCCAGTTTATCACTTCTCCAGTTCCTATGTTATTCTATAGAGCCTGTGCACTAAGATTTCTTCAACTTTGGAGATCTTAGTGCATAGGCTCTATAGAATAACATAGGAATTGGAGAAGTGATAAACTGGAGAAGCCATCTCCACTTTATCACCACTTTATCACCTTTTTATCACCGCTTAGTGACTCTCCCCCCATATCTTGCAGATATCATAGCTTGAGTGCCAGTGAATATGGGAAAGATGCACTATGGGGTGATAAAGATGTGATAAACCAGAGAGGACCTCTCCAGTGACATCACTTCTCCAGGTCATCTACTCTTTATCACGTCTTAGTGCATAATGTCAAATTCTATCTATCTGTTGTCTGTGCAATTAGAACGATGAAAAAATGTCACCAAGAAAAGAAATCTGGATTTCAGAAATTATGGATGCATTGAGTAGCAAAGTGTCCAGCACCTTTAGGGCCCCAAGTCTTCAATTCTGGAATAAACTAACTGCACCACAGTGGTAAATAAGATTTCCCCAAATATCCATTGATGTAATTGGGCTTTTAGCTACTAAAATACTAGAGGTCTCCAACAAACTGTAAAGAAATGCATTGGAGGTGCCTCTAGCATGTGTGAAACAGAGAGAGAGAGAGAGAGAGAGAGAGAGAGAGAGAGAGAGAAGGATTTTTCAAACAACCATACTTTTACACCGTTTGGTGTGGGTGTTGAGGTGTCAGTTCAAGAAAAAATACGCCTTGCTCTACAAAGTAAAAAAGTATTGTCCGGTGGTCTAGTTTGTTCTGCTCACATAAATGATGTCATCACACTCATGAGTGATGATGCCATTAATGTGAATTGATTCCTGGAATGGAAGAGGACTACTGGGGACTGAAGACATACTATAAGGTAAGCATCAGTCCCTGGTAGTAACCCGATAACTGCTGAACTATAGCGGATGAGGCTGTTCATGTCCTTAGCAGTTTTAGGGTAGGTGAAACAGTTAAAGAAGGCTTCATATGAGAAACACACTACAGAGCTACACTCTTTCCTCTTCAGCCCTGCTAAACTACATTTTCATGATGAAGAGTCCTGCATTAATGGGTAAGGTCTGGTCATCCTATCAGTAATAAATTGTAGCATATTTGAGTGCAGAGTATCTGATAAGCTGTTTTCTCGAATGCCTAGTAAACGAGCCCCATAGAGACAATTTATTTTCAAAATACAAAAACATCAGCCAAAAAGTTTTTTTTTTCCCTTTAAAGATTGAGAAAACGAAGTTTTATTTTTTCTTTTCAAATGCTCCAGGCGCTAATTAAATTGTAAAATTTTGCTATGTACAGTCAGGTTGTATGTTTTATATTTATTTGGCAACCGTGTCTTGGAAGTAAAATTCTGTTAATAAATTTATTTTCTGTCTTATCATTTGATGGTTACATCTGCTAAACACAGACGGTAGGTCAGAGATTATCTAGCACAGAGCTGTTCATTGTTAATAACAAGATGTTACATTATGCAAAAGTACATACAGTATATGTATATATAAGCAAGAAAAATAAAGGGAACACAAATGACAGATATCAAAGAACAACTTCATAACTAAAAAAGGCGATGTAAAAGTGTAAAGTTCATATCTGCAAGAAATGTCAGGAAAGGTGCAAAATGGTTCATGAAATGTCATATCTGTTTGTAACATTACAGCCTGTCGTTAAAACTAAATAATTGAAACTCTAATGAGACAGAGAATGATTTCATTACATATGGATATGCAGTATACAGTGTCATGTAATTATGACTAGTATCCTTTAAAATACCTGTCTTCAAAATAGGTTTTATAGGTAGTTGCATGATTAGCCCTTTGAGTGCCAGTGGTGTGAACAATGCATTGCAAAGCACCCCTCTACTACGCAAAGGATTAAATGCTATTTGTTATGTACCCATCCCTCTTGCCCTCATGGGGTTAAAAGAAGTTTATTATTTATTTCTTTATTTTTTTTTGTTTTTTACAGAAAATTAAAATCTGCCTATATTTTGTACTAACTGTTTTATCGGTGTGTTTTGAAGAAAAAATAAATACTTTAAAAATCATATTCTGGTTTCGGTGGCACGTGTGGCATTGTATGCCAATTATTTACACAGTGTGCTAATGAGTACTATTGAACCCCTTAACAACCAAGGACGTACATGTACATCATGAGGTGAACATCACTAAACGACCTACACGTATGTCATGGATTTCAGGGCTCCCCACGCGGCTGCACACCGTTTGGGGAGCCCTGAATAAGATCCTCAAAAAATATATATATTCTCCGTGGTTCTTAAGTTCTGTCCGCTCGTGTGTGCAACTGTTCTTATGGGGTTAAGGCCAAACACATTACTCTCTATAGAAAAATAAAACAAATTGCACCCTAATGTATCCAAATATTACAAACTAGTTGAAGAGCCCGTTACATGGGCCACAGTGCCACTGCCAGCCGCTCGCGGAGCAGTCATGCTCAGTAGAGACTGCCCGCGCCGCCGATGATACAGATCTGGACGCTCCTATCAGTCGCAACGCGGGCAGCCTCTACTGCGCATGACTGCATCACGTGCAGCAGTCTCTAGTGCACATGACTGCGTCGTTACACACGTTTTAGTGAATTATTATATAGGATGTGTTAAATGCATGTAAAATATCATATAAAAAGAACAATAGCAACTTAATCAGACTACCAATACATATAGAAAGTAGAATAATGTTGCTGTTGTGCATGGTTTGTGCTTGTGGTCCTGGGTAATTCTGGCACCTGCCTTTACAGTGGTGGCTGAACATCCAATCAGTTATACGTGCATATATATCTTCAAAGCATTATTCATAGTTGACGAGACTGAAAAAAGACATGCATCCATCAAGTTCAGCCCACGCCAAAACACTTCTATTGATCCAGAGAAAGGAAAAAAAAAAGACATTTCCAATGAAGCCCCAAAAGGGTAAAAAAAATATTTCCTGACTCCAAATGACAGTCAGGTAGTTCCCTGGATCAACAACCTAGTTGCATTGAAGCCATCTTTCAAATTCTCAATATTGTTCTGTTCTAGATAGGTATCCATTGCTTTTTTGAAAGCAGTTACTTTCCACTTTCTATATCTATTGGTAGTTTGGTTAAGGTGATATTGGTTTATTTTATTTTATGTTTTACATTTTTTTAATACATTTAAAATATTATGATACATTATGGGGTCCTTTCAGCAGATTTATTAATATGTTATGTTATGTTAGACTATTAGTGATGCATAAAATATTATTTAAATAGATTATTCTCTATGCGGTTAGAAATGACCCCAGTTAGTGTGTGTATGTGTGTATGTGTGTTTGTACTCTGTACAGATTGTCATAACAGTGTATGGTAATATTGACTCAACAAAAAAATAAATTAGTGTAAAGTGCTACCAACAAATAAAGTTTTATTTCTCAACATCTATTTGTTACAAGCAAGTGGCTTATATACTGTAAAATCAGTTTTTAATTCTCTTTAATTAAAGGGGAACTTTCACCTCCTCATTATCCTTATTGTATCCCTTCCTTTGTGTCCCCTCTGTACAGTGTGGTCTTTCTTTTTGCCTACAAATCTGTTTAAATGAAGAAAAAAGATACTTGAATTGTGTACCTTATGACGTTAGCAGCCGCACAGCCGCGCACCATACAGTGCAGAAGACACTCCCACAGCCTCAGCTCCTTTCACTTGCCCCAGCATCCTCCGATGACGGAGGCGTTCTGTTAGTAAGCTGGAGAGAGATCTCATTGGCAGAGATCGATATCTAGCCAATGAGATCTCTCTCCAGCTTACTAACAGAACGCCTCCGTCATCGGAGGATGCTGGGGCAAGTGAAAGGAGCTGAGGCTGTGGGAGTGTCTTCTGCACCGTACGGTGCGCGGCTGTGCGGCTGTGCAGCTGCTAACGTCATAAGGTACACAATTCAAGTATCTTTTTTCTTCATTTAAACAGATTTGTAGGCAAAAAGAAAGACCGCACTGTACAGAGGGGACACAAAGGAAGGGATACAATAAGGATAATGAGGAGGTGAAAGTTCCCCTTTAAATACATTTAAGGAGGCTGGTTTGAAGATTGCTTCAGATTGCTTGTGTTTAACAGGTTATTAGCACTGAAGGTGTTAATAGTTTGTTTCAACAATTTTCAGTGCATTAACAAGCTTTATTAAAGCTGTACAATTTTTGTTCTGAATTCTCTATAGCAGGAATGGGCAACAAAAGATCCTCCAGCTGTTGAAGACTACAGTTTCTATATTTCACAGCCAGCCATTGGCTGACATGGGATGAAAGAAACTGTAGTCCTCAACAGCTGATGAGTCAGAAGTTGGCCACCCCTGCTCCAATCTCTCCTGTAATAACCTCACACATATATGAAATAAATGGATAAATCATAATATTCTTTATGTATAAGGTCAATATCTGGCCTGCAAATTCAGATGCTGTCAGGTATAGGCAAAGCTGACTCACATCTGCTACATATGATCTCTTAAAACATCAATTCATAAAAACACTGAATTTCTTAATCTGGGCAGGAAATCACAATCATCAGAGGGACAGCTAACTATCTGTGTCTATTTCTCGGTGGGTTTAAGGTTACTATGCACCACTGCATTGGGCTAGCTTATACCATATCTGGTCCGAAACATTTATTTTATACAGTGATGTCACTTAATTTTTGGTAAAAAAAAAAATGTGTTATCTATGTCATAGGGAGTCTGTAATTTAGTATTACATTTTATTTCTGTGATTTATCTAGATTCTTATTAAAAAATTATACAGAGACGTAGAGCTCTTTCTTCTTTGTATTTTGTATCTATTTTTTCTCTCTATCCACCAGGAGAGGGCTGGCCTGGGGGGTAGGGGGGCAATTGCCCCCTGGGCCAGTCAAATGTCTGGTCTGGTGGGCCACTCCCGCTTGTTGCTGCAAATGTAGCTACAATAGTGATACCGCAGAGCTTACAACTGACAGGGAGCTACAATCTAAGTAGATCTACAATAGTAGCATATTCTATTAGATGGTATCACTAGTATAGGTCTACTTAAATTGTAAGATTTGTAGTTGCACCAGCGTAATCCAATTTCAGTTGTAAGCTTTGTGGTATTGCTTGCCTTACTTCACAACACTTACCCTTTGATTGCCAGAGGGGTACTCCACACATTGCTTTGCAAAGGGTTAATGGCAATTATAAAATTAACAAAAGTGGGTGGGCTGGGAGAGTGGGCTGGAACAAGAGTAGAATCGGGCCACTTGATTGTAATTGCCCTCCAGGCCACAAGTTGCCAGCCCTCCCCTGCTAACCACTGTTGGATAGAGAGGACTATAGCAAACTGTGTCTCTGTGATATATATTAAAGTTGTTTGTATTTATATAAAGACCATACTACGGCTCCTGCACCCACTTTTTTTATATTTAGTATTGTGTTGTTAATCCTTTGCATTTAATGACTTTGTAACCCATAGATATCCCCAGATGATGTGTATCTTCCCTTCCGTTGCTGTGCCGAGCATGTAATGCAGCCATCTTCAGTTCCTTTTCATCTTTGAGTATTTTCCCTTAGGTCTTGTCTTCAGCAAGTGAAATACATGCTCAGTTGGATTCAATTTGGGTGTTTTTTTGGCCCTCAAAAGCTCTTAGGTTGCTTTAGCTGTATGTTTTGGATCATTGTTCTTTTACAAGGTGATTTGCCTTCCAAATGAGTTTTGAGGCATGTTGTATTTGAGCAGGTAATATGATTCTGTACACTGTTGTCAGCAGTGGCATCATTAATAAATACAAATGAACCTGTCTCAGTAGAACCCATGTCCAAGTCATAACATTACCTCCACCATGTTTCACAGATGAAAGCATACTTTCAATCATGTGCAGTTCCTTTCTTTCTCCAAATTGTCCTTTTTCCATCACTCTTACCAGTGGATTCCATCTTTTAGTAAACCATCTGTGGTTATGATAGAGTCTAGTCTTTTATGGTACGCTTTGTGTCACAATTGTGCCTCGTGGCCGGCACCGGACGAGCCGGCTGCTTCCAGTATGCAGACTTACTTGTGCGACCGGTTCCAAGGGACCGGACGCATCTCGAGCCTAGCGGCTGTCATACAGCATCTGCAGCATGGATGGGTGCCGCTTCTCCTCTGCATTTCGGATGGGCGTGCATCATCTGGGTTAACCCCAGTCACACCCGCTCTTAAAGTTACAGGGGCTTGTTATGTGCTCCACCTCCCTTCCTCACTTTGGATATATAAACTGCCTGGACCCCTTGCTCAGTCGCCCTTACGTGGTGTCCAGTGCAGTAGTTTATTGTCCTGTGTGTGATCTTGTGCTGACCCTTGCCTGGCTGACTCTCCTCTCTGTGTATGACCCTTGCCTGGCTGACTCTCCTCTCCATGTATGAGCCTTGGCTGTCTGATTATCCATTCTGGTGCAGACCTGTGGCTCTGGCTGACTACCTGCTCTGTTTTTGACCCCTGGAGTAGTCTGACTATCCATTCTGGTGCTGCCCTGTGGCTCTGGCTGACTAACTACTCCATGTATGACCCTTGGCTAAGTCTGACTATCCATTCTGGTGCTGACCCGTGGCTCTGGCTGACTAACTACTCCATGTATGACCCTTGGCTAAGTCGGGCTATCCATTCTGGTGCTGACCTGTGGCTCTGGCTGACTACTCCATGTATGACCCTTGGCTAAGTCTGGCTATCCATTCTGGTGCTGACCTGTGGCTCTGCTTGACTAACTACTTCATATATAAACCCTGGCTAAGTTTGACTATCCATTCTGATGCTGACCTGTGGCTCTGGCTGACTAACTACTCCATTTATGACCCTTGGCTAAGTCTGGCTATCCATTCTGGTGCTGACCTGTGGCTCTGGCTGACTAACTACTCCATGTATGACCCTTGGCTAAGTTTGACTATCCTTTCTAGATCAGACCTGTGGCTCCGGCCTAGTATTACTCCTGTTGCCTTTGGGCATTGCCATTACCTGTTCCTGTCCTAGTCCTGGCTAGGACTTGGTTATCTCCAGTGAGACCCTCCTCTCCTATATCTAGTAGAAACCACTTGCTCTGGCTTAGGTTATTCTCACCCTAGGATTTGGTCTGCTGTGCTTCTGCTTACCTGTGATTATTTAATAAAGTTGGAGTTCAATTTATGTACTTGTCTCTTGCTCTTCATTGACTACCAAGACACTTTGACACTTCTACTTGTCTCTTGCTCTTCATTGACTACCAAGACACTTTGACACTTCTGTGTCTACATCCTGGAGAGAGTTTTTGATCTGTTTGAATGAAAACATATTTTGGTTATTCACAACAGTTGTCTTCCATGGTGTAATGGGGCATCTGAGAGCTGAGCTTACCTGTGCATCTTGCTTCTTAGCAAAGTACCTCACAGTTGATTTTGTCCCACCTTTTGGCTATGTCTCTGATTTATTCTCTGATTTTAATCCTCACGATGGCCTGCTTTACTGGCATTGACACATCTATTCTACACATGTTAAGAGACAGTAGCAGAAATTCAATAGCACACTTAGAATCACCTCTAGACCTTTTGTTGGTTCTCTTGTGCATAGTAACATAGTTGATGAGGCTGTAAAAAAGACATATGTCCATCAAGTCGAGCCCATGCCAAATCAAAGCTGTTGATCCAGTAGAAGGCAAAAAAAAAAAAAACATTTGAAGCCATTTCCAATTAAGCCCAAGTGGGTAAAAATATCATTCCTGCCTCCAAATGATATTAGACATATTATCCTGGATCAACAAACTATCTGCTTTGAAGCTAATTATCATAATTATCAATATTGTTCTGTGCATGAACTAACAATGCAATGGTACAAACCTGGCCAAGAAACAGCTAAGCAGCCAATTGTCCAGTTACTTTTGTTCATGTAAAATGGAGGGAATCAGTATAAAAAAGGGCTGTAATTCCTATACTGTTCACAGTTTATGGATGCAAATACCCTAACAATAAAGCTGACAGACTGCACTTCATCCTTAGTCATTGTTTCAAAGCCAATGCACTGGAGTACAGGGGCAAGACAACAAAACTTGTGTCACTGACCAAATAAATATGGAGTGCACTGTATATGTGTATAACTATGGTAAGAAATATAAAAATGTGTCATAAGTTTTAATACATTTAATTTTTTTCTGTTACATCTTCTTTGATTGTAATTGGTTAGAAAAGTTATTTGTTGAAACCTATTATTAAAATAAAGTTAAAAATGTAACATATATTTAAAATATGGGCAAAACTTACAAGGGTTGCACAAGGTGCCATTGTGACAAGTCTTATCCTTCAAGGGGCCCAACAGCCCCAGAGAGCAATATAAGATCCTGAGAAAATATTTTGTATTTGTGGGCCAAAATTTTGTTTGCACCAGTGCACTGAAATGACTAGTTATACCACTGTGTGTGTGTGAATAACCTTGTGACATAGATCAGTTGGTTGATGCAGTAGCTGTGGAATCTGCTCAAACCACAGGGACACGGGTTCTAGTCGCTAACTATCTGTCTGTCTATATCTATCTATCTATCTATCTATCTATCTATCTATCTATCTATCTGTCTGTCTCCATTGTGTGTGGGTGTGTGTGTGTGTGTGTGTGTGTGTGTGGTAATGAGAACTGTACACCTCAACAGCTGGAGGGCTTCAGGTTGTGCAACTCTGTGCTAGACCATGAACATTTTGCTTAGAAGACTAATAGGTTATTTAATTACTCAAATAAAACGTGTAGGATAATAAACATGTAGGTTAGACCACATTTACTTTGTTTAACCACTGGTGACTTTTAGCATTTTTAATGTTACAATGTTGTTCCTATTTCAATTAAATTTATTTGTTTTGTCCAATAAAAATAAACATATATTAATATATATTTTTTCCTGCACGTCTGCTAAAACATAATTAATTCTTCACATGCACTTGTATTTCTACAGGGAACATTTTGTTTCTGACGCCAAAGGCAAAGACTCAACATCAAACCAGAAACCTTTGGTTTGTTTTAATATTAACAAATGAATATTCTGAAAAGGCCAATGACTTTGACAATCAATATGAAAACCTCAAAAACAATGCTATGTGAAGTGCATCTACCTTAATGTGCCTTATTTGGTTTTCTTAAAGGGATAATAATACTTAAGATGTAAAAAAATATATGTCGTAGGGTTTATGTCCCCGAATAAAACAAGGGTACTCCCACTGCTGAGAGTTATTTTATTAAAAAAATTATAACAGCTCAAACTTTAATTTTTTAGGTGTAATATCACAGTGGCCTGAAAATGTACAGTGGCACTGTTGCTACACCCTCTGATATGAAGATTTCCTTTTTAACACCAACCACTTTTCTCGTACCAAATCCACGCCCTATTCTGCCAACTTCCTACCTACTTGGAGAGTAAACCACACCAGAATCACTTACCAGGCTGTTATTTTGCTGCCGTCTATAGTGGACCTCACAACTCACAATCCAAGTTGTTATGTCAATATAGAAAAGAGAAGAACAGGAAGACAGAGCAATAGAATATGCCTCTAAGTTTAGTAGTCCAATAGTATATTAAATTACCCTCCCCTCTTGGTGGTGTACTCACATCTGAAGACAACCCAACAAAACAGGAAAGAAAGGCTTTAAATCAACTGGCTAATCAGAAACATCTAACAATCAGAGAAGCGGATAAAGGGGGATCCATTATAGTACAGAACACTAGGGGCTATATCAATGAGGGTCATAGACTTTTACAAGATGAAGAATCATATTTAAAACTAAAACAAAATCCAAGTATAAAATATTTGGAGTCATGGAAAAGTCTTTTGCTAATTGCACTCAAACAAGGTATCATAACCACACAGGAATATAGATATATCTTTTTAGAGCAACCAGACCCTGCTTTTTTATACCACACCCCAAAAATGCACAAGAACACCACCAATCCTCCGGGAAGGCCGATCATAGCAGGAATAAATTCCATGACATCAAATCTATCGGCATATCTAGATAATTTCCTCCATAAATACGTCACTAGCTTACCTAGCTGTATCAGAGACACACAACATGCCTTACAACAACTACAGACTGTTCAATGTGAAGATGATTATATATGGATAACTATGGACGTAGAGGCGTTATATACCAATATAAAACATGAATATGGTCTGGAAGCTCTATCATATTTTCTTGAAAAGGATCATGAAATACCAAAGACCCAAAAACAATTTGTAATAGACTGCGAAATTTATATTAACACACATTTTTTTTATATATCAAAACCAATGGTATCTTCAAATCAAGGGGACAGCCATGAGCACGAGATTCACGCTCTCTTATGCCAACCTCATCATGGGATATGGGAAGCCCATGAGGAATGGTTAAATGGCAGGGGGGCTGGGAATCTCGTGTACTATGACCGCTACATCAATGAAATTCTAATGATATGGAAGGGAAGTCAGGAAAAACTGAGAGAAATGATAGCTACCTTCAACTCAAACAACAAGGGATTGAAATTTACAACAAATATACAAAAACAGCAAATTGAATTTCTAGATCTCATCTTATCTTTTGAAATTAATCAAAACATCAAAAGCACAGTATACCGCAAATCGGTAACATCAAGCCAATATATAAGAAGCAATAGCGGACATTATCACAAATGGCTTACAAATGTACCTTTCGGACAGTTGCATAGACTACGACGAAATTGTAGCAATATGGAGGACTTCGAAATAGAAGGGAAGGCTCTTATGCAAAGTTCAAAGAAAAAGGCTATAGCGATGGATTACTGAACATGGCCTTTTACAGAGCAAAAAATCTAGATCAAAAGAAAATCCAAGAGAAAGGTACAAACAAAAAGAATAAGGAAGATTGCTACAACACAGCCTTTACAATGCAATTCAATTCATACAGCTACAAAAGCAAAAATATTTTTAAGAAACATTGAGGAGTACTAAAACAGGACCCAATTTTGGGAAAAACTTTAGGGGACCTCCCCAAAATTACATACAGGAAAAATCAAAATATCAGATCATTTGTAGCCCCTAGCCGTCTGAAGGATTTAAATAATGGAGAAAAGGTATCAAATATAACACAAAAATTAAAACCAAATGGTACATATAAATGTAGGATTTCCAACTGTGGTAATTGTAAATATATGTGTGATGGTACCACATGCCGTCGGAAGAGGTGACGTTAACAACTGAGGACAAATCAGTTTGGCGCCCAAACAAGGGAGATAAAAGTTGGTACCTCAAAAGGTCAATATATTATATTTTTCTCCTGATGAAGTGACATTTTGGCGGTCACGAAACGCGTTGAGCGACCTCAAATGTAATTAGGAATTTTATTTTATATATTTTTAGGATTACTTAGATTTATCCTGTGTTAATAAATAAACTTAATCTGTAATTTAGTATACTGGATATCACCACTGGTGCTAAGTCTCATTGCAATATACATTGGAAGATCCAATGTTGGTGCAAGTAGACAGCGTTATTTTGGGATATTCCAGGAGGTGATGCTGCACATATAACATTCACAAATATTGATAAACCATTGAATTTTATAATATTTTGTTTTTTACCCGAACCCCCATGCTGAAAATATATGCTAAGGGTGGTCTTTTAAAACGTGTATTTTTGTAAATCTTTGATTAATAAACAGTTCCAAGTACAGTCCTCACATTGTGTAATTAATGTGTGGTGAGGACTAGGGACAACATTACAAAAAACTATTACAAAATACCATCAGAGCCTGGTTTTCTCTTTTCTATATTGACACAACAACTTTGATCGTGAGTTGTGAGGTCCACTATAGACGGCAGCAAAAGAACAGCCTAGTAAGTGATTCTGGTGTGGTTTACTCTCCAAGTAGGTAGGAAGTTGGCAGAATAGGGCGTGGATCTGGTACGAGAAAAGTGGTTGGTGTTAAAAAGGAAATCTCCATATCAGAGAATAATCTTCTGTCTCCAGAGGTCTGATAATTAACACTGAAAATCAGAGTATCTAGGGTAAATCTGGAGAGTTTCCCTGCATGCTGGATTTTTTGTTTGTTTATTTTAAATAAATTAGTACTTTCAGCTGTTTTAAAATGATATAAAATTGTAAGCCCTTTCTTTTATTAGTAAATAAAATGTAGTCACTTGAATTTGTCTTTACAACACAAATATGCAAGTCAGTCATTATGCTATAAAGCTGCATACAATCCTATTCCCCAGCTACCATATAATGAAAGGTCTGTGTCAATGAGGTCACTATAACTGTTTTGTCAACTTGCAGGAAATATTTATTATACAGCTCTGTAGAAAACAGAAGTAGTATGCTATATGTTGCAAAATGCAGATGGAGGGACATTGGGCATATTTCAACTAGTGCTACCTGGTATCAAATTGTTAAAACAGGCTGTTAGGAACACTATTGACAAAATGGAAGAAATGCAGCGAGGAATCACTGAGCTAAATCACAGATGTTAGGCTTATTATTGGTTTGGTCTGACTTTCTCTGGAGGCCAAAAAGAGAACACAGGACCATTTACAATAGATTTGAAAATGATACTGTTGAATGCATTGCTTGTCGAGATTGTAGAGCTGAGTAAAAATAGCCAGGGATCAAGTGAGATCGTTATACTTGTTTTAATATCATATCAGCCCTTGTACACTTCTGTAAGATGGACAGCTTTAAAAAAAAAGAAAAAAAATTAAACACCTGGATAAAAATTATATAAACGTAATTTTATTGCTTCTGTAAATCATGAAGATGTAGGACCTAATCCATCAAGCTTAAGAGGTGAAATGAGGAGGGAAATTAGCATTTCAATTCATTTAAATGGCGCTTTTAACCTTGTGGGTGCTTAAGAGTTCTCCAACACATTGATTTGCAAAGTGGACCTGTCACCTTAAGGCCTAGTTTGCATTAGCCACTTTGTCTCAACAGCAAGTTACACAGAGTAGATATCGTTGTTCTCTATGGGACAGTCCAGTTCGGTTTTCAATAGGAATCTTGTGTTGCTGCTTAAGAAAGTTTAGTTAATTTGAAAGAGAATTACAAACTACCTATATTTTAAATTAGCCATTTGTTTATAATATAAATATGTTTTTGAGAAGCTGACCTTTATTTGGGGGCATAGTGTGAAACTTTTTGCTAATTCCCACACAGTATGTTAACTCCTTAATGTCTGGCAGTCCTGGGGTTGGATAACTCTTAAAGTGATTGCAAAGTTTCACAAAAAAAGTAGATCCAAATAATCTTCATAGTATTCAGCCTATGGAGAGTGTTATTTCAATACTGTCAGAGTCGTATTCAAGAGTAATTAAATGATAAAATCTCCCCCTTCCTCCCCTTTTACCTAGTGTAAGCCACATCCCCTCAGATGTGGAATCTGGTCACTTGACGGAAAGCTTGCAGAAAGGGACAATCCTCTTAATTTGAGCATAAAGAAAACCGCCCCCCCCCCCACACACACACCACCGACAGGTTTTTCATGTTTTTTCTAATGCTCACTGAAGATTGTCCCTCTCTGTGATTCATCCGGACGGTATTGCTGCTCTGAGGTGAGCAGTGTTACATCAGTAAAAGGGAAGGGAGAGGGATACTCTATTATTTAATTACTGTTGAAGTACAACTCGGACATTATTGAAATAACGCTCTCCATGGCCCAAATGCTATGAAGATAAACAGGAGCTGCTTTTTTTGTGAAACATAACTATCCCTTTAAAGACAGCATAGACTTCATTTGGAGAGCCAGTACAAGTGACCATCATCGGTTCTTAAGGCACGGACACAGGTGATGTGCCAGGACCGCCACTGGTCCTTAAGGGGTTAATTTCTCTCTCAGGCAAAATGTATTGCTCTCTTTGTTATTAGAAACTCCCCCAGTGTGTGCATGAGGTCGTTGTGCATTCATTCATAGCAGTATGTGATAATATTAACCAACACATAACTAATTAACATAATGTGCCACACTTTGCTTCCAACAGATAATATATAATTAAAAACAGTTTATTTTACAATAAAATGGCTAATACAAAATGCAGGTAGTTTTTAATTCTACTCAAGGTTACAGATCTACTTTAAATCAATGGAAATTTGCAGACTCTTCATTTAAAATCAATTATGCCATTTGTTTGCTCAAGAATTGCCCCTCTTTCGCTTGATGAATAATACCGTAGATAAAAACAATCTTGTATTAAAGCACAAAAACTAACATGAAGTCAGAAAGTGAACAAGATCTATTTATAAGACACAGCAATATTGTACCTGATCCCATATTGCAGTTTTTAGAGAAAACATATTGTAAGAGTGGTTCTCCACCTTGTCTATTAGTACATACCATGCTTTTATAGCTATTTTAGCTATGGTGTTTTTTCTTTTTTTTTTTGTTTGATTTTTTTTTGTACCTGTGTTCTATTGTATAGGAAAAAGTTATATATGAAGAAAACTGTGCCCGTACCATTAACAAAGAATCCTCAAAAGGTCAGTGAAATGTTTTTCTTTTCTTTGAAGGAGAAGATTGTATGTTGTCATTCAGAATCCAGACATTTAACTGGGCTTTAATGTACTGGATCCAGGGGAAAAACAAGAAAACAGTGGGTCTTGATGCTTTTATATCAATAAAAAAAAATCCACTTTTGTGGTGTACAAGGGGACTGACTAGTAGTATATCAATTCATTTTTAAACCACTCATGAAGTTGCTTTCAAAATCAACCATTTCAGTACCAGAGTGATGTACAAAAGTGTTACAGAGAAATATGCCGTACAACCCTCTTACACTCGATTTGTGTGTTAGATTGCTGTGTTTCATGGGGAGAACGTGCATTAAGGGACCCATGATGTATATGTACGTCATGGAATTCAGGGTTCCCCATGCAGCTTCACACCGTTCGGGGACCTCTGATTCCATTAAGAAATAAATAAATGCTCCGTGGTCCTTAAGTGCCAGCTGCCACAGCTGGTCCTTAAGGGGTTATATTACCTGATTATGTGAAAAGAAAATAATCCAGAATTTATAAACCTGTAGGGTCTGTGTGGTATGTTCCACAGTGGGGAGAAATTGGCAGAAAACAGGGCCTTGTAAAGCAAAGATCCTTTATGACGTTCTATTCCGTGAGGAGGCATGGTATGAATGTGGGTATACGTGATGTCCATGTTAACAAGCCTAAGTGATAAAAATTGATTCCTCACGGCTTGCGATGTTAACAAACCTAATTGATAAAAATGATCTCTGATTCCTCAGGGCTTGTGACGTTAAAGCCTGATTGACAAAAAATATCTCTGATGTTATTCCTCAGGTCTTGTAATGCTAACAAGCCAAAGTCAAACAAATCAATTTTTCCTCAGGGCATGGGCCTAACACAAGTCTAAGTCCTACAAAAAATCAATGTTTCCTCAGGACTTGTGCCTAAAAAATTTAAGTCCTACAAATCAATGTTTCCTCAATGCTTGTGCCAAACAAGTGTAGGTCCTATAAGTTAATGATTCTTAGTGGCTTGGGCCTCTAACAACAAGTCTAAGTACTACAAATCATCCTCTACAAAACAAGTATCAGTCTTCTCCAGTCACAGCTTATGTCAGGGGGCCCCTGTCTCTGTCACGCTACGTACCAATTTTATATATTTTTTTTTATTTTATTATTTTTACTGTCCCCCCCAAAAAAAGAAAACTGATTCTTTCCCCACATTCCACCAACACAGAGGCACCCTCAGACTCCTTTTATACTATGCCTGTGGGAAATAAAATAACATTTGCAATGTGCTGTGTGTAGATTCAAATGTAAGTTTCTTTCTTTCTACCATTAGGCTGGTGGGGTGTACAAATATTTCAGTAATGTGGTGCTATAAGAAACAATATCGATTCATGTTTACGCTTCTCTCACTTAATAGATACTAAAACTTTTGAAAACCATGCAGTTTCTTACGATATGTAGTACCTAGTGCCAGAAAAATCATACGGATTGACATACCGTAGTGACGCCAGGAGAACTAAACTACACCTGTTTTTAAATTACCTGATTGCACTAAAATGATCATAATCTTCACAGATGCAAAGAAAAGGTATATAAGGCAGAATGTGGAGCTATAGGAAAAAACACATACTTTATTCCACTTCAATCACTCCAAGAGGTCTTTCTAAAATCTTTCAACACCATGTGATGCCCTACTGTATTAAATACCTATTGCCAGCCCTAGAAAAACATTATGGTAAGCCGTGACATACAATAGAGGGTCCTAGAAGCATGGCTACCAGTGGAACAAAGGCAGTTTATATGTGATTCTGTGGCTACCAGTGGTCAAGTCTTGGGTGATAAAGTGTATGTGCGGCATACGGTAAAAACCTGGTGAAGAAGACATTGTATGTGTGGTTTTATGACTAGCATGAGACAATGGAACAAGGCTGGGATGTCAGACAGTGTGCATGTTTCTGTGGCTACCAGTGGGACAGTGGAACAAGACTGGGCTACCAAAAACTGTGTGTGTGGTTTTGAGGCTACCAGCTAAACAATCATGGTGAAGCAGACCATTTATTTGTGGGTCTATGGATACTGGAGGGACAGTGGAACAAGGCTGGGGGAGCAGGCAATATGCATGGGTCTATGTGTACCAGTATGACAGTTGAACAAGCCAGGGAAGCATACAGTGAATGTGTAGGGTTACCATTAGGAAGTGGTGAGATGCCAGAGTGATGTCAAAGATTTTATGGTTCTGTGATGAGATGTCAGAGAGCATTTGTTTTTTACTTCAAGTCGGGCAAGGCTGGAATGTCAGACAACATATGTAGGTGTCACGGAATGACTTTGGAATAACAACACTGACAAGTACAGATACAGTAAAATGAATATCTTTATTGAAAAATGGAACAGCACAAAATAGATAGTACTTCCCCAACCCTCACTGGACCAGGTGTAAGGACAGTGTCTGGGCACTTCCCCAGCCCTCACTAGGCAGGTAAGGGTCAAGCACGGGATCACTTGACTCAGTGGTTCTCAATCTTTTTTTGCACGGAGCACCCCTAACACGTAATCTAGAATATTTGGGGCACTCCTAACATATTTAATGTAGTTTATCAAGGGCATCATGAAGGGTACAATACATAAATATACAGTTATTATTAGGTCTTATAATCATAATAACAAAACTAAACATATTGTGCATAACAATTTCTATAAATCTTTATTTAAAAGTCCATTTTTGTTAGTCTTTATGGAAAACACAGGGCACCCTAAGTTGATGTCTGTGGCATAACAAAATGTCAGGGCACCCTGGTTGAGAATCACTGATCTGACTGAACGGAGGTAAATACCACTCTGACTGAATGCATAAACTAGTAGCAGTGATGGTAGCTACTAGTACAGGAGCAGGTGTAAAGCCCTTGGGAACAGAGGTAAATTCCCCAAATATGTAAGGGTGGTTGAGCTCAGAAACTGAACTCCCTAGAGAACTAGGGTAAACCAGCAGGCAACAGTGAATAGGAATCCTTAGAACTCTAGGGCAACCAAGCAGACAGTGGTGACTGTTGCTCCCTAGAATGCTAGGGTAACCAAACAGGCAGTGGTAACAGAGACTCCCTAGAACGCTAGGGTAGCCGAACAGGCAGTGGTGATTGATGTTCCCTAGAACACTAGGGTAACTGAACAGGCAGTGGTGACTGAGACTCCCTAGAATGCTAGGGTAGCCGAACAGGCAGTGGTGACTGAGACTCCCTAGAACGCTAGGGTAACCGAACAGGCAGCGGTGACTGTGAGACCCTAGCACACTAGGGGCTCGATTTAAAGGCAGCCGTTAACCAAAAAAATCACTAACGGGTGCGTTAAGTGTCATGTTGCAATTCAAAGATCCGTCTAAACAACAGCTAACGGCAGTTGCACAATTCCTACGGCCGATACACTTACGTGCATTCAGACGCATGGAACAACATACCCCAGAGCTATTCAAAGGCTTGCGGTACTGATAACGGCTGAAAAAAAGACACACCTAATGGCTAAAAGTTAAGACCCACTTCTCACACACGTTAGACACTTAACGGCCAAAACTAAACACCCGTTACAGAGGAAAACACACAAAAGGCTTACCGCACAACCATGTAAATGGGAAAATTAACCCGTGCAATGCCAAAACAACACAAAAACATGCACACACAACACAAATCACTACACACAAAACAACAACCAACACCACAGGAACAATGACACACAAAAAAACAACAACACAACATGGCACGGAACAATGGGGGTCATCACACAAAGCGGACCCTGCAAATACAAGCTCACCTGGGAAACATCAACACGCGACCTGCACCCCACAACTGCACGCCCGCAAATGGCACACACAGAACAAGCACAACACACCACATCTTATAACACACACACACCTGCAAACACTTACCTGGACACAAACAACTCACCATTGGTCAGCACTCACCTCATCACCACACCTACACAACGCCCTAGCAAGTACTTAAAGGGACAACTCAACACACTCACTTGTGGCTTGTTTTCCACTCAGGGAGGGAGAGAGAGAGAGAGAGAGATAGATAGAGATAGAGAGAGAGAGAGAGAGAGAGAGACAGATAGAGACAGATAGAGAGAGCAAACAGTATGTTGGGTTACATATTGTTGCGAAGACTGCGTAGAAGGCGTGCAAGGGAGAGAGCTAGGGAACATCAGCAAACCCCAAGCACGCCTCATCAACAGCCTTCACCTGTTGCAAGTGAGGAGGCTCTGGCTCACCAGCCACACAGGAGTCCATCCCCACCTGGAGGGCACAGGATGTATAGACGACCACCAAGGCCCAGGGTATACCGCCCAAGGGTCACACTCTTTGGAATGGCTGATGACGAGGTCATTGATCGCTACAGGTTGAGGCCTGACAGCATCATTGCCTTGTATGAGGTCATCAAGGACCAGGTGGATCCCATCTACATCCACAACCATGCCCTAACTGGCCTGCAGAAACTACTCTGTGCCATACACTTCATGGCAAGCGGGGCCTTCCAGTCCACTGAGGGTTACGCATCTGGCATGTCACAGGCCACATTCTCCAGAGTGCTGGCCCAGGTCCTGCCAGCCCTCAAAAGCAAGGCCAGTACCCATATACATTTTCCCACCACCGACATGGACTGGATACACGTCAAGCAGGCCTTTTACGCAAAGGGAGGCATGCCCAGGGTCATGGGTGCTATAGATTGCACCCATGTCCGGATTAAGGCCCCAGCACGTGACGCACAGATATTCATCAACAGGAAGAACTTCCACTCCATCAACGTGCAGATGGTGTGTGACAGCAACATGAGGATCATGAATGTCTGTGCAAAATATCCTGGCAGCACACATGATGCATACATTCTACAAAACTCCTCAGTCCACAGAGATTTTGAGAATGGAACCTTTACAGGGGGATGGCTACTGGGTGAGTTCACAAAACAAAATCACACCACATACACAGGCGTACACACCACTCAGCTCAGCATGCACCTGACCCACACCTACTACGTCCACCACACAAAACATCATTCACACAACATGTGCTCCCTGTTTCACCATGTCACTCACATTACACAGGTGATGCTGGCTATGGATGCAAGTCCTGGCTACTGACCCCTCTGGCCAATCCCCAAACACATGCCCAGGAAAGCTACAACCAGGCTCATGCCAGAACCAGGAATGCTATTGAGCGGACATTTGGGCTCCTCAAGTCAAGATTCCGATGTCTGGACCACTCTGGGGGAGCACTGCAGTATGCACCGGCTAAGGTGTGTGACATCATTGTGGCGTGCGCAATACTGCACAATATCGCAGTGGACACCAGGCTGCTGGAGCACATCCCGGACCCCCCCATACAGGAAGTGGCCATGGACATCGGGCATGTGGAGGAGACCATGAGAGGGGCACAGATCAGAGACAGGCTCATCACGGAATACTTCACCTGTGAGTATAACACAGGCATGCAAACAATCCATGCAAGTCCCCCAGCAGTCCTGTGACACTAACCACACTGCACATTTTGTTCTGTCTCACCCCACAGGAACAGTGACACAGCACTGCACTGGCAGTGGACGTGGAAAATTGTGTGTGTGGACTCAACAACCATCCTCCATTCCACTCTCCACGTTGACATACAGACCCCAAGGATATCACGCACACCCCCAGGAGAAACAAGGTACAACATATTACCCATGTTCATCACCTTACACGGCTTGATTGACAGCAACTAACTGGATATGCCATGATTAGAGCCTGAACAACCATGCTAGCCCAGTAGTGAAAGAGTATTATCTAATGATTTGCATGAGAAGGGACATCAGACTCAATATGGGACCTGTACTGTGCTACAGCTGAGAAGAGCAGCACAGGGGTGGATGTACAGTGGTATGGGCACACAATGTAGAGGTCATGAGACGTAGATCAGATTACCACGGACTCCATGCAGACCTGTGAGTGTGCAGACGTATGTGCCCCTGACATGAATACACACATCAACAAATGTGTCCTAACAGTTCCATGGAACAAATGACATTGGGCTGCCACTGTCACTTTCACAGTGGCAGCACAATGTCATTACTTCCATGGAGCTCTCAGAACACTTGTTAATGTGTGTATATATGTCAGGGGCACATATCCCTAGGACTGATGCACATGTCCTTAGTTCCCCACAGAATTGGTTACAGATGAGTACACAACACATTGTCAAGCAATGGTTTGTGCACTCACCTGTAACTGTGAAAACTGAGGGGATGAAAAAGACTAAATTGTTGTTGCTTGATGATCAGTTCAGGTCTACTGCTCCAAATCCTGTCCTCTTGTCCCGCAGGCATCCGTAACATGATCCATCCTTGAACTGAAGATCTTCCATGTGACTGGATTGATGTCTTGACAACACCTTCATGAAGATCACCCCTTGCTGTTTATGGTGATGTTGTTGGTGATGCAAAGTTTGACCTGAGGTTCACACAAACCTCTACTGGAACATTCTCATAGAGACACAGAAAACACTAATTCTTGAGTGTTTTAACCTGTACAGTCAGGATGCTCAGCTACAGAGTTGTCAAACCTCATGGACAACACATGAGCAGGGCAGCAGTGTTACTGAAGTATTACAATTTAGTTTCAAAGTACATTTAGTGTTCTCATACAGGTGTTCAATGCATATAGGCAATACACACACAAAACACATGTACATTCTAATGTACTTTGAGACACAATAAAGATGAACCATCACCATTCTATCTGTGTCTGTAGGAGGATATATTTGAGAACACATATGTCAATGTGTTACCACACCCAGGGTAGAGTATGCCCCATACATAGAAAGGCAACACCCACATCACAGGAGTCCACCACTTGTTTGCCAGTGACTGGACTCTGTGATGTATCCATGCAAACAGATGATGGTGGCAGTGATGCACCAATGTGTTGTGGGAGTGATGAAGAGGTGATTCAGGGGACATACTTCCACAGTGAATACCTGTCCACAGTATCTGTATTGCTCAGTATAATCCATGTTCGGAGATTTTGCTCCACTTTGACATATCTCAGTACATGGGCTAACGAACAACCAGACTAAGTGGACATGTGTTATCACTGGTGAAGTCTGTTACACCCTTAGGGAAACAGCAACTCAACTTACAGGAGACCCCAATGCTCAGCCCAGGATATCAATGTGTGTGCTACACGTTGAAATCCTAGGTTAAAAACATTGGCTTCTCCAGTAAGTCAGTTGCACAATGAGTGTGTGAATCCAAGACAACATGGATACATGTCCCATTTATCTATCCTGCTTATAATGTCCCTGCTAAATCACAGAGCTGTTTGTCTGGTTATCCCATTAACCCACTGAGTGCAAGAGTGGTCCCCAACGCATTTCTTGACAATGCGTTGTCTACCACTCTGGCACTCAAAGGGTTAAACACAGCACATGATGTAGACAAATGTTCAGTGTTGTACAATTTGTTGTGCTAAGGGGTATGTTTTGTTGTTCAAATTCAACACACAACACCGCCATATAACACAGTGGTGTAATATGGCTCCAGGGATGTATTACAAGTTGAATTTGTACAACGGTGTGTGTGTGAACCCATGTTGTAGCATCCCACTAACATTTCACATAGGCAGAGGTTGTGTTCACTGCATTGTATGGCAATGCATTGGAGACAACCCTGCCACCCAATCCATAACTGAAGACACAACAGATCAGACTGGAATTAAAAAAAAAATGTTTTCTTTATTGAGGGGAAACTTAACAGGTTGGGCCTTTCATTTTTTCTTCTTTGGGTGGGGGGCCTTAGCCTGGGTGCCAGAGGTGGATGCCCTTGTGGATCTCCTGGTAACCCTCTGCCCCCTAGGTGTTGCTTCAGGGGTAACACTAGAGGGGGTGGTGGTTGCAGTAGACCCCTCAGTGGAACGCAAGTTCTCCCTCTCCATCCTCAGGTTCTCCCTGCGGTTTATCTCCCTCAGCTCCACAAGGACCTGTGTTAACATGTCCATCACACCAGTCCTGAGCTGCTGGAGTAGTGTATTCCCCCTGGACACCTCCGACTCCAAACCTTGGATCCTGCTCTCCAATTGGACAATGTTCCTCCTGGATTGCCTCCTGCTCCTGGTGATATTGCTGTCAGTACTCCTGCTCGACCAGAGTAGTCTCCTCTGAAGGGCCATACACTCCGCCTTCATCCCTGTGAGGCGTGCGGTGCTGGAGGTGGATGTGCCCGGTGTCCCTGGTGCTGCTGTTTCTTCCTCTGCTGCTGAGGGTGCTGTTTCTTCCTCTGCTGCTGAGGGTGCTGTTTCTTCCTCTGCTGCTGAGGGTGCTGTTTCCTCCTCTGCTGCTGAGGGTGCTGTTTCCTCCTCTGCTGGAGGTGCTGTTTCCTCCTCTGCTGGAGGTGCTGTTTCCTCTGCTGCTGGAGGTGCTGTTTCCTCTGCTGCTGCTGAGGGTGCTGTGGCTGCTGTTGGAGTGGCTGGTGCAGATGATGGGCATATGCCCACCACATCAAGTGATGCAGAGCTGCCCAGAGATGTGTGTGCTGGTGGAGGTGTGAATATGTCCCTGGGTAGGGGGCACTGGGGCTCACCAATCAGGCCCAGGTGTGTGTAGTCCAGTGGCCAAGGGTCATATGGTGGCCACTGATAGGTGGTGGGACCCCACCTTGGATCATACCTTGGGGCATGCTGTGGAGCCATCCAGGAGGGTGGGTTGATCTGGGAGGCATATGGCCCATATTGGGTGTTGGCCACTGTCCCTGGCAGCCATTGCCTCCCTGGCGGTGGTGGTGCTGCTGATGGAGGGTAGTAGCTGGTGGAGGTGGATGGATGTGTCCACCTCTCCTCCTGTGGCATCCAGCCACTGTACTGGGGAGGTGCAGCTGGAAAGGGTGGTGCAGCCTGTGGTGGTGCAGCTGGAAGGGGTGGTGCAGCCTGTGGTGGTGCAGCTGGAAGGGGTGGTGCAGCCTGTGGTGGTGCAGCTGGAAGGGGTGGTGCAGCCTGGGGTGGTGCAGTAGGTGGTGATGCAGCCTGTGTTGGAGGGGATGGTGATGGTGGGTAAGGTGACCACCGGCTGGTCCCCTCCTCTGTGTGCTCCTCACTGGGGGGTGACATAGCCTCCTCCACTGTCTCCTGCTGGGCTTGACGGCCGTAAGCTGTGTGGAGGAAGAAGATGTTGTGATTAGTGACCTTAGCCATATGTTTGTGGAGACAATTCTACTTTGATATGTGGGGAAGAAAAATATATGTGTTTGTGTTAATCCCACTGGGTAAACAAGGGTACTCCCACTGCTGAAAGGTGTTGTTTGAGTTATTACGGGTGAAGGTTTCATTTTGAGGTGCAATATCACAGTGTCCAGAAATAGTACAGTGGGGCTGTTGCTACACCCTCCCATGTAGATATCTGGTCCCTGTACCAGAGCTGTCCATATGATTGTGTAGTAACAGCACCACTGTACAATATCAGGCCACTGGGATATTGCCCCTGACATATCCATGTCTGAGCTGTGATACCTTTTGCATCAACACACCTTTCAGCAGTACGAATACCATTGTTTAACTCGGGGGGGGGGGGATCCAACAACTTATATTTGTCTTCACAACTTGTAGGGATGGCTATCCCTCCAGGGGGGTGGCAAAGGTTAAGTCCACCTTGATGTCAGATTGTAGACATTGTGGGAACAGATGTTGTTCTCTGTTAGTCCTATCCCTCCTACCCTCATGGTTGTTCAGATAATGCTCTATGTGACGGATGTAGATTTCAGTCATTTGTCTACACGAGGGATTTTCAGCAGAGACAAAATCAACCCATTTAGAGAACAATACTTAATTGGAATGGTGTACAGGGTGTGCATGATTTACAAGCACACTCTGTGGACCATTCCAAAGAGGTATTTCTCTCTATATGTTGTGACTTTGGCTCTGCTGAAGAGCCTCCGTGTGGTCAAATGATGGATATCTTCACCTGTCACATGGAGCAATATCTGTATAACCATGAGTGTTGGAGGGATGGGACTTAGATCAAGACACATCTGTTAACGATGGCAATGATATGACATCATGATGACATTACCCATTGCTATCCCATTACAGTGACACACAAGTAGAAATGGTGATATATGTATGTGGATATGTACCCTTCATATGGATGGAGTAATATCCTTCCAAGATGTGATGCCAGAGAGCATTTCATTAGGTGTGATTGCCTTACTGGCTATATATGTGCACCCATCCAACAAGACATTGTATTGATATGATGGATATGAACATACCTCGTATATCCCATCTACGTAGGGTGTGATATACTATGTATGTGTATTTGGATGGTAGCAATGTAGGTTGATATGTGATGGGTGCACATATCTGGCCAGTAAGGCAATCACATCCAGTGAAGTGATCTCTGTGTTCACATCATGTTGGAACATATTTAGTAACATTTGAATCCTAAGGGCAACAATCCAGCCAGTAGTGAGGGATATCTTTGATTGAGGCCTGTTTTTTTGTCTGTGTATGAGCCCATCCATCCTTCTGTGTGAGGCAACCGTACTCAGTCCTAGATATCCATCAGTCATGGCCTGTTGGTGACCAAGGTACAATGTTTGCTATTTGTTTCCCATATGTATCCTGCATAGCGATGCTGGTGTACCATCGATCCATGGCATCAGCACCCCTGTGGATCCATGTGGGAATCAGATATGGGATATGTCATTTCAAGTCAGAGTAAATGATTGCAGCCACAACACCAATGCCTACTTTTTCCAGCTTGAATTCTGTAAAATAGTTTTCGGCCTGTGTGTTGCACCTACGAGCATTTATTCTGTGTGACACTGTGATGTGTGATCTGATGCCCCCTTTTGTGATTCAGTAAGCGGTGATGTTGAACTGATGAAATGAACATGATGGTGACTTCTCCAGTGATCTCCTTTCCCCATTTCCAGTGTTTTCCATGGAGTCTGTACAATGGGACCCTATGAACTTGATTCTTGTTTTGGCATATTCTCCATGGACTAACACTGGTACTGGTGAAGTGAGGGTGTGTGAGGGTTACTTTGTGTCCACCATCTGTTTGTCACCGCTTAGTGAATGTCCCCTGTGTGGCATGTGATCGTTGTCCTATTGACTTGTTTGTTGTCAGGTTAACCCCTTGAGTCCCAGAGGGGTTGCCAATGCATTGTTGATCGATGCATTGATGATCCCTCTAGCACTCAAGGGGTTAGGGTGGGGGTGGGGACATGGGTGACATTGTGTGTGAACAGTGATGATCTATGACAGTCGACAATTTGAAAATGAAGGTTTGTGTATTGTGTGTAATGAGCACAGCGACAGGAGGGTTGAAGTAGGACTTTGACAGGTTTGTCCCAAGTTGGACGTTGCCATTTGTCCAGGTGTTGTGTCCTTTTTTTAACCCTCATGGTGCTGTGTTGGTGCAGTTGTATGGCTGAGTGATGGCCATGTGTTGAGGTGTGAGTGTGTGTGCAGCTGGTGTTGGTTGCTGTAGTGTGTTGTTCTGTAGTGTTGCACTTACCGGTAGTGTGGAGGCTCCTCTCATCCCCAGTGTCAGTTCCTCCCACGACCCCCTCGATCATGGTCGGGGACATGTTCTGCCGCACCATCTCCTCCCAGCCGCAGAATGTGATGGGCACAGATGGGCCACCTCCGGTGCCTCGGGCTTGCTTGGCCATGTCAGACATCTTGTTCTTGACCACCCTCCGGCAGTCGCCCCATCTCTTCTTCACAGACTCCACGTCCCGTCTGCATGTTGCCACCGCGTTCACCCGGCTGCAGATCTGATTCCAGGCTG
This sequence comes from Rhinophrynus dorsalis, assembly GCA_037306005.1. Taxonomy (NCBI): domain Eukaryota; kingdom Metazoa; phylum Chordata; class Amphibia; order Anura; family Rhinophrynidae; genus Rhinophrynus; species Rhinophrynus dorsalis. The sequence continues at coordinate 124,364,182 of CM074721.1, forward strand.
CCTTCCTCCGCGCTGCCAGGCCAGGGACCTTTGCCGTCGGGTGGAGAACACTCTGCCTCTCCAGGACAGCTTCCACAAGAGCCGTGTTCTCTTCCTCACTATATCTGGGATCCCTGATCCTGCCCTCATCAGCTCCGGCATGGGAGGATTCAGAGCCGGAGTGCCCTGCCTGGTCTGACCCTGCCTGTGTGGGGTGCTCCCCAGGAACTACCCCTCGTCCCACTGCAGGTTCTGTCCCTGTCCTGCGTGTTCCTGCTCTTGTGGGCCTGGTCCCCCTCCGCCCTGCGGATCTCCCTCTCCCACCCCTGCTCTGCTGAGGGATCCCCTCCTGAGCTTCTTCCTCCTCCACTACTCTCCCCATCCCTCTCTCCTGTCCTCCTCTCCTTGCCATCACTCACCCAGTCACACCCAGGCACTCCCACAGGCCCTCACAGACACACTCGATCCAGTCACTCTCTGTCACACACTTTCACTCCCAGATTCACACTGTCAAAATAAAAAGTAAAATGTGTAAGGTGTTATAAAATAAAAGGACTATGTGTATGTATGTGTATGTGTTTGTATGTGTGTATGTAATATGTGCAAAGGTGTGCTATGTGTCGTATTCTGTGCAATGCTCTCCTCTCTCCAAACTCCAAACCTCCTCTACCTCCAATGAACGCTCCTGTCTCCCTCTCTCTAATGACTATCCTCCGCTCCTGGGTCCTGATATCTGGCTCTGAAGAACTCGATAACAGACAGTGTGTGGCGGTTATTTTTGGGTATATATAGGTGTATTTGAAGTTATTTGATACATTGGGGCTTTGGGATTGGATGTGTGTTTGAATTTGTTTTGGCATCAATCATGGTTGCTTGACAACGGCAGCCGTTATGTTACATGTTGTTTGGAGCTCAGTTATCGTGTGATTTGTCCGCCCGTTGTGCATTAACATGAGCGACAACGGGTTTTGTGTTACGTGTTTTTTGTGTGCCTACGCTCGATAGCTATTCTTGTAGAGTAGCTATTGAATCTGCCGTAACTCCTGTATTATTTGCGAGCGATGTGCCTTTTTCACTTAGCGGCTGGTTTAACGGTTGGCTTTAAATCGAGCCCTAGGGTACCCAGTGGCGCAGAGTGGAGAAAGTGAGAATGCCAGTGGCATGGACTGACACAAACTGAGCGCCACTCGAATGAAGGAGTGCAAGCGGAAACAGTAGGCCACAGGTATTGAGGATCAAAGTCAGCCGGAGCCGGGTCAGTACGGAGCAGGTAGTCAGCCTGAGCCAGGAGTCAAACCGGAGTGGGTAGTCAGCCAGAGCCAGGAGTAAAACTGGAGCTGGTAGTCAGCCAGAGCCAGGACTCAACCTGAGCGGGTAGTCAGCCAGTCATCAAATGGAGCCGAAGTCAAAATGAGCTGGGAGTCATAAACAGGAATTGAGCATCATAATCACAAGAGCTATAGTGCACAGGTACACCACAAAAGGGCAAATGAGTGAAGGCAGGCTGAGGCTTATAAGGCCTAGCACTTAGGTGAAGACTCAATCTGGCAATTAGTGGGGCCAATAAGAATAGCGAATGTGCTTCAGCACCACAACCAGGAAGTACAGCAATGTCGCCTGCAAGCACATCATCGCTAAAGGCAATCACGTGCACCATGATAGTGGGGTTGATTATTAACAGTGGACAGAAGAATATAAAACTGTAGAAGCAAACTAATGTGAATCTCAGGGGTACATTGTTCAACATGTCACACAGCAATGTGTTGGATACCTCCTCTGGCACATGTTAAATTGATTTATTACTATTCAGACCTCACTGGAGGAACACTAGGATCCTCCTGATCTCCCCACCCATGGAGCACCAGAGAGGTGTCCAGCTCATTGAAAAGCAATGAGATGGACATTGCTCTGGTGGTAAAATGGGTTTACTGTCAGCATGTAGGTCATTAATCATGATGCATCAGCTCCCCAAAACTGCAAAGTAATTATTTTTCTTCTTTCCCCATCATGAGAAGATGCTCCAGTGGGGAATTGTACTTTCACTTTTGATCTAAACTTGTTTCAAGGAAGGACTATGTTAGTGCATGTAATTTAAACTTGCTTCAAGCTATGTAGAGGGGTGGCACTGCTTAAGATTTTTCTCTTGGACCTACTAGGTAATAGTTACATTGCTGCTTCCAATTCATTTAAACGAGGCTTGTAACCCTTTCATTCTGAGAGAGGTTTCCAGTGCATTGCTTAGCAATGCATTGAATACCTCTCTAGTGTTCAAGGGGTTAAAAGCTCCATTTAAATAAATGTAAACTCTGTGGGGTGGTTGCTTTGCTCAAGTATTGCACCATTTTCTATTAGGTCATCAGTCTCAGTGTGAAAGTAATCTAAGATGTTTTTATTTTTTTATGTAAAGACTAGCTATTTCAACTCTCAGAAATATTGCTCTAGGTGAAGGATCCAGTAACCTCAGCACTCTGTCAAATGTATTTTAATGGTACTAGAAACCAGGGACAAGCATACTAATCCATCTGAATTCATAAGTGTGCAATAACTTTTAAATAATGCTCACCTTCTACACTGCTTTGTCATCATCACACTTATTAACACTGATTAAAGCCATGTGCTTGTTATGAAAAATGATGTATGGTTTGAAAACAAACAACAGACCACAGCAGTTTACGCTAATTGAAGTAAAACCCTAGCAGAAATATTCAATCTGCCTTATAGATTAATTTGTTTGTTTGTAGCATTAAAAACCTAGGGACATATACAGAAAGAAATGTGCAATTCTGGAACAAACCAACCACCACAGAGTAGGGTACTCAAATCTGTTGGTTTGTTTTAGAACTGCTAATGTTTTGCTTTGTGAGTCTTAGTATGATTAGTTTTCTAACGTGTTGAGCCTTTTCAGTAGGAAAGACACAAGGTTCCCAAAAGATCTAAATCATGGATCAACCTACTACATTAGCAGTGTAGAATGTAGCGCAATGGCACTATTACTAATAGGAAAATAAACACCATTACATGTCCCAAACTGGCAACAAGTTTAGGGTTTTCAAAGGAAAATAATCATGTTTTAGGAAGTCAGCACCTGTGACAGCAATCTGTTTTCTCACACACACAAATGGCTGAAAGGAGACCTGTGCTTTTTACTGACACCTCAGCTAGAAATAAACATGAATATATATATATATATATATATATAGTTGTTAGCCAAACATTGTAGCTTGCACACTAAGCCTCCATAGATCCTCTCTGTTGGGTTTTAAGACCAAAGCAGATTGAATGCATTGTTCAAGACAGAGGCTGAACTATAAGAATTAAGTCTTGTGGTTCCATCTTTTCTCACAGGACCAATGAGGGAGCCCCAGATGACATTCTTCGATAACTCCCCATCCTTTTTGGTCTGTTAGGGCTCACAATGCAACACTGGCTTTATAACCAAGGGAGCAGTCCTACCAGTAGGGCACTAGGTGAATGATAGCTACCCTTTAAGCTTGAGACATGTGATATAACATTGCTGATACTCGGCAATGCTTCTGCTTTTCAGTATAAGTATTATTGAAAAATAATATTCAGTTGATCTGAGATAAAATACAAGGAAACCATTAGCAAAAGCTTGGCAAAATACCCTAAATATAGACTTAATGGATTTAGTGGCTTGAAACTGTGTTGCATTTTCAGAGGTAAAAAGAATTTTGATTGCAAAGAAACCTGAAGTGCATTTTGTACACAACTATACCAAACAATTTCTTAAGATTGTTTGTTGTAATCCATTCCCTAGAGAGCCCTATTATATTTTAGTGCAACTACTTCTTTTCAATCAGAAGAGATGTATGTCTAACTTAAAATGGAAAGTAAATTAGACCTGACCCTGATAATGTTTTTTTTCGGAGTGAACTGAAACCATAGATAAGAAAGAGCTTTCAATTGTATGCCCATTCCATTGAGTAGAATGGCTGTCGACTGAATTTCAGCTTGCTCAGTCCCTTAGTTCTGTCAAGTTTCCTTGTGTTCAAGCCTTCAATCTCCATCCTGAAAATAAGCTTTAATTTGACTGTCTGCCAGAATTTAAAAGGCACATTTCTAGACAGCAATCGAGTCACTTAATATGTTAGTAATGCTTTGAAGAAACATGTAAGGTCCTTGAGACTTCCATTTTCCATGACAAATATATTTAATTACAAATCACAGACATCTTCCATACGGGAAGCTTAAAGAGTCCAATGGTGTTGTTGAGTTTTTAATAAAATAATCAAGCTATTCAGCTCTGGTCCTGTAATTACAATCAACTATACAATCATAGAAACATTGTTTCAACCAAAGTTTTTGAATTCTGTTATTTTAAGAACAGTTTTATGATGAGGTATATAAAAACACAGATAATAAGCTGCATGTCTAAACTGCCAATTTTATGCAAACAATTGATAATGTTAAATCAATTTTTTTACTGTCCTTGATTACTTTGAGTGTTCTAATATATGTCCCATGTATTTAGAAGCCAGTCATCCTCCAGATTCATGGCATACCCCTATAGTTTGGCTAAACCTTTAAATGAAAACACCTATTGTGTTTGTTTGTGACTTTAAATATTTATATTATAGAAAGATTATGTCTGTCTGTATGTCTAACCAGCCAGCAACCAAGCTACCCATCATATATATATATATATATATATATATATATATATATATATATATGGATGATTCTACAAAATCAGTATTCATTTGATACAGGATTTCATGTTCATAAAAGCAGACACTTCTATTTGTCGTGTAACTGGATTTTTGTTTACAGGAAGTCTTCAGTTGTTTAGGGTCAGTGAGTCCTTTAACAAATAATTATGTCTGCCTCCGTGGACATGAAATCCAGTACTAATGAAAGATTCTGGAGCTGCAATCCACATAGAATTATTAGTGGCCTTTAGGATTTTCTGCCCATATCAAGATGATTGAGTGTTTATGATTAGGTGTCATTAGTGTTGCCTTAAATGAAGAATTGCTCATATATCTCAGTAGACCCTTAGAAACAATGAAGCTATTGCTTCTGCAGTGTCCTCAAACCATATATAACAATGGAACAAGTTTTGCCCATCACATGACAATGTCATCAAAATATGCATTTAGCCAAAATGCTCTGATTTTAATCCAAATCAAAACCACAGATTGCAAAAAGCGCTGGACTGGATCCATACAGTTTTTCAAGACAGTGAGCATTTTGCTGTAATTAAAATGGTTTATGTTTTATGCAGATTATTGTCAAAGTTAGAAAGGAAGCTACTATTTGCAACGATTGGCCATAATTGTTATTGTTTTCAAATCACAAATTACAAATCTTTAACTTTATGGAAATCAATATTCAAAACAGAAATTAACGTATGATAATTTCAGTTAAATTGGGTTTACAGGTTTTAGTGAGAATGTACACTTTAAGAAACAGTGGGGTAGCAAATACATTGGTCCTTAAAGGGTTCAAACAGCTGGAAAGATAGCTCAGTGGTAAATTCCCTGACTAGGTAGCCTATTCAACTTCAAGGTTGCAGGTTTGAATCTTGGCAGGGTTAACTCAGCCTTTCATCTTCCAAGGTCAATAAATGAGAACCATTTATTGGGTAATAATAACACCTATTATTTCGGCTGCTGATTTGGTTAATTCCAGGAGTGTGCGCTGAAAGCTCTTTGAGTCCCAATGGAAGAAAGGCTCTATATAAATGCTGGTTATTATTATAAATATAATTAACTGTGATTCTTTAGTTTTTTGGAGGGATAAATCACAGTGAACACAGGAGCAATAGCCCCTATGCCTCTTTTCGTAACTGAAGTGTATTTGAAAACTCAGTCATTCCTTAAAGGGATAGTATTACTTCAAAATTACTATCCCTCATATTGTAGCCTTTAATAAACAGAGTTAAATGACACCAGCGGCATCTCTCAAACCTTTATGGTTTAAGAGATAGCCACTTTCAGTTACCAAGCACACGTAGAAGACTGTTTCAATTAATCATTTTTCCTTCCATAACGAGATATCGGCTCTGCTGAAGAGCCTCCTCTTGATTCAGAGACCGGATTCTCCTGCTGGCAGCAGAACGCTGACTGCAGGGGAGAGGAAACTTTGAAAGCGGCTATCTCTTAAACCATAAAGGGTTGAGAGATGCCGCTGGTGTCATTTAACTCAGTTTATTAAGGGCTACAATATGAGGGATAGTAATTTTGAAGTAATACTATCCCTTTAAGGCTTTTACACATGGGTGACAAACATGTAGCTCCACCCTGCTACATTTCCTTTACCCTTATTCTGTGTTCTCCTAAAGTTGCATATGTGAAATACACCATTGTACAGCAGTATACTTTTCTACACCAGTGGTATAACCAACACAGTATTGCCCAGGTGAAATAATCTTTACTTGTAACTGCTGTAACTAGCCATTGTTAATAGCGAGTAGCTGTATAAAACTCAGTATCAGCTGATTTCTCTCTTTAGGGCACTACACTAGATTTATGCTAGATTTTTTTTCTTCTTCATGCAAAGGAACAATACTTGGTACTCTGTGGCTTTGGAGCACGCACCATTAGATGTAGAGTCATATAAACATTGCTTTAGGAGGAAGAATATATATCTATATATATATATATCTATATATATATATATATATATATATATATATATATATATAAAAAAGAATAAGCCTCATTGCGTAATTTATGGTACCTCACACACAGAACATAATTTATGTCTCCTCAGAAAACAAACACACATTGAACAGAATGCCTCATTACATAATTTATGTCTCTTTAGGAGACACAACTCCTATTGGGTGATTCAATGGGGACTTTACTGCTCCTATTGGGTGATTCAATGGGGGCATGTTTATCATACAGGGAGTTGGCCTGCCCCCTCCAGCCTGCCCACCACTATCCAACCGACAAAAAAAAAGTTCTCCTCATCCACACACACTCTCACTCAGGATCATGACCCCACAAACACACTGTGTCACCTCCCACAGATAACTGTAACCCTCCATACACTCTGTTTCAGTACGAGGGTGTAATGTTCCCATAATATACAAACTCAGGAATAAACTTAATAGCAACTCTTTTATTTAACTATTTTCGTCTCTTCAGTCACCTCACTGTCTGTTTTCAACTGTCACTCCTCTACTTCCTGCTTCCTGATTCCCACCCTTTCTCCTTAAAGGGAGAGAGATACTTTGCTGTATGTTACAGAGGGCAAGCCTCAAACACCACTTTCTATTTGTTCCCTCAGCATACTGCTACACTGCCTCAACTGAAGAGCCACCGTGTGTTATATTGCTATGTTACCTCAACTTAACCCTTTGAGTACCAGAGGGTACACAACGCATTGCAAAGCAATGCGTTGCGTACCCCTCTGGCACTCAAAGGGTTAAGTAAAGAGGAGTTCATGCTTCCATTGGGCGATTCAATGGGGGAGTGATTTAAATCATGCAGGGAGTTGGCCTGCCCCCACTATCCAGCCCGCCCACCACTATCCAAGTAACTGAAAAAACAAAATGACTGCCACTCGTTCCTACACCAGACACAAACACATTAGACAAAAAAACACACACACACTCACACTGTCACTCACACTCTCACACACACACTCAATCATACACACTCACAATAATTCACACACACACACACTCACACGCTCTCACTCACACATTCACTCACACTCAATCACACACACTCAATTATACATACTCACAATAATTCACACACACACACTCACATGCTCTCACTCACACATTCACTCACACTCAATCACACACACTCAAACACACTCACACTCTCTCACTCACACTCATTCACACTCTCATATTCACACTCTCACTCACACACTCACTCACACACTCACACACACTCTCACACACTCTCAATCACACACACCCTCACTCACACTCTCAATCACACACTCATACTCTCAATCACACACTCACACTCTCTCACTCACACACTCTCACTCAATCACACACACTCACACACTATCACTCAATCACACACACTTACACACACACTAACACACTCATGCAATCACTCACACGCAATCACTCACACGCAATTACTCACTCTAGCACTCACACGCACTCACTCACTCACACCCCGGGAGCCAGCACAATCCACCTTCCACCATAGTCTCACTCACACTCACTCACATCCCGGGATCCAGCACTATCCACCTTCTACCATAGTATAATTACCACATTCATTTCAACTACATGAATGAATGTCACTCACTCACACACACTCACACTCACTCACTGACACTCCGGGAGCCAGCACGATCCACCTTCCATCATAGTATGTGCAATTACTACATGCATTTCAACAATATGAATGAATGCCACAGTGGAGGCATAAGTACAAACACACACTCATTACAATGACACATAAGTCACCCCCTTATGACTCACTTCTGTGTGTGTGTGTGTCTCTGTGTGTGCCTGTGTGTTCCTCACTGTGTGTGTGTTGCATGTCTGTATCACACTCTATGTGTCTGCATGTTGTACATTGTATGTATTTGTGTATGACTGTGTCGCACTTTATGCATCTCAGTGCATGCGTGTGCATTTGCGTGTGTGTCTCTGTGTGTGTTTGTCTTGCATCCATGTGTGTGCATTAATTCCATATATATCCTGACGGGCAACACCGTCCCACATTTCTAGTTCTATATATTTAATATTTGCCTCTATTATTTTATTCTACAAGTTATAAATGTGAATTCCGCTCAAGATCTGAGGAAATATATATTCATTTTGGGCCTGTGAATTATATCATTCACTGACATTAGATTGTTAGCATTTAGACATTGCTTAGATGTATCATTCTGGATATATTAATGTTTCATAATGTTTTTACTGATTGGTAGTTAATCAATTAACATGTATTTTGGCTGTATTACCTGTTACATTGCAGCTGCTTTTATAGTCCAGATCACGCTGTGTGTTTGGATCCATTTCTTTTTTATGTGCTTAATGAGAGCATTAGAATCACCTTCTTATATATTTCATAATTTATTCCGTTTTACATTATTCATCTTCTTTGCTATATATCTTACTGGTCATTGCACTCAGTCTCTTGTAAGTACATTTTATTTTTGCTTATATTATTAATTATTGGAATGTCATTTTGGTATAGTGTCATTGTCATAATTTCCACTCTGCTCCAGTTTTAGGTAATATTTTATATTAGTATTGAAGGCCTGTGTGTGCGGGGCAGGGTGCCGCCCGGCGGCCTCGGCTGCTACCCAAGGGCCTTGGGGCGGGGACGGTGGTGGGCCGTTCTTGGCGCCCCACTCCTGATTGGCCGTGCCTCAGACTGGGGGCCAGCACGTTCGGGCAGTCTCTGCTGTGCATTACTACTGCGCATGATTGTGTTGTCCAGGCAGTCTCTATTGCGCATGTGCGTGTTACACACGCAAAGAGCTTTGCATCCTAGCAAATTATAGGATTTTACATACAATAATCAAATTTTTGGCTTTCACCATACTATCTTTTTCTAGTACTTAATATCATTTACAAGACAGGATACATTTGCATTTAGCACCCCCCCATATTACATTTTCTGTTTTTTTACATTAACCTTATGGTCTCTTAAGAGCTGTATTGTACCCTTTCTAATATTATACACTAAGTCCAATGTAACCTACAGTACACTGTATTTAAGTAGTGTGAGTTACAGAAGCTTAACCCTTTTAGTGTCAAAGGGTTGCCAATGCAATGGATATAGATGATTTTGAAAGCCAGTTGATGGATTTGAATGTCATTATTATACATATTAGTTCCGCTTTAGAGCAGAACTATCAGCCAATTTAAAGTTACCCCCAAATAATTATGCACATAACGATACATCCATAATAGTATTTTCCAGAATAAGTCCAGTGTTATTGACAAATCCAGCTCATTCTGAGATGGTAAGGCAGGCATCAGCAAAGACATCTAGCCAAAGACATCTGCATGGCTGCGCTGTCCATCCCGGTCCCCTCTAGAAGGTGTTGCATTGTACATTAAGGTACAGGAAGGGACTGACAGCACAGGTGCGCAGATGACTATACAGCAAGCTGCTTGTCTGACCATCTCAGAATGAGTTGGATTTGTCAGTAATGCTGGACTTATTCCGGATAATACTAGTATGGATATGCTTATCGTTATGTGCATAATTATTTGGGGGTAACTTTAATTTAGGTGATTGTTCTGCTTTAAATTCACATTTCTTGTAAAAAAGACATTCATTTCTTCATCATGTAGACTTGTGTTAACTTAATTAACCATTCCTGTCCAAGGTATAGTAGGGGGCATCCATGTATTTCCAATGCAAACTTGTATACAAACACAAGTTGTTAATCAATTTGTTAATATTCCTAGAAACCTTTTCTAATCCATTCCCAAAAAATAGTTGAGATCTAGTTCAACAGCAAGATCAATTTTTTACAGTTTTTGTAGCCTTCTCCAAATAGTTTTAACTTCTGATCAAGACCACCATATTTGGAAAACATTACATCAGTACTGCAGCTGATGTTAAAAGAAGATAAGATATTGATCCAAGGAAATATCTGACAGCCATTTGGAGTCAGGAAGGATTTTTTTTACCCACTTGGGGTTTAATTGGAAATGGCTTCAATTTTTCTTTCTTTTTACATTCTCTGAATCAACAGGAGTGATATGGCATGGGCTGTATTTGATGGATGCATATATTTTCAGCCTCAATAAACTATGTTAAATCTGACTAGTTTGGAACGTATATAATGAAGTCCAGGGCCCATATGTATAAAAATGGAGTGACACAATTCTGAAGCAAACCAACCTCACAATAGGGAACAAATAATTCTCATTGGCTCGGACTGGGCTTTTAACTATCTGAATATTAGAGAGGTCTCCAATTTATTATGAAGTGATGCTTTGGAGACCTCCCTAGCATTTAAAGTGATAGTAATACTTCATTTTTTGTTTATATAGTATTGTAGGCACTATGTTAGTCTTATCTCTCAAACATTTATGGTTTGAGAGATATTCACAACTAAAGTTTCCCCCTCCGTGACGTCATCGCTCTAGCTGACAGATTTGGATTCTGGTCCGCAGACTGGCCGGCGGTTCTTCAGTAGAGCCGAGATCACGATCTTTAAAATAAACATTGGAATGGTCTACAAAGTGTGCCTGTTTTGCAAGCACACTTTGTAGACCGTTCCAGTGAAGTAGTTTATTTTAAAGATCGTGATCCCGGCTCTGCTGAAGAGCCACCGGCCGGTCTGCGAACCAGAATCCAACACTTTCGGCTAAATGGCAGATGTGACTGAAACAGCCAGGGAGAGGGAACTTTAGTTGTGAATATCTCTCAAATCACATAATGGCTTGAGAGATAAGACTTCCATAGTTCTTAATATTTTTTTAATGCCTACAATACTAAATAAACAAAAAATGAAGTATTACTATCACTTTAAGCTATTTTTAAAACAATATAAAATAGAGAACTTTCACCTATCCTTTGTTGAATTTGGTTTGCATCCCCCCACTTTTACACATAGGGGTCCATTCATTTACTTAAATGTTTCCTTTAGATCTGTGTTGATAAATTATTTTGCTATACTTCTTTATGTACTAATCATTCCCAACACAACTTAAATACCACAGTGGAATTATTTTGTATCCACTAGAAAGTTAAATGTTCTAGATATAACACTTTTATATAATAATTTAATCTTAATAATTCCTACTGATTGATTGTATATATTATTGCCCAATTTATATTGTATCTCTCCTAGGGCTAGATTCTATTACAGGTTCTAATTTTATCCCTGAGTTTATCTCCAGTTTTCCCCATAGACTTCAATAGGAAAATGTTTGATAAAATGGGTGTTAATATTTAGCACCTGCAATAGAATCTAGCCCCTAGTACATTGCTGTAGATAATTTCTTGTAGTCTATTTAATTGTCCTCTCAAATGTTTGCTTTCCCTAGGAATTTTTCTGCGACCACATATTAAATAATTATTACAACTTAGGCTGTACATGTTTGCCAATTGTAGGCCTAATATATTGACTATGTAATGTCCCATACTGGCACATCCTCCAGAATTTCCTATGTGAATGATGTGTATAGCAGTCCATAGGCTGCCATGCATATCAGTATGCTGGAACCTGGATGTGTCCAAAGCATGAGTGCACCCAAGTTGCAGGATGAGTTCTGTAAGCTTGAAATCACCCAGGTAAATAACATAATGGGAGCAAGCTGTTACACAAGGGTATGTTTAGCACAGCCTTAATAATGCTGCGCTAAAGTCACCCATATTAACATAGAGCAACGCCTTCAATGACTGAATAGAACTTGGCTTTACAAAGTAATGCGTGTTATAGAGTTTTATATTTTAACTAGTTGAACAGCCCGTTACACGGGCCACAGTGCCTCTGGCAGCCGGTCGCGGGGCAGTCACGCACAGTAGAGACTGCCCGCGCCACTGCTGATACAGAGCTGGGCGCTCCTTCAGAGCGCCCAGCTCTGTATCAGCCGCGGCGTGGGCAGTCTGTACTGCGCATGACTGCCGCATGTGCAGCAGTGTCTACTGCGCATGCCGGGCGTTACACACAACTTAGCGAATTATTATATAGGATAAGTAATTCTTCATATAATCTATGCAATACTAAGTGAGAAAGAACAGAGAAAAGAAGAAAAAGGGAAAAAAGATGCAGGAAAAAGGAGGAAAGGTTAGAAATTCCTGCAGTGGGTCTCCATCAGGACATCTGAGCAGTTGTAAATTAGTAGACTGAAAAGGGTGAAAATAAAAAAAGCCTTATATTTGTAAACAGTATGATTATTTTTAATTATTCCTAGAGGTTATGCATAGGCCAACAAGTCAAAGTATAAGTGGCATTTAGTTTGTTTGACAGAAAATAGTGGACCTTCAAACAGCAGCTAGGTACAATATATATATATATATATATATATATATATATATATATATATATTTTTTTTTTTTTTTTTAGTCCACTGCAAATTTCTTGTTTAAAATCTGATAAACTGTCTCTCTTAGGCCTTGGTCACAATGGTGACTGAACTGCAGTGATTTAAATGCATAAGCTGAAATCAGAAAACTGTTATTGTGTTGTATAGAACTAGTCATACTGCTGTAAAAGGCAGTACATGTCGCAAGATAAAGCATTTTGTTGTAGCTTTTGGTCCAGTAGTGTGTTAGCTCAAATTTTATTGATCTCAATGGTGTGTTGCACATCAATGTGGCTACCACGTGATGTTGAAGCTTTGATTTAGTGCAGTGGGTCTCCATCAGGACATCTGAGCAGTTGTGAATTAGTAGATTGAAAAGGGTGAAAATAAAAAAGCCTTATATTTTTAAACAGTATGATTATGTTTAATTATACCTAGAGGTTATGCATAGGCCAACAAGTCAAAGTATAAGTGGCATTTAGTTTGTTTGACAGAAAATAGTGGCCTTTCAAACAGCAGCTAGGTGCAATATATCTATACACAATATATTTTTTAGTCCACTGAAAATTTCTTGTTTAAAATCTGATAAACTGTCTCTCTTAGGCCTTGTTCACAATGGTGACTGAACTGCAGTGATTTAAATGCATAAGCTGAAATCAGAAAACTGTTATTGTGTTGTATGGAACTAGTCATACTGCTGTAAAAGGCAGTACATGTTGCAAGATAAAGCATCTTGTTGTAGCTTTTGGTCCAGTAGTGTGTTAGCTCAAATTTTATTGATCTCAATGGTGTGTTGCACATCAATGTGGCTACCACGTGATGTTGAAGCTTTGATTTAGTGCAGTGGGTCTCCATCAGGACATCTGAGCAGTTGTGAATTAGTAGATTGAAAAGGGTGAAAATAAAAAAGCCTTATATTTTTAAACAGTATGATTATGTTTAATTATACCTAGAGGTTATGCATAGGCCAACAAGTCAAAGTATAAGTGGCATTTAGTTTGTTTGACAGAAAATAGTGGCCTTTCAAACAGCAGCTAGGTGCAATATATCTATACACAATATATTTTTTAGTCCACTGAAAATTTCTTGTTTAAAATCTGATAAACTGTCTCTCTTAGGCCTTGTTCACAATGGTGACTGAACTGCAGTGATTTAAATGCATAAGCTGAAATCAGAAAACTGTTATTTTGTTGTATGGAACTAGTCATACTGCTGTAAAAGGCAGTACATGTCGCAAGATAAAGCATCTTGTTGTAGCTTTTGGTCCAGCAGTGTGTTAGCTCAAATTTTATTGATCTCAATGGTGTGTTGCACATTAATATGGCTACCACGTGATGTTGAAGCTTTGATTTAGAAGAAAATAATTTTAGGTTGAAAAGTAGAGCATCAAACGATTCAATGATGCATATTGAAAAACACATGAGAATCACATGCATGTCTCATATAAATGGCATACAAATTGTTTGCACTTTTTAATGCAATTTTTGAACCTGTTTAGGTCCGTTGTAGCTTATTGTTTGCTGTGAGGAGATATTACCTCAACAGAGATGACTGTATACAGGGAACGGGAAGAAACAAATAGATATCTGACTGTTGTATGAAGGACACCTATCTGGATAAAATAATCCTTTAAACAAATTAAGTGCCTCCTATTCCTAGGAAAAATGTCTATATCAATAAATATGACCCTGACATAGCTGATAAGGATGAAAACAGACTAGTTCATATATTTCAGATTTTGACAGATCTTCTTTTTTGATCCAGTAGAAGGTAAACTAAATTCTGAAGCCACTTCTGATTTATTGCTCTCCTAGAGATATAATCTCCAGAACTGTTCACCTTACTCTAGGTGATGTACCATGACTTTAGGGGCAGTAAACAAAGAGTTAAAATATTATTAAAATTATATAGCCGATTTTTAACCTGTTAGGAAAAAAAAAGAAAACGGTAGCAGATCCAACTTTTAGTACTTTTGACAAATCACGTTGCAGCTTGGTCATGTGTTCTTCATTGCACAACTCAAGTTTAATCACTTTTTAATGAATTCAGTTAATAGTTTTCTTTGCTTCAATGACTTGCTATTTATTTTCTTACATTCTTTGTACAAAATTAATATACATAAACATTGCTCTTTCCTACTTCACGCATGATGTATGCTTACTCAACACGGATTCTCCTTATGTTCTTTAATAGAAAAAGTAAATATGTTCTGTATTTATTATCAGCAGTAGATGACTGTCTAAAACACATTTTCTATGTATTAAATTTGTGCATAAATAGATCAGACTTTATGTATTAATTGGAAATTAAGTTTTTGGCTCATAAAGCCAATCCTTCTGCATTTGCCTACTAAAATAGAAGTGGGATTTGAAGGAAAGTACTCATGAAAATTATAAAACTCCAGTGGGATCAAATCTATTCAGTCATGACAAGAAGCTTTTCTTAATTTATTAGTAGTGGAAGAGAATTATTAAAATTCACTGCTAATTTTAGAAATTGTAAACTCTATTACTTCATAATGATCATTTGACTGTCTAAAAACAAAATAATTCTCTCTCTCTCTCTCCCTCTCTTTGTGGTCCAGTAGGGACCTTTCTCAAGAAATAATATAACAATAGAAAACAAATTATAAGTTAAAGTAGTAAAGAAAAAAATGGAAACAGCACCCTCTGGTGGAATGAGAATAAGGGTATAATCCATGATATTATCTGTAACATGTTTTAAACATGGTCTTATAGCTACAGTATTAACACATTTCAAAACAGATAAGTACGTATTTTTTTCCTGTCATTCATTACTATACATAGGCTGGTAATATTTCCATATTTTCATTGTTATCTCATTTATATGTGGAAAAAAGTCCCTATCTAATTGACATAATGATTCTTTAATAAATGTATTATTTTTAAGAAGTCACTTGAGTGCTTGCCTTATATATGGTTGTTTATAATTTTGTTTTCCTTAGCACCCAGGTAGTCACAATGGAAGATCTGAATGTCAGCCTATTACCTGTAAGAGTGTAAGTATGAATGTGCAAATATACACTCAGTGGCCACTTTATTAGGTACACCTGGTCTTTAACACAAATGGCCAAACAGAGAGTCGTGGCTGCAACTCAGTTTATAAAACATGCAGACATGGTCAAGGGTTTAGTTGCTGTTTGACCAAATGTTAGAATGGGGTGATGCGATTGTTGTTACCAGACATGGTGGTTCTAATGTCTCAGAAACAGCTGACCTCCTGGTATTTTCATGCACTACAGTCTCTAGAGTTTACTGAGAATGTTGGTATAAACCAAAAAACACCCACAGAGTAATAGTTCTGTGGATAAAAATTCCTTGCTAATGAGAGAGGTCAGAGGAGAATGGCTAGGCTTTTTCAAGTGGACAGGGCACAAACACTCAAACAACCATGATTTACATTGTAACATAGATGATGAGGCTGAAAAAAAAGACATGTCCATCAAGTTCAGCCCATGCCACATCAACCCTGTTGATCCAGAGGAAGGTGAAAATAACAGCAAAAAAACATTGATGTCATTTCCAATTAAGTCCCAAGTGGGTAAAAATAAAAATCCTTCCTGACTTGAAAAGGCAGTTGGATATTTCCCTGGATCAACAAACTATCTGTTATGAAGCCTGTGGTCATAATTCTCAATATTGTTCTGTGCTACATATTAGAGAGTTATCCATTACTTTAAGGCTTTTAGTTTTAGGCCTCTGGAACTTCTACAACAGAACTATTAATCCCTGTAACAGTCTTCTTCTTGTTTAACTTTACTCAAATTATCCTGCCACCCACCAACAACCCAGATGCAGGAGAGACATAAACTTAAAACTGGCCAGCATTAACACCCGGTGCCCATGAGGATTGGCCATTCATTGGAGATTGCAATGAACAGCACAACCTCTAGTGCTACTGGTGAAAAAAAGGTCTGTATGCAGCCCCATAGTCCATTGTGCAGATCTTCCTTACTGCAACTTTACTGTGTTTCTCATGGGAATGCAGTAAAGATGCAGCCGGCTGGATTCACAAGACACATTAGTCATCGATGTGAAAACCACTGTAGCTCAGCATAGGAACTTTCACAAATGGCGACAGATCTGATGCACCATAGTGACTTAATGTTAGCTGTGTGAAAGTGGCCTTAGTCTCACTGTCAGTGAATGCTTGTGGGGAAGACAAAGGGTCTCTGTTGTATACATCAGAATCGTAAGATAAAGCCTTTATTAAACAATTATTTAGAAAAGTATGAAATGTAAGAACAGAAACTCAGGCAAGAATAAAACACAAAATATTATAGAAACAGACACAGTAATGAAATAAAAAACAGTGCCACACTAGTTACAGCTGTTTAAAGGTAAAAAGGATTATAAATATGCAATGAAATGTGAAAATTTCCCTTTAAGATCCTGTATTATTTAGTTAGCTCATAAGCCATTTGTAAATATCCTTATTTACAATTCTATTAGTGGTTTGCAATAAGTAGTTTATCAGCAGTAAGCACGAAGGTGCAGCCATGAATTTGAAATGAGAAATGCAGCACTATTGAAGTGGTAATTATCTCCATATATTCATTTCAAACACCTGGATAGCACAAGCACTGTGCTTTTTACACCAGTTTGTTCTGCTCCAGTGAGACGATAACTAGATTTAAAGGAGCAGTAAACTTTTTTTTATGAAAAAATATATAATGTGTGGTGTTTCATATTAAGTAAAATAAGGTTCCTCCAACTGCTGAGACAGTGATTTTCAGCTCCAGGCCTTGGGGCACACCAACAGGTCATGTTTTCAAGATATCCCTAATTAATCGCAGGTGAATCAATCACAATGGCTGAGCCACTAATTACTCACCAGTGATTAAGCAGGAACAACCTGAAAACCTGCACTGTTGGTGTGCCCTGAGGACTAACGTTGAGAAACACTGTGCTGAGAGATGCATATTTGCAGAGTTATTACTGTTTAAACCTGTGTTTTTTTACATTAGTAGTGCCCTCTAGTGGTCAAATTCTAATTAGTTTTTCTGTTACATTCTAATGGAGAGAAAAGTCAGTGACTTTCAGCTCTCCATAGAATGTGATAGAGTCATTTCCTGTCAGTTACAACAATCAGGAAATAAACACAGTGAATTAATTTCCTGGTTATTTGAACTGTTATAATGTTTGAATAAAACAACTGACAGCGGTGGGAGTGACTTTGTTTTACTCAGAAGGAAAAGTCTTATAACATGTAGGTTTTAATAAAAAAAGTTTACTGCTCCTTTAATGCTTTGGATGCTGGAGACATTGCCAAAGAATCGCTTTGCCAAGCAACAGAGATGTTTCTAGCATTGAAAGGCTGAAAATAAATGTTGCTGAACTGCTCTCATTTATATGATTTGAAAGGGTTTTTAATTGACATGTAGGCCTAACATCCACACTGCAAAACTATGAGACTGATTGAATTCTGGAGAAAACCACCGTGCCTTAAAGGGATAGTAATGTTTCATAATAAAAGCAGCTCTAATTAATCATCATAGTATTTGGGCCTTGGAGAGTGTTATTTCAACTCTGTCAGAGTTGTAGTTCAAAAGTAATTGAACAATAAAGAATCCCCTCCTGCCATTTTTACTGATATAACACTGATCAGCTCAGAGCAGCAGGGAGGTGCCCAGGTAGATTACAGAGAGTGACAATCTTCAATTAAGATAAGGGAAAAAGCTGAAAAACCTGTCAAGGGGGGCAGGGATTTCATTGTTCTTACAGTAAGAAGATTGTCCCTTGCTGTTATCTGTCTGTTCAGGCAACCAGATTCCACATCTGATGTGAGCAGTGTTACACTAGGTAAAAGGGGCAGGAGGGGTATACTTTATTATTCCATTACTCTTGAACTACAACTCTGACAGTATTGAAATAACACTCTCTATGTCTCAAATACTATGAAGATTAATTGGAGCTGCTGTTTTTGTGCAGCATTACTATCCCTTTAAGACACAAACAAAATTACAATAGATTTAGATATACTGAGGCTGATGTACTAAGAGGAACTGGAAAGTTCTGGAATGATCCAACAGCACCGTAGGAGACAAATGCCAATGTATAGTAGTATAAATGGGGCTTTGAACCCTTTGGATGCTAAAGACATCTGTAAAACAATGCATTGCAGACCTGTTCAAGGCATTAAAAGCACCATTTCACATTTTCACCTGTCTCTTATGGTACAGCTGGTTTGCCCCAGAACTGTTACATTTCTTTGAATTAAAGGAAAACCACACCTCTAATAATAATCACCCATTTATTGTAATCTAGACAGAAAATCCTAATGACCACCAAGAATCCATTTTGTGTGCACTGGTTCTGCAAAATGAATCAATCCTGGATACAATGTCCGTGGAAGCAGACATGATTCTTTTTGCAAGATCCTAAGCTCCTCCCTCTGAAATCCTATTAGGAAGAAAGTAAGCATTCACTGGGAGGAGTTTGGGCTCTTTGAATCCAGCAACAAAGAATCATGACTGCCTCAGTGGACATTATGTTTAGCACAAATTAGATTCATTTTGGAGAAACAGTACACATAGATTTTTGTTGCCCACTAGGATTTTCTGTCTAGATTACAAGTGGAAGTTTATTATATGCATAATAGGGGAGTAATGAAAATTCCCATAGTTTAAATGTGTCTTTTAAGCCCTTGAATGCTTCCCAATATACTGGATTCCTCTTTAGCATTCAAGGGAATTAAAAGTTCCATTTAAATATTTAAACCGTCGGTTATTTATATTTTTTCGTAATGGTGTTGTTGGTTTGCTTCTTCTTTAATTCCTGCATAAGGGCCAAAGAATGTAATATCGCAAAACGCATAATTACAGATGGCTCAAATGTTACATTATTTTATTGGCTGTATAATTTGGCATCTTGTTTTAATGATACATATTGTAACTTTTCACATAACCAAATTAATCCTACCAAAGCCAAGTAAAATGAAAACCTATCTTTATGCATATCCATGATTAATCCGATTTGATAAAATACCTTAGTCATTTTATTGGTATTTACTTTCCTATCGTCTACCAACAGAAAATAAAAAATGAGTATAAAAATTGCGTGTGGGACTGAGAAAAATCATCTTTATGGATTGAACATACATTAAATGGATTAAAAATCAGCCTTTCTAGATTGGTGCAAATATTTTATAGTGTTTTTTTTACTGTGTGTTCTTAAAAGCATACTTTGATCCATTCTTTGGTGTCAGAGTGTTTTAATATATTCAGAAAGTTGAAGCCAACAAACAGAAAATTAACCATGAAACTAATTATGGCTTTTGCTCATTAAGCATCTTGTAAACCTTTGCATTCATTTTCTGCCACAAAAATTAAAATATTCTATATAAATCTACAAAAAAATTATAAGCCCTTCTAACCTATTATAATCTGTTATTTAGATGAGATGTCTGTGTAACAAAATCCACTTAGAGCCTTTAAAGGGATAGTAATACTTAATTTTTTCAGGCAATAATATGGTATGTATTAAAGAAATAAACAAATCCATCTATGTATTTTTCGCATAACTTTGCATTTTAAAGTTTACCCCTCCTTTTATGCATATCACAGCTCAAGCTGTCAGACTTGGATTCTGGTCTGCAGACCAGATGAAGTGTCTGGAGAGCTGAAATAGTAGTGGATCCCAAGGAAATCTTCATGATGATGTTGTACAAAAGTGGGCATGTAAACAGTAGTCATGAAGATTTCCTTGGTACCCACTCCTATTTCAGCTCTCCAGTTGCTCTTTCCAGTCCACAGACCAGAATCCAAGTCAGACAGCTTGAGCGGTGACGTGCATAAAAGGGGCAGGAGGGGTAAACTTCAAAATGCAATTGCTCCTGAACTATGAAAGCTATGTGAAAAGTGCATAGATGAATTCATTTATTTCTTTCATACATGCAATATTATTACCTGTAAAAATGAAGTATTACTATTACTTTAATTTTAACTATTTTATTAACCCTTGAGGAAAAGAGAGGCATGCAATGCATTGATTACATATCCCCTCTGGTCTTCTAGAGGTTAACCCTTTGAGTGCAAGAGGGGTACACAAAGAGTTAAAAAAAAAAACACCATTTGAACAATGTGCTGGAAAACCTGCTTCCACTCAAACATCTATTCTAGGGGTAGACTTACCACGTATAAGTCTAAAATAAAAATCATTGAATTAAATTGGGTTTTTAATCTAATAACACTGGAAATATTGCTAATGAATTGCTTTGCAATGGATTGGGTCTCTTAAAAGTTTAATGTTTAATTTCCCAATTCAAAGCAATGGGATTGTTTATTTTGTCACTTATAGTGTAGATGGGTTGCTCCATAATTACCCTTGTACATCAGATATAGTAACTATTTAACAGTGGTGGACAATGTGAGCCCCTCCAACTGTTGCCATACTGTGTCGTCTACTAACTTATTTGGCAGCAGGAAAGCTATATAATCCTCATGTCTCTGGGTTAGGAGGCTAAGGCTGAACTTGTGGATTGTGTCTTTTTTTCAACCTAATATACTATGTTACAGTTCCCATAATTGAATCATGGGAGTTGTAGTCTAGCAGCATCTAAAGGATCTAACGTTGCCCGTCACTGTTATGTATAAACAGAATTTTAGTTCCTTTTAAGAAGGTTGCAAGAATGGTCTAGCAGAAGATCTACATTTTAAATCATTAAAAAAAATCAGAATTTGCAGAAATGTAATTACTTGAAAAACTTTATATATTTTGCAGTATACATAAGTAATATTATGTGAACCTTCCAGTTTATTGATCATATAAGCATAGAAATATTTATTATTAAAATTCCATTTATATGTTGTTATCCCCAAACCTGGAAAGGAACCATTACATTGTTCGAACTATCGCCCAATTTCGCTACAGAATGTTGACATTACATTTTTTTTAAAAATGTTAGCATCTACACTCAAAACACTCCTTCTTAACCTGCTTATTATTGATCAGTGTGGGTCTGTACCAGGCAGAGAAGTGAGACACAATACGATGACTGCTCTTTCTCTAATTGACCTTACAAAGACAATTGACCTTGCAAAAACTAAAAATATCCCATCATTATTTCGTTTGACGGATGCAGAGAAATCATTTGATAGGGTCGACTGAAGGTATATGGTTGAAATACTTCAACACATTGGGATAAAAACTAACATGCTGGCAGGGATTATGAGCTTATATAAATCCCCAATGGCAAGAATAATGGTAAATTGATTACTTTCTGACCCTTTCAATATAGCAAATGGTACCAGACAAGGATGCCCTCTTTCCCCTTTACTTTTTACCTTAACATTAGAACATCTGCTGTGTGTAATTAGAAACTTGTCTGACAATTATGGTTTCAAATCTGGCTTAGATAACATCAAAGTCACAGCTTATGTGGACGGCGTTCTTTACTTTATTACTTGTCCAGAGATATCTTTGCCCCCTTTAATTGCAGCCCTGGAAGAGTACTGTTTTTTATCTAATGCTCTTATCAACTACTCAAAATCTTAAGTACTGAATGTTAATTTACCAACACCTAGAGCTTCTAAACTTCAG
This sequence comes from Rhinophrynus dorsalis, assembly GCA_037306005.1. Lineage (NCBI taxonomy): Eukaryota > Metazoa > Chordata > Amphibia > Anura > Rhinophrynidae > Rhinophrynus > Rhinophrynus dorsalis. Next base: position 124,386,667 of record CM074721.1, read on the forward strand.
AATATATACCGCTATAAATGGTCTTCTAAATCAATTAAATATTTGGGTATTTTCTATCTCCTGATCTGCAGTCTCTACCATCTCTGAATTTCTCTCCAGTTATTTCCTCCATTTTGAAAGACCTTGCTAAATGGGCTAAGTTGCCAATCTCCTGGATGGGAAAAATCAGTGTTATTAAAATGATGATATTACCCAATATGCTGTTTGTTTTTAATGCATTACCCATTGAAATTCCCTCCCATGTATCACATTGAGTAGAGAAGTTAATATATTCATTTATCTGGACCAGTAGAACTCCTTGTTTAAGGCACTCTATCCTCCCTGCTAAACCAGACAGAGGTGGTTTGGGTTTATCAGACATGACATATTACAAAGTGGCTGTGGTAGCCAAACTCTTTGATTTCATATCTTTACCCAGATGTCGATGGCTAAGTACTTTAGTAGATAGTTTGGGACCCTGGGACCCCCTGCAATATTGCTTAAGTATTACATCACATAATACTAAAAATTGTACTTCCCATATTATTATGAAACATGTCCTCTGTCAATGGAAACTAGTTAACAAAGTGTCTCATTTAGCGCCATCACTATCACCACTGCTGTCTATTATAGGTAATCCAGATTTTCCAGCATGGAACTCTCACTTCTTATTTTTTGCTCTCCAACTAGCTTCTATGGATACACTTCACTTGTTAGCTACCTCAACTGGAATTTTATCACTGGAAGATATCACAAAAAAAAAAGAATGATTCCAGTACTCCTTGGTGGTCATATTTACAGTTACATCATTGGTTTAATGAAGTAATTAAAACTTCACTTCCGCTGAGAAATCTCACAGCTTTGGAACAGCATTTGTACTCGCCTTTGATCACTACCCATCCAGTATCCTTTTGTTACTCAATTATTTCTGATTCAGCCCTTCCTATTAAATATTATTTCCTCTGATTATGGGAAAAAGAGTTGGGTATTGAACTTGAGATTAGCACATGGCACCGCATTTTTCAGTATTTGCGAACTTCTGCTCGTTATATTAAAACTAGAGAAATGAATTATAAATTACTAACCAGATGGTATATGACTCCTCAAAAACTAGACAGTTTTTCTGTCTCTGCTTCAATTTTATGTTGGTGATGTCAACAAGAAGTAGGTTCAATGTTCCATATTTGGTGGTCATATCCTATTATATCTCCTTTCTGGGCACTCACATAAATAACATTTTTGATTCAGATTTTCCTTTGAATCCTGTTATGTGCCTATTTTTCTATAACACACATACTGAACATCCTTTCTCTGTCAACAACCAAAGAAGTATTACTACGCTCCATAATGTAGCTAAATCTCTCATCCCTTTACATTGGAGATCCCAAACAACTATGTCTTATTTAAATTGGCTACATGCTGCAGATGCTTACATATATATGGAAGATCTTCATGCGAAAGCTACTAACACACTTCAGGTCTTCCATGCTACTTGGGGGGAAATGGATTGAGCAACATCACTTGCAAAACCACCATGGCTAAACTATGCCTTCAGAATCCAAATTATTTATATATTTTTCAATAACCTCATATGGCCCTAGTAGCGAGCAAGTATGTTCAAATTATATTCAGAATGCCACCCCTTTTTTTTTCTCAACTCCTTCGACATAAGTCTTTGATCTATTACTACAATTTTAAACAGTTCTCTTCTGACAACACAGAGTCCTGATTACCATTAACCTTTCTTCTTATTATTTTCAAATGATACTCGTGCATCTATTTCAAATGTTTTTACTGGATTGATACTTGTCATTGATCAAATGTATCAAATTTGTTATTGTACCATTGCATTTATTTTATGCTTGTTTTATTTTCTCAATAAACTTTGAAAAGAAAAAAAAAAATTCTCTTTATAGAATCAGGCAGATTTGTATGCAAGTTGGTGGATATTCGTAGAATATCAGTTTATACATACTGTATGAGTTATGTTAGATGAATCCTTTTGGAAACACGGATTTACTATGTGTTGAATTAAACTCCCACTCTGTGCAGGTGTCATGACAAAGCAATCATTATTATCCTGTATTTATTTATTTACCAACCTATTCTGCAGTGGTGTACAAAATGGAGAAGAATGTTCAACCTATGGAAACAGGATACGAGGACTTTGGTCAGTTCAATGTCAACTTTAGGTGTTTGCTTGTAAGCCCATACTTATACATCTGCCATTTTTGTTGATATATTCTGAAATAACAATATTGGAATTCTTATTCTGTACACAAAATTAAAACCCCAAAAAAAGTATACCAAATAATATGGTAACTGTTTGTAAGTTAAATCACTGAATACTCTGGATTGCATAATGAACAGAATAACAATGTGCTGTATAAGCATTTCTAGTATATGTTAAGGGCCCCCAACTATTTTAGAGCCCTGAATATGGAGGGTACAATGAGAAGTAAGGAAATTAACTTGCTGCGATCGTAAAGTGGAACGATCACCCTAAATAAAGTCGTCCCAGAAAAATTACTCATATAGCAAGAAGCTTAGGAATAGTACTATTATCCAGCAAATGTACAGCGTTATTAAGAAATCCTACTTCATCTGAGACTGACAGCTAGGGGTCAGACATCTGAGCTGTCAGTCCTGGTCTCCTGCATTGCACCTTAAAGTAACAGGAGGGATGGCGCAGTAGTGCAGATGCCTCTACAGCAAGAAGCCTGGCCGTCAGTCTCAGAAGACGTAGGTTTTCTTAATAACACTGTACTTTTGCTGGATAATAGTACTATTTCTAAGCTTATTGTTATATGACTAATTATTGGGGGGACTGTTTTTCGGTTGATAGTTTCCCTTTAATTGTTAATAATGACAAGAGGACAAGCAATAGTGGAAATGTAGCCTTTTGTTCTTGTTAGAGACCTTACTGCATCTTGTTTTTGATAAAAGCAATTGTTACTGCTCATATCATTGTCATTCCATGATACAGGACTGATCAATAAATAAACAATATTATTTGGCCTTGTGCAGTGTATCTGGTGATGTGAATGGATGTGAATTTGTCAAACAACACCACTGGCATCCACTCACTGCGGTGCAGCTTGGTGAAGCATCCTTTCACTTCACAAGACAATGTCTCAGGGTGATCGCTCACGGCGACTTCTCTGAGTGGTAGGAGTCTGGGTCCTTTTCCGGCTGGGTATACAAGAAAGGGTTCTTTCTTTAGGGAGCAGCTGTCTTGCTCCAGAATTTTTCCACAGTTTATCTGTGCTTATGTCCCATACGCCCATATTCACTTAGCTAAAGAGGATTATTTCTGGAGCAAACCAACCCATGGGGGACAATCGAAAACTCCCTAATATCCTACTGATTTGCAATGGACTTTTAACCCTTTAAATGCTAGAGGCAAGCAATGCATTAGAAGCCTCTATTTCATTCAAGGTATTAAAAGCCTCCTTTAGGTCAATAGTAATTTGTGTCTCTCCCATATAGTGTAATTGCTCCAAAACTGCTCCTCTTTAGATTATTGAATATAGTATATAGTGCTGTATTCTGATCCACTCAGGCCCTGAAAAGCACCCTCCTTATTACAGCTTCATGTGGTTCATCACTGCCTCTACTGCTGCACTGATCAATAGAGAAGCAAAGCTCAGTAAGACAGACTGCTCCTGTGGGACAATTATTCATGGCAAACCCTAGATCTGTCCATTCAAACAGTGAATCTTCCCTTTTACAGCACCGCCTGTCAATGAGCTGGACATCACTGAAGGCAAGGCTGGTAAATACAAAAACATGCCCCCAGGAGAAGTGATTACATCAGGAAGCAGAACAACAAGGCACACAATACACTAAATACAGCAGTAAGATATTGCAGATATATAGAAAGCCTTAAAGTAGCACTAGCAACACTGAATAATAACAACCCCCCCATAATATTTTTAAAACGGGCAAAACAAACACAATGGTCACTATGAATTGATTCTGCAAAGACTGGTACTCTAGACATTAACCCTCTGAGTGCCAGAGGGGTATGTAACGCAATGCGTTGCATACCAATATGGCACTCAAAGGGTTAATGCTTCATTAGCACAGTGGCTCAGTGGTTAGCACTGTTGCCTTGCAGCGCTGGGGTCCTGGGTTCAAATCCCACCAAGGACAACATCTGCAATGAGTTTGTATGTTCTCACTGTGTTTGCGTGGGTTTCCTCCGGGTACTCTGGTTTCCTCCCACACTCCAAAAACATACTGATAGGTGAATTTAGATTGTGAGCCCCAATGGGGACAGGAACCAATATGAGTGTAAAGCGCTGCGGAATCTGTGTGCGCTATATAAATAAAGGATTATTATTATTAGCACTGCAGTTCACATGCACAGAGACACGCAAGATTCTGTGTTGCAGGACTCCAGGCTTTGAATACTTTGAGTACAAAAGGAGTACCCAACTTATTGTCCGCAGTCAAAGGATTAAAGGGATAGTAATATTTCGAAACAAGAATATTTAATTCTATAGGTATTAAAAAACTAAATTGCTTGCACCAAGTCCTATCTCTCAAACCTCTATGGTCTGACAGATATAAGCTGTCCAAGTTCCCCTTTCCCTCCCCTTGGATGTACGTCAGCTTTTCGAGTCAGAGAAGGAGATCCCATTCAACAGACCGTCCAGCGCTCTTCAGCAGGCCGTGATCACGCTAGTTAGGCAGAAATACTTCATTTGAATGGTCTACAACATGTGTCTGGTTTGCAAGCACACGTTGTAGACCGTTCAAATGAAGTATTTCTGCCTAACTAGCGTGATCCCGGCGCTGCTGAAGAGTGCAGAACGGTCTGTTGAACAGGATCTTCTTCTCTAACTCGAAAAACTGAAGTACGTGCAAGGGGAGGGAAAGGGGGACTTGGACAGCTTATATCTCTCAAACCATAGAGGTTTGAGAGATAGGACTTGGTTCAAGTAATTTAGTTTTTTAATACCTATACAATTAAATATTCTTGTTTCGAAATATTACTATCCCTTTAATCCTTTGACTGCAGACAATAAGTTGGCTTTTTATTTCTGTCCCGTGACATCAGTTCAGAGGAGGCTGTGGTACAGCTCTGAGCCACAGCCTGCCAATCTTCCTTTCTTCCCCCTCCCCAGTTGTTCCCCTTTATCTCCTTTTTCTCTTATGGAGGAATCCATTATGTGAGTCATAGCGCTCTCATTGGCAAGAGAGTTCTCCGACTCACATGCTGGATTCCTCTGTAACAGGAGATAAAGGGGAAAAACTGGGGAGGGGAAGAGACGAAGGCTGACAGGCAACTGTACAGAAGCATGCCCTGAACTGACGTCACAGAACAGAATTAAAAAGCCCAACTCTCTGGAAATATTGTAATTTTTTTTTTTTTTTTTTAAACAAAATCCAGATTCAACATTTATTGCCATGGAAGATTTATTTAAGAAGCGACTTACTGGAGGTAAGAGATCCCCCTTTAAAAGTCTCATTTAAATCAATGTATATTTGGGAAATCTTAATTTGTCATCAGTGATGCAGTTGGTTTGCTAAAGCATTAGCACAGTTGATGAGGTTGAAAAAAAAAAGACGTGTCCAGCACATTAAACTTTTGCCGCATCATCCTTGCTTTTCTTGAACCAGAAAAAGCAAAACAAAAAAAAAACTCTCATTAAAGCCATTTCCCATTATGCCCCAATATGGTAAAAGCAGTGTTACTTCTTGACTCTGAAAGACAGTTCGATCTCTCTCTCTGGATCAGCATTCATTATGTTTATTGAGAAATTATGAGTTAAAGTTAGAACCTGCAATGGGATATAGCCCTAAATCTGCCTCAGAAATTGTACTTTCAACTAAGATGTCAATATACAGATAGACATTAACCACCTAAAGGGATAGTAATACTTAAAATGACTATCCCCCATGGTAGCCACTAAAAAACTGAGTTAAATGAGACCAGTGGCATCTCTCAAACCTTTATGGTTTGAGAGATATCCACTTTCAAAGTTCCCTCTTTTTGGCTTTTCCCCTGAAGTCAGCGTTCTAGCTGAGAGCAGGGGAATCCTCTCCTGGGATCAGCCAGTGGCTCTGCAGCAGAGCGGAGATCGCGTTAATAAAAAATAAATCCTTTACTAAAAAGGTCTTCTACGTGTGCTTGGTTTGCAAGCACACGTAGAAGACCTTTTAAGTTAACAATGTATTTTTTATTAATGCAATCTCGGCTCTGCTACAGGGCCTCCACTGGTCCCGGGACCGGGTTCCCTTGCTGTCAGCTAGAATGCTGATGTCAGGGGAGAGGGAACTTTGAAAGCGGATCTCTCTCAAACCATAAAGGTTTGAGAGATGCTGCTGGTCTCATTTAACTCAGTTTTTAGTGGCTACAAAATGGGTTATAGTAATTTTTAAGTATTGCTATCCCTTTAAGGACCAGATGGGTGTGCAATAAGGGCTTCCCAATGCATCCCACACCTGTCTCTGGTCCTTAAGAGGTTAAGTAACTTCAGCAAAACGTCTTAAGGGACAAATTACCTGTTGGACATTTTTTTTCTCCTTTTCACTGCTGGACTAAATAAAATCTCAATGGATCAGATCTCAGAGGATGTCAGCAGTTCTTTTCCAGACAGTGCATTATCTTAAAAACCTTCCTGTTGTTCTTTTTATTATATATCATTGTCCTTGCTGTCACACTGCATCACTATCCTCTATTACCTCTTCCTTATGTCCTGTCATCAGACTGCCATGCAGAAATATAACTTAACCAGCTTCCCCTTGACCTGAAATTCAGACCAATATTTTTATGTTTAACAACCAAATAGCTATTGCAAAAAATGACTGATGATAACCAAACTATAAACTAGTTGAGGAAGAAGCATTTGGATTTGTTCTTCAACTACAATTCTGTGGTTTGGTGCCTGGCTTTGTTCTTAGAGCTCTGTGTTCAAAATAAAAGTGGAATAAAAGTCACCATTAATTTAAATGTGCATTGCGTCTCAACACATTGCTTCACAATTTTTCAGTGTTGTACATTTGGTAAAAGATAAAACTATACTCATCTGCAAACTGATCCAAATGTTGATCCTAACAATTTACTATATGCATGTAGTATAGAAACACACATGAAGAGAGGCACACATATAGCATTTCTAAGGCAAAAAAAAAGTTCCCTTTGAGTTAACTGAGTCTTTAAAGGAGCAATAATATATTTATTTTAACCAAAATATACATTCAAGACTTTTTTGTGCTGAGCAAAATAATGGTGCTCCCACCCCTGTGTGATTGTTTTGCTCCAGATTTACCATTATTTCTGCTTCATAAAAGACTTCTATTGTCCTTTACAGAAGCAGTAAACATTTTTTTTTTTTTTTAATGAAAACCTGTTTTATGGGGCTTTTCCTGATGAGTAAAACAAGGGTACAATCACCACTATCAGTTGCTTCTTTCAAAGGTAATAGTTCAAATTGTCAGGAAGTGAATTACAGTGTGATTACTTCCTGAAATCTCAAAATTACAACATGACTCTAGTTTCTACCACATGCTGTGGAGAACTGTTTGTTAGTGGCTCACCGCTCCTAGAGACTGCAACAGAATAACTGTAGTCTGACCAGTAGACTACATTGTTATAAAACTGTAATAACTATGGAAATATGCATCTCTTTGCAGTGGCAGGACCCTTTTTTTACTCAACAGGAAAAGCCCTAAGTTAAGGTTTTTTTTTCATAAAATTTACTGCTCCTTGTAAACCACTTGAATCTTATCAACTCTACACTTCCCTTCTTCATAATGCACTGCAGCATGAGAGACTGTGCTAACATCTAGGAATGGGATGTAAATGCTCCAATATATAATATAAATATTTGTTCCACAGAGTACAGTTGCTTTGTCTAAGAATGGCTCAATTTTTAGTTTTGATTAAATGAACCAAATTTCTTATTTTTAGGTTTGTGTTCAGTAATCCTTAGGTCACCTAGGTGATACTGCATTGGTTATGTCACTCATTGTGAAAGGTCCTACTCTTGGATTTGGCACCTTTCAAATTGATGCTTTCAACCACAACGATAGTTGCCAACGTTCCAGATGCTGCATCTTTATTACATTACAGGGATGCAGTAGATTCAGTAAAGAAGGTCTGTACTGAGGCCTATAGGGCTGTCTACAGACCTTTCACACAAGTGCTGGTGGTGGTGGTTGCAATGCTCATCTCAACCTCCAATGTTTGTCTGACCCTCATGGGCTGGTTCTCAGGTACACCCTCACTGTTTTAAGATCATTGGAGGAATGCAGGAGAAGGTGAGTGCTTTGAAAAAGAACCTTTAATTGTACCTATATAATCTAGGTCACATTGGCATTCAAGAAGTGCTATTCACTTTGTTTTTCACATGCATTAAAATGTTTGCCATATAGTAAAACAAAAAGGGAGAGGCTTCTTTTATCCTTTGTTGATTGCTTTTGCAGTTAATACAGTCTTAATAGAGATATGTAACTGATTCAGGTTTAGAGATAATTTATTTTCATCAATGTATATTACTCTATGGGGTCCGTTTTTCCAAAATTTGCACTTCTATAACAAATATCAGGTTCAATGTATGATGAAGTCCAGCAGCAGACTAATTAATAAAGGAAGGTGGGAAGAGCACCACCGTAACATGCTGGAAACTATTACTGCTATCTTAGAGGTGACTAACTGATCTCTGCAAGAAGTGATGGCAAAGTATTTATGAAGCAGCCACAATTGCTACATAAATATCTGTTTGTGTATATATTGGTTTGAAGATACAGAGCCTTCAAATTAGCTTGCATAATCATAAATGGACTTGTTTGTATTTCCCAGTGTTGTGAAGTGTTCAAATGAATAAAGTGGGGGCTCTTTGAAAATCAGCCACAGCTGTGGTGCCTTTGTAGGAACTTCCAGTACTCTACTTTTTTATTTATTTTTTTTAATTCTTTTTACTCTTGTTGGAATCTTATTTAGGCTCATTTATCATTAACGATGTTTGCACAATTTATACATTATTTGCACATCCCATCATCCCCATGCAAGAGCTTGAAAGCAAAGCATTGCTCACTCCTCTGTCCTTAAAGAATTATCATCACCATATTTGATTCCATGTAACCCATCAGCTGTCTTTTGGGAATTCCTTCTTTTTACCCTGAGAGTTAAATCTGGACATCATTATTTCCTGTGGCTTTGCAAGAGAGATCTGTAATTACTGTGTAGTCTAAACTGTATTCTTTTTGTCATTCCATAGTGTTTGACAGTGTAATGTATAATTCATATTTGTTGGTATAATCATTTCTTTTTTTTTTTTTTTTTTTTGGTTTCCATATGATGTTATCCTGGTGCAGGGGTACTATAGTAATTAAAACATACAAGTACCTTGGTAATGGTGATAATTTTTATTACGACTAACCGTTAAATCATCAGACAAGCTTTCAGTTGATCATCTCCCTTCTTCAGGTAAGAGAAATATCACCTGACCTGGCAAAGGGAGATGATCTCACAAAAGCTTGTCTAAAATATAACTGTGAGTTAAAAAAATGTATCATCAATATCAAGGTACTCATAAATGCATTACAACAAGTGGACTAATACAGCTATTGTACTGTTAATGTATCAGGCATCCTATGGAAGAGTCATGTTTTCCCTGAAATTGTTGTCTGTAAGGGCCATACTTGCTCAGTGATACATGAACAGGGAGTGTCAGTGTTTGAAGGGAGGAGGTAGTGACTTGGAAAAGGGTATAGCTGTTGATATAGTATACCTGGAGATTGCAAAAGCCTTTGCAACTGTGTCTAACAATATGTTGATGCATAAATTAAGTCTCAGGAGGTAATATCTGTATATGGATAGACATTATTGAATTGGAAACAGTGCAGAGACATGTAACAAAACTAATAAAGGAATTAGAGGATCTGAGTTACTAAGAGACTTGAGAAGAGGCATATAATGGGTAATATAATTACCATTTACAATTTTTTATGTCAAAACAAAGAACACACAGAGTTACTCAAATAGCCGAGCTAAAAAAAACAGTGCTATTTATTAAGCCTAGAGAATGTGAACTTTCAACTAAAACAAATTCTTTTTTTTTTTTTGTTTTTGTTTTACATTAAGGGCAGTAAAGTTGTGAAATTATTTGCAAGCCATGCTTTTCTACAGCATAACTAGAAAATGAGAATTAGATCTTTATTTCCAGACTCCAAGGTGGGTGTTAGTTTATTTGCAGAATTTCCTGTTTAACCAACTAATAGTATAGCATAGTATAATTCTGTATGTTCTCTTTTGCATGTTCTCTTCTATTAGAAATGTATCTACTCTTCTCTTAAATCCATGTGTCTGCCATGACCACATCCCTGAGCTAAGAATTCCACAGTTTAACAGACATTACTGTAAAGAACCCCTACCTCAGCTTAAGCTGAACCCTCCTTTCTTCTATCCGTAAGGGGTGGTCCCTAGTTATTTGATTAGGCCTTGCAATGGTAATCTCACTATAGAGATCCTTGAATTGACCTCACACATACTTATGCATTGTAACAAGATTCCCTCTTAGGCATATTTTCTCTTTAGTAAACAAGTCAAGTTTTGAAAAAAAGTATTGGATACCTTTGTAACTCAGAACAATATTGAGAATTATGACAACAGGTTTTTAAGTAGTTAGGATGTTGATCCAGGGGAATAGCACATTGCCTACTGGAGTCAAGAGGGATTTATTTTGCCCGCTTGGAACTTAATTGGAATTTGCTTCAGTAGGGTTTTTTGCCTTCTACTGGATCAACAAAGGTGATATGGCAAGCGCTGAACTTGATGGATGCATATCTTTTTTCAGTTATGTTATAAAGGGGCTTATTTGTATATCTATTCCCACCTAGCCATCAATAAGCTCTAGTTAATCCTCTCTGCACTACAATATGCTGAACATGCTTGTCCACACCTGAACTGACTGAACATTCACATATCTGTATTCAATTGAACATATTGATTAAAGGGATAGTAATACTTCGTTTTAACTTTATTTTATTTTGTAGGCATTAAAAAAAACATGAAGAATGATATAAGTCTTATCTCTCAAACCTTTATGGTTTAAGAGATATTCACAAGCAAAATGTCCCCCTCCCGCCCCTTTTACTGATGTAACACTTTTCAGCCAGGGCAGAAGGGAGCTGCCCAGGTAGACTGCAGAGAGGGACAATCTTCAATTAAGATAAGGGAAAAACCTGAAAAGCTTGTCAAGGGGGGCAGGGATTTCATTGTTTTCATAGGAATAAGAGTGTCCCCTTCTGTTATCTGTCCAGTCTATGGACTGCATTCCACATCTGAGAAGAGATTGTTTACAGTAGGTAAAAGGGGCGGGAGGGGGAAACTTTGCTTGTGAATATCTCATAAACCATAAAGGTTTTAGAGATAAGACTTATATCATTCTTCATGTTTTTTTAATGCCTATAAAATAAAATAAAGTTAAAACAAAGTATTACTATCCCTTTAAGTTTGAAAGGGGACTATGCTGTCAGTACATATTACATTGGTATATACTGCCACACATATACAACCCCGTGTCTCTGAAACCAGGCAAACGATATGCAATTGAGTAAAACAACCAAAAAAAAATCTTATTTAAAGGCAGTGGACGTGTTGGGCTCGTATCTGGCAGAGGCCAAAATAAAATGATACTTTCACTTTATAACATGCATTTTGCCATGTTTTGTGATTTATAATTGACAGCTGGCTATAGCCATATTTGTTGCAACTCTCTTTTGAGGGGAATATTGATTATGAGGCCCTTATTATATCTGACATGCCTAGTCTATAAGAACATCTTTACTCAATGCAATGTCTAAGGAACTGGATTTTCTCTGACTTCAGTGGTTTATTGCAGCTTGACAAATCTAGGCCTGTGTACATAAAGTAGCATTATACACCAACCAAAATAATCAGAAAAACAAACAAAAATCTAACCATTAGAAATTATCTTCAAAGTACAACATTTGCAGTTAATATGCATGTCTCTGTGGATTAAGGTGTTATTTATGGTCAATATAAAATGGTTAATGGAGTGTAAAGGTCAAGTTAAGTTAAAGAAGATTCAAGTCAAGACAGAAGTGGTAACTAAATGCCCAGAACAAACAATCTTCAATAGAATTGCCTGCCCCTTTCTTGTATAAATATTCAGATCAGCTTTTTTCAGAAAAGGAGGGGAAGCTATTCCCCAACCCCCATTTGCAATAGTAAAAATTTTTTGTGCCTAGAACGAGTCATTTTCACTATTGTTTGCTAGGTGTAAAAACCTAATCCTATGAGGAAATCTTGTATTAGGTCTGGCTTTAATGGTGTGGTACTCAGATAAGCTATTTATCTCCCATCTGATTTTTGTTGCTACATTTTGCGTGCAGAAATATTTCCTTTTTAGTAACTATATTTCTGCTTGCCCTGTGTGTGCAAAGTACAATTTATATTGCATACAGTATAAGTTCCAGCCATAGTATATATTATTAAGAGTACAGCATGGAAAAAATAGTCAGAATTCTGACATATATTAAATGTTTATAAATCATTCCAAACATTACTCCACAAATCACTTTTAATCAAGTGCTTAAAACTCTATGGGGGTTATGCACTAAGGCATGATAAAGGGGTGATAAAGTGGAGATGACTATTCCAGTTCCTATGTAATTCTATGGCTCCAATACACTAAGATTTCTCCAACTTTGGACATCTTACATAGGCTCTGTAGAATAACATATTGTTAACATAACGTTATCTCCATGTTATCACCTTTTTATCACACCTTAGTGACTATCCCCCTATGTTTGATAAACACTAGCACAGAGGAAGGTAATGTTTGCTCTTCAGCTGTTGGGCACAACAACTCCCATCGTCCCAAAGAGCAGGGCAGTTTTTAGAATCCATGAGGCATTAGTGAAATTGTGAGTGGAGGGCTACAGTACAGGGAAACATTTAGGAATGTCTTACATTTAGTTTAACCATCCTTAAAGGGATAGTAATACTTCATTTTAACTTTATTTTATTTTGTAGGCATTAAAAAAACATGAAGAATGATATAAGTCTTATCTCTCAAACTTTATGGTTTAAGAGATATTCACAAGCAAAGTTTCCCCCTCCCGCCCCTTTTTCCTAGTGTAAGCCATCTCTTCTCAGATGTGAATCTAGTTGTAAGACTGGACAGATAACAGCAGGGGACAATCTTCTTTGTATGAAAAGAATGAAAGCCCTTCCCCCCTTGACAAGTTTTTCAGCTTTTTCCCTTATCTTAATTGAAGATTGTCCCTCTCTGCAGTCTACCTGGGCAATTCCCTTCTGATTTGGCTGAATGGGGGGGGGGGAAACTTTGCTTGTGAATATCTCTTAAACCATAAAGGTCTGAGAGATAAGACTTATATCGTTCTTCATGTTTTTTTAATGCCTACAGCATAAAATAAAGATAAAACGAAGTATTACTATCCCTTTAATTCTCTTCCTGTTTACAGGAAAAACAGCCTCATTGGTGTGTTGTATGCCTCAAACAGCCTCATTCCTCCCTGGGATTACATTTGTTTCTTCCTGTAAAACTGGACTGTTGGAAACCCATGGAGAGGACCCCTGGAACAGGAGATCCCTGTCAAACTCTTTGTACACCCATGCATTAACCCTTTGAGTGCCAGAAGGGTATCCAAGTCATTGCTTCACAATACCCCTCTGGCATTTAAAATGCCCCTGCTAAGTGGCCGCTAGTTGGTTTGGAATGATGGAAGTTGTAGTCCAACAGCCTAAGAGACAAAGGTTGCATATACCTGATAAAGGTAGTGCCAGAATTAGACAGAGTTCCTCCCCCATTGATGACTATAGGCCATAACTGCAATTTATGCAAAGGAAAAAAATACTACAGCACATTACTATTCACCAAATATATTAAAATAGTTACATTTTCACAAATGTAACTGGATTAAGTGCATAGAGCAGCTCTGTTGTGCCATGGGTGGTGAACTTTCTGTGAAGTCTAGGACGTATTCTGGAAATATCACCACAAACTGGTTTAGAAGACATTTTATTTGTTACACTTATGAGTGTTTTTAACTTTGTGGTGTATACTGTAGCGGGTTATGTTCTTTACATGAGAGAAACTGTGAAACACCAGAAGTATGTTTTGGCTTCATGGACCTGATTCAACTGATTTCTTCTAGACTCACTGAGCATGTACGTACCTACTCTGTTGCTTTGTAGTCTAACTTTTTTATTATTATTTATAATTTGAAAGTACACCAAATATTTATGCAGGTCTTTATAGATCTAATTTTTTAGGTAATACAATGTATATCACTTTGCTTTTAGTTACTACTTTGTCTTCTAATATTATGTCAAGAGAGAGAACTATTTTAATCTGAAAATATGGCTTGGTTTTCTATGTATGGTGCACAATACAGAGTACAGTAAAGAGAGAATCAACATTCTGCCTTAGTACAATTATTTAAAATTGAATTTTTTTTTTCATTTACTTAAATTTACAAGGCGTAAATTAATCACACTATAAGATGAGCAGCATACTCATACTTTTCCAGTATGCTGCTTTTCTCCCTGATTATTATCACGTGTTTCCTTTAAATAAAGACAATTTGGCAAGCCAGTTTATTGTCCCGGCATAGTCAGGGATCTATACAATACTTTATATCCTTATATTATGCTTCAAATGAATTCTATAAATTGTGTTGGCAAGCTGGCTTGTGTCCCGGCAAGACAGGGAATTTGTCCTTAGACAGAAGTCACCTTGTACTGTTTAGGCATTTAGTTGTAACAGTATAGCAATCGATGAGGTTACGGGCGGGATGATTTGACCTGTTACATTCTTGCCAATTGTGACTCTGTTCCATGAGTATCATCTTCTGTTATTTAATCCTGACATGCCAGCTGGTGTTCCGGTATACCTATTTGCCTGATCTCCAATTGAGTGATACTAATTACACAGTGCTTGTCAGCGGTACCGAATTTACTCTAACAACAGGCTGCACAACCTGACCCAGTATATCACGATAACTGTGACCCTATTCCCTTGCTATTTGGATCGTGAATTACCACCATTTCAGTTAGACTATAATGTCTGAGAATGTTTGTTGATTGTGATAGAATTTTCTCACAGACAGTTTTCTAATACTTCTTTTCAAAGTCAGCAAGCATTAATATTAATGTGGCTAGCTGGTATATGTGACAACATCATTGTGCTTGTGACCTTGTTATGGTCAGAACACCACTCCGAAGAAGAAAGAAGCTTGTTTGAGATTGTACAAGACAATGCTAGCTTCATTGAAAAGCATGCATCAGTCTTTTCTTTTTCATTTTATTTTATTTCGCAGAGAGCAACTGCAAGAATTCCCTGCACCATGGTCCCAGCTAACTGCTAGGAACAACTGTGATAGGTTCCTGGCAGTCAGCTTGGGCCCTGCAAGGATTCCAAAGGGAGTGCCCAACAGATGCTACCAGTCGCACGCCAGGCCCCTTACATTATCACAGGCCCTAGTATGCATGAGTCCATCCCATAAAGTACTATGGGCTTTTCAGCCTGAAGATTTACCGAGTAGTTTGATGATGTACTCACTCACTCACTGATGAATGATCTTGCCACTTATGAATTTGTGGATTTTAACTAAGAACATTTTCTTGCACATTCAGCCATTTGATGTTTGAGTTCTGTAACTTTCATATGAATGCGAAAGCTATTATTCTATTTAAAGCCCAGTATAAATCAGTGGTGAAATTGTAAAATGCATCTCATAGTGCAGCTGGTTTGCGACACAATTCCTCCACTTTTATTTATTGCATTAGCCTTGTTATCTCTTGTTTTGCACCTGGTATAAACCCACAATTACTAATACAAATATGGAATGCCCTCTGCAGAACCTCAACATTTGTATTGTTGGAAATCAGATTGGTGCGACTTTTCAGTCATTTGTACATGTTTTGCAAGAAAGAGTACAGCACACACAGATGGAGCGTCTTAAATTAAACTAATAGCATATTTAGTCATCAACAAAGCACAACGTTGTGGGAAAGAATTTCCTTTGTCATCTCACTAAAGTGATTCTCTCCCACAGCGATGTGCTTTGGTGATGAATAAATATGCTATCAGCTTCATTAAGAAGCTCCATCTGTGTGAGACACTTTCTTCCAAATAACAACAATAACTAAACCAATGATTGTGATACCTATGCAAAAGCAGGGATATTCAAAAAAAAAATATTGGCTTTCTAAGAACACATTTTGGAATCCTTGATGTATAACAATTTCTTTTTTAATTCAAGGCAGACAGACTTCAATCTCCTCTCTCTCTCTCTCTCTCTATATATATATATATATATATATATATATACTAGTTGAAGAGCCCGTTACACGGGCCACAGTGCCACTGCCACCCAGTTGCGGGGCAGTAATGCGCAGTAGAGACTGCCCGCGTTGCGGCTGATACAGAGCTGGACGCTCCTTCGGAGCGTCCAGCTCTGTATCAGCCACGGCACGGGCAGTCTCTACTGTGCATGACTGCAGCATGCGCAGCAGTGTCTACTGCGCATGTCACGGCGTTACACACAATTTAGCGAATTATTATATAGGATATATATATAAAATGAGCAATAATAAACTCCATTTATTAGACTTTGTATAAAATGTTGTATAGTGGGGAAAAAACAACTTGGGCACATGGATGAATTAAGGGGAAAATATCACATAAAACATTATATTTGAGTGTTCCCTATTATCCAAGGTATAAACATAGCACACTGCTAAGTGAGAAGGTCCATGTCTGTCCTACCCCTTGTCTTTCAATGCAATGTGGGTGAGCACTATGCATATTGGTACAGAATATTTCAAACCTCTATCCGTTCCAAGAAGGGATTAAATTTTGATTCAGTTAATCATAAATCTGGTGGGGACAAACAGGAATTAAGATAGTTTGTGAGTTAATGCAAGAACATGTTAGGTGTTTACATCCACTGACCAGTAATGCATGCATGTCAGGAGAAATATGGACACTTATGACTTTGCCTCTATTGCAGCGTGCCTAGTTAATGTCCTGGCTATCCGGAAAAGCCATCATCACAGCATACTGCATTACTTATTCAAGGTACCTAGTGACAAATTATTTTAGAAACACTCTTTTCAAGCAGGTACTTTATCCTTTAGTGTGACATGGAAAATAGGCCAAAAATGCCCCACTCCTTGTACTCTTTCTTATTATGCATCAATAGTCACTATAAGCTATGTCTTTGGTCATTGTCAGAGAAAGACAGTACATTAATCTCTGACACGTTTGTATTATGTTCACGATGCCAATTGGGATGTGAGTTTGTTAAATCTGTCTTTGATATTTTGGCACACAGGTTTGAAAATGTTCTTTTTTTATTAAGTTAATGAAAACCCATCCTCATAACCCTCATTTGTATTCTTCATCTTTGCTGCAATATCTGCCATCTAACAATGACAGAATTCCTGTTGATAATCTGATAACAAGCAGCTAAATAATATCAGTAGGGACCTTTTCTTCTTAGCTCATGTCTGAAAGTGACTTAATGTTGATACATATTCTTAAAGTATATCTCTCTCTCTCTCTCTCTCTCTCTCTCTCTCTATATATATATATATATATATATATATATATATATATATTCTCTTTTTTCATTTGTGTCTCCCATATGCTATCATACGAATGTTTGCACCTGCAGTAGCATATATATGATAATAAAATCAGCTCCTTAAGAAGCAACAATCATTGCTCACTTATTTTCAAGTAAACAAAAGACTTTCAGCAGATGCACATTAAAACAGAGTCAAATGTATCTCGTGATTAGAATGAATTGATCATGGTCATTTTTTTGATTTGACAAGATTAAGAATTGTTTAGCTAGCTCTAAATATGTGTTTAATCTACATGCACTGATATTTTCTTTAGGATGTCATGCTCCCAAATAAATCTTTGTTTCTAACATGTATACTTTATTTTAGGTTTTCACTTCCTGTTCTCTGGGAACAGAAGTGTCATTTTCATTGTCAGAAAATGAGAGTTGACAGAAAGGAAACTTGTTCAGAGGGGATTAGTTGCACTACAATGCATTTACAGTCATCCAAAGCAATGTGTCTTAGCAATCTCAAAAAAGTTTGACATTACTTTTGTATTAATCCAGGTGACTAACAATTGATATATAGATGGCCTAGAATGGAAGAACTACACAAATGAAAAATAGGTTTTGTGCCCCTTTTTGAAAACTAACAGGGCAAATTTAGGAATCCAGGAAGGTTCTGTACAAATTCTAACATAGTTGATGAGGCTGAAAAAAGACATGCGCCCATCAAGTTTAGTCCATGCCACATCACCCCTGTTGAGCCAGGGAAAAGCAAAAAAAAAAACTATTTCCAAAAGTGTGTAAAAATATTTTCCTGCATCAACATTCTGTCAACTTTGAAACCAATGTAGTATAGACACCTCTTGTATTCAAAGGGTTAATATACTATAATTATATAATACTTTAATACAAAGTGATCAACAGTAGAGATCTCAGCACAGTCTTAAAAGCTTGCTGTAAGTGATTAAGCAAAATATGTTAATGGATGTTTTCACAAAATAATAAATATTTTACCCATGTTAATTAGTTGAAACCATTAGAGAAATATACCATCAGAATAAATGGCTCTTAATTTATTTAGCAGAGGGGATTGCTTATGTCTCCTTTATAAAGTGACCAGATATACCTTTACTATTTTGCCTTATAAATCTGCTGTAGTCGGTAGCTATATGGTGACAAAATATCTTGAATGTTTACATGATTACAAAAAGCCATGAGTGAGTATTTCTCTATGGCTAATCTCATTAGCACTAACAGTCAATCTATTGTGAATAGGTGAAATATTGTAAAATCCAGACTTAAAATGAGGATCAGACAATAGAGACAACTGTACATACAAAAATATGAATACATAGATAAAATATTTATGTGTATTAAGGACTCCCAACTAAGTAAATACTTCTAGTGTTTCACAAAAAACAGCAGCTCTAATTAGTCTTCATAGTATTTGAGCCATAAAGAGTGTTATTTCAATACTGTCAGAGTTGTAGTTGAAGAGTAATTAAATGATAAAGTTTCCCCCTCCTGCCCCTTTTACCTAGTGTAAGCTGCCTCCCCTCAGATGTGGAATCTCATCTCTTGACCAGACAGCGCACTGTAAGAAGATTGTCCCTTGCTGTGATCTGTCTGGCCAAGAGACCAGATTCCACACCTGAGGGGAGGCGGCTTACACTAGGTAAAAGGGGCAGGAGGGGGATACTTTATCATTCAATTACTTGACAGGTTTTTCAGGTTTTTCCTTATGCTAACTGAAGATTGTGTCCCTCTCTGCATTCCATCCAGACAGTCTTGATGCACTGAGGTGAGCAGTGTTACATCAGTAAAAGGGGTGGGAGGGGGATACTTTATGATTAAATTACTCTTGAACTACAACTCTGACAGTACTGAAATACAGCTCTCCATCGCCCAAATACTATGAAGATTAATTGGAGCTGCTTTTATTGTGAAACATTACTATGCCTTTAAAGAAATTGGCACAGCTTCTCAGTGGGTGTAGTTCCACTTCAAACTACAAATACAAATACTGAACTAATGTTATTAGCAATGAATATTTAAGAAATTTCATTTTACCCTTTGATTGCCAGAGTGGTATCCAACATAGTACTTTAGATGCTTCCCTGACATTCAAAGGGTTAAAGAACAACACTAGTCCTGATTTCTCATATTAAAATTCAATACGGTCTGCGTGTGACATTTCTGCTACTTTGCTGGGGGGCGGTATCTTTTTCTGGTACTAGGTGTGCTGGAACCTGGGCTGCCTTCACTCTGTGGGTGTTGTTTATCCTTGATATTTCATGTACAATGGATATTTGTCATTTACATGTTGTTTTTGTTAAAAATGTTATGCTCAATAAAAAGTAATTAACATGAACAATAATAGATATGGATAAAGTGTTATAACCTTTGATTGCCAGAGAGGTATCCACTGCAACATTATGGATACCTTTCTGGCACTCAGAGCGTTCTAAACCAAATCTGAAGGTAACATTATTCCCTGAAGCCAACAGCCTCCATCAGAGCAATCAGTCTATCCTTGGATTATTAAATCCTAAATGAACAGGATGAGTAATGTTGTTGAGTTCCTTACAATATATAAACCACTAAACTTGTTTTTACCATGGAATGAAATAATTCATAGAGATTGTGAAGACTCTTATTTCCAGATGTATAAAGTTCAATTGGTCCATTGACACCCATGGAGAAAAATGAAAAGACAAATCACAAAAAAATAAGTTCATGTTGGGAAGACAGGCAATGAGCAACAGACACAGTAACCATATTGTTTAGCAAAATAACCATAATACATTCTGGCTTAAAGGTTAAACAATCATGACATTTGTTTTTCTCACAGACTTTCTAATGTTATAGGCAAATTTAATATAGAATAGAAAACAAGGAACAAGCAGACATGAGCTCCATAAGAATCAAATCTTTATATTGTAATGCAAGTATCCGAGGTATGAAGTCCTATTTGTTCAGCACACCTTCTGAAGACACACACATGGTAATTGACCCATATATTCATGGGCCATAATAACATTTAAATAGAAGTTTACTGGGCCCCCATTACACACTGTACATTTCTACAGAAGAAGGCTGCATACCATTAGACACCCAAATTAATTAATAAACTATAGGGTCAAGACAGGATCTATGATCCTGCATGTGTAGTAAGATTGCTCACAAGTGTTAATATTAATCACTAACACCACCTGATAATAACTCCTTACTTCCCTTAATCTGGGCATAAAACCCTAACAGCCGGTATGAAACAATTTTAGGTGGATTGGTTTCCTAAACACTCTATTACTACTATCGGATATAATTTCCATGGAGTGTGACATGATTGTGTTGCCTGACTCCAGGACACCAAAGCCCTTATTTGAAAGTGTGGCAATCAGGCGTCCAGAAATATATATATGTCCATGAAGGTGGACATAAACCTATCAGTACTATATAATATTATATTTTGGGGAATCAGTCCATACTAAATGGACTTGATCTACTATTAGAGAGATGATTTCTGTTTGGGATCTTAATCTGGTTTTAGAACAAATTTCACGGTCACCTATTGAAGAGGTTCCCCTCAGGACCTTACTTTTAAACTTCAGTTTCTTTCACGCAAATCGCCTTAGTCATCAATCAGGGCAAGATAGTTCTCAGGTCTAATCTTCCTTTACATCTAAATATGTATCTAATTTACATGAGGACTGAAAGAAGCAATTCCACAATCTAAAAAATAAAAAAATATTTTGGAAGACTGACAGCTTATTCATCTACTTCCACGGAAAATACAAGGGCCTTCTAGCCTCAAAAGTTTCCATCTCAAGATGGAGTGCAGACTACATAAAAACATGTTACAAAGAGGCAGGCCTTAGGGGTCTCCATTAACATCGTCCTTCTGGGGAGGGGATCTCAGCAAGGGCTATCCTCTAGTACACATCCTTCCTTGCACCTTTCCTCCTTTTTCCCACCATTTGTTTGTCTTGGGCTCTGCTTTCAAAGATCCACTGTAGTGTTGGGAAACACACGAAAGGGAAGAATTTTACTGTACTGATATTCCTTTTTCGTCTCTGTGTACCTTTACAGCACACCCTACCCTTTAACTATACTTTTTTTACAGCTTTGGACAACAGTGAAACTGAGGATGATTCTCATGAGGCTCCTTCTGAAGTTTCTTCTGGTCCTACCCAACTGAAAGGTGGAGGCAATACACATTTAATGCCATGAAGGGACACAGAAGAAAAAGTAGTACTGATAAGTAAAATTCTCTCCAGACACTGGAGAGAAATCACATACATAACTAGCTTAAACAAATAGTAAACTTTTTTTTAATGAAAACACTTATTGCTGAGTAAAACAAAGGTATTCCCGCTACTGACTTGTGTTATTCAAAATTTATAATGGGTCAAACTGACAGGTTTTGATAAAGCTGTTACTATTGCATTCTGTGGAGAACTGCTCTCAGTGACCTACCTGTGTTGTAAATAAAACTCAACTTGGGCTGGAACTTTGCACAGATCTAAAGTGTGTTCTTAATGAGCTTGCCTATCAACTTCAGCCATACAGAGGCTGTGGGAGAAACTTGCACTAGATTGGCTGTAATGTGCATTATATTAAAGCCCTGAGTTTGCGTCCATCCACGCTGCTTAACAGTGACTCATCTCTCCTGTAGAAGATAGAGAGAGGTGACCTACAGGTTAACTTTATGGCCACTAGAGGACACTGTTAATGTTAAAACAAAATAAAAAAAGTACACTGTAATAACGCTGGAAATATGAATTTACCAGTGAGTACCCTCATTTTATTCAGCAATATATTGCTTTTTTCATTTAAAGGGATAGTAATACTTAAAATGTTAAAAAAATGTTGGAGGGTTTATCCCCCTGAGTAAAACAAGGGTACTCCTACTGCTGAAAGGTGTTTTATTCTAAAGTTATTAAAGCTCAAAGTTGAATTTTTTAGGTGCAGTATCAGAGTGGCCTGAAATTGTACAATGGTGCTGTTGCTACACCATCCTATGGACAGCTCTGGTCCCGGGACCATACATTTTCATATGATGGTGTAGCAACAGCGCCACTGTACAATTTCAGGCCACTGTGATATTGCACCTAAAAAATTCAAGTTTGAGTTGTAATAACTTTGGAATAAAACACCTTTCAGCAGTGGGAGTACCTTTGTTTTACTCAGGGGGATAAATCCTACAACATATTTTTTACATTTTAAGTATTACTATTCTTTTAAAAAATAATAATTAAAAAGTTCTAATTTGCTAACTGCTGAAGGCTAGGTTTGTCAGCATTAACTGCTGATCCTGAATTTGCTATATGTTTTGCCTGCTTAGGTTTGTAAAATAATGGTGAAACTGCAGAAAATGTCTGGGAGTTCTACATATATTATATCAAATTAAAAGAATACCATAGGAAATGGTATGAGTAACACACATGCAAAATCAGCATTTTCAAAACAATAAACTGTTAACGACTCTTGTCTTGTTATATTAACTTCGTATTAAATCACTTTATTGTGGGCACACAGGTGGGTTGTATGTGTCTATTTTTTTTTTTATTTTACCTCTTAAACTTTAACCCCTTAAGGACAAGCTGAGTGGCCAGTACTTAAGAACCAAGGAACATTTTTTTGTTTGTTTTTGTTAATAGAATCAGAGGTCCCTGAATGGTGTGACACACATATACATCATAGGTCCTTAACATACATTTTCCCCATGACGGATATGTACGTACTTGGTCTTTAAGGGGTTAAACAGGAATTAAACTGGTGGAGTTTTACAATTTGATTAAAATCTATTTCTATTCTTTTATTAAACACCAATATATTTTCCAGTGCTGTACAAAAGAGGGGAGAGAAGAGGGTAAAATGACATGCATTGAGACAATTGGTAGTGAGGGTGTTGTCTGTTGGAGCTTACAACCTATGGGTGCTCAGTTTTTATCAGTCAGTCACTGTACTTTTTCTGTACCTACTTGTTAAACATGTAACAGAATAATACAGATGATCCCCATAATAGCTAATTGATTGTTGGTGCATTATAAGCTTTTATACAATGTCCTACCATTGGCTTCCATTATGAGTGTGCATAGCTGATGCTTGTGAGCATGCAAATAGCTAGGAGTACTGCATCATGACTGTATTATGGTCAATCTTTAGGATTCAAACAGTAATTAGGGATAAATAACTGGTTCAAATAATATTTTAAAGTTTATTTTTTATTCACTTTGGCTCTGGACAGTTTAGAAGTGGTAAAGGATAAGTTAGACATTCTGGAAATGTGAAATGACATATACACATATGTTGTGTGTGTGTGTTCACAACCCACTGACAATAGCCGAATATGCCAGCCAGAGCATGTCATAGAGAAATTGTGTATTTTACTACATTTAGCATGTTTTATTTGAAATAGTTCAAAATAAGAGGATCAATCATGGCTGTAGTAAAATATAAAGCAGTCACCGATGCAAGATGATAACATGGTGATATGGAGAGATGAGCAGATACATCCGTATCACAAACTTTTGAAGATAAATCCACTGCACCCAAATGTTATTCATTAAAAACACTTATTTTATTCAAAAATGGAACACAGGACACCGGAGAATCATAGTCTAACGCGTTTCGATAACAGTTGAATTAATTGAAATAGCTCCACTGACAAATATGTGAACAGCTATAAACACTCACCAGTTTCCCAGAGAATTTAGCCTTTGCAGGATCAGTGCAAACCTACTCACCTCCTGTGATTGCTGGATGGATGTTTAATGAACTTTCATCAATAATCGGTATCAGTATGAAAAAAGTATACAGTAATTAACATTCACTTTACTTGAAAATGAAAATTTGGGGAAAGGGAGCAAGAGGCTGGGAAGTCTGCCCATTTATATGAATGGCCATTATGACATGCCATCCTAGGCAGCTGCTTCTTGCTAGAACCAGCTCTGAGCCATATAGATACTTATTGACCCTTTTGTTCAATGGAATAATTCTGGATCAAACCAAATGCACCACACAGGAAAAATACATTTGTAATTGATTGAAATGGAACTTTTTAACACTTGAATGCTTGAGGGGGTCTCCAACACAACACTTTCAACACTTAGCAATGCACTGGAAACCTCTCTAGAATCTAAGGGTATTAAAGGGATATTAATGTTTCATAATAAAAGCAGCTCTAATTAATCATCATAGTATTTGGACTTTGGAGAGTGTTATTTCAATTCTGTCAGAATTGTAGTTCAAGAGTAATTCAATGGCAAAGTATCCCCCTCCCGCCCCTTTTACTGATATAACACTGTTCAGCCAGATCAGAAGGGAGGTGCCCGGGTAGATTGCAGAGAGCTACAATCTTCAATTAAGATAAGGGAAAAACCTGAAAAACTTGTCAAGGGGGGCAGGGTTTTCATTGTTCTCCTAGGAAGAAGATTGTCCCCTTCTGTTATCTGTCTGGTCTATGGACTGGATTCCACATCTGAGAAGAGATGGCTTACACTAGGTAAAAGGGGCGGGAGGGGAAACTTTGCTTGTGAATATCTCTCAACCCATAAAGGTTGGCGAGATAAGACTTATATCGTTCTTCATGTTTTTTTAATGCCTACAAAATAAAATAAAGATAAAATGAAGTATTACTATCCCTTTAAATACCTGTTTAGGTTTATGGGAATTTGTATTTGTCAGCTATGGGGCAGTTGGTTTGTAACAGGATTTTCTTTTGACCTGTGTGAAGAAGTCAAACAGTGGAGGAGGATGACATAACTGAAAATCGAAGAAAATGTGATCAAAATTGTATAAGTGTACTATGTAACTTTTATTGTAATAATTCAAATAAACTCACAAACAGTAAATAGATCTAAAAATTATGATAAAAAAGTTTTAGCAGAAACATCACGTTCATGATAAAGGAGGACAATGCTTTTATGCACCACATACATATGGGCCACAGGACGTATAATTAGTGGGTGATTATCCATGAGAATTTCACATCAATATCTCCTAGGTCGTTGGGTTACCTGCTGATTACTTTACATTTGCTACATACCCATAACTGCACCATAGGAGAGTCAATTAATTTAATGAGGATCTTGGTTATTCTCAGACCCTATTTTTTATTTGTAATTTCTTACATTTGTCACTCTCTTGGTTTTATGACATTTAGTTTAATGACCACAATACAATAAAATGATCAAAAGCAAATGTTATTCTAATATGTGTAGCATTTTAATAGATCCAAGAGTGCTGCTGGGTGAACATTTACTCTTATCAGTTTCCTAGATTAACTTGTGGTATGCCATTTATTTTATACAGTGTATGCAATCTTTTATGATTGGTCTTCTTGATTCTATGAACATATTGATTTGTTCATACTTAAATCTGTGAAGAACATCTAGGGCCTCTGTTCAAAAGAAAAAGTGACTTAAAAGATATTTTGAAAGTCTGAATTTTATTTTGTGCTTAAAAAGGCAAATTTTCAAAGTGACAAAGACAACTTTTTAAAAGTAAACACCATGAAAGACAAGTTTAGAGAAATGGTCTTAAGAACGTATGTTCAAAAGAAAAGTTGAAAAATTCAGGGGGAGAAATTCCAGTTTTTTTAAATGGGGATTTTAACCCCTTGAATTCTAGAGAACTTGCCAACACAGTACATCCTATATGTCAAAGAACTCTATATCAATCTAATGGTTAAAATCCATTAAATAAATGGGAATTTTGAGGAAAGTAAAATAAAGCTTTCTCAACATTCAATTGTTCAAATAAAAAAGGGATTCTAAAATGGACTTAAATTGACAATGGAATTTCTAAACAGGCATTTATTTAATATAGGGATCTTAGTATTTTTCTGGGCAGTATTCTGTTCATTGGCTCCCTCTAAAGCTGTAGAAATTCCACCAGCCAACATGATCATCACATTTTCTTTGTAAGATGTATAGCCATATTTCTCCATGATCTGCCTTTGCTTGAAATGTATTGCAAAAGAGACAAGTATTGATATATATTACAGTAATTTCATCCACAGCAAACCTTTGATGAGGCCATCCATACTCTTTGAAGGCATCCACATAAAGGGCATCGCTTTGGACTATTAAAGGCATAGGATTGTTGTAAGTTGAGAGATCTTTTTAATGAACCAGCATTATAGTCCTTCATAGATGAAGTTACACATTCACCTTTAAGACCTTGAGCTTCCTTTTACAGATGTATTGTTAGAAGAATATCATTGTGCTGAATCTTTCATTACAAGGCTACTGCATTCAGATGCTTCCTTTGTAGGCTGCTTCTTAAAGGAAAACTAGCACTTCCTAATCTTAACCTTTGACTTACTTTACTATAACCAAAAAATCCTAATAGCCTATTAGTTCTGGATGTCATGTCCATGGATGTGGACATGAACATTTTTAGCAGGACCTAATTCTTCTCATTGCACATGGTGATCTTTGACCTTTTAAAGACTAAATGTTGGGCAGTACATTGCTTTGCATTGTTCCCCACTAGGGCTAGATTCAAGTGCAGGAGTTAAATGTTACCTCCCATTTTTTAAAAAATGTTCCTATTGAAGTCTATGGGGATACCTGGAGATAAAGCAGAGATAAAATTAACACCAGCATTTGAATCCAGCCTTTGGTTCTTAAATGGTTATGTATGTTCATGTATTCTAGCGACAGCAATTGTCATATCTGCCTTAATGGACGTGACATTCAGCACTGAATAAGATGTTATCTTCAACCAAGGAAGAAGGGAAAAATTGATAGAGGCCATTTGTATTTTTTTGAACACACTAACAAAAAAGGGAGATAATTAGGAGGTGTTCTCCTTTAAAAGACAGTCATGCCAGTCATTTGTATATTAAACTTATAAATAAGTGTTTGTAAATGAGGTGGTTTTAGGGAAAGTAGTTAAGAGGAGAAAATATTTACATCGTAAAGATCCATCAGTTCTGCAGTAATTATAGCTTAGGTAATCTCTTGGACGAATCGAACAAAGGACTCTTCCTGGCTTACATTATACATCCATCCATCATCCTTAGTTTGATGAGGCAGCAGCTCTGTCTCTGTGTACTTAATCTTACACTAATCATGCCTTAGAAAAAATGTACAGAAATGAAAATACCATAGATAGGAATTAACAGATGATTATATGGTAAATGTGAAAATTGTATCCAAACAAACCACATTACCAATACATCGCATACTTGTAAATGTTATGATATAGTTGTTAAAACATATCTAAAATGGATAAAGCAGTGTTGATATTAAAGGGATAGTAATGTTTCACAATAAAAGCAGCTCCAATTAATCTTCATAGTATTTGGGCAATGGAGAGTGCTATTTCAATACTGTCAGAGTTGTAGTTCAAGAATAATTGAATGATAAAGTATCCCCCTTCCCGCCCATTTTACTGATGTAACACTGCTCACCTCAGAACAGAAAGGTGGTGTCCAGATGGCTTTCAGAGAGGGGCAATCCTCAATTAGCGTAAGGGAAAAACCTGAAGAACATGTCAATCGGGGCAGGGTTTTCATTGTCCTCACAGTAAGAAGATTGTCCCTTGCTGTGAGCTGTTTGGTCTTAAGACCAGATTCCACAACTGTGGGGAGGTGGCTTACACTAGTTAAAAGGGGCTGGAGGGGGAAACTTTATCATTCAATTACTCTTGAACTACAACTCTGATAGTATTGAAATAACACTCTCCATGGCCCAAATGCTATGAAGATTAATTGGAGCTGCTTTTATTTTGAAACATTACTTATCCCTGTAACCTATTTTGTAATTCTTATGTTTTTTTGTTTTTTTTGCTCAAACTTCAAGTTCAGATTGCTGATTAAATAGAAATGTTATGTTTACCTGCCAGAATGAAGGCTTATTTAATTTGTTACATTATTTGTAAGAGCAAAAGGTAAAGATATATGAGCAGACTTATTAGGCTTCTAGAAAAAGTTGTTACATTATCTGTGTATCTTCTCCTTCAATACACCATTGTGGAGGAAGATGACATATGACTTTTAATTAAGAACATTTAGTATGTTGCCATTAGGAACAATTTATTTTTTTAGCAATGATGCCTAAAAAGATTTAAAATGACTTAATCCATGTTAGCTGTGGTAATGAGCTAAATGACAATCTAAATGAAGACCCAGCAGATATATTGGGATTATATTCAGATATTTGTATTTATGATGCATGTATAATAATGTAAAACCTCAAAAAGTGACATAAGAAGATATTTTTTATCTTATACAAAATTTGTATTGGAAATTATATGCCCTATGCTGCTCTTCTACATGTATTGATGTATTTTAAAGAGATATATTTTGGTTGTAGTAATGAAGCCTTTTTCTGCTTAACCCTTAACGACCCTTGATGGTCACTGCATGCCATGGGTTGTTTTGCATTAACGACCCCTGATGTGCCAGCACCGTCATGGAATTCCAGGATCCCTGCGCGGCTGCACGCCGTTCAGGGAGCCCGGAACTGGATACAAAGAAAAAAAAGGCTCGTAGTCCTTAAGTGCCAGAGCGTGTGCGCACAGCCAGTCCTTAAGGGTTAAAGGGGCTCTATCACCCCTATACATGTTGGCACAAATAGCTATTTTATGTAGCGACTAGATGTTATAATATTTTCATATATTAAATATAATCAATGTTTTGCTGAAGTTCATTGAGTAAATGTTGCCCTGCACCTACTTCTGGACAGACTGTGGTTACCAGCACTGTACCACAGTCTGTCACTCTGCCTCTGCTCCCCTCCCTCGATCCAGCCTCCTCCAGTGTCAGAGGCTTTCTGCACGTAAGCTGGAGCACTCTCTGGCCAATGTGAACACTACAGCTTACATGGAGAAAGCCTCCTTCATCGGAAGAATCTGGATCGAGGGAGGGGAGCAGAGGCAGAGTGACAGACTGCGGTACAGAGCTGGCAAACGTAGTCTATCTGGAAATAGGGCGCAGTACAATATTTACTCAATGAACTTCAGCAAAATAGAGATTTTATTTAAAAAAAATAAAAATATGAAAATATTATAACATCTAGTCGCTACATAAATTAACTATTTGTGCAAACATGTATAGGGGTGATAGATCCCCTTTGAGGCCTAGATTATATTATTATTATTCTTTATTTATATAGTGTCAACTCATTCCTCAGCGCTGATTCCACTGCATTTGATGTATTCTTAATGATTTTAACAAACAGATTTCCTCTAAAGTCAGTGGAGATATCCTATATAAAACAAGGCTAGAATGTTTGTCCGATGCAATCATGCGCAGTAGAGACTGCCCGAATGCACAGAATGCTTGTAGCATTCTGTGCATTTGGGCAGTCGCTACAGCACATAACTGCATCGTGTGCGCCACCAGTGAGGCGGCAGTGGTACGCAGAGCAGGACCGGCTTCTTAACCCTTTGAGTGCCAGAAGGGTATGCAACGCAAAGGGTTAGAACCACCCGGACCTTGGCCCGTGTACATGGGCTTTTACACTAGTTTGTAGATAAAACCCTTGACAAAGTTAGAGACTGCAATGGAATGATACCTTATAAGAAGAACCGGAAGGGGTTACACTAATGTTCTATAATGGCCAGGTTGGTGATGTGCTGGCATATGTGCTTTGATCTCATCATATTACTTCTTTATTGCCATGTCCCTGTGAATATGTTGCAAATATATCTAGTGTGCCATGCTTTAGCCATACCTTCGCTAGGTTTATGATTTAGTAGTGTCTACTTTTACAGTGACTCATTTACATATTAATGAATGAACCATAGACTTATTGCTGTGATTGTGTTATTATGTTAATGTGGCCCTTCACCACATGTACTTAGCTCCGATAGCTGTCTATGCTGTCTGAGTGCACAGTTTCAAATTTGCCAAACTGAGATGATGTAGTTGGTATCTTCCCATAGCTTTCTATGAAGCCAGAGGACCAGAGTTAGCAAAAACCATCACTTAACCCTCTAAGTGTTGTAGAGATGTGCAAAGCTCTCAATGCATTGCACACCCCAATAACACTGGAAGGGTTATAACCTAAAGCATCCCTTGCCCAACTTCACAAATCAGGTATAGACACTGTGAAACTGCAAATCAGCTATTACATTTAACAGCTTCTCTGACTGTTATGTTTTTACAAGACTTTAAAAGTCTATGGCAGACTATCCACCAATCAGCTGATTTGTTTAAACAGACTCGTAAGACTTCTAAGCTATTAGTACCCTTCATTTCCTCTAAAAGTTCCAGAATCTGTAATGCATTGGGATGTTCTATACTTGTATCAGATTTTGTTTTTCATTGCCACAGTTAAGCTCACTGTCATTGTTAATTGCCCCCGAAGTCTCTAAAATACCTCCTACTTCACTGTTTCTCATTCCTATTTCCCTTATTAAGCAAAGCATCAATTATATATATATATATATATATATATATATATATATATATATATATATATATATAAACTTAAAATTATCTGTTGTGTTGTTTAACATTATGATGTCTGGTGGAGTATGGAGTTTACGATTGTGTGTTGGCACATTTATGGCTATTTTCATTATAGTCACATAAATTTCCAGTGTATTTTCTTTACATAGAGTTTTTTTTTTTTTTCTTCAAAAATACTATTATTATCTTTGGCATCATCTCCTTAAAACCCAGAGTATTTACAACAGGTTTAATACTTTTCTGGGGAGCCTGAATATTATGCTTTACTTTCTTAAGAGGCATTTCTCTATCTGCAATTAAACATCTAGGATGAACCATACATTTGTCCAGAATCATATCTGATTTGCAGTTTTTATTTATCCTAGGGCCCAAGGTATCCTCTCAAGATAATTTTGCAATAATAACAGATTTTCTTCTCTTATAGACTGTTATAATTGAGAACACATTAGCCTTTTGGGGGATCTTTAATTTTATGTCCCAGAGTATTTCACCAAGATAAAATGTTATATTTTCTTTCTGATGTGCCTCTCTATAAAAATACACAGTAGGTATGAAGGCTGTGTACAAATTTCTGTAATGGAATTAGTGCTACTAAGAAAGTGTAGACTGACTCCTTGCACATGTAGCATTGCCAAACAAAGCACTCCTGGTCTTTCTAACATTCAAGGGGTTAAATTATCCATTTAAACCAGGGCATTTTTTCCCCCCAAAGGTGCAGTTGGTATTCCCCAGAAATGCACCTCTTTAACTTACTGAAAATGGCCCAGCTTTACCAAACTTGTGTATCTTTTTAATACATTCAAACCTGTGATAGTCACCCATATGAACTCACCCGAGTACATCGATATATCTTGCAAAAATTGTTATATCTCTTACTTGTAGGTATTAGATATAATGTTATACATATTTTGTGGAAAACGTAATGTGGTTGTTGTACTAGAATAACATTACTGGAGAATTTTCTCATCACTTGGGTAACATTTATCAATGTGCTAATGGCTAAGCACAACTGTAAATTAACCCATTGGATGCTAGAGGCATCAACACATTACTTCACAACATGCTGGAGTGGTGTCTAGAATCCGTGGATTTAAATATTTATGCCTATATCATGCTGCGTAGATATGTATTTCCATGGGAAGAAAATCCTTTTTGCAAGTAAAGTCCTGATTTAACAGGTTTTCCTGCACTTGTCAGTAAAGTACTTAGCCTTGGAAATCCATTTAATCATTCATAAAAGTCTAGGATTATGTATACGAGACCATGCAAGTAGTATGGCGAGCAATCTGAGATGAAATTCTACACAGCGTAGTGCATTAAAGTTCTCAAACGACTGCTGTCTTAACACACTTAGGTCCAAAGAGGTATGTAACACATCGTAGAGCAATGTGCTGGCAAATCTCTGGCCAGTCTTTAATATAAAGGTAAAGATAATATATACTGTAAGGCTTTTCCTGATTAGGAAAACAATGTTGCCCACACTTCCGAGAGATGCATATTTCAAGTTACTGCAGATTTAAACACTTGTTTTTGCAGTATCAGTGTCCTCTAGTGGTCAGATTCCAGCTATTCTGTTGCATTTTCTTGGAGAGGTGAATCACTTAGTAAGATAGATTGTAACAGGAACTTTTGAGACATTACTGTTTGAAATTTTAGGAAGTAATCACACTGTAATTCACTTCCTGGCAATTTGAACTGCTATAAAACAACTGACAGTGGTGGATGTACTTTGTCTATAAAGGGCTATAGAACTCCTTTATCAAACAGAAACAGTGTTAAATCTGGAGCAAAACAATCATACAATATGTATAAAAGTACTATGCAATTGGTCTTTCTCTGCTGCATAAGATGAAACAATTTTGTGCTCTAAACTCAATACATTTTTGGAATATGTATCTTTATTGATTAAGATGCATTGACCCCCCCCCCCCCCACACACACACACACAAAATAAAATAAAATTCTCAAAATGAACTGCACAGTAACATAGATGTTATTTTGTCCCATTCTGGAATAGTTAAATATTAAATAAAGAGAAGGTGTCCAAAGAAGCAAATAAC
The DNA here is from genome assembly GCA_037306005.1 of Rhinophrynus dorsalis. Taxonomy (NCBI): domain Eukaryota; kingdom Metazoa; phylum Chordata; class Amphibia; order Anura; family Rhinophrynidae; genus Rhinophrynus; species Rhinophrynus dorsalis. The sequence continues at coordinate 124,419,715 of CM074721.1, forward strand.
ATTGGTATAGAATTAGTCATTTCCACCACGACTCACAGAAGAAAAGGTGAAAGGAAAAAAGGTAACTTTTGCAAAATATTTTTTTAGATGTTTTTTGCATAGAATATTAATATGGAGCACATCTCAGCATGTTCTTAACTAATTGAACTGCTAAATTAGGTTGTTGTTGCAAAAAAGGTCATTTGTAGCTGACATAGCTTGTTTTCCTGATTTTCAAACAAAGTTTTCCAATTCTGAGCTCTTTGAACATCACAGACAACTAAAACTCATTGGCCTTCTGCTTCCCTTTTATTTATGTGATAGTAAAAACTAATAATCATAAGTGACAGCAGTTTCTAAGTGCTCTGCCTGTACACTCATTTAAACTAACAACTAAAAACAAAATAGGTTGTTATAATTTCAAGTATCATATACTTACAGTTAGCATATGTAAAAATAAATTATTCATATGTTACAGTCCTAAAAATATAATCCTAAACTGTGAAGCAATACATTTCACAACCTAATGGTCTCAATGGATACGCTTGCCATGTGCAATGAACAAAATATTAAATACTGTGGTCCTGCTAACAGCTGTCATGACTACCGCCATGGATGTGACATCCAAGACCGATTGAAGATGTTAATTAACCATTAATATTTTCTGGACCTAGTAAAGTAAGTGGATGGTTATTACTGGAAGGTGTGTAATATTAATGTAGGGAAACTGTTACACACATCATTAAATTGTGACAATGTCTAGTGCTAAAGAAAATATTTTAATATTGGTTTTCATTTTGCTATATTATTGCAACAGATCTAGCATGTAATTTACTTTATTTAAATTATTTTCAGAAGTCACTTAAAGCTTTTGAGGACCAGAGCACACCATACATTTGTACACCCCTCTGGTCATTAATGGGGCAGTAAAGTATATGTAGGAAGTGGCCTTGCAACTAAAGGAGGTTATTTTTCAGCTATTGGAATAGCTTAAACTGCTCAAATTCACTCACAGATCTTCCTGCAGACATCCGTGATCTGCTGGGCTGGATGACATTGGCGTTCACCACAGAAGCCCAGTGATGGAACACTTGCCGATACAGGGCTCTTATGTAGAGAAGAGCAGTGTTGCAACACTCCTATAAGCTCTGATTGAGGAGCCGATGTCTGCTTAGCCCTACAACTCATTCATATCTAATAGGCTGATATGTGGGTGACAGGGAGCATTTTCAAGGTATACCAACACCAAAAAATGAAATAGGTTGAAATAACTATAAATATCATGTTCATAAACAAAGGATATGTATAAATGATTCATGTCACACACTACAATATAATACTAAAGTTGGTTTTTAATGCATGTATAATCCTTTTCACATTGCATTTATTGCTAATGATGTCTGTAATTAGAGCTAACAGCTAAATCCGTTAATTTATTGTGACTAATGCCCATTGCACTTGCATTCAGAAGGCTTTTTATTTTACCTCAGACCATTTACAGATAATCCTGGACAATCACCCCATAATGGCTTTGGTATTTGAAGCACTGAACAGTCTGGAATAGTAAGAACATTTGAAGATTAGATTTTAGAATTTGTACAGAGGCTACCATGAAGGCATGAGCATAGGGGACAGGGGGACAAATCCACATACAGTCACAAAAAAGAATAGTGGATCCAGGTCTGATGAGGTTAAATGGTGTACGGAATAAATCACTTATATATAGTGATAATGAAAGACATTTTTCTACTTACGGAAATAATGTGTCATTTGTAATCCCCCCCAAGCCCTGAATCAAGGGAACTGCAAGACTGCAATAAGGGTCTTGCAAGCCTCTAATGTTTACATTGATAGCTTCCCAGCTGCAAATACAGACTTACTGCCACAACCAGTTACAAAAGTGTGCCAGCTCATCTACTTAAATATCATCTCCTTGCAGCTGCCTCACATTGTGATAGAACCAGGACTGCAGAGTGTTATGAGGAGGAGCCAGCCACCTCTGTAAGCACTGAGCACAGTGCTTTCCCTCTTTAATCACAAAAAGGTAGAGCAGCATGCAGTTGATCAGAGCTGCTGATGCAGCACCTCATAATGATCCGAGGCGCAAGGAGCCAGCAGCTGAGCAGTGTAAGTCACTGAAATCCACAAACAGAGATGAGGAGGGCTGGATACAGTGGTATTTTCGATCCTCTGGATAAATGAGTGATGTTTCCAACTCATGCCGCCTCAACCTCCGCAACATCTCTAGAATCTGATCCTTTCTCACACAAGACACTACCAAAATTCTAATCTATACACTCATCATGTCCCGTCTTGACTACTGTAACTCACTACTAACTGGCCTTCCTCTTACTCGACTAACTCCAATACAGTTCATAATGAACTCTGCTGCAAGACTAATCTACCCCGCTCATTGCTTCTCTAACACCAATCCCCTCTGTCAAACCCTACACTGGCTCCCATTAACATACATAATTAAATTCAAAATTCTGACGCTAACCTATAGAGCCCTCACTAACACCGCACCACCTTATATTTCATCTCTAATTTCCAAATACAATCCCACTCGCCATCTTCGCTCTGCACACGACCTTCTGCTCTCCACAACTCTTATCACATCCTCCCACTCCCGTCTACAGGACTTCTCCCGTGGTGTACCTGAACTCTGGAATTCCCTCCCCGGCCCTATTAGACTCTCCCCCAGCCTGCAAATTTTCAGACCATCCCTGAAAACTCACCTCTTCAGGGAAGCCTATCAACTGCCTCCATAAACATTATCACCAAGAATCAACCCTTGCCTGGACCACTGCACTCAACAGCACTTCTCACTCCCACCCGCTGACCGGCAGTTCATGTGGCAGGAGGCACTTACACCCAATAGCACTTACTCCTTCTGAGTCAAACCTACCTTACTGTACACTGTAAGCTCTCATGAGCAGGGCCCTCTGATCCTTCTGTTCTCCACATTTGATCGTACTATTTAATACCTCTGTATGTCATAGTAACATAGCTGATGAGGCTGAAAAAAGAAATCAAGTCCAGCCTATGCCAAACACACCCCTGTTGATCCAGAGGAAGGCAAAAAAAAACCCTCTGGAGCAATTTCTACTTTAGCCCCAAGTGGCACTAATTGTACAGCTCTGCAGAATTAGTTGGTGCTGTATAAATAAAGAATATTAATAATAATATTTTATTCATGTTAATCCTCAGATCCTCACCTTCAACTGGTTATGGCCAACCAACATCTATCATAAAATCCTGAATTAGTGAATGGGCAGACAGACCTGCCAGGAAACACTACTGTAGTATGTGTGTGTGACTTTTTACATGATGGGCTGGAGACTGGTGTTGGCTCCTCAAAATGGCATGAGCGAGGAGCTCAGGTGCTTCCAACTTCCAGAGTATGTCTTACTGTTATATTCACTCAACATTAACTGTGTATAATGTTGCATATTGTCTACATTTTAACATGACGTTGCATTAAAACCCAGGTAAAGTTAAAATTGCATGTAATATACTGCATTATACAGTGTTAATGGTAAAAGAATATGGTTGTGGGCTAATACCCTGTATTTGTCTAATAGTTACAGACTGTGACATAACTAAGGGGATGCAATTGTAATGGGACCCAGTGACCTTGGGGTCCCTCCTCCTGTGCACAGTCTTGGAACACTGATCCATGAAATTGATTAAAAATCCTAGGTGCCAAACACTGTGATTAACGTCTTTAGAATCAGAGGAATATTTAACATAGTGTTTTGCAATGAACTTAACACCAAACCACAGGACCCTTCTCTCCCTCAATGTAACCAATTTGTAGAGCTTGCCCAGCAGGAGACTGGAGGTATTAATTCCTAGAAACCTTGTTACCAACATTTCAAAAAAATTTCCTAGGACATTTGCCCTGGGAAGCCCCATTACAGGGCATCAGTAGTGGTCCATAAATACCATATAGCATGACACAACAGAAAACCTCAAATGACGGACATAAAATTGCACTTGTACATCAAAATGGATATCACCCTCACCTAAACACTACATAAATATATAATCATATTAACATATGGAGAGGCTCTTAACATGGGACTGAGAATCTGTTTACAACTAGGGACAAAATCACAGGCAGCAGGATCCAGGGTAGGATACAAGAATGTGCATTTACCGTTTTTCATTTTTGTCAATACAGCTATCTTTGTTCTAAATCTAAAAACCAAATGTCATCTGGAATCTAACAGGCTTTAATTAATCTTTCTTTTAAATCAAAAATATTTTTTTTTCCTGGCAACAAATATTTCTGTGGGGGATTTAAATTAACACAATTTAGCTGTTCATTTAAGCAAAGGTAGGGGAAATTAAAAGCTTATATTCCTTGGTGAGAAGATCAAATAGCTGCCCAAAAGGCTGCTGTGGGGAATTTTTGTCTCTTTAATTGCTTTCATTTCTGTTTGAATGCTCCCTTGTACTTTTTGTTTTTGTACCATTAGTTTCCAAGGACATAGTCCATCATCAATGCTAAGCAGAATGCTGTGACATGTGAATGTGAGAGATGCTAAAAAACACACTAAAAGCTTGCATACTTATTATTATGAGTAAGGCTAGGCAAACCAGAGACGCGTAGTTGTGATGGGCTGATTTTAATAAATCTGAAAGAGATCTATGGTCAACTCTTGGTTGTTTAATCCCCTAACAAAACCAATCATTTGGTATATATTAGAAATAGAGTCCAAAGTTCATTTTTCCTTTAGTAATGCAATCGCATTTATGTGCCAGAGCTCTTCTTGCAATCTCGTTTGCTCCCAACTGTGCTGTTGCCATGCAGTCACCTACTGCACGCTATGGAGCCATTTGTATGATCTACAGTCACATACTGGTATAGTATGCTGCAATTTCCTGTGACTAATGATGGTTACTAGGAAGTTGCAATAGCAAAGCGCTGTACAGTGGTCTATGTTGACTACATGCAGATCTCCAGCTTCATTATTCATCTGTTGAGATGATAATCATAAAGATCTAATTACTGGCTGACTGACTTGAGCTAGTCATTATTCACAAGAAGAGAGGGCGGGGGAGATTCACTAAGAGGTGATAAAGAGGTGACAAAGAGGTGATAAAGTGGTAATTAAATGGAGATGACTTCTCCAGTTTATCACTTCTCCAGTTCCTATGTTATTCTATGAATCCTATTCACTAAGAAGTCTCCTGGACTACAAACAATCACAGGGCAAGAAAAGAGTGCCATTAGTATTCACTTACAACCCCCAACTAGAAGTACTATGCTGATGGCAGATAAAAAAGAATATTCTCAAGACCCCTGCTTCTCTCCTTTAAACAGCCCCCCCAACCTGAAACAACCGGTGGTGAAGAGCTCCCTTAAGAATGCAACAGAAATGTGTACATCTTCTCCCTGTCTACAAAAGAAATGTGGAACCTGTGCAAACAGATATGTGCGTATACCACATTACCAGTGAAACCACAACCACAACATTGAGAGCAAATTCTCCTGCTGATCTTCTAATGTCTATCTTATCATTTGTCTGAAATATCCCAACACAGGATTAGAAGTAGGTAAAACGGAATAAGCACTAAGAAAATGGATGAATTCTCATAGGTCCAATTCAAGATGTAAAGGAGGTACAATCCTGATGCCAACCAGAGGACAAGTAAAAAGATTAAGTGTTGCCCATTCAATTAATTAGGACTTTAAATCCCTTGAATGTTAGTTGCAGACCTCTAGCCTGCAAAGGGTTAATACCCATTACTTGATATTTGTTTCAAGAAACACACTGTATAGAGTAGTGATTCTCAACCATATAGCGTAGTAACTCTCATCCATGTTGTCATGGTACTTTGTTGTGTCTTGGACACCGATTTTTTTTTCTGTGGAAAATGAAAAATATGCGAACTTCGATTTTCAAATGCCAATTATTAGGCATTCTGCACTGTATTCATGAACCTAAACAGAGCAATTGTTACTCAAAAACAGCTGGACAAAATTAGACTTTCACCCCTTTGAGTGTCAAACAACGTGAGCAACGCATTTCAGAGCAATGAATTGTGGCCCTCACTGGCACTCAAAAGGGGTGTGCAATGTGCTGAGAAGCACCAAACTTTATGCAACATACCCTTCTGGTCCTCAAGCGGTTAACCCCATTACTATGTGTTGGAGATCTGTGTACCACTTTAGGGGTTAATATACCAATTTAAATAAATGGGATGTTGATGATAATTACTGTTTATTCTCATGATGCAGTTGGTTTGCACCAAATTGCTTCTCTTTGTTTCCGGAATCCTATTTGTGCACTGTAGGCATTCTGGTTGTGGCATCTAAGAAAAGCTATTTAATTTGTATATTTGTCCTCTTTATATTATCCCTTTTATAAATAACCTTGACAATGTTAGGGGTGCCTTGAAAATCAATATATATAGAGCAACACTGGAGTAGGGAGACAAATACAAATGTAGTTAATGGTATATTAAAGGGATAGTAATGTTTCATAATAAAAACAGCTCTAATTAATCATCATAGTATTTGGACTTTGGAGAGTGTTATTTCAATTCTGTCACAGTTGTAGTTCCAGAGTAATTCAATGACAAAGTGTCCCCCTCCCGCCCCTTTTACTAATGACACATTGTTCAGCCTGAGCAAAAGGGAGGTGCCCAGGTAGACTGCAGAGAGGGACAATCTTCAATTAAGATAAGGGAAAAACCTGAAAAGCTTGTCAAGGGGGGCAGGGATTTCATTGTTTTCATAGGAATAAGAGTGTCCCCTTCTGTTATCTGTCCAGTCTATAGACTGCATTCCACATCTGAGGAGAGATTGTTTACAGTAGGTAAAAGGGGCGGGAGGGGGAAACTTTGCTTGTGAATATTTCATAAACCATAAAGGTTTGAGACATAAGACATATCATTCTTCGTGTTTTTTTAATGCCTACAAAATAAAATAAAGTTAAAACGAAGTATTAGTATCCCTTTAAGTGCAGTAAAAAAATTAGAACATTAAAGGAGCAATAAACATTTTTGATCAAAACCTATGTTTTATATAGCTTTATAGCTTAGTAAAACAAGGGTACTCCCATTGCTTTAAGTTTGTTTATTCAAAAGTTTGAACAGTTCAAATAATCATTAAGGGAATTTACTGTTTGTTGATTCCTTAAAGGGACAGTAATGTTTCACAAAATCAGCAGCTCCAATTAATCTTCATAGTATTTGAGCCACAGAGAGTGTTATTTCAATACTGTAAGAATTGTAGTTCAAGAGTAATTGAATGATAAAGTATCCCCCTCCCGCCCCTTTTACCTAGTGTAACACTGCTCTCCTCATATGTGGAATCTGGTTGTAAGACCAGACAGATAACATCAGAGGACAATCTTCTTACTCTGAGAACAATGGAAACCCTGCCCCCCTTGACGGGTTTTCTCAGCTTTTTCCCTTATCTTAATTAAAGATTGTCCCTCTCTGCAGTCTACCTGGGCACCTCCCAGCTGTTCTAAGGTGAGCAGTGTTACATCAGTAAAAAGGGCGGGAGGGGGAAACTTTGCTTGTGAATATTTCATAAACCATAAAGGTTTGAGACATAAGACATATCATTCTTCGTGTTTTTTTAATGCCTACAAAATAAAATAAAGTTAAAACGAAGTATTAGTATCCCTTTAAGTGCAGTACAAAAATTAGAACATTAAAGGAGCAATAAACATTTTTGATCAAAACCTATGTTTTATATAGCTTTATAGCTTAGTAAAACAAGGGTACTCCCATTGCTTTAAGTTTGTTTATTCAAAAGTTTGAACAGTTCAAATAATCATTAAGGGAATTTACTGTTTGTTGATTCCTTAAAGGGACAGTAATGTTTCACAAAATCAGCAGCTCCAATTAATCTTCATAGTATTTGAGCCACAGAGAGTGTTATTTCAATACTGTAAGAATTGTAGTTCAAGAGTAATTGAATGATAAAGTATCCCCCTCCCGCCCCTTTTACCTAGTGTAACACTGCTCTCCTCATATGTGGAATCTGGTTGTAAGACCAGACAGATAACATCAGAGGACAATCTTCTTACTCTGAGAACAATGGAAACCCTGCCCCCCTTGACGGGTTTTCTCAGCTTTTTCCCTTATCTTAATTAAAGATTGTCCCTCTCTGCAGTCTACCTGGGCACCTCCCAGCTGTTCTAAGGTGAGCAGTGTTACATCAGTAAAAAGGGCGGGAGGGGGATACTTTATCATTCAAATTCTCTTGAACTATATCTCTGCCAGAATTGAAATAATACTCTCCAAGGCCCAAATACTATGATGGTTAATTGGAGCAGATTTTATTAAGAAACATTACTATCCCTTTAAATTCTAACTGACATTATGACTCATCCGTTTCTATCATATTCTATGGAGAACTGTTTGTCACTCTCAAAAAGAATGTATCAGTAACTAATTGGAATGTGGCCACTAGGGGCCACTGTTACTGTAAACCCCCCTCACTCCCAAAAAAACCCCAAAAAAACCCTCACTGGTTTAAACTATAGTAATTCTGGAAATATGCATCTCTCAGCAGTGGGAGTGCTCTTATTTTACTCAACAGGAAAAGCCCTACTATGTATATTCTGTTTAAAAAGTTTACTGTTCCTGTAACAGCACCATAGGGGATGAATGCAAATTCCCCAAATTTCCATTGACTGAAACGGAGCATTTACACCTTGAATGCTAAAAAGGTATCCAAAGCATTGCCCTGTAAATTTTTGGAAACCTCTCTTGAATTTAAGTGTATAGTAAAATAAGTGGCGACTTTAATTTGTAAAGTATGATACAGATAGTTTGCTCCAGAACTGTTCCTATTGTTTTGTACATGATACAGCCCATAATGCATCACCTGAAATCCCTTCAGGGTCCATCAACACTGGACACATCTTTGTAATTAATGTCCATGACACAACAGCAGGACTAAGTAGGGCTTATCTTTTCTGTATGCGTTGTATTTATAATTTTAGTTTACCATTTTGAATTCTTTTTGCAGAAATCATTTATAATAGTGGATTGTTTAACCCCTTAAGGACCAGCGGTCCAGGGAAGTTACCTTCCCTTAAGGACCGCTTTGATCCTTGCCGACGCGCCGGTACACGTGACTTGTTTGGGGCCTAAGAGAGATCGCTCCAGTCTTGGAGCGGTCAATTTTAGGCCCCATTTTTACTTACAGAGCTCGCGGTAGAGTGTTGTAAGTAAAAAGTACGTGACGTGCTATAACCGCCACCGGTCCTTAAGGGTATAAGGACCATGCCGGTCATAGCATGTCATCTGGTCCTTAAGGGATTAATATATATCTATATATGGAATGAGATAAACATGTTTAAAAAACAATCAGTTACTATTCTACTTATTTATTCAGTACCACAAAATGTGTAATAAACTAAAAAAAAAGTTTATAATTGTTAAATATAAATTTCTCTATTAAAAATCTGTGCCTATTTTCATCTCCGACTCAACACAAGTTTACTTATACCAACACTCATCATGCATTTAAAACTGGTGTTCTACAAAGTGTAACACATTTCAGGTCATTTCAAGGCTGTCTGGGTTCAAATTATTTATTCCTATCAAGAAAATGACTTGCTTATTGACTATAGTTTAATTGGTCCCCTTTGTGCATCATGACATCAGTGTCACATTGCCATCAAATACAACAATGGTTAATTCAATACTCCAAGGGCATCTGTGTCACACAAAGTCCAGTCTCACTGTTTTCCTGAAGCATGTGTAATCTTGTTAATTCAGGGATTAGCTAGTTCAGATTCTGAACACACTTTAAAATCATTAGATTCATGTGTTTAGTGAGAGAGTGATACTTTATTTGTGTTTCCATTTGATTCATCCTTAATGAGCAGAAGATACATTAACCCTTTGAGTGCCAGAGGGGTACGCAATGCATTGCTTTGCAATGTGTTGCGTACCCCTCTGGCACTCAAAGGGTTAATCTTCATAGGCGATCAGAATGGTGCACAACACACTGGGAAATAATGTACTGCACTCTGGTCCACAAGGGGTTTGTATGCAAAAAATAAATAAATAAATAAATCCAATATATTGTATCATGCCATCAATTATGACAGCTGCCTATAACTGAAAACATATTTCAGACATTTACTTTATTACATAATGAAAAATATCCTATAATTTAAAAGGCCAGATGCATGTTTGTCCGATGCAGTCATGCGCAGTAGAAACTGCCCAAACCTCCGATGTAGTCATGCGCAGTAGAGACTGCCCAAACACAGGCCATATGCAGTACAGACTGCCCGAACGCAGGCCAGATGTATGTTGTCCGATGCAGTCATGTGCAGTAGACACTGCCCAAATGCACAGAATGCGGGGAGGCCCGTGTATTCGGACATTTACACTAGTATCACTATATTATCTAAACTTTTGATACAGAAACAAAAATGTCAGCATGAGCATACTACAATATAGCAAGCAAAGTAGTATTTCAGATAAACTCATTTAACCCTTTCAGTGCCAGCAGCAAATTCCCGTCTTGCACTCAAACTGTTAAAAATTCACAATATAGATAGATTTATAAAGAGGCAAAAACATATTCTAATACATGAATAAAACGCCAATTCTTACCGAACCTTGTTGGTAAAATGGTTCTATGATAACTTGTCACAATAAACAGTTTTATTGGATCTCCTGTCTTAAAACATGAAGTGGATAGTGGCTTTATCACAGGTCTAGTGCTTTGGGGAGAGGCTTGCTGATGAAGCCCAGAGTGCACTACAAATCCTTGCAGAATATATGGAGAGCCAGCCCATCAGAAAAGTGACTCTGTGACTCTCTGATCCAAAGAGAAAGACTGAATGATGGGACTTTTGCATTCTTACAGTTGAGCCTCTTTAGGCAGTGTTTGCTAGAGTGGTATTCAGTTCATTGGATACCCATCAGACCCTCACAGGGTTATACACACAGAGAGATGAGTATCTTAAGTATGTAATAATACCTATTTATTGGACTAACATTCAATTTTAAGGACACACTTTCACAAGCAATACACTTCCTTTATCAAGTCAAGACAGTATGCTTTTGACTTAAAGGGATAGTAATGTTTCATAATAAAATCAGCTCTAATTAATCATCATAGTATTTGGACTTTGGAGAATGTTATTTCAATTCTGTCAGAGCTGTAGTTCAAGAGTAATTCAATGACAAAGTCTCCCCCTCCTGCCCCTTTTACTGATGTAACACTGTTCAGCCAGATCAGAAGGGAGGTGACCAGGTAGACTGCAGAGAGGGACAATCTTCAATTAAGATAAGGGAAAAACCTGAAAAACTTGTCAAGGGGGGCAGGGTTTTCATTGTTTTCATAGAAAGAAGATAGTCCCCTTCTTTTATCTGTCTGGTCTATAGACTGCATTCCACATCTGAGAAGAGATGGCTTACACTAGGTAAAAGGGGCGGGAGGGGAAACCTTGCTTGTGAATATCTTTCAAACCATAAAGGTTTGAGAAATAAGACTTATATCGTTCTTAATATTTTTGTAATGCCTACAAAATAAAATAAAGGTAAAACGAAGTATTACTATCCCTTTAAAGTGATAGTAACACTTACATTTAACATCACTGCATCTTGTAGCCCTTTATAAAAGAAATGAAATGCCCCCAGTGCCATCTCTCAAACCTTTTTTGTTTGAGAGATATCACTTTCAAATTCCACCCTCCCTGACATCAGTGCTTTAGCTGACTGCAGTGGAATCCAGTCCCTGGGGAAGCAGAGGCTCTTCAGCAAAGCCGAGATCGTGTTATTGCAAACCAAGCTCACTTTGTAGACCATTCCAGTGAAGGATTTCTTCTTCAATAACGCAATCTTGGCTCTGCTGAAGAGCCTTCGCCGGTCCCGGGACCAGATTCCCCTGCAGTCAGCTAGAGCGCTGACATCAGGGAGGGGGGAATTTTGAAAATGGATATCTCTCAAACCATAAAGTTTTGGGAGATGGCACTGGGGGCATTTCATTTATTTTTTAAAGGGCTACAAGATGCAGCATTGTTAAATGTAATTGTTACTATCCATTTAATAAAGGAAGCTTGTTGCTCTTGAAAGCTTGTCTTTAAAATCTTAGTCCAATAAAAAATGTATTATTACTCTCTCTGGTTTCACGGTCCTCTGGTCTCTGAGAGCTCCCTGTCAGGAACAGAGGTATGTGCTTTTTACGTTAATATAAAAAAATAATATAGTTAATGCAACTTTACATTTTCTGCTCTTACAGAATATGTAAAGTCAAAAAGGATGACAACTGTCACTTATTAACAACAAATAAATATTGTATTATTTCCAGTACTGTATACTTGTTAAGTAGGTGAGGAAGAGCTGTATACCTAGAGAAAATATAAATAAAATATATATTGATCAAACAGCCTTTGCTATCATTCACATCGCAGAATAACATACAGGAGTACATCTATAGTAGTGTGTTTAGGCAAGTCGTACTGCACAGTGCACAGTAGTTATGTGATACATCAGTCAAATCATTTTGGAAGAAATAATAAAATGTTTTACATTCTGATAACTGAAACTTGGAGTACTCACTTGGTATTGATTTGGTACGTAATAACAAGTGGCGTGACCTTTTGGAGGTTGTGAAATATGGCTGCCACAACATCTGTGCCACATTCCATGCTGTTTTGTAATATGCAGCAGCAGCATGGGTCTGGCATTAAAGTTAAGCTTTATTACTCAGCAGATCACTCTGTCTTTCTGGCTTCATTAAAATACCACTGTCATGCTATGAAACTGGCTTAGGCTGTAAAACACTAATGTTTTCAGAAGAATACAGCACACATTTAAACTATAATCTAATATCTTCAACAGCAACAAAAAAAAACCTACGTCGAGTTTCTTGAGTACTGTTGTTTATATGCATTTGAGTCATGCAGGTATTATAAACTGTAAATAAACCTACAATACAACATTACAACATACAAGATTAATTTGTTGCTAAATAAATAACCAGGCATGGACATAGACAAGGCAGTTGCTGGCAGTTTTCTAGCTGAGCACGTAGCCTATTTCAGATTATTATGTGTAGCCAGAGACTGGTAAAGTAAAAGTGATACCTTTATCGGACAACTGAAAAATTTTGGAATGCAAGCTTTCAAGAAAACGTATGTTTCTTCGTCAGGAATGTTTACAATGAAGGCCAAATACAAAATACATAACATAGAGTGCACATTCATGCAAATTACTGGTTAATTTGAATTCAACTGGAGGTAAACTCTTATCACCAACGTCTGTGTAAATTATTCTTTAGACTCCATTAGAGGCATCTCTTTGTAGCTGACAAAGTGGTACACGATTTATTTCCCTTTTGATGTGTGAATAGCTTCAGTAAATTCAGTGTATAGAGGGTTTGTGACTTTCAGCCAAAGATGACTGTCTGTCTCTATCTATCTATCTATCTATCTATCTGTCTATCTATCTATCTATCTATCTGTCTATCTTTATTTCCCTAAAAATGATCTGTCATTATACTTATACCCACTTAGATACCCTGTATTTCATGCTAGCCTCTCTAAAAATGTTATGTTTTCTGAGGCCTAAAGTCTAGACTTGCTTATACTCTGTGGGTGCTCCCAGTTCTGCTTTATCCTGTGCTCTCATTACCTTAGCAATCACCATAGGGAGTCTAAGATGTAATTGTTCTACATAGTCTTTCTATTGATTTACTTAAGGTAACAATTTTGCCGTATAGAACAACAGTGAGTGCTAATCACGGTACCTTAACAGTATTTTGTTCACAACAACCAAAATGTGTTTATTTAGTAAAACCTACATGTGTATTAATAATGCAAGTTTAGGGTAAGATTTTAGGTATTTAACATATAATAACTGGAAGTACATTATGTTTAAATTTTAAAGCCCAAATTCATTTTTAGGTGTTAGTGTCCCTTTAAGCTTATAGTGCCATCCCTAGAGCATTCTAGAAGCTAAACTAGTGCACATAAAACTGTGTGAAAATGATATACATCTTTATGATATTATTCTGGGTTTAATTCAGCTGTAGTCCTTGAAAAGTCTTTGCAGTATATGTGAAGGAGTAGAAATATTGTGCCACAGCCTTGTTAATTAGTGTCATTCTACCTCTGTCACATTTATAAAGTTGTCCATGAAGGTGCCGATTTTTCAGGAAAGATACCTTAGCAGCACTTTGCGTAGTGATATATTGTATAAAGTACATACTGTGGTAATTATGGAAATGTATGTATGTATGCAGCTCCTTACAGATGAATAATAAACAATAGTGTCGGTAACTTTAAAGGAAAACTATTTCTTAACAATAAATGGCTCTTAATGTGTTTATCAGAAGAACTTACTTAGGTAAGCGTCCTTCACACAGCAGCCAGTTATTTTCTACTTTTTTATTTATATTTGATCTATTTTAGGCTAATGCTAGTTTTATTTTACAATCTGATAGAGACGTGTCTCTTATGAGTTATACAGGACTATTGAAGCAATAGTCTTCAATTAAGATAAGGGAAAAAATCTGAAAAACTTGTCAAGGGGGGCAGGGCTTACATTGTTCTCATAGGAAGAAGATTGTCCCTTGCTGTTATCTGTCTGGTCAAGCAACCAGATTTCACATCTGAGCTGAGCAGTGTTAAAAGTGGTAGGAGGGGGATACTTTATCATTCAATTACTCTTGAACTACAACTCTGACAGTACTGAAATAACACTCTCTATGGCTCAAATACTATGAAGATTAATTGGAGCTGCTGTTTTTGTGAAACATTACTATCCCTTTAAAGGAATTGGTGATTGTTACCCTTTACACTTTTATCAGTATTAAAATTATACTATTTTATTTTCTTAAAGGAAAGAGTGAAAATATTCTACCTAAAGGGTCATTAATAGAATAGAATCTATGTTTTAATAACTAAAGCAGACCTAAAATTATATACCTGTATTAAATGTAACATTACTCAGGGGTGTTTTATTGCATGGTCATAAGCTATGTTCACCAGGGGCCACCTGTTACAGGGATCCTTGCCTTAAGTTTCCTTAGGTCCTAGATGTCCTGAAAGGAACCAATTTAATCCTATAATTAGAAAGGATAAAGCTGTCCTGGGTACACAGTAAACTAATGTGGCTGCTTTTCCCACAAATAGTAATTTGACTATGGAAAATAACCACAAAATGTAATGTGATTTTTAAATGTAGTCCAATATTTAGGGGCCTACATTCACAATTTTTCCTGGGGCCTCAAAGGTTCTTCAAATGTCCCTGAACAATTTATAATATATTCTACAGCACATTAAATTATATTTTTTCATGATCCATTGATTGCCTTTCAGTGAGGCTCATTCTCATGAGATCTGCTGATGGCTGATTTTCTAAAAATAAAAGATACCAGGTCACCTTATTCTTGGTGGATGAAGTGCCAATAAATAAGTACTGTATCAATGAATGGCCTGGCTGAAAACCAACTCTGGCTCTGCTGTAACACTGCCCTGCTCTGCACCGGCACTAGTGTTGCATTGCCCTGTTTTCTTTAACCCCTTAAATGGATAGTAATGTTTCACAATAAAAGCATCTTCAATTAATCTTTATAGTATTTGGCCCATGGAGAGTGTTATTTCAATACTGTCAGAGTTGTAGTTCAAGAGTAATTGAATGATAAAGTATCCCCCTCCCTCCCCATTAATTGATGTAACACTACTCACCTCAGAACAGAAAAGTGCTGTCTGGATGGCTTGCAGAGAGCGACAATGTTCAAGTAGCATAAGGTGTACAGTGGAGCTGTTGCTACACCATCCTATGAATCCTATGTCCATAGGATAGTGTAACAACAGCACCACTGTACAATTTCAGGCCAATATGATATTGCACCTAAAAAATTCAACTTTGAGCTGTAGTAACCTTTGGATAAAATACTTTTCAGCAGTGAGAGTACCCTTTTTTTACTCAGTTACTATTTATTTTCTGAATTGAACAGGTTGAAAAAATAAATAAAATGTGGCATGTGCAATAGTTTGAGCACCCTTCCAGATGATCCACTAATGTTATTTTTGTAATGTCTTAGAACTTAATGGACTCAATAGGTCTTGATCTAAGTTAGGTTATGACAATTCCAGATCTTATTACATTCCCTGACTCTTTGATCCTTTCAGTGAGTTGTGCTTACACAAGAACCATGGCATCCTCTAGGCAGCTTACTGGGGATCAAAAAATAAAGACAACTGATAATACAAGGAAAGGCTATAACATATCTAAATGCT
Organism: Rhinophrynus dorsalis; assembly: GCA_037306005.1. Lineage (NCBI taxonomy): Eukaryota > Metazoa > Chordata > Amphibia > Anura > Rhinophrynidae > Rhinophrynus > Rhinophrynus dorsalis. The sequence continues at coordinate 124,435,938 of CM074721.1, forward strand.
TCCCGCTTAATTTCCCTTGTCCAAAATGTCATTAATAAATAGAAATCAACCCTTTGCTTGCTTTTCAATGCTTTGCTTACCCCACTGGCACTCAAAGGCTTAAGGGGAACCGCTGAAGTCAAGACAAGATCTGGAAGACCAAGCCAAATCTCTGATAGAACTGATGGTAGACTGATTAGAAAGGCATGTATGGAGAGAAAACAGAGAAAGAAGAAAATAACACCTTAGCAGCTGTTAAGCATGGGGTGGAACTAGTATGCTTTAGGGTTGTGTGTCAGCCAGTGGCACAGGTTTTATTGTGCAGGTAGAGGGGAAAATTGATTTTACTAACTATTAACAATTCCTGTAATCTAATGTCACACAATCAGTGAAGAAACTAAAGCTGAAAAGAGGTTGGATATTACAAGACAATGATCCAAAACATACCTCAAAATCAACCATGAACTATTTACTTAAGGTTTTGGAAGGGCCTTCATAGTCTCCAGACTTGAATATGATTGAAAATCTGTGGGTAGATCTAAACATGCAGTGCATGCAAGATGTCCTATGAATATTTCTGAATTAGAAGCATGCTGCAAAGAAGAGTGGGAAACAATTCCTAATTGGTTCTGTGATTTCTGCCAAAAGCAGTGTTACTACATACTGACTTATAAGGTGCTGAAACATTTGCACCTGCCACATTTTCTGGTTTATTTTCTTTTCGGTCTGCTAAATTCAGTAAATAAATGTACATTACAATTTCAAGATATATGCCAAGTTTAAGTTTGTTTGCTGCAAAGGCTATGTTAAATTTTTTCACTTAGAAAGTCAACAAAACATGTCATTTGGCCAGGTTGCCCAAACTTTTTAAAAAAACTCTTCATCTTCACATCTTCATTGCAGGATGAAGGCCTTTTCAGCAAGCCTCCAACAAGTTTGGTCCTGTGCCTTTTGTTACAACTGTGTACCAACAAATTTGGTAATTTAATCTACCCATCTTGCCTTTGGTCTTCTACATGGACATTTTGTATCGAGGGGAATCCATTCCAAAATTTGTCTGGTCCGTCTATGATCAGATCTTCTTGCTAAGCGGCCTGCCCATTTGCATTTCAGGCACTTTACTCTTTCAATTATGTCATAGTCCTTTGTTTGGTAACAAATTCATGCACTCTTTTTGTTACATTTAGTATTTGCTGGTCCATACTTCTCTGTGTAACCTTAAGATTTTGTATGGCTTTAGGATTCAATGTCCATGATTCACAGCAATAGTGTGTGTATAGGTGTGTGTTTATATATATATATATATATATATATATACATAAACACACACACACACACACACACACACAGTACAATGTAAAAGTCTTAGGTAGATGTGAAAAATGCTGTAAAGTAAGAATGCTTTCATGTTAATAGTTTATTTTTATCAATTAACAAAATACATAGTGAGTGAACAGGATAAAAATGTAAATAAAATCAATATTTGGTGTGACCCCCCTTTACCTTCAAAACAGCATCAATTCTTTAAGGTACACATAGAAAACATAGTAAATTAGGTCAAAAAAGACACAAGTCCATCAAGTTCAATCTTCGTAACCCAGAGACATGATAATTATATAGCTTTCCTGCTGCCAAATAGGTTAGCCTTTATCAGATATTCCTGTTTTGCCTACTAATACACAGGATAACCCTGTATGTTCCCTTTTGAAAGAAATGTATCTAACCTTCTCTTAAATGTATCCATTGTATCTGCCAGATTATACCAAACAGTACTAATGATCATCAATTTAATATGTAGGTCAAAACACACTAATTAACTGAGACAGAAACAGCTGTGTAGGAGGAATAAAATTGGGTAAGGAACAGCCAAACTCAACTCACAAGGTGAGGTTGCTGAAGACAGTTAAATGCCAAGTCATAAACCGTGGTAAGGCTGAGCACATCAGCAAGACACAAGGTAGTTATACTGTATCAGCAAGGCCTCTCTGAGGCAGAAATTTGAAAGCAGACAGGGGTTTACAGATGTGCTGTCCAAGATATTTTGAAGAAGCACAAAGAAACAGGCAACGTTGAGGACCGTAGATGCAGTGGTCGGCCAAGGAAACTTAGTGCAGCAGATGACAGACACATCATGCTTACTTCCATTCACATTGTGAAGATGTGAAGATGTTCAGCAGTGCCATCAACTGATGAGTCAAAAGTTTAAATATATGGCTGTAGCAAAAGGCAGTTTGTTTGCCGAAGGGCTGGTGCATGCATGAGTGTCTGCAGGCAACATTGAAGCCTGATGATGGTTCCTTGCAAGTTTGGGGCTGCATTTGTACAAATGGAGTTTGGGATTTGGAAGAACAGGCAGATAAATATCCATCATACAATACCATCAGGGAGGCATCTGACTGGCCCCAAATTTATTCTGCAGCATGACAAAGACCTCAACCATATAGCCAAAGTCAAAGTAAAGCTATATTCAGCATAAAGAAGAATAAGGAGTCCTGGAAGTGACGGTATAGACCCACAGAACCCTGATCTCAACATCATCAAGTCTGTTTGGGATTACACGAAGAGAGAGAAGCAACTGAGGATGACTAAATCCACAGAAGAATTGTGGTTAGTTCTCCAATATGTTTGGAACAACCTACCTGCTGATTTCCTTAAAAAACTGTGTGAAAGTGTAACTAGAAGAATTCATTCTGTTTTGAAGGTAAAGGGTGGTCACACCAAATATTTATTTGTTTTATATTTTTCTTCTGTTGACTCACTATGCATTTTGTTAATTGATAATAAAAATTATCAACATGTCTATTTTTGAAAGCATTCTTACTTTACAGCATTTTTTTACACCTACCTAAGACTTCTGCACAGTTCTGTACATATAGTTAGATAGATATACACCAACACACACCTAACAACTCTCAAACCAGCTTATTAACCCATCTTTCTCCTACCATTTCCTTGGTGTTTCAATGTGGGGAATAAGAGGTTTGTGCAGCCACCAGCTGCATCATATTCTGGCACTCAGCATTAGCCTTTCACACTAGGACTGTGACCAAGCACTGATCTGAAGGTCTGCGCTAGAGTGTGCTCAGCACTCCCACTCCCTCATGCATCAAATATTGTTTGCTGGGCTTCTGAGATCCTCAGATCTCCCCAACCAACCCATGAACACGTGGCCCATAGTGACATGCCCAATCCCCAGCAGGACATTTCAGCCCCTGGCAGTTATAAGATTAAAAGGCCCAAAGTAAACCAACTGGAATTTGTATTTGTTCCCTGTGGTGAAACTGGCTTGCTCCAGGATTGTTAATCTCTTGTTTACTGCCCTCTGTTTTTCTCTCGTGTGAGGTGGATTAAACCTATGCCAGTGTAATAAGAAGGTCGAGCTTTAATGTATCCTCACATGTCCTTCATCTTTTTCATAAAACTGCTTGCTATCCAATTGCATAATATTCTCCTGCTTTTCCATCAAACTCCTGGCATTTCTGAATCAATTAAGGATCACATACAGCCATGTCGTTAAAGCTCTGAGAGAGGATTTGTTATTATCCAGTTACTGTATCTGAGCTCATAGTTTAGCTGCCCAGTCAGGCTTTAGACTTTAAGTGGCATATCCTAAAAACAACAGGATTAGTCTGCATTGCATCCAAATACCTGCCCTGTTGACAAATATGTAGATGTGGTCTTATTGCCAGCAACCTTAGATGCAATCAGAAAGGCAAGAATAATCAGAAAAGTAGCCAAAGTAAACACCCTTGGATTACAGTACTTTAGCTTTTTTCAGATGAAGCAGGATTCAAAGATAATCTAATTATATGAATATTAGGAGGAAATAAGCATCTTTTTGTAGCAATTACCAAGCCTTCACACATAAGAGGGCATTTTCTTTAGCACTGGGCTAATCCATCAACTGTTTAGCTTCAAAGGAGAAGTTGAAAAAAATAAGTGAGTGAAGTGGGCTGATAGAGCAGCATTTTTTTTTATATAGAGAACTTCAGAGAATTACTTTGACCGTTAATTCAAACTGAGGCAATGCTGAGATGCAAGACAATGTTTCTGCTTATCTGGGACTCTGAAATTCTTCGTTAAAGAAAGATATCCAAAGATATATTTTTGAATGACACAAAGCAATGTAATTTTTTGCAGCAAATATACAAAAAAGTATAGTCTTAAGGATCACAGACTCTTTATCTGGGTCATCTGATCAAGAAAGCCATCAATATTAATAATTAATTGATGTGGAGCACTGAACTTATCTTGATATAAAAATGTGTCGTGATAACTCTCCATATGACCATACAAATTAGGTGTTTTATGTATCCCTTTAGATATAACTGATATCATGTAAACTCATACTATGCTTATAATAGAATGTAAAGTTCCAATAATTCAGTTGATGAGTAAAATATATAAACTATCCCAAAATCTCCACAGCAGGAGGCATACTAGTTGCCCTCTGAAAAAAAAAAAAAGTTTGTCCCTTCTGGTCAAAGCATGAAAGAGGTAATGAAGATTCTGAATAGATAATAATAATAATAATAATAAGTGCATGATGTTTGTCCACCGTTCTGGAAACTACTTTTGGAGCATTGTTTCTTTAATGTAGATCACGGGAAAACAGATTTCCTGGCATTTTCTGCTAAAGTTCTATGCTCAATAGATCTAGAGAAAAATACCTACATTATTAGGGTCTCAATGCACCAGTGCATCTTGTACTGGGAGACAGTGGCATAACTATAGTGGTCGCAGGGGTCGGCAACTGGGCCCGTCACTCCAGGGGCCTGGCCGCCCCCTGCAATCCCCTCGCCTGACGCCTGCAATTAAGTAATGCAGAGCGCTGGGGCACTGCATTAAGACGGTGCCAGTCTGCCGGAGGAAGATCAGTATTCCCTACGGCAGACTGGCACTCTCGTAATGCAGAGCGCTGGGAGATGACATATTCTCCCAGTGCTCTGATTACTGAAGAGGACTGAGCAGGAGAAGAGGTCTGTGCAGAAGGAGGCACAGACCTGTCCTCTGCCACTGGACCACCAGGGAGGTAGGAGATTGAGGGTCATTGTGGTGATTGGGGGGCAATGTGGATGGGGCAATGTGGAGAATGAGGGGCATTGTGGAAGGGGCAATGTAGAGATGAGGGCATTGTGGAAGGGGCAATGTGGAGATTGAGGTGCAATGTGGAGATTGGGGGGCAATATGTAGATTGGGGGGCATTGTGGAAGGGGCAATGTGGTGATTGAGGGGCATTGTAGAAGGGGCAATGTGGAGATGGGAGGCAATGTGGAGGTGGCCAATGTAGATGAGGGGGCCAATGTGGTTGGGGAGCCCATGGCAATTCTTGCACCAGGGCCCCACGGCTTCTAGTTACGCCTCTGCTGGGAGACTGAAGATGGGCATTGGTACATTGTGGACAGTGATATGTGTGACAGGGAATAAATTGATCAAACCAGAGCCTAGACCAATCAATAGACAATCTTTGTCCCTGTGGCTTTTGCAGACTACAACTCCCATCATCCATAACCAGCCAATGGTAGTGGACTGCTCCCTTAACTATGGAGAAAAGTTATGTTAAGACGTGATTACATTAGAGGTGAATTGAATTTTGTCTGATAAGTGTATGAGTATGGCTTCTTCTTAGCTTTTTTTTAATACTCTTATCATCACATTCTGGCTGAAATGTATAGTAAAATTATCAGTTTGGGATACATAGTAAAACAGCTAAAAGTAGCATTGCAAATAACCATTCTGTTATTGAACTGTAGCAGAATGGTCTTTTCAGTGTTCCCTTACGCAACAATCCCAGGCTCAGCAGCTCTGGGCTGCCGATGTTGGCAAAAAGGCCACAGCCCTCCTGAGAGTCTAGCTACACCAAACCATGTTTTCTACAACCACCCAAGTCCCTCTTAATCCCTCTGATTCCAGACAGCTTGCAATTCATTTCTCTGCAATACACTGAAAACTCACTCTCAACTGAGGGGTTAACTGTTAAAAATAAAATTAACTCTCCAACCTGCCACTCCTGCTAGCTTATCAAGGCCCACTATTAACCCTTTCTTGCGATTGACTTGGAACACATTGTAATCAAGTATTTCTGCTGCCACGGCAATGGAGAGGGGGGACGAGGGGGTATTAAACCTGTCAAAAAGAGAGCTTTTGTTTTATTTAAGGCCAATATGGCACTAAATAAATTTGGAGGGAGGTATTACACTATCCCTCCAGTCTGATCGGATCAGGATTGAGAATGGCCAAAAATAATATGGGGTCCTAGTATCCCATATTATGTTTTTCATTAAAAGGGAGGACTTTCATTCCCTTCCATTACAGAGGAAAAAATGGGGATGATTAACACCATATTTTTTCCTCTACCCTCCCTAAAGCAGAGGATGTGTTCAAATAAATTAATATGGGGGTCCCAAGCTATGTTCCTTCGAAGGTGAGCAAATGTGAGAGCACTGAAACAGAGGACTGTTAATGCATGGCTGCACTGTAATAATGGATGCCCCATGTAGCCCTGCCCAGTTTTATTTACTTTAATCCAGGGGTAATCCAGGACATGTTAAATGCACCATGAAGCCCTACCTCCAAGTCAGTGGGTGCATGGGAACAAAAACTGTACACAAGCCAGTCCCTAATAGTTTTTTATTTTCCTTTACACAGTGGTCCACGCAGCACTAAGGTGTGTTTTTTTTGTGTGTGTGTGTGTGTTTTTTTTTTTATTCCATAGGTTTTATTTTGTAATTGTTTGTTTAGGAATGTGAGGACCAGGACATAGTAGACACTGCTGGATCTCCAACATTTAGGTGAGGTTTTTTTTTGTTTGTTTCTTTTACAAATATAATTTTTGTTATATATTAATAGGGGAGCTCTGCACTTAGTAATGTCTTATATGAATAAAACTTAATATTGTAGATAATCAAAAAAGAAATCCATCGATTACAGTCTGATCTCTCAAACCTTTATGGTTTGAGAGATATAACGTTTTAAATTTCCCCCCTCCTTCTCCTTTCCCTGACGTCAGTCTGTATCTGACATAAAAAGATTCTGGTCCCGGGCACACTTTGTAGACCATTCTAATGAAGTATTTCTTTTTAGATTGCAGTATTTCAGCTCTGCTGAAGATCCGCATTTAGTCGTCCGACATAAATCTCCTGATGTCATCTTTACAGCTGACATCAGTGAGGGGGGAACTTTAAAATGTTATAACTCTCAAACCATAAAGGTTTGAGAGATCAGACTGGCATCGATGGATTTCTTTTTTATTATATGCAATATTATTTTTTATTTATATAAGACATTACTAACCCTTTAATAATTATTTGTATTCATCCTTGTGGAAAATAATATGGGGTGACTGGACACCTTATTATTTTTTAAACACTTTCCATCCTGATCTCATCAGGATGGAGAGCTGGGTGGTGTAATCCCCCAAATTTATTATTATTATTTTTTTAATGTGGTGGTTAACCCCTCCATTGATGGTGCAGTGACGTTACAGAGATCCAGCAACAGAGGGGACAACTGCAGGTGGTGGGGATATAGGGAGGGAGCTTGTGGACATAGACAACCAGGCATTGGACTGGGCTATTTGCCCTAGAATACCAAGGGAAGTGGACAATGTTTACTTTTAGGCTTCTTGAGATTCACTTCTGGATGAGTTTGCCATGTTTTTTTTTTTTTAAAGCACACCAAAAAGATTCCAAAAGAGAGGTCTGTGTTTTATCGTCTTGAGAACACTCAAAGGGTTAAATGTATTTCAGAAATCACATTCTTACCCTCATCTACAATGGAATCTAGGCCTCAGTTTGTGGGCTTTCTTAGAAGAAGTTCAGCATCAGTGACAAGTGATTGTCAATATCTGAAGACTGGTGTACGTCATGTGCTTATATTCATGTTGCCTGTAGTATTATATGTTTCATTTGTATATGAGCAAAACATTTCAATGTTCTTCATGAAGTTATGCTAAGAAATTAGAGTGAATAGATTTCCTCAGTACTGGGTATTCAGGGATGACTTTGTCATAGGGTTAAATTTTCAGTAAAGTAGCACCAATTAGAATTATGCCCTACAGGGCAGAAAGGCTATAGGTATTATTCATCAACTAAATAGGTGCAATTCTGTAGCATGCCAGCTGCACTATGGGGGTGGGGGGAGGAGGTATGAACATTTCAATTGATTTCATTGGGACCTTTAACCTCTTGAATACTAGAAAGGTTCCCAATGCATTGAGAATTTGATGAATTTTCACTTCAACATTATGGTGTAGTTGGTATGCACCAAGGTCGTTCATGAACTGATACCTGTCCCCAGCCTTAAAAAAATATAACACTAGACCTTTCATAAGAACATTGATCATATACTATAGGCAATCAGCTAGGAAAGTGGCAATTTTACAAGGTGTGCAGCAGATGCTGTGTGAAGGAGCTGGTACTTTGCAGTTCTTTAACTCTTAGTTCTTTTCATACATTAGTAATTATATAGAGACCTTCTAAATTTCCAAAATCATAACAACACAGAGAACACAAAAATCCCATTGATTTAAAATGGGGCTTTTACTGCCTGGAATGCTAGAGAGCTAAGGCATTGCAACACAGTTACCCTGCTCAAAGGGTTTTACGAATGAAACTAGTTCCAGAAAGTCAACACATACTACTTTGCTACACGTTTATTAATTGTACATGCTTTCCCTTTGTTACATAAATAAGTCTAAGAAGCCTGCTCCAAGCTTATAGTTTGCTGCTTATTATTCCACGCCTGATCACTTTCACTACAGAAATGTAAGCAGAGTACTGGGGTTCATCTGCATAACATTAACATGTGCATATCTATCACCAATGCAAGAGAAAGCAAATTGACTCTTGACAGGCCTTCACTTTGACACACACAATTAATGTTTGTGAAAGGATCAAGACATGCACATTCAGACATTATTCATTTCCCTACATCTGGCAATGGATTAACAAACATTTGATCAATTTTGTTGCATTGTTTAACTGTACTTTGGTTTTAAATACTTACTTAACATTTCCATGTTGGGCACAGGGGTGTTATAGAGCATAGCAGGAGTGACAAGGGTTAAATAATTAATTCTAGCTCTGCTAAGGCATATTTATCATCATCTCTGTGGGATCTGCCATTCAGTCTTAACCTTTAACTTAATCAACTGCCAATGTTATTTAATGACACAGACCTGAGCCATAAGATAAGCCCTAAAGGACCAAACAGCTACTAATCGATGGCCCCTTTAGATTTGTACTTCACTACTAAGCTGCAGAAGCTGCATATTATAGCAAGTTAAACCTTAAGGGATCATTGTGTAGGAAAGTACATTTGGGAGGAATGTGCATACAAATTACCAGAAGGCATTTATCATGTTAAATTGTGGAATTACTGGGGATCTCCACAAAAGCTATATTGTCACTGATTTCAAGGATAAGAAATGTTTTATCATGAAAACACACATAATAGTATATGGGGGTTATGCACTAAGGTGTGATAAAGAGGTGATAAAGAGGAGATGACTTCTCCAGTGATATCATTTCACCAGTTCCCATGTTTATCTATGGAGCCTATGCACTAACATCGCCAAAGCTGAAGAGATCTTACTGCATTGGCTCCATAGAATAACATAGAACTTGGAGAAGTGATATCACTGGAGAAGTCCTCTCCACTTAATCACCTCTTTATCACACCTTAGTGTCTTTTCATGCTGAGTAAAACAAGGATATTCCCACTGCTGGAAATGTATCCTAAAATTATTATAGTTCAAAGTGGAGAAGTTGTTAGTTCCTATCTCATTCTATGGAGAACTGTATCCAGTTGTTTTTCTCTCTCTCTCTCTCTTAGAATGTAGAAAAAATGCCTGGGCACCAAGGGATACTGTTGGGGGATAAAAAAGTTTGAATTGTTACCTTTTGAATAAAGCATCTCCCTGCAGTGGAAGTAGTTTTGCTTTTACTCATCAGACTGTTTAATTGCCAGAGGCTTGGGGATTTTCTATAACCTGGAGGCAGGACACAATTTCATTATTTTGCTCTCCATATGTTTAGGTATTCCTTTAGGTAACTAGTTACATATGGAATAATTTTTTATGGTGCCTCACGTCAAGCACTGTGTAATTTAAAATGTTACGTCATAAATACAGCTATTTTCAAACAACTATTATTTTTGCTAATCATATATTATAAATAAGAAATACTTGTTGGTTGTGAAAGTTGAAATTATTTTCAAAAGCCCTGCATCTCCAAGCACACTGATAAATATGCATAGTTATATCTACACGCATGGCCTGCAAAGACCCCTAATTAACAGGAGCGCAAAAGGGGTCAGCTTCATGAGCGAAAATGCTCATTCCATTGGTTGCATGGTAAAATAACCTTAAACAAGCCAATAATTATATGAAAGTGTATATTTCCTGAATGTAGACTAACTTATGAATCAGAAAATTACTAAAGTTTCTTCCTTCAAAATGATAAAGTGTGGACATTTTGTTAAAAATAGGGTATTTTCAGAAATGTACACTTAAGTCATAATTTACTTTACAACATTCCAAACAAGCTTAGCATAACAAACAAAAAAAACATAAGAAATGTGAATGTTATGTATATCCTGAGTACACAGATTTTCATAGGTTTCCAAATATATCTCTTTCCTTGGGGCCCCAATTTGGTAAGAACACACAACAGAATTTTGATTGATGTTTTCATGGAGATCACCAAAATCCATGAAACTTAGTTTGAGGGCTTAATTACCACATAACATCCAAATAACCACCTATAACATACATCTGTATGAAATTTAATGTCTCACTCCATCCCATGGAGTGCTCAGTTGCTTTCTACCCTTAGCATAACGTGCACAATGTTTCCAAAAGATGGTGCTAAACAAAAAAAGGCCTTTTTTTACATTACCACCCTTTCAAATATACTGAAATATTTGGTCACAGTAATCCCCTACTCTATTCATTAGCTACTGCTATTTTAAAAAAATGAGCTGACATATTGCAGGGCAGGGGGAGCCAACTGTGATCACCAAGAACTACCCACAGTGCATGATTTCAAGATATCCCTGAGTAAGCTCTGGTAGATTAGTTAAAGTGACTGAGTCTCTAGTTAGTCCAGTTAGGATATCCTACCTAGAAATATGCACCATTTGGTAGCTTTAGAGAACCATTGTTAGCTACCTCTGCTGTAGAGGTGCCAGAGGACAAAACCATACCAACAACAATCTTTAATTTTTTCTTACATTTTTCAAATATGACTTGCCTGTTCTAGAATTTTTGGGAAATAAACAACCAGTCACTTCAAAAGACGGGCTACTTGCCAACCAAAGAAAAGTGGTATCCCACTGTTTTGGGCCAGCAGCATGACTATCATTGGAACAAGGCTGGGGAAGCAGACAGTGTGTGTGTGTATGTGTGTGTGTGTGGTTCCGTGGCTACCAGTGGAACAAGACTGGGGTGTCAGAAAGTGTGTATGTGGGTCGTGGCTACCAGTGGGAACTTTGGGGATTTTTATTTGACCAGTATGATTCAGCTAGTTTGTTCCAGGTCTTAGTAAACCAACCTTCTGGTTTTTTAATTTTAATTTTGTAAAACAGCCATGTTGAATTCACATCCCACAATGTGTGTATAGCTGTTAGGATTAGTGGCTTATATAACTACTTATCATATGCTGCATGACGTGGGATTTCAGGGTATGCAATGTGCATTCTGTTGGCCATCTCCCCAGCCAGCACTTCATAGCCAGAGCTCTCTGTTATCCTTTGTGGTAGAGCTTCATGGCCAGAGTGCTCAGTCTTCCTTTTTGGTACAAGTTGGGAAATCCATAGGGTTGAGAAGATCAGAGTGAATGCTTCAGGTCTGCAGTTATTCAAACAAGAGTAACCAGATATCTTCACCCCCTTGGCCACTCCTGTCAAAATCACTGTCCTGTGGCATTTGGCTGCTATGTAGGCAAACTCTGCTCCCCTGCCACCCTGGGAATGGAAGGACAGTGACCCAGAAATTAGTTTTCTATATAAATAAATAAGAATAATAACTTAGTCAGATATATTTGTCAAAGGCTGGATCTGTACTGCATTTTAACAGTGCCAGTTACACTAGAGTACTTGCAGTAATGTTTAACTATTCTATTTATCAGCAGACCCAACAATGCGCCACATGCACAAGGCAAGGTTGAACAATTTTGGAGCAAAGTAACTGTCTAATGTGGACAAATGAAAATACATAGAATGATAGCTGCTACAACCATCAGTTAAGACATTTTGCATATTTCTCTCCTTTTTTTCTACCTCTTAGCTTTTCTCCCTCATTCTAAAAAATTAAGAGACATTTAAAGCAGAATTTTAACTTCTTTATAACACAAGGGGATGATTTTGCCCAACAGAGAAAATAAAGAAATAGACAAGATACAAGTAACAAAAGGAGAAGGAGAGGCAATGAGTGAGAGAATGGAAGAGGAAATAGGAGATGAAACTGAAAGACATTGGGTGAAATGTATGGGGGAGAAAAGCTAAGAGGTAGAAAAAAAGGAGATAAATATGCAAAATTAAAAAAGAAAGGGGAAGGATGTAAGAGACAAGGGGATAAAGAAACAAGAGAAAGGAAAGAGAGGTGGAGATAAAAGGCACTGGGTTGAGTAAGGCAAGGCAGGGAAAATGAGGCAATTGGGAAAATAAACAGGTGAGGGGGAAATAGTGAAGACATGGGAAATGGAAATGAGGGAATAGGTGGGCAGAAGCCTCAACCCATTCCTTCTCTACCTTACCATTTTTTATTTAATTCATCTGGTGTAGCAAACATGACCCTGTTTCCATTGTAGTGCTACTTTTTATTATTGTTTCCTCTTGGCTCTCATTGAGGCGTGATGCCTTTTAATACCTTTGAGTCTTGCATTGGTCTCTAATACATTTGGATACCCCCTCTGGTACTCACAGACAAAAATGCTACCTTTTACAAGTTTAATAATTTCACAGTAAATACATATGCACTTTCCAATTGCTTACCCTATTGTCAGGAAGATTCTGACACACTACTGTTATTTGCCAGAAGGGAGCAATTCTTTGCTTACTCCTCTGGTCCTTAATGGTAAAAGATAACTGTGTCATATAAAAAGGGTTTGAGGTACTCTTGTCCTGCTAGCCTCCATGAACACAACATTAGCAATCTGTCCTGGATGTCCTCTCTTGAACAAAAAGCTCAAGGATAAAATTATTAGGGGCCAGATGTTTTAATTCTGCTTGAATAACAACTCGTACTCAAACACATTTCAAGAACAACCCCATTCTGTCTCAGTCAATGCTGTGGAAATAGCATACATCTATATCGATAGTTCTTTGGTAGAGAGATTTTCACAGCTGTTAGCTGGATTTTAATTTTAAATTCTGTGTCAGGGGTGTCTCAAGTCCAGTCTTCAAGTGCTACCAACAGTCCAGGTTTTAAGGAATTCCCTGTGTGAGAACAGATGGGCTAATCAAAATGAAAAAGCTACAGATTAACTCACCTCTGCTTAATCAGATAGCCATTAAAAAAGAAGAAAAATACGCCCAGCAGCATCTCTCAAACCCTTTTGGTTTGAGAGATAACCACTTACAAAGTTTGCCCCTGCCTGATGTCAGCATTCTAGCTGACAGCTGTGAAATCCGGTCCCGGGACTGTCGGAGGCTCTGCAGCAGAGCCGAGATTGTGTTAATGAGAAAGAAATCCTTCACTTAAAAGGTCTTCTACATGTGCTTGCAAACCAAGCATATGTAGAAGACCTTTTAAGTGATATATTTCTTTTTCATTAACTCGATCTCGGCTCTGCCGCAGAGCCGCCGGCTGATCCCAGGAGAGGATTCCCCTGCTGTCAGCTAGAATGCTGACGTCAGGGAAAGGGGAGGGAGGGGGAAACTTTGTAAGTGGTTATCTCTCAAGCCATAAAGGTCTGAGAGATGCCACTGGGGGCATTTTTCTTATTATTTTAATGGCCACAAAACAGGGATTAGTAATTTTGAATTTAATATCCCTTTAAGCATTGAACCTGGACACTCTTGCTCTATGGCTTCACTACTGTAGATCCACTTCAGTTGTATAAATCTGTGGTATACCCAGTAGTGTAGCTCCATTTCAGTTGTAGGTTCTGTGGTATAACATGTAGCTCCTTTTTAATTGTAATTGAAATAGAGCTACATATGTAATACCAAAGAGTTTACAATTGAAATGGAGTTACATTAATATTGTACCTCTATTTCAACTGTAAGCTATGTAGTATCACTAGTGTAGTTCAATAGCAATTGTAAGAGACGTGGTATCACTTGCCTAACTTCACAACATTAATGTCTATTATAAAATTAACAAAAGGGGGTGGAATAGTGGGCTGGAACAATATTAGCAATGGACCACTTGATTGTAATAGCCCCAAAAGCCCTAAAAAGTTGTCAGTTCTACCCTGTGTAGAGACCTTTTTATTTATTTACAGAAACGACTAAATTGGCAAATAATGTTGCAAATAACATAAAAATGAAATAACCTTGAATATCTTTCAAAATAAAATGTTATTTAAAAATGTCCCTATTGAAGTATTATAACCTGAGGAAAGAGCTTTGTCCTTCAGTATTATTAGTTGTGTTTTAGCTTATGGAAAGCATTAAGAAAAGAGAACATTATTTTATTTTGTGGATTTTATTATTTAAATGTAGTCCTTGATACTACAGTAATGGTCTCCATGGTAACCAGTAAATATTGTGCATACATTTTCGCCCAAATATCTTCTCTTAAGCGTATTATCCATCCAAGGTTCCTCTCACTAAACAAGCAGCATTAACCATCTGAGTTCCAGAGCGGTGTTTAATACAATGTGGTGATCACCCCATTGACTTTCAAAGTATTATGGATTATTATAATTTCACAGACGTGTAAAGATGCTGCAATGGAAGTTTAATTCTTGTTATATCAGTGAGGTGTGCAATGCCTTGCTTCACATTGCATTGTACACCCCTTTGGTCCTCAAAGGGTTAAGGGTAAGTTTTCAGCACTTGCATGAGTTTCGTAATATTAGGCCTCATACAAGGGCTGCTTTACTTTACTTAATTAATATGTATTGCTTTATTGCATTACTCAGTTAAAGGGATAGTAAAGTCACCTGAGAAGTATTAGCTGTATTGTAGATATAATAAAAAGAGATTATTACTTGAGCTTAGTCATATCTCTCAAACCTTTATGGTTCGAGAGATATGCAAGGATAAAGTTCTCCCCTCTCGCCCCTTTCTTATATGTCAGCTGTATAGCTGACAGCATGATATCCTGGTCCCAGGACCAGTTGTCTGCTCTCTAGGACTGCCTTTTGGTAGGCTCAGTATGATGTGCTTTAGGATATTTCATCTCTGTGAAAAGCACTAGTGAGTTAAAAGAGATTGCACCCTGGGTAGGACACTTTTCCTATAGAACCTTCTCAATTTGAGGGCAGGCTCGTTCCTAGTTGAGTATCTCTGACCAGCTCTTAACATTTGTAAACACCAGGCTAGGGGTAGAAAGGTAAATCACCTCTAAATGTAAGAAAAAGTTTGTGCTTCTTGCATCCAGTACAGTAAGTCAAGTGTGGTGTAATGTTTCTAGAAAGTTCAGAAGCTAATAAATACAATAGGAAGTGACATAGTTTTCAAAGATTTTAGTATGGTTGAAGATGTGAAAATGTAAAACAATGGCATTTTCTTCCTTTAGTCCCACCCGCTGGAAACAATGTGCACATCAAGTTATTTAGCTGTTTTTGGGTAGTTTTACCATGTAACCAGTGGAATGTCCATTTTAGTTCAAAAAGTTGAAAACAACCTTTTATAATAATAACTAGTATTTATATAGCGCCTTTCTCCCAGTGGGACTCAAAGCGCTGTCAGCGCACGCTCTCGGAATTAACCAAATCGGCAGCTGAAATAATAGGTGTTATTATTACCCAATCAATGGCACTCATTTATCGACCTCGGAAGGATGAAGGGCTGAGTTGGCCCTGCCGGGATTCGAACCTGCAACCCTGAGGTTGAATAGACTCCATAGTCAGGGAATTTACCACTGAGCTATCTCACCAGCTTTTGCTCTCCTGTTAATTAGAGGCTTGCACAGGCCCTGCATTAGGTAAAACTATATTTATACATTTGATATTTTTGTACTCTGGGTTTGAGGCTTTTAAAAATGATATACATATTTTTTTAACTTTTTTATTTATAGCATCATAGCTTGACACAAAGCACAGTTTACTTTAAGTGAGGCATCATGCAAAAGCTCAATTTGTTCTGAAAAAAAAACCAATATATCATTCTTCATATGGAGCTAGAAGGTTACCTACAAGAATCATACCTAAACAGATTGATAGCCAAAATGTTGAAAATATGTCTGACCCACAGGGCCTAAGAAATAGCCCAAGCAAGTCGCCAGCACTCAAAGTGTTATCTGGTAGCAGTTCAATTTTAATAAATTTGCAATGTTTTTGTCAACTATAATGCTCCAGAATTCTTCTAGCTGTCCTTTGTGCATCAGCCTCAACAAGTATGACAAAACAGGATTACACTGCCTATAGAGAGATGGGGGATATATGACATGAGATTAAAAGATAATTATTTGAAAGCAATTTTAGTGATGCAATCTATCATAATCATATAAAGAGGGGGTTGGAGCCATGGCCTTAACCTTTTGAGAGCCAGAGGGGTATTCAGCATATTGCGAAGGGTTAATGACTCACTTTGCTGTCTAGAGAGAGTAGTGGCTTCCTTCCTATCTGAAACTAATAATTAATAGTTTTTTTTTTTTTTTGCATTAGTATTATTATTAATATTTATATTATTAATATTACCCAAGTTCTGGCTAGCTGTTATTTGGCTATATCAGCACAAGTAAGTTACAAGATTCAAATGCCCTGAAGGGAAAAATATTGCAGAGTAACAATGTTCCTCCGAAGCATTGTTTACCTCTTTGGATAAAGAGGATAAAATCAAAATTCTGTCCTTGTAGAGACAGAACATATGTTTTGGGACTGTTCAGTTCCCAAAAACAGTCACGTTATATTGTGGGGAATGTTATTTACAGAGGGAAAAAAGAAAAGAAAATCATATAAAGATTCACCCTGGAATTATTAAAATGCAGTTCACGTTTCCACAGGGTTGAAATCATGCCAGTAACTAGCAATTATATTGTGATTTTAAAGCAGCAGAGTGTTGATCTCCTTCAAAAGTGAGCACAGAGCATTGCATATCGATGATGAACCTATACATTTCTAATTTCACACAATGTCATGGGCTAAAGCCTGAAAAAAGCAACAATGTACCATGCAGTCCTATACCTGAATGCTGATTTTATGCTGCATTGGTAATATAACTATATAAAAATAATCTTGCCTTAAATAGCTTGTACAGACAAGTTGTGTATGGAGTAGAAATCAAATTCAAGGCTGGGTTAGAATCCAGGCTGATATTCTTTGCTGTTTCTGGATGTCTTTAAAATGCTCACGAGAATATTTCACATTTATTTGTCTCCAAATCGACAGCAAAAACTAGTTCATTATTTCTTATTCAGTCAATGAAGAAATGCTATGTAAGGCCTGCATAGCTACTTTGAATTTATTTTTATAGATCTAAAATGAGAATTATAAGTGTGCCTTTGTTCAAGAGTTAACAGCTTCAATCAATACGGGATGTCATGTCCATGTAGACGTGACCATTGCTGGAAGTTTTTTCAGGCTGAAGCACTCATGTGCTTGCTGAACTCTTTAAAGCGATAGTAATACTTCGTTTTAACTTTATTTTATTTTGTAGATATTAAAAAAACATGAAGAATGACATAAGTCTTATCTCTCAAACCTTTATGGTTTAAGAGATATTCACAAACAAAGTATCCCCCCCCGTTCAACCAAATCAGAAGGGAGGTGCCCAGGCAGACTGCAGAGAGGGACAATCTTCAATTAAGGTAAGGGAAAAAGCTAAAAACTTTTCAAGGGGGGAAGGGCTTTCATTGTTTTCATACAAAGAAAATTGTCCCCTTCTGTTATCTGTCTGGTCTTACAACCTGATCCACATCTGAGAAGAGATGGCTTACACTAGGAAAAAGGGGTGGGAGGGGAACTTTGCTTGTGAATATCTCATAAACCATAAAGGATTGAGAGATAAGACTTATATCATTCTTCATGTTTTTTTAATGCCTACAAAATAAAATAAAGTTAAAACGAAGTATTACTATCCCTTTAAGGACATTAGGTATATGCAACATTTTGAGAGGCATACCGTAAAATCTTGCATATAATACGCACAGTTTTGCCCCTCTTCACCTTATGTGAAGTGGGGGGTGAGTATTATACGAGAGAAAAAAAAGTCACATTTTCCCTTCCTCCCCCTCCCCCCACTTACCCATCGCTGCCTCTCCTGCATGGAAGTCCAAACTGCACCATCCTGACAGTGTCCCAGCGGGCGGCATGCTTGCATCCACCGCCAGCTTCCAGCATGGCCATCAGGACCTCCTCTGCCCAGCCAATCGCAGGGCAATACCATAGATCCAATGCGCATATGGGTAAGCGGGGAGGGAGGGAGGAAGGGAAAACTGTGACATTGTGTATGTGACAGGTGAAAACAAGGATGCACATTATCCATAGGTACTCTTGTTTTCCCCTAAAATCTTGGGTGTAATATGCACCTGCATATTATATACAGGTGCATATTATACCTGAGATTTTACGGTACACTCTAATCCCCAAAATGTTTATAATATATGAATTGAGCAGATTGAATTCCTGTGCTCCTGCTAGCAACTGTCATGTCTGCCTCTATGAACATGATTTCCAGTGATGATCGAAGATGCTATCTTTTGAACAAAAAAAGGGATAGTAACATTTAATATATAATAACATTTATGTTGTAAGGTTCATCTTCCTGTGTAAAGCAAAGGTACTCCCACTTCTGAGAGATGTTTTATTCAAAAGTTACAGCTGCTCAAACATTAATTGTTTAGGTGCAGTATCTCAATGGCCTGAAATTTTAAAGTGGTGCTGTTGCTACAACATCAAGGAAAATTTTGGACAACTGACCCTAAACTTTCAAAGGATTATGTAGCAACAGCATGTCACGGTTTCCCAGAGAAGTTCAGGAGTCAGTACGGTTTAGTTAATGCAGTTTATTAACAAATGAAATAAAGAGGAAATATGCAATATATACAATAGGAATAAGCACAGGATAATAGCCAGCAAGCCTGCTACCAGAAATAATAGGTTGCAATGCTGAACCACTGTGCTGGAGACTAGGCCTTAACCACTGGAAGTCTCAGCTGGAAGCAGGAACAGGAAGTGGAACAGGAACCCAGGATCTTGATCCAAAGAGGAATGAGGTCTGACTCAGCCTGCAGTCAGAAGGAAATGTCACGACTTACACCTGGAGCCAGGAAGGGTGTATACTGACTCACGCCTGCAGTCAATATGAGCGAATACTGACTCACGCCTGCAGTCAGTAGAAGTAAGATGAAAACTGACTCACGCCTGCAGTCAGTTATGCAAGTCTACCAGAGCCCCAGGCCCGCACTATATTGGGTGTCTGATCACCAGGGGAAAAGACAAAAGAATATTCAGACAGAGCCACAAGTCAGCACCAGAGGGTGTAGTCAGACAAGCCGGGTCATACACAGTTTAGGTAGTCAGCAAGAGCCACAAGTCTGCACCAGATTGGATGTCCACTATTAGGGGTTAGGCAAAAGAATAGTCAGACAGAGCCACAGGTCAGCACTAGAATGGATGGAAGACTAGCCAGGTCATACATGGAGCCCAAGGTAACAGAACTGCTATGAACAACAACGCAAGGGCAACTGAGTCAGGCCTTAGTCTGCCCTCTAAACCCCTCCACAGGAAGTAGGAGGAGCAGCTCAGAGGGAGGAAGTAGGAAGTTGGTAGGAGGAGACTACAGGAAACAAACAAATAAAACAGAGGCCTGCAGCATGCTTGAAGCCTCGCGCCTGCAGATGATGCTGAAGTCAAGGTAAGCTGTAACACAGCACCGCTGTACAATTTCAGGCCATTGAGATACTGAACCTAAAAAAATTAAAGTTTGAGCTGCTATAATTTTGGAATAAAACAGCTCTCAGCACTGGGAGTACCCTTGTTTTATTTCAGGAGAATAAACCTCACAATATAAATGTTACTATATATTAAGTCTAACTAGCCCTTAAATCTTTAATTTGTTTGTGTTTAATGAAAGTGTATTGTAATCTCCGCTAATAAGTAAAAGTTGGATTGTAGGTGGTGAGGAGAAAAAAATATCTATGCTATTTCCAGGGAGAACAGTGCATTTTAGAGTCTGTGTAAGTCACCCTTTGAGACAGAAAACTATTTCTTACAGGAATATTAAGAAGTATAGTTGCCTGAACAGTTTAACATTTACATGTTAATCCAGCAAGATTTGGCACATGAAAATAGACATCTCAGTATTTCCAGATATGAAAGAATTAATAACCTACAGCTAACAGCAGGCATAGTTAGAGTGGAAATGTTATCTACTAGCTTTTAGTCTTATGTACCTATACAAACTGCCTATATCGTTTGCTTTTTTAATCAGTTCAATTGTTTCAGATATTGTTGCTGTAGTAGTTGGGGAATCTAATCTCAGAAGAGTTTTGTTCTCTGACTTGTCTGATAAAGCTGCATAATCAACATTCACATGTAAAAAAAAGCACAAAAAAAGCATTTCTCTACTTTCTTAGGCTGGTAGAACCAGTTTTTATCAGGGTGGTGAAATAAACTAATGGGGGAGGACATTCATATAGACATTTACAAGGTAGAGGCTCTCACAGAAAGGGGAAGGATTATAGGAAGGTGATAGCAGGTCCTAGTTAATCTTCACACCTCCCGCTTTTCGGAACTATAGCTTTCTTTATCCTCAATCGGCCAATGGCTGATAGGGGTTGATGGCAGTTGTTGTCCCCAACAGATAGAGGTCTGAAGGTTGGCTGATTACCCCTGGCCTACAATGTGTAATGCAGCACATATTGCTAGAAATTACTACAGCTGCTTTTAGTGAATTCAAAATGGAAGAGTACTAGCATATATAGCGCGCAAATGGGAAGGGGATGTATGTCTGTGTGGGAAGCTGTAAAATTCGAAAACATCTGACACATTTTACGTAGGTAAACACCAAACAACATTTGGCTGAGTTACTTTAGAGATTTAGAAGAGCTTCCAGCCTAACTAGGAAATCAAAGTCTTCAAGAACAATGAGTTCCTTGGGCTAGCCCCAAGCATAATGAGTCAACCCACCTGTTGCCTAATTTGCAATATGCATACATATTTGTGTTTTCATCCCTGAGAGCATAAAAACACATTTCATAATGTTTTGTTTAGAATGATTTGGCTTCAGTGTAATGTATTTTTTGTGTTCTTTCAAGAATATCAGTATGTTACCGGAAATCACTTATCAGAATAAAGTAGGCAAGAACTCACACCAATTAACCCAACATTTGCAAGTCCTTGCACTTATCCATATTTTGAAGCATGCATATTGAGGCTGATGTACTAACAAAAAGTGCAGCAATCCGACTGAGCCATTAAAAACAAATAAACATTTCCATAGCTGTTGATTCCTTGAGGTCTCCAACCCATTGCTTTGCACATTCTCACAAGAAGGCCCCATTTAAATCAATGGGAATTATTTGCTCCCTATGCTGTAGTTGGTTTGGTCCAGAATTGCTTCACTTTTCTTTGCACGTCAGACTCCATATCACATTACAACCGATAACTTTTTTGAAGTTTTTAATTATACATTTATCCATAGACTTCAATAGGCTGTCATAGTATTGCAGTCCAGAAAGGCAGAACACAGTTCTTCTGATTGCCCTATCTGTGCAAAATAAGAGAAATCCCCAAAACCTGTATGGTCTATATAAAATCAGTGCTAACAATTACTAACTGCAATGTAGTCTAGGCTTTCAATAAAGATGGAATCAATGTCTATCATTCACAGCAAACAAATGGCTTCAACAGATCCAGTTTGGCATTTTAGGATTATTCATTTTTGTGGGATTGAAAACTGAAACAATTGGCACTAGACTACAAAATAGATCAAATGCAAAGTACAATGTATATTGCTATAGCTGACTGCTGTGTGCTGGATTAATTGGCATAACTAACCAGTGGAGGTACCCAGTGCAAACAGTTTTCTGGGCCCGTAACAAAAAATTATTAACTACAACCACTGAGCAGTACAGCCAATAGGCTCCCTTGGATGATGGGCCAATCACAACTACTGCCTTTGCACTCACTGTAGCTATACCTATGGAAAGACTCTTGCTTAAAGGGATAGTAATGCTTCATAATAAAAGCAGCTCTAATTAATCATCATAGTATTTGGGCCTTGGAGAGTGTTATTTCAATTCTGTCAGAGTTGTAGTTCAAGAGTAATTGAATGATGAAGTATCCTCCTCCCACTCCTTTTACTGCTGTAACACTGCTCAGCTAAGAGCAGCAGGGAGTGTCCAGGTAGATTGCAGAGAGGGACAATCTTCAATTAAGATAAGGGAAAAAGCTGAAAAACCTGTCAAGGGGGCAGGGTTGTCATTGTTCTCACAGTAGAATATTGACCCTTGATGTGAGCTGTCTGGTCTATGGACTGGATTCCACATCTGAGGAGTGGGGGCTTACACTAAAATGGGTGGGAGGGGAACATTTTATTGTTCAATTACTCTTGAACTACAACTCTCACAGTATTGGAATAACACTCTCTATGGCTCAATTGCTATGAAGATTAATTGGGGCTGCTGGTTTTGTGAAACATTACTATCACTTTAAAACCAGTATTTTCATTAATCGATAGTCAGAGGGTTGTCCAGTGGATTGATAAGCACTATTTAGAAGTGATTCTTGTTTTCACCCCATGATTCTAGATATTTTTTTCTAAATACACTGTTTTGTAATGCACTGGAGATGCCCAGATGGTTAAAAGCAATATCTGATATGGTATTGCCTAGTAAATTATTAATTTACAATGAGTTCCAGACAGTGAGTGGCAACCTTTAATGAATTCTCCGACACATTTTGCCTGCATCCTACATTTACTATTCTAAATATTACTGAAGGTCAAAGGAGCTAGTAGAAGTAAACTAAATGCTGGAATTTATACAAAAAAGATGCAAAATTTATGCAATATATCCAGATTTGACATTTAAGTGAATACGCTGTTGATGCCTTGGAGGAACTGCTGCACAATTTAATTTCATATTAATTTAGTTTGGAAAAAAAAACATGATAGTATGATTCATGAACATACCATAATGAAAAAGAGAATCCTTTGTAATGAATCAAAAAGCCTGTGACTTGACACCATGGCAAAACAGAATGGGAAGTGTGTGCAATAATCAGCATAGCAGATGTGCTTAATGAATAACAAAGCTGTCCCTTTTAACAAAAAACTCAATTCTTCTAGGGTCAACAAAATTACTGTTATATTAATTTGTTCTGCCTAAGGAATGTTGTTTATTAATCTACTTCTGTATAAGTGAAAGCTTGAGAATTGTAGCACAATTTAAAAAGAAAAAGCAATTAAAGAAAAGACATAGGCCCATATTTATAAAAGCAAACTAGAGTAAACCAACTGCACCATAGGGGAACAATAAAAAAGGTCTACATTTCCATGCACTTGAATAGAGCTTTTTAATCCCTTGAATGCTAGAGAGGTCTTTAATGCATTGATTTGCAATGCATTGGAGACTACGCTAGCACTCTAGGGGTTAAAAGCCCAATAAACTTTAACAGGAATTTATATTTGTCCACTGTAGTGCATTTGGTTTACTCCAGAATAACTCCACTTTTCTGTTGTAACTGTTGGCCTTTGGGCCTTATTTATTACGCTAAGCAAGTGCAATTCTGGGGCAAACCACCTGCACAACTGGGGGAAATAAACATTTCCATTTATTTAAATGGATGTTTTAAGCCCTTTGAATGGCACTAAGATCTCCAGTGCATTGCTCATCAGTGAGCTGGAAGCCTATATAGAGTTCAAGGGTGTTTAACCCTTTGAGTGCATTGAGTATCCCTCTGACACTCAAAGGGTTAAAAGCCACATTTAAAAGAATGAGAATTGGCAATGTTTTCATTTCTACCCTATGGTGTAGCTGGTTTGCTCCAGTATTCACCTATTTAGCTTGTTGAATAAGGTTCATTATTTTTATCTGTATACTACAAGAATGAAGACCTCTTGATAATAACCCATCCACTTACTGTGAAGTCCATTAGTATTAGTTTTATTTTAGCTCTGTATTCCCAGACAGTGGATTTGAAATGAAGCAATAACTAACAAGATAGATTGCAGACTGTAAGCTTTAATTTGAAAGTATTCACATCTATAAACCATGAACTGTGCAGGAATTCCAGTTCCTTTTATTCATATTCCCTCCATTTTAGGGAACCAGAAGTAATTGGACAATTGGATGCTCAGCTGTTTCTTGGCTAGTTTTGTGTTGTTGCACTGTTATTTCATGCACAAAGAGCTAACAAAAAGTGACTCCAGGTGAAGTATTTGCATTTGGAATATGTTGCTGCTGTCTTTCAAATGACAATGCCAGTAAAAGCAGTTCATCACAAGGCTAAAAAAATCAGAATGAATTGATCACAGGCATAGCAAACGCATAAGGTGTGTAACAATCAACTGTGGGGTACAAGAATGCACAGGTGAGCTCAACATTAACAAATGTCCTGGCAGACAATGGAAGATTACTGTAGCTGATGACTGAAGAAAGCTTTCAATTGTGAAGAAAAACCCCTTTTGTCAGCTGTTGAACAGTTCATGAACACTCTCCAGGAATCAGTTGTATAAGTGTCATAGAGTGCCATAAAGAGAAGACGACCAGCATAAGATGCAAACTACTGGTAAACCTAAAGAATGGATTCATTTTTTTATCTTTCGGGCCACTGTCATATGCTGTTGATAAAAAATGTTTTAATCATGAATTGTGTTACATGGGCTCTTTTGAATAAACAAAATATTTTTGACTCTGTACTTTGGGGTCCAAAAGATCTTATTCTCCACATTCCACCCTGTGAGGATTGGATCACAGAGACTGGAGTCTTGTTAAGTTTACCTGCCTGAGAAATATGTAAAGGAGAATTCAGAGTGTTTCCAGTAGCAGAGTGGACTAGGATTGATTATCTGCACAAGTAAGTGTTGTTGTCAGTCCAAGAATTTGTTGCTGATATGATATGATATGGAACACCGTGAAACGCTGATGAGCTGAACATATATTATTGTGGAGCTGTAGGGCATCCATAGTTGAAGCTTGAAAGGTAATTCAATTTTATAACTTTTGAACGAAACTACAAATTTGGCTAAAATTTCAGATGCTAGATCATTTTGTAAATTTAGTATAGTTCCACTAAGTAAAAATAAACTGGAAAAGAAAAAAAAATAGGGCCCCATATAAAGTTTGTAAGTTATATTTTTGCAGTATGTGAAGGATCATGGAGCCTCATCAAATGTTTTTGGGGCTCAGTGCTTCAGTTAGACACCCCTGCTGAACCGCCATTGCAAGTCCTAAGCAGCAGCCATCTCCCCTGCTTGATGGGGGTCTCAGGATCCCCATCTGCACAATGAACTTTGGCAAGAACATGTATGACCAACTGCTCCCTGTGGCTATGCTCCCTCCCAAAGCACACATGCTTTATTTTTCCCTACAAAGGTGGTCTTTCAAATGGACAGCTCATCTCCTGGGTAAAGCAGTGGCTGTGGAGTTCTAGCAGCAGTCTGGTCCTGTTCACGGAGGACCCCCCCACACCCCGAATGCTTTAGGAGGCGCCATGACACATCACTTATTTCAAAGAGGCAACAGGGACAAGTTTGCATTAATGTCTTTTAAAATGGGTGCCCCTCACTTCACATACTATAAAATGAAGATCACCCTCTAAAGTATATATTAGACTAAGAACAACTTTTAGATACTAGTAGAGTTTATATGTAGTGTTGAGCGAGCACCACGATGCTCGGGTGCTCGGGTGCTCTGACCGAGCACCCCCTGAGGCTCGAGTGCTCGGCCGAGCACCCGAGCCCCATTGAAATGAATGGGGCAACACCAGGCACCCCCTGCTCTGATGAGGGGAGGGTGCCTGGTCAATGCCCCCTTCATCTCCGCTATGCCCCCTTCATCTCAGAATGCCCCCTTCAGCTCCGCAATGTCCCCCTTCAGCTCCGCTATGCCCCTCTTCCACAATGTGCCCCTTCATCTCCGCTATGCCCCTCTTCCACAATGTGCCCCTTCATCTCCGCTATGCCCCTCTTCCACAATGTCCCCCTTCATCTCCTCTATGCCATAGAGGAGATGAAGGGGGACATTGTGGAAGAGGGGCATAGCGGAGATGAAGGGGCACATTGTGGAAGAGGGGCATAGCGGAGATGAAGGGGCACATTGTGGAAGACGGGCATAGCGGAGATGAAGGGGGACATTGTGGAAGAGGGGCATAGAGTCTATGCCCCTCTTCCACAATGTCCCCCTTCATCTCCGCAATGCCCCCTTCATCTCCGCAATGCCCCCGTACCTCCAGTCCCTGGTGGTCCAGCGGAGCTTCTTGGGATCTGTGCCTCTTCCGGCACAGATCCCCGCCACCCGAACATGTCGGGCGAGCACATGGCGGTACTCGACGAGTACCGTCATGTGCCGAGCAGAGCGATGCTCGAGCCGATCCGAGCATCAGCCGAGCACGCTCGCTCATCACTATTTATATGTCATATCAAATACAATGTAATACATTAAGTTTAAAGATACAAAAATGAGCCTCTTCCTGGTGGGAACTTTTAGGACTAAAACAACATGTTATCATGTCCAGGCAGTCAGGTCTGATTCTTTTTTGCAGGATTTCAAGAATACAAACTCCTCCTCTTTAAAGGAGCAGTAAACTTTTTTTATGAAAAAAATATATTTTGTAGGGATTTTCCTATTGAGCAAAATAAGGGTACTCCCACTCCTGAGAGATTTATATTTCCAGAGTTATTACAGTTTAAACCCATGCTTTTTTTACATTAGCAGTGCCCTCTAGTGGTCAAATTCTAATTAGATTTCCTGTTAGATTTTAAAGGAGAGGAAAGTCAGAACAGTCATACAGTTCTCCATAGAATGTGATAAAAACTGCCTGTCACTTCCTGTCAGTTACAACTATCAGGAAGTAAACACAGAAAATTCACTTCCTGATTATTTAAACTGCTATAATTTTTGAACAAAACATCTGTCAGCGACGGGAGTGACCTTGTTTTATTCAGCATGAAATGCTCTGTAAAATATGTGTTTTCATAAAAAAGTTTACTTCTCCTTTAAGTTACAAACTTTCAGTCTAAAGAGTTTGTGTCCCTGAAGACCTGCAACAAAGATCCATGTCTGCTTTGTGGACATGATACACAGTTCTAATTTAAGACTGAATTTAGAGAACCAATACCCAGACAATTGATTTACAAAGCCATGAGGATTTATTTTCCATACTAAGATATGCGGGGGTTCATTATATGAAGGTGTTTTTCTTTAAGAGTTTTATATGCCTGATCTGGTTTATTATTTGTGATTAATTTATTTTTTATTTATTTTGCATCATGGTAAGGAGTGCAATCCAGTTATTGTAACAGTCAGGAGAACTCCCTAGACCTGTTATAAAATGGGCTATTTTCAAGGGTATTGTCCTTATTTGTACCTGCTATCCTGTTCAGTTTCTTAGGTACAGATACATGAAATCCTTACTTGCTATTTAGTTGGAAAAAAATGACTGATTTCCTAGCTTTGCAAATCGCAACAATTTGATAATGAATTGCATAATTTGTAGTGACAGAGACAAATTGTGTGATTTAAATTATTTCTTAGTTTCTCAATACTACTTTTCACTCTTTATTGAGACAGTTTGTTTTATATGCATAAAAATTATGCAGCATACAATTACCATAGCTGTATCCGATTGAGTAATTCCACCTATGCCTTTGGTTGAAGGGGCAGTGTGGATGCATATCCTGTCTAAAGGAATATTTTCATATTCTGTATGAATCTATTTTTCTTTTGAACATATTAGCCTTAGATCCCAAATTGGGCTGAGATATGAGATGGTATCATGATGTACAAATGCAAGAAACCAGGTGCAGGGTTCCTAAAATTTCACTCATGGCTCTGGTTTTAACTTCTTAAAATATGTGGTAGTCTATTCTACATGGACCTTACACTTTATATAGTTTTGTGTAGCCCTAGAGAGTATGTGTATCTATAAAAATAAAGGGGGGGGGGGGCTGTATGCACTAAGGTGTGGTAAAGAGATGATACAGCTGAGAGACCTTCTCCAGTTCCTATGTTATTCTATGGACTAAAATGTTTCAAGTGGGAAAGATCTTAGTGCATAGGTTCCATAGAATTACATGGGAACTGGAAAATTGATATTAGTGGACAAGTAATCTCCACCTTATCACCTCTTTATCACACCTTAGTGCATAATCCCCAAGGCTATGCTTGTTATACATATGTTCACATTATACTGCATATTATCCATACCAGGGATATAAATATACTGTGTTTGTTTTTTTAAAATTAACACTTTGACTGTATGTATGGAGTATCCAGCCAGCGTATTAATCTGATACATAAATAGTCAGAGGAAGGATTGCTTGTAGATCAAACCATATACTTAAAGCTCTTTTTCACTTTTACTTCAAGTCTATTAAGTGCAATCTCTTTTCTAACTATTTTTATATTTATTTTATACACTTTTGGATATGCTACACTAATGTTGCCAAAATTGATTTATTAATAAAAACACATAATGTTCTCTGTAACAACCTTCCCCTTGTTATAAACCTATCTGCATACTTGGCATAATTTTCCTGGATCCCATTGTAATATATTTTTTTATGAAGTTGTACGCTGGAAGTTTAACCATACTCAGTAGAATGTCTATCACCAATGTAACAAAACATCATTTAAATGAGGGAATAACTAATTTAAATTATACTACAAATTTCCACAAAATCATTCATAGAAATCTGTAAGATACAACATTTTATGATTGATCACCTAAAATAGAATCTAGCCCAACTTTAGGGTAAAATTCTATTACAAGTGATCACTTTGTAACTGGTTTTATGTCAAAATTTCCCCACAAACTTCAATTTAAATTTGTGAGGTAGCCAGTGACAACATTTATCACCTAGAGTCTAAGATCTTAGTGTTCTCTTCAACCCAAGATTGGAAAGCCTGGCTTTGTAAACAAGAGGAACATTTTGGGCTACCGATAATATATACTTTTTGCAAGGGAAAAAGGGCATGCCTTATATAGTTAGTTATAAGTCTCAGATGGATAACATATATCCTAATATTATATACCCTCTTTTGGGATATTTTATTACATTTGACCAAAAACATCTGAGCAGGATAAATTAAAGGTGTGAACAGTTCTACATAGTCTACCCAGTCTCTGAATTGCACAAAGATGCAGGCTCTATGAGATGATGATTGCAGTATAATATTTGGAGAAGTGTGAAGAGAACATTTAGGTGAGGTAAGATTATCCTCTAGATACTTAAAGGGATAGTAATGTTTCCTAATAAAATCAGCTCTAAATAATCATCATAGTATTTGGAGCTTGGAGAGTGTTATTTCAATTCTGTCAGAGCTGTAGTTCAAGAGTAATTCAATGACAAAGTATCCCCCTCCCGCCCCTTTTACTGATGTAACACTGTTCAGCCAGATCAGAAGGGAGGTGCCCAGGTAGATTGCAGAGAGGGACAATCTTCAATTAAGATAAAGGAAAAACCTGAAAAGCTTGTCAAGGGGGGCAGGGCTTTCATTGTTCTAATAGGAAGAAGATTGTCCCCTTCTGTTATCTGTCTGGTCTATGGACTGGATTCCACATCTGAGAAGAGATGGCTTACACTAGGTAAAAGGGGCGGGAGGGGAAACTTTGCTTGTGAATAGCTCCATAAAGGTTTGAAAGATAAGACTTATATCATTCTTCATGTTTTTTTAATGCCTACAAAATAAAATAAAGATAAATTAATTATTATTATTCCTTTAATTCTGAAAGAGTTCAATACAAAGTAGAATTTATTCTGGAGCATTTTGACCTGTCCAAGGGAAGCGTAATATTGAGAATTTCAGACTGTGAATTAAATTTGATTGCAAGACTAAGCTGCATAGTTTCATGCGAGGAGACATAGATTAACCAGAGTATGAGATAAATAATGGTAAATCATCCACCAATCGTATTAAGTATACTGACCCTTAGAAGAGTGGATATCTTTTTTTTATTTCCATGCAGTCTGTTTAAGTTTAGAAAGGGCTCCAGGGCCAAGAAAATAATGAATCTCCATCTCTATATGGTAAACAAAAGCAAGGTTGACAAGCCAGTGGGTCAGCACTTTTGCAGTCCAAATCAAAGTCTTATAAATATGAAGGTCAAATACTCAAAGGAATCTTTAGAACACAAAAGGAAAGGGAAATCTGGGAGTTTAAATTAATTGTTATGTTTAAAAACACCCCTGTACCTGGGGAGGGGTTTTATGTCCCATTATGAGAGAGAGAACATCTTGGGATCATTAATTATAAATAGACAGTCTTGCCAACTCTTCATACTTCTGTGCTAATGAACATTTTCTTGTTCCCAGAACTTTGATCTAACCCTGCGCATATCATATCAAATTTATGCAGACTGTATGTTACTAAGTTAATTGTGTTCATGTAATTTATTCCAAATAGGTCACACTCTGTAGATATAAATATAATGTTATTCCAACTTTATTTGTTTAAGGGGAACTCTCACCTACTTTAAATTCATACTTATTAGATTGTTAGTTTCCAATACATGATCCAAAGTGCCAGTCCACTTGCGTCAGGGGCTATTTTGAGCTTGGCAAATGGACTGGCACTTTTTATAAGGAGAGAGCGCATCAACACGCTCTCACTATGCCTCTATAATAAACTGGACGCGCATTGGCAAGAGTGCATGCCAGGTCACATACAGAATTCCACTGTCAGAGGAGGAGGTGGGAACGAGGCACAACTGGTAAGGAGAAGAGGTGAAGATCGACAGCCTGCGGTACGGAGCTGTACTGCAGCGAGCCCTGAAGTGACGTCACGAGGTAACATTATAGAAGCTAATTTCTCTACAATAATTGATTTCAGAAAAGCAAAAAAGAGGATTGAACATGTATTGGGAACAAACAATCAAATTAGTATGACTTTAATGGAGTGAAAAGTTCCCCTTTAACCCAAACCTGAAGAAGGGATGTCAATGTCCTGAGAGCCTGCAAGTTTTATGCTCTCATTTAGCAATTAAAGGGTATGACCTCTACATCACTCTTGAGATACCTCTTATTACAGAAGTACTGTGATTGCCACCAATATGTCTATAAAATGGAAATTAGTTAACACTGCCTTTGTTTTCTTTAGGTAGAAGAACCTAAGTTACAGCAGTCTACAAAAGACTGGAGTACAACAATAAATTCTCCTGTCTAGATAACTTAATCTATTTTAAATTACTCTATGACCTTAAAAGTTTTAGCAGGGAAAGACAATTGTTGAGTATTAGGTATATAAAAATTAGCTAGAGTGATGGGTGTATTATGTTGATACCAAATAAGTGATATGTTATGTACAGTTACTTAGTGTAAGAGCTTTGGAGGCTTCAAAATGAGTCTCCTGAATGAACATGTCAGCAGCTAATCTGTGGTGTTCTCTAAATGCTATAGAACATATTTTTCAGGGGTATTCAGGACCATAACATTGACCAAAATAAGTTTGACATAACCTGTGTCCTCATAGTCACAAAAGAAAGTTCTATAGATCATGAGAGGAATGAATACTTATTAGGCCCTGTGTAGAATGGTGAGAGGAGAAACAAGGGAGGTGAAAGGGAAAACTTCAAACTTCATATACAAGAAAAACAGGAAAAAACAGTTTTCAAAAGAATTAACCTTGACTCGGAATTCTGAGCTATATCTTGCTGCAGCACACATGTAGAATGTCATAAGGCCTGGAGTGTGTGTGTGTGTGTGTGTTTGTGTGTGTCTGTGTGTGTGTTTGTGGGGGGGGGTGCTCAGTAATTTACTGAAACTCTGTATTAGCATGGACCTTAATGGGGATGCAAAACATGGACTATTAGGATGGTATTATACCACACACAAATGGTAATTTAAGGTGAGATGAGCTTGGGGACCCTCATAAAGAGATACATTTATTAGTCTATCTGAGAGAAGGGGGACATATGCCTTGGTTCCTGTCCAGAACCCCCAGGAGTCTAAAATGGGAGTTAATCAAGGGTTAATCAAGTAGGATGCAACAGTATTTATCTTAGAATAAGGCAAAAGAGGGCCAGCTTCTAATGGAATTCATATAAGGGATACATGAATCCCTTATATGTACATAACATAAATGGTAAAGATTTATGGGTTTAAGAAGTCATCCAGAAGCTTCATGTGGGACACCACTGCCAGGAGACCTCCGCACAATATCCTCACCAAAGACAGAAGCAATTGGAGAGAGAATCATATGTATCCTCATAGTTTAACATTGGAATCTTAGTAACAGAAAATATCCAGGCTAATGTCTTGTTCGCTTCTCAACGAAATCTCTTATGTGACACATCTCACATGGTGCTGCCATGCGCGATTCACCCAGTGAAGGCAAGAGGACACATAGAGAAACACACATATTATCTTATCATACTGACCAAGAACATCTAGCAAAGGTTTATAATATGTGATTATTTTTTGTCTGAGTCAGTAATTACCTGCATTACAAAACCAGGATGAATGAGTTGAGTTCACAATGGCAGTTATAATAGTATGACCCAGAAACACATGGATTTAGCAAGAAGTATAGTAAGGCACAACAATAAACAACAGAACATGGACATATCAGCTAGATGTGTTCTAGGCTACAGAGAAGCTTAATGTTACTTATCATTAGTAGTAGTGGTCTCTGTTACTTCAGGAGGCTCAAAGATAAAATCAAGCTGATTCTTGGCTCTAGGTCTTAAAACATCTTTCCTTACCCTGCTGTGTCAGTTGTGCCCAAAAGAGGATGGCTGGCAGAGGTCAGGAACCATAATACCTGAAATGCCATTATGTTGCACAGACAAATTTTATTTAAACTTCGAACTATACTTAATGCTAATAATATGCAAGTGGTTGGTGACAGGTTTTAAAGATGTCTTTGTAAATTTGAAGGACGTTAAAGCACATGCAATTTTGCCCATGTGTTTCACTTTCTGCATGAATTTATCTTTGTCGTAAAACTACAGTAATCAGCAGATTACATCCCTAGCATTCCTTCTAGGCAGACCCATAGGCCTGGGGTTTCTGTTGGAATTTCTAATATTGTGGCAAATAGTTTAAAGTCTGTAGATCCCACAGGGGAACTGATTCAGGTAAGTTCCTTATTTGTATGTTGCATAGTCTGGGTCTCTTCTCCAGATAATCTAGTCTGGTAGAGTGTGCATTGATCATGTTGTCCTGCTGCAGCTCTAAGTTTTTCAGAATTAGTCCTCTGCATGCCAACAGGTAAAATTTTCAAGATATCCCTGTTTAATTACAAGTGTAAATAGAGAGTGGCTTAACCTTTGTGATTAAGCTGCCTGGCCTTAATTAGGGATAACCTGAAAATCTGACATTTTGGTGTGGCCCTAGAACTGGAGCTGATGATCACTTCTCTAAGTGATGATAGTGCCACTATACCTGCCACTCCTCTGGCTATCTCTTTGACCTAAATGTCTATTTATTATCTTCCAGGAGATCTTGGATATTATTTTTCATTCTAAGATGACAAATATCAGCTTTGGTTGAGATACTGGGATATAGCCACCATTGTGTCTGTGTTTTTGTCTACTGCAGGGCCAGTAACGCCAATCTAGAAGAATGTGGAGAAGTGATGGAGCCAGATAGACATGTGTTATAGATCTCTGTGACAGGGCGGGTAGGTATTCTGTTATCTTCTCTTGTTTTTACCTATCTCTACCCTGTCATGGGGTTCATTAGGCCAAGGCAAAAAAGTCTTCTCCTATAAATATGAGCTTAACCAAGTTAGTGTGATTTATCCCCTAGGTCAATGAGGAGATCCACCATTATTTAGACTGTAAGCTCCTTGGGGCAGGGACCTCTCTCCCATTGTTTCTATGAATGACGCACTTATTTCATCCCCTCTTATTTATTGTAACATATGTCTATTGTAAGGCGCTGCGTACACTGTGTGGCGCCATATAAATAAAGATATACATACATACATACATACATTAAGAGATCATCTTAGTGGACATCTGATCTCCACCCTTTCTTTTGCTTTTCTGTAAAAAAAACACTGTCCTATTTTAGACTATATAAACTGCACCATAGGGGCAACTAAATATTGCCAATTTTGCTATTGAGTTAAATGTTGCTTATAAACCTACTAAATACTAGAGATGTGTGCAACGTATTGCAAAGTAATGTATTGGACTTTTTTTTAGCATTCAAGGGTGGTGGAGGGGAGATGTATTAAGGTGTGATAAAAGTGTTTATGAAGAGGTGATAACATCTTCAGTCATATCACTTCTCCAATTCCTATGTTATTCTATGCATTAAAGGGGATCTATCACCCTATCACAAATTTGTTTTAGGTTGTATATAGCAAATATGTGGAGTACTTTGTTAATTTATTTTTTTTTTAAATACTATTTGGCGAAATTTAATGATTAAAGTTTGCCCAGCACCCTACTTCCGGACAGACTGCAGTTACCTGCTCTGTACAGTAGTCTGTCACTCTTCTTCTGCTCCCCTCCTTCTATCCAGCCTCCTCCAATGACGGAAGCTTTCTGCCTATAAGCTGGAGCGGACTCATTGGCCATAGATCGCTCCAGCTTACAGGCAGAAAGCCTCCATCATCGAAGAAAGCTGGATAGAGGAAAGGGAGAAGAGGCAGAGTAACAGACTGTGGTACAGAGCAGGTAACCACAATCTGCCCAGAAGTAGGGTGCAGGGCAATCATTAATCATAAAATTTCAGACAAATAGCATTTTTAAAAAAGAAATTAATAAAATACTCAACATATTCGCTATATAACTTAACATTTAAGACAAACTTGTATAGGGGTGATAGAGCCCTTTAAGATTCCTTGGGGAAGATTCACCTAGTGGTGATAAAGCGGTGATAAAGCGGAGATGGCTTTTCCAGTTTATCCCTTGTCCAATTCCTATGTTATTTTTTCAACTTTGGAGCTCTTAGTGAATAGGCTCTATAGAATAACATAGGAACTAGAGAAGTGATAAACTGGAGAAGTAATCTCCACTTTATCACCTCTTTATCACCCCTTAATGAATCTCCCCCTGCAAGTTGGAGAGATTTTAGTACATAGGCTCCATAGAATAACATAGGTATTGTAGAGATACTTCCTCTTTATCACCACTTTATCATATCTTAGTGTATAACACCCAAAGAGTTTAAAGTCTCAGGTACATCAATTAGATGAGGGAGCACTATTTGTCTCCTATGATTTGATTTGCTTCATTTTTGCTCTAGACATTTGTAGTATGTCAGCCTCATTGCTTTTGAGGCATTTTTCAAATGGCAAGATTCCAAATAGTCTTAAACGTCACAATGGTCAAATGGTATTATTATATAGGCTGATATGGAAAATAAATATTACATTTACATTTTACAAGAATATAAACTTTTTGTGCATAGGAAATTGCATTTGTCATTTAAAATAACTCAATTTGTTTACACCAGGGATCAACATTGCTAATTTTTTTCTTTTTAGATGGTCACCTAAGGAATATTATTTTAGAAGTTGTAAAATTACTGCAATAAGTCCACTACAAACTGCAATTGTATATGCTGTATTACTTGTAAACGACATTTGGGCATCTCTGAAAAGCAACACTAATGGGGAAATGTATTTTAATGTAAGTCATGTCCCAATAATTATTCACTTGCACCCAGTCGCCACATTTCATTTATATTTAAAATAGTAAAACATGGGGGCCAAAAGAAGGTTAAAGTTAATAATTTACACTCATTAGTTAGCATCAGCTTTCCCTTTTGCTAGAGAGTGTTCTTTGTGGCTACAGAGCAACAGAAACATATTAAGGTGATATTAATGGACTTTCAAATTTAGAGAAAAAAAGAGTGATTTAAATTTACCTTTTTTCTGTTATAAGGCTCCTGGAGATGTTTACAACTTTGGTTAATAAGTTTTTCTGCTTCTCTAAATTACTTTTACAATAGTGCATCAGCTGTATTCATTACCTATGGCTGGCAGTGTTAATTACTTTTGTATGACTAGAACTGATAGCTTTTTATGGTTGCTACAGACTGGGAGCCTAAAAGTATATTATCGTAATACCTTAATAAGATAAAAATTTGATGTGTACCAGGACTGAACACAGTAACGAAACATATGCACATGAACCTTTCCCTTTTATTGTTACATCTCATTTAAAGGGACAGTTAAAAATACAAGTCAATTAATTTTAAATCAAAATTTATAAGCTGTACTAAAACATTTATTTTATCTGTAATTGTTTTCATGTATCGTATTTAACACCTCTAGGACCAGGGGCTGCACAAAGCACACGACTCTTGACCTCTTGTTTTTTCTTAGGGATATCAATATATATTTTTTGTTTTATGTTTTACCAGCTAGTCTCTACATGAACTATCTATTGAGACCAACATGTATAGGGGTGATAGATCCCCTTTAAATCTAATTGCTAAATAATAAAAGCAGGAAAAAAACTCTGGTTATGCTGAAGCCATTACAGATGTTAAAATGCTTTATTAAACCTTAAGTTGTCAATATTTATAACACAACCTTCTTTTCACTAACATACTTTCCTCAGTTTTCAGCACAAATTTAGAAGTGTCTAGGATTTGTTCATACAAGATCCACCCACAGCTCTAGTTAATACATGGATCATCTACATTCCTGAGTACTGCAACTCTCCTGGGCTTGCTTTTTCCAGACTTTCCATACTTAAATACATTTTGAATGTTGCTGTCAGGTTAATTTTCCCTATTCATCACTTTCTAACACTGCAACCCTTTGTCAGTTCCTGTTGATCTTGCCTAGAATTGAATTTAAAATTTCGACTCTAATCATAAACCCTACAACTGATGCTTTATTTTTCCCTTTCACCTCAAAATATATCAATCACTTTCACCTATTTTGTTCTTGCATTTTCTCTCTAACTTTTGTTTAAAGTACTATAACATGGCTATTCCCAACATATGAAACTCTCTAGCTGACCAGAAGGGATGCATTCTGGATTCAGCCTCAATTTGTAATATAATGGAACTCATTTTGTTAAGCATCATCTGTTGTACTTATGACAGGGTGATTCTCTTCTTAGTTTACTAGATTTTTATGTTTGGTTTATTGAAGCCCTATGTGAGTTTAACCTTTTTCCCCTTAAGTGCCAAAGTGGCATTCACTGAATCATTTTCAGTTGTGGAGAGCTATGGTGTCCAAGGTCTAATAAACTAAAGACCCTCTCTGAAGCTGGACAGAATGCAGACTGGAGATGAGCAGAAGGATATATTGTAGCTTTACAAAACTACAGAATTATTACATATTATAATTTATAAGGTGCCAACATATTAAGCATCACTGTACTATACATTTAAAAGACACTTGAGCACTGTACAAATGGGGTAGAATAAATACAAGAATATCCACAATCAAAATTAAAAGACAATAGAGGGAGGAGGATAAGCAGCTCGGAATTCCTAGAAAGTTAGAGGAAATTATACTAAAGGTCTAAGGGCTTTCTCTCACAGGTGACAAACTGTAGCAGCCCCCTTCAATAATTCTGTCAGAAATAATGTTTCTCGCTCCGCCTCCTGCGTTCCACCATTTATATGAACAACGGAGATAAGTGTCCAGCCCACATGGTTCAGCCATTCATTGGAGGCTGTAATGAGCAATGCAACTTCAACAACATTCATGTTGACCTTTGACACAAGTTTACTAACTGTACAACTTCCGCCTAATGTTACCAGTTGAATGCTCAATGCATACAGTGTGCAAAGCACCTAACATTTTCCATTGCCTATTGGATCAATGTTTGTAATAGAGTCATCATCACCATCTTTGCCATATACTATAGATCCTTCTAGCATTAAAGAGATTCACTGCCCTTTTTATTTCAAGAATAATGTTTATTTGTCCCCTATAACAGTTAGTTTATGCCAGAGTTTCTCTTGTTCTGTTTGGTACATGAACCTCAATGTAAATATATGGGGCATGAACAATTTTGTCACATGCATCAACTCTGCATGGTGAAGCGCCCGTCTGTCTGTCTGTCTGTCTGTCTGTCTGTCTATCTATCTATCTATCTATCTATCTATCTATCTATCTATCTATCTATCTATCTATCTCTGCTTCCTGTTCACTGTCTGCCCCTCCTCAGCCAGCAAATCACCAAGGGCACAATGATTTTGACAGGAGTGATTGGGGGGGGGGGGCATGTTGTCCTTTTGTCTTTTTTCAGGTACAATTTTATCATAAAGATTTGAGAGTTAGGAATTGCATTGATGGATTTCTTATTTTATGGTCTACAATATTACTTTTTATATAATTAAGACATTACTATCCCTTTAAGGGTAATGTTCCTTATTGGATATATTGTAACAATTGGCTAATGCCGGTTCAAACAAAGCCTGACCACACACAAAGGATATTAAGGGAACTGGTATACTTTGTTGTTATACGGCTCATGCTGTTGCTTATACAGTGGGAGACTTGCTAATCATAGGGGAATCAATCATTTAAAGTAAATGCTCCCCCTCTCTCCGAAGTCTTCATTACATTGTCTTCTTCATGTAGTTTGGCCATAAGATCCAAATCACGCCAAATTCATTGTTCTCCTTTACCTCGTCGAGTGTGGACTTGATGAATGTTCTCTTTCGTTGTGTGATTTCAATGGATCATACAGCTTGCCCACACATTTCGCAGAACCTCCTTCTCCTTCTTCCTGGGCAATTAACCTTGTTAATTGCAATGTGCTGCAATGCATTAGATACTAGTGTTGAGCGAGCACCCCGATGCTCGGGTGCTCTGACCGAGCACCCCCTGAGGCTCGAGTGCTCAGCCGAGCACCCGAGCCCCATTGACTTGAATGGGGGACACGAGCATTACACCAGGCACCCCCTGCTCTGATGAGGGGAGGGTGCCTGGTCAATGCCCCCCTTCATCTCCGCTATGCCCCCTTCATCTCTGTATGCCCCCTTCATCTCCGCAATGTCCCCCTTCATCTCCGCAATGTCCCCCTTCATCTCCGCTATGCCCCTCTTCCACAATGTCCCCCTTCATCTCCGCTATGCCCCTCTTCCACAATGTCCCCCTTCATCTCCGCTATGCCCCTCTTCCACAATGTCCCCCTTCATCTCCTCTATGGCATAGAGGAGATGAAGGGGGACATTGTGGAAGAGGGGCATAGCGGAGATGAAGGGGGACATTGTGGAAGAGGGGCATAGCGGAGATGAAGGGGGACATTGTGGAAGAGGGGCATAGCGGAGATGAAGGGGGACATTGTGGAAGAGGGGCATAGAGTCTATGCCCCTCTTCCACAATGTCCCCCTTCATCTCCGCAATGCCCCCTTCATCTCCGCAATGCCCCCGTACCTCCAGTCCCTGGTGGTCCAGCGGAGCGTCTTCTGATCTGTGCCTCTTCCGGCACAGATCCCCACCACCCGAACATGGCGGGAGAGCACATGGCGGTACTCGACGAGTACCGCCATGTGCCTAGCAGAGCGATGCTCGAGCCGATCCGAGCATCGGCCGAGCACGCTCGCTCAACACTATTAGATACCTCTCTGACACTCACAGGGTTAAGGTTATGGTACTGCTATCGTATGTGTAAGAAGCAAACCATTTGCACCCGAGGGGATCTATCTATCTATCTATCTATCTATCTATCTATCTATACTTCCCATTTAATTAAGTGGTGTTTTAACCCCTTGAATGCTAAAGAATTCTCCAGTACATTGCTTTGCAATGTATTGTTGACCACTCTAGCCTACAAACCCCCTTTTAAATAAATGGGAAATTTTGGGACTGTTTGTTCTTCCCCATGGGTGCAGTTGGTTTGTTGCGGTATTGCTCCTCTTCTACGAATAAAGCCCCTACTTTTTTTTCTACAATTCATAATATATGCAATGCAGGTTATAAACCAGGACATACTCCAATATCACAAGTGCAACTCATTTATATTTAATTCAATGTTAACAAACTCCTAAGAAAAAAATAATTCCACTGCCAAGTGATACTTCATCAGATTTAAAATAAATAAAACAGGAGAAAGAGATGAGGCTTAATTTCATTGTATTTGAGACAAATTTGTATTAGTGACTAATGTGTGCCAGCAGTTACTAATGAGATCATTTTATTTTCTTTTGGATATTATATTATGCTATGTCCTCTCTAAATTAGTTTCTAGCTGCAGAATATTATTGGCAAAATATCTTATCCCTCATCTATCAGTGAGAAAGAACAAGAAAGGCAATATATTATTTCTTATTTCTCATTTTTGGCAGCCCTAACAAAGAGGTTCTGAGTGGTAGGAGAATGCCTGCTGTCATCAAAATGCCAACCACATGCCTGGCACATGTATTACATCTGACAATTCTGAATCATTCCCACTTGTTTAACATTTCTTGGGCAAGCATTTTCATTAAAGTTGTGCATCTTCAAACACCTAAATTGTACTAGTGTCTATGGCAACCACTATGTGCAGGTGTGAGGACATGCACTTATGGGTGAAATCCAGATTTGTCTCAAGTGGTTAAAATAGTTTATGTATCAATTTTTGAAGCTGATTGTCCGAAAAATGTATCTGCAGATAAAGTAGCTAAGAAAAAGAGGGGCATTAAATAGGTTAGAACGGGATATAAATGTATTTGGTGTATGTGTGTGTGTGTGTGTGTGTGTGTGTGTGTGTTGTTTAGAAGGGATTACTATAACTTAGTTGACATGAATTTTAGGGAACGTCATACTTACTATCTGAGCAGATTGCCCATTCCTAGAGGATTGAATGACTGGCAAACTAAAAAGTAAAATGTCAAAAATGTAATTTCTACCTTCCAAGGGAATTCCTGTTAAAAGTGAAGTTTTCCTATTTTTATTATTTTTACATTTAATTGAAATTAATAACATGTAGTTTCCTCCATGTTTTTCAATGCTGCTGTCCTAATTATTGATGATGTTGATTTAGAATATGTCCCTCCACTGTCCTCCCATTCTTCTGATACAGATGAAGCAGAAAGTGAGTGAGATGATATGGTCAAAGAATTACCTGAAAGGAAAAGGCTGTCAACTGCCACTGAAAAGACTGAAAAGGGAGCACAATGTCTTTTTATAAACTCTGAAAAATCACCTACAAATTCTGACTCTAGACAAGTAAACATGTCTAAAAATACACAATCTTCATAATCGCTTCCAAGTTCATCCCCAACCCAGTCACGCTATTGTTAACTGAGCAGCAACACAGGTCCATGTCCGCAACACTAGCTAGAAGTACTTCTGCTGCTGTTCAAAATGCAGCATCACTGACTGTGGCACTTTATTCATCCAATACCAAGCATTCATATGTCTTTATTTAAAGGTACCTTCATAATACTAATAAGAATAAAGTTTATCTTAATCTGGGTAGAAAATACCAAGGTCACAATGAATTAATTTGGTGATGGATTGTTATTGATCTCATGTCTGTGGAAGCAAACATGATTCCTTCAGTTAAGTATTCAAAAAACATGCTTTCGTGGGAGTAGTTTCAGGTAATTGGGAGGAGGTTTATAAAAGTGGCGTCAATAGAAGAGTTAAAATAGCTGTAACATTGTTGCTGGTAGTTATAAGAGCATTAAGGACAGTTTAGGAGGACATGAAGCCGTACATTACGTTTTAAAAAAAATGAAGTAGGGAATTTTGTAAAAAGTGGTGCAGCGAATTTATAAAGCAATCTTGCTATTTGAGACAATTTAGAGACAGAATTTTCTCCAAATATTTAAGGGCATGTCTGACCTGTTCTTATTTTTGTTGTCTCCACATTTATAAATGGAACTAGAAAATGTTGTATATACACCAAACTCATAATAAGGATATTTTAAGGATCCATTCACAGGAACGAACAAGAACACTTTTTAGAAATTTCCCCCATTGAGTCCCATACTAGAGAATCATGACTACTTGCACAGACATGAGACTCTCTACTACGTTAACCCCGTTATGACAAGGGCTTTTTTTACACTAGAGGACGAGCAATTTTAGTCTTTTTAGTATGTCTTTGTTCAACCATAATCTTCCTCTAATTCATTTAGTACATCCACACCAATGATATACCATTTTTAAGAATAAGTAGGGCATTCTTTTGATGTCATATTTACTGGTATCACCCATCATAAAATAGTGGGAAAATTGTACTCAGTGCATTTTTTTTATATGGCCTGGATAAAAGTATGAACATGTGCTCATACCTCCCAAGCATCCCTTTTTAGGGGGTACTGTGCCTCCAAGATGAAAATCTCTATGTCCCTCTTTCCTATCATTGCTTTGCAATGCCTTAGACACCTTTCTGACACTCAAAAGGTTAACTCTCTAAGGACAAGTTGGTGCACCACACATTGCCTTGCAAAGCATTGTGCACCCCTAAAGGGTTAGTCTACAGAAGAAAGATAAAGTTCTCACATTGCTGCTTCCCTGTACATGCAATGCCACTATGGAGCAGAGGTGTCACAATACATTTCAAAAGGGCCAAGACAGTGCAGGTTTGAGGAATGTATCTGCTTTTTGCACTGATGTCTTAATCAAAATGGCTTAAGCTAATCATGCTGCCACTTGTGTAAAAGCAGAGATAGCCTTAAACCCTGCACTGTCTCTGCCCTTTTAGAATACAGTTTGACACCTGCAAGAGAATATGACATTATCTATGTGATACCATCTGATAACACATTTTTCCCAGCTACCAGAATCAACTTTGTGAAAATGTATTTCATTCTAGATACTAACACGTGCAAGCTAATTTACTGGGCAGTAAATGGCAGAAAACTAATGTATTTCACTGCTATGTTTACAGGGCTGGATTTTCATTTCAGGCACCACTAGTAAAAGAGATCCTCCATGGCTCCACCCCATTATTTACATGAACCCACCCACAAGAATGGGGTGGATTAAAATAAATAACGAAAATAATTATGCTAGAAAACAGAGCTGTAATGAGAATAGGACATATCAAGCTAAACAAAACTGTCCGATTAACCCTCTGAGTGCCAGAGGTGTTTGTTTTTGGAAAATGATAAATCAAAGCTCTTGTGACAATACAAAACTCAAAGCCTGCCTTATGAATCTTTAAATGTTCATTTATTGAAAGGACATCAATGTTTAATCCTGGCAAAATGCTGAATAATTATATGGTTAAAATAATGTATGGGACATGTCCTATGCAAACTTTAACTGACAAATGACTGGAACAGTTACATGAATTGTAAACATGATTAGGTTAATATCCTAGTAGATGTTTGTGCTGGTGGGAAGTATCTCACTATTTGGCTTGGAAAACAGTTGTGAGATTTAATTTGATCTTAATAAGAACTGAAATGTCTGTTGGATTATAATGGATACATTTTATATTAAGAATATATTAATTTTAAACACAACAATACTAGCAATGAAAGGGTTTTCTGAATATAAATTTGTAACTGTAGTGCAGCAAACAAAGACATTCTTATGGTTTGTGATATCTCACAAGGCCATGTATAAGAGAGAAGAGAACATACATTAACATTTTTCATGCATGTACCTAAAGTTTTTTCTTGTTCTGTTTAATAGCATTCATAGCTCACGATGGGAAAGTAAAATTTAATTAAGTTAGAGTTCATGTCATTTCACTAAAACATGAGCCAAGAGGGTCATCTAGTGGAAATGGATGGTGTCCAACAATTGTTATTTAGATTTTGTTGTTATTATTATTATTATTATTATTATTATTATATTGTTCTGACATCACATATAATAAATTGGTGGTTAGTCCCAAAATTAACAAATCAGACGACTCTTTGTGATAGGTCTGTATATGATAAGGGTGAATAAAATGGTTGTTCAAAATAAACATATCTGAGCATTCAGTGGAAACTTAATGGATAAATATAGGCTACTATAAATGAATATAGGAACTACTGCATTAAAAAAAAAGTGATACAAAAAAAAAAGAAAGAAGTGTCTCAGTTTATAGCTTAATACTATTAATCACTGAACATGAAGTGCAAAAAAGATACAGATACAGTGTCTGTATCTGATTAAATCTATACCGTTTTAAATAATGCTTGACTGATCAAAGATATGGTAGGGGTGAAAAAACAGAAAAGCGCTACTTATTTTTCATGTGGGTAGAAGCCCAAACTCCCTATGTGATTGCTTAATTGTTTTGGCTCAACCACACAGTTGCGATATCACCGCATCAGAGTTAACATGGCAAGCACAGCATCGCGAGGCAAATAATTACATCATTTTATTGCCCTTACTGTAAAATATCCCTGCCTTTGTTTTAGTCAAAAGTTCCTTTCCTCTAATCTTAATGAATGACCTCTTGTTTTTTCTCAGCTCTTTGAGTAAATAGTTATTTGGAGAGTTATTTGTATTGACCTTCAATATATTTGTTTTGTAATCATATAACCCCTTAGATTTCTCTTCTCTAATGAAAAAAGCAAAAATTTGGATAGTCTCTCTTTATAACTCAGACCCTCCAATCTCACACCTCTATACTTTTCCAGTTCCATAATGCTTTTTTAAGAACTGGTGCTAAAAATTGTACTCTATATTCTTGATGAGGCCATACCAAGGCTTTATATA
The DNA here is from genome assembly GCA_037306005.1 of Rhinophrynus dorsalis. Classification (NCBI taxonomy): domain Eukaryota; kingdom Metazoa; phylum Chordata; class Amphibia; order Anura; family Rhinophrynidae; genus Rhinophrynus; species Rhinophrynus dorsalis. The sequence continues at coordinate 124,480,714 of CM074721.1, forward strand.
TGGTAAAAAATGTTTGTACAACTATCACTTAGGAAAAATGATCCAGGCACCTGTCCACATCCACCACAGAAGAAAACATTGAAGTAGTCTATGTCAGGATTCTGGGTAATTAACAGGTAACTATTGATGAAGTGGCACTTCATCTGAGCAGCAGGCAAGGTTTTGTTGAGTTCACTAGGACTGGGACTATAGAGAAAGATGATGCCATTACACATCCTTATTATAATTGTTTTATCTGAAAGTACATTCATTGTGGATACTTTCTGATTCAGCTTTGGTGTGTGTGTGTGTATATATATATATATATATATATATATATATATATATATATATATATATATATATATATATATATATATATACACACACACACACACACACACACATATACAGTATGTATATGGATAAATAAATGGCTATATAAATGTTTTCTTGTATGTGAGCGTATATACACACAAATGTTAGTCCCTTAAGAATTTCTGAAGTATACTTGATGTGTCACCCTGATTAAGAAATCTGTAACTAAGAAATTGTAAAGGTGAGGCCACCCTTATCTCCTATACTCTGAATCTGGAAAAGCAAGATTAAATGAGTGGAGGGCAATTATGAAAGTTGAACATTAAAAAAGGGACTCCTGATTATAAAATATTATTGTAAAAAATAATGTCTGTGTGTTATTCTAAAAACATAGTGGAGCTGAGATGATTACTTTTGTGGCTAACAGGTTGATGTTAAATACTATCCAAGTTTATTTTACTCACACACAACAACAAATAAAACTAAAATGTGCATCAAACAGTCCTCCCCTGGAGCTTGAGCATGTCTGCAGTGTCATTAATTTAGCATCTTTTGTTCTAATTATGAGAGTAGTAGTAGATTTCCTTCTACAAAGAGAAAATTAAATTTTAAACGATGCTCGGGTTTTTGTAGTTGAAGCTGATTTGCATGTTTGCTGTTGCATTTTATGTTGTTCTAATGGAATGTTTTTTTTTCCAAAAACCGTGAGAAGAGCTTATTTCAATTTATTTTGCTTCATGTTATTGCAAATTACTCTTTTAGTAGCATGTTAAAACCAATGTCCTGTATCCTACTTGTATTACGAGTCTTGAACTGCAATACTTTCAGTCTAAACCTTGTATCTTATAGTAATTTGTTCATGATTTTAATGTGGATACCATGATTTCTAACAATAAATGTCTCTCAAAATAAATTTACTGAGAAAAGACATTGTATTGATCAAGACTATATTTAATATGTTGGAATTAATAAAGAAACGGTTACTTAGGGTCCTATGATTAAAATAAATAGGAAGCAAATCAAATATGTGCTCCTCCATACAGATTATCCAAACTTAAACCCTTTGTAAAGCATATATTGTAGCACTTTAATAAATTTGAGGTCTTCATTGCATAGTTTGTCCAAAATATGTTTAAGCTTTCCCACCACATCAAGGTACCCCAATATCAGGCCTAACTTCAGGGAGCTTGGAGAACTCCCTCCTTTGTTAGTGCCATTTATATTTATTCACTTGGATTCTCAATTTTATATTTATAAATGATATGTATAAGTTAATGTGAGTTAGTGCTGTGAGTTTGTTCCTTAAAGTAAATATGCAATTAAAAAAAGCATCACTGTATAAAAATAAAAATTTTGCATATTCTCTTTGATTTAAATGAGGCATTCAACCCTTTGGATGCTTGAAAGGTTTCCAGTACAATGTAAAGCAATGGTTTGGAGACCTGCCAAACTTACAAGGGGTTAAAAGTCTCATTTAAAACAATGCAAATGTATTAATTCCCCATGGTACAAATGGTTTGCCCCAGAATTAGGCTTAGACTGTAATTTGTAGTTGTATGATTTTTGTTTTGGTTTTGGCAAAATATAATACTTTTATGGCCCTTTTCTTTTCACGTGACATCAAGGATGTGAGCAAGGTAAGTACAATGAGACAGAACAATTGGAGTAGTACTAGTGCTATTACTATAATTTGCTTCCTTCATTAATATTTTTCAGTTTAAAGGATAATAACACTTAATATGTAGAAAGATTTATGTTATAAGGTGTATTCTCCTGAGTAAAACAATGATACTCTCACAGATGTGAGTTGATTTATTCAAAAGTTATTACAGTTCAAACTTTTTTAGGTGCAGTATTTCAGTGGCTTGAAATTTTACAGTGGCACTGTTGCTACACCTTCCTATGGAGGTCTATGGTCAACTGACCAGAGCTGTCCATAGCATGGCGTAGCAACAGCACCACTGTAACATTTCAAGCTACTGAGATATTGAACCTAAAAAAGTTTGAACTGCAATAACTTTTGAATAAAACAACTCGTGGCAGTAGGAGTTCCATTGCTTTACTCAGGAGGATAAACCCTATAATATATGTTGTTTTACATAATAAGGGTTACTATACCTTTAAGAGGTCATATACTAATCCCATTTCTTGTAATAACTTTCCTTGTAAAATTAAAGACAAACATGTGTTTAATGATAGAATAAGCACCAGAACATAAAATAACATCAAGACATGACAGCTACTTTTTTTATGCATGTTTACTATTACATTTATAAGCTACTAAAACTAAATCTGCCAACAGTATCTTCTAAACAATGCATCTGCTGGTCTTTTGGCTAACATGATGCCTAGGCAATAATAAATAACATTTTCAATTATGCAAAATTCAGTTAAAAGGCACAGGTCCACTTGAATATGCCTAAAGGGATAGTAATGTCATCAGATAGTTACTGCCGATCATTCACTATAATTTTATATAACGCACCGTACCATTTTAAATGTCCATACTGTTGTATTTTTAATTAAAGGTTTCCCCGTCCTGCCACTTTTTCCCTATGTCACTCAGTCTAGTCAGATCTGGAATCCGGTCTGAACAGATCGCAATGAGGGACTATATTGTATCAGCATAAGGAAAACCCTGCTTCCCCTTATTAAGTTTTTTATACAAAAACACACAATATTGTTAATCATTGTGATCCATCAAATGATGGCTTTCAGATCTGAGGGAAAAGGGGCATGAGGGTGACACTTTCAACTACAATAACAAGCAGAATATAACTATATGGACATTTAATACGGTACGGAGCATTATGTAAAAGTTATAATAAATAATCAAAAACAACGTTATATGGTGACACTATTTCTGTAAGTAGGGTTATAAAAATAATTGGTGTACAATATGATATAATATTGTTTTAATTTACATTTGATTAGTATAAAATATAACAGGCTTATTAGTGGGAATTTTATGCTGCTGTTATCACTAAGTTTGACAAATCAACAAGCAGGGGATACTTAGGAAAATCAGAGGATATTCTTGTACACTAACAGTTCACTGATTCAACAATATTTATCACTCTTTCATTCATATGTGAGTGTGGGCCATTTGTATCCTCCATCTGCCGCCTGGCAGATCTCATAGAAATCTATGATGGTGAATACACAGATAAAGATATGGTTTTGGTGGTGGTGGTGTGTATGGAATGTCTGAACTTCTGCAATCTGCAAGGTCGAATAATACGATATATCACTAGTAAGTACTAGACTGTTTTTGTCAATGATTGCTGCAAAGAACCTACTGATGTTTGTTGCATTACTACTTTAATCGTACTGTGGATCTCACTTCAGATTTGCAAAATTAGTACCAGAAAACCAACTGATTTCTTCACTGGTCTCAATCCAATATACTGATTACATTTCTTAATTTTACATTACTTGAATATAACTAAGACAGACAAATTATTTTAACTTTGTGGACATCAACTTTAAAATATGAAGTGCTTGGCAGCTATTTGAATTCAGCAATAGATATGCCATAATATACTGAAAATATGTCTACAATTAAAACTGCAGTACTCTTATATGATGCTAAATATATCCAATAGCTGGCATGACCACTAACACGCTGAAAACCTTGCACATATGGTGTTGTCTGCCTGAGGGCCTGATTTCTGCATTGTACACTGATAAGCACCTGGGAGATTATTCATTTCCACTAGGAATTATCTGATATCATTGGCGATGTCATACTATTGGTAATGCCATCAGGGATAGCATTAATACATGACATCATTAACAAAGCAGACTAAAGGTATGATTAACTATAGCATAACAATTACATTTCTGAACTTTTGTATGCTTGAGGGAGGACATTAACGTTAAGCATAAGCCATTTACTTTAAACAAATGAATTTAATTTATGATGTATTTCCCTCTTTATGAATTTTCTAAGTGTAATGTTTTCATGTGTGGATAGAGTTCTTAGCAAAGCTCTGTGTACTTACATGGTACAATGTATATAAAACCACATGTATCCATTGTGTCTATATAATCAAATGGCAGGTATTTTAAGAGGACTGTGACTAGAACCTCAAAGTGAATAATATAGAAAAATAATATTTGATAATTTATAGTCAATAAATATTGTCCTTTTCCCTTCAAAAAGGTCTGTTAAAGTGAGCATAGAATCAATAACACCATTCTCTCTCATTGTCTGTTGCCCACAGCACACCAAAGTGCACATCACCCTGGTTGAAAATCACTGTGCTGAGGAAACAGGCATAAGAAAGTCGAAAAAAGCTGAATGCAGCCACCATTTCCCTTTCACTGCTGTTTAAAATGTTTATATTTATTTATTTGTTTTTTGGAAGTTTTGTCATAGACAATGTAATACATCAAGCAATTTTCTAACATCTATGGCAAATCACTCAAGGATTCATATTTCAATAGCAAATTACAAAGATCAATTAGATAATCCATTTCCATAAATAATCTTAGGTTTGTTTGTTATGTTAAAATGGAGCACTGCAGAATAAATAGTGTATGAGTGTGTAATCAGACTGTTTAATGAGCATAACTAAGGTGGTACTCTATAACCTAAAAAGGATAAATATGAATATGAAGAGTAAATTAAATGGAGAAATTGGATTACAATTAACTGCAACACCTTTTAGAAAACTCTGTAAATGTTCACTATCATGCACACAAGTAGCCTACACAGTAATGGATAGACAACATTATTCAGCTTCATTATCATATCAAGAAGCATGAATATCGAGTGATGTCAGTGCTACTCTGTCTAAAAGATTTCAGTCTATCTTAATAAAAATTGTATTAATGGAATATATACCGTACATTGCTTTCAGACATGTAAGGCTGGTGTGCTAATAAAATTCCTAGCGAACACAGGTTCTGGAAGAACTGATGTTTTTGTGTTTGGTTCTGCCTAATGCCTTTTTACACCCACATTTTCTTCTTTAAGGTTCTTGTGTCAAGGGAAGGGCAGTGGTGATGTACACGGGTGTTTTGTGGGAATTTGTGTTTCCTTTTCCACTCTGTTCTGACAAGATGCATGGAAAATAATAATAATAAATGTTTTTTTTTCCTGTGCATGCAACAGGGGTGGCATGTAGGGCTTGTTTGCGTAAAGTTTCAATAATGGCGGAGTGTGTGAGCTGCCTGTAGATTGGTTTTGCATGTTAAACTACTATAGGCAGACTGAAAAGAAAATATTTTGCACTAATATTTGAATAGATTGCATACACCTTCTCATGGTAGGCAATGCAAAGCTATCCAGCTGCTTCTGGACTACAACTCTTATTTATTCTGCTTCAGAAAATTGTTTGCTTGTTTCTTGTTTGTGTGTGTGTGTGTGTGTGTGCCCCAATATTATTTAACTTTATTTTGTACAGAATATTTGATTAACAATAAGATGTAACATAATTTCAAACAACAGTATAATTAATACTCTTTTGTCTCCAGCATCTTATAATAATCTAATGTCAATTTTATAAAATGTAACATAACCCCTGCATGCTTGTCAGGTATGAAACATCTGTCATAAATTTGGAAGACTGTGTTAGAACTCCACCATTCATGATTAAATAACATTCCAGGAAACTCCAAGTATGTCTTCTATATCTGTCAGACAACCATCAATGTACAATAAAGCAACCTGTCACCAAATGTCATTAATGAGAAGCACCATAGCTCTCCTGACTTCCTATCAAGAAAGACATGTCAGTGGCAGCTCGAATATTTTGAAAAAGTGGAAAGTAATAAAAGGTATTTTTAAGGCACAGTATAAATATATATTTTGACATTTGTGATTCTTACTCAATTGATGCTATTATTAGAGTAGGTTTATCTAATTGTTTTCTAGAAAATGAACAGGTATGATAAAAAGAATCCCCAGTGCAGTATCACTCTTCTGACTTGAAGGGCATTAATAATGATACTAAACAAAGATATACATTTTGACACAATGAACATGAATTCAAATGGAATAGCTGAAAATTTGAGTCCAAGTTTTAAACCTATATGAATATGCCTGAAGGTGTAAATCAATATCAACTACATAGTCTTACTTGTTTCTTTAGAGCTGATAGAGTAAATTACCTAGATTTTGCCAATAACTTAATTTATCACAGTGCTAAACAGATGTAATTTGTAGCACTTTTAAAGCGAACTTGTCATCATATTTTATATGCAAATAAATTTTAAAGGAAGACTGAACCTGGAGCAGCTGTTTGATTGTTTTGATACCCTCTACATATTGTTTGTGGATATTTCTTGTGAGGAATCCTGAGCTGGATACAGGTAGAATTTCCCTGTATGTGTTTCTGCTGGTTTTGACGTATGCCATTTACCAGCCACTCTAAAGTATGAGTACCATTTTTATTACTATTTATATTGGTGCCTAGAAGTTTAACGGGCACTATTGGGGTGCTCTTTGTTGTTTCTTTGTTTTTTCTATATACTTCTGAGCCTCCGGCTGGATGATTAAAAGGAGCAGCCCAATTCACCTTTAAAGATCAAGATTTCTGGTGTACTGTTGTGGGGGCAGTCGAATAAATCCCACCGGCCTGATATTCCAGTGGGCATATAAGTGCTACACTGGACACTATAAAGTGTGAGTATAATTGACTGTGATTCAAGGGAAGGGGGTACTCTAACTGAAGATATTACACTAGGAGTGCCTTCTTTGTGTTTTTCTTTTGTCATCAAGAAGTCATGCGAGATAAAGTATCATATGGTCTTTTTTATGCCCAATTATTTTATAAATGTTTAGTTTGGGGGCAAAAAAACAACAAAACAACTTTTTGTTCTTTAACGTTACCTGCAATCCCTTCATTCTCTCACTATAAAGTGGTTATCTGGAAAAGTGCTAGATAAAGTAGTAAAATGAAATAAAGGTCATTTTCAAGTGACCCATACACACACACACACACACACACACACACACACACACACACACACACACACACACACACACACACACATATATTTGTGTTACTGGGGAAGTAGCATATGCTCCCACTCCACAAATCCATCTTGTTAAACTTGACACTCTGTATAACTCATTATCCTGCTTTATGCCCCAATGTAATTAAACTACCCATCACTGTGATATGCTTAAATCGGAACTTTCATGTATTTTAATGTGCCCCCTAAATAATTTTTAATATAGCGTTTAAGCGAAATTTTCACGCCATTAATATTGAGCCCCAAAATATAAGTACAATAGCAATATGTATAGACTTACTTGTCTAATTATGACATTAGTGAGATATAGACCTTTCTAGACATGCAGGCAGTGAGAAACAGCGCAGACATCTTGAAGAGCTGGCATTTCTGATTCTGCTCAGTCCATTCCCTTCAACTCCACAATTGGTAAGCTGAATGGCATTGTGCTTTAAGGCACCGGAAGGGACTGACAGTGCAAGCACAGAGAGCACCTACTGCAAGATCCCTGCTGATGCCTGTCGGCCTAGAAAGGTCTATTTCTCATTAATGCCACAATTATACTTGAAACTACAAGTAAGCCTATACATATCGCTATTATACTTATATTTTGGCCTCCAGTTCAGTACTATTCTTGGGTTTGCGTGCTGCAACCACCTTCTTAAAATCCCCCCTGAGATTTTCTATGGGGTTCAAGTCAGGAGACTGTGATGGCCACTGTAAAATCTTCCAGTACTTCTTCTGCAACCAAGCCTTGGTGGAATTTGAGGTATGCTTGGGATCACTGTCCTGCTGGAAGGTCCAATGATGCCCAAGCTTCAGCTTCCTCACAGGCGGCATGATGTTTTCTCCTAGGATTTCCTGATACTTCAATTAATCCATATTGCCTTCCACATGCTGCAGGTTTCCAGTGCCAGAGGATACAAAGCAGCCCTAGAGCATCACCGAGCCATCACCATGCTTAACTGTACGCAGAGTGTTATTTTCAGTGTATGCATCATTCACTGGGCTGAAAAGTTCCAGTTTTGTTTCATCGCTCTACAGAACAGAATCCCCAAACTTCTGTGGCTTATTTATGTGATTCTGAGCATATTGGAGCCAACTTTTCTTGTGCTTTTGGGTCAGTAGTGGTGTATGTCCTGGAGTTCTTGCATGGAAACCTTCTGCGCTTAGTACGCACCTTACTGTGCTCACTGAAACCTCAGTGCCAGTTGCCACCAAGTCTTGCTGCAGGTCTTTTGCAGTCACTAGAGGGTTTTTCTCAACCTGCCTTCTCAGAAACCTGGTTGCAGCCATTGATAGCTTCCTTTTTCTGCCCTGTCCAGGTAGTGTAACCACTGTTCCTTTGACTTTGAACTTGCAAACTATGCTTCCAACTTTGTCTCTAGGAACATTTAGTTTCTTCGCTATCTTTTTGTATCCTTTTACTTGCTTGTAAAGGGTGATGATGTCTTCTCTTAATTTTTTGGACTATTCTTTTGACTTAGCCATATTTCTAACATGCAGTCAAACAGTGAAGCTCAACAAACCCCTAACCAGTTCAGGTATTTCATGTGTTCCAGCTCAAGCATACCTGGTGCAACTAATGAAGCCCTTGATTAGTTGCATTAGGCGTGCTTGAGACAACATCTGTTTTGCATATTTGTGCTGTTGTAAGGGATTTTAATCAGGGGGTTAAATAATTTTGAGACTGGAGAAGTCATTATAAGTTGCATTCTCAGTTGAATTTGGCGAAACCACTTGAAGCATTTGTTGTGTTGAGCTATTTCAATTGCTTTTGTTTGATATGTTCATTGCAAACAGCTGAAAGTCTGTAAATTTTGACAATAAACCTGATTTGCAATATATATATATATATATATATTGTCAAACAAATCATATATTTTTGCTTATTTTCAATAGATATGATGACATTTGGCTTTAGCACATTTTACATTAGTATTCATAATTCAATAATGCCCCTCCAAATATTATATCAATTATTTAATATGAAAGACAAAAGTGTCCTTTTCCCAATGCCACAAGTACCTAATATAAAACCTAAATCCATAATCCTATATATAGTCTTTATACTTTTATTCCACATTCTGAAATCAATGATAATAATGTAATTTCTTCCCTTGTTTAGAGTTATCCTCATATATTTCTGACAAATGAAGGAGAGTATCAGTTTAATGCATTGTTAGTATATGTTGGAAGATCAAGTGAAAAGTGCTAAAAGTACAAGGACCCCCACCCCCCGACTTATCCTAATGGTAGCCATACATTTTGTCTCCCCCAATCTGACTTGTTCCATGGCACTGATAGCCATAGAAACACAAATATTGGCCCTTCCCAGTCTTTTCCCATATAACCACACATAGTGACCCTAAACTTTTTCCCGCTGGTAACCATAGAACAACACATACAGAGCCCATAGCCCTATGCCATGGTAGCCTACACAAAGATATTTCAGGATAGAAGATTACCTTTTCTCCATCTATGAATTGTATTTGCTTCTAATGAATGCATCCATACAAAACCAACCATTACAATAATGATATTGACATTTTATACTTAATATGTTTTTAAAAAGCTATATTATAAAATGAAATGTGTTGAATTTGCAATTATCCAGACGACTGCACAATATTTTCCCTTTATCTGTAGCACAATTAGACACCGGATTTACAGTCTATCCACTTGACTGTATTATCATTAGTATAAATGCAAGATTAAATAAAACACTTCATACTATGTGGTCACTTGCACCGTTAACACCATCTGGAGTTTTAGATGTAATATAATAAGCCTGATTTTCTTTTAACTGCTTACTTTTTTTGCTTTACATGTTTCCACAAAATGAAGAAGGGATCATAAACAGTTCAGCAAAATTGTGGTTTGCAAAACGCCTATTAATGGTGATTACAAGCACTTTTTAGTGTGTTTTTATATCATGCAGAATTTCTAGACATCCTCTTAAAGGGATAGTAATTTATCACAAAAACAGCAGCTCCAAGTAATCTTCATAGTATTTGGACCATGGAGAGTGTTATTTCAATACTGTCAGAATTGTAGTTCAAGAGTAGTTGAATAATAAAGTATCCCCCTTTTGCCCCTTTTACCTAGTGTAAGCCGCCTGCCTTTGGATGTGGAATCTGGTCCTATGACCAGACAGCTCACAGCAAGGGACAACCTTCTTATTGTGAGCATAAGGAAAACCCTGCCCTCTTTGACAGTTTTTTCCTTATGCTCACTGAAGTTTGTCCCTCTCCGCGATCCATCCAGACAGTCTTGCTGCTCTGAGGTAAGCAGTGTTACATCAGTAAAAGGGGTGGGAGGGGGATACTTTGTCATTCAATTACTCTTGAACTACAACTCTGACAGTATTGATATAATGCTCTCCATGTCCCAAATACTATACAGATTAATTGGAGCCACTTTTTTATGAAACATTACTATCCCTTTAAACTACAAAACATCTCCAGAACTGCTATAAATATAAAATCCTGCAGTGTATGCAGATTACTTGGTAAGAACATTTCATTTAGGATATATTAACCCCTGGAGGACCAGTGGAGTGTGCAAAACAACCCTCTTGTCCTTCAGGGGTTAATCCTTGAGGGTCATGAGTTAAGGAGGGCTAGAACAAATCTAAGGCAAGCCAACCTGTAAAGCAATACATTGGAGACTTCTCTAACATTAATCATTTGAGGACTACATACCTCCCAGCATTTCACATGGCCAAAGAGGGACACTTTTGTTTTAGGTGATGTTGCTGGTGGGTAGGGCATTAGTGTGAATTTTTAGCTTATTTGATGACCTGTTGCTGGCTCTTTATGTAACTGAATAAATTATTTAGTGCAAGACCAAATTATTTTCTTTGCACAGACTAATGTATAAACACATATACTGAAGTTTAAACAAATATTAATGTGCATTTTATTTCTGTGAAGCAAAGTAATACACTTCTATACACACCACACATTCTGAACTCCAAAAGAGAGGGATAACATGGTGGGAAAGAGGGATTTGGGTCTCAAAGAGGTCTGTCCCTCCTAAACAGGGACACTTGGGAAGCTTGGGACTAGAGATGGGCATAATAACATTGCTTTGCTCACCTCTCTGGTCCTCAACTGGTTAAAGGTATTAAAAGTCCTATTTAAATCAGTGAGAATATTTTTGTCCCCCATGGCACATTTTGGTTGCTCCAAAAAGCTCAGGGTCATCTTAGTACATCACCCTCTTTGTGTGTTAAAGGGATAGTAATGTTTCATAATAAAAGCAGCTCTAAGTAATCATCATAGAATTTGGACTTTGGAGAGTGTTATTTCAATACTGTCAGAGTTATAGTCCAAGAGTAATTCAATGACAAAGTGTCCTGCTCCCGCCCCTTTTACTGATGTAACACTGCTCAGCCAGAGCAGAAGGGAGGTGCCCAGGTAGACTGCAGAGAGGGACAATCTTCAATTAAGATAAGGGAAAAAGCTGAAAAGCTTGTCAAGGGGAACAGGGCTTTCATTGTTCTGATAGGAAGAATAGTTCTGATAGGAAGAATATTGTCCCTTGCTGTTATCTGTCTGGTCTATGGACTGCATTCAGGGCCAGCCCTAACATGGGTCCCGGTGGGTCAATGGACCCAGACGGCACTTTGACTGGGGCGGCAATTTGCCGCCCACTGTATGTCAGCCAGCCGCCAGGTCTGTGTCAACACGGCACAGGACAAAGAGCAGACTAATCACTGTCACAGCAGGCGCGCTTAGCTGGGTGTCTCCTGGAAAAAAAAAAACTTGCCGGCAGAGGCACTCACCTAACAGCCACTCTGCGGGTGGGCAGCTGTCAGCTTGCGCACAGACATCCTCCCATGTTGCCTCTCTCGCTCCCCACGCTGTACTGAGGTCAGAGCGCCGGGACTCACGTGACCTGCCTGCTCTCAGACATCAGACCACGCGATGAGTGCGAGAGGCAGCATGGGAGGATCAAGCTGCCTGCCACTAGACACCAGGGAGCTGGACAATTGTGGGTGCTGGCTGGGGTAAGTCCTGGGTGGGAAATGGGGCATGTGCTGGGGTAAGTCCTAGGTGGGCATGTCCTGGGGTGCTCGGGTAAATCCTGGGTGGTCAATGGGGCATGTCCTGGGGTGCTGGGGTAAGTCCTAGGTGGGCAATGGGGCATGTGCTGGGGTAAGTCCTGGGTGGGCAATGGAGCATGTACTGGGGTAAGTCCTGGGGTGCTGGGGTAAGTCCTGGATGCGCAATGGGGCATGTCCTGGGGTGCTGGGGTAAATCCTGGGTGGGCATGTCCTGGGGTACGTCCTGGGTGGGCAATGGAGCATGTCCTGGGGTGATGGGGTAAGTCCTGGGTGGGCAATGGGGCATGTGCTGGGGTAAGTCCTGGGTGGGCATGTCCTGGGGTACTGGGGCATGTTTTAATGGGCATCTGACAGTGGCATATTTAATGGGCAAACTGGTTGTGGCATATGGAGGGAGAAGAGAGACAGACAGAGGTTGGAAGAGGAGAGACAGACAGACATGGAGGAGAGAGAGACAAAAGAGAAGGAGAAGATACGTGGCAAAGAGACACATGGGGAGAGGAGAGACACATGTATGACATGGTGAGGAGAGAGACAGACGGGTGGCATGGAGAGAGAGAGAGAGAGACAGACATGGGTGGCATGGAGGGAGAGAGAGACAGACATGGGTGGCATGGAGAGAGAAAGACATGGGTGGCATGGAGGGAGAGAGAGAGAAACATGGTTGCATGGAGAGAGAGAGACATGGATGTCATGGAGGGAGAGAGAGAGAGAGACATGGGTGGCATGGAGGGAGAGAGAGACATGGGTGGCATGGAGGGAGAGAGAGAGAGACATGGGTGGCATGGAGGGAGAGAGAGAGACATGGGTGGCATGGAGGGAGAGAGAGAGACATGGGTGGCATGGAGGGAGAGAGATGGTATTTTATAACTGTCCATTTTTGTTACATCTGCAGCACAGTTAGATAGCAATCTTTCACACAGGACACCACTTAAACAATTTCATAAGCAGGGATTTCTGCTCCTGTACAGTTAGATTTTATAACCCTTTGAGTACAGGAGCAGAAAATTCTAACCCTTTGAGTACAGGAGCAGACATCCCTGGTTATGCAAGGGTTAAAGTGGTGTCCTATGTGAAAGATTGCTATCTAACATTGCTGCAATTGTAAAAAAATGGACAGTTTTAAAATATCATCTAAAATGTGCAGTTCTTCAATTTGTCTTCACATTATACTAACTGCACAGGGAATGTAACCAGGGGAGTTGGTTGGCTTTGAAAGACCTGGGGCTTAACCCTTAGTGTACCAGAGGGGTATGCAGTGCATTGCAATGCACTGCATACCCCTGCACTCAAAGGGTTAAATTTGCTTAGAGCAGCCATATGGGCGTGTTTTGGTGGGTGTAGTTGGGGGGGGGGGTAGCATTTCATCCTTGGACCCAGGCCGCACAATGTGTTGGGCCGGCCCTGACTGCATTCCACATCTGAGGAGAGATTGCTTACACTAAGTAAAAGGGGTGGGAGGGGGAAACTTTTTGAAAATATCTCAAGCCATAAAGGTTTGAGAAATAAGACTTATATCGTTCTTCATATTTTTTAATGCCTACAAAATAAAATAAAGATAAAACAAAGTATTACTATCCCTTTAAGAGCTGTATGTTTAACCCCTTAGCGTCCGGTGATGTACCCGGACCATCACCCTGGTCCGGCACTTAAGGACCAATGATGGTCCTGGTACATCACTTACTATTACTCACCGTGCTCCTGCAAGAGCACGGTGAGTAATACCGGGGACTGAATTTGATCGCTCCAAGACCGGAGCAATCTCTTTCAGTCCCTCAGTTCGGCGTGCTGCCCCAAGTGATCAGTCACGTGCGGCGGCATGCCGAAATTCTCTATCGGGTCCTTAAAGGACCACACACCCCGCGACCGCTGGACGTTAAGGGGTTAAAACAAAAGTGAAAGAGTACTAGGGCAAACCATTTGCTCTACAGGGAAGAACATAAAATTTACCAAATTTCTCATTGATTTAAATTATAATATTAACTCCTTGAATGCTAGAAAGGTCTCCAATGCATTGCTCTGCATAGTGTTTAGAAGAGGTGTGCAATACAACGGAGGTTATGAACTAAGGTGATAAAGTGGAGATGACTTCTCCAGTTCTCCAGTTCCTATGTTATTCTATAAAGCCTAATCAATAAGGAATCTCAGTGCATTGGCTCCATAGAAGAACATAGGACTTGGTGAAGCGATATCACTGGAGAAGTCTTCTCTGCTTTATCACCACTTTATCACGCATTAGTGCATCTCCCCATTGTTTCACAAAGAATTGTGTACCACTCTGGTTAGCGTTACTTACATTCAAGTACACAGTTTTATGTTCAATCCCTTCAACATAATTTTTTCTTGTAAATAACAGGCATAGCCACTTGGTGTTTATATAGGTCAGTTGCTATGTTACCAAAACAACAAATTAAAACACCTGGGGTTTGAGCCAAATGGTTTCATTATTAATTCACCATTCAGGCTAACTTCACCATTAAAAGTAGGGAAATTAGCACCACTGCATACAAATTGCTGGAAACAATAATCCTGGCTTATCCCACTCAGCCAGTACATAGCAATGCTGTTGCTGGGCTGCAGTTTAGCAGGATCAGTATATGAGGTGCTTTTACGATATTTCCTCCCTTTGTAATACACTAGTGAGCTAAAAGACATTGCACCCTTACCATTCTTACTGAGACTGCTAAATTCTGTAGCAGGCTCATTCCTAGTTGAACTTCTCTGAACAGTACTTTTTCTTGATAAAGATCCCTGTGATGTCCATGCTATAGAGCAGCCTGGAGGCAGGCTGGGTGTATGTGGCGCCGGCTGATGATGTCATGCATCAACAGATTGAAGAGTGGCCACACTGAATCCTTCTCCTCAGTTGTGTGCGAGGCACCTCGTCAGTAAGTCTGTCCCGTTCCCTCTCTACAGCCAATCTAGTTGATCTGCTGGAAAGCTTCCAAAGGACTCAGGTTGTGATCCAGTGCAAAACCCTGCACCTCTCAGTGTTTGTATAACCCAATAAATGGAGTTGGCCAGTTGCCACTCCATTGATCCTCCAGCTGTGTGTGGACCTCCATTATTGATGCAGGCAGACTCATCCAAGGGACATAACAGTCCCTACCAGTCTAAAATATCAAATCGGAATAAATATTGATAAATGTATAAGACCTGTGAGTGCTTGCCCTTTATATATATACACACACAGTGACACACGCACAATATTATTCATGTATCATAGTTTTGACGTAGAAAATATGTGCATTAACCTCAAATGCTAGAGGTCTCCAATGTATTGTGAAGCAATGCATTAGAGAACACTTTAGTATTCAGCGGGATAAACCCTTGAGATATTTCTCTAATTCAAAGCTTTCCAGTGTGGCAGGACCTTTCCTGCTCCCAATGTGTTAACATTCATAGAGAAATAAACATAATTGTAATAAAAAGATTAATGTGAAGGTGGTAGGAATCACTATTAGCCTTGTTAGTTCTTGTTCTATCAATGAATTCACCTCCATTGAGAGCAATCTGTGATCCTCAATATTCTATGTAAATGTAAAGGAAAGAGCCAGCCCAGTATAGCTATACAAATAGCTACACAGCCATAGGGCAGTTCGTCAAACAGTTTTCGATTTGCTGTTTGACAAAGAGCAAGAGGATGCCTTTGAGGAAACTAAAATAGGATTCTTAAAAGGCTGTTCAAAGAAATGAATTGATTCATTCCCTGGTCCTTGGATAGTAATTTAAAAAGGTTAGAAGCCTCATATTTGATGTAATTTAAGTTTAAAGAGACAAATGCCTTGTTTAAGTTGTCACTTTACTATAGTTACATTTTAAAGTCATAACAATAGTTCTTTATACTAATTAAAAGTGGAAGTCAGTACAGAAGCTACATTGCAGAGATATCTGTCTTAAAAACTAGTAGACAGTAGTCAAATACATAATCAAGAACAGTAGTAGAAGAAGGGGGAAATGCATATCTGGAAAGGGGTTGTAATAGGAAAATATGCATTTATACATGGTAGCTTTAAAGGGATAGTAATGTTTCATAATACAAGCAGCTCTAATTAATCATCATAGTATTTGGACTTTGGAGATTGTTATTTCAATTCTGTCAGAGTTGTAGTTAAAGAGTAATTCAATGACAAAGTATCCCCCTCCCGCCCCTTTTGCTGATGTAACACTGCTCAGCCAGAGCAGAAGGAAGGTGCCCAGGTAGATTGCAGAGAGGGACAATCTTCAAATACAATAAGGGAAAAACCTGAAAAACTTGTCAAGGGGGGCAGGGCTTTTATTGTTCTCATAGGAAGAAGATTGTCCCCTGATGTTATCTGTCTGGTCTATGGACTGCATTCCACATCTGAGAAGAGATGGCTGACACTAGGTAAAAGGGGTGGGAGGGGGAAACTTTGCTTGTGAATATCTTTCAAACCATAAAGGTTTGAGAGATAAGACCTATATTGTTCTTCATGTTTTTTTAATGCCTACAAAATAAAATAAAGATAAAATGAAGTATTACTATCCCTTTAACGTAGATGGCTATTATTCCTGTATTGATATAGCAGAAGTTGGAAATATTTTACAATTGCCAACTTCTGAGCATACCATACATGCTGTTAATCATTGAGTAGATCACCAGCTCCAGGTAGAATGGAAGCAGTGGAGCTCCCTTGCATCACCTCTATATATCTGAATCGGCTGGGAGATCAGTAGTTGGGGGCTTCAGCAGGGGTCCTGATGCCGTACCATGAGGTCTGACTTTTAATCTAACTGAACCCTTTGAGTGCTAGAGAGGCATCCAATGCATTATATGCCTCTTTGTAATTGTGTACAATGTTTCCTAGATTTAGCTTGTCACAATTTCAGCCCAAAAGTATTTTCATATATATATAGCCATCTGGTTCCTTTGTATTTTGAAAGATGTTGTTCATAAACGTTAGGACTGGGATGGAGAATGGAGGGAATGAAAGAAGAAAAATAATCCACCTTTTAACTCGTATTTATTTAGTTTGACAAGCAAGGTAGTTGAGATGGCTAGCAATGTGTACTAAACCCTTTAAGTACCAGGAAGGTGTGAGATGTATTGTATATGGTCCATAAAGGCTTATCTCTTGCATTCAAGATTTCACCAGTGCATTACAAAGTATCCAAGGGGTTAATAATAAGTAAAGTAATTTATATATAACATTTTCCTTCAGCATTAATAACTCATACATTTTTGTATATCTGTTGCCTAACAGAAAGTATATGTATATGCAAATAAATTGTCTTCTCTCTTTTTTCTTTTCTTTCTTTTGTTCTTTCTTTCTGTGTAATTTAGTTAATTTATTTATTTCAGGAAATAACTGAGCATTTAGTTAGTGTAGAGTTAAAAGTGAATTACATATTTTAACTGGTTATTTCATAGCATAACTAGTTATTATGTGCCTGTGAGATAGCTCAGTTTGTTAATGCACCTGCTATAGAACTTCATGGTCAAAGGTTATAGTCCCGGCAAGGTCAACTCAGCCTTTTTTTTTCCGAGGACATGCTTGAAAATGAGAGACAATCTTAATGTATTCTTCCTGAAAAAATACTTTGATTTGTGTTGGTTATTCACAATTTGTGAATATGCTGGTCCAGGGGATTGCAGAGGAGTCAGACTGGGTTACAATTAGGAGTTTGGAGAGGTAGAAGCATGATTTTGATAACTTTTTGACATTCTTTAACTTGACATTCTTTCCTAAGTCATTATCTTGTTGTAGGATGAAACTCTTGCTGATGAGGAGGATCCCTGAAGAAACTGCATGGTGTTGAAGGATGCTGTGGCACCCCCAAACCAGAACAGATACCCCCACCACCATTGATCATAGGCTGAAGGCATTGGACTTTCATGCTCTCCCCTGGTAAGCAACAAATATAGGTTCACATTGAGCCAATCCACATAAATTGGATTTGCCTATTTTCCACTTTTCAACATTCCAAAAAAATTACAATCAACAAAAAAAACAAACAACCTTAAAATTTTGTAATATCATCAGTAGCTTTCCAAGAGAAGATGATTGAAAAATAGTAGATTGTGATTGAAATGATCACGGAAATGTAAAATGAGCCCTTTTTAATTTCACAAGTTGCAGTAAAACCCACATTTGAAAATATGTTGGAAAGCAATTTAAAATTTGAGGCAAGGAAAAAAAAAAAAAAAAGGGAATATGAAATATAGAAATATGGTAGCTACCAGATGCACTAACATTTACAAAAACAATATGACACGATATATAACATATGTTAGAAGATTTAGATGGGGAAAGGTGACTTCATGCATGTATGGTGGTACTGCTGTAAAGTGTCATTTGGCCAAAATTATAATATCAAATTAACTATTACAGATAAGATCATTTTAGTGTACTTATCATTAAATTCTTTCCTCTTGGTCCATAAGGAACACAGAAACTGTGGATAGACTCCTCCTTTAGGAGGGCAGGGCACTTAAAAAAAAACATCTCTGATGTGGAGATTTCCCGCTTTTGTCCCAATTTACTCCTGCCTGCTAAACTTTGGATTCAACATGTAGCAAAACAGAAATGAAAAAAGAAAAGGAAAACCTCTGAAGAGAGGATTCAAGAGGAGGCCCCAACCCAGGGACTCAACACAATGTTTTTTTCTCCGGGAGGGAGTCCTGTGTTCCACATTGATTAAGAGAAAATGATATAACTGTAAGTACACTAAAATCCTATTTCCTCTGTCATCCAATGTGGAAGACAGGAACCAGGGATACATCAAAGCTATACACCAAGATTCCATGGAGGTGGAAAAAAGAGAAAAAAAAACTTAGACAAGTATCCACAGGACTAAACTGGTATTACATGATTCTCAAGTTTCAATGGATACTAAACTTACACACCAAAGAATAGATCAACAGAGTTTTGATCTCAGAAAAATAAAGAAGGAGATCTAAGCAGGCATTACTCAGCCTGTAATTCATTCTGGTCAAAACTGACTTCAGCTGAAGCCAGAACATTAACACAGTAGTGTATGAAAAAGGTATGCAGAGATTAACACATCACCTCCTTACACAACTACTCAGCAGTGGCATGATTCTTGTAGGCCCAAGACATGCCCAACAGCCTGTTTGAAAGCACCATGATCCAAAAGAGTACAAGTTTCTTCCTAAGGCTATTCCTCTGGGGAATGGTTGACTTAAATGATGAAGCTACCATAACATTAGACACAGCCTGGCCCATAAGAGGGCCCTTAGTGATAACCAAAAGAAAATCAGATTTTTTAGAAGGTTGTGTGCAATGAACATAGTATTTGAAGTACGTGACTGCATCCAACAGGTGATATTTCTGAACCACCAGACCTCTGCCCAAGCTGGCATGCTCTTGTTCCCTCCTTGGGGAAGTTTATGTATGTTACCACCATAGCACTATCAGACTGAATCCATATATGGGACCCCTGCAGGGGTCGAGACCAATGATGCAGTGAGAGGTGAATTGCCAGAAGCTCTAGGACAGGCAGTAGGCTCTCCTCCCTGGGCCAAATTCCTTGGGCCATAAGGGGTAGCAAACCAGTCTCACAGGCTTCCATCTGTGGTAACCATGACCCAGAGGTAAACTACAAACTGATGTCCCAGTTTTAGATGGGACCACTGAATCCTCCAGCAAAGGTCCACCTTCGTTCGAGACATGACAAAAGACAGATGAGACTGACAGCTGGATCAATTCCTAAGAATGTCCATTTGCAATTCTCATGTGTGGAACTAAGAAATCAGAACAGCCCCTGGTCTGCAGATACCAGGTAACCCAGCACAATAATGTTCTTCTGCACTGTCTCCAACAGCCAAGATGTTGCCTAGGACACTGAAGGGATAGAGAGTGGATATTGTCATCTGGAAGAAACACCCTTCCTTGGAGGTTATTGAATATCATGCTGATAAAATAAAGGAAATATAAATATAATGTGCCTGGAGGGATATACACCACTATTGCACTCTCCCAAAGGTCCATTGATGAGAAAATTATCAGTGTCAATAATATAGTCTGAAGAAATAATGGTATAAAAATATTTATGGATATTAAAAAAATAATTGAGTCCCAGAATCAAAAACAGAAGTTGGTTGAGCTTCAAAGTTTGTTTCTACTGGTAGGGCTCGAAAACAGAAAATAAAGGACCTGGGATGTAGCCAGAGAAGATTTCTTGAAACTAAGTACCCAAGCATGCTGCTCCAGAATGGAGATACACTCATGAATTTGAGTGGGCAAGATTACTTCTGGAAGGAAGTAATGTGCTTGATATATGGTATCTGAGTACACAATAGACAGTTAGTTTAAGGAGTTATATTTCAATTACTAACAAACTAGGACTTTGCTTTGTTTTAACAAAAAAAAATTAATGCAGACAGTTGCATTTTTGTTTACCATGGCCAGATAAATTGTTATTGATATATTTTATACTGGAAAAACATTTTAGCTCAATGCACGTTTCCAAAAGAAAATAAAAATGAATATAATGATAAAAACTTTGTAAATCAAATTTAAAAACACCAAAATATTCCATGTCTAAACTTATTTGCATATCACCTTCCTTTGTTAACTAGTTTTACATACATATGATAGGGAATGGGCAACATTCTTTGACTGCAATGGGGCAGCATGAACCTTGTTTATTGGATAATTTGGAATTGTAGTGTTTAAATTAATAACAATTAAATGTATATATATGCGAATACATTTCTATATTTAGACAGTTACATGTAAATGTAAAATGTATCTGAAATACATATTTCTAGGTAAGAATACATATGCTAGATTCTACAAAGTTAGGAAATTGAATACTTCATATATTAAACACTGACCAGTACTGACCAGTACTGTGCAACACTGCTCTGTTTTGTTTAATTCAGTTCAGCATGAATCTGTTAGCAAAAATGTTGACTAGTGGTAATCAAAAGACAATTTATATTCATTCTATGGGAAATCTAGAGACATTGGGCCATATGTGTTGAGTGTTGCATTTCTGAAGCAAGCCAACATCACAACAGGGGACAAAATATACTGATTGATTTAAATGGAATGTTTAACCTCTTGAAGTCTAAAGAGGTTGCCAACACACTTAAGCAAAGGGGAAACTATGGAATTTTGAGTTCTACCCCAGTGGAACACCTTTTTCATTTTATACATAAGATCAATAATAGGACCTTATGTTCTAAAAAAAATGGTATAATTTTGGTCCAAACCAACTGAGCAGTAAGAGAGGAATAACAATTGCCAAGAGGCCCATTGATTTTAAATGGGACTTTTAACTCCCTGAATCCATGTCAGGTCTCCAGTGCATTACTTCACAACTTGCTGGAGACCTTTTTAGCATTGAAAGGGTTTAATTGCCCCATTATATATAAAAAATATTGAATTGTTCCCTATGGTGCAGTCTTTGTTCAACCAGATTTTCCATCAAATTAATTTTGTTCACCCACAGAAATGATATGTTTTTTTTTAAAGATAAGGAGGGCTTTCTTTTCCATATCTATTTGTATAACTCATAATTTAATTTTGTAATATAAAAATAGGAAAAACATTTAAACCAAATGTTTTATATGTTTTCTTGTGATAATGTGTACTCAGTGCATCTTTTAACAGGGAATGGATACAAGTATGAATGTTCTCTCATACCTCCCAAGTGTGCCTTTTAAGGATGACAGTCCTATCAAGACCCAGATAACTCTGTCTCTCTTTCTTTCCATGGTGTCTTTTTTTTTTCTTTTCATTCATGAGAATGATCACATATATGGATCAATACTGATAATATTTTTAAAAACAGTTTGTATTTTCGCTGATGTTTATTGTTTTCTTTTTGTTATTTTTGTTATTTTCAAATACATATCGTACTTTTGAAGCTTAATCCTGATTACCATCTGAGGGACAATTGTTAGCAACTGGGAATAACAATCAAGATACTCCAGGACCTTGGCTACCCGAGTGGAGACGGGTGAATATCTACAATTGCTGTTACAGTCAGAATCAGCTCTGACCATCTCTTTTGTGAGTAGCACTCTTTGGATTTAATCACTTTGTATTTGATGGTTTGAGAGAGCGAGTTTGATGAGGAGCAGCCCATCTGAATGATCACAGAACATCTATCTGGGGGATTGATATATGTCCCAATAACTGATTTCAGTTGTGTTCTACATAAGTGGTTTCAAAGCACCTCATTTTGTGAGTATCCACTTGTTGGGTGCTTTCAAGTGCTGAATTGAGTGTATTTACATATTTCACTAGGAGGCTCCTCCTGTTTTTTTCTCTCCTTTTGTCATTATCTATAACTGACATTGTTTGTTTAAACTTTATGTCTGTGTTTATAAATTAGTCTGTGTCAATAAGATACTTTGATGTTGTTCTAAATCATGTATTCAATTACATAAAGAGCTGTCAGTAGGTCATTCAGTAATATTATTTTCAGTGCTCTACCCACCAATCATGCTCCCAGCAACATCACCTACAAAAAATTTGCCCCCTCCTTAGCAATTTCAAATGTTGGGAGGTATTTTCTCTGTCTCGCTCTCTCTCTCTCTGCCTCAAGGTTAAAAGTGAATGGGAGAGAGGCAGACAACAGTGAAAAGGGCAATGTTTACAAACATTGCTCGTCATGTAGTTCCACTGTAGCAAGGATCCCATGTGCAAAACTACCTGAGAATGGCTGAAACTGACTTCGCCATTGCTGGAGCAGGCAGCAAAAGATTTATCACCGTGATCACCATGCTCTCTGAGGCAAACCATCATTGTTTAACCATGAAGTGCCAGAACCATCATCCGACAGAATTCTGTGACAGTCCTGGCAAATCATCCACTGGTGGGTTAAAAATAAAGCCTATAGACATAAACTCTCAATATTAAGTGATAGGAACAGCACAACAACAATAGACTTCTGTAGTAAACACAAACACACACACATGTGCAAACATACCCCTAAGACACTGTGCTCAATTAAGAGAAGTATAAGTAGGGGTAGCACCAAGCAGATATGCGTGTATACCTGAACATAATGTAACATTTATTTTCAGTGGTAGTAGGGTGTCAAATGCATTGGTTTGAAATGCGTTGGACAACCTTTTGGCACTGAGTATTAAGAAATATAACTACTTAACATTTTTACATCAAAGCCTTTTAAATAGCTGTTGAAACCACTCAGTGTAAAAATAATTTGATTTCTCTTGACAAAATATAAAGCAGTAATATTTGTTATAAAACAGTGAAATGTGCAAACAGTTTCACTTGTCAAAGAAAATAAAACAGGAATTCCTGCTAAGAAAAGACTTGCAGGTTGGCTTATGACCACAGCTTTTGTTCATTCATTATACATTTTCAAACTGTGTGGCCTTTCAAACAATTTAACAGAAATTAAAAATGCTGGTCTGTTTGGACTATATGAATGAACACAGAGAACACAGCAATCAATACCAGCATTTTTATATGTAAATCAAGAAAGCTCTTGCTAACATTTTCATAAGTTTGAGCCTAGAATTATTTGTCAGCTACTCATCTATATACGTTTGCACAAGGCAATTACAAATTATATATATCAATTTTTTGATTTACCTTCAGAGTACAGATCCAGATGACATGGAGTTTTTGGATACCTGTTGTTTGTTTGACTTCCTAATTTGACTCCACCACTTTCAGAATAGCAGCATTTTGCATTTGGACTTTCTTTCCCTGAAATAATAAATTAGATAAATGTCAATATTTATGAATAATTAAGATTTATGTTCATTAACCAAAATATTGTTTTGCAAATAAGTGTGTCTAAACATTTATTTGCGTTACTTATTTTTTTATTACTATGATTATTATTATTATTATTACTACACACATCTAACCTCCAAAAAAGCAGGAGCAGTACATGCCTAACCTAAATGTGTTGATATGCAGCATTGCATAATTTTCTGTCATATTTGCGCACTAATTTTTTAAATTGCACTCATATTTTATTAGATGAATTCCTTTTAATAAAATGTTTATTAATACAATTGAGAATATCATAATATAAAATAAGCAAGTGTGTGTGTGTGTGTGAGTGTGTGTGTGTTCTATTTATTTTCAACTCATTAAATAATTTTTATTTTTAGGATTATATATAATAAGTATAATTGCAAATACAATGATTTACAAAATAATTGGCTGATCACAAGTTTCAGACCTAACAGTTTACTGGCAATAGACATTTTATTTGGTTAACTATTTTGTTACAATATAATCACATGTTTCCGGATGTATTAAAATATGATAATGTAATTACAACTGTAATTGATCATAAACAAATGATCATAAAATAAATCACATATGCAATTAGTGCATGCGTAATATACACTTTTAAAATATCTTTAAAATATGATAGTTCCTTCTTTGTATCTTAATTTTAACCTAAGAAGAGTATGTTTGAATTCTGCTGATACAGAAGGTCCAAGATTATACTACATTGGATCAACAAAAGTAGTAGGTGTACTGATCCAGAGAATCTAAACACTAATCTGTAGTTGCAAAGAAGATGACCAACATAATTATACTTCAAAAAATCATGGTATTGAAAATATTTGTTATATATTCCATAAAATTGCTTTGGTCAGCATGAAGTGTATTGCAATACCAAAATCAAATTAAATACCCAATTAGACACATATGTCACATTCTGTGTTGATGCTCTACACAAGGAATTAATTTGATTATATGTAATATGACAGGACATTAATGCAATTTTGAAATATACACAATTTACAATTACAAAAATTATACTGCACCAGGGATAGAAAGTGAGCATCTCTGCAAATCAAGTGTATTACAAATAACAACATACAGGAATGTAGATGTATAATTGTCACTTTGACTTACAAATCTTTCCATTTATAGTATATTGTATTTGTATTCTGCTATCTCCTTTATACATTATAGATATTTCAGATCAATGAAATATGTTTAAATTGCAAGCAACAATATGAAATTCCAGTTTTACAAGATCTGTAAATAATCAAAGGTGAAGACAAATGATTTTCAAGTGTCTTTTTCTAAAAATAGGTGCATTATAATTATTGTTATCTACGCTCTACATGTAGCTATTGTCCATAAGGAAAATGTAACAAAAGTATAAAAGGCTAAACATGCTTTACACGTGTTTGTTTAGTTTTTTTTATGTTAACTGGTTAATTTGTTGTAAGGATTATTGGTAAATTGTAAATGTTATAATTTTATAAAGTTTGTCTATTTGTATATATCTATTTTATATATATGATCACCACACTGGCAACTGGATCGAATAACTTTATTCTATAGTCTTAAAGCAAACTAATATGGACAGGTGAGGCAACGTACCTTTAAGTATGACATTGATTTATGGATGAGAGACAGATGAGCAGGATATATACTAGTATTTTCCTACCATTCATATATTTATTAATGTGCTCAGTTATTAATTATCAAATTTAAGTATATGATAATTCTGCTTTTTATGTTGTGGCTAAATTATTCAAAGTTAGGACTGTGTGTGTAAAAACACTTTCTTAAACTCATCTCTTAGTGTACTCCCCACAAAAGCATGTGATAGGCAGTGAAATACCCCTGAGGAGTATTTCTGAATGTTCATGGTGAGCAGCAAAACTTTAATAACATTATATCTGTTGATTGAAAGTAACCATCTGGCTTTGTAAAATACATCACTGATTGAAGAGGGGGTGGTGACCTCTTAACTACATAAGAAATCAATACATCACTGTGGCATGCCCCGTGATTACTTTTTATATTATCTCTATACCAAACGTTAAGGAAAGCTCTCAGACCCGAGCGATATAATAATGTGAGTGCCAGATAAAATAAATGATAAATATGTACTTGTAAATAATAAAATAAAACACAGCATGGAAAATATGTGATCACTTTGAGAACACTTTAAGAACAAATCTGTAGGGACATAACTAAATAACAGGGATACGTGATATATATATATATATATATATATATATATATATATATATATATATATATATATATATATATATATATATATATATATATATATATATATATATATATATTAAATAAGAAAAAAACAGAAGATGTACAATAATATAAATGAACATAGAAAAAAAGAGAAGATGTACAATAATATAATTGTACATGAAAATCATTAATCTAATGATCATCCAACCTTAAACCAAAATCATTTAAAGGGATAGTAATGTTTTATAATAAAATCATCATAGTATTTGGACCTTGGAGAGTGTTATTTCAATTCTGTCAGAGTAGTAGTTCAAGAGTAATTCAATGACAAAGTATCCCGCTCCGCCCCTTTTACTGATGTAACACTGTTCAGCCAGATCAGAAGGGAGGTGCCTAGTTAGACTTCAG
The DNA here is from genome assembly GCA_037306005.1 of Rhinophrynus dorsalis. NCBI lineage: Eukaryota > Metazoa > Chordata > Amphibia > Anura > Rhinophrynidae > Rhinophrynus > Rhinophrynus dorsalis. The sequence continues at coordinate 124,507,402 of CM074721.1, forward strand.
TGAGGGACAATCTTCAATTAAGATAAGGGAAAAACCTGAAAAACCTGTCAAGGGGGACAGGGCTTTCATTGTTCTCATAGGAAGATCTGTTATCTGCTGTTATCTGTCTGGTCTATGGACTACATTCCACATCTGAGAAGGGATGGCTTACACTAGGTAAAAGGGGTGGGAGGGGAAACCTTGCTTGTGAATTTCTCTCAAACCATAAAGGTTTGAAAGATAAGACTTATATCGTTCTTCATGTTTTTTTAGTGCCTATCAAATAAAGATAAAACAAAGTATTACTATCCCTTTAAAAGCAAGCACACAGGTGACCTAAAGTCATAAACAAACAGCAAGCCTTGCAAAATATGGTTGGCTAAAGTACTTGAGTGAATCCCGATACAAATAGATATATATGGCCTGGGACTACCTGTGTGTTGATTTTTAAATGTTTTAGATGATTTTGGTGTAGGGTTGGACCATTACAATAACTATATTGTATTAATATCCTTAGTGTGATTTATATATAACTGTGGGTCCTCTCAAAATTTGGAACTCTACGCAGCTGCCAACTCTGCCTATTAATTTTGCATTTATTATCCAGATATGCATATTTAGGTGTGATATGTATATGTACACATTTAGAATATAGTGGAAAAAGTAAAGTGTTGCATAATGCCTTCACTTTATACAGGCATATCCACATATTCTGCATGTCTGAATACGAACCAGTACACCACAGTGTATGCATATGCACACAGAGAACATGGCTGGGGTGGGGGAGCAGAATCTGTCAGTATAGGTTTATTCCACATGTGATATCCTGGAGAAGTCATGAATATTACATCTAAATAATAAAACGTGATTGCATAGTGAGCAAAACAATTAAACTTTATGTATAAAGAAATACAACTTTTGACTTCAAACATATTGTCCCAATTTTCATTTGAGTTATCATTTTCTCAGATTTCATTTAATTGGCTACATGCTTTATTTAAAGGTAAGTATATTATTTTCTCCATATTATCTCTGAAGTATTAAAGCTTGAGATATATGAATGTTGATAAAATGGGATTTGAGAATGCCGTGTGTGATTTGCTTAAAATGTGGTGTATCTTCTTATTGTAGTCATATGCACAAATTATTCCTTCAACAAAATATCAAGCACTAATCATCCAGTGAACTGCAGCAACATGTTTGCTGACACCAGTAATTGTCTGCCTGGAAGAAATCACTGCCTTGAGGGAGGTGGAAAATTACGCAGATGAGCTTTAGTGAGAAAAGCACATGTCTAAAACTCGCAAAAGGCCCAAACACATACTGTACGACAAGTAACTAAACATATTGTTTTTCTTTTCTTCTCAGCTTGCTTAAAAGATAACTTACATCCACTAATAATACCCCCACTTTCCTATCTATGGCCAGAATATCCTAATGGTCACTGTGATTTGTTCACTTGCTCCTTGGTTCAAAAGATAATGGGGGTTATGCATTAAGGATGACAAAGAGGTGATGAATTGGAGATAACGTCTCCAGTGAAAACAATTCTCCAGGTCCTATGTTACTCTATGGAGCCTATGCACTAAGATTTCTCCCACTTGATAAATCTTTAGTGCATTGGCTCCATATAATATCTTAGGAATTGTAGAAGGGATATCACTGGAGAAGTCATTCACAGTTTATCACCCCTTGGCATCTCTCCAACATCTTCATTCAGTCCTGGATATTATGTACAGGAAGTCAGACAAGATAGTTGTTAGCAGGACTACAGGGTTGATTCATAATTCATATGGGGCCACTACGATTTTTTTGGCCATAAGGTAACTAGAAGGTTATTATGAGGTGTTCATTTTCTTTCAAGTAAAAGTTCTTCATACAACAGTCAGATATCAATTTGTATATTTCTCCATAGCATTTACAGTAGCCTGATCCTTATTACAGGTCTGCAGCATTTAATGCAAAATAATCAAAAGGCTTCAACAATCTGAATGAGATAAGCTAGCAACCGTCATGCCACAGAACATGTTCACGTTTTTAAAAAGTGAAATGCCAGTCTCTATCTAGAGCTTGAAAGTGTTTCCAATGCACGAAAAAGTATATAGATATGCATGCCTACTGTATAGACACCTAGATAGCTAAGTTCTGCTACAGAAACTAAGAGGTGTAGACCCCCTTTTAAATATTCATGAATTTAACATCCTCTGTCTGAGATATATAACAAAACAGCAAGGATTATTGGCTGTCTTAAGATGAATATAATAATTTATTATTAACAAACATTCTCATGTTAAACCTGAATTTTCTACTACTTGTTTAAAATGCAGTATGCCAAGCCCTAGCCAAACAAATGCACCAATCAATTGGTGTTTGATAAAAGGCAATGGCTGGCCTTCATTTTAGGTAATATAAATAAGAGCTAGTCATGATGAAGACCTATCATATACTGTTTTTCAGAAGGTGGGTCAGACTTTGGTGGAGATTGTAGTTTAGATGATAACAAGAAGGATAATCTACCAATAGAACTCCAAGATGAAAAAGCGTGATGAAATGTTTTTTGAGCCGTATCCACAAAGAGGAAAAGGAACAATGTTGGAGCAAATCTACTGCTTCATAGGGGATAGGTACATTTCTTAATTTATATAAATGGACTTTTATCCCTTTGTATGCTAACAAATCCAACAGATTGCATTACAATGCATTGGATACCTCTTTGGCACTCAGAGTTAATTTCTTAAATGATAGAGAGGATTCAAATGCATTGCTTTGCATACAAAGGATTAACAGATACTTTTAAATCAATGGGGATTTGGTAAACATGTAGTTCTCTCCCATGGTGCAGCTGGTTTGCCCCAGAATTGCTCCACTTATCTTATGGATAAGGTCATTTGGGTGTTATTCATCCAGCTAGAGAGGTGCAATTTTGGAGCAGAGAAATAGTCACTAAGAATGTCTCTTAACCGCTTAAATTTTAGAGAGGTTTCCAATATATTGCAAAAGTAATAGTCCAATTTAAACCAATGACAATTTTAATTCCCCCCCCCCCCATGGTAGAAGTTGGTTTTCTCTACAATTGCACCTAAGACCATTTTTGCATTCTGTCTGCTTAACACCATGTGTAAAGTTTTGTAAGTAACAAATTGCACTATATCCTATATGTGACCAGTGATGGATGTACAGGAGTGTATGACTATTTTCCAATGTGTGTAAACTATGTAAACTATGAGGCCAATGTACCAAGAAGAGGTGGAGACATTTTGGAGCAAACCAACTGAATAAACTGGGGAATTTAACCACTTGAACGCTAGAGGGGACTCCACTTTTACATATTATATCAGTCTTGTTGCTTGTCAACCCACTACCCCCAACCCCTCCCATCCATCATTACAAAATTGAGTTGCATGGAACGCTAAGCATTTCTTAATGGAACCCATGAATTCCACAGAATATGGAAAAAGATAAAGAAAATGTGTATATACATAAAGCTTACTATTATTGTTCATAGAGGAACCAGTGATACCACAGAGATTATATCCAACAGGACAAGGCAATACTTTAATGACAGTATCGCAGGCCACATAACCTTTATGTAGAAGCATTGATTATCTATAACAGGTCATAATTCATATTTTATATATAACTGAACAAAGATGTGCAAGGAACAAAGACACTAGATGTGATTTATTTGCAGCCAATTATAACAGTTCACAATTAGAACAAGGCATTACACTTTGAAATAAATGCATAATTAGGAACACATCTATTTCTCTTATCTGTCCAAGACGATTTAGCAATGAAGATAAGTTTATATTAATACTGCTGATGACATAGCTCCTTTATTCAAAATAAAATTGGAATAAGCCAACTTCACCATGGGGAGGGGTGGGTCAAATAAAAACTAAGAAAAATCCCATTGATTTAAATGGTCCCTTTAGCCCATTGAATGCTAGAGAGGTCTACCAAGCATTTCAAAGCATTCCGTAGGAAGACCTCTCAAGTGTTCAAGGAGTATAAGCCCCATTTAACCTCTGAGTGCCAGAAAGGTATCAAATGCATCCTAACGCAATGTGTTGGATACTTTTCTGCACTCAAAGTGATGAATCAATGGCTAGTTTTGTTTGTCCCGTGTTGAAGTTGGATTGAATCAAAATTACACCACATATGGTAGCACCTATTACAATGTGCTGTGTATTGTATAAGGTCAATATTAGTTGAATTAAACAAGACTAAGCAAACTAGAATACATGCATATATATGAACTTGGTTGTCTAGGTTTATCTTTAATATGTATATGTACACAAATTGTGTTTTAAGTATGTCAAAGTTCAATGACACCTTTATTGACCTTACAAGGTTTACTGTATCTTGCATAATGTGCTCTCTATTCTTTATGTATAATAAAAGCCCCATCACCATATTAATTCAATAAAACCAGAGCCAACAAAAACTATTTGTGAGTCAAATTTCTCACTTTCTTATGCCCTTGTCCATCCTAAAGGACAACAAATAACTGAGCATATTCAATACTTGAGCCTTTGAGGAAGTTCTTTGTACAAAAACAATTTATAAAATATGATGAAATAAATGTAACAAATGCACTTTTTTAACTTTGGCACTAAAAATCTTTTACACATCTACAAACGCTAAAAAACCCCACTGCTAAATAGATTTTAATATTTGTCTTGATTTTAGAAATGCCCAATGTTGACATGTTTTTATAAAGTTTTTGTCAAGTTACATGGCAATAACTAAAAGTAGCAAAAATTGAGGTGTCCCAAAACTTTTGGCCACATATGTAGTTTTATTTTCAAGAATAATTGTTGCATTAAACAAAACTAGAACCTTCTATGCAGGCAGACACTGGGGAAAAGCACAGACATCTTTCAGAGCCGGCATCTGCATCTGCACTGTCCGTCCCCTTCAATTACACGATTGGTGAGTTGAATGCCTTTGTGGCAAAAAGCACCGGAAGGGACTGACAGTGCAGGTGAAGAGAGTGCCTACAGCAAGATCCCAGCCGGTGCCTGTCTGCATAGAAGGTTCTATTTTTGTATAATGCAGCAATTATTCTTGAAAATAAAACAAGGTATGTGCATATCGCTAATGTAATTATCATTTGCGGCTCTATGGCTAGCTGATGAAAGTTCTGCTTTAAATCAATGGGACTTTCCTGCTATGGTGCAGCTGGTTTGCTACAGAACTTGTCCTTGTTTGCTTTCTATATAATTGTTTGTGAGGTCCCACTATTCTGCCATTTAATGGGTACTTTTTCTTTTCATGTCTAGTCATGGCACTGAGGGAACTAAGAGAGATGCATGCAAACATTGAATAATCAAGTTTAGAAGCATATTTCATAAGTCAATGCAGTAATATGAAAAGCAACAACATATTCATATATAAAACAAAAATTTATTTTACAGGACATTTGATGAAAATAATGGTATCTTTAGAAAGCCCATCTTATGCAAGAAAAACAGTATTTAATGTATGTGGGTACATTAAATGAGTAAGAGGAAAATTACAGCGAAACACAAACACAGTGTTAAAGGGATAGTAATACTTCATTTTAACTTTATTTTATTTTGTAGGCATTAAAAAAACATGAAGAATGATATAAGTCTTATCTCTCAAACCTTTATGGTTTAAGAGATATTCACAAGCAAAGTGTCCCCCTCCCGCCCCTTTTACTGATGTAACACTTTTCAGCCAGGGCAGAAGGGAGCTGCCCAGGTAGACTGCAGAGAGGGACAATCTTCAATTAAGATAAGGGAAAAACCTGAAAAGCTTGTCAAGGGGGGCAGGGATTTCATTGTTTTCATAGGAATAAGAGTGTCCCCTTCTGTTATCTGTCCAGTCTATGGACTGTATTCCACATCTGAGAAGAGATTGTTTACAGTAGGTAAAAGGGGCGGGAGGGGGAAACTTTGCTTGTGAATATCTCATAAACCATAAAGGTTTGAGAGATAAGACTTATATCATTCTTCATGTTTTTTTAATGCCTACAACATAAAATAAAGTTAAAATGACGTATTACTATCCCTTTAAAACAGCTCTGTCTTAAAAAAAAGTATATTATCTCAGTGTGAGGACTGGCATTGCCTTCCTCTGAGATATGAAAGTGAAAATAATGTTCTAAGAAGAACTAGAGAGATTCCAGAACAAAACAACTTAAAGGGATAGTAATACTTCGTTTTATCTTTATTTTATTTTGTAGGCATTAAATAAACATGAAGAACGATATAAATCTTATCTCTCAAACCTTTATGGTTTAAGAGATATTCACAAGCAAAGTATCCCTCCTCCTGTTCAGCCAGAGCAGAAGGGAGGTGCCCAGGTAGACTGCACAGAGGGACAATCTTCAATTAAGATAAGGGAAAAAGCTGAAAAACTTGTCAAGGGGGGAAGGGCTTTCATTGTTTTCATACAAAGAAGATTGTCCCCTGCTGTCTGGTCTTGCATCCAGATTCACATCTGAGAAGAGATGGCTTACACTAGGAAAAAGGGGCGGGAGGGGGAAACTTTGCTTGTGAATATATCTTAAACCATAAAGGTTTGAGAGATAAGACATATCATTCTTCATGTTTTTTTAATGCCTACAAAATAAAATAAAGTTAAAATTAAGTATTAACATCCCTTTAAGTATAGAGAACACCTGTACAAATCCCCATTTGATTTAAATGTGGCTTTTAATGGTATCCGGATCCAGCAAAACTGATCTCTAGCATTCAAGGGTTTAAAACCAATATATAAATGTGTTTGGATTTTCATTTGTCTCCTATAGTTGGTGTGCTCCAATAGTACATCAGCCACATTGTGAATGTAAAAATAAAATCCTATTTTAGTGAACTTGAATTAGAAAAAAAACATAGTTTGATTGACACTAGTCATATTCTTATTAAGATGGCTTGGGAAGGAGTAAGAATAAGTCTAAAGACCAAACCAGATGATCTGTGCAGTCATGCTTTCCATTTATAGTACAAAAATGAGTTAGGATAAAGGAGAATTACCACTGACCAGCCAGATAATGAAAACTTGGAAAGTTTCTCTATGTTCGTAATGGATGATTGATGAACATTAATGGCCATTAAGTTTCTATTTATTATGGTAAGTAGTATAAAGAAATTGGCTGAAAATGATTTCCCAGAAAATTAAGCAATCAAGGAACTATTAAGGAGGGATTTAATGTACTAAATATAAAACGACTTTCCCCCCTATGATTCTTCCAATAATCTATGTCTTGTGGCATGGTGGCCTGTCTGAGCATTCTGAGTTACATAATGTAAGATATCATTGGTTACTTTGATTTTGCTAGTTACATAACCTAAATATAACTAAATCAAAGGTAATACCTATGCATGACAAGAAAATATTGTGTTCTTGTCAGGGGGAAAATGTCAACTGATTTTTCACTAACTTTCGACTCAAGTTAATTTGCAGCCATTTCCTGCATATTATGCACCAAGTACATAATATTTTGCATCAAACTGTCTATTCTTTTTATGTATGTGTTTATTTTATTATGTGATTTATTTTATTTTATTAATTTGTACTCTTCTAACAGCTATCTGCGTGTTTCCAGACAGATTTTTATGAGACTGTGAAAGTAGAGAGACAGAATGCAACACTGTAAAAGATACAATGTAAAAAACAAAGTGAAACAATGTAGAAAAGTCAGCCTCTACAGAATGCAGATTAAGAAGTGCTGCCAAGAGCCTACAACACTGTATAAATATATCTGCTTTATGTCAGGGATAAAAAAATGAAAGGTAATGTCACATTACATGTTATGCACTCAAAAGAAGCTAGAGCTTTTAACTCTCTCATTGCCAGGGAGGTGTTCAAAGCATGGCAAAGCAATACACTGGTAATCCCTCAAGGACTATTCGTGTTTAACAGAAAACAAAAGATAAGAAATTCTGATGCAAAACAGCTGCATCAAAGGGCATGTAAAAATGGGGCATTTAACCCCTTAAAAGCTATATATAGGTCTACAATGCACCGGAGCCCTTGTTTTTTTGGGTGGGTGGGGTAGAAGCTTTATACAGAAACTTGGGCCATATTCTGTAAGCTAAAGATGTGCAATTCTGGGGAAAACTAACAGCACTTTAGAGGACAAATAAAAATTCACAAATAAATTTGAATTGGACTTTTAAAGTGGACTTGTCACTTTGAATTTACAATTTCAGATTTGAAAACTTCATTCTAACTGCTTACATATCGTTTTAGCCATCATAGTTAATGTATCCTAATTTAAGAGAGACATTGTTTTAGTTCTTAAAAAGGGAAATTCTTTCAGTGACGTTTCATACGCCAGTTAAGTTAGGTGCTGAACTGAAAGCTTTATTATCATAAATTAGCATACATTGCCACACTCAGACCTTAAAAGGATAGTAATGTTTCAAAATAAAATCAGCTCCAATTAATCTTCATAGTATTTTGGCCATGGAAAGTGTTATTTCAATACTGTCAGAATTGTAGTTTAAGAGTAATTGAATTATAAAGTATCTCCCTTCTGCCCTTTTTAACTGATGTAACACTGCTCACCTCAGAACAGAAAGGTGGTGTCCAGATGGCTTGCAGAGATGGACAATCTTCAATTAGCATAAGGGGAAAACATGAAAAACCTGTCAAGGGGGGCAGGGTTTTCATTGTTCTTATAGTAAGAAGATTGTCCCTTGCTGTGAGCTGTCTGGGCTTAAGACCAGATTCCACATCTGAGGGGAGGTGGCTTACACTACGTAAAAGGGGCAGGAGGGGGATACTTTATCATTCAATTACTCTTGAACTACAACTCTGACAGTATTGAAATACCACTCTCTATGGCCCAAATACTATGAAGATTAACTGGAGCTGCTTTTATTTTGAAATATTATTATCCCTTTAAAATACAGAAATGGCAGTATGAATATCTGCTAAACTATGCATCTGCTGGTCTTTTGGCTAATATGATACATAGGCAGCTTTTAATGTTATTCTCAATCAGGCAAATTTGAATTCCAGATGATAGGTCCACTTTAACCTATCAATTTCTAGAGAGCTCTGTAACTCATTGTGACACAGGAGGTTAACAGCCTTTTTTAAATTAATAGGAATTTAGTTTGCCCCTCTCTTTTGGTGATGTTGGTTTGTTCCCGTAAGGCTTTTTGTTTAGCTTCCTGAATACGACCTCGCTTTCTATAGAAAAGAAAGTTCCATTCAAGCAGTTTTTTTTCAACCTCTCAGACACTCTATTTAATAATAATAATATCAAACGATTTTACCAGGAAGGATACATTGAGATTGTCTCCCATTTTCAAGTATGTCCTGGGGGTATAGATTACTACCCAGTTTAATGGCACTCATTTTATCTACCTCAGAAAGATGAAAGGCTGAATTGACCATGCTGGGACTAGAACATGTGACCTTGCAGTTTGAACAGATTCTACAGTTGGTGACTTAACTAACTGAGCTATCTCACCAGCTAAAGATGACATGACCTTTTAATATTTAAAGGAATAGTAATACTTAACATGTAAAAAAAATATGTTGTAGGGTTTATCCGCCTGAGTGAAACAAAAGTACTCCCACTGCTGAAAAGTGTTTTATTCAAAATGTATTACAGCTCAAAGCTGAATTTTCCAGGTGCAATACTACTGTAGCCTGAAATTGTACAGTGGAGCTGTACAGTGGAGCTGCTACACCATCCTATGGAGATTTATGGTCTACGGACCAAAACTGTCCATAGGATGTGTAACATAACAGCACCACTGTACAATTTCATGTTACATTTCATGTAAATTTTCTGATTGAAAAAAAGAATAAATATCAGGATTCCCCTCCAGAAATTTAATAGAGAACTATTGGCGCAATGCAGGAAATGTGCACAATCGCTACTTGCCGTGTGAAAACCACTAGGGAATAAGTTCGCACATGATTTTGTTGAATTGCACTTGAAAATTAAAGATTAGCGAACGGCTGCGTATATTTATTTTTTTGTCGGCGTGGCTAAGGTTAACAAATCGGTGAGAGTGGAATAGCGAATGCACGTAATGCAAGAACTGCTATTGCGAATGAATTTATATGTCTGTGTACTGTTGTCATAAAATGGAATTTTTTTATGTGCAATTCAAGAAGCATTTGGTATTTAGCTTCCTGGATTAGAACATGCGCAAAATCCATGTGCGCACAAAATACCTTTATCCAATGCAAACTTTTCTTGAATCGTGCCATATGGTCCACATATATAAATTAAACTGGTATTCAGGGGTTAAAAAGCTTTGTTGAGTTCATGTGAATTTGGGAATGTTTATTTGTCGTTGTGCAATTGCGATCCTCCAGAATAACTACAGTTTGTCTTTATAAATATGGGCCTAATGTATAAACGATAACTTGCAAAATTCTGGGGCAAACCAAATGCATCACAGTGGTCAAATAAAACTAACTTCTTATTTGAATGCTAGCAAGATCTCCAACACATTGGGCCGTTTGTTCAAAAGGATAACGACAAAACAATGTCGTATGAAAGACAAAAATAAGTAATTGTGTGCATGAACGACATATTTTCTGTAGAGTATACAACAAAAAACTAGTAATGTCCGTTGTGTACAGAATTGCTGGGCAAAGGGGTGGGGCAAGGGAGTGGCTAAACTATTCTCCAGTGTCGTATAGAAGAAAAGAAAATTTGCCGTAACTAACGACAAAAAGTGTCTTACAAAAGACAACATTTGTACGTTAAGAGAAAAGTGGAGGGAATGTGAAGTTCTGTATCTGAGAATTTTTGTCTTTAGTTGACATTTTTTATGACTTTTTTTTTACTTTACATATGACAGTTTCAGTCAGGAGAAACAACAGTTTTCTGATCACAACCGACACTCTCTGAAAATCATAATGATCCCAAAGACACTGTACTTTGAAAGTCGTTACAAACGCTATTTCGCTTCTTCTTTGAACATATGGCCCATTGTCAAACTAACCTCATAGATTTTTTTTAACTTGGCAACTAATATAATAGACAAAGGTAGAGCAGTAGATATAGCTTATCTACATTTCAGTAAAGCTTTTGACACTGTCCCTCATAGAAGACTCATTAATAAATTGCAGTGTTTGGGTCTGGATGTAAAAATAGTGAAATGGATAAGGCAATGGCTGAGTGACAGGGGACTGAGGGTGGTAGTCAATGGAGAATATTCAGGCGATAGAAGTATTACTAGTGGGGTACCTCAGGGATTATTACTGGGACCCATTCTTTTTAATATGTTTATTTTATTTTATTATTCAAGGTAAGGTATGCCTTTTTGCAGATGATACAAAGATCTGCAACAGGGTAGACATTACTGGGGGAATAAGCTAAATGACAAATGATTTAGGTAAATTAGAAGAATGGACAAGAGTGTGGTAGCTGCAGTTTAATGTTGATAAAAGTAAAATAATGCACTTGGGGAGTAAAAACCCAAAGGAAAAATATACTATTAAGGGTACAATGCTGTCAGAGACAACAGAGGAAAGAGATTTGGGAGTTATTATTTCTAATGACTTAAAGGTAGACAGGCAACGTAACAAAGCAGTGGGGAATGCAAGCAGGGTGGTGGAATGTATAGCTAGGGACATTAGTAGCAGAAAAAGGGAAGTGGTCATGCCACTCTACAGATCTCTAGTTAAACCTCACCTAGAGTATTGTGTACAGTACTGGAGACTCCATCTCCAGAAGGATATAGATACGATAGAGAAAATTCAGAGAAGGGCTACTAAAATGGTGACTGGTTTCCAGGAAAAGAAATATCAGAATAAACTAAAGGATCTGAACATGCATAGCTTGGAGGAGAGAAAAGAGAGAGGGGATATGATAGAAACATTTAAATACATGAAGAGATTCAACAAAGTGCAGGAGGGAAGTGCATTTCAAAGGAGTAAAATTGTTAGGACAAGAGGACATAGTCTAAACCTAGAGGAACACAGGTTTAGACGTAATATAAGAAAGTTTTACTTCACGAGAGGATAGTAGATAAGTGGAATAGCCTACCAGCAAAAGTGGTACAAGTTAATTCAGGGACAGAATTTAAGAATCCATGGGATAGGCATAATGCTGTCCTGAACATAAGACAAGACCAAGGACCAAATAAGTTTTGAGGTTTTTACAGTAGGAAAATGGGCAGACTAAATGGGCCAGAATGGTTCTAATCTGCCATCAAATTCTGTGTTTCTATTTTTCTATTGTTTTGCAATGCATTGGAGTCCTAGCTAACATTCAAGGGATTAACCCTTTGACTACCAAAAGGGTATGCAATGCATTGCAGAGCAATGAGTTCAGTACCTCTCTGGCAGTCAAAGGGTTAAAGAGATTAATTTAACCCTTTGAAATGTCACAGTTATACAATATATTGTGTTGCAATGCATTAGATCCCTCTCTGACACTACAAAGATTAAATCAATATGTGAATTTTAAGTTGTTTTTTTTTTGGGGGGGGGCAGGGACAGTTGGTATACTCGAAGAATTAATTTGTTTTCTTTCACACATAAGGAACTATGGATCATATATAGTGTTGAGCGAGCGTGCTCGGCCGACAGGGGAGGGCTGGCAACATTTGGCCTGGGGGGCAAATTTAATCAAGTGGCCCATTTCCACTATCGCTCCAGCCCTCCGTCCCACTCCATCCCTATTCTGTTGAGTTTATAACTTTCATTAATGATGTGAAATAACACAAGTATCAGCTGGGGATGATTGGAGTTGTAGTCCAACAACAGTTGAAGGGCCACAGATTTCGCATTATTTATGCAAGAGGGTAAATCAGCATACAAAACCTGTGGGCAACCTGTGACCCTCCAGCTGTGTTGTTCTGCAACTCCTATCAACTTTATCCAAATGTTGCCAAGTTCAGGATGATGGGAATTGTAGTCCAAAATTGTTGGAGGGCTCCATGCTTCCTATCACTTGTGCAGGGGGACAAGTCAGTGTACAGCAGTTGTGGGCAATCTGTGATACCACAGCAATGTTGGACTACAGCTGTCATCATCATGAGCTCTATGTTGCCCAACTGAGGATTTGGGAATTGTAGTACAACAGAGGCTGCTGGAGGGCCACAGATTTCTCATCACTTTTTTTAGGGGTAAATGGCAAAGATAAACAGAAAGGGGTTGCACAGCCCAGGACCCCCACCCCCCCATGCACACTTTTGTCCTCTATCCGAGAGAGACAAAGCAGTATGGCGTCAGTAATGACACATTATTGCTACTCTTGCCGTATGTCTAGACCAGGGGTGGGCAAGTTGTCACACTCCAGCTCATGTTAAACTACAATTTCCATCATCCTCAACTACAGCTGGATGGCTGAGAGTGAGAAAAATTGTAGTCCAACAACAGCTTCAGGGCAATAGGGCTAAGTGGGAACTTTCAAAATGACCTGACACTGATGTCTCTGAAATATTCTTTTAACAGAAAAAGACAAATAACACAGGCAGTTAGTGTCCCCAGATTAATGACACAAGAGCTGAAATTATATGTGCCGTTCACAGAGAGAGGGGAACAGCGGCACTGCCATCTTTACACAATGAGGCTGATGTACTAAGAAGAACTGGCGTAATTCTGGAGTAAACCAAATTCCCCATAGGGGGGAGAGAACATTTTTAGTTGATTTAAATGCGGCTTTTAACCTCTTGGATGCTAAAGAGGTCTTCAACAAATTCCTTTGGGGTTAAATTTCCATTCAGATCAATGGAAATTTGAGGACATTTTACTTGTCCCACAACAGCAACCTGGATTAGTCCAGAATGACACTGATGTCTCTGAAATATTCTTTTAACAGAAAAAGACAAATAACACAGGCAGTTAGTGTCCCCAGATTAATGACACAAGAGCTGAAATTATATGTGCCGTTCACAGAGAGAGGGGAACAGCGGCACTGCCATCTTTACACAATGAGGCTGATGTACTAAGAAGAACTGGCGTAATTCTGGAGTAAACCAAATTCCCCATAGGGGGGAGAGAACATTTTTAGTTGATTTAAATGCGGCTTTTAACCTCTTGGATGCTAAAGAGGTCTTCAACAAATTCCTTTGGGGTTAAATTTCCATTCAGATCAATGGAAATTTGAGGACATTTTACTTGTCCCACAACAGCAACCTGGATTAGTCCAGAATGACTTAAAGGGATAGTAATACTTCGTTTTAACTTTATTTTATTTTGTAGGCATTAAAAAAACTGTATTCTCTTATGTAGAGTATATTTTCTATATGTAATGAATTATATATGTACTAGTTGAACAGCCCGTTACACGGGCCACAGTGCCACTGCCACCCGGTTGCGGGGCAGTAACATGCAGTGGAGACTGCCCGCGCCACGGCTGATACAGAGCTGGACGTTCCTTCAGAGCGTCCAGCTCTGTATCAGCCGCGGCGCGGGCAGTCTCTATTGCGCATTACTGCAGCACGCGCAGCAGTGTCTACTGCGCATGTTGCGGTGTTACACACGTTTTAGCGAATTATTATATATGTATGTAAAAATTGCATGGTCTGAGGTTCAGGGCAGCCAGGGGGCCTCTGTTGAATCAATATTATATAGGGGCTTGTGTGGACATCATTAAATCATTTGATTTGCTTACCACCAGCAGTCAGCAGATACATTTTGCGTGCTGCACAGCGCTGGCTTGCCGGTCTCAGTCTTCGCACCAGTCCAGCTCCCAAACAGCTCCTGACACAGACTGTCTTTCAGTGCTCTGCTCAGTGTAGCCTGCGCTTGAGCCGATGCGCATTGCATGATGTCAGTGAAGTCAGACAGCCCATAAGCCCAATGCCCACACTGCACAGCCATCATCCAATGGGGAACACTGAGACACACTGCCTGGAGGCAGCGTCTAGTGTTTGTATTGGATCACAAACTACACCAGGAGGACCGGACAGGAAGGATGGTCAGAGCTGGATTTACATCTCAAGTGCCCCTAGGCACAGCACTATCTGGAGCCTTTAGACCTGCCTTGGCCCCACCCATCAGGCCCGGACTGGCCATCGGGCACACCGGGCATTTGCCCGGTGGGCCGGGCCGGTGACACAGTCTCCGTAGTAATACAGAGCGCTGGGAGATGACATCATCTCCCAGCGCTCTGCATTATTGTGAACCGCGCGCGGGAGATGCAGCTCTGTGCCGAAGGAGGCACAGAGCACCGATGGTACGCCGCGTCGCCGCTAGATCACCAGGGATTTAAGGTAGGGGATCAAGGGGCATTGCGGAGATGAAGGGGCAGTTGATGAAGGGGGCGTTATGGAAGGGGCATTGTGGAGATGAAGGGGGCATTGTGGAAGGGGCATTGTGGAGATGAAGGGGGCATTGTGGAGTGGAAGGGGGCATTGTGGAGTGGAAGGGGGCATTGTGGAAGGGGGCATTGTGGAGTGGAAGGGGGCATTGTGGAAGGGGCATTGTGGAGATGAAGGGGACATTGTGGAAGGGGCATTGTGGAGATGAAGGGGACATTGTGGAAGGGGCAATGTGGAGATGAAGGGGGCATTGTGGAGATGAAGGGGGCATTGTGGAGTGGAAGGGGGCATTGTGGAAGGGGGCATTGTGGAAGGGGCATTGTGGAAGGGGAATTGTGGAAGGGGCATTGTGGAGTGGAAGGGGGCATTGTGGAAGGGGGCATTGTGGAGTGGAAGGGGGCATTGTGGAAGGGGCATTGTGGAGTGGAAGGGAGCATTGTGGAAGGGGGCATTGTGGAGTGGAAGGGGGCATTGTGGAAGGGGCATTGTGGAGGTGAAGGGAGCATTGTGGAGATGAAATTATGTCTACACATGTGTCAAAGTGATTACTTGACCATCAGTGCCCAGATGGGTGCCAAATTGCATAGGCAGCCATCGACAATCACTTAGACATCACTAGCTGGGTGATACACAAATCATGGTATATACTGTATATACCATGATTTGTGTAGCCAGCTAGTGATGTCTGTTTAAGTGTTTGTAGATGGCTGACTATGGGATTTGGCACCTGACTGGGTATTGATGGTCAAGTAATCACTTTTACACATATGGACATCATTTCATGGTAGTTTACTTTACACTCGTCTTTACCTCATGGTGGGGATCAAGGAAGGGCGCTCAGTTTCCCTCTCCTTCATTGTCAGACCTCCAACCAGTATTGCTCTACTGTGTGCCACTGCCACTCTGCCAGCTACCAGTGTCTCCTGGTCCGGTCCTGAATATATGCAGCCGCGCAATCTACTCAGAGACGGAGCATAATGCGTGGCTGCATATTACCACGTTGCCCCGCAAGACGTCAGAGGTGAGCAGAGACTCATGGGGGGGCAGGGTGTGCGCAGCCGCATTGAGAACAATGAAGCTGAATGGGGTGCATTTGGCAGTCCTATGGGCAGATCAGACAGATCGGTGAGCACGAAAGGCCATTGCCAGGCCGCAGCGCTGGCCCTGCTCAGCCTGGGTGGTTTTAATATGACTGACTGATACTGCTTACACAGGCCAGGACATTGGGCTCCGCTCCAGCCGCACTGACACACCGATTTTATTTTTATTTTTTTTTACATGGCGGCCCACTATAGGCACTGGCCCTGCGGCCCGGGGGGCAATTGCCCCCCTGCCCCCCGGGCCAGCCCGCCCCTGTCGGCCGATGCTCGGATCGGCTCGAGCATCGCTCTGCTCGGCACATGGCGGTACTCGTCGAGTACCGCCATGTGCTCGCCCGCCATGTTCGGGTGGCGGGGATCTGTGCCGGAAGAGGCACAGATCTGAAGACGCTCCGCTGGACCACCAGGGACTGGAGGTACGGGGGCATTGCGGAGATGAAGGGGGCATTGCGGAGATGAAGGGGGACATTGTGGAAGAGGGGCATAGACTCTATGCCCCTCTTCCACAATGTCCCCCTTCATCTCCGCTATGCCCCTCTTCCACAATGTCCCCCTTCATCTCCGCTATGCCCCTCTTCCACAATGTCCCCCTTCATCTCCGCTATGCCCCTCTTCCACAATGTCCCCCTTCATCTCCTCTATGCCATAGAGGAGATGAAGGGGGACATTGTGGAAGAGGGGCATAGCGGAGATGAAGAGGGACATTGTGGAAGAGGGGCATAGCGGAGATGAAGGGGGACATTGTGGAAGAGGGGCATAGCGGAGATGAAGGGGGACATTGCGGAGATGAAGGGGGACATTGCGGAGATGAAGGGGGCATTCAGAGATGAAGGGGGCATAGCGGAGATGAAGGGGGGCATTGACCAGGCACCCTCCCCTCATCAGAGCAGGGGGTGCCTGGTGTAATGCTCGTGTCGCCCCATTCATTTGAATGGGGCTCGGGTGCTCGGCCGAGCACTCGAGCCTCAGGGGGTGCTCGGTCAGAGCACCCGAGCACCCGAGCATCGGGGTGCTCGCTCAACACTAATCATATAGCAACAGAGCCGGATCATCCATTATGACAACCTAGGCTACTTCCTAGGGCCCATACTGGTACTGCTGCTAACATTTTGTATCAGGCACCCTTATTGTTGAAAGGGACCAGCACTATCCAGTTTCTCCCACTTGAATTACAGCCACAATGCCAGTACCTGCTAGCAGCCCTCTGTGTCAAAAGTAAGGGATGAAGAGATGTGGGCGCCAAATTGGTACCTTGCCTAGGGCCCTATGGAGCCTTAATCCTTCTCTATATAGCAGAAGGTGAGGTGTAATTCTGTGGCAAATCAACTTCGCCACAGGGGACCAAAAACTCCCCTGATTCCCACTGATTTAAATTGCTCTTTTAACCCCTTGCATACAAGAGAGGTTACTGAAGCTTGGTGTTACACAATGCAATCATTCAAGGAAATTAAAACTCCATTAAAGAAAATGGGAAATTTAATTCAACTCCTATGGTGCAGTTTTTGTTGCATCATAGTTTTCCCTCTTCCTGAACACGCACAAACACATCTATAGCATAATACAAATTTATAAGAATGAATTGTTTGTCAAAGTCATGTAAACGTATAGCAAAACATAAAGTATAAGAACTGAGAATTTTATTTTTCATTACACCGGTACATATTATTAAAGAGCCATATCATTTTACAGTAAGGCACATGCTCCATATGTGTGTTCTATCCTATATAATAAATTGCTAATATATGTCAGAAGCTGTCATTCGCAGTACAGATGGCTCTGCGTGCTGCAGTCATGCGCAGTAGAGACTGCCAGCACCGCGGCTGATTATGGAGCGGGGCACTCCGAATTCAGACCGTAGTCCTCTATGCGCACCGTTATCAGCCGCGGCGTGGGCAGTTTCTACAGCGCATGACTGCACTGTGACTGTTGCTACATGGCACTGTGGCCCGTTTACATGGGCTGTTCAACTGGTTTATAATAAATAGTCTCATTATCTCATGTTATCTTGGTTCTTATGGAATAGCATTGCTTGGAAAATATGGTCTTCAGATGTCTTTTTTTTTCTTTTCTTTAGCTGTCAATCATTTATTATAGAATAACACCCAAATAAGTTCTCCAGATCATATGTCAGGGTATTGTGTGATTTAGCCTATATTTTGCAAAAGAAAAACTAAATACATTTAATTGTAATATTTATATATTATTCCTGTGAACTGTCATCTTTCCAAGCTATGTTTTTCATAATGCATCACTTATATCATATATTTATGTATTCAAATAAAAAGGAAACATAATAATGTATTATCGTTATCAAGAAGGAAAGTAATGAGGGATATAAAGCTGAAACCTAGTCATGAAAGACTGACATTCTTTTTTGCAGTTGTTATCTGTGGCACATAATAGGAAGGGTTGACTCACTCCAACCTCAATGGCATATTCCAAACCTTTTTTTAGCTCATGTTTTTCTTAGTCTATTCCATAACAGAGATTACCTAGAGAGATTTATGAACTAAAAAAGAAATAGGGCATACACGCTACACTGTAAGGGATAAATAAGAATTACCTTAGATTTCAAAGGGAGTTTATTTTTAAATTACATCATCTTCTTTATAAAGAAGGAGGTGACTACGGTCGACCAAACACCGTCCTACAACTTTTGCTGTAGTTAGTGTCATCATTAGGTAAAAGCATCCAGACAAGGGAAAATTTCCCTGTTCAGAACACCAAGTAGCTTTACCATAGGTACCTAATGGCCCTTCTTGGGTTTGTAACCAAGAGACCATATAGCTCATTCTGAATCAAGAAGCTAATCACTGAAAGGGGCAGCAGAAAAGAGTTTTATTTTTGTATTAGTCCCCTATGGTGCAGATGGTGTGTTCCAGAATTTCTCTTGTCGTCTTTGCATATTAGCTTGAGTGTGTGTGTTTCTCTCTCTCTCTCTCTCTCTCCATATTTCCCTATGCCTAGATTGTGCCTCACTGAGGAGTCCTAATAACACTGAAACATATGCCTGGGGTTGGCTGCTTCTCTCATTCAGAGAGTAATTGTCTGACATTTTGTATCTGGACTGTTAGTTGGGCAGGACCAGTATGATGTGCTTCAGAATATTTTTTCTCTGTGTATGGCACATGTGAGCTAAATGAGATTAAATCCTGGGCATAGGACACTGTACTAGTGAGCTGTTTGCATACCCTTGCATGTTCATAAGCCTTTGATTGGTTCATATGCATATCTCTCTGTTTAAAGAAAATAACCCACCGAACCTTATCAAAATAAATTGTAGGGAGAACCCTGTTCATGAGTGCTTAGTCTAACTAATTACAATTAGGGTTTGTATTGTAAAGCGTATCAAAAATGTTTTTTTCTCACATTTTCTAACTTTAGTGTATTTCTGACCATCTTAAATTTCCAAGCTATCTAAAAAATCCAAACTGACATCACAGTCTTAATACCATTTGAATTGCTATCTACATTGAGAAAAAAAATTATTTTAGAGACAAATTGCAATGTATAAACATAGATAAAAAAATGTTAAAGAAAAGCATGTAGGTGACAATCAATGGTGTTCTTTAGAGATGTGAATTATTTACCCATTCTACCACTCGTACATGCAGATTGGCAGTATCTATCAATCCTATGTAACCTATTATAACCTCTGTTTGTTCACAGTAATCTTTTGGACATATGTTGAAAATTGCCAATTTGTCTGAAAAATAGAAGGACTGAGAAGAAGTGTCTTTTGCCTTTGTGACTGAGTGCCTCAAGCGGCACAAAAGAAATCTCTGTATGTGCTTGGGCAGAAGCACATTTGATCTCCACAATCAGATGTCATCAACAGAAATGCTGAAATCTAAAGCAGAAATGTTTATTTTCTTTCATTTGATAAAATAAATACTTACAGAATAGCAAAGCTTCTAGTTATGTGCTAATGGATTGCAGCAAAACTTCATTAAGGGTTTTCTACCTGGAAATGTTGAGAAATACTAGGTAGCATTAGCAAATGAGAAATACAGACAGGAGTCTCATTGGCTGATGTGCTGCGAAGAACTGGAGTAATTCTGGGACAATCCAACTCTGCCATAGGGGACAAGTAAAAATCTCCATTTATTTAACACCTCAAATGCTAGACTTGTCCAAAGCATTGTGAAGCAATGGATTGGAGAAGTAAAGCTTTCAGGTTCTTAAAAGCAACTTTCAAATTAATGGGGATTTGAGGACTTTGTATGTGTCATCTATGATGCAGTTACTTTGCTCCAAAATAGCACAATTTCTTCTTAAAGAGACATTATCATAAATAATTAAAAGGGCTTTAATCCATTAAAATATGATTCACTCCAAGACAGTTTTTTTGTGACAAAGTGCTACAATATTTAAAAATGGCAGGTTAAAGAAGCCACTTTTTATCAAGCCTATTAAAAGAACTAGAAAAATGGCAAATGGCTATATATCCAGTTCACTGAAAGTCTAATCATTTTCTGTTTGTTTACCAAAATCATACCATATGTTGCTTTATCATATGTATACACCAAGAGGGGTGAAATTGTCATGTTCAATATATGTTTGGTGCAGTCATGATGATTTATAGAATGCGGGCCACTTTTTCCGGCATTCTCAGCTGACTCACATGGTGACGTCATGTAGCATTACTGTGATATAGTTTGGCGGGTTTTTTACACTAAAGCACTGTATGTAAGGTGATTTGGGGGAATATTCTGGTTGTCTTGAGGAAGGCCCTTGACGGAGTCAAAAAGTTGACAATAAATGCAAACTTTGCAATCAAGACCTGTGAGTGCTTATTTCCGCCATGGACATTGCTCAAATTCTAGTTCTATAATTACTTATTGGGATCCACAGCACCGAGGTTATCACACAATTACATTGACCTAGTAAAGGAGTGCCCATTTACATGAGAGAGAGAGAGAGAGAGAGAGAGAGAGAGAGGATGGATGTGGTACAGTATACCAGCAAGGACTGAAAAAAGCACTCATAGGTCTTGAGTATATATATGTATATATATATACATAATCAGAAAAGGATGGGGCAGCACCCGTGGGACTTTTAAATAGGTTTATTAAAGATAAAGAATTATGAGCATGGTCAACGTTTCGGTCCTATGTGGACCTTTATCAAGACAACAAACAAACAAAACGCCATGTGTTAAATACCCTGTTTAACCTGAGCATCCAGTCTGCTGATGATGATGTCACTGACCCGTCCGCTATGTCTTAATTGAAAGCGGGTCAGACGTACCTCATACCACACCAGATTGTCAAGGGAAATAGGTATTGTAGTAACATCAATTCAATAAAAAATTATTGCAATGAGACAGTAAAGCTTAAAACTTAAGTTGTGAATATCTTAATAAACTGGAACACACCCTTCACACGAACAGTCCCCGTGTTGTGTGACCCAGCGTTCACGCACCAAGTAGCCACCCAACGATCCCTACGAGGGTACCAGGTGTGGTGACGTGGGATTGGAGACGCTACCTGTCAATCACGCACATAAGGGACAATGCATCCACTGTGAAGTGCTATGTGATGCATTGCACCTTAGATTCTCTTAGAGTGAGTGCTTTCCCCACCATTGTGTTTATATATATATATATATATATATATATATATATATATATATATATATATATAGTCTCTAGGACATACTTGTAAACAAGAGAAATCTCAGTGTATTCTTCCTGGTAAAACATTTTCTAAATAAGTAAAATACCACAATACTCTATAAAGAAACCTCAGCATTTAAAGGTACAGTACATATTTATTGTTACATAGTTGTGTTTATTTTAAACCTCTGTTTTGAGTCCAGTTTGCCTAATCTGACAGCCCTTAGTCTAAAACAGGATGTTAATTAGATTGCCACTTTATCCAATGGGAGAAGGAAGGGAAAGCACAATTTGACATTTCATTCTGCCCAATGCCTAGAGATGTGACTGAGGACATAAATACTAGCAGGGTTTGATTTGTACGTTAATGCACCCCTCTTATCACCAGTGGCTGCTCCCCTACTCAGCCCATAACCCTGACTTTAACCCCATCCACTGTTGTCTGTATTACACTTAATAAGTGCTTTATGTTCACAATACTGGAGGAATTCAGGGGCAAACCAACTTCACTATAGGAGAGAACTAATCATTCCCATATATTTAAATGGAGATGTTATAACTCATTGAATACTACCATAGCTGACATTTCATTCTCCTTTTCCTCATTACAAAAAATATTTTGTATCCTCAAAATACTAGAAAAGGGTTTAGCTGCTTCTTCTAGGAACACTGGTGGCTCTCTGAATTTGGAAGTCTGTGACTTTGGCATTATACCCATGACTGAGGTTTTTAAGATGTTACTCTTGGTTAGAAGTCAATAAAGGTATCATTTTTACAGTACTAATCTCCTGCTTGGAACAAGGAATCACAATTTACCCATATAAATGGCTTAGAAAACCTACCTACCAGTGCCCCCTGCTAGTGCTGGATGATCAAAAGTGAAGAAAAAAGGGATATCAAGCTCTACCCTTCCTCTGCCATATCATCCATATTGCATTTGACATCCCTAAGCCTCTCACATGACCCAGAAGTTTGGGATTCAGCAATACGCAGAGGAGTATTGTGGTTCTTTGCAGTCACCACTATTGATTGCCCCTCAATAGACATTGGGAAATCACTATTACAATTAGGATGGTCCTAATGCTGCCTCCATCGAACAACAGGCAGTACTTTATTCCCTGTTGTAGTCTGGCAGCAGCTTGATAGCCTTGGAACACATGTGCAACACTGTAAGGGTTATAGACCAGAGGAGAGTACAAAGCATTGCTCCACAGTGTGTTGCAAAATCCTATGTTCCTTAAAGGGTTAAATTATCATATAACACTAATTTACAACATTATCTACGTAAAGACAGTGCTAACTTCCAATATAAATATAACTTGCAGGCACGGCTAACTGATCTCTAAGCTAGCAGATATAGACTTAGATATCTCTAAACTATGCTCTCAGAAATTAAACAAAATGGTCCCTAAAATATCTCCTATGACAATGGTAGAAAAACTTTCCTGACCTTACAGTTGGAAAAAAACACTGTTAGAGATCTTACAAAGTTGGACAGTTGAAAAAATAACATTATTATCATTAGCGCTTGAGAAACTGCATTTTATACTAATCATAAGAACTCATTACATGAAATGTAATTAACTAAATTAACTTTGTGCAGCTTTATAAATGTAAAAACCACAAATTTTTTTTTTATTCCATCTGGATGCACAAAAATACAGAGAACGTTTAAGCAATTTCTCCAGTAGATGTAAAAACAACACCTAAGGGGTGCGATAAGAGCTTGATAAAGAGGTGATAAAAATGGAGATGACTTCTTCAATTACTATGTTATTCTATGGAGCCAATGCACTACGATTTCTCCATCTTTGGAGATCTTAGTGCATAGACTCTATAGAATAACATAGGAACTGCAGAAGTTCCACTTTATTCACACCTTAGTGCATTCCCTTGTAGTTACTGGTTAGGGACTCAAAACCTGCAATGTATCTACTTTATTGAAGTAACTTTGAAACAAGTGAGTGAATGTTATGGGAAGAGTAGTGTATGTCATATACAGATTCACACTAGTGCAATATATATGAAATAGTGCAGGTTTGTCTCCTGTTTGCTTCAATTCTTAAAAATGCTTTATTTTACAGAAAAACGTATGGTATAATATATATATATATATAGGCATCTTCTTATTTTCTGTAACACAAACTAAATATAGTTTGGCAGGCCCATTCTAAATGGTGTGCCACATTCTAGAATCCCCAATAATAAACATCTAGCCTGCAAAAGAAAGTACTGTATTGCTTTCATTAGATCACTTCCTCTGTTAGAAATGAGCTCTAATTACACATCTCTCTGCATGAACTTTATCTCTTTCCCTCTTCAGCATCTCTGTTTTCCTTTCCTATCCTATGTCTTCTTACTAATGAGTTAATAAATCTTCAGCTTTCTCTCTTTATAGAAAAAGTATACTCTGCATTAGTTTGATACTTTTCTTACCAAGCTGCCATACCTGTGTTTTTTAACTTCGAAGTTGAAAATAATTCTTTTTTTTCTGCACAATATTAGTTTTTGCTGTGTCATCATTTATCAGGAGTCAGCATAACTTTACCATAGAACTATCTCATTTAATGTTGCATAGAAGTCTTTCATCGGGCAAGCTTTATTAAAACTATGAATATACTTGCCAAACTTAATGCCGAACATTTGCATTAAAGTGTCTGTTTGGTTGTTACCTTGGGGTGATTTAAGTGATGTTCTTGTAGAGGGTATAAAAAATGCATCAGATTCTTACAATCACATCCTCCTATTTACATTTTCCCTACATATAAAATAAGAAAATGCCTGTGGAAAAAGCATCAGGTACTAACACAATGCTGACCTCGATTCACTGAAATGGCATATAACGATTGCTGGAAGGCAGTAAGATAAGTCTTGATAATGTATTTATTTTAACAACTTTTTTCTTATCAAGGTTTTTTGGACAAAGTGTTGAGCAAACTCTATAACTAAGGTAAAGGACACAGACCAAATGTAGCAATCTTATCAGGAATATCAAATGAAACTGAGATATTACTTATCACAGCTAAATCTGTTGTGTCACTTTGTTTATCTAAATGGCTTTGTTTATAACTTGCATTCCCTTTTAGTTTATATTCCATGTCAAAATGATAATGCTAATTTTGGGATAGATGGAAAAAGACATAGTTTATATAAAAATTAATACTAGAATAAGAAGGCATGATCTATAATTAAGGAGTAATCATCAGACATTGCTATTCTTATAATTTACTATGGAACGCATCAGTCTGCCTTTGGACACAAGGTGGCACTAATGTTTTGCTAGTTTTAGCTATAATAACTTTCGAATGTAAAATCTTTAGGCACTGAGAGAACCCACATTTTTCTCAATAGAACAAGCCATATCACTTTTATTTTTATAAAAAAAGATTCAAAATTCAAAAGTAAAATTTAACAACAATGCTAAGAACCTTAATCACAAATGCAAAAGTGCAATTCTGGATCAAGCCAACAGCAACATAGGGAACAAATAAAAACTTTCCCATAATTCTTAATGGTTTTAAATGGGCCTTTTAACCCCTATGTGTATATAGCCTTATACATCATTAAAAACTAAACAATGCATTAGAAACCTGATGGGATTTGTTTTCTACCTTTGGGGAAGTTGGTTTGCTCCAGAACTGCTCCACTTGGCTGTACTGAATTTTAGTGCACTCCAAGCTGCCTGTACCACCTTACACTGATGTCCCCTGTTCCCCCTTCAGTTTGTTCATATGAGGTGTTGTGGAGGTTTATCACAAAGCAGGTTCATGTGGGTGCTGGACATATATTAACTGGTCAGCCAGTCACTGGAGAATGCAAATAGCATTGCACCCTCCATAACTGCTTATGTGAATGTAGACCAGCATGTTGTAATGTGCCCAATGCGTGAGCGTGTACTGCATTCCAGTACATTCTGTGAGGTGGAAGTTGCCTTTGTAAACTGCACAATTTATTTGTATGTATATTGGAAGGTTTTAGTCCCTGCCTCCTGGGTTGGTAGCTCCCTTTATACTGGTGTTAGTTGCAATAAGGAAAGTTTTAACACCCCCCTAACCTCCCTTTCTGGGGTTTTGTTCACATCACAGGTAAAACAGTATCTCTATTTTTAATTTAGTTATACTAAATACATGTTCACTTCAGATTTGAGACAGATGGGGACTTGCCTAGTCTGAGATGTCCTGACACTGCAGGCAAGCAATGCATGATTGTATCCATAAATGTGGCACTAAACCTCACTGTTTATTACCTGTAATAAGTCACATGTTATTTATTGGTAAAAGTTAGGATCTGATGCAGAGTTTTTTGTTCACTTTATATATATGTAGCCAATATAGTTTCTGCTGCTTTCCTAACCACACATACATATACTATCTGAATACTCTTCATAAGCTAGCTAGAGTTCACCAGGATTTTACGTATATCACTTTGTGAGTGTGTGTGTGTGTATATATGCATGCATATATATATATATCCTATATAATAATTCGCCAAGTTGTGTGTAACGCCCGACATGCGCAGTAGACACTGCTGCGTGTGCGGCAGTCATGCACAGTAGAGACTGCCCGCGCCGCGGCTGATACAGAGCTGGGCGCTCCGAAGGAGCGTCCAGCTCTGTATTAGCCGAGGCGCGGGCAGTCTCTACTGTGCATGACTGCCCCGCGACCGGCTGCCAGAGGCTCTGTATCAGCCGAGGCGCGGCCAGTCTCCACTGTGTGTGACTGCCCCGCGACCGGCTTCCTGAGGCACTGTGGCCCGTGTAACGGGCTGTTCAACTAGTATATATATAAAATAAAATGATGACGCAATCTGTATACAGCACTCATTGTTCTATCAAGAAAGTACCGGTGAGCACTGAAATGTTGACTTTCAAAACACACAGCCTTGCACTTTTTTTCTTCTTCTTCACCTTTTTAACCCTTGTGTGCCAGAGGGGTTCACATTATGTACCTCTCTGGCCCTCACAGGGTTAATCCAGTGGGTGTATATTGACTGCTTCATTATTTTAATTTTTACTTGCTCCCTGTTATTTATCCTTATTATCTGGTGTGGTATCACTTCCATTCTGTCTATATAAACATAATGGGAGCAAGCTGTTTTGCATGTTCTAAATGTGTCTATGTGAACATAGACTAAAATGATTTATGATGAATGTGATAACTTAAGACAATACCCAGTGACTTTATTCCCTGTAATATTTTAGGTGTTGTTTACAAAGTATGACATGTTTAATAATATAGATGAGAGGGAATTGTGATTAACCCTTTAAGAGCTAGAGGGCTGTGCAGTGTGGTCCTAAAAGGGTTAAGTGCTATAGGTTGATTTGATGTTCTATTCTCTGAGCCTTTGAAACTTGACATATATCACCATTTAACATTCAAAATACTTCAGTAAGAATCAAAACAGCACATGTCGATAATGTCTAACACAAAACTGACGAACGCATCAATAAATCTTGGCCTTAAAGCTCATTGCTTCATTATAGATGTCCTCTGTAATCTATTTACCTCCTTGAAATAATGTTCTTACAACCTTGATGTTCTCATAAGAGGGACGGCAGAGATACTTAGACAATTTAGATAAGAAGACCAATTATATGCCATGGCACTGCTAGGAGTCTAGGGGAATGCAGGTCTGGAAGAATCTCTTGAACTTAATTTGAGGGGAAAAAAGTCATCCAGATGGCAAGCAGTTGGATACATGTCTGCCTCACACATTAGCCTGCAAAGCTCACGCTGTTTCCTTATGGTAACACTAGCCTAGCAAGGTGTACTACACTTCAGATGCTTTTTATTGACAATACTGTAGGTTCTGGGTGAGCTGGCATTTCCTCCTGTGGTGTCTAATACTTTTTTTTAACTATATCCTTTACAACAACAATTTTAGAGCTGTGATATGATAAATATAACTTGTTAATTTAGAGTAAGCACACCTTGCAAAAATAAAACCCTATTGATTTATTAGCAACAAAAATGTAGGGTATGAAACACAACAGCAAATATACATCACAGTGGAAATATATAAATAATTTAGTCCTGTGGTGAAGAGGTCAAATGAATGAGTATTACAGTATGTAATAAAGCCTTTTTATTTGGACTGACATTCAATTATATGGAGACAAGCTTTTGAGAGAGAGAGATACTCCCTTTACCAAGTATGCTTTAGACTTGATAAAGGGAGCATCTTTCTCAAATATTGTCTCCATATAATTGAATTAGTCCAGTAAATAAGGTATTATTACATACTGCAGTACTCTTTGAACTGACACACACATTATATATATATATATATATATATATATATATATATATATTATTCTTTATTTATATAGCGCCAACTTATTCCGCAGCACTGTGCAATAGACATACAAAGATATTAAGTGGTATGAATCAAATGTGGAGATCAGAAGGATCAGAGGGCTCTGCTCCTGAGAGCTTATAGACTAGAGGAAGGTAGGTTGGACACAGAAGGATTAAGTACTATTGGGTTTAAGTGCCTTCTGCCACACGAACTGCCGGTCAGTGGGTGGGAGAAAGAAGTGCTGTTGAGAGCAGTGGTCCAGGGAAGAGTTGGTTCTTGGTGATAATGTTTATGGAGGTAGTTCCCTGAAGAGGTGAATTTTCAGGGAGCGTCTGAAGATTTGAAGGCTTGGGGAGGGATTCCAGAGCTCAGGTGCAGCATGGATGAAGTCCTGTAGGTGTATATGTGTGTGTGTGTGTGTATATGTAATATATACACTCATGAAAAGTAGGCACTCATAGTTAAATGGTAAATAAATTGTTGCTTTTACTTATGTTTAAATTTCAAGTGATCATTGGGTGGAACCATGTGAAAACCAATAAGAAAGAGGATAACAAATCTTAAGCTCTAAGTAAAATCACGTTTGTGTCCAGTGAATTGGGATGTATACTTGTTTTAGCAACCCACTAGCAATGTGTGGACGTAACCATAACAAGTGATCTTGTGGAAGTGTGTATATGTATGCATGTAACATGTCCCTAGTTTAGTAACTTGACATATCAATTAAATCTAAGCAAAACTTAGTAAATTCTCATGTGAGTGTATTAGATTGTAGTTTATCATGGTAACAACATTTGTATTTGTATTTTTGGGGTACTAGGTGTCCTTACAAGAGACAACAAAGTAGGTATATTTGATGCAGCATAAATCATACAACATAAAATGTGTCCAAGTCTTGTACAGTGCCAGACAAAATTCAACAGGGAAAATAGTAAGGGTTATAACTATTTAAATAGCAGGTGTGGCACTAACCAGTGGTGGAAACAAAACATCATGTTACCCAAAATGACAGAGATATGAGACTGTGCAGTATAAATGCAGATATTCAGTCAACTTTGGAAAAAAAGGTATATGTCATTATATACATCTGTGTAGATAACATAGGCTTAAGTGCTAAAGTGCTGGATAGTACCTATCTTGAAACAGCTTACAGGACACTGAGGAGGAGTTAGCGAGCTTGTGTCTAAAAATGGAATGATTGGTGAAGTGAGAGGGGAGTTTCATTCATTTGTAAAATTATAAGAACCATCCCCACTGTAAGTAGTATGAGGACTTGGGAGTAAAGGCAAATTCTAACTGAGTTTAGATCTACCTAGGATGTAAATAGGATTTATATGTTGTAATATCCATTCCCTAATTTTTAATTCAATTGCACTATAAGATCTGACAGGACACATCCTAAGAATGACAACTAGGTATTGTTTACTTGTCAGGGTCCCCCCTCCTTTTCCTAAAATACATATTTTATTTTACAAAAGGCCAGAAGACTACTATACACACTTTTTTCCATGAAAAAGTCAATAAAAATGACCTGTATCTTATGGTTTGGTGGTTCCGTGGGATGAGAGACTTGTCCGGGGCTTATAGAACATCTGAGCATCTGGGGAGTAAAAGCACTAATTTATTTAAGTTATGGAAATAACATAGGGTGGTTGGAGTACACTGGTGAGACTGGAACTTATCTGGCTCTCTCAGGATACATTCTACTGCTTTTGTCTACTGCAAAGTGTGTCACACTCATAGTGAGTGTATTAAAGTTAATGGTGTGCATGTGTGTGTTAAAATGAACTATGGATAAGAGTTAAAGTTGACTGTGTGTCTGTTTAAAGTTAACATTGTTTTTAGATGCAAAAAATTGTGCGTCTTATGGTACAGTATGTATGTGTGTATAAATGATTATGCATGCTATAATAGAGTTTTTCAACAACAGCTCGCAAGTATCCCTAATGATGCAGGTTTTCAGGATGACCCTGCCTGAGTACAGTTATGTACTTGGTGGATCTGTCATTCAGGTTAATTAATTTGTGTTCTGTCAGGGACCCAAACTTGCACTTTTAGTGTTGCTCAAGGACCATGGTTGTCAGTGCTAGAATTCATCATACTCATAGCTGAAACATGATCCTGCACAGTTACAATCTGTTTCAAAAGTCCCATGCACTAAAACTTAATTTTGTCTGACAACTGATTCACCTTTACCCATGCCTTATATTACAAAAAATGAATTTGAAGCTGTAAAAGCAAATATGAATATGATGTGCATTTTAATGGGGCAACACATCAAGCCAGAAATGCAGATAACTTAAGCTGGTATAAAGAAATTGTTATGGAGTGTCTCAAAACAGGAATATTTAATCTCCATGATGGTAATGTTGCCCTTATGGTATACATGGACTATGGGCAACTAGTTCTGGCCCTTATGCAAAAGGAAAGGAGGATCAATTCTGGAGCAAGTCAACTATACCATGAAGGACAAATAAAAATTCCCAGTGTTTAAATGGGGCTTTAAAGGGATAGTAATGTCAGAAAAAAGCATTAACTATATGGTAGATACAATTAAAAGAGATTACTTGCACTGATTCGTATATCTCAAACCATTATGGTTTGAGAGATATAGGAAAATAAAGTTCTCCACTCCCCCCCCTTTCTGCTTGACGAGCTGTAAAGCTGTCAGAAGCAGATTCTAGTCGCTTGACCAGAAGCGACTCTTCAGCAGCGCTGACATAACGATTTCTAAAGATAAATACTTCATCGGAATGGTCTACAACATGTGCTTGCAAACCAGGCACACATTGTAGACCGTTCCGATGAAGTATTTATTTTTAGGTATCGCTATGTTGGCACTGCTGATTAGCCACAGTATGGTCCAGGAACCAGGATCTCATGCCGTCAGCTATACAGCTGATGTATGTGAAAGGGGAGGGAGTAGAGAACTTTATTTTCATATATCTCTCAAAACAGAAATTCTCGCAGGGAAAAAATGCAAAAAACCTTCCGTTAAGATGTTCTCAGGCTACTCTGACATATCGAGTGGCAACTTGATGGCACCAAGATGCACACACATTGTACATATACTGTAAATCTTTCTGTATACAAGCACACATATACAGCTCCTTACTGCCGCATAGAAGAATTCAGTAGAAAAGGGCTGTCTCAATGTAGCCATAAGGTCCTGTCTTCCTGCAGTTAACTCCCACAGCAGAATATTCCAAACATCCCTACTTTTAACCTCTTTAACACTAAAGAGGTCTCTAATGCATTACAAAGCAAACTGTTGAAGACCCTTCTAGCATTCAGAGGGTTAATGGTTTTAGATTTCCTGGAAATTTGGGGAAATTTTAATTTGTCCCCTATAGTGCCACTGGTTAGGTCTGTAATTGCTCACCTTTTGTTTTATGCCTAAAGCTCTTAATTGTTTCCACCTTTGAATTCAACCTATTCTAGTGATAATACATATCATTTACTGTGCAAATAATATACAACATATTTTACCTTGGTTTGTTATCTTAAAAGGTAGGATTATATGTGGAACTGTGTTTACCTCTTTGCCTTTTATGTGTGTAATATAATACATTGGTTAATATTTTATTAGGAAAATACATTCTGCATGGAAAGTACATGTCTCTCAGGCTGTGGTTAAATGATGTGACCAATGATCCTCAGTGACATCATTTGACTCCATTCCCACATAAAGCTGCCTGGTTGAAATAGATTATTATTATCATAAAATATTAATAAAGTACTTTCCAGCCCAGGCATTTTACCCAGGATTAGTTAATCATGATTTTGTTTTATTTACATCATTTTAAAAATGTCCTTTGTTATACTCCCTTTCACAAGAATAATTGATTTTCATTCATCAGAAGGGAAATTAGGATATCATTCATGTAGAATTATGCAGAGACCTTACCAGCTTTTAAAAAGATAAGGAACTGCAGTCATTGAGTTCACTGGCTTGCTGCAGAATTTTACTATATGAGACAGTGTCAGCTGGACCACAGAAGGTGCAACTCTCATGGTGCCTGGTGTCCAAAGGTACCTTTGCCATCAGAACATTTAGTTAGGATTCCTTTGTGGGCTGTGCATGATGGCTGTTACCAATGAGGTGGCAATGATGCAGAGTGGAACAGAGGGGCGTGCTACACATCCTATATAATAATTCTCTAAGTGTATGTTTGTCAGAAGCTGTCATAAGCAGTACAGTCAGCTGTGGGCGCTGCAGTCATGCGCAGTACAGACTGCCCGTGCCACAGCTGATAATGGAGCAGGGAGCTCCGAATTCAGACCGTAGTTTGTGCACAGAGAGGACGCTCTGTATCAGCCGTGGCGTGGGCAGTCTCTACTGTGCATGACTGCACCGTGGCCTTTGCTGAATGGCACTGTGGCCTGTGTACACGGGCTCTTCAACTAGTTGATTAATAATACATTGCACATCGCTCTGGTCCTTAAAGAGTTAGCTGTATTTTTTAGTATTTAGTGCTAGAAATGTATACATAGTATTTTACAAAGAATAATGGAGCACAGAGAATCTTTGTCCCTTAGAGCTTACAATCTAATTTTGACAGATGAAGCACAGGGAGATAAATGACTTGCCTAAGGTCACAATGAGGTAAGGCAGAAATTAAATCTGGTTTTCCTCCTTCAAAGCCAATGTGTTGGTTTTACAGTGTTAACTCATCCCTTCTGATTTCTCCTCAAGCCAGCCATCCCAGTGGAATTCTGCACTTGACTGTAGCTTCAGACTGCAACCCTTCTCCTCTTTATTGTGGACTATATGCATAATGAAAACTGGGGGAGATGCACTAAGCGATGATAAAGAGGTGATAAAGTGGAGATGACTTCTCCAGTTTATCACTTCTCCAATTGCTATGTTATTCTGTGGAGCCTATTCACTAAGATTTCTTCAGCTTTGGAGATCTTAGTGCATAGGCTCCATAGAATAACATAGGAAATGGAGAAATGATAAACTGGAGAAGTTATCTCCACTTTATCGCTGCTTAGTGAATTCTCCCCCTGGAGTACTTCTAAGGAACGTCAGCAGCATTATATATGGGACACAGTATTAGAGACCTCACTAGCATACAATGGTTTTAACCCTTTGCGTGCCAGAAAGGTATCCAATGCATTGCGTTGGATACCTCATTGGCAATAAAAGGGTTAAAGCCCATTCAAATCAATGGAAAATCAGCAGCTGGTTTGCTCAAGGATTCTGGCATGTTTGTAATAGCAGGTTTATATTATTTTCTTTATCTAAAAAGGTGTTTATAGGAAAAATACAACTATATAATCAAGTGGCGCTAAGGCACTCCGAAATGTCCAACCTATATGTCCTGGGCAGCTATAACTAACCTCCTACTCCCATAGGAGGAATAAACATATACAATCTAAAATTCAAACAGTTAAGCGCTCCAGTAGCATAAAGGACAAAGGAATCTCAAGTAGAGATAAAAAAATTCTTTTATATATATTCATAAAATATACATCCCACAATCACATTTCACAGATAATCAAATGGGTATAAGCATGTCAGTCAGCCCCAGTTAACGGCCCGAAGCACTGGAACACCAAAACACCCGTATATAGGAACCCGCCCCATGAATCAGAATACTCAGATCCTGGTAAAGCCGGGTCCTCCTATCCCAGGTATATCGGTCAGATACCGGCACTACACCCGTCCCTGTGCAGACAGTCACGCCCACTCCCCACAAAAAATATATCATACAACAATACTTCCTATAATCTCACATCAAAAATAAAAGACAATATAAAACCAATAATTGGTGATCAGACAGTTACCTATAAACAGGCTGTTCACCAATACATACCCCTACTACTCTATGACTGACAACCCTAATCTAGATCACAAGTCTGATCCAGGATTGTCCGGTCATAATTGGCAAACACACATAAAATATACACAACACAATATTATCCCAGAGGGCTAGCACCTCTACAATAATATCTATTAATAAAAATTCCTCTGATTGTCCCGAAACACGTGACGACTTCACAAAGGTACAAATAGATGAGCATATAAAATCTCCCTGAAGAAGAAACCAGAAGAGTTTTGAAACGCGTTGGAATGGGGTTGTAAGAACAGATGCTATACAGACATAGCACTCGAGTGACCCATATGTAAAATATGGTGGTCAATCCTGGATCAGACTTGTGATCTAGATTAGGGTTGTCAGTCATAGAGTAGTAGGGGTATGTATTGGTGAACAGCCTGTTTATAGGTAACTGTCTGATCACCAATTATTGGTTTTATATTGTCTTTTATTTTTGATGTGAGATTATAGGAAGTATTGTTGTATGATATATTTTTTGTAGGGAGTGGGCGTGACTGTCTGCACAGGGACGGGTGTAGTGCCGGTATCTGACCGATATACCTGGGATAGGAGGACCCGGCTTTACCAGGATCTGAGTATTCTGATTCATGGGGCGGGTTCCTATATACGGGTGTTTTGGTGTTCCAGTGCTTCGGGCCGTTAACTGGGGCTGACTGACATGCTTATACCCATTTGATTATCTGTGAAATGTGATTGTGGGATGTATATTTTATGAATATATATAAAAGAATTTTTTTATCTCTACTTGAGATTCCTTTGTCCTTTATGTTACTGGAGCGCTTAACTGTTTGAATTTTAGTTTATAGGAAAAATGAATTATCTTAATGGATCAAGAAATGGCTTAACACTTTGAGCAGGGCTGGGGTTTACATCACAGGCTTCCTTAGGCATA
Organism: Rhinophrynus dorsalis; assembly: GCA_037306005.1. Taxonomy (NCBI): domain Eukaryota; kingdom Metazoa; phylum Chordata; class Amphibia; order Anura; family Rhinophrynidae; genus Rhinophrynus; species Rhinophrynus dorsalis. Next base: position 124,542,354 of record CM074721.1, read on the forward strand.
GCACTCTATGTGCCCTTAGCACCACCCATTGCCACACCCCTATTCCATACATGGCCCCACCCCAGACCCATCCATTATTTATAGCACAGAAAATACCCTTGGCCTATGACAAGCAAATCCAAAAAGAGACTTTAACCCCTTGGGTGCTAGAGATCTCTTCAATTAATTACAAAGGAATGTGTTGAAGAGCTATTTAGCATCCAAGGGGTTAAATAATGGCTTGTAAACTTTTATACAACTGGAGATTGCTCTGGCCACACCCATAATTCAGTATGTGGATGTGGCCAGAACAGCTGAGGCACCCTTCAAAATTTCGAGCTCTAGGCAGTTGCCTACTCCACCTATCGGAAAATCCAGCCTTGCTTTTGAGTGGCAGAGGGGTATGCAACGCATTGCAAAGCAATGTGTTGCATACACTCTCTGGCACTTATAGGGTTAAAAATAGGATTAAAACTGTTGTGTCAAAAAAAAAAAAAAACATACATTTTCCTTATGTCCTATGTGGAACCATAGGGTCCCAACAGGGGACTTTACCCCATGGTTTCTGTGCTCCACAAAGGATGTAAGAGAAAAGGATTGTTAAACTACTAACTTAATTTACATATGTCCCAGTATAATATTTCTAATTTGTATTACCTGTGGGTCCTTTGTGCCCACAGTGATACCGTTGGCGTGTATGTGTGCACTTTATGGGATAACAAGGGTCGTGTCCACAAAAGCGAAACAATTCTGGATCGAACCAGCTGCATCATACGGGAGAAATTAAAAATTCCTATTGATTTAAATGAGGATTTCAACCCCTTAAATGCTAGAGAAGTCTCCAACACATAGCAAAGCCATGCGCTGGCAAACTCTCTAACATTCAAGGAATTAAAAGCCCCATTTAAACTAATGGAAAGTTTTATTTCTCCCCTACGGTACATCTGGTTTGCTCAATATTTACACATGAGCACCTAAGGGTTAACCGTTTATCAAGTATTGTTTTTTTTTATTACTGATCTAATGTAAAATATTGATTTTATTACTTATTTCTTTTATTGGCACTTATTTATATGGATACTAGTGTAAAAGCACGTGTACACGGGCCAAGGTCCGGGTGATGTTAACCCTTTGAGTGCCAGAGGGGTATGCCTCTGGCATTCAAAGAGTTAACAAGCCGGTCCTGCTCTGCATCCTGCCTCCGATGTAGTCATGCACTCTAGAAACTGCCCAAAAGCACAGAATGCTCCCAACACAGAACTCCCAGCATTCTGTGCTTTCGGGCAGCCTCTACTGCACATGACGGCTTCTGACAAACATCCTAGAGAATTATTATATAGGATGTCAGTTCCACTTTTAACCCACTGAGTGCCAGAGGGGTACGCAACTCAATGCGTTGCTTACACATCTGGCATTCAAAGGGTTAAATGGATATTTTAGACCCTTGATTGCTAGAGAGATTGAAATGTGTTGGAGTGAACTCTGTCATTCAAGGGACTAAAAGACCCATTTAAATCAGTGGAAACATTGTGAATTTTTCCCCTATGAGGCAGATGGTTTTCCCTAAAAGTACTTGAATTTTGCTTTGAGCACAGGGCTCATTATGATGAGTGATTCTTGAGCGGTTTGAATCTGAAATCCAGTCCTCATGCGTGTCAGCAGCAGGGTGGGTTTTATAACCCAGATTAAGCACAGGTAGATAAATCAAAATGACTGAGTCACTGATTACTCCCTGGTGTACCTTGACAATTAACACTGAGAGGCACTGCATTAGAGGTTATGATATTCAGAAGACTAGCATGCCATGGTCTAAAGATTAGCTGCTATGTCAGTGGTAAGCAACAGGTGACCCTGGGACCACATGCAGCGCTCAGAGGCTTCTCTTGCTTCATGACATATCATGACATACTTACCTTCAAAAAGATAATGCTCTGTTTTTACCTCCTAGGTATTGCAGGGTTCTTGTGAGGCCCTATGGATGCTCAAGGGTCACATATGTGACCCTTGGAGTAAATAAGCTTGCCCATCACTGTGTTGCTCTTTATACTTAAAGTGGTCCTACCACTTTAAAAACTGTTTTTCCTTTTTGTAAAAATTACTTTACATTATGTTATTCTACTTTTATAAAATGCACCATTTTCTCTATGTTCAAGACAAACTGTCAACATTCCACTTCTAGCCTTAGTGGGAGCTTTCACTTTGAAAGGATTCGAATGAATGTTCCTCCTTATTAATTTACTCTACCCCTTTGATCTAAACTGACATGCTTTTGTAGCCTACAAAGGTGGTTGATTTTCTGGACATATGCATAATTAATTATGCAGGTTTTACCTGACCAAGTCAGATAAATATATTCTGCTCTGATTAGATCTTCAACTGCTAAATTAAACATATTAAAATGTTAACTATATATATATATATATATATATATATATATATATATATATATATATATACATATATAAAATGTTTAACATTTCAGTGATATGTGACGTGCCAGGACCGTCATGCTGTCTGGACATAAAGGACCAGTGACAGTCCTTGCACATCACGGAATTCTGGGATAGAGTGGCTGCACATCGCTCTGCATCCCAGAATTCATCTAGCAAAAAAAAAAAAAAAAAAGCACCATGGTTCTTAATGTCCGCCCCCTTCCTGGATCTGGTGGTCATTAACAGGTTAAAGAGATACCTATATTGAGAGTAAAATTTGGGTAGGTAACAGGGTGCGGAAATTATAACTGTTTTTGCTTAGAATTTCAATTTTTTTAGATCCATTTGAAAGTTATTTGAGGACAATAAATAGTGTTAACACACTAATAAAACAACTGAATGAAAATGATTCTGTGTTCTTTATGTAAATGAATAATATATATCTCTCAGATGATGGCACCTAACCATAAGAGAAAGAAATCAAGTTAGTTGAAAGACAAAACTAACATTATTATATAGAAGTACTCATTGGAAATAGTAAGCCCTTGCTGAAATATATTACACCATTATAGTGATAGATTAGACTGTCTTCTTGTAAGTAAGATTCATTGAAAGTCTGCATACAAGTTTTCAAACCTCAGAGGATCGGTTGTCAGGTATGCAAAATGGGCAGATTGACAGATCTACCTTATAAATTGCAAGGAAAAAGCCTCCTGCATATACCAATACTATAAGGCAGTGATTGTGAAACCTGTCCCCATGAACTGTTAACAGACTATGTCTTTAGGATTTCCCTGCTTGAGTGCAGATTATTTCATCAGAAGCTCAAGTCATCTTAAAGGGATTCTATCACCACAGTATAAATTTGTTTTAAACATTAGATTATCCAGCAATTCGGTGGCTTTATTGAATAATTTATTTTTTTAAATCCTATTTTGCCGAAAATTAATGTTTAAAGACTGCACTTCCGGATAGACTGCGCGTACAGCTCTATACACACAGTCTGTAACTCTGCCTCCACTCCCCTCCCTCTACCCAGCCTCCTCCGATGACAGAGGCTTCTGTCTGTAAGCCGGAGCAGTCTCATTGGCAGAGATCAATATCTAGCCAATGAGATTGCTCCAGCCTACAGACAGAAAGCCTCTGTCATTGGAGGAGTCTGGATAGAGGGAGGGGAGTAGAGGCAGAGTTACAGACTGCGGGTATAGAGCTGTACCCGCAGTCTATCTGGAAGTGCAGTCTTTAAACATTAATTTGGGCAAAATAGGATTTAAAAAAATAATTATTCAAGAACTCCACCTAATTATAATCTAACATTTAAAACACATTTGTACTGTGGTACTAGATCCCCTTTAATTAACTCATCTGAGCACAATCACGTGGCCTTTTAGTAGTCCATGGGGACAGGCTTCAGAACCCCTGCTATAATGTATGGAAAAGCCATGAAGACCACCGAATAAGAAAAAAAAAATCAAAATCTTGATTTTAAACTCAGACTATTGACATTTCATGGCAAAATTGTGACTTTTAAATGTTGCCATAGAGATGTAGTGTTAAGGAAATAAACTAGGAAAGGTTTACATGGATGTAATATCATAACTGTAGATGGCAGGACCACAAGGTCTCAAACTCTGCTCACTGAACATTGGAATCTTAAACCTTAAAGGACCACAATGCATTGTGCACCTCCTCTAGCAATTGAAGGGTGAAGACAAAAATGTGAGATGCTCACTGAGAAGAAGCATAAGCAGATAGGCTTTGTCCTGTAACTAGTCACTACACAAAAATGTCACATTAGCTATCTAGTGCTGTAACAGCGGAGACATTTCTACGTGTATATAAGATTAATGGCACCCAAAATGGAGGTCCAGTCCTGAAATAACAGGCATATCCTCTGTTCAACTTGGGGCCTCATAAGTGAGGTGGAGCTGGTTTACCTAGACTCTGAGAGCAAAGGGTCTATGTATGGATTACCTTTCACCCTTAGGAGGCCATCTTAATGCTTTTAAAAGACTGTCTACCATATACTGATATGACAGTGAGTGACATAAGTGTTATCTTCCTTTACTTTTTGAAATATTTCATGAAATCTAGTTTGATTCACAGCAGCTGTGGCTTGAAATCCTTTTTGAGTAGTGACAGCCTGCCACAAGGCCACTATTACACAGGGACATTGTGTGTGTGCATGCGTGGAGCATGTTTCATTGCTAACACTTTAAGTGCCAGAGAGGTATCCAACACATTGCGGGCAGTAGGGAAGAGTTACTGCAGTCTGGGCAGTGATTTTAGTAGGAGTGGCCCCTCACTGCAGGTATTTCTTGGGGGTGGTGCGTTTGCATTTGCCACTCCAGTCAAAGCTTCCCCCACAGCTATTCTCTGCAGTGATTTTCCAAGGAATGGCTGAGGGGTGGGGCTTTGCCTCCCCAGCCTCTCCTGGCAAAGTCGACCATCACCCACCAGCAACCTCCCTGCAGTGACTTTGCCAGGAATACCCAGGGGGGCTTCAGGAGCCCCATTGGCTACTACTGTTAAAATCAATGAAGAGAGTTTTGTTGTATACACCTCCCACTCTCCCATGCACCACTTTATATCTCCAGTTTCTCCTTCCACCCTCACTTTTGCCACTTTTCTCATTGCATTTTACCCTCCCATCGTCCTTTTCACCACTTCACCTCTTGGAGCTTCCCTTTTGCCTCTTTGCCTGTTCACGCCTCCCAACCCTTCCTTTTGCCACTTGCCCTCTCTCCCTTTCACAACTTCACCACATCGTCCTTCCCAGCCTCCCTTTCTTTGTCTTGCCCCCTCACTTTTTTTCCTCTTCCTCCCTCCCTTTTGCTGCTTTCATCGTTCTAGCACTTTGTCTCTTCCCTCCTACCTCGATCAGATACCAGGATGTGTATGTGTCTGTAACAGTGACTACATGGGAAACTCCATTATAATTTTTGCTACTATGTGTCTGTTTATAGGTATATATAATATCATATGAAACAACCATCTACCTGGTAGACCAGACAGATAGAGGGTCAGCACTCAAAGATTAAAATATAATGAAAGAAGGTTTATTGAAACAAACATTTTCTGTCCCTCATAGGACCTTCCTCATGCCTATGAGGACTGAAAATGTTTGGCTCAATAAACCTTCTTTCATTATCAGTTCATCTTGGAGTACTGGCCTTTTATCGATCTGGCTTACCTGGTAGATGGTCATTACCTGTACACTTCTGTACAGGACATGTACCAAATGTTTTCTATTTTACTTTGCATACATATATATAATATAACTGCTACCGATCTATTTTGTTGTCTTGGATACGTATTATTCACTGCCATGTAAAATAGATATTTCCTCTGTTCTGTATCTTTTGAGAGACAACAGTACATCAGTGAATTCCTAGGTATTGTACGTCTCTACAACAGACATTTGTACTTGAAACACGCAAGAAAAATATATCTCGTGTCAGAAAACCGTTCATCTGCAAAGAGATGTAATACCAGTTTCTAAGAGTTATCCTTGGATTTGTGCTAGTGAGAGGAAAACACAGAGAGTGTATAAATCCTTGGCAAAAGTCCTTTTTTATACTACAGAAAATGTGCACTAAATGGTATCTTCACTGTTATTTGGGCAATGCATATGTTTTTAAAAAGTGTTTTTTTTCAGTAAAGGTATCAAATCCTAATACTGTTGATGTTTTTGTTGCATGTCTGCACTCTGACAAACAATACAATTTCATTGTATAAACCTCGACAGCTCATCAGATTATTTGTACTACAGCTGTCCTCTTTCTACACATGATCACATAAGCTGTTTCCCTAAGAAATAACACAGATTAGTCTCTGTCGCATTGGTAGGCAAATATTTCTACCCGAGGACCTATAGTTAGAATTTATGCTTTGGGCCTGAATAGTCATTTAGTCCATCTCTGTCAGGAAGAAAGTAAGACAAAGCAATGTGTTATCAACACCTCTACAATTCAGTGTTTTAACCCTTTGAGTGCCAGAGCACTCACGTATTGCACTGATGCATTGCACTGTAATGTGCTGGATAACTCTCTGGCACTCAAAGGGTTAAAAGCCCAATCTAAAGCAATGGAAATGTTTATTTGTCCCCGTGTGGAGATGGTTTGCCCTAGATTTGCCCTATTTTACATAGTACAGCAACCTATATCGTCATATACAGTTGGGACTTTTGAAATGTCCTTGTTGTTAAAGCGGAACTACCACCGCTAAAAAACTTGATCTCCAATAATTCCCCATCTGGCGACTAGCTGCTCAGTAGCGCTAGTCACCAGAATTATTAGCTTATTAAACAGAATTCTCCATTCTTCCCGGGCTGACAGGCAGGACGGAGCTCAGACATCTTTCCATAGTGACGTCTGCACTGTCAGTCCCTTTTGGAGTGGAACGAGCAATGCCTCCTAGAGCCAGCTGTGACTGACAGCGCAGGCGTGCAGACATCACTATGGAAAGATGTCTGCATTCCGTCCTGCCTGTCAGTCCGAGAAGAATGGATAAACCTATTTAACATGGTAATAATTCTGAGAAGCTAGTCGCCAGATGGGGAATTATTGGAGATAAAGTTTTTTTGAAGTGGTAGTTCTGCTTTAAGTTAAAATCAAGTTGTGAATACAGCAATCTGTGAATTTTTAACTGATGCAATGTAATGCAAAAACAACCAAGCAAAAAACAATTGCAAGAAAAAATGCCCTTAGCTACAAATTGCTCAATGGCCTCTGTGATTAATATCCACAATGCATACATAATGGATAGCACATTCACTGCAACCTATCACAAATTCAAATTGGTACATTGCAAAGGTTTTGGGTGCTTTCAATTTTAGCTATACCCACCAGCCTCCTATAAATATTCTGTTCCGAGCAACAAATAGTGATATATAGTTGTATAAATTATTTACTTTGCTAAACTAAACTGATTTATTTAGTAAGTTTTGCTCTGCTTTTAAACAATGTCCAAAATTCTTGTGGGAACCAAGAAAATATTGAAGTTGTTGGCACATTTTAATGTTAACCTTTAGAAATCAGTAAAGCACCTCTTAAAAATGATGCCTTTTAAATTCCTACTGCTTGAGAATATAGTTGTGAATGTCAAGGGCTCCAAGGGTACGTTTTAGATCAAGAAGGAAACACTTCAATGTAAATACAACTTTTTTTTATCTTGCTCTCTCTTTAAGGGTCATATTCAGAAACAGAGTAGCTAATCATCCTCAGCTGACCCATTCTGCAAATCCTTGCTCTGGCTCCCAGCCACTACTGAAATCAAGTTCAAAGCCCTTGTTCTCACCTTGTTAGAGAAAGATTTAGGAGTACTGATAGACAATAGACTTCACAGCAGTGTGCAGTGTCATTCAGTTTCTGCAAGAGCCAATAAGGTAAAATGCTATATAAAAAGGGGCAGAGATGCATGGGAGGGGAATATAATTATATCACTATTTAAATCCTTGGTAAAGCATCATCTAGAATATGGATTACAGTTTTGGGACAAATACTACTGTGCCATGGAGATCCATCTGCAGTTGATGTAGAATGTTCTAGACAACCTGTAATTCCAGAATGTTGATTCCAAGTCAAGTGGACTGTTTTGTTTTCAGAAAATTCCCCAGCCTCGCCTGTTAGCATCTGTTGATACTATCAGCCAAACCGGCCCCTGTAAGGGTCTGTCCTTCTCAAGGGTGGGATGGGGGTACCACCATAACAATTTGCATCTTGTGGAAGGCTGGATTGGACTCTTATGCTATGATATAGAAAAGATATAAAAGACTATGACTCTTTCTAGAAGTCGAACTAGTCTCTTTTTCTGACATAGTTCTATTCCTAGAAAAATGAGTTTCTGTGATGGAACTTTGCTGGGATTTGTCTATGTGTATGATCCAAACTAGGATCCGCAGCAGGTCTAGCCAATAGTTTGTGCTTAACATAGGTCTTTGTCTTGACTCTTATGATAAATCTGTCACCCAAGTATGAAACTGCTTAGACTTGGTGCTGTCAGGGTACTAGAGGCCTACCAAATATATACCCACAAAAAAAATGGCTCAATCTTTACTTGGACTAACCTGCATTATATTGCAACAACAAATCTTCAATTGAATACTGAGGCCTACCCTAATGGTAGCATTCGGTACTAAAATGGGTCACAAAGATATGTAACCAAAGAAGCCTACAGTGTGCAGATCGAACTGGAATGTGATAAGCTGCGTCATTTAGATACATTCTTGTCAAGAATGCCTGAGAATGGATCAATTTGACTGAGATCTTATAGTCTCCATATTTAATTCAGATTTAAGTGAAAAAGGAATTGAATTACTTTAGCTCTAGAATCAAACCTAAGTCCCCTGAAGTTTACAGAACAGAGAAAAGAAATAACTACATTCCTTGCAAATTCTGTTTCTCTAGGACACTTTCTATGCCTTTGTTCTGGAGAAGATCCTGAGTAGCAGACATCAGTATTTCCTCATGTATCTGTATATGACAAGAACTTCTGAATAATAGGGACAGCCTGAAACTCTCAAGCATACCCTATCTCCAAATCTGTAAGACTCATCTGTCTGGGTGAATAAGGTTCCAGGCATCCTAAAAGAGCTCCCCTCTGCCCCCAGCTGGAGAAGGTGAAAGTGCTAGGCTTATTTCATTAGACATTTCCTTGAAACTGCAGCTTTCCCTGGAATTTTGTTTCCAGACCTAGTGCTTTGGGCTGCACTTCCGTTTTACTGGTTGTAGTTTCAACCTAGTTTATAGCGCTTTGCTTTATGAAAGGACTGACTCCTGAGAATTACTTTTACCCTGTGAATATTTCTTTAATAATATCTTCAATAATATCTTCAAGCTGGTCACTGAATAACTTGGATCCTGTAAAGGGCAATAAAAACAGCTTGTTTTCTGATGAGGCGTCAGCATCCTAGGCTTTGATCCATAGTGCTCATCATGCTGTATCAGATAAAGCCGATGATCTTGCTAGGCTTCACCTGAGATACCCTTAATTCCTATGAGGGAAGATAACTAATTTAAGAAATGGAGTTTTATACAGAGGATTCTATTTTGTCATCAAAGTCAGAAACTATATTTGTAACACGTGGAACATGTATGCCATAGAAGTGGCTGATGTCAAGTTTGCCCCAGGGCTGCAAACTGTTTTAAAGAGCGCTGTTTTCTCTCTAATTCCTAAGGTCTATATTAAAGTGATACCGTCTTCCAGCAATATAGTGGTCCTGAAGGAACTCTGTGCAACAGCTGTGTCTGCCTTCAAAATGGATCACGTAAGTTGCAGATTTCCTTCAGAAAATGGATACATCCACTGAAATTTCTGAGACCTGCTAGACCTCTTGTCCCCCTGGTTCCATTAAGAATTAAGGATTTCCTTTATGGAGCTTTGTACAGGAATTAAAGGGACTGTCTTTTGTATCCTACATAGCAGTGGTTCACAATGTTTTGCCCAAGGCACCCCTAACATGCAGTCTGGAACTTTTAGGGGCACCCCTAACAAGTTTAATGTCATTTATCAAGAGAAAAATAAATGGTACAATTCATGAATATACAGATATTATTAGGTCTTACAATCCTAGTAATAAAAATAAACATAATGTACGTAACAATTTCCATATGTCTACATTATTCATTTAAACTATCTTCTCATAACTTGATCAAACCGTTAATTTGATCTAACTAAAAATTCCTAGATCTGTCATGCCCTCTTCCTCAGCAGAGGAGATAGTTAACTGTAGTAGACTGCTTTCATTTTTCATCCTCAGGCAAACGGGATGGACCTTTATCAGGGTCAGATGCCCTTTGCCTTTTATGCACTGATGTTCTATCTATCTATCTATCTATCTATCTATCTATCTATCTATCTATCTATCTATCTATCGCTCTATATATATATATGAAACAGTGGTACTATTAGAGCCAATTTGGAACAGAAGACACTGAGGCATGGCCTCTGAAACTGTCATCGCCGTGGCTCCTCCAAGTTTTTCAGTCTCTGGTGGTCCAGTGGCTAGAGATATGCATGTGATATCATCGTGCCTGATGACTTCATTGATGTGCAAGGGATAGGTGAACGTAGGACTGTACCTGGTGGGGAGGCGTGTAGCTTTTGGAAAGGTAAGATACAGGTCCTGTAATTAATCATTTTTGCAGAGAATGTGATGGGCCATGTCCTTGGCATTTTTTTTTTGGGGGGGTGTTTAGGATGTGGCACATCAAGTCCTTAGCAGTTATGTTTTTAAGACTGACAAATTGAAAGGAACCTTAGAAATGTATACCAATCATAAGCTTTTGAAGATTAAAAAAATAAACAGTGAGACTGATTTACTAAATAGATTTGGAGCAAACCCCGAAACAGAGGGGACAAATAAAAATTCCCCAACAGCAAATTGCTTTCTTGAATTAAAATGGACCTGTCAGCTTACTACAACATGATTTTGTTTTAAAGATGAGAATCTCTCTATATGTTGTACTAGCCATTTGTATATAAAATAAGTAATTTATAGGAAAATAACCTTTATGCTTTGGTAGCACAGTGTGGCATTTTATGGTAATTCCCCGTACAGTATGCTAATTAACTCTGAGGCCAAACTTCTCTTTTTCTATTAGAGATAACACCTGTGTGTGTGGGCTCTGCTTAGATTCATTCATAGTAAAGTGCAGCCTATATACCAAGTAAAAGATGAGACATTCTGGAGTAAACTAACTGCATCATAAGGACCAAATAAACATTCTCATTACATGAAGCTTTTAAACCCTTGGATGCTACAGAACTAATACGTTGCCAAACATATTGGAACTAAAACGTTGCCAAAGGGTGTGTTGCAGTTTACAATCAAGTGACAATTTTGGTGCTTTTCTGCGAACAAACCACAGGACATACACTTTTTTTCACACAATCCAGCACTTTTGAAGGATACCCTTTGTGGATATCCCCTAAAATGCAGAAGAAGAAAATGCATAAATGAGTATTAAATGAACTACACATTTATGTATATGATTATGGTAGATGATCACGTGTAGTATTAACCCAAGTCATGCCTTACCTTGTTGGAAAGGGGAGACTCTCCCCGTTCTAGCAGAGATAACATGAAGTTGATGGGAGCTGGGGAACTGAGCCTGAGCCCCCATTCCAGTTCCTATTCACAACTCATTTTTATCTTTCATATAATGTCAGGTTATTGCATGATCACCTGGCATTAACTAATTTATGTCACCTCTTGTTGGAAAGGGATGACTCTCCCCTTTCCAAGAAAGGGATCTCAAGTTAAAAGAAGGCAGTGGGGCTAACATATTAATTATGTTAGAGTCCCCCCAACCACTTCCATGCCCAATCCTGTATTCCTGGAAGCCTCTTTTGGGCTACAGGACCTTTTCTGATGTTATCGCACATGTGCACCAGATCTCCTGGTAGGGATGAAGAAATCTCCACCAGGAGGACCAGGAAAGAAGATAGTGTCTGCCAGGTCCTCTCACTGCTGATGAAGTCAAAGGCAACGTCCTTAGCAGTGTTGCAGGGTTTGATAAGGATGCTGCCTGTACAGTCCTTGGAAGCCAAGTGGTTGAAAGAATGGAAATTTTTATTTGTCCCCTATCTTTCAGTTGGTTTGCTTCCGTTTTCTTGAACAAAGCACCCATAAATCTAGAACCCTCTAGTTAAACATTTTGTCACATAGAATTATGTGGTATCTCTTACACAGTAAATTATAGGCTAATAAATAAGTCTTTTGTTTATGCTACTGACAAGCATCCTATTACATATTGATACAATGTTAAACCATTGATGCTAAACAGGTTTCCAATTAATTGTGAAGCAAGGTGTTTGAGATTTTTCTATTCAAAAGGGGAAGAGTCCTATTCAAGTCAGTGGGAACTTGCATTTGTCCCTAAGGGTATAGTTGGTTTCCACCAGTATGGCTTCACTTTTCTTGTGTGTATGTGATCCACAGTGCAAAATAATTGTATAGCTTTAAATAAGTGTTGTTGCAGCCGTCGGCTTGACTTTGAAATTCCGCTGTCATCTTTTAATACAGTATATATTCCACCATGATTGCTAAGCTTGAACAAAACAACTATGATCACAAGAAATTGGAGAGGTTTGACCTAGTGTTTCTGCTGTCAGAATCTGTGCAATTACAGCATGCATTTATACAGGTATTGAGTACAGCAAAAGGTGCAACTTTCCTCTGCAGCTTTAGTGGGTACCTACAAATACTGTTTATTAAGTATTGATTGATTGATTGAATGAATGTCTTAGATCTGTTCAAATTGTCTGACTAAAGGAGTTAAGCATACTTGGTTTTATTTAGAGCATGTAGAATGCTGTATACTGCACAAACTGCTTTATATGAAATGGCTGTTGTTCCATCAAGAGGGTTTACATGGCAACAAGAAACTTGAAGCATGCAATTTGACCTTTGGCGGCTCTACTCTGAGGAAATTTGTTTGAAATTGTTTACTGGTCTTGTTATATGCAACAGTATATTGAAATTGATCATGATTAGAGCTTTTGGTTTGTGTGCAAAAGTTTGAGCGGCATCACTGAGAACTATCCTTTTTTTTATTATTATTATTCCTAAAGTTTCTTCTCCATTAAGGTAATGAACTTTCACACTGTAAAAACCTGCTCTTCAAAATGAAAACAAGGATGTGGTTCCAGTTGTCAGAAATTTTGCTTGCACTGTATTGTCCCCTATTGAGTCACAGAGAGACAAAGTATCAGCACCCTAATAATGAGAAATGTTTGCTGCTATTGGATATAGTCTACTCTAAGCTAGGGAACCTGGAACCCCCAGCTGTTATTAGACTAATAGTTACATCATCCTTAGCCAGCAAACTGCTGTAGAGTTGCAAATTGGCCTCCTATAGTACCCAGTAAACCACAAGGGATTTTCAATGCAGAATTACACAGACAATATTTTCATAAGGGGATACTCAGAACTTTCTGCCACATGAAGAGATGAGGAGTAAAACAGGGATTTCCGCCTCTCTCTTGAATCCCCTCAGGAATATCATTTTCATAGATGTCTTCTGTGCAGTGGAAAAAATAATTAAGGGTATGGGCACACAAAATGACACCTGCATGCCTCATCACATGAGTTGGGAATGATAAACTTCTCCAGAATGTTTCATACTGGGCTTCATCTTCTGGAGGCAAGTTTCACCTACATTTCCTCCACTTGGTAATTTCAGTGGAAAGAAGAAATATAGATCCTTTTCTGATCTCAGACGTTAAAGGTCTTTTTCTTGTAGGGTGTTGGTCATGTTGCTTCTGGCAAGGACCCATTTACATCCTCTCTCTTCCTACTGACATCAGCAATGCCCATCTGATAACCAACCAATGACAGGATGGGAGATGTAGTATCCAAATGCTAAAGGACTAAAGTTTAAATACTCTTGTTCTTGGGCATCAGTGGTGCTCCCCTATTTCTCACACTCACTAGCAATTAAAAAAAGTTCATGATAGGAACACTATCCATTGTCTTCACCTTCTGAATGCCAGAGGGAAGCACAATGAATTGTGAAGCCTCTGGCACTCAAAGGGTTAAGTATTTCTAGCACTGGAAGGGTTAATATACTTCAGCTTTGGTGTTTTCACAAACTATAATGTTACTGTGTAACCAGCCTTATGCTTAAAATAAGAGAGATGTTATTCTGTAGCAAACCAACTGCTGCATTGGGTATAAATAAAACCGATGATTTAATTTAACGTGACCATCTGAATGCTAGCGGTCTCAAACACATTGCATTGGAGAGTGCTCTAGCACTGAAGGGTTTAAAAGCCCCATTTAAACCACAAGGATTTTAGGGAATCGATATTCCTTTTATAGTGTACAGTTGGTTGGTGCTATGATTTCTACTCTTTTGTGATAAGACCCTTTCCTTTTTACTTCAATTCCTATTTTAAGTACTGTGATGTAAATTGTCCTAATTTAAGGGAACTTAGTGTTCACAACTGTTATACCTGTGAAAATGGTTTACCATCTGGATCTCAAATAAGCAAAATACTTCTTATGTTCCAGAAGAATCTGGGAGCTTTTTTTGCTTATTTAACCTTTACACTCTTGGGAAAACTTCCTAAGAGAGCTGTTGAAATCAATTTAAAATTTTTAGATATCTTTCCAGTTCTCATTCTTGCTCTGTAATTAACCTTCCTGAAAAATCTTTTCATTAACACACAATTTTAATGTTCTCTGTGCTTTCTATTAATTCAAAATAACTATTATGCTTACATTCCTTCATTAAAAATATGTCTTCAAGCTAAGTTTGCACAGCTTTTTATTGTGACCTTTGCTGTAAAATGTAAGTCAGCTTAATTATTAGGAATATGATGAAATATAATTACTCAAGATTGGATTTTGCTCTATGTTCTAGGTGTAACAAATTGGAAGTGAATAGTTACTGGGCAACATAAATGCTTGATTTGATGTTTATATATAGAGAGAAATTAGACCGGAGAAGCTGTTTATACTTGGTAGATTGTAAAATAATAGAGGCCATTAATCTGTTTGAGTCCAAAGTGTGACATCACCACTCTACTTGAGAAGATAAGCCCCTGTTTTCTATAGAAACTGCTGCTTGTGTGTGTGTTTTTAAACCTTCCTGCTCTTATATCAAGGGTGCACATCCTGAGGCCCTCCAGCTGTTGAAGACTACAATTCCCATCATCACCTCTCAGCTTAAGTCTGGTTGTGAATGAAAGGAATTGTCATACTCAACAGCTGGAGGCCTTCAGGTTGCCCACCCAAGTCTTATAGACTCATAGGGTGAGAATGTGGGATGTATAAGAGAACAGGGCCCCAACAAAAGTGCCATATACAAAGAATTCTACATCCAGAGAACTCTTACAGCAATAGATAATGAGAGTACAGACACAGGATGAATTAATTATCAGTCCCTCTCGAAGTGGCTCGGTGATGATAGTATCTCTCTGTACTCCTTATGCCTGCCAGGCCTACTACCTATTGAGCAATACGCACTGATTCTTATAAGAAGACCTGAAGTGAAAGAGAGGAAGCTTGCAGTGGAACAAAGTAATAACTGTTGTTACATTAGGGGTGGACAACCTTAGATTTTCCAAACTGATGTTAGGCTACGACTCCCAATACTAACCCAAGAAATGAATGAGAATAATGAAAGTCATAGAAACCTAGACATGTAACATAATAGGAGCACTTTAGGCCAGACCTACTACGCCATGGGGAGAAGTGAAAGATTCTGTTGATTAAAAAATGTTAATTCCTAGATTACTAAAGACATCCCTAGCTTTCAAGGAATATAAAATGAATGTAATTTGGAATTTTGGGAACTTATATCTCCTCTGGTGTAATTTAGTGGTTCCCCTCCGTGTTCCCTAACAAGCAGTGCTTAAGATTTCCCTGTTTGTGCCCAGGTGAGTTACAGAGGCTCAATCATTTAATGAACTTACCTGTGAAAAAGCAGGGAACTCCCTAACATATGGCTTCTTTGGCCTCCCTGCTTAGGGGACTGAGAACCTATTGTGCATTTACTTTGCTCCTTTTTGCTTTTGTACATAAATCTCTTTTTTAAAAATTGCTCCCTCAGGCTACTTGTCCTCATCTTACATTAACTCTTTGAGTGCCAGAGGGGTGTCCAGCCAATGCTTTTGGACACCCCTCTTGCAGTCAAAGTAGGGTGAGCACATTTCCAGTCTGCCATTCCGGGATATGTGGTCACCCTAGTGGGAACTCTTACTCTGTGTCAGCCGGTGGAAGCCTCAGCCGCAGGACTCAGACCTCAGTCAAACTTGCAGCACCGCTGCTCCAGCATACCGGCGCCATCCCAGCCGTCTTGCACGCACCAGTCCAGCCAGCCAGTGAAATGTATTTGCTATATGATCCTCATTGGCTGGCTCAGCCAGTCAAAGAGGACCATATAGCAAATACATTTAATTGGCTGTCTGGCTGGACTGGCAATTGCTGCACTATGTAGGTAGGCTGTGGGTGCCAGCTTTGTTGCTCCATTCAGGGACTCTTTGTTGTCCCCGGTGGGGGGTGACCCGGGACATGGGACACAGACCAATAAGGGACAGTCCCAGGCATTCCGGGATGCATGGTCACCCTAACTTAATGTGGACATGTCATCCTAACATAAGTTTTGTTTCACAAATACTTAAATAAAATCTGCCTCTGTGTTACACTAGCCGTATATTAACCATTATAGCTCCATGCACAGTAAGGCATTTGATGCGCATGCTTTCCATAGTATGCAAATTAGTTATGTTTAAGATGAAACGTATCACTTGTTGTACTAACAGAAATGACCCTAATTGTGTAAGCTCTTGTCCAGATTCATTCACAGCACAGTGTGTAGCAACCCTCGCCCGACACCGAAACTAATTATGAAACGTCACTGTTCCACCAAAGAATTAACTTTAATTTCCCACAAACAATTTCTATTACAAAACAAATGGCTTGCACAACATATAGACATATTTAATTATGTCTAAAATGAACTAATGCACATGCCGCATGCATTGTGAGGCAATGAGGTGTTCTCCCCGCTGGCATCTAGAGGGTTAAATGGTTGAGGTGTCTCATATATATATATATATATATATATATATATATATATCTATATATATATGCGCTCATGAAATATGTTAAAAGTATAAAACTAAAGCCATCTCCTTAAAGGGACATAATTAAGATAAGTAATATAAAATGTTAAGGTGAGAAAATAAATCATATTTGTTTTTTATTTTATCTTACCTTATTCACATAAAAATATTTAAATACAGTTTGACAACATTCTCAATTTCTCCTGCTCTGGAAATGTGAGCTACTCAAATCCCACCTTGCACTCTCAGGCCTTCACCCTGCACTCTCAGACCTTTACCCTGCACTCTCATGTCTTCCCCCTGCACTCTCAGGTCTTCCCCCCACTCTCAGCCTTCACCTTGCACTCTCATACACATTATACCTGGTAAAGCATTTTCTAAATAAATAAAATATTCTAGCCTCATCTTATCTGCTAATGTCAGGGGCAACATTTCACAATTATTCTTCACCTCTAGAAAATGTTTCCATCTTGCTAATGTTAATACTATCAGAGACTTGATCCTTTCAGCCATGAGCCAAGAAGGTATTGATAAGTCATTGTTTAAAGGCCATTATGTTAGAGAAGGCCTTGCTTTTTGAATGACAGCTAAAGGAGTCCCATTGTTTTCTCTCATGAAAGCAGCTCGATGCACCTCCGATAAGATATTCATTATGTATTACTGAATGTCTTCCGAACTAGACGTTACAGTTCCTCAGTACCAACACCAGGTGTGTGCTATTTTACCCAATAGCTGATGCTTAGTGGCATCCTCCTGAAGAAGAAAAAACAGAGTTTGCAGGAATCTATCATTTGCAAACTTTCTTTGTTGTAGGGAAATTGGTTAGTCACCTATCTGCAATGCTTGGTGCAAAGCTTTTGTTGTTCTTTTGCACACTTTCTAGTTATGTTCTCTATGCTGTGCTCTTGTGAGTTCTCACTTAAACAATACACTCTCTCAAAAATTATTACTAAAGTATACAGTATTTTGAGCATAGTTTTATTCTTCATTTTCACCTCTGATAAGGCCTATAGCTTATTAAATTCTTAAAGTAGCAGTACTTTTTTAATAAAGAAAAAAAGTAAAAAATGCTGTAGGGTTTTACCATCTATGTAAAACAAGGGTACTCCTGATGCTGGCAGGTATGTCTAAACTGATTAATTTTTAACCTTAACAGTGCCCTCTAGTGACCAGAATGATATTGTTTAGACATTTCTCTTTTCTGTGACAGAGGTAACTGTCAACAGTTCTCCATATAATTTGTTTGTACTGTCAGTAGATGAATAACGTCTGAATAAAACTGACCATGGTGGGAGTACTCTTGTTCCACTCAGCAGGGAAAACCCTATAACATATAGATTTTCATTTTTTAAAAAGTTAACTGCATCTTTAAGCCTTTGATAGCCAGAGTGGTATGCAAAGCGCCGTGGAGCTTCTGGCACTTAAAGGGTGTATGGGTTGTGGGTATATAGCTGTTCAGTGTGATGCACTCTCTAGGTTTCTACAAAGGATTATGTGCCTCCATTTGCTCACTGGGTCAGTAAAACCCTTTCAACCCTGTAAGGATCAGAGGGATCATTGGATGTCTCCTATACATTGTGAAGCAATGTTTTGGACATTTTGAGCATTTAAGGGGTTAAAAGTGCCATTTAAATTAAGGGAATGTTTTATTTGCCCTTATGGTGCAGGCCGTTTGTTTAACAAAAGAGGCAATTCTTAACACAATGGGAGAGATTTATAAAACTGGAGTTAAGAGTATGATGGCTGTAATCTGTGGTGAAATGTAAGTTCGGCATTAATAAAAATGTGAACTTCAGTCATAACAACCTCTAGTACAGTTTTTGTAGAACTGATGTTAACTCTTTGAGTGCCAGAGGGGTATGGAACACATTGCAAAGCAATGCGTTGGATACCCCTTTGGCACTCAAAGGATTAAAGTGCGTGGGGAAAAAAAATGGTGCTGAGAATTTCTAAAGAAAGGTCCCAAACTGCAAAATTTTGTGATAACATTTTCACCAGAATTTTAATGTCAGTAATAAAAAAAAAAAAATGAAAAATGGTGGAAGGGTATTGATAGAGCAGATATATATCCATATTTAACCCCTTAAGGATCTGCCGATCGCGCATGCAACTGGCACTTAAGGACCATTTTTTTAAATTGCAGCATCCGTTTCAGGGCTCCCCGAATGGCGTGCAGCAGCGCAAGGAGCCCTGAATTCCATGATGGTCCTGGCACGTCATGAGTCCTTTTGGCTCACTGACCCATGACGTGCCAGAACCGTCAAGGGTCCTTAAGGGGTTAAAAAGCTGCCATTGTTCATTTCTAAATAGCACTTGACTTTACATGCATCAACGACAATTTAACAACTAAATGCAGATGGATTTAACCCTTTGAGTGTCAGACGGGTCCACAACGCATTGCAAAGCAATGCATTGCATACCCCTCTGCATGGAAATTCTAATGGATTTAAATAGGGATTTAACCCACTGAATTCTAGAGAGATCTCCAATGCATCGTGTTGAAATTTCTAGCATTCAAGGGGATAACAGGTTTAACATCCCCATTTAACTCAATGGAAATGTGCAGAATGTTTACCTCACAATTATGCAGCTGGTTTGCTCCAGACTATACCTTGATGGATATGATCCAAAAAATTATTTATTTTAGGCCACATATCCAAAGTAAAAAGCAGAGTAATTCTGGGGCAATTTACAGCAGATGTATCAAGATAAATCAAGAAAGAGACAAGCAGTTCTGGAGCAACCCAAATTATTGCTAGGGTGACCACATTACCATTCTGCCATTCAGGGACACTGTTGAGATGAGAACAGCAGAGTACTTGTCCTCAGCTCTAGGGAAATTATACAGGAGGGGACATTATATATCACTGGACATCAGGTTGCAACCTGCTTTTGTGTCTGCAACATCACAGAGTTCTGATCACTGCTGTGATAGAAAGTGATGCTTCTTTTAGGCTACAAGAAAATGTACATCACACCCAAAGCCTTAGACTAGCATTACACTAAAACAAAATTGCACAACAGCTCCTGTTTGATGTCAGGATCAAGGCTCAGGTCTGTCTCCAGTGTTTAGGTCTCTGTCTGGAAGTCATTTTCTTGTAGCCCAGCAGAGACATCACTTTCTGTCACAGTAGGCAATGGACAGTGCTGTGCTCTGGAGTCTTCGTTCTGGGACTTTGTATTGTCCCTGAAGGAGGTTGCCAGGGACATGGGAGACACATAGAAAATCAGGGACTGTCCTGAGCAATCAGGAACATGTGGTCACCCTAATTATTGCAGAAGGGACAAATGGAAATTCCCATTGATTTAAATTAAGTTTTGAACCCACTAGATAGCAGAGACCTCTCTAGTTTAGAAACCCCATGTAACCCTTTTTTTAATGAAAGGATTTTACCAGAAAGGATACATTGAGATAGTCTCTCATTTTCAAGTATGTCCTGGGTACTCATTTTATCTACTTCAGAGGGGTGAAGAGCGGAGTTGACATTGCTGGGACTAGAGCATGTGACCTTGCGGTATGAAGAGATTCTACAACTGGTGCATTAACCAACTGTGCTATCTCACAGGTTAATTGCAGTCACCCCTGGCACTCAAAGAGTTAAATAAAGGAGAATCTGGGGAAATTATATGTGTCCGTTATCGGACGGTTGGATAGTAACAGAATTACTCCTCTTTTCTTTGTGCATTGGGCTCATAGAGTAGCTTTTGAAACCCAGTTGATATCTTGATACATTTAATTTCATTCCAGTTTTGCACCATTTGTGCAATAGCAATAACGTAATTATATGCATTACTGCCTCCACATAAAAAGGAAAAAAGAAAATTATACATCAGATGTATTCTTTTGTTCTATAGCTGAATCTGAAGCTGTTTTTCCTCAGCATCTTTTTTGCAGCTGGTATACTAAATAGTTCTACAAGCAAAAATCTTTAACCCCTTGAGCACCAGAGGGGTGCTCAATGCATTGCTTTGCAAATGTGTTTCACACCCCCTCTTGTCCTAAAGGGATTAAAGGAGCAGTAAACATTTTTATGTAAATATATATATCTTATAGGGCTTTCTCTGTTGAGTAAAATAAGAGTACTCTCACTACTGAGATGCATATTTCCAAAGTTATTGCAGTTCAAATACATATACAGTGCCCTCTAGGAGTTACATTCCAATTAGGTGTTCTGTTAAATTCTATTTGAGAAGAAATTCACTGATAAACAGTAGAATGTGACAGAAACTGCTAAGTCATGCTGTCAGAACTTTAAGGAAATAATCACACTGTAATTCACTTCTTGATTATTTGAACTGTTATCACGTTTGGAAGTGGAAGTGCTCTTGTTTTATTTAACAGGAAAATATCTATAACAAATAGGTTTTCATTTAAAAAAGGCTGTTCCTTTAACTATACAAATGACTCTCACATATTTAGAAAATCAAACCAATCCATTAGGTGTCTCAGCAACCCCTTTTATATTCCTTGCAAGAAAAGTGGTTTCTGTATTGTATTGTCTCAACTTTTATTTGCCAAAAAGCACCTACACTCAACAGCTGTGCCTTTATTTTTTCTGCTGAAAACACTTTGAAAAATCAATTGGCATAAGAATGTGGCAGAAGAAGTCGATTTAACAGACAGTGTTTATTTTGTCACTATTTGTGTTATACATTTTCTCCCACCTCCTTGAGGTTTGGGAAGTTTTATTTAAGGGCTGCTACTGAAATCAACAATTTATTTGATCAATTGTCACTATTATTTTAAATGGGAGCACTTGTTTTCATAGTTTTTAGCTTTTGAGGGGATAATACAATGCACATGAGAAAAAGAAGAAATGCAGAGACACAATAGTTCATTCTGTTTAGTGGTTCTGCATTGTAAGGCGGCTTATGTGGAGCCTGTTGGCTCTTCTTGACAAAGTACTACGTATCTCTGTCCTTTAGCCATATTCATCAAGCTAACGATGAACAATTCTGGGTCAATGCAACTGAACTCTTGAAGACTAACAGAAATGGCCAGTTTCCCCAGTGATTTAACCTTTTGAGTGCCAGAGGGATGTGCAAAGCTTTGTAATGTGTTGCATGCCACTCTGGCATTCAAAGGGTTAAATGTGGCTTTTAACCCACCGAATGATAAATAAGTCTCCTTCAGTGATGTAGTGGGGCCAGGACATAGGCCTGGTACTTTTTTCAGCCAGGGTTCTTCTTTGGTTAACAGTAGTGCACAGATAGCAAATAATCAAACTACCCTAATATTGTCAGAGGCAGGAGTAGAATGAAAGAGGTAGTCACGTATGTGTAGTGTATTCTGTTACTGGTGCTGATGATTTAAAGGAGACTATAACCACCTAATAACACCCCCCACACTTCTTGGCCAGAAAAAGGTGAACGGCCCCTATGAATTTTACTGTTGTGTTTTTGATCAGCAGAAAACAAATTCAATCAGTCATTGAAGGTGGACATGACAGTTGTTAGCCAGACCACAGGACCTCAACAATGCTCACTACACATGGTGATCTTAAAGTGATAGTAATACTTTATTTTTTGTTTATTTAGTATTGTAGGCATCCAAAAATATTAAGAACTATGTAAGTCTTATCTCTCAAACCATAAAGGTTCTCAACGAAATTTTCCCCCTCCCTGGTGTCAGTGCTCTAGCTGATAGATTTGGATTCTGGTCCGCAGACCGTCCGGTGGCTCTTCAGTAGAGCCAAGATTCTGGTCCGCAGACCGTCCGGTGGCTCTTCAGTAGAGCCAAGATCGTGATCTTTAAAAAAAACTACTTCTTTGGAACGGTTTGCAAGCACATTTTGTAGACTGTTCCAATGAAGTAGTTTTTTTTTTTTTAAAGATTGCGATCTCGGCTCTGCTGAAGAGCCACCGGCCAGTCTGCAGACCAGAATCTAATTCTGTCAGCTAGATGGCAGACTTGACTGAAACAGCCAGGGAGAAGGAACTTTAGTTGTGAATACCTCTCAAACCATAAATGTTTGAGATATAAGACTTTCATAGTTCTTAATATTTTTTAATGCCTATAATATAAATAAACGAAAAATGAAATATTACTATTACTTTAACACATTAAAGATCAGAGGGATGTACAACACATTGCTTCACTTTCTGCCTTCTGAACTAAATATGTTATCTATCAATCTACATTGTAAATGGCAAATTTGGCACTTTCTTCTATGCTACCCTTCTTGGTCACCTGGTGTGCAGTAATTCTGTTGTACGGAAGTGGTCTGTCACTGACAACAGTTCCTCACAGAATGTGACAGAAACAGCTTCACCACTTTGTGACAGTTCGAGGGCTATTTTTCCCATTTCACTTATTAAACTCCAAAAAACAAAACAAAAAAAAAACTGCCTGGGGCTGTTCTATGCAACTCAAGAACACTGTTTGGGGGGGGGGGGGTGTCAGAAAACTGATCCCCTTTGCTGGAGTGCAATCTGAACATCTGTGGCTCTAGGCCACAAATTCCTGGCTTCTGGGTGCATTGCCTGTAGCTTTTAAAGCCCAATACAGTAGGTCTGTTGGGACCTGCTTTGCCCAGGACAGCAAACTGTCTTGCACAATACAGCATAGATGCAACCTATCTGATGATTTATTTGCTTTGTATTTGCTTTTTTCAGGCTATAACATAGTTACCTCCCTATTATATGGACTAGACCATCCCCTCTCTCCACCCCATGCCTCTTCTCTTTTCCTCATTTCCTTAATTTCACTGCTTATCCCATGTGTTGTATCACCTTTACCCCCTTTCTAATTTAAAGTCGCCAACCCACTAACTATCCCAACCCCTAGCACAGTAGCCCCTTTTCCACTAAGGTACAATCTAAATCTGCTATACAGATTCCCCCACCACCTCCCCGCAGGGATAAGACCTCCCAGTTCTCTGGAAAACCCAAACCCCCTTCTGCTTACACCATGTCTTTAGTTGCATATTTAACTCCCAAATCTCCCACTGACTTTCTGATATAGTGTGTGTTACTCATAGTATTTCAGAAAATGCTGCCTTAGAGGTAATCAATCGTTAAAGTGATAGTAATGTTTCACAAATACAGCAGCTCCAATTAATCTTCATAGCAATTGAGACATAGAGAGTATGATTTCATTACTGTGAGCGTTGTAGTTCAAGAGTAATTGAATGATAAAGTTTCCTCCTCCCGCCCCTTTTACCTAGTGTAAGCCCCCACTCCTCAGATGTGGAATCCAGTCCACAGACCAGACAGCTTACATCAAGGGTCAAAATTCTTACTGTGAGAACAATGAAATCCCTGCCCCTTGACAAGTTTTTCAGCTTTTTCCCTTATCTTAATTGAAGATTGTCACTCTCTGCAATCTACCTGGACACTCTCTGCTGCTCTAAGCTGAGCAGTGTTACATCAGTAGAAGGGGAGGGAGGGGGATACTTTATCATTCAATTACTCTTGAAATACAACTCTGACAGAATTGAAATAACACCCGCCAAGGCCCAAATACTATGAAGATTAATTAGAGCTGCTTTTATCATGAAACATTACTATCCCTTTAATCTTGTTCTTTAACCTTTAGGGAGGAAAAGCCTTAAAAGGTATGTTTTTTCATAATAGTTTACTGGTGCTTTATAAGATGTAACATTTAAATGATGGTGAATGCAAAGCTAATAAACATGATTCTAAACTATTTAAATCAGGGGCTATACAACAGCAAGAATATATTAGTTACTCACATGAATACCACAATTAATTTCCACTCTAATCGGAAAACAACTTTGATATGTATCTGAACCATGCAAGTAGGATAGCATTTAAAGAAATCAAGCCATATTTGGAACTGACATCTATTGAGTCCTTTATAATCCCTTCCCTACTTAGGAAATATTTGTTTTCTCTAATCAACATGTTGTGGCTCTGCAGTATTCAGACTCTAGTGACTTGATGTCTTGGCACAACAATTTGAAAATCTGCAGCCTGCTATTGTAAAAATCAATGCTGGAACACCAGGATATAAAAATGCTTAATAAAAAATGTCCTTTTTGCTCTGCTAGGCCAAGGAGAGTAAGTGCCTTGAATCGGAATGGAAATATCACACAGGGAACTAATTTCTAAAGACATTTGCTCGACAGCTAAACAGGAAGAAATACATTTATTATAATACAGCACCAACCATGGTACATGTGCAGCTAAAAGAGATGGCCACAAACACAGTTGTATAGTTATCAAAGTCTATGAATGTAAATTAGCTATTGAAATGGATTCAAGACCAAAAAGTGGCAAATTAAGAGAACATCCCCCCCCCCCAAATAAAAAGGAAAAATGAAATAAAAATAGGAAAAAAATTAACTGGGAGTTAAAGCCCCAGAAAGAACCATTCCTCCACAAACCTACATAATATTTCTAGGAATGGCATTATGGAAAGGAAGGAGGATTTACACTATTGTCCTTGACTGCCATCAGATTTTCTGTAGTCCATTGCTGCCTTTGGGTCCTCCATGGTGGCTATACGTCATGCTCTCCAAATTGGTCCACTGACTTTTTCAGCAGGTGAACTTGCATTGTACAATTATTAAACCAGATACATTTGCACACAAGCACAAATGGTGTTTATTATCATTTTCTTGATTCAGACGGATATGCAGAGTCTGCAAGCTGTAGCTGACATGTATGATGCAACAAGCAGTATAGGATTCCATTAAAGAATCTTATGGCAGCCATAAAGAGCCTGGACAATAGCTTGACCCCTCCATATGTCATTCCTAGGGCATATATGGTATGTAGACAAGTGATATTTAAGTGGGTATAGTTCCCCTTTAAAGTCTGCACCTGTAGCTTAATTACTTTTTCCCTGACCTAATTGCCCAATAATGTTATAATTCATGCCAACTGATGTTTGTAGGTTTCTAGAAGCCTAGAAGGAGAGGCTAAGGCAAAGAAGTAAGCAGGAAGGTGTATTGATGGTGGAATTGCAGAAATGCACTATATAGTTAAGTGTTAAAGCTATGGTCTCGCAACACACATTCAAAAATATTAAGAGAAAAATTCCATTAATTAATGAGAAATCTTTAAAAATTATAATGGATATTCGTTCCCTTTATTATACTTTTGTGTGGTACAGATATAAGTTCTTGCACAGAAAGTTATCTGCTATCAGCAGGACTGTTTCAGACATATGTATGTATGTATTTTTATTTGTATGTATCATTACTAATATAAATCCTCCCATGTACACATCATTTTTAAAGAAATAGGAGTCATAATACAATATAACATTTTAAGACAGTGATAAGAATCAGATTGCAGTGTGGCCATTGTGTTATTGTGCTATAAACACAACCAAGTGAATCATACATTGGGAACAGAATCCCTGTCCTGATGAGTATTCAATCTAATTAGTAATAATGACAATATTCAGAGACAGGAGGAGATGTGCAGGGACAAGGGTTTTGTAAGAAAAGTGCAGATGTGAACGCAGTGAGCTAAAGATAATGTTGCCAATGGCCAGATGGTGAGTGAGGTCATCAGAGTCTGAATTGGGTTGGACACCCCACAAAACGTGCAGAACCAGACTGTTTGTGGGCTCTCCCACCACCTCTCAGAGAGCAACAATAGTGAGCATAAGGGATAATTTGAAAAACCTGTCAAAGGGGGCAGGGTTTTCCTTATGCTCACAGTAAGAAGATTGTCTCTTGCTGTGGGCTGTCTGGTCCCAGGACCAGGTTCCACATCTGAGGGGAGGTGGCTTAAACTAAGCAAAAGGGGCAGGAGGGGGATACTTTATTATTCATTTACTCTTGAACTACTTCTCTGGCAGGAATGAAATAACACTCTCCATGGCCCAAATACTATGAAGATTAATCGGAGCTGCTTTTTTTGTGAAACATTACTATCCCTTTAAAGGCCTATATAATTGCCTATATAACATGTAAGTTATACTGTACATATTTATCATACCAAATACACTCCTAAAACTTAGCTATACGCCACATTGCTAAACAAAAACAATAAATAAACCAGAAACTTACATTTGACCCCAGCAGTAGATAATACCATATGCATAAAAAATGTAAAACATTTCAATTATAACAAAATATGACTAAATGCATTGATATATCGCATGTAAGAGAATGACTGGAGTTGTTGCTGAATTATAACTGTTAATGACAAATTTAACTCACATTCATTCATTAATGTCCATCATTTATGTTCATTTAGTAATAACGTTCAATTAGTGGCCAAAGTTCGGAGTTATGTATAAATTAATGACATTTATTTTGAACAATACTTCATAACATATTTCATATTACCATGTATTAGCTAAATCTCAGTGCTTTCCAGCTTGTTTAGTTGAAGGAAACTTTTTTTAGATCAACATTATCAATGTGTTGTTTGGATCCTGTAGAACAGATTGGGGGTGGGAAATGGTTGGCACTTTCCTATTCCTTTAGGTTTACCAAATGGACAGACTGAAGTTAGTTTAGCATAGTTTATCACAATTTAGGCCCAATATTCATTAAGCTAAAGAGGTGAAATTATGGAGCAAACCAATTGTACTATGCGTTCCACAAATTCCTATTGATTAACATGGGTGGAGCGCACACTAGCATTGAAGGGGTTAAAGCTGAACTATCACTCACATTAAAGTGCCCCCCATATAATTATTCATATAGCGATATGCATACCACTAATACTTGTATGATCCCAAATGAGTCCAGCATTATTGAGCAATACATCTTGTTCGGAGACTCCTGGGCAGGCATCAGAGCAGACATCTAGCCTCTGTGGCATCTGTGCGTCTGCACTGTTCATCCTGTTCTCTGCCAGGATTGGTGAGGAGGAGTTGCATTGTACCTTAAGGTACACAAAGTGACTGACGGCACAAGCGCACAGATGATCTTACAGCAAGAAATGTGCCTGTGAGTCTCCAAACAAGATGGATTTCTCAATAATGATGGACTTATTCAGCATCATACAATTATTAGTATGCATATCGCTATATAAATAATTATTTGGGGGCACTTTAATTTGAGTGAAATGCCTGCTTTAAAAAACCCATTTAAATCAATTTGACGTTTCATTGGTCCTCTATGGTACAGATGGTTTGCTCCAGAATTACTCCTTTTTACCTTGATGAATAACGGTCTTGGGGCTGGATTCCATTGCAGGTGCTAATTTTATCACTGCTTTTATCTCAAGGTTTCCTCCTAGGACTTCAATAGGAAAATATTTGATGAAAAGGGGGGTAACATTTAGCACCTGCAATAGAATCCAGCCATTAGTATTCAGAAAAAAAAAAAGCCATTACAAAACTGTAAATGCTCAGTTACATAATAATTTCATGACTAATGTTTTATTGCAATTAATATGTAATAAGCTAATTGTTATTAATGTGGATTTGATTACATATCTGGGAATCAATGGATTATCCCCAGCAAAAAAAGTACAATAAGATTAAGAGTATCCTATATAATAATTCGATAGAATGTTTGTCACGATGCAGTCAAGCACAGTACAGACTGCCCGCGTTCTGAGCTGATACATGCTTGTGCGTCTTGGAAAAAGTTGGATTTCTCAATAACGCCGGACTTATTCAGGATAA
Source organism: Rhinophrynus dorsalis (assembly GCA_037306005.1). Lineage (NCBI taxonomy): Eukaryota > Metazoa > Chordata > Amphibia > Anura > Rhinophrynidae > Rhinophrynus > Rhinophrynus dorsalis. The sequence goes on from CM074721.1 coordinate 124,570,899, forward strand.
TAATAGTATTACTATACCTATCGCTATGTGAATAATGATTTCGGGGGCACTTTAATTTGAGTGATAGTTCCACTTTAAAAAAGTGAATCCATGTAATAGAAAACACCATTCAAGTTAATGATCCACCTATTTCTTCAAGCAAGAATATTGTTCAGAGGAGTAACTAGAAGCTATTGGGCCCTAGTGCAAAAATTGCCATGGGGCCCCCCCGACCACATTGCCGCCCATTGGCCACCTCCACATTGCCCCCAATGTCCATTTGCACATTACCCCTAATCTGCATCTGCACATTACCCCCAATCTCCATCTGTACATTGCCCCCAATGTCCATCTGCACATTGCCCCCATTGACCCCCAGTGTCCATCTCCTACCTTCCTGGTGGTCTAACGTCGTGGCAGGAGACGTCTGTGCATTCTTCTGAAACAGACCGCTATTAGCAGACCTCCAATAATGCAGAGTGCTGGGAGACAATGTAATCTCCGAGCGCTCTGCTGTACTAGAGTCCCTGAGACAGAAAGGAAAAACAGCTGCTTCTTTGGCACAGACCTCTTGCGGGCGCCGGGTGGGGAGCCCAGGGGGCAGCCGCAAGTAACCCCTATTGTTATGCCACTGATATTGTTCTTTTCTAATTTTTGAATAAATTCCTTGGTTATATCATTAATGGAATTAAATTTACTTCCCCCTTTTCTTTTCTTTAACCCTTTGAGTGCAAAAAATGAGTTGGTTACCTTTCTGGCACTCAAAGTGTTAAAGCGGAACTACCAGCCTTAAAAAACATTGTCCCAAATAATTCCCCATCTGGCGACTAGCTGCTCCGTAGCGCTAGTCACCAGAATTATTACCGCGTTCATGAGAATGAGCCACTACTCTGGGACTGACAGGCAGGAAGGAGCGCAAACATCTTTCCATAATGACATCTGCGTGCCTGCGCTGGGAGGAGTTGCTAGGACCTGTTCGGCTCTGGAAGGGACTGACAGCACAGGTGCACAGACGTCACTATGGAAAGATGTTTGCATAGTGTAAGCCATCTCTTCTCAGATGTGGAATGCAGTCCATAGACCAGACAGATAACAGCAGGGGACAGTATTCTTCCTATGAGAACAATGAAAGCCCTGCCCTCCTTGAATAGTTTTTCAGATTTTTCCCTTATCTTAACTGAAGATTGTCCCTTTCTGCAATCTACCTGGGCACCTACTTGTGCTCTGGCTGAGCAGTGTTACATCAGTAAAAGGGGTGGGAGGGGGATACTTTGTCATTGAATTACTCTTGAACTACAAGTCTGACAGAATTGAAACAACACTCTCCAAAGTCCAAATACTATGATGATTAATTAGAGCTGCTTTTATTATGAAACATTACTATCCCTTTAACCCTATGAGTGCCACAGCTGTAGTCATCATATTTTAATGCAATGTTTTGGAAACCTTTCTGGCACTCAACAAGTTACAAAAATAGGCATTTTAATTTATTGTAATGATGGAAAAAAATAAAGAGAGAGCTCAAAGCATTAAAAATACAGAGTGAAATGTACGGTCATGATCACCTACAACAGTGACAAACCAGATGGAATGATCTTTCATCTAAGTTAAATCAGAAGTGCAACTGTCAGTTTAGAGGGCAAAGAGTAGAGCAGGAAATGCTCAAGGGAAATTAATAGGCATAGATTAAAACCTTTTCAGTAAGAGCCACGGCTAATGTAAGTGGACACATTCAATGAATGAAATAAATGATCTCTATTTGAGAAAGTGGAGGCAACCTGTAGACACTGATTAATATGCATGTGTATATTATCCAAATAAATTATTTCCTCTAAATAAAACCAATTAATTAATAGTCATTAAGCAAAGGGAGCAATGAGCAAAGTGAATTGAAAATGATTTAAGGAGAGAAAATCCTGTAATAGACATCTGATCCTGATTCCTTATATACAGTGATTTGTTATTTACTAACTTTCCATACCTCTTTACTAGTCATATTTTAACTTCTTCTAGACAGGATCTCATCACATTGCAAAAAAGTGAAACAGTGCAATATGGATAAGCTATAAAGGGAAAGTAGAGCTGTTCTGGAATAAACCAATGGCATATTAGGGGACAATTTAAAAGTATTGTTGCTTTAAATGGGGGCTTTAAACCCTTTGGTTCACAATTCTTTGGAGACCTATCAATCAAGGGATTAAAGGGATAGTAATACATTTAAATAAAAGGAGCTCCGATTAATCTTCATAGTTTTTAGTCCATGTAGAGCGGTATTTCAATGCTATCCGATTTGTGGTTCATGAGTAATGTAATTATAAAGTATTCCCCTCCCAGATGTGGAGTCCGGTCATTGGACAGAACAGTTCAGAACGAGGGACAATATTCATGCTGTGAGTATGAGGAAAACCTTGCTGTCCTGATGAAGGAAGATTGTCCCTCTCTGAGTTCCATCTGTACCAGCCTAGATATGAAGCATTTTGTAGGTAAAAAGGGCAGGAGGGGGATTCTTTGTAATTAAACTAGTTGAAGAGCCCGTGTACACGTGCCACAGTGCCACCCAGCAACGGCCGCGGTGCAGTCAATCACAGTAGAGACTGCCTGCGCCGTGGCTGATACGAGGCGCCACACTCCTTATCAGCCACGGCACGGGCAATCTCTACTAAGCATGAGTGCAGCACGCGCAGCCGTCTCTACTGCACAGGATAAACATCCTTAGCTAATTATTATATAGGATTACTCATGAACTAAAAATCGTATTGAAATATCAATCTACAAGGACTAAAAGATATGCAAATTAATTGGAACGCTGTTTATGTGGATATATTACTATTGCTTTAACATTCCCATTCCAAAAAATTGCATTTGGGAACTATGAAGTGCAGCCCTTTAAGTATCACAGGGTAAGCAATGTATTGTATAGCCTTCTGGCACCCAAAGAGTTAATAGCTCCATGTTGCCTTTATACATATAGCTCATTAATATTCATTGAACATTGGCTCATTGTAAATCACCACTAAATGCACACTTCATGCATTTAAAGGTTTATGTCCATGAAGATCAGAGTAGTGTGCAACACATTGCAAAACTGGCTCCAAATTCTGTCATAAAACTTTATTAAAAATGCTTTGATCATAGAGGTTTAACACAGCTTCCCTGTCAAAAAACGTTATGGAACTTAGAATTACTATAATCTTTAAATTCACAAAAATGAGAGCCAGGAATGATCTGAGGTATTGATTTTTTATCTGTGGTTGCAAAGAAAAATGTAAATATACATGTTTAATATAAGCTGCTAGACACAACACCCAGGTGAGGGCTGGCAATTTGTGGCCCAGGGGGGCAAATACACTCAAGTGGCCCATTTCTATTATTGTTCGAGCCCACTGTTCCAGCCCACCCCCTTTTGTTAATTTTAAAATTGGCATTAATGTTGTGACTTAAGTCAAGTGATACCACAAAGCTTACAGTTGAAATGGGACTACACTAGTGTGCTACTACAAAGCTTACAATTTAAGTAAAGCTTACCTAGTGATACTATAGAGCTTACAAAGGAAATTGTTTATGCTACTAGTTTAGCTCCATTTTGATTGTACCTCTGTGGCATCATTTAGTTTAGCTCCATTTCAATTGTAAGCTCTGTGGTATAATTAGTGTAGCTCCATTTACAGAAGCAGTCTGGAGATTTAGTGAGGTGCAGTGGCCTACCAGCCCAGATATATGACCAGCCCAGGGGGCAGTTGCCCCCCTGCCCCCCAGGCCAGCCCTCCCCTGACAGCATCCATGACTGACTGAAGAATTTAACTTTTAAAGGAGGAAAGATAATAGGAAAAAGGGGCATGCTGGGATTGCATGGATACTTAACCATTGAATTAGATACTCCTCTGGCACTCAAATGGTTAAGAGAGAGTTAACAGAGTTAATCCCCCTTTTACTATGACCAGAAAATCTTAATGGCCGCCTATGCGTGTTCAAGAGAGAACAGGGGTTATGTACTAAGGAGTGATAAATTGAGTTTCTATGTTCCAGTTCCTATGTTATTCTATACAGACTATGTACTAAGATCTCCAACGTTAGAGAAATCTGGAGAAGTGATATCACTGGCAAAGTCATCTCCACATTATCACCTCTTTATCAGTCTTTAGTGCATCTCCCCCAACATCAGTCAGTTCTTCATGCCATGTCCATGGAGGACATTTTTCCAAATTCATGAATATACTTAAAGCAGATGTATCACCTTATAAAAAAGGTGTTACCATCCGCTTTGTGAATAAAAGTTGTTATATGAAAGCTGAGTTGTTGTTGTTTTTTTTTTTTTAATCTAAATACTTATAAAGATACTCCAAATTCTGTCCTGTGCACTTCCGCATTATATGCACAGCACAGATCTTCAGCCCGTTCTAATCATAATAGTATAATCGTAGCTTGCTGTAACGCTAAGAGCCATTCACAGCACACCGAAGGGAAGGGTGAAAGCGCTCCCTGGGGCAGCTGGGAAGGAGGTGGGAGGAGAAATAGGAGGTGCAGAAGAGCTTTACCGGTCACCATAACTGGACACACTACGCTGATCGGCAAAGCTCTTCTGCACTTCCAAATGGAATATTTTTAAAAGTATTTTGATTTAAAAAAAAACAAACCCTCAGCTTTCATACAGTAACTTTTATTAAAAAAGTGGATGGTAACACCTTTTTATAAGGTGGTACATCCCCTTCAACCCTGCGTTGGCACTCAGACAAGAAGGGCGTATAAGACATTGCTAAGCAATGTGTTGTACACCACTCTGGTTTTTAAACATATAATAATGTTTACCCAGAGGGCAATGCACTGGACACACTTCTGGCACTAAAGTGAAAAAAATCAGATTGCAGGGTTTATCCTGCTGAGTAAATGAAGAGTACTCACTATTAAGAGATGTTTTAATTGCAACTCAAATATGCAGTTTTTGGGTGCAATTATTCCATTGCCTGAGATTTTATTGGTGGTGATGTTGCTTCACTAGTCTATGGAATTCAAAGTTTAATTGACCATAAATCTCCACAGGACCCGGTAGCAACAGCACCACTGTCCATGTTCAGGCCACTGAGGTGCTGCACCCAAAAAAATGCAAGTTTTAACTGAAATATCTTTTGAAGAAAACACCTCTCAGAAGTGGGAGAATCTTTGTTTTACTCAACAGGGAAAACCATGCAATATTTTGGGCGAGATGTTCAGAAAGTGTTGGTAACTGAAATTGTCTGTAATCAGAATAAAAAAGTTCTTATACCATGATCCATCAATTCTAAGATATGTTTTCGTAATTTTTTGCATCCAATTCCGCCTTCTCCATCAAAGGGAAAAAGCCGTCTTAAAAATGGGTGTGGTTTAATCTTCCATCATAATGTAAGGTATTTTCAGAAAAAAATATTCATTTGAACGTCATTTTTTTGTCTGATTAACATAATTTTTTACCGGCATAATAAAAAAGGTCTAAACTTGGAGAAGAAAAATGTAAGTACTGAGAAGCAATTTTTCGTTTCAAAGACCAAAAAATGTCTTTGTTTCTTTGAAAAGTTTTGTTTTAAAGACAAAAAAATTGTCTTTGTTTCTTTGAAAATTTTCATTCAAAGATGAAAAAATGGCTTTGTTTCTTTGAAAATTTTCGTTTCAAAGACAAAGTCAGAATTTTTAATGGCAATGTTCAATGAGATCTTCTTACCGTCATTTTTAATTCTTTAGATGAATTTTCAAACGTGATGGATTTACTTCTGAAAATATTGTCCTTCTTTTACCACCAACTCATGATCCGACTCGTTTTTCATTATGATGACTTTTTGAACATCTCTCCCATAGTGTCACAATATTAAGTGTTAATATCCCTTTAAAGGGAACAGAGTTTGAGGTTCTGTGATCCAACCAGTTGCTCATGACCACACCCCCACACTACCCCTGACCACACAACCAGTCCCATCCACTGTTTTCTGGTATAGAAGATACTCTTGTCCTATAATAAGCAAGGCCAAAAAGGCCTTAACCACTTGCATGAGCTGGAGATCTCTCTAGCATCCAAGGGGTTACATAATAGATTGTAAATGGTTATAAAACTTGTGCAGGAACATTGATTGCTCTGGCCACACTCACAGCTTAGAATGTGGGAGTGGCCAGCACAGTATAGGTTCCCCTTAAAATTTGATGCTCTCGACTCCAAATCTAGCCCTGATTTGCCCCAGTTTTCATGCTAGAGATCTGAAACACGTTGCATAGCACCCAAAGGGTTAAAGTGGAACAGCGTAAGAAGAGGAGGTATGCTCTGGGACTAAATAAAGAGGGTATATGATTTTGGGGTGAAGGTTAGTGTGTGTGTGTGTGTGTGTGTGTAATGTGATAGAGGAAATTATGTGTGCTTCTCAGTGTACCACAAAACAGACTGGAAGCCTCTGAAGGCTGACAGCTGCCTGACACTGATCTAAAAAGTTTGTTTGCGTGTGTTCACAAAGGTAATATGGGGTCCTAGTTAAAGTTTGGTTTCTTTATTACATAACCCTCTGGCAGGGAAACTTACTCTATCTTTTGTAAACTTACAAATAGGCATTGAATGTTTAAATAAAGTTTTGTTAATTCAAAAAAGTAATAAATAGAAACACACCTTTAAAGGAGAACTAACACTTAATAATAACATCCCCACTTACCTTATCAGTCAGAAATCCAAATGGCCCCTATGAAGTTTGCCATTGTTCAAGAGATATCATCAATCCGTCTTGAATGTCTTGTCCATGGAGGCAGACTTGATAGCTACTAGCAGGATCACAGAACAAAAAAACCTGCCCACTGTACATGCTAAAATTAACACTTTAAGCCAAGATGGATATGCAACATGTTTCTTTGATTAAAGGAGCAGTAAACTTTTTTATGAAAACACATATTTTATAGAGCATTTCCTGCTGAATAAAACAAGGTCACTCCCACCTCTGTCAGATGTTTTATTCAAAACTAGTGTAAAAGCCCGTGTGCACGGGCCATGGAGCAGTGCGGTAACGGCAGTACGCAGAGCACCCTTTGAGTGCCTGAGGGGTAAGCAATGCATTGCAAAGCTTAACATTACCCGGACCTGCTCTGCTTACTGCCATTACCTCGCTTCTCCACGTGATTGCACCGCCTCACTCACGCGATGCAATCATGCGCAGTAGAGACTGGCCTAATGCGGACAGTCTCTAGTGCGCATGACTGCATTGTGACAAACTTTCTGGCCATTTATTATATAGAATTTATAGCAGTTCAAATAATCATGAAGTGAATTTACTGTGTTTACTTCCTGATAGTTCTAACTAACAGGAAGTGACAGGCAGTTTCTATCACATTCTATGGAGAACTGTAAGTCACTGACTTTCCTGTCCATTAGAATCTAACAGAAAAACTACCGTAAAATCTCGGGTATAATACGCACAATTTTACCCCACTTCACCTTATGTGAAGTGGGGGGTGCATATTATACACGAGAGTTATTTAAAAAAAAAAAAAAAACTGTGCCTGCAGATACCCTCCCTCCTGAGGCCCAATTCGCTCTCACAGTAATGCTTAATTGCTCCCACTGACGTCTCCACTGAAGTCCGCTCTGACAATGAGGCTTACGGTACTTCCTTCCACTGAGGTACCCATCTTCCCTGCGGGCGGCAAGCTTGTATTTGCCGCCCGCTTCCTTCATGGGCTTTCAGGACCTTCCGCTTCCATTACCATTGGCTGGTGGCGGAAGGTCCTGAAAGCCCATGAAGGAAGCGGGCGGCAAATGCAAGCTTGCCGCCCGCAGGGAAGATGGGTACCTCAGTGGAAGGAAGTACTGTAAACCTCATTGTCAGAGCAGACTTCAGTGGGGATGTCAGTGGGAGCAAGTAAGCATTATTGTGAGAGCGAACTGGGCTGCGGGAGGGAGGGAAGGGATCTGCCAGCAGTAAAAAAAAATTTAGTAAGGGGAAAACAAGGGTGCGTATTATACATAGGCACTGTTGTTTTCCCCTAAAATTTTAGGTATAATATACACCTGCATATTATACACAGGTGCGTATTATACCTGAGATTTTACGGTAATTCGAATCTGACCACTAGAGGGCACTGCTAATGTAAAAAAATATGGGTTTAAACTGTAATAACTCTGGAAATATAAATCTCTCGGCAGTGGGAGTACACTTATTTTTCTCTATAGGAAAATCACTACAATATATATTTTCACATAAAAATGTTTACTGCTCCTTTAAACACTTTGCCTTCTTCAATTTGTAAAAACTGTCAGCAACTGTTATGTCTGTCTCACCTGACTTGATACCCAGCTCTTTTTAAACAAATTAAACAAAGGGGAAAAGTTCATAATAAGCTTAGTGGGTTTTTATTATTAGGAGGTGTTACTTATCCTATAAGCCCAAATATTTATCAATTAAAATTATTATAATTACTTATATTTTGAATCATATTATAATGCAACTTTTGCTATAAAAATTGATTTATTTCCTTCTTAACTGTATAAACATGTTTTCACTACTATCATTGCTACACCAGTTGTGTTGATTTTAGATTTGGACCAGTGGTTCTGAATAACAATCTACATGGTTTAAAAAAATCATCAACTTCTACTAACACATTTCACATAACAGAAACAGAAATTGGTTTCTTGAATCTTTAAAATGCTTCTGTGGTCAACCATCCTTATCAGGACAATGCTTCATTCTGTTTAAGAGTTGCGTATTTCAACATTCAAATGTCAGTCATTTAAATTGTATGGAAGAAGGTTTCTGTTTGAATCAAATTATAACCTTAAAGGGGAACTACCACCTCATCAAGAATTTAACTTCAATAAATCCCAATCTGGTGACTAGCAGCTTAGTAGCGCTAGTCACCAGAATTATTACCTTATTCCAAAGAAATATGCATTGTTCTGGGGCTGACAGCAGGACGGATCGCAGACATCTTGCCATTATGATGTCCGCACGCCTGCACTGTCAGTCCCTTCTGGAGCCGGCCGGCTCCTAGCAACGCCTCCTAGACCCGGCTGGGATTGACAGCACAGGCGCGTGAATGTCATTATGGTAAGATGTCCACGATCCGTCCTGCTGTCAGCCCCAGAACAATGCACATTTCTTTGAAATAAGGTAGTAATTCTGGCTACTAGCGCTACTAAGCTGCCAGTTGCCAGATGGGGATTTATTGAAGTTAAATTCTTGATGAGGTGGTAGTTCCCCTTTAAGGAATTTCATTTTATTCTCACAAGGAAAATATCAATGTAGCATATTTATCAAGGAAAAAAAAAAAGACTAATTCTGGGGCAAGACAAGTACAAAATATATAATAGTTCAAAGAAAAATTCTCAGTGATTTCAAAAGAAATTTCTGATACAAATTGTGCTACTGTCGTCCATTTTAGTGATTCATGGGCCTCTATATATCAAATAATCAGAGGGTTATTTATTAAAGTTTCCCTGGGTGTAAAAGATTGGTAAAACCATGGCAATTATAGTACCATATTTATCAAAGAGTGGAAATCCTTTAGAAACCAATTAGGCTTTTCTATCAAATCAAGCTGGTACACTTTTACATTATTATCATTCTTAGGAGATTTAATTAAATCACCTCCTTAAAGTAAAAAGTTCATAAATTAATGCACAAAGAAAATAAGTGAATCCTTATTATATAGTTGTTTTTCCTTTGCTTACAACAGTAACTGTGCAGATATCCCACCCTGTATGACAGGGGTGCCCAAGAGTCTGAAATTCAAACCTCATACTGGTAGTGTATGTACTCATCGAAACTTTAAAGAGAAAGCTGTTTCTGGACACCTTCCCAGAATTAACTGCAACAGGTTTGTGTCTTGACTTCTCAGAGTAGTAAGAAAGAAAATGCAGGTCTTCATGCCTTCAGATCCTATGTTTTTCAGTAATTTCCAGGGCTAAGTAATAATAAATATTGGCCCATAGTTTGCCCTGGGAACCCACCAGTTAACTTGAGAAATAGCCTGTTGATATCTGCCTCCCAGCCCATTACATGACAGAGAGCAGTCAGATGTCGACGATATTGGGACTTACAGTGATAGAACACTGTGAGGTTCCAATCATATACTGGTATATAGCTGCAGGGAAAATATGGTTCACCTCTGATCGAGCTGACATCATAAAGCAGGATCCGTAGCTTGTATAAAATATATATATATATATATATATATATATATATATATATATATAAAAAAATAGAGACCACATGCCTTTGATAAAAGTCTGTGTAATAATCAACGCTTTTCAAGGTCAATTTCAATGAACCTCGGCATCTCCATTAGAAGTGGCTGCTGGTTGAGGTCTATGTGGGGACAATTTTAATATCAAATGAACAGAAAGAGGCTCGGGTGCACTCATCTTCTTCCGGTGAGGTATAGGTGTGGTGTAACCTCAAAACCACGTAACATACCGGGCTGGTAAAAAGCAAATTTTATTCCAAAACAGTAAAATAATAATCAAACATGGCCCAACTAAGATAGAGCGAGACATTAAGGCACAGATGGAAACAAGAATATGTCTGATGCGTTTTGCACTACAATGCACTTACTCATAGACTGTTTTAATATCCTCCACATGCTGATATTCTACTTATACATGTAGCACACTTTCTTGTGAGTATATTTCATGAAGTATACCTGTGGAGTTACTTCTTTTGCAAACATTATCACCCTATGAGACGCCTTCTTGCTCTTTTTTCTTGTTATTCTGGAGGAAACTCAAAAAGCTACACTGAGTAACTGCTAGGAGGGCTATATAGGGACAGAATGTAGGAAGGGTTTCATTATTGAGTGCCCTGCCTCCTTCTACCCCACTGGTTCACGCATCCCTCAACTGGACTAACATAAATAAAAGTATCTGTAAGCAAAAATTACCCTTTTTAGCAGTTATGCAAAAGCAGAATAACAAGTCGAATCAATTTTATTCATGCAAAAGTGAGCAATAACAGATGTGGAGCTAGTAACTGATCAATTTTCATCAAATCAATGAAAATTCTGGGACTTAACAGACTGAACTATTGTTAAAAACCTTAGGAGAGTGTACCTTGGGCTAAGGCAGGCCTCACTTGGCTTGTGGGCCATGTGTTGGTTACCGGTGCTATAAGATATGGGATAGTTAATACAGTGATTTATAAGGGCTGTACCTCCTAGGACAAAATGGAAACAACTACAATGGCATGTTAAGCCTTGAGGTTCAGAGGGGCACACAATACTCATAGGGGTTAAGAGACAGCAATAAAACAGGTGGGTTTTATTGTTCACTTGACTTTTGCTTAAATAAAAATATTGTTTAGCCAGATTCTTGTGTTACCATGGCAACGTGGGAAATACTTCACTGGTGATGTCTGCTGCTGGAATCTCTCCCAGCCCCCTCTGGTAGTCATAGAATTACAGATGACATATCTGTAGGAGCCTTCCCCCTGGTACTCCTTGGCCCCATGGTCCTTTCAGTTCACCAGACTGACATCCTTTTCCTGGATTATGTATGTTTGTCAGACAGCTGGCTAGTAATGTGTTGCGCTCTGAAAGTTGTAAATGGAGACTGGTAGGATCAACTCTCTTTACTGCTTTGCATTAAGGGAACTGATACAGGAGGTCTGGCATTGTGCCATCTGTCCATTAACATGCTTTGTGCTGGTAGAAGGAGGAAAGCTGTTTAGCCACTATGTAGCTGCTTGGTTTCCAGCAAGCTCAGATTAACACAGGAAGTACTTGCTGAGGGGCTTCCTTTCTGAGGTGGCAGGTCACATAGGAAATGGATGGATCTTTGTGAAGCAGCACACATGAGCCAGCAAACAACACAGGAAGAAAACAGGTAGATCAGTGAAATGGCAGGTGGGAGTGGGATAAGAAGATGCTAACAAGAAAAGTGGATAAAAAAGGGTGGGAGGGGGAAAAACTGGTAAAAAAGAGGGCAGGAGGGAGAAAAGATGAGGTTGAACGATGAAAGACAGAGACAGAGTGATGGGAAAAAGCCCCACTGCTTACTCCTGGAAAAAATATCTGCAGGGATTGCACTTATTAGCTCTTCCCACTAAATTTCAGCACCTTTGCTTCTCTCCTCCCATCCTTACTTTTTCCACTGTGCCTATCCAATTCCCACTGATCCTTTCACAGATCTGTCTTTGCCCCTTTGGCCACTCCTATTAACATTACCGATCTCAGCCAAGTGTCTGCAGTCAGGACTAATTCTAACTCCCTGTTTTTGCCTTGGGGTGTGGCTGGCAGCGATACAGGACCATGGTAGGTGTAGGTGAATACATACATATTTTACATATAATATATAATATTATATATAATAGGATGCCCGGGTGCTATCATGTTGCAGGTCATATGCTAGGAATTCAAAGTCAAGCACTCACAGGACTTGTTAATGGAATTATATTTATTAAAATTTACATAAATGTTTAGGCCAGGCTATGCTGGCCTTCCTCAGTCCTGAGGAAGGCCAGCATAGCCTGGCCAAAACGTTGATGTACATTTTAATAAATGTAATTCCATTAACAAGTCCTGTGAGTGCTTGACTTTGAATTCCTAGTATATATATATATATATATATATATATATATATATATATATATATATACACACAGTCGTGTGAAAAAGATAGTACATCCTCTGTAAATTCTATGCTTTTACATGTCAGGACATAATCACAATCATCTGTTCCTTAGCAGGTAGGTCTAAAAATTAGGTAAATACAACCTCAGATGAACAAAAACACATGACATATTACACCGTGTCTTGATTTAACAAAAATAAAGCCAAATAGAGAAGTCGTATATGTACTAAGTACACCCTTACTGTACTTAGACAGGTGCTGCTAATCAAATGCTCTTGATTAATTGATCATCAGCAAGTGTGACCACCTCTGTAAAAGCCGCAGTTTTAGCAGTTTGCTGGTCTGGAGCATTCAGGTGTGTGTTAACACAATGCCAAAGAGGAAAGCTATCAGCACTGATCCATTTCCAAACAATTTAAAGTCCACCATTCTTCAGTGAGAAAGATTATACAATAGTGGAAAACATTCAAGACAGTTGCCAATCTATCCAGGAGTGGATGTCCCAGCAAATTCACCCCATGGTCAGACAGTGCAATGCTCAGAGAATAGCAAAAAAACCAAGACTCTATAGGCCTCAGTTAGCATGTTAAAGTTCATGACAGTACAATTAGATAATGACTGAATAAGTATGGTTTGTTTGGAAGGGTTGCCAGGAGAAAGCCTCTTCTCTCTAAAAAGAACATGGCAGCACAGCTTAGGTTTGCAAAGTTGCATCTGAACAATCTAGACTTCTGGAACAATGTCATTTGGACAGACGAGACCAAAGTGGAGATGTTTGGCAATAATGCACAGTGCCAAGTTTGGTAAAAACCAAACACAGCATATCAGCACAAACACCACATACCAACTATCAAGCATGGTGGTGGAGGGGTGATGATTTGGGTTTGGTTTGCAGCCACAGGACCTGGGAACCTTGCATTCATTGAGTCGACTATGAACTCCTCTGTATACCGAAGTGTTCTAGAGTCAAATGTGAGGCCATCTCTCTGACAGCTAAAGCTTGGATGAAATTGGGTCATGCAACAGGACAATGATCCCAATCACACCAGCAAATCTACAACAGAATGGCTGAAAAAGAAAAGAATCAAGGTGTTGCAATGGCCCAGTCAAAGTCCAGACCTCAACCCAAATTAAATGCTGTGGAGCGACCTTATGAGAGCTGTGCATAAACAAATGCCTCCAAACCACAATGAACTGAAGTAACTTTGTAAAGAAATTGGGCCAAAATTCCTCCACAACGATGTGAGAGACTGATAAAGTCATGTAGAAAACAATTACTTCAAGTTATTCCTGCTAAAGGTGGTTCTACAAGTTACTGAATCATAAGGTGTACTTAAATTTTCACACATGGCTTCTCCATTTTGTATTTGTATTTGTTAAAGTGTTAGTAATGCCAGAAATAAACTTTATTCAGTATGGTAGATTTTACAGAAATAAAGTATTTGGAGAAATTCCTATCTCTCAAACCTTTATGGTTTGAGATATATGCGGTGCTAAAGTTCCTCCCTCCCAATCTCCTGACGTCAGCGCTATGTTGATAGCAGGAGATCCCAGTCCTGGGACCAGCCAGAGGTTCTTCAGCAGAGCAGAAATAACAATCTTTAAAAAGAATTACTTCATTGGAACAGTCTACAAAGTGTGCTTGGTTTGCAAACACACTTTGGAGACCATTCCAATGATGTAGTTTCATTTTAAAGATCGCTTTTTCGGCTCTGCTAAAGTGTCACACGACTCTAATCTCCTGCTATCAGCTTCACAGCTGAAATCTCAGAGAAGGAACTTTAGTGGTGAATATCTCTCAAATCGTAAAGGTTTGAGAGATAGGACTTTCTCCAAATACTTTATTTTTGTAAAATCTACCATACTGAATAAAGATTATTTCTGGCACTACTATCCCTTTAAATAAATCATAATACATTGTAATATGTCATGTGTTGTTGTTCATCAGAGGTTGTATTTACCTAATTTTTAGACCTGCTAATGAACAGATGATTGTTATTATGTCCTGATATGTAAAAGCATGGAATTCAAAGAGGGTGTACTTTCACGTGACTTTATTATATATATATGTGTGTGTGTGTGTGTGTGTTTCTATATATGTATAATATGTGTGTGTGGACAGGGATGTTGATCAATCATTTTTCACACCTTTATCTTCATTCTAGCCGTCTGAGTGATGCCGGCATTCACATTAAAGGGATAGTAATACTTCGTTTTAACTTTATTTTATTTTGTAGGCATTAAAAAAACATGAAGAATGATATAAGTCTTATCTCTCAAACCTTTATAGTTTATGAGCTATTCACAAGCAAAGTTCCCCTCCCCGCCCCTTTTTCCTAGTGTAAGCCATCTCTTCTCAAATGTGAGTCTGGTTGTATGACAGTACAGATAACAGAAGGGGACAATTTTCTTTGTATGAAAACAATGAAAGCCCTTCCTCCCTTGACAAGTTTTTCAGCTTTTTCCATTATCTTAATTGAAGATTGTCCCTCTCTGCAGTCTACCTGGGCACCTCCCTTCTGATCTGGTTGAACAGGGAAGGGATACTTTGTTTGTGAATATCTCTTAAACCATAAAGGTTTCAGAGATAAGACTTATATCATTCTTCATGTTTTTTTAATGCCTACAAAATAAAATAAAGTTAAAACGAAGTATTACTATCCCTTTAAGTGTAAACAACTTGGCTGCATTATTTAGTTGGGGCTTTTCTAAGGGCACCAGAAAGTAAAACATATAACATGCCATGTACAATAAAGAAAAGTAGCTTGTTTTAGTTGCAATGTAGAGAACTAGTTCTTTCTAAAAATTCTAATCTTGAGTTCACTGCTAATTGGATGGCCACTTTGTAGATTTAGCAATGCCCCTCTTTCTTAGTGTGAAAATGACTGAGGATTAAAATTTACTGTCGTTTGTTGTAGAAGCTGCTTAATGATTCATGATTTGTGTCTTGCCAACAAGGTTATATTAAACCCAACAAAGAGTAAAACATTCATCAGAAGTTTGATGCCAGAGCTGAAATGTAAACAGCATTATTATAATGATTCAGTTGACCAGAATTTATACAAATAGTCTTGTCAAATGTCACACTCATTTTTAGAATTTCCTTCATCATAGACTTCAACAGAAGATCAAATCAGTCTAACAAACATGGAAGAATGTATAAACCATTGTTAGTATATGTATAAAAATTGTTGCTAGGAACAATAAGTCCTATTGATCAGAAAGTAAAGTCAAGATTATAAATATGTCTATATGAGAAAATTTACAGTTTTATTCTCAAAATACATAGCTTATACATTATGTATATATTCTTCCATTAAGAATAGGTTAAACCAGAAAGACGGCAGAGTAGCTACTTTTGACCATCTTTCCGGGATATGGGATCTACAGTCTAAAGATTATTGGAAATATGTGCAGTTACATCACTTTCTCATTACCCATGAGAAAACTGGAGATTTACTTCGATCTCGTAAACCTTTTGAACTCCTCTGTTTTACCCCAATAGTGAGCGACTGTTCTGGATTGATTCGGCTTCAATGCCCTGTTTCTAAAATCTACAGCTGGTTAGCTGATGAATCCACTTATTATCATTCTTATCGAGTTGTATGGGAATCAGATCTCCAGATTTCTATTCCCCCTCAGATGTGGGAACTAGCGTTTCGCAAATCTCTATCCTCTCCACGTAATGTTTCAGCCATGGAAACAAATTACAAATTAGTGTCACTACGGTACCGTTCCCCCTCTCTTCTGCATCATTTCTACCCTTCTCTTTCTCCAGTTTGTTGGCGTTGTGGCTCAGGTGAGGGAACCTTAGGACATATTTGGTGGACATGCCCACTAATCATCAGTTTCTGGCGTTCCATTACTTCGGCCATCTCCTCTACTCTAGCATTGAATTTCCCTATGGATCCATCTCTGATTGTCTTTTCAGTTGGCCTGAGCGATATATGCAACACTAAACACTTGAGAATTCTTGTTTCTACTTTGCTTACTGCTGCACGGATGTGCATCCGGCTGTGCTGGAAATCGTCCTCACCACCATCTGCAGATATGGTGAGGAATAAGGTGACTACTACCTGTCTTTACGAGAGGTTAACACACCTTCTCTCAAGTGGTACTCCACCCTTTTTGGCTATCTGGTCCCCTTGGCTTGACTGACTTGGCAGATAGAGCAGACAGTCTTCTCATCCTTATTTTGGAGCATTTATCCTTCTCTGACTTCTTGCATTTCTTCACAGCTGCATATACAGTGTACTTTCGGATATTGCTGATATACGCAAAGTGTTGAAATTTCTTCTATCTTCTCTTCTTGATCTCTACTTTAAGCTTTCAATGCATACGAAAACAAATACAGACTGAACTGTTTTCCAATCCAGTAGTCTAAGATTTTGTCAGATAGAAGTACATTTAGTTACTATATTCTTTGCTATTTACAATAGATCCTTTGGAGTTTTCTATCTACAGAGATTCTCAATGTTCTGATTCTAATTATCAACATACTGAAAATGTAATATTATACTGTTTCTCTTTAGCCTGAATTTTTATAGCCTCTGCGAAGGCTCAAATATGTACATGTCGTGTCTCTCATTCCTCCTTCACATGCTTATTCGTTTTGTTATCATGTTGAATGTATCTGCTTTTCTATCAATAAAATATTATAAAAATTAAAAAAAAAAAAAAAAAAAGAATAGGTTAAACCTGGCAAAAAGACTTAACTGATAAAACGGCCTTTATTTTTGGCTAACTTATATAATATATATGGAAGACAGGGGAATGCCAGCACTCACTCTAAAGTAGCAATTGCCCAGGTGCACATTCCCAAACCAGGATGTTACAAGGATAATGAAGAAGGAGGGCAGCACCCGTAGGACTTTTTTTTAATGAAAGCTTTATTGGGCACAATTGCTCAAGAACTTTACATTTTTGAATGACCATTCATGCTTGACCAATTATGCCCAATAAACCTTTCAAGTCCAACTGGTGCTGCCCTCCTTCTTCATTATATATATACTAGTATGAAAGCCCGTGTACACGGACTAAAGTTCAGCCCAGAGGCCTTGGCTGCTGCCCCAGAGCCGGAAGCAGAGACAGGTGGTGAGCCATTTGGAGAGCCACACTCCAGATCAGCTTGTTTGCCCAGTCTCTACTGTGCATCACTGAATTATTCCGACAGTCTCTACTGTGCATGTGCTGTTACGCACAAAGGGAGCTTCGCAGCCTAGCAATTTTTATTATATATATATATATATATATATATATATATATATATATATATATATATATATATAATGTTATTCTTATTTGTAGCACATCAATTTCGGCTCCACTTTTCAAAAAAGTGAACTGCTTGGCATTAGTATGTCTTAGTGAAAATGGGTCTTATGTATAAAAGCAAACTGGAGCTATTCTGGAGCAAATCAACTGCACCATAGGGGAGGAATGAATATTCTTACAATCCCCATTGAATTAAAAGATTCTTTTAACCCCTTGAATGAAAGTGAGGTCTCCAATACATTCAATGGATTAAAAGACTATTTAAATCAATGAGGACTTTTATGGTGCAGTTGGTATGTACCAGAATTGCTCCAGTTTGATTTTATACATATATCCCAATGTCACTAAATATTTATATACCCTTATGTCTCTGTGACCATTTTACAGACACGTTTTTCATTATCACCTTTGCGAGGTATTCAGTGCAATGGAGTTCAACAGATTAAAAGCTCCATTAAACACTCCATTTAAATCAAGAGGTTAAAAGCCTCATTTAAATCAGTGGGAATTTGGGAAATTTGTTTCCCATGTGGTTTGATTGGTTTGTCCAAAATTCTTATTTTGAATATAAGGCCTCTTTCAAATAGGTGACAAGCCTGTGACAAATGTGTCGCTCTGTATCTTCACTTGTCTCTGTTCTGCTTTGCACCACTGATCATAACATGTGTCAGGTGGCCAGCTTACATGAGGGCCAGCCAATATTACTGGCCACTCACAAGGACTGGACATTCTTTAGACGTTACGTTGCGCATCAGAAACTCCAACACAGCTTATGTGTAAAGTCTGCTGGAGCGCCATAGGTCATCATACAGACCTTGCTTTCTGCATCTTTATTGCATTCTTGTACACAGTCAAGTTGCAGCATGTTGCATTTTGGTGTGATCCCATGATCCAAAAGTTGCTTGTATCAGACACCATAGTCTAGCATGTTACCTTTCACCACTGCTGACTGATTCAGCGCATACCACTCAAGTGTCCCTCTTTAGGAGGGACAATTCCTCTTTGAGACCCAAATCCCTCTGTCCCTATTTTCCACCCTAGTGTCCCTTTTTTTAGGAGAACAGACTGTGTGGCGTGTACATAAGTGTATCACTTTGCTCCACAGCCATAACACTCATATTAATTATTGTCTAAACGTCATTATATGTGTTTATAAATTAGTTTGTGTAAATAAAATACTTTGGTGTTGTTCTAGATCATTTATTAAGTTAAACAAAGAGGTGTCAGCAGGTCATGAAATCACCTATAAATTCTTGGTAATCCCCCGCCCACAGCCACCCCAGTAACACCCCCTAAAACAAAAGTGTCCCTCTTTGGCCATTTCAAATGTTGGGAGGTATGCCAATGCACTATCCCTGCATTTGTGTCACCCGTGTGAAAGGCTCCAAAGACTCCCAGGACTCTATTCAATAAGCTAATGGAATATGTCCTTAGTACCTCCTGATGACCAGAAATCTTATAGTACCTAAAGAAAACATGTCTCTATGCTGATAAGCAGGTCTGCCACTATCATAAATAACCAGACACAGATTTCCATATTGGTCACATTAAACATAAAAGGTCAAATGATTACAGTATTTGAATAATGGAGTTATTTTTTATTTATGCTTCCATTTTCAGCCTCTCACTTGCTGCTACTTTCATGCTTCACCCTGAACCACTGTGTTCATTGTGACAATAAAACTACTTCCATGTCTTATTTTTCTTCAGGTCGGTGCACCAAGCAGCTCACACTGACACATATGTTATCTTTCTCTGTGCAGAAGGGACTCTTTGGGCCAGCAGTGGCATAACTGGAAGCCACCGGGCCGTGGTGCAGAAATTGCCGCCGGGGGCCCGGGCCCCCCCCATCTTCACGTTGCCCCATGCACATCTCCTACCTCCATCTCTCGCACGGTTCTCAGTTATGCAGAGCGCTGGGAGATGATGTCATCTCCCAGCGCTCTGCATTACTAGAGCACTGGGAGATCAGCTGAGCTGCTGCGGCCAGGGCTGTGGGCGAGTGGCAATGGGTTAAGGCCTAGGCATAAGACCTAGGCTGATTTATTATAAAAACAGCATAAAATGCTACCTGATTAACCCTTTGAGTGCCAGAGGGATGTCCAATGCATCTGAAAGCAATGTATTGTACACTGCTCTCTTCAACATATTTTAAAAGAATCAACCGCTTTTTTTTTTTAACTAATCTTAACAAAGGTTCCCTGATTAAAGACATCCAAGAAGTGAAAACATCTCTTTAGAGCCATTTGATGAAACACAGGTCACAATTTTCTTTTTTCTTCAAATGGAATTAACCTTGATTCCTCTAGTGTTAGCTGCCTCATTCATACCCAAAACATCCTCTTGAGGACCATTGTTATAAGCAATCTACTTATTTAGCTTTTATTTTACTTTATATGTCCTCCAAAAAAAATCTCAGAGGGGCATTAATGGGATTGGCAATTATCATGAATTCTAGAGGAAGCTACGGCCTACAATTAGCAGCTGGTTGTGAATAGAATTAGGCTAGCATTATTTTTCAACAAACTCTTTAAACCCTCATTAAGTTTTCCTTAATGGACTTCCATTCCTCTTTGAAGCTCCCAAAATGATTACATAGAAGACAGAGTAATCATGTGCTACCTGCATAATTGTAGTAGTATATGCAACCCTTCCAGTTATTACCAAGCCAGGGCAATCATAGCTTATTAATTCATACAGCAATATGCAGAAGAAAATACCCACGTCTTTTCAATTTTTCATTTAAAGGAGAACACCTCCTAATAGCCCCCCTCCAACACACACACACACACATTTAAAGGGATAGTAATACTTCGCTTTAACTTTATTTTATTTTGTAGGCATTAAAAAAACATGAAGAATGATATAAGTCTTATCTCTCAAACCTTTATGGTTTATGAGATATTCACAAGCAAAGTTCCCCTCCCCGCCCCTTTTTCCTAGTGTAAGCCATCTCTTCTCAAATGTGAGTCTGGTTGTATGACAGGACAGATAACAGAAGGGGACAATTTTCTTTGTATGAAAACAATGAAAGCCCTTCCCCCCTTGACAAGTTTTTCAGCTTTTTCCATTATCTTAATTGAAGATTGTCCCTCTCTGCAGTCTACCTGGGCATCTCCCTTCTGATCTGGTTGAACAGGGAAGGGATACTTTGTTTGTGAATATCTCTTAAACCATAAAGGTTTCAGAGATAAGACTTATATCATTCTTCATGTTTTTTAATGCCTACAAAATAAAATAAAGTTAAAACGAAGTATTACTATCCCTTTAAGTTACTGTTGCCACAAAAAAATCATGTCCCTTATGAATTTTACCTTAGTTCAATAAGTAATCTCTCTAATCACTGCTGGAAGACATATCCATGGCGCCAGACATGACATTTGCTAGCAGTTTTTTTTAAAAATCATAGTAGGAAGACTGCATGAGCCTATTTAACACTTTAAATACCAGAGAGGTGTGCAACAATTTGCTTTGCAATGCTTTACTAACCTCTTTGGTCCTTAAAAAGTTATGATTACCCTGTATTCTAAGTAGAGTTTGAGGTCCTGTGAGCGTGCTACAAAAATGGTCATATCCCCCTTCTTGGACATGATATCCGGGACTAAGTAAATATGTTACCTTTCGAACCAGGGAGCAAGGGAAAAGTTGTAGCGGCCATTATGAATTTCTGTCCATAGTAAAGTAAGTGTAGGAGGTTTACTATTTGGAGGCGATCGTTCTCTTTTAATGGCCAACAATTTCTCTTTAAAGCCACAAAATTATTACATAGTCACTGGTTCTGGGGCAATTGGAGCTTAAGAATTCCTACATCGATATGCAGAAGAAAGTACCCACATTTTTTTAATGAACAGCTGCTCAGCTTGTTTTTTTTTGTGTAAACTTTTCATTTAATCAGATTTGCCTAATAAAGAAGTCTATCCATATGCTCTTCTACATTTTCTTTGAGAAATACCATTACTTACTGAACTATGTATTGCTGTATTTTTTTAATGTAATTTATTCTTTGATCTTCTGTAATGTTTAGAATAAGGATGACAGGCACTTACTCCTTTCTATTCCTCTGAACTCGTTTTTTCCATGCCAATTAAACTCAAGAAAAGGCTCACTGCTTGTTCTTGATGCTCTCAGTTACAGCAGTGCTTAGAATGCATTACTTTCCAGTACAGAATTCATAATTACATTTTTATTTCTTTTTAATTCAAAGAAACCACTTTCTTAAGCACATAAACATTTAAAGAGCATGCAAAAATATTTAAATAGCTAAGACAGGCTTGACATGAAAGAAAGCTTCTGTAAGTTCACGAACAGGCAATATCTCAATGAAACTCATTGAAATTAATTACAGGCATGTCATATTATTGAGAAGGCACAAAATGCGATCTTTTTAACACACTACAATTTGTTACTTTGATCTATAATGGTTTAACGCTTTCTCATTTTACTGAATAGCACAAACACCTGTAATATAATATACTGAACCAACAGTAACTTAAAGGGTCAGTAATGTCCCATAAAAAATGGGATAATTTAGTAGAGCTTAAAAAATAAACTATTTGCCACAAATCCTATCTCTCAAACCGATATGGTTTGAGAGATATTTGCTTTCAAAATTCCCCCTCCCTCCCCTTCTCCTGATGTCAGCGCTGAGATGAAATAATACGATTTCGGCTCTGGGACAGAGTCTCCTCGAGATGCACAACTCAAATCTGCTACTGTCAGCTTTACAGCTGGCATCAGGAGAAGGGGAGGGAGAGAGGGGGGAACTTTGAAGCGAATACCTCTCAAACCATAGAGGTTTGAGAGATAGGATTTGTGGCAAATAGTTTATTTTTTTAAGCTATACTAAATTAGAAGATTTGTTATGGGACATTACTGTTCCTTTAAAGAAACAGAAAAGGTTACAAAAAAAGGTTTGATCTTAGGTGGAGACCTTTGAAACTTTTTTGATCTGAGTACCACCCTTTATATCAACTGTCTTTAACACTCTGATACAATACTGAGTTCTGTAACCTTGATGCAATCAACAAACGCCTTTGTTCACTTGCTGATGAACCCAAGGCTTCATAATAAGCCACAGCAGATCAGACAGAGAGCTGATCAGGAGTCTGGTACATAATCCTTATGGCTGTCAAAATGACTGAGTATGAGAGATTGAACTGTGAATCCTATGTCTTACAGTCAGGTCTCCTGGGGCTGTTCTCCCAACTACCACAAATTTGAAGTAACAGGTTTCCAAACTCAAACCTTCCTGTCTATTAGAGATTGTGCATGCAGTAAGGTATACCTTGTTTAGCCACAGTCTTTATTGTTTAGCCCCATCCTTCTGCCAACTGATAGGGTAAGTTTTCTGACCCCCTTCCATGACTGGCAGGAGTAAGTTGTAGGATGTGCAGTGTATCTCCTGGCCTTTTACTAATTCTGATCCATAAGGACAGGATTAATAAAATAGTATTGCTTACCCTTTAAGAAAGTCAGCTGGAGTCTATTCAGATGAAAAGTTTGCCAGTGATAAAATTAGTAATACATGGATTGGCTCTAATGGAATAGAATCTAGTACATGGATATAACTGTGCTATTATTTTGCAGTCTTGGATGCAGTGCTCTCTGAACAACTCTACCTGCTGTTGCTAGGATACATAGGACAAAGTAAAGTACCAGTAATATTGGAAAATATTGTCAAGAATCTACCAGCCCATTGGTTCTTTTTATTTATTTATTTATTTTTGATCATCACCCCTAACATACTCTCTGCAATTCTCAGGGCATCATCTAGTATTTTACAGGTCATTTGACAAGGGCACAAATGCATAAATATAGCTCTTACAAGCAGAATGCACTGGAGACCTCCTGCTTCCCACACATTGTAAGGCAATGCGTTAGAGAACTCTCTAGCATTCAAGTGGTTACAAATTCTATGAGCAGTTGATTTGCCCCAGAATTTACTAATTCGTCTTTGTCTATTAGCCTCATTGTGTGCTTATAAATATATAGATGGCTGGTAATGTGATTGTGTGTTGAGTACATATGCATGTGTGTATGAATGTAACTGCAAGCAAAACCACAGGGCAGTACAACAAAAAATGAATCCTGCACTTGACAATGACTGACCTTTTGGTTTGTCCTGAGTACTAACACTGAGAAACACTGACTTACAGCATCATTAATATAGACTTCACCCCGTTTGCCTTATACTCGTAGGGATCTACATCACTTCTGAGGCATCTACTTTTTTCTTGATTTCTGACATACAGATGAAAGAACTGCATACACCCTTTTAGCTTAAGTAAAAGAGTGAAATAGTGTTGTTTTGTGTAGGTCAACATAGGTGTTGAGGAGTGAGAGGATCACTGAGAATGAACAAAATCAGAGATTGCTTGTTTTATTGCTTCTCGCTGCTAAGAAGCATCACATTTTAGCTCTGTATTGCTACTAAATAGGAACATTTCCATGTGCATATCACACTACTTCCTCCTAAAAAGGCAGCCCATTTCCAAAATGTCAGGAAAGCCCCCTTTTCAGAGGAATACCAGCTGACCCCCTATGTACATTTCAGCCTTGCTTGGGCCTTGTCAGTGAAGTTCATCTGGTTTCCATAGGCATTGAGAGCAACAGATTCATGTCTAGATTACATTAAAACCCTAGGGAGGAACTCTAAGGAAGGGATGTCCAAGTTCGGTCCTCAAGGGCCACCAACAGACCAGGATTTAAGGATTTCCCTGATTAAACCCAGGTGAGTTAATCAGTGTATAATTCATTTTGACTGACCCATCTGTACTTAAGCAGTGAAATCCTTAAATTCTGGACTGTAGCCCTTGTGTTTTCAAAACAAAGCCACAATAAGAGTTAAAGAACACTGCAGGCTGAATACAGAAAGCAATACATGCAGAATTCAGGAGCAAACCAACTGCACCATATGGGACCAATGAAAAAACAGCTGGCTTGCCAGCATTGAACATCCTTAGTTTCCTTAATACAGCCATGATAAGTTATTGGATAAGACTTTGAGAAAAAGACTAGAAAGTAGAAGCACTAAGTTGAGTAAAAGGTGAGGCAAGTGCTCTAATTCCAGTGTTGTGCTATAAAGCAGTGGTTCTTAATCTTTTGGGGGGTTTTCCCTCAAGGTACCTCTAACTGTTAATACGTCCTTCAAGTATTTTATGTAAATTATCAAGTGCATAATGTAAGGTACAATAAATAAATATGTAGTTATTCTTAGGTTTCTCAATCATAACAACAATAACAAATCTACTGTGCATTTCAACTTTCATAAATACATAATGGAAACTAAACAGTCACATTTTTTCAAAGTCTTGATAGGAAAAAAGGGACACCCTAAATCATTGTCGGTGGCACACCAAAGCGGCACAGCACCATGGCTGAGAACACTGCCTCTACCTGTAGAGTCTATTCACTAATAGTGTTGAGCGAGCGTGCTCGGCCGATGCTCGGATCGGCTCGAGCATCGCTCTGCTCGGCACATGGCGGTACTCGTCGAGTACCGCCATGTGCTCGCCCGCCATGTTCGGGTGGCGGGGATCTGTGCCGGAAGAGGCACAGATCTGAAGACGCTCCGCTGGACCACCAGGGACTGGAGGTACGGGGGCATTGCGGAGATGAAGGGGGACATTGTGGAAGAGGGGCATAGACTCTATGCCCCTCTTCCACAATGTCCCCCTTCATCTCCGCTATGCCCCTCTTCCACAATGTCCCCCTTCATCTCCTCTATGCCCCTCTTCCACAATGTCCCTCTATGGCATAGAGGAGATGAAGGGGGACATTGTGGAAGAGGGGCATAGCGGAGATGAAGGGGGACATTGTGGAAGAGGGGCATAGCGGAGATGAAGGGGGACATTGTGGAAGAGGGGCATAGCGGAGATGAAGGGGGCATAGCGGAGATGAAGGGGGACATTGCGGAGATGAAGGGGGCATTCGGAGATGAAGGGGGCATAGCGGAGATGAAGGGGGGCATTGACCAGGCACCCTCCCCTCATCAGAGCAGGGGGTGCCTGGTGTAATGCTCGTGTCGCCCCATTCATTTCAATGGGGCTCGGGTGCTCGGCCGAGCACTCGAGCCTCAGGGGGTGCTCGGTCAGAGCACCCGAGCATCGGGGTGCTCGCTCAACACTATTCACTAACATCTCTCAGATTTGAGATTTTATTGCTTAGATTCTCTAGAATAAAAAAGAACTCAGCAAGTGTATCTCACCCTATTGCATCTCCCCCCTCACCCAGATGTTTTGGAGCTGATACTAACAGATAAAGGAATAATCACTGGGAAAAAAAATCATAAGATCTTTGAGATTGCTTAACCCCTAAACGACTGTCCAGTCCAGCAGGGGGCAGCCATTAAGGGCCACCCCACACTTTTTTTTATCGTGATGGATTCTAGGATGGCAGAGCGGTGTGCAAACCACGCTGCCATCACAGAAATCCATAACGTGCCAGGACCATTCGCCAGTCCTTAAGACAAATCCACCTGTGATGGTCCTGGCACTTCAACGGTCCCTAAGGTGTTAACTGATTTTTTTTTTTTTTCTTTATTTTGACATTAACATACAGTTGCTATATGCAAAAATGATTGAAATATCCACTGTGTCCTTCAAAATACAGGAATCAAAGCAAATTATCTTTATCCAAGAAGATGTTATTTAACTTGACGTCCCTGGATTTTCAGTGCTAAAGGATCAAAACGATCGCATTGTCTACTAAAAGCTAGTCATTAATTATATTTATGGTCAATGCCTCTGAATTTTTAATAGCTGCATGCTGGTTTCAAGTGTTCCTGAGCTAGGCAGAGAGAAAAAGATTCACTTTTAGCTATTAGAAGAGCTAAATGATTTTACAGTCATTTACCCTTTAATGTCCAAATTTCTGGAGTTGCATTGCTTTAAAAAGGAGTTTTGTTTTTTAATCCCGTGTATACTACAGAAGGTTCCAACAAATAGACAAATTAGAATGTTGGAAAACGCCGGTTTTACATCTCAGGCACTCCTAGGCAAGGCACTCAAGGTGCCCTTAGCTGCGCTTATGGTCATACTTCTGACATGGCCTCACACCCAGTCCCATCCACTTTTTCCTGGAACAGAAAATACCTTTGGCCTATGACAAGCAAGGGCACAAAAAACAAACAACGCCCCCCTTAACCCATTGCTTGCTAGAGCTCTCCAAAGCATTGATTTGCAATGCAGTCTAAACCTCTCTCTCTACCATAACAGGGTTAATTTTGAGTGCCAGAGAGGGATCCAATTCATTATGCTACAATGCGTGAGATCCCTCTCTGGCACTCAAAGTGTTAATTAATAGCCCGTATGTAAACTGGCGCAGGGACACTGAGATTGCTCTGGACACATCTACAATTCAGAATGTGGGTGTGGCTAACACAGCTGAGGATCCCCCAAAGTCTGGAGCTCTAGGCATTTGCCAGGGAACTATCTGACTGTCATTTGGAGTCAGGAAGGAATTGTTTTGCCACTTGGAGCTAAGTTGGAAATGGCGTCAGTGTTTTTCTTGTTTTTTTTGCCTTCCTCTGGATCAACAGGGGTCTGAATATGGGCTGAACTTGATGGACGCATGTCTTTTTTCAGCCTCATCAACTATGTTACCATTGAGAAATCCTACCCTGATTGGAAACGCCTCTTACAATGAAGGTGTTATCATATTTTTATTTATTTATTTATTTTTTTTTTTTTAATGTATTTGTCAGAAACATTTATGTCTGTATGGGCTTTATTTATAAAAGAAAACTGCAGGAATACTTTGGCTTATCAAGGGACAAATAAAAACTTGTATACTTCTCATTCATTTTAAATAGGGCCC
Source organism: Rhinophrynus dorsalis (assembly GCA_037306005.1). Lineage (NCBI taxonomy): Eukaryota > Metazoa > Chordata > Amphibia > Anura > Rhinophrynidae > Rhinophrynus > Rhinophrynus dorsalis. The sequence goes on from CM074721.1 coordinate 124,598,533, forward strand.
TTGAATGCTAAAGAGGTCTCTAACAAGAGACCTCTTTAGCATTATTGAGTTGCTCAGTTTCATTCAATGTGAATATTTATCCCCTCCCATGTTGCATTTGGTTTGCCACAAATATGCTCCAAATTGCTTTTATACACAGTCCTATGTTTAAAGAAAAGTGGTGACATTCTGAGGAAACCAAACTACACCACAGCAGACAAAAAAATTCCCATTTAATTAAATGGGGATTGTAAAGCCATTTAACACAATGCAATGCGCTGGAGACTTCCACCATTCAAGAGGTCAAACACCCCATTTGTCAATGGTAATTTAGGTAATTACTATTTGTCCCCTATAGTAAGTACAGTTGGTTTGCTCCAGAATTACTCTACTTTTCTTTTGAACATAGGGCCATTATGTGAACTTTTTTTTATTTAGGATAATTCTTGTTCTTCCTTAACCCTTTAACGACCGGCCGATCGGTGTAGCTCGGTCACTTAAGGACCACGGAGCATTTTTAAAAAATTTTTTTTATTCCGGTTCCGGACTCCCCAAACAGTGTGCAGCCGCGGGGGGAGCCCGGAATTCCATGACTGTCATAGTACGTCATGGGTGGTTAACTCCGATCGACCCACGACGTACTGTGACTGTCAAGGGTCGTAAAGGGGTTAAAAACCATTAGTCACTTGTGTTAAAATGTTCATAATAAGTAGCAATGTAAATGGTGTGAGGCAGGTGCAGCACAAATAAATAAATAAATCTCTTCTTGCACATTTTTAAAGGAGCAGCATTCTTTTTATATAAAAACCTATTTGTTATAGAGCTTTTCCTCCTGAGTAAAACAAGGACACTCTCAGTGCTGTCAGTCACTTCATTCAACATTTATAATGTTTCAAATAATCAGGAAGCAAATGCACTGTGCATTTACATCCTGAAAGTTTTAACTGACAGGAAATGACTTGACAGTTTCTGTCACATTCTATGGAGAACTGTATGTCACTGATTTTCCTCACAATTAGAATGTAACAGAATAACTAATTAGAATTTGATCACTAGAGGGTACTGCTAATGTAAAAAAGAAAGGTTTTAACTGTAATAATTCTGGAAACATGACTCTCTCAGCAGTGGGAATACTCTTATATTACTTAACAGGAAACATCCTACAATATATATTTTTTCATTAAAAAAAGTATAATGCTCCTTTAACCCGTTAATGTCCAGTGACATGTCAGGACTGTCACTGCTGTTTTTGCCTAAAGGACAAGTGATGCTTCTGGCCCGTCATGTATTTTTTACTCACAGCGCTCCTGCGGGAAATTGCCCTCTCCAAGACTGGAGCGATCACTATCAGTCCCCCATTTGCATGCCAGCACACGTGATCAGGCACATGTGTCGGCACGTCAGACTTCGCTATGTGGTCCTTAAAGGACCACACACCCCGGGACCACTGGTCCTTAAGGGGTTAAGCATGGAATCATATCTGTACATTCTTCCCAGTGAGAATAATGGATGCCACCACCAAAAGTAATAAGCATACCTGGGAACTCTCCGGATTTGCCCTGGAGACTCCTGTTTTGATACTGCTTTACCGGGTCTCCGGGGCAGAGGCTGAGTCCTCGGGATGTGGGGAGTTTCTGTTGAAACTCTACCCACTTCCACTCTTTCTCCCTGTGTTGCTCCTTCCCCCAGCCTTCTTTTAAGCCCTCCACCCGGCACTCGAGTTAAGCCCTGCCCCTTTTTGACACGATATGTGTCATTCTTCACACCACCCATGGCAGTAGAGGACTCCCCTCCGGGAAGACAACAGTAAAAAGTTCCCAAGTAATAACTGAATAATTTAGAAACATGTAGACCTGGTGTTACATTATTTTAGAAAACAAAAGGAATGTTTATGCTATTTGCTTTTCATTCTATGACAATACATTTAAATAATATTCATATGTAAAAAAGAGGTTACACTCTTTTTCTACAGAGGATGATTGAGGGGCAGTTACATTTCGTGAAGATCAAGAAATGGAACCTTTTGAAAGAAAATTAAAAATCCTTTTGCACCCATTAATTCTTGATTTGGCATATAAAACAAATTATTAGATGGTTCCTGGGAAATCTATGTTATTGACTTTTTTTTTTAGTTAAAAATATATATATTTGAATAAAAAGTAATATACACACACACTGTTTTCTTTCTGTTTACAAGAGCACTTGTATTATATAGAAAATAATGCATGTATGCTACTTATTAGTAGGCACATTAATTATTAATGATTAGTAATTTGAGATATATTGAGTTGAATGCTTCAGTCATCTGTTTCTCTCTTATTTGGTTCCTTAGGCTTTTTTTATACCTAAGACAAACTATAGTATGAATAGAAATATATAAAAGATATATATACAAAATAATTAGTATCACAGTATGTAATACTTAATTTATCAGACTAACATTAAAGGACAAGTTTTAGAGAGTGACAAGCTACCTTTATCAAGTCTAAAGCATACTGTGATTAAAAATAAAACATATACATTAAATGCCTTGCTAAGGAAAACACAAGCTGATAAGTTAAAATCATATCAAGTTCATAGGAAGTGGAATGCAGTAGAGGTGTATGAGTGGGGGGGCAAGAAAAGGGGAGGAGAAAGAAAAACAGATCATAGTACATAGAAATAAATGTAAGGACAATCATATAAAGAAGGTGGATAAAAAATATATTGAAGGAAATATTACATAAAGTTCTGGCAATGTCAGAGGAAACCCAAATCTGGCAGTTTAGCAAAACACATACAAGGATATTCATATTCTTTTTTACGTGTAAGTGTGCAATTTTCACATGATTTTCCTTTATCTAAGAAGACTGAATAGATGAAGTAGTAGGCAATGTATTCCTTTGCTGGGAGGTGGATCGTTTGCTTTGTTTTTTTCCCAGAGACCACCTGGATGTGCAGCCATTGAAAAGGATAACATAAGGAAACAAGTATCTTTTCATACACAAATACTTATTTTACTCTTTCTTCCTAAACATAAAAGTATGTTCTAACCTACTGGAGCTATGCATCAAGTTCTAAAGAAGGCTACTTAGCCATTATGTTAGCACATGTTGAGCCATATTAAAAACGTGTTACTTAGCAACACTGAATTGAGCTCTGTTTTTGATCTATGAGATGTAAGACAACATTCAGTGTGTCTGTGTGTGTGTATATGTTTACATGCTCCAACAGGAGGAATGCAATATGTGGTTTCCCCAAGGCCAGTGGTTCTCAAACTGTGTTCAGTGGAACAACAAGGTACCCCGAAGAAATACAAGGGATACCACAGAGCATATTTGTTTTGGTGGGCAGCTGCACAAGACTGGGTTAGCAGACAATGAGTCCTTTCTAAGGAAAAGCAGCAGTTTTGAAGCAAACCAACTACACCAAAAGCAATAAACTATCCATTTAATGAAATAGGACTTTTAACCCTTTGAATGTTAGAGAGGTCTCCAACAGTTTGCTTTCCAATGCATTGTAGACTTTTCTCACATTCATGGGTTTAAAAGCCCCATTTAAATCAACTGGAAGTTTGGAGATTTTTGCTTGTCCCCTATAGTATAGTTGGTTTGCTCCTGAATTATACCAGTTTCTTAATACATGAGCCTCAATACATGTGTGTGGTCCTGTGACTACCATTTGTCATGCAGAAGATTAAGGTAATGGTTGACTGGTTCAGCCTAGCATTCCAATTCATTAGATACTGTTCCATCACATTAGATACTGGTAACATGTTAACTCTTTGCACGATCAAGTGGTCTATAACAAACTGAGAAGCACTGCAATGGGGATTTCTTGAGCTTCCAAGGGATTAAAGAGCTTGGTTGTTAGGGTTCCACCAACTGTTGTTAGGCTTCCACTACTGTAAACAATATGTAAAGTCCATATACACAATCAGGGAACTAACGAGAACCTACTGGCCCTTGGGCTGACATTTGATGCTGAGCCCCACTGCTGGATTTGCATCCTAGGCACCCCTTGGCAAGGTACTGTAGGCTTGCGTAGCTCCACCCATAGCCATACACCCATTCCTCACATGACCCATCCCCAGTCCTATCCATTTTTTCCTGGCACACAAAATACCTTTAGTTGCTACAGTGATCTCCAGTGCATCGCTGCACAATGTGATGGTGATCTCTCTAGTGTCTGGGGGTTAAATAATAGCCTGTAACAGGGTAATAAAACTGGTGTAGGGATATTAAGTTTGCTCTGGCCACACTCATAATTCAGAATATGGGTGTAGACAGCACAGCTGAGACATCCCTCAAACTTTGGAGCACTAGGCAGTTGCCTACTCTGCTTATTGGAAATTTGGCCCAGCTGAGCACCCTTAACCATATGGTTTGGTGCTCAAAGGTAATGGGCTTACCATTTCTATTCTTATCATACTGGCTGGCAGTGGCTGTGTGTGATGTCAGCAGCGACCAGTCAAGACAGGAAACTAGTGTGATTTTAAGAGCTTGCAGAATAGTGAAGAGCCTGCTTGGATACCGAGCCCCGTCATAACTGTACCCATTGTAGTTTCTCCTCTTCACACAATAAAATATTTGTTATAAGAAATGCAATTCATCAAGAGAACCATTTTTATGAAAGAAACTAATCCCCTTGCTAGGCACACCAACCCAGATGGCATTTCTCTCACCTAATGAAGATTTATGTCATATCTAAAAGACATAAAATAGGTTAGTTAAATAACTTTTGTGTCATCTTAGTAAAAGTTTTCTTACAAAAAAATATCTTTGTTTCGTATTGCCAATTGTCATTTTTTTGCACTAATGAACCCAAGTGACTTTCAGACAGTTCTTTGGAAGCTTTAAGTATCTAGAACTGAATTATGAAACTTAGCAAGGTGAAAATTATCTGCCAGCCATCATATTACCTTTACTTTTTGAGATAAAAGTGACACTGACAATTACTGAATGTAGAATAATTCTGTTTGATGACATGAACATTTTTATATCTTTATTATTACAGCAAGTACATGGTAGCTACAGATGTAGAATCTTTCCTTTCCCAAGAGATAAAAACACTATGAGACAGACTTAAAAAAATAGTAGCCCTTTATTTTGACTTTATATATTCTGTAACTACATTATATATACAGTGAAACTGGCCATATATTTTGTTTTCAGCTTTACCAATTTTTGTTTACACCTTTATATCCTTCACAAGGCTCTCCCTGGATCTATTGACAGTGAGCTTTCTGTAAGGGAACATGAAAGGTATGGAGATATAATGTAACATTATATAACATCTGGCTTGCACTCTCCACAAAAAATGCTCCATATACTGAGATACAGGAACCTCAATGACAGGGACATATAATGTTAGAAAAACAAACAAAACAAAAGATGCAAAAAACCTCCATAGTATAGGCAATTTGACTACATATGTTCTTGCAGTAAGTTTTACTATTACTTAAATAAAAACTACAATTCTGGAGCAAACCAACTTCAGCATAGAGGAAAACATAAATATTCTCAGGGAGGGAACTGGGAGGGGGGCCCACAATTGTGACCTTGCTTGTGTATAACATTCTTACTTGCACTCTGAGTTACTGGGGGGAAAGGGGGAGAACCCACTATTGTGACTTGAATTTATATAATATTCTAATGTTTCTTACATTCAGTTACTGGGGAAGGAAAAGGGGGATCCACTATTGAAAACATGCAAACAAAAATGAACAAGTACCTAATTCATCTTCCTATTGACACCTTTTATTCCCTAAACCCCCTCATCTTTCCCTCCCCTATCCTCCTAACCTGACACCTTCTTTCCTGCCACCTGAAAGAAGGGAGGGAGGTCATCCTTTGTCCTACCAGGCCTCACCCCCCACCCCTAGACAAAAAGGAATTAGAAGAAGGCAAGGCCTGGCTCCTTATGTTGGCCTCTGAGTTCATTCCTGAACATTCGGCCATTTTGGTTATGTATATACATACTGTCCTTATGTTACATGCACTGTGAATAACTTGGGGGAGGAGAAAAAAGTGGGGCCCATTATCGTGACCTTGAAAGTACACAATATTCTTAAGTTATTTGCACTGTGAAAAAGGATCAACAGAAGGAGATCAAAGGGGGTTGGAGGAAAGGGAGAAGAGGAAAACATGTCCAGGGTCAAAACAAATGGAGTGAGAATACTCACAGCTTATGCCATAGAGTAGGGAATGATCTACTTGATCTGTGTATGCAAACTATTTAGGGGTACCACACTGCATGGAAATTTTGGTGAGCATTGGTAGAGACACCAAAAAATCTTTCCATGTCCACAAATTAACTGCTTCAGTTTTGCCATTGATTATTGTGCGAGAAACAGTAGCTTACCAGTTAAGAGGAATAAGAATTTTTAAAATGGACAGCATAGACAACCCACATTCTCCTTCTTTGGACTTGTTATATAATGTAAAAGAGGCATGCATGGAGGAGACCTTCTTGCCTTACATTCTTGACAGCTTTAACATAATGCAGCTACTCGTGCATATAATAACATTCTTGCACATGTGTGCTCATGTCACAAAACCAGAACCGCACAGCACTGAGGTGAAAAATCTCCAGTGGTTTATGCGCTTCAAAGATCATCTATGATAAGTAAAAGAGAAGGGTAATAATATTGTTTGATTTGGAGTAATAGATCTATGTGTGTAATGGCTTTTAGTTCAATTTAATCAATATATGTGAATACCATATAATATTTTTGTATGGTGTAATCCCCTTGAGTGTTATGAGCGGTCTTATATAAGCTTATATATGGCAGAGTAATAGTACAAAATATTCTCTATTCTATACACAGTGGCAAGTACAAATACATTTAAATATAAATATAAATGGTTGAAGCCTGGGTATCACAACATCACCATAATCTGTTTAAAGCTACAGGGAAGAACTAGAAATCCTTTGTTTCACGGGCACAGAATGGACCACATTGCCTGCAAAATTAAAAAAAAAAAAAAATAATAACAAAATATACCAATGCCTCCTATTCCAAACCCATGACCAATATTTTAGGAGATCATTCACTTAATAATAAACTAACACAGAGGACTGTGTTCTTCCTAGTCCAATAAGATCAACCAGAATTGTATACACAGCCAATACACAAGTATCTATAAGCTAATATTCATTTAAGTTCAACAAATCACTTAACTGATACTATTCAAGAATCTAAATAATATAAAGCGCTAGTCTGCAAGCTCACTGTGTGCGTAACCGCACATGCGCAATAGAGACTGCTGGAATGATGCAGTCATGCACAGGAAAGGCTGGCCGAATGTGCTGTTCCAGAGCAAGGCGATCCGATTGGCTCACCACCTGTCTCTGCTCCCAGCAGCCGGGGCTGCTGAGTGGCACTTTAGCCCGTGTACACGGGCTTTCATACTAGTTTACAACAATTGTTCAGCATCTGCACGTAAATAACTTTTACAATCTAATAAACCATCAACTGATACTATTCCAAGAATCTGCAACAATGATGCAAAACTTTGCAATATAAATCACACTATGCATTGAGGTATATGTATTACATCAATGATTGGCCTTACAGCTGTACAAACAAACGCTCCACAGCTCAAACTCTCATAAAACCATCAGGCTCAATTAATATGGCCAAATATATCTTTGATGTACACATGTCCTCTAATGCAAGTAAAAAAAAAAAAATAAATAAAATCAAAATGAAATTATGCAAGCCGATCTATGTATTCCTTTCCCCCCATGAAATGTAAAATCTGATTGGTTGAATCTAGTATAAAACAGGGACAGCCGATAGGGCCCCATAACACTACTTTCAGAGGAAGGCACAAAAGAATAGCACCAAAACGCGTTGAAGCTTCCTGACTTCCGGCTGAGAGGAACGCTGACCTTGGAATGAGAAGTACCGGGCAGAGAGGAGAATCGGTTTGGGAATCAAAATGATAGGGACAGACAAGCAATAAAATCACATCAGTCTTATTCTTATATACAAAGACACACCATGGGATCAAAGTAAGCGGCCACCCACACCATGGCACCGGAACTTTACTTACACTTGCATTCGTAATGTACATGCATCACATTTGTGACATAAGAAAGTGACCATTTGAACGCTTACCGATTCTTTCCATATTGGATGTACTGAACTGCTTTTGCCCGTAACATATCTCCCCAGAACATACCGATATTACAGTCCTTTATACTATGATCTAACCACATAATTTGGAAACATATGTGTACCGCTTCCCATTTTTTTGCTCGCTATATGCCCATACCACTAGGACATTATCTAGCTGCACAATAACGAATTATCCTGTTCTTATATAGACAATTTTTAATTTACTATTTTTTTATTTTTCTCAGCATTTCCTTTCATTTAATTTTATTTCATTTTAATCACTGGAATTCCCACTTTTTTGTTTTCCAACATATGATTATGTCTGTGAATATATGTTATATTTAAATTGCAAATATAAGTATTACACTTAGATCATTACCTGTGCGCTGTCTCGTCCTACCTCTTTTTCAGGATAAGTCACTTCTGTAGACAAAAAAAAGGCTGAACCCTCCTGAGCAGCTATTAGGGTAGGGTGAGCCTTATGAAGAAAGATAAAGCATCAAATTCACAATTTACTGGAAAGAGCAGTGGGTCAGGAACTTTCTCCTTACCATTATCACTGACTTTTGGGTATTTATCAGTCATCATTGATCATACTATCCTAACTTGAATATGTGAGGAAGAGAAATAATTAAAAAATTGTGAAAATACAGCTACTCCAGCAGTAAACACACACATATTGTATAGTGTATGTGTGTGTGTGTCTTGTCCTATAGATTTCTATAGAATCCGCCAGGCTGAAGCTGGTGGATGGATCTGGATTATCTAGTTGGCCCTATTTCGGCTTTGAATGAACAAGTACACCATATGATGGGCCTTGATGAATTGGCTCGCTTTTCCATTTGCCACTTGATGAATCTTCTAAAAATGAGTTGGAACAAACCATCTACCATATAGTAGACAAATGAAAATTCCCATCGATTTACAGCAGAATTTTAACTTCAATGGCTGGAAGGGGATATTATAGTGTTATAGTTTTTTTTAAGATTCTGATATCAGCACAAGGCGTAAAAGAAGTGATGCATTTAGGCCTATAAGATGCATTGGAGGCTTCTCTAGCATTCAAAGGCATTAAAGGCCTTTTTAAATAATTAAAGAGGAACTACCACCCCTATACAAGTTTGTTTCAGTGTGATCTTCATATAGCGATAACCTGTAATCGTTGTTTTTTTTTGTTATACAATTCATGCTATGGCAAAACTTACATTCTTGAAAATGAACCAGGGCCTTACTTCCGAACAGACTGCGGTTATAGCTCTGTACAGCAGCCTGTCAATCTTTGCCTGTTTCCTCCCCAAGTATTGTTGCATTCCAACCAGTTTACATGGAGAAATCTTTCATCATCGGAGGTGGCTGGAACACGACAATACTTGTGGAGGGAACAGACGAAGATTGACAGGCTGTGGTACACAGCTGTAACCATAGTCTGTCCTGAATTAAGGCCCCGGCTCATTTTTAAAGTGGAACTACCACCTGTTTTAAAGTTTATGCCATCTAATTCCCCATCTGGTGACTAGCTGCTCAGTAGTGCTAGTTGCCAGAATAATTACCTGGTTAAATAGAACGAGACCCTGCTCCGTGGCTGACAGGCAGTAGAGAACTCAGACATCTTGCCATAGTGACGTCTTCGCACCTGCGCTGTCAGTCCCAGATGGCTCTAGGAGGCATTGCTAGGAGCTGTTCGGCTCCAAAAGGGATTGACAGCGCAGGCACTAAGACGTCACTATAGCAAGATGTCAGAGAGCTCTACTGCCTGTCAGCCCCAGAGCAGGGTCTCATTCTATTTAACCAGGTAATTATTCTGGTGACTAGCACTACTGAGAAGCTAGTTGCCAGATGGGGAATTAGATGACATAAACTTTAAAACAGGTGGTAGTTCTGCTTTAATAATGTAAAAAAAAAATGATTACAGGTTATCGCTATATGAAGATAACACTGAGGGGTGATAGTTCCCCTATAAGAACTGTATTTATCTGCAGTGGTGCAGTAGATTTCTTTCAGAATCGCTCCTACTTATTTTCCTGAATATGTCCTATTCTACCTTACTTTCCTCCTGGAGGAATCATTTGATTTTTATGAAGGCTAATTTTTCACACATGCACAAATGTGTTCTTATTTGCAAAAGAAGAAGAAATAAATCCGAGGTTAATTTAAAAGGTTAATCAATAATATTATGCTACAGTCATGTGCATTATGTGCATTTTCATTATAACAAGGGTTTGGCCTTGCACTTCTTTTGAGCACTGATTGCACATATTCATAAGTCAAGTATTAACAGCAAATTTGCTCATCAGTGTTACAGTCATAAAAAGGCTGGTGCTTGATATATACATACATACCCAAAACTGTAATTCCAGCCAGAATGTGAGGGTCAGAAATGCTTATTTTATTAAACACTCAGCAATAATTTGAAAACTAATTTGCTGATGTTTTGCAATTAGGCTATAAAATGTTCTAAATCATGTATTTATTTCCCTCTCGTTGATGTGTTTAGAATTGCAGCATAAATATAGTGGTCAGTGAATTCACTCTTGAAAAACTCTTGCTATTATTTTGAATCCTTTGATTGCCAAAGGGGTGAGCAAAACACAGCCCTCTAGCACACACAGGGTTACATTTTAAATTAAAAACAATCATCATCTTAAACCCTTAATGACTGGCTGCAGAGCCTGCAGTTAAGGACCAAGGAGCTTTTTATTTTCTAGAGGTTTCAATTCAGGGGTCCCCGAGTGGAGAGCAGCCACGCAGGGACCCCTGAATTCCTTGACGTGCCAGGACCGTCATGAGTCCTTAACGCAAGTTTATCCATGATGGTCCTGGCACATCATGATTCCTTAAGGGGTTAACATAACAGGAAAGAATATTTTAGTTTCAGCAGAGTAAGAGTGAAGTCTTAAATTGTATAATACTTTACCTAGGGATATGGTGATGGCAGATACAATGTATATCTTTAAGAGAGGATTAGATACATTTCTAGGACAAGGGGGCGTACTGGTATAATATGTTTTAGTAGATTAAGTTTGAGGATCTGCACAATATATATTTAAGTTCTAATAAATATGATCTGTATTGTATAAAAATATACATATCCAAGAAGGGTCTTTTTTCCCTTTCTCTAAATTATATTTTTATTTCCTACAGTATTATATTATTGTTTAATAAATTAGTTGTAGAGTTTATATAATGTAAAAGGCCATTTTATATGGCTATCCCTGTTTTAAAATTTGTAAATCATTCAAAATAAAATTGACTGAAATACCTAACAGCTCAATCAGCAAAGGCCTAAAAAACTGGTCTGTCACTGGTCTAAAAGCAGTGGTGCTCTGCAATCCTATGCATAATGATCTTGTACCACCTCATTAAAATGCTATTGTGCTTGATTTCTACACTTGTTTTGAGATAACAATGTTGTTGTGCCTTTTACCTGATTGTACAAATCAATAATAAACTATAACCATGAAAAAAATTGTTAACACATTGACTGTATAAGTGTAGATAAGAACAGTAGTGCTCTATAACCCACAAGTGAGTTGGAGTATTGATCAGTATTCCTAACAGAATATGTCATGAGTTAATGTTTTTATGGAATAATTTATCTTAATGAATGCATCCACACAAACGAATCTGTTCTGAGGGAAGAAGATTTTAATTATTCATGTCTGTGTGTGTATGTATATATGTATAATATATAAAAGCTCTGAGATTTAAAAAAAAAAAAAAAGAAAAAAAAAAAAAGAGGAATAGGGATGGCAAAAAATTTCTGTCATAAAAAGAAATTGTAAAAATCCAGTTTTGCCACCTGCAGCATTTCATATGAGTTGTCTGTCCTACAGATTCCATTTGTAGACCTCACATATTTAGTTAACTTTCTCCTTCTTCAACTCACAAAACCAAAGGGAAAAAGTAACAAACTCTTACATTTTTCCCTCTTTTTTTCCACAATGCAATGCCTTCGCTGTCAGTCTCAACTATATGCAATTCCTAGGAGGTGGCAGCTGTTGCGCCTGTCATAGCCAATCCAAAGGTGCTGATTGGCTCTGTCTTTCCTATCTGTCTCTACTAGTTAACCAATCAGGGGGACTCAACATAGTTCTTTATCCATTCACAGAAAACAAAACAAAACCACATTCATGAAAATATCCCCTGGAAGAAAAATACTTTCTCCAAACGCTAATAAAACCGATAAATTACATGATGTTTACTATACATGCTGCCCTATGCGTACAACAAAATGGGGCCATCATATGAAAAGGTTTGAGAACCACTAATTTACAGTGTGTATAACAACATTTGTGTGACAGATATTACTCTCAAATGACTGTATTCTATTGTAACTTAATTACTAGTTTTAGCTCTGAATTTCCCCATAGGCTATTTATTTATTTATTTTACATAAAATCCTTTCATAGCTTTTTGTAAGCAATAGAACCCAGCCCTAAGAGGCATAGGGAGAAATATGTCTAGAGCAGTGTTTGTCCTCAAGGTATACCAGTAGGCAACTTTTCAATTTATCTCCTTGTAATCACAGGTGAGTAATCAGTGGCTCAGTCATTGTGATTGAAAGGCATGCACTTAATTAGGAATATCCAGTTAACCTGACCCATTGGAGTGCCCTGATGACTGGAGCTGAGAATCACAGGTCTATAATCTTTTACCAGAAGAAAGCTATTTAAAAGGATAGTAACACTTAATATAATATTAATAATAATAATAATAATAATAACTAGTATTTTATAGCACCTTTCTTCCAGTGGAACTCAAAGCACTTTCAGCACATGCTCTCGGAATTAACCAAATCGGCAGCTGAAATAATAAATGTTATTATTACCCAATCAATGGTACTCATTTATTGACCTCGGAAGGATGAAGGGCTAAGTTGACCTTGCCGGGACATGAACCTGCAACCTTGAGGTTTGAACAGGCTTCATACAGTAACACTTAATTTACAGTCAGATTTTTATTGTAAGGTTTATCCTCCTGAGTACAACAAAGGTGCTCCCACTGCTGAGAGGTGCTTTATTAAAAAGTTATAGTCCAGGGCTTATAATTTTAAGTCCTTTGCTACTAGCCAGACATGAAAAGTTACTCGCCACTGCAAGCCATAACATACCCACCAGGGCTGAATTTCTACTTGCCAGGGCAAAAATTTCACTCGCCATTGGCTAGTGGCGAGTGGAAATTTTGAACCCTGGTATAGTAGCTAAAAGTTGATTTTTTAGGTGCAGTATCTCAATGGCCTGAAATATTACAGTGACACTGTTGCTACATCATCCTATGGAACCTTCTGGTCAATTGACCAGAAACTTCTATAGGATGGTGTAGCAACAGTGCCACTGTAAAATTTCAGGCCATTGAGATACTACACCTACAGAATTCAAGTTTGAGCTGTAGTAAATTGTGAATAAAACACATCACAGCAGTGGGATGTTGTACTCAGGAGGATAAACCTTATAATATATATTTTACTATATATTAAGTATTACTATCCCTTTAAAATCATTTCTGAATTTCATATCAGCATATCCTATGACCTGATCTACCTGATAAGTTCACTGAAAGATTTCTAATAAGCACATAATACATTAGGTTATGTTATATATCTTGGAATATGCAATTTTGTTAAACAAGATAGATAATGGACTCAGGGCCTTATGAACAAAAGAGTGGATAAAACCGTCTCCACCACAGGGGGACAATTACAACTTTAAATGGGGCTTTTAACCCTCTGAACTCTAAAGAGGTCTCAAATGCATTGTGAAGCAGTATGCTGGGGACCTCTATAGCATTTAAGGGTACTAAAAGCCCCATTTAAATCAGTGGATGTTGAGGGAAATGTAATATCTCCTCTGTGGTGTAGATTAACTGGTAAATAAATTGCTGCTGTTTTCTTTTATGCGTAAGGCCCATAGTATTATATAGAGGAAATACTTCAGAATGGTAACCTGCTTGTTGTTAATACCAGTGCTTGTTTTTCTTTAACCCCTTAAGTACCAGCGGTCCAGGGAAGTTACCTTCCCTTAAGGACCGCTTTGGTCCTTGCCGACGCGCCGGTACACGTGACCTGTTATGCGTACCGGTGCACCATTTTGAGGCCTAAGAGAGATCACTCTGGTCTTGGAGAGATCAATTTTAGGCCCCGTTTTTACTTACAGCACTCCCGGTAGAGCGCTGTAAGTAAAAAGTACGTGACATGCTATGACCGTCACGGTCCTTATACCCTTAAGGACCAGTGATGGTCATAGCACGTCACGTACTTAAGGGATTAAGCACCATTAAAGAGTGACAGCATGGGAGACAGAAATCTGGCATTTGCTCACTGAGAAATATATGGGCGTCAGATATGATACAACCCTTGATAAAAATGATATTGGCTAATGCACAAAAAAGTGAGAGTATTTCCTTGCTCATTCAGCCATTTTCCTCTTGATAAGTAGACCCCATAGTCTTTATTATGAATGTGCGCGTCTTTTACTTCTATACTTCACAAAATTAAGTTACAGTTGAATGGAATCTATTGCCTGGATAGACCCCCTTTGGTAGGCCTGCTGCTGTTGGAACAGACCTTCTAAACTAGGAGGGGTGCACTGTGCAGCCAAGCTAATCAATTAGGCAGCTGCTTCACTGAACAAAAATGTCCTGCATCTGTCTAATTGATTCTGCAATGGATTTAAACACTGATATTGGGAAATTCTGAAGCTGGTTTTCCAAATGCTAATGCTTGTTGCTATAGGAACAATTGCTATATTTGGGGATGCAGTAAGAAAAGCCTGTGGCTTAAGTCATCCAGCCACATGGGTCAGTTTTACAACCCCAAACTGCATAATGGGAAGCATTTAGGGGCCGTTGAGCACAGTACATGGCTAATTACAAAGTCTGTAGTAAAACATGACTGTTCAATACTTTTGTAAAATTTGCCATCAGATGTACAAGCTCAACACAAAATCAATGACCATTTTACTGCAGGCACACAATAAGGCTGTGCCAAGTGTATCACAGTCCAGTGATTCCCATACTGGGCACAAGAGATAAGCAAAATTGTCACTGTTTGGTCTGTGCACTGCCTCACCAAGCTGGCAGATTATTTTTCAAGTCTGTGAAAATTTAGTTATTTTCTGTGTTTCCAATGATTTTGACAATTTATTGTATTTTACAAAAGAAGAGAGAAATCAATTATGGATTTAACCCTTTGAATGGTGTTATAGAGAAATAGGTCAGAGAAGCACTTAAGTCCATGGGAATTGTAATGATCACCCTTGTTGAATAAAGTGCCCTCTGGCACTCAAAGGGATAAATGGGGGTTTTAATCTCTTGAATGCTAGGGGCATAGCTGGGAACTCTCCGGTTTTGCCCTGGACACTCCCATTTTGATTCTGCATTGCTTGGTCTCTGGGGCAGGGTCTGATTCTGATGAAACTCTAGCCACATCTGCTCCTTCCCACCCTGTTCCTCCCACCCCCTCCCTCTTTTCCTTCTTCCCCAGTCTATTTTTTTCATGTTTTACAGGTCCCGTCCCCAATTCCAATTAAGCTACACCCCTTTATGATGCAAATCACATCATTTCTCTCCCCTCAGCAGCACCACAGGACTCCCCTCAAGAAGTTCCCAGGTATGGCTAGGGGTCTCTAACACATTGCAAAGCAATTATTCCAGTGGTAAACTACTAATAATGCTATATTGCCATGATTGCAGTGTAGCTATAAATCTCTTTCACATATAAATTATATCAATACCTAAACTTCCCTCTATTAATCTTAAGTTGCATTGATCTTATTTGAGTTGTAACCATCTCCTTATAAAATATGTAATACAATTACAGGAGAATTAACACCTTCAAGTAATATCCCTCAGCTAGTATATACTATAGCTAAAAAACCTAATGCCCCCTCTGGAATTTTCCTATGTGCCTTTTTTCAAAAGAAAACATCTCCAGTCCTGAATGCATGCCTGGGAACTTCTTTGTCTGGGGAGCCCTGTGGTGCCGCTGAAGGGAGAGAAATGACGCAATTTGCATTGTAAAAAGGGGTGGGGCTTAATCACAGGGGGTGGGACAAAACAAAACAGAAAAAAAATTGCTAGAATAGACTTGGGAAGGAGGAGAAAAGGCCCCGGAGTGGGAGGAACAGGGTGGGAAGGAGCACATGTGGGCAGAGTTTCATCAGCAACTCCCCACATCCGGAGAATCAGACTCTACCTCGGAGACCCGGTAATTCAGAGTCAAAACTGGAGTCTCCAGGCCAGAGTTACCAGCTATGTGCCTGATTATCATGTCAGTGGAGGAAGGCATGATAATTACTGACTTCATGACCCTAATTAACTCTGCATTGTGAAAGCATGCATTGCACAATCCTCTAGTGCTTAAAGGGTTAAAGGGATAGTAATACTTAAAATGTAAAAAAAATATGTTGTAGGGTTTATCCCCCTGAGTAAAACAAGAGTACTCCCACTGCTGAAAGGTGTTTCATTCAAAAGTTATTAATTTTCAAAGTTGAATTTTTAGGTGCAATATCACAGTGACCTGAAATTGTACAGTGGTGCTGTTGCTACACCATCCTATGGAGATTTATGGTCCCGGGACCAGAGCTGTCCATAGGATCGTGTAGAAACAGCGCCACTGTGCAATTTCAGGCCACTGTGATATTGCACCTAAAAAATTCAACTTTGAAAATTAATAACTTTTGAATGAAACACCTTTCAGCAGTGGGAGTACTCTTGTTTTACTCAGGGGGATAAACCCTACAACATATTTTTTTTTTTTTACATTTTACTTATTACTATCCGTTTAAGGCTGCCAAGTGCAGTGAGCAGTGTTTAACCATTTGAGTGTGCAATGCATTGGATACCTCTCTGCAACTTAAAGGGTTAAGGTTCTCTAGTCCTACCAGCAACTGTCATGTTCACCTTAGTGAACATGACGTCCAGGACTGAGCAAGGGAAAACTTCATAGATTCATAGGATTTTCTGGCCATAGAAATGTTAGGTGGGTTGTTATTAGGTATTAATTCTTCTTTACGTGTCTCCTGTTTCTTACATCTCCAGCTTATGCAAATACAACTGCACATTATAGTCTGTAAAGGTCTCTGGAAACAAAAAGATGTTTCTCATTCCACAAAGTCTACAGATAGATTTGAGTAAATACATATTGCAACTGTCTATTGAGATTTGTTTGGATGTTTTCAAAACCTAACCCATCAAACCTATGATTAGGCTGAAAGCATAATTATTTTGCAAAAGAATAGGCTTTTTCATTTCTCAGGGTATGCTGGAAATCTATATACTTTGCTATAGCCCTTAAAATTGCAGTGATAACAAGATTAATATGAAACATCAAAAGCATTACAGGGTCATATTTTTGAAAAGATCACCCACAGTCAACAATAAAGGCACCCCTATTCTCCAGTGTATTGAAAATATTAATTTTCAGCATTGAAAAATAGAAAACAATTTTTTCCATTAGGCTGCTTAATATTTTTAAGAAGAAAATGTATTTCTGAATAAAACTGTCAGTCATCCATATAGTGGTATTCTTTGTGAAAATCTCCTCTTCCATTTTTAACAACTCCTCTGTCTACCCCAATTAATGTGAAATCATCACATACAAATTAAAGGGGCCAATTAGTATTACATATACTATACCTCTTGCTATTTTATATATATACTAGCGTAAAAGCCCGTGTACATGGGCTAAATTGCATGATGGCAGGTACCAACGGCTATGTCTGCTGCACATGAAGGCATCTCTAGACTGCATTCTCTGCGTTCGGCAGTCTCTACTGTGCATGCCTGGCCTGCATTATCTACTGCGCATGACTGCATCTCTGGCCTGTGTTCACTGCATTCAGGTAGTCTTTACTGCTCATGACTGCATTGGATAAACATACATCTGGCGGATTATTTATATATATATATATATATATATATATATACTAGCAATGTGGGACGGCGCTGCCCGTCAGGATATATAGGGAATTAATGCACACACATGGATGCAAGACAAACACACACAGAGACACACACACGCAAATGCACACACATGCACTGAGATGCATAAAGAGCGACACAGTCATACACACATACATACAATGAACAACATGCAGACACATAGAGCGTGATACAGACATGCAACACACACAGTGAGGAACACCCAGAGACACACACACAGAAGGGAGTCATAAGGGGGTGACTTATGTGTCATTGTAATGAGTTTGGTTACAGTTACAGTTATCTGTGGGAGGTGAAACAGTGTGTTTGTGGGGTCATGATCCTGAGTGAGAGTGTGAGTGGACCGGGAGAAGTTATTGATATCCCCTACTTCAGGAGCGAGTGGCAGCTATATTTTTTTTTTGTCAATTGGATAGTGGTGGCTGGAGGGGGTGGTCCAACTCCCTGTATGATAAACACGCCCCCATTGAATCACCCAATGGGAGCAGTAATGTCCCCAATGAATCACCCAATGGGAGTTGTGTCTCCTAATGAGACATACATTATGTAATGAGGCATTCTGTTCAATGTGTGTTTGTTTTCTGAGGAGACATAAATTATGTTCTGTGTGTGAGGTACCATAAATTATGCAATGAGGCTTATTCTTTTATATATAGATATATATATATATATATATATATATTCTATATAATAATTAGCTAAATATGTTTGTCAGAAGACGTCATGTGCAATAGAGATGGCTGCACATGCTGCAGTCATGCTCACTACAGACTGCCTGTGTCGCGGCTGATAATGGAGTGGGGCTCCAAATTCAGACTGTAGTCCTCTCTGCTCACCGAAGACTACGGTCTGAATTCGGAGTGCCCCACTCCGTATCAGCCGCGGCTTGTCTCTACTGTGCATGACTGCACTGCGGCCATTGCTGGGTGGCACTATGGCCCATGTTCACGGGCTCTTCAACTAGTATATATATATATATATATATATATATAATATTATACAGTTTCTACATCTGGGCTTAAATGGATATTCACGCCTCCCCAGAATGATTAATTGTATTAAAGCCCATAACATGTTCTTTATAATTTTAAAGCTGTTATAGTTTTTAAATTAACTATGCATTGGATGTTGATCACAGATTATTGGAAACCTGCAGGACTGTGGAACTGCCGAGGAGGTGGGTGCAGAAGGCAACAGGGAACGTTGTGTCTGATCGCATTTCCACTTGACATCAAACACTTAGCTCTTATGGAGGGATTTTGTGCGATAATTAAAGGAATATTAATGTCAGAAAAAAAAGCATTAACTATATGGTAGCTACAATTAAAAGAGAGTACTTGCACTTATTCGTATCTCTCAAACTGTTATGGTTTGAGAGATATAGGAAAATAAAGTTCTCTGGTCCCTTCCCTTTATGCTGGACGAGCTGTAAAGCTGTCAGAAGCAGATTCTGGTCACTTGACCAGATGTGCCTCTTCAACAGTGCCGATATAACGATATCTAAAGATAAATACTTAATTTGGAATGGTCTACAAAGTGTGCCTGGCTTGCAAGCACACTTTGTAGACCGTTCCAAATAAGTATTTGTTTCTAAATAGCGTGATTTCAGCTCTGCTGAAGAGCCTCTGTCTGGTCAAATGACTGGAATCTGCAGCTGTCAGCTATATGGCAGACTTGAGTAAAACAGCCAGGAAAAGGTAACTTTAGCAAGTTATATCTCTCAAACCATAAAGGTTTGAGGGATAAGACTTACATTGATGTTAATCTTTTCTTAATGTCTACAATATTAAATCAACTTAAATTAACCATTACCATATTAATGTATTTTGGAAGTGGTGTGAAACTGGGCAAAGCTGCCCCAGCCTCATAATACTTCCAAGAGACATTATAATAGCTTAATTCTCATGCCCCATTGGTCAGTACAAGTAAGGTATGTGATGTTATGTTGCGGTGGCATCCTTGGAATGTTCTGAGTGGCTTTTAACCCCATTCTTCTGGAGTATCATGAATGTAGGATATTATTAAAAAAACTTTCACCTTAAACTACATTTAGTTAGAGAACCAGCAATTTTTTCTGTTAAATAAATAGTTTTTGAGAAATTAGCCTTCATATGTTGGTGGCATAGCATGGCATTTAATGCTAATTCCTTGTACATTATGCTAATCTGATCTAATTAGAAATATCTCCAATATGTGGTCTCTGCCTAGATACAGTCATAGCACAGTGTGTGGTAATAATGACCTAGAAGAAAAGAATTGGCATAAAATGCTATACTGTGCAACTGAACAAATTAAAGTTTATTTCTCAGAAAATAGTTATATTATAAACAAATACATAGTACAATACAAAAGCTGTTTTATTTCTCTTTAAAGAGATAATAATACTTAAGAGGGATAAATAGATTTGTATGATTTATCCTGCTGAGTAGAACCAGAGTGTTCCCTGCTGAGAGATGTTTTCTTCCAATGTTATTGCCCCTCAAACATGTTTTTTGGGTGCAGTACTTACACGGACTGAAATGTTATGGTGACACTGTTGGTCCAACAGTCCATAGACATCTATGGTCAGTTGACCATAAATCTCCACAGCATACTGCAGCAGCCTTAACTCTAAAAATTTCAGTCAATGGAAGTACTTTACCCCAAAATTGCTAATTTGAACTGTAATATCTTTACGTAAAAAACCTCTCAACAGTAATGTTTTATTCAGCAGGATAAATTCTGCAATATCTATCTATCTATCTATCTATCTATCTATCTATCTATCTATCTATCTATATTTGTCACATATTTACTCCACTTATAAGCAACCGAACGGCATTTCATACTTTTCTTATTTACTGTGCTAACACCATAAGGGCCAGGGGTGTGTGCAACGCAATACTTTTGTACACCCGTACAGTCCTTAATTGTTAGGAACATTTGTAAGTGTACAATACACATGCTGTCCTATCCATTTCTTATTTTCATCAAAAATCCATCTTTAGCTAACATATGTTTTTCCCCACTTAATATTTGTTTGATACTTTATATTAGGAAGCTGCCCTACTAATGTAACTTTTTTGAGTAGTTAATAGAATGGGTACTCCTATTCAAGCAGAAAAGATTTGAATTTCTTCTATTGTTTTGCATTTGGCTGTAAAACATTCTGAATGCCTCCCCCTCACCCAATAGTATCTTCTTAACGGCTACACAGTACCTTGGTTTTTGCTGCTGTTGTACATGATAAAACAATGTGAGCATTTTGTACATTTTTAAATAAAGTTTTAAAGTTTCAAGCACTTCATGCTGGGTCTTGTAGGCCTGCTTAGGAAGTAGGGATTTGTCTGCTACCAAGGATGTTAGATTTGCAGTCTCCAAGAGGTTTATCCAATCAGTGTGCAGAGAAGGGAGGGGGAGCTGCTTTGTTTAGTTCTGCAGATAACAGAAGCGATCTTTTGCACAAGGAGGAATAATAGACTTATACAGTAATGCGATTTCATTTACAGGACACACAATATCATATCACATAATGAAAATCTCGTTATTATGTCAGTGACCATACCTGAGAACCTTCAAAATGGGTTGACCCAGAGACCTTTGAAATTTTAACCCTTAAAGTTCCCATTTATCGTAGATTATAGGTGACATGTTCTACTTGCTTTAACACAGATGTGATTCAGTCAACCCTAAAGCAATCTTTAACATGTTACAATTTAGAGATATCAGTGCTTAAACCACACAAAACATGTAGGACAGTCTATCTGAAATGGGACCAATATAGACACTAAAGCTTCAACCACGTGGTTGCACTAGAATACACTGAAATGTATCTCCCAGAGAATCTGGCCCAATACCCTGAGACCCTGAAATATGAGTGAGGGTCAAACCTTAAGAGTTTCCAGGTACATATATGACCACTAATGTGAACACCCTTCCTGTGTATGTCCTGTGTGTGTGTGTGTCATGATCCTTTAAAAGACCTTTATACATAAATTTTCAGTATTTATTTATTGTTTTTGTTTTATAGGGAGCAGTTTCTGTGAGAGAGCCTTTTTTGGTGTAGTTTTGGAAACAATATGATTATTTCCATATTTCAGAAGAAGAAAAAAGCTTGAAGGGACAATTGCACACTTCATGTCCTTCCCCCACAATAATTCATTTGCATATTATTGCATAATACATTGAACTGTGTTTTCTGTTTTCTATGTTTCTAAGTTTCATAGAGGAAAGAGGCTAACCGCTCTGGGGTTGGGCAAGCTGAGGCACTATAATTTCCACATCTGCAGTCAGCTACTGGCTATCTTGGCATGATTGAAATTTGTAGTCCACATGGACAGCTTCAACTTGTCCACCCCTGGTTAAGCAGGGATCTGTGTACATACCCTCTCTATTTACATATGCACATAGGGGTGAGATGCACTAAGTGATGATAAAGAGATGATAAAGTGGAGATGATTTCTCCAGTTTATCACTTCTCCAATTCCTATGTTATTCTGTGGAGCCTATGCACTAAAATTTCTCCAACTTTGGAGATCTTAGTGCATAGGCTCCATAGAATAACATAGTAACTGGAGAAGTGATGTCGCGGAAGAAGTTATCCCCGCTACCACCATGTAATGCATCTCAGCCCCAGGATTGATGAAGTAATTGTATAACATCTCCAGTGACAAAACACTCTTGGTTCCCACAGGGGACAACTGGGGGAGATGCATTAAAGCGTGATAAAGAGTTGATAAAGCAGAGATGATTTCTCCTATGATATCACTTCTCCAAGTCCTATGTTATTCTGTAGAGCCAATCCACTTAGATTTCTCCAGCTTTGGAAATCTTAGTGCATAGGCTCTGTAAAATAACATAGGAACTGCAGAAATGATATCACTGAAGAAGTCATATCCGCTTTATCAAACCTTAGTGCATAATCCACATTTTGTCCTGTGGGGCATTTCACATAGACAGTATAGACTACATTTGTACAGAGAAGCAGCTTGCTGGAACTTTCCTTTGACAGTAAGGTAACACGGCTACAAATCTGTAGTATGTTTTCAATTGAATTGTCACTTTTAATTATATTTAGAGAGTGGAATGCTGGGAAAACATTGCTACACTGAAGCACTAAAAAGGCACCAAAATTTTCAATTGTTTAAAAAAATGAGTGCAACTGTGTGAATGGGCCATTAAACTTCTATATCTTTACAGTTCTCAAACAGTATTAGGTATACATAAACAAATATATGAACTGAAAGAAATTCAAACAACATTTTATACACAGCTTGGTGAATCCACCCTGCCCCCCCCAAACGCACATAAAATTAATTGAAAGGTGTCAAGCAAGAAGAGTCACTAGTGAAGATTAACTGATCACAGCAAAGTAGTAATAAAAATACTCTTATCAGGAAAAACAAACATCTGGTGCCTCATTTTAATAGAGATATTAAAGATGATCTATTATCACCAGCTGATTCCTATTGATGTTATAAGTTAATAGGAAAAAAACAGGCTCTTGATAGGAAAACAGTATAACAATTTTCATAATAGATTTAGGGCTACATGCAAAAATCATTTTGAGGCTAACTTGATTATATGGGGCACAAATCATGGACTATTTAACCCCTAAAGTTAGACTACACCCGATAAGATTTTTCTTATAAGATATAATTAAATGGTACAAAACATATTTTGGCAAGTATTTCATTTAAATCAGAATATGTTTAATAGACACATGTAATGGAGGTTGAGAAAGCCTTTACAAATATATTTATATTTTTATATAATGAAGTGATGCAGAAGTGCATGTTGTCAAGTACATTGTGTAAATAAAAGCACAAGCTCTATCCATCAGTGCCCTCATCATTACACTCAGACACAGGCTAATAATGGTATTTCACAGTGGTTAACAATAATCAGGCAGTCTTCAATTGCAGTATATCATGCCCTTCCCAGCGCCCACCCTTGACCTTCTACAAACCTTCATTCAGCTTTTTTTCTGCCATTAATATTGGAAAGAAATGTATGATGTAAATATGTGCAACCTTTGGTGCTCATTTCAAGTCTTTGGCAGAACTTTCAGTTCATACTTATTCGCAATGCATTCATTAAAAGCATGGCATCTTTGAAATAGAAGTTTTACCTTTAAAAAGTAGCCCAGTGTAAAGGAATCCTTCCCATTTGGGGACTGATGGGCAGGTTAGTGCGATCCGAGCGCCTGCGCCATCAGTCCCTTCCGGTAACCATATGGTGCACTGCAGTCCTACTCAGTGCTAGACCGGGACTGACGGCGCAGGCACACAGACAAGAAGTCTGCACTGTAGTCTGGGTTCTGGTCTCCAAACGAGAAGAATTTCTTTGCACTGGGCTATTTTTTAAAGGTAAGACATCTATTTCAAAGCTAGTCGCCATGCGTTTAATGAATGCATGGCGACTAAGTATGAACTGAAAGTTTCGCTTTAAGTCATGATGATGACGACAGAGACAGGCCATTTTGCCACTAACCACCTAACACCACCTGCTGTCACCCCTTTTCCTCCCTCAGGTTGTACAGTGACTACTGCTACACAGTCACCAAGCTTTCTCTTAGTGACTCGGTTATCATCCTTGTACATGATGAGGGGGGACACAAAAGGACATATGTTCAAAAGAAAAGTGGAGGAATTCTGGGGAAAACCAATTGCACTATAGGGGAGAATTAAAAATTCTAAAAATGTCAATTGATTTAAATAGGGATTTTAACCCCTTGAATGCCAGAAATCTGCCCAATGCATTGAGAAGCCATGCTTGATTACCTCCCTAGCATTCAAGGGATTATTTGAATCAACATGTTGGTGTTACCTGACATTCCAAAAGTACTTGGTGTTTGTTAAATATATAACTGTAAAAACTATGCACCTACTTTTAAATGTACTGTTGCTCACTTTAAAACCTTTCCCAGAGAAGTTAAGGTAGCAACAGTAAAGGGAGATGCTTCTCCCCTTCTCTACCATAAAGGAAGGGTTTTGTAGCTGGTTGCTCCTGACTGATAGTGGCCCAGTCAGCAGTGGTGTATCTATAGCATTTGGTACCTGGGATGGATCCTATATTTGGCACCCCCTTCCAGTTTAAAATGTAAAAAAAAAAGCACCCGTACCTGCTGCTTACACAGTGCTGAGGGCTGACTGCTTGGCAGCATCTGAGGATGCGGTGAGGTATTTAGACTTCCGCGTCCTCCTGCTCCATTTGGCACGCAGTACTGGCTGTGTCAGGGCCAGGCATCTCCTTCAGACCTTGCACAACAGTGCTGCACTGCCACACACCACGCACAACCTGTCAAAGCACTCCTCTCTCATTGGCTGCAGTGCGACTCAAGGAATTAGGTACTGGACGGCGGGGCACATCTAATGCTGTCAGTACCTGCTTAGGGTAATCAGGCAGCAGGCTCAGAGTGGCAGTTTGGCACCCCACTAAGGAGTGGTACCCGGGGTGGTCCACATCCCTACTGCCCCCTCCCTTAGTATGCCACTACCAGTCAGGCAATACACTGAGCTGTCCAGACCTTTCGGTTACCCAGAGGCAGATTAGAAATTCTCCCTATGGCAAACTACTGGGCTTGGCTGTGTGACAGACTGTCTCACAAAGCATGCACCACTAACAAATCTGCATTGTTAAATCCTTGTATGCTAGAGTGGTTCTCTATGCAATTTGTTGCAGACCTTTTGCATCCAAGGGGTTATTTACCTAAGTGTGTTTTATTTTATTTTTTTGCTGGTAGAAACAAAATAGACGGCTCTGAAATGTATTTGTTGCCTACTTGTATAGGAATAAGTGGAGTTCCCTACCTATCAGGGCTATGAAGCTGATCCTTCCTGTAAACTTAATTTAACCCACTGAGTTCCTGATTGGTTCACAGTACATTTTTGGAAGTGGATAATTTGTTGCAACAAGTATCTGTTACTATTTTCACATAAAAATAGCTGCACATATTAAGGTGTTTGTATGTACAAAAAGACAAGAAAAAAAACCCTTTTTTACACCATGTTCACTAAAATAGTTTTACTGCATCATATGTGGGCCTTACTAGAGTAATACTTGTTACTGAATAAGTATAAAAATTATTACATCTTGCATCAGGTTTAAGATCACATTTTATCCCTATTTTGTCAGCTACAATTTCCTTTGCATAATCAGAGTGCTCTGTCTGCTGAGAAGATATGTAGAAACTGTTGCAGCACTGGCAATGTAGCTTAATAGGCCTGTTTAAAATAATTTTAATATACCTCCCCAATTGTTTCTTAAAGTCTTTAGTCCTTTCCCCCTTTGGCACTCACTTTTAATATAACAAGGTCTGCGTAAGATGCTAAAACCAAAGGGGTCGAATACACTTGTAAGGAGTAATAATTATAATCCTTGCAAAATTGAATCTCCCAGAGAAGGGAAGATCTGTTCACTCATCTTCTATCATGAGTGCAGTGCTGGTAGGTGTACTACTTTATAAGGACTTAAAGGGATAGTAATACTTAAAATGTAAAAAAATATATGTTGTAGGGTTTATCCCCCTGAGTAAAACAAGGGTACTCCCACTGCTGAGAGGTCTTTCATTCAAAAGTTTTTAATTTTCAAAGTTGAATTTTTTAGGTGCAATATCACAGTGGCCTGAAATTGTACAGTGGCGCTGTTGCTACACGATCCTATGGACAACTCTGGTCAGTTGACCATAAATCTCCATAGGATGGTGTAGCAACAGCACCACTGTACAATTTCAGGCCACTGTGATATTGCGCCTAAAAAATTCAACTTTGAAAATTAATAACTTTTGAATGAAAGACCTCTCAGCAGTGGGAGTACTCTTGTTTTACTCAGGGGGATAAACCCTACAACATATTTTTTTTTACATTTTAAGTATTACTATCCCTTTAAGTGAATCAAACAATACAGCGAGTGGAGAGAGAGGAAGCCTTCTCAAACTCACCACCTATGCCCACTGCTATGTCAGAATGAAACCAGTGCACAGATTAAATTTCTCACTCTGCAGACATGCTTTCAGGCACGTTAAATAGGATACAGTGCAAATGAAAATGTGTACCTATGCCTGGGTCCTTGCTTGGAAATGATCCAAAGCTCCTTGGTGTGTTTCATTTTGTTTTATAATGCTACATTTACATTTTAATAGGTGCCAAAGATGATCTATAGCCAGAATGATGAACTATAACCTAGAAATGTGGTGCTTAATTTCTTTAACTCTATGCATGACAGGGAGTTATCCAATGCATTTCAACATAATGTGATGGATTCCTCTCTTGCCCCCAGACTTAAAGTACACTTTTTTTATGAAAAAAGTGATATGACTTTTTCTGCTGAATATAACAAGTGTAACTGCAAATTGATTTTTCATTCAGAACTTATTACAGCTTAAGCCTTTGAGTGCCAGAGAGGTAAGAAATGCATTGCAGAGCAATGTGTTGCAAAAGAGGTATCCATCACATTATGTTGAAATGCATATTTGGTTGTGTTTGTTTGTTTTTTATACCAAACTGTTAGCAACAGCACCAACTAGTGTCCAAAAGGCATTATATTTTTTCATATGGCACTCTGTCAGAGAGCCGGAGTCGTAGGCAATGACTTTCCACAGTTGCCACCTGGTGAGCAAAATTGAAATTGAAACATGCCCCAGCAGTGTATACTTGTTTCACTTAGTAAGAAAAATATTATTTTTTTTTCATTATAAAGTTTCCTTTTACTCTACCAGACTAATGTATTATTTATTTAGGTAGGTGTCCTTCATACATCATTCAGTTATATCTATTTTTCCATTTTATCTGCAGTTGTATATAGTGATCTCCATTGAAGCCCATCTCTCGGTCACAGCTCCTGACAACATAAGATTCGCTTCTATAGACCTTCATAAGTCACAAGGGTCAGTACTCAGATTTAACCCATTGAATTCCAGAGATGAGTCCAACGCATTGCAGTGCAATGTGCTCAATACCTTTCTGACAACCAAAGGGTTAAACTGAAACAATTAAGAGGGGTCTATAACATAAAACAAATGCATATAAAATACACTTGACCAGTTGCTCTGTTGTTTTTTATGATCAAGGCACCCATAACACTCAGTTTGTTACTTTCATGTCACCCCTAACATCTTATAGGTTGTTTGTGAAGGGCTTATTTAAAGCGAAACTATCACCACTAAAAAACTTGATTTCCAATAATTCCCCTTCTGGCGACTAGCTGCTCAGTAGCATTAGTCACCAGAATTATTACCTTGTTAAATAGAACTCTCCATTCTTCCCGGGCTGACAGGCAGGACAGAGCTTAGACATTTTTACATAGTGATGTCTGCACGCCTGCGCTGTCAGTCCCAGCTGGCTCCAGGAGGCGTTAATAGGAGCTGTTCGGCTCCAAAAGGGACTGACAGCCCAGACGTGCAGATGTCACTATGGAAAGAGTCTGCATTCCGTCCTGTCTGTCTGCCCGGGAAGAATGGAGAATTCTATTTAACAAGGTAATAATTCTGGCGACTAGCGCTACTGAGCAGCTAGTCGCCAGATGGAGAATTATTGGAGATCAAGTTTTTTAACGGTGGTAGTTCCTCTTTAAAGCGGAACTTTCATCACACACACATATATATATATATATATATATATAGAGCCCCAAATCATAATTACAATAGCAATATGTATCGACTTACTTGTATTTTCAAGTATAATTGCGGCATTCGTGTGAAATAGAACTTTGTAGGCAGACAGACTCTGGCAGGGATCATGCAGTAGATGCTCTCTGCACCTGCTCTGTCAATCCCTTCCGGTGCCTTAAGGCACAATGGCATTCAACTCACCAATCGTGGAGTTGAAGGGGACGGACAGCTCAGACTCTGAGATGCCGTCTCTGCAAGATGTCTGCGCTTTTCCCTGCTGCCTGTATGCCTAAAAAAGTTATATTTTCACTCATGCAGCTATTATACCTGAAAATACAAGTCTATACATATACCTATTGTACTTATGTATATGTATATGTGTGATGAAAGTTCCACTTTACGGGGGAAAGGAAAATCTAATCATATATTCATTTGTCCCACAATTACAATGAGAGTACAGGGAATATTGTGCATAAGAGTTTGCAAAAACAAACATTAAAAACTCAAAATTCTAATTTGTCTCAGTTTTCATAGAAAATAAATGCCCCCCCCCCCCCAAACTCCAAATTGCCGATGCACCCTGGCTGAGAACCACTTAACTAGATGGATACCTGATGGCTGCCTGAAGGACATGTACTTACCTAGGCAAATCACTCTGTTAACCCATTAAGGACCACTTTGCTGTTCAATTTGTTGCACAACCAGCTGGTGTTTAAAGGGTTAAACAGAACAAGAACCACTTATTCCTACAGTATATTTCTCCTTTACTTTTGATTTGCTTTAGCATTAGCTTGGATGTGTTCACACTTCCACAACCAATGTCCATTTTATCTCTGTTATGTTATGTTTAAATGACACACGTCAGATATCGAAGCACAATGTTCCCTAAATAAGGCAAGCAGCAGCAACACCCTCCTGAATGGCATTTGATAAACCAGCTCTGAGCACCAATAGCAGTATCTGATGTTCATTCCTGTTTGCTTCTCTTAGCATAATTGTTGTAGCAAAAAATTCTACTAAGACAAAGCACACAGAACTGATCCACTGCATTGATACAGAGCAGGCTGTTAACTTTGTCTGAAATTGCTTTTACTATGGGGGAAGAAAGACAAATATCGTATAATTTGTTCTTGCGCGTGCCAATGTAATGGATTGGTCAACAGAGGGTGCTTCAGTATTGACTGACCAAAATCCATCCACTACAGCTAATTTCCATTCAAATGGAGGCAATACCCATAAAAAGCTCAAATTTGTACAGCTTGATCCAGTGTAAGCTATAAAATAAAAATTAAAAAAGAATGGAAGAGAAAAACATTAAAGATAATGAAAACATATGACAGCTGGAATTTATGGCATAAATAATAACAATAATAAAAATATCTTGTGTGGGGAAAATGTCACATTAGAATAATAATGACATTGTATAATAAAGTGAGGAGTCTTTTTTTTAACTGCAATGCAGAAATTTCTAATTAAGATATATACTAAACATTTAACATAATTATTCAGCTTTCAGTCTATTGCATTTAGCTATTATCAGAGCAACTTAATTTTCAAGTTATGCTTGAGAATTGAAGGCTAAAGAAGTACACATCTGGGGCAAACCATTTGTATCAGAGGAGACAAAGAAGCATTCCTGAATTTCCCATTGATTTAAATTGAGTTTTTACACCTTGAATCTAAGAGGTGTCTACAAAAATGCATTGCAATGTAATATGTTAGGAATCTCTCTATCATTCAAGGGGTTAAAATGCCCATTTAAACATTGGCAATTATTATTAGCCCCCTGTGGTGCATTTGGTTTACTCCAGAACTGCTCCTCTTCAGGTTCCGGAACACAGTCACTCAGTCAGAACTCTGCTTGTTTGGAGCTCAAGGGGAATAATTACAGGGAAGTATTTATATCCCACATGCCCCTAGGCAAAGCATGCTAAGCTCTCTTAGCTCTTCCCATGGACACAACCCACTAATCACATGACCCCATCCCCAGACTCATCCACTTTTTACTAGCAAAGAAAATACCTTGGCTTATAGCAAGCATTTTTCCTCCCCATGGTTCTTTGGACCAAGTTATCCAGGATGAATGGAAGATGCCTAATAGAATATCCTTCCTTAATAAACTCATTTCTAACCTTTATCCTTTCTCAACAGAGGCTCTGTACTAGTGGGTTACCCCACCTACCATTGTCCCCTTCATCTCTTGCCTTGCTAAAACACTGCGCTGCATTTGGCAGATGCCCCGTCCTTAAGGATCAGGCTAACAAGCTCTTAGGTTGTGAACCCACTAGGGCTGCCTTGAGATCCATCTTTTATACAGCTTGGTTCACTATGGCTATCTCAAGTGAACAACTGTCAGATGTTACTGCGGGATGTTCCTAAAGTGGAACTGGTAGTTATGCTGGCCAGTATTATAGATGCCAATGCATATATCATGGAGGCAGCCTTTGATGCTGCTAGTATTTTTGGAAAGGCCTCAGCTCTTTCAGTAGCCACTCATCACATGTTGTGGCTCAAGTTTTGGTCAGTGGTCCAATCTTCCAAAAAGTCTTTGCTGTCTTCCCTGTTTGTGAGATGATAACATTTTGGACCTGACCTGGCTAAAGTCATTAGTGACACTACTAGAGGCAAAAGGACTCTCTTTCCTCAGATCGCACCTAAAAATGTCTATTTCCTAAGACAGTGGTTCTCAACTTCTGCCCTCAGGACCCACAAACCGGCCAGGACTTAGGGATTTCTCTGCTAGAGGACAGGTGTGGTGATCAGAGACTCATTCAAATTGATTAACTCACCTGTGCTCTAACAAGGAAATCATCAAATCCTGGCCTGTTAGTGGGTCCTGAGGACAGGAGTTGAGAACCACTGTCCTAAGATATTGTGTGGTTTTAGTTACCCCCGCCAGTTCAGGGCATCTGCGGTTCAAACTTCCTTGGCAAGCTGTGTTCAGTTTACAGATGCAAGACTGTATTTCATCCTGCAGCAGAAATTGGGAACTTAGTCAAAGTGTGTTCATCCAGACTGGATCTCATGGCGTCTCATGAAAACTGGAAAGTTCTGCTCTTCTGCTCCAAGAAGCAGGACCGCTTAGCATTTTTGATGGATGTAATTGGAAGTGGTACTTCCATCTGGCAATATGTGTTTTGAGCGTATCCATGTGTGTCCTGCGCCTCCACCATATAACCATAAAGCCTGGGTGGGCTGGCCTTAGGGTCATATTAAGACTTTGACCCCCCCAAAAAAAATGTCTGTGTGTGCCTATGACCATATTCCCTGATTCAAAGGGTGATGAGGAAGATCATGATGGAGAAGGCTCAAGTAATTGTGATTATCCCCTTTTGTACCTGTCGGTTTGGTTCATGGATCTTATTAATCTCGATCTTTTCATCACAGAACCATTTCTACTCTCTCTGAGGCTGGATCTCCTGACTCAGAGTCCACTTTACCATCAGATGGAAAGGTTGGTTTTGATGGCATGGTTCTTTAAGCCAACATCTTGATGCAATTTTCGCTGTGGTTCAGTCTAGGAGGCCTGTTTCATGCAAGACCTATGATAGGACCTGACCTATTTTATCAATGACGTGCTGACTATGACATGTCCCCATAGTCTTTCAGTCTTCCTACAATTCTAGCCTTTCTTCAGGATGGTATCAACAAGGATCTCAGGTTCAATTTAGGTTCAGATCTCAGCACTCTCTGTTCTTTTTCAGAAGCGGCTTGCATTTCTCTCTGAAATCAAGACCTTTGTTCAGGGGGTGGCTCATGCCTATCCTGCCTTCAAGGATCCCACTCCTCTGTGGGACCTTAAACTGGTGTTAGGAGTTATACAGAGGCCTCCTTTTGAACATCTGTTTCTTTTTCATCTTCTGATGCTTAAAACTGTCTTCCTCTTGGTCATTGTTTCTGTTCACAGAGTGGACAAACTGCAAGCTATGTCTTGTAAGCCCCCTTCCTTTGCTTTTCACCAGGACAAGGTGGTTTTTCATTTTCACAGAGATTTTTAACCCAAGGTCATCGAGAATGTTCACACCAGCCAGTAAATTGTACTTCCTTCTTTTTGCCCTGAGCCTTCTAACAAGCAGGACCTCCATCTGGTCATGGTCATACCTGGGAACTTCTTACTTGGGGCTGCCCAGAGGACAGCCCCCTAGTGCCGATGAGGGCAGAGTAATTATGTGATCTGCATCATTAAAAAGGGGTGGAGCTTAATCATTAGGCAGGGCTACTAAACATAAAAAATATAGAATACACTAGGGAAGGGGTAAAAGAGGGGGCGGAGTGGAAGGAACAGTGTGGGATTGAGCACAAGTGGGCAGGGTTACCCCACATCCGGAGAATCTGACTCTGCCCCGGAGACCTGGTAGTTCATTGTCAAACCCGGCATCTCCAGGGCAAAACCGGAGAATTCCCAGGTATGGACATGGTACCTTTTCTTAAGCACTATGTCCATAGCATGCAGCCTTTCAGGAAATCAGACTCTCTTTGTCCTTCCTGAGGGCCCCTGAATGAGCCAGGCTGCGTCCAAAGTAACTTTTTGAATCACTACTACCTGATAGGCATATGTGCTCCTATCTGAGTTACAGTGCACTCCACCAGATCTGTAGAAACCACTAGGGCTTTCAATAATCAGGCCTCTACTGAGCAACTGTGTAAGGTAGCAACACAGTCATATCTGCACACCTTCCCCAAACATTACAGTGTCAATGTTCTGGCCTTGGCTGAGGCCAGTTTTTGCTAGAAGGTAAAAGTTCTGAAAATTATGAACCTTGTTGTTTCTTGTTCTTGTTCAGTTGTTTGGTGTGCAAGTTCGGTATCCATTTATAGATGTTTATATGGTATCAGTCCTATGGAATACTGGTCTATAGTGGAAGGTTTGTCTCTTTTTCCCTCCAAGGAATCAGAGTGGATGCTTTGGTATATACCCATGGTTCCTGTGATTCACAATGGAAATAAGACAAAAGAGTATTTTAATGAACTTATCATTAAATCCTTTTCTCTCAGTCAATGTGGAACACAGTACTCTTTCCTGTGGAAACAAAACATGTGGTTTAACTCCACGGGTAGTGGGGTCTTTGTTCAGGGGATTTCCTTCTTTCTTCTCACTTTCTTTGTGCTACTTTGTTATACTGTGCAACTGAGGTAAAGCTGGCAGGGAAAAGGGGAGTCTCAGTCTCAAAGGCCCTACCTTTTTGAAGTGTCCTTCTCAAAAATCCTCTCTTGTAAGTTGAATAAAACCCAAAATATATATTATAAGCATTATTTACATATTTCCTATTCATATCGCTCTTTGTACAGGTGATAAGGGTAATGTTTGGCATTATGGAGGTAAACAAATAAATAAGAGATAAGAGTTGCAGTGAACTGAACTGAGTGGAGTTTATCTATCTATCTAAACATTTATTACTGTTTATGGTTTTATCGGTTTTTTAACAGGCCAAATGTGGCCACCACCTTTTATTTTGAAAAAATGTAGCATGTTCTCACCAAAAAAAATGTTTAAAAAAATTAAAAAATGCTGACTAGGAGTTATAATGTTTTTTGATGATAATAGCCCTGTAAAATAATATAAAGTGTTTACCAATACGTGGGGACCTCCATTTTCAATTCCACTGGGGTACTCAGAGGTCCCTAATACTGCTCTGCGTAAGCAATGGGAAAAGTGTGGAACTGTGTTACCCACAGAAAAACCAGGAGACTAGTAGAGTAAAAATTATACCTTTATTGGCTGAGTGGCTCTAGCCTCTAGAAGACTTTCAATACATTGTAGGTCTCTTCTTCGAGCATAAAAAGAATGAAGGCTGAATACACAATACATGACAGCTTAAGTTGAGTGTTTTTAAACTGTCATGTATTTATTCTTATTAGTCCTGAAGAAGAGACTTACAGTGTCTTGAAAGCTTAGCCAATAAAGGTATCATTTTTACTCTATTAGTCTCTTGCTTATACTAATCTCTTCCTGTTCCTTTCTCTTCATTAGTAGTATGTAATTTTAATATTAACTTTACAATACATTGGACACTTTTCTAGCATTCAAGTGGTTAAATGCCTAATTTAAAGCAATGTGAATTTTGAGACATTTTATATGTGCCCTATGGTGCTGTTGGATTGCTCCAGAATTAGTTCTCCTTATCTTCCTGAATGCGGCCGCTAGTTCTTCCAAGGTCCATCCTGTGTAATTTTGTCAGCTTCCTACAAGAGTTACCACCTAGCCAAGTGGTAGACAACCATAGCTCTACAGTTGTTGGGTACTTCATATCCTATTGTAGTTGTAAACTCTCCCACTGCAGAAGAGCTAAGGGCTCCATCTGTGACCTATTTTCTGATACACCAGTAAAAAGTGAATTTAGACCCAATTATATTAATACATCTAAATTAAGATGTCTTTTTTTCACAGCAATGACGTAACTGTTTCAGAGGCAGAAAAGGGTAAGCAGTTCCATCAAATCTTTTAATCTTACACACTACAATTTGCTAAAATTGACTATTTCTATTGTATCTGCCAACATGACCTCTTGCTAGTAAATTTCATGTTTTATATGCCCTTCTAGTAAAGGGCCCTTTCATTTAAGAAAGGTGAAATCTCCTTTCCTCTAATCTCAGTGGATGACCTCTTGTAATCTGTATAGGCCTGCTGTTAAATGGTCCTCAGGGAGATCTTTGCATTATCTCTGCATATATTTGTAAACTGTAATCATATTACCTGAAAGGTTTGTTTTTTTGTAGAGGCAATACTACTTCCAACAAAATTGCTATAGATATTAATAGAATAATTTGCATAAAGTACCCAGATACATAGATGTACAGCAAGAAAATGTTCCTCTTAATGGCTAGCTCATACAGATGATAGGTGAAACACTGATGTCTGCACTATGGGTCTGATCACTTAGTAAAAGAGGCGCAATTCTAATGCAAACTAAGTGCACTGTTGTAAATAACATTTAAAGGGACAGTAATGCTCCCCCCAAAAAAAGACTTTAAAAAAAAAAAATATGCTCCAAACCTGATCTCTCAAACCAATATGGTTTGAGAGATATAGGGATTCAAAGTTCGCCCCCTCTTCATTTCCCCTGACGTCAGCGTCAAGCTGAAAGCAGGAGATACCGGTCAGGGGAACAGCAGGTGGCTCTGCAGCACAGCCGAGATTGCGTTATCTATAAATAATTCATTCACTGGAAATGTCTACAAAGTGTGCTTGCAAACCAGGCACACTTTGTAGATCTTTGTAATGAATGAATTCTTTATAGATAACGTGATCTCGGCTCTGCTGCAGAGTCTCCTCAAGTCGTATGACTCGATTCTCCTGCTGTCAGCTTTATAGCTGACATCAGGAGAAGGGGAGGGAGGGGCGAACTTTGAATCCCTATATCTCTCAAACCATAGTGGTTTGATAGATCGGGTTTGGAGCATATTTTTTTTTTTTTAAGTCTACAAAACTGGATTTTCTTGGGGGGACATTACTGTCCCTTTAACAAATGTGAAGCAATACATTGGGGACCTCTCTAGCATGCAAGTGGTTAAAAGTCACATTTAAATCAATTGGACTTTTTATTTGTTACTTATAGTGCAGTTGGTTTACTCCATACTTCCACCACTTGCCCGTAGTATATCAGTCCCATCACCTTCTGTCTTTTGTGCAAAATCTAGAATGCACACCTGATGGAGCTGTTCACTTGAATGGGTGTAGCCTTGAATGAATGCAATCCATTACAGCTGCTGCAGCGTACCTGCATTCAATGTAGAATGCAGGGAAGTTGTGGAAGGGGTGATCTGCATGCTCGTCTTTGGGTGTGCTTGCCTGATAATTCACATGGATGACACTGAAGTTTGCAATATTAGTTGTAGTTTTCAATGTCTTGCTGCACCATGTGGACATCAGCCAACAAGGTCCAGCCATAGGTTGTGACCCTGCTATTGGTAGGACTGCCAGGGAAATACAGGAAAGGGTAATTTAAAAACATGGATGACAGGAAAATGGCAGAACTGTTGTAGTATTTCAGTTGCCTCAGTGAAAGAACATTCAGAACTCTTGGGGCCTAGTACAAAGTCAGCCCTCCCCCATTCCAAACATTTGTACTGTAGCCTGAATATATATGTAAAGAGGAAGTTCATGTAACTGCTCTGCCATGTGGTATGATATGAAATGGAGGACAGTGCAGCATAGGTGCTTTCCAGTTCTGCTATGCTACCTACAGAATATTCTTAAAAGGGAACCCAACAAGACAGCCTCCAGAATCCCGGTGGGCCAGTGTGGACACAGGGCCCTGTTGCATCTTGGGGGCTACAGGTCCCTCTATGCCTGATTGAGGCAGTGGATCCCCCCTACTTGGCTGTGCCGAATACAAGGGTACTGCCTGTGCTCCCCTCATAGTGGTCTTGTGAACCTTAATCAGTGGTAAGCAACCAGACATAATTTAACAGCTCACAAGTTGTTTGTACCCATTCACTGATGCATTTTAATACAAAATAGCCTGATGTACCAAAAAGATCTAAAGCAATTCTGGGGTAAACCTCTTGAACTACAGGAAAGAAATAAACATTCCCAATTTTACCATTGATTAAATGAGACTTAAACCACCTAGAATGTTTCATAATGAGTTTGTGATATCTCTAGCATTAACGGGCCGAAAAGCCAATTTAATCAATTATAAATTGCATTGATCCCCTATGGTTTACTTAGTTTTTCTACGGTTTTCTCTATTTTAACTTATTACATCAGTCTCAAAGATATCTTTAAAGGGGATGTGTCACCTTATAAAAAGGTGTTACAATCTGCTTTGTTAATAAAAGTTATTCTAGGAAAGCTGTGTTTTTAAAAAAAACAAACAAACAAACAAAAAAAAAACTAACTACTTATAAAGATATTCCCTCTTCCGTTCTGTGCACTTCTGCATTATGTACACAGAACAGCTCCTCAGTGAGTCCTATTTCACCTCCCACCTCCCTCCCAGCTGCCCCAGGGAGCGTGTTCACACTTCTCTTTGGTATTCTGTGATCGGCTCGTAACGTTACAGCAAGCTGTGATTAGCATTATACTGAGGTTGCAACCTCAGTATAATGCTTACCGGAGCTTGCTGTAACGCTAGGAGCTGTTCACAGCACAGCGAAGGGAATCATGAACGCCCTTCCTGGGGCAGCTGGGAGGGAGGTGGGAGGAGAAACAGGACATGCAGAAGAGCTTTGCCGATCAATATAATGAGACAAGGTGATTCTTTGTCAAAGCTCTTCTGCAATTGAAGAGGGAAGTACTTAGATTTAAAACTTTTATTAAAAAAGTGGATGGTAAAACCTTTTTATAAGGTGATACATCCCCTTTAAAGAGTGAGGTAGATTTCCTACTAGATTGATAGAAGAGTGAACTTCATACCTTTATTGGCTGCTTTAAGTAGCTTTAGAGTACAAACTTTTTTGAGAACACTTAGGTCTCTTCTTCAGGTTTGCTATAGAGGGAGAGCTGAATGCCTCATGTTTGTATATAGCAAGTATATAGCATACTTCATACAGCAGGTAACATTTTACAACCAACCATGACATAGCTGCACAACTGGAAGTGTTTTGTTTTTAAAGGAGTGGCAAATCTTTATTATGAAAAAATACACATTGGGCTTTCTGGTTTAGTAAAATAATGATACTTCCATTGTGGGCAGTCATTTTATTCAGAAGTTAAAGCAGGTGAAACTGTCATTAAGTGGAGAAGCTGTTACTATTACATTCTATGGTGAACTGTAGCCAGTGACTCAAGTCTTCCATAATCTTCAACAGAATATCTGGACTCCAGATGGCACTGCCATTAACAGTTTAAATAATATAAAAACAGTGTGTCAACTATAATAACTTTGGCATCAATCCCTTCCAGGCTGTGGCAATGTTTATTATTTCACTTGTCCAGAAAAGCCTTGTAATATATGTTTTCTGTTTCATAATAAAACGTACTCCTATTTTATATCTACGGTCATGTGAAAAAGAAAGCACACCCTCTTTGAATTCTATGGTTTTACATATCAGGACATAATAACAATCATCTGTTCCTTAGAAGGTCTAAAAATTAGGTAAATACAACCTCAGAGGAACAAAAACACATGACATATTACACCGTGTCATTATTTATTGAACACAAATAAAGCCAAAATGGAGAAGCCATGTGTGAAGTACACCCTTACTGCTTCCACTGGAAATAAGATGCCAAGTAGCAGACAGGTGGTGCTAATCAAATGCCCTTGATTAATTGATCATCAGCAAGTGTGACCACCTCTATAAAAGCCGAAGTTTTAGCGGTTTGTTGGTTCATTCAAGTGTATGTTAACTCAATACCAAGGAGGAAAGACAACAGCAATGACCTTAGAGAAGCAGTTGTTGCTGCCTGTCAATCTGGGAAGAGTTATAAGGCAATTTCCAAACAATTTAAAGTCCATCATTCATTATTCAAAAGTGGAAAACATTCAAGACATTTGCCAATCTTCCCAGGAGTGGAGGTCCCAGTAAATTCACCCCGAGGTCAGACCATGCAATGCTCAGAGAAATTGCAAAAAACCCAAAAGTTACATCTCAGACTCTACAGGCCACATTTAGCATGTTAAATGTTAAAGTTCATGACAGTACAATTAGAGAAAGACTGAATAAGTATGGTTTGTTTGGAAGGGTTGCTAGGAGAAAGCCTCTTCTCTCTAAAAAGAACATAGCAGCATGGCTTAGGTTTGAAACGTTGCATCTGTACAAACCACAAGACTTCTGGAACAATGTTCTTTGGACAGACGAGACTAAAGTGGAGATGTTTGGCCATAATGCACAGTGACACATCTGGGTGAAAACCAAACACAGTATATCAGCATAAACACCTCATACCAAATGTCAAGCACGGTGGTGGAAGGTTAATGATTTGGGCTTGTTTTGAAGACACAGGACCTGGGAACCTTACAGTCATTGAGTCGACCATGAACTCTGTATACCAAAATATTCTAGAGTCAAATGTGAGGCCATCTGTCCGACAGCTAAAGCTTGGACGAAATTGGGTCGTGCAACAGGTCAATTATCCCAAGCGCACCAGCAAATCTATAACAGAATGGCTGAAAAAGAAAAGATTAGGGGTTTTACAATGCCCCAGTCAAAGTCCAGACCTCAACCCGATTAAAATGCTGTGACGGGACCTTAAGAGAGCTGTGAATAAACAAATGCCCGCAAACCTCAATGAACTGAAGCAACGTTGTAAATAAGTGTGGGCCAAAATTCCTACATAACGATGTGAGAGACTGATAAAGTCATAAAGAAAACGATTACTACAAGTTATTGCTGCTAAAGGGGGTTCTACAAGCTATTGAATCATAAAGTGTACTTAGTTTTTCATACATGGCTTCTCCATTTTGGCTTTATTTTTGTTAAATAAATCATGACATGGTGTAATATGTCATATGTTGTTGTTCATCTGAGGTTGTATCTACCTAATTTTTAGACCTTCTAAGGAACAGATGATTGTTATTATGTCCTGATATATAAAACCATAGAATTCAAAGAGGGTGTACTTTCTTTTTCACACAACTGTATATTATTCATCAAAGGTTTTTAGGAATAATGATAAAAAGCAGGTGATAACAGTTTCACAGAATAATAATAATGGCATACTTGGAGGCAAACCATTATATTCAGTGAATTTAATTTAAAATACTGTACATATATATATATATATATGTACACTTCCCTTCCCTAAAACAGCTAATAGTTTCTCATTGCCAATTAAATAGATCATTTCTACTCAGTCACTCAAATTTTATTTAAATACATAAAACTCTCTGAGCAGAAATGAACCCTGTGTCATTGGTGACCTGGATCATAATGGCAAGTACAGCAGAATTACTGGTTACAATAACTTGCAATTACAATATACAATATATAATTATGCATCAATCAGCAATAGCTGCCACAATATCAAGCATATCATTTTATCAAGTGGTTATCAGCTATTATATTCTGATTCCTAAGAAAATAACAAAAGGTCTATGTGCAAAATCAAATCATGTCTGCTTTTTATTTAATTTTTTTCTTGTCATCTGCTGTATTTCATTAATAATTTTCTGTTTCTTACAAATAATGAAATATGAATACATTTCACACCAACAAGAGGGAAAACATTTTGTCTAAAGCAGAGATGTCCAAACGTAGCCCCAGGTCCATTTGCCACCCTTGGCATAGCCATGGTTTCACATATTTCAGTACCTTTGAAGGGGTACAAATGTAAAACAAAGTGCATTTTTTCCTTTACCACTGCCTTCTGGAAAAAAGTGTGAACACCGGGGAAGGGTTAGTGAAGCAAATGACCCCTTGTTTGATGTAGTAGATTGTCGTCTTTCCAAAATGGTATGCCTTGTCTACCTTTTTTCTTGTCTATAATTGTTATAGACATTTAAGTGCAGGTATGTTATATATGGAAGGCAAGAAAAAGGATTGTGGTCCATGCAGTTTTGCCACCCTGGCACTTACTATGGCATATCATCTCATACCTTTGGTGTACATCTGACTCAGAGGGTCTCTAGAAAACTAACCTAAAATAGGTATTCCATGGTTTATAGATATTGCCGTATATTTTTAAAGAATGTAAATATGAGAAAAAAAATCTTTCTACACGGAATTTCATAGCAAACCAACTTTGTGACAGAAATGCAAATGACCAGTCTCTGAAATTAGAATTTTATATACTTTAAAAATATATAGAATGTAGGAAGTAACAAGGTTATTGTTGTTTTGTGTCTGGAATCCAGAAGGATGGAAATCGCAAAAAGAGAATGTTAAAAAAAAAGAAAAAGGATCATTTTTATAGAAAGACCTATGCATAAAAACCATGTTATTTTGTGAGATAGAAGGCATACTAATACTAAACATTGAATCATAGGTATGTTTCATTAAAACCTAGAAAGATACACTCATGGACAACTGTTTGTCATTCTCTTTACTGGAAGTTTTAATAAATATATATATTTTTTTCATTTTGGGTACAATTTATTTGTCTCATTAGGAAGAATTTTTTTAAGTGCGGAGTCTGCTAAAAAGCAGAGTATGAGGTGCGTTTTTCACAGAAAAGCAACAGAAATTGTAATTTCATTGTAAACTGAAACAAAGGTGTGAAAGCATGTTTAGTATGGGGGCGGTTGAAAAGGCTTAGCAGCACAGTGGTTAAAGGAAGTGTATAGAGGGTTATGCAATAGAGTGTGCAAACAACTGTCGAATAAGACATTTATCAGCAGTGGTAGTACCCTTGTCTTAGTCAGGCGCATAAACCCTGCAAAAAAAAAAATATATATATAAAATTAAAAAAATAAATAAATTAAAAACAAACAAACAAACAAAAAAAAAATATATATATATATATATAAAATATGAAATTTGTTACTATCCCTGTAATTATGGACCATTATGTTACCCTAACTCCATCCCATTTCCTACTGATCATATAAAAAAACATACTATGGATAAAGTTTAAGTTTTATTATAGCAAATTAAGTTTAAAGGAGTATTAACTTTTTATTAAAAACAATTCATGTAGTGTAGTGCTTTTCCTGTTGAGTAAAACATGGGAACTCACACTATGATGCATCTTTCCAGAGTTATTGCAGTTTAAACCTTTTTTTTTTTTTTTTACATTTACAATGTCCTCTAAGTGACCAGATTTTAATTTGCCAAAAACAGTTCTTCAGAGAATTACTTTCAGGAAGTAATGAAGTTGTTACTTACTATTAATTTATACTGTTATAACTTTTAAATAAAATGACTGAATACCATTGTTTTACATTCCAGGAAAAGCTCTATAGCATTTCGGCTTTCATTACAAAGTGCAATGTTTCTTTGAAGGAACACTGATGACTAACATTGGCTGATAACTTCCAGCTTGAATATGTGTAAGAATTATTGCATGTTTTGACTTTAGAGATCTAATCTGACGAAACCTGTTTTTAATCCCTTGATCACCAGATGAGTTACTGTATGTATAGATGGTCTTAATCAGACATTATTTGATTAATTTTGTTTATGTTGTTTGTATTGTGAGACAAGTGTTAATATGACATTCATACACACCACGCTTGTATTCAGGAAGGATGTTACTGTATCTCAGGCTATTTACAGCCTTTTCCTATCACCATATCAGTATTTCTATGCTAATAAGGCCATAGAGCACCGCAAAAGCATAAAAGGGTTCCCCAGCAGAGCATAAGTAAAGCCTCAGGAAACAGATAATTTCTATAGATACTAGCATGAAGTATAAGGTATTTAATTGTATATAACCCTATTTCAATTAACCCCTTAAAGACCCTTGATGTGCCAGGACCGTTACACAGGTCCAATCACTTAAAGACCGGTAACGGTTCTGGCATGTCATGGAATTCTGGGATGGCAGCGTGGCTGAACATTGCTCTCTGCCATCCCAGAATTCAACTTGCAAAACAAAAAAGTAGTTCTGTGGTCCTTAATGGCTGCACACGTGCCAGATCGATAGGTTGTTAAGGGTTTAAAGGTATTACCATTCCTTTTAAGGGATAGCAACCAGTTATTCTGAATGTACATATTTTGCAGGTGCACAATACATCGCCAAATTGCTTTTTATTTATTTAGTTATTTTTTAATCTTCACCGATATTTTTTACTCTGTTATGATCCTAACAGCTCCTTGGATCACGATCTGTCTGGGCATATGAAAACAGGGATAGAGATACAATTTAAAAAGACAATGTAAAAAGATTGCTTACAGAGCATTCAGTGCTGCAGGGATAGTGTTACATTGCTTCATATCCTGCTTGTCTACTGGTCATAGATCAGAAGACTCAAGGGTGACCACATTTCAATCCTGCCAGTCAGAGACACTGCAGAGATGAGTGCACCACAGTGTTCTAAACCCTAGAAGGAGAACTGCCTATTGACTGCTGTGACAGAAGCTTATGCATGTGGTGGACTACAGGATAATGTACATCAGGCCCAAAGCCACAGACTAACATTACACTAAGACAAAAATCCATTGTAGCTTCTATTTGATGTCAGGATCCAGTCTCAGTTCTCTCTTTAGTGTTTAGAGCTCTGGCTGGAGGCCATATTTGTAGCCCAACAGAGGGATCACTTCCTGTCACAGCAGGCAATGGGCAGTTTTCTTTATAGTGTTTAGGCCTCTGTGCTTTGGAATCTTCATTCAGGGACTTAGCATTGTCCCAGAAGGGGGCTGCCCGGGACAAGGGGGACACACACATAAAATCAAGGACACCCTAGAAGACTCTCTGGGAACAGATCCAAAGAGGTTAGTTACTGTCTGGGACATAAAAGTGTAAAAAAAAATGTAATAAACAGGTGAAGATGAAAAATAAAAATAAAAAATACAGGCAATTTTAATTTATATATTCTGCAACTATATAATATGTAAAGGGTTACTGTATGCTTAATAAATGTCAGCATGCAGTTGCAATAATGAGCTACTTTCCAATTAGAGGTATGCAAATAAGTCCCGCACTGACCTGTTAAAACAATTTATCGATCTATCCTAAAATCCATAACCCTGTGAATCAGTATGCAGATTAAGACAGATGAAGCCTCTCTCTGCTTTCAAAACCCATGCTACCATTTATTATAATCCCAGTAGGTATGGAATGGCTACTGTGATTTTCACTGCTATTTTGATGTATTCTTTTGATAGTCTTGAATTTGTGTTTAACCCACTGAGTGCCAGATGGTATCCAATGCATTTTGGATACCATCTGGTACTCTGAGAGTTAAAGCTAAGCTAGTTATACTCATTTAAAGATCTGCAATATATTCAATTGTTTTAATATGGGAAAATTAATGATTGCAGGCTGCAGGAATTATACAGGTATGTTAACCCCA
This sequence comes from Rhinophrynus dorsalis, assembly GCA_037306005.1. Classification (NCBI taxonomy): domain Eukaryota; kingdom Metazoa; phylum Chordata; class Amphibia; order Anura; family Rhinophrynidae; genus Rhinophrynus; species Rhinophrynus dorsalis. The sequence continues at coordinate 124,642,982 of CM074721.1, forward strand.
TCCCGCCCGCGGACTTACATGTACATCCTCACCGTATGTCCCAGGAAGACAGAGGATGTACATGTACGTCCCGGAAGCCATTCGCGCTCGTGCGCGCATGGCCAATCACTAAAGGGTTAAAGAAGAAGTAACATGTAATCATCAACCACTTGCCTTATTATGACCACAAAAATATCTAGGCCCTTATGAACTTTCCCTTGTACCTTTGTTCAAGAAAGAAAAATTTCAATCAGTCCTATATATCATGTCCAAACGACCAAAGTAATCAAACCCCGTCCACTTTACATGGCACCAAAGGGGGTGCAAAGGCTGGTCCTTAAAGGAGCAGTAAATGTTTGTTATGGAAAAATAGATATATTGTAGGGATTTTCCTTTTGAGCAAAATAAGGGTATACCCACTGCTGAAAGATGTATATTTCCAGAGTAATTACAGTTGGAACTCTTATTTTTTACATTAGCAGTGCCTTCTGTTGGTCAGATTCCAATTAGTTATTCTGTCAGAATGTATTTGAGAGGGAAGTCACAAAATGTGATAGAAACTTCTGAGTCACGCTGTCAATTAGAACTTCCAGGAAGTAATCACACTGTAATTTACTTCTGATAATTTGAACTATAATAACAGTTGAATAAAACAACTGACAGCAGTAGGGATAGCCTTGTTTTACTCAGCAGGAAAAGCCCTATAACATAGGTTTGAAAAAAAAGAAAAAAGGTTTACTGTTTCTTTAAACAGTTGTGTTGTATGGACGCTGCCTACTTCAGTTTGAAAAACTACATATGCAACTGTTTTATCCTCCTCTATGAACAAGACATCCAGGACTAATTGTTCACTTTATGAAAGGGACGATTGAAAAATGTATAGGGGCCATTAGGATTGTCTGGTCTTAGGTAAGTGGTGGATTATTATTAGAAGGTGTTAATTCCACTTTTAATAGCCCAAATGTTACGACTCATTCATGGTGCAGTTGCTCTTTCGCCTACTGTGCGGCTTGTTTTTTTGCAAATAAGCACATAGGTGGGCCATATACAAGGAGCTAAAGAGGTGAAATTCTGGAGCAACCCAACTGCACAGTAGGGAGCAAAGAGCAACTTCGCCATAGGGAGTGACTGCACCTTAGAACACAGCTGCACTGTAGGAAGTGACTGCACCATAGGAAGCAACTGCATCATAGGGAGGGAGGCAACTGCAAAATATGGAGAAAAACTAGAAGCAAAGCACAGTTATTAAATAGGGAGTAAGGCAACTACACCAAAAGAAGGAAATAAAATCTAACCACTTGAATGCTAGAGATTTCTTCAGCATGTTACTTTGCAGTGCTCTAGCTCTCATGGAGTTAAAAGCACCATTTATATCAATGGGAATTAGAGGAATTTTATTTCTGCCATATAGTGCAGTTGGTATGTTCTAGCATAGCTTCCTGAATACTGTCCTATCTTATCCACAGAATGGAATAACAGCAATTCTGGGGCAAACCATAGGGAGAGAGGCAACTGCACCAGTGGGGTGAAAGGCAACTGTACTATAGGGAGCAAACTGCACCATAGAATGAAATTCAAATGTATTACAGGGAGAGAGGCAAGAGCAAATAGGAAGCAAGGTAACTGCATCATAATGAGCAAGGGAGAGAGACAACTGCATCGTAGTGACCAAGACAAACGCACCATAAAGATCAAAGGAACTGAACCATAGTTATCATAGCTGAATTTTATCATAGGGAGCAAAGCACAACTAAGCCAAACAAACTACAACTGCACCATAGGGAGAGCGGTAACTACTAAATAGGGAGCAAAGTGAAACTGAGCCAAGAAAAGGATAACTGCACCAAAGGGAGTGAGACACCTGCACACAGAGAGGGAGGCAACTGCTAAATAGGGAGCAAAGTGAAACTGCGCCATCATGAGCAAAATGTAACTGAGCCATGTAAAGAGTAACTGCACCATAGGCAGTGAGGCAACCACCAGATAGGGAGCATAGTGCAACTACAAGATAGGTAAGAAGGTAACCATGCCATAGGGAGCAAAGTGATATTATGCCATAGGTTGTGAGGCAACCTCTACCATGGGGAATAAAATCTATCGCCTTGAATGCTACAGAAATTGTCAACATATTGCTTTGCAATGTTTTGGCAACCTTTTTAGCATTCATGGAGTTAAAAGCCCCATTTAAATAAACAGGAATTGGAGGAATTTTTTATTTCTCCCCTATTGTGCAGCTGCAAAGCAATGTGTTGTAGATCTCTCTAGCATTCAAGGGGTTAAAAGACCCATTTTTTTGTTTTAAAGATCTTTATTGAAATTCATATAAAATTACATACATAACATTTCAAAGATATAAACAAATGTAAAAAGGTAAAAGAATAAATCTTTGTTGAAACGTACAATTACTTAATAATTATCTTGTAAGGAAGAAATACAGGAATTGAAGGGAAAATCTAAGTAAAAGCTGTGGAAGAAGGGATTTGTTTGTCAGAGACAAACAGATCTACAACCTATGAGGACTAATGGCGCGATGCAGGAAACATGCGCAATCGCTATTTCCTGTGTGAAAACCACTAGGGAATAGGTTTGCGCATTATTTTGTTGAATTGCCCATGAAAATTCAAGATTAGCGAACGGCTGCGTATATTTTTTTTTTGTGGGCGTGGCTAAGATTACTGAATCTGTGTGAGTGGAATAGCGAATGCGCCTAATGCAAGAACTGCTATCGCGAATGAATTTATACGTCTGTGTATTGTTGTCGTAAAATGGAATTTTTCGTGCGCAATTCAAGAAGCGTTCGGTATTTAGCATCCTGGATTAGAACATGCGCAAAATCTATCTGCCCACAAAAATGCCTTTATCTGATGCAAATGTTTCTTGCATCGCGCCATAAGAGTGCTAGGGTAATTAACTAAGAAGAGGAAAATCTGAGATCATACAGTCTTGAATATCTGAGATTGAAGTAAAATCGTGTGACTGTAGGATGAGAATAAGGGTGTGTTTGTGCTATATTTTAGTGAGATCTAAGAGTGACACCATGTTGAGTGCATTAGAGAAAAAAAAATAGTTATGGAGGATAAGAGAGGAGGAAGGGGGGGGAGTTTGAATCACACATCTGGTCAGGAGTAAAATTCCCCATTTAAATCAATGGGAATTTTCTGAATTTTTGCTTCCCCTATAGCACAGCTGGTTTGACCCAGAATTGTTAATTTAACAGCCTTTACACTGTTGCTTTGCCAAGCTTTGGAGGCATGGCAAGCAACAATGAGGCCTAATCAGCATTTAGAATACTAAACATGTTTGCTACCGTCACTTTAATAAAGGAAACATTCCAGCTCAGGTAAACGTTATTGAATTTTTCTACAATATGGACAGCATTTTCTCATTTTTTTTCATTTCTTGCCTAATTGCTCATTAAATTCAACCATGCAAAGTGTGTTTTCTGCTTGTGTTTATTTTCTTTCCCTCTGGCATTCAGATTTGCTGGCAGCGTATACTTTGAGGTATCTTCAACCAGAGTTCACATTTTGAAGTTGCCTTCTTGAATGAGACATTAGTTCTGTATTCCCTATTAACTCCTCTTTACTCTGCATTTTAGGCAACTAACATATATTCAATGAATTACAATGCCTTTCATAACATAATGTAAGAGAATATATCAGTCTGCCAGTGTATTCCAGATGCTTATTATGTTACGCAGTTATTCTGTGTCAACGCTTGATATGGTAATAAAAGAAATGAGAAGCAATACTATTGCATAACTGAGAGCTTTCAAAGTGAGTTGACCCTGAAATATTCAAACTATTAACCCAGAACCCTTTTAGTGCCAGATGGGTATACAATGCATTGCTTCACAATGTATTGCATATCCCTCTGGCACTCAAAGGGTTAAATTCCCTGGAATGTACACATTGAACGTGTGACTTATTGCTGAGAGGTGCTTCCACTGGTCTTCAATGAACCCTTACCATCCTACTATGCAAAGATATCACTGTTTGAACAGAAGCCCTCCATCTGGTGCCAGACTACAAATTCAATCATTCCCATGGGTGGTGTAGTCTGGCAGCAGCTGGAGATCCTTGTGTTGCCCACAACTGCACTAGTCTCTCTCACCCTGAGATACTGGCCCTTTTCCATACCTTGTAAGATTTCATCTGGCCAAGAGGAACACTTTTGGTCAAGGTGATGTTGCTGGAGGCATGACTGGTGGATGGGGCACTATCAAGAATTTTAAGTTACTTCATTATGTATTGACAGCTCTTTATGCAAATGAGCAAACAATTTGGAACAAAAGAAACATATTTTATTTACACAGATTAATTTATATTCACATGGGGTATACTTAGAGTAGATAGAAAACAGAGATTGAGGGAGTTGAGTTTCAAAGAGGAACTATCCTTCCTAAAGAGGGTCTCTTGGGAGGTATGCATTACTTTGAAATTCTAAGTCACAAGGTCAAACCCTGAATGTTCACAGATATGTAAATGTACCTCGGTGATGGAGACAGACAAAAAACTTTTTTATTGTATTGTAGAATTGAAATTTACAATACATTGCATCTCTGTCAAGAACACACACTGGAGGTAAGTGCTAGATTGGGGCATAGGCAGTGCATGCTTGAACACCAAGATGCAGGAAAAAGCCTCTCAATATATTTATCCATACTGGGGTAATCATATAAATGCATCACATTGCTCCACAGCAATAAAACGTACGGTAATGTTTTTCATAACTTCAGTATATATATTTATAAATTAGTCTGTGTATATATATACTAGTTGAACAGCCCGTTACACCGGCCACAGTGCCTCTGGCAGCCGGTCGCGGGGCAGTCACGCGCAGTAGAGACTGCCCGCGCCACTGCTGATACAGAGCTGGACGCTCTCTGTATCAGCCGCGGCACGGACAGTCTGTACTGTGCATGACTGCCGCACGCGAAGGAGTGTCTACTGCGCATGTCGGGCGTTACACACAACTTAGCGAATTATTATATAGAATATAATACTTTGGTCTGTTCTATATCACTTATTCAGTTGCATAAAGAGCTGTCAGCTGAAGTAACCTAAAAATTATCATCAATATCCCTCCCACCAGCCACTCCCCAAGTAACACTAGCTACATGAAAAGTATCACTCTTTTGTCATTTGAAGTGTTGAGATATGTCCTAAGTAGGGGGGATTCTAATGGATTTAAATGGGAGTTTTTAACCACTTGAATGATAGTTTATATCAATAGAAGTTTAGCGAATTTTTACATCCCCTTACCCCCCAACACACATTATGGTTTTGCTGGTATGCTCCACAGTTGCTCATATTTTGCTTTCTTCATAAGTCTCTAAGTTTAAAACATGTCATTTCTGTGAGGAAAAACATTTGTAAATACCACATGACATCATGAAATATGTGAAAATGAAATATTTCAAAACTATGTGAGCTGTTTTTATTCCCAAGCATAATAATTATTATTTTTTTTTCTTCAAGATTACTGTATGGGCAAATATACTCATTTAGGTAGTAGAAAATAAACAAGATTTATGCCAGAGCTGGCCGTGAATTATCTGGCAATCTGAAACTTAGGTAAGCAGTCGATCCAGAGAGAAATGAGTTTTCTAGCCTATCAGTCACTGAAAACTGAGTGTTTGGCATGGGACACATGAATAAATAAACAAGCAGTGATAAGGTAATAACTGAAAGACAAATAGAGGCCAAAATCCTTAAAGGAGTATTAAACATTTAATATAAAAATATAAGTGTTTTCCTGCTGACTAAAACAAGGATAATCCCACTGCTGTGAAATGTTTAATTCCTAAATTAATAGCATTCAAGTCGTTTTTTTTTTGTTTTTTTTTTGGCAGCACCACCTGTTGTCCTGGGAGCTCATCTACAGTTCCCCTGGTATTCATACTCTTATTCTTTTACATTCTATGGAAAAGGAGAGCTAGTGGCCACAAATAGCCATAGGATGTGACTATAACAGCTTTTGGGAGTACCCTTGCTTTACTCTGCAGGGAAAGCCCTTAAATATATGTTGATTTCTGATACTTCATGTACAGATTTTATTGGTGGGTTAGAATAAATCATAGTGACGCTTTCAAATAGATTTGAGTAGAAAAAGATCTTATAGCTCAAAAATAATCTGAATATTGATTAAAATTCTGTAGACAACTTTTTCCAGAAAACGAATAAAGTGACAGTCAAAATCTTTTTTGACTTTATTTAGTCTACATCTTCACCTTTTTTCTCACACTCCTAAGACCCTAACAATGAGGTCCCTAGATATCTTTCTGTCAGAGACTATGAAAGTAGGGAGATATATACACTGTAACACTATCAGTGCAGCAGTCAGTGCTCTGTATTTTGCATTTAAAGGAAAACTTTGATCATGAAACAGGTTTTAGTTACTTTAATTTAATAAACATGCTGAATTAACTATATTAGTACTGGTGTTTTTTCTGTGTGGTGTAGTTTTTCAATAAGAGCTTATGGTCTGTGGGACCTATGTGTATTACATTTTGCCCAACCCCTCACCAGTTACACCTAGCCATTTTCTAAGCTACCTGAGCAGCTTCTGTAAAATCTAATGGCCATTCAAATAACGGTATGACTGTAGACTTATTTTATAGTTCTTCTTTAAGCTCTTATCAGGGAGTGTGGGGTGGCATTGTGTAGTTTACCAGAAAATTACACAGTCTAAACTTAGTTTTGCAGCAATTCAGCAGGTAGGGGAGAAAATTGTGCAAATCAATCTAAATAAAAAGATAGGGATTTGAAACAGAACTGAGGAAATAACATGGCTAGGTTGATTACTGATATTGTATACTGTTGTTTTAAAGTTTGCTGTAGCATTTGTTTCCTTATGAAGTTTTGTTTTTAGTAGACTCATACCTGGGAAATTTCAAAATTAGCTGACCCTGAGATCTTTGATCTTTTTAAACAATAGCAAGATCTTTTTAAAGGGATAGTAATGTTTCATAATAAAAGCAGCTCTAATTAATCTTCATGGTATTTGGACTTTGGGGAGTGTTATTTAAATTCTGTCAGAGTTGTAGTTCAAGAGTAATTCAATGACAAAGTATCCCACTCCCGCCCCTTTTACTGATGTAACACTGCTCAGCCAGATCCTAAGGGAAGTGCACAGGTAGACTGCAGAGAGGGACAATCTTCAATTAAGATAAGGGAAAAACCTGAAACACTTGTCAAGGGGGGCAGGGCTTTCATTGTTTTTATAGGAATAAGATTGTCCCCTTCTGTTATCTGTCTGGCCTTACAACCAGATTCCAATTCTGAGAAGAGATGGCTTACACTAGGTAAAAGGGACGGGAGGGGAAACTTTGCTTGTGAATATCTCTCAAATCATAAAGGTTCTTCATGTTTTTTAATGCCTACAAATTAAAATAAAGTTAAAACGAAGTATTACTATCCCTTTAAACAATAGCAAGCCTCTTAATGTATATTAAATGTGATATAACACTGTTTGCTGTAACACAGAAATACTCCAATCACTCTTCAATCTACAACATGCTATAGTTAAGATAACTCACTGCTTGAACACAAACAAGACAATTAGGACTTCTTGCTCTGCATTTTGGTATAAATGGATTCAATTTAGAAACAAAAAAAAAACAGTTAATTAGTGTGGATCATATAGTAGATACCACTTGACTCTATTCACCCTGAAAATTTGACCCTTTACCCATTAGACCCTGAGATTTTGGCCAAATATAGAGTTCCCAGGTATGAGTAAACCGGAGGCAGTATGCTGCAGGGATAGTGATACGTAGTATCACTATCCCTGATTTTACAGTCCTTGACAGTAAGCTCTCTGGATACAGATACTCAAGGTGATTCCTGTGAGGGACATAAACGTACAAAATATATGTGATGGTTAAATTAAAGTATAGGTATTTACAGAGTATGCACTTACAGAATGGTAATTCAAAAAGGTTCAAAAAGGTTGACTGCCACATTAAGATCATAATGAAAGTGCTAAAGTTTAGTGTAAGTCAAATAGTTGATAGCTGTATTGACCCTGAAGATGAAGAAGTTTGATACAGTTGATTCCAGAGATCCAACATCTTCGTAATGAACAGAGCTTTTGAAACAACAAAAATTTCTTTCTAAAATTCAAAGAAACCTCTGTGGCCAAAGTTAAAATAAAATTGCCAGCTTTATCATCTGGTAATGTTTTTGCTTTTATAAAGTTCGGTAAATAAGGCTTTTTTTTTTTTTTTTGCAATTCGTAACACTCAGAGCCAGATTTCCCAATAGGTAGAGTTGTCAGCTGCTTAGAGCTCCAAACATTGATGGATACTCTCTCTTGCTCCCCTGTGTTGCCTTTATTGACCTCTCAGCCAAAACGGTTGGGAGATCAATAGCTGGGGGGGGGCATCATGAGGGGTCCTGAAACCCCACCATGAGGTCTGAACTTAAAATAAATAAACAAACTTTGAGTGTAACACAGGTAAACAACGCATTGCAACTCAATACGTTAAATACCTCATGGGTTTGCCTTATGGGTGAAGCCGGGCACGGACAGCTAGTACGTTATAAAGTACAAGTCAGGATTTTTTAAGTTGTTTTGTGCAGGGAACAGTGAACCAGTATAATTAAGTTTTATAAGTGCGTGAGCTAATTAGGGTCTATGAGTGGAGGTAGGTTAATGATTGCACCTTCAAAAATTATGTTTATTATAGTGGTTTTATCCATTGATTAAGTAATGTAAGTACTACGAAACACACTGGGCTGTGCAATATAATTTTTTTATCTTATCTAAATAAATTGACTATCTGATACTTGTGAAGAGCATGCATTGGAGGTAACTGCTAGTCTGGGGCATAGCCAGTGCATGCTTGAACTCCAAGAGGCAGGATATAGCCTGTATCTTGTGAGTATATATTTATCCATAGCAGGGTAATCACTGATATTGGTGATACTACACTTATAGATGCTTTGCGCTCTCTTTTTTTTTCTTTCTTTCTTTCTATATATAGAATTCCAAGGGTGGCAGCCAACCACAAAGGGAAGAAGCAGCATTGCTAAAGACTATTGGACACCACTTTTATAGTGATCCCATTTCATTATCTGAATTTGCGCTTACTGGTGGAGCTCATTGGTGGATTGTGGCCTTGCATAGGGGCGCTCGGAATGTAAATCTGTCCCTGGTAACACTAGTGAAGGGACTGCATTAATATAGTAATGTTACCAAATAACTGATCTGTAGCTAATATGAAACTTTTCTCCATTTCTCCAACACAGTATTTCTGAACTTTGGCCCTCGTGACACCCCAGCAAATCAGGTTTTCAGGTAATCCCTTCTTTATCAATTGTGGGTCATTGTCATTTAACTGCATGCTTTTACTTAGGGATATCCTAAAAACCCGACCTGCTGGTGTGTCCAATGGATGATCTAACATACTGCTGTGTGTGCTACCTCAGCAATGCTCTTCTCATGCACCAGGGGACCAGGGACGTGCACAGACATTTTGAGGGGAAGGGGCTCAAATGAAAAAAGGGCACTTCTCATAATTATTATTTTTTTTTTGTTAAAAGGGCACTTTGGACAAAAAGGGCAGGTGCTCAAGCCCCCCTTGGTGCCTATGTGTGCACGTGCCTGCAGGGGACTCATAAAGCCCTACACAAACCCCCTTAATGTTAGTGAGCCACAATGCATTGTGAAACAATGTGATGAAAACTGTGCTAGCAATCAAGGGGTTAAAACATCCTGTAAAACACTTTGAGGGCCAGCGCAATGCTTTGCTCACCCCTTTGGCACTTGAAGTGTTAAATGAATGGGAATTTGGCAATATTTTATTTGTCCCATAAGATGAAGCTGGTATGCTCCAGCACTGTCACACTCTTACTTTCTTAATTGTTTCCTAATTAATTCATGTCCCGTTCATATTCAGGTTATTTCTTTAACCCTTTAAGAACCAGAGGAGTGAGCAACACATTGCTTGTCAATGCACTGAGCACCGCTCTTGTCCTTAAAGAGTTAAGGTCCGGAGAGTTTTGCAAAGCATTACTTTTCAATGCATTGCACACCCTTGTGGCTGCTAAAGGATTAACCATTTAACATGAAAAGTTTCTTAGACTATAAAGTCTTTTAAAATGTGGAGGGAACTTAGCTTTTTAATTTATTGAAAATCCAATTTGTGTTGCCAAGTGCGACTGCTCTTTAAAATGACCCTTATTAAACGTATTGGAGGAAGATCAAAGTACTTTATAGTTGCCAGTTAATTTCACTTGTCAAGGCCAGTACCTGCAGACTCTACCTTCACATCTGTGTCATCTAAACACAGTAAGAATTTCCTTTGAAAGAAACTGTAGGTCGTTATGCAAGGGAGCAATGCGAGGCTTTACTGCAAGACCTAAATAAGTCACAAGGGAAATGAACTAGGTGGAGGCAGCTGACATGTAAAGGAAAGGGATGAAACAGAAATGGCTTGTGAAGACTGCTCCCCATTTACATTACTGGGATCTTCAACCTACAGGTTATGCTGCTTTTACTGCCTTCTAAAATCGCAGCTCTGTAGATCAAAGAGCATACGGCATCACCGAGAGAACTACTGCAAGTCTTCAAAATGATTTCAGGTCCCCAAACCAATTTCATCTAATAATTAACTGATCCCCAACTTGAAAAGGTGGAAAGTCCCACGAGCAGTGAATATACAGATCAAAGCTGATGTGCTGTTTTTCCCCCTCTTTCTAGGATAGCCATCCATCTGACTTCAGAGAGTGAGCAGTCACACACAGTTAACCACCAGAGACGCACATCAAACAGATTTTCAAATAACTTGCCACAGTTACAAGTTCTGCTAAAGGAGAATGGGGAGGATTCAATGTTTTTAGAAGGGAGATAGAGAGCAGTGTTTTCAAACAGAATGCATTTAATTGTAGCTTTCTTTTCTCATGCTAATACTCTAATTTTGCAACGGTATGACGGTAATATTTTCTTCCTACTGTTAAACTATTCTCATTTTATTTTATCTCTTGAGATTTATATTAAGGGAGTTTGTGTTGTAGAAAAGCTTAGATTATGGGACCATTTAAATGGCATAATCTGAAAATGTTGGTGTGTATATAAGCAGTCATAACAGATGCACCAAGAGGGGAGTCATACGTCAGTCAGCTACAATTTTTATAACGTTAAGAAACATCCAGATAAAAATGACTTCACAGCTAGATGGCAAATGAGCTTAGATGTAAACACTTAGAGACAAACATATTGTCAACATTCTCATTGATTTAAATGGGACTTTTACATCCTTGAAATCTAGAGTCTCACCAATGCATTGTGTAGCAATGAGAAGGTCCAATTTAACCCTTTGGGTACGAGAGCGATATCTGGAACTCAAGGGTTAAATCCATGGGAACTGTGAGTTCTCCCCTGGTGCATTTGGTATACCACAGAATTATTCTTTATTTATTTGTACAAGGCCCTTAGGTCCTTTTCTCAGCCATGTTGTAGCATTAAGAATGCATATGATAAAATGTACCTGAAGGAGGATATTGCTTCCATCAACAATAGCTGGTCAGTGCTAACAAATGTATCTTGTCTACCAGACGTGTTATTTGTTATTTCTTTATAATAAAGCAACATGATGCTGTGCTCCTGGACTCTTCACATGACAGACAGATGAGGAATTGTACCATGCATTCACTTGCATAATATTAAAATCAATGCTACAGTTAGGATTAAAACAATTACTTTGTTCCTAGGGCTGGGTGATCCCTACTGCAATATCTTTGCTGACAGAAAGTGCAGCTCTTTTAAAAGATGCAGTGTTTTGAAGGTCATTGCTCCTGCTAACCCTCTAATTGAATTCAATTTTAACATACCAGGGATGCTAGCACTATGCCAGCCTTTAGCAAAAACAACTCGTGTTTTCCTACACTAGCCGTGTGATTGGGATTCAAGACTGAAAGGGCCATCTGACAAGTATGCTGACCTTCCTCTTGTCTAAAACCACAAGTGTAGATTTGTGCCTTGCTAGGCACGTCAATGCTTTAAGGGCACACCTATAAAAATTCACATTATCGCTGCGGATAAGCCTGAAGAGATAAAACTTGCAAAAAAGAAAAGGAAAAAACAGCCTGTTGATGTTTTCTCCAGAACTATACATTTTCTTGAACTATTTAAGTTACACGCTTAAAGCAATAAGAGGATTCTTTGTGCCAACCCAATTAAACTGTGTTACGCCAAATATTTGTGAAAACTCTATTAAAGGCTGCAGGCTGACATGCAGTTTCAAAGTGTTTGAAATGAAACTATACACCAATGGAATCTTGGTAATATAATAAATAAAGTTATCCACATTTACCATTTTTTCTGACTCTGGGATATACACATATTATATGTTATTTCCAACAACAAATTAAATAGAATATTATCATGTATGTCTTCATGAAATATTTCAAACACATATTTCTAGCATCTTTTTCTATCTCTAAGGTCCCTCTCCTCCCAGCAAATGAGGTGGTTTTCAATGGGGTATTTAAATGAATGCGAATGTATCCTGTATCATGTATTTGGACTGCTCCAGAATTGCACCTTTCTGAAGAAGGACCAAAACGCACAGGTATGGTCTGTGGTAGCTTACACTGTATCACTGATACAAGTGGAGGCGAGACATGGCAATTTCCTACTTCCTTTCTTATGTACCATGTCAGGCTGTGGTCTTGGCTATCAGAGGAAGGCACTTTCTAGGTCATGCTGTGCTACTGTTACAGGGAACCTTAGAGTATAAGAAGTGTTACTATGAAGACTTTATCACATTGCTAATTTCTCTTTAAAGCATAAACTGTAATTTAAGAACTTATATATTAGACTATAAGATCTATTGAAGTCTGTTATCTCCTTATCATTGCAATTAATTTGCTTTACTGCTTTGATTTCCTCCTTATTGAAAAACAGTAAAAAATGTTAGACTGTTTATAGAATAATATAGATAGTTTGAACTGGATGCCTTTGCTGACACAGCATGCATCATAAATTACTTTGGATGTAACCTTTGAGTGCCAGCAAGGTATCCAATGCTTTTACCTGTTTTTATTCCTTGGTTACTAGAGAGATCACCAGTGCATTGCTTAAAAATATTTTGGACACCTCTATAAGGGGTTAATAATATAAATAATTAAACATTTTCCCCAGAATTTTCTCTGCATTTGATTTCATACATATGCCCCTATGTAATTATGGAAATATTTGGTCACATCTGATGCATTATGTCCTGTAAATAAAATGCATTGAAATCACCATGTTTTGACACATTAGACTGCATCCTGGAGAACTGCAAAGTGATTAGCTCATCTCCACAAAAGATAATTTAATAGGTTAATGTCCCATTAAATTAATAGTAATGTTTCACAATAAAAGCAGCTCAAATTAATCTTCATAGTATTTGGGCCATGGAGAGTGTTATTTCAATCCTGTCAGAGTTTTAGTTCAAGGGTAATTGAATGGTAAAGTATCCCCCTCCCGCCTCTTTTACCTAGTGTAAGCCTCCTCCCCTCAGATGTGGAATCTGGTTCATTGACTGGACAGGTCACAGCTAGGGACAATCTTCTTACTGTGAGCATAAGGAAAACCCTGCTTCCCTTGACAGGTTTCTCAGGTTTTTCCTTATGCTCACTGAAGATTGTCCCTCTCTGTTATCTTTCAATTATTCTTGAACTACAACCCGGACAGCATTGAAATAACACTCTCCACGGCCCAAATACTATGAAGATTAATTGGAGTTTCTTTTATTGTGAAACATTACTATCTCTTTAAATCAATGGGATTTCAATATATGTCCTCTATGGTGATGTCCAAGATATTTTGCTTTCTGGATATGTACATTTTTTTAGCATGTTGAGGTTGAACTAAGGTCCTTATAAATGTTCATACTGATCCTTGTTCTCTGCCACAATGTAAAGATAATTCAGGTAGGCAAGCATGGTATTTATTCACACACAACACACACATCACATACATCTCTCCCTCTCTTTTCCTCACTATACTACATAATAATGATTTGAGTTGTTAATAATTTTAGTCAAATTTGAAAAGGTTCCTGGTTGACCTCTATATATCCAGAGTTATTACTGACTCATTACAGCTCACTGTACAAGTCATCATCAAAACTCATTTTCTATGCTTGTAAATTAGCATAAAAATCATATGCTATGTGTGAGCACGTATAAACACTTTAATACAGGAACATCCAAACTAAAGGCCATTTACGTCTCTTTGACATCACCAATCCAGCTCCATGTAAATAACAGAAAAGTGACCTATTGCACCATATAATAACCCTTACCTGATCTTCAGCAATGGGGCAGGCATTTAATGAGAAGTATGTATTATGAAGCAGCATGTAAGGTATTTTTTTTAGCCTAACCGTAGAATGCATACAATAATTTAAAAAAACACAATAAATGTTATGAATTACTTGATTAAGTAATATGGGACTCTCAACTAATTCTTTTTTTATGTCAGTTAAAGAAAAAAACATTTGAACACCGTGCATTAAACGTTTGAGAAAGAAAAGGGTGCTCCAGGCTCTGTAAAGCATTGTGTTGCATACTCCAGTTGGCCTTAATGGATTAATGTATATCAGTGCATACATACATTAAGACTTTAATGTGATCTTTGAACACCTTCCCTAAGACATGCTTGGGAACAAACCTGGGACTACAAGATTTGCCCCGAAGACTCCATTTTCTACCAGGTCTCTGGGGACAGAGGCTGATCCTCTGATTTGCTGACTTTCCTGGTAACCCTGCCCATTCCCATGCCTGTTCTGTCAGTTTCCTGTGCAATTCAGGGCAAACCACTCCTTTCCACCTCCTAATCCTAACTCCACCCACATGCCATAAATTGTGTTATTTGGACACTCTCATATAATTTCCCCATTGATACTTTGGAGCTTTGGGCTTGAAGGTTCCCAGGAACATTCAGGAAAAAAGACATTTCTGCTGATTTCCGCTTTAGTACATAGTGAGAAACAAGGCTCAGAGGAACAACACACCCTGAAAAACCAATACACTACCACAGCGCACTCACCTTGCCATGAAAAGGAAACATTTTCATGTAGACTCTTGAATACATAGGCATTAGATAGTAGCAGCACCAATACTTTGATAACAGAGCTTATTTTAGATGGAATCCTACTAGTATAACCTTCAGCTTCCTTACCATTTGCTACTTCATATACAAGTTATGCTAAAGAAACCCATTAAGTGTGCTGAAGCCCTCACACCTCAGCACTGAATGTGTTAATGAATAACGGATTTATCAGTGATGATGCACAAATGTACTGAAAATGAATGCAGATTTATTAGTTGCTAGGCACTATAAGGATAAATGAGCCAGGCAGTGCCCAGAGAATAGATGAGGTGTCAAAACTGTCATTTAGAAGCTGTTTGATATATGTCTAATTGCACTCATATGCAATTTGTGTCCTTGTTGTTTGTATTTATATATTTTCCGAATGCTTACACTTCAGCCGTATTGTAAACGAAACATACTATTATATTTTTTCTGCTGAGTCAAATACAATAAAAATAAGTAGTACCGCTAAAATACACTGAGTTAACTTATCAGCATTTTAAGAGTAGTTTTAAAAGTCTCTTATTTAATTCTAAGAAAATTTACAACTAAACACTGATTCTTTTCTCCACACTCTTAAACAGTGTGAGGCAGATGTACTAAAAGGAGCTGGGATAACAAATTGCACCTTAGGGGAAAAATGACATTTTTGAACATTTTCATTGATTTAAATAAGGCTTTTAACCCCTCTGATTGGAAGAGAGGTCTCCAATGCATTTCTTCGCAGTGTGTTGGAGACCTCTCTAGCATTGACCCTTTAAGGACATTTTTTTTTTCAATTTGCAGATCCAGATCATGGCTCCTAAAACAGCATGCAGCTGCACAGGGAGCCCTATCGCACGCCAACCAATGATGTGCCAGGACCGTCATGAGTCCTTAAGGGGTTAACCCTCTGAGTGGCAGAGGGGTACGCTACGCATTGCAGAGCAATGCTTTGTGTACCCCTCTTTCACTCAAAGGGTTAAAGGGGTTAGAAACCTGATGTACATAAATCAGCATATTTACCACATTGTGCCAACTGTCAGTAAATGTACTCATTGGCATTTCTGCTTATAATCTAGGAACAACGGTTACTATTCTGGACTAAAGAGTCTAGAACATTTCCAGTGAAGTAAATGGCACTATAAACTCCTTGAATACTAGAGGTATCTCCAATGCATAGCTTTGCAATGCACTGCAGCTCTCATTAGCATTCATACCTCGTTTAATTCAATGTGAATTTTTATTTGTCTTCTATGGTACAGTTGGATTACACATAATGATTCCATTTCTCCTTTGTGTGTGGGCTGACCATTGGATAAAACCTAATAGCACATATATTGAAGAGGAAAATACCCATTTAGGTGATAGATAGGTGATACAATGCAAAAAATATAGCACCAAAGAAAAGGTGAATGTTGATAATATACTACAAGTTTTGTGACACGGCTTTGACCATGAAGTGAACCATGTTTTTTTAACCCCTTTTGTGTGCCAGTGAGGTGGGGCATCAGGAGCCCCCAGATACTGATCTCCCAGCCAATTCGGCTGGGAAATCAGTAGAGGTGACATAGGGGAGCAAGAGGTCTCCCTTGCTTCTATCCTACCCCAATTATACATCTCTGCTGAATTAGCTGGCGCTATATAAAGAATAATAATAATAATACCCCAAGTACCAAGTAGGAGTGGGCGGAAAAGCCTCCCTCATCGAAGTGAAAGGGTTTCCTGATCCCGCCCACCCCTGTCCGGGCGACCAGTAGGTGGGTCGGGGGGGTCAGGAGGGGACCTGATGCCCCACCACCAGGTCTGACATTTTTAAGCTACTTATGGATATGTCCAAAGCGGCTTGAACACATTTAGGATCTTATATAGCACACTGCAAAACTGATCAGTACTCCAAGATTGTGCTTGAATATTTTTAAAGGTATTGCACCAGGCCAACTCCCCCCCCCCATGTGAACCTTGATAATGGCCTGTGGGGGGCTGATACATTGGACTGGAGTAATAAATCTTTAAAAAAAAATCCTGTTTCAGAATTATACAAGTTAGCATACAATGTTCTGCTTCTTTATTCACATTCTTGCTTGATATGCTTTTGTTCATTAATCATATCTATTGCTCTGTGCTAAATATATCACAAAATGATTCATCTTACTGTACTAATAAAAGAAAACATTCTAGTGTCATCTCAATAAAGATTAATTGACGGTGAGCAGGAAAGGGATTTTATTAAGAAAACACTACTGTAAGACATCACCATGCCACGTTAAATGTTTTGTTATGACAGTATCCTTTTAAAATGGAAATGTAGTAATAGCAACCGGTTCAAAGTTTTAATGCATTTTATATGTATTTCTTAGGTCAATATTAGTTTAATCCATATTTTTATTAGTCTTGTTAAGGGAACTTTCTAGACGTATTATCTGTGTCTTTGAAAATTTGCAATTCCTGTCATTCTATGAAGGCCCTTCAAAATGATTTTGCATCAAATTTCTGTGAAATGTTAGACCCTACTAGACTGACTAATAGAATAGAAAAGCAATTGTTAAGCAATTCCAAAGGACGTGCTTAAAACTCTGACATCCAAAATATTTCTTATCAGCAATCCTTAATAAAAAGCTTTCTTAAAAATGTATGAATTATAAGGAGCTTACGGTAATCTTTAATACATTCTTATCCAAATGTACACAAAAAAGAAATCTAATTTATCCGTATCTTATAACATATGATTAGCCACTCTGGTCTTTAAAGGGAGAACAAGAATTTATTAAAAATGAACTGATAATAGCAAATTATTTCCAATGGGCAAAAACATCATAGAACAATATTTTGAATGCAACACACAACTGAATTAAATAATGATGTGGTTGGGGGGAAACATGAAGTGTGTTTAACTCTTTGAGGGCCAAAGAAATGCCCAACGCATTGTTTCTACAATGTGTCCACCCCTCTGACCCTCAAATAGTTAACTGAGTGAAAATATAGTGTCAGTTATATTTATATACTGTAAGTCTTCAGAGAAAGAAATAAAGGGAAAATGTAACTCTAACTATATAAATGTGCTTGCAGATAATTGTTCTTAAAGGGATAGTAATACTTAAAATGTAAAAAAAATATTTGTTGTAGGGTTTATCCCCCTGAGTAAAAAAAAGGTACTCCCACTGCTGAGAGATATTTTATTAAAAATTATAACAGCTCAAACATTAATTTTTTTAGGTGCAATATCACAGTGGCCTGACAATTTACAGTGGTGCTACACCAGGGCTCAAAATTTCCACTCGCCACTACCCAATGGCGAGTGAAAATTTAGCCCTGGCGAGTAAAAATTCAGCCCTGGTGGGTATGTTATGGCTTGCAGTGGAGGGTAACTGTTCAGGTTTTGCTAGTAGCAAGGGACTTCCAATTCTAAGCCCTGTGCTACATCATCCTATGGACTGCTCTGGTCTGTTGACCATAAATCTCCATAGGATGGTGTAGCAACAGTGCCACTGCACATTTTCAGGCCACTGTGATATTGCACCTAAAAAAATCATGTTTGAGCTGTTATAATTTTTTTAATAAAACATCTCTCAGCAGTGGGAGTACCATTGTTTTATTCGGGAACATAAACCCTACAACATATATTTTTTTTTTCATAAGTATTACTATCCCTTTAAAGGAACAGTAACCTGCCGAAAACCTAAACTAACAAACTCTGACCATGTGTCCCTGACTATCCTTAACATGCTCTTATAACTCTTCAGTTAATTCTTACCCAGTAGCAGCAGGCTCCACTTTGGACTGATTGGCATCTTGCACTATGGAAGCTGTGACTGACATTTCAAACCCTTGTACGGTTAGGGGGTTATGCACTAAAGCGTGATAAAGAGGCGATGACTTCTTCAGTTATATAATTTTTTACAGTTCCCCAGTATTTTATGGAGCCTATGTACTAAGATTTCTCAAACGTTCTAGAAATCTTAGTGAATTGGCTCCATAGAATAATATGTGAATTGGAGAAGTGATATCCCTGGAGACATTATCTCTGCTTTATCACCTCTTTATCATGCCTTAGTGAATCTCCCCCTTAGTGTTCTATAGTCCTTTACTGATCAAGGGTGTGCAACAATATTCTGCACACCCTCATGGTCCTTAAAGGGTTAAGTAATAGAATAATGTTTGTAAAGGGGATGTACTAGTGGGTGTTGCAAATAATCAGAGACAGAAAAAAAAGGGAGGAAGAGAGGGGTATGCAAAGTATGGCGAGGCAATGCTAGTGCATCGTTACTATTCTTCAAATTCCAGGTGAATAGGGTACATGAAAATACCCAGTGTTAGCAGGTTACCAACCCTCCAGCTGTTGGGGACCAATGTTAGTCAATTATCAAACCTCCAGCTGTTGTTATCCTCAAGAACTGGAGGTCCAGCAAAGGATTACCTCTGCTTTAACCCCTTAACAACCGGCCGATCGGTGCGGCGCCGACAGTTAAGGACCACAGAGCATTTTTTTTTGTCTTTTCCACTTACGGACTCCCCGAACGGCTTGCAGCCGCGGGGGGAGCCCGGAATTCCATGACGGTCATAGTACGTCATGGGTCGTTCAGTCAGATCGACTCTTGACGTACTATGACCATCAAAGGTCGTTAAGGGGTTAAAGGAACGCGGTTACCTAAAAACAACTTTGATGTTTTTGAAAGAGCTTTCCAAATTTAGAAAACTAGCTTTTGAGTTTAGATATTAAGGATTATGCTAGTTAAGGCATGCTGTGCAGGCACTTCCTGTTTTAGCTTTATATTACTTCCCTCACTTGCTAACAGTGCTAAGCAATGCACTGCCCCCTTCCCACACTGGAAAGATTACATGTTCGTGAGTTGGAAAGGTAATGTAGGTCTAACACAGGAAATACCTTCATTGAATGCTTTAATTTGCTTTACTTATAAATCTAAATTATTCAAAAACTAGTTTCCTAAATAAAAAAAGGCTACAAAACATACGGATGATTTTAATATATTTTTCAAATTCACCAAAGTTGTACTTAGGTATTAGTGTTCCTATAAAAATGTATTGTAGGACTTTGCCATCTATTCTAAATAGTGTAGTTCTTTGTCTATGGAGTCCTCTGAGGAAAAATAAACTATATACAGGTGGCCTTGTCAGGATCTGCCAGAAAAGTCTCTTGAAACATCTGCTGTCATTTTGGGTGCGTGTAATAACATCTGAGGTACTGTAGCTGTCAGCCACATCAGAGCATTTTCTCACTACTAGTTATTGTGACTGTCTTTTCTCTACACCTTTCACAGTAGCCAGAGTGAGTGAAAGCGTCTGCTGCAAATGGAATCAAGCTAAACAGAATATCCACACTCACAATTTGTTTTATACACAACCCTTATTTGGTAACTGAGCTTACGGATGTTATTGTAAATGCATCTACAAAGATAAATATAGCTGCTTCCCTTCATTGGTCTGTCTGGTACCTTGGAACAAAAATAATGATAAAGGAAATGGAGAGCAGGGGTTGCTGAAAGATAAACATACACTCTCAAACACCATTTCTTAGAAAGCCAATGTTTGGTATATTCACACGTTCTTGTTAGCTGGGAGCTAAGTAGCAGCTCATTTGCTGAAAAGATCACGGGTGAATTATCTCGCTGCTGCTTGAGAACTCTGGTTGATTCAGGTGGCAAAAGACAGAGCAGAAATTTTGAGAATAAAAGTCTTTATTGAATTTGAATGCCCTGTTGGCTGGTTGGATTGGGTTTTGACGCAAGAAAAGTCTAGATAAATGCCTGCTCAGGATCAGTGGCTATATAGCCTTGCACATATATATAGTTTAGTCCAGACTTGACAGTATTATACTACTAAAACACCATATAAAGTACATAGTTGAATACACTCAGGTTTATGTGGAAATAAGGCATCAGGCATGCCCTGCTGAAGGGAGGCACCGAGCTACCCGAACCATTGAAGTTGTTTTACATATTGATCAAATTTAGTGTTTGCATACTCTTGTCTGCACCTGTACCTGAGCTTGTTCTTCAGTCAACTTTGTACTGGCTTGGGTTTCACAAAGCAACATCAACCAGAAAATGAGAGAGAGGAGTACTGAGATTTTATACTAATCTGTCACTGACTTGCTGGAGGGTGTAAGATGTAGTAGGGAAGGCTGAAGTGGAAAAGGGTCTTTGTGGTACCTGACTTAATACACTCAAACCAAAGGGGAACTGAAGCAGCAGTGGTTATTTGCACTGAGGTAGTCTCTGCCACCAATTATTATTTGATTTTTTCTCACTATGAGGATAGAATATTGAAGATAGGGGACAGACGGACACACACTCAAACAACCCCACACCCAGCCAATGGAACTGAGCATAAGACTCTCAAACTGATATATTGCTCCTCCATTCGAGTGCATAGTCTTGCAAGTGAACCAATGAGTTGGGTCGTGTGATCATTGAACATAAACATGGAGAAGGAAGTAACTAATACTCTTTCCATGTGTACTAGCTAGGTGATCATATGGGCCACCTCACTGAGGATCATCTTGTAGGTTGTAGGAGTAACTTTAATTCAAGAGCCTTATTATGAGCTCATTCATTGCATTTCAGCACCACACTTCTGCTCCTCCCCCACAGTTTTTACCATTTGGCCTCTCTCTTTTGTTAACCTTTGACTTTTCCCTCCCAGTCCTACCATCCCACTTCTCTGCAATCTGCTCGACTCTCACGTATTCTCCTCCCTACTCAACTCACTTCTCCCCTCAGCGCCACTCCATTACTTCTTCCCCAGCCCCACGCCCTTACTTCTCCCACTGAGAAGCACGCTCTCATTCCAAGAACTTAGACTACTGCCTTTCTGCACCACAGGGAAAAATCCAAATTCCTATTGATATAAATGGTGCTTTCAACCTCTTGAATACTGGAAAGGTCTCTCATACATTGCAACATATTTGAGTGTAAAAAGAGTATCCAATACAGTGCATATTCTTCTATTAATCAATAGGTTAGAATACAATTTAACCAACTGTATGCTAGAGACATGTCCACACTGTACTGGAGATGTTTTTAGTATAAAAAAGGTTAAAGGGATAGTAATACTTTAATATTACTAATCCCCATATTGTAGCTATTTCAATAAATAATTTAATTGCCCCCAGTGTCATCTCTCAAACCTTTATGGTTTGAGAGATAACCGAAAGCAAAGTCCCCCCTCCCCCGAAGTCAGTGTTGTACTGACTGCAGGGATATCCGGTCTTATTTTCATTAGGCGGCTCTGCAGCAGAGCCGAGATCGCGTTAGTAAAAAAGAATTACTTCACTGAAACGGTCTTCTACGTGTGCTTGCAAACCAAGCACATGTAGAAGACTGTTTCAGTGAAATAATAATTTTTTACTAACGCAATCTCGGCTCTGCTGCAGGGCCGCAAGCCTGTCGTACAACAGATTTCCCCTGCAGTCAGTACAATGCTGACATCAGGGAAGGGGGAGGGAGGGGCAAACTTTGTGTTCTGTTATCTCTCAAACCATAAAGGTTTGAGAGATGAACCTGGGGGCAATTCAATTCTTTTTGAAATAGCTACAATATGGGGAATAGTAATATTAAAGTATTACTATCTCTTTAAAACATTGGGACTGTACTGCTCCATGTTAGCCTCAGACAAATACTAATTCTGATTGACTAAAGCAGGGCGTTTAACCCCTTGAATGCTATGAAAATGTGTTGTGGACCTATGTAGCATTCACATGATTAAAAGCCTTATTTCAACTAATGGGATTGCACTATGGCGTTCATTCCCCCAACAACTGGATGAGCCTTAAGTTGCACACTCCTGGTGTATAATATACAGCTTATCACAGTTTGTGTATTCCTCTAGTGCAGTGGTTCTCAACCTTGTTTTTCTAAAGGAGCAGTAAACTTTTTTTATGAAAAATATATATTCTAGGGTGTTTCCTGTTGAGAAAAATCAGTGTACTCCCACTGCTGATAGATGCATATTTCCAGAGTTATTACTGTTTAAAACTGTGTTTTTTTTTACATTAGCAATGCCCTCTTGTGGTCGAATTCCAGTGAGTTATTCTGTTACATTCTAATGGAGAAGAAAGTCAGTGACTTACAGTTCTCCACAGAATGTGATAGAAATTGCCAAGTCACTGCCTGTCAATTAGAACAATCAGGAAGTAAACACAGTAAATTCACTTCCTGGTTATTTGAACTGTTATAAAGTCTGAATAAAACAAATGACAGCAGTGGGATTTCACTTGTTTTACTCAGCAGAAAAAGTTCTATAACATATAGGTTTTCATTAAAAAAGTTTACTGCTCCTTTAACACGTAATCTGGAAATTTCTAGGGCATAATAAAGGGTACAATTCATAAATATACAGATATTATTAGGTTTCACAATCATAGTAATAAAATTAAACATATTACACATAACAATTTCAATATTTAAACATGTAATAGACAATATTGACTTTTTTTTCATAGAAAACATGGGGCACCCTAATTTTATGTCCGTTGCACACCAGTGCCATGGCACCCTGGTTGAGAATCACTGCTCTAGTGTTTAGAACTCTGCTGTGATCCTGGAAAAGTGCAAGTTGTGCACTAATGTCCAGTGATGTCAGCATGGGGTCATGTGATATCACATGACCCTGCCCATGCAGCCTCACTAGAGCCGGAAGTACTCTGCCGTACTCAGGCAGTATTCAGAAATTAAATGTGGTCTCCCTAGATTCAAGACAGTAAACTACATCATTTCCTTAGAGTAGGGTCAACAGAATAAGCCTTTCATGTGGTGGAATGCTATTTAGCTTCTGGCAAACATGAATTATGACTATACCTAACATTAGCTTTATAACTTACTTTGGTGTGCCATGGGCATCTTCTCAGGGTGCTGCCTGTTTTCCATAAAGCCTTGGACAAAAAATGTGACTTTTGAGTTTCATATGTGTGCATATATGGAAATTGCCATATGCTTGTTTTTGGTATTCTGATTGTGAGGCCTAAAAATGACTATATTATTTATTATTACCCTTCTTTAAAATGTTAGAGGTTCCCTGGAAATTCCATACTGCATATTAGGGGTGCCTTGAGGATAAAAAGATTGAGAACCACTGCACTAGTCACTTGGGTAAGATTCAATTTGGTGAACTTGTAGATAATTGTATCTAAGCTGTGCATGGTGGCATTTTCTGTATTCACATCTGTAGCGTGCGCTGCTGTTATCCTGTATTTGATCTGCTGAGTAATTTTTATTCTTATCATTTATTCATAAAGTTCCAGCAAATTCTGCAGTCCTCTGCAATAGAGTGACAAGCCATAGGTAGACATAAACAGACAATGCAGTTAGTGGACAGTGCATGCACGGATTGCCAACTATCAAAACAAAAGGATAAAAGGACCCAGCCATCTTACTGAATTTTATGTAAAATCTATTGGGGTAATGAGACTGATGTACTAAAAGTGGAATAATTCTGGATCAAACCATTCCGCCGCAGGGAACAAATAAAAAGTCACTAAGTTCCCCTTGTCTTAAATGGGGCTTTTAACCCCCCATAACCCCCCAATGCTATACAGGTTCCCACTTAAGCTAATGGAATTTGTATTTGTCCCTTTGTACACCAGCCTCAGTTACTGTACTTAAAGCAGAACTACCATCAGAAGTAAAGTCACCCTGCAATAATTAGGCAGGTGGCAACTAGCTTCATAAGAGTTCTCTTATCTCTCCCAACGACACAATTGCTGTTCGGGCCAGTGCAATGCTTCTGAAGGGAGACCGGGACTGACAGAGCAGGTGCGCAGACAAGATGCCTGTGCTGATACCTGGCTTCCAGTCTCGGAAGATTAAGGATTTCTCTAGCATTGTGTCATTGTGAGAGGTAAGAGAACTCTTATGAAGCTAGTCACCACCTGCTTAATTATTGCAGTACGACTTTACTTCTAATGGTAATTCCGCTTTTAAATGGCCTTGATTACACTGCAATTGATAACTGGTTTTATCTATAAATTCCCCATAGACTTCAATAGCAATATGTGATATAGAACCAGTGATAACATATATCACATGCAGTGGAATCTAGACCAATGATTCCCACCCCTCTCCTTATGGACACCTAACTGCTAATGTCTTTAAGACTCCCCCTGCTTGTGCACAAGTGAGTTAGTAATGTATTGTCTCTGATTATCTAACCTGTACTCTTGCAGGAAAACCATACATTTTAGGAGTCTCTGAGCAAACACCTGAGTTTATTTATATCTCAAAATGACTGATGGTCATTATTTGGGAAATGAGAACACTACAATGGATCCTTGTTTTATAAGATCAATGTATTTGAAGAACAGTGCAGGGAGTGGTGTATAATTTTAAGACAATACTGCTGCTGCTGCTGCTCTACTTTTTAAAACTTCAGTTAGGAATACCAAATAAACAGTGCTTTAAAGTAACCAAAATGGTTTCTCATTTTAAATTTAGCATCAGCTGTAGGGGAGCTCTTCCTATAAATATCTTCTTGTAGTGAAATAGTTGTAAGATGTATATTGTTGTTCTGAAACACAGCATCGCAGATGCTTTGGAGCTTAGTACAAACAGATATCTGAACATTATGACCTTTGGGTTTTAAATTAAACTTAACAACCTTGGCTGGTTCTATCTTAGAATTAAAGAGGAACAACTAATAATCCCCACTTACCTCACTATGGCCAGAAAACCAGTGGCACCTATAAATGTTGCCCTTGTGCCTTTGCTGAAGAGATAACATCTGAATTCATTCCAGGATGTCATGTTCAGAGGTCCTGTATTAGCAGGGACCCTCTGTCACATTGCTCCTCATCTCCTCCAAGCAGCAGTGAGATGTCTGGAATAGAGAAGCATCATGTAGGGACTAGTGGTGGTGGTGGTGTTGGAGAAGCTGGGGTGGAAGAGAAATTGATAGCCTTTTTATCAGAAAGTGAGA
The DNA here is from genome assembly GCA_037306005.1 of Rhinophrynus dorsalis. Taxonomy (NCBI): domain Eukaryota; kingdom Metazoa; phylum Chordata; class Amphibia; order Anura; family Rhinophrynidae; genus Rhinophrynus; species Rhinophrynus dorsalis. The sequence goes on from CM074721.1 coordinate 124,668,959, forward strand.
AGGAATGGGAGACAGGGATGAGGATGGCCATCACCACCACCACTAGCAATCAGCTTTTCAAATTTGCGGAAATTGCAACTGGTCTAATTCCTGCTGCTGAGATGAAAGGGCAGCAGGGTGCTGAGGATAAGGCTTGTGTGCCACAGACCACCATGGACACAGTGGGAATGGGGTCAACAAGTAATACGGGACTAGGACAGGTTCAACTTGCCAGCACCAGCAATACTCCTGGTCCTAGTTGCAGTGCTAAATCTGAGGCAGTAGCAGCAACATTATCCGATGCCACAAAAAGTTAAGGGGAATGTGGAGAAGAAGAAGAAAGAGGCCATTTTTCTCCACCTGTTCCCTATCCCTCCCCCCAGAAGTCATGGGTATTGGACTATTATTCTCTTCCGGCAGTCACAGTGCAGTCATCATCTACAATGGTACAGTGCAAAATTTGTGACAAGTTAGTGAGAAGGGGAAAGGAGAGAAAACACCTTGGCACAATCTCCCTGATAGCACACATGAAATACAGACACCATGACATTTATGTCAAATATGTTAAAGCCAGACACTGATTACAGAAATCTAGCACTGCTGTTACTGTACCCCCTGACTCTCCAGAAATGTGGAGATCAAAGAGGAGGAAGAATAAGGAATCCCAGACAGACACTGGAAGGTCCATGACGAGCAAAACAACTAGCTCACCATCAACATCACCTTCTTCCTCTAGGGTAGCAAGTACATCTCCTGCCAATCCACCTCATTCATCGTTACCTCCCCCGCCAAATAATAGCCACTCTTTTGATGTTAGGATATGGCAGTTCATCTCTACCCATTGCACACTGTGTGTTGTACTGACCACACATGCAAGTGTGGTGGAGAAGAATCAATACCAGGTCATCAGGTGGCATCTGAGGAGATTCCATCCCGCATAATATGCTAGGATTCTGGCAGGGAGGCTTCATCATTACTATTAAATTGTCAGCAAGTTGTCATGTGTCCTTAGCAGGGTCTGGACAAGGGGTACAGTGACAGCAGCAGTACTTGGTTTCGGGTGTCGTGGTGTTTGGATACAGTTGTGCCCCAGATGTTATTTACCACACACACACTGTGCACATTGCAGTTCCTGTTCTCAAGGGAAAAATATATATTCTAACAACACACCCATGTTGATTTTGGAGGAGGAGCAGGTGAAGAAGATTTAATGGCCAACTTATTCTTTTCTCCACATATACTGGGGGGTACTTATTCTTCTGCTACTGCCTCAGGTGCATCACTGGAGCCAGTCGTGGCAAGTGGAACCTTCATCATCCATGTTCCATGTTACTGATATTGTTGATCCCATTCCCTTTCAGCTGCCTAATCATCCTGCTGCTTAAACAACTCAGCAGCAGCAGTATGAACAGCAGTTGCAACTCAAGACTCAGGAGGACATTTGACAATGGCCAGTGGCTACTGGCCAACATGACCTGTTGAACTAGGCCAATAGGGCATTTTTATTTTTTTCTCAGACTTGCGCTTTGAAAAAAAAAAAAAAAAAAATCTAGTCCTACAAAAAAATAAACTATTTTTGGGGGGGTTGGTTCTAACAAGCCTAAGTCCTACAAATCAGTGTTTTATTAGGGCTTGTGCCAAAGTCCTACAAATCAATGTTTCTTCAGAGCTTGGGCCTCTAATAAGTCTAAGTCCTACAAAGGCCTCTAACAACAAATCAAACAAATCATCCTCTACAAAATACTCTTTCAAGTCAAGTATCAGTCCACCCCAGTGGCAGCTTATGTCAGGGGGTTCCTGTCTCTGTCACTTTAAATACAAATTTCTTATTTTATTTATGTTTTATTAACTGTCCCCCCAATAGCAATCAAGAAACCCCCCCAAAACAAATTCCCTGTCCATATGATTCATTCATTCACCAACACAGGCACCCTCCTCAGACCCCTTTATACTATGTCTTATGGTTTCTATTTTATTTTATTTTATTTAGGATTCCTTTTTTAATAAGTGCCCCCAATCCCAGTAAACAACCCCCCCAAAAATCATCCCCTGTTCAACTGATTCTTTCCCCACACCCCACCAACACAGGCACCCTCATGCCCCTTTTATACTATGCCTTTGGGAAATTAAATATTTATTTTATGTTGTGTGTAACTTCAATGTTCTCATTGATTTCAATGGAATGAGCTAGGCGGAAAAAGCGAGAAAAAAAAAGGAAAATCAGCACTTTTAGCAGGAAATTTTTTGCCAAGCGGAAAGTGCCATTTTCTCCGATTTCAATTTGAGGTGGAAATTTTTGCCCATCCATACTATTTAATGGGCACCCAGGTTCACAATTGCAAGCAGGAGAATGCTGTTTTTACAATGAATTGTATATATTTATATATAATGGGTGCTGGATGTGTGTGTGCTGTATTGGTATTGTGTAGTTGATGGGTGTGTGCTGTGTAGATGATAGGTACTGGAGGTGTACTTGGTAGGTGGGTGTGTAGGTGTGAGAAAGAGGGTGTGTGTGTGTGTGTGTGTGTGTGAATGAGTGCAACATGTAGTGGGACTGATCTACTAAGAAGAATCAGAGCAATTCTGGAGCAAATCAACTGCATATGGGAAAAATAAAATTTCCCCTTTTTCCCATTGAATTAAATGATTTAAACCCCTTAAATGCTAGCAAAGTCTTTGGCACGTTGCAAACCATATGCATAAAGAAAAATAGCAACACCACTGTTAAAGGGTTAGTAATGTCTACTTAAAAGTATTTGGTTGAGTCTTCTTTATATTAAACTAAGAGATTGCGCTGTATTTAAGTGCTTACTCTCGTGTAGTTTAAAAGTTATGCAGCAATAAAGAACTACCACCTTCCCCTTTCCTGCACGTCACTGCTGCAGCTCTGTCTGTTCCAGACGGCTGCAGAGAGGAACAAACTTCAGTAAGCAAAGGGAAATCCTGCCCCCTCCTTCATCAAGGGGGACAGGATTTCCCTTATACTTACTGAAGTTTGTCCCTCACTGCAGCCGTTTAGTCACACGACAAGGATAGAGAATATGTAGGAGGTGACCAGAAAGGGATGGGCATAGAATCTTTATCTTTGTATAACGTTTGAACTACACAATAGTAAGCACTTAAAAACAGCTCAATCTCTTAGTTTTAATATAAAGAAGACTAGACCAAATACTTTTATATAGCGAATATTTGTAATATTGCATTCATTTTTTTGTTTTGCTTGTTATTTGGATGAAATCTAAGCAATAAATACTGCCCTGAGCCTTACTTATGGGCAGGATGTGGTTACTAGCTTTGTACCACAGTGTGTCACTCTGCCTCTACTCCCTTCCTCTATCCAGCCTCCTCTGATGAAGGATAGAGGGAGGGGAGCAGAGGCAGAGTGGAAGTAGGGCTCATGGTAGTATTTATTGCTTAGATTTTGGCCAAATAACAAGCTAAACAAAAAAAATATTAATGCAATATTACAAACTAGTTGAAGAGCCGGTGTACACAGGCCACAGTGCCACCCAGCAACGGTGCGGTGCAATCATGCACAGTAAAGACTGCTAGCGCCGCGGCTGATACGGAGAGGGGGCTCCGAATTCAGATCGTAGTCCTGTCTGCGTCCAGAAGCACGGAATGCTGGGAGTTCTGTGCTGGGAGCATTCTGTGCTTTCGGGCAGTCTATACAGTGCATGACTGTGTCGGAGTCAGGACGCAGAACAGGACCGGCCTCTTATCCTTTGAGTTCCAGGGGGTTAACAGCACCCAGACCTTGGCCCCTGTACACGGGCTTTTACGCTAGTGCCAAATAATTTAAAGGGGGGCTTAATCCCTTGAATGCTAAATATGTCTCTAATACATTGTTTCACAATATGTTGGAAATATTTCTGGTGCGCTAAGAGTTAAAAACTCTATTTAAAGCAATGGGAATTTTGGGATGTTTACTTGCTTTCTATGGTAGTTGATTTGCTTTAGAATTGCCTCTGTTGTTTTCTGTATAAGGCACAAAGTCCCTCAGTAAATGCATACAAAGTCTAATTAACACTTCTAATAGAGGCCACATCTTATAGAAGCACATGGCAAATCCACATGAACATAAGCGAGTATATCCCTGTGTTTGTGATCCTTTGCATCTTTATCCATTGGTTTGTGCTTGTTCATTTACTAATGAGTGATTACCAAGGGAGTCAAAGAATTTTGTTATACCACATCCTGGCTGGCTTGTTACAAAGAAGCTGATTTTGGCACAAGTGAAGGCTTCATAATCCTGCATATGTCTTATCATATTTATCAGAAAAATAAACTATGAAATAAATTAAATCTTTTATAAAAACCCAAAGGGTGTCCACAAATAACTGTAACATATTGAGATTTCCAGCATATTGCATTTGGTACTTTTTGAGCTGCTTCATAAATAGAACCCTATGTCTATGCCCAAAATATGGATCAGTTCTCTAACAGAAGCTATGTATCTCTGTCTATCGGTCTATCTTTCTGTCTGTGTGTCTATTTTTGGCACTCGCCTGTATTTTCTGATAAGCTAGTGAATGTATTAAGTCTTCACTAGAGAGCTGCAATGTTGACTTTGCTTGTGGGACATTCATTATAAATAATAAATACACCAAGCTCCTGTTCACGCCAGATTCATTTTCTCTATTTATCATATACAGGGGATATAGTACTGCTGGTGCTGCAGGTGCAAAAGCACTAGGGCCCAATCAACTTTAAGGACCCATTTTAAATGGTGAATGAAGAAAATGTTTAGGATTTCAAAGGGGGACACTCATGACACACACACAGGCACACACACAGTTTGCCTTCAAAACAGCATCAATTCTTCTAGGTAAACTTGCACAAAGTTTCTTAAGGAACTCTGCAGGTAGTTTGTTCCAAACATCTTGGTGAATTAACCACAGTTCTTCTGTGGATTTAGGCAGCCTCAGTTGCTTCTCTCTCTTCATATAATCCCAGACAGACTCGGTGATGTTGAGATCAGGGCTCTGTGATACGATATAATCACTTCCAGGACTCCATGTTCTTCTTTACACTGAAGATACTTCTTAATGACTTTGGATGTATGTTTGGGGTCATTGTCATACTGCTGAATAAATTTGGGGCCAATCAGATGCCTCCCTTATGGTATTGCATGATGAGTAAGTATCAGGCTGTACTTCTCAGCATTGAGGAAACCAATAATTCTGACCAAATCCCCAACTCCATTTGCAGAAATACAACCCCAAACTTGCAAGGAATCTCCACCTTCTTCATTGTTGCCTGCAGACACTCATTCTTGCATCGCTCTCCAGCACTTTGGCGAACAAACTGCCTTCTGCTACAGGCAAATATTTAAAATTTTGACTCATAGGTCCAGAGCACCTGCTGCCATTTTTCTGCACCCCTGTTCCTGTGTTTTCACGCATAGTTGAGTCACTTGGCCTTGTTTCCATGTCAGAGGCATGGCTTTTTGGACGCAAGTCTTCCACTTCTGAACAGGCTTCTCCAGACAGTAGATAGGCGTACCAGGGTCCCACTGTCTTCTACCATTCCTGAGCTGATGGCACTGCAGAACATCTTCCAATTGCAAAGGGAAGTAAGCATGATGTGTCTTTCATCTGCTGCACTAAGTTCCCTTGGCATTTTTCTATGGTCCTCAACTTTTGCCCATTTCTTTGTGCTTCTTCTAAACAGCTTAGACAGCATATCTGGAAACCCCTGTCTGCCTTTAAATTTCTGCTTGGGAGAGACCTTACTGATGCAGAATAACTACTTTGTATCTTGCTGCTATGCTCAGTCTTGCCATGGTGTATGGTTTTTTATTAAACTGTCTTCAGCAACCTCACCTTGTTAGTTGTGTTTGGCTGTTCTTCACCCAGTTTTATTCCTCCTACACAGCTGTTTCTGTTAATGATTGTGTTTCAACCTATATATTAAATTGATGATTATTTGATGATTTGGTATAATTGTTTAATCATACACCTGACTATATGCCTACGAAATTCCTGACTTTGTGTAAGGAGACCTAGAAGAATTTATGCCGTTTTGAATGATGGTCACACTAAATATTGATTTGATTTAGATTTTTCTTCTGTTTACTCACTATGAATTATGTTAATTGATATATTACATTACATTATACATTACTGTATATACAAGATATATACAGGATATATATTATTAATATCTATATATGTGTGTGTATATATAGTCTATATCTCTAAAGGCACAAGTCAGGGCTGAAACAGCGACCGAATAAACTTGCACTATAATTCATCATAAAAATCTTGTGAGTGCGGCACTATATATATATATATATATATATATATATATATATATATATAAAAAGTGTATGTTTATTGTGTGTGTATATGTATGTATTAAGTATATTACACATCCCTGTTTTTTCCCATATCCTGCATCTGCACCTGTGCTTATGCTTATGCCCTTCTTACATTCCAGTACACACATTTAATGTGAACAAGTCTAGGACAAGTACAAGAAAAGTAATGATTCCCTCTGTGCTCTGTTAGTGGAGATAAACAAGGACAGAGGGGCAGCATACTCTAAAACACCCATACTCTCTCTCATCAAACTCATGTACCATGGAGCAAAGTAAACTGTGATACCTTAACACCTTAATGACCGTTGACAGTCCTGCAGGAGCCCTGTGAGCATGGCCAGAGTCTTAAACTGACTGCTCTAAAGCCTGAGTGGTTGGTCAGTATCAGACTCTTGTTCGGTGAGCCGGCACATGTGATCAGTCACGTGTGCAGGCTTGATGAAAGGGATCAAAGTGGTCCTTAAGGGGAATCCACTCTCCAGAATTGCCATCTTTAAGGGTTAAAGACCCATTGATACTCCATAAAAGTCAAAGTTTGTGTAGAACTGTTTCCTTCATAAAACACTTTGCAACAATATTCATGTTCTCCACCAGGGGAGGGCTGGCCCATTTCTACTTTTGTTTGAGACCACTCTCAAAGCCCACCTCTTTTTGTTAATTTTAAACGTGGCATTAATATCCTAAAGTAAAGCGATACCACTTAGCTCACATTAAAGTGGGCAAAACTACTGATATTACAGAGCTTACAATTTACGTAAAGCTACACTAGTGATACTATAGAGCTTACAGTGGAAATGGGTTATGTAACTAGTGTGGACTCATTTGGATTGTAGCTTTGTGGTATAATTTGTATAACAGCATTTCAATTGTAAGCTTTGTGGTATCACTAGTGTTGCTCCATTTATAGCAACAAGATGGAGATTAAATGAGACAGTGGCCCACTGGCCCAGACATATGACCGGCCCAGGGGGCAACTGCCCCCCTGCCCCCCAGGCCAGCCCTCCCCTGTTCTCCACCAAATCACCAGCTTTAGAAATTATGCTTCAAAATGAATGTTTAAGTGAATTTTATTTCCAGACTACTTAACGTTTCCCAATCTTATGTGAACAAATTGTGTAGCTATTCTTTCCTCTGAATGCCACAAAAATGACCAGTAACTAATTTGGTGGGTTATGCACTGAGGGATGATAAATAGGTGATAAAGCAGAGATTTCTCCAGTTATATCACTTCTCCAGTTCCTATGTTATTCTATGGAGCCTATGCACTAAGATTTCCAAAGTTGGAGAAATCTTAGTGCATTGACTCCATAGACATAGAGAATGGAGAAGAGATATAACTGGAGAAGTCATCTCTACTTTATCACCTTCCTATTACACCTTAGTTCATTTATTTTACTTCCATAAAACCTATAACCTCCTGTAAAAATATATATTTAAACCTTTGAGTGTCAGAGGGGCGTGAATCACTTTGGCCCAGTTATCCCCTGATTTGTCAGACTAAATTGTTAACCTGTGGTTTCCTGCAACACAATGTTCAGTCAAAGTAGTAGTTTATTACTTCAGTGTATCATGCTGTCAGAGTTTAATAGCAATACTAGTAAAATTAGAAGAACGTTGAATTATGTTATATTCCCGAATATGAATTTTGTTTCAAGTATGGGAACTATGGTAATTTTAAGTTTATGCTGCAAACCAAGCAGCACAAGCAATAACTATTGCTTACTGAGCATTTTTAATCAAGGCACTTTACATTTATAATGTCACCCATTAATGTTGGCTAATTACAGTCGTTACTCATTTTGTTTCCTTGTACCTAATGATGTCCCATGCTCTTAGTGGTAGGAACCCTCATACCAATATAATTCTTTAATGCAGAGCACTATGCATGCAGGAGCTAAATAAATAATTGAATACCCAACAAGTATGAGAAGCTTTCTCAAAGCATCAAACTCTTTCCCATATGTAAAATGAAAGAGTACATCATGTTTACACTCTACCAAGAAGCTTTAACCATTTGAGCACCAGAGAGGTTGCAATGCGTTGGATACCTCTCAGGCACTCAAAGGGTTAAGCTTTCAAATGCTATATGTGTGTAATGTTACACTTAATGCTGACACTAAAGGGAATGTGCATCCAGATATCCAAGCTGAAATATGTGCAGATTACTGTTTGTATGTACTGTGCCAGCCTAATGGTTATGCACTAAGAAAATTGCACAAAAATGGCAGCTTGGTATCACTTATGTGAAGAAGGGGAAGTGTGGACATTTATGGTTGTTTCAGGGTATGCTGTTGCCATACTCTAGGTTCCACACTATATACTAAAAGGACAGAGTAAATTGGCACAAAATTCTGCTCTCCTCACCGCAGCTATAGGGGCAGCATTAAAGGGATAGTAACACTTAAAATGAAAGAAGAAAAAAAAAAGATGCTGATGCTGCTGAGATGTACTTTATTCAAAAGTTATTGTAGCTCAATCTTGAACTTTTTAGGTGCCATATCTCAGTGGCCTGAAATTATACCCAGATGCTGTTGCTACATCATCTTATGTAGACCTGTGGTCAACTGACCAGAGCTGTCCATAGGATTATGTAGCAGCAAAGCCGCTCTAAAAGTTCAAGCCATTGATATACTGCACATAAAAATTCAAGTTTTAGCTGCAATAACTTTTTGAATAAAATACATCTCAGCAGTGGGAGTACCCTTATTTTACTCAGAAGGATAAACACGGGCTTTTACACTAGTATATATATATATATATATATATATATATATATATATATATATATATATATCAAGTGTACTTAGCTGAGTTAAACGTAGACAAGACAGCACTCAAGAAATCTTAAAAAAAAAAAAATGTGATAAATTTAATCTAGCATTGCTCCAACCAAACGTTTTCGGTCCACTAACGGACCTTCATCAACGTCCCATTTATATTGTTTATTTGATTTATATGAGTGCCACTGCCAATTCCTGTTCTCTCTCTCTCTCTCTCTATATATATATATATATATATATATATATATATATATACTAGTGTAAAAGCCCGTGTACATAGGCCAAGGTCCAGGTAATGTTAACCCTTTGAATGCCAGAGCGGTAAGCAACTCTGGCACTCGAAGGGTTAAGAGGCCGCTACCTCACTGCTCCACGAGATGCAGTCTTGCGTCGCCTCACTCCCGAGATGCTATCATGAGCAGTAGAGACTGCCCAAACACGGGTAGTCTCTGTTGCGCATGACTGCATCATGAGAAACATCCTAGCGAATTATTATATAGGAAATATACATACATAAATATTAAATATTGCTGTTGTTCAGAGTGAACCTATGCACTGACAGAGTTGCATGTCCTGCTGTGTACTAAGGCTTATATACGTAAATATAGGAGCAGACGCTCCTTTAGAGAACTTATTCAGTATCTAAGCACAATACATATGCTGCACACTGGAGGGCATGTATGCTGATTTTGTTGTTTTTGTAAGATTCAGTAAAGCAAACCATCTCAAATATAAAGATTCCATAAAATTAACTCTAATTTTCAAACATATACCTAGCGCTAGTTTAAGATAAATTGTGGGGAACATTGATTCACATGGACCACTATGATTTTCTACCCAGATTAAGGTAAATGTAATTTTATTATGAGGTGTTAGTGTTCCTTTAAGAAAAATCTAAGTACAGTAAATGAATATCAATGTAACATTTAGAAGCATCTATCACAATAACATTCAGTAACCAATCCTAAGGATGATGTACTAAGAAATTTGATCAAATCTAGAGCAAACCATATGAATCTAATAAAAATGTCCATTGATTTAAATGGCATGTTTAATCCCTACCTTTAATTACCTGAATGATAGAGGTCCCCAATGCACTGCACCCTCCCTAACATTCAATGAGTTAAAAACCCCTTTTAAATCATTGGGAAGTTAGGGAGTTTTTATTTCCCCCTATGGCGTATAAGGATTACTCCAGAATTGCTTCAATTCTTCCTAGTACATCAGCAGCAGTAATCCTAAATTCAAATTACTTCCAGCATAAAAGTGAATTAATGCCATATGATAATGATGCTCTTTCAAGTGTTCTCTACTTCAGAATTTACCAGTGCGCTATACTGCATGTGAGAACTGAGAACATTAAAGAAAAATAGAAAAAAAGAAAAATCAAATCAAGGCTTTCTCAGAGTCTCACCACACATCCAAATGGAAGCCAAAATACATTATTTAAACTTCTTTATTATAAAGGCAATCTATGGCGTATGAAAGTCTGTTAAGCCTTTCACTGATTAATTTATTGCTAAGTAATCTGTTTTTAATCTTTTTTTTATTGTTTTTGGAAACCCACACTTCTCTCTGAACATTTATGTTGATTTACCAGTCCTCTTTCAAGAGCCATAAACAATCCTTAATTGATCTTCCAAATGGTCTTGTCAGAAATATCTACAACATTATAGTTGTTCTAATGGCTGCCCCAGCAAAACCACTAGAGACAAATTACCCCACCATAACCATAAAAGGGCAAAACTTGTGGGGTAAGGGGATTTTAGACTGGAATTTGCAGGTCTCTCTCAAACGATAAACATTTTAAATACATCATAAATATGTAAACAGCTTCCAGGTGGCTATGTGACCAAGCTGAAACAGTACAGAGCTCTCCATGTTACAGGAACTATAGCTTATTATATAGATACAGTTTACACAGACAGGACTCAGCTATGCACCAATTTAGGTGTAAACAGTATTCCAATCATTATATTGCGTTATTGAAGTATATCATATTCAACACTGTAAGCAAAGTCTGGAAGGTATGAAGGTGGTAGGGGCAGTCTAACAAGCTTTTGTGAGTCCAGGTATTGGATATAAATTTGCTTTGAATTATTATTTCAGAAAAGTCCCACTGGTGCTGCCTCTTTTTTGATCATGCATACAAAAGAATAAGGACTGTGAACCACAATATTTCTATCTCACAAATTCTACACAGCATTAACCATGGTATTCAGCTCTCTATGCATGTCAGGGAACCACTGGAAATCAATGACAGTGAGTTTCGCTGCAGACGTTTCACAGGAATGGCCAGGGGGCTTCATGCCTACAACCCACTCCTGTGACAATTGCCACCCCGGTGAATCTTGCGGCAGATTTGCCCCCTTGCCAACCCCTGTCAAAATAACTGCCTCCTAGAAATTTGCTGGGTGTATGCAGGGGCAGACAGTGAAACACACACACACATATATATATTCACCAAGGAATACATGTCCTTGATGTGCAATACAAGAAAAATTGTCCTACCTACTTATGCAATCTTCAGAGAGCCAGAGGGGACTACAGTAATAACTAAAAAAAAAAAGCAATGAGCCGGGAACAAGACACGTCACAAGGAATTATGTGGCCAATTACAGGATTGCAAAAAGCACTGGGTCAGGTGGGGTAGTTCTTTCCTGTCCAATATTCCCCATTTGTTTCCTGCTTACGTGTGCAGCCATAGTTTGGACAAGCTGGTATAGCAAAGAGGAAAAGCCACCATTGTCTTGCTGCTTTGTGGTTAAAGACCTGTATGAATTGTGGATGTGTGCCCCTATTGCTGTACTGATCACAGGATGGTGGGACATAACTATGCAAGTGACATAGCAGGTTGAATTGGTTGCTTTATTGCATTTATACATAGAGAATGATGGATGACTCATAAATATGTGAGGGTATCTTCTATTGCCTGTATTGTTTTGAGTGCTTCAGTATATTTTCCTTCTGCACTCTCTTCTTTCCCTCTCCATTGTTTCATGTTAAATCTAACTTTTTCAGTCTTAAGTTAGGTTTCACATTAGATCGCTGTTGGAAAGATAGAAATACACTTCTCTACAGTGAACTTAGAAATATATTACTTTGGAGAACTATGAAATGCTCTGCTATGGGAAGTTTTGAAACATACTTCAGTAGTGAATGTTGAAATACACCTCTATGTGAAGACTTTAAAGGGAAAGTAATACTTACATGTAAAAAAAAAAAATAGGTTGTAGGGTTTATCCCAGAGTAAAACAAGGGTGTGTCTGCTGCTGAAAGGTGTTTTATCCAAATGTGATTACAACTCAAACTTGAAGTTTTAAGGTGCAGTATCACAGTGACCTGCAATTGTACTGTGGCGCTGTTGCTACATCATCTTATGGAGATTTATGGTCAACTGACCAGCGCTGTCCATAGGATGGTGTAGCAACAGCACTACAGTACAATTTCAAGCTGCTGTGATACTGCACCTACAAAATGAATGTTTGAGCGGTAATAACTATTGAATAAAACACCTTTCAGTAGCAAGAGTACCCTTGTTTTACTCAGGAGGATAAACCCTACAACATCTTTTTTTTACATATTAAATATTACTATCCTTCTAAATACTCCAACTACCATTATGCCAAAATGCTAACATCTTATGTTAATTGGTGTACTTGAGTAAGTGTAATGCGGGGTTTGCCCAGAAATCTATGACAAAACTGAGATTTTCCAGCCCCAGAGAGGTGAAATTGTTTCTGTGAGCTTGGGCACGATCGCCAGCTATTGCTCCTTAGTGCATATGGCGTATAGTCACATTAACCTAAAAACACACCTACTGAAACTGAGAGTGGATCATTAAGTAACATTTAACCAGGGCCGTATTTACATCTCAGGAGCCTGTAGGCACAGAAATCTGAAGAGTCCCCCTACCATTGGCCATCTCCACTGGACACCTCCACAATGCTCCTAATCCCCACATTGCCCCCATCATCTCCATATTGTTCTCACATTGCCTCCACCATCTCCAACTTGCCCCCCATCAGCTCCACGTTTCCCCCACCATCTCCATATTGTCCTCACATTGCCCCCCATCAACTCCAACTTGCCCCCATCAGCTCCATGTTACCCTCACATTGCCCCCCATCAGCTCCACATTGCCCCCACCATCTCCAAATTGCCCCCCATCAACTCCAACTTGCCCCCATCATCTCCATGTTGCCCTCACATTGCCTCCCCCCCATTGTCCGTTTCCTACCTCCCTGGCAGAAGATCTGTCATCTGTGCCTCCTTTGGCACAGTCCTGTAGCTGCTGGAGCTCCCGCGTGGTCTCCTATTCAGGAATACAGAGCTGACGAGTGAGATCAGCAGCTACAGGACTGTGCCAAAGGAGGCACAGACCTGTCCTGCCAGGGAGTTAGGAAACAGACAACGGGGGTGCAATGTGAGGGTGACATGGAGTGGGCGCCGGGTGGGGGAATTAGTGTTCTGCCCATGTGCAGGGGCAGAAAAAAAATCCCATTGGCAGGCACCCCTCGGAGGCGTGCACCTGTAGGTAGGTGCCTACTCTGACTTATGGCAAATCTGGCCCTGCATTTAACCCTTTGGGTGCCAGAGGGTTACACAACGCATTGAAAAGCGTTAAATACTCAAGTAAGCCATTGCAAGGAATACACCCAAACAGCATAACTGCAGCAAAAGCATGGTGCTAAGGGCATATTGGAAGCATAAACAAACGGATAAAATGTTGAATGCAGCTTAGTGCATTAAAAAAACATGAAGAATGATATAAGTCTTATTTCTCAAACCTTTATGGTTTAAGAGATATTCACAAGCAAAGTGTCCCCCTCCAGCCCCTTTTACTTCTCAGCCAGGGCAGAAGGGAGCTGCCCAGGTAGACTGCAGAGAGGGACAATCTTCAATTAAGATAACAGAAAAACCTGAAAAGCTTGTCAAGGGGGGCAGGGATTTCATTGTTTTCATAGGAATAAGAGTGTCCCCTTCTGTTATCTGTCCAGTCTATGGACTGCATTCCACATCTGAGAAGAGATTGTTTACAGTAGGTAAAAGGGGCGGGAGGGGGAAACTTTGCTTGTGAATATCTCATAAACCATAAAGGTTTGAGAGATAAGACTTATATCATTCTTCATGTTTTTTTAATGCCTACAAAATAAAATAAAGTTAAAACGAAGGGACTGACAAGGGACTGACAGCGCAGGCGCACGGACGTCGCTGTGAAGAGACGTCTGTGCTTCCTGCTCCTGTAAAACGCCGATATCTGAAGAACCGGGTAAGATTTCTGGCGACTAGCGCTACTAAGCAGCTAGTCGCCAGGTGAGCAGTAAGTGAACATGAAGTTATTGCGGGGTGAAAGTTCCCCTTTAAGTGCCAAAGAGGTATCCAACTCATTACAATGCAGTGTGTTGGTGTCAGGTTGCTTAGAGTTCCCTTTTCTGTCCCTTGGCCATTCTGCCTTCTTGGCTTCTCATTGGAGGTTGGAGGTTTATAGTTCTGTCTGCCCTCTTCTCGGGGCTCGATTATTTGAGCTTAGTCTGTTCCTGGTTCGTGGTTGTTGTTCAGGGCGTTAGTCCTCTGCTTGTGTTTGACTTGTGGCTGATGTCGTGCAGGCTGCTGATTTCCGACTGCCTGGCTTGTCTGACCGTTCTCCGCTTTTCCTCCTGTAGTTCCCGGTGCTCCCGGTAAGTGTTGGCCAGCCTCTGGGTCCGTTGCTGTTCTCTCCCTCACTGGCGTCCCTGGTTACCCTCGGTCCCCTGGCCCACAGACTACCTGTGATGCTCTGGCGTCTTTTAGTGCTTTCCGTTGCCTCCGTTTATAGTCGCTACGGGTGCCACTGTGCTCGTTTGGCACTCTCTGCTACCGCTCCTCGGAGCTTATGGTGGGAGCTCCATCCGTGTCTGGCTGCTTCCCGGTAGAGGCCCTATACTGTTACGGCTCCACCTCCTCCTCCTCTCAGTATCGGGCTGTGCTCTGGGGTCCCACGGCTCCTGACGGCCTAACCCTCTGTTCGCTGGCGGGTTATTCCCTGTTAGGGGTTGGTGGGCCTGGCGTTCCGTTCCTGGTGCCTATCTTGTGGCGGCCTGCTGGTCTGGGCGCTCCCCCGCAGGCAGAGGCTCCCTCTGGTGCCACTCTTGGGAGAGGTGAGTGCTTGGTTTCAGCAGGTGTGGTTGGGGGCTCTTCCTCCTTCTGGGGTCCTGCCACAGTCCTTTCCCAGCCTTGTTCTGACTCTGTCTTTTCTGGCTGGTGTGCACCCGTTCGGCTCCCTTTCTTCTCCCGCGGGTAGTCTCGGTTGCGTATCCCTTCCCAGTGTTCTGGCAGGAGGGAGCCCTTGGCCCAGTCTTCCTGGTGGTCGTCAGAGTGAGAGGGGGGAATAGGTTAGTACGGTCCCAGTCTGGTCTCCGGTGGAGCTTATTCCTTGTGTTGCCTAGTCTCCGTTCTGTGGGTTCCTAGGAGGGGGGTTGAGTCTCCGGTGGTTCCAGCCAGGTGGTGGATTTCTAGTTTTAGTTCTGATGCTTCCATTCCTGATCAGAGCCTGGCGCTGTCTATAGCAGGTCCGTTCTAGTGAGGTCTTTGTCTCCTTCCCTCCTGACTTCCTACTCTTGGGATAGTTCCTGTTCCTGAGTTCCTCCTGGTCGCAGCTTCTGCTTAGGGGTCCTCTCGTCCAGGGAGGACTAGGTCTTCGTACAGTCTCTCCTGGTCTTCATCCTGGTCAGGGTCCCGGCTCAACTGGGATCAGACATCTGGCTTCGCGGCCAGCACCTTTAACTCGGCTACGGCCGCAGCAAGGAGACCAGGAGAACTGTCACCGAACCCAAGCATCGCTCCCAAGCGTCGTACCCCAGCTTCTGACCTAGTCCTCTTCTCTCATCGGTTCCTGACAGTTGGATACTCTCAAGCACTCAAATGGTTAAGGTGGTAGACTATAGTCTATTGCAAGGATATGACAACTAAACATGTTAACCCTTTGAGTTCCAGAAGGGTACACAACGCATTGCCAAAGCTGGGAACTTGCTGGGTTTCACTGAAGACTCTGGATTTAGGGCACTGTCTCCTGGTCCTAGGATGAAACCTTAAATTCTCAGGGTAACAGTAATGTGAATTTGCTGCTCCTTCCTGCACTGCTATTATTGTGAAATAAATTTTATTTGTAATTTAAATTAATGCCTCCTGCGCTGGCATCGCGGTCGTGTGGCTTATGGCCTGTGCAGCTAGCGTAAGGCTGAAGGCTGTTGGTCTCACATCCCAGCAATAATAATAATAAAAAAAAAATAATAATAATAATAAAATATATATATATATATATATAGATATATATACGCAACTTGTGAGAGGAGAGGACAGGAGGAAGAGCTGCGTGAGATGACGTTGCTGCGCTCATGATGTCACAGGGCACGAGGGGGAGAGAAGCAGTGAAGGCAGAGCAGAGAATCTGTACTGCGCACCTCTCTCTAACCAGCCAGTGTTGTAACTTGTAAGTTCCTCATCATTTCATCAACAAAAAAATGAATGTCTCAGTCAACTTGATTCATGAATGGAGCCTTTCCATATGGTGTTTAATGGGAATGGGATCATTTATGTTTTTACCTCTGTGAGTGTTGGGAAGAGCATTGCATAAAATCTGCATTGTGGGAAGCTTAAGCATTAATATTTCAAAGATCTCCTGGTCAGCTCACCTTCAAAGTTCCCAGGTATGCGCATTGCAAAGAAATGCATTTCATACCCCTCTTGCACTTGAAGGGTTAAGGCTAGAGCTAAGCGATAGGGCACTTTAGATATATGTATATATAGATAAGTAAAATGTTTGAGCTCCGTTTAATAAAAACATGTACAGCCTCTGCTCTAGGGTTGCCACCTTTTCCTCAAAAAAATACCGGCCAAGGCATTCCCTCCATAGACTTAACATTGGAAAGAAGCCAATTTTTTACCGGCCTGCTGGTAAAATACCGGCTGGGTGGCAACCCTACTCTGCGCTCTTCAAAAATGAAGCCGTAATTTAAAAACAAAATCTGTATTCAAAGATGAAGTCTATGAGTAAGCAACAGAAGGTGCGAAACAAGTCAGAAAGAGAGTGTGTGTTTCTTTCTCAGATGTGATTGCTTTTTTATTGCAGCTTTTAATAAAGATTTGAACTTTAAACTACCGCGTTTTGAAGACTGCCGAGGCCGTACACACACACACACACACACACCCACACATCTATCTATCTATCTATCTATCTATCTATCTATCTATCTATCTATCTATATACATACAGTGTCTTACAGAAGTGAGTACACCTCTCACATTTTTGTAAATATTTTTATTTCATCTTTCATGTGACAACACTGAAGAAATTACACTCTTCTACAATGTAAAGTAGTGAGTGTACAGTCTGTATAACAGTGTAAATTTGCTGTCCCCCTCAAAATAACTCAACATACAGCCATTAATGTCTAAGCCTTGGCAATAAAAGTGAGTACACCACTAAGCGGAAATGTCCAAACTGGGCCCAAAGTGTCAATATTTTGTGTGGCCACCATTATTTTCCAGCACTGCCTTAACCCTCTCGGGCATAGAGTTCACCAGAGCTTCCCAGGTTGCCACTGGAGTCCCCTTCCACTCCTCCATGACGACATCACGGAGCTGGTGGATGTTAGAGACCTTAAACTCCCCCACCTTCCTTTTGAGGATAATCCACAGATGCTCAATAGGGTTTAGGTCTGGAGACATACTTGGCCAGTCCATCACCTTTACCCTCAGCTTCTTTAGCAAGGCAGTGGTCGTCTTGGAGGTGTGTTTGGGGTCGTTATCATGTTGGAATACTCCTCCGAAGGGAGGGGATCCTGCTCTGCTTCAGTATGTCACAGTACATGTTGGCATTCATGGTTCCCTCAATGAACTGTAGCTCCCCAGTGCCGGCAGCACTCATGCAGGCCCAGACCATGACACTCCCACCACCATGCTTGACTGTAGGCAAGACACACTTGTCTTTGTACTCCTCACCTGGTTGCCGACACACATAATTGACACCATCTGAACCAAATAAGTTTATCTTGGCCTCATCGGTTCACAGGACATGGTTCCAGTAATCCATGTCCTTAGTCTACTTGTCTTCAGCAAACTGTTTGCGGGCTTTCTTGTGTATCATCTTTAGAGAAGGCTTCCTTCTGGGATGACAGCTATGCAGACCAATATGATGCAGTGTGTGGTGTATAGTCTGAGCACTGACAGGTTGACCCCCCACTCCTTCAACTTCTGCAGCAATGCTGGCAGCACTCATATGTCTATTTCCCAAAGAAAACCTCTGGATATGACGCTGAGCACGTGCACTCAACTTCTTTGGTCGACCATGGTGAGGCCTTTTCTGAGTGGAAAAGGAACGAAGAAAATTCAGAGCGCTAATTCACATTAATTTATACATTTAGTCTTCAGATATAAATTGAGTACCCAAGTGAATAAATACAGATAGCAGCAAGAAATGAGGGAGTTCTCCAAGCTCCCCAAGATTAGGCCTAAGCCCAAACAGAAACCCAAAACCAAACCAAATCTGCGCTCCTCCATATAAGCTATCCAAGTGTGAACCCTGTATAGTGCATATTGTATACCACTTTTTTAAAATTTGGGGTCTCTGTTGCATAGTTTGGCCAAAATATGTTTAAGCCCGCCTGCCACGTCAAGGCTCCCCAATATAGGCGAGTACCTAACTTCACACAATCATCCTATCTAAGTTAAAAACATCCCTGACGAAGCATTTCTTGTGAGCTGAGATTTCTTGTACATAACGCATTGGGCATATTTTAAAACATTTAGAAACATCTTCATGTTAGGACTCACCTTCAGTGACCCATAGAGAGTGAGTAGCAGAGGCCAGGAGGACTAGCTCCATTAGTCCCCCCTATAAGCCCCATCCACCCACTCCCACAAGTCACATGGGGTTTCATTACTGCCTTAAAGGCAATGAGCCAAACAGCCCAAACATTAGGCCAACACCATGCCTTTAAACCCCTCTGCAAGTGGCAACAACTCTATAAAAACATATTGAAGTGTTAAACCTTTATTAATCTTAAAGTATAAAGTGAAGAGCAGCTTGAATAAGAGAGAAAGTGTGCAAAAACAAAAGAAACGAAGAAAATTCAGAGCGCTAATTCACATTAATTTATACATTTAGTCTTCAGATATAAATTGAGTACCCAAGTGAATAAATACAGATAGCAGCAAGAAATGAGGGAGTTCTCCAAGCTCCCCAAGATTAGGCCTAAGCCCAAACAGAAACCCAAAACCAAACCAAATCTGCGCTCCTCCATATAAGCTATCCAAGTGTGAACCCTGTATAGTGCATATTGTATACCACTTTTTTAAAATTTGGGGTCTCTGTTGCATAGTTTGGCCAAAATATGTTTAAGCCCGCCTGCCACGTCAAGGCTCCCCAATATAGGCGAGTACCTAACTTCACACAATCATCCTATCTAAGTTAAAAACATCCCTGACGAAGCATTTCTTGTGAGCTGAGATTTCTTGTACATAACGCATTGGGCATATTTTAAAACATTTAGAAACATCTTCATGTTAGGACTCACCTTCAGTGACCCATAGAGAGTGAGTAGCAGAGGCCAGGAGGACTAGCTCCATTAGTCCCCCCTATAAGCCCCATCCACCCACTCCCACAAGTCACATGGGGTTTCATTACTGCCTTAAAGGCAATGAGCCAAACAGCCCAAACATTAGGCCAACACCATGCCTTTAAACCCCTCTGCAAGTGGCAACAACTCTATAAAAACATATTGAAGTGTTAAACCTTTATTAATCTTAAAGTATAAAGTGAAGAGCAGCTTGAATAAGAGAGAAAGTGTGCAAAAACAAAAGAAACGAAGAAAATTCAGAGCGCTAATTCACATTAATTTATACATTTAGTCTTCAGATATAAATTGAGTACCCAAGTGAATAAATACAGATAGCAGCAAGAAATGAGGGAGTTCTCCAAGCTCCCCAAGATTAGGCCTAAGCCCAAACAGAAACCCAAAACCAAACCAAATCTGCGCTCCTCCATATAAGCTATCCAAGTGTGAACCCTGTATAGTGCATATTGTATACCACTTTTTTAAAATTTGGGGTCTCTGTTGCATAGTTTGGCCAAAATATGTTTAAGCCCGCCTGCCACGTCAAGGCTCCCCTGAAGACTAAATGTATAAATTAATGTGAATTAGCGCTCTGAATTTTCTTCGTTTCTTTTGTTTTTGCACACTTTCTCTCTTATTCAAGCTGCTCTTCACTTTATACTTTAAGATTAATAAAGGTTTAACACTTCAATATGTTTTTATAGAGTTGTTGCCACTTGCAGAGGGGTTTAAAGGCATGGTGTTGGCCTAATGTTTGGGCTGTTTGGCTCATTGCCTTTAAGGCAGTAATGAAACCCCATGTGACTTGTGGGAGTGGGTGGATGGGGCTTATAGGGGGGACTAATGGAGCTAGTCCTCCTGGCCTCTGCTACTCACTCTCTATGGGTCACTGAAGGTGAGTCCTAACATGAAGATGTTTCTAAATGTTTTAAAATATGCCCAATGCGTTATGTACAAGAAATCTCAGCTCACAAGAAATGCTTCGTCAGGGATGTTTTTAACTTAGATAGGATGATTGTGTGAAGTTAGGTACTCGCCTATATTGGGGAGCCTTGACGTGGCAGGCGGGCTTAAACATATTTTGGCCAAACTATGCAACAGAGACCCCAAATTTTAAAAAAGTGGTATACAATATGCACTATACAGGGTTCACACTTGGATAGCTTATATGGAGGAGCGCAGATTTGGTTTGGTTTTGGGTTTCTGTTTGGGCTTAGGCCTAATCTTGGGGAGCTTGGAGAACTCCCTCATTTCTTGCTGCTATCTGTATTTATTCACTTGGGTACTCAATTTATATCTGAAGACTAAATGTATAAATTAATGTGAATTAGCGCTCTGAATTTTCTTCGTTTCTTTTGTTTTTGCACACTTTCTCTCTTATTCAAGCTGCTCTTCACTTTATACTTTAAGATTAATAAAGGTTTAACACTTCAATATGTTTTTATAGAGTTGTTGCCACTTGCAGAGGGGTTTAAAGGCATGGTGTTGGCCTAATGTTTGGGCTGTTTGGCTCATTGCCTTTAAGGCAGTAATGAAACCCCATGTGACTTGTGGGAGTGGGTGGATGGGGCTTATAGGGGGGACTAATGGAGCTAGTCCTCCTGGCCTCTGCTACTCACTCTCTATGGGTCACTGAAGGTGAGTCCTAACATGAAGATGTTTCTAAATGTTTTAAAATATGCCCAATGCGTTATGTACAAGAAATCTCAGCTCACAAGAAATGCTTCGTCAGGGATGTTTTTAACTTAGATAGGATGATTGTGTGAAGTTAGGTACTCGCCTATATTGGGGAGCCTTGACGTGGCAGGCGGGCTTAAACATATTTTGGCCAAACTATGCAACAGAGACCCCAAATTTTAAAAAAGTGGTATACAATATGCACTATACAGGGTTCACACTTGGATAGCTTATATGGAGGAGCGCAGATTTGGTTTGGTTTTGGGTTTCTGTTTGGGCTTAGGCCTAATCTTGGGGAGCTTGGAGAACTCCCTCATTTCTTGCTGCTATCTGTATTTATTCACTTGGGTACTCAATTTATATCTGAAGACTAAATGTATAAATTAATGTGAATTAGCGCTCTGAATTTTCTTCGTTTCTTTTGTTTTTGCACACTTTCTCTCTTATTCAAGCTGCTCTTCACTTTATACTTTAAGATTAATAAAGGTTTAACACTTCAATATGTTTTTATAGAGTTGTTGCCACTTGCAGAGGGGTTTAAAGGCATGGTGTTGGCCTAATGTTTGGGCTGTTTGGCTCATTGCCTTTAAGGCAGTAATGAAACCCCATGTGACTTGTGGGAGTGGGTGGATGGGGCTTATAGGGGGGACTAATGGAGCTAGTCCTCCTGGCCTCTGCTACTCACTCTCTATGGGTCACTGAAGGTGAGTCCTAACATGAAGATGTTTCTAAATGTTTTAAAATATGCCCAATGCGTTATGTACAAGAAATCTCAGCTCACAAGAAATGCTTCGTCAGGGATGTTTTTAACTTAGATAGGATGATTGTGTGAAGTTAGGTACTCGCCTATATTGGGGAGCCTTGACGTGGCAGGCGGGCTTAAACATATTTTGGCCAAACTATGCAACAGAGACCCCAAATTTTAAAAAAGTGGTATACAATATGCACTATACAGGGTTCACACTTGGATAGCTTATATGGAGGAGCGCAGATTTGGTTTGGTTTTGGGTTTCTGTTTGGGCTTAGGCCTAATCTTGGGGAGCTTGGAGAACTCCCTCATTTCTTGCTGCTATCTGTATTTATTCACTTGGGTACTCAATTTATATCTGAAGACTAAATGTATAAATTAATGTGAATTAGCGCTCTGAATTTTCTTCGTTTCTTTTGTTTTTGCACACTTTCTCTCTTATTCAAGCTGCTCTTCACTTTATACTTTAAGATTAATAAAGGTTTAACACTTCAATATGTTTTTATAGAGTTGTTGCCACTTGCAGAGGGGTTTAAAGGCATGGTGTTGGCCTAATGTTTGGGCTGTTTGGCTCATTGCCTTTAAGGCAGTAATGAAACCCCATGTGACTTGTGGGAGTGGGTGGATGGGGCTTATAGGGGGGACTAATGGAGCTAGTCCTCCTGGCCTCTGCTACTCACTCTCTATGGG
Source organism: Rhinophrynus dorsalis (assembly GCA_037306005.1). NCBI lineage: Eukaryota > Metazoa > Chordata > Amphibia > Anura > Rhinophrynidae > Rhinophrynus > Rhinophrynus dorsalis. Next base: position 124,691,750 of record CM074721.1, read on the forward strand.
TCACTGAAGGTGAGTCCTAACATGAAGATGTTTCTAAATGTTTTAAAATATGCCCAATGCGTTATGTACAAGAAATCTCAGCTCACAAGAAATGCTTCGTCAGGGATGTTTTTAACTTAGATAGGATGATTGTGTGAAGTTAGGTACTCGCCTATATTGGGGAGCCTTGACGTGGCAGGCGGGCTTAAACATATTTTGGCCAAACTATGCAACAGAGACCCCAAATTTTAAAAAAGTGGTATACAATATGCACTATACAGGGTTCACACTTGGATAGCTTATATGGAGGAGCGCAGATTTGGTTTCCTTTTCTGAGTGGAACCTGTCCTGTGAAACTGCTGTATGGTCTTGCCCACCGTGCTGCAGCTCAATTTCAGGGTCTTGGCAATCTTCTTACAGCTTAGGCCATCTTTATGTAGAGCAACAATTCATTTTTTCAGATCCTCAGAGAGTTCTTTGCCATGAGGTGCCATGTTGAACTTCCAGTGACCAGTATGAGAGAGTGTGAGAGCGATAACACCAAATTTAACACACCTGCTCCCCATTCGCACCTGAAACCTTGTAACACTAACGAGTCACATGACACCGGGCAGGGAAAATGGCTAATTGGGCCCAATTTGGACATTTCCACTTAGGGGTGTACTCACTTTTGTTGCTAAGGTTTAGACATTAATGGTTGTATGTTGAGTTATTTTGAGGGAGACAGCAAATTTACACTGTTATACAGGCTGTACACTCACTACTTTACATTATAGTAGAGTGTCATTTCTTCAGTGTTGTCACACGAAAGATAAAATAAAAATATTTACAAAAATATGAGGGGTGTACTCACTTATGTGAGATACTGTGTATATATATATATATATATATATATATATATATATATATATATATATATATATATATATATATATACATACACACATTACATTTATCCACACTAGGGATCTGGATCATCTCCTTCTCAGGCACCTCCACCGGACATTTCACTCTGGTAAGCACAGCAATTTAACCCCTCTTAACCCCTGATATAACGGCACAGCAACTGGTTTTTAGAGCTGGTCAATGTGTCCCATTTAGCACCAACCATTAAATATGTTTGTCAATAAAACATGTTGGGCTTAACGTGTGGACATATGTATTCATGTGTGATGTGAGTCCTGGTACTAGAGGTCAGTACCACCATCACTTCTCTGCTTCTGCTGCACCGACATCCCTATCTCCATCATTCGTTCAACATAACCCCTCCAAGAGCCAGACAGGACCAGTTTGGAGGGTAAAACTTAGAACAGTTTATTGAACAACTCTTTGGCTTATATATACTGTTAATCACAAGAACCAGACAAAGCATACAAAAGACTGAGGCATATGGCAAATACACAGTACAAAGGGTCAGACATGATTAGGTTATCTAGACACAGGATGTAACAATGGATAAACACTGGGACAAAAGGTTGAGGGCCTCAAATACACATTTCTAAACAATGGCCAGGGGGTTGAAGCATCTTTGAATATTCTGCTTCAACCCCTGGCCAATCCGGTGCCTAGAATCTGCTGACCAATCCTGGCCAAGCTAGTCATGGCCGCCTCGGCCAATCAGACCCTTTGGACGTGCAGCTGACTGACAATCCAAGGGGCGTCTGTTTCCCATGTTTTGTCAATGGCGGCCCTTTAACTCCGATGCGCCAATCAGGGGGCGGCCGACGGCTAACATCCAGACGGCTTAGTATAGTCCGGTCGGCCGGCACTGGGCTCATGAATTCCACTCTTTTAACAGGGAAAACGTATATTTACAGGACGTGGGACATTTCCCAGTCCTGTTTCCTGTAGCAAAATCCGGCACACAAACCTTTAGAAACCCCAGACACATAACATTGCCACAGTTCCGTCACATCATGCATAAAGTTATTTTTAATCTAAGCACGGCAGAGGAAGAATAAAAAAAAAAAATACAGATAGAGTAGTTTGCCAGGATATGATCTCCTGTAGATTTCTTTAATGTAGCTTAGTCCAGCAGCTGCGCTGAAAGCAGCTGTATCAGCAGTATCAAACCCCTACTGAGACTAAGCTTTGTCTGTACCTCTGCCTGGATGTAGAGCAGCACCCTTCTTGCACTAAAACATGCATCTAGTTTTGTAAGTGATGTCAGTTTTAGTGAGCCATTGGTTTCTCAGCAGGGGATAATTTTTGATGATACAGTGAGATTTACTACTAGGCTTACTGATTACCCCCTAACTCTTGCTGTGCCAGAGTTCTGGGGACTGATAGAGAACAAGCCATTTAAAGTGACGTTACTTGATATTTTACTTAATACATAAAACATGTCCAATTGTTCTTATGGTTTCTCAAATTAATAAGATAATTTGCTGACATATTAATCAAAGTTCATGTTAACAAAATAACAGAGTAGCACAGATTGATGATTAATTGCACTCAGTGCTCAGTGGCCGCGCCAGACATAATTAAATAAGTCCCTGAGTTAATGTACAGCTGTTTGTGCATTAAATTTGTATATATTTTCACAATTCTATGATAACTGCTGTTACTTAAAAATGCAAATATTACCATGCTAAGCACTAATGAATATTTGAAAAATTAACAACTTAATATATTTATGACAATGGGAAACATATTTTGTGTTACTTTAAATCAATGGTAGCCAACCCTGGCCCTAAGGAGCTACCAACATTGCAGATTTTCAAGATGTCCCAGAAAGAGCACAGGTGGACCAATTAAAGTGACTGCGCCACTAATTAGTCCGCCTGTGCTTCAGCTGGGATATCTCAGAAATATGCACTGTTGGTACTGCTTGAGGACCAGGACTGGCTACACCTGCTTTAAACAGTCATAAAGAAATACCATTGCTTTATTTATTATAACATCCTTAACCCCTTAACGACCAGTTGTGCCAGGACCGTCACCAGTGGATGTGCGTTAAGGATGGGTGACAGTCCTGGCATGTTGTGGAATTCTGGGATGGCAGCAGAGCTGAACACTGCTCTGCCATCCCAGAATTCATTGCAAAAAAAGCGCCTTGTTCTTTAACGGCCACTCGGATTGGGGGGTCGTTAAGGGGTTAAAGTCATATACATTTGTGTTATGGCCACCACTGCAGGTTTAGTGCAGGCATGCTACAGCATCTCCGTTTGGTTGATAATGCTGCATTGGGTGGTGGCGGCGGCTGGTGAACCTTTCATTAGTCTAAAGATTTAGCAAATAAATGTGACAATTTTGCCATACAACTTATTGTGCTGTGTTTATTTGGGTTAGGTATGCAATTTACCAGGGGAATTTAAATAGGATGCGAGCACCTTATTGTTACAGGAGAAATTATGTTATGGCTACTGCACATTTGCAGTGACACACAATATACATTAAAGTGACAGTAATGTTTAAAATTAGTGCTGTTTTGTAGAGGTAAAAAAAAAAAATTATATGGCACAAATCTTCTCTCAAACCTTTATGGTTTGAGAGATATTCACCTATAAAGTTTCAGCGGACAGCAGTAGATTTGAGTCGTCCGACTCGAGGAGGCTCGTCAGCAGAGCCGAAATCACATTATTTAAAAAGAACTTCATTGGAACGGTCTACAAATTGTGCTTTCAAACCAGGCACGCTTTATAGGCCTATCCAATGAAGTAATTATTTTTTTAAATAACACAATTTTGGTTCTGCTGCAGAGCCGCCAGCTGGTCCCCAGACTGGGATCTCCTGCTGTCAGCACAGAGTTGACGTCAAGAGAAGGGGAGGGAGGAACTTTACAGGCGAATATCTCTCAAACCAAAAATGTTTGACAGATGGGGTTTGTGCCACATTATTTTTTAACCTCTACAAAACAAGTATAATTTTTTATGGGACATTAGTGTCCCTTTAACAAATCCACTACCATGTTCTAAGTGTTAATCAGTTTCAGTATTGCATAGTTATGTTTATGTTGGTCTTTGATATATTTATGGTTTGTTTGTTTTTTTTACATACAGTACTTTCTGGGGATTATGGGGAAACTATCACCTAGAACAAATTATTTTAATATCACCTCTGTTGTAGTAGCACTTTTTTTATTTAGAAAATTAAATGGAGTTTAATATATTATGTTAATTAAGGTCTTAGCCCACAATTACCTCCCCCAGTCAACTGACTCATAGGCATGAAGGCATTTTAACCCTTTAGTGCCAGAGAGGAATCTAATGCATTGCATTCAAAAGGTTAATGCTTACACAGGTGGGCAGTGCATTGCTACTGTTGTCTCGGAGCAAAGGAGGTAATGTAGGGTTAAGCAGGGCTTTCTGCATAGCATTAGCATAAAATATAAATCCAACGCAAAAGCTGGTTTTCTAAAAGAGAAAATGGATAATGCAAAAGCTCTCTCAAAATCATCACAGTTGTTTTAAGTTAATAGTGTCCCTTTAAAGAACTGTTCTCTGACCTCTCAGTCTCTGTCTGAGTAAATGGTGTAAACTGTCTTGTTGCCTTAACCCTTAATGGATCAGAGAGATGTGCAGATCATTGCTATGAAATCTGTTGTGCACTTCTCTGGTCCTTAACCCCTTCAGGACCAAAGGAGTGTGATAAGCATTATGAAACTGTGCATTGCAGAACCCTCTGGTCAACAATAAAGGAAGCAAGAAAATGCATAAGTGGTTGCGCTACATATATATATATATATATATATATATATATATATATATATATATATATATATATATATATATATGTGTACTTAACAAACAAAATTAATATCTTGTAATACCTTTTTATTGGACTAACAGAATTATGGAGTAACAAGCTTTCTGGAAAAAACTCCCTTTCTCAAGTCTAAAGCATTTCTGAGCACAAGGACACAGAATTCACAGTTAATACAGATAATACATTGAATTCAAAGCTGTGTTGTTTGCTGGGGTTAACACAGTGGGACAGCTGATAAGACAGGGACCAAAAGAAAATCCACACTCTTCTTGCAGAGGGTCGTAAATACCCTGTGCAAGGCAGAGTGTGTGGGGGAGGGGAAGAGAAAGAAGAAAAATACAGGAGATAGTATGGGAGGGGAGAGAGTTAAAAAAAGATTGAACATATTAAGAATGCTACAATGCCAACAATCCAGTATGGGCATGTGGGCCTATATACAACTTGTGCCCATATAGGTTGATATATACATACACATACATACATACACACACACACACACACACACACATATATACACATGCACATACACATACATACATACACCCACATACATAAACACACACACATATATATATATATATATATATATATATATATATATATAAACACACATACATACATATACATACACACATATACACACATGTGTACATGCACACACATACATACACATATACATACATACATATACACACACACACACACACACACATACACATGCATATACACATATACCCACATACACATACCCATACAATATATCTATATACACACACACAAATATACATGTATATAGCATATACACATATACAATGTATTAACTGTATTAACTGCAAATTCTGTGTCCTTGTGCTCAGAAACGCTTTAGACTTGAGAAAGGGAGTTTATCCTGAAAGCTTGTCAATCCATAACTCTGTTAGTCCAATAAAAGCAGTATTACAAGATATTAATTTTGTTTGTTATTTTACATCTAGATCACTGGACTAATACGGCTACAATCTTAACTCTAATATATATATATATATATATATATATATATATATATATATATATATATATATATGAGAAACCAGAAAAAAGACAGGATAAAACAGGAGTTGGCAACATGTGGCTCCCAAGATATTGTAATTAAATTCATGTCATCCCCAGACTAATGGAAACAGACAGGAGACAAACAGGCAGACAGATAAAAAGACACAAACATAAAATGTCAGACTCAGAGAGACAGACACAGAGCAAGAGACACACAGAAGAACCGTGAAAGAGTATGCAAAAGAGCACATACACAAAGAAAAGCAGCACACAATACAGAGAACAGACACACAACACAGAACACATGCAACAGAGAAACAGAGCATACAGAAGGTCATACGGGAGTGAGAGAGGAGAGTGCATGCAATAGAGAGGAGCGTGCATGAAACATGAGACACATTCACACAAAGTGTTAAATACAAACACTCCTATAGACTAAGGTTACCTCATTGAAGGGAAAGAGTATCCTGTGTTCTGTGACCTCTCTGCCTGGTGATGGACTGTCATAGTGAGACAGAGAATCTGATTGAATGTGTCTGTTACTTGGCTTGGAAACAATGTAAGTAGCAGCAGTTGCCATCAGACAAATTTAAACAGCTTCTCTGCCCCAAATGGGCAGTCTTAAAATGGGATATTGCTTCTTTCCCAAACTTAGACCAATCATGTTCTGCACCAGCAGAATTGTGAAGCATTGTTGATAGTATTGCATTATACCAAATCAATAATTGTGCATTATCCAAAGTTCCTCATACATTTAATTTACTATTCAGTTAACAGTTGCTATTTGTGCCAATTTTGATGGCATTAGAACAACCCTTAAAAGATCATCGTAAATAGATTGTGATAGAGTGTCAGTGATGGGCGAAGAAGCTGTTTGAATGTGTTGAATGCAACCGCTGCTATTCACCTTGTAAACACAAGAAGTAGCAGCGATTGCTGTCAGACATGTTTAAACAGGCTGTCTTTCCGGCACTGACACTATATCACTGAGCGGGAGCTGATAGTACACATAATGGGGGAGAGAAGTCAGTGAGGTAATGTGAGGATATCACATTTGCTGAGCAAGCTGTGCAAGGTTAAGGAGTGTTTTTTCCAGACCCTAGTAGGTCAGTGTGAGCAGGAGGACAGTAACCAGTTTCCGAGTGTGTAAACTGAAAACATGCTATGGGGAGGAAAGAAGCAGTTATGCTCACTGCATCGCTCCTTCATCAGCAGTTTGTTAGGTTGAAGTGAGTGACAGAAGTAAGGTTAGGTCACTTGTGAGATTACAGTGTGCCTCCTGCGCTGCATATGGCACTGCACATTGTGCATTGCAGTTGGCTGAGGCCAATGACAGTATGCGGTGTGCAGTGTTCCAGTTGGTTTGCATTCAGGGCACTCCTATGCCATTGATAGTGTGCATTCATGTTGACTGAGGAGTAGGGGGCTTTGCACCCTGCCTCCTCCTGTGACGAGCTGATGTCAACCACATCTTATTGGAAGCACAAAGGAGAATTTTGTTTTACTACACTTTTGCGATGTGGCACATCTGAAAGTGAACCAGAAACCACTTCGATTTTTATATATATAGATGTAAATTTTGCCACATAGATTAAAGACACTCTTGGAGGATGATAGGAAATGTATGGGGGAATGAACATAGCAAATCAAGGTGTTATTAAAGGAGAACTAACACCTCCCCATAGCAACTCCCACTCTTACCTTACTACAGAAAGAAACAGCTTTTCTGTGTCGTTGTATTTGTATCATCTGTGACACAGGGCAGAGGATTGTTTATTTCTTATAACCCTTGCAGTGCCCAGGTATGCACAAAGCATTGTAGAGCAATGTGTTGCACATTCCTACGGCACTTAAAGGGTTAAGGGAGGGAAATTGTTGTAACTGATCTCCAGTATCCACAACAAAACTGTCCCCTGTGGTTCCATAGAAAGCTATGGGAAGATCCAATCTTCGCCATCTCAGTATGGTGAAGTTGGGAATGTGCAGTCCAATAGCACAGCTAGCTATCGAAGCTTAGATCATGCGGTGATAAAAACACACACATGGGAGTATGACTTTGGCGCATTAAGCCACATTTCAGTTTGCAAAGGAGTTATTGCCACAGTAGATACTCCAACATCATAAACCTGGGTACAGCATGATAATGTTGGAGAATTTGCTGCACGTTCACAGGGGTATGAGGGTGACAACATCTAAGTTCATGTGAAGAGATGGAATCTGTGCAAATATGCCACAATATTGCTAACCTGGCCCCTTATTGAACCTTAGTGCAACTCCCCCTAGTTGACCAGTTAAGTGCAGGCATAGATTAGGTAAAAAAGAAAAACGCCTAAAAGAAGTTTGTTCTCAAACTGTAAAGAGTAAAATCCACTAACAGCAGATATGGCTAAAGTATACTTGGTATATACTGAACTAATAATTTACTTTTAAGTTACCAGTATTTTTTAGCATTCAAATACATTTCATGTGCATACTACCTTAAAGGGTTTCATTGTTAGGATTCCACAGAAATTTTGTGTGAAATTAAATTATTTCTCTACCAACAGCAAAAAGTTTGAGAACTGCTTCTATCAACAACAGGCAATGCACAAACACACATTATATTATTGATCATTCAGTATAAAATAATAAGGAAATATTGGTATTTATGGAAGCTTGCCTTCCCACACATAATGAAGCTTTATCAGTAACCGCTGATATAATACTAGTTGAACAGCCCGTTACATGGGCCACAGTGCCTCTGGCAGCCGGTCGCGGGGCAGTCACGCGCAGTAGAGACTGCCCGCGCCACTGCTGATACAGAGCTGGATGCTCCTTTGGAGCGCCCAGCTCTGTATCAGCCGCGGCACGGCCAGTCTGTACTGCGCATGACTGCCGCACGCGCAGCAGTGTCTACTGTGCATGTCGGGCGTTACACACAACTTAGCGAATTATTATATAGGACTAGTGTAAGGTCCAGGTAATGTTAAGCGGCCGCTACCTCACTGCTCCACACGATGCAATCATGTACAGTAGCCCTTGTAGACAGGCTTTTATACGTATAAGTATTAAATAATGTACATGTTAACAAGTTTTAAGGCTCTGCTTACTCATCTAGAGTTTTCTAAAAACTTTACATTCTATCCATAAGCTTTTGGCTATTGCTTTTAGTATATGGAAATGCTTTTTTATTGACTAGCAAATAAAAAATGAGCAGTGTAATTGTACATTAAAGGTTGCATAGGACACCCAGATATATAGGCCAATATTATCAACTAGCCCAGCATTCCTCCTTCCTACTTTCTACTAAAGCGGTGCTCTTACTAGAATTGGGTGGAGGAAGAATGTTTCAATCTGTAGGTAGTTACTCCTTGGAGTAACAATTTGTGTTATTGCCAGTCTTAAATACAAATATACTTCAAAACGGGAATAATAATAATTAATTGCACCCCCCCCCCATATCACGCAAAATGACAATTCACCCTTTACTAAATAGCCCTCAGTGTGACATGAACAACGGGAATAATAATAATTAATTGCACACCCCCCCCATATCACGCAAAATGACAATTCACCCTTTACTAAATAGCCCTCAGTGTGACATGAAAGTTACTTGACTATTAGAACCTTTTTAAATGAGAAAGCTCAATGGTTACCCTGTTAGCACATGCCTGCTATAATTAGAAGCAAGTTCCAGAATAAAAAGAGGAGGTGAGGTACAGAGGCTTTACAGCTGGTTTTGGTAGTCCCTTTATCATTAGAGGTTCTCCAGCTACCTTAGGAATATGAATCCCATCACCCCTGCAAGTAATTGTTAAGCTAAGTATAATGCACACTGTAGTTATTCCCACAGCAATGTAATGCTATAGGCTGTCCCACCAGCTTCATATACATGAAATATTCCACAGCCCTCATGTCACTAACAGCTTAATTTAATTTTATTTTGCCACATTATTGTGTATGTCTTTTGTAAGGGATATGCATGCAAGTCATAGATTTTTATGCTTCCATTTTAATCATAAAATCAAGAAGGAAAGGTATTCATATTTTAAAGAAGCCATTTTATTCTTCAAAGAAAGGAGGAGGGTGCAAGTGATGTGAATTACAATATAGATGTTGAATGTTGTAAGTCCAGCACCAGTTTGCACATTTTTGTGAAACTATAGGTGTGAATCTGAAAGCTAAAGAGATGCAATTCTGAAAAAACAACAATTGCATCATAGAGGACAACTTAATATTTCCATCAAAGTAAATTGGACCACTTAATGAATGAGAAGTCCCCAATGCATTTCTTCACATGAGCATCAGACTGCTCTACACTGAAGAGTTTAAAGGCGCAAAGTGTTCCTCCTCTCGTATATACTCTTTGAGGATATTTCATATTACAATGCACAGTGATGTTCAGTGCATCTTCTCATCACTAAACCTGTATAACGGATGCTTCCGGCTCTAACCGCTAAACATTTGTGGCAGGATGCAAGAAATGTGCGCATGTGCTAAAGTCATGTTCCCTGTGCAGATAGATATTGCACATGTTTTATTACTGGAAGATGAATACCGAAAGCTTCTTGAATTGTGCATAAAAATTATCTTTTACAACAACACTAAACAGAAGTATAAAATTGTTTGCAATAGCATTTCCTGCTTTAGGCGCATACGCTATTCCACACAAACATATTTGTTAATCCTGTCCACGTCCACAAAAAAATGTGCGCAACTGTTCGCTAATCTTGATTTTTCATGTATAATTCATCAAACCCTATTCGCTAGTGGTTTTCACACTGGAAATAGCAATTGTGCATGTTTCCTGCATCCCGCCATAGGCTGCTTCAATCACGACTGAGTGAAACAATGCAATATTTGGCTGCAGGAGTCAGCTGTAACCATTGTATAGGTTACATTGCACATTGAGAATGTGTCTGTGCATTTCATATGAAATATCTGCAACATGTATGTATGAGAGAAGTTAACCCCTTAAGGACCGGCCGCACACGCACATGGCGGTCACTTAAGGACCACCGAGCATTTTTTTTTTTTTAATCCGGACTCCCTGAACAGTGTGCAGCTGCACGGGGTGCCCAGAATTCCATGATGGTCCTGGTACGTCATTGGTCCTTGAAGCAAATCCAGCCATGACGTACCAGGACCGTCAAGGGTCCTTAAGGGGTTAAAAGTACTAGCCTATTAAATAAAGCACAACAACAGTTTGTGTTGTAATGTGAGAGTTTGCCTCTATTAAACAGACCCCTGAAAGTCTGCTGTCACTAAAAGAAATGTCTTAAGATTGCTGCACAATTTCTATTACAATACCACCCGTAGATTCCTATTTAAAAGATTCAGTCTTCCTCTACTGTGATTATCAGCACTGAAAATGCCAGGGGGATCAAGAGAGACTAGCGGTACTTTTAAGGATGCAAGAGCTATTTTTCTGCTTCTCTCATGGTATTTCCTGACAAATTCCCTGTTGTCTCGCAAAAAAAGAAAAAAATTAAAAGAAATATCAGCAGAATTAAAATGAAACCTTTTGCAATTAGACATAACCTAGCAACCGTTGTCATAGAAATATGTTCAGGTTGCTTGTGATAAAACAGGCTGACGTGTGTGTGTGTGTGTGTGTGTGTGTGTGTATGTATGTATGTGTATGTATATATATATATATATATATATATATATATATATATATATATATATATATATAAAAATATGTATGTATATATATATATATATATATATATATAGTCTCCAAGTAATAGGGCAGCACCAGTGGGACTTAAATAATGCAAAATTTATTAGTAATATGGCAAAATATATAAATGTTGACCTTATAGTTTGCCATATTACTAATACATTTTGCATTTTGTAACCCCTTAAGGACTGATGCATGCACGAGCACACGCACTTAAGGACCACGGGGCATTTTTTTTTCCTTTTTTGACGAACCGATTCAGGGCTCCCTGTGCGGCATGCAGCCGTGTGGGGAGCTCTGAATTCCATGACGGGCCAGGGCCGTCACTGGTTCTTAAGTGCCGGACAGCCATGATGGTCCTGGCACGGCAGTGGACGTTAAAGGGTTAAGTCCCACTGGTGCTGCCCTATTTCTTGGAGACTACATCTACACAATTCACAGGGATTGTGCACCTGTGTACATTAGTGTCTACAGAGTGACTGCTTTCAGACTTGGATTTATTTTATATAAATAAATAAATACATATATATATATATATATTAGTTGAAGAGCCCGTTACACTGGCCACAGTGCCACAGCCACCCGGTCGCGGTGCAGTCATGCCTGTACCGCAGCTGATATGCAGCGGGGTGCTCTGAATTCAGACCAGGGTCCTCTTTGCGTACCTGAAGGTGCACAGAGAGGACTCCGGTCTGAGTTTGGGGCATATCAGCTTTGTTATGGGCAGTCTCTACTGTGCATGACTGCGTTGTGACAAACCTTTTAGTGAATTATAATATAGGATATATATATATATATATATATATATATATATATACTTTTTTCTTTTTTTGTGCCTGTTTCTATATAGTATATACAACTGATTTTCAGTTTTAGAACACCAAAAATATGCTCAGTATTAAAGGGATAGCTCTGGTCCCGGGACCATAAATCTCCATAGGATGGTGTAGCAACAGCGCCACTGTACAATTTCTGGCCACTATGATATTGCACCTAAAAAATTCAAGTTTGAAAATTAATAACTTTTGAATGAAACACCTTTCAGCAGTGGGAGTACTCTTGTTTTACTCAGGGGGATAAACCCTACAACATATTTTTTTTTACATTTTAAGTATTACTATCCCTTTAAGTATAATGCAAATGATTACTATGTTGGAAAGAGAGGTTGATTCTACTATAAGAGACAATAAAACAAGCTGGGATTTTTGCACACCCTGAGCAAAATCCATTCTCCTAACATCTGTCTGAGCAATCATTAATTTCCAGATTCAATGCTAATTTTACATATTGTACTTGAAAATTATTTATGACAATATTTTATTATTCATTCCATTTTCATTCAAAGATACTGAGATTTAAATCACAGCTCTTTGCCAACTCTATAAAGCACACAGATAGTATTCGGCTGCAATATAGGTACCTGAATGTACAACTCTCTTCTTTACTGTTATAAACATTACCTGTAGGACTTGGGTCACCACCATGTGTAGACATTTTAGTGAGCCTGTGATTTATGTAATTTCTGAACCTTGCCATTGGCTGGATGGGAGTGATGGAAGATATAGTCCTGTACAGTTAGAGCTTCAGCAGTTGACTACACCTGATATCATGAATCACTTGCTCTCTACAATGTCTACATATGGTGGTTAGAAGCCTATTCGAAAAACTGGGTTAACCAGTCCTTAAGGTGTTGCTATTTGTCTACAAGTTTATGGAGAAAATATAGGCTCCACAAAAATATTAGCTGCTCTCTAGCAATTGGCTTACAACATATGTATTAAATAAACTATTGCAATATTTCTAGAGGAAGACCCCTTTGTCAGGTCCATAAACTGGTCCTATAAGGCTCTAAAACACTATTATACATCTTGCTTGACATTATTTCTTCTTTCTCACTCTTGTGTGTGTGTATGTGGTATATATTCTTGAATATAACAAACAAGGATTTAAGAATAAGGTATGTCAATCAAAATGACAGATCCACTGATTGACACATCTGTGCTCAGGCAGGGGTTTCTCTCCATTAGGAGTGAAGCTCCACAGCGGGAGAGAACTCCAGTTTAAAAATATTGCAGAGCATTAACAGTTATAGGCAAGACTGCTGCTTTCAATACAGGAAGAAATAAATCTATCATTCGGCGGGATTACTAGGTTCCCAAGAGAACCAGCGTTCGGGTCAACTTAATGCATTATTAGTACACTGGGCAGTTCAATTGCACCATTACAAGTAGAGATCAGTAGCATTACTTGCCCTGAGCTGGCGACAAGACCTGTGGCTTTAACCCTTTGAGTGCCAGAGGGGTATGGAACGTATTGCTTTACAATGCGTTGCATACCCCTCTGGCAGCAAAGGGTTAACCTTAGAAGGACCAGAGGGTTAAAGGGATAGTAATGGCAGAAAAAAGAATTCACTATATGGTAGACACAATTAAAAGAGAGTACTTGCACTTATTCCTATCTCTCAAACCGTTATGGTTTGAGAGATATAGGAAAATAAAGTTCTCTGCTCCCTCCCCTCTCTGCTTGACGAGCTGTAAAGCAGTCAGAAGCAGATTCTGGTTCCTGGATCAGACGGCAGCTCTTCAGCAGCACCAAAATAGCAATACCTAGAAATAAATACTTTATTGGAACGGTCTACAACGTGTGCCTGGTTTGCAAGCACACACTGGAGACCATTCAGATGAAGTATTTATCTTTAGATATCGTTATATCGGTGCTGCTGAAGAGCTGCGTCTGGTCAAGCGACCAGAATCTGCTTCTGACAGCTTTACAGCTCATCAAGCAGAAAGGGAAGGGAGCGAGGGAACTTTATTTTCCTATATCTCTCAAACCATAATGGTTTGAGAGATACAAATAAGTGCAATTAGTCACTTTTAATTGTATCTAACATATAGGTAATACTTTTTTTTCTGACATTGCTATCCCTTTAAGCATGAGACCTGTGCTTTGGCGCCCTGTACCAGTGCCTTGCAAAACCCCTGATATTGCTGTTTTTCTGTAATTTGATGACACTGAAACAAAATTGACATTACAGTTACAGATTAAACTTGTACATGTGCATTATGCAACAGCTTTTATGCACACATTCTTTCAATGTCTTCTGCAACAGAATGTCCATGTAGACAAGCTAAATAGTTCACCATCAATTATTAGTGCTAATCAAGTGGAGCATATGTGAAAATAAAGATTCCTAAAAAAAATCCTCAATCCTTTAACCCTTTGATTGGCAGAGGGGTACGCAATGCATTGCTCTGCAATGCGCTGAGTTCCCCTCTGGTACTCTAATGATTAAAAGAGGCTTTTAACTTCTTGAATAGTTGAGCCTTCCAACACTTTATGAAGCAATGTGATGGAGAGCTCTTTTGCATTCAAGGGGTTAAAAGCCCATTTGGGAGGGAGGTTAATTGGTTAATTTCTTTACTACGGTATAGATGATATGCTCCAGAATTGTACCTCTTCAATTTACTGAATGTGGCTCCCATGTGCTATTTTACAAAAGCTACTGTAATCAGCTGGATTGAAAGGCTATTGAACAGAACCCATTGCACACCATGATTTATTGTGTTTTTAGCCACTGTACTAACATTAATAGTAGAAAGCGATACTCTCAGACTTGTAGAAGTACTAATGGTAGTAATATAATATGTGCTGATATACAGGGAATCTGATTTTAGCATGGCCATAAAACTGGTACATTGTAGAATGGACACAAGCTGCATACTTGTTTTCTTAAACTGATACATGAGAAACGTAAATAAAGTCTTAAATTGTCTTAAAGGAGACGAAAAACCTCCAACTAAGTAATAACAATTTCTGAACCATTTGGGAATTGTAATATCATATTGTATTCCACTGATGTTACATAAATAAGATCAAATCATTTATAGCTCAAGGTTTTTGATAATTTTAAAATGGAAACTGAAATGGGACAGCATGTTTACAGGAGATATTAAAGGGATAGTAATGTTTCAAAATGAAAGCAGCTCCAGTTAATCTTCATAGTGTGTGGGCCATGGAGAGTATTATTTCAGTACTGTCAGAGTTTTAGTTCAAGGGTAATTGAATGATAAAGTATTCCCCTCCTGCCTCTTTTACCTAGTGTAAGCCACCTCCCCTCAGATGTGGAATCTGGTCTTAAGACCAGACAGCTTACAGCATGGGACAATCTTCTTTCTGTGAGAACAATAAAAACCCTGCCCCCTTGACAGTTTTTTCCCTTATGCTAATTGAAGATTGTCCCTCTTTGCAAGCCATCTGGACACCACCTTTCTGTTCTGAGATGAGCAGTGTTACATTAGTAAAAAGGGCGGGAGGGGGATATTTAATCATTCAATTATTCTTGAACTACAACTCTGACAGTATCAAAATAACACTCTCCATGGCCCAAATACTATGACGATTAATTGGAGCTGCTTTCATTTTGAAACATTACTATCCCTTTAACCCCTTAGTGACCGGCCGCTCGCACACGCTGCCGTCACTTAACGCCCGGCTAAGAATTTTTTTTTTTACATTATTCCAGAGTCCCCGAACGGCGTGCAGCTGCACAGGGACCTGCAAGAATGCAAGCATACAAATGTTCCCATCCATTAAACCCATTTCTATGAATGAGAGAGAAGAAGGATCTTGTCATCCAATTTGTTAATCAGGGATGGATTTAAATATAATGTGCCCCATGTAAAAGAACCCTTAGCTCCACCTATTTCCATACTCCTACTTACCAGCTCCATCCACTGTTGCCTGGTACAGAAAATATTCTTACCTTTATACAAGCACAAAGAAAGATTTTAACACCTTGGCTGCTAGAGAGGTCTCCAGTTCATTGGTTCTCAATGTGTTGGAGACCACACTTGCATTCTTGAGATTAAATAGTTGCCAGAAAATTGATCTATAAACTGGTAAATAAAAAGCTCCCATAAACCGGGAGCATTGGGGTTGTTATGGCCCGCCCATAATTAAGAATGTGTGTGTGTGTCCCACACAACTGACACATCTCTCAGAACTTGGTGTACTTGGCAGCTGCCTATTTTGTCAAATGAAAATCCAGTCTTCTTGTTGGTGCATATATAAAGTGGAACTGTCACTTTGTAACAACTACATGATTTTCCGAGAGCTGTCAAAAGCAAACTATATTAGTTAGGCATATTTATGAAAAACTATTGTTTATTTTAGCTTTATGTGTCAGTAAGTGCAACTCAATCAATCTACATAGCTCTGCATTACCAACTGCCACTTCCTACTAGGAAGTACTAACTTAGCTCCATAAACAGGCAAATAAATAAAGATAAATATCTCAGAAACTATTGTTTGAAATTAATAACGACTAACATAAATATGGGTGAATTTAGATGTTCTTTCCAAACTCACAGTTTCATTTTACAATAAACATTGTACCTCAACATTTATATGGCAACAGAAAATGTGCCATAAAGTCTTACGGTTCAGGCTCTCTCCTGAGACCAATGAGACAGCACCAGAACTTCTTTTCAAACCTCAGTTCTGCCCATCTCTGGTCCACCAAGACTTACAATGCAGTCCCAACTTTAATGACAAGCCTGCTTCCAGGGACCAAATGAGTCAACTGGGCACTAGCCACATGATATTTGCCCTTTGACTTACAGAGAGGTATCCAATGTATTGCACTGCAATGCATTGGACACCCCTCTGGCACTCAGAGGATTAAAGATAGAATAGTGTGGGGTAGAAAATAGCAGGGAAATGAAAAATAGTAAATATTTCAAGTGAGAATAAAATAATACAACAGATAACATTTTATGCAACCTTGCAGATATTAAATGCAAGGACGGATTTCCCAATAGGCAGAGTAGACAACTTCCTGGCACTCCTAATTTTGAGGAACACCTTAGCTGTGTTGACCACAACCACATTCTGAATTTTGGATGTGGCCATTACAATCTCTACATCCTTGCACCAGTTTTATACAGGCTATTATTTAACTCCTTGGATGCTACGGTGATCTCTATCACATTGTTGAGCAATGCTTTAGAGAAGGGATAACAAGCATCCTTGCTTGTTATAGGCCAAGGTATTTTCTATGTAAAGAGTGAATGGGATTGGAGGTGGGGGTCGTGTGAGGAGTGGCCAAAGGCAGAGCTAACGATGCCTAGAGTGCCTTGCGTAGGGGCAACTGGTATGTAAATCAAGCCCTTATGAAAGGGTATTTCTAAATGGGGTGATATTAACCCTTTGAGTGCCAGAAGAGTATGCAACACATTGAAAAGCAGCTCTTTATTTTTCACCCTCTACAAAATGGTGAATCAATAAAACAAGATTAAAAAAGTAGCAGAAAATATCTATTTAGGAAAAACTGTAAGCTAGGCTTTCAAATTAATTTGCTAAAATATGATATTAGCTTGAGACTGTGATAAAACATTCATAAGAATATTACTGATCAAATGAAACACATGCCCCTTTTTTGTACCAAACAATAACCATCCAGATTCAATTTCAAAAGCCATTTTCATTTGCTTCTGAACGAGCAATGTCTAATTTAAGTTAGATCTTTCTTTATTGTAAGATGCTAATAATAGATGAAGACACTCTCTAATTAGCTAATATAGTAACACCGCTAGCAAGCATTCGGGTTTGCTTGTGTTTGTTAGGATGATTCCTATGGGAGGCAAAAGCAGAAGGATGAGTTAATTGCAGCGAATTTTTATTGTGTAGATAGTTTGTGATTGCTTGATCATGTCTAACAACAAGTGGGGGTTATAAAACAATACTGAAATGATTTAGCAGCAGAGCAGAAACATGGGAGTTGGTTATTTTAACTGCAGTGGAACAGGTTGGGCAGACTTTGAAAGTGTGTATCATCTGTATCGGTGAGGCTGATATTTTCTTGCTGAAATCAAATAATATGATTCTAAGGCAATAATACATTCAGAGCCTTTAAAAACTAAATTGTAGTCTATCAGACACGCACCTGAAAATCTGCTATCCTGCACAGATGTTAAATTAGGCATCATTTTGCAAATAATACATATCTAACAGATCATCTTTATTTGTCGATATTGAAAATATAACCACTGGGCAAGAGAATAGAAAATGAAAACTACATTCTAAAATGCCTGTTACCTTTGGGGAACTGAAATAGTGACATAGAGTGATCCGATAAAAGAAAAACTTGGAGTGTGCCATTAAACAAGAAGGAACACCACCTAATAATAAACTACAATTTACCTTACTATGGATAGGAAATCCTAATGGCCGTTATTAATTTTGCCCTTGTTTCGAGAGATAATATATTCCGTCCTGAAGATTGAGACCACAGAGATAGACATGACAAGTGCTTAACGTTTTTTCAAACTGAAGCAGGCAGAGTACATGAGACTAGTTAACCCTTTAAGGATGAGTGTTGCACAGCTCATTGCAAAGCAATGAGCTGCTCTAGTCCTTGAAAATGTAGGATCACCATGTGCAGTGAGAAGCATTAAAGGTTCTGCTAGCAACTGCCTCTATGGATAAATACAAAAGTTGGCTGGCGGCACTATAAAGATAGACAGTATAGATGGATTCGGCTAACAACAGCAAAACACGCTCACCGCCATTTCCTGCTGCTCTGCTCAATACTGGTAAAGGAATTCGAATCCATTAGAATGTACATGAACTAAGAAACCCCACTCGTCAAGACAGCAATTTCGGGATAAAACAGCTTTATTTTACCATCAAACAAGCATGACACACATAATACAGATCTGACGCATTTCGCACATGTAGTCCTGAATCATAGATCATGAGGTCTATAAATAAGTACTAAACGTGCGAAACACGTTAGATCCGTATTATGTTTCTCATCCATGTTTGATGGTAAAATAAACCTGTTTTTCTTCCGAAATTGATGTCTTGCGTTGCACACCCCTCTGGCACTCAAAGGGTTAATTTGGCTTTTTACCACTTAAAGGCTAGAAAGGCCTCCAATATATGTCAATGCAATGCGATGGAGACCTCTCTAGCATTTAACCCCTTAATGACAAAGGGCTTAGCAGGTACATCCCGCAAAAACTGTCACTTAGTGACAGAGGACGTACTTGTACGTCCCGGAAATCCGGGTCCCCGCGCGGCTGCACACCATTCGGGGACTCCGGATTAATTTGCAAAATAAAAAAATAATAAGTTAGCCGGGCGTTAAGTGACGGCCGCGTGCACACGTGGCCTGTCACTAAGGGGTTAAGTGGTTAAAAGCCCCATTTAAATCAATGGGGATTTAATTTGTCCCCTGTGATGCAGTTGATTTGCTCCAAAATTGCTCCCAATTTTATTTCGTACATCAGATTCAACAACTTATAGACTGCAAGGGAGAAAATTATGTGGATGTGTACGGTTATAAAGCCCCGTGATGTTATTACTGTGTAATTAAGTGTGATTAGATTTTAAGCCTCTATTCATCAGAATTTCATTAACCTTTCATTAAATTAAGGTCAATGATGGTAATACTATCATTGTAACGATCTCCTAAATACCATTACACCAATTAATAATTTGTCTGTTATTTCAAAGTCTGTTATTGAGTTGCTGGAGTATTTGGACCTGCTCTTGACAGCCAGGCCATGTTTTAAACCTCTCCCTGCTTGCACACACAAGGCCAGGGGTGTAGCTAGAAGTGGTAGAGAGAGCCAAGTTCTCAAGGCACAGCCTACAAGGAAGTGCAGAGCTATAGTTGTGGCATATTTTCTTAATGTAAAATGGAGGGTGGGGGTTGTTCTTCCTGGATCTTGCCCTGGTATAAAAATCACTAATTACTCCCCTGGGTAAGTTAATGGCAAAGAGTGAACTTCTGATTGGGTTCCTTGTACCAGTGCTAGTAGTTACCTTTTGGGAAGTTGGCTACTGTGGGAACAGACATGCTGGACTAACTTGGGCTATGTTGTATACAGACTCCCTGATCAGACAGACACCTGATTTACGCTTCATAAAACTGGCCTTTGCATGTCCCTCTTATCTAGCTATGTGTCTAAACTCTCAGGGCACTATGTACAAAGATGGTGTTAAAATGTCATTAAAATATTTTTCTATAAAATTTTCAGAGTTAACATCACATTTAAAGGAATAGTAATGGATCTCTTAAAACTTAATTTAATATTGTTGCTATTCAAAAAATAAAATATTTGAGGATAGTTTTATCTCTCAAACCTTTATGGTTTGAGAGATATACAATTACAAGCCCCCCCCATCCCCTTTCACTGATGTCAGCTTTCTGTCTTACAGCAGGCAATTTTGGTCCACAGACCAGCCGGCGGCAGAGCCGAAATAGCGAGGTCTAAAAACAAATACTTCATTGGAATGGTCTACAAAAGTGTTCTAGCAAACCAGGGGAGGGAAGGGGAACTTTGTAATCGTATAGCTCTCAAACCATAGAGGTTTGAGAGATAAAAACTGGCCTCAATTACTTTATTTTTTGAATAGCTACAATATCAAATTCAGCTTAAAACATCCTTACTATCCCTTTATTTTAAACAAATTGTCTAAAACCTTTGCGTGCCAGAGGTGTACAAAATCCTCTCTGGCATTAAATGGCTAAAGGTATAGTAACGCTTGTTTAGGAAAATAAAATATATAGTGCAGAGTTTATCCTCCTGAGTAAAAATAACGGGGTAATTCCACTGCTGAGAGGTGTTTTATTCAAAATGTTACAGTAGTGCTGTTGGTACACCATCCTAAGGACAGCTCTGGTCTTATTGACTAGAAACCTCCATATGATGGTGTAGCAGCAGCGCCTCTGTAAAATTTCAGGCCACTGAGATACTGCACCTATAAAATTTGAGTCTGTACTGCAGTTACATTTGAGTAAAACATCTTTCATCAGTGGGAGTTCCCTTGCTTTTACTACAGAGGATAACCCCTACAATATATAGATATATCTATCTATATATATAATATATAATAATGCTTTATTTTAGATTTTACAAAAATAAAGTGTTTTGAAAAAGTCCTATTTCTCAAACTGCTATGATGTGAGAGATATCCTCCGCTAAAGCTCCCCTTCTCCTGATGTCAGCTGTAAAGATGACCAGCCAACACGAGGAGGCTCTTCAGCAGAGCCGCAATAGCGCAATTTAAAAAGAAATACTTCTTTGGAAAGGTCTAAAAAGTGTGCTTGCAAAGCAGGCACACTTTATAGACCGTTCCAAAGATGTATTTCTTTTTAAATTGCGCTATTGCAGCTCTGCTGAAGAGCCGCCTGTCAGTCCCCGGACCAGGAACTCCTGTTATCAGCTTACAGCTGTCTTCAGGAGAAGAGGAGGGAGAGGGGAACTTTAACGAAGGATATATCTCAAACCATAAAGGTTTGAGAGATAGAACTTTTTCCAAATACTTTTTTAAAATCTAACATATAGAATCAACTTTATTTTGGGCATTACTAAACCTTTAAGTGTTCTTATCCCTTTAAAATTGGGTGCAATAAAATAAAACAAATCAAATGTGAAACAATGATGTTATTAACTCCAGTTCTAACTTTGTCAGTTAAAAAAAACTATGGTAATGTTAAGCCCTTGAGCAGTGGCGTAACTAGAAGCCACCGGGTCCTGGTGCAGAAATTGCCATGGGCCCGGTTCCCCCCCCTTCTTCACATTGCCCCATGTCCATCTCCTACCTCCATCACCCGCTCCCAGCGTTCTGCATTACTAGAGCATCGGGAGATCAGCTGAGCCGCTGCAGGCATGGGCTGCGGGCGAGTGGCGATGGGTTCGCAGGGGGCAGACGGGCCCCTGGAGTGACGGGCCCGGTCGCAGGTGCGACCCCTATTGTTACGCCACTGCCCTTAAGTACCAAAGCGGTGTGCAATGCATTGCAAAGTAATGTGTTGCACACCCCTCAAGGCGTTACGATATCTTTATAATACTACAGTAAATTTATCCAATTAATAAGTGACTATGTTTTTGTATAAGGTGGTCAAAAAGAACAAAGAATATTAATTGACTTTAAATTTAGATCTCCTTTTCTAAACATATATTTTTTGAACATAGGGCCTCTTGCTGTGGCAATACTACTCGCTGGAGAGCTCTGGTGTAACCATTTTTATGGCCCCCAAGTCAAAAATATTTAATGGATGCATAACCAGAACCCACTGAACCCTAGCACAGATGGGGTCCCTTGGTTACTGCCACCTACCACTACTGTACCCCCTGCAGTTAGTCCTATGGCTCCTTGACTTGAAACTCTGGGAGATCAGGTTCCATAGCATAGGCATCCTCTGCTATTGTGAAGTCTCAACCACTCTCTCTACAGGAAAAGCTTTGCATCAAGATTATTCTGTGACTACATCCATTATTATTATTCTTTATTTATATAGTGCCAACTAATTCCGCAGACCTGTACAACTGGGAATAGACATACAGAGGTAATAAATAGTACAATCAAATGTGGAGAACAGAAGGATCAGAGGGTCCTGCTCGTGAGAGCCATGGACTTCATTTCTGAAGCCCAGTCTCATGCGTTGGTTTATTTGTTTTGTTTTTGACCAGAAACAATTGGTTTGATGCATTTCGGATTTGCACAGCAAAGCTCCTAACGTTTTATTATTTGCTTCCAGATAAGTTTGCCACCTTGTCTGGAAAATATCAGCATTCCTTCTGCTGTCATTGACTTATCATTGACTCTAAGCCAAATTAATATGGGCCTGCCAATACATTACTGGCTAGGTGTCAACTCTATACCCAGAGTGGGCTTGTAGAATAAATGATTCCTATGAGTAGAGAGGGAATTAAACTCATAGAAATAAGTCACTCATGGGGCCATATTCCGGTAGCTCTGGGGCAAACCAGCTGTGCAACAGGGTACAAATTAACATTCTCAGTTATTTAAATCAGGCTTTTAACTCCATGTAGAGATGCACTAAGGTGTGATAAAGAGATGATAAAGCGGAGATGACTTCTCCAGCTATATCGCTTCTCCAGTTTCTATGTTTTCTATGGCGCTAATGCACTAAGATTTCTCCAACTTTAGAGATCTTAGTGCACTGGCTCCATAGAATAACATAGGAACTAGATAAGGGATATCACTGGAGACATCATCTCTGCTTTATTGCTTCATTACCACACCTTAGTGGATAACCCCCCCTTTAATGCTAGAATGGTCTCCATTTTCAAGCTGATACGCTAAGACAAAAGTACAATTCAGAAGCAAATAAACCACATCACAGAACAATTTAAAAAAAAAATCATACAGTTTTAACCTCTTGAGTGCCTGACAGGTATTCAATGCATTGCAATGCAATGCTTTGGATACCTCGTTGGCACTCAAAGGATAAAATTGGGCTTTTAACCCCTAGAATGCTAGAGGTGTCCAACACTTTGCAAAGCGTTGGGGACCTCTATAGCTTTCAAGTGGTTAAAAGGCCATTTAAATTTA
Source organism: Rhinophrynus dorsalis (assembly GCA_037306005.1). NCBI lineage: Eukaryota > Metazoa > Chordata > Amphibia > Anura > Rhinophrynidae > Rhinophrynus > Rhinophrynus dorsalis. Next base: position 124,715,502 of record CM074721.1, read on the forward strand.
TAGAGATTTATATTTGTTTCCTATGGTACAGTTGTGGTATGTTCTAGGACTGTACCACTTGTGCTTGCTACGTCAGCATCTGTGATTGTAATATTTCTTCCCCCATCATGTTGCAATTGGTTTGCTCTGAAATAGTTAATATTTAGCTTCCTGAATATGGTAGTTGGTTTGTTTAGCATCGCTAAAGAAAAGTGTTGTGAAAGATACACAGCTGAATAATGGTTTGATTTATAATAGCGGCAGCTAGTTCGAGAGATAGCGTGCCATTTGGGGTGAGTGACAAGAGGTTACGGGAATTTAGCTGCCCATGAAATGGGCTATTGTTGGTTCAGTTAATGTTTATAGCAATTATCTTGTCTAAATCTGCTTCAAAAGATATTCAGACTAATACACAGAGAAATATAATTTAATTTTAGCTTTTAGCGTAACAACCTTTATTGTGAAACCAAACAAAAACTGAACATAATTGTCTTGTAATTAATGCACTTATCTATTACTAATATTAAGAAAAACCTTTCGGAATCAAAGGGCTGTTGTGGATCCATTGAAATGCTTTGTCCTTTATACCAATGAATGTGGAAAAGCTATTTAAGTGAGAGGTCATAGGACATTATGCACTAGAGTAATGTTGCATCTATTCCTTTGTATTTGCATCCATTTTCTAACAAATTAAATATTGGTGCTTATGTTTATAGTCTTTGATGCTTTTGTAATCAGTTATCTAGTTAACCCTGTGAGTGCCAGAGACCACCACCCTTGCGTTGTGTGTTGTGTTTCAATGCATTCAATACCTCTCTGGCAACCAAAGTGTTAAATACTGTTGACGCTTCCATTTTTTAAAGAAAAAAGACTAGACACTGAAGAAGTACTGAGAAAATATGTAATTTGTCACCCAGCCACCTCCGCTGCTGCCCTGGAGCCGGGAGCACAGACAGGCTGTCAGCCTTCCGGAGCTCTCCGCTCCAGATCAGCCCATTCTGCGAGTCCCTACAGCGCATGTGCGGTTACTCACACAGTGAGTGACGCATTCTAGGACTTTATGTTATAGGATTGTGTATGTGACAAATGTTGGATTTTAAATCTCAGGTGTAACTAGGAAGGGGCACACTAGCTGCCCTTAACCCCACCCATAACCACAATCTCAATAATCATATTATCCCCACCCAGCTCCATCTGAATAGCTGGGTACTCTCCGGATTTGCCCCAGAGACTCCGGTTTTAGCTTCTAATTACCGGTTCTCCAGGGCAGAGGCTGATTCTCCGGAAGTGGGGAACTCCACCACATCTGCTCCTCACATGTGTTCCTCCCATTCCCTGGCTTCTTCTCCTCCTTCCCCAACTTAAGTTGTATACATATAGTTTTGTGTATACTTTTTTTCCTTTTCAAGCTCCGCCCCCACTCATGATTAAGCCCCACACAAATTGCATCATTTTTCTCTCCTAGCAGCACCACAGGACTCCTCTTTCCAGGTAGTCCTCAACAAAATGTTCCCAGGTAGGTCCATCTGGCACAAAAAATTGACCAAGTCTATAACAATGAAGCTCAAAAAAGGTATTAAGCACTTGGGTACTAAAGAGGTCTCCCATTAATTGTTTCATAATGCATTAGGATTGTTACTACTAGCATCCAAGAAGTTAAATAATAGCCAGTAAAAAAGCAGATTAACAGCCAACTAAACTGACCCTAATGATCCTGGTAACCAAGAATGAAATGAGGCTATAGATACGTAAATAGCCTCTTGTCTAAGCTATCATCTGCACAAATCCTCATCTAGTACCTGAGGCCTAAAATCTAATTCTACATATACCCAGTGTGGGCAACATTCATGCACTGGATAGGACCCTAGGCTCAAATCAGCATAAGCATTCTTGTGAAGTGTCTTAGAAATAATAGTCCAGTATTGTCTATAAACTGTCAGAGAAGCGCCTTTCTAAATTGAAGAGCAATGAGTGTTAATCTCAATAAATTGACTGGTGTAGCTCTTTTTACTCCTTACTAGTTGGAAATAAAACATTAAGCAAATAGTGATGGCATTGCAGCAAGTTTATTGTCAGATTCAGGGTACTAAGAATCTAGAAATACATTTATTTTACTCGTCAGGAAGAGTCATATAATGTAACTAATTTCATAAATATAAAGTTCTCTGTTTGCTTATGAGCAACATATTTAGTTAGGTATATTTGTCCTCTAATATTCTGTATATATCAATGTTTTACGTGTAACTCTGGCACCAAAAGGGAAATCAGTTCTTCTGACTTTAATCTTTAGATATGTATAACTCTCCAGGCGATTGTGCATCACAGTACTTTACACTGTGTTGTACACTCTCTGCTAATCAAAGGGTGAAAAGACCACTCACATGTTACCTAGACCCCCTTTAGTAATATATGGTATTGACCTTTTGAGTGCCAGGGAGGTATCCAACATATTGAGGGGCAATGCGCTGGATACTTCCCTGACACTCAAAGGGTTAAAGAAGCAATGAGCTTTAAAACAAACAGTGCATTCTTTTTAGTTAGATACATGTTAAACTATGTGTATTTCAATGTGTGGGTCTTGCTGTTCTGCACTCATGGGACTAGGAGGGCTTGGGAGAAGAAGGGAAAGGCTGCAGTGCGCTCTTTGCACATGCACTGCCCCAAACCTGACATCACGCATCTCTCTGCTACTGAATGGTGGAGCTGGGCTTCTAACTGATGTTAAGCCTGCCTGAGTGTCGTGTCCCAGCCTTGCACTACATTCAAACTGGATTAAAATTAGTTAGAAGACATGCACCACTTATGGGTCGGTGAAAACAAGAAGGAGGCGAAGCCTCCCTCTGAAGGGACACCAGTGACGGTACCGAGAATGTACTTCTATTAGGAAGACTTGGTCAGCACTGTATTGGATGTAGGGAAGTTCAGCTTTCCTGTCTGCAGGAAACCATGACACAAGTGTACAGATAACAAAAGAAAGGTAAGTCTGCAGCCTATCATACAGGCATAGTATTAAGATGCACAATATGTGCTTACAGTGGAACCTTCATATGTCATGTTAGCCAAAAGATCAGCAAGTGTACAGTCAATATTTATACTTGTTACCATATGTATGTTAATTTTGGTACCTGTGAGGTACAAGTGATGTTTTCATATGCTAATTGTGCTTGTTAGTGACGTTTTATATGCTAACTAGTTTTAAAGCCCGTGTACACGGGCCAACAATGATGGCGCTACAGTCATGTGCAGTACTGACTGCCCGCTCCACAGCTGATCCGGAGCGGGGTGCTCCGAATTCAGACCGTAGTCCTCTCTGAGCACCTGAAGGTGCGCAGAGAGGACTCTGGTCTGAATGCGGAGAGCCCCGCTTCGTATCAGCCGCGATGCAGGTAGTCTGTACTGCGCCTGAGTGCAGTGCGTGCAGCTGTCTCTACTGCGCATGACGGCTTCTGACAAACATCCTTAGTGAATTATAAAATAGGATGAAACCTTTTCATTGACACGTCAGGGGTTATTCACTGGTGATAACTGGAGAAGACTTCTCAGGTGATGATATCCAGTTCCTATGTTATTCTATGGAGCCTATGTACTAAAATTTGCAAAGCTGGAGAAATCTTAGTGCATTGGGTCAATAGAATAATATAGGATTTGAAGAAGTGATATCACTGGAGAGGTCATCTCCACTGTATCACCTCTTATCATGCCTTAGTGAATAACCCCATTATATGCTAATAATGCTCTGTGCAGTACCAAGAAATATGCAGTTTGGCTTTGCTCAGAAATAAAAGTGTGAATATCTCCTACACTATACATCTGCTGGACTTTTGGTTAACATGATATATAGGCAGTTTTTAATGTAGTTTACAAATATGCAAACTTGAATTAAGGTGAAAGTTCCACTTTAATACTAATGCAGAAGTGTGTGCATGTGTGTGCTGGTTTAATAATGGCTTCATTTTAGATCTGTTACATAAAAGAAAAGTCTCATTATCTGTAAATCGACAACATTGAATTACTCTCTGATTTTATATTGTTGTTATTGAAGCTATGAATGCATGTGCACATATGACCAGTAAGAAATTACCACAGGTTTACCCAGTACACTCTGATCACAGTAACATTGGAGCTATTGAGATTTGCACGGCTATCTCCACTTTAGCAAAATGCGGTTGCCTAATGGTCCAGTAAATGTGCCAAGTCCATGATTTCAGGTTAGTCCAATGCAATAAATTGCTCCCTAGACATTATAAATTCTAACAACAAGAGAAAAAGAATGGTCCATTACACCCAAACAACTGTTTATGTGGCTAAAGGAAAGACTCTAAAATAGCCAAATTAATGCTGTGGTTGCTTAGTGACCATTCCTAGAAAAAGCACAATAAAAAAATAAGAATAGCACACAAATGCATCATCATTGTATAGATAAAACAATTAATATTTACAGTCTGTTAGAAGAACAGAAATTTGTTCAATAACTGCACTATGAGACTGCTGCTTAACCCTTCACATGCCAAATGCCTCATGGAAATCAAAGAGGCTGATGTATTAAGAAAAACTGGGGCAATTTTGGGGCAAACCAGTTGCAGGCAGGGGGCAAATAATTTCTGTTGATTTGTGTGGCGTTTAATCCCTTGATTGCTGCAAAGGTCACATTGCATTTGTCCCTTAATGTATCTCATATTCTGCACAAGCAGGAGGATTTTTGTGTTTGATCTGTTGGTATTTTTTTTGAGGTGAATATAGTCGTTGATACCTTTATTGGCTAACTAAACAGATTTAGGATGCAAGCTTTCAAGACCTCTCAGGTCTCTTCCTCAGGCATGTTATAACAGATAAATATGAAAACATCTCTTATATACAAGTACACATTACATTGTTTAGAATGGAAATCAGATAAGGAAGTTCAGTCCACACTCTGGTTCTTTGATCAGTCAATATTAGAGGAGAGTGCTGTAAATTGCAGTCTTCCTCTGAGTGGTCCAAGGTTTTTACGATCCCAGGGGGCTATTTGGTATTTTTTGACTTTTTGAGGGCCAGAAAGGTATCCAACGCATTGCGCTGGATACCTCTCTGGCACTCAAAGGGTTAACTGTTATTTTATTCATATACCTGTATCACAGATATGGAACCTGATGTTCTTCAGCTCTTCTGGACTACAGTTCCGTTGACTTGCTGGGGATGATGATAATTGTAGTCCTGAATAGCTTCAGGAACATACGTATCCCACCAATGCTCTAAATTAACACTTTAAGGACCAGAGACGTGTACAATGCAATGAGAACCAATGCTTTGCATACCCCTCTGGTCATTACCCCTTTGAGTGCCAGAGCGGTACACAACGCATTGTAAAGCAACATGTTGCATACCCCTCTGGCACTCAAAAGGTTAATGCTGCTTCTTTCCGTTAGTCCTCGGGGCACACCAACAGATCATATTTTCATTATATCCCCGCTTAGGTTCTTTCTGAATAAATAGATACAGTGGCACAGTCATTTTGATTGAGCTGCCCATGTTTTAATTAAGAATATCCTGAAAATCTGACCTTTTGGCATTCTCCAAAGACAGAGGCCGAGTATCTCAGGGTTAATTTAAAGGGATAGTAATACTTCATTTTAACTTTTTTTTTATTTTGTAGGCATTAAAAAAACATGAGGAATGATATAAGTCTTATCTCTGAAACCTTTATGGTTTAAGAGATATTCACAAACAAAGTATCCCCCCCCTGTTCAACCAGATCAGAAGGGAGATGCCCAGGTAGACTGCAGAGAGGGACAATCTTCAATTAAGATAATGGAAAAAGCTGAAAAACTTGTCAAGGGGGGAAGGGCTTTCATTGTTTTCATACAAAGAAAATTGTCCCCTTCTGTTATCTGTACTGTCATACAACCAGACTCACATCTGAGAAGAGATGGCTTACACTAGGTAAAAGGGGCGGGGAGGGGAACTTTACTTGTGAATATCTCATAAACCATAAATGATTGAGAGATAAGACTTATATCATTCTTCATGTTTTTTTAATGCCTACAAAATAAAATAAAGTTAAAACGAAGTGTTACTATCCCTTTAATCAGCTATTATGGTCTTTATTTATTTGCTAATTTTGTTAGTGGGTGTTTTATGTTGTAAGACATGATTGGTTATTGTTTTCACTGCTCTAGTGATGATTAGGCCTATGACTATGCATTGTTCATAATCTATTGTTCAGTTTCATAAAGAGGTGTCAATAGGTCATGAAGTAAACTAAACATTTTCAATAGTGCTTCACTCAGCAGTCATGTCCACAGCAACACCACTTAAGCCACAAGTGTCCTCCTTTGCCCATATGAAATGTCGGAAGGTATATTACTCTGAAAAGTGGCACTAGTGAGAGCCCACTGGGGCATTAGGCTTTACGTATAAAGAAACATTTCTGTGGAACAAAATGGATTTTTAACCCCTTGAATGCTAGAAAGGATTGTCAATGTGTTGCAAATATTTCTTAATTCAAGGGGTTAAAAGCATAATTTAAATTAATTGTAATATTAGTCTCCTATGGAACAAATTGTTTGCTCCAGAATTGCAACACTTTCTTTATATATAAGGCCATTAACTCAATCACTCCATCTCATTTGTGCTTTTAGTGAACACTTGCAGCTATAATTTATCTCTTTTTCATGGAAGTTGGATTCGCCTAATGAGGAATGCATAATTTAGCAGTAAACAGTAGTACGTAATCTCAAATCCAGCTGACAGTTAAATGGTTGCTTCAGATTCATGTTTACCTTACCTTGTTGATTTTTCTTCTAAAACTCTAACTTTGCACATCAAGAAGAACATTAGTATACAACACTTCTGATGAATTAAAGGGCAACTATCACATTTTATTAGGACTGCTACAGTGGGAGCACAATTATTGAGGATAATTATTAAAAAGAACTGGGGTAATTCTTGAGCAAACTAACTTCATCATAGTGGAAAATTAACATTCCCAGAATTCCCATTGATTTTAATGGGGCTATTAATGGGGCTTTGCTAAAAAATGAGCTGTAGTACATTGCTTGATTGCTGTACTACAGTTACAGATGAAGCAATGGGGTATTAGTTAGGCTGCACATTTTTTTTGACAAAATAATAGACCAGAAAGGCTTGGTGGGACTGATCTCCTGATTTGCTCTATTTAAAGAGGATCTGGTACATTTCCACATTTTGAACTTAGTTGGTTCACCCATCTTGACAAGAGTTGCATGATAATTCCTCACAGGGGAGGGCTGGCCTGGGGGGCAATTGCCCCCTGGGCTGGCCATGTGTCTGGGCTAGTGGGCCAGTGCCTCACTCAATCTCCCACTTGCTGCTGTAAATGGAGCTACACTAGTGATACCACAGAACTTATGAACTGAATCTAAATGCAAGTGATGCCGCAGAGCTACAAATCAAACAGAACTGCACTAGTAGCATAATCCATTTCCATTGCAAGCTCTATGGCATCACTATTCTATCTTTACTTAACCCTTTGAGTGCCAGAGGGGTACACAACTGGCACTCACAGGGTTAAATTGTAAGCACTGTAGTATCACTAATGTAGCCCCATTTCAACAGTAAGCTCTGTGGTATCACTTGCTTTAATTCACAGCATTAAGGACAATTTTAAAATTAAGGAAACAGGGGTGGGCTGGGACAATGAGCTTGGACGATAGTAGATATGGGCCACTTAATTGTATTTGCCCCCTGGGCCGTATGTTGCCAGCCCTCCCCTGATTCCTCCCAATGAATCTATCCCACCTCTGGTGAAAGCTAATATCTTGTGACAGCCTAAGGAGGAGAAGTTAGAGAAGGGAGTCAGTTTCAGTACAGGTGAGTAATCCATTATGCAAGTTGTGCCACAATAGTCAAACAAAAAATCTCTAAAAGAAAAAGATTAAAAACAAAATCCTAAATGTATAGACGGTTTAAATATATACCATTAATGAGAGTACAAGTGTGAAGTGACAGATCAATTTTAAGCTGTTTTTTTTTGTTTGTTTTTTTAACCATGCATTTATATTTGATAAATATATTTTAAATATTTGTACAATAAAAGCTATTCATAATTACAAATCACAATCTAAAGGGAACAGCCTATACAATAATTATAAAGAAAGCAAGGCAGATGAATAGTTGAATGTGTCAACTAAACAGATATTAAATCTTATTAATTACTGATTGACACCTTTGAGGTGTTGATAAGTGCCCTTCCAACATATACACACACACAATTTCCCGCAGATGAATAAAGTTCATTCTGCACTTTAGTGATAAATTGATTACAAAGAGTCACAGTTTGATCTCTTTTCATTATCTCAGTACTAAAATGCATCATAACTAAGACATTGGCATATTCACTGGTTGACACTTGTGATACCAGTAGATCTGCCAAATGATCCATTTAAAAAGGGACACGTGAAAAATTAATGCTACATGGCTGCACTCATTTTTACTGAGCTACAATGATTGCCATGAATTCATGCAGCATGCATTTTTCATGTGTCCCTGTTTAAAGACATGATCTTGTAAACCTAAATTCTAGAGACACCCCTTTGGGTCATATTTATCACATAAGCTATTTTAAAGGGATAGTAATACTTCGTTTTAACTTTATTTTATTTTGTAGGCATTAAAAAAACATGAATGATATAAGTCTTATCTCTCAAACCTTTATGGTTTATGAGATATTCACAAGCAAAGTTTCCCCTCCCGCCCCTTTTACCTAGTGTAAGCCATCTCTTCTCAGATGTGGAATGCAGTCCATAGACTGGACAGATAACAGAAGGGGACACTCTTATTCCTATGAAAAAAATGAAATCCCTGCCCCCCTTGACAAGCTTTTCAGGTTTTTCCCTTATCTTAATTGAAAATTGTCCCTCTCTGCAGTCTACCTGGGCAGCTCCCTTCTGCCCTGGCTGAAAAGTGTTACATCAGTAAAAGGGGCTGGAGGGGGACACTTTGCTTGTGAATATCTCTTAAACCATAAAGGTTTGAGAGATAAGACTTATATCATTCTTCATGTTTTTTTAATGCCTACAAAATAAAATAAAATTAAAACGAAATATTACTATCCCTTTAAAGATGCAAAGCCTTCAAATAACACTTCATATCAAGCAGCACTTTATTAGCCATATGCCCAAAGTAAGAGGAGCAATTGTAGGACAAACAATGTATGCATACTAGGAACTCAGAAGTGAAACAAAGTATTGATGAAACCATCGGAGAAAAGGGACTAGTTTATTATTTCAGATAACTTGAAGGTAGGTAAGCAATGTGGAAAAACAGTGGGAAAAACAAACTGGGTTCTTGGTTGTAAGATGAAGAAAAAGCATTAGCAGCAGGGAGAAAGAGGTACTAATGCCACTCTATAGCTCACTGGTAAGACTTCATCTGGAGTAATATGTACAGCTCTGGAGACCACATCTCCAGAAGGATATTAATAAATTGGAAGCAGTTCACAGAAGAGCCACCAAAATTGTGCAGCACCTTCATGACACAGGATGCCAGAATAGACTCCAAAAACTATATATATATATATATATATATATATATATATATATATATATATATATATATATATATATATATATATATATATATATATATACAGCTTGGAATATAGGAGGGAGATGGGTGATAGAATAAAAACCTTTACATATAGTAAGAGTTTTCGTATTGTTCAGGGGAGAAACATAAAAAGTAAGGAATATTTGAATGGGGTCATTACCTAAAGTTAGATGGTGGAAAAATATAAAAAAAAGTAATTTGCGTCAGAACTACAATACATGGTGATGGACTCATGGAACAGTCTCCCAGCAAAGGTGGTTAGGACAAGGACTATAAGAAAATTAAAAAATGCCTCTAATAGACATAAGTCTATTCTGAGATGTATGTAAGACTACATATTTTATTTGATAGGGAATGGGCAGACTGCACTGGCCCAATGGTTCTTTTCTGATGTCAAAATCTATGTTTCTATGTAAATAAAATTTCCTGTGGATTTAACCCTTTGAGTGCCAAAGAGGTATCCAGTGCATTGCAGCATAATTTGTTGTATACTGATCTGGCACTCAAAAGGTTAAACAGAGCTTCTTCCTCCCCCCTTTGAATGCTATGCAGGTCTCCAATTACTTCTATACCTGGGAACTTTCAAGATGAGCTGACCCTGAGATCTTTGAAATATTAACCCTTAAAGCTTCACATAATGTAGATTTTATGTAATGTACATGCTTGCTCTAACCCGGAGGTGCTCCAGTCAGTCCTCATGAAACCTTTTAACATGGTACAATTTAGCGATCTCACTTCTTAAACACAAACAAGACAAGCTGGGCAAACACAAACAAGACAAACAGGGCATCTTCCCCTGCCATTCTGGTGCAAACAGCACCAATGTAGAGACTAAAGAAACATTTAACTGAAGCAAATCATATAGCAGGTAACACAGGACTCTCTCACCCTGAGAATTTGGCCATTCCCCCTGAGATTTGTGTCAAAACCCTGAGTCTCAGGGTCAAACCCTGAGAGTTCCCAGGTATGATTACTTCGCAAAACATTGCCAACCTCTAGAATTCTACAGGTTAAAATGATCACTTACTATAGTTTGGGGGGTTTGTATTTGCCCCTTATAATGCAGGTGGTTTTTTCCACATTTGCTTGAATGCTTAGTATTAAATCAGCCTCTCTGAGGATGATATTCCTTTACAGCTGGAAATATTTATTGAATGATAATTTTCTAATTCAGCAGATATTTCCAGCTGGTCAATTCTGTGATCACATTCTGACTGTCATAACTGATCTGCTGAATTGCTTTCCCCCCAAACAAATGCTCCTCTGGAATCATTTTGAAACAATGCAAAATGCTCAAAACATTACCCCAAAGTGAGTCTAGGAAGCCCAAGGAAAGCAGCCTGTTTTGCTTGGGCTGGGTCAGGCAGGGGAAACTTTGTGTGTGTGCGTGTATGTATATGTTGGTGTGCGTGTCTCCTGTCTAATCCCCTATGTGCCTGAGAACCATCCTCATATCCCTGCCCTGCAAATTTATCCCCTTCATTGTGAGACTGCAGTGATAATGCTGCTCTGGTAATGAAGGGGTTAACCATCATTTAAAAAAAAAAAAAAAAAAACATACAAAACCACCAACCACCACATCCACAGAAATGGATAACTCGTCCATTGCTGGGCCAGATGGAATACATTGATTGCAGTGTGTTCTCCTGACAACGGAGGTGTTATAGGTGGGCCCAGTTAGGCTAGTGGAGGCTAGTGGGTGGTGGTGAGGTAGCATATAGTTATTATTTGGGCAGTTAATCACACAACACTGAACAGTTTACAATGCTTTGCAAGCTTCCTGTCATCAAAAGTGACACGTATATGTGTATGGTGAGGGTGTTTGGGTGCATATTGGGACGCTGGAAGGCCTGTGGTGAAGGTAAGACTTTTAAAGCTAAATATAAATTTTTTCCAGGCTCAACAGTCCTGAGCAAATGAATCTGGAAATGCGTGTCCAGCCAGAAGAGGGAGCTTTTATACTAAAATGTGATGCCATTGCTGTTCTGGATGTTGCAATGCTTTTTTGAGCCATTTCAATATGTATACAGAATTACAAAATTCAACATACAAACTGACAGTAATGGAATAGCAGAAGTAGGAAAAAGGCCCTAAGGAACCCTTTCTTCTACTCTTCTGCCAGACAAATTCCCATTCTGATGTAATGGAATCTTGGCTTTCATAAGAATAGGGGCAAGGGTGGGGCAGGTCAATTGCATTATAGGTGTCACATAAAAACTCCCACTGCTTAATGTATCGCTCCAGTTGTAAATACACAAATTCTATAACTCCACAGTGTTGGCTATCTGGGGATGATGGGGGTTGTACCCAACAGCTAGCAATCCATAGCCTGACTATAACTGCATTAATACAGGGTTCAATAATTGTGTGCAATTTGAAAATAAGCGGGAAAAATCATTATGTTCCAAAGCTCTTAAAACAGCCATCAGGCAGTAAAAAGGGGACTTTGTTTTTAGAAAGTATGACATTTCTCTTATTTTATCATCTGCACTTGAAATGTGGTATTGAATTGTGCATGAGAAATACAGTCTGTTCTATAGAGAAGTTAATTGAGGCAGAACATCTCCAGATTTAGTGAAATTCAATAAAACTAGCAAACTGCTGTTTGAATTCCTATCATGAGCAATTGCAATTTGTTCATTTTTTTTCCACATTACTGATCATATTATTGCTCACCCTTATCAAATCTGACCCATAGATCCATATAGTATAACATTGGAAAAAATACATACTTTTCTACATCCAAATACAATAAAATATTTCCAGATATGTGTAATAAGACATGCTTTCCACCCCGCGATGCAGATAGCAGCATTGCAGTTTTGCTTTGATGGAGACAGAAATTACTTTTAAAAAGTTGCAAAAAAAAATCAAATCAAGCTGTGTGCACAGAAGAGAACCCAAAGTAATGAGAAGTTAGGAGATCTAACTGAAGCGTGCCTCACTATTTCCTAAGCACAATAAACAAAATATGAACTGGAGGGCTGTTTCAATCTCCCTCTGGTGGCATCTGTCACTTCCATCACTAGAAACAGTAGTTTACCAACTGTCATGCTGGGTACAATTTTGTTTAGGATACTTAAGGACACATATATGATTTTCCTGATTCTCTAATCTAAGTGATTCTGTTTCCAAAGGCTTCAGAATTTTATATGAAAAAGCAAACATCTTCCTACTTTCAGTGCAGCACAGTAACCATATTTCATCTACAAAAAAAGCATTTTTTTTATTTTAAGACCTTTAAGAAATGAATTGCTCACTGGTCTTCAGGGGGTTAAAGAAGAAGAAGATTGAAAACGGTGTAATGTATGTATAATTGTAAGCCCTCATTAATGAAAGTGTATTATTGAATAAATATTGGATAGGTTCTTTATACAGTATTGGTAGACTATGTTGTTGTTGTTACTATCATTCATTTATAAAGCACCAACATATTCAGGGGAGGGCTGGCCTGGGGGGCAGGGGGGCAATTGCCCCCTGGGCTGGCCATGTGTCTGGGCTGGTGGGCCACTGCCTCACTCAATCTCCCACTTGCTGCTGTAAATTGCGCTACACTAGTGATAACACAGAACATATGAAATGAATCTATAAGCAAATGATACCGCAAAGCTACAATCCAAACATAGCTGCACTAGTAGCATAATCCATTTCCCTTGCAAGCTCTATGGCATCACTATTCTATCTTTACTTAACCCTTTGAGTGACAGAGGGGTACACAACGCATTGAAAAAGCAATGTCTTGAGTACCCCTCTGGCACTCACAGGGTTAAATTATAAGCACTGTAGTATCACTAATGTAGCCCCATGTCAACAGTAAGCTCTGTGGTATCACTTGCTTTAATTCACAGCATTAAGGACAATTTTAAAATTAAGGAAACAGGTGTGGGCTGGGACAATGGGCTTGGACGATAGTAGATATGGGCCACTTAATTGTATTTGCCCCCTGGGCCGTATGTTGCCAGCCCTCTCCTGAACATATTCATACCTAGAGCCTTCTTGTCCAAACTGCCCAGAGAAGCACTGTACAGCAGTGGATGGGTGCGTCTAAATGATGAGTTTTAATGTGGGTGGGGCTTAATTGGGTAGATGTGGTGACTTATATGGGCGAGAAAGTGGGCAGAATGAGGCAGAAGTGTGATGAATGGCCAGAGTTGTGGTTGAACTTAAAGCGGAACTAACACCATAGTTAAAATCGCCCTGTAATAATTAGGCAGATGGCGACTAACCAGGTTAGTGCAGTCCACGCGCCTTCACCGTCAGTCCCTTCCGGTGCCTTTCGGCACAGTGCAATGCTTTGTATTGGAGACGGGAACTCTCTGAACGAGCCGATTCTACAGTAATCCTTAACCTTCAGAGACCGGAAGCCAGGCATCAGAGTGACATCTTGTCTGTGTTCCTGCGCTGTCAGTTCTGGTCTCCATTACAAAGCATTGAACTGTGCCGTAAGGCACCGGAAGGGACTGACGGAACAGGCACTCGGACTGCATTAATATGGTCATCAGTCTCGGAAAATTAATGATTTCTGTAGAATCGGCTCGTTCAAAGAGGTAAGCTAACTATTATTAAGCTAGTCGCCATCTGCCTAATTATTGCTGGATGACTTTAACTATGGTGGTAATTCCGCTTTAACAAGCCAGACAATAAGCATCTGGCCCCGGAGAGCAGATAATTCAATCTGAAAATCAGAATTTACTGGGCATATCCAGAGAGTCCCAGGTATGAACATATTCTGCAGTGCTGTTCAACCAGGGAATACACATTACAAACACTACACATTTATACAAAGTAATAAAAATAGTGGCGAGGTCCATGCTTGTGATAGCTTTTTATTGGTTCTTTAATTCAATAAAATTTAAAGGTTAAAAGAGTGCTAATCATACCCCTCCCCCCCCCCAACACACACACTTTATATTAATCTGGGCAAAACAATCGTAATTACTCATAATCATAATAACTCCAAATTTTTTAATCTTAAATAAGTACTGGAGTCATGGAGGTGGACATGCTACTTTTTTTACAGGACTCCAGGACCTCAGAAACAGCCCACTGAAGTCTTCCTCAAAAGTCTTTAGTAGAATTACTTTGGGGAACTGGATTCCAGGAAAAAAGAATCACGGCTGCCCCATGGCCATGATATCAATTGCTAATTATTTATTAATTTTAGAAACTCAGTCCTCACTAAATTGATTTATAGGGTCCTATGTTAAAAAGAAATGTGGAGAGATTCTAGAACCAACCAACCGCACCATGGGGGTCAGATAAAAATGCCCACTATTAACTCCATGAATACCAGAGGTCTCCAATTCATAAAACAGTGCATTTGAGATATTTCTAACATTTATAGGTTAACATAAAGGGGCCATTTCATTCAAGAAGAATTTTTACTTGTCCCTTATTGTATAGTTTGTTTAAAGTGGAACTACCACCCCTTACAAACATGGCCCCAAATAATTACCCGTCTGGTGACCAGCTGCTTAGTAGCGCTAGTTGCCAGAATTATTATCGCTTTAATGAGAATTATACATTGCTCCCAGACTGACAAGCACGAGACAGCGCAGACATATTTCCATAGTGATGTCTACAAGCCTGCGCTGCCAGTCCCAGCCTGCTCTAGGACTTGTTGCTAGAAGCTGTTCGGCTCCAAAAGGGACTGACGGTGCAGGCACGCAGACGTCACTATGGAAAGATGTCTGCGCTATTTCCTGCCTGTCAGTCTGGGAGCAGTGTATAATTCTCATTAACGCAGTAATAATTCTGGCGACTAGCGCTACTGAGCAGCTAGTCGCCAAGTGGGTAATTATTTGGGGCCATGTTTGTAAGGGGTGGTAGTTCCGCTTTAATATAGAATTACTTTTGTTTTGAACATAGGTCACACAGTGGTCATTAATCTAAGCCAGAGATAATCAATTATTGGACCTCCAGCTTTAGGGGACTAAAACTCCCATAATCCCTAACAAGCGGTTGGCTGGTTGGGGATGATGGTAATTGTAGTCCGCGATAACTGGAGGGACAACAATTGACTCTCTTTTCTAACATGGGAACATTATGGTAGGTGGGGGTTTGGTGTTAGGTACTGTGTTTCTTTAAACAAATATGAATTTGTCACAGTTCAGGGAAAGGTGTCAGCTGCATGTCACTGAAGGAGCTTGGTGTTTTTGGCTTTCAGACATCCATTCCATTAACCCTTTGAGTGCCAGAGGGGTACAGAATGCATTGCATTGCAATGCATTCCGTACCACTCTGGCACTCAAAGGGTTAATCATTAGTTCCCTGGGTTGTCAGAGTGTCTGCATCTTTACCTTCATGACACGCATGTCCTGGTCTCTTGTAGGTACAATGTCAGGTAATATTAACACTGTACAAGCCAGGGAAAGCAAGAGGAGAGATTTATGAAGTATATTAATGTTTAACCCTTTGAGAGTACAATGCATTGTACCCCCAGTACTCAAAGGGTTAAAGCAGCACTAGTTCATTGTTGGATCTCCAGCATCCTGGGGGCTACAGTGTTTGGCCGGTTTTCCAAATATTGACTACCCCTGGAAGCAATAAAAGCCTCAAAACAACTTCTACCAGCCTCTCAGGGGGGATGTCTGAAAACTGATCCCTTCAGCTGGAATGCAACCTGGTAGTAATCAGCTCTCCTTCATACACCCCTGGGTTGTGTGTGCAGGCTCCATATATTTGCTGAGTCAGGTTTTCAAGTCTTATGCAGAGACTCTATGGGGATGAGTATCGAATAGAGAAGGAAACGGAACTGCAAGAGCTCGGTCTCTTTTCAGACCCCTGTTCTGCTCTCCCATTGGTCCATCATGGAGCCAACACTAACAAAAGGGCAATAGCCTGGTTATAGTTAGCCTGTAAACGTAGAACTTTCCTCAACTGTTGTAGCTGCTTTGTTCAAAATACATGGACTGCTCTGTGGTTGCCAAGGGAAACCTGTGGGTACCTTTTGAGGTGCATGCATGTTTATGGACAAGCTAACTAAGTATAGGGAGCAAATAAAAAGAATAAAAAAAACAACAAAAAAACATTATTTCCATTGACATTAGTTGGACCTTTAACGGTCCTGAATGCACAATATTTCTCCAGTGCATTACATTGCCATATGATGGAGACCTCTCTAGCATTCAAGAGAGTAACCCTTTGAGTGCCAAAGGTTTCGCAATGCGTTAGATACTCCTCCGACATTCAGAGGGTTAAAAGCCAAATTGAAATCAATGTGTGTGTGTAGGGGTGTTCTATATGATGTGATTTGTGGGCCACAGAATTGCTCCATTTTTTTTCCTTTGGGCTTACAGCTCAGTGAGGTTGACGCACTAGCAATAACTGGTAAAATTCTGGGGCAAACCAACTACATCATAGATTTCAGTGATTCCAAGTTCCAGTCCCCAGGACACACAAACAGGTCGTGGTTTTAAGAATATCCCTAAATAAGCACTGATAAATCAATCAAAATGACTAAGTCATTGATTACCTGTGATCAAGCAGGGTTATCCTGAAAGCTTGCATTGTTAATGTGCTCTGGGGACTAACAGTGAGAAACACTACTATAGAGAACAAATAAAAAATAATCCAAAATTCCTATTGATTTAAAAGGGGGTTGTAATCCAGTGAATACTAGAGCTCCAATATATATATATATAGCTGTTACATTGCTGTATGAAAGACATAAACATAGATCAGTATTATTCCTATACATGGTTCCACTGTAAAGGGGAATTATATCTATAGGAATGAATGGCTATATAGGTGTTTAACAGACACACTTACCTAGGTAGGAGGCCTACACACAGCTGTCATATCTATTTCTACATTCCCTGCACTTTCCTGTATTTGCTTTACACCTTTTTGGCCTTTATTTCCATCTCCAAACAGTAAGCAAAATAGATGTTTTCAGTCAAATGCCTAGTTCATGCTGGAGACTTTGTTTCAGCAACTTTGTTGCAATAACAAGTTTCACAGATAAAATTTCTTCTCTGGGATATTTCATATTGGCGAAATTTTCAACTGCAATTGTTTTCAATGGCAAATAGGGTTGCTGCAACTTCTTGCATCAAAATTGCCAGTGTGAGTTGGGCCTAAGGCCCATTTTATTAGGGAGACATTATTGCAGCAAATGAAAATTGTGAAAAAATATGCATTTTGAGTCATTGGGGGGTTATACACTAAGGGGGTGAAAAAGCGGAGATTACTTCTCCATTGATATCACTTATCCAGTTCTTATGCTATTCTATAGCGCTTATGCACTAACATCTCCAGAGTTGGAGACATTTTAGTGCATTAGCTCCATAGAATATCAGGAACTGGAGAAGTGATATCACTGGAAAAGTCCTCTCTACTTTATTTCCTCTTTATCACCCCTTAGTGCATCTTTCCCCTTGTGTTTTATGGGGCATTTCACATAGGCAGCATTTTGTTGCTGCATTGTCGCAGAAAGGCGCAGCATGCTGACATTTTCCTCAGACTGTGAAATAATGCAGCTACAAATATGTAGCATTGATTTCTATGCAATTGCATTGACATTGCATTAAATGTCTACAGCTGTTGAAGGTGGCAGCTTCTTCCTTTGATTTTATCACTTCTGTTAATATTGAAAGAAGTGTGTAACGGAAGCTGAGAAGGGACCGCATCACCTTCCGCCGTCCTTCCCGGGTCTCTCCCTCTCGACGCCAAATAAGCGCTGTCAGATGCACTGGTTGAAGTATGGACGGTCACTGAAACAGTCGCAGGATCGCTGGAAGCAGGGAAACACAGGCAGTAGAGAGAGAGACCTCTACTCCCAGTCAAAGGATCACTGGAAGATGTCACAGGAACACAAGGATGAGAGTATGGAGTCCATGTCACCGCCTGACAGCATACGAAGTTGGGTCGCAGGAAGCTGGCAGCAGACGGTCGACGATTCAGGATACTTGGCACAGATGGGTATCAGAGTGGACACTTTAAATCATAAGCAATACAAGCCTCCAGGACTCCTTGTTCACTCAGAATAAGACTTACTTTATTGTACAAAACCATGCATATTTATACAGATCAACTACACTGGAATACATTGGCCAACCAGATATAATAGGGTGAGGGGCAGAGATAATACAATCCAAACATAAGACAAGGAACCAGCAGCAAATGGTAAGGGCTGACACAATGGGAGTATTCACAGAGGTAATCAACTCACAACATATAATACAAAGGACTGACAACAGAGTTTCAGGTTATACAATAGGTGACTCACAGACTGAGGGGCGTGAATGGATTAACACACAGCAGGGGGTCTCAATACATCTTACAATACACAATACAATGGCCTGAGGGACTGCAATACACATTCAAAGAATTAACCCCTTACTGCCCCTTCCCTCGGAAGCAAGTCAGCAGTCTAACGCAGGGCAGTTTTGTGTAATACAGCCCATTAGCTCCATTCACATAAAGTCTATCAAAAATCTTTTTTAGTGCACAACCAGGGCAAAATGTCCACAGTCTTTGGATAAATAGTTCTAGGGCCAGACAAGGGCTCAAGTAACGGGTAGGATCCATTACAAAGTGAATACTGGGAAAAGCAATGTAGCAATAAAAATACATCAACATTTTCAGTTGCTTCAAAAAGTCACTAAGTCCTTTGCTACTAGCCAGACCTGAAAAGTTACTCGCCACTGCAAGCCAAAACATACCCACCAGGGCTGAATTTCTACTCGCCAGGGCTAAATTTTCACTCGCCATTGGCTAGTGGTGAGTGGAAGTTTTGAGCCCTGCCTTAATGATATTAGTTATATAGAGAGAGAGATATGCCCCTGATTCTCATGGAACACAAGAATGTTCTCAAGATAGTAATGTGTCCCTGATCAGTTACAGACTGTTGAAGAGTTCAAATGCAAAACAATAGTAAATACGTACATTTGACTTGATATAGATGAAAAACAGATAAAAAGCCTATTTAGAAACTATATAATCCATAAATAATATAATATTTACCATACAGCACTGACTTTTTCAAAAGTTGATGTCATCTGAACATTACTCTAGATAATGGATGGGTGTGTTTTCCGACTGTATTTTGTTTTTGACACTAGGTGGTAGCATTTTTCACATTGAGATAGCTGCCTTGCATATAATTATAGAATACATGATTTTTAATGCTATAATTTTTTGTGCACTGAAAGAAACATGTATTCAGTCTTTATTTATATAGCATCAACTTATTTCACAATGCTGTTCAAATGGGAATAGACATACAGAGATATGAAATTGTAAAAATGGAATATGGAAAACAAAAGGATCAGAGGGCCCTGATTGTGAGGGATTAACATCTAGAGGAAGGTAGGCTGGATACAGAAGGAGTAAGTGTTATGGGATATAAGTGTCTCCTGCCAAATTAACTGCTGATCAGTGGGTGGGAGAAAGAAGTGCTATTGAGTGCAGTGGTCCTGGGAAGCGGTGTTTCTGTTTTGGGAAAAAGACTATGTTAACAATCCTCGTGATGAGGATGTAGGAGGAACAGTGATTTTAGAAGTGAATGAGAGTGAACAGTACTCTGACCTTGGTCATAACAGTGAAGGAGGTAGTTGATACGCTTCCATTAAGAGGTGAGTTTTCAGGGAGCGTCTGTAGACCTGAAAGCTGGGGGAGAGTCTGACGGGATGTATTTGTATATTTGATTGCTGTTGTTCCTAAGCAAGTTGTTCTATTGAACAAATTAACCCTTAAGGACCAGTGAGGTATACAACACATTGATTCACAATGTGATACATGCCCAATGGTCTTTAAAGTGTTACGGGCCACTTATTTCAAAGGTGCAGTTCCCCTTTAAGTTGATCTGAATGCAATTCAGGCTGTGAATAAAACCAGTCCTCAGCCTATAAAGCAGATGTGTGCTGTGCTTGAAATGAAAAGGCAGCTCTAGGAGACAATGCTGACCATATTATGTATTTGCAAATCTGGAAGATACAAAGCAACACACTTTAGTCCATTAGTATGACAGGTAGTACTCTTCCTAACAACCGCTTTTTACTCTCCCTGACAAATGTGCTCTGTGCCATTGTTGACGTTTGTGTAGTAATCAGGACTGATGGATTGGGACGTCAGCGCTGCCGAAAGTGCCCCCCGATTTAATGTAAGCGATTTGTCAAACGTGCTGCGATTGCACTGCTGTCAGGCATGGCCTGGAAACCACTCTGTCATTTCTCCACCATCCAAGGTCACTTTTGGCAGGTACAAGAGGGATCTCCACTGAAATTCTCTGTTATGTTTGTAATGTGATTGGCCTACTTTTGAAATCATCTACATTCTCACAGCAGACAGTTATTAAATATTTCTGAAAAGTGGTTCCTTTAAAAAAAAAAAACATTCAGAACATTGTTTTAACCCTTAGAATGTAAGGGGTATGTAATGTGTTGCACACACCACAACTGCTGGATGCTGTTTTGGACCTGGATTCCATTGTAGTTGGTAACTTTATATATCACTGGTACAAAGAGCAAGCAACTGAACTGGGCAACCAATTGATCCGCAGGCAACAACTACAAACCCCACTCTGAGTTTACCCTATTGAATGCTAAGGATTCAAAGCACTGCAAAGGGTTAATGCTTTTAAGACCTCTGTAGCATCCAAGGTGTTAAACTAATTTATGTCAACCTCCTTTGTATGGTTTTAAACTATAATGATCAGCTGTTTAGAGAACTCTGAATGGCTTTCCCAATATGCTGAAGACATCTAAAGCATCTAAGGGGTTAAAATGCTTTCTTTAGCCCTTTGTAGAATTTTAAACCATAATGTGTGGCCCTGAGTCAAGGACCACATTTTTTGTAAACATGACTGCTTGTCACTGTGTTGCTGGCTCAGTTTGGTTGTACAAATCACTCAGTTTTGCAAATTTTATTTATATATATATTTTTACTGTCAGAAGTTCAAAAATGCTGAGTAGTTACTATGTATGATCAAATATGGGCAATAAAATTGTAATATGCAATAGAGAATAATAATGGTCCCCAAGAAAAGATTTACTTAAATCAGTGTAATAAAGCATAGCAAACTGTATCCCCAATCAATTCAGCTATTCTGCTGTATTGACTGTTTAGCTCAATCCATCATCATATATGACCAGTCTAGTTCTGGTTTACAAGCTCCATAATCTATAAAGAATAAAACAAGACATACTCTGGGATGTATTAGTTCAACACAGAGAAATAAAAAAGTGCACAGTTGCATTTGGTGCCCTGTAGGCCGTTGTCCAATGTGTTTTTAGTTCACTGTAAAATCTCACGTATAATACTTTTGCCCCTTCTTACCTTATGTAAAGTGGGTGAAAAAAAATATATATCATGTCTGCTCCCCTCCTCCTCTCTTCCACCTCAATATGCTCCCAACTTTCCCTCCTTCAACTCACGCCCTCTAGTGGCAGGTTGCATTTGCCACCTGCTTCCCACAACCCCCTGTGAGGACCTGTGTTATTTCAAGGTAATCATAATGCCATTTGAGGACCTGAAACTCCTTACAGAGTTTCAGTACAGAGAGGTCTATGCATTGGATCTACGGTGGAGACCAGAGTGGACCTTCAGGCACTCAAAGGGCACTAACATTATCTTTATTAACACAGGTCCTCACAGATGCCCCAGATGCCTCCGGGGGGGGGGGGTGAGTAGAAAGAGCGGAAGGTGGGAGCATATTGAGGTGGATGGGGAGAGGGAAGCAGACAAGACACAATTTTTTTTTAGAGAGTAGAGGGATGAAAAACAAGGGTGCGTATTATACATAGGCACTTTTGTTTTCCCCTAAAATCATAGATATAATTTACACCTGCGTATTATACACAGGTGCATATTATACCTGATATTTTACAGGTATACACAAGACTGTTGTACTGGAGTGAACTAACTGCACAGTAAGGGACACATAAAATTTCAGATGGAATTAAAATTGTTTTTTCAAGTCCTTGAAAGTTAGGGAGATCGCTAGTACATTTCAAGGCCTTAAAGCACAATTTAACACAAATTATAACAATTGGAATTTGGTGAATTTGCATTTGCTCATCCTGTAGTGAAGTTGGTTCACTCCAGAATGACTCCAGTCATTCCTAATACATCAGTCTCTATGCATCGGAGTGAAATACTGGGATTGCTATGTCTAAAGTGAGGCTGATACACTAAGGAGTACAATTCTGGATCAAACCAAATGCACCTCAGGGGACGAATACAAATTCCCAAAATTCTTATTCATTTAAATAGGACCCCTTGAATGCCAGAAATGTTTCAAATATTTCTTCTTATATAGGACTACAAATGTGTATACCTCTCTGGATACAGAATATTGCAGCACAGGAAGCACTTGCCCCAAAGAGCTTACAATCAAATTGTTGGTGCTTGCGGCACAGTGAGATAAAGTGACTTGCCTATTGTCATAAGGAGCTGACATGAGAATTGAACAAGCTTTTCCATGCTTCACAGTCAGTGTCTTGGCTTCAGTTATTTAAAAAACGTGAGCTACTTCTTTCTCGCTACCTACCCTACTAACAGCAGAGCAATACAGGGGATATAACTAGAAGCTACAAGGCCCAGAGGAGAAATATGAGGCTGAGACTCCCTCAATTGGTCTGTAGGAAATTTTAATCAAGCGCCGACACAGAAGGTCCAATTAATCACCAGTGGGTCTCAAAAGATTGCCACATGACAGGGAAAAATCTGGGTGTCCAATGCAATGGGTTAATGAAGAAAGGGGGAGGGGTTACCGAAAGCTGTTCTTACTTAACTGCAGTGGCCATTTGTGCTGTCAGCAGAAGCAGCTAAGATAGGAGAATGGCCTGCAACTGTAAAGGGTTGCAGTATAGTGCAGAGCTCATGGGCCCTGTCATAGCTCCCCCACTCTGAACTCCCTGTAGTTACACCTCTGGAAATACGCCATTACCTGCCCCCAGCAGGGCAATGCACCATTACAGTAAAAGGTGACTGGGTACCTTTGTTTTTCGAAACTTATGGCACGATGCAGGAAACGTGCGCAATCGCTATTTCCTGTGTGAAAACCACTAGGGAATAGGTTAGCCCATGATTTTGTTGAATTGCGCATGAAAATTCAAGATTAGCGAACGGCTGCGTATATTTATTTTTTTTGTGGGTCTGGCTAAGATTACTGAATCTGTGTGAGTGGAATAGCGAATGCGCCTAATGCAAGAACTGCTATTGCGAATTAATTTTTACGTCTGTGTATTGTTGTCGTAAAATGGAATTTTTCATGCGCTATTCAAGAAGCGTTAGGTATTTAGCATCCTGGATTAGAACATGCGCAAAATCTATCTGCGCACAAAAATTCCTTTATCTGATGCGAACGCTTCTTGCCTCTCGCCATTAATTACGAGCATCAGTGTGTTAATAAACATGAACAGTTCCAACCCCTTTTTCAACACAAAAAGATCACGAACAATGGAAATTAGGGAGCCTATACATTCTGGGTACAGCAACATCTTTCATGTATAGGCAATGAGATAAATTGCGTAACTGAAATAAGCGTGTATATATTTTATCATATTTACATTGGAAGATTAAAGAGACGTTATTAAATTAACTCCAAGATCTTTTGTTCAGCTTTGAAGATGTATTTCACCTTGATTTGACACTAAAGAGTTTGACCCCTTAAGAAATTCTCGTTAGAATTAAGGTTTTTTTTTTCTTTCCCATCATCAATAAAAATACAGATGGTTGGACAGCACAGTGACTAAACACTCCAGGGGACTGACATACACAAATTATAGCTGTTCAAGGATGCTATTCAATTTTGCTGCAGCTAGTCAGGTCAGACAGAGAAGTGGCAGTTGCAAATAATTTTTGAGTTGAAGTGGGAAGAAAAAAAAAAGGAAAATTGTCAATATTTGGAGTGCTACATCAATGGCAGGTGGCAACATCTGGAGGAAATTATACCACCTGATTGTATCTTCAAGAAAAATTATAACATTCAACAATGCATTATTCTAAAGAAAAAAATCTCTATTTCTCTAAAATAATATCATACGCATGTATCTGTACTGTGACAGAAGGATTAACAGGGAAATGTAATCTCTCTATGGCAGGGTTGAGCAACCTGAAGCCCTCCAGCTGTTGAGGACTACGATTCCCCTAATCCCCAGCCATCGGTGCATATTTTATATATAAAGACAAGTTTGGCCACATGTGAGTAAATGTGCTGATGTATATTATATATCTATATATATATACTCTAGTGTAAAAGCCAGTGTACACGGGCAAAGGCTCAGGTAATGTTAACCCTTTGAGTGCCAGAGGGGTACGCAGCGCATTGATCTGCAATGCATTGCGTACCCCTCTGGCACTCAAATGATTAAACTGCCGCTACCTCATTGCTCCATGCGATGCAGTCTTGCATTCCCTCACTCACGTGATGCAATCATGTGCAGTAGAGACTGGCCGAATGTGCGCAGTCTCTACTACAAAAAAAGGCTTCTGACAAACATCCTAGCGAATTATTATATAGGATTATGTACATGTGTGTATAATATACATAAGCATGCTTACAGGTACTCACATGTGGCCAAACTTGTCTGGAGGCTACTATTAAGCCTTTGAGATCCAGAAGAATGAACAATGCACGTGTTCCCTTTGGTCCTCAAGGGGTTAAGTGTATGCAGACCATACATACATACTGTAATGCTGCAGTATGGATTACTGAAGGTCAGGTGGTCATTTCTCCCCATGGTGTGGCCTATGTGTCACCTCTTATCAGTGCTTTGGCCAGTAATACAGAAGCCTTCTCCACGTTGGCTCACCAGCATGTGTTAGTCTACTCATCCCCTGTCTGTGGGCTTAACAAGCATGGGCCAACACATTTTTTGTCATGCACATCTGTATTACCACTGTTATAATTTGTATCTTATGTTAACTCAGTTGTAACGTGAAGTGATCATTTAGCCAGAGCAAAATGGGTGAACACAATCTATTTAGAGTGTATTCATAAAGTCCATTAGGAATTTATGTCTAGATTAAGATAACTGTGCTTTATTATTAATGTTCCTTTAAAGTAACAGTAAAGTTTATTATAAAAAAAAAATGTGTCGTAGGGCTATTTCTGATTACTAAAACAAAG
The DNA here is from genome assembly GCA_037306005.1 of Rhinophrynus dorsalis. Taxonomy (NCBI): domain Eukaryota; kingdom Metazoa; phylum Chordata; class Amphibia; order Anura; family Rhinophrynidae; genus Rhinophrynus; species Rhinophrynus dorsalis. The sequence continues at coordinate 124,741,120 of CM074721.1, forward strand.
TTAACTGCAGCAGTTTAAACTGTTTTCCAATATTAAAAGTTCCATGTAGAAGTCATATTTCAATTAGTTATTCTGTTGCATTTTCTGGGAGAGGTGAGTCTCTGAAACAGTTATCCACAGAATGTGATAGAAACTGCTGATTTATGCTGTCAGTTTGAATATTCAGGAAGTAATCATGCTGTCACTCTCTGAAAATGTTAACTTTTATAACACGTGTATAAAGCACCTGAAAGCAATGGGAACACCCATGTTATACTCAACAGGCCTATATAGCACAATGGTTTTCATCAGAAAAAAAGTTTACTGCTCCATTAATGTCATATATCTATTTCCAAAGTTTTAATTTACAGTTTTATTCCTGACATTTCTGCTGGGAAGCTATGCATGTATACGTTCATTATATAGCTCCACTGGGTACACAGGCTATTCCATGTATCAAACACCTTTTTCTAGCATTTCCAGTTAATTTCCACAGTTTATTTTAGACTATGCTAATATTCATTTTATTCTGAAAAATTGCTCTGAAATCTACAGACCTGAAATCTACAGGATGAGCTTTAATCTGATTTGCTGTCATATCTGTAAAGGACAGTAATATGTTTGAGTTCTACACTCTCGTCATACCATTTTGTAAATTACTTATATAAGAGGAAAGCTTAAAAATACTATTCTTAAAATGTACTCACATGATAAGTACTCATTATACAGAATGAATAAAGTAAATATATACATTATGCAGGTCACTTTTCATAATTATTTCAGCAGATCCAAGTGCACCAACAATGCCAGTTTCCCATTAACCCATTAAGGACCAGAGGGAGTTCTCAATGCATTGCTTTGCAGTGCGCTGCACACCCCTCTGGTCTATGTTTCTGCACTGGAACAAATTTCTAAATTCTACTCCTGCTTAACACCAATTTACTAAAAATTCTAACATATTTGTTAAAAAATCTGGCAAGAATTCGACCCTTAAGATCACTTATGCCAAAGAAAGGGCAGTGGGAAAGTATATGGCCATTTCATGTCTGCATCTTGTTCAACACTTTCTACTTTTTTCTGCACTAAAATGACTGTGCTCTGTCACATATCCTGAGGGCAGCCATTGGATTTAGAATACAATAACAAATAGAGACAAAAACACAGAGACTGATGGATTTGTACATGCTCCCAATTGTGATGAAGGAACTAAGACAAACTAGCGTAATTTTGGGTAAATGCATAATAAGAAACAAATCAGATTTTCTATTGATATAACCCATTAAATACTTTGAAATTCTTTGGAAATATCCTTAAAGGGATAATATTTCATAATAAAAGCAGCTCCAATTAATCTTCATAGTATTTGGGCCATGGAGAGTGTTATTTCCATACTGTCAGAATTGTAGTTCAAGAGTAATTGAATGGAAAAGTGTCCCTCTCCCTCCCCTTTTACTGATGTAACACTGCTCACGTCAGAGCAGCAAGACTGTCTGTATGGATCTCAGAGAGGGACAATGTTCAATTAACATAAGGGAAAAACCTGTCAGTGGGGGCAGGGCTTTCATTGTTCTCACAGATTGTCCCTTGTTGTGAGCAGTCTGTTCTGTGGACCAGATTCCACATCTGAGGGAAGGTGGCTTACACTAGGTAAAAGGGGCGGGAGGGGGATACTTTATCATTCAATTACTCTTGAACTACAACTTTGACAGTTTTGAAATAACGCTCTCTATGGCTCAAATACTATGAAGACTAATTGGAGCTGCTGTTTTAGTGAAACATTACTATCCCTTCCACATTCATGGAAGTAAAGACCCACTTAATAGGGATTTTATGATTTTTTTATTTGTCCCTTATAACACAATTGATTTGCTCCAGTCCTCCTTGATATAACAAACTCATTGCTTTGTAGCTGAATCCAGATGCCACTGGGAGTAAAGGTAGAATGAAAGCAAGAATTCTTTTAATGTGTACCAGCTTATTATTCAGGCCCGTGTCTATGTAGTAGCAATAGGGCACTGGCATTCTTACTGCTCATTCCATCTGTATCATGAGTGCGTGATAAATGGATGCACATCCAGCTTGTGCGCCACTTTATGACTTGGTCGTTACTCATTTTAAGCTGGGCCCCAAATATTTCCTGTACTACATTTCATCTACTACTGGCATTATATTAGTTCTGGGTGGGCAATTATTATTCTTTTTATTTTCTTTATAAAGCCCCAATATATTCCATACCACCGTACATACAAAAATATTTAATGCTTGTTAAACTCCTATCATCCTCAACTGTCTATTGGCTCCCACATTAACCCTTGGATACTAGAGAGGTATTCAACACATTAAATCTTATTACTGGATATCTTAGCTGGCACTCAAGGGGTTAACTTCTTTGAGCCCCCCCAAATCCTCACACTAAAGTCTTTCCTCTGTCAGTGAGTCCAGGTTTGGGCTGCTCAGATTAGACAAGATCCTGCAGATTCACATACCTCCCAACATTTCAAATGGCCAAAGAGGGGCACTTTAGTTTTAGGTGGTGTTTCTGGGGGCGTGGCTGGTGGGGGTGGAATTTTTAGGTTACTTTGTGACCTACTGACACCTCTTTGTGTAACTAAATAAATGATTTAGAGCAAGATCAAAGTATTTTATTTACACAGATTCAATTACAAACACATATACTGGAGATTAACTAAACATTTTTGTGAATTTCATTGCTGTGGACCAATGTGATAGAATAATATATACACCATTCACTCTGATGTCCTAAAAATAGGGACCCCAGGGTAGAAAAGAGGGACAAGGGGATTTGGGTCTCAAAGAGGGACTGTCCCTCCTAAAGAGGGACACTTGGGAGGTATGGATTCACTGTCAGGAGGGAAGTTATCACTTGTCTGGAGGAAATTATTAACTGCTTCATGCAAGGTAATCCCCCCTCCCAAACCTTTTCTTAAGACATATAAGCTGTGACTATATTTTGTTACTTTATACACAATTTATCTATCATTGTGTGTGTGTGTGTGTGTGTGTGTGTGTATGTGTGCATGTGTCCCACCATAAAAATACATACTTGTATCGAATTTAAAAAAAATAGAAATAAACTGCAGTGCTGGAAGTAAGAGTGTGTCCATGTGTTTGTGTGCGCGTGTGTGTGTAGTAGATGTAGGCTTTCCGATGGGTGTGCTTGAGTCACTGAAACGAATTGTGGGATAAAGTGAAACTAGTTATTGAGGAAATGTGAGACGAATGGGTGGATATAAAGAACTGCAGTGACACACAGCAGTAACTCAGCTAGGAATATTTACATGCTATGTCTAAGACAGAGAACTGAAAAGAAGGGCTGATGTTATCAGGCATGGAACTTAAATATCTCTTTATTTACCCATTGCAGAAGAAACTGAACAACACAAAGTATATGCAAATTATAATCTTTCCAATTTCTGTAAAGCTTATTCTGCATGGAAAGTTGTCATTAAGGTAAGTTAGGGTGCATTATCAGGAGGTGTTAATATTCACTTTTAATTTGTAACACATTTACTCATAATTTTTAAATTATTATGCCATAGGAAAGGCGTATTCAATCTGTGAACCTCTAGTTTAGAGCTCCCTTCATGAGGATGATGGGAGCTGTAGTAACAAACAGATGGAGATTACAAAGATTGACTGCCCCTGAAATAGGATACTTAAGGTATTGAAAGAAGAACTACCACATTAGGTAAAGTCGCCCTGCAATAATTAGGCAGGTGGTGACTAGCTTAATAACCGTTATATTACCTCTCAAAAGGTCTGCGCACCTGCGCTGTCAGTCCCGGTCTCCCTTCAGAAGCATTTCACTGCCCTGAACAGCACCGGAAGGCACTGATGGCGCAGGCGTGCAGACTGCACTAACCTGGCTGTCAGTCTCAAAAGATTAATGATTATTTTACAAGTGGCTACTTTTGAGAGGTAATATAACTATTATTAAAGGGATAGTAATACTTCATTTTATCTTTATTTTATTTTGTAGGCAATAAAAAACCATGAAGAACGATATAAGTCTTATCTCTAAAACCTTTATGCTTGAGAGATATTCACAAGCAAAGTTTCCCCTCCTGCCCCTTTTACCTAGTGTAAGCCATCTCTTCTCATATATGGAATGCAGTCCATAGACCAGACAGATAACAGCAGGGGACACTCTTCTTCCTATGAGAACAATGAAAGCCCTGACCCCCTTGACCAGCTTTTCAGGTTTTTCCCTTATCATAATTGAAGATTGTTCCTCTCTGCAGTCTACCTGGGCACCTCCCTTCTGCAATGGCTGAGCAGTGTTACATCAGCAAAAGGGGCGGGAGGGGGTTACTTTGTCATTAAATTACTCTTGAACTACAACTCTGACAGAATTGAAATAACACTCTCCAAAGTCCAAATGCTATGATGATTAATTAGAGCAGTTTTTATTATGAAACATTACTATCCCTTTAAGCTAGTCACCACCTTCCTAATTATTGTAGAGTGACTTTACCTAACATGTTAGTTCCGCTTTAATATACCTTAGAGTATTTTTTAGAACCGCTATGGAATTTTGTACCATATTGTTTAAAGAAAATAACAATTAATAGAAAACTGCATACAATATCACCAAAATCAAGATATGCTTAATCCAATGATATCACTTTGCACAGTATGATTATTCTTCCTATAATGCAATTTTGCCATGAAACTAGAAATGTAATGATTTTACTTTCCACATTTTAAATTGCATTTCTAAGTGTAATTTGTCATTTTTACAAAGTGACTGTAAAGGCAGACCTTCTCAGTATTGGAAAATATTATCTAATAATGAGTAATTAAGAGAGCCACCAATGCAATGCTTTGACAAATGTTTCCAATCTGATGAAGAAACTGATTTATAATTTACACAGATACAAAAGATTAAGGCTATTACTTTATCATTCCCAATCACATTTAACATTTAAGATCCCAGATACGCACAGATCAAAACCTTTGGAGCAGATACATTGGTCGGAAGAGATTAAACTTCTGTTTATTTTATGAAAGCATTCTCTATGAACGTCTTTCACACAGTCACTCAAGCATGACTTAATTTCAAGGTTCTGAAACACCATCAGCCAATCAAGATACAGATATGACCTGTGTCACTGGTAATATTGGTATGATATAGTGTGATACGCTGTGCAAGAATTACTTTCTAATACTATGGAAAATCACTGATTCATTGTGATATACTGAGATGCATTTTGATACTTATCTTTTACCTATTTTTACAGAGGTTGTGATACCCGGTTATTGCATATTTGTCCATAACATGATAAATAGTTGTTCTTATCCAAGCGTTTTTGTTATCTGAAATAGTTTTATTAAACTCAGCAATACCATCTTGCTAGGGATATAATGGCCAAGAACAAAATAGATTAATCTAAATGAAACTGAACAAATACTTGCCAATAAAAAGATACTAATGTTAAAATAAACGTGAATGTGTGTGTATATAAAAGAAGAACATCATCTAACTAGATTCTCAGTCCAAGGCAGAAACATTGAAGGTCTGCAGCAAGGAGGAGTTATGGTAATATCATCCATACTACCTTTCTGATAAGTAGAAGCCTAGAGGTACGATTTTGAGGAGTGGCAAGGGGGAGGGGGCCTTCCTCTGGATCAACAAGGGTGACGTGTCATGGCCTGAACTTGATGGATGCATGTTTTGTTTTTCTGCCTGGTCAATTATTTAACTACTAGTGTAAAAGCCTGTGTACACGGGCCAAGGTCCGGGTACTGTTAACCCTTTGAGTGGCAGAGGGATGCGTTGCGTACCCCTCTGGCACTCAAAGGGTTAAGAGGCTGCTACCTCACAGCTCCACGAGATGCAGTCTCGCGTCTCCTCACTCACGCGGGCAGTCTCTACTGTGCATGACTGCGTCTTTACAAACATCCTAGCGAATTATTAAATAGGATATTACTATATAACTGTGATCCTCCATGGCCACTCCTGTCAGTATCATTGCAATGACATCAGCTGGGTGACACTTTTTGACACTGCATGAACATTTACCTCCTCTTCTAACACGCCCACTTTACCATTACACTTTTTTATTCCCCCCTTCACCACTTTGACATCCCATCCTCCCATTTTTGCCAGTTTTACTGTACTTTCCTCAAAATCTCCCTTTTGCCACTTCACAACATGTCCCTCTGTTCCTTGCAACTACTCTCTGCCCCTCTTATCTTCCTTACACCACTTTGCCTTCTTAACCCTTCCATTTTTCTGCTTGGCCTCTTCCTCTTTTCCACTATCCCTTTCACTCCACTCGCCTCCTCCAAATTGTTACTCTCACTCTCTTTCACTACTTTGCCTATCCTCCTCCCTTCCTTTTTGTTTTCGTAACATCCTAAAGGACACAAGTAGATACTCTGATGTCAATAGGGCAGGCCAAACTCAAGAGGGCCATAATAATGTCTGCTATTGTCTGACAGCTTTATGTTAAAAAAAAAAAAACAAAGCAAAGAAAACACACACACAAACAAAAAAGTGGTGTAATTCTGGGGTAAACTAACTACACACTAGGGACACATAAAAATTCCTGTTGATTTCAACTGAAATTGTAACCTCTTGTATACTAAAGAGAACCTTAGTCTCTCTAGCATTCAATGGATTAAAACTCTGCTTTAAATTACTGATTTGGAGAAACTGTATTTCTTCTCTATGGTGAGCTTGTACCAGAATGTACATTCATAAACACTCATGTGCACACACACCCAAACAACCATATTTTGTGTATTTAAAAAAATGGTACCCCTTCCCTTTCTGTGCATACCAGTAACAGGGATGGTATTCTTACTCTCCCTGCCAATCTCAGGGGCCTCAAAGATAATAGCTATCCATGGTGGGCAAAAATGTAATTTGAGTGCCACATTTAGAGTAAGAATTTTCATGAGGTGTCAGAGTGATCATCTTACACACACACACACACTTACTTTTTAATCACATTCAATAAACACTGTCCTTGATATATGAAGGACTTTTCTACCAATAGCTGTCTGAGAGCTCTACATTAGGGGGTTGAGTGGGAGACTCTCCCTTACCCATATCTAAGCTCAGCACATAGAGCTGACTTAATGCAGATACAATACAGATAATGAGCTTTATACTTCATATGAGTTATTTATACTGTAGCATTACTCTCTTTTAACCAGAAAATGTTGGACATTTTTAATGTTTATATCATAATTTAAAAGTGTGTTTCAATTTTCCAGAGCAGAGGCTCCCAGAAACTTTATCAATAGTTAAGTTCATTATAGTTCCTGTAAAACTATAAAGAAAATTAAATTAAATGTCTAACAACCTACTAAATTGTACATTTATTACCGAATTCACTTTTACTGTGTTATCATAATGGCATTGCTTGTAAATGTAATTGTAAATTACTATTTTCTAGTACTTTGAAGGTAATGTAATATGTTTCATCAAGTATAAAATTATTCTAAAGAATCTTTGAATGTGAAATTGAGCATTTTGAACTTGACTGGGGAGGCTATAGGAAGCAAGTGAAGCTAGTTGAATAGTATAGTTGGATATAATGATTAATGAGTTTGTTAAATGAGTTGTGCAACTGGATTTTACATGGACTGAGGACAGTTCCAGAAACACGGCAACTATAAAGTATGTGCACTATGTGGGATGAGTGAGAGGATTCAGGCATGTATTTTTATCTTAGGTACCCTTAGACAAGGCAAAAAAATTGCTTTTAAAACAGAACTACCACCCCACCTACACTTGCCCCTAAAGAATTACCCATCTGGCAACTAGCTGCTCAATAGTGCTAGTCGCCAGAATTATTACCTCCTTTTAGAGAATTCCTACTGCTTCCGGGACTGACAGCCAGGAAACATTGCAGATATCTTTGTATAGTGAAGTCTGCATGTTTACACTGTCAGTCCCAGTCTGCTCTAAGAAGTGTTGCTAGGAGCCTTACAGTACCGGAAGGAACTGACAGTGCAGGCGCGCAGATTTCACTATGCAAAGATGTCTGTGCAGTTTCCTGGCTGTCAGTCCTGGGAGCAGTAGGAATTGTCTAAAAGGAGGTAATAATTCTGTTGACTATCACTATTGAGCAGCTAGTCGCCAGATGGGTAATTCTTTAGAGGCAAGTTTAGGCGGGGTGGTAGTTCCGCTTTAAAGTGGAACTATCACACTAAATAAAGCCCCCTCCAATAATTAGGCATATAGCAATATGTTTAGGAATAGTGCTATTATCGAGAGTAAGTATTGTGTTATGAAGAAATCCTTCTTCTGAGACTGGTGGCCAGGCTTGTATGCAGACATATTCTCTGTCTGTCTGCTATCCTTCCCGGTTTCCTTCATGGTACCTTAAGGTAACAGGAATGGACTGGAGGTGCAGGAGTGCAGATGCCTCTAAAGCAAGAAGCCTGGCCGTCAGTCTCAGAAGAAGAAGGATTTTTTCATAACATGGTACTTATGCTCGATAATAGCACTATTTCTAAGCATATCGCTATATGCCTAATTATTGGGAGGGGGGACTTTATTTAGGGCCATAGTTCCGCTTTAAACCCAACCAAAGTCACACCATTATTTCTTGCATAACTCCAAAATCAGACTGATCTATTTTTCCCTGGTACAGAAAATAACCTTTACCTATAATATGAACTCAAAAAAAAACTTTTAACACCTTGACAGTTAGATAGGTCAGTAACACATTGCTTCACAGTACCCAGTTGTTTAATGTGATAGTAATATCCACATATAAAGTTATATTTCATTGTTCATAATAAGTTTACATAATGCATTGTACCATTTTTAATGTCCTTATCTTTGTATAGTGCTTTTAATTCTAGTTTAAAGTTCCCCCTCCCACCCCTTTTCATTACGTCATTCATATTTCCCTTAGATCTGAAAGTGGTCACTTGACCAGACAGATCACAATGAGGGACAGTATTGTGTATAAGGAAAACCCTGCACTCTTGAAAAGGGGAAGCAGGCTTTTCCTTATGCTGACACAATATTATCCCTTGTTTGTGATCTATCCGACCTGGCTTTCAGTTCTGAGGAACTATGAATGACGTAGTTGAAAGGTAGCAGGAGGGGGAAACTTTCAACTTGAATCACTAGCACTATACAAAGATAAGGATATTGAAAACGGTACTATGCATTATATAAACTTATGAAAGTTCTCAAAAATAGTTTAGTCTGTTAAATACTTCAAAGTAACCTCAATAGCTTGATCAAAACTGATCAGTGACTGGAAATAGTCCTATAACTGTGCACATTTGTACAAATAAAGTTGGTTAAAAGTGTTTGATATATTAAAAGGCTACAATTGTACTTTTGCTACTCTCTATGCTCCCAATGCTCATCAGCTTCCCTTCTTGACCTCTACCCTAGCCTCTCTTTCTACTTTTGCGGAGGGCTTTCTTCTATTGGGAAGGGACTTTAACACGGTCCTCAATCCTTCTCTGGACTGTTCACGAGGGTCGTCGTCCCTTCCACCCTCGCATTATTTTAATTTCAGAAATATTGTATCTACAAGTGCCTTAATTGATGTTTGGAGACTTCTTGACGCTTCTGATTGATCTTATTCCTTTTATTCTTCACCCCACGCTACTTATTCACGCATTGGTCTTTTCTTGGTACCCCAGTCCTTTGTCCACTTTATTGCTGAGGCGACTATACATGCTATCACATGGTCGGTTCATGCTCCAGTGGAAATAGAGGTTGTTCTGCCATTGTGCCTTTCTGCCCCGGGCAGTTGGAGATTGGATGACGCTCTGTTACAAGACCCAGCTATTGTGTCTAGTCTTCACTCTACTATTACAGAATACTTACAATTTAACACTGGAAACTATCTTTCGCCGTTAACTGTTCTGGGAAGTGTTGAAGTGTGTCGTGAGGGGAGAATGCATACGGCTTCGCTCTGTGCGTAAATGGCAGGACAAGGAGAAACTTGATTTGCGTCTCACAAAAATAGCAACTTTGAAGAGGAGGCACCAGGAGAGAGGGGAGGACAATGTGTTACAAGATCTCCTTCTTCATAGGCAGCAGGCTCGCTCTTTACTTCTCGCCATGGTTAATAAGTCATTTGTTTGGCAGAAACATTTTACATAAGAACAGGGCAATAAGTGTGGGAAATGGCTTTCCCGTCAACTGACCCCTATGACTCCTCCTGCACGGATTCACTCGATCAAGACGTCTGCTGGGATTCAAGTTTGTGATCTACCCTCTATCACTGAGACTTTCAGGGATTTTTATTTGTATCTTTATAATCTTCCCGATGGTGATATTCCTAGTCTTCCGGATATTCAGTCCAAGTATGTTAGTGATTCGCACCTGCCCTCTCTCACTCCCTCCCAGGCTTTACAGCTTGAAGATCCCATAGGGGCTTCTGAAGTTCTAAAAGCCATCAAGCAGATGGCAGTGGGCAAGAGCCCAGGCCCTGACTGATTTTCTTTGCGTTTTTATAAAGTATTTGCTGATCTCTTGGTCCCGCACTTGGTGGAGGCTTTTAATGTGCTGCCATTGGGGGCAATGACACATCCCCTCATGACTGAGGCACATATAACAGTCCTACCAAAACCGGGGAAAGATTTAAGTGTCTGTTCAAGCTTTCGGCCGATTTCCCTTTTGAACGTTGATACCAAAATTTAAGCCAAAGTGTTGGCGAATCGTCTCCGCCCTTTTCTCCCAGGTCTGGTGCATGTGGACCAGTCCGGGTTTGTCCCAGGTAGGGAGACATGGGACAACACAATCCGCCTAATCGCTTTGCTAGAACGGGCTCGGATGACTCAGGCCTCCACTCTTTTCTTAGCTGTTGATGGCGAAAAAGCGTTCGACAGAGTTAACAGGGATTTTATCATGATGGTCCTGAGAGGTTTTGGTCTTGGAGAGCGCTTTCGTTCCTATGTTAAGGCTTTGTATACTAACCCTTCGGCGCGGGTTAAGGTTAACAGCTCTCTTTCTACTCCCTTCTTTCTTAAGAATGGTGCGAGGCAAGGCTGCCCACTTTCACCACTCATTTTTATTTTGATCATGGAGACGTTGCCAAATAGGGTTCGAGCCTCCACCTTGATAAGTGGGATCCTGATGGCTTCCAGAGAGCATAAGCTTGCCTTATTTGCAGATGATCTCATTTTTCTACTCACGGATCCGGTGGTGACTCTCCCGGCAGTGTTGCAGGAGTTACATCTCTTTGGCCAGGTTAGCAATTTTAAGGCCAATTTGCAGAAATCTGAGAGTTTAAATATTTCTGTTCTCCAGCATTCAGTTGCTTCTCTGCGAACCGAGGTCCCTTTCTCATGGGCGGGGTCCTCCATACCATATTTGGGAATATGTATCACTCCTCGGGTTTCCTCATTATTCCAAGCCAACTACTTGCCACTTCTCTCTCGACTAGATCGAGACTTGCGGTCTTTGCGCTCATGTTTTCTTTCTTGGACGGGCCGCATTAATGTGCTTAAGTCAGTCTTTCTCCCCAAAGTTTTGTATCTCTTGAAGACGGTTCCTATTGCATTGTCTAATACATACCTTAAGTCGCTTCAACATGTTTTCAATGTATTTATTTGGAACTATAAACCAGCGAGGATTCGGTTCGCTATTCTTGCTAGATCGAGGAGGGAGGGGGGCTTGGGTGCCCCTGATTTGAGGCGCTATTATATGGCTGTTAATTTATCGCTGATCCTGTACTGGTATCGCTCCTCTGCGGATAAACCATGGATTTCGCTCCTTCAATCCATTTCTCCAAACGAACCTTTGATGAATTGGCTAAATGTTCCTCCTGCTTCTCGGCCTCGGGCTTTGTATAAATCCTTCTTGCTTCGCCCAATTTTCGTTACTTGGGTTCGTGTTGCTTCCTGTCTCTCAAGCGTTCCATCCCCAACCTGGTATACATCCTACCTCCTTTTTAAGATGGCGTAGGGAAGGTTTATTGTTGGTGGCGGACCTGTTGGGTGCTGGAGCTTTGTTGGACTTGCAACCTTACAGGATCGTTTCGATTTGATCTCGCAAGATGATTGGGATATCGGCAGATCTCGCACTTTCTTACCACTCATCATCCGAAGTCTTTCTTATTGAGGGAACTGACCCAGTTTGAACTTTTATGTAGACCTGATTCTACAGCATTGGCTAGTCAACCCATATTGCATATCATCTCGAAGCTATACAAGCTTCTTAGTGGTGGGGATGCACCAGTCTCTAGATTCAAATTGGTATGGGAAGAGGAATTGGGGATTTCAGTCTCGAACGATGATTGGAATGTTTCTTTAAACGTGCCCTCTATTCTTCTAGAAACTTAACAGCGGTTGAAACCAACTATAAGCTTTTGTATAGGACTCCTACGCTCCTTCATTCGTTTTATCCTACGACTCCTAATACTTGTTGGCGTTGTGGCACTGGAGTAGGCAATATGGCACATATTTGGTGGTCATGTCCAGCGATCCGTGGATATTGGGATTCCATTCTCTCAACCATAAATTCTCTTCTTTCTCTGTCTCTGCCCTCGTACCCATCCCTCCTGCTAATCTCCGTGGGGGTGGAAACTCCCACTATATGTCGGACCAAGTGGTCTCTACTTCTACATTTGTTACATGCCACCTGGATGTGTATCCCGTTGTGCTGGAGGAGCTCTGTACCCCCTACCCCCCAGATGTGGCGAATAATGGTTAATGATATTGCTCTATATGAAAAACTTTCTTATTTACAGAAGGGGTGTGAGGGGTTGTTTAATGAGATCTGAGAACCATGGTTTGAGTTACCAAATTCGATCCCCTCCTCTGTCTCTCATTCTCTTACCCCTAGTGTGTGGTAGCTGGTGGACAACCCTTCGTTGCATGTCCTGTTTTAGTTTTTTACTCCTCCCTTTTTTTCTGATATTGATGGTATTTTTCCTAAGGTAAGGGGTACCATATAACATGAGATTCCCAGTTATCTATTTTTTCTTTTTGTTATGGTATTACCAACTCTTTCTATGCTCGTGTGATGTTGTGACCCAAGCGCTCTGTACCCAATGCCAACCCACATTCCCTTTTTTTTCTTTGTACTTTTATTTCTTCACATTCCTTTCCTTTTCTATCTGTGTACTATATGTATACTGGTGCATTTTGTTTGCTTCTGCCGATGAATGTTCCAGGTGTAATTTTACTGCACATCATTACCTGCGATACCCACTGTTTTTTTAAGGTTCTTATACTTCTATTTTGTCACAGCTGGGTTTTCTTATAGACCCTTTGACAATTGTTTGATCTTGTATTTTTCCGTTGTATTATGTACCTTTGTACTGCTATAATTTCTAATAAACTTTCTTTAAAAAAAAAAAAAAAAGCTACAATTTACGACTGTTACCAATAAAAAGAGAATATGACCCTTACAAATCAGGATTTCTACTGTGACCCACAATTAAAAACCTGGACATCCCTGTACTAAAAAGATCACTAACTCATTGTGCAATCTGCTGACAACCTCTCTGGTATAAACCTACTAACCTCTGGTCTGCTCAATACTAATATCTATGGGGAAAGTACTATGAACCATTTTTTAGCCATCCTAATCAGATGAGATTAGATCCTTGCATATACATCTTATTTTGTGTCACTTCTTTGATACTTTTCACTTTAGCTATGGACAACTCAGCACGGGACAATGTTAGAAAATATACTTTGTTGTTGGGTGACTGGCATCTCTTCTGTGTTCTATAATTTGACTGGTGGTATTGGTTTCCTTTAGCTGAATATTCAAAAAGGCCAGGAATCCTCTATTTGACCCACTTCCATTCGGGCCACAATGCCAGTACATGCTAACCGTACTCTGCCAGACACACCGGATTAAATGATGTGGGCCCCCAAATTGATACCTTGCCTAGGGCCCTAGGGAGCTCTAATCTGCTCTGCACAGATGATCCAGGCACAGGAAGAGTATGTCTGCAGCTGGCTGATGTGACCTCCAGTTTATATTATTGGCTGGCACCCAAGTTGGTCGAACATTTATTGGAGGTGAGAGCATTGCAACTTCCAATAACACTTGTGTGCAAGGTCTGATGACAGTTTAATTGGTCGCTATGCATGCAGACCTTCCTTACTGTATCTTTACTGCCTTCCAGTGTTTACACAGTAAAGATGCAGTATCCTGAATATCCTCTGCTTCTTGAAAGGCTGTAGCTCTCTCTGTGAAAAGTAGTACCTTTCATAACAAGCAACATCACAAATAATGTGATTTTGGCTCTGCTGCAGGGCCTCCTAGTGTTGGCCGACACGGATCTCCTGCTGTCAGCTTTACAGCTGACATCAGGAGAAGGGGAGGGAGGATAGAACTTTCAATGCTTATATCTCTCAAACCATAGTGGTTTGAGAGATATGGTTTCGGCCGCCACTTGGTGACCATGGGGCTTTTTTTTTATTATCTCTTCTGGTTCAGGGCTTCCGGAGCTGCGTGCAGCCGCGCCAGGAGCCCTGAACTTCATGACGTGCCAGCACCGTCACTGGTCCTTAAGTGCTGGACCAGCGTGACTGTCCGGGTACATCATCGGACCCGAAAGGGTTACTATTATTTTTTTTGTCCTCTTCAAAACTATAACAAGTTTTTATGGAACATTACTAACACTTTAAATTCTACTATTTAACATAGTAACATAGTAAATTAGGTTGAATAAAGACACAAGTCCATCAAGTTCAACCTTCTCCTCATACCCCAGTAACTGAGAATTTTATAGCTTTCCTTCTACCAATTAAATTAGTCTTTATCAGACCTTCCTGATCAGCCTACTGATAAACAGTATAACTCTGTATGTTCCCTTTTGAAAGAAATGTATCTAATCTTCTCTTAAATGTATCCATTGTATCTGCTATAACCACCTCCCTGGGCAATGAATTCCACAATTTAACAGACCTTACCGTAAAAAAAACCCTTCCTCTGCTGAAGTTTAAACCTCCTTTCCTCTAATCTCAAGGGGTGTCCCCTGGTCATGATCAGGCCTTGGAATAAATAGCTCACCACAGAGATCCTTGTATTGACCTCTCATATACTTGCACAATGTGATAAGGTCTCTTCTTAGTCGTCTTTTCTCTAGAGTAAATAAACCAAGTTTGTTTAGTCATTTCTCATATGTCAAGTCCTCCATTCCCTTAATTAATTTTGTTGCTCTCCGCTGTACCCTCTCTAGTTCTAGTATATCCTTTTTCAGAACCGTTGCCCAAAATTGCACTACATACTCAAAGTGAGGTCTTACCAATGATTTGTATAATGGAAAAATAATGTTATCCACTCTTGCTTCGATACCTCTTTTTATGCAAGACAGGATTTTGTTTGCCTTTGCTACTGCTGTTTGACATTGGTCACTGTTTCCAAGTTTGTAGTTGACAAGGATACCCAGGTCTTTCCCTACCAATGAGTCCCCTAAAATGATTCCATTAAGTTCATAAGTAGCCTTGGGATTGTTTCCTCCCAAATGCATGACTTTACACTTGCCCACGTTAAACTTCATATTCCATATGTTTGCCCAAGCTGACATAGTATGTAAGTCCCTCTGTAGAGAGAAAATATCCTGTTCTAAATTAATGACCTTGCATAATTTAGTATCATCTGCAAATATTGATATTTTGCTTTCTGTATCTATTTCCAGGTCATTTATAAACATGTTAAAAAGCAGCAGACCTAATACTGAACCCTGAGGTACTCCACTCTCCACTTTAACTGTACTGGAGAATTTTCCATTTACAACCACACACTGTTCCCTATCCTTCAACTAGTTTTGTATCCAATTGCAAAGGTCATCTCCTAGCCCCAATTTTCTTATTTCATACACAAGCTTTCTATGTGGCACTGTATCAAATGCCTTTTCAGAGTCTAGATATACTACATCTTCTGCCTTGCCATTGTCAAGGTTGCTGCTTACTTCCTCATAGATTAGTTTGGCATGATCTATTCTTCATAAAACCATATTTTGTGTTCCCACTATTAGACAAATTAAGAAAAAATTTGAGTAATTTTAGGGCAAACCATCTGCAACATAGGAGAGAAAAAATGCTATTCTTCTTAGTAAGTCAGAGTTGTGTTGCAATTATCTGAACACCCCTCCAGCATTTGGCAGGTTAATAAGGAATGACTAGTATATGCTAAGCAGCTTATACATTGTTGCTTGCAGCAAAGGCTAAGTGAGAGAGAGCATTAAATTGAAATGTCATCATTATGGACCTTCAGTTTAGCATATAATAAAGCATTAAAATAAAACACAATTATTTCCTTGCTTTCGAAGCATTTTTTTCCCTCCTGCTAATATTTTCCAATGCTGGCAAAACTAGTAGAGATTACTCTATCAAGCTCTAGCAATTACTAAAATCCTGCATGCACTGAAACTATCAAGAAAACCCAATGGGATTTCAAGAAAACTAAAGATTGCCATGGAAATAAGAAAAATGTGCCAGCTCTATTTGGCATTGTGTCTTCTTAGATCCCATAGGACTTAAACACATGAGACAATGGGGCTATTATTAAAGATTTCTTTTTCTGTGTATTTGATTCACCACTCAAGTTAGGAAAAGCAAATATATTTATAGTTACGTCTAAACAGAGCTGGATTTCCCAACAGACAGAATAGGCAACTGCCTAGAGCTCCACATTTTGAGGAGTGCCTCAGCTGTGCTGGCCACACCCACATTCTGAATTGGGGTGTGGCCAGAGCAATCTCAGTGTTCCTATGACAGTTTTATACCACTTTACAGGCTATTATTTAACCCCTTGGACTCTAGCAAGATCTCCAGTGCATTTCTCCTTAATTTCTCTAGCAACCAAGCGGTTAAATATTTTTCCATTTTTGCTTGTCATAGGCCAAAGGTATTTGCTGTACCAGGAAAAAGTAGATGGAACGGGTGGCGGGGGTCATGTGAGAAGTGGGGGTGTGGTCATGGGCGGAGCTAAGGGCATCTTGTCTAGCGGCACCTAGGATGTAAAATCTGGCCCTTCATCTAAATATAAATCGCCTCTCGTAAAATATGTAGATGTCTTAAAGGAATACTAATAACTAATAATTAGTTATTTTAATCTGGGCAGAAAACTGTCATGACCATACCTGGGAACTTTCTAAATGAGCTGACCAGGAGACCTTGAAGTATTAACCTTTAATATTCCACTGTACTGTGGTCCACTGACTATGCTCTGACTCCAGCCCTCCACTCACTGCACTGGCACTCCTAATGCAGATGCCCTGTGAGTCTGCGATGCCAATGTTATCACATTGGCATCGCGCTTCCTCAGCAATGACAGCAGCAACAATTGGTTGGTTCGGTCATGTGTCACAAGTCAGGTGGTGTGGGGACCGGGGTGACAGTGAGGGGGTCACATGGCAAGAGGAGGTGGATGGTGGAATGGATGATGCACTGTGCAAAGTGTGACGCACGCTGCAAGGACATCCGGCAGCAATACTATATACATTATCTAGTGTAAAAACCCATGTACACGGGCCAAGGTCCGGGTGATATTAACCCTTTGAGGGCCAAAGGGGTATGAGCAATACGTTGCGTACCCCTCTGGCACTCAAAGGGTTAAGAGGCCAGTCCTGCTGTGCATCCTGCCGCCAGTACAGTCATCACTGTAGAGACTTCCAGGAAGCACAGAATGCTCCCAGCACAGAATTCCCAGCATTCTGTGCTCACAGCATTCTGAGCATTCGAGCAGTCTCTACTGCGCATGACGGCTTCTGACAAACATCCTAGTGAATTATTACATAGGATTATCACACCCACAAAATGCCTGGTTGAATCAGTGTTACCTGGAGATTTGAAGGTTTCATCCGGAAACCTGGAGACAGAGCTCTAAATCCGGAGTCTCCGGGTGAAACCCAGCAAGTTCCCAGGTATGGTCATGACCACTAGAAATCAATTCAGTGTGAATTGGTTCATGGTACTTTTTTTTAATTTGCACTGGATATCTTATTTTGTTTATGAAGACAGACATGGTTGTTTTTGTAGGACTCCAGAAGCCAAACTCTGCCCACTGAAGTCTTGTGAAGCAAACATGGAGATTTTCTGCCCAGAATAAGATAAGTGTTTACACTTAGATATTCGTCATCCTTTAATCTTTTCAGTGCAAAGCAATGTGTTGTGTACCACTTTGACACTGATAGGGTTAATCCTTTGAGGGATGGAGAGGTATCCAACATGTTATGTTGTAATGTACTGGACACCCTTCTGGTACTCAAGGGGTTAAGATCTGTAGGATGCTAGAGAGTGCTCCAACACATTGGGAAGATTTATTAGCAGTGATAATGAGGTGATACAGAGGTAATAAAGTGGAGAAGACATCTCCAGTTTTTCACTTCTCCTGTTCCTCTGTTGTTCTATGGAGCCTATGCACTAAAATATCTTCAGCTTTGGAGATCTTATTGCATAGGCTTTATAGAATAACACTAGTGTAAAAGCCCCTGTACACAGGCCAAGGTCCGGGTGATGTTAAGAGGCCAGTCCTGCTCTGTGTCCTGCCATGCACTGTAGAGACTGCCCAAAACAACAGAATGCTCCCAGCACAGAACTCCAAGCATTCTGTGCTCCCAGCATTCTGTGCTCCCAGCATTCTGTGCATTCGGTCAGTCTCTACTGTGCATGACGGCTTCTGACAAACATCCTAGCAAATTATTATATAGGATAGGAACTGGAGAAGAGAGAAACTGGAGAGGTTATCTCCACTTTATAACCTCTTTATCACCGCTGAGTGAATCAGACCTCCTGAGTCATAATTCACTGGAGACTTCCCTAGCATCCAATGGGTTACAAATTAAAAAAAAAAAGAAAAAAAAAGAAAAAAAGAAACCATTTATATTTTCTATTTTACCACCTACAATTGTAATACATAAACATGAAACTTCTTGAAGAACAAGTGTGACAATGAAAGAGTTATTATTCTTTTTTTTTTTTGTGGAAAAGAATTGCTTTGGATGAGCATAAATTGTGCATAATATAGCTCTGTCAAGTCTCATTTGTAGTGATCCTTACAGAAAAAGACTCAGTCCATTCTAATCAGGATAATAGTGTACACCTCGGAAATCTCAAGTCTAAGGCCCCAAAATTACAAGAAAATGTGTGGGGGAAGAAAAAAAAAAAAAAAAAGCACTCTTGGGACTTATCAATGTGAAAAATGTATTCAAAGAGTGATATCGCCGAACAATGTTTCGATCCTCACACAGGACTAGAAAAACCCACTTTTGTGTGATGGCTGGCAAAAACCATCTTACACATAGCAATAATAACATAAAAAAATAATCATATCTACTATTATTACTATTCCCTTATTTCCACCCCAACTAGTAATATAATTTAAGGATTTATTGTACTCTTCTAATGTTAGAAGTGTGTCAAAGGCATTAAAGGCAATCTGTTACAGAATTAATATAACACTTGTGGAATTTAACCACCTTACACCACCTGCAAACGTATTTTAATGTCTACTCCCTCTCTCTCTCTCTCTCTCTCTCCCCCTCTCTCTCTCTCTATATATATATATATATATATGTCCAATATGTCTAAAAAAAAGAGTGTATAGGAAGACCTGAGATGCTCCAAACCATGTGGTATGTGTTAATTAGAAGTGTAATGTAGTCTAAATATGGTGTAAAACATTCAATAGAAACAAACAGTTGGCTAGTGTTTTCTTATAGTCTTAAAGCTCTGATGGTTCTGTTTCCTTATGGATTGCAAGCTCTAAAATTTCCTTTGTATCTCTACTATAAGCTGGGTGTGACTTCAAAGAAATGGAAATGGTGTAAATTTAAGGATCAGTGTTTTCATTACATCTTAGAAATCTTCATCAAGACAACAAACAAATGAAAATAATCCTCTCTTATACCTTTCCACAATAGAAAGCACCAACATTGGTGTCTCACCAGCACAGCGAGGTCATGCTGGAGAACATGGCGCTCATTAGCATAACACAGATTTCAAACATAGATGACAGAAACATAATAGTATTAGGGAATACACTAGTTATACTTGCTAAAGATACTCCTATCTGTGTGAGAATAAATAACTGAAAAAAAGTTTAATGGAACAGTATATATGACATAAAGCCACGTCTAGTTCCTCTGTGCCAATCACATTTAACCCATTGAGTTCCAGAGGGTTAAGCAACTCATAGCAGATCAATGCATTGTGCACCCCTCTGGCACTCAAACAGATAAACCTAGAAGGTCCTGATTGACTAAAGAAGAATGGAATGAGCAAAATTAGAATAATTTTAAGATATATTATTGGCAGTGGAAAAGAAACAAAACCACTTTGTACAGCTGAAAAAAGAAGATAGCATTGAGCATCACAATGTCTGCCAGAGCACATTAACAGAAAATAACTGATTAACATGATAGATAACAAAACCCACATAGAGTACTGTAGGTGAAGAAAAATTGGTAAAACAAAAAAGTGCAACAATGTATATAGGTAACTGCAATTAAAGTGGACTGCTGCTCACATAGTTAAAGAAAGACCAGCTTGAGATACAGCATTAGAAGCAACATTCTGGTAACTAATCATTCTAAATATATAGGGTATCTTGAGGTTGTGAAAAGCATGATGAACCCCAATATCACTTGAAAGGCAGACCACAGGCCAAGATGCAGATCAGCATGCTGTAACATGGATATGGCCAATACAGAATGCATTCAAGTTGTAGCATACTGTATTGCAGTTTGTGATGCACAGCAGAGATCATCTCTGGGAACAGGCCCACCGAGATCCATTATTTTCATAGATATGAACAACATCAGAAAACCTAAGTGAATATTGCCCATGTGAAATAACCATATTATTTTCCAAATACTCTACTTCCCATACAAATTTATTTAAAAAAATGAAACAAAAACAACAAAAAAAAACACCACCACCCTTGCATGATTTTACTGTTACCAATTTCACATAATGTAATTGTAATTGTGATTTATTCCCATTCATGAAGTACTGTCTGTGTATGCTACTAACAGTGTTCTTAAGGTGAGAACAGCGAGCGAACCAGCACTGAAAGAGTTAACACCTTAGCTACTTGTGACGTGACAGGACCGTCATGCCGGTCCAGACATTAAGGACTGGTGACAGACCTGGCACATCATGGAATTCTGGGTTGGCAGTGCGGCAATCATTAGGGGATTAATGAGGACTGTTCATGCAGGGCTACAATGGAGTAATAGATGCACCATGATGACCTGTCCAGAACTGAGTTGCTCAATTTTGCTCACCTAAGAGATAACACTGGTTACATCTGCTTCAGATACACATGATTGAGTATCCATTTGCCAGTTTCCTTTGTGTTGTTTAATTTGAGGATAACCATTATTCTCAAGGAGACTGAAAACTTATTGCACAGGTTTTCAGAAACTCACCCTTTGAGAATCGGAGTGGTGTGCAACACATTGCAAAATGGTTAAAAGCAAATTCACATCTGAGTTTGAGGGCTTTCTCTGTTTTCTACCAGAGGTCACCACATATGTGATTTATTTGCATATCTGAACACTCATAAGATCATATGTTCAAAAGAGAAGTGGGGCAAAACCATTCATACTATAGGGTAGAACTAACAATTCCAATTGATTTAAAAGGGGATTTTGCGTTCATGTTTCCCTTCGGTTAACCGAAGCTTGATGTAATGATATAAGCCATTCACACCACACCGAAGGGAAGATTGAAAGTGCTCCCTGGGGCAGCCATGAGGGAGGTGGGAGGAAAAGAAGGGCTGTGCTAAAGATGCAGGGTGCTGCATTATGAGGAAGTGCATAGCTTGAAGATGCAATATCTTTAAAAGTATGTACATTTAGGAAAAAATAACTTTCCTAATACTACTTCCTAAACTAAGCCAATTGAAAAAACAATTTTATGAGGTGAATGTTCCCCTTTAATGAGATTTTTTTTTTTTAATTTTTAGTTTTTCTCCTGCAGTTGAATTGGTTTGCCTCAGAACTCCTCCACATTACTTTTGAACATACAGCCCATAGAGTTAGGTATTAAAGAGCATAAAAGGGGGAGAAAAAACAGTCAGCAAGCAGGTATGCTCCATACAGTATAGCCCATACTATATTAATTGAATACATTTTCTTACAGACAAGTTGAAAATATACAGTACACAACATACTGTATACCTCTCATTTTAACCACTTAAGGACCCACAAAGTAAATATACATCATGGGAAAACATACATTAAGGACCCACAACGTATGAATATGTTGTGGAATTCAGGAGTTCCCTCGCAGCTGCACACGGTTCAGGGACCCCTGATTCCATTTCCAGAAAAAAAAATGCCCTGTGGTCGTTAAGTGTCGGCCGTGTGGTTGGTCCTTAAGGGGCTAATGAAGAGAATCATACATATAAACTGAGAGTGCTTATAAAATACTTGTTTTAAAGCCCGTGTACATGGGCCAACACTGGTGGCACTGCAGTCATGTGCAGTACTGACTGCCCGAATGCACTGTGGCTGATATGGAGCAGAGCGCTTGGAATTCAGACCGTAGTCCTCTCTGCACACCTTTCTGGGACCAAGCGGTCCCAGGAAGGTGCACAGAGAGGAAACCGGTCTGAATTTGGAGCGCCCCGCTTCATATCAGCCGCTGCGCAGGCAGTCTGTACTGTGCATGATGGCTTCTGACAAACATCCTTAGCAAAATATATAATATAGGATGATATCTATGGCTACCTAAAGTTTACGTTGTACTGGCAGTTATTACAGTGAAAGATACAATATTTAATCATAAAGGTGGACTGGTGATAGTAAGAGTTGGTTGGGGAAATAACAGACATTGATTTGTGGAGAAAGTGATGAATAAAGGGAGCTGAAATGGCTGGAGAAAGTCAGTTTTTCTTTCTTGCTTGTGTTTTAATCATTGAAATGTCAAGGCTAGTGAGAAGATTTGATGCATGTAAACATGGTTTTATGATAATGAAGAAAATTATACTCTAAGGAGGAAACTAAGAAAGCTGAGAGGACTATGACACTACTAAATAAGGTTTGTTGGTATTGAGTAATATGATGTTTTGATGGGAATGTGGTCAGCTTCAAAGAGATGTGAGGTTTAAGGCAGGAGGGTTATGGTTGCAGAGAGAGGTCATGGTCAACTGTCACAGAATCAATGCTGTAGACAAGTCACAGTGTAGACAGGGATTGATGATACTTGAGTTACTTTACGCTATTTGGGTCTCAGTTGTACTTAAGTGGGAACTATACACACTCTTAATTTAACACAATGATTTACTGAGGTAGATGTCCTTCACACAGCAGTCAGTTATATCCATCTATATATTTTTGCATTATAGCTAGAGTTTATCATGCACAGTGATATCTGTTGATCACACCTCCTCACAACAAAAAAGATTTCTGCAGACCTGATTGACTCATAAGGGACCCTATTTGTTTTTAGATTTTATACTGAATCATTTAGTAGTGGCCTAAGGTAGAGATTAAATGCAAATCAAAACAGTAAAAATAAATAACTTGACTGCTCTTTGAATGATACCTACTCAAGTAAGTCCTTCCACTGAACAAATTAAGAGCCTCTTATAGTACATTTATGCTTTATTAATGAAGGCTCCTGTACTCTGTTTGAGGGGGACTGAGGTGTTGCCTGGGGTGGTGCCAGGGTGTTTCTGTTAAAAATTGATTTCCTAAAAGGAGTCTGATGATACTGAGGAGTGGATAAAATGTGCTGATGAGCTTTTTGGGCTACTTGGGAAGGGATCATGCATTTGCAGGGGTGTTCAACCCATGGCCCACTCCAGTGTTAAATGCATCCCACCGCATGAGGCAACCCGTGGCCCACTCCTGTGTTAAATGCAGCCCACTGCTCGAGGCAAATTTCTGCATGAAATGTAGCTACAAGACTATAGTAAGCTCTCTATTGAAGCATATGATATATTCCCACCCCACCTCCAGTCTCACTCTCTGCTTACTTTCACTCAATAAATCAACATCTTGATTGATATTATTACTTTAATGCTATAATACTGAATATGTATAACAGGAAATGACAGCTGTGAAAGTCTTGTGCATAGTAGGACAAATGGATGTTATCTCCAGATGCAGGCATTCCATACATTTAGATGTGTTGAGGAAGGTGGTGCCAGCGGAAAAGGGGGCGGAGTTGGGAAAGATCAGGAGAGTAAGCAGAGAATGCCTGTGACAACAGCAAACGAGAGATCAATTCAATATACATGGACACACTTCAATATCCATTTATTCTGCCATAAATAAGACTTTGTTCAAGTAAGGAGAAAGCTAAAATTGTTTGCTATACATATGCATTATGGAGATTTAAAGATATATAATTGATCAAGCTGCTGTATCCATTGAGTGAAAGTAATCAGATTGTGTGAGACTCATGGTGGGTGCCTCCATAAAGGGCTTCTTTTAGTCTTGCACCCCTAGTGGGTCACTCATACACACACAGATTCCATCCATGTTGTCTGCAGTTGAATAACTCACCCACTTTTAGATATTTTTTTCTTATTCTTCTTTGATTGCCTTTATTTTTGTTTGGCCTTGTTTTTCTGTAAATACTTGTGAATGTATGTCAATTGCTGGCCACTAGCTGACTGTTGATGATGGAAATTGTGTTATTGTACATTGGAGGGTCTCAGGATGCCCATCTCTGAGTAATGATTGGCATATTAGCACTGTATGCATTATAAAGGCAAGCTGTGCAGGTATTCATGTCTGTTGCTGTATTATTTATGTAAGCTGAATACTCTTTAATATTAATAATTAAGAGGGGGAGCAAAGGGGGGGGGGGCTCTGTAGACACCCTATGTACTTGTTTAACCCCATTTTTACATGCCCCTAGTAATAAGCTTATTACCAGGCATGGAAAGTATCAGTAAGGTTTACAAGTCACAAGAAAAAGTTACAAGTCAGAGTCGGTAGATTTAAGTTACTAGTCCACCCAATGTTATGTCTATGAAAAAGCAACATAGCTGGAATATCTTAATCATGACAGGAAAGTGGATAGTGGAGATGTCCAGCCCTACTTATTACAATAATTACATAGTTTCTACCACAATGTGATACATTTTTGTTACAACCAATAATTGCAGGTGTCTTTCACCTCATGTATCAATTTCTCTGCCTGTCAAATTATGTTTGAAATACCCTTCCTAAGTACTGCACTGCATATACTTTTAATTGTATATGTGTTATTAAGAATATTATTATTGCAATGTAATTATTGTGTATTGATAGTTTTAGTGATTAAAAATTCATAATATTTGTTGATAATAAGCTTTTCGTTCTTATGCTTCCCTTGGCTATGGTAATTTTATTTCTTACGGCCCTCATTCAAATAAAGATTGAACACCTCTGTGCTATTGTGTTAAAGTTGTTAAAGGTAATGGGTGTGGGGAGGACAAAATTGCACCAGGGCCATCCACTCACTAGTTTCACCACTGGTGTAGATCCAAAGCACCGAATTCTTCAGTACTGCATTCCACGGAACTGCAGGACGAGAAGTGATGTAATATGGTGAAGTCACTTCCGGTTGCCAAAGATTTGCGCCTAGAAGCCCATCATAGATAAATCCGGCCCCTACATTATGTATACAGGAAGTGAAACAGTGATATAAGGTAACAGTGATATAAGGAAAATACAGTATACAGTACAGATGACATATTTTTAAATTACAGATGACATATCTTTAAATTAAATTCATGAAATCGTTCTATTGTTATAATTCTTGTAATTTATATTAGCTTCTGATTAAAATTCAGCACTCTATAATACTTATCTCTTTACATCTTTTCAACTTCCCCCAAGAGTCTGGTCCAAATTATAAAAAAACAGTGTTACAAGATCCAGTGACTATAGATAAGGGATTCTTAGGTGCAAGTATTAAAGTAGATGAATTGCATTAACCTCTGCTCTCTTTTATTATAATCACTGCCCACTAGAAACAACAACAGAATTGCTAAAATCTCACATTGTCTAATGGGATGGTAATGGGATTCAGAGGCCATTAGGGTAAAAGCAATCCATATTTAACAGTTTAATAAGGTCTTGCTTAAGATTCAGAATTCTTTCTCAAATTGCCAAATTCACATTAGGCAATCAGTTATATTTACATCGTTTTGATACTGGTATTTTTTATTTATTTTTATATACCTTATTTTTCATTAGTTTCATGGAATATTATGAATATTTTCAAGGAAAAATTATTCAAGAGTATTTTGGTTTTATAATCTAGAAAAGCAAGTGGTGTATCTAATGTCAAGCTTCAAAAGAAATTCAAATGTCATACAGGATGTATCAACAGACCCTGACATATTCAAAAGATAAGTAAATACATTGTAGCAGTGGTTACTTAAAATATGTGCTTTTAAAAGACTGTATTTATTAAAGAGAATCTGTCAGATATTTAAATGTGGCAGGTAGAAAGAGTGGAATATTGAGTTACGTTTGGAAACTAACAACTAAACCTATCACTCAGGTTATTGTTTCTTTATGTATCATTTACTTCAAGTCAATGACGCTGATAAATTAAAAGGGATAGTAATGTTTTATAATAAAAGAAGCTCTAATTAATCATCATAGTATTTGGGCCATGGAGAGTGTTATTTCAATACTGTCAGAGTTGTAGTTCAACAGTAAATGAATGATAAAGTATCCCCTTCCCGCCCCTTTTACTGATGTAACACTGATCACCTCAGAGCAGCAGGGTGAGTCCAGGTGGATTGCAGAGAGGGACAATCTTCAATTAAGATAAGGGAAAAACCTGTCAAGGGGGTCAGGGTTTTCATTGTTCTCACAGTAAGAAAATTGTCCCTTGCTGTGAGCTGTCTGGTCTATGGACCAGATTTCACATCTGAGTGGAGGTGGCTTACACTATGTAAAAGGGGCAGGAGGGGAAAATTTTATCATTCTATTACTCTTGAACTACAACTCTGACAGTATTGAAATAACACTCTCTATGGCTCAAATACTATGAAGATTAATTAGAGCTTTTTTTTTTTGTGAAACATTACTATCCCTTAAACCATATGAGTGCTGGTACCCCTGTGGCATTCAAAGGTTAAGAAGCAAAGGAATAATTTTTTGGCAAACTGAATACATCACAGGGTACAAACAAATGTTCCCAAAATCCCCATTAATTTAAATTGGGATTTTAAATATTAAGTCAATTTTTCTTATAAAACAACATAAAATAAAGGATTTTCGCTGCCGAGTAAAACAAGGGTTCCCCTGATGCTGGGTGTTTATTTTTTTTTTTTATTATTTTTTTTTTTAACAACTCAATGGGGAGATTTTGTAGTGGTGATAAAGTGGAGATGACTTTTCCAGTTTATCATTTCTCCAGTTCCCATGTTATTCTATAGAGCAGTGATTCTCAACCAAAGTGCCATGGCACTTTGGTGTGGCACAAACATCAACTTAGGGTGCCCCATATTTTCTATGAAGACTAACAAAAATGGACTTTTAAATAAAGATTTATAGAAATTGTTATGCACAATATATTTAGTTTTGTTATTATGATTATAATACCTAATAACAACTGCATATTTATATATTGTACTCTTCTTATGCCCTTGGTAAAGTATATTAATTATGTTTGGGGTGCCTTGAATGTTCTAGATTATTTGGTAGGGGTGCCCTGAACAAAAACGATTGAGAACCACTGCTATAGAGCCTATGCACTAAGATATCCATAGTTGAAGGAATCTTAGTGAATAGGCTCCATAGAATACCATAGGAATTGGAGAAGTGATAAACTGGAGAAGTCATCTCACTTTATCACCTCTTTATCACCACCTACTGAATCCCCCCCAATATCTTTTATAACTTAATTTCTGTTGTGGTCACCAGGTGTTGCTGTTTTTATCACTTACTATGGGTATCCATGCTGTGACTCAAGATTTCCCATAATGTGCATTATAAACAACTAAATAAAGTTTGGGAAAAAAGTTTGAACTAAAATAACTTTTGAATGAAAAATCTAACTGCAGTTCCATTGATTTATGCAACAGGAAAAGTTCACCCATTTACCCTAACCTCTTGAATGCTAGAGAGGACATAAATGCATTGTGAATCAATATATTGCACACCTTTCTCATTAAAGGGGTTAAAATACCCATTTAACCTTTCAGTGCCAGAGGTTTATAAAATCCATTGCTTTGCAATGATTTGTATATACCTCTGGCATTCAAATGGTTAAATCATTGGGCGTTTTTAAGCAGTTAACCTGTTCCAGAATGAATCCAGGGATTATTATCCAGTAAAGTGTGATAAAGCTGTTATAGAGAACAGATACAATTTCCAGAGTGATGTATTTTCTAATTACTATGTTATTCTGTGGAGCCTATGCACTATCATTCCTGCATCTTAAGACAATGCAGTACAAAAGCCTCAACAGAATGACATAGGAAGTGGAGATTTTATCACCCAGGAGATGTTTTCTCCTCTTTATCACACTGTAGTGCATTTCCCCCAGGAGATCATAGTACAACAGCTTCACAATGTGCTAAACAAATCTTTAATTGTTGGCCCCATTGTGTAAGCAGTCTTGCCTACAGAAAAAAATGTTATTTTTCCCTAATTTAATTTATATGTATGTATGTAGCAAGTCTGTTCATACCTGACAACTCTCCAGATCTGCCCCAGAGAGTCAATGCTCAGGGGAGGGCTGGCCAGGGGAGCAGGGAGGCAACTGCCCCCTGGGCTGGTCATATGTCTAGGCTAGTGGGCCACTGTCTCAGCCAATCTCCTGCTTGCTGATGTAAATGAAGCTACATTACATGTAGTGATGCCACAGACCTTACAATTACAATGGAGCTCACTAGTGATACCACAGAGCTACATTCTAAATGGAGCCACACTGGAAGTATAACCCATTTCCCTTGAAAGTTCTGTAGTATCAGTAGTGTAGCCCCATTTCAACGATAAGCTATGTGGTATCACTTGCCTTACTTCACAACATTATTGCATATTTTAAAATTAACAAAAGGGGATGAGTTGTGACAGTGGACTTAAACAATATCAGAAATGGGCCACTTGATTGTATTTGCCTCCCAGGCCACAAGCTGCCAGCCCTCCCCTGTCAATGCTTATTACTGGATCTCCAGGAGCAGAGCCACTCTCTCCAGGTTGATGAGTTCCTTGGTAAATCTGCCCACTTCACTACCCATTCAACTAATTTCCTGCCCCCCTTATGTACAAATTCCACCCATTATCATCCTTAATCCTTCTTTCTACTTAAGCTCTGACCACACTATGGCATGCTTTGGGACATTTGGACATTCCTAATCAAGCCATTCTTAGTTTTCCATGGTATATAGGCCATATATATGTGTGAGTGTGTATGTATGTATGTATAAGTGTGTGCATGTATTTATATATATATATATATATATATATATATATATATATATATATATATATATATATATATACCCTTCAAATACGATAATGGATGATGCTGATCAATGTATATACTTTACATCTCATTATTTTGTTGATAATTATTGAAAGATTACATAAGAATATTTGTATGGACAATGGACCAAATCTTCTGTCTGTTTAGTGATGCCTGTAGTGCCTATTTTATATGCACTTTTACCGTTACCAGTATTTCAAACATTACTCTCCAAATCCTTTATTAATTTATATATGATAAACCAATGTTACAGTAGGTCTGTTTATGCATTTAAAGCACACAGGGCTGGATTCTATTACAGGTGCTAATTTTACCTCTGCTTTTATCTCCAGTTTTCCCCATAGACTTCAATAGGAAAATGTTTGATAAAACAGGTGTTAAAGGGACAGTAATGCCCCCCCCCAAAAAAAAGTCCCATTTTGTATAATTTAAAATATTAATCAATATGCTCCAAACCCTATCTCTCAAACCACTATGGTTTGAGAGATATAGGGATTCAAAGTTCCCACTCCGTCCCCTTTCCCTGATGTCAGCTGTAAAGCTGACAGCAGGAGAATTGAGTCATATGACTCGAGGAAGCTCTGCAGCAGAGCCGAAATAGCATTACTGCTAAATAATTAATTCATTGGAAAGGTCTAAAAAGTGTGCCCGGTTTGCAAGCCCACTTTGTAGACCTTTCCAATGAATTAATTATTTTTAAGTAACACGATTTCTGCTCTGCTGCAGAGCCGCCTGCTTGTCCCAGGAGTGGGATCTCCTGCTCTCAGCTAGACGCTGACATCAGGAGAAGGGGAGGGAGGGGGAACTTTGAATCCCTATATCTCTCAAACCATAGCGGTTTGGAGCATATTGATTAATATTTTAAACTCTACAAAACAGGACATTTTTTGGGGGACATTACTGTCCCTTTAACATTTATCACCTGCAATAGAATTGAGCCCACAGTGAACTAGTAAGGACCAAAAAAGGAGCTGGTTTGTTTCAGTATAATCATTTCAGTTGCTGAGAAGCTTGTACAAAATACTACTAAACTGGGGGTTTCATTTGAACAAATATTATGTGAGAATATTAAATTAGCCACATCAGTATCAGTTTCATAAACACCATAATCTTGAACTAAGGCAGAGTTCTCAAACTGCATTTGTAGCATGTTGAGAGAGGGAAGGACCTGAAAGCTGCACTACCTTAACCATCTAGGAATACAGTTGGAGGCCACTGATTTAAGACATTTTCAACTGAAAT
Organism: Rhinophrynus dorsalis; assembly: GCA_037306005.1. Taxonomy (NCBI): domain Eukaryota; kingdom Metazoa; phylum Chordata; class Amphibia; order Anura; family Rhinophrynidae; genus Rhinophrynus; species Rhinophrynus dorsalis. Next base: position 124,771,708 of record CM074721.1, read on the forward strand.
ATTCTCTTGAAATTACTTCACAGTTCATAGAATTCAGCAATTAGCCTTCTTGTTCCTAGGCTCCTTGGGGCTCATTACGTCTGTACTGACTTAAATAAGACTGTGGTGTATCATGTTTAGTAGAAATAGAGGCCATAATAAAGTGTAAAAGCGTCAATAAAGGTAGATAATTATTTTTTTATCCTCCATCTGCAAAAAAGGCTGAAATAAAATATCAATCAGGTACCAGTGAAATAATTTTAAAATATAATTACAATTTTTACGGTGTGAGTTTGTACACCTGTATATATTTATATCTATACACACACACATTTATATTTATATCTACACACACATACATATTTATATCTACACACACATATACACACATGCATATATATTTATATCTACACAGACACATACATATTTCTATCTACACACACATGCACACACACATATTTATATCTATACAAACAAACACACACAGATATATATATATATATATACACATATATACAATAAATCACAATAAATCAAGATGTTTGGGTACTTACTTGCCTTGGTGCCTGTAAGGTGGGTGAAGAGACCGTATAGTAAATTTGAAGAAACGACAGAACTCAAAGGGCTTGTAAGAAGTACAAACTTTGATATTCTTACAATCCTTGTAAGTACTGTTGTATCTTCAAATCTAATACTTATATATATTTATTGCAAAGGATTGGCACGCAAGAGAAACATTTATTAGCACATTTATTTAGCAGCATATCAGCTTTTCGCCTCTAACATGAGCCTTACATGTTAGAGACAAAACATTGATATACTGTTGAGTGCCAATCCTTATATATATATATATATAGGAGAGAATCAGCACTCACAGGAAACTTGTAGACTGTGAACAAGAGTTTTATTTGGTGGATCAAAGTTTCGATCCCATCAGGGATCTTTCTCAGAAAGATCCCTGATGGGATCGAACCGTTGATCCACCAAATAAAACTCTTTTTCACAGTCTACAAGTTTCCTGTGAGTGCTGATTCTCTACTATATGGAGAAATAAGCTATATGGCACCCAGACATTAACCTGATTATATACACTATGATGGTCATCCAGGTCTACACCTATTGTTGAGAGTGCCGGCCTCGATTTGCCCTTAGCGCCACACACTCCACACATCACTCCTGCCTTGACCCCCCCCTCCTTCCATCCACTGTTTCCTGGCACAGAAAACACCTTGGCCTATAATAAGCAAGAAAGAAACAAGATGTATCTCTTTAGTTTCTTGAGATATCTGCAGTGCTTTGCTGTAAATCAAATTGGAGCTTTCCCTAACATCCAAGGGGTTAAATAATAGCATGTAAAGAGTTATACAACTGGGGCACTGAGATTGCTCTTGCCACACTCACAATTCAAAATGTGGAAGGGACCAGCACAACTATAGTGCTCTTCAAAATTTGGAGATCTAGGAAGATTCCTATTCTGCTTATGGGGAAATCCAGTCCTGAGCCTTGTTTCAGTCAACAGTAAAATAACTTATACATATACATATTTTGTAAAAAAAAAAAAAAAGTACTAATTTCAAAAATGTTAGGCTAAAATATAGCACATTTATCAGTGGGTGTACTGATAAGCATTTATTATTGTATTTACCCATTTACCCATTTCTATGTTTGAACTTCACATATTTCTAAGTATGTTTGAGGATACTCTTCTTTCTTCAGATTCACGCTTATGTATTTTATGTTATTTAATAGGAACTGAACACGATGTAGATGGAGGTACAGTTTTAAGTCTAATTAAAGGGATAGTAATGTTTCAAAATAAAAGCAGCTCCAATTAATCTTCATAGTATTTGAGCCATGGAGAGTGTTATTTCAGTACTGTCAGAGTTCAAACGTAATTGAATGATAAAGTATCCCCCTCCCTGCTTAGCTCAGAGCAGCAGGGTGGTGTCCAAGTGGATTGCAGAGCGGGACAATCTTCAATGAACCTAAAGGAAAAACCTGTCAATGAGGGCAGGGTTTTCATTGTTCTCACAGTAAGAAGATTTCCCTTGCTGTGAGCTGTCTGGTCTGTGGACCAGATTCCACATCTGAGGGGAGGTGGCTTACACAACATAAAAAAGGCAGGAGGGGGGAACTCTATCATCCAACTGTTCTTGAACTACAACTTTGACAGTAATGAAATAACACTCTCCATGGCCCAAATACTATGAAGATTAATTGGAGCTGCTGTTTATGTGAAACATTACCCCTTTAATATGAATGCCACCATTTTGGAGCAAAGCAACTACATCAGAGGTGACAAAAATGCTTATTTATTAACCGTTTGAGTGCCAGAGGGGTACATATTCTTCTGGAACTCAAAGGGTTAAATAGGGCTTTTTACCCCTTGAATATTAGCAAAGTCTCCAAAGCACTGCTTTTTTCAACGTGTTGGCTACCCATCTGGCACTCCAAGTGTTAATGTTACAAGAGAGCGGTGCGTACCCTGCTCACTCCGCAGTCCTGCTTTAGAGTGCTTCTGTTGTGTGCCTGTTGTGGTAGGGAATGGATGTCTGGGAATTGCACTTGGTCATTCATAAATCAGAGATTTTATAAACGACAGCATGTAACTAGTGCCCGTGATCCCCCTTATCTTTTGATACATATTCAACTTAATAATGTTGCTGGCACAGTTAATTCTTCGCTGACACTGCAATTCCTGGCATATGCCAGGGGGCAACAGAAAGCTTTCTCATACATTTACAAAAATCAGTGTGGATATATGAGTCTGACAGAATGTCACATTTGGGACTGTTTGCACAAAGCACTAAATATAATTTTTAGACCAAATCAACTGCTCAGTAAAAATTCCCATTGATTTAAATGGGATTTTTGACCTCATGAAAGCTGCAGAGGTCTCCAGCATATTGATATGCAATGCCTTGGAAAGCTCTATTCAAGGGGCTAAAAGTACCATTTAAAACAATTAGATTTTTTTCACCTATGGTTCAATTTCCCTGCCCTATAATTGCTCCATTTTGACTTTGTATATGTGGCTTTAACACTGGCTGCAGTTTACAAAGAGGCTAAAAAAGCTGTTACTTTCCCCATTTCTCACATCTCTACATTCCTATTAGGTGCTGAGAAATTCTCGTATTTATCATCTTCTATGTGAGAATTTTTCTGTGTGCATACAAATCAGTGGGCCATATGTAGAAAGAAACTAAGAAATTTGGGTTCAGGACAACTGCAACCTATGAAACAAAACACATTGCCATAGACGAAAATATAAAGTTTATACCCTTAGGCTGTTAGAGTTCTGAAAGCAAAGCAGTATGTTGGAGCCCACTCTAGCATCAAAGGGTTAATTTTATACTTATTATGCTGCTATTTTCCCCAGTCTTACTCTACTTTTTACCTGATGCAGAAGAACCAGTGAAGCAGCTGGGTTTTTAAAGTATTAGGCATGGTGAGTCTCTTTCTTTTAGTAGCATCCTTTTAAAACCTGGTCAATGAAAGTTCTACTCCAATTGACGTGATTGGTTTTCACTACGAAATTTTTCATTGTGACTCACAAACACATACATACACACATACTTAAATATATAAACCAGAGAACCACTCACCATGCCTGTCTTCGTGAAAGGTGCTTCCCCTTAACTCTTTGAATGCAGGTGGCGTATGCAATGGGTTGCTTTGCAATGCACTGTGTACCCTCTGGCTCTCAAAGGGTTATGGAAGGAGTAAACATTTACAATGCAAAAAAAGCATATAACATCTCTTTATTATAAATTATTTTTCTGCGAGAAACAGCTCTGCCAGGTCTCCAGACTGTTTCTCTATTGCATTCTATGGAAAAAGGGAGCCTCAGGCTCTAGTTCTTTGTAGAATGTGATAATAAAAGATCCCCCACTTTCTGGTAGTTCAAGTGGAATCATTTTTGAACAAATTATCTCCCAGCAGTGGTATTATCCTTGATTTACTCAGGAAGACAACCCTTTAATATATATTTCTCCATAATACAACTTTACTGATACTTTAATGTGCCTCAATATATATCTTAAATACAAATATCTGAGGAATCACAAAGAATTATAAAGTCAAATAATCATAAAGGGTAACTGTATATAGACAGGAGTCATTCAAATACCAATTGTTCTATCTGTGTAATGGAGGGAATAAAGGAATCCATCTACATACATCCTATTAAATGATTGCTAAATGTATAGTGCCACTTATATTTTTAACCACATTATTTTATGTTTTCTAGAATATCTTTTGCTTCACTGTCAGGATATGTATCTGAATGTGAGATTTGCGTATCAATAAAATTAAGTAAGGTTTATTAAAGATGAAAACATACATTCATTACTTACTGTTTGCTGAGGTTTCTCTTTTATTAATTAGAAACATATTGCAGTCATTAAAATGCCAGTTGTTTTTGACTAGGTTCTGATATGCATGTATAAGCTCATCTCAACTCTAATTAGGCAAAAAATATACACAGCAAAATAATATGCACTTTCTAAATAGGAGAAAATCATCTGAGTGCCATACACGAGGTGACTGTGCTGCTTGGTTTGCCAGATAATTTATTATAAATGTAGTAAAAATTTTACTTAAATTAGTAAATACAAAGAATGGCTTATAATGGATTTGTAAAGTGTGATGTCATTTTGTTAAAATCTGAACTGACAATTTAATGCATCAAACATCTCTGCTATTTAGGTTTATTACAGAGTAGCTTCCTTCATTATTTGAGAAAGTGAATTTAATCAATGAGACAAGGTCAACAATTTCTCATTAAAAGGGTCTTCAAAGTAAGTTCTTCTAAGGGTGTCACTGTGTGATGAAACATGATATCCTCGGTAGCAGAAGAAAAAAGAATTTTATTAATTGCCAGAAGTTTTGATGTTTGTCTAGTCTTCAAACATTTCTAACTGTAATCAAATAAATAAAATGTAATAAAAACATAAAATGGTGCCTTGAAAGCTTAGTGTAATATAAATAGTGATTATGATTATCATATTTAATTATGATAGAAAGTAATTCTGCGCCTAAAAATGCGTTACTAATAAGAATTCATATTTCTTCGAATGAAAATTCACATTGCTTCTAAAAAATATTCAGTGATAATGAAATGTCTCAGTATGTCGAAAGCTGTATGTATTTCTATATGAAAATATATGGACCCAAAGGGATTTTTTTTTTAAATATATAGAAGCAACTTTTTGAGTGGATTAATAAAAATATAGCTAGTGCTAAATGGATAAAAAACATTTTAGTAACAATTGTATAATTTGTATAATTTGACACACACACACATATGTGTATGTATATATATATATATATATATATATATTTCTCAGGATCAGCACTCATATTTTCTTAAAGGGATAGTATTACTTATCCCTATTTTGAATCCCTTAAATAAAGAAGAAAAATTCCCCAATGGCATCTCTCAAACCCTTATGGTTTGAGAGATAACCGCTTACAAAGTTCTCCTCTGCCTGATGTCAGCGTTCTAGCTGACAGCAGGGAAATCCTGTCCCGGGACCGTCGGAGGCTCTGCAGCAGAGCCGAGATTGTGTTAATGAAAAAGAAATCCTTCACTTAAAAGGTCTTCTAAGTGTGCTTGCAAACCAAGCACTCATAGAAGACCTTTTTAGTGAAGGATTTCTTTTTTATTAACGCAATCTTGGCTCTGCTGCAGAGCCGCCAGCTGATCCCAGGAGAGGATTCCCCTGCTGTCAGCTAGAACGCGAATGTCAGGCAGAGAAGAACTTTGTAAGCGGTTATCTCTCAAACCATAAGGGTTTGAGAGATGCCACCAGGGGCATTTTTCTTCTTTATTTAAGGGCTACAAAATAGGGATAAGTAATTTCAAGTATTACTATCTCTTTAATACACATGCCTGGGTGCTCTAGCATTATCAAATATTGTCCACAAAATGCCAGCTCTCACAGGACTTTCACCACAATATCAAATTTACAAAAAAACAGCCCCGGATAGTATCACTCTAGAACAAATATATTTCTGGAAAATAAGTGTAAAATACAGTACTAGGTCAGATATAAGCCCATTACTTTAGAGCAGTTAAAGGGTTAGTAATTGCTTAAAAAAATAAGTAATATTGTAGATAAAGCAAAAAGAAGAGATTGGAACAAGACCTTTCGTGGAAACCTTTATAGTTTGAGAGATAGAACATTTTAAAGTTCTCCTCTCCCTCCCCTTTCCCTGACGTCAGCGTCTAGCTGACAGCCCGAAATTCTGGTCCGGGGACCGTCCTGCAGCTCTTCAGGAGAGCCGAGATACCAAAATCTAAAAATAAATACTTTATTGCAATGGACTACAAAGTGTGCTGGCAAACCAGGCACACTTTGTAGACCGATCCAGTGAAGTATTTCTATTTAGATTTCAGTATCTCGGCTCTGATGAAGAGCCGCGTCGAGTCAGCTGACTTGAATCTCCTGTTGTCAGCTTCACAGATGACAGCAGGGAGAAGAGAAATTTAAAAAGTTCTATCTCTCAAACCATAAAGATTTGAGAGATAGGATTTGCACCTATCTCTTTCTTTTTGCATTATATATACCCCAGCACCCTACTTGCCTTCCCCATTGCTTTCTTACATTGCCTGCCTACCTTTAAGTTATCATAAATAATTACTTCCAAATCCCTTTTCTCTGTTGTTGCTGACAGCACAGTACCCTTAATACTATATTCTGCCTTTGAGTTTTTATGTCCCAAGCACCTTATTTTACATTTATAAACATTAAACTGCAGCTGCCACACATGTTCATTCTTCTAATTTGCCTAAATCATTTGCCAATTGGCTTATTCCCCCAAGAATATCCACCTTGTCACAAATCTTTGTATCATATTTGTATCATCTGAAAAAGGCATACCTTACCCTGAAAACTCTTTTTTTCCTGTTTCTTTGCAAGTTATAGTGTCATGAGCCATGTAGGTTCTTATTCAGTAGGGTAAACAGGTGCAATTCTGGAGTGTACCAACTGCATTATAGGGGAAAATAACATTTTTCATGAGGATTTTAACTCTCTTAATACTAAATAGGTTTACAACTCAATGTGAAGGCATCTAGTATTCAAGTCCTATTTAGTTTTCAATTCCTTCCTATGATGCAGTTAGTTTGCTCCAGAATTGCTCCTCTTTATCTTGGTGAATGAGACCTGACATGTTAAATGTAGCACAGACATCCACAGAGACCACTCAGATTGTACAATACAGACACACCTTGGATGAAATAGGTGCAAATCTGGGAAAACTAGAGGAAAATCACTTGAAGTTATATGGGATGTTTTATTTCTATATAAAATATAAACCCTAGAGGTTTCCTGTGTCAGTGCCAGCCACACCCAGATAGTAAGGAGGAGCTATGCAAATTCCTCCCTACTGCCACCTATCCCCCAGTTGTGCTGTCCAAATTTTCACAGGAGCAGGGAATATTATGCAAAGCATTCCCTGCATGGACCTGCTCAGCTACATGAACACATGGATGGCCCGGCACTACCATGTGGGGGGATACTGGGAACAGGTAGGGGACTTTTCAGGTCTGCGAACAAGTGGTCTGGATCCATTGAATAAGGAGAGAGGGAAATGCTGGAATAAATCTACACCTGTGAGGGCTATTCTTTACAGGAACTTGCACATACACCAGGGGTTGGTAACCTGCAATAACTAGGGGATGTTGGGAGTTATAGTCCAGAAAAGCTGGAAGGATGCATGTCAGCCATCTCTGAGGAAGGTACAACAGCAGCAAAAATTCCCTCATTGCACTTGACCCCTTCTGACACTCAAAGGATTAATAGTACATTAACCCACCACTAGAACACATCATACTGTTACTGTTGCAGGAACTAATCTGGTGAAACAAGTTTCTAAAAACGTGCAATCACACCTCATTCTTTAAAAATAGCAGCAATTTCAGTGTTGTTTGCTGCATGACACTATCCAGACACCACTAAGGTAAACTGAACAGTGCTTGTCTTTCATATGATTTCATCAGGTGGCCATGCATCAGCCTATAAACCAAGGTATGATGCAATGTTCCTTATATTAAAGTAACATAAAAATCAGTTATCAGACTATTACTAACCCATCATGTCATCATAGTACTACTGTATCTACTTGTATTTTCTCAAAGGTCTCAATCTCTATGGAAATGTACAGCAATCAGCACCCAAATACACAAAAATGAGCATTAGAAAATCAGCATAAAGAATCTTTCAATGATGACACGGAGCTAGAATGAAAATACTGCCATAGCTTTTTCCCCTAAGTAGTTTTAATCAAGACAGTCTAGTACTTATTTTAAGATTGCTGAGCGGGTTGCAATACAAAAGAGCACTGAAATGTGAAATAGTGGTAAAATGTATCAGGGGAGCTCTTTTTAAAGGAGAAATAGCACCAAAGCTACTAATGGTTTCTATTAATTTTGCCCTTGTGCCTTTAAGAGCTAACATCTTCAATCTGTCCTAGATGTCATTCGAGTCATGAGAGGAGGACATGACACTTGCTGGCATTGTTTTTCAAACTAAAGCAGGAATGAGGCTATGTCACTCTTTTAGGGGTAGAAGGGTATGAGTCCTTAAAAGGTTAAAACTGCCTTGTGTAGCAGTTGGCATTTAGTGTCTTATGGTCCCCCTATTTTTATTCTATTTTATTTATATAGCACCAACTTATTCTGCAGCACCGTACAATAGGGAATACAGAGACATTAAAATGGAATATAGAAAACGAAAGGATCAGAGGGCACTGCTCATGAGAGCTTACCATCATGTCTGCCTCCATGTACATGACATCAAAGACTGATTGAAGATGTTATGTCTTGAACAAAGGCACAAGAGCAAAAATCATAAGGGCCGTTAAGATTTTCTGGTCATAGTAAAGAAAGTAGGGGTTTATTATTAGGAGATGTTACTTATCCCCTAATCAAGTACTTGCTGAGTGGGATGAAATATAAAAGAGGACTAAATGTGAAATAGGGACAGAAATGTGCCAGGATAGCTCTTTTTAACAGCCAAGAGACTTTATGCACTGCAACCAAGCGGCAATCTTTAATTAAACCCCGGTGTGCAGATACATACATGTCAGACAAAATACAAAGCTTTTTCTGCTCACTTAGGGAATGATATGAGATCATATATGCCAACAACGTGCACTGCAAAAGTGCCTTTTCAGCTGGAACATCCTGCATAAATTAGACTTCGTAAAAATCAGTCATAAACTTCATAATACGTTTGTGGGAAGCGTTCAAAGCAACGGCTATAAACACGTGGGAGTGCTTTGTATTTCAGAATGTAAATGAGCCAAAAACAGGGGATGGGTGATTTTACACGAGTACCTGACAACAATGCATGATAATATAATTTACAGACCATCCTAATTAAGAATGGATGGAAAATCACCACCTAGCTAAAACTGCTGCTTCAAAGAAACAACTCTTCTGTATGGGACCCGACAATATCTGTATGTTATTGGATTATAAATTTTAAGGCTTTGATTGCCAGAGGGGTACTCCTCCGGCACTCAAAGGGTTATATGAAAAAGCAATACCTTGAGGTCCACATATAAATATAATAGCAGAGTATTAACCCCTTTGATAATACAGATATCACCAACACATTGCAAAACAATGTGTTGAAGGTGTCTCTAGAGTCCAAGGGATTAAACCACAGGTAGATAACCTGTGAACCTTAAGCTGTGGGGATTTGCAATGCATGGAGACTTCTCTAATATCCAAGGGTTAATACTCTGGTTTTATGCTGGTATTCTCATGCTGATTATCCCTGGTTTAACCCTTTAAAGGGATAGTAATGCCAGAAATAAACATTATTCAGTATGGTAGATTTTACAAAAATAAAGTATTTGGAGAAAGTCCTATCTCTCACACCTTTACGGTTTGAGAGATATTCACCACTAAAGTTCCCTCTCTCCTGATGTCAGCTGTAAAGCTGACAGAAGGAGATTTGAGTCATGTGACTCAAGGTGGCTCTTCAGTAGAGCTGTAATAGCGATCTTTAAAAATAACTACTTCATTGGAATGGTCTACAAAATGTGCTTGCAAACCAAATACACTTTGTAGACAGTTCCAATTAAGTAAATATTTTTAAAGATCGCTATTTCGGCTCTGCTGAAGAGCAGCCGGCCTGTCCCAGGACCAGGATCTCCTGCTGTCAACAGAGAGCTGACGTCAGGAGAAGGGGAGGGAGGGAGAAACTTTAGCACCAAATATCTCTCAGACTGTAAAGGTTTGAGAGATAGGACTTTCTCCAGATACTTTATTTTTGTAAAATCTACCATACCGAATAAAGTTTATTTCTGGCATTACTAACACTTTAAAGCTCATTAGGCCTGTAAAGCCCATTACTGTTTTTACTTTACTATATTTTCTAGGCCTGTAAGTATGATTTATATTGAACTTGTTACTATTCAGTCATTTTTGTTTCTCTGCAATGCGTTGCGTATGGTTTGGTGTGTGGTTTGCTATGTTACCGACAGATTTAACCCAAAGCTGGCAGTTAAGGACCACTGAGCTTTTTTCCTTGCAACATCGATATAGGGGCCCCCAGCAGTGTCATGGGTCTTTAAAGCAAGTTTACCCATGACAGTCACAGCATGTTATGGGTCCTTAGCCCCTTATGGACCACTTTGGTCTACGACATGCCGGAACACGTGACCTCTTCCGTGTATTGGCGTGCCACATTGGGGACAATTTCAGTCCCAGTTTTTGCTTACAGCGCTCCCAGAGGAGAGCAGTAAGTAAAATGTATGCGACATGTTATGGTCACCGGTCAAACCGTGTGACTGTCATAGCATGGCACGCAGTCGTTAAGGAGTTAAAGCACAATATTCTGATATCTGTATTACCTATTGGAGGCTCTTTTACCAAGAAGAACTAGAGTAATTCTGGGTTGAACCAATTTAATCGTAGAGGACTGACAAGCTTCCCCAAATCTCCATTAACCCCTTAAGGACCGGACGTTATGGGACATTTCCGTCCCATAACGTCCGCATAGGGGCACTTGGACGCGCCGGTACACGTGACCTGTCACGTGTATCGGCGCGTCACTATGGGGCTTGAAACAGATTGCTCCGATCTTGGAGCGGTCTATTTCATGCCCCATTTTTACTTACAGCGCTCCCGGTAGAGCGCTGTAAGTAAAAAGTACGTGACGTACCAGGACCGTCAAGGGTCTTTCAAGCAAGTTTACCCTTGACGGTCCTGGTACGTCAAGGATCCCTAAGGGGTTAATAAACATGACTTAATCCTTTCAATTCCAGAGAGCTCTACTTTGCATTGCACTGAAGACAATGGCCCGTATTTATAAAAAGTAAACTGGAGTTATTGTGGAGTAAACCAACTGCACCATTGGGGACAAATAAAAATACCTATATCCCCCTGCACTTGAATAGAGCTTTATTAACCCCTTGAATGTCTGTGAGTTATCCAGTGCATTGCTTGGAAATCTCTCTAGAATTCAAGGAGCTAAAGCAAAACGTAATTTAAAGGGATAGTAATGTTTCAAAATAAAAGCAGCTCCAATGTATCTTCATAGTATTGGTGCCATGAAAAGTATTATTTCAATACTGTCAGAGTTGTAGTTCAAGAGTAATTGAATGATAAAGTATCCCCCTCCCGCCCCTTTTACCTAGTATAAGCTACCTCCCCTCAGATGTGGAATCTTGTTTAAAGACCAGACAGCTCACAGCAAGGGACAATCTTCTTACTGTAAGAACAATGAAAGCCCTGCCCCCCCTTGACATGTTTTTTCCTTATGCTAATTGAAGATTGTCCCTCTCTGCAAGCCATCTGGACATCGCCCTGCTGCTCTGAGGTGAGCAATGTTACATAAGTAAATGGGGCATGTGGCAGGGGCATTCCTAGGTTTCAAAAAGATCTGGGGCTAGAGCCCATGGCAAAATTAACAGCATGCCCGCCACCCGCAGTACTGACGATAACCACATGTTCACACACATACACATATTTATGTAGTACATATATGCACATATGTTCTAAATATTTTTAACTGAGATCCTTTTGACAAGTACAATACTTTAATATTGGGAACGTCAAAGTTGGAGAGCTACAACTAGCGATATTTATGCTAAATCTTAAAGAGTCAGGTACTCTGCAGCACATATGGAACAACAGAGCTTACAATATAGTGACCACATGGCACATCAGAGTCTCAGACAATGAAATCCACACCCCCCTGTGAAATTCTAAAAGAAGGCATGAAGGAGAGAAAGGTGGCATGGAGGGGGAGGAAAGAAGGCATGGATGGGCAAGGTAGTGAGAGAGGAGACAATGGCTGAGAAAAGAGGCATGGGGAGAAAAGAGGCATAGTGGGTGGGAAAAGGAGGCATGGAGGGGAAGGTGGTTAGGAGGAGGAAAGAGATGAGGGGGAATAAAGAAACATGATGGCTGTGAAAGGAGAATAGAGGAGTTGAGTAAGAAAGGAGACAAAAGTGAGAGGCATGGGAGTAAGTGAGAAATGGTGAATTAGGATTAGGCATAAGAGGGAGGTGGAGACTTTGTGATAATAATAATAATCACTGCTGCCTTAGGCTGCTGCTCCATTTCTCCTTATCTGTAGAGTTAATACCTCTTTGCCCCCAATCCAGCCAACCCAGGGGATAACTTCAACTGCCTGTGGCTATGCACATCACAAGCACACACAGGAACACATAATTCCACTGCCATGCGTTACTGCAGTGGCAGCCACATATTTCCCCCATCTACACCTCCCTCATACCTTCTTCTCCTGCTCTGCCCCACTCTGCTTTCTATTTCAGTGACTGCCTCCACTGGTACTTCCAGGTACATTTTGATGACCTCATTTCAATACACCAGGAAGTGCTAGAAGAGCTAGTGTAGAGACGATGTCTCCACACTGAAGCCAAAAACAGAGGAGTGAGGCAGCAGCCTACTATGCTGATTTATACTTATGCCCATGAGTTGCTGGGTCAGCAGCCAGTCTCAGACACACCTCCTGGGAGACTGAAACATACAGACCAAATATGACTGGAGCTAGCCCGCCCCTGCTGGTGGCCTGACATTCGGGGCTTCCCAATAATACATTTGGGGCTTCAGCCCCCTTAGCCCCCCCTAGCGATGCCCCTGGCGGGTGGGGTACTTTATTATTCAATTACTCTTGAACAACAAATCTGACAGTATTCAAATAACACTCTCCATGGCCCAAATACTATGAAGATTAATTGGAGATTCTTTTATTTTTAAACATTATTATCCCTTTAACAGAAATGTTTATTTGTCCCCTGTGGTGCCATTGGTTTACTACAGAATAACTCCAGTTTGCTTTTATAAATATAGCCATAGTAACTTGGTTAATGAGGGAGGGAAAAAAAGACATGCGTCCATCAGATTTAGCCTTTATTGATCCAAAAGAAGGCAAAATAAACAAATAAATAAATAAAACACTATTAACGCCTATTAAGCCCAAAGTGGGTAAATAAACAAACAAAAAACCCCAAGCTTCCTTCCTAAGTATAAAAAGCAATCAGATATTTTCTGGATCAACATATTATATGCACTGAAACAACCTATCATAATTTTAAAAATTGTTCTGAGCTAGAAAGGTATAAAATATATTTTTGAAAGCAATCACAGAATCTGGGAATACAGCCTCACAAAGAAAGTAACAATGTTACTGCCATTACTATAATAAATCCTTGCCTTTGTTATAGTCAAAAGTGCTTTTCCTCTAGCTTTAATGGATGAGCTCTTTGTTTTGCTCAGCTCTTTGTATTGACTTTGAATATATTAATAATATATTTATAAGTTGTAATAATATCACCCCTTAGACATTGCTTCTCTGATGTATACAAACCCTGTTTGGTTAATCTTTATTTATACCTTAGATCCTTAAATCCCCTTATCAGTTTTGTTGCACATTTCTGCACTATTTCCAGTTCAACAAAATATTTTTAAGAGCTGGTGTTCAAAACTGTACAACATTTTCTAGATAATGCCATACCAAAGATTTATATATAGAAAGAATTATATTCCTATACTGTAAATTTATATCTCTTTTATGCATGACCATAACAGTCAAAGGCTTTAAAGTCTCATTTAAATCATTGTGGATTTTATTTGCCCCCTATGGTGGTGGTTCTTAACCTGTGCACCCTCGGGGCCCACTAATAGACTGGGGGAGACACACTAAGGGACAATATTATTGCTATATATGTCTGTCAATGTGTGGCAAGGACATAGCCTTGGCAATGTATACCCACATTGCCATTTGCACTAAGAGGGATGCAAGGGGAGGGGAAGAGACTCTGATCATTAGCATAGAATTCTGGCATAAGGTGTTAATGTACCCGAGAGAGAAGGGAGGGAGGAGAGAGACTTCAGCACCAAAAACGGCAGCCCTCACTCAGCCTTATAAACAAACCACATAACCAACTCCTTAATAAGTGACAAAAGATGATTATATTATTATTATTATTATTTTAAGTATTTATTACTAAATAATAAAAATATTACTATATTTATAAGCATGGGTTATTAATTTAGCCACCCCAAGTCCAGCCTTTAATTCGTAAGTAGTGGATGTTCATGGCCTGAAGAAGAGACTTTACAGCAATTAATATGAACTACTCATATGGGATGTTAGACTGGATCCCCATGCTCTGAGCCATAACCCATGCACAGGTTGTCCATCGGCATTTGTTCACTGTGTGGTTGCCTTCTGTATGGGTAAGGACTATTTCACATACTAGTAAATGAATGGACATCATTTTCTGTACTATCCTAGTGTTTAATTAACTGAAGTGTGCAAGAATATTTCATATGATTTTTTAGTTACTTAGTTTAGTTTCATATTCACTATTATGTGCAACTGAATAATTTGTTGGGAACTTATAACTGCAGTCTGCTTTCAGCTTCTTCAATCATATCCCATAGAGCAGAAGTCTCACTCTACCTCTGATGCTGACTACCACCTAGAGGGCCTAAGGCCACATATGACTTGACACAGAGCAATGCATATACCATAGGGCGATTTCAACATTGCCGACCTCTGGTTAACAATGTTGGGACTTTGAATTCCGACCACAGAGGCTGCTATCGGAGCTTAGTGCATGTGGTGATGTGTCATATGAACATAAAAACATACTTGAATAGGACAATGGCTTATTAAACTGCATTACCATATACAAATGAGCCACTGTCAAACAAAATTGTAAACCTCTTAAAGGCATAGTGAATTCATGGTGATATCGATAGATCGTGTCAGATTGGTCACAGATTGACAGAGATATGATGGTGAAGACGCCTAAGAGCATGCTGTCGATATGTCATCAACACCACTTCATCACCATATCACCACTCTGGTCTCTTTTCTCCCTTTATTTTATCTTCTACCAGGACATTAGGATTTACCTTTTTGAGAACAGATTAGGTAACCAGAGGTTCAGTCATTTTGATTAACTTACCTGTGCACATGAATGTAAATGTTCAAATTTTAGGTTGATAGTGGGTCCAGTGGACACAGGCTTTAAAGGGATAGTAATACTTCAAAATTACTAATCCCTATTTTGTAGCCCTTAAAAAAGAAGAAAAATGCACCCAGTGGCATCTCTCAAACCCTTATGGTTTGAGAGAAAACCGCTTACAATGTTCGCCCCTGCCTGACGTTAGTGTTCTAGCTGACAGCAGGGGAATCCACTCCTGGGACCAACCAGCGGCTCTGCAGTAGAGCCAAAAGTGAGTTAATGAAAAAGAAATCCTTCACTGAAAAGGTCTTCTACATATGCTTGGTTTGCAAGCACACACAGAAGACCTTTTAAGTGAAGGTTTTCTTTTTCATCAACAGAATCTTGGCACTGCTGCAGAGCCTCCGATGGTCCCTGGACTGGATTTCCCTGCTGTCAGCTAGAACGCTGACATCAGGCGGGGTGAACTTAGTAAGTGGTTATCTCTCAAACCATAAGGGTTTGAGAGATGCCGCTGAGTGCGTTTTTCTTCTTTTTTGAGGGCTACGAAATAGGGATTAGTAATTTTGAAGTATCACTCTCCCTTTGAACCACTGCTCTATGGTGCAACTAGCTTGCACTAGAATTATTCCAGTTCTTCTTTTTAGATCAACCTTTATAGTCTTGTTCCTTTGTAACATAGTAAAGACACATGCCCATAAAACTTCAACCTTTGCCTCATAACACAGAGATATGAGAATTATAAAGCTTTCCTGCTGCAAAATAAATTAGTCTTTACCAGACCCTCCTATTTTGCCTACTAATATACAGTATTACCCTGTATATCCCTTTTTGTATCTAACCTTCTCTTAAATGTATCCATTTTATCTGCCATAACCACATCATTGGACAAAGAATTCCATAATTTAACAGACCTTAATGTCAAAAACCCTTTCCACTTTTGAAGTTCAAACCTCCTTTCCTTGGTGACCCCTGGTTATTTAATCAGGTTTTGGAATGAATTGATCACCAGAGAGATCCTTGTATTGACGTCTCATACACTTATACATTATGATAAGATCTCCTCTTAGTTGTCTTTTCTCTAGAGTAAATATTCCAAGTTTGCCTGGTCGTTTCTCATAAGTCAAATATCCTTTTTCAGAACTGGTGCTCAAAACTGCACTGCATATTCAAGGTGAGATCTTAACAACGATTTGTAGAATGACAACATGATGTTATCCACTCTTGCTTCAATACCCATTTTTATGCAAGACAGGACTTTGTTTGCTTTTCCTACTGCTATTTGACACTGGTCACTGTTTCCCAGTTTGTAGTTTACAAGCATTCCCAAGTCTTTCTCTAGCGACGAGTCCCTTAAAATGATTCCATTAAGGGAATAAGTAGCATTGGGATTTTTTCTTCCCAAATGCATGACTTTACACTTTCACACAATAAACTTCATATTATATTTGTTTGCTCAATCTGCCACTTTATGTAAATCTCTCTGTAAATAACAAATATCCTTTTCTGTATTTATTACCCTGCATAATTTAGTGTCATCTGCAAATATTGATATTTTGCTTTATATATCTATTTCCATGCTTTTGGATAAGGTGTGTTGATGTATTGCCTCCTTTCTTAGGCAAATCATATCATGTTTTTGTATTGTTGGAATGTGATTCTCATAGACAAGGAGGTTTGTCTGGAGCATCTTTGTAATGGAGCTGCGGTAAGTATGGATAAAATCACTACAGAAGTGACAAATATACACAGTTTTGACTCTTGAGGTGAGATGTTCAAAAAGTCGTCATAATGAAAAACTTGTCGGCTCATGAGTTGGTGGTAAAAGAAGGACCATATTTTCAGATGAAAATCCGTCATGTTTGAAAATTAATCTAAAGAATTAAAAATGACAGTAAGAAGATCTCATTGAGCATTGCCGTTAAAAATTCTGATTGATTGAATTGATTTTGTCTTTGAAATGAAAATTTTCAAAGACTTTTGTTTTTGAAACGAAAAATTGCTTCTCAGTACTTCATTTTTTCTTCTCCAAGTTTAGACCATTTTTATTATGTCGGTAGCAAATGACGTTAATCAGACAAAAAAATGACGTTCAAACAAATATTTTTTCTGAAAATACCTTACATTATGACGGAAGATTAAACCACACCCACTTTTAAGACGGCTTTTTCCCTTTTACGGAGATGGCGGAATTGGATACAAAAAATGACTGAAACATGACTGAGAATTGACGGATCATGGTGTAAGAACTTTTTTATTCTCATTACTGACAATTTCAGGTACCGCAACTTTCTGAACATCTCACCCTTGGCGTTAACAGAAATCTTCCTGTGAATTTCCACTTCATAAATTTATCTTAGCATAGATCATATCAAAACACCCCTAACACACAGTGTGAAATTTTCAGGGCATGCCTAACATTTTATAGGTCAATTGTCAAAAACATAACAAAAGGTATAAATACATAAATATACAATCTGAATTAAAAAAAAAAAAAAATATATATATATATATATATATATATATATTGTGAATAATTATTTCTACAAACATTTGCATTATAGGAGGATATCTGCAGCACACAAAAGTGCCGTGGCACCCTGGTTGAGTACCACTGGCATAGATTATGCAAATCCCTCCTATATCTGTAAAGAAGTTGGCTGGTTGTTTAATGCCTATTTGAGATTGTCAAATAACAGCAGTGAACAGGGTATCATGCTTCTTCTTCACCTGTTTACTACATGTACTCTATAGTCCAGTGGTTCTCAATGTTTATATTACAGCCCCCTTTTGGTTTTTACCACATCACAATGCACCAATTTTTTTCCTATTTAAATAAATGTAACATTTTGTACACCCAGTGTAGACTGCGATATCCACAACCATTGCTTTTATCAGCCTTTCTCAAACTTATGAAAATGACAAATTTTTGATAATAGAGACGTGATGTCTACTTATTACTCAGATGTTTGGTGCTGAAATAAAACCTTGCTCCTCCCCTGGAATTGAGCCACAGTTTGGAAATCACTGCTATAGATATTATTTTAGAATGTATTGCTGTGCAATGGATTGCACAACCCATTGACTTTAAAAAAGTTAATCAAAATATTTACACACAGCGCATACCACCTTGTTCCCCCCCTGGATCAGAAATAGCAAATCATACGACCTCTGGCTATTGGGAACTACAGCAGCCATCATCCCTGCACTAGCTGTTGGCTGACTGGAAATTATATGAGTTGTAGTTCCCAACAGCTAGAGGTGAAAAGCTTGACTAACCATGCCCAATACTTAAAAGGTCAGGAAGCTAAATTTTAGGTTAGAAAACATGATTTTTCTTTTGCAACAGACAAAAATGAGTATGGTACATTATTACTCCATTAAAGGATAAGTAACATATAGTAATAATAAATCCCCACTTCCTTTGCAAGGGTCAGAAAATCCAAATGGCTAATATGAGTTTTGCCATTGTGCTTTTGTTCAAGGGATAGTAATGCTTAATATGGAAAAATATATATTGCAATGTTTATCCTGCTAAATAAAACATGAACACTCCCACTATGGAGAGCTATTTTATTCAAAAGTTATTGCAGATCAAACTTGCATTTTTGGGTGTAGTACTTCCATGGCCTGAAACAATGATGCTGGTTCTGTTGGTACAGCAGTCTATGGGCAAGTATGGTCAATTGAACAGAAACCTCCATAGAGTGCACCTAAAATACTGCACTTAAAATATGCAAGTTTGAGGTGCAATAACTTTCTATTTATAATATCTATCCAAAATGGGAGTAGCCTTGTTTTACTCAACAGTATAACTCCTACAATAAATATATATTTTTTTTCCATATTAAGCTTTACTATACCTTTCAAGAGTTAACATCTTCACTCAGTCTACGATGTTATGTCCCTGGAGGCGGACATGTCAGTTGCTAGGAAGACAAAAAATGCATACTCCACTCACTGCACATGGTAATCTTAACTTTTTAAGGACTAGAGAGTATATATTGCATGGTGCCTGCATCAGTTAAAAAAAAAAAACTGGCATGACAGTCATTGACATCCAGGGCTGATTGTGCCTTTGTTCAAGAGACAACACCTACAAAGGCAAAATTAATTTTTCTGGACATAGTAAGGTAGTGGGGCTATTACTAGCAAGTATTACTTCTGCTTCTAGGCATTTAGACCAGTGATGTGCAGCGGATTGAGTTGCAATGGAAAATGCATATCTCTGTTCCTTAAACGAATAGCACACCCTGGAAACCTAACCTAACTAAAATATTGGCCATGTATCCTTGACTACTGCTAGCAAGCTCCAGTAGCTAAGGGGTTAAGGCCAGCTGCATGGCCTGCATTACCTGCACAATAAAACAAGGAGTAGTGCGAAGAATATTCCATTTCTGGTGCTGGTCAGTGACTGGCTCTATGGAGCTGAAACTGACATCTGAAACCTTCAGAAAGAACCAGTGTACTCACACAGTGATGAAATCTCATTGAATAGTTGCTGCTCAGTACCAGAAATGGAGTCTGGTTCTCTCTACTACTCATTTGACTGCACGTAAAAGTATGGAAGGGACACATGGGCAATCTTTTAGTTAGGTTAATGGAGTGTACTATCCCTTTAAAGGATAAAATAGCATGGCAGTGATCCAGTTGCTCAATGGATAATACAAGCCTTGTCCAGCTTCAGTCATATAGCCTACTTCTTGATGACCTTGGCCCCTAAAAGCATTCAGTCTATTTTTCTTTGCTAAAGGACTGAGGCTCATACTGTTCATATCCTTTTGCTTTATTCAGCAGCACTCGCTAGTAGCACTACATAAGAATACATTATTATTATTCAGTGAGAAATAGAGCTGTAAATGTTTCATACAATGCAGATGGTATGCGTATATCTTGGCGATTTGGTGATATGGTTTTCAATGGCTCAACACCTCTCCTCTGTACACAGCACAACAGGAGGAAACAGACATCTGGTCACAGATACCGGATTGCCACTTGCATGCAGCTGTGTAAGTAATACGCTTACTCAGCTGGTAAGTAATTGAAATGTTAATCCCCTAGCAAAAGAACTGGAAAACTGGGGTAGACATTTATGAAAAAATAATTTCTTTTTTTAAAGCTATCACATGCTGGAATCTGTTCAATAAGACTACATATTTTTCCGTAAAATTCCATAAATATAATTCATATACTTTTCAATTCTTACTGATTTACTGTGACAATCACTGGCTTGGATAGCTTCAAAGTTGTAGAATGTTAAGTAGAATAGATGTTCACTCAAAGAATGAGGCATATGTATAGAGAAATGGAGTAATTCTAGGGTAAAACAACTGCCCCTTGCTTGCTTGAGCTTGCAAGCTCAGTAGCATGGTAAACGGAGCTTGCTGTAATGTTAGCCCACATCAATGCCACCACGAAGGGAAGTGTGAACGTGCTCCCTGGGGCAGCTGGGAGAGAGGTGGGAAATCCTTCTCCACTGTGCCGCACATACAGTGTGCCGCACAACGTGGAAGTGGTACATTTCAAATTCATATATCTTAAATAGCAGGTGAGTGAAAAAACAAAACAAAACAACGCTAGTCTAGTTTTACTGTCTAAAGCCCATGTCCAAGTGTTTTTTATGTGAATGTTCCCCTTTAATTCCACCAATACGCTGGATTAACTTTTCGAATGCCATATAGGTATCCAACACAGTGCTGGATTTCCCAATAGGCAGATTAGGCAACTGCCTAGAGCTTCAAATTTTGAGGAGTGCCTCAGCTGTACTGGCCACATCCACGTTCTGAATTTTGGGTGTGGTCACAGTAAGCTCAATGTCCCTACACCATTTAACCCCTTGGACACTAGGGAGATCTCCAAAGCTTCCTACCAACCAAAGGGTTAAAGTTTTTATTTATTTATTTTCTTTCATGCTTATTATAGTCCAAAGGTATTTTCTGTGCCAGGAAACAGTGGCTGGGACTGGGGGTGTGGTCATGTCAGGAGTGGGTGTGTTCATGGGTGGGACTAAGGGCTCTTGATCCAATGCAATGCATTGGCTATCTCTCTTGCACTGAAAGGGTTACACTAATGTTATCATGAATAAAAACAAAAGGATTTCAATAAATTAACTTTATTAAGAACACTGTCACAGTTGTTACTGTATAAAATATAACCCTAGTACAACAATACAGATTAAAGGTAAAATATATATAATCATTCTAATACCATATGACTTCAATAGAAACAATTCTACACATTACTGTGACCACACTAGTGTTACAATATGTATAATCTATAGACCTAGGGACCACTCCAATATTACAGTCTATACAAACCCAATCCGTGTGCAAATATCACTGCATTTCTTCACTATAAAAACCACAAGGTACAGTATTTACTCCAAACAGATAAAACAAAAGTGACGGTCAATTAGATAACTCTATTTTAGAGCCTTTAGGTAAGCCTACCAGACACTCCTTATTACTCTTAATGGAAGGAATTCTGTCTAGGATGCTAACCTCCCCTTATTTATATGCAGATGTTTCTTAAAGGGCAATACAGAGTTACACTTGATATATAGTTGTAACAATGCATGGTCTCTTTAAGAATCCTCTACTTAAAGGAATACTGTCCCCTCCTAAAAATAAACCTTGACTCAGTACATCAGTCTTGACAGAAACGGTTTGATTTCCCTATAGTTAATCTTTAATTATTTTTGGGTATAATCAGATCAGGATTTACATCCCAGACACCCCTAAGCAAGGCACTCTAGGCATCATTAGCTCCACCCATGACCACACCCCCACACCTCACATGACTCCACTTCCAGTCCCATCCACTGTTTCATGTCACATAAAATACCCTTATATAACCGGAAAGAGCAAAACAAGCTTTAACCCCCATTAGTTGCTAGAGAGATCTCCAATACATTGGAGATCTCTCTATGATCCATGGGGTTAAATAATAGACTGTAAATGGGTATAAAACAGGTGCAGAGACATTGAGATTGTTCTGACCACACCCACAAATCAGAATGTGGATGTGAACTGCACAGGTGAAATGTCCCTCAAAATCTGGAGCTCTAGGCAGTTGCTTACGTGGCCTATTGGGAAATCCGGCCGTAGATATAATGTCCATGGGTATGATTCTATGTTGGAGGTCTCCAAGATGCCAAACACCATCCACTGTATTTTATCTTCATTCTTAAAAAGTAGGAACCTGGAGTCTCTCAGAACAGAAACATGTCCACCTCTGTGGACTGGACATTATATCTACTATTATAACAAAGATTAGTTTAGGTAAACTAATCCACACAGAATTAATTTCTAGTGCCCATTAGATTATTTTTATCAGAACTAAGTAAGGTTTAATTATTAAGAAATGTTAGTGCTCCTTTAAAACTTAAAGCCCCGCTTAATGACTGAATCAAAAGGCTTGAAATGGATCAATTAGCCCACACATCACTCTCAACTCCCTCAAAACACCTACTCAGTATGTTCAGAGAGCCAAACAGGTCCTCTAATCTACCCTGGCATTAAACCCTGAAACATATTCCTTTAAAAGTACCACCGTTCTGGTCCTTAAAGGGTTACAATTACTGGATTTCCTACTTATTTCTCTCCTAGACTGTTGTGCTTTCTTAAGGCTAGATCATTTCTTGTCTCTGTCCCCTACTTGCACTGAAGCAGTGACAGGAGCAGGGGACCTGTATGTGAACCTCTGGGGTGGTGAGCTGTGTCTGCTGGGGTTTTCCTTCAGTTGTCAGAGCAGCAGATTCATTGTGCTCTGCATCTGTCCTTAGAATAAGATTGAATCTGGTGCTCCAGAAGCTGTAGGAAAACCCAGTAGACGTCATGCACACCCACAGATGTTCACGTACAGGTCCCCTGCAGCTGTTTTGATTTAATATGAGCAGGGGACAGAGACAAGAGATGATCTAGCTATAAGGAGGCACAGCAGGATAAGAGAGACACAAGTAGAAATGCCAGTGATCTTAACCCAGAAGGAAATATCAGAACGGTGTGCAGTGCACTGAATAGCAATGTGTCCAGCACACTCTGGCCCTTTAATAAAGGGCTATTGGATCACTACTGAATCTGAAGGGGACTTTTTCTCCCAGTACCAACTAACATTGATGGAGGGAGGGAGAAAAAGGAATGGAGGAGGAACATATAAAACCAGTGTTTCATAAAAACAATAAATAAAGCTATAATTAACTGGTAACTAAAGAAGCCATTGAGTTGCTAAGAAGTCAATATGGACTGTCTATTTACCCCACGTTAGCTGTACTATACGGTACACTATGCCACAATTCTTGTCCCATTTTGCTGTACCACTCTGCACTTTTTCCCAAAAAACAACGCATAGTGCAGTCACGTACTTCTGTGTAATGTGGTCCACATATCACACGGCACTGAATCTGGGGCTAAGGCCCATGCCTGGAACTCTCAAGGTTTTGACCCAAATCACAAGGTAAAGGACTAACGTTTCAGAGTAAGAAGGTCCTGCATTGCTTACTATATGATCTGTACCAATTAACTGCTTCTGTAATCAATAAATTGGTGCAATTTTCATCATAAAGGCAGAAGCCCTACTTGTTTTATGTGTGCTCAGGCAATGATAAATCTAAGTTGTATCATGTTAAAGGTTCCTTGTGGACCAACTGTAACCTTCCTGGGTTATAGCAAGCAGTTATATACTGCACACAATCTACATTATGGGGAAGTCTAAAGTCTAATATTTCAAAGTTATTAGGGCTAGCTCATTTTAAGAGTTCCCAAGTATGCTATGACCCCTTGGATTTCAATAGTTTCAAGTATATTATAGCTTTATTTATTATTAAAGTGGAACTTTAACCTAAAATCAAAACTTAACCATGCGTTGTAGTCATTAAAGGGATAGTAATACTTCGTTTTATCTTTATTTTATTTTGTAGGCATTAAAAACACATGAAGAACGATATAAGTCTTATCTCTCAAACCTTTATGGTTTAAGAGATATTCACAAGCAAAGTATCCCCCCATGTTCAGCCAAATCAGAAGGGAGGTGCCCAGGTAAACTGCAGAGAGGGACAATCTTCAATTAAGATAAGGGAAAAAGCTGAAAAACTTGTCAAGGGGGGAAGGGCTTTCATTCTTTTCATACAAAGAAGATTGTCCCCTGCTGTTATCTGTCTAGTCTTACAACCAGATTCACTTCTGAGAAGAGATGGCTTACACTAAGAAAAAGGGGCGGAAGGGGGAAACTTTGCTTGTGAATATCTCTTAAACCATAAAGGTTTGAGAGATAAGACTTATATCATTCTTCATGTTTTTTTAATGCCTACAAAATAAAATAAAGTTAAAATGAAGTATTACTATCCCTTTAACACAGCATTAGCACTGTGTTTGATTTGTTCGTAGCTCACCTGTTTAGATACTTAGCCTTCAACTTAGGGCACTTCCGCGTTCGGCGGGACCCTGTACCTTCTCAGGACTTCCCAGCTCCCCAGGGAGCGCATTCATGCTCCCCTTCGTAGCTGGATTTGTGTGGGTTAACATTACAGCAAACTCTGTTTATCATGCCTCTGAGATTGCAACCTCAGTAGCATGGTAAACAAAGTTTGCTGTAATGTTAGTCCACAAAAATCCAGCTACGAAGGGGAGCATGAATGCACTCCCTGGGCAGCTGGGAAGTCCAGAGACTGTACAGGGTCCCGCAGAACGCAGAAGTGCCCTATGTTGAAGGCTAAATATCTAACCTAGCAGTTGAGCTACGAACAAATCAAACACAGCATTAATGCTGTGTTAACCCCTTAACGACCGGCCGATCGGCGCGGTCAGTTAAGGACCACGGAGAATTTTTTTTCTTCTCTCGCTTCCGGACTCCCCGAACGGCGTGCAGCCGCGGGGGGAGCCTGGAATTCCATGACGATTATAGTATGTCATGGGTCGTTCAGACAGATCGATAGGGTTGCCACCTTTTCTTCAAAAAAATACCAGCCATGGCATTCCCTCCATAGACTTAACATTGGACAGAAGCCAATTTTTTACCAGCCTGCCGGTAAAATACCAGCTGGGTGGCAACTCTACAGATCGACCCTTGACATACAAGGGTCGTTAAGGGGTTAATGAGTACAACGCATGGTTACGTTCTGATTTTAGGTGAAAGTTCCACTTTAAAACAAACAAACAAAAAATCTGGGTCTTCCCTCCCTTTTTCCCCACAAGCTGGTCCCAAGCCAACAGTTCTCCCTGCCCCAATTAATGGACACTCTGGGAGCTGGGGGGAGTGGGGTTTTTGGCCATGTGTGAGTGGGGGGGGGGGGCAAGGGTATCCATGATACCTTGCGTAGGGACACCTGTGATATGAATCAGGCCTTGTTTGAAATGTTACAAAAATGAAATGCATGAAAAAAAATTTACCTTTCAATTCTCAACACTACAATACAAAAAAATAAATGAAGAAAGAGAGCACAAGCTGGAGCCGAGCACTGAAATATGCAAGTTACTGAAATCTGGCTATTGTGGAGTACAAAATGAAAAGAGACTTGCTATTGTAACTATGTGTGCGGTCATCCATGCTGATAGACACTGAATAGAAAGGTGTCAGAATAGAGAGCACAGAGTTGGAAATGAGAAAGGTGGGTGCTTGTGAGTCAGTGGGCCATATTCATGAAGATAAGAGTGGAACACTAATGGGGAAAGTCTTCGACTTGCCATTTATTTAAATGGAGCTTTAACCCTTGGAATGCTAGAGGGATCTCCAACACAATGCTTTGCAATATAGTGTATACCTCTTTAGCATGCAAGGGGTTAATGGGGAACAAAACCCTCTAATAATAACAATAATCCGCCAGTTATTATGGAAAGAAAATCCTAATGCCCCCTAGTTTCTTGGTTCAAGAGGTAACCTCTTCACTCAGACCTTAATGTTAGGTCCAAGAAGGCTGATATGACAGTTGCTATAGCACCATAAACTCTGCTTAGAGCATTGGGTAATCTTAACCCTTTAAGGACTAGAAAAAGTGTGCAACACATTGCTTCAGTGTTTTGCACACCTTTCTGGTCCTTAAAAGGTTATGTAGACCAGGGCTCAAAATTTCCACTCGCCACTAGACAATGGCGAGTGAAAATTTAGCCCTAGAGAGTAGACATTCAGCCCTTGTGGCTATGTTTTGGCTTGCAGTGGTGAGTAACTTTTCAGGTCTGGCTAGTAGCAAAGGACTTAAAATGATAAGCCCTGATGTAGACTCATACAATCTGCTTGCTTCGGTTTAAAATAAATAAATAAATAAATACATTGCCAGCAACTGTCATGTCTGCTTCCATGAACATAGCCTCCATTACTGATTGAAGATGTTATCTCTTGAACAAAGGCACAAGGCTTTGCAATGCGTTGTGCTCACCTCTGGTTCTTAAAAGGTTAAGAAGGCTCATACACTCGTCTTGAGTCGATTCGAAAAAAAAAACCAAACAAACAAAACAAAAAGAAAATTACCTCAGCTGTCATGTCCACCTCCATAGTCATAGCATTTAGGAGTGACTGAAAATGTTACTTGTTAAACACAGGAACACTGCTTTGACATGCCTTGGAGATGTCTCTAGCATTCAAGGGGTTAAAATGGTCCTTTAACTCTTTGAATGCCAGAGAAGTATCCAATGCATTGCGGTGGGTTAAATCAATGGAAATGTTTATTTCACTCTTAGGGCTGTATGTTCAAAAGAAAAATGGAGGAATTATGGAGCAAACCACAATAAGGGTGAACGACAAACTCACATTGATTAAAATGGGGATTTTAACCCTTTGAGTGCCAAAAGGGTGCTCAGTGCTTCTCGGTATTGTTTGAGAAGTCTCCAACACATTTCACATTATGGAGCAAACCATTTGCACTGTAGCGGAGAGCTAAAAAATTCCTATTGATTTTTTTTCTTCCTTTCTCTCTCTCTTCCTCTCCTTCTTTTCTCTTTTCTCTCTCTCTGTCTCAGCATCTTCACAGCTACGCGGCCATTTTAGGCTAACCGTTTCACCTATGTTGAATTGCTTCTTTTGTTCTTTCTGTTTGTGTGCACTCTGTACCCCCTCCTTATTTTTTGTGTTCTGTATCCCCGTTCATTTCAAAATCAATAAAATTTGAATTAAAAAAAAATTCCATTGAATTAATTGGGGATTTTAACCCCTTGAATGCTAGAGAGGTTTCACGTTGGAGAACTCTCTAGCATTGACTTAGTTAAAAATTCCCATTTAACCCCTTAATGACCAGGGTATCGGCGACGCAATGCGACTGAACGTCCGCGGAGCATTTTTTTTTTCCCAGTTCCGGATTCTCCGAACGGCGTGCAGCCACGGGGGGAGCCCGGGACTCCAGGATGGTCATAGTACGTCATGGGTCGTTCAGTCAGATGGACCCTTGATGTACTGTGACCGTCAAGGGTCGTTAAGGGGTTAAACCAGAGGGGATTTTTGGAAATTTTAGTTGTCCCCTATAGTACGAATGCTCTGCCCCAGAGCCCCTCTACTTCTACACTATTGTTCATTTGGTTTAGTTAATAAATGCTCAGACTTTCTTTACTGCATCTGTCTCACAGTGTAATAAGATACAGGTTAGTCATGGCTATCCCTGACCAGTGACCAGTGTGATGTGTGTGTTTGTCGTTGAAGAAATAAATCCATAATACATGTAAGCAGTTTATTTGAGATGAATGTCAGTGACACGTCACTTTACTTCATACTGTTATAGGGATACACTAAAGCATGTTATGTTCTCTCGTTGAAGGCCAAATTATAGTGATGTTGCATCTCTTCAAAACAAAATAGAACAAAAATATAATGGAGTGATAATTTCTGATAAAATACTTAACAATGAAGCAGAAAAATGCATTTTCCATTTCGAAGGTTATGTGGTTTATTTGCAAAGCATTTCCCATGGGTTCAGACAAACCTCTATTCGATAGGAATAGTGTAGAGCGTTAATGTGGACACGATTAGTTTACTTAATTTTAAAGAGAACAAAAAACTGTCTGCATATTGTGCTAACCATTTAGCAGAGCTAAAATAATTAGAACGGTCTACAAAGTGTGCCCGGTTGCTGGCACACATTGTAGACTGTTCCAATGAAGTATTTCTTTTTTAGATTGAGCTATTTCGGCTCTGCTGGAGAGCCACCGGCCGGTCAAATGACCAGAATCTGCTGCTGTCAGTTAGAGCGCTGACTTCTGTGAAATGGCCAGTAGGGGGGAAGTTTAGAACCTTATATCTCTCAAACCATACAAGTTTGAGAAAAAATGTTTTTTTAATATTTACAATATTACATTTTGTGAAACTTATCTATTGCTATCCCTTTAAATGTAATATTACTTGAAAAGTCAACTTGCGGAATGTCAAAGGAAATCTCACCTATTGAATGGTAAACTGTATTGATAAGATAGATTGCAGGGGTATGACCAGCAAGCAGTCACTGGGGCCTTCTGTTTCCAGAAGCCTCAGCTTGATTTCCCAAAAGTCTAATTTTTACAGAAATGAACCAAATTATTGTGTGTTCAAGTCCGTGAAGAGTGAGGCTGTTTTAAGTGCACAATATATAAATGTGACCGCTTTTCCCACAAATAGGACAGGCACAACTAAACCAAAGAGGATCCATACATGTTTATCTATATTTGGGGGCCTCTATTCACAATTCCACTAGAAGCCTCAGGAGTTCCTAAAACTGATCTGATAACCAGTAAGCTTTTTCAAGCAGGATCCTCAATATAAATTGTTTCAATCTGTTTCTTTATGTCAGTTCACTAAAGGTGACCACATATCCCCTTAACACAGGGCCGCTTATGAAAATTTCATATTGCAGGACTGCACAGGAATTAGTGCAACCCTAAAGTGTGTGCTTTTTATAAGCAACCCTTATATAGCATACCTCCCAAGTGTCCATATTTAGGAGGGACAGTCCCTTTTTGAGGCCCACATTTCTCTCTCTCTCTCCCTCTTTCCCACCTTGGTGTCCCTCTTTTAGGAAATCAGATTGTGTGGTGTGAACTTCCTCCTGTGGTGGAGCCCGTGGAGAGGGCCCATGGGCTGCAACCAGGCTTATGTTAATGACACGATTTGTGTTACAAATTGGGTGGGTGTGGCTTAACATGATTGGTCTGGGGAATTGGGCAGAGTTTCTCTACAAACTAAAAAACAGAGTTTCTGTGGCAGATCTGGAGAGTTCCCAGGTATTTATGTAATTCACTTTGCGCCATCCACAGCAATAAAACTCACATTAATGCTTGTTTAAACTTCAGTAGTTTTGTTTATAATTTAGTCTTTGTAAATAAAATGCTTTGCTCTTGCTCTAAATGTATTCAGTTCCACAAAGAGGTGTCAATAGGTTATAAAATTACCTAAAAAGCTTGGCAATGCCCCTCCCACCAGCCACACCCCCAGCAGCACAACCTAAACAAAAGTGTCCCTCTCTGGCCATTTAAAATGTTGGGAGGTATTGCATTGTTACCTCTCCCCCATTTTGTACAGCTCTGCAGAATATGTTAGCACTCAATAAATAAAGGATAATAGCAAAAAGTTTATTATAAAATATTGTGTGTAATTATCATCAATATAGACTGCCTCAAGATAAAGCCTATTTCTGGCAATTGCATTTTTACTTTTTTTTATATGTTGTTAATTTTATATTTTATTGTTCAGTTATTAGTCTCCTGAATGGATGCCAGCTTTCCTCGTTGTGCATGCTGTATACATATTTTAGTAGTTTTTGGCTGAGAATTCTGTTTGTACTTTGCTCCCAATCCTAGAGATGCTTTGGAGGTCAAGTTTAGCAGAAGGAAGAAAGCTGGGCAGGCATAGAATGATTGTAAATCTCTGGCTGGGAACAATTTATATATCCCGAAATCTAAATACAATATTCTCACTTCAGGTTTTTCTCTGTTCAAGGCATACTGGGAATTATGCCAACAAATGTGCAATTCAATAAACAGAAGAGGTGCAATTCTGGTCAAAATCAACAGGAACAAAGGGGGAAAATTATATTTCTCCAAATTCCTATTGATTTAAATGGATATTTCAACCCCTTGAATGCTAGCGAGGTCTCTAACACATTGTGAAGCAATGTGTTGTGGCTCTCAATAAAATTGAAGGTGTTAAGACCCCCTTTTAAATCACTTTTCATTGCTCCTCTATGGTACGACTGGTTTGCTGCAGAATTGCATGTCTTTAGGTTATTGAATAACACCTCAGGGATGCGCAACCTGAGGCTCTCCAGCTGTTATGATAAGAATTCCTGCTGGCTGCCTGGGGATAATGGGAGCTGTAATCCTACACAGCTTGAAGGCTAGAGAGGGAGAAGACCTTTATAGCACTCAGTGGGTTAACATATCACTTTAAATCAATGGCCATTTTTATTTGTCCTCTATGGTCCTCTATTCCCATGGGTCCATCAACTCAGAATAGATGACAGTCTTCACTTGAACCTTCCTAATTTGGTGAGGGATCAGTTGATCACCTCTGTAAGTACACAGTTTTGAACTTTAACCCACTGGCTACTAAATACATCTCCAAAGCATTAAGGATCCATGTGTTGCAGATGATTTTAGTGTCCAATGGGTTGAAACCTAGAGATGTGCGCAGGGCAACATGTCACAATAGGGTTTTCTGCTCTTTTAACTCTTTCAGTGCCAGTGGGGTATGCAGCACATTGCTTTGCTCATTCAAAAGGTTAATAGAAAATATAAGGATTAGTGGACTGAGACAAAGGCTATGAGTAAGCGCCTGTGAGAGTGAAAGAGTTAGACGGTCTGACTGTACCTTACATTCATATCCAGCGACCATTACCCCTCCAAATTGGATTCCTTATTTATGTATCTACAATAAAGCAGTGTTTTATGTATTTTAATGTTTCCAGCTTTTGTTTGGGAGTGCGACTACATCCATTGTGTTTCGACTGTGACAAAGTTCCAAACCAAACACCAAGGACCTCAAATGAATGATATTTACAGTATTAACCCTTTCAGAGACTAAAAAAACAAACATGGATCAATGCTAGAGCAAAGCTACTGCATCTTAGGAGTCAAATAAACATTCCCAAAATCATCTGTGAATACTAGAGGGCTCCATGAATTGCAAAGCATTCAAGGGGATTGAATGAAAGCCCCACTTAAAAAAATGAGAATGCAGATAAGCCATTTAGAGTCAGAAATTATTTTTTTTTACCCGCTTGAGGCTAAATTGGAAATGGTTTCAGTGTTTTTTATTTTTTTTTTTGCTTTTTTTCTGGACTTGAAGGATGCATGTCTTTTTTCAGCCTCATCAACTATGTTGCTATGTTACTATTTGGTCCCTATGGTTTGTAACTAGGGTTGCTACATTTTAAACTGCCAAAAAGCAGAGGTGCACTGTACTTTGTGCTAAATGAAAAGCGATACGCCACATTTTTGGTGCTCAATTTCTAACATTATAATTCTTATCAATGTGAAGCTTAATATATGCCAGGAAGACCTGCTTTAAAGGGACAGTAATACTTAAAATGTAAAAACATTGTTATAAGATTTGTCCCCGAGTAAAACAAAGGTACTCCAACAGCTGAAAGGTGTTTTATTCAAGAGTTATTACAGCTCAGACTTGAATTTTCTTAGGTACAGTATCACACTGGCTTGAAATTGTATGGTTGCGCTATTGCTACGTCATCCTATGGTCTTATGGTCAACTAACTAGA
Organism: Rhinophrynus dorsalis; assembly: GCA_037306005.1. Taxonomy (NCBI): domain Eukaryota; kingdom Metazoa; phylum Chordata; class Amphibia; order Anura; family Rhinophrynidae; genus Rhinophrynus; species Rhinophrynus dorsalis. Next base: position 124,803,812 of record CM074721.1, read on the forward strand.
GCTGTCCATAGGATGATGTAACAGCAATGCAACAATTTCACTCCACTGTGATCGTACACCTACAAAATTCAAGTTTGAGCTGTAATAACTTTTGAATAAAACAGCTCTCAGCAGTGGGAATACCATTGTTTTACTCAGGGGAATAAAAATGCTGCAATAATTTTTTTTTTTTTTTTTTTTTTACACATATGAAGTATTACTAGATCACTAACACGTAATGCATTGGGGACTTCTCTACCATTCAAAGGGTTAAAAGCTCTATTCAAATCAGCAGCCAGCTACCCTACCAGCCAATTAGAATTAGTGTTTTGGTGATAGATGTGTGTTCTAACCAATAGGGGAGCAGAAGACCTTGAAACTCTGTTTGGGTTTCAGAACCTCAACTCTGACAGTGATGACAAAACCAAACAGGGAAGCCGAAAAGCGGACTGTCCTGGTCAAAACCAGACATGCGACAATCTCCACCAGAAATGCTCTTTATACATGTGTCTCTCTAAAGACCCTTTAAAGACCAAAGGGGTACACAATTCAATGCATTACATACCCATCTGGTACTTAAAGGGTTAATGTGGGCTTTGCCATGATTCAGTAAATTTTTGGTGCACTGTAATATAAATCCTAAGCACTAGTTATTACCCCTTTGAATGCAAGAGTGGTCTGTAACACATTTATTCACATTGGAGGAGATTCATCAAACTGCAGGAACAGAAGTGTATCAAATACGATGCTGGGATTTTGCCATAACTATCTCCCCTATTGACGTGAAAAGTGTTTATCCTTGTTAGAGGCGAAGACAGTCAGAGAAGAAAAATTAGTGTTATATCGGGAGAGATTGTATTATCATCTCAAAGCCATATATATGTTAGTATAGTTGTTGTTACCCTCTGAAATCTGGTCCTTATGTATCGAGAGAGATTTGGTAAATCTTATATGTGGTGCTGCTAATGATGATGCTGATGAGTAAGTTACTATTATAATTATTATTAGTAGTATTAGTATTGTCATCCTATATAATAATTTGCGTGTGTTTGTCAGAAGCCGTCATGCTCAGTAGAGATGGCTGTGCGCACTGCAGTCATGCGCAGTACAGACTGCCCGCACCGCGGCTGATAATGGAGCAGGACCACGGTCTGAATTCGGAGCGCCCTGTTCCGTATCAGCTGCGGCACGGGCAGTCTCTACTGTGCATGACTTCACAGCAGCCATTGCTGGGTGGTACTGTGGCCCATGTACATGGGCTCTTCAACTAGTTTATTTATAAAGCATCTACGAGTTTTTTGATGCATTGTTGCATATGAACCCATTTCTGTACATATCTTCCATTGGCAAGGGGCCCATCAACTATGGAATTAATATCGTTGCCTTAACCCTTTGATTCCCAAAGGGGTCCCCTCTGGCATTCAAAGGGGTTAAAATAACATTATCATACAACGCTCATCATGTGCTAAGAAAAGGTGGATTGCACCAGAATAGCACCACAGGGGAGAAGTACAGATTCAACAAAACCTCACTGATTTATGCCTTAAATGCATACCCCTCTGACATTAAAAGGGTTAAAACAACACTCTCATACAACTCATAGACGCTCATTATGTTCTGTGAAAAGGTAAATTGCACAAGAATACCGCCACGGGGAGAAGTACAGATTCAACAAAACCTCACTGATTTATGTCTTAACCCTTTGAGTGCCAGGGGCAATGCATTGCGTACCTCTCTGGCACTCCAAGGGTTAAATGAACAGCCCTCTGGCAGTCAATGGGTTAAAACAATGCTCTCGTTCAATTCAAAGAAGTGCATCCTGTACTAAGAAAAAGTGGCTACCACCAGAATAGCGCCATAGGGAAGAAGTACAGATTTAACAAAACCACACTGATTTTACTCCTTGAATGGACACCCCACTGCCATTTAATGCTACCAAATAACAGGTCTATTCTTAGGATAGCTGCAATAAGAGATGTGTTAACATTTTTTTTCTACATCACATAAACAAGAAATAATTACAAACCTCCCAAGTGTCCCTCTTTAGGAGGGACAGTCGCTCACAGTGGCGTAACTATAGGGGTTGCAGGAGTCGCATCACTTCGACCGGGCCCGTCACTCCAGGGGCCTGGCCTCCCCTTGTGACCCCCTCGCCAGACACCCGCAATTAAGTAATGCAGAGCGCTGGGGCTCTGCATTACGAGAGTGCTGGTCTGCCAGAGGGAGATCAGTATTCCCTCCGGAAGACCGGCACTCTCGTAATGCAGAGCACTGGGAGATGACATCATCTTCCAGCGCTCTGCATTACTGAAGAGGACCGCGCGGGAGAAGAGGTCTGTGCAGAAAGAGGCACAGACATGTCCTCTGCCACTGGACCACCAGGGAGGTAAGAGATTTAGGGGCAATGTGGAAGGGGCATTGTGGAGATTGAGGAGCATTGTGGAAGGGGCAATGTGGAGATGGGGGCAATGGGAAAGGGGCAATATGGAGATGGGGACATTGTGGAAGGGGAAATGTGGAGATTAAGGGGCATTGTGGAAGGGGCAATGTGGAGATGGGGGCAATGGGAAAGGGGCAACGTGGAGATGGCGGCATTGTGTAAGGGGCAATGTGGAGATTGAGGGGCATTGTGGAAAGGGCAATGTGGAGATTGAGAGGCAATGTGGAGATGGGGGGCAATATGGAGGTGGCCAGTGTGGTTGGGGGGCCCATGGCAATTCTTGCACCAGGAACCCGTGGCTTCTAGTTACGACTCTGGTCCCAATTTTAAACCCAAATCCCTCTGTCCCTCTTTCTCACCCTAATGTCCTTCTTTTTAGGAGATCAGATTGTGTGTTGTGTATAAAAGTGTATCACATTGCTCTGCAGCAATAAAAATCATATTAATGTTTGTTTATATGTCAGCATAGGTCAGTGGTTCTCAATCTTTTTTTGCTCAAGGCACCTCTGAGATGCAAACTGGAACTTTAGTTCTAGAAAGTTCATTCTAGCACACGTCATTTATCAAAGCCATAATGAAGGGTACAATACATAAATATACAATTATTATGTGGTCTTACAATCATGCTAACAAAAATAAACATTTTGTGCAGATCAATTTCCACAAAAAAAAAGCTTAAAACCCAAAATTCACACTTTTGTGAACGTTTTCATAGAAAACATGGGGCACCCTAAGTTGATGTCCATGGCATATCAAACTGCCACGGCACACTGGTTGAGAACCACTGGTATATGTGTTTATAAATTAGTCTGTGTAAATCAAATACTTTGGTCTTGTTACATGTAATTTTTTATGTTATACAAGAGGTGTCGATATGTCATGAAATAGCCTAAAAATTCTCAGTAATGCCCCACTCGTCAGCTACGCCCCCCCCCCAGCAACACTCCCTAAAACACAAGTGTCCCTCTTTGGCAATTTGAACTGTTGGGAGGTATGTAATTATAATAGTATCAATGGCTGTTTGGCCCTTTCGTGCTTTAGAACATTGTTCCGATTTTCAAATTAAGATCTTTCCCTTTTCTAAAGCAATGCATTAGACACCGATCTGGCACTCACAGTGTTGAAATGATTCTCAATGATAAAAAAAAAATACAATAATTAGATAGTATTCTTTGTTCCTTAGAAATATACATTTCGATATCTGAACTCATTTAAAAGTAGTAGTAACTGGTCATGTACTGATAACCAGTCATTCATTTTAAGACATTGAAGACCATATTTAGAAAACTAAACAGGTGCATCCTGGGGGGACCTATATTGTAGAAATACAAATATTCCCCAAATTCCTATTGATTCATATTAAATGGATTCCGCTTGAAAGCTAGAGAGTTAATGAAAACATTGCAAAGTGACCCCTCTAGCATTCAAAGGGGGAAAAAATCACAATTTTAAAAAATTGTGTATTTTCATTTGCCTCCAGGTTGCTTTTTCCAGAATTGCACCACTTCATCTTCCTGCATACGGCTCTTGGGGGATCTACAACTGTATAATACATCTGGGACGGAGGGGCTCAGTTGGCCCAAACACTGACCTTAAAGCAGATCAATGAGTCAATGTCAGCTGCCTGTATCCTTAGACTAACCATTCAGACAGATTTTATTTAAAGTGCTAAACACTTGTTTTGAAGACGTGGTTAAGGAGAGATTTTTACAAGTTTGTAGTTACATTAACCCCCACCCCCTTTGAAATAACATGCTGGAAATGTCTCTATCACACAAGGTGTTAAAATAGATATATTTTAATTATATTGCCCCTTAAAACATATTTTTCATTACCACAACACAAATATAAGTTTAGGACTTTGAACATTCTTCCTTCTAAATGCTTTGAAAAAAAGAAATTGCTTAACAATGCATTGCACAAACCTCAAAGGGTTAATGCTACAGTGCATCAGACACTAAAACAGGGTTGAATGAACACATTCACAGGCCAAGAGCCTTAAATCAGAAGATTGGTGGCTTTATTTCAAAACTGAACGCAATTATTTCAGATGTTGCAAGTGTGTCCATGGTTGTAAATGTTTATTCCTGGTTGGTACCACAGCAGTTGGGTACTATACATGATTACTTCTCTTTATTAGAGTTTTCATGTGTGTTTAGCTTATAACCGATAGTAAATAAGCACCAGATACATTCAAGAATAGATTATATGCATCCATAGAGCCTCAAAGAAATATTAATCAGTACTGCTGCTGTATGTGGATGCCTTATGATTATTTGTCATGTAATGACTGCAGATTGCCATATGGTTTGACTTACACTTTCATCTACTGCTACTCAGGCTGAATCTTGCTATGCCTGCATTATATGTGAGCTGTGACTGTTGCACAACTTTAAATCATATATATTGTTGTACAAGTCAGCATAAGCCTGCAAAATCTATACATAATGACTATTCTCTTGCATGTTTGTTCCTCCAACTTGCCAGTTTTTCAGTGAGATCTTTTGTAGTGTCATACGCATGTACATAGACATACTTGTTTGGCAGAGTTTAATTTCACTGCTCAAATTCAATACCTGGGAATATGGTACGTTTTTGGATGTTGAGTGCTACAGAAGTATGCGTTGTTATTTGTTGGATACCTTTCTGGCACTCAGAGAGTTAAAAAAAGATTGCTGCTACAACAGACTGTCGCATATATGCCTAGTTTTGAATGTTTGTCTTTACATGCATAGGCATACACCCACATGCACCACACAAGGCACACACGCAACACATCACATACACACACACAAGCACACACCACACCATATGCACACCGACTCCACCACATACACACACGCAAACACACACAACAGACAAACAGTCACGCACACACTCTTAGGACTGCGGAGCTGTCAGTTGATGTTATACCTTCACCAATAAATACTTGTGCAGATAGAGGTCAGTGCTTACTTGAAATTGCATCAGTAAAATATCCATCTATGCACTGCGATTCTGGTCCTCTGGGACAAATTTCTCATTTTACCACAAAGACTTCTATCATAACTGTTTCATATCAAGAAGTGCTTCTGGTTTTCAGGTTACTAGAAGAAATCACATTAAGTTTTTTTCTATTTTTAACCTTCCCTTTGGACTTCAAAAAAAAAAGTTGCCTATAGTTCCAGTTTTTATGGATTTTTGGAACTAGTACAACTATAGCTATTGACGCAATTTTGGAACTAGTACAACTACAGCTATTGACGCTGATGTACTAAGAAGTGGGACAGTTCTGGGATGAACCAACTGCATTACAGGGCACAAGTACAATTTCCAAATTATTTAGCTCAGTCCAACACAATTTCCATTTTCTCTAGACAGCTGACTTGCCGAGGTTCATGGGAGTTGTAGTCTTCCATTACTAGAGGGCCTCCACCCTGATTTAAACGGTGCTTTTTAACCCCTTGAATGCTAGAGAGATCTCCAACTCATTGCGAACCAATGAGTTGGAGATTTTTCCGGCATTCAACGGGTTAAAAGTTATATTTAAATCTATGGAAATTGTAATTGGTACCCCTACAGAGCGGATGGTTTGCGCCAGGCTTTTTTTCTTAGTACACCAGCCTCTGGATATAGAACAAGTAAAGCAATGTCTGTGGCATAATGGCTGAATGTCACTTTATAGGCCTCAGTATTTAAATATATGCTTGATTTTAATAAGCCTATTCATTTGGCCATCTGATGCAAACCCATTAATAACAATCCCAAGCTCTTGCATTCAACACAGACATGTTTAGTTAGCTTAGGCTGATTATAGTTTAAGAGCATTACATTTCAATTAACCCTGTAGCTTATTAGACTTGTCCAGATTCCAGAGGATTTGCTGGGTTTCAGTAAATTGTTTTCAGTCATATTTTACTCTTTTTAAACCAGAGTATTAATTTTGAAAACAGACACTAATACCACACTGAAAGATACCAGAAGTAGATGCTTTAATAGCATTACTCTAGGTTGATTCAGCACTAAACACAAAGGAAAGCCTTATGATATTCTTAAAGGAGAAGCAGCACTTCCTAATAATAAACCCCCATTTGCTTCATTATAGCCAAGAAATCGTAAGGGCCACTATAAAATTAGCCTTTATGCATTTATTCAAGAGATACTATATTTAATCAGTCCTGGATGTCATTTCCACAGAGGTGAACATGACAGTTAATAGAAAGATCACAGGACATAAACTCTTCCAAACTCTGTTACATGGCAATATTAACTCACTAAGAACCAAAGGGGTATCCAGTGCAATGCTTCACAATGTATTGCATACCCTTACGGACATTAAAGGGTTATGCTCATGTACACTGACTGATTCAGTTTACGCACCCCTCTGGCACTCAAACAGATTAAAAAAAAAAAAAAAAACTACCCACAACTGTCATGTCTGCTTCTGTGGATCTTTTGTCATCCAGAACCGACTTGAGCAAAGGCACAGTGGTAACTTTCATAGAGGGCCATTAGGATTTTCTGACCATTGTAAGGTAAATGGGATTTATTATCAGAGTATGTTACCTTGCCTTTAAACACAAAGGAAACATTTATGATATCCCTAAGTTTAATCACTACCTCAGGTAAGAGGTAACAGCAGCAGGTGCATTTAGGTTTTCCTCTGCTTTTCTTTTCCTAATGTCTTGTTCTCCTAAATAGATAAGCTTTTCTTTGCTCTCTAGCATCACCTACTGGAATTACCATGAAAAGCTTGATATCACATAAATACACAAGCAGGTGCCTTATCTTATAGAATTGGCATTATATTACAATGATATGTACTGCGCACATTGTAATGATTTACTACTAATCACTTAATGATATTACTATTGAAAACGTTACTCCCATTTTATGTTAACCATCTAATGACTAGAGAGGCGCCCAACACATTGTGATGCATTGTATATCAATCCGGTCCTTAAAGTATTACCCCCCTTTTTTTAGGGTTTAAGACAAACTGCATGCATTCCTTCAGACAAAATGTATGTGAAATCATAAATGAATATTTTTGTATGACAATATCAGGGTACCATGTACAGGAGCATCAACATTTGCCAAAGTATAAAGCTGAACCCGATAATGAATAATTACATTTGTTTTTTCCATAACATTTTTAGTATGGGTATGTATATATAATATTAAAATATCAACTGTCTTTTTGTATGTATGTATATGTATATATATATATATATATATATATATATATATATATATATATATATATATAGCATGTGTATAAATGCAAACCTGAATCTACAACAAAATTGATATATAGGCTAAATGAGGCTGATTTAATTGAAGCAATTACGGTACACACCAAATGCACCACTGGGGGGGGGGGGGGCAAATAAAAAATCTAATAAATTTAAATAAGGCTTATGTTTTTAAACCCATGAATGTTAGCGTGGTCTTCAACACATTGCCAAGCAATGCGTTGGACTTCTCTCTAGCACTGAAGGGGTTAAAAACCTCACATCAATGGGAAATTGTATTTGACAGATAAGCACAGATAAATTGTATTGGACCCCTATGGTACATTTGGTTTGTTCTGATTCTGGTCTGCTTAATACATCAGTATCTATCTATCTACAAATAAACACAAATTCAAGTGTATATGGAAGCGGACAGGTGAATGTACAACACATTTAATGCCCACATATACTATAATACTGATAGATAACTACAGATAATTAAATGATTCCAATCTGGACATGTCATATCAGGTGCCAGAAATGTAATCAGGTCCAGTGGATTTCCCTAAAATATTAGAGAGAATTCCATAATCCTTTTTGTGTTCCAGAAATACGATAACCCCCAGAAACTCCTAAAATATAATCTATGATAAGAATTGTTTATTTTACTTAAGTATCTGTCCGGTCACGGGCTTCTACCTGAGCCATGTAAGAATAGAATACCCTGGAATTTCATGGAAAGCAAGCCGTAGAAGTACTGTTTTCATTTCGACCATCTGGAATGCCATTTGGCATGAGTGCAATAGCAAAATCTAATGATCACAGAGGAACTAGGGGGGCCATAGTCAGAAAGCTATAGGGAGCAATTCTGAAACAAACCAACTGCACTATAAGGGGGCAAATAATAATTCTCAAATTTCCCACTGATTTAAATGGGGCTTTAAACACCCTTCAATGCTTGGATGGTCTCCAAAGCATTGCACAGCAATGCATTGGACCACTCTTTCATTCAAGGTGTTATAAGGCCCATTTAAATGAATAGGGATGTTCATTCATTCCTTGTGGTGTACACGGATTGCACCTGAATATGGCCCGAAAGTGTCCTTCATCCTTCTGTATAGTGTAGGCATTTAACCCCTTGGATGCTTGAGCAGTCATTAAAGCATTGGACACGTCTCTAGCAATGAAGGGATTACACAAAAACCAATCGATGTTAGTGGAAAAACATTTACTTAAATTGTACAACGCTACAAACAGAACAATACAAAGTGCCACCCTTTTTGCCACCATGAAGTACGCATTTAAAACTTATAGGGTAACACAAGTTACTTCCACAAACTGTATCGCTATTGCCATATCATGGGAGAATAATTATATTGCTTGTTCCTGCACAGAATGAAAGTCTGATAGGATTAGAGGACAATGCAGGATATTCAGGGATTTAAAAAAAAATCAATGGATGCCTTGAAAGCTGTATAATCAAGATACTTTTTGTGAACAGTGCTATACGGGGTCAACTAATTTATCATCACATTCTTACATACGCCAGGAGTACCATGTATATCCAGCTGCCACTAATGCCCAATGCACACAGAATAAAGCATGCATTTTTCTACTTTTTGGTATGGAAATTTCAAAGCTGGCAACCTTTAATGAATAAAAAATGACATTGCTTACAAAAATCCTAGGCTTCCCTGCCAAATCCCAACGGCACCTGTATTTCTCCAATCTAAGTTTATTCTAACAAGTTCATTTTCTTTCCCCACAAATTACATTTAGTCATCATGAAGACATGAACATGCCCAAATGCCAATTCCAGACTAAACTTCATTTTACAATTGCCATTAACCTGCTGCCCTACTCATCGTGGTATAACGTACATTTAGGATGTTAGTAGTGGTATTTTCCATTTGCAGGTTGCTTTATCTACATATGAGCAAAAAAGAAATACATAAAAATGAATAGGTATATTACTGCTTAAAAAAAATAAAACAAAAAATGAAGAAAAAAAAATCTGATGGGCAAAGCAGTGAATAAAAAATATAATTATGTATAACTCTTTGCATGCCAGAGGGGTGTCCAACGCATAGATCACTTGGCTGTCACACAGTTAACCCTTTGATTGCCAGAGGGGTACGCAACGCATTGCTTAGCACTCAAAAGGTTAAATGCCATTGCACACCTCTCTGGAGCGCAAAAGAATAAAGAGTAGTTGTCATTAAAAAAAAAAAAAAAAAAAAAAAACACATTACAGATCTGAAAGCTTTCAAGAGAATATATATATATTTGACAGTGCTTCCTAGGCAACTGTTTGCCAAGTCTACAAAAATATGCAGTCTTCCTATTATCTCCAAATACAAATGCCTTATGTAGCTTGTGCAACTAGGCAGGAATCAGATAAGCATGAAATAGGCTGCTCGATAGATGGGAGCCAGATTTTGAAGAATTATTCTATTGTATCCTAAACAAATATTGTGGCTATTCCCTGCTGCAAGGCACTGATTGTTCAGTGAAAAATGCATGATCAGTCTATAGAAATGTACAGAAAACAGATGAATCGCTGTATCACGGATACAAAACACTTACCTGCCTCAGCTGTAGGCTTCCTTCCCCTGTTAGCAGGCTGAAGCATCTCTGGCTTGTCCCTCTATCTGCTATCCTTTAGGAGCTGCACAGATACTGTAAGTCCTTATTGCTGGCAAGAAAGGAAAGTGTCTATTTCTTATTTTATATTTTTTTGGTGCTTCCCCCTTTTTAAGTCCCCTCTATGGGAGGGAGAAGGGGAGCGATGTGACACCAGCTCAATCTTGTGCAAGAGTGAAAAGGCAGCAGAGAAGCTCTGAATCCAACTGAGCTTCACACATGATTAAAACTCGCCTGAGAGGCTGCAAGCTCTGGCTACAGCACTGCTAGGCGTGAGTACAAGAGAAGAGGAGAGAGGGACGAGTCAATGGAATGTGACAACATATGTGAATCAAAAGACACAATGCAACGCCACAGATAGGTACAGTAAGGAGAGAGTCACAGGCAGAGGAGAGGTGGAGAAATGAACAATAATAATAAAAAGCAGCAATACAGCAACGGAATAGAAAAAAAAAGAAATTATATTTCTACAGCTAATCATTGCTGCTGCTTGAAATTATATTTACTAATATTATTGGTATATATAATTTTGCAACCGTTCTTGGTATGTTCTATGGTTGTAAACAGATGATCACATTGATGCTAATGTATTAAGCATGACTGGAATCATTCTGCTGCAAATTCATTGATGACAGATAGAACTGCACCAGTTTTCGGTTGATTTTAACCTTTTGAGTGCCAGAGAGGTAATGCGTTGGATACTTCTTTGGCACACGAAAGGTTAATGAGGCTTTTAACCCTTTGAGTGCCAGAGGGATACGAAACGAATTGCAAAGCACACAAAGGGTTAACCCCTTGAATGCCAGTGAGGTCTCCATGTCATCTGATGATTTTAACCCCTTGAATGCCAGAGAGGTCGCCTTTGCAATGCTTTGGAGACCTCTCCAGCTTCCAAGGGGTTAAAAGACCAGTTTAATTGAATGGACATTTTTATTTATCCCTGTGGTGCAATTCATTCTCCTCACAATGACTCCAGCCCTTCCTAGCCCCATTTAACCCTTTGAGTTGTATCCAACGCATTGCAACTCAAAGTGTAATGTTATATATTACCAATGGTGCAGTTGGTTTTCTTCCAAACTTGCCCCACTTTTTTTTTCGTTATATATGAGCCTCAGGGAAATGTACTAAGCTGGAGACATTGGATTCAGGGGGCTAAAAGAGCCATTTAAATCAATGCGGGGTTTGGGGAATTCATATTTCCCCTCTGTGGTGCAGTTAGTTTACTCCAGAATGTAGAGTTGTCAGATCATCCCTTTAATAAATGACACGTACGAAAAATACCTCCTGCAGGGCTCCACTGGTTAGATATTAGAGAGCATATTGGTTTCCAGGTATCAATGCAGCGAACATTTTTCATATGTGAATTCCCCAAACCTGCACCATTGATTTCAATGGGGATTGTAGCCCCATTAATGCTAGAGGAGTATCTCTAGTGCAATGCGTTTAGAGTTGCCACCGAGCTGGTATTTTACTGGCAGGCCCATAAAAAATTGGCTTCTGTCCAATGTTAAGCCTATGGAGGGAATACTATGGCCGGTATTTTTTTGAAGAAAAGATGGCAACCCTAAATGCATTCGAGGAGGCCCCATTTAAATCTATGTGGGTTTTTAGTTCTCCTCTATAGTTGGTTTGCCTCGGAATGATCCTTTTAGTACATCAGCCATAATGTCTGGCTGGCTGGGTGTTGTTTCTTGTTGTTTTTTTTTTCACTTCAGCCTGACTGACATTTGAACTTGCAGTGCAGTATCTGTGATTGTTTTGGAATGTGTTTATCTGCAGTCTTGTTTACGTTTTCTTACTCAGGCAGACAAAATATATCAATAATTTGCCAATTTATAGACTCAGTACAACATGAGTGACAGACAGGAAACTGTTTTGTAAAAGAAAATCTAAACACAAAAGAAAAATGACTAACAATCTGCTGTCAGTGTATAACGCTAATTCCAAAATGCTTGTTCCTGTCACCTTTCTTTTTTTACATTTTAAAGATTTGACTGCTAAAGGGGTGCTCTGCAATGTTTTGCTTATCCCACTGGAACTCAAAGACTTAAAGTGAACTTATCACCTTGAATTTTCTTTATATATTTGAAAACTTCATTCAAAACTCCCTGTCATGTTATCCAAAAGTCCAGCAGATGTATAGATTAGGAGATATTCACAGTTTTATTTCTGGAAAATGTGAAAGTGTAAATTTCCTAGTACGACACAGAGCTTCAATAACATATCACCATAGCTGGGAACTCTCTGGTTCTGCCCTGGAGACTCCGGTTTTCACACTGAATTACCGGGTCTCCGGGGCAGAGTTTGATTCTCCATTTCTGATGAAATTCTGCCCACCTGTGCTCAATCCCACACTGTTCCTCCCAATCTCTGCCCTCTTCTCCTCCTTCCCTAGTCTATGGAGCTATTTTTCCTTGTTTTTGAAGTTCCTCCCCAGTGGCGTAACTATAGGGGTCGCACCCACGACCGGGCCCGTCGCTCCAGGGGGCCCGGCCGCCCCCTGCGACCCCTCTGCCTTGTGCCCGCGATCTCTGTCTGGCACGGTAGTAATGCAGAGCGCTGGGAGATGACATAATCTCCCAGCGCTCTGCATTACTGAAGAGGACCACGCGGGAGATCAGCACACCTCTCCGGGCTCCTGCCACTCCAGGGAGGTAGGAGATGGGGGCATTTTGGAGAGGGCCAATGTAGTCAAGGGGGGGCGAATGTGGTTCAGGGGGGCCCATGGCGCTTCTTGCACCAGGGCCCGGAGGCTTCTAGTTATGCCTCTGTCCCTCCCCCCACTCACGATTAAGCCCCGACCCTTTTATGATACAGATCTCATAATTTCTCTCCCCTCATCAGCACCAGAGGGCTCTTCTCTGGGCAGCCCCAACCATGAAGTTCCCAGGTATGCTTATCACACATCACTGAGACGTTCATTAGCATATGAAATGCCACTGAAAATGCTTCATTAGCATATGAACTACCACAAAAAGGATATTAAGTGTCACTGCTATCAGACAGGAAATGCAATTAGCATACATATGGTAACAAATATGTATAGCTCCTTAAAGTGGATCTATCACCACTTTACAAATTTTGATCATTATGTAGAATGCTTAGCGAATAATTATAAAACTATATTTAAAAAAAAAAAGTTATTTGCGAGAAAATTACAGTTTAACGTATGCCAAGCAACCTACTTCCGGGTAAACTGCTCTTGCCTCTCTGCTTCTGCTCCTGTCACTCTCCCCAGCATCCTCCGATGACAGAGGTGTTCTGTTAGTAAGCTGTAGCAATCTCATATCTAGCCAATGAGATCTCTCCAGCTTACTAACAGAACGCCTCCATCATCGGAGGATGCTGGGGAGAGTGACGGGAGCAGAGGCAGTGCGGCAAACTGAAGCAAGAGCAGTTTAGCCGGAAGTAGGCTGCAGGGCACACTTTAAACTGTAATTTTCTCTCAAATAACGTTTTTTTTTTTTAAATAATAATGTTTTATAATTATTCGCTAAGTGTTCTACATAGTGATCAAAACTTGTAAAGTGGTGATAGATCCACTTTAATTGTACATTTGGCTAACATGAGATATAGGCAGTTTTTAATGCATTTTTAAAATATGCAAACTTGAATTAACCCCTTAACGACCACCTGATACAGGGATGGGCTGCCGTTTTTTTTCTTTTCACAATGAATTCTGGGATGGCAGTCCAGCGTGCATCCACCTTGCCATCCCAGAATTCCATGACGTGCCAGGTTTGTCAAAGGTCCTTTACTTCTGGACTGACGTGATGGTCCTGGCAGATCATACTTCAATAAGGTGACATTTCCATTTTGACGCTTTGAGTGGCAGAGGGGTAAGCATTGCATTGCTTCGCAATGCATCGTGTACCCCTCTGGCACTCAAAGGGTTAAGGCATTTTTCTTGATTTATACTAACTGAACAGGTGTAAGAATACCCAGTTATTAGGTTGTACTCATAATGAATGCTGCAGTTGAAATACTAAGAACTATGCTTGAGAGGTCTCCAACATACTGCTTTGCAATGAGTTGGAGACCCTTCTGACATTCAAGGGGTTAAAAGCCGTATGCAGGGTAATGGCAGTTTTTATATGTCACCTATCGGTAGTTAGTTTGTACCAGATTTGTTAATTTCTTCTTGGCACAGTAGCGCTAAGGCAGGGGAGACATACATTTTTTTGTCAAGGGCCAGGCTGATGAAAGAACAGGTTATTGAGGGCCCCATACTACTAAATTATGTGATGGCATTAAAGACAAAAATTGGAAAATTTTAGTTTCTTACAACTCTGGACCCTTTGAATGCCAGAGTAGTGTAGAATGAGTTGCACATCTCTCAGGCACTTAAGAGGTTAAAAGCAGTCCATAGCTAGGATGATAACCTCCATTATCTTTGGCTTCATAAACTTAAATGCTAAGCATTAAATGCCTGTTTGGTTACTAAGGATCAGGTGACTACTATCATATAGAATTTTCATGAAGGGCCAGAATGGCGGCATCACTGGTGGTAAATGTCCTTGTCTTTGTAAGTCTGTTTACTGCTATTAGATCTTGTTTGCATTACAATACGACATGGTGGTCCTTAGTCAGAAAACCAATTAACAATTCTGGAGCAAACCAAGTGCACCATAAGGGAGAAATAAGTATTCTCAAAGCTCCCCAGATTTAAAGGGATAGTAATGTCTTAAAAGAATATAAGTAATATTGTAGATAATGCAAAAAGAAATAGATCGGTGCAAGTCCTGTCTCTCAAGCCTTTATGGTTTGAGAGATAGAACGTTTTAAAGTTCCCCTGTCAGAGATTCGAGTCAGTCTACTCAAAGGGGCTAGATTTCGGTATCATGGATCTACTGAAGAGCCGCTTGACAGTCCCTGAACCAGGATCTCCTGCTGTCAGCTAGACACTGACATCAGGGAAAGGGGATGGAGAGGAGAACTTTAAAATGTTCTATCTCTCAAACTATAAAGGTTTGAGAGATAGGACTTGCACCTATCGATTTATTTTTGCATTATCTACAATATTACTTCTTATTCTTTTAAGACATTACTAACCCATTAATTAATTGGGAATATTTAATTGGCCCCTATGGTCCAGCTGGTTTGCTCTAGAATTACTAGCTTTTGTAAATAAGACCTTATGGATTTTGTCAATAAAGGCAAAGCAGAACATTTTTGATGCAAACCATGTGCACTATAGGAGACATAAAAACTTTCCATGCTCCATACCTTGAATGTTGAAGAGATCTCCAATACCCAAGCAGTCAAAGGGCCAAAAAAGAAAAGACTAAAATAATAATAACAATTTTTTTTGCCCCCCCATCCCCTATGAGGTGCATTTGGTTAACTTGATTTGATAACTTCAAAGAGATCTTAGTGCATTTGCCCCATATAATAACATAGAAACTATAGAGTTTAGAACACTTAAGAAGGCATCTCTCTGCCACACCTTAGTATATAACCCCTTATGAATGACTGGGAGGTGTTCATTGCATTGCTTTGCGATGTGTTGCACATTCATGTAGAACACAAACATTTATGTATAACATTATCTGATGCAAAATGATAATTGATTTATACCCATAGTTGGACTTTACTTCCATACCGGGGAATCTTCTTGTACCAAGTGTCCTGACAAGCACTATGAGACTGAAGATGGGAGGGTCCAAATGACACGTTTCATGTCATATTGTGGGTGGGGCTTAAATGAGCATAGGTGGCTGGTTTAAAGGAGGTGGGAAAGTGGGCAGAATGGGGCTGGACAGACAAAGAACAGAGCTGGGCAGAGACCCTGTAATTCAATCTGAAAACTGAAGTCTCCGGGGTAGATTCAATGAGTTCCTAGGTATAGATATTCATTAAAGGGGATCTATCACCACTATACAAGTTTGTCTTAATATATTTCATAGCAACTAGGTGTAATATTGTATTATTTTCTGTTTTTAAACAATATTTGGCCGAAATCTAAGGAATAAATACTGCCCTGCACCCTACTTCAGAACAGACTGCTGTTACCAGCTCTGTACCGCAGTCTGTCGGTATTCCTCTACTCTCCTCCCTCTATCCAGCCTCCTCCAATGACGGAGGCTTTCTGCCTGTGAGCAGGAGCACTCTCATTGGCTAAAGATTGCTCCAGCTTACAGGCAGGAAGCATCTGTCATAGGAGGAATCTGGATAGAGGGAGGGGAGCTGAGTAAGAGTGACAGACTGGAGGTACAGAGCTGGTAACCGCAGTCTGTCTAGAAGTAGGGAGCAGAGCAGTATTTATTCCTTAGATTTCAGCCAAATAGCATTTTAAAAACAGAAACGGATACAATATTACACCTAATCGCTACGTAACCTGCATATTAAGACAAACTTGCATAGAGGTGATAGATCCCCTTTAAGCTAAAGAATTATTTTAAAAGAAAATCAAATGCTCCATAAATTCCATTTCATTTAAATTGAGGTTTTAACCACCGGAATGCTAGAGATCGCTCCAACACATTGCTATGCAATACTTTGGAGATCTCTGTATTAGGTAAGGGATTAAACACCCCATTTACATCAATGGGAATTTTCATTTCCCCCAAGGTGTTTTTGGTTTGCCCCAGAATTACTGCTATTAGCTAAACGAATAAGGCCCCATAATGTCAATTCACACCCAATGAAAACATTTATTCAGATTCAGGCAGCATCCACAAGACCCTGTAAATACACTGTGTGTGTGTGTTTGTGTGACTATTGATAGGATGATGTCTTAGATCCTTAAAAGATGCAGTTTTTAAGTTTTGTCTGACTGTGTTGTATCTATTCAGTCAAAATGTTCACTTAACAGCACTCAAGAATGTCAGAGACTCATTAAAAACACAAGACATGGAAAAAAAATGGACAGATGCACAACATTCAAAGCCTGTCAGAGTTTATATAAGAAGCTGCATGCATATTTCAGTTGGTCTTTGAAGCAAAATCACAATGGTGTACCATCGGCTTGAATTATTCTATACAAAACATATTCATTATGATTTTTCGTCTTCAAAATGCAGACCTGTCAACTTTACAAAATGAAATGAGGGATCAAGAAAGCTTCTGTTCCTTGTTATTTAACTGAAACCTCAGTGCAACAGTGCCAGCACAGTTTTATATAAGGTAGAAACTCCATTTCATCAGTGTCAACCATAAAAATCCATCCTAAAACTAATGTTAGCAGTCAGATTCTGTAACTTTCCTCATTGGCAGCTTGTGCCCTGGTCATTTATTTTTGTCATTTGAGGATACTATTGGGTTAGGACCTTAAAGCTGAACTAGCTCCTTAGTGGCACACTAGGATAGAAGTGGGCAGCCTGCAGATTTCCAGCTGTTCAGGATTTCATTACCTGACCCATTTGGTTGGGAATGACCAGGAATTATCATCTGGAAAGATGGAATGCTTTAGATTGGCCATACCTGATCCCTGGCTGTGGCTGTGGTGACTGTAAATGGCTTTCAAAAATTGCTTTCAAAAATTATGCTAGCCATTTTTTATTTAAAACAGTAGTTTGAAATATTGAGATTTGTCAGTTTGTACAAATTAGACAGTACTGGCCGGCATGCCTGACAGATACCAATATTCCATACAGTTCTTCCTCCCAATTGCCACTCTGTAGTACAAGTACCATCTCATTTACATAAACTAATTAAACCTCTTCAGCATCTGGTTGCTAGAGGCATCTGCAACACTATGCATAGCAATGCATTGGAGTCTTCCTGGGTTAAAGACCAACCATATTTTTTTCCATCATAGCAGAATATCCTCAGCCAGCAGTTATCCGGATATGATGTTGTATAGCCTTATTGAGACAGATCTACTAAGAAATGGAGCATAACATCTGAGTCATTTCCCAAAATACCCATTTATTTAAATCAATGCTTCTAGCCCATTGAATGCAGTGTGTTGGAGACAGCTTTAACACCTGATTTAACCCAAAAATATTTTTTATATGTCCCCTAGGGTGTAGATAGTTTGATCTACTTCTGCTCATTACACCCCTCCCCCGTGTCAAAGTGTGTACCTGCTAGACAATACAAACAATGCTGCACTATATTTGTAACAGCAAGACAACAAGATGAAGGTGTTTTGGTTACCCAGGTAGGCTATGGGTAGTGCAAAGGTGTATTCATCAGATTTAAAGTTGTGTAATTGGAAACTACACAATACAATGTATCAGTTTTATGTTAGAGAACATCCAAAAATAGGTGTTAGATTTGCATTAACACCTTCAATGCTAGAAAGTATTTTGTTGCATTGGTTTGCAATGCATTGGAGACCTTCCTATCATCCATAGGCGTAATATTTGTAGATATCCGTAGAAAATATTGACCACAATCTTGATATAATAGCATGTTTAATGCTGTCTCTTGAACGTTAATAGCAATCTTTGGACCTCCAGTTGTTAGAGAAAACCCTCATCATTACCAACCAGCCAATGGCCCAATGGCCCTTCCAAATCTAGCATGCTAATCTGTTGCCTACTTTCCCTAATGAGGAGATTATATAATTTATAGGAAAAAAACAGCCATTTTTATTCTGAATATGCTTGTCAAACTAACAATGATTCTGGAATAGCAACATTTTCATCAGTGTTATTTGTCTTGTATCTGCCATCACAAAGCAACATATTTTTTATTGATGTGATTACTTTATCTTTAATCTTTCATAATATTGCATAAAATAAGCAAAAAGGAGAAACAGAACAAAGATATCCAGTGTAGAATGCTGATAATTAAATATTACATATACTTTACAAAGTACAATGTAAAGGCTTGGTGCCATGGGTGACTGGAGGATCTGTTATAAGATACAGAGACAAAAATGGGTGTGAGGAGTGAGTGGGATAGAAGAGGGTAGATAACCAAATGATTGCAGTTTGATATGATTCAGCCCCCAGAGGTTGGTCATTGTGATTAGAATTAAGATCACAATTCCTTGTGTTGCTTATAGGTCACAACACTGTCACATCTCAGTGATAATCAACAGTCACTGTGAAGTGCAACTTGAAGTGCAGAAAGACTGGTATAAGTGATAATTATTCATGTGGATTTTACAGTGAGTAACACCCTATTTTCTTTGACTTGTCTCAGAGGATTTGTTGTCACTTTTGCCAGGGTGACTAAGCTGCAAATCAATAGTACACCTATGTAGTGGCAAGAATCACTAGATATCTGGCTTGTGAAAGTCATAAATGCCATAGTATGAAGTATATCATACCAGTCTTTTAGTCAGATTCAAAATACACACCCAGTGTATCTTTTATTTTCCTTGTTTTAGTGACACAACACGAAGGGTACAAAAGCCACATTTCCTCTTCTTTGGACATGCTCATTCCACTCCTGCTCAGGCATTAAGTTTTTTCTTATTGACTTCCTGGACTCAACCCTAAGTCCTATATAAAGCAAACTCACTAACAATGCAAAGCATATGCAAAGTGTTTACACTAACATCCCAGAACCTTGCATCCAGATTTCATTGTTTAAAAATAGTTGACCTCACTTGTCTTCTGCTTCAACCTCTGCTATGTTCCTGTCCTGGACTCTCTGCCTGCTGATTTGGTTATTGAATTTCTGATTCCTTGACAGTTTTGCTTTGAAGTTTCTGATACTTATCTTCTTCTGCATACTTACTTGCTTTGTGTCTCTGGGTACCCTGCCACCTTATTTGATGAGTGTGTCCATCCTATGCTAGAGTTTGCACAACTTGCTCTGACGATTCAGCCTTGCTGTCAGCAACTTTATGCACAGTTAGTAGCCATAGACGCTTTGCACACACACTCAAGCTGAGCACCCCATCTTTGCTGTCTAGCAGCTCTCTGTGGCAGTTTTGGGTGACTGCAGTGTCTGCTAACATGTGTCTCCCCAGCATTACTGAAACGTTTGTGGAAAGTAAATGCTTATATATTCTCTGCCTTTTCTTCTAGCTTTTATCAGGTTTTTGTCCAGGGTTCCTAAGTTCCCTCTACCTGTGCCACCACGTGCTGGTTGGCTAAATGTGCTCCTCTACCCTGTGGGTCTGTGGGACCTGTAAAGTGGCCTTTTTATACTTGACAAGTAGTTGAAAAGCCTGTTTACATGGACCACAGTGCCACCTAGCAACTGGCCGGATCCTGTCTTGTCACTGGCCGCCTTGCAATCATGCGCAGTAGAGACTGCCTGCACTGCGGCTGATATGGAGCAGGGCACTCCGAATTCAGACCGTAGTCCTCTCTGCGCACCTTCCTGGGACCAAGCGGTCCCAGGAAGGTATGCAGAGAGGGCTCCGAACTGAATTCAGAGCTCCCCACTCCATATCAGCCGTGGCTTGGGCAGTCTTACTGCGCATTACTGCAGCGCGAGCAGCCATCTCTGCTGCGCATGATGGCTTCTGACAAACATCCTTAGCGAATTATTTTATACTTGATGGTGTATCCCAAACAAACAGCAACTACTGAGTTGTGGGCTGTGTATATGTCCAGCTGGGAAACACTCTCACTCAACTATAGTGCTGTCTGGATGCTTCTATCATTGGTAACAATATATTAAAGCACATAGAGAAAGGATGAGCCGGCACTCCCAGGTCTTTTAAGAAATATACTTTACTACAGTAGTGTCACCGTTTCAATATGAATCTCATATTTTCATCACCTCACTAGAGACAGGGGAAACAGAACACCTCTGCCTGCTTCAAACATCTACCTACAAAAGGTCGGGAGAGGTAATATATTACATATTGTACTCTGGCCACTAAAATTAATTGACCTATATATATAACAAGAAGTTACCTGGTCTTTCTCTTGGCCGTAACATTCATATGAGATATTATACAAGAATTGTTTTGGAAAAACAATTAT
The DNA here is from genome assembly GCA_037306005.1 of Rhinophrynus dorsalis. Taxonomy (NCBI): domain Eukaryota; kingdom Metazoa; phylum Chordata; class Amphibia; order Anura; family Rhinophrynidae; genus Rhinophrynus; species Rhinophrynus dorsalis. Next base: position 124,824,925 of record CM074721.1, read on the forward strand.
CCTGCTTTCACAAGTGACAATATACAAATTGTTAAAGTAAGTTGTGGAGGCCAAATTCAGCTTTATTATCTGAACAATAATGGCCTCTGTGCATACTGGATTTTTATATTATAGTAAATATTTTGTATGTATAGTATTATACAGATTGTGCATGTTTTAGCTATGTTATTTTGTTTACAAAAAACTACATTACTAATATGTAGAGCATTTTGTTGGCTATACCCTGCACTATATCCAATAGATATTAGCTGCCTCAATGTTATTTGAGAATATACTAACAGTGTGGGACGGTGTTTCCCGTCTGTTTTTGTTTATCAAAGTCCTGTAAAATGCTTGTGGTCACATTCTGTTTTAGCCCTCCCGTTCTTCCCAGCCCCCCCGCCCCCAGCTGACTTGAACTGCCATAGTGTTCCCATAGTGAGACACACACACACACACACACACACCTATAGTAAGACACACACATCCTATACTGAGACACACATACACCTATAGTGAGACACACACATACACATCCCATAGTGAGACACACAAACACACATCCCATAATGAGACACACACGCACACATCCCAAAGTGAGACACACACATGCCATAGTGAGACACACATCCCATAGTGAGACACACACACACACACACATACAGATCCCATACAGAGACACACACACATATCCCAAACAGAGACACACACATATACATACCATAGTGAGACAGACACATACACATCCAGGGCCAGTGCCAGCATAAGGCAGGTTAGGCAGCCGCCTTAAGGCTCTGCAGAGGAGGGGCGCCAAAATGGGGAGCTTGAAAAGCCAGTATTATTTGTGTGCTTCCCTCATCATGCAACAGCAGCTGCAGCTCAGTCTGTGAGCTGATCTCCCAGCTCCGGCGCTCTATTAATACAGAGCGCTGGGAGATGACATAATCTCCCAGCGCTCTGATTTACTGAGAACCACGCGGGAGCTTCAGCTCTGTGCCAAAGGAGGTACAGTCTCTCTCATGATTCCATGCCGCTAGACCACCAGGGACTCGAGGTAGGGGATCAAGGGGCATTGTGGAGACGAAGGGGCATTATGGAAGGGGCAATGTGGAGATGAAGGGGCTTTATGGAAGGGGCAATGTGGAGATGAAGGGGCAATGTGGAGATGAAGGGGTACTGTGGAAGGGGCAATGGGGAGATGAACAGGCACTGTGGAGATGAAGGGGCACTGTGGAATGGGCAATGTGGAGATGAAGGGGCAATGTGGAGATGAAGGGGCATAATGGAAGGGGCATTGTGGAGATGAAGGGGCATTGTGGAGATGAAGGGGCAATGTGGAAGGGGCAATGTGGAGATGAAGGGGCATTGTGGAGATGAAGGGGCAATGTGGAAGGGGCAATGTGGAGATGAAGGGGCATTGTGGAAGGGGCATTGTGGAGATGAAGGGGACATAGTGGAAGGGGCATTGTGGAGATGAAGGGACATTGTGGAAGGGGCAATGTGGAGATGAATGGGGCATTGTGGAAGGGACATTGTGGAGATGAAAGGGCATTGTGGAGATGAAGGGACAATGTGGAAGGGGCAATGTGGAGATGTAGGGGCATTGTGGCGATGAAGGGTCAGTGTGGATGGGACAATGTGGAGATGAAGGGGCATTGTGGAGATGAAGGGGCATTGTGTAGGTGAAGGGGCAATGTATAAGGGGCAATGTGGAGATGAAGGGGCATTGTGGAGATGAAGGGGCATTGTGGAAGGGGCAATGTGGAGATGAAGGGGCATTGTGGAGATGAAGGGGGCATTGTGGAAGGAGCAATGTAGAGATGAAGGGGCATTGTGGAGATGAAGGGGGCATTGTTGAGATGAAGGGGCGTTGTGGAAGGGGCAATGTGGAGATGAAGGGGCACTGTGGAAGGTCAATGTGGAGATGAAGGGACATTATAGAAGGGCATTGTGGAAGGGGCAATGTGGAGATGAAGGGGCAATGTGGAGATGAAGGGGCACTGTGGAAATGGCAATGTGGAGATGAAGGGAGCATTGTGAAAGTGTTAATGTGGAGATGAAGGGGCATTGTGGAAAGGGCATTGTGGAGATGAAGGGGCATTGTGGAGATGAAGGGGCAATATGGAAGGGACAATGTGGAGATGAAGAGGCATTGTGGAGGTGAAGGGGCAATGTGGAAGGGGCAATATGGAGATAAAGGGGCATTTTGGAGATGAAGGGGGCATTGTGGAAGGGGCAATGTGGAGATGAAGGGACATTGTGAAGATGAAGGGGCATTGTGGAAGGGGCATTGTGGAGATGAAGGGGCAATGTGGAGATGAAGGGGCATTGTGGAGATGAAGGGGGCATTGTGGAAGGGGCATTGTGGAGATGAAGGGGCAATGTGGAGATGAAGGGGGCATTGTGGAAATGAAGGGGGATTGTGGAAGGGGAATTGTGAAGATGAAGGGATATTGTGGAAGGGGCAATGTGGAGATTAAGGGGCACTGTGGAAGGGCAATGTGGAGATGAAGGGGCAATGTGGAGATGAAGGGGCACTGTGGAGGGGGCAATGTGGAGATGAAGGAAGCATTGTGGAAGGGGCATTGTGGAGATGAAGGGTCATTGTGGAAGGGGCAATGTGGAGATGAAGGGGCAATATGGAGATGAAGGGGCACTGTGGAAGGGGAAATATGGAGATGAAGGGAGCATTGTGGAAGGGGCAATGTGGAGATGAAGGGGCATTGTAGAGATGAAGGGGCAATGTGACAGGGGCAATGTGGAGATGAAGGGGCATTGTGGAGGTGAAGGGGCAATGTGGAAGGGGCAATGTGGAAAGAAATGGGCATTGTGGAGATGAAGGGGGCATCGTGGAAGGGGCACTGTGGGGATGAAGGGGCATTGTGAAGATGAAGGGGCATTGTGGAAGGGGCATTGTGGAGATGAAAGGGTAATGTGGAAGGAGCAATGTGGAAGGGGCAATGTGGAGATGAAGAGGCATTGTGGAGATGAAGGGGGCATTGTGGAGATTAAGGGGAATTGTGGAAATGAAGGGGCATTGTGGAAGGAGCAATGTGGAGATAAAAGGGCATTGTGGAAGGGGCAATGTGGAGATGAAGGGGCAATGTGGAAGGGGCAATTTGGAGATTAAGGGGCACTGTGGAAGGGCAATGTGGAGATGAAGGGGCAATGTGGAGATGAAGGGGCACTGTGGAGGGGGCAATGTGGAGATGAAGGGAGCATTGTGGAAGGGGCAATGTGGAGATGAAGGGGCATTGTGGAAGGGGCATTGTGGAGATGAAGGGGGTATTGTGGAAGGGTCAATGTGGAGATGAAGGGGCATTGTGGAGATGAAGGGGCATTATAGAAAGGGCATTGTGGAGGGGCAAAGTGGAGATGAAGGGGCAATTGTGGAGATGAAGGGAGCATTGTGGAAGGGTCATTGTGGTGGTGACGGGGGCATTGTGGAAGGGTCAATGTGGAGATGAAGGGGAATTGTGGAGTTGAAGGAGCATTGTGGAAGGGGCATTGTGGAGATGAAGGGGTAATGTGGAAGGGGCAATGTGGAGATGAAGGGGCAATATGGAGATGAAGGGGCATTGTGGAAAGGGCAATGTGGAGATGAAGGGAGCATTGTGGAAGGGGCAATGTGGAGATGAAGGGGCAATGTGGAAGGGGCAATGTGGGGATTAAGGGGCAATGTGGAAGGGCAATGTGGAGATGAAGGGGCAATGTGGAGATGAAGTGGCACTGTGGAAGGGGAAATGTGGAGATGAAGGGAGCATTGTGGAAGGGGCAATGTGGAGATGAAGGGGCATTGTGGAAGGAGAATTGTGAAGATGAAGGGGGCATTGTGGAAGGGTCAATGTGGAGATGAAGGGGCATTATAGAAGGGGCATTGTGGAAGGAGCAATGTGGAGATGAAGGGGAATTGTGGAGATGAAGGGGGCATTGTGGAAGGGGCAATGTGGAGATGAAGGGGGTATTGTGGAAGGGGCCTTGTGGAGATATGGGGAGCATTGTGGAGATTGAGGGGCAATGTGTGTATCATGTTAAGCTTATTTTGTAATGGTAAAAAGGGAAAAAACTGTGGTTAGGCTTGGGCATCATAAAAATGTCATATCTGCTGTAACATTATGTTAGTGCAGAAATTAGATTATGATTGCTCAGCCCTGATCAAGTTGTTTTTTTTTCTTCCCTTTTTACGTGTTTTAGTGGGTGTTTTTTTTTTTTGGGGGGGGCAGCATTTCATCCATGGACCCAGGCAGCATAATGCCTTGGGCCAGCCCTGGCTACAGAGCTGGGGTCTCTAACAGATCCGGCAGAATGGGGAGGTGAAAACAGTAAGTCTTTTGATTTTAACCTTAGAGGCATTTAGGATGACGCTTAAAGTGATGTCTATGGACCAGGCCCCACCTACAGTCAGGAAAAAGGGGAAAACATGTTGTTCTCTTGGTGTGATGGATGGTAATCCTACGTACTTTCAGACACGCAAAATTCTTTCCGATTGGCTGGCTGAGGATTATGAGATGTGTAGGCCGGTGTACAATACATGGGAGAACTGTATACTGTCAAAGTACCCTTTAAAGGGATAGTAATACTTAAAATGTAAAAAATACATGTTGTAGAGTTTACCCCCCTGAGTAAAATAAAGGTATTCCCACTGCTGAGAGATATTTTATTAAAAAGTTATAATAGCTCAAACTTTAATTTTTTTAGGTGTAATATCACAGTGGCCTGAAAATTTACATTGGCGCTGTTGCTACACCATCCTATTGACTGCTTTGGTATGTAGACCATAAATCTCCATAGGATGGTGTAGCAACAGCTCCACTATAAATTTTCAGGCCACTGTGATATTGCACCTAAAAAATTCAAGTTTGAGCTGTTATAATTTTTCAATAAAATATCTCTCAGCAATGGGAGTACCCTTGTTTTACTCAGGGGGATAAACCCTACAACATATATTTATTTACATTTTAAGTATTACTATCCCTTTAAATCTGTGGGGTAGCTGTATGTGGATATAGAGGTGCCCTGCGCGAGCCAATAAGTGTCAGATGAGTGTACACTGCAGCGAAGGTGTTAAGTGTTCTGGCAGGCAATGTTTTGGTTCCACTATTTTATGTGAGGAGTCAATCAATGCCCAGTTGGGGGGTTAATGGGTTGACACTAGAGCTGTCAAAGCAGTCAGACTGGAGGCCACTTAGTATTTCTAGAAGTCTGGTAGGTCAACTCCCCTTAGTCTGAGAGAGAGAGAGAGAGAGAGTGTGTGTGTGCTTAGTCTGAGTGAGAGAGAGTGTGTGTTTAGGGTGAGGTGGGCAATGTGGAGGTGGACAGTGTGGGCAATGTGGAGGTGGGGAGGAGGATGGGGTGGGCAGTGTGGGGGTGGGCAGAGTGTGGAGGTGAATATGTGGGTGGGGGCAGGGGTTTGTGGCAAGGTCTGGGGGGGGCAGGGGATTGTGGCTGGGTCGGAGGGGGTGGGGGCATCAAAATGCACCTTCGCCTGTGTATACAAAAATCCTTGCACTGGCCCTGTACACATCCCATCACACATACACATCCCATAGTGGGACACACACACATACACATCCCATACAGAGACACTCACACACATACACATGCCATAGTGAGACACGCACACATGTATACACATCCCATACAGAGACACACATACATACACATGGCGTAGTGAGACACACACATACACATGCCATAGTGAGACACACACATGTACACATCTAATACAGAGACACACACATATGCACATACACATATACATATCCCATACAGAGACACACAAACATACACATCCCATAGTGAGAAAGACACATACACACATCCCATGCAGAAACACACACACACACATACACATGCCATAGTGAGACACACATACACATTCCATACAGACATATACACACATGCCATAGTGAGACACACACACATATACACATCTCATACAGATACACACACACACATACACATCCCATTCAGAGACATACACACATACACATCCCATACAGAGACATACACATCCCATAGTGAGACAGACACATATACACATCCCATACAGAGACACACACAAATCCCATACAGAAACACACACACATACACATGCCATAGGGAGACAGACACATACACACATCCCATGCAGAAACACACACACATACACATGCCATAGTGCGACACACACATACACATCCCATACAGATACAAACACACACACACATACACATCCCATACAGAGACATACACATCCCATACAGAGACATACACATCCCATAGTGAGACAGACACATACACACATCCCATACCGAGACACACACACATCCCATACAGAGACACACACACACACATACACATGCTATAGTGACACACGAACACATACACATGAACACACATACACATACACATCCCATACAGAGACACACACATACACATGCCATGGTGAGACACACACATATACACATCCCATACAGAGACACACGCACATACACATGCCATAGTGACACACACATATATACACATCCCATAAAGAGACACACACATGCCATAGTGAGACACACACACATACACATCCCATACAGAGACACACACACGCCATAGTGAGACACACACATACATATACACATCCCATACAGATACACACACATATACACATCCCATAGTGAGACACACACATACACATCTCATACAGAGACATATACATCCCATAGTGAGACAGACACATATACACATCCCATACAGAGACACACACACACACATCTCATACAGAGAGACACACACATGCCATAGTGAGCAGATCTCATAGTGAGACACACACACACATATTCTATACTGAGACATACATACAGATCTCATAGTGAGACACACACACACATACACACGATAAACATGTCATAGTGAGACACGCATACACATTCCATACTGAGACATACACACTGTCCCCATAGTGTGAGAAATACATAGAGCAACAGTGGCCTTGAGATTTATGTGATGGCACACAGAGCAGGTCAGGGTATTTTTCCCAGCAGCAAAAATAGTGTTTGGTTCCTTACAACTTCCTGTACAGTGTATGAGGTCGGGTGGTTGCTAGGCAACCAGCCAACATGGCTCTGTGCAGGTAGGAAAGTTTGAAGGGAAGGGAATAAATATCAGTAAGAGTTATTTGGCTGTTATTTTGTTGGAGGAGATCACACTATGAGGTGTAAACCTGTAGTCATTAGTAGGAGCACAGCTGTAGCAAATGGAGTAGAAGGGCCTTGTGCTGTGAAACCACATTCCTGCCTGAGACTTTTACATATTAGGGAGAGAGAAGAGACTGCAGTGCCGACAGCAGCAGCATGAGACAGGGTGGGCACTTAGTAGATGTTGTACTTCCAGCCTTTTTTTTGTGTGTGTGTTTTGTGCTATGTGTGTGTCTAGTGCTGTGCGTGTGTGTGTGTGTCTTGTGCTGTGTGTGTGTGTGTCTTGTGCTGTGTGTGAGTGGGGCATGTGTGCATTAGAGTGGTGTAGCAATGAGTGGCAGCCATTTTGTTTTTTTGCTCAGTTGTATAGTGGTGGGAGGGCTGGATAGTGGGGGCGGGCCAACTCCCTGTATGATTTTCACAGGAGTAGCAGGCCTTTGGCCCCTGCAACTCCTGTGAAAATCACGCCCCCAGTGAATCACCCAATCGGAGCAGTAACTCCTCCTTACTGCCACCCCTAGGGGTGTTTTGCCAGGCACAAAGTCTTCTTTTATATATATAGATTTAATAGTATAGGTTTGGAGTTAGCACCATTTTTATTTTCATTTCCATTTATATATTTTTATATTTATATTAATTTTAATCTTATTCAGTATTTATTTTTTCTTATTTAAATTTTGTTAATTTTTGAGTTTATTTTATCCTTAGAAGGGTCAGATGAAGCATTTCAAAATATAAAGAAAGAAATCTGCAAAAATGCAATTAGGCTAGCTAAAATTGAAAATGTGAAAAAAAAATAGCAAAGGACAGCCAGAACAATGTTACAAAGTATATAAATGGCAAATAGATGACAGGTGATATTGGTCCCCTTAAGACTGAGACAGATTAATTAATTAGGGAGGATAAAACACTGGGTAATAACTTAAACAAATGTCTGTACAAAGGACGGATAGGGAGAATCACAGTATTTCCTCTATCATGTGCATGGTTTAATGAGGACGCTAAGTAAAGCACCTGGACCTGATGGCATGTACTCAGAGGTACTGAAATAATTTATTTTATAAGAACATGAATACATTACATTTAATATTTATTGATTCACTCTTATCAGGCATAGTAACCTCTGATTGGAGGAAAGCAGATGTAGTAATATTATTAAAAAATACCTAACCCTAGACATTAAAGACCTGTGATTTTGACTTCTGTAATGGGTAGGAAGGGTTACTAATTAATAGTATTAAAGACTATATGATGACTAGCAACATTTTACTTAAGAGTCAGCAGGTTCTTTTTAAGAATGGATCATTTCAAGTTAATTTACTTGTATTTTATGAAAGGGTAAGTGGTGAGTTGGACTGGGGCATAGCCATTGATGTAGTATATTTGCATTTGAAACAGCCTCATAAAAGGATGCTACATAAATTAAAAAGCTTTGGCTTGTGAAGTTTGTAGGTGATATCTGTGCATGGACAGAGAACTGGGTAAATTATAGATTGCAGAGGGTTGTTGTAAATGGATGGATTTCAAGCTGGTCTAAAGTTGTAATTGGAGAGCCTCAGGGTTCAGTCCAGGATCCAATGCTTTTTAATTAGTTTAATATGATCTTGAAAGTAGTGCTGATGACACTAAACTGGCAGATGAGAAAAAGTGTCATATGATGATAATCATACTGTAGATACATGTAAGGTTAAGCAGTTGGATTGCAGAAACAAGAATGCTGCATATATACTAAATTGGGGAAACAACATTGAGAATTCATGCTAGAAAAAGATTTAGGGGTACTGAAGACAATACTTCAAAACAGTGTGTAGTCCCAATCAGCTGCTGCACGAGCCAGTAGGGTACTATAATGTATAAAATGGGGTATAAATGCAAAGGATAAGTATATAGTTATCCCTTCTTATACACTTTTTGTAAGGCCTTATTTAAAATGTAGAGTACAGTTTTAGGGGCCAGTTCTATACATTTACATTATTGGAAAAAGTACAGAGACATGCAACAAACTGGAACTGGAAGATGTTAGTTATATAGAGAGATTATGCAGATGGGGCATGTTTAAATTACAAGAGACTTCTAAGGTGGATATTAACATTGTATTTACTCAAAGATTTGAGGAAAAAAACAAGGTTTCATCCAATATGATGCATCCGATAAGATGGCAGGGAATTTTTTAAACTAAAGATAGTTTTGGAATTCTTTACCTCCTGAGGCTGTATTGCTACATACTGTTGATAATTTCAGAAACCTATTGGATACCTTTCTAGTTCAGAATAATAAAGAGAATTTTGTCTGGTGGTTTCAGTGCAGATATGATGTTGATTCAGGGATATCTGACTGGCTTTTGGAGTCAGGAAGCATTTTTAGTTGAAATCGGTTTCAATAGGTTTGTTTTTGTTCTTTTTTTTTCTTTCCTCTGAATCAACAAGAGTAATATAGCAAAGGCTTAACTTGAGGCACATAATATCTTTTTTTTCAGAATCATCAACTGTTACTATGTATGTTACTATAGAGTTCAAGTTGTGCATCTTTGTAGATTATACAAAATCTTCAACAGTGTTGACTCCACAATAAAAAGATGATGCATTAAGGACACACAAACCCAGAGGTGTGATATAGGATTAACCACTAGAGTGCCGGGGGTATTCAAGCATTTGTTTGCAATGTTCTTGGCATGCATCTGGCATTCAAAGGGCTACTGGTACATTGCTGACAAAAACATCAAAGGTAATGGAATTGAGAGTTATTTCAGATGACTTGAAGATAGGCAAGTAATATAGTAAAGCAACTGGAAAAGCTAACTGGATATTGGGTTGTACAGCGAGAGGCATTAGTAGTACAAAGAGTGGTATGAATGTCATTGTATACATCACTGGTAAAGTCTCCTGGAGCATTGTGTGCAGCTCTTTAGGCCACATTTCCAGAAGGACAATAATACATTGGTAAAAGGTGGTACCTTCCATTGTAATATTGGTAAAAGCTGGTTCAATAAATAAGTCTTCATGATAATAGGTAACAGGACACACTCAAGAACTTGATATGTGTAGTTTTAAATATATTAAGTGATTTAATACAGTTCAGGAGAAAAGCATTTTTTTCTGAAAAAGAGGAAAACTGGAACAAAATTAATGACCTAAAGTCAGAGGGTGAAAATTCAGCTAGAATGTGCACAAGTGCCACTTTATAGAGGGAATGGAAGACTCATAGACCAGACTCCCAACAGAGGTGATACGGACTAATTCTGTAAGGAAATTCAAAGATGCCTGGGATAGCCATAAGTCTATTCTGAGTATTTTGTGTATTTTAATTACATAAGAAAACAGCAGGCTAGATAGGCCAAAAGCTACTTTTCTGCGTTTCACCCCTTAACTACTAGCCGCGATGCTTTCAGCCGAGAGTTAACCCCTTAATGACCCATGACGTACATGTACGTCATAAGGTGGATGTCTCTAAAGGACCAAGGATGTACATGTACATCACGGAATTCAGGGCTCCCTGCGCGGATGCATGCCATTCATGGAGCCCTGAATCACATAGTGAAAAAAAAAAAAATAAACGTCTGTGGTCCTTAAGGAGTTAAGGACCATATGTCTGTTTTTTGTGCATTGATTTCCGAGTTCCCTGAGCGGCGTGCAGCCACACTGGGACCCTGGAATTCTATGACGTGCCAGGGCGGTGGCTGGTCCTTAACCCCTTCGTGGCCACTGACGTGCCAGGACCGTCACGGCGGTTTGGCACTTAAGGACCAGTGATGGTCCTGGCACATCATGGAGTTCAGGGCTCCTGGCGCACCCTTAAGGGGTTGAGTACCAGACCACCATGATGGTCCTGGCACGTCATTAGTCCTTAAGGTGTTAAGTATGAAATTGCTGATTATAGTTCTGAGAGGAGAACTTTAACTCCAGGATCCCTAGTTATTTTTCTCTCATTCATTAAAAAAAATAATAAATAACAACAAGCACAGGGATGTTGTACAGTTAAAATTGTCTCCAATCATTGTTTTTGTAATTTTTACTGAAACTCTGGCTTTAAAATAAGACTTTTGTTTATGATACCCTAAATGTTTACCTAATACTTTTTCTTCTGTTAATTAACCCTGTAAATGCCAGAAGGGCATACAACGCATTGCAAATCAATGCGTTGCCTACCCCTCTGACACTCAAAGAGATAAGAATCCCTTGTTGAGTACTGATGAATTAGTCACTAGATGTACAGTTCTGACTGATGCATCTGTGCTGAAGCTGGAAAACCTTTAACCCTTAACGACCTCCCGATTTGGCACATGGGCAGCCCTTAATCCTTTGAGTGCCAGAGAGGTGTCCAAAGCATTGCATCACGATTTTTTTTTCTGGGATGGCAGAGCGGCATGCAGCCATGATACCATCCCAAAATTCCATGACGTGCTAGGACAGCTACCGATCCTTAAGTTCCAGGACCGGCATGATGGTTCTGGCACATCAAGGCTCCTTAAGGCATTAAAGGGGAAGTAACACCTCTGAAAAATAACACTCCAATTATTTTACAATGTCCAGAAAATCCTAATGAATGTTATCTTGTTCCTTAGTTCAAGAGATAACATCTTCAGTCTGTCTTTGATGTCATATGCATGGAAGCAGACATGACGGTGACTAACAGGACAGTAACTGCGCCCACTGCATAAGGTAGTCTTAATCATTTAAGTGACTCATTTGTTGTGTGCACACCTCTAGTTGTTAATGAGCTTTGTAGGCTCATGCTCTTTGCCTGCTTCAGTTGTTAAAAATTGAGAACAGCTGTCATGTGTACCTCCATGGACATCAGGACTAGCTGAAGATGATATCTATTGAAAAAAGGCACAAGGAGAAAGAACATTCTTTAGGGTTTTCTAGCAAAAGTAAGTTAAGTGGGGCTTATTATAAGGATATATTACTTCCCCTATACAGGAACTAACGTCTAATAAAAAAGCATCCACTTAGTTTGCTTAATCTGGGCAGAATTCAACTTTGTGAATACTGGTTCTCCAAAATTCTTCTTTAAACCCTTAAGTGTTCCAGTTTAGGCTCAGTAAAAATCATCTATTTGTTTTCTGATGCTTAAAATCTAGTCTTACATATGCTTTATGGAGGCTCTCACTTCTGTTTATTCCACTGCCCCTATTACAAGAGCAGTATTGATGTCTCAGAAGTGATAGTGTTTTGTTGTCTGCTAAAAGGCCTGAGACAAAATGGCATCCTTTGTCGGTACTAATTTCAATACATTAACATTACTAACTCTACACAGAAAAATAAAATAATAAATAACAAAATTATGTATATATAGTATAGTCAACACATGCATTAAAATGGAAGTTTATGGTTAGATTTTAGTGATTATAAAATACAATTTTACGTATGTTAGTTGGAAGTAATCCTATCTATCTATCTATCTATCTATCTATCTATCTATCTATCTATCTATCTATCTATCTGTCTGTCTGTCTGTCTGTCTGTCTGTCTATCTATCTATCTATCTATCTATTATATTGTACCCTGGGTGGTCACATGACACTAGCCACTTCCATAAAGCTCTGCCTGTAGATTATTCCAGCAGTGTGCAAATGATTCTGTGAACGATTCAAGACCAGGGAAGCCTGGACAGAAACCAAAAAACCAGACAGATGGCAAACCTAGACTAAGATAATGTGGGTGGGGGAAGATAATCGGTTGAAGGGTATTCAAAATGTTTATTTCTATGGAAGGCCACAAGTTAGCAGGCAGGGGCCACATGTTTGATTGAGTGGGAGGAGTCTGAGGTCCTGGAACCTTGGTGAATCAGTCCAGGCAGGAATGGAGCTGCACACATGTCTTGGTAGTACACTAGATCAACTGAAGAACTTGTTTGTTCCATTTTATATCCCATTTACTTAACCAGCTGTCTTATTTAACTAGCTTCTTGTGGATGAATCAATATACTCAATAGCAAATCAACTACATGCTGATTATCTTGATTGATCTTTAACCCTTTAAGGACCAGAGGAGTGTGCAACACATTGCCATAGCTGTGAACTCTCCGGATCTGCCCCAGAGACTCCAGTTTTTCTAATGGGGACAGAGGCTGATTCTCCAGTGATGTGGAGTTTCTTATGAAACTCTGCCCACTTCTGCTCCTTCCTAGCCTGTTCTGCCCACTCCAAACTCACTTTATTGCACATCCTGTTAAGCCACACCCCCACCCATAATTAAACCCCACCCTTTTATGACTCAAATCACATAATTTATATCCTCCCACCAGTACCCCTCCATGGACTCTAGAAGAAAAAGTTCCCAGATATGCACATTGCTTCAAAATGCAATACAAATTTCTCTGTCCTATAGAGGGTTAAAAAATTTCAATAAGAAATAAATATTTTTACATTTTTTTTATACAAGAAGTAGTCAACTGTAAGATCTCCAGCTATTGGGGACTACAACTCCCATCATCCCCAACCAGACAACATCTACCCCTCTTGCACATGCTTTACAGAACACTAATAGCAATGATTCTCAATTCACAGCAGTCTGCTACATTTTCTGTTTTTTTAAGCAATATATATTTCCAGGGTCAAATGAGTTTTTTTCTTTCTTACAGGTATGGTAATAGGTTGTGCATCAAACTGTGCAAAGGGAGTTAAAACTCAGAGAAAAAAAGACCTGCTGTCTATTTAATAAACTGCTAGGGAATTATTTCATAAATCATGCTAGCATAAATATTCTTTATTTGCTTAAACTGGCAAAAGTTGACTATTAGATTACAAAAGCTAATTAATTTTATGCACCAATCAAGGTATATACGTTTCTCGAAGTTTCAGGTCAAGAAAAATAATTTGTAGGATATGATGATAGGCTCATCACCACACGCACATGCACAAGCACACACACACACGTCTGTTACTCACATTGGTTTAACCATTTAAGAAGATAGATGTTTGTATTACATAAGTCTCTGGCTTGCTATGTTCCTGAAACAGAAACAAATAAAGAGTGGTGCCAATAGTGCCTTATCACACAAAAATCAGATAATAATACGTAATCATATTCAATCACATTATACAGTGGCTGCCTGTGTGCATATACCCATGGCTAATATAACTAGATGGGAATTTATACCACCCCTGCTCGGTATTCAAAAACTGTTGTCCTCACTACCACTGCTGTATCGGAATAGAAATGCTTGGTTCAGTTGATCAACAGTGATCCTTCACTCCATGTGCATTGTATAGCTGGATACTAGCTCCCAACAATCGACACAAAGAAGATACCCATTGCCATTGTGACGTCCGCGAGTCTGCGCTGTCAGTCCCAGCCTGAGCCAAATGGCTCCTAGCAATGCCTCCTAGACCCGGCTGGGAATGACAGCGCAGGCGCATTGACGTCACATTGGCAAGATGTCCGCTCTCTGTCCTGCCTGTCACCCATGGAGGACAGCAGAAATCTATTAAATAAGGTAATTATTCTGGCGACTAGTGCTACTAAACAGCTAGTTGCCAGATGGGGACTTAGTTAAGCTACATATTGTGTCGGGTGGTAGTTCCGCTTTAACTGTACCTGTCCGAGTTGTTATTTGTCTGAGCTACTGTGTTAAAGGGGGATGAGTACGGAAGGTACAGGCAACCCACAGGTGCCTAGCATTCTGGCCAGAATGGACGTACAAGATCAACATATTGATCAGCTTTCCTTGGCTACGCAAACCCTCCTTAATCACACGGCGCACCTAGAGGGGGCTGTGCGACAACCGGTGGCTTCCCCTGACCCGGCACCGGCGGTGTTTGCGAATCCAGAGACTGGTACGTTCTGAGGGTTGTCCAGATCTGCTCCACTCCCTCAATGCTATGATGGGGAACCCACACTCTATCATGGGTTCATTAACCAATTGTGCATTTTTCTGGAGTTGGTACCGAATGCTTTTCCGAGCGAACGAAGCAAGGTTGCCTTCATGATTTCTCTCTTGTCAGTTAAAGCATTAGCTTGGGCCAATCCTTTATGGGAACAGAAAAAACCCATAATTTGTAATTTCACGGAATTTGTGACCACATTCTGTAGGATCTTTGATGTTCCAGCCCGGGCAATGTCAGCTGCGAAATGACTGATGACTCTCCGCCAAGACACACGCACGGTAGCGGAGTACACAATCGAATTACGAACTTTGGTGGCAGAGGTGGGCTGGAACAACGAGACTCTAGTAGCCGCTTTCTCGCAAGGGCTAAATGACTAGATCAAAGATGAGATGGCAGCCCGTGAGCTGCCGGAGGACTTAGATGAACTCATTACCTTTTTGATTCTGATCGATACTAGGATCAGAGAGAGAGCCTTGCTCAAAGAATGAATGCGTAAGTGTTCCTCCCGATTAGCACCTAATTTTACGTTCCCACCCAATCCTCCCTCACCTCCCATGACTCTTAGTGCTGAGCCCGTCACGACAGAACTGATGCATTTAAGGTTCATGTGTCTTTCAGGGAAGGTGAGGGCCTTCCGTAGAAGAGAGGGCCTTTGCCTTTCCTGTTGTAAGGCAGGTCGCTTGTTGTGGTCTTGTCATGTGCAGCCGGGAAAACACTCGCACCTAGGGTTATGTCGGCAACAGACCCTGGGTGGAGTTTCTCAGCCCCCGGACCATCTGCAAGGGAAACCCATCCTTGAGGTGATTATATCTTGGGCCACATCTTCAGTCACAGCTCTGGCATTAATAGACTCTGAAGGCCCTAGCGTTCTAGGGTAGAGATCTGCCTCTGCATCTAGGGTAGGCTGTGAGAACCGTAGGCCAGGTTCTCTGCCTTGCTGCTGCTCCTGGTTCCAGTAGTACAGGCTAGGTTCAGTTTCAGCTCCTGGGTAGTGGACTGTAGCACTGTCCCCACGCCTGACCCTGGGAAGGGTTGGGGAAGTGCTTATTTATATACTTATCTTTTAATAAAGTGGTGTTGATCTTAACTGTACCTGTCCGAGTCATTATTTGTCTGAGCTACCGTGACAAGAGTTTACAAGTGAAATGGAGCTACATTAATAAGACAGAGCTACACTAAATAGAGCTTCACAACAGCTTATAAATGAAATGGAGCTACCCTAGCAATACAATATCAAAAGATGAATCTTAGCATCAAATATTACGTGCAACAGTAAAAGCCTCCCCATCAACAAAAGAGCCACCAGCAATTTCAAAAGCCCCCATCAACCTAAAACAGCCCCTTCAATATTAAATCCTCTCCTTTATCTAATGGCCCTCTGCAAAATTCAAATCCTCTCCCCCTCATCAGAAAATAACCATCTTAACATTAATAGCCCCCCTCCCAAAAAAAAATTGAATCCTGCAAAAAATACCTACTCTGAATGAAAAAAACAGTCAGTCCAAATCCAAGCCCTTCTCCTCACACACAGTTATTCAGGGCTCAGATGCCTGCTGCTAACAGTCTCTACTTTGTCTCATACTTATTTGCTGCTAATCTGGACTCCACCAAGGGGAGGAAAGTGGGGCAGTCTATATGCATTGCCAGGTGAATCTTTCCTCTATGTCAGGGGTAGTCAGTAGGCAGACTACAGGCCAAATCCAGACTGCCAGCCCGTTTTGTCTGTACTATCACTGAAATCCCTAAAGTAAATGAAGAAAATAAATCCCTTATGTGAACCACGTATGGGTATGGCACTCACAATGTGTCGGACAGTTAGGGAGGGAATTTAATCTGCAGTAACATGACTGGTCAGTAGGAAGTGACTGACTCTCCATTATAGGTTATCGCACACTGCTGCCTGATCAGCTGTGCATAGACAGAGGGAGGCACAGCGAGGTTGCAGGTGATAGAGGGGATAAAATAATCTACGTTTAGCCAAAGGAAAACTAAATTTCAGCAGTGAGTAATTTAATTTGCATTGCTCCCCTCTGATGGTTTGTCTGCTCCAAAGAGTTTCCAGGAGATCAGTTAACATGAAATACATTCTGCATGAGCAATGTGATTGACATACAGGGAGGGACTTTTTTTTTTTTTTTTTAAATATAATTTATTATCAGATCACTACATACACATACAAAGAAAAAAGGTACATGCAAAATCTTTCAAGTACATCAAAAGTATGCAAACATTTATAACAATAAAAAGAACAGATGCATATTAATAGGGCGTACAGAGTCGACCTGAGGTTTTTATAATAATTTAACCCAAACTCCAAACATCTAACCTAACTGAACTAAGACTATATCCCTCAATCCCAGTTCCTCTCTCCCCCGAGCCCGCAGCACCCCCCAACCCCACCCACCAGCCAGTGATTTCACATAATCCCGTTATGTACTAGAGTCATACACAAAGATACACAACAAATATACATCACAACCATCCACACGGCAAGGAAATATGATCTCAATCAACCAGCTCCAGAAAGTTACACATCGTCGGGGGTTACAGTAGTACCTGCTCTAGTTGTCCACCAGGTCTGCCATCGTCCCCAGATCTTATCAAACCTAGCCGGAGTACCTCGGTGTAAGTAAACCAATTTATAACGTGGAAAACACTGTGAAACCAGGTTTATCCATGCTCTACAATTGGGAGCTCTGTTTTACATTCAGTTCAAGGCCACCACCTTTCTCGCCATCACCAAGAGTTTGCGCAGGAGAGATTTGTCATTTGCATCCTCAATCTCATCGGGGAAGACAGACAGTAAACAAAGGTTTGAAGTCACAGGAACAGGTCTTCCCAACACCAGGGTCACAATACGAATTATCTGACAGGGAGGGACTTTAAATTGCAAACAATCAGACTGAACAGTAAGTGTATAATGTTAATTGATTCCCTAGACACTCATTGGAGCAGACAAACCACAAGAGTAGATAAATGCGGTGGTAAGTGCGCTCTGTTACCTGGTGGCATGCCTTAGTCTTCCTTTGCCTACATGTGTATGTGTGACCACGCTGTCACCTATAAACTCACTTTGCTATACTCTGCCCATGTGTAGCCACTCAGTTGCTCTCATATGCCCCCAAATAGCCCCATGTGCCACATTGTAGCCCCTTACCCTTAAAAGCTTCTCTCTACCCATGTGTATTCACTACATTACCATTATGCCTCCCTATAGTCTCCCTTACCCCCAAGTGGCACCTTCTGCCCATACATAGCATTCGGTAGCCCCATGCATCCCCCAAATAGTGCCTTTGTGATATGTTGTAACCCCTATTCATCCCAAAGTGTTTTATGCTTCCCATATTTTGGTACTTAGCAGTTCCATTTGTACCCAGATAGCACAATTTTTGGCACATTCTTGCAACTCTTTACCCCCCTCCCACCAAGTGCCTCCCACTATCCATACGTTGCAACTCAGCTCTCCTCTTGTGCCCTCAAATAGCTCTAGCACCATCTTTTAGCTTCCTCTTACCCTCAAAGGCACCCTTGTGCCCACAGATTCCATCTCTGTAATATTCTGTTCCATGAGACAAGCAATGGTATATTACCCTAATGCTGTAATGGTTTATTTTCTTGTTCATTTCTTGGAATTGTAGAGGAGGTTTTTAATCACTTAACGACCCATTATGGTCCAGGACCGTTATGGGTAGAAAGCAGTTAAGGACCCATGATGGTCCTGGACCGTCATGGGTTAAATGATAGCAGCATGCCTCCATCAGGCTGAGACTGAGCTCTCCAGGACCAGAGCGTTCAGCCTCAGCCCTTCTCAGTCGCGCCAGGTCATGTGATCACTGAAGCAGCGATCACATGTACCGGCGTTTGGAATGAATGAGACAGTGTGATTCACACACTGTCTCTGTGTCTCAATTAAAGTAAGGGACAGAGAAGCAGAGAGGAGACATTCCTTCACTGCTGTGTTGGAGGCTAGCTGGATGCAGGTCAATTTTTGACCTGGTAAATTCAACTTTTTTTTTTTTTTTTAAAGACACAACACATTTTTTTTTTGCAAAATAAAATTTTATTGCCAGTATTGGAAGTGTGATTGTTGTGGAGCCATGTAATACATTTATATATACTGCCAAATGTAATCAATAAAAAAGTGAGAAAATAGGGTGGGAAAAAGGGACATGGGGATTTTCACCCAGAGGTACAGTGCCCACTTAAAACTGCCCATTTTGTAGGTAAGACTGACCGGTCTTACCTTTCATGCAGTCTCCATAAAAATTTAACCCATTGTGCCCAAATGATCCCAAGAGAAAAAAAATGGCATTTTTTTTACATTTTTTTTTACAGTTTTCTTTAATTTTATTAAAATAAATGGTGGGCTATCCATATAAGTGTGGTATAAAAAAAGCCCTATTTGTGCGTAAAAAAACAGTATATCATTTTCTTGGGTAAAATAAAGTACTTAAAGGGAAAACACTGTTGAACAAAGACATAGTCAAAAAGGTCAGAATTGCTCGGGTCCTTAAGTGAAATCCACCTCAGATTTTCCCGGTCCTTACTGTATATATAATGCTAAAATGTATTTACAAATTCTATTCATCATTTTTGTGAATTGTATCTACAGTCACTTGTAAACTACAAAATAGTTCCAAATTCAAAAAGTATACATGTCTGATATATGAAAAAAATCCTTATCCAACCTAGGCAAGTATTTATATCAGTTGCATTAAAATAAATAGCCTTATTTGTAAAAGAAACCATAATTTCTCATTAGAGCTGTTTGTTTCACTCTTTAAAGGGATAGTAATGTTTCATAATAAAAGCAGCTCTAATTAATCTTCATAGTATTTGGACTTTGGAGAGCGTTCTTTCATTTCTGTCAGAGTTGTAGTTCATGAGTAATTCAATGACAAAGTATCCCCTTCCCTCCCCTTTTACTGAAGTAACACTGCTCGGCCAGAACAGAAGGGAGGTGCCCAGGTAGACTGCAGAGAGGGACAATATTCAATTAAGATAAGGGAAAAACCTAAAAAACTTGTCAAGGGGGCAGGATTTTCATTGTTCTCAATGAAGAAGCTTGTCCCCTGCTGAAGAGATGGTTTACACTAGGTAAAAGGGGCGGGGGGGGGACTTTGTGAATATCTCTCAAACCATAAAGGTTTGAGAGATAAGTCTTATATTGTTCTTCATGTTTTTTTAATGCCTACAAAATAAAATAAAGTGAAAATGAAGTATTACTATCCCTTTAAAGGGATTGTAATGTTTGGAAAACATTTTTTTATAAAAAAAAAGTAACCCGTTCACTATTTTAAAGGGATAGTAATGTTTAATTTTAAGTTGTTTTAATATTGTAGGCATTAAAAAAAAAGATTAACATTGATGTAAGTCTTATCTCTCACACCTTTATGGTTTGAGAGATATAACTTGCTAAAATTACCCCCTCCAGGCTGTTTCAGAGAAGTCAGCGCTCTAGATGACAGCAGCAGATTCCGGTCATTTGTCCGGACAGCAGCTCTTCAGCTATTTAGAAATAAATACTTCATTGGCATGGTCTACAAAGTGTGCTTGCAAGCCAGGCATACTTTGTAGACCTTTCCAATGAAGTATTTATTTCTAAGTAGAGCAATTTCGGCTCTGCTGAAGAGCTACCGGCCAGTACCAGGGCCGGAATCTCCTGCTGTCAACTAGAGCGCTGACTTCTCTGAAACAGCTAGGAAGGGGTAACTTTAGCAAGTTATATCTCTAAAACCATAAAGTTTTGAGAAATAAGACTTACATCAATATTAATGTTTTTTTAATGCCTACAATATTAAAGCAACTTAAAATTAAACATTACTATCCCTTTAAACAACTTACATCTATGTAGTTCATAAGATATTACTGTAGAAGGATCCCCCCTCCCGCCCCTTTTGTCCACATCACTGCTGCAGCTCTGTCTGGTCTGGATGCATGCGGTGAGGGACAAACTTCAGTATGCAAAGGAAAATCCTGCCCTCCTTCGCCAATGAGGGCAGGGTTTTCCTTAAACTTACTAACTGAAGTTTGTCCCTCACTGCATCCGTTCGGTCCCACGACCGGATTAGAGATTCAATAGGAGACAGCCAGAAGGGGCAGGAGGGGGATCCTTCTACAGTTAATATCTTATGAACTACAGAAATGTAAGTTGTTTAAAATAGAGCAATGTGTTACTTTTATTATAAAGAAGACTCGGCGATCTCGTTTTTTTTCAAACATTACTATCCCTTTAAAGGGATAGTAATGTTTCAAAATATAAGCAGCTCCAATTAATCTTCATAGTATTTTGGCCAAATGGAGAGAGTTATTTCAATACTATCAGAAATGTAGTTCAAGAGTAATTGAATGATAAAGTATCCCCCTCTCGCCCCTTTTACCTAGTGTAAGCCACCTCCCCTCAGATGTGGAATCTGGTCTTAAGACCAGACAGCTCACAGCAAGAGACAATCTTCTTACTGTGAGAACAATGAAAACTCTGCCCCCCTTGACAGGTTTTTTAGGTTTTTCATTTATGATAATTGAAGATTGCCCCTCTCTGCAAGCCATCTGGACACCACCTTTCTTTTGTGAGGTGAGCAGTGTTACGTCAGTAAAAGGCTTATGTCTAACCATGGTCCAGATTACAGTTGATGTGTTATTACTGGTTTGTACATAAAGTTGTTGCAATGTAATTCGTACACATTTTTGCTGTAGAGGGTCCCATAATAAATGTACCCCTGTTTTAGTCTATTTCAGCATGCCAGTCCTACCACCTAATGTCCAGTGCAGATTTCTGAAATATATTACAGGGCCATATGTATTAAATCAAAATTGAAGCAAACTTCAACTAAAAAAAAAAAAAAAAAGAACACATTCCAATTAATGTAAAATGGGTTTTTTACACATTGGATGTTTTATAATGGTCTCTAATTATTTTTTTCCCTTTAGTCCCATGCATTTGACCCAGAGTTGTTTCACTTTTGTGTTTTCAAGACCTTTTTTGTTATGGGCTAATGCAGGTGTGGACAATCTGAAGCCCGCCAGCTGTTGCCAGACTACAACTTCCATCATCCCCTGCCAGCTGGTGGCTGGCAGGGGGTGATGGGAGTTGTAGTTTGCTAACAGCTGGAGGGTCTCACATTTCCTGGTCCTGAGCTATAAGGGTACTTTCACGTAATAAACGTTTGTAGCATGACTTTTTGTTGCAATTGAAAATGTTGGTGCATTTATAGTGCTACAGTGCAGCAAGGCTTTCCCAGCATCCCATTCTCTAAATATAAACAGAAGTGACCATTGTTTGGGGAAAGCACAGCTACTTATGATAGCTGTGCAGTTTCAATGCTATTTAATTGAGAATCATGGTACAAATGTGTAGATGAGTTATCACTCTGTCAGAGTAAAATTGAAACATGCTGCATCTTGCTGTGACAATTGTAATATATTATGCTTGTGTGAAATGTGTTATGCATTTGCAGCAATGTTGCGTGATTGAGAGGGGCCTAAGGGTACTCTCTGTGCTAGAAAACAGTAGATTGAAGGGCAAAAGACACCTAGGTTGTTTCATCCAGGGATGCTTGAGATTTAAGCCTGGTCCTGATCCAAAGGTAATACCTCTGTTTCTTATACTTGCATTATCAATGCCTGAATTATCCCTGTGCTTCAGAATGTATAGTACTGAAATAGAAATAGCATGTTGAGTTGAAAGAGAAACAACATACTGCATATCCTGCTAATGATTATTTGAAAATTGTCACTCCACTTACAAAATTACCAGTTTTGTTCAGTAATAATAATGCTTAGTAAAGCTTGTTCTTTTTTTGACATGTAACGTATCATTCTCAGTTGTTTTGTAGTGTTGATCCATATCTTGTATAGACCAAAAATGTTTGGTACAATAAATTCAAGCTACACTAAAAAAAACAAACAAAAAAAAACAGCATGTAGACTATACATTTGTACACTATTGTAACTAATAATAACTAACGTACAATGCTTGCCTTTGCTTGGGATGTCTAACATACACATCCCACAGTGTCAATCTTAATGGGGGTGAATGCACGAATATGATTATGCATACCTTGAGGAACACCTACTGCCATTGGAGGCTATTGCCAATGATGATGCTATATTTGATGCTATATTGGGACATTCATATGACTATCTCTCTTTCATTCTAATTCCCACACTGTCCTTCTCAGTCTCTCTGTCTCACCCCTTCTTGCTATTCAGTTACTTTGTGTCTCTGTCTCGTGTGCTGTCTTGCATTCTTTCCCTCCCTCTCTTGTTACCAGCACGCTCTTGTTGTCTCTCTCCCTATCTTTCTTTCTCTCTGTGTACCTCTTTCAGTGCAAATTTTTTTCTGTCTCTGTGCCTCAGTATGAGGATGATGGTAGTTGCAGTTGCACAACAGCTGGAGAGCCACATATTACCTATGTCTGCTTTTGCCTCTGTAAATAAGGGGTTGTCCTCAGACTGAAAAACTCATAGAGACAGATGGCGATGATAAGAGTTGTAGTATGGCAGCAGCTGGAGGGCTTCACTTTGCCACCCTGGTATAAAATTATTGTTAATAGGTTTTCTAACAATCTGGGACATTTTTGTAGTTGAGGCAAATGTTATTTTTTTATTCCAGCCATAGAGCCAAGTTTCAGGTCAATTTGTGTCATTTCTGTTTGGGATATGTAGCATTCAGTCCTTAAAACATCTGCAGGAAACATAATAGTGCATTGTGAAGCAGAGCTACAAATCCCAGAAAGAATTAATTGCAACTGCCCCTGGGCATGTGTTCAGCAGAACACAGTAACACATATATTCAAACATTATTTTTATTTTCATCTCAATTTAGAATGTATGATTAATATCACTTAAGTGAAAGGTGTATTATTTAAAGGGTTTGTAATGCCCTCTTATAAGTATATACTATATTGTAAATTAAAAAAAAAAAAATTATGTGGTGTAAGTCCTATCTCTCAAACCTTTATGGTTTAAGAGATATAAAGTTTTAAAGTTCCCCCCTCCCTCTCTTTTCCCAGAACAGACCAATACACTTTTTTGATTTTCATGATATCTTGATGTGGAAAAGTGTTGGTTGTATCTACTGAATATCACACATTCATCAACGTATACACTGGTCAAAGTTTACTCTTGCCTTCGAAGTGCAGCATCAAATCTGTGTTTAAATGCCCTGTTTCTGAAAAGGGATAGATATGAGTGAATGAATTTTCCCTTGCCCTGATTCAAGAGATAACATCTTCAAGCTTAGACGCCTTGTCCATGGAGAAGGACATGACATTTTGCTAACAGGACCATACAACACAAACTCTGCCCACTACACATGATGACCTTAACCATTTAAGGACCAGAGGGTAGTGTAACTCATTAATTCACAATGCTTAGGGCACCCCTTGTCCCCCAAAGAGTGAAGTAAGCTCATTCACTCTGCTTCAGTTTAAAAAAAAAAAATCTATGGACATAACATCCTGGACTGAAAGGCACAAGGGCAACATTAATAAAGGTCATTATGATTTTCTGGCCATAGTAAGTTAAGCATGGTGTTAGAATTAGGAGATGTTACATCTAACATAGTAACCTTGTTGATGAGGCTGAAAAAAGACATGTTTCCATGAAGTCCGGCCCATGCCAAATCACATGCCAAAACAACAACATTGAAACCATTTCCAATTAAGCCCCAAGTGGGTAAAAAAAATTCTTCCTCACTCCAAATGGCAGTCAGATAGTTCCATTGATCAACAATCTATCTGCTTTGATGCCAACTGTCATAATTCTCGATATTGTTCTGTGCTAAATAGGTATCCATTAGTGTTGAGCGAGCATGCTCGGCCGATGCTCGGATCGGCTCGAGCATCGCTCTGCTCGGCACATGGCGGTACTCGTACGAGTACCGCATGTGCTCGCCCGCCATGTTCGGGTCTCCTCCCCGCACGTTTTGCGGCTGCTGCGCAGCCAATAAACGTGCAGGGAGGCTCTGACATCAGTGTAATGCCAGCAGCCATGTTGGCTGCTGGCATTACACTGATTGGCTGGCCAGAACCCGTGGTCGGGTGCTGTATAGCACCTGACCAGCGAGTTCGGCTCAGTCTTAGCCAGGGAGAGATGAGGATAGGAAGGGAAAGTCAGTGTAGGGAGAAAAAAAGCAAATTTGTGAAAAAAAAAGAACCAAAAGTCCTTTTTAGGACTACTGTGTGTGGGGGCAGCAGTTTATTTCATATATTCTGTTTAGTGTGCAAAGTTGCAGATTAGAGCACATTCTGTTTAGTGTGCAAAGTTGCAGATTAGAGCACATTCTGTTTAGTGTGCAAAGTTGCAGATTAGAGCACATTCTGTTTAGTGTGCAAAGTTGCAGATTAGAGCACATTCTGTTTAGTGTGCAAAGTTGCAGATTAGAGCACATTCTGTTAAGTCTTCAAACTAAAATATCAAAGTCACATATTCCATTCAGTGTGCGTCGCCGCAGTTTAGCAGCACATTCTGTGTACTGTGCAGAGTTGCAGAATAGGAAGAAATACTGTTAAGTCTTCAAACTAAAATATCAAAGTCACATATTCCATTCAGTGTGCTTCGCCGCAGTTTAGCAGCACATTCTGTGTACTGTGCAGAGTTGCAGAATAGGAAGAAATACTGTTAAGTCTTCAAACTAAAATATCAAAGTCACATATTCCATTCAGTGTGCTTCGCCGCAGTTTAGCAGCACATTCTGTGTACTGTGCAGAGTTGCAGAATAGGAAGAAATACTGTTAAGTCTTCAAACTCAAATATCAAAGTCACATATTCCATTCAGTGTGCGTCACCGCAGTTTAGCAGCCTATTCTGTGTACTCTGCACAGTTGCAGAATAGGAAGAAATACTGTTAAGTCTTCAAACTCAAATATCAAAGTCACATATTCCATTCAGTGTGCGTCACCGCAGTTTAGCAGCCTATTCTGTGTACTCTGCACAGTTGCAGAATAGGAAGAAATACTGTTAAGTCTTCAAACTAAAATATCAAAGTCACATATTCCATTCAGTGTGCTTCGCCGCAGTTTAGCAGCCTATTCTGTGTACTCTGCACAGTTGCAGAATAGGAAGAAATACTGTTAAGTCTTCAAACTCAAATATCAAAGTCACATATTCCATTCAGTGTGCGTCACCGCAGTTTAGCAGCCTATTCTGTGTACTCTGCACAGTTGCAGAATAGGAAGAAATACTGTTAAGTCTTCAAACTAAAATATCAAAGTCACATATTCCATTCAGTGTGCTTCGCCGCAGTTTAGCAGCACATGCTGTGTACTGTGCAGAGTTGCAGAATAGGAAGAAATACTGTTAAGTCTTCAAACTAAAATATCAAAGTCACATATTCCATTCAGTGTGCTTCGCCGCAGTTTAGCAGCACATTCTGTGTACTGTGCACAGTTGCAGAATAGGAAGAAATACTGTTAAGTCTTCAAACTAAAATATCAAAGTCACATATTCCATTCAGTGTGCTTCGCCGCAGTTTAGCAGCCTATTCTGTGTACTCTGCACAGTTGCAGAATAGGAAGAAATACTGTTAAGTCTTCAAACTAAAATATCAAAGTCACATATTCCATTCAGTGTGCTTCGCCGCAGTTTAGCAGCACATGCTGTGTACTGTGCAGAGTTGCAGAATAGGAAGAAATACTGTTAAGTCTTCAAACTCAAATATCAAAGTCACATATTCCATTCAGTGTGCTTTGCCGCAGTTTAGCAGCCTATTCTGTGTACTCTGCACAGTTGCAGAATAGGAAGAAATACTGTTAAGTCTTCAAACTCAAATATCAAAGTCACATATTCCATTCAGTGTGCGTCACCGCAGTTTAGCAGCCTATTCTGTGTACTCTGCACAGTTGCAGAATAGGAAGAAATACTGTTAAGTCTTCAAACTAAAATATCAAAGTCACATATTCCATTCAGTGTGCTTCGCCGCAGTTTAGCAGCCTATTCTGTGTACTCTGCACAGTTGCAGAATAGGAAGAAATACTGTTAAGTCTTCAAACTCAAATATCAAAGTCACATATTCCATTCAGTGTGCGTCACCGCAGTTTAGCAGCCTATTCTGTGTACTCTGCACAGTTGCAGAATAGGAAGAAATACTGTTAAGTCTTCAAACTCAAATATCAAAGTCACATATTCCATTCAGTGTGCGTCACCGCAGTTTAGCAGCCTATTCTGTGTACTCTGCACAGTTGCAGAATAGGAAGAAATACTGTTAAGTCTTCAAACTCAAATATCAAAGTCACATATTCCATTCAGTGTGCGTCACCGCAGTTTAGCAGCCTATTCTGTGTACTCTGCACAGTTGCAGAATAGGAAGAAATACTGTTAAGTCTTCAAACTAAAATATCAAAGTCACATATTCCATTCAGTGTGCGTCACCGCAGTTTAGCAGCACATGCTGTGTACTGTGCAGAGTTGCAGAATAGGAAGAAATACTGTTAAGTCTTCAAACTAAAATATCAAAGTCACATATTCCGTGTAAGATGAAGAAGGCGGGTAAAAAGGGACGGGGAAGTGGACGTGATCCTGATAGTTCAGGGCGCGGGTCAGGACGCGGAGAAACTGTGCCTGGTGCCAGAGCACAAGAAAGAAAGACATCCACCATACCTAGCTTCACGTCTAATTTTACAGGGCGTCGCAGGACATCACTCTCGAGGTCCGACCACTGCGAACAGGTGGTCGGTTGGATGTCAGCTGATACTGCTTCCAGTCGGTTAAGCACCACCCTGTCTTCCACCAAGTCCACTCTCAGTAGCCAAGAGTCTGGTCAACATAATCCTCACTCTGATCATCCTTCCTCCCACCATAGACGGTCTGGTCAAAGAAGTGATCCCACACTGGGATATAGTGATGGGCTCGTCTCATCACCAATCCTTCATTTGACCCTCTCTCCAAGCACGCTTGCAGAGGAACATGACATCTTATGCCCTGATACACAACCTCTAGAGGGTACCCAATCACAAGAAGATGACAGATGTGAACGGCATTTAAGGTCAAAGGAAGTAGTGGATGATGATGATGATGAGACACAGTTGCCATTAAATCAACCACTATTACTGTCTCAAGACCTTGTTGAGGAGGATGTTATACAGTTGTCAATGACTGAGTATGTGGTGGGATCAAGACATGAGGAGGATGATCAGAGTGAGGAAGTGGAGGAGGACTTGGTGGACGATGAGGTGACTGACCCCACCTGGGAAGGTGTAGAGCCGAGCGATGACAGCAGTCCTGAGGGTGAGCCATCTGCAGCACCGCAACAGGCTGGAAGAGGCAGTGGTGTGGCTACAGAAAGAAGGCGGACCGCACCAAACCG
The DNA here is from genome assembly GCA_037306005.1 of Rhinophrynus dorsalis. NCBI lineage: Eukaryota > Metazoa > Chordata > Amphibia > Anura > Rhinophrynidae > Rhinophrynus > Rhinophrynus dorsalis. Next base: position 124,853,204 of record CM074721.1, read on the forward strand.
GCCCGCAAATGTTCCACGGAGCACCCCCTTGCGTAAATCTCCCTTGCCAAGGGGTAGGTGTTCCGCGGTATGGCGTTTTTTTAAGGAAAGTGCGGACGACAAAAGAATTGTAGTTTGCAACCTGTGCCACACCAGAATGAGCCGAGGCATGAACACTAGAAACCTCACCACCACCAGCATGATCCGACACATGGCATCCAAGCACCGTAATAAGTGGGAGGAACGCCTGGATCGCCCATCTGTGTCTGCAGGCCACACCACTGCCTCCTCTTCCCCTGTTTTCTGTGCCGGCCAATCGCCTGTCGAAGGCACAGGCCCGCATACCTCCCGCCCTGCACCTGTACCATCTGAAGCACCATCAGCGACCACATCCACTTCCCTGTCCCAGCACAGCGTCAAAATGTCGTTACCCCAGGCATTTGAGCGCAAGCGAAAATACCCAGCCACCCACCCACAGGCCATAGCACTAACCTCACACCTTTCCAAATTACTGGCCATCGAAATGCTGCCATTTAGGCTTGTGGACACTGAGTCCTTCCGCAGCCTGATGGCAGCAGCTGTCCCTCGGTACACGGTCCCCAGCCGCCACTACTTTTCCCGGTGTGCCATCCCCGCATTACACCACCATGTGTCCCGTAACATCACCCGTGCCCTGACCAACGCAGTTACTGGGAAGGTCCACTTAACGACTGACACATGGACAAGTGCTTGTGGCCAGGGACGCTACATTTCCCTGACGGCACACTGGGTGAATGTCGTGGAGGCTGGGAGCGACTCGGACCCTGGGATGGCACGGGTGCTACCCACGCCGAGGATTGCGGGCCCTACCTCCATCAGGGTTTCCGCCAGCACCTACGTTATTGGCTCCTCCTCCTCCGTTTCCACCTCCGAATTCTCTACACGCAGCGCCACTCCCCCATCAGCCAGTAGCTGGAAGCAGTGTAGCACTGCAGTGGGGAAGCGTCAACAGGCCGTGCTGAAGCTGATCTGCCTTGGGGACAAACAGCACACGGCCTCAGAGCTGTTGCAGGGGATTAGTCACCAGACCGAGCAGTGGCTCTCGCCACTCAACCTGCAACCAGGCATGGTTGTGTGTGATAATGGGCGTAACTTGGTGGCGGCTTTAGAGCTCGGCAAGCTCACACACGTACCATGCCTAGCGCATGTATTTAATTTAGTGGTTCAGCGATTTCTAAAAACCTACCCCAATGTGCATGATCTCTTGACCAAGGTGCGCCGCGCGTGTGCACATTTCCGTAAGTCATCTACAGCTTCAGCCGGCCTGTTGAAGCTGCAGCAGCGCTTACAATTGCCAGCTCACCGGCTGCTGTGTGACGTGAGCACGCGCTGGAACTCCACCTTCCACATGTTGGCCCGGCTTTGTGAGCAGCAGAGGGCAGTAGTGGAGTACCAGCTGTTACACGGTCGTCGCCTCTCCGTTCAACTTCCTGTAATCAGAAGTGAGGAGTGGGAATGGATGTCAGACCTCTGTGAGGTTTTACGCAATTTTGAGGAATCGACACAGATGGTGAGCGGCGATAACGCTATTATCAGTGTAACCATCCCACTTCTGTGTCTACTGAAACGCTCGCTGCTCACAATTAAAACTGACGCTTTGCATGTGGAAGAGGTGGAAATGCGGGAGGAAGAGCTTACACAAGGTGATAGCCAGAGCACCCTCACTTCGTCTTCTCAGCGACAATTGGAGGAGGCGGAGGAGGAGGAGGAGGAAGACACGGTTGCCTCCGCTACAGAGGGTAGCCATGGAACTTTAGTTCCATCTCTTCAGCGTGGGTGGGCAGAAGAGGAGGAAGAGGATGAGGAGATTGAGAGTCATCCTCCTGGTGAGGACAGCAAAATCTTGACTGTTGGTACTCTGGCACACATGGCTGACTTTATGTTAGGCTGCCTTTCCCGTGACCCACGCGTTATACGCATTTTAGACAACACGGATTACTGGGTGTTCACCCTTCTGGACCCCCGCTACAAAGAGAATTTCTCATCTCTCATTCTTCCGGTGGAGAGGACAAGCAAAATGGTGCAATACCAGAAGGTTCTTGTTGAAAAATTGCTCCAAAATTTTCCATCTGACAACGCTGGCGGCAGAGTACGTGCTACCTTGGCCAACCGAGAAGGGGAGAAAAGGGGAGCACACAGCAGTTCCGACAAAGGCAGGGCAACACTCTCCAAGGCGTGGGACACCTTCATGACTCCCCGCCAGCACCCTCACCCTGATGCGCAGCCTAGTGTCACAAGGAGGGAAAAGTTTTGGAAGATGGTGAAGGAGTATGTAGCAGACCGTGTCAGCGTCCTCACTGATCCCTCTGTGCCCTACAACTACTGGGTGTCCAAGCTGGACACGTGGTATGAACTGGCACTCTACGCCTTGGAGGTGCTGGCCTGCCCTGCCGCCAGCGTTCTGTCTGAGCGGGTATTTAGTGCTGCTGGTGGCATCATAACAGATAAGCGTATCCGCCTTTCCACCGACAATGCTGATAGGTTGACACTTATAAAAATGAACAAGGCCTGGATTTCCCCTGACTTCTCCACTCCACTGGAGGAAAGCCCTGGGGGAACATAAACTCACTTTATATATGTTATTTACAATGATGGGAATACTCTTCCCATTCACCCCTTCCACCCAAAAAACGGGTATATGGTTGACTCTTAATCTTCTCATCCTCCTCCTCCTCTTCCATATGCCCTGTGCTATAATTTTTATATAGGGCCAGCTCACCAGCGGGCCCTGTGATATAATTTTTATATAGGGCCAGCTCACCAGCGGGCCCTGTTTGACAACTTTTGGTATAGGTCAGCTCACCAGCGGGCCTTCTTATATAATGTTTTATTGGGTCAGCTCTCTAGCGGGCCCTCTCATATAATGTTTTATAGCGTCAGCTCACTAGCGGGCCTTCGCATATAATGTTTAGGATGGTCAGCTCCGCAGCAGACCCTCACCCATAATGTTTTAGATGGTCGGCTCAGCGCACGTTTCCCTCTTAATCATGGCCCCAGTTCAGAAAAATCGAGGAAATTTTTGGGAGAATTTGCCTCTGCGCACGTTTCCCTCTTAATCATGGCCTCAGTTCAGAAAAATCAAGGAAATTTTTGGGAGAATTTGCCTCTGCGCACGTTTCCCTCTTAATCATGGCCTCACTTCAGAAAAATCGAGGAAATTTTTGGGAGAATTTGCAGATGATATACAAGTAAATATACAGCAAATATTGTTTGGTAACAATTTTTCGCCTAAAGTCGTTTTTATTTTCCTTTTTGTGTGTTTTACGGTCAGTCTGTAAAAATGGCGTACTACGGGCGAAAGATCGTTCCCAGCAGCAATGTTGGAGTCCAAGATGCATCCAGACATCCTCCCTATGCTGTCCCTGAACCATTTCTGTGGTGTTTCCATCCTTTTCTGCCCTTTTCCTATGGACCAGGCACCCTCCCCTCATCAGAGCAGGGGGTGCCTGGTGTAATGCTCGAGTCCTCCCATTGACTTCAATGGGGCCTTCGGGGGTGCTCGGTCAGAGCACCCGAACACCCGAGCATTGGGGTGCTCGCTCATCACTAGTATCCATTATTTTTTTAAGCAGTTACCGTATCTGCAAGCACAGCATCCCAAGGCAAATAATTCCATAGCTTTACTGTGCTAACTATAAAAAACCCAGCCTATGTATTAGTCGAAAGTACCTTTTCTCCAGTTTTAATGGATGACCTTTTATTCTTAGATCAGCTATTTGAGCAGATAATTAATTGGAGAGTTCTTTGTATTAACATTGAATATATTTGTGGTCGGAGCTTACAACGAGAAGGTAATATAAGGTGATGTGATACTTGATTGTGCCTTAGCCCTCAGCTTGTTATAAGTGGAGAGTCAGAATCAGAAGGTCAAAGTGAAATGAGGCAAAAGAGATATGTCAACCAAATGAAACTTTATTATTGCAGTGACTGAAAGAAGAACAGGGTACTAACATGGTAAAGAACTTTTAGCCATTTTAAGTTCATTTCTGGATTATAGATGTATAGTGAGTAGAAGTTTGACTTCCAGCAGCCTAGTCTTTGGATGATATGAGGTGGGACTTTCTGTTTTGATGCTGCCATAGCGGCACCTAAATGCAACGAATGACCAAAGTAGTGGCAGGCCTCACCGGGATAGTAACCAACGGATGTGGTATGTGAAAACTAAGGTTCTTAAGGGTGCTCCTGTCATAGGGAGTAGTGGGTGACCAGAGTGTTTGGACAGGACACCAGTGATCGTGAGTGGCATGGTATGTGATATAGGTGTCTTGGCCTAATTGGTCTATCTCGGAATGTGGAAGGAAGAGTGTGAAAAAGTATTTGCTAAAGATGATGTGCCTCAAGTTAAGAAAAGATGGATTTGACAAAAGACTGTGAATTCACCTGGCCTAAGAAACCCGAAGAACGCCAGGTGTATAGCTGCTAATATTACGTAATTTGTGAGAAATTCGAAGGTATATAAGTGTAATTGATTGACCAGTTTTCTGAAAAGTTTGCCATCTTTCGGTAGCCGCACTTTTGTTGTTTTGTTTTGTAATTGAACTTTATAGGATGAAAAGTATGATTTGGCAGTAAGAGACCTAAGTGGTGTTGTAGATATAACTTAACTGTTGAGTGGGAAAGTTTGAGATTGGTTGTACAGAAAGAAGCAGAAGCCAATATGTTCTCAATACTGTATGTTTGAAAGTGGTTATGAATTTCTGGAAAACCTACTAAGCTCTGGAGTAGTTCCTTTTGTTGTTGGCGGCTAAGGCTTTGTTGATGATTGCCTGAGAATTTGCGACATGGAACCTTAGGGCATAATGAGCTCCTGGAACTGTGGTGGTGTGCGCGGATGAGGGTTTTCTTAGGTCAGAGATGGAAGAATTCCTAAAATGTAAAACGTGATAGACAATCAGCAGCCTGGTTTTGTGGACCTGGAATAAACGTGGAAGTGGTTCTTGAGTGCTAAGTATGTGAGTTTCCTTATAAACAACATAATGTTAGCATTACCGGATCTACCTTTTTGAATGGTGTAACACAGCGCTAGGTTATTTCTATGAAAGTTAATGTTTTGACCTGACCATTCCTGACCCCATAATGCTGCTGCCGCTGAAAAAATGATGAAGTACAGAAGAAATTTGGTACCTCCCTCAGCCAGACTTCTGCAAACTAGTCTGTATTTGATATGGCCGTGAAATCCTGCCAGCCGAGGAGTCAGTAAAAACTTGTGGTGAACTGGGGCCTACGGTAGGGGGGGAAACATGGAACGTCCATTCCAGTTTTCCAGAAAGTAATCCCATATGGATAAATCTGATTTAGCTGCTTGGTCAAAGGGGATGTTTTACATATTTTTGGTACCTGTATGGAGGGAAAGAAAGTGGGATGTAAAGGCTCTGCCCTGGGGGAGTATTCTAGTGGCGAAGGTGATATGGCCAATTAATGATTGCTCTAGTAGTGAACAAGTCAGGAATCATGTGCCTGATTCTGATAAGGAGCCTGGCCTCCATGAGAGTAGAATTAAAGGTTATGCCCAGGAAATTCTATGGAGGTAGATGAACCTAATGTCTTGTGTGCTGCTGTGGAAATGTTGAGGTCACTAAATAGTTGTAACAGTTTGGTAAGACTGGAAGGGTTCTGTACTGGTTGTTCTATCAGTAGGAGATTGTATAAGTAGTGAATTACTATTGGACAACGGGCCTTATTAAGTAAAAGCCATGCTAGAGTATCGGCAAAGTCCTCAAAAACTTTTGGGATACTGTTAGACCCAAATGTCAAGCGTGTAGCAAAATAATAGTTCTGTCTGGACACCATGCAGATGCCAAAGGGAAGTATGAATAGGCAGCAATTTGAAGGCATCTGAGATGTCCATTTTTGAGAGCCGGGCACATTGCTGTGGGTGAAATATGGTGTTGTCTGTTCTGGAGTACTTCATGGAAACATCCTCTGATTGGATTAATGAGTTGATGCTTGGGTGCGTGGAACCATGTGGTGCAGAAAAATCAATGATTAGTCTTTTCTTGCAAGTATCACATTTTTTTGGAGGAGATTCCTAGTGGACTTACCCTCCATATGGGAAACAGGGGAGAGGGACAAGGGCTTATGAGGAACCCTTTCTGAACTTCCCTCGACAGTAGTGTGTCTACTATATCTGGGGTGGAAATGGCTGATTGTAGATTTGGGCATTCTAATAATGTATCAGTGCATGCAATGATACGTGTGAAATGAGTGAAAACCTGAAATGAGATATTCTGTAAACTGAATGTTTGGATGGAACCAAAGAAAAGACTGCAGGGTTGAAATGGTTATAGAGCTTAGTCATTTATTAAATGAGATATTTCTCAGGCAGGTTGCCCTTTAATGGGGTTTACGGCATAAAGAACACACATGAAGAAGTCTGCAGGCACTGTAAAAACACCCCTTTGTATTAAAAGTATTACATGTTGGAGAGTTTCTAAGGTAGTGTATTGGCCTTCCTAACTTGCCCTTAGGTGGAAGGATCGGGAGTGATGAAGTGCTTAGGTATACTGGAGGGCTACTAGTGGTGGAATTGTCTGCTTCCCCTGTTGGAAATGTCACTGGGCATAAGTGTGAAGCATGAGCCTTTGACTGGCAAAAATGGCAGTTTGGTATTTTGAGCCCAGCAAAGTGCAGACAAAATAGTTTGTTATCTATTGAGATCCAGTTTAGATGGTAATTAAATTCTGCAAGTGCTGCAGCAGCTTTTGGCAGCAAAGGATTTATGATAATCATAAAATGCAGTGCTGTTGTATTTGTAGGCTAAGTCCCCAGCAGGTACATATAGTGGTCTAGTTCCTGTCTTGTCTTTTCCTGTAAGGGAAATGATGTACAAAGAATATCCCTATAGTCACTGAATGCCAGGACAAATTCTGGTATGAAAAGTTTGCAGGCTAATCTTGGATCTTTTGCTTTAAAGGTCACTGAGACCTTCCCCAGCTAACAGTTTTGTGTTCCATAATACCCTGTGAGACCAAATGTTGTGGAACCATATGATGTTACATGGACTGTATGGAAGTGACTGCAGATGTAAGATCATTTAGTAGTTGGATGACTTGGTTTTGTTGTTTGTGAGGTGGCTGCGATGGTGCCGGTGATGGGACGGGAAATAGGATAGGAGATGGTGCTATTGGCGGGCCTGAAGATGGTGGTAAAGGAGATGCTGTTGTGCTGTAAGCGATACCCCATCTGGTCAGTTCCATCATGAGGTTTGCCACGGTCCAAGCTCTTAGGGTGGATCCAGGGGTACTGATGGAATGAGATCTGGTTGTTGGAGGAACCAATCCAGATGTTTCAGAACCCGATGGACCCTGGGCTGCTGAATCTTCCATTTTGAGTATGTTACAACCTGTCTGGTGAAGAATTGTGGGTTTTTTTTTGCGTCTGTAAGTGTGTTCCTTTGGCCTCTGCATAGAGGTAAGGTGTGTGACCTTCAGCCTCGTGAAGAGGCAAGGTGTGAAGAGTTAAGGTCCACGGGTCTTCGGCCTCTGGTAATATGTGTAGCCTTCTGCTGTTGGCCATCTATGACTTGTGTTAACTACTGTATGCATATTGTGTGAGGTTGTTGTTCCATCCTTCAGCCTCTTGTGGAGAGGTAAGGAGAATATTGTGTGCACTTGAGGCTTACTAGTTGTCGCCATCAGCCTCTCTGAAGAGGTAAGGTACTACTATCTTATTGGAGGTTAACTAAATCAAATATCTGTGGAACCTTTAGTATCTATGAGGAGGTAAGGTCAGGTGAAAGATCAGTGCTGGTATAAGAGGGCCTGGTGCTGTTTCCTGTAAGTAACTGGATAATACATTGGTTATGCTGTGGACTAATCTTACAAAGGTGTGGAACAGATTTTTAAGTTTAAGACCTTACTAAAGAATAAATCATCATACCAATTAATTTGTTATAACCTACCTGATTATAAGGTTTTAGTCTCTTAGGATTGTAATGATGTTTCCTTGACCTCTGAGGAGAAGTAAGGGAAGATTGAGCTTTTTGATGGGCTGTGAATTAATCGTTTGGCCTTAATGAAAGGTAAGGAAGGGAAGTGATTTTAACCGTAACTATTCTGTGACCTTCGGCCTCTGCATAGAGGTAAGGATGTATATTTAACTGAAGTTCCTATGATCTTAAAATAATTGTTAAATTAGTAGAAAACTATATGAGTTTATCCCTATAGAAGCATGAGATCAGATGAGATGAGATCATGGGAAAAGAATCAGTAAGTTATAAATGAACATAATAATGTGGTTAAGGTAAGTGATCCCCAGGTACATAATCTGGGATAGACTTAGTGACACAGGTGATAAGGTTTGGAGAGTGAGTAGCTGGTTAATGGTGGATTGGATGTGAATATAAATGTGAGCGTGTGAAAGGAACCAATGATGGTTCATGTCTGATATAACAGAACTGAGAGTGAACTGGTATTAGTATAGAGCGTGCACTCCTGAACCCCGCAGTGGTTATTCCTCTAAAAATATATGGTCATACCTAAATTGTCCAGTACTGATTAACTGTATCCTGTTCAGAGGAGACAAAGGCCTTGATGCAAATATTGGAGTTAAGAAAAAAAACAGGCATTGTAGTTAAGACAGATTTCTGTATTCAAATCCCCATGTTGCTAAAACAAAACTGGTGGTATTTCCACACTTCGCCAGTAAAAAAAAGCCCACAGGAATCAACTAAAAACAAGGGCAAGTGTTATTCAAATCCATGCATTCATTTTTACCTCAGTGTGACTCCAGTTTGGAAGAATGACCCACTGACTCAGATACCTAGTGGAAGGACTGGAGGGCTTTAATAGTCCTCCAGCTCCTCCCACAAAAACAGGCTCTGCCTTACACTTGTAAGTGGTAATCATATCATTCCGTAGACTTCTCTTCTCTAATGTAAACAAACCCAGTTTGTCTAGTCTCTCTTTTTATCAGTTTTGTTGCATTTCTCTGCAATTTTTCCAGTTCTGCATTTTTTCAGTTCAATAATGTCTTTTTTCAAGAACTTGTGCCCAAAACTGAGAGTCATTTAAGAGCCACAAATTCCTGGGTTAGAGTTCACCTTTAATATGTATTGCTGATAATACAGAAAAGTGAGGAATGGGGATTTTATATAAACTTCCAAATGCCCTGAGGCATTACATAAAATCAACAGGGAGGCATATTGATAATTTACACTGGTGAAGATAATAAAGGCTAATCCAGCAATGGAAACAAATATAGCTTGGGAAATATATCAGCCATTTGTGAATTAAAACTAAGGACATGGATCAAGTAGGGCCTTTGTTTTAAATAAGGGAGACAACTTGTACAGCTATTTAGCGAAACCTGCAACCAGTTTAGGAGATTAGAAATATATATATCTTATTATCTCAACACTTCTTAAAAGAGACGACACTAATGGACACTTTGAATCCTTTCAGAAGGTGCCAGAATTAATGGTATCAGGCATAAATTCCTATTACAGTCAGATGCTAATTTTATGATTCTGTAGTTCAGATTATTTTAAAGCATACAAAATATACTTATAAAACTGCCTGCATTAACAGAGACATCCACACATTTATTATTGCACTATGGCCTGCATTTATCAAGTCATGAAATCATTCTTAAATCAGGTACACTATGATCAGAAGCCTAGTGATCGTGCTTAAACAAAATATCTTCTCTTGAAGGAATTACATTGGATTGAAACGTTTTATCTGACTGGCAAGCATTCTCACTTCCTAATGTATCTGGTCATTTACCTTCATGTTTTTCAACCCAGTCCTTATGAAAACCCCATCTAGGCTGCGTATCTCTTTGGATGCTAGTGACAATATTGATTTGCAATGGTAGCAGATGTTTCTAGTGTCGAGGAGGTTGTACAAAGGACAATGTCAATCAAATGCAAGCATTATTTATAATTCAATAGTATTTAATTGCAAAACAAAAGGAGATTAAACAGTTAATCAGTAACTTTTTTGTTTGTGTGTTTTTTTATAAAAAACTAGTTGAACAGCCCGTTACACGGGCCACAGTGCCTCTGGCAGTCGGTCGCGGGACAGTCACGCGCAGTAGAGACTGCCCCGCGCCACTGCAGATACAGAGCTGGACGCTCCTTCGGAGCGCCCAGCTCTGTATCAGCCACGGCGCGGGCAGTCTGTACTGTGCATGACTGCTGCACGCGCAGCAGTGTCTTCTGCGCATGTCCGTCATTACACACAACTTAGCGAATTATTATATAGGATATTGCGGGCCTTTTATTGGTGAGTAAAATTGCTGCTAGAAGATTTGTCAATGAAAAATCATTATCAATCTCTCTCACTTTTTTTTAATTTTTAAATAATGTAAGTTTTCTGTTCTGGTCACGAGGTGATGTTCTTATCACTTATTAGAGAGAGCCATAGTCAATGACCAAAGCTCGTCCATAGAGTACATTAAAAATGCCTTTTGACTCCATTTGGTATGATGATAAGTTTCATATACTCAGCAGGAAAATACCTACAAAATACTGTTCCTTTAAGAACTAGACAAACAATGCATTCACACACCTAATGTAATAAAGAAATAACCATACATAACCTCTGTCACCACATTCAAGTTTGTGAAAAGATACCTATACAGGTTTAAAACTATTTCTGTATGAAAGATATTCCCTAGTTTGTTTCATACCAGTCAAAAGAGGCATGAACATGCACACACATATAAAGTATATATTGCACCATGGAGAAATAGCCTTGATGAATGATAAATAATTGAAGATCATTTATGAATTATAGTTGCAATTAGCAGTAGAAAGCAGCATGTCAGATACTCTACCCTCCTTGCACTTACATAAACCTGGTGTCTCAGAAGTATTATAATATAGCATTTTAGAAGCTTTAAGACAGTTGAAGTGCCTAGATCAGCAATGGAAACATGATGGCCACATTTGTTTCTCAAGAAGCTCAGACAAACCTGCTTTTTAGAGTAGGTAGTGTAAGTGAAAATTAAACCTGTTCTAAATTGTGACTAAAGAATTGAATCAAAGGAAATAATAGAAATCTGGCCCGTTAGTGGCTACTAAAATATTCTGTTTATTTTATTTATTTATTTATTTATTTATCTAGAAAACATTTTACCAGGAAGAAGGCATTAAAGGGTTAGTAATGTCTTTAAATAACAAAATGTAATATTGCAGCTATTACGAAAATAAACTAAACAATCCCAGTCCCATCTCTCAAACCTTTATGGTTTGAGAGATATATGATGCTAAAGTTCCCCCCTCCCTCTCCTTTCCCTGTACAGCTGATAGCAGGAGATTCCTGCCGGCCAACTCGAGGCGGCTCTTCAGCAGAGCTGAAATAGCACAATGTAAAAAGAAATGCTTCACTGGAACAGTCTAACATGTGTACCTGGTTTTCAAGCACAAATTGTAATTAAGTATTTCTTTTTACATTGCCCTATTTTGGCTCTGCTGAAGAGCCACCTGCCGCAACCGGGACAGGATCTCCTGCCATCAGCTTACAGCTGACGTCAGTAAAAGGGGAGGGAGGGGAGGATTTTATCTTCATATATATATATCTCAAACCATAAAGGTTTGAGAGATGGGACTGGGAGCTTTTAGTTTATTTTTGTAATAGCTGCAATATTACATTTTGTTATATAAAGACATTACTAGCCCTTTAAGATTTGTTTTCAAGCGGAGAGCATTTGCAGTACAAATCTACATTTTTACATAGAGAAACAAAAAACTAAAATATATATCCATATAAAGATAAATAAAAATAACACATGGGGGATATTCAGTAAGTGGTGATAAAGAGGTGTTAAAGTGAGATGACTTCTCCAGTTTATCACTTCTCTAATTACCTATGTTATTCTGTGGAGCCTATGCACTAAGATTTTTTCAGTTTTGGAGAGGGCTCGATCCACATGTTGGCGTTAAAACCAACGTGAAGAAAAAAACTGCCTTCACGAGTTAACCAAGACTGGGTAACGTGAGATTCAAATCTTCCTTACCCAGAAAGGCTAACGAGCGAAGACCAACAAAATACACGTTCACCTTAAACCTGCTTCACATAGAAAATCTTCCCTAAAACACACAATCAAAATGTTACCTAGCACCACAGCCAATCACAGCACTCCATAGTAGAAAGTTCAGTCAGAAAATCCAAAATCAACGTCGACAGTTCTGAACAGCATTCTCTGTGCTTCCCTACCCAGCAGTAGGGGACAAAGTGAGAAGGGACAAAGTTGTAGAATGTGCGACGCCAGGCAGGGGACAATGCCGGCGAGTGAGGAGGGGAGAGAGGTATCAGAGGAAGTGGGCAGCAAATACAAGCTTGCCACCCACTTCCTCTGATGTCTCTCTCCCCTCCACCCGCTTCCTCCAATGCCTCTGTCCTCTTCAATGTCCCCAGCCATCAAGACGGGATATTAATGAAAGTATATGAAGGGAGCGCTGCGGAGGGCTGCTTCCTCAATAGTTTCTTTATTAGATTAATTCATTCATAATGTCCTACATCCTGTGTCCCATTACTATTAGTACTTTTGCTCCACTCTCCGTTTGAAGGAGAGTGGAGCAAAAGTGCTAATAGCAATGGGACACAGGAGATAGGGCATTAAAAATGAATGAATCTAAGTAAATATATGTTTAATAATAGTCTTTTAATAATAAAATGTTTAAAACACACACACACATATATATACAGGCAAGGTATGTAGTCCAGACCTTGCCTATTAACCCTTTGGGTACCAGAGGGGTAGGAAACATGCTAAGCAATGCTTTCCTACCTCTCTGGTACTCAAAGAGTTATGCAATATATGCAATATATGTGACATACTAAGGGGGGTGGGATGTCAAAGTGGGGCATTGTGTTTTGCTTGGTGTAGTTTTCTTTATTGTAACCCAGTGCACATCCCTATGGCATTCAAAGCTGTCCATGGTGCTGAAAGCCATCTCTGTGTTCCCCTGCTGGCTGGGTAGGGAAGCTCAGACTCATGTTATCCCTAACTCTCTGTTTTATTTCCCCCGAAAGTGGTTTTCTACTCTGACTTGTGTGATGTTTGCCAAAAAAAAATAGGTGTTAGATTTCTGGAGGAAAATGTTGCAATTTAACTCGCGTTAGTCCTATCTCCAACATTTGAATGGCTCTTGGTTTCGCTTCTACATTGTCCTCTATGGGTGAGATTTTGATGTTTTGGAGACGGGTGATGTGTGTTTCAGAACTGCCGTTATTTCTTACTAGTGGGAACGTTTGCATTGCTTACTTAACGTACAAAACCACCGTCGCCAGTTTTTTCTGCGGACGCAAACATTTGGATCGAGCCCTTAGTGCATAGACTCTATAGAATAACATAGGAACTGGAAAAGTGATATCACTGTAGATGTCATCTCCACTTTATCACCGCTGAGTGAATCTCCCCCATCAAATATTATACAAAGTTACATATTGTTTTAAAATAAAATGAGGGAGATTCACTATGGCATGATAAAGTGGAGATAACATCTCCAATTTATCACTTCTCCACTTCCTATGTTATTCTATAGAGCCTATGCACTAATATCTCCAAAGCTGAAGAAATCTTAGTGCACAGACTTCATAGAATAACATAGGAACTGGAGAAGTGATAAAATGAAGAAGTTATCTCTGCTTTATCACCTCTTTATCACCTCTTAGTGAATCTCCCCTAAAGTAGCAGTTATTTTGAAGGATTTTAGGCTGAGGTAAGATCTGTTTTTGGTTATTCCAGACTTGTCCATTCCTGAAGTAATGTAAAATGGCTGTAACATATACATTTAGGATGTAACATAAATAAACCTGCATTACACATTGTAATATACATATATGCATTGTACTAGACTCTACTCTTAGTGTAGCAATGTTGTCCCTAGGCATGTTATTTAATAATATTATAGTAATGGCAGGTACTAAAGACCAAAGAATCATGCAGATTACAATGCAGTGTATTAGAATATTCAGATCAGACACTGAGGTATCTCAGTAAAGGCAGCTCTAATGGCAGTGTGCTTTGTAAAGACATGAGCATCTGCAGAAATGTTTCTGTGGGGCTGGGGGCAGAGCCACAGGCCAGCTCAACCAGTCTCTATGTGGAGGTAGCAAGTATAGTGTTGAACAACTCCCGCCCCTTTTGTCTCTCTTTCAGATGCCCACATGTAAAGATTTCAAGCCACATGTCCATGTCTCTGTCCTCAATTTTACTTCTCTTATTAGTTTCCTTCTGCTTGTTTTGTTTCCATAAGATACTCCAATCTGCCCTAATGATTGCGCATTAAAAACTGTGTGTAATTTGCAATGATTCAAAACAATTCATAGAGAGCAAATATGGCAGCGAGGGTTTATTCATTAAAGGGGATCTATCACACCTATACAAGTTAGCCTTAATAGTTAGAGTATATAGCGAATAAGTGTAAAACTGTATTAATTTCATTTTTAAAATCTCTTTTTGGCCGAAATTGAAGTAATAAATACTGCCCTGCACCTACTTCCGGACAGACTGCTGTTACCTGCTCTGCATCGCAGTCTGTCACTCTGCTTCGGCTCCCCTCCCTCTATCCAGCCTTCTCTGATGACGGAGGTTTGCTGCCTGTAAGCTGGAGTGATCTCATTAGCTAGATATCGATCTCTGCCAATGAGAATGTTCCAGCTTATAGGCAGAAAGCCTCCGTCATCGGAGGAGGCTGGATAGAGGGAGGGGAGCAGAGGCAGAGTAGGCAGAGTGACAGCCTGCGGTGCAGAGCAGGTAACCGCAGTCTGTCCGGAAGTAGGTGCAGGGGCTGCATTTATTACTTCAATTTTGGCCAAATAGAGATTTTAAAAACAAAATTAATACAGTTTTACACTTATTCGCTATATACTCTAAATATTAAGGCTGACTTGTATAGGGGTGATAGATCCCCTTTAAGGTGAAAGAAAGTTGATAAAAACTCTTCAGAGAGGGAATTGATCCAATTTCTGTGTTGCTCTATGGAACATTTTTTTAAAGTTGGAGATACCGTAGTGCATAGGCTTCATACAATTATGTAGGAGTTAGTTCATTTCACCTTAGTACTTACACAAAGAATGAATGGATGCATCCACAGGGCATATCTGATAAAGGAGAAATGGAGACATTTTCTCAGTGGAGTGACTTGTCTCCTTTCTTGCAATGTAGGGCATCTTCCTTCATGTGTCATTTGGCATAATCACTTATAGCCTCAGTCTTGACATTTTTTATTTTTGACAAATAATATTTGATTTTTATTTGTTCTTATAATATATTTTTTCTTTGATAGTATTAAGTCTATATCCTGCATAAGATTTTAAATACATAGGGGTAGGCTGTATTAATTGACCAACACAACACTGCTGGTATTAACCTCCAGCTTCTGCACTTCAGGGTATACACTGGAATGAATGATCTCTTAAAGGGATAGTAATACTTAATATGTAAAAAAATATATATTGTAGTGTTTATCCCCCTGAGTAAAAAAGGGTACTCTCACTGCTAAAAGGTGTCTTATTCAAAAGGTATTACAGCTCAAATCTGATATCACAGTGGCCTGAAAGTGTACAGTGGCGCAGTTGCTACACCATCCTATGGACAGCTATGGTCCGCGGACCAGAGATGTCCATGGGATGGTGTAACAACAGTACCACTGTACAAAAATTCTAATTTGAGCTGTAATAACTTTTGAATTAAGCACCTTTCAGCAGTGGAAGTACCCTTATTTTACTAAAGAGGATAAACCCTACAACATATATTTTTTTTACTTTTAAGTAATACTATCCCTTTAATGTACATAGCACATACGCTGGGCTATCACAAGCCAACAAGCCCCTATTGCTTCCCCCTATAGCATGCATGGGGAAATGTAATAAAACTACTCTATTTTCTCTCTGCTTTGTTTAATACATGTCATTAAAGTGCATCTATCACCCTTTTAAAAGTTATGCTCATTAGTTAGAGCATTTAATTAATAAACTTAAAACGATATTAATTTCTTTTAAAAAAAAAAATGTTATATGTCCGAAAATTAAGATTTAAAGTGTGTCCTGTACCCTACTTCTGGGCAAACTGCTCTTGCCATAGTTTGACGCTCTGCCTCTGCTCCCGTCCCTCTACCCGGCATCCTCCAATGACGGAGGCTTTCTCTTTCTAAGCTGGAGCGATCTCATTGGCTAGATATCAATCTCTGCCAATGAGATTGCTCCAGCTTAGAGAGAGAAAGCCTCCGTCATCGGAAGATGCTGGGTAGAGGGACGGGAGCAGAGGCAGAGCGGTAAACTGTGGCAAGAGCAGTTTGCCCGGAAGTAGGGTACAGGGCACACTTTAAATCTTAATTTTCGGACATATAACTTTTTTAAAAGAAAATATTACTGTTTTAAGCTTATTCACTAAATGCTCTAACTAATGAGCATAACTTTTAAAAGGGTGATTGATCCACCCGAAACAAGTTGCAGTATAAAGGAATGTTCCATAAAACACATATACTTGCTCACACATCCCGTTTTAGGCATAAGTAAATTAGAGTTAGACATAAGGTGATCGGACCTCACCTTTAACCGGGGACACATATGAAAAATGAATACTGCAGGACTGCTTTGATTTCAGTGCAGTCCTGAAATATGCCTATTTCCTATGTGTCCTCAGTGAAAGGTAAGGTCTGGTCAGCCTAGTTAAACTGGATGTGGACTAAGAAATCTGTTCAGAGCTTGTTATAGCATTAACTCATGTTAGTTCATCTCCTCTAATGTCTTTTATCATAGTAGTCTATTTAATATGCTGGTACTATGACAACACAGTGCCAGTTAGCTGTTGTGCTTCATTTATACTTATTTTAGTTTCAGTGCTAACTACCTCCCTATGTTTACTGTATGTGGATATTTCATTCTAAGGATGCAGAGAGACATTCTATCTATATATTCATGGGAATAAAGAGGAAATTATTGCACAGGCATATGAACCCCTTAATGACCCAGTACAAATCAGGACGGTCACAGATTTTGGTCCTTTAAGGACCAGTGACGGTCCAGGAATGTCATAGGTTAAATGAGCCCAACACAAATCAGGCATGCTGTAATCATGCAGGGGAGGCTGAAGCTGACTGCTGCAGGACCAGAGCAGTCAGTTTCAGCCTTTCCCCGTTTTGACATTACATGTGATCGCTGCTACAGCGATCACATGTACTGGCTGAGCCAATGACAAAGGCAATGTATATTGTACATTTCCTTTGTCACTGTTCTCTGTCTCTCTCTTTCTCACTGTGATAATGAAGAAGAGAGAAGCAGAGAATAGACCTAAAGCAAATATATATGGCCAAAGATGGTGGAAATTGTATGTAAATTAGTGCTGCTGGGGGCAGGATTATGTATAGGTTACTGTATGACTTATTGATACTTCTGTGTGTAGCCAGATACATTATTTTAAGAAAGATCAAAGTATTTTATTTACACAGACAATTATAAACACTGGTATTGAAGTTTAAACAAACATTAATGTGAGTTTTATTGTTGTGGAACAATATAATACACTTACATACACACTGCACAGTCTGATGTCCTAATAAGTGAGACACCAGGGAGGGAAAGAGGGACATGGGGATTTTTCCCTCAGAGGGACAATACCCCCATAAAACTGGACATTTGGGAGGTATGAATGAACGTATATAGCTTTTATCCAGTCCTTTGTAACAATTAACCAACTTGAGAACAAATTATCACAGTAGAACCTGTAAAAAGTTGTGTTTATTTATTATTTCTGTCTTTATTAATAGCAAAATAAATGGTGGGATATCCATATAAATGGGATATCAAAAGAAAGTCCTATTGTGGTTAAAAAATAGTGTATAGTTTGTGTGGATATACTAAATTAATTAGAGGGAAAATATGGTTGAACAAAGGCATAGTAAAAAGGCTAAAATGGCTCTGGTCCTCTAGTGTAAAAAAACCTTGGCCCTCCCTGGTTCTTAACTCTTTGAGTGCCAGAGGGGTACACAACACATTGCAAAGCAATGCGTCGGATTCCCTTCTGGCACTCAGAGAGTTAAGGGGTTAAAAAAGACCGCATAGTGTGGCACAGTGGCATAATTACAGGGGGTGCAGATGGTGCAGTTGTGCCAGGGCCATTTTCAGTTGTGCTACAGGATATAAGCTACAGATATGCCTCTGAAAATGTTTTGTGTTTTTTTAGGCCCAAAAGCATGTTTTGACCAGTTTTCACCAGTTTTCTTCAATGATTATGTCACTGGTGTAGCAAACAGAGTTGATAATTTGTTAAAAAAATAACAAGAGAAAGTTTTCTGTCCATGTTATCTGATTACCTTTCCAATTAAATTTTACAGTAAAGTTTTACGCTTTAAAAAACAATAAATATTTTGATGAAATTAAACCTAATTCAAAATTTTATTCCAGGAATTTCTTACTTTACTTGGTTAAAGAGTAAGAAATACATTCTAGCCTAAGAAGGTAAAGTGTTTAGAATGATGCATCAGCTGGTTTGAGAAAAGCTAGTAAAGAACGTAAATCTGTACAGCACAGCAACAAATAATGCAGAATATATATTGCACATTGCTTTCCTGAGAGGCTAATTAGCTGCTGCAATGCAGTGAATTAATACAGTGCTTCTCAAAAGTACACCGTGGTAGCCATATTTAATTAAATCCATAAAATATAATTTAGCATCAATATTTTTTTCAAAAGTAGAAAATCACTGGAAAACTTTTCATGGTGAATTTTGATGAGGATCCACACTGACATGTGTAAAATGTATTTTCACGTGTAACTTAAACCCTTTGAATGCCAGAGGGGTACTCAACTTGTTAAGAGAAGGTCAACTTTCAATTTCAAAGTCAAATTGTCATAGTATTTATTTATCTATCTATCAGAAGTTCTCACAAAGAGGTATTAGATTAGTGGTAGACACAGGAAGGGATAACAGAGAGAGTGAAATAAAGTTTTAGTACTGTTACAACTTGCTTGCTGGAGAAATGAGTAAGAGGAGTTAGAGAGTGATGCTGCTGATGTGGAGCAATCTATAAGCAGCAGCAGAAGTGGTGCACAATATAGCACAACAGAAAGCACTACACCCTCCACATTATTTCCAGGAACCTGGGGTAATATTTTAAAACGTGATTTGTAGATGTGGCTGTGTGCAGTAACAGAACAGTCTGCTGCTGCTACTCTGTCACACTTGTCACCACCAAAAGAGGAGGAGGAGGAGACAGGTAGTGGGCATGACTTTGAGGTTAGTGAAGAGGAAGACAGTATGAGAGCTGTATTGGTTCAAACCAATAAAGAATCGGATAAATGTGCAGATGTTAATGACTGAGTATCACCACCACCAGAGACATTAGACATTTGCTACTGAGTCTGAATATTATAAGTCACAGCATGGTTCTCAAGCTGGTATGTCCATACTGCCCATGGGTATTAGTAATAGTGATGGTGATATAAGATAGGTATTGATGGATGTGGTTCCTATTAGTACTCCTCCTAGAACTAGTGTGGAGGCAGCAGACACAATAGCAGCACAAGCGACTACAGGTACATCTGATCAACAACATCCTTCTGTACCTCCTCTCACCCTAAAATCATGTGTTTGAGATTATTTTTCATTGGAGGTACGGTATGAACATTTATAATCAACCAAATTGTGCACGTAGTATGGCAAAGTTGTGAAGGGGGGTGGTAAGACACCTTGGCAAATCTTCCCTAATAAATCACATGCAGTATAACCATACCAGAGGTGCATGTTAAATATGTTGAACAGTCCCCCAAGTAAAAAAATAAAAAATCTGGTATTCCTGTCACTGTTCCCTTTGTCCATTTCCAATAAAATAAACAATGTGGGCCAAAATAGCACACAAAAACATGAGTCTTTTGCAAAACCCTCACAAGTCTGGAATATCCATGACAACAATAACACCTTTGTCTTAATCTTGTGCTACGGTCCAATATAACACCCCCTGCATACGTAACAATCTCATTATCCTGCATTTCCATATGGAAATAAGTAATTATGCTTCATTTCCATGTGGAAATAGGCCACTGTTGGATAGATGTCGATGAGGGCAGATTTTTGTCGGACTGATAGTGATGTGATGTCGAAAGATGCTTTAGTGAATACTGTTGTTGTGCTTTGACATAGCTCCGACAGGTCATCAACATTTTCAGCACTCTTCGAACTTTAGTGAATCTAGGCCCTGGTGTAACTGCAACCCTTGTTGTTACACAGTTGGATTTGTAAGAAGTTTATGTTTGGGGATGGGTATGCTGTCAGTGCAGGGGCATTATATTCCCGGGGCATGGTGCTCTGCACCCTTGACACCCTCCCAAAATCGTCCTTGGGTCCAGTAATGTAGCAAGAACGTATTTCTTATCCATTTTAATGGAGAATCTACTATTTAATTCACCAACTGTATCATGCTTAGATTGTAAACTCTACGGGGCAGGGACCTTTCATCCTCATGTATACTCACCTGTTGTTCCCCTTATGATTGTCTTTATAAGTACTTAATCACTGCACTTATTGTATCCCTTCTATATCAAATGTAAACTGTAAAGTGCCAAGTACACTGGTTGGCCCTATATAAATAAAATATACAATACAATACAATGTTGGTGTTGTAATTACTGTAAAAATCATTGGCCATGGTCTTATTTTTTTTTTTCTGTAGTAAGTATATTAGTGGAAGTACCTGCAGCATGTCATCTGCCAACATTTTGGTCACTTTGCCATTCCTCAGGCATACATTTGGATTATTTTTGTAATGTTTTGACTTTTTTCTAAGAATTCAGTAAGTGTGGGTTGGCAGAACATGGAAGAAGAACTAAAATAGTAACATAGTCGATAATGCTGAAAAAAGACATGCGTCCATCAAGCCCAGCCCATGCCAAATCACCCCTGTTGATCCAGAGGAAGACAAAGTAAAAAAAACCCATACAAGCCATTTCCAATTATGCCCCAAGTGGGTAAAAAAATATTTTCTGATGCCAAATGGCAGTCAGATAGTTCCCTGAATCAACAACCTATCTGCTTTGAAGCCAACTGTCATAATTCTCAATAT
This sequence comes from Rhinophrynus dorsalis, assembly GCA_037306005.1. Taxonomy (NCBI): domain Eukaryota; kingdom Metazoa; phylum Chordata; class Amphibia; order Anura; family Rhinophrynidae; genus Rhinophrynus; species Rhinophrynus dorsalis. The sequence continues at coordinate 124,874,232 of CM074721.1, forward strand.
TGTTCTGCTCTAGATCGGTATCCATTACTTTTCTGAAAACAGTTACAGTATCTGCAAGCACAGTCACAGAATTCCATAGCTTTTCTCCCCTTACTGTAAAAAATCCCTGTCTTTATTTTAGTTGAAATCGCCTTTCCACTAGTCTTAGTGGATGACCTCTCATTCTTAGCTCAGCTCTTTCAATAAATAATTAATTGTAGAGTTATTTGTACTGACCTTGAATATATTTGAATATATTTGCAAATGGTGATCATATCACCCCTTAGATATTTCTTCTCTAATGTAAACAAACCCAGTTTGGCTAGTCTCTCTTTATAACTTTTTTTAAGAACTGATGCTCAAAACTGCACTCCATGTTCTAGGTGAGGCCTTACCAAGGATTTATATAGTGGTAGAATTATATTTGCATCACGTGCATCTATACCTTTTTTTATGCCGGATAGTACCCTATTTGCTCTTGGAGAAGCTGAGTGACTCTGCACACTGCTTTGAAGTCTATCATCTAGCAGTACTCCTTAATCTTTCTCTAATGAGCATTCCCCAAGTTGCTTCTCTTATAGTTTATATGTAGCATGTTTGTTTTTACAGCCCAAATGCATAACCATACACTTATCTACATTATATATCATCTGCCACTTTTCAGTTTATCTAGATCCTTCTGCATAGAAAAAAACATCCAGCAATGTATGCATTTCCTTACATAGCTTAGTGTCATCAAATTGAGACACTAAGTTCAATTCTCAATTCTAGATAATTAATAAACAAATTAAAAAGCAATGGTCCCAGGACTGAACCCTGTGGCACCCCAATTAAAACTTTTGACTAGCTAGATTCCATTTACAACAACTCTCTGACACCTATCATTTAACCAGTTCTCAAACCATGGTAAAATAGTAATATTAAAGGGATAGTAAAGTCTGTAAAAAAAGTGTAGGCAAAATGATAGGTACAATTAAAAAATATGTAATGCCCTGATTCCTATCTCTCAAACCTTTATGGTTTGACAGATATAAGAAAATAAAGTCCTCTGTTCCCTTCCCTTTCTGCCTGACGAGCTGTAAAGCAGTCAGAGGCAGAATCTGGTTGGGCGACCAGACGCGGCTCTTCAGGAGCGCTGTCATTGAGATATCTAACTATAAATACTTCATCGGAATGGTCTACAACGTGTGCTTGCAAACCAGGCACATGTTGTAGACCATACCAATGAAGTATTTATAGTTAGATATCTCGATGTCAGCGCTCCTGAAGAGCCGCCGTCTGGTCCCGGAAGCAGGATCTCATGCCATCAGCTATATAGCTGATAGGAATCAGAGCATTACGTATTTTTTAATACTATTTTTGTTTTTGAAGAAAATTGTCTCTTTCTACTTTTCCCCTTAAAGATATTCATAGAACATTAACCTCTAGTTTTCATGAGGGTGTTACTGGTTGTCACAGCAGTTGATTTCACTACTAAATCCTCCTCTGCTATGGAAATAATACTACAATGAGACTCATTGTCATCTTCATTGGTATTAGAAGGTTTAGTACTACTACTTGGTGGTAGCTGTGGAACTTTTCATGTCACTTTCTCAAACAGCTTCCTCAAGAGGAGGATCATCCTTGTTTATTTCATAAGCTGCAGCAACCAGGACCATAGTCAGTACGACTTTACTTTCACCAACTAGTCTATGCACTTCCCAAACTTTCCCCTTACCCCTATCCCTAGCATGTTTGGTGAACGTAATGAAAGTAGTAGTGATTTTCAAAGCAATATGTTGGATACCCTCTGCCACTGAAAGGTAAGCCCATTGAGTACCCAAGATAGTTCACTTACTTATCGCAAAATCCCTAATTCACCAGTATGAGCGAGATTAATTTGTTTATGTGGGCTCCAACAGTTTTTCCAGTAATTGGAGCTTGGTGCACGTGGAGAATAACTATATTAATATATAAACATGGTTTCAGGAATATGACAATGAATCATTAAAAGGATAGAAATGTTTCCTTCCACAAGCAGCCCAGTTTGCTCATCATAGTTAATAGTGCTGATGTCTGATGCTTGCACTGTTCATAACTTGCTAGCTACGCTGTAATTATATGGAGTTTACCCACCCCACCCCTTTTCCAGATTGTAAGCCACCTCCCCATAGATCTGAAACCGGTCAATGGACTGGACAGATCACAACGAGGGACAATCTTCCCTCTGTCTGTATAAGGTAAACCCCTTAACGAAGGAGGGCAGTTTTTTCATAATAGTGACTGAAGATTGTCCCTCTCAGTAATCTGTTTTCAGATCTGAGCCAGAAATGCTGACATTGGGAAAAGGGTTGTGAGGGGTAAATATCATCATATAATTACAGCATAACCAGCAAGTTATGAACAGTGCGAGCATCAGCTATCAGTACTATTAACTATGATGAACAATCTGAGCTGTTTGTGGAAGGAAATATTACAAACCCTTTAAGCTGCAATATGGAAATAAGTCATTAGCGAAGGAGACACTGCAACATTGTAAACCTGGTAAACATATGGATAAATCATGGCAGTGTAGGCATATTTGGTGTGCATTTACAAAGAAGAGATTGTGAAGATACCTTAGTGCACACCTCAAGATGAATTCAAGTCCAGCTGTCACCATATCACCAAGCTGGACTCTTATGAAAGTCATAGTGGAGCACACCAACTACACCACAGGAGACATGCAAATTCCTATAATTTCCATTGTACTAAAGGGGGATTTTAATCCCTTGAGTGCTAGAAATGTCTTCATTGCATAGCCAAGTCTGGCATTCAAGGGCTTAAAAGTCCCATATAAGTAAATGGAAAGTTTGATTTGTCCACTCTGGTGTAAATGGTTTCCTCCAGAAATACTCCAGTTCTCCTTTGTACATCAGGCTTGCTGAGCTGGCTCATCCCAACAGGTTTCTTACCCTGAGTGGAGATACAGTACCTATATAAATAGATGTGTCTTAATGCATTTAACGGAAACACATTTTACAGAATCACATAACTAGGTGGGAGTTATTCATGCAGCAGGCAGCTGTATATATTTATATATTTTGCATATTATTTTCAGTTGCCTATATTGATATACATTGTTTTAAGTATGCATATAGTTTATATCTCTACACAATTATCATAGGCTTCATGATTCCAAATGAGATTAGCCATAGAGGAAGAGAGAGAGTGAGATCCTCCCATGATTCAGATGGGACATGAGGACATTCTCAAGGTAGTAACATGTCCTTGATCAGTTCAGACTACAACAGAATTCAAATGCAAAAAACAGTAAATATATATAATTGACAGCTGTATGAAGAACACATTCCCAATCAAGTCCTTCTGTTAAACAAACTAAGAGCCACTTATTTCAAGGATAAAGTTAACTTTTAAGTATTTCTTGAATACATGTTGATGCTTTCAGTTAGTCATGTATTGTCAAATATAATGTTGTAGCTCCAATTTTTGATTCCAAATTTTCCTCCTCTGGCACATCTTTGTATAAGGATTGTTCAGTACTTCACCCTTCAATTCAACCTCCCACCTCAAACTTGGCCCTCCTGTGATTGTTCATTACTACCCATACTACTCATACTAGTTGGATCCTCACCAGCATTCAGACTGTTATATGGAAGTAAATATAAACTGCCTTAGGGTGCCTTCATCTGTAGTCAGGTTTAGGTTATAGATCAGAGAAAATAGTGTCAAGAAGCTTTTGTCTGGTAAATGTTCAGTAGGAGAATGATCTTGAATATCTTCACAAGAAGATCACCTTCAATTAGGAGTGTCTTTATGTCTTCCTTTGTGTCTGGGCATAATGATTACTGCATAGTTTAGTGGCAATTATGTTTAGTGCCAGAGGTTGTACTTGCTTTTTATGATACTTTATGGTGTCAATAAAAATATTATTTGAGGTGAAAACTAAAGTGTAATTATATGAAGAGTTATTATTCTAAGCATGTTATGATTAGAGTTTTTTTTTCCACACATTTCTCCTTAGCTTCACATATTCTTCATATTTCACACTGTGTACCAAGGTAACAAACTTTGAACTATCTTTGGCTGTAAAGTTAATAACGTTGTTTGCTACAATTCATATGCATGAAGATGTTTAATTTTGATTTTCCATATCTATAATTTTCCTAAGCAGACCATGATTTTGATTAATATACATTAGCACTGTTGACTCAAGGCAAAGTTCATTCATTTGCTTTGATGACTGGGGAAAGAGGAATCATATTAAATCTATCTGTTTTCTTCTACTTCTGTTGTTTTTCATGTGCAGTATTGCAGTTTACCACTTTAATAGTCCAAATCCCTACTGTAGCCCAACCAAGTGCATCAATCTGCAACTCCAATTAGTAGAGCTTGCCAACTACCCTCCTTACTAATCACTAAATAGATTACGCTATCATCAGCTAAACATGTTAAACATGAAGGGACCGTAACCTCAATTATACAACGGTTTACAAGCATCTTCTTCACTATAGGAAATAACTTATGAAGGGTCTTAAGAACCAACAAAAAGTGAAGTAACTCTGGGGGAACCAAGTGTACCATGGGGGCCAGATAAACTTTCCTATTGATTTTAATGGAGCATTTAACTTCTTGTTTGCCTCAAAGGTCCCAAAACACTGTCAAGCAAGATTAGAATACCTCTCTTGCATCCAATGGTTTATAACAGAAGCCCCATTTAATGCAATTAGAATGAACATTTTTATTCCATTTTTGATGCAACTTTTGTGCATTTTTAGCAATTTCAAAATGCATTTGGTTATCAGCTGTTAGCTCCTATTTCTGTCAGTTGTAATTTAACCCTTTGAGTGCCCGAGAGGCATCCCACACATTGCAGCACCTCTATAGCACTCAAAGGGTTAAAGAGGAACAAAAACCAGCCAGTTCTTCTGAAAAGCGAACTTTTCCTAGAAATAATAGGCACTTAAAGGGCAAGTAACACCTCTTAATAATAAATCTCACTTACCTTACAATGGCCAGAAAATCCTAATGCCACCCTATAAATTTTACCCTTGTACAGTGGTTCAAGAGATAATATCAAATACTCAGTCCTGGATGCCATGTCCATGTAGGCAGTCATGACAGTTGCTAGGACACAAACTCCAGGATCAGAGGACATGCAACACTTTGCTTCTCAATGCTTTGTATACACCTCTGGTCCTTAAAGGGAGAGTGATAGAAAGTTTCCAATGCAGCTCAGTTTGTTTATCATAAGGAATAGTTCTGCAGGCTGATTCTCATATTGCCCACAACTGTTTTTTTTTAAAGTCTTTTTATTGACAAGTCGGTCCAATAATTATTACAAATACAAACAGAAATCAGATACATTCAGACATAATGACAGAAGCATTAGACTCCGGCCAATACAAAACAAGCATAGTAGGAAAACAGCAGGCATCATTTCGAATTAAACCTTCCTATTGTTTTACATATTTTACTTAACATCCTAAGAACAGTCCCACTACCCATAATAACACTGCCCTCCCTTAACTCTCTCTCATTCCCCCGCCCGGCCGCACCCCTCCCCCCCCAGCCACCTCTCGATCAGCCGTATCGTCAATTTCATCCAGAAGGACAGAAAGTAAGCAAAGTTTGGAGTCAAACTGTATAGGTCTCCACAGCACTAAGGTTATGGTACCCATTATATCCTTCCAGAACTTTTGAAGATGATGACATACCCAAATCATGTGTATGTAGGTGCCCCTGTGTACCTTGCAGCAATGGCAAGTGTCAGATGAGGAGTTAACCATTTTGCTCAATCGTACCGGAGTAAAATAACTCCTGTGGAGAATGTTAAGTTGTATCATCTGGTGCCTACTTGATGTTGCCACCCTCGCCGAACCAGCCCTAGCCATATCCCACTCCCAGTCTTCCATAGGACCCAGATCACCCTCCCATCTATCTCTCATGGATCCGTCTTGACTAATAGTCACCTGCTGTATCCATTGGAACAGAAATGACACCGGTTTTGTGGGATGTCTAGCAGTCATCCTAGTTAGCAGGGAAAAAGGATGTATTAGCGGGGTCTGCCCTCCCCACTGAGCCTGCAAAGCATGGCCCACAACTGTTAGATATGATGTTATTTTATGCTAAAGTTGGTCCTTCCCGCCCCCACGTCAGCATTTTACTCTGAGATCCGACAGCGGATCACTATGAGGGACAATCTTCAGTTAGTATTAGGAAGGTTTTTCCTTATACTGTCTGATGGAAGATTATTCATCGTTATGATTTGTTCGGACTTCATATCTAAGGGGAGGCGGCATCAGAATGGGAAAAGGGGTGGTAGGGATCAGCTTTAGCATAAAATAACATGTACAGTTGTGGACCATAAGATAATCATCTGGCAGTACTATTCCTTATGATTAACAAACTGAGCTGCATTGGAAATAATATATTACTATCCCTTTAAAGGTTTAAGTAGGCTTATGCAGTCTGCCTGCTTCGGTTTGAAAAAACTGCCAGCACTTGTCATGTTTGCCTCCATGACATAACATCTTAATTAAGTCCTACATTTTATGTTTTGAACTAAATAGCAAGGTGAAAATACATAGGGCCATTAGGTTTTTCTCACTAAAGTAAGTGTATGGTCATTATTAGGAGTATAGTAAGTCAGTACATGCATCTCTTTATTTTTTGCATCACATCTGCTGTTATATATATATATATATATATATATATAGTGATTACTGTTGAAGTCAGCCTCCAGATCACACCCCCCCCCCACAACAAAAACTAAACTTTATTGGACCTGAGCATATTTTAAGGAACATTAGACTTTATCAGATTATAAACAGAAACAACTAGCTCTAGGCTGCAACAGAGATTTCTCACTGCATATATATGACTAGCTAGTACATGTCATGCCTACTATGAAAACAAATGGATGATCCCATACACCTTCTTTTAGGCACTTAAAAAAAAAAGTTAAACTATTGCAGTACTATTGACAAAAAAATTAATATACCACTTAATGGCAATAGATAGTAGAGATATGTTTTGGGTATAATTTTTTGTGTTTAGTCTTTTAAAGGGATAGTAATACTTCGTTTTAACTTTATTTTATTTTGTAGGCATTAAAAAAAACATGAAGAATGATATAAGTCTTATCTCTCAAACCTTTATGGTTTAAGAGATATTCACAAGCAAAGTTTCCCCCTCCCGCCTCTTTTACCTAGTGTAAGCCATCTCTTCTCAGATGTGGAATGCAGTCCATAGACCAGACAGATAACAGCAGGGGAGAAGCTTCTTTCTATGAAAACAATGGAATCCCTGCCCCCCTTGACAAGCTTTTCAGGTTTTTTCCTTATCTTAATTGAATATTGTCCCTCTCTGCAATCTACCTGGGCACCTCCCTTCTGCACTGGCTGAGCAGTGTTACATCAGTAAAAGGGGTGGGAGGGGGACACTGTCATTGAATTACTCCTGAACTACAACTCTGACAGAACTGAATAACACTCTCCTAAGTCAAAATACTATGATGATTAATTAGAGCTGCTTTTTTATGAAACATTACTATCCCTTTAAAGGGATAGTAATGTTTCCTTCCACAATCAGCTCAGATCATTCATCAGAGTTAATAATTCTGATGTCTGATGCTCGCACTGCTCAGAACTTGCTAGTTACGCTGTAATTATATAATGACATTTATTCCTCCTGCCCTTTTCCAGCTCGAAAGCCACCTCCCCATAGATCTGAAAACCGGTCATTGGACAGGGCAAATCACAGTGAGGGAAATCTTGCCTCTGTCAGTACCAAGCCCTTCTTGATAAGGGGAAGCAGGTTTTTCTTAATATTGACTGAAGATTGTCCCTTGTTATCTGCTGTCAGATCTGAGACAGAAAAGTTGGTGTCGGATAAGGGGCAGGGGGTGAACTTCATCATGTAATTACAGCATAACTAGCAAGTTTTGAATAGTAAGAGCATCAGACATCAGTACTATGATGCACAATCTGAGCTGCTTGTTGAAGGAAACATTACTAACCCTTTAACATTTGAAATCTAATTCAATATTATAAACATGCCTGGGGACTTTCTTTGTCAAAGACATTCATGTGATAGCACAAAAGGAGACATCCAAGTTTTCCTAGTGAGGGCGAGGAGCTTTTGATGAAGAGGGCAGCAATAGTATTTTCAGAGGATAATGTCTAAAAATGTTGGAGCAAGTGATACAATTTGGGTCATAATGAGAATACGTTGTGGTAAATGGAAATGCTAGCTAAAAAAGACCAAAGAAGCAGGGTACTTGCCCTGAGACCAATTAAGAATTACTTTGAAAATCCAACATTTCAAGTAATGTAAAATATGTAACTCATTAAAAATATTTGAATCACTATATCAAAACAAACTTATGCCTTAGAACACTGCAAATGAATGTTATATAAAATACATAAGATGTACTTAGACCAGGGTAATGGTGGCAAATGTCAACTCTAAAGAACCTCTAGCAAAACAAGTTTAAGAATACTGCTACAGTAGCACAGGTGAGTAATTTATTTTGATCTACATCTGTTCAAGTAGAGATATTTTTTAAAATATGGCCTATTAATAACACGCAAAAGCTTACACTTAAAATGTTTAAATATGGGTAGGACTTTGCAAAATGGCATATTCCTCATCTGTTTGTGATAGTGTTTGTTTTTATTTATTTATTTTACATTCTTTTTGTATGTGTTCTGGGGCCAAATTCATGTTTATGAACAAACACATGTAGTCATGCACATATACAAACACAGGCTCATATGTATGTGCGCAGTTACACACACACACACACACTGTCTCTCTCACATACCCTTACACATACACCTACATAATTACACTCGTGCACATATACAAACACACATGCACTCATACACCCGCACTCTGTTATGGACATACACACACTCTTATGCACACATGGACATACATGCACACACATACTCTTAATCACACATGGTCACACACACACACACACACACACATTCTTTCACACATATGGCATACACGAGCTGACACACATACACTCTCCTGGCTGGTATAGTAGACTACCACAGCAGGTTGTTTAACCCCTTAACGACCACTTACCAGTGACGCTCCTGGCACGTCATGGAGTTCGGAGCTCCCGGAGCAGCTGCACTCTGCTCCGGAAGCCCTGAACCGGAAAAAAAAATAAATAAAAAAAAGCCCCTGTGGTCCTCAAGTGCCGGCTGCGCGTTAAAGGGCACATAATAACACTAACACGTTAAGTAACAAAAAAGAAAAAGCACACAAATCATCTAGTTTTATGCTAATATTGAGTTTTCTCAGACATAGAACACATTAGTGTTTGCAGGACACATTGGGGATTATGCACTTAGGTGGGATAAAGCAGTGATAAAGTGGAAATGACGTCTCCAATTCCTGTTATTCTGTGAAACCAATGCACTAAGATTTCGAGCTTTGGAGATCTTATTGCATAGGCTCTACAGAACAATATAAGAAATGAAGGAGTGATATCACTGGAGACGTAATCTCCACGTTATCACTGCTTTATCACTGCCTTAGTGAATAACCCCCCTTATCTTAAAGGATCACTAAAGTTTTCTTATGAAAAGCAAATCTATTGTAGGGCTTTTCCTGCTGAGTATAACAATTCAGTATAATGTAGTGTATGGAAATATCTGACTGCCATTTTGAACCAGGAAGGAATTTCTTTAGCTATTTAGAACTTAATTGGGAATTTCTTAATTTTTTTTTGTTTGTTCGCCTTCCTCTGGATTAAAATAGATGATCTGGCATGAGCTGAACTTGATGAATGCATGTCTTTTTTCAGCTTCATTAACTATGTTCCTTTGCTAGTTATTACATTCTATGGAAACATAAAACCAGTGTCTCAGCTCTCCAATTAAATGCACAGAATAACTGAACAGCAGGTGAACTGTAGGTGACCTGCCTGAACAACAGGCGGTACTGCTAAAGAAATAATAAATTGAAATAACTGTTAATTGAAGCATCTCCCAGTGGTGGTAGCACCCTTAGATTACTCAGTAGGTAAAGGTCTATGATCTACTTTTTCATAATGAAGGTTTACTATTCTTTTAAATAGTTTTTTCTCTTAATCTACTTCTAGGCCTTAATTTGTTACCATTCAGTATATTCCTTCTGGGGAAAACATGCCAATAATGCAGCCCACCGACTGGAAGTAGCCCCATCCTATATAATAATACGCTAAAACGTGTGTAACGACGCAGTCATGCGCAGTAGAGACTGTCTGCGCCAAAGGAGCGTCTATCTCTGTATCAGCTGCAGCGCGGGCAGTCTTTACTGTGCATGACTGCCCCGCGACCATATGGCAATGGCACTGTGGCCCATGTAACAGCTCTTCAACTAGTCCCTAATAAAATGCAGCGCATTACAGAATCTGCCCAGGTTAGAGAGAGTTTTGTATTGAGTCTTATTAAATATTATCATATAAATGTATTTTTATGTCAAGCAAGGAGCTGGTTGTATGCTATTGTAAAATTAAATTCAGAGCGAATGAGGACAAAGGAGAGGTGGGTAGCACCTATGCTAATCTACTTAAAGGGAAGGCAGAGTATGCGAGAAGGAGAAGGGAATGTGCAAAGTTGTCCATTTGTGAGGTCAACATGGAGTTTTTAACATGGAAGTATAACAGGTGATAATCATATCATTTAGAAGAGTCTTGCAAGAGAAGTCGGGAGAGTGAAAACAGGTCAATGGTAGGCAACTTCCACTTCTGTTGAATTAACATAAGCATTAACTTTTTTGTACACCAAAGCCTTTTATAGACCTATAGCAATACAAATTTATTTTAAAATCTATAGGTTTATTCCTCTCACTGTTCTTGCTATAGTCTAGTACACAGCCTCTTTGATCCTTTTTATCCTTTCTCCATATCACCATAACTAGGATTTGTCTGGATCTTCCCTGGAGACTCTGCTTTTCAGAATGAATGATTGGGTCTCTGGGGACAGAGGCTGATTCTCCGGGCTTGGAAAGTTCAGATATAACCCCACACACTGTCCCTCCCAGTTCCTCCTGTTTGTGCCCTCTATCCCAATCATTTAATGGCAAACCCCTCGTTTCAACCAACCACACCTCCTCATTTGATTAAGCCCTACCCAAAATAAGACATGAAATATATAATGTGAACACTGCCATCCTTAGTCTTGCAGTTTTGTTCCAATGACTTGGATCAAGAAGGCTTCAGGTATGTTTACCAATATTCTCAGGGCCGGATTTGTAATAAGGCAGAGTAGGCACCTGCCTACAGGCGCATCCCACAGAGGGGCGCCTGTCATAGCTGAGATCGTTTTTTTTTATTTTTTATTAGCCTCGGCAGTCACCCCTGCCCCCCCACTTGGCGCCAGCAACAACATGGAGAGATCTCAGAGGAGAGGTCTGTGCCTTCTTCGGCACAGACATGTGGAGCTGCTGAGCTCCCTCGTCACCTTCGGCTCTTTGGTAATAATGCAGAGCGCTGGGAGATGACATCATCTCCCTGCGCTCTGTATTACAGAAGTGCGGGAGCTCCAGCTCTGTGCCAAAGGAGGCACATAACTCTCCCTCTCCAGTGAGGTAGGAAAAGGGGGGGGGCAATATTGAGATGATGGGGGCAATGTGACATATGAGGGGCAAGATTGAGATGATGGGGGCAATGTGAGGTGCAATATTGAGATGGTGGGGGCAATGTAACATGTGAGGCACAATATTGAGATGATGGGGGCAATGTGAGGGACGATATTGAGATGATGAGGGCAATGTGACATGTGAGTGGCAATATTGAGATGATGGGGGCACTGTGACATGTGAGGGGCAATATTAAGATGATGGGGCAATGTGAGGGGGAATATTGAGATGATGGGGGCAATGTGAGGGGATATGGAGATGATGGGGGGCAAGTTAGAGCTGATGGGGGCAATGTGAGGGAAAATATGGAGCAGATAGGGGCAATATGGAGCTGATGGGGGCAATATGGAGCTTATGAGCATTGTGGAGGTGTCCAGTAGAGATGGCAAATTGGGGGGGGGGCGCTTCAGATTTCTGTGCCTACAGGCTCCTCCGATGTAAATCCAGCCCTGAATATACTGATGATTCTCTCTGTATAAAAATGAATAATAGAAACAAGATCATTCCATGATTCTGGGAGTGCCATATTGCTCTGCCCCTTCTTACTGATGAACAAATACATGTTTGTTTTTATAACATTCAATTTTGTTATGTAATGATTTGATATAGTCAGAAATGCCAGCTTTTATCACTTATGCACCATCCCACACCTACAACAATTCTGCATATTAAACCATACATGAATCCACATAGTAGTTCTAACAGATAAACCATACTCAGAGAGATTCATAACACTAATAGCTGTCTATGTTTTATTAACTGTATTGTCAGTTATGCTACAACTACTTCCTAACTCATCAATCTATTTAGAAGGCTATAAATCATTATTTGAACTCTTCCATCCTTTCTGGCAGCCGGATGGGAACATGAACCCAGGGCTGCAAGTGGTCCCCGATACGTTGCCATGGTAATTCTCTATGTTTCTATACATTCCTTATATACATTAAATACAGTGATCTGAAATGGATTGTGTGGCTATAAAATGCTGGTTCAATTAGACATAATGAGGAAGGTTCACTAAGCAGTGATAAAGAGGTGATAAAGTGGAGATGACTTCTCCAGTGATATCACTTCTCTATTTCCTATGTTATTCTATGGAGCATATTCACTAAGATCTCCAAAGTTGAAGAAATCTTAGTGCATAGGCTCCAAAGAATAACATAGGAACTGGAGACGTGATATCACTGGAGAATCATCTTCACTTTATCACCTCTTTATCAACGCTTAGTGAATCTTCCCCATTGTTTTTCCAGGAAAACAAACTAATGTGTACACCTTTCTATTTAACAAGTACAGCTGGAGTCTTTCAAACAAAATAACAAACATATTTAGCCAAATACAAAGCCAAGAAATAAATTATATATATAGGTTCATATAAAGGTTTCAGACCTAATAAAAAAATACAATGAAATGGTGGAACAAAATATAATGAAAATATTAAAGGAGCAGTCAACATTATTTAACCCCTTATGGACTAGAGGAGCATGCGGCATATTGTACACCTCTCTGATCCTTAAAGGGTTAAAAAAAGAACTTGATCAAAAGGTCATTTTGCTCTGAGCATAGAAATATAAATCCTGAAGTTTAAAATATAGTTCTTATAGACAAAGCTGAATATCTCAGTAGGTAAAGTAAGCAACTTCCTAGGGCTCCAGGTTTTGAGGAACACTTCTTCAGTGCTGGTGGCTAAACCAAAATTCTGAACTCTAGATGTGGCCAGAACAATGTCAGTGTTCCTGGATCAGTGTTATCCCTTTGAGTGCCATAGAGGTATCTAGTGCATTGCAGTGCAATGCATTGAATGCCTTTCTGGCACTCAAAGAGTTAAACCCCTTTACAGGCTATCATGTATCCCCTTGGATGCTAGAGTATCTGCAGTGCATTCCTTGGCAATAAGTTGGAAATCATTCTAGCAACCAACGGGTTAAAAGTTTTTTGTTCTTTATTGCTATGGGCCAAGTGGTAATTTCTCTGCCAGGAAGCAGTGGGTGAGAATGGGCATGGGGACACTTTAACTGTGGGTGGGTGTGTTCATGGGTGGAGCTAAGGGAACCTAGAGAGCCTTGCCTACAATGAAACCAGGATATAAATTGGCTCTAGTTGCTCACATAATCCCTTGCCTTATTGCAAAGGGTCACATGAAACCTGTCCTGACTTTTTGGGCACTCAAAGGGTTAAAGCTATTGATTAAAGATCTAAAAGTGGTGTCTGAATATTTGCTTATGACAGGAAAATAAAACAAGTTATAACATAGATACATATAAGGCTATGCAGTTGGTTACCAGAAACAGCCATTCTACATATACACTAAATGGGAAACTACTTGGGGAATCCATTACAGAAAAAAACATGTAGGAGTACTGATAGTCAATAGACTGCATAACTGTGTGCAGTGTCACTCAGCTGTTGCAGGAGCCAATAGAGTATTATCATGTATAAAAAAGAGGGGTATAAATTCACAGGATGGAATCCAGATCTACCTCTTTATAAATTCTTGGGACAAATACAGATACATATTGTACACATTCCTTTTGATTTATATGTGACTTTTAACCCCCTGTATATTTGTGAGCTGTCCAGCTTTGCCAAATAATGCATTGGCGACCTCCTAAGCATTCAGACAGTTGAAGCCCTTTTTTGTTCCCTGTGATGCAGTTGTTTGCTTAAGAATCACTTTACATTTCCTTCATCAACCTCAATGTTGAGGTTTCTGCACACATATTTGGCGGCATATTGTAAACTTGCAAACTAGTAGGCAATGAAAGGGAAAGCTATCATATTTTAAAATGTCACAGTTCCATAAATGTTCCTATTGAGTATAGATGCTAGCATATTTCATCCAGAGAAATAATTGAGGCATATTTTAACGAGATTTATTGAGATCTATCTTATTTTTCTAGCCAGTTAAGCAATTTAATGTACCAAAGCAAGCAAAGAACTTTCTGACACCTTTGCTTCTCGGATGTTAGTACTATTGATTCTGAGAAGAAACTCTATTGTTTAATCTTTAGAACAATAGTATGATCAAACACATCTACAGACTCGCCCACAACTTTCATTGTTATGCTGTAACACAAGATAGAGACTCCAGCTCACTATTACATCTGTCTTTCAGTTTATATAATAGATAGAAGGTTATATGCCAAAAGAATGTACTCTAGAATAAAAGTTACAGATACACAGTTCCTTTAAATGATACTATGGTATTATAATAAGAACTGAAATGCACTGATCATTTTTACAACAACAGCATGCAAATGTATACTAGCCTTAATATGATACTTATAGGGATAGTAATACTTAATATGTACAAAAACATATGTTGTAGGGTTTTTGTCCCCGAATAAAACAAGGGTACTCCCACTGCTGAGAGATATTTTATTAAAAAATGATAACAGCTCAAACTTTAATTTTTTAGGTGCAGTATCACAGTGGCCTGAAAATTTACAGTGGCGCTGTTGCTACACCATCCTATGGAGATTTATGGTCTATGGACCAGAGCAGTCCATAGGATGGTGTAGCAACAGTGCTACTGTAAATTTTCAGGCCACTGTGATTAGCGCACTTAAAAAATGCATGCTTGACCTGTTATAATTTTTTAATAACATATCTGTCAGCAGTGAGACAGATACCTCCATGGCCATGGGGTCTTGAGGAAGATGTGTATCACACATTGAAACGTTGACACCGAGTAAACTTTCACTTTAAAACAAGTCCTGAGAGTGCTGACTCATTTGGTATCTACATTATTTCCCATAAGTAAAGCACCCAGGCTAAAGATACCAAATTGGTGAGCATGCTTCCCTTCGGACACTCATATATAAATATATATATATATATATATATAGGGTTAAATGCCATGGCTTCCTTCCTAAGGGCCATTAAGACATGTGAGCAAATGAAGCAAACTGATGTGTTGTCACCCAGGGCAGCCTCTCTCCTTTCTGATCAAAGGGGTATGTTGTTTGCTTGTGAAAAACAAGTTACTTGGGGAAGTGGAGCTGAGATCCTGGCAATTGGTGGGTGTTGCCATACGTTAAAATGGCTCTGCCAAAGGGAAGTATTCAGTAAGGTGCAGATGATAATGAAATCTGGAGAAAATGAAAGACATAATAGGACAAATAAAAAATATTTGGTGAGACAGTAGTGATTCGTAGATGGTAACCTGTAAGCCATAACCTCTTTGTATTCTCGAAGATTGTAATGTATAAGCCTTAATGTTTGAGTACCAAAGAGCTGTCCAATGCATTGTTTTGGAATGCATTGGATACCTCACAGGCACTGAAAGGGTTAAAATGTAGTGTCAAAGATGGTAACCTGTAAGCAAGAACCCTTTTGTAGTATATAAGATGGTAACCTGTACATCTTAACCCTTTGAGTGCCAGAGAAGTATCCAATCCATTGTGTTGCAATGCATTGGATAACTCTCTGGCACTCAAAGGGTTAAAATGTAGGAATAAAGACAGGTCTGCTTTCTATGCCTCTTTACCAGTGGATACAGATAAGACATAACCATGTTCGATAAGATGCTGGGATAAAGAGAAGACGTTACTATTAGTGTTGAGCGAGCATGCTCGGCCGATGCTCGGATCGGCTCGAGCATCGCTCTGCTCGGCACATGGCGGTACTCGTACGAGTACCGCCATGTGCTCGCCCGCCATGTTTGGGTGGCAGGGATCTGTGCCGGAGGAGGCACAGATCTTGCAGACGCTCCGCTGGACCACCAGGGACTGGAGGTAGGGGGCATTGCGGAGATGAAGGGGGCATTGCGGAGATGAAGGGGGACATTGTGGAGATGAAGGGGGACATTGTGGAAGGGGGACATTGTGGAAGGGGGGCATTGCGGAGATGAAGGGGGCATTGCGGAGATGAAGGGGGACATTGCGGAGATGAAGGGGGACATTGTGGAAGGGGGACATTGTGGAAGGGGGGCATTGCGGAGATGAAGGGGGCATTGCGGAGATGAAGGGGGACATTGCGGAGATGAAGGGGGACATTGTGGAAGGGGGACATTGTGGAAGGGGGACATTGTGGAAGGGGGGCATTGCGGAGATGAAGGGGGCATTGCGGAGATGAAGGGGGACATTGTGGAAGGGGGACATTGTGGAAGGGGGACGTTGTGGAAGGGGGGCATTGCGGAGATGAAGGGGGCATTGCGGAGATGAAGGGGGACATTGCGGAGATGAAGGGAGCATTGCGGAGATGAAGGGGGACATTGCGGAGATGAAGGGGGACATTGTGGAAGGGGGACATTGTGGAAGAGGGGCATTGTGGAGATGAAGGGGGGCATTGACCAGACACCCTCCCCTCATCAGAGCAGGGGGTGCCTGGTGTAATGCTCGTGTCGCCCCATTGAATTCAATGGGGCTCGGGTGCTCGGCCGAGCACTCGAGCCTCCGGCGGTGCTCGGTCAGAGCACCCGAGCATCGGGGTGCTCGCTCAACACTAGTTACTATCTTTGATAACATCTTGTGCACACACACCAGAGCAGGTCTGCCTGCTCGCGCACTTTGAGTAGGTCACATCAAGCTGGCAAAGCAGGATGCGGCAGAATGCGCATAGTGGGCAGACCGCTATGTGAAGTTCAGCCTCCTGGGTGTGAAGAATAGCAAGACCAGTGCGACAGTATCTTCTACATAACACTGGCATCAAGCATCATGTTGTGTGATCTTCCTACTCAACCCGGGCATACACAGAATGCCGAGGTGATTTGGAAAATGCAAAGGGAAGGCAGCTATTGCCTTCCTGGTCACAGCACTGAATGTCTATCTGATTGGATAGGGGATCAATGTCAGGGGGTGGGAACAGGAGGTGTCCTGATGCCCCCCCACAAGGTCTGATTATTATTTATTTATGTATTTTTCTCTTTCATCCAATACAGGTTACTGGTAACTTTGGGTAGGTGATCAGCCTCTTTAAGTAGGCAGGAACAATTCTGAAAAATGACTGCTGGGTGGAGCCTACCTCCTCTCCTTAGCTTGCAGCTAGCCAATCCCCTTCCAGTAAGATTTGTTCCTTGGTCAAAGCACAAGGCAAGAGAACAGTTCTGCTATAGTTTTAGCTTTTTATAATTTTCTGTTAGATAGGCGGATTATCATCACTGACAATTCCCATCACCCAAATGTGGATAGCTAAGTTTACCAAGTGCTTTTGTGGACCTAAGCCCTGGGGGGAAAATCTCGGCTGCAAGTTCTTTCCCCAGGAATTGCCCACTGAGGCTTCTTTTTGATATATGGTAATCTGAAGACAGAAGATCTGCTGAAAAAGGTGAGCACCCTTTTGAGTGCTGAGGTCCACATTTGGAGTTCCTATTACATACTCATGCACTCATTGGGTTTATCTTTATGTCTGTGGAGTGTTTGGAGCAAGTTTCTGTGGGAACTTAACCCTTTTGCTGCTGGTTAGCATCTTTTAGGGGCATTGTGGACACTCTCCCTACTGAGACCAGTGTTTATTGGATCTGCTGACTTGTTCTAGTGGGCTTATGAGTGGTTTTACATTTTGGCATTCATATTGTTAAATTTGAGTTCCGCGCCTTTAAGGCGCATGTTTACTGCATAGATACCATTGCTCCTTTCACTTCTATGAGACTTTACAGTTTGGGATTTATCGCTGCAACTGCTCCACGTACTGAGGTCAGAGATGGCTCATTTGGTTGGTCTGCCCTTGCTCTGTTATCCAGTCAATGTTCTGGGCATATTGAGGGGCTCAGGGGGCTTCAAACACTGTTCAGGTACTTTTCTCAGTGAAACTACAATTGCCATGAGTACTTGCTTCGTACGCTCGTTTTTGATTGGCTCCCGCCGCTGCAGCCATTTTGTGCATTCGCTGATCGAGTATCCTATGCAGGGGTTGGACTTTCCTTCTCTCCTCAACAGTTTAACCTTTCGCCTACCAGATAAGTATAATTTAGCATTTCTGGGGTGATTTTATTTATCAGACACACTCTTTTGTGGGTGTTTCTGATACTTTAACCGTTTGTCTCTGTGAGAATGTCTATTCTGTTAAACTTGGGGGCTAGGCCTAAGACTAAGGATACTGGGGTGTCTGTGTCCCCCATTGCTCATTGCTCCTCATGTCACTCAGGGTTACCTAGAGAATACTCAGATCATGTTTGCCCAGCATGCACTGCTGCCCCTGAATCCCCTGCAGGGACCTAGAGCCAGTTTGGATGCAAGGGTTTAAGGCTACTACCAGGGACCTCCGGTCCACCTTACAACCACCTTGCAGTGGTTCTTCCATTTGTGGCAGGCCCCCACCCCTATCAGATCTTCCCTGCCTATACCACCAGGTGTTCCTGATGTGTCTGATTCGTCTGAAGAGGAATTATTGGTGGACTTTGATGATAAAGACTGCTCTGCGGTCCCTTCCTCTCAGTTTGTTGGGGATCCCTTAGAAGCTGATCCTGTCCCCTCGGTTGAGGGCCTGATCAGGTCTGTGTTGAACACCCTGAAGATTCCCTTGGTGCAGGAGGTTTCTTCTGATCCCTCCGATGTGTTCCAGAAGCCTGTTAGGCCCCATACTTGTTTCCCACCTAATCCCACCCTTGACCGGTTGGTGTCTGAGGAGTGGAAGTTTCCAGAAAGGAAACCATCTGTCTTTAGGAAATTTGCTAAGCTTTATCCATTCTCTGAAGCGGCCCTAGCTCAGTGGGTTCATCCTCCCAAAGTGGATGAACCTGTCTCCAGGCTTTCTAAATCCACTGCCTTGCCTGTGGCTGATGCATCTGCTCTGAAAGACTGGACTGACAAGAAGCTTGAGACTGCTTTCAAGGCTATTTTTGCAACGGCTGGTTCTGCCCTGCTCCCCACTTTTGCTGCGGTGTGGGTGAATAGAGCTGTGGCTGTTTGGACTGAACAGCTCACTTCAGTTGTCCGTCAGGGGGCTCCTACTGCTGACATGTTGAGGCTTCCTGCCAACATCTCTGAGGCTCAGCATTATGTTTCTGCTGCCCTGTATGATGCTGTGCGTATGGTAGCCAGGACATAAACTATGTCTGTATTAGCCAGACGTGCTCTTTGGCTCAAGATCTGGTCTGCTGACATGGTCTACAAGAGGCCTCTCCTGTCCTTGCCCTTTCAGGGCATATCACTCTTTGGGCCTGATCTGAAGGATCTGATTAGTGAAGCCACTGAAGGGAAGAGTACTCAACTGCCAGTGGTCCAGAGGAAGAAGGCGCCAGTCAAAAGGAATCGGCTTTTTCGTCCCTTTCAGGCTGACTCACGCCGAGAGACCCAGGAGGTGCCGCAGGCTCCGCGGTCCTCATCCAAGCCTAAGCAGCAATGGACGCCCAATTCCTCCGCTAAGCCCAAGGCTTCCAAACCTTCTTCTGCATGACTCGCCGAATCCGGGTCCCCACCCGCAGGTAGGTGGCCGCTTATGCCACTACCTTTCAGCTCTGTGGCGGACCCATGGGTTTTGCAGGTGGTGGCTACCGGGTACAGGATCCCCTTACCTCCCTTCCTCCTTCTCAGACTTTTTCTTCCCGCTCTCCTCTGGGTGCAGAAAAGCGCCGCCTTTTCGAAGGAGCCATCTAGGCCTTTCTGGACAAGGTGGTCTTGGAACCTGTTACTCCTCAGAAACGGGATTGGGTTTCTATTCCAACATCTTTGTGGTTTCCAAGAAGGATGGTGTTTGCCGTCCCATTTTGGATTTGAAGGATCTCAACTCCTTCGTGGTCAGGTAGAAGCGGTTCTGTTTGCCATGGCCCATACCAGGGAACTTCAGAGGTTTCTAATCCTGGCATGCAGTGGTCGACTGGATCTCCTGGAGAGATCCTTATCTCTCCCTCTTCATGTGGAGCTGAGACTTTTGTGGTGGCTCAAAATGAACAATCTCCTGAAAGGCAGGCCCTTCCTGGTGTCATTCTGGACAACAGTGATGACAGATGCCAGCCTCTCTGGATGTGGAGCGGTCCTGGGGCACTTGAATGCTCAGGGCCGGTGGTCACAGAAAGAATTTCTCCTTCCCATCAATGTCCTGGAGCTTTGGGCGATACTTCATGCCATGCGACACTGGACACATCAGCTGGAGGATTGCTTGGTCAGAGTACAGGAGGACAACGCAACAGAGGTAGCCTACATCAACAAGCAAGGTGGCACAAGAAGTCTCGCAGCTTGGCTAGAGGTCAAGGCTATTTTGTCCTGGACAGAGGAGCATGTCCCTGATATTTCCAAAGTTCATATTCCTGGCATAGACAATGTTCTGTCAGACTTCCTCAGTCGACACACAGTGGACAGTGGAGAGTGGGAACTGCATCAAGAGGTATTCAGCCTCATTGTCCAGTTGTGGAGTCTTCCGTGCCTCGACCTGATGGCAACAAGACACAACAGGAAGATTCCAATGTTCTGCTCTCGCTGGGTAGATCCCCTGGCTCTAGCAGTGGATGCCTTGTCGATTCTGTGGAATCTCCCTCTGGCATACATCTTTCCTCCCATTCTCCTGTTGTACAGGGTGCTAAGGAAACTGCGACTGGAGTGCTGCCCAGTTTTCTCCGTACTGGCCTTGGCAGGCTTGGTTTCCAGAGCTTCTGAAACTCTCAGTGATGGAACCTCTTTCGGCTTTCCTCCTGTCCATATCTTCTTCTACAGGGTCACCTGTTCATCATCTGCTTTGATGGCATGGAGATAGAATCCTCAATTTTGAAGAAGAAGGGATTTTCTTCTGGTGTGGTGGCTACTATGCTTAGTGCCCGTAAGCCGGCTTCCTCTAAGGCCTACCATTCAGTTTGGTCTACCTTTCTATCTTGGTGTGCGGATAGGGACCTGTCTCAGGATTTTGATCTTCCTACGGTCCTTTCCTTCCTCCAGGATGGTGTGGATAAGGGTCTCAGTCTGAATTATCTTAAGGTTCAGACTCTGTTCTACCTGTTTTCTTTCAGAGTCCCCTTGCTATTCTTCCTGATGTCAAGGTTTTCTTCCAAGGCGTTGCTCATACCCATCCTGTGTTTAAGACTCCCGCTCCTCAGTGGGACCTTAACTTGGTTTTGGGCGTCCTTCTGCACCCTCCCTTTGAGTCACTGGCCACTATTTCTCTCCGACTGCTGACGTGGAAGATGGCTTTTCTTCTGGTGATTGTATCTGTTCTCCATGTTGCGGAGCTACATGCCCTGTCCTGTAGGCCACCCTTTTTGGTGTTTCACAAGGACAAGTCGGTACTTCGCACTCCACAGGAGCTTCTCCCAAAGGTGGTGTCTGAGTTTCACATCAGTCAGGAGATTGTGGTTCCTTATTTCTGCCCTGACCCTACTTCTAACAAGGAGAAGGATCTTCACCTGTTGGAATTTGTGCATTGTCTCAAGTTCTATGTGCATCGCACTGAGCCATTAGGCAGTCGGACACTCTTTTTGTCATTGCAGAGGGTCCTAGGGCAGGGAAGCCTGCTTCTTGGATTAAGTCCACTATTCGTAAGGCTTACAAACTTAGGAAGAAGCCTGTTCCCTTTCGGGTCACGGCTCATTCTACAAGGTCTATTGGGACATCTTGGGCCTAAGAATCAGGCCTCAGCTGATCATTTGTGCAAGGCTGCCACTTGGTCATCTGTGCATACCTTCTCAAAACACTACTGTGTGGATGTGCTGGCCTTGGCTGATGCCAGCTTTGGGAAGAAGATCCTGGAGGTAGCCTTGCCTGTCTAGGATCTCATTAGTCTCTCAGTACTCTTTCACTTTTGAGCCCTGTTGGCTCTAGTTCAGTGTGCTATGTAACAGTTCCTGGGGTCTATTTTACCCCTGTTTGGTGTCCGTTAACACTTTGTGGTTATTGAGCTATTCATGATCTGTTGGTTCATTGGTGCTCTGGTGACTTTGGGGCCCGCGCCTGGCCCTTGCCTTTCTTCCCATCCTGGGGAACTAAATGGTTGGACATCCCAAAGTTACCAGCAACCTGTATTGGACAACAGAGGAAAGAGGATTTTAGTCTTACGTGTTAAATCCTTTTCTCCTAGTCCATACAGGTTACTGGTCTCCCACTCTGTCAGGGGACCATGCTTGGCTCTCCTGTGGCAGAACGTGGGGGTCCTTTCGGGTTCATGCTCACAGGAGTCTTCCTTTACCTTCTTACTACCTAATCAATTGTTAGGTTTCAAATCTTCCTAGAAAGGGATTGGCTAGCTGCAAGCTAAGGAGAAGAGGTAGTCTCCACCCAGCAGTCACTTCTCAGAATTGTCCCTGCCTACTTAAAGGGGCTGATCGCCTACCCAAAGTTAACAGTAACCTATATGGACTAAGAGAAAAGGATATAACAGGTAAGACTAAAATCCTCTTTTAAGGGCACATAGTGAATAGGAGGGAGGACAGACAGGGAAAATGTGGCTATTGAGAAGTAGTGTGGAGAGTGCGGTTTGGATTACCCCGATGCTTCTGCTCTTTTGAATGCCATGAGTCAGTGTGAGTGACAGGTTATGTGTAGAGGTGTGGCTGAGGCCACTTTGAGAATGAGCGTGTATGTGTGCATGCGTGTGTCGGCCATGTTTTGCCCACTCCTGTAGAAATCACTCTCCCCTTTATCTCCAGGACAGGCAGAATGGAGGAGATTTGACTATCTCCTCCTTACTTCCACTCTTGGGTGTGTGTGCGGAGACGCGCATTTTCTCTTCTGTATACATATAGATGAATGAAACAGACCAGAGGACCCCAGATTGCCCAATCTTGCTGTACTGTATAATGAATTAAATTAAAGGTGATAGTTACATGTAAGGATGTGCAAAAATTCACATTTTTTTCGAGGGTTTCATTAAGAATCCAAAATGTTTCTCTTTTTTCATGAAAATTTCCATTATTGAATATCAGTAAGGAATGTCAGTAAGGATTCCCACTCTAATACTACTGCTTCCATGCTTTGCACTGGGAGGAAATCCTATCCCTCATTAATTGTAGCTTAATATTCTAATCTTACATAACAGATGCCATCTAGCATTCCACTTCATTAATATTGAAATTATGTTAACCACTTGGTCTCTAGAAGCCAGTGGGTTAAAGTTTCTGAATTTTTGGGGTCCATGGGAGTTTAATTTTAAACTAAATGTTTCCAGAGACGGTGACAAAAAGTTTGAAAACAATTGCTGCTGTTAGTAATCCCAAATAGTGAGGGGATATTTGTGAGTGAGGACAGAGAGGGAATGGGATGGGAAAGAACAGAGAGATTGGTGAACAGACAAAAGAGGAGATGATATCTGTGCATGGATAGAGAACTGGCTACATGATAGATAGTATGCAAGGTAATAACCTGTAAACATTAACCATTTGAGTGCCAGAGAGGCATCCAATCTATTGTGTTGCAATGCATTGGATACTTCTCTGGCCCTCTCTGCTAGACCTCGATCCTGCCTTGCTCTTACTGCCGATATATCCTGTGTATGACCCGGCTTGCCTTTTGTGACCTCTCTCCAGCTTCCTGATTTCTACCAGCGCTTGAACTACAGTGTATGACCTGGATTGCTTTTGGACTACCCATCAGTCTCCTGTTACTCCTTGGTTTCCTGTGCACCCTGCAGCATCTCTCCAGTGCCGGTCTGAGTGAGTACTTCTTGTTCCTGTTTGAGTGTGTTTTCTCCCTGGGGATAGAGGTGGTATAGTTTGCCTATTGGGGGTCATCCAGGGTCTTCTTCGGCTCAGCTGGAGGGGGCCAATCTAGCTTTGTGGTCAGCACCTTCACACGGCTAGGCTGCAGCACAGTTCCCTGTAGGCAACCTCCGCTCCCAAGCTGCTTAACCTAGTGTCACCCGATAGCATCTTGCTCCCATATGTCTTGTTGGAGGCATCTGAACTTCATTCTCCATATTCACTCAACTGGTTACCTCATATTCTGCTTATACCTACTTCTGGTTTGTATACCTGTGATTGGCACGTCACATTGATAGACTATAGACTTCACAGCAGTGTGCAGTGACACTCAGCTGCTGCAAGAGCAAATAGGGTACTATCATATGTAAAAGAGGTATAGCTGCACGGGATGGGAATATAATTCTACCTCTATATAAATCCTTGGTAAGGTCTTGTCAAGAATTTGACGTTTTGGGTATTAGTTCTTAAAGAAGACATTACTGAACTAAAAAACGTGACGAGATGTACAATAAAACTGATAAAGAGAGACTATCTAAATGTGTTTAAATTAGAGAAGAGATGTCTAAGGGGTGATGTGATTACCATTTACAAATACATTCAAGACCAATACAATGAACTATCCAAGGAACTATTTACTCAAATAGTGAGCAAAAAAACAATAGGCAATCCATGAAGACCACAGTGCTTTCAACTACAAAAAGGCAGGGATTTTTTCACAGTAATTGTAGTACAAGTATGGAATTATTTGCCTCTGGATGCTGTGCTTCCAGATACTGTAACTGCTTTTAAGCACTTAATGGATAGCTTTCTTGCACAGAACAATACTGAGAATTATAACAGTTGGGTTAAAAGCAAATGAGATATTGATCCTGGCAAATATCTGACTGCCCTATCAAGTCATTTTTTTTTTACCCTCTTGGGGCTTAATCGGAAATGGCTTCAGTGGGTTTTTATGCTTTCCTCTGGATCAACATCTAAGACATGGGCTGAACTTCATGGATGCATGTCTTTTTTCAGGCCCATCAACTATGTTACTATGAGTGTTGAAAGAAGAAAATGAAAGCAAAGGAATACCAAGGGATGGATAAGGATTACTGAAAGGCATAACAATAAATTGCTAAAAGAGAATAGAAAAAGAGAAGAAGGGGGTAAGAAATTTAAAGAAGGAAGGGAAGAGGTATAGAGTGCATACCTGGAAATTCTACAGATTTGCCCTGGAGACACCGTTTTTCACTGTTATTTAACTGGACAGAAGATATTTTTCCAGCTTGAAGAGCTCCCCTGTGGTCCCACCTACTCTGACCCTGTTCCACCAACTCCCTGCCCATTTTAGGGGCAAACCCTGCCTTCACTCCTTGATAATTCCATCCATGTTGTTAAACACCACACACATTGCATCATTTGGACACTCCCACCCCAGCCCTTTCTGGTACTCCAGGAGCTGGGACAGAGAAGACTCACAGGTCGAGAGGTGTAAGGGAGATGTAGATTGAGCATGAGGGGTCAAAAGAAAAGAGGAGAAAGTAAGGGAAAAGCATGGAAGCAGAGGGAAAAAGTGATCTGGATTTGAAGTTCTAATATAGTGGTAAATTAGGCATTTAGAGACAACCCAACATCTGCAATATTGTCAGACTGATAGTCTGGTGTGGGAAACTTTTGAAAAACGCTTTGCATAACAAAAGTATGTGACTGTTCAGTTGTAGTCAACTCTAAGTCTCTTTCCCCAATTTAAATTTTAGATTGGCTTCAATATAGAATAAACTATATATTTTTTTGTTAGAAATCTGTGGTTCCCACTCTGTCCTTAGAGAACACTAACAGTCCATGTCTTTAGGATTATCCTGCTTGTGCATAAGTGAATCAATCAAAGGCTCAGCCATTTTGACAGACTCACTTGTTTTCAAGCAAAGGAATTCTTGGGCTGTATACAGTAAGCTAAAAAGTTTAAATTCTGCAGAAAACCATCTTTACTATAGGAGGCAAATGAAGATTTGTATTGAATTAGCTGGGGCTCTTAACATCTTTAATGATAGGCAGGTCTCAAATGCAGTGCTTAATTAGCTAATTTATTAGTCACATTTTAAATCAGTCTGCATTTGGGGGATGTTTATGTGTCTGCTGTGGTGTAATTGGTTTAATTATGGTCCTTTGTCCCCCAGTGGTATAGTTGATTTGCTCCCGAACTGTACCTCCAGCTTACAGAATTCTGCTCATGGCCTGTTAGTGGTCTCCAAGTGGTACCAGAACTGCTGTTCTAATAAGAAATGATTTTAGCATTTAGAGAAATAAGCTAGTGTTTCCTTGCATTTTCCATTTGTTGATATATCAGCGGGTTTGTACCAAGCTACTCCTGGTTATGGCTGGCATATTCCACTGACTTCAGCTGGAAGAGCATAAAAAATAAAGATTTTCATTTATGCTAATAAAGCCATGGATCAGCACAGTGTATCTGAAGATCTGTGACATAGTCAATTGATTTACCAAGTAACTAGAGGAATTCTGGGTGAAACCTCAATGTCAACTTATGCAGGTGTAGGGGCTAGAATGTATTCTCTGTGGTGCACTTGGCTTGCCTCATTGGGTTGTAAAGAGGGGAAGGTTGGGCTGGAAGGAAATAAGCAGTAATACATGCTCCATTGGCTGCTCTTCTTTATCTGGGTTTCAAAAAGTGATTAGAAATAAACAGTAATCGAAACAACATTAATACCTGGGTTAATAAATAATTATATTACATATATCACAGACCCCGCCCCTTAGCCTGGAGTCCATTTGTACTTTAACTTAATTTTTACCCTTATCTGCCCTCCCATAACATTTAACCCTTTGAGTGCCAGAGGGGTAAACAACGTATTGCTTTGCAATGCGTTGCCTACCCCTCTGGCACTCAAAGGGTTAACAATCTTTTGTATCTTTTTTATGCCAATACAAATAATAAGCAATTACATTAATAATAATAATACATGGGTGGGAGTACCACTGGAATCCAATTGGCTACTGACCTGAAATTGCCCCAAACTGCCCTATTTATTCACTGATGAAAACTTTCCCTATCTGAGGACCACAATGAAACTCTCCTATAAAAAAACCTTCCTCCCCTACCATGACTAGCTAGAACCTTCTCAAAATCTGTCCAAACTACCTGAGGAAATCACATTAAATCTACTGGACTAAATCAATTACATTGAACGATACCTACACAACTTTTAGTTTTATTAAAGGGATAGTAATACTTAAAATGTAAAAAAAAAAATACGTTGTAGGGTTTATCCCCCTGAGTAAAACAAGGGTACTCCCACTTCTGAAAGGTGTTTCATTCAAAAGTAATTAATTTTCAAAGTTGAATTTTTTAGGTGCAATATCACAGTGGCCTGAAATTGTACAGTGGCGCTGTTGCTACATGATCCTATGGACAGCTCTGGTCCCGGGACCATAAATCTCCATAGGATGGTGTAGCAACAGTGCCACTGTACAATTTCAGGCCACTGTGATATTGCACCTAAAAAATTCAACTTTGAAAATTAATAACTTTTGAATGAAACACCTTTCAGCAGTGGAAGTACTCTTGTTTTAATCAGGGGGATAAACCCTACAACATATTTTGTTTTACATTTTAAGTATTACTATCCCTTTAAATATATCTATTCAAACTGCCTATACTGTTTGCAGGTAGCAATATATCTTTTTACTGGTATTGCTAATACATAGTAGATATTCAAAACAAACCTCACAAAGGATATTTTATACATCATTCTCCCTACTCACCCTGTAAGTTTTTATATTTCCAAATAATCTATGGAGTTCAGTTTTCAAAAGACAATTAAATTTTTATGTGCATTGATGAAGAATTTTTAAAGGAATGATAACAATGGATGATTAAATAAGCAAAACATATGCAATTCTGCAGCAAACCATCTACCATTGTGGGACAAATTAAAATTCTAAGTCAGTTCAATGGAATTTGTAACATCTTTAATGTTAGTGGTCTCAAAAACATTGCATCTCAATACATTGGCGACATCTCTAACATTTAAGGGGTTAAAAGTATAATTTAACTAGTAAATAGCCTATCCTGGATGCTCTGCTGATCTATACTTATTCTTACTTTTACCTCAATCTCACTTTACGCTCTTGAGCCGGCAGGGGCAACCCAAACACCCCTCCACCCTTCACCCATATTCTCTATCCTTTATTTAATTTTTTTTTCTTCTCTTTCTCTCTCTTCCCACTTCGCTACCTCTTTACATTTATAGAGCTTTCTTCCCACTGTGTAAGAATTCATGTTACTCCTGTTCTACCGACATGGATTTAATGTAGGCTGTATTGTGACATTATTACTGCTCTGTACTATGATTTTTCGTTGTTGATACTTTTGTGCTGTACTACTATTTCCTATTTGCAATAAAGTTTTTGAAATTAAAAAAAAAAAAAGTATAATTTAAATGAATGAATGTTTGGCAAATATATGTTTGTCCCCAAAAATCAGTTGGTTTGTTCCAGATATGCATTATTTAGATTAGTGGATTCAGTCCTTACCATTTTATGCTAAACTGATATAAATCCATTTAACATGTAGATAAAAAGGCATGGCAAAAGATGCACAAAAATGTGATAAAGTGGAGATAACCTCTCCAGTGATAGTAATTCTCCAATTCCCATATTACTCTATAGAGGCAATGCACTAATATTTCTTCAGCTTTGGAGGTATTAGTGATCAGACTTTATAGAATAACAAAGGAACTGGAGAAGTGATAGCACTGGAGAGGTTTTCTTTGTTTTATCCCCGCTTTGTGCATCTTTGTGCATCTCTCCCATGGGGTATAATATTGTGTTTTCATGAGTAACTATTGTAATACCAGTGGATTACATATCTTACACTCTTTCTCAGACAGATACGTAACCCCAGAAAATGACAAAGTCCCAGCAGCAGAAGAGATTGTCTCAGAGGGTGAACTGCCTTACACACAACATTTCTATTCCATTCAGTAAGCATAATGAAGGTGATATCCAAAGAGGAACTAGATCAGTTCTGGAGTAAACCATGGAGGACAAATGGAAACTCCCCAAATGTCCATTGTTTTTCAGTGCATTGTAGACCATGTGTTTAGAGGATGCTATGAAATCAATGAAATTATGGTGCAGTTGGTTTACCCCAGTGTGTCCAAGGTTCCTCTTAGTATATCAGCCTCTCTAAGTGCCAGTGTCTATGTGGAACTGAGATAAATGAGAAGACAACAGCTTCTCATTCATGTTTACAGAGCACTTGTGCAGTCAACCACCAGTCATTATAAATAAGAGCATTTCACAGACTCTGGTTCACATGTATATACAGTATACAACATCTGAAACTGTTACTGTTTAAAAATCAGTGATAAGGGTATAGGCATTGAGCTCATCTAGATGTCAACTCAGTGCACTTCACGGTACATATAAGCTTGCTTTCCTGCAACCACAGAGCCCCAGTCAGCCACCTTTTCTCATAACTAGATACAAGAATGCATAGCACTTCTGTAGTGTACTCCTGTAGTGATGTTAAAAAAAACAAAAAACAGTCCTACCTTGCAATGATTCTTCAGTAGATCTTCTTCTTCGATTGCCATCTTGCCAGCGCACAAGGCCTGTAAAAACAACACCAGGGAAAATGTAATTCCTCTGTACTCAAGACGTCTGCTCAAGCTATTTTCCCATAAGCATCAATGCTGCAAACCAGACTGTACTTAAGCACTGAGCTACTGAATAAGGTTTCAAGACTGGGGGGCAAGTGGTAGCCACAAATCCCCATGCACGCTGCTTGACCACCAGCCTTATTCCCTTGGGAGTGCACAACCTGTATAATATATGATCATTTTGTAGTGCTTGCTGTATGTTTTTAACACTTTGAGTGCCACAGGGATGAACAATGCACACCCCTATGTCACTCAAAGGGATAAGGGAGTGATGCTGTCCATGGTGCTGAAAGTGTTCTCTCCCCTCCCCATTGGCCAGGTGGGGAAGCAGAGAGACTGCTGTCTGACTTCAGGATTGTCATAGTGCTGTTGATGTGTGAAGGAGGGCATACCTTACACATTGACAATAGATTGACAATTCTATATGCTAATGGGGACCTTCTCCTCACCTCCCCTTGCATCCCTAAATTTTAGTGAATACGGCGATGTGTGTCTACATCAAAATGTCCAAGTGCTATGAACACTTTGACAAAATTATATCGCTATAGCATCAACCTTTAGTGCATCTTCCCCCGGTCTCTTATTTGTTATATTTATTTCTGCAGATGTAAAACTGTCATGGCTCTTAGGTTTTCTTGCTACCAAGTCACTTAAATAGGTGATGCATATAAGCACTCCAAAGGTTTATCTTCTCCCTCCACTGAAAAAAAATTTAACTATTTTGTTTATTGTATAAAGCTTTTTTGTGTCTCAATTAATAGAATTTCTTCATGACCTTATATCATTTGTTCAGAAATTTCAATAAACAATTTGAGGGGGAAAAAACATACATGGAAGGGTGTGAGACGATAAACTGTTATGTCCTGTCCTGGCCCCTAGACTATAAACATGCATGGATGATGACAGTGTGCCACACACAGGTTTTCTTTCTTTGTTACACATGTTGTGCACCCTTTTTAATAGTAGTAATGTTATTTTTTATGCTACTTTATAGGTATGTTGGTCATATGAGTTGGTGGGTGGGTTTCTTATATCAGATATTTTTTTTACATTTTGCCCGAATCTTAATCACTTGTAAACAGGTAGGCTAGAAAATAAGACATTGCAGTATCTGCCATCACCTGCTACTTCACTTTGACTGATTTCCCTAAGCTCCTCTCTCTTATTCAACTTAGATTTTTGGTACTAGATTATGGCTATTACTGGAATGCAGCAGTTTGAATAACCTCAGTTTAGTTCCACTAAAATCCTGATTAACAACTTCTTCATTATAAAACCCAGCAGCTGTTGCAGCAGTTCCATACTTTGTAAAAAAGACTCGCTCTCTGAGCCGGCACATACATTCTGCATTTGGTTCATCTGCATACTTTAAATAACAGAATATAGTTTATGAAAGAAAAGGAAATATAAGCTCATTTACGATTGTTGTCTCACTCAAATTCATTTTATTAGTTTTCTTTTTTCATCTTCCACAGTAAATACTGTTTTAAAATCAGCCATTTGTTTACAGCTGGATTTTACTGTCTCTGCATGAAGAAGAAGTGGTGTAATTCTGCAACACAGCTATGGCTCCATAGGGAGAAATTTCAAAATTTCCATTGATTTAAAAGAGGTTTATAAAGGGACAGTAATGGCCCAGAAAAATATTTAGCATTTTGTAATGCTTAAAAAGTTGAATTGAATGCAAAAAACCCTATTTCTCAAACTGCTGCGGTTAGAGAGATATATGCATTCAAAGTTTGGCGTTTACAGCTGACAGCAGGAGATCCGTGTCAGCCGACACAAGGAGGCTCTTCAGCAGAGCCGCAATCACGTTATTTAAAATGGATTACTTCATTGGAATGGTCTACAAAGCAGGCAAACCAGGCACACTTTGTAGACGTTTCCAGTGAAGTCATTGTTTTTAAAAAATGCAATTGCAGCTCTGCTGCAGAGCCACCAGTTGGTACCCGGACAGGATTCCCCTTCAGTCAGCACAGTGCTGACATCAGGGAAAGGAGAGGGAGGGGGGAACTTTGAATGCATATATCTCTCAAACCATAGCGGTTTGAGAGATAGGGTTTTTTTGCATTCAATTTAACTTTTTAAAGGGATAGTAATAGTTAAAATGTAAAAAAAAATATGTTGTAGGGTTTATCCCCCTGAGTAAAACAAGGGTACTCCCACTGCTGAAAGGTGCTTTATTCAAAAGTTATTAATTTTCAAAGTTGAATTTTTTAGGAGCAGTATCACAGTGGCCTGAAATTGTACAGTGGCACTGTTGCTACACCATCCTATGGAGATTTATGGTCCCGGGACCAGAGCTGTCCATAGGATCGTGTAGCAACAGCGCCACTGTACAATTTCAGGCCACTGTGATATTGCACCTAAAAAATTCAACTTTGAAAATTAATAACTTTTGAATGAAACACCTTTCAGCAGTGGGAGTACTCTTGTTTTACTCAGGGGGATAAACCCTACAACATATATTTTTTACATTTTAAGTATTACTATCTCTTTAAGCACCACAAAATGCTAAATACTTTTTCTGGGACATTACTGTCCCTTTAATATATTTTGCTTTGCAGTTTGTGGGAGACCTCTATAGTATCCAAAAGGTTATTAACTCACATTTGGTTCAGTTGGTTTGCTCCAGAATTGCTTCTATTTTCTTTTGTGCATAAGGCAGTGAGTATGTTTTTTAAACTTAATAAGTATCTAATATTATTCTACTTGGATAAAAAAATAATAATTTTAGACATGTTTGCATTATGGTTCATAATGTTATCATTACTTTTATCTCCTAATTTCCCCACAGACTTCAATAGAATCAAAAGATCACCTGCAATCAGAGGATTTTTGCTGTACTACTGGATGTACAGACATGTATGGGAAGGGGTGGCTCATTTCTGCCCAGTGCTTCAGGATCCCACTCTTCTGTGGAACTTGAACTTAGTCATGGGAGTGCTTCAGAACATTCTGAAGCCTTTCTGAAGCCTTCTGTTTCCCTTCAATCCTTGACTCTTAAGACAGTTTGTGTGTGTTCAGTTGGTTGCCAGTCTCCAGGCTTGATCCTTTCTGATCTTCCTTTCTGATAGGGTGGTTTTGAGAACTCCTGTAGGGTTTTGCCCTAAGGTTGTTTCTGAGTTTCACATTAACCAGGAAATTGTGCTTCCTTCTCTTTGTCTGGCTCCATCTAGCAGACAGGAGATGAAGCTTCATTATTTGAATGCAGTTTAGTGCTGAAGGTAACAGGTTTTTCAAGTGGAACCTTACTGAAAACAAGACTCTTTTGTAATTCCTTTTTTTAAGTCCTCATGCAGGCCAAGCTGAATCTGTGTGACATTGGCTATTTGGTTGAAGGTGAGCATTCACCAGGTCTACATCCTTAGGGTGAAGCTTGTGCCCATTAAGATCACAGCCCATTCCACTGGCGAAGAGGGTACTTCCTGAGCCTGCAAGAACCAGGCCTCTGTGGAACAGCTGTGCAAGGTTACAACACAGTCTTCCCTTTGCACATTTGTTAAACATTACCATGTGAAATTTTCTGGCTTCTGCTGAAGCCAGTTTTGGACTGAAGGTCTTAACAGCTCTTGTACTTTGTAGTCATCCTCCTTCTGTTGTTTTTCCCAGTATCCTGTTTGTGCTTTCTATTTTGTTTTGGTGAGTAGGTGTCCATTGACACCTGAGATTAATATTTGTACCAGATCTTCTCTGTTGGGACTGGTCTGTTTTTGAGGGGTTTCTTCCTCCCTGGAATCTTGGTGTCATAGTTTTGGCATATCTTCATGGTTCATTAAAACTGAGCATGTCTGTTGGGGGTAAAGTGGAGTAGAGAGGGAGTCTCTGCCTCCAGAAAGCCTTTTTATGCAAGTGCTCTACCATCCTAACCAGAGGATACTTTACCCCATGGTTCCTGTGCTCCACATGAACTAAGAGAAAAGGATTTATCAGTAAGTACACAAAAATCCCCTCTTTACAGTATTGAATCTCTGATATAGGAATCCCAATCCAACAGTGGGTTCACAATTTATAATAGATCATGCAGAAAGAATCACCACTCCTCAAGAAAGGGAAACATAAGGGTTAAAATTCTGGGAGATTTGGGATCCCTTTATCAGTTCATTATACCAGTCGTTCTCAGCCAGATACTGTGGCACTTTTGTGTGCCAGAGACGGCCCTTGAGGGTGCCCCTTCTTTTCTATAAAAGCACTGACAACAATCTGAATGCTGAATTTCAGATATATAGACTTATGGAATCTCTTATGAGAAACATATATAGATTTTTTGCTATTCTGGTTGTGACAACTAAAAAGAACTATATATTTATTTATTTTTACCTTTCTTCTTTCTTACTTATTGTCTAAAATGATGGGTGTGCCCTGAAAATTCCATACTGCATCTGAGTGTTAGGGGTACCTTGAGCAAAAAGGACTGTGGACCACTACATTATACATACCTCACAGGGATAGGTTTACCATATGCTTTAAAGATACTGTTTGGAAATTAATTCAAGATCTTCGGGATGAGCTGTAAAATATGTCCATTACCCTATACAGTCTGGGAAACCTGAGAACCTCCAGCTGCTGCTGCTAGTCTTCAACTTCCATCTTCCCCTGCCAACCTATGGTATACAGGAAGTGGCAGGAGTTGTAGTCTAGCAGAACCTGGAGGTCCTTATACTGCTCACCTTCTCTAGGCACAAACTAAATCTATCTGGTCTTACTTCACCTAAATGAAAGCATTATCATATGACAAATAGATAGCTGGACAAGATAACAGAGGTAATACACAGATAAAAGTAACCAAGCTAACACTACACCACTGTGACACATTTTTTGTTTGTAAAATGATTAACTTGTTTTTAGCTTGTGTTTATTAATCTCTTCACCACAAAATACAGTCTGCTCTACTTGCACAGCATCATTGAGATATGAATTCTCGTTACAAAATGTTTATGGATTTTTCACCATGAAAAATTGTTTACAATAACTAGCTAAACCACAGCCATTATACATGTTAGGAGATCACAAAAAATTAACTAATACTATGTCCAATGAGGTATGTTTATTGTAGCTGTTATGCTATTGAAAATAAATAAAATGATCTTAAAGGGATAGTAATGTTCCACAAAAACAGCAGCTCCAATTAATCTTCAAAGTTTTTGAGTCATAGAGAGTGTTATTTAAGTACTGTCAGATTTGTAGTTCAAGAGTAATTGAATGATAAAGTTTCCCTCTCCCGCCCCTTTTACCTCCTCTCCTCGGATGTGGAATCTTGTATATAGACCAGACAGATAACAGCAAGGAACAGTCTTCTTACTGTGAGAACAATGAAAACCCTGCCCCCCTTCACAGGTTTTTCCCTTAATTGAAGATTCTCCCTCTCTGTAATCTACCTGGACACACCCTGCTGCTCTGAGCTAAGCAGTGTTATATCAGTAAAAGGGGTTGGAGGGGGATACTTTATCATTCAATTACTCTTAAACTACAATTCTGATGGAATTGAAATAACACTCTCCAAGGCACAAATACTATGAAGATTAATTAGAGCTGCTTTTATTATGAAACATTACTATCCCCAATGCAATGAATACCTCTCTGTCACTCAGTTGGTTAAGTAGGTGTAGCTGTGATGGTC
Source organism: Rhinophrynus dorsalis (assembly GCA_037306005.1). Lineage (NCBI taxonomy): Eukaryota > Metazoa > Chordata > Amphibia > Anura > Rhinophrynidae > Rhinophrynus > Rhinophrynus dorsalis. The sequence continues at coordinate 124,909,678 of CM074721.1, forward strand.
TTTCTTTGGTCTTATATGAATGTAGGAAATGGAATTGGTAATATGGTAGCTTTTATTGATATATAGCTGATATTCTAATATTTTACTTTTTCACATATAGATATTTACCTATATGATGATTTTCTGCTGATAGTATTTCTATTGTTCTTCTAGTCAGATCTTCCAGAAATGTGTATAGCCAACCACAACCAGTTCTAGGTACAGTATCTCCTTAAGTTTAACAATTTCTTGATGGGGTGATTAGGCTACCAGTTGTACTATGCTGTTGGCATTTTACAACACTCTTTCAGCAAACACTTGAAGCCTACAACAGCACTAAAGATCAAGTTGAAAAGATTCTAACAAAGGTCCTACAGGTGTACTTGCTTTCAGGAGTCTATTTATCAATATGTGAATGACTAAATATGTAAGAACATGGGAAATAATTTCCTGTGTTAGCCATATACATATTTATCAATGAAAGTGGAGAAAGTTGTTCTTTCTTATTTAGGATTGGTTGATTACAAGGATAAATCATGGAAATACCCAATTCCTACTCATCAGGTTGTGGCTGGCATAGAGGTGCAAACATACTCATACCCATACATAGAATTGTAAAGAGTCACCGTGTTAGGGAAAGCCATCCATTGGAAGGGGAGGGCTTAACCCCAATTTTCTTTTCTATAAAATTAATTTCAAACAATAATTTCATTGGTAAGGAATCCATCCTTGAAGAACACATGGTAGGACACAGAATTGTATAAATTCATGTAACTCAGATCGATAATTGCTTAAAAGTATTAGCATATCCTTATGTTTTGCTTTCTAAGGGGTAAGCACCTTTGGAGTCTTCTTAATTTTGCTGGACTACAAAGATTGACTGAGAATGATGAGCATTGTAGTCCAAGAAAACCTAGAAGGTCTTGGTTTGCCCTTTCTTATTTCAAGTGTGTGACCTATCTCTGCAGAATGCAGTTTTCATAGGATCCTCCTGTTTTTGGACTACATTTACAGGCTCTGTATAATAGCTATTCACAAATTTCACCATTCTAAGTAGATCAAATATGGGAAGATATAGTTAAGTAAAATAACACCTGACATGTCTGATTTTGCCCAGTCCTTAAGAGCAAAGATGGGAAAAGGTATTAGTGTTAGGACGATATGCCTATTTGAATGCGTGCACGTGCACACGCACACATACACACACTACATACATATATATATACTAGCAATATGTGACGGCGTTGCCCGTCATTGTAGTAGGGTATGTGCTATGTAGCATTTTTTGTTTGAAATGTTGTAGGTGGCATGTTGAAGGTATTTTGTAAGAATTTTTTGTGTTTGTTTGTATTGTACATTTCATTTAGCTGTATTGACTGATGTTTTTTTGTGTACTGTGTGAAGCAGAAAGAATCATATTGCACACATACATAGACACACACAGATACAGTGACATATACAGACATTGATCATACATACACACGTACATACATGCGTACACACACATACAAATATTATTATGGTCCTGTAAGTGCCAGAGGGGTAGGCAAGGCATTGCACATTGTGTTGCTTAATGAAAGGGTTAACCAGCTGTCCCAGTATGTAGAGAGAGTCATGAAATCCAGAGTCCCTGAAGTGGACTCTGTACATGCACACTCAGAGGATGCCAGACAACCGCCGCCCTGGCTCCCTGGCCAGGAAGACACCTCCTGCCCCAGGCCTCGGCCAAGAGAGTTACTAGGAACGCAGCCTGGGCATCGAGAGCGGGAACTGAGGAGGGATGGTGTGTGTGGTTGGAGCAGGGATGGTGTGTGTTGTTGGAGAAGCTATAGTGCGGCATGTATATTTTTTGTGCCAGGGTACTTACACAATGCAGGTGTGTGACAGCAGGCAGAGAGCAGCGGTGAAGAAACTTGTGTGTAAGAGTGTGTACTACAGAGTGTCCCCAGCATGGTCTGTCTCCAGCCCCTCAGCCACGGGTAATAGCCGCATCCAGCTGCTGCTTGTAGAGAGCTCCTTGAAGGGCCACATGACCGGCTTTTGCGGGGTGGAGTGTTGTGCTTTATGAAGGGGGAACATGAAGGATTTGATACAGGGCCTGCCTGCCTCCGAGCTACATGAAGCAGCTGGGCTTCCTGCAGCAGAAGCACATTGTGCACCAGGAGCCGAAAGCATTGTTGTGTTGCGGATACCAGAAATGAGGGTACACTGGAGCTGATCCCGCCCTCTCTTTGTTGGATCAGCTCATTGTGTGCCTCAGGTTGGTGGAGGGACCCCTGGGGACTCTGTGTGAGTGTGTGTGTGGCTTTTGTGTGTATGTGTGTGTGTGTGGCTTGTGTGTGAGTCTGTGGAGTAGGAGCGAGTGGCAGCCATTTTGTTTTTTCAGTCACTTGGATAGTGGTGGGTGGGCTGGATAGTGGGGGCAGGCCAACTCCCTGAATGATTTAAATCACTCCTCCATTGAATCACCCAACGGGAACAGTAACTCCTTACTTAAGCTGAGGTAACATAGCAATATAACACACAGTGGCTGTTCAGTTGAGGGAATGTAGCAATATGCTGAGGTATCAAATAGAAAGTGGTGTTTGAGGTTTGCCCTCTGTAACATACAGCAAAGCATCTCTCTCCCTTTAAGGAGAAAGGGCGGGAAGCAGGAAGTGGAGGAGTGACAGTTGAAAACAGTTAGTGAGGTGACTGAAGAGATGAAAAGAGTTAACCCTTTGAATGCCAGAGGGGTACGCAACGCATTGCAAAGCCATGCGTTGCGTACCCCTCTGGCACTGAAAGGGTTAAATAAAAGAGTTGCTATTAAGTTTATCCATGAGTTTGTATTTTATGGAAACATTACACCCTCGTACTGAAATAGAGTGTATGGAGGGTTACAATTATCTGTGAGAGGTGACACAGAGTGTATGGAGGGTTACAGTTATCTGTGGGAGGTGAAAGTGTATATGGAGGATTACAGTTATCTGTGGGAGGTGAAACAGTGTGTTTGTGGGGTCATGATCCTGAGTGAGAGTGTTTGTGAACCAGGAGAAGTTATTGATATCCCCTACTTCAGGAGCGAATGGCAGCTATATTTTTTTTGTCAGTTGGATAGTGGTGGGAGGGCTGGAGGGGGTGGGCCAACTCCCTGTATGATAAACATGCCCTCATTGAATCACCCAATGGGAGCAGTAATGCCCCCACTGAATCACCCAGTGGGAGTTGTGTCTCCTAATGAGACATAAATTATTTAATGAGGCATTCTGTTCAATGTGTTTTTGTTTTCTGAGGAGACATAAATTATGTTCTGTGTGTGAGGTACCATAAATTATGCAATGAGGCTTATTCTTTTATATATATAGATATATACATATATATATATATATATATATATATATATATATATATATATATATATATATACATACATATACATATACACACACACACAGGGAGAGAGAGACTGTATAGATGTGACTCAATAGCTTGCCCAGGTGCTAATCTCACGAAGATGAATATACAAATAGAGCAAATGAGCCACACTCACAGGTCCTGTAGGTAGATGAAAAGCGCTGATTTTTTTAATTGATGTTTTGTCCCCAATATGGGCCTTTCTCAGTCTTGAATTGAGTTAGAAACATCGATTCAATAAATTGGCACCTTTCATCTATTTACAAGACCTGCGAGTTTGGTTAATTTGCTCTATTTGCATATATATATATAAATACTTACCAAAACCTGGACTAGAATCATACTTTTGGAAGCTTTGACCAGCTTCTATTGGTTTAAGCACCCCTCCCACCCCCAGGTGCAATGTTCATTGTCTTTAGGACGCTATATAATGCCTGTCAGAGAGTCTCTCTCCATTAATGAGTACAGCTGACAAAGATTCAGCTCTCAGAACAATGTAAATTAAGGTTAGTAAATGCCTAAAATAGGAGAGATTCAGCTCATAAGACAAAGCATATTAAGGTTATGGACTTGCCAAAAATGAGGTACCTTGGTGTTGGTGGCAGGCTTAGCATTCTATGGCCATATAATGTGACTAAATCCTCATCTTTAGTGATATACAGGCACAATGCCGCAGAGTAAAGGGTTAATGGTGATGAAAATTTTGATGTGCACCCATATTTTGTGCATTTGCTTATATATATATATATATATATATATATATATATATATATATATATCTATAATACCAAACAACATATGTGAGAATTGCTGGAGCCTGAATACTATCGACCTATAACGATATTAATCAAATTAGTATGGAGACACTGTTGCTACTATCCTAGAGATTTGCTAGTGAACAAATCAAGAGATATGGAAACAAAAAGTCTACTTGTTCTCTAGAGTTTTAGAGTAACTGGGATCATGTAATAGGGTAATGAAGCAATTGTCTCATGTAAAATGAAATGCACTGTTGGTTTCATGTAGTGGAGTAACATACTGAAGCAATCATGTAACAGGGTTTTGCTTTGTTCCCCTCATGTCAGAGGATAATGCACAGATAGTTTTATATAAAGGTAATGCTCGGTTTGTTTCATGTAATGGAAAATGCACTGATGGCCTCATATAAAGGTAATGCTCTGCTGTTCTCAATGGGGTAATGCACTGATGGTTTTATGTAAAGGTAATGCTTAGCTGCTTTCATGTAATGTGATATTGCACTGATAGTCTGATATAAAGATAATGCTCAATTGGTCTCATGTGATGTGGTAATGCACTGATGGTCTCACAAAATGACATAGAAGGTTCTAAAATCAGAAAAATAAACACACGCTTATTCACAAATGTATGGCATTATACACAAAGTAAAAAATGGTCCAATCCTGAGGCAAACCAAGTGCACCTTTGAGAAAAAAATAACTTTGCCAAATAAATTAATGGCACTTTTAACCGTCTGAATGCCAGTGAGGGCTCAAATGCATTGAAAGGCAATGTATCAGAGACCTATGTAATAGTCCGCTGGTTACAACTCCAATTAAATAAATGGGGAGTTTGGAAAACAATATATGTCCCTGTGGTGCCATTGTTTTTGCACAGTATTGCTCTGCTATTCCAAATCTATAAACATGGTAGTACCATTTGTACATTGTGGTCCTAATGAAGTTCTGACCCATAAGCTTGTCACTACCATAATGCACTTTGGTCCTATGAAGAACTGACCCGTAAATATGTCACTGGCATCATTATACTTTGGTCCAGTGATGGACTCACTCTTAAACATGTCAATGTCATCAGTACATTTTGGTCCAATGAATGACTTACCAAAAAATATGGAATTGCCATTAGTACACTTTGATTCAAGGAAGGCCTGACCCATCAATACCTCTAGTTCATTAAGTCCTTCAAGACCAGAGTTGCAAACATTTCTGGTCCTCAGGGGGTTGAGGCAGGGACAAAAATAATATTAGGAGGTAGGTATCTAAGATTTTCCCATCCTAGCATTAACATGATTGATTCTTGTCATTGCAGAACTGCAAGGGTTATTGGCTGTATTTCTTAGTACTGGATATTACTAAAGGCTCCTCTATATTCAGCCTTGCAGAGGTTAATATATTTTCAGGCAGTATTATTTAGCTGGCAGATCTTTCGATCTCTGTTAACACCTACAGTGCTAAAAAAGGCAAACCTGTTACCTAGTAACCATTTTAACCCTTGCACTGCTGGAGGGAAACTCAGTGTCCATTAAGTGAAAGATATTTGTTCTTTCTCTACTGCACATTGCTCAATCTTGACATGTCTCTGCCTCCAAGTTTCTATACAGCAAGAGTACGGTTAGGACTGTGTAGTTGTCAGCTACGTGTAACCTTATTATCTCCTGCAGTGTTGGAGTTAGTGCTTATTTGGTTACAAATATGTCTTACTGGAAAAAGAAGAGTGAACATTTCTACCAAATTAGGTGGCAACATTCTGCCCTGACTGTGTATAGTTTTAACAATTCTCTCTCTGTGAAACTGATTGTCCTAGGACTGTGACCAGATGCAGATTAGTATATCACATAGATGAAAGACTATTACTAGTGTAAATAAAATACACTTTTATCTACAAAATATACTTAACAGTTACTAGTACATAGCCAGCACTATCACTACTAACTGTTGCCTCTCTGACTCTGTTCCTTAGCTCTGATCTATATGTTACAGTAACTGCCTGAGCTGTGCAACTCTTGTAATGTAAACACATGGCATACACCATTCACTAGGGCAGCTATTAAGAGAATAAAATATATACAGTACTGTGCAAAAGTCTTAGGCAGGTATGAAAAAATGCTATAAAGTAAGAATGCTTTCAAAAATACACATGTTAATACTTTATTTTTATCAGTTAACAACATGCTTAGTGCGTGAACAGAAGAAAAATCTAAATTAAATCAATATTTGCTGTGACTACCCTTTGCCTTCAAAACAGCATAAATTCTTGTAGGTACACTTGCACACAGTTTGTTAAGGAACTCGGCAGGTAGGTTGTTCCAAACATCTTGGAGAACTAACCACAGTTTTTCTGTAACTTTAGGCAGCTTCAGTTGCTTCTCTCTCTTCATTTAATCCCAGGCAGACTCGATAATGTTGAGATCAGGCTCTGTGGGGGCCGTACAATCACTTCCAGGACCCCTTGTTCTTCTTTACAATGAAGATAGTTCTTAATGACTTTGGTTGTATGTTTGGGGTTGTTGTCATGCTGCAGAATACATGGTGTATCTTTCACCTGCTGCACTAAGTTTCCTTGGTTGACCACTGCGTCTACGGTCCTCAGCGTTTCCTGTTTCTTTGTGCTTCTTCAAAAGTGTATGGACAATACATTTGGAAACCCCTGTCTGCCTTGAAATTTTTGACTGGGAAAGACCTTGCTGATGCAGTATAACTATCTTGTGTTTTGTTGCTGTGCTCAGTCTTGCCATGGTGTATGACTTTTGACATTAAACTGTCTTCAGAAACCTCACCTTGTTAGCTGAGTTTGGCGGTTCCTCACCCAGTATCATTCCTCCTACACAGTTGTTTCTGTTTCAGTTAATGATTGTGTTTTGACCTACATATTAAATTGATGATCATTAGCACCTGTTTGGTATAACTGTTTAGTTATACACCTGACTATATGCCTACAAAATTCCTGCAAGTGTACCTAGAAAAACTGATGCTGTTTTGAAGGCAGGGAGTGGTCACACCAAATATTGATTTGATTTAGAGTTTTCTTCTGTTCACTCACCATGCATTTTTAATTGATAAAAATAAACTATTAACATGTCTATTTTTGAAAGCATTCTTATTTTACAGCATTTTTTCACACCTACATAAGACTTTTGCACAGCACTATATATAATCTGGACTCTGACAGGCACATATGTATATTAAATGCCCAGGAGCCATGGCAATACACAGAATAGTGTGGTGTGTAGAATAATATGCTTTGTTCACACTTTGATAAAAAAAAAAAAACAAATTTAGCTTTGGGGTAGTCGATCATTGTAACTTCGGCTGTTGGCAGGTTGGGAATGCTGGGAGTTGCAGTGTCCAAAGGTTGGAGGTGAAAAAATTGATTGCTTCTTCTCTAGCACACATCCCGGCCCATAGCTGTGAGGCACAGGAACAGGCATCGGCCCATCAGGTATTAAAGGAGTGTGTCTGCTCATTTACCCTCTCTTCACCCCTCCTCAGCTGCCGACAGCGGTGGAGAAGACAAGGGGGCCATATTCATTTCAATATTTTTTTTGCACACTTAAATTTACTTTTTTGGAGCACATTTTGATTTATCTATGGACTTATGGGGCTGTTAATGTATTCACTTGGTATTACCTACCTAACCCAGTCATCTATCTTTGTTTAACTCGTTAAGTGCCAGAAAGGTATGCACCTCATTGCTCTAAATACATTGCATACTCCTCTGGCACTCAAGGGGTTAAACTATGCACAGAAGTCAGGGTTATGTTTTGGGCACACATCATTTAATATTACTTTTTTTCTTTTTTCATAGAAATTACAGAATGGAGAGAAAGAAGATAGAAGAAAGAAGAGAGAAGAAGGAAGATGGAAGGAAGATGGACAGTAGCTGACTAGGGTGCTGAAGACAGAATTGCAAGTAAATGTCTGTTTTCAGGTGCTGTTGCTTTGTAACTTAGTTGGATTAACCCTGTGAGTGCCAGTGAGGTAAGCATAGCCCACTGGCACTCTTAGGGTTAATTCTACTAACATTGAACACATTTATTCAGTGCATTGGATGTACTGATATGGGGCTTAGGGCCCACTGGGGACAATTCATGTGTCGGCACTTTTTAGATCTGATAAGGGACTCTGCGGCCAAAAAAGCTGGGTGCAGAATTTCCCACGATAAAATGAGTCCTTTAATGGATCTTAGAGCTAACTCGTGTAATTGAATTTCATCTTGTGGCATTTTTATTATTTTCAGTGGAAGAAAACTCCTCACATTTATCGTTTTTTGCTGCCATTTTTTCATAACACAGATAATTGAATAGCTTATGCTGCTTGAAAATATACCATTGACCTCATTGTATCGAGGCCTAAAATATGAAGATTATACATCCAGTGCAGCCAAAATAATAAGCAAATACAACAAAAAGGTTCCATCAGAAGCTTAAATATAAATAACAAATCTTATCTACAATTTGGAGTTCAGTTTTGGGCAACGGTTCATAAAAATACATTATTAAACTGGAAATAGTACAGATGTGCAGATGAACTGGACTATAAGATTTCATTTATAAAGAAAGACTAGCCAGAACAGGTTTATTAGAGACAAGTGTAAAAGCCCGTATACACGAGCCATGGTCCAGGTGATGTTAAGAGGCCGGTCCTGTTATGCGTCCTGCTGCCGACGCAGTCATGCACTGTAGAGACTTCTGAAAGCACAGAATGCTCCCAGCGCAGAACTCCCAGCATTCCGTGCATTCGGGCAGTTTCTACTGCGCATGACGGCTTCTAACAAACATCCTAGCAAATTATTATATAGGATTAGTTAAGATATGTCTAAGGGGAGATATGATTATTATTAACAAATATATTTAGAACAAAGACAAGACCTATCCGATCAACTCTTTACAAAAAGAGCTGAGCAAAAAACAACGGATATAGAAAAGGCTCATTTGACTGAAACAAAGTCATGGATATTTTTTTATAGTGAGGGCAGCAAGAGTGTAGAATTATTTACCTCAAGAGGCTATGTTTGCATATACTGTGGAAATATAAAAAAAAGAGCTGGATAACTTTTAAGCTCATATCAACATAGAAAATTATAACAATTGTTACAATGCAGATATGCAAATCCTAGGAGACAGCTCCCTGCCTTTTGGAGTCAGGAAGAATTTTATTTTACCCACTTGGAAATACCTTTTTTCCTTTTTCTGAATAAAAAAGAAAGCTGAAACAGTAAAAGGTTGAACTTGATGGATGGTTGTCTCTATTCAACCTCATCAGCTGTTACTATGTTAACAAATTCCCTCATGCATCCATAGGAAGATGCTATTCTGAAATGAAACCTAAAGGGATAGTAATGCTTCACAAAAAAAGTAGCTTTGATTAATCTTCATAGTATTTGGGCCGAGAAGAGTGTTATTTCAATACTGTCTAAGTTGTAGTTCAAGAGTAATTGAATGATAAAGTATGCCCCTCCCACCCCTGCTACTGATGTAACACTTCACCTGAGAGCAGCAAGACTGTCCGGATGGATTGCAGAGAGGGACAATCTTCAATGAGCATAAGGGAAAACCGGAAAAAACTGTCAAGAGGGCAGGGTTTTCCTTATGCTCACAGTAAGAAGATTGTCCCTTGCTGAGAACTGTCCGGTGAGGAGGCCAGATTCCACATCTGAGGGGAGGTGGCTTACACTAGGTAAACGTGGTAGGAGGGAGATAATTTATAATTCAATTACTCTTGAACTCACACAATATTGAAATAACACTCTCCATGGCCCAAATACTATGAAGATTAATCAGAGCTGCTTTTTTTGTGAAACATTATTATTACTTTAACCCTTTGAGTGCCAGAGGGGTATGTTCCATACCCCTATGGCACTCAAAAGGTTAAAACTATTTAGTTCCTTTGGCAAACCTGTAGGAAGTACAGGTACCTTGCAAGGGACAATGACAGAAGAAAGCTGCTTCTCTCATTGGAAGCATGTTGCACTGTTAAAGGCATGGTAATGTTTCATAAAAAAAACATCTCTAATTAATCATCATAGTATTTGGACTTTGGAGAGTGTTATTTCAATTCTGTCAGAGTTGTAGTTCCAGAGTAATTCAATGACAAAGTGTCCCCCTCCCGCCCCTTTTACTGATGTCACACTGTTCAGCCTGAGCAGAAAGGAGGTGCCCAGGTAGATTGCAGAGAGGGACAATCTTCAATTAAGATAAGGGAAAAACCTGAAAAGCTTGTCAAGGGAGGCAGGGATTTCATTGTTTTCATAGGAATAAGAGTGTCCCCTTCTGTTATCTGTCCAGTCTATGGACTGCATTCCACATCTGAGAAGAGATTGTTTACAGTAGGTAAAAGGGGCAGGAAGGGAAACTTTGTTTGTGAATATCTCATAAACCATAAAGGTTTGAGAGATAAGACTTATATCATTCTTCATGTTTTTTTAATGCCTACAAAATAAAATAAAGTTAAAACGAAGTATTACTATCCCTTTAAAGTAGAAACAGCCTTACCAAGTGATTTGTATGATGATTCCAAACTTTCATGGTTCTTGTAACTATTTCCTTTTCCCCATACATATAGATAATTATCCAGTGATGTGAACTTCTATTATGGATTTGTTTGATACACACTGTATTTTTGAGATATATTAGTGCAATGAGACATAGTTATTAATAAATTATCATTTTAAGGCAAAGTGAGAGTTGTGTACTGAGACCTGGAGCAATTCAGTAGAACATCAACTGCATCATAGAGGTCATATAAAAATTCCCAAATGTCCCATTCAGCTAAATGGGGACTTTTAACTCTTTGAATGCTAAAGAGGATTCCAACTCATTGGCTGGAGATAATGAGAATTGTTGTTCTACACAGGTGGGGGCCTCAGATTTCCCAAATCTGATCTAATCTGTGAGATAACAATAAGACAAAGTACTTGAGAGGCTCTAAGGAGGAAGAAAAGCAATGTTGCCTGTTCCACGTCTAGACACTGCTCAAGAGCATCACGTTTTAGCTCTCTAGTGCCATTACAGAGGAGAAATTTCCACATACATATTAGACTAGTCCTGCCCAAAAGGGCAGTCCATTTCTAAAAAGATGGACAAGTCCCCTCTGCACAGGAAATACCAGATAACCCCAGATGTATGTTGTGGCCTTGTTTGGGCCTCATCTTTGAGGTACAGTTGGTATCGCTAGATACTAAGAGCAAGGGGTCCATGTCTGGATTACTTTTCACTCTTAGGAAGAAACTGTAAGAGTGAGATGTTCAAAAAGTCATCATAATGATCATGAGTTGGTGGTAAAAGAAGGACCATATTTTCAGAAATAAATCCGTCACGTTTGAAAATTCATCTAAAGAATTAAAAATGACGGTAAGAAGATCTCATTGAACATTGCCGTTAAAAATTCTGATCTTAAAAATTGTCTTTGATTTTGTCTTTGAAACAAAAATTTTAAAAGAAACAGACATTTTTTTTTCTTTGAAATTAAAATTTTCAAGATACAAAGACTTTTTTGTCTGTGAATCAAAGACTTTTTTTTGTCTTTGAAACGAAAATTTTCAAGGATACAAAGACTTTTTTTGTCTTTGAAAGGAAAAATTGCTTCACAGTTCTTTAATTTTTCTTCTCCAAGTTTAGACTTTTTTTTATTATGTTAGGAAAAAATGACATTAATCAGACAAAAAAATGACATTCAAACGAATATTTTTATCTGAAAATACCTTACATTATGACGGAAGATTAACCCCTTAAGGACCGGACATTATGGGACATTTCCGTCCCATAACGTCCGCATAGGGGCACGTTGACGAGCCGGTACACGTGACCTGTCACGTGTATCGGCACGTCACTATGGGGCTTGAAACAGATCGCTCCGATCTTGGAGCGGTCTATTTCATGCCCCATTTTTACTTACAGCGCTCCCGGTAGAGCGCTGTAAGTAAAAAGTACGTGACGTACCAGGACCGTCAAGGGTCTTTCAAGCAAGTTTACCCTTGACGGTCCTGGTACGTCAAGGGTCCCTAAGGGGTTAAACCACACCTACTTTTAAGATGGCTTTTTCCCTTTGATGGAGATGGCGGAATTGGATGCATAAAATGACGGAAACATGTCTGAAAATTGATGGATCATGGTGTAAGAATGTTTTTTATTCTGATTACAGACAATTTCAGTTACTACCACTTTCTGAACATCTTGCCCTAAGAGTTTTTAAAACAACAAGTCAAAGTATGTGAGAGGCTCTGAGGACAAGCAAAAGCAGTGTTCCCAGTTCCACGGCTAGTCACCACTCAAGAACATTGGAAATGATGAGAATTGTTGTTCTTCCCACCTGGAGGTCCTTTGATTACCCACATCTGATCTAACCTGTGAGATGCACCTTCCACCTCAGCGATACACCTATCAGTGACAGAAGTTCCAATTGCACACTGATCTCTTAATGACTAAAAAAGTGATTCTTAGCTCCAGTCCTTGGTGAACACCAGCATTTCAACTTTTCAGTATATCCCTAATTAAGCACATGCAGCTCAATCACGATGAATGAGCCACTGGTTACTCTCCTGTGATTAAGCAGAGATATGTGTGAAAATATGTATTGCAGGATTTTGTCTGCTCAAGCTTGCATTTTTGGGAGCAGTGTCTATATGGCCTTAAACTTTAGTGGTGTTGTTGCTACAGAATTTTGTGGAGGTTTATGGTCAACTGAGCAGAGGCGTCCATAGATTGCTGTAGCAACAGCAGTACTGTAAAATTTCAGGTCATGGAAGTATTCTGCCCAAAAATGAAAGTTTAAATTATAACTATTGAATAAAATATATCTTACTAGTGAGAGTACCCATGTTTAAACTCACAGATAATCACTGAAGTATATAATTTTGTTCCCAAGGACGAACTTTGATAAATATAGTACAATGAAGATATCACCCATGTAACACCACACCTCTTTAAATTATAATGTTGCCCCATTGCTTTAGCCTATTCTCCCTCAGATAACTTGTAAAAAGTTTCAAGTGCGGAATACACTGTGAGGGCCATCTACTGTAATAGAGTTTCTGCATATAAATTGATTATTTCTCTCCAGAGATAGAGAGTATCACCAATGGTGCTGTACACCTAGATGTTATTATTCTCCTTAAAAATGCACCCAGAGTCCTTAGTACATGCTCCTTAATATATCAGTATGAGCTGATTGTATTTTTATAAAATGTGTTCACTAGCCTTAATTGTAAGCTATTTTTTCTTAACCAAAAAGATATAGTTTTTCTAAACCAAATGGGTGATTTGGTATCTTATCCAGAATACTTCTCAAGGATATTTTTTGGAAGTTAGTGGACAAAGAATACACAGGTAGTGTAGTGCCAAGGGATCAGACAGAGACAAGTTCAATCAGGTCCAAGGTTGAAACAGAAAGCTAGATTCAATGTCTGAAACCAGTCCAAGGTCAGGGCAGGTGGCAAGCAGAAATATGAGTCAGGAATAAGACAAGGTCAAACGCTGGAAGTCACGTGGGGTTTAGCTAAACAGCAGGATCAGGATCTAGTTAACTAAGTCCCAGAGGCAGGGTACCTGTGATATAAATATTCTGGTTTGGACTCCAGTGTATCCTGATACACACATGTAAATTGTTCTTTTATCTGAACACTTGTCCATGTATGTTCAGAGAACAAAGCCCAGAAGGTGCTTGTGAATTTTTGCCATAGTGCAGTACTACTAATTTAAATACATTTGTTTTCCATATATGTGAGACAAAAACATATTTGTATGGAGACATCCCAGTAAATATACAAACTATTACAGTTATGGAATTAATAGAACTTCCTGTTTACTGTTATTTAGCCATCTGTACTGCATGAAATCAAGGAAGACTACTCAATAGTGATTGATTAACCATTTTGGAAAGTTTGTTAAGTTGACAAACAGCTGGCAAAAAAGCAAAACATTTTGTTGTACTAAACATTTAGTTTGAATCCAACTTGGCAAGCTTATCCTATATTCCTACCGTACATGTTTACTAATAAGGTTTTTCTAACATCCTCCAAAGCAATTGAAATTTTTGGCAATAGAAATCCTGATTTTCCCCACTTTAAAACATAAATAATATGTTGCTTCGCTTGTTATTAAGAAAAAGATGAACAAGTTGATAAGGTGGTTCCAGGTAATTTATCGACACTTAATGATGCTACAAGATTAGAAACACATTGAGGATGATGTGCCAAGAGGAAATGGAGCAATTCTAAATCAAACGACCTGCATCGTAGGGGACAAATAAAATGATCAATTATTTAAATGGGGTCTTTATCCCTTTGAACGCTAGAGAGATCAATGCATTGTGTGATAGAAATTATCTAGCATTCAAGGGGTTAAAACCCTATTTAAATCAGTGGATATTAGGATCATTTTTATTTGAACCATATGATTCATTTGGCATATCCCAGCACAAATAAAACTCTGAATTCCATAAAAGTGACTCTGCAGTTCATTTTAATTAATTAGCATAGAAAGAAGGCACTATACATATGTATAAAACAAAATTGTAAATAATAGTCATAAAATAAGTACAAATAGCCTTATGAGTTTGCCCATTGGAAAACATATAATTATAGGCCTATTTCCAAAAAAGCAAGGTCACTTAAAATTTTCTCTTGTAGAAGCCTTAACTCTTTGTGTCAGAGAGTTAAATTATATTGTTTAAGCCAAACCAAGCTCAAAAATAGACATTAATACAGATGAGGTATCTGCAATCTAAAATAGTGAGGGGCGTGCACTGTACACTGTACTCTGCACTAGACTGTTCACACTCAAAGAGATTTTATTGCAAAACAGTATCAGACAGATAATATGTTCCATAAAGATCAGTAAGAATGTGCTGCAGATCCATTTTGCTCCTCATGAAAATTTTGATAGAAAAAACACTATATTACTTCTTGCCACAGAAATTTACACTTGGACTAGTACGACAAGGGGTCAACGTTTGACCAGAGGTCGAGGAAGCCGATGTTCACAGGTGCAAGAGGCAGAACACCTACAACAAGACACATGGGAAGTCGGATGGGCTGGGTCAGCAACGGGCAGGCAATGCACAGGCAAAGAATAGGTAAACAAAGCCAAAGTCAGGAACCAGTCAGGCAGATACAATACAAGGGGAGCAGACAAGAGAGAAGTTGATAAAAAAAAGCCAAGGCCAATAACAGGATATCTCGAACACAGAGCCAAATCAGGAGACGGGAGGAGTCAGGAGGGAAGCCGGGTCAAAATGCATAAATCACTAGAACTCAGGTCATGACAATAATGCTTTTATATGGCAACTTCACAAAAGTGAAGGTGCTAGATAAAGCCTCAGGAAGCTCATCACAACATGGCAGGGAATAAACTCAAACCAGGAAGAATAAAACAGAAAACCAGACAGGGAGTGCAGAAAAAGGGAAACAGAGATAGAACATATCACACAACACTAGAAGGTGTTCCTATACCTACTGTTGTGCTCCCGTGCTAAGTCATGACATAGGTAGTGTTGTAAAAGATGTTAGTGGAAGTGGCCTTCCCACCGGAACTGCCACTGTGTTTTCTAATTACTTCTTTCCACTATGGAAATTTTCGCACATCTCTAGATATCAGGTCAGATGTAACAAATTACAATTATCTTTAGAGAGAAAGAGGCAGATGTACTTAGAAGAATAAGAGTAATTCCCATTTTGACCTCTTTGGATACTAGAGACATCTCCAGTGCATTGTGAAGCAATGTGTTGGAAACATCATGACTATCAAGGAATTAAAAGTCAGATATGGTTTGTTCAGAAAGGCTCCACTTCTTCTTAGTACATCAGAATCAAATGTATAGAAGAGCCATTCTGGGGCAAACCAACTGTACCATGGGGAGGTGAAATTTCTAAAATTCCCAAGATTGTGGATCTCCAACATTCAAGGGGTTAAAAGCCTTATTTTTCACTTAGGGAGGAGTTGGTTTGCTACAAAATCACTCCTCTATACCTTCATGAATATAGAAGTGTTTATCTGATGTGTTTATTCCTTATCTAGACCAAATCATTGAGATTTTCCGAGAGGAGAGTGCCTGCTCATTTCAGTTCCTACACAATCTGTCACATCAGACTGCTTAGAACATGCACAGCAGTCTGATCACTGCCCAATCAGATATCTATATGCATGTGTGCTTGTGTATGTGTTTTTCAAGCAAATGAGCAATCTGATCTGTATGCAATCAAATTGATTGGCTTTTTGTAATTAATTTGTTGTAGCTTAACATGAATCTGTTACCTAAACTGCTTTTAGTCTCATTAACTGTATCTATTTAAACATCATTCTGTGTTTTTTTGTTTTACAAACATATTAATAGTTTTAGAAATTTTTGTTTCAGTATTTGTTGGAGAATCTAAGCTCAACAGAATATAGGGCAGAATGCAAACAAGTTTTTTGGGTTTTTTTTCCTATATCAAATTGTAAGCAAGAGCACCGACTGGTGTCCAAAATATTTTTTTTTCCTCATAATGAACTCTATGGGAAATCTGGAGTCACTTAGAATAGCTACATAGTAAGTGACAGGAACAGCACAATGGAAAACTGTAATTTATGCTGGTACTTTCTAACAAATATGTGATTTTGAAAGATATTTCAAAATCAACTATATTTGTTAGCCATTTATTATTTCAATAGTTTAAGACATTTAGATTTATTTATTTGCCAGTTAATGCAAATCTGGCAGATGTGACCCAGATATTAATATGCCACACTGCTATACATTATCAATTGTCATTTCCCATGGGCCAGTGTTAATTTATGTGCATGGAATGAAAAACAGATAAAGCTAAATAATATATCTCATAAACTATTGTTTCTAATAAAGAATGGCTATCAAACATAATATAGTTGGTTTTGAAAGCTCTTTCAATATCATCTTTTACAAATTGTCACTTCCACTTAAGTATAGTTTAGCACAAATACTATTTGAAGCCAGTTGTAGCTACTTACAGTTTGAACTGTATTAACTTTGAAATTAAAAATCTCCCACCTTTTTTTTAATTAAAAATACTTGCTGATCCTTAAACATTATTTTGGAGAATATAAATATAAACACAGGCAAATATTTTTATTATGGCAGTCGTGATACAGTCTCCTTTACATCAAGTACTAAAGTAGAGCTGCATTATTCTGTACTCCAAACTACTACTGCTGCTACAACTGATAGTACTCCTCTTACATAGCAAGTAACCTAAAACATTGTCTACCCGTAGAGCCTGTGAGCAAGGTCTATATAAACATTAAATCATATGTATATACAATATCAAAAGAATTTTCACTCAGAGGGGTTAATTGTAGCTTTGATTCTTTTGGATTTGAAGCTTCTGAGGCAGCCCCATTGCAGACAGTGGATCTTATGTACAAATGCACAAAGTAAAAATTCTAGAGTTAACCAGCTACAGTGTAGGGACAAATAATGAATACATTCCCATTTATTTAACCCTTTGAGTGCCAAAGAGGTACCTAACACATTGCTTTGCAATACATTCTGTACCCCTCTGGCACTCAAAGGGTTCAATGGGGCTTTGCAATGGGTCATAAACCTTCTATGATTCAAGGGCTTAAAAGCCCCAATGCCTCATTTACATCAATGGAAATTTGTATGTGTTATCCTATGGTGCAGTTGGTTTGCCATTTTGATTTCATACATAAAACCTAAAGTGCTCTATGGAATGGTTGTTTGTAATTGTACTCAACTCACCATTTTGAGTTTGCCTACTCACCTAAGTAGATTGGATAGGCAAGAATATCTTAACACCCCTGCCCTGAGCATGTCGGATTGTCTTTAAATGCTTGGCATTCCCCTTAACTGCCCCACAGGTCTATATAAGTGAAGAAGGAGTCCTACTAAATAGCTACAAATCCTCGAAGAAGATAATGGAAGTTCCCAACCATCCCTAATCTTGTGCCTACTTTGCAAATGTCGGTCTGTTCAATCTTCTTCTGTATCTGCCTAATGGATGTGGAAATTTTGAGAGGAAATGGAAACACAGAGAGAGAGAGTAAGAGAAGATGTGAGGTTGAGGAGAAATTTGGGGGATGGTTGGGAAAAGTGGAAAAGCATAAAGGAGGAGAAAGAATGAGGTTGGTAACAGAGCAAGAGGAAGAGGAGAAGGCTAAATGGATGGGAAGAAAGAAGGAAAAGGTGGAAGGTAAGAAGCGAGAGGGGGTGAGTGATAATGGGAAATATGATGAAATGTAGGTAGAAACGAGTAGGTATGAGACAAGGTGATGGGTGAGTGAAGGCATGAAAAGAGGTGACGAAAGTCATAGGATGAAACATTGCACGGGGAAACATTTAGAGTATTGTGAAGCGTAGGATGAAGAAAAGGGGGAATGGGATAGAGGAAATATAAGGACAGGAGGAAGCGGCATATGAGGTGATGATGAGGGGAAAAAGTGAGTCAGAATGGGGCTAGACTGGCTAGTCGCTAGATGGGTAATTATTTGGGGGAAAATGTAGAAGGGGTGGTAGTTCCACTTTAATCCTAAAACCTCTAACATTAACAGAGTTAAAAGCTCCATTTAAATCAATGGGAATATTTATTTTGTTCCCTATGGTGATTTGATTTGCTCCAGACTTACTCCAGTTCTTGGTACTTCAAACTCACTATCTCACAACCAGTAGTCTCTATGACGCTGGTGAGTTGTGACTTCTGATACATGCACTAAGGTGTGATAAGGTGGTATTAATGTGAAGATAACTTCTGTTCCTATGTTATTCTATGGAGCCAATGCACTAAGATTTCTCCAACTTTGGAGATCATAGTGCATGGGTTCGAACACAGGAACTGAAGAAGTGATATTGATAAAAGTTATCTCCATGTTATCACCTTTGGCTTTTATAGCACTTCATTATCTAAAACATTTACATGATTTCTATTTACATTTTGATCATAAATATAAGATATTTTAACAAACGATTTCTAATTAATAGTCTTACAATCCTAGGGCCTTATTATCAAGCTGAAAAGGTGCAATTCTGCACCATATGGTACAAATTAAAACTCCTCAATTTCCTATTGAATTAAATTGGGGTTTTAACCCTTTGAATGCTAGAGAGGTCTCAGTGTAGTGTAAGCCACTCCCCTCAGATGTCTATTCTGATCTCCTTACCAGACAGTTTGCAGCAAGGGACAATCTTTTTACTGTGAGCATAAGCAAAACCCTGCCCCACTTGACAGGTTTTTCAGGTTTTCTCTTATGCTCACTGAAGAATGTCCCTCTCTGTGATCCATCCGGACAGTCTAGCTGCTCTGGGCAGTGCTACATCAGTAAAAGGGGCGAGAGGGATACTTAATTGATCAATTACTCCTGAACTACAACTCTGACGGTACTGAAATAACACTCCCTATGGCTCAAATACTATGAAGATTAATTGGAGCTGCTTTTGTTGTGAAACATTACTATCCCTTTAAGTGAAATTCCATGAAATCTCATAGTAGGCTAGAATAATGTTATTACTTTCTGAACAGATAGAAAGAGCCCGGCTTTTATACATTTGCAAATGATTTACCTTTCAAGAAAAGTTGGGGAAGTTTTAAGCTTCAAAAAGTAAAAATTGTGTTATGCTACTCATTTATATTTTTATGAGATTTTGCTTTAATGGAAGCCAGCTGTTAACCTTACCCACAATACTTATCAACTTCTCAAATCATTAGAGATTCCTTCAATGTCCAAAATAAATGCCATCAAATGTTACCCAAGCAGGTGGCTCTTAATAGCAATTTATTATTGCATAGACAAAATTCTACATGCAATTTCTTCTATCGAGACCTTAGGTTTGTGGGTTTCGCTATTGAATATGAGATGCATGAATTTGCAAACTTTCCAAACAGAAATAGACATATTGGTTTTGAAATAAGTTTTCACTCCTGTCATTCTGCTTGCTTATGCAGAAAGTTATTGCAGCCTGACCCTACCAAATGGAGGATTTATATTGCTTAGTGGTAAAGTAAAATGTCTCCCCAGAGATGTTGTATGAAAAAGAAAAGATACCTGATTCAACGTCTTTTCTGTCTGTGCTTACAGGTGACAGATGCTTGCTTTTCCCCTATCAACATTGCTCTCAGTGCTATGAGGTTTGTGTTTACTCCAAATATTAAGTGGATAATGACTCCATATGCCATTGAGCAGCCACAACAATACAGAGAAATAATGAGCATTGTACACAGGTAGGACTTTAAGCAGAATACAAAAGTAGTAATGCTGGAGCATACCAATATGCACCATAGGAGAGATGTAACATTTCAACAGATTCCCTTTGATTTAAATTGGGCTTTTAAAGGGATAGTAATGGTTCACAAAACAGCAGCTCCAATTAATCTTCATGGTATTTGGGTCATGGAGAGTGTTATTTCAATACTGTTAGAGTTGTAGTTCAAGAGTAATTGAATGATAAAGTATGCCCTTCCCGCCCCTTTTACCTAGTGTAAGCCATCTCCCCTCAAATATGGAATCTGGTCCTGGGACCAGACAGTTTACAGCAAGGGACAATCTTCTTACTCTGAGAACAATGAAAGCCCTGTCCCATTGACAGGTTTTCCCCTTATGCTAACTGAATATTGTCCCTCTCTGCAATCCACTTGGACACCACCCTGCTGCTCTGAGGTAAGCAGTGTTACATCAGTACATTAGTAAAAGGGGTGGGAGGGGGATACTTTATCATTCAATTACTCTTGAATTACAACTATGACAATACTGAAATAACACTCTCTATGGCCCAGATATTATGAAGATTAACTGGAGCTGCTTTTATTATGAAACATTACTATCCCTTTAAAACCTTGAATACTAGCTGTGTCTCCAGAACACCATGAAGCAATGTGTTGGAGGCCTGTCTAGCATGTAAAGGGTTAATGTCTTATTTAAATCAACTGTAAATTTCCTTTACGCCCATTGGTGAATTTGGTATGCTTCATAATGCTACTCATTTTCTATTTGCATGTATGACATGGTCTATCCTGCAAATGTCTCAAGAGTATCTAAATGTACAAAGAAATTTACACGTCTGGCGACGTTTGCACCCTAGTGAGAGGGGATACTTGTGTCACTCAGCTACCCATCATACCTTGTCGAGGATTGACTATGCGGTTGTTTCACAGGACTTGTGGCCCAGAATAGAGAATTGCTGCTTCCTGACAAGAATTGCCTTGGATCACTCGCCGCTAGTCTTAACTGTTAAGACGACTGTTATGTGAACTTCATTTAGATGGAGGCTTAATTCCTTCTGGCAGAATAACTCAAGTGTCAGCTCTGGACATGCCTCTGATATGACCACATTCTTTGGCACTAATGCGGGCTCAGCAACCCATCCTATGGTCTGGGACACGTCTAAGTCTTATGCCAGAGGCTCTTTTACCTCCCTAGTGGTGGCCACAAAAAAGAAGTTTAACTCTGATGTGTCACAATTGAGTCAGGAAGGAGGCTCTTTAGATACGCTCGGGTTCCATGTCAGATTATAATAAATTCATTGGTGCCAGTATGAAATACACAGCTAAACTATTGGAGCTTTCATCCTCATGCTTGTTTTTTAAGACCCAAAATGTTTTTGAGCATGGGAACAGAGATGGTAATCTTCTTGCAAGACTAGTTAGGGGCAACAATGACTTCCCCGTATTACATCTATCTGTGATGAACGGAGCACTTTGCATACAAATGACATTGGTATTAATAGGGTTTTTTCTGATTTGTATGCTTTTATATTTTTAACTTATATACTGCCAAGTGGAGTTGTACCCGGGATCAATTGAATGAGTACCTTGAATCCTGTGACTTGCCTATGCTTTCACAAGATGATAGACATATGCTCGACTCTCCCATCCTGTTATGTGAAGTTGTTGAGGCTATTAACTCTTTGCCAAATGGCAAGTCCCCGGATCTCAACAGTTTGCCAGCAGAATGGTACTCTACATATTGGGAAACTTTGGACCCTCACCCTCTGAATACATTCTTGGATGCACAGGACTGTGGATCCCTTTCACCATGCCTGATGGAAGCTCTTATTGTTGTGCTTCCTAAGCCAGGCAAAGACCTAATGAAGTGCGATTCGTATCGCCCCATATCTGTGCTGATGGTGGACACCAACATCTTAGCCAAAATTCTAGCAAATAGGTTGAGAACCATGATCTCGTCCCTTATTCATGAGGACCAAGCAGCTTTAATGCCGGGTAAGACGACTTTTCCTAACCTTCGTTGTCTGTCTTCCCATATTCAAATGCAGCACACAAATTCTGGAAAGCGAACGGTTGCATCCTTGTACACCTCAAAGGTGTTCGATTTGGTCGAATGGAATTATCTTTGGTCAGTCTTACGCAGATTTGGCTTTGGTCCAGTCTTCCTATCCTGGATTCGTCTCTTATATTCATCTCCGGGGGCGAGGGGGATGACTGGATCAGTGATACCTGATAGTTTCAGACTTGGCAGGGGCACTAGACAGGGATGTCCTCTGTTGCCTGGTGTTTTTGCCCTTGTGATTGAGCCACTGGCTGCCAGGATTCAGACAGATGGGAGTATTCGGGGCTTTCAGATGGGACCTAGAGAGGAGAAGATCGCACCTTACGCAGATGACATGCTACTGTTCCTCAGTGACGCTGATGGCTCATATGTCTGGGTTGCGGATAAACTGGGATAAATCCTCCTTGCTTCCCTTAGATCCTCTGGTGCCTGCACTAGGTGCCCCTGCTGCTCCCCTGCATGTGGAGAAGACTATTACATACCTTGGCATTCGGGTATTGGAGGATGAGATGGCATTCTTGAAGGACAATTTAGACCCCCGTATTGACCTTTTTCTTGACAAAACCACAGCCTGGTCTGGACTCCCTTTGAACTTGCTGGGTAGGATGAATCTGGTAAAAATGATCTTCCTTCCCTAATTCTTATACATATTTCAAAGTGTTCCAGTGCCCATCCCCTTATCTTATTTTAGACGAATTGATAAAATATTCACTGCATTTCTACAGGGCGGTCTAGAATTAAATTATCTGTTCTTAAATGACCTCCGGAGGAGGGAGGTATCTCTCACCCTGACTTTTACTGCTATTACCTTGCATCACAGATTCAGTTTACCCTGGCATTTCTCCAAACTGACACCTCACATTCCTTTTCCCTTTTCTTCCAAATTGGGTGCCTTATCCATATTTCCAGATTCCCTTCGCCAGGGATCTAGCCACAGACTATTGGGTGAATTATTAGTAATGGCGAGAAGGGTGGTGGCTACAACGTGGATGGCAACATCTCCACCGGAATTTCAGGCCTGGGTCAATCTGGTTAATTACAATATCCCACAATTTAAGCTGCTATATCTTCATAGAGGAACCCAGCAGAAATTCCATTCTGTTTGGGACCCCTGGATTGAGATGAATGATAATGCTGGCATGGTGCGTACAAACAATCCGTAATTTCATAGGTCTACTGTGCTCATTCACTATTTTATTTCCACTTTGTTATTTCTTTTACTTGAGAGTTGTGGCAAAGATATTAATATTAAGATAATGTTACTAAATGCCAACAGCTCTCATGATGGAGGGGTTGCCCTCAGGGGTGGGGTGGGGTTCTCAACCAGTGGGTTTATCACGGTGCCCGTGCTATTCGGTGACATTCTGTCAGTCTACACTCCTGCTTTACACCTATTGGCTGAACTGTGATTTTCCCGCCCGGTATTGTCCTTAAATACTGGGTTCTGGCTCAGCTCCAGTGCCCTTTCGTGGTGTTCCAGTACCAGTGCTTGTTCCTGATTATTGTGTGCTCTCAGTGTATCGACCCGGCCTGCCTGACTATTCTGCATCTCGTCTCCTGCTTGTGCACCGACCCGGACTGCCTGACCATTCTGCTTCTCATCTCCTGTGTACCGACTTGGATTGGCTGACGTTCCTGCTCCATGTACCGACCAGACCTGGCTGATGTTCCTGCTCCGTGTATCGACTTGGATTGGCTGACGTTCCTGCTTCGTGTGATCCCGCCCGGTTGGGCTGCTACCTCCTTGCATGCCCCGACCGGTCCCCGGTTGAGGGCGGTGCTCCTCTATTGCTGTCTGTTACCAGCTGTGCAGTTTGGTCTCGGTTGCCTCTGTGTCACCCGGCGACATTCCTATTGTCCTGTCTTGTTATCCGATCCTGGTCGGGTGCCTCTCAGGGCGAGTTGCTCAGTTTCCATTACCATTACGGCAGTGCTCAGTTGCTCAGTCTCCATTACTGCCACGGCAGTCTCCAGTTGCCTAGTCTCCGTTACTGCTACGGCAGTGCTCAAGTGGCTTAGTTTCCGTTACTGCTACGGCAGTGCCCCTGTGGCTCAGATTCCGTTATTGCGATGACAGATCCTCAGTTGCTCAGTCTCCGTTGATGCCACAACAGTATCCTATTGCCTAGTCTCCGTTTATGCTACGGCAGTCTCCAGTTGCCTAGTATCTACTGCTGCTACGGCAGCACTCTCGTGGCTTGGTCTGCGTTACTGCTACGGCAGTGCTCTAGTTGCCTGGTCTCCGTTACTGCTACGGCAATGTGAATGTCACCCAGTCTCCGTTACTGCTGCAGCAGTGTTCACGTGGCCTAGTCTCCGTTACTGCTCCGGCAGTGCTCAAGTTGCTCAGCCTTCGTTACTGCTAAGGCAGTTCACCATTGCCTGGTATACTTATTCTTGGGCGTTACTTGTACTCCAGCTCTCAATCCTGTGGGAGCTCCTTAAAAGGCCTTACCACACATGGGACTGTTTACACTCACTGTCTGCTATTAACCCATGCGGTACTGATACACTGGGACTCTTACAAGATCTGCCTGACCTGTGTCAGTATAATTTGTTATGGACTCTTTACTTATATTGGACCTCTGTGGGCTTACATATATATATATATAACCTGTTGTGTGGCTGTACTATATTAAGTATATATTACAGGACCTGTGAGTGTTATTGTGATCTTAATTGTTCAATAAAACTGTGTTTTACCCAATCCTACTGTGTCTGTGTGTCAAACAAACCGTTACAGGGTTTTAGGGTAGTTAGACATTAATGTTTAGTCTTAGTTTATACTTGGTTTATTGGGGAGAACATTGAAAATGAGAGTGGCCCTCAGTGGGACTTGCTGCTTTATATAAGTTAAAAGATGTTACGCTATGATTTATATGTGGAATGGTCTGATTTTTGATAACCTTGTCTTTTTTTTCTGTAATTCATTTCTTGCTGATCCCTCAATAAAAACTCTTAAAAAAATGTACAAAGAAATGTGGACTTAACCCCTTTGTAGACAGTTCCAATGAAATATTTATTTTTAGATAGCGATATTTCAGCTCTGCTGAAGAGCCGCCAGCTGGTCCCGGGACCAGGATCTCATGCTGTCAGCTACAGCTCTGACTTCTGTGAAAGGGACGGGAGGGTGGAACTTTATAAGCATATATATCTCTTAAACTATACATGTATGAGAGATGGGACTTATATCAATTATTTATTTATTATTTTTTTATATCTACAATATTAAACTTCGATCAAGGAAGCCATTACTATCCCTTTAAGGTAAGAGAAATCATAAATGAAACCTGTTCTTGGACTTGATTTGTGATGTTTACATACTACCTTAGTACATTATTATATGAAAACATGTTTTTTGTTTTTTTTTTGTTTCCATAATCAGCTGTAGACTTGCGGTATTATTCAGAGCAAACCAGCTAAATCATAGGGTATAAATACATTACAATTTTAACCCCTTGAATGCTAGAGCAGTCTCTAACACATTGAGATTCCATCTTTATTCAGAGCAAACCGACTGTACCATTGGGGAAAAATAGTATTCCCAAAACACCCATTGATTTAAACAGGGATTTTAACCCTTTGAATGTTAGAGCAGTCTCTAAAGTATTGCAAAGCAATTTGTTGAAGCACTCGCTAGCATTCAAGGGGTTACAAGCCACATTTAAATAAGTGGGACATTTTATTTCTCCCCTATAGCACAGATAGTTTCCTCCAGAAATAAACATTGTCAAAATGTCAGTTCATTCATATAGGGATTTAACCCCTTGACTACAGAGATGTATTCAATACATTGCTTCTTATTTCACTACATACATAGTAACATAGTTGATGAGGCTGAAAAAAGACATGTGTCCATCAAGTCCAGCCCATGTCAAAAACACCCCTGTTGATCCAGAGGAAAGCAAAAAAACCCTCTGGAGCAATTTCTAATTTAGCCCCAAGTGAGTAAAAAAAATCCTTCTGGACTCCAAATGGAAGTCAGATATTTCCCTGGATCAACATCCTATCTGCTTTGTAGCCATCTGTCATATTTTTCAATATTGTTCTGTGCTAGATAGGCATCCATTGCTTTTTTGAAAGCAGTTGCATTATCTACAAGTACAACATGCCGAGGCAAAGAATTCCTTAGCTTTACCACCCTTACTGTAAAGAATCCCTGCCTTTGTTTTAGTCAAAAGCGTTGGGAATATTTGGAACACTCATGCATTTAAAATATTAATTTGAATCAATAAGAATTGAGGGAAATCTTATTTCTCCCCTATACTGCAGTTGGTTTGTCCCAAAATTATTCCAGTTCTTCTTGGAATCAACCAAAAGCACCCTAGGGGACAAAAAGTGCCAACTTGATTTAAATAGGACTTTTAGTTCCTTGAATGCTTGAGATGTCTCCATTTTATTGCTGCATTTAACAATTTAAGAACACGAACGGTGTGAAACATATTGCTTTGAAATGCATTGCATATCGTTCTGGGGCTGGATTCTATTGCAGGTGCTAAGTTTACCTCTGCTTTTATCTCCAGGTTTCCCCATAGACTTCAATAGGAAAATATTTGATGAAACAGGAGGTAACATTTATCACCTGCAATAGAATTCAGCCCCTGGTCTTTAAAGGGTTAAATCAACTTGGTATAAGTGGGGATTTTAGCGGCATTAATGCTAGAGAGGTCTCCAACTCATTGCAAAAAAATGCATTGAGACCTCTATAGCATTCAATGAGTTAAAAGTCCCAAATTAAATCGATGGCAATTTTGGACATTATTTGTCCTCTTTAGTGTGATTAGCGAGGATTCAAAATTGCCATTCTATCTAAGGCCCATTGAACTGTTTATATCTATATTCCACTCTTTCAGGGGATATTAAAACAGTTCTTAAGAGCTGTTGACAGGCCAGAGATTTGGGATTTCTCTAATAAACAGCTAATTAAAGGTGAACAAGACCTATAGGAATAAGTGGCTCTTAATTTGTTTAACAGAATGAATTACTTAACATATTTATATATCTTTTTTCTCCTTTTTGTGCTATTCTATCTGCAGTTATGTGTATACAATGATCTTCATATTACTCTGCCTTAGTTTTACCTCCTCATAATAGTTAACATGCTTCAGTAATATGAATGGCTCTTTACAAATTCTTAATTGAAAGTAATCTAGCAATAGTCTAAAACTGAGATCAAATGCCAAAAACAAAAGTATATAGACATGCCAGCCTGCTGTTTGAAGGACACATAGCTAATTAGGACATATACCTAATTAATAGTCACTTATTCCTGGGTTGTCTCTATCACTACACAAAATGTTTGGCTTGTCAGTGAGGTTAATTTATTATGAAATGGGGTATTTTTAGAGCAAATCATGGGAGTGGGATTTAACCACTTAAGGACCTCGAGGTCTAGAGCTGGGGCACTCTAGAGGACTACAACTACATTCTGGGATCTAGAATTCCATGTCGTGCATTTGCAAATGTATTAAAGCCAGGCTCTTTCTGTCTGTTCAGAAAGTAATAACATTATTCTAGCCTACTGTAAGACTTCATGGCTTTTCACTTAAAGGGATAGTAATGTTTCACAATAAAAGCAGCTCCAATTAATGTTGGTAGTATTTGGGCCATGGACAGTGTTATTTCAATACTGTTGGAGTTGTAGTTCAAGAATATTTGAATGATAAAGTATCTCTCTCTCATCCCCTTTTACTAATGTAATACTGCTCATCTCAGAACAGAAAGGTGGTGTCCAGATGGAACACAGAAAGGGACAGTCTTCAATTAGCATAAGGGAAAAACCTGTCAAGGGGGCAGGGTTTTCATTGTTCTCACAGTAAGAAGATTTTCCCTTACTGTGTGCTGTCTGGTCTGTGTACCAGATTCTACATCTGAGGGGAGGTGGCTTAAACTAGGTAAAAGGTGTGGGAGGGGGATACTTTATCATTCAATTCTTGAACTACAACTCTGACAGTATTGAAATAACACTCTTCATACTATGAAGATTAATCAGAGCTGCTTTTATTTTGAAACATTACTATCCCTTTAAGTCGATCTATTACAATACAGCTTTTAAAATTTAAAGGTATCTATTGAAACTGCTTATACTTTGCGTTCTTTATTTTTATGTCAATGTAATGGTTTGAAATATATTTGGTTTAGTAGCTAGAGACTCAAATACCAGCTGAGCTGATATCTCTGATCAGTGCGGTACAGCATGCATAATTATTATCATC
Source organism: Rhinophrynus dorsalis (assembly GCA_037306005.1). Taxonomy (NCBI): domain Eukaryota; kingdom Metazoa; phylum Chordata; class Amphibia; order Anura; family Rhinophrynidae; genus Rhinophrynus; species Rhinophrynus dorsalis. The sequence goes on from CM074721.1 coordinate 124,938,271, forward strand.
TGTGGGAATTTCCTCTCTCCTCCAAACACTAACTCATGAGTAGGGGTGGGCAAAAGTTGTCGCCGTGTTCCCGTGAGAAATCCCACGAAAACCACTTTACTGTCCACTTTTTCGGGGGAAAATCCACTTTTAAAACAGCAATTAAAATGTTATCGTTTTTCGCCTATTGACAAAAATTCACCGCCAATTTTTCAGTGGTGAGAAAGTTTCTGCCCATTGATTTACGTGGTTTCCAACTTTTCGCTATAAAAACGTTACGTATTTGCGGAAGTGAAACACAATAGAAGCAGCTATAGAGTTAGGTAGATGTGCTGTGCTGTTCTGCTGTGTCACTGTGAAATAACACTCGACAAGTATAGATACAATAAAATGCACTTAATTAATAAAGAATTAAAAGAAAGAATATATGTCTCCAACCTTCACTAGACCAGGTAGGAACAATGCAACGGCACTTCCCCAACCCTTCACTCATCTTGAAGACAGAGAAATATTATACCCCAGAACGCTGGAGTATCTACCAGGAGCAACAGCACCTCTTCCACCTTCACTAAGCCCGGTATAGGACAGTGTAACGACACTTCCACAACACTTCACTAGACAGGTGGAAGAGAGGTAAACCAAATATACTCCAGAACGCTGGAGCAACCAAGGAACTAGAGCACCTTCTCCTACCTTCACGAGGCCTGCTCTGGGAACAGTGTAACAACACTTTCCCAACCATTCACTAGACAGGTAGGAGAATGACTACCAGATATAATCCAGAACACTGGAACACCACCAGGAGTGAGAGCACAGCCTCCACCTTCACGAGGCCAGGTAAAGGGACAGTGTAATGACACTTCCCAAAACCATTCACTAGACAGTTGGAAGTAGGGCACACCGACTACACGCCAGAACACTGGAGGACCAAAAAGAGCGAGAACACCTCTCTAGGCTACGGATAGGCCTTAGGTGCTAGGGACCCTAACAGGCAATGGTGACTGCCCCTAGACGGCTAGAAGTAACTAACAGACAGAGGTGACAGACCCTAGAACACTAGGGGATATAACCGGCTACCCAGGATAGTCCGCAGGTGGACAACAGACTAGGCAACAAGCACACGTACTACCAGGAAGCAGTAGCGCTGTAGTGGCAGGCTAGTAAACCAAGGGAGGAAGGCAGCCAGGCCTGGGTAGGCCATAGGTGGTAAGTCAACCTGAGTCAGGAGCACAGTGGAACAAGTGTCAACCAAAGCCAGAAGATATGGTTGTAGGGAGACAGGGGTCTCAGCTGAATCGGGTAGTCAGATGAAGCCAGAGGTCTCAGCAGGATCGGGTAGTCAGATACAAAGCCAGAGGTCTCAGTCGGATCGGGTAGTCAGACGAAGCCAGAAGTCTCAGCCAGATCGGGTAGTCAGATGAAGCTAGAGGTCTCAGCCAGATCTGGTAGTCAGACGAAGCCAGAGGTCTCAGCCAGAACCGAAGTCAGACAAGGCCAGGAGTCATACACAGGAATCAATAAACGGAACACAGAAGCACAACGCTCAGGTACACCATGAAAGGGCAAAGGTGTATAGTAGGTCTGAAGCCTATAAGGCCTAGAATATGGGCAGAGACCACTAATCACCCTCCAGTGGCCTATAAGAATAGCGGATAGTATTTGAGTGACAGGTAAGGCAAGAACAATGTTGCTAGTATAACAGCACACCACTGGAGGCAATCACGGACACCGTGATATGCTGTTATTGTTTTGAAAAATTGAGGCATGGGAGGCTCATAGTGACTGCTATCACTATGAACAGGTTTAAAACTGATAGAAGGAGGAACTGGAAGGGCCCTTATGTGTCCACTGAGTCTGAGGAGGAGAGGAAGTGAGCACTACAGAACCAATGCTGACCAGTCCCCCCAAATCACCCTAGGGATCTTGGGGAAATTAAGGGAAAAGGAGGAAGAGAAGGGTAGAACTAGTGATAGCAGGACAGGTCAGCTGCCTGTGTCTGCTGCAAGATGTGCTGCACCTGCTGCCACCATTGCTGTTACCTGCTGCCACCATTTCTGTACCTGCTGCCAGACGTGCTGCCCCTGCTGCCAGAGGTACAGCTCCTGCTACCATTAGTGCTGTACCTGCTTCCAGATGTGCTGCCCCTGCTGCCACTAGTGCTGTCCTGCTGTTAGACATGCTGCCCATGCTACTGCTACCACCACTGCTGTGCCTGCTGTCAGATGTGCTGCCCCTGCTGCCTCCAGTGCTGTGCCTGCTGCCAGTGCTGAACCTGCTGCAACCAGTACTGAGCCTGCTGTCAGACGCCCTGCTCCTGCGGCCACCAGTGCTGAACCTGCTGCTAGTGTGTTTTGTAATACTCAGGAGGAGGGGAAGAAGAAGATGGTGCCAAATGTGACAGCAAGGGACCTTAAGTCACACTTGCCATCCCCAAGTAGTCCCACCAGTGCTAGTACTACTACTACTACTACTAAGGTCCAGCAGCTTGTTAGCATTAGGAGTGAAGGAGGGGGTAATCAACAATATCCTCATTTTATTAGTGACTATGAGGAGGAAGACTTTGTGGCTGAAATTAATGTGATTGGTGGTAGTAGTAGTAGCAGTAATGGTGAAGCAGCCAGAGTGGTAGGAGAAACATTTGAGAGCATCCACACTAGCGGTCAAGGGAAACCACAGCATTCCTCTGACCCTGGGAGTCCTCCCCTTCCCTTCACTAAAGTGTCCAAATGGAACATGATCCTGAAGACTAAGAGAGCAGAACTGTTGTTGGGGGGAGCAGGCGTACAATTAATACTACCACCACCAGCAGGAGCACAGATCAGCTGCCTGTGGCTGCTGCCAATGCTGCCAGTCTGCCTTCTTCAGGGCAAAAAGAAAGGCCAAGTGTGACCTTAAGGGACCCTCTGTCACACTGTTCTTCATCTCCTCCAAGCATCAGTGAGATGTCTGTAATAAAGCAGCAGCAGCTTGTAGGGACTAGTGGTGCTGGTGGTGATGATGATTCTGTAGAAGCTGGGGTGGAAGATATGTTGATGGCCTTTTTAACAGAAACTGAGAAGTAATGGGAGTCAGGGATGAGGATGGGCATCACCACCACCACTAGCAATGAGATTCTTGAATTTGAGGAATTTGCAACTGTTCTAATTTCTGCTGCTGAGATGCAAGCGCAGCAGGATGCTGAGGAGCAAGCTAGTGTGCCACAGATCCCCGTGGACACAGTGGGAATGGAGTCAACAAGTGATGCAGGACTAGGACAGGTTCCACTTGTCAGCACCAGCACTACTCCTGGTCCTAGTTTCAGTGCTGAATCTGAGGCAGTAGCAGCAACAGCACCAACACTATCCGCTACCACAGACAGTGAAGGGGAATGTGGAGGACAAGATGAAAGAGGCCATTCTTCTTTTTCTTCACCTGTTCCGTATCCCAGAAGTCATGGGTGTGGGACTATTTTTCTCTTGGGGCAGGCACAGTGCAATGGGACTGTGCACAATTTGTGACAAGTCAGTGAGAAGAGGAAAGGAGGGAACACACCTTGGCACAAGCACCCTGATATCACACATGAAACACAGACATCATGACATTTATATCAAACATGTTAAAGACAAACACCCACCACAGAAATCAAGCACCGCTGTTGCTGTACCCACTGACTCTCCACAAAGAAAACAAGAGGTGAGGCAAAGATTAAAGAGGAGGAAGAGTAGAGCAACCCAGGTGGAGACCGGTAGTTCCATGACGAGTGAAACAACTAGCTCGCTATCACCTTCTGGGGTAACTACATCTTCTGCCAGTGCACCTCATTCATTGTTACCTCCTCCACCAAATGATAGCAACTCTGTTGATGTTAGGATGTGGCAGTTCGTCTCTACTCATTTCACACTGTGTGGTGCACTGACCACAGATGGCAGTGTGGTGGAGGAGAAACTCAAGCAGGGCATCAAGAGGCATCTGAGGAGATTTTATCCCACAGAATATGCTAAGATGCTGGCAGGGAGGGTTCATCATTATTATTAAACTGTCAGTAAGTTTTCATGTATCCTTAGAGGGGTCTGGACAAGGGATATAGTGACAGTGGCAGTACTTGGTTTCTGGTGTCATGATGTTTGGATACAGTTGTGCTCCCAGATGTTATTTACCACACACACTGTGCACATTGCAGTTGCAGATGAGAGCCACAGTTCCTGCTCTCAAGGTAAAAATGTATATTCTAATAACAACACACTCTTGATTTTGGAGGAGGGGCAGGTGGAGAAGAATTTTTGGCCAACTTCTTCTTTTCTCCACATATACTGGGGGGTACGTAGTGTGCTGCTACTGCCTCAGGCTCATTACTGGAGCTACTGGAACCTTCATCATCCATCACCGATGTTACTGCTTTTGTTGATCCCATACCCTTTCAGCTGCCTAATCATCTTGCTGCTTAGACAACTCGGCAGCAGCAAGAACAGCATTGCAAATTCTGCAATACTGGCCAACATGACCTCTCTCAATAGGCCAGTAGGGCATTTTTTTTCTCAGGGCTTGTGTTTTAAAACAAAAAAAAATAAATAAAAATAAAAACATAGTCCTACAAAAAAAAATTTTTGGTGGTTTGTTTCTAACAAGCCTAAGTCCTGCAAATCAATATTTCCTTAGGGCTTGTGCCAAACAAGCTTTAGTCCTACAAATCAATGTTTCTTCAGGGCTTGTGCCTCTAACAACAAATCTAACAAAGCATCCTCTAAAAAATACTCTATCAAGTCAAGTATCAGTCCACCCCAGTGGCAGCTTATGTCAGGGGGTTCCTGTCTCTATCACTTTACATACAAATTTCTTATTTTATTTCATTGATTTGTTTTTATATTAACTGTGCCCCCAACACCAATCAAGAACCCATCCCCCCAAAAACAAATTCCCTGTTCAACTGATTCATTCCTCTAACTCTACCGACCAATACAGACACCCTCTTCAGACTCCTTTTATACCATGTCTTATGGGGGGGGGATTGTATTTAGGATTTATTTTTTATTAATTGTCCCCAATCCCAGTAAACAACCCCCCCAAAAAAATCCCTCTTCAACTGATTCTTTCCCCACACCCCACCAACACAGACACCCTCATGCCCTTTTTATACTATGCCTTTGGGAAATAATATTTGCTATGTGTTGTGTGTAAATTCAATGTTCCCATTGATTTCAATGGAATCAGCTAGGTAAAAAAAAGGAAAATCTGCACTTTTTGCTGGAAATTATTCACCAAGCGGGAAGTGCCATTATTTGCCGATTTCAGTTTGAGGCAAAATTTTTCACCCCTCCCTACTCATGATGCTATAATACACTAGTTTGTACTAAGCAGATGGAAAAATGAATGTGGTGGAATAATCAAGTGAATCCTATTAACATTAGAGATTTGCAGACTCGAAAGTTCTAGTCCTGTTCTAGTAACAGTGCCATTCCAGGAGAAAGGGACTAATGCTACTGTATTCCTAGTTCCGAAGGTGTTTCTGGTTGATTGCTGGGATTAAAAAGGATAGGATGTTGATCCAAGGAACTATCCCACTGCCATTTTCAGCTAGGAAGGAATTTTTTTACCCACTTGGGGCTTAACCCTTTGATTTGCAATGGTTGCAGACCCCTCTGGCACTCAAAGGGTTAATTTGATATGGTTTCAATATTTTGTTTTGTTTTTGCCTTCCTCTGGATCTACAGAGGTGATATGGCATGGGCTGTACTTGATGGATGCATGTCTTTTTATCAGTCAACTATGTTGCTATGATAACCAGTCTGACATTTCTGAATCAATTGGTTTGAACAGAGCACTTCAAGATGAAAGACAGTGAAGTGATGCATATGATACAAGCAGAAGATATGATGGTCACTATAGAGCTAAATAAGTTATCTCCATGTTAACATTCGTGAAGAGCTGACAACAGTACCTATGAATGGTTATCAAAGATGTCTTATCATTCTTCATCTTAGATTCACAGACCTTCCCTTCAAGCTCTCATCTTCCCCAGGAGTATTTACAAAGGATATGGTCATAACTGCAGCACACTTAAGGGAACAAGGCATTACTGTGATTCTGTATCTGGACAATGTAGCTAGTGTAAACCTCCACTCATCAGCTGCTTAAAAAACACACAATATCACAGTCCTTAAAATGGCTTGCCAGTCTTAGGAAATAGGAACTGATACTGAAACAGGAGAGGAGGTTTCTATGCCTCATCCTGAATTCCAAATTGGGAAAACTGCTTCAAAAGATCAACAGTTTTAAATTAACTCGGTCAATTTGACTGAGACAGTTAATATAAACATTGGGTCTAAAGATAGCTTCCATAGATGCAGTGCTTTGGGCTTACCTTTACTTCAACAGATCATTCTGACACATTTTAAAACAAATTCAGACTCTTATTCATCATCAAGCGATGATTTTTCTGTAAGGCAAACTATCCTATGCTGTTGGCACAGGAGAAATTGCTCCAAAGGAATTCAGTAGTTAATTACTGACTGGACATTGAATACACCAGGTGCAAGCAGAGATCTGGAGTGATGATTCAAGGTAGTCCATGTAGTCACCAGAGAGTACCCTTTACTTGTATAATTTGGAAATTATGGCTGTTTGGAGAGTTTTGAAACAAGAACTTGCCAGTCATCAAGGGCTTCATGATTAAGATCAGGTCAGAAAAAACAATGGTGGTTTCATGCCTTTCCAGAAAAGGTGGAACAAGAAGCAGTGCCCTACTCAACATTATAAAGAGGATCCTACAATGGGCAGAATCCAAACTGAGTGCATAGAGCGCAATTCACATCAGAGAGAAAAACAGTACCACGGCAGATAGCCTCAGCAGGAACAGAGTGACGAGAAGAATGGTCTCTCATAAAGGACATATTCAAATATCTGATGAAGAAATTGAGCATCTTCAGATAGCAGAGAGCATGCAAAGCTCCTGAATTTCTTTTTTCAATTTCCTTAGGATCACCCTGAAGCAGTGGATGCTCTTCCACAGACATGGTCATTCATTCTAGCTAGCATTCATATTTTGTCTACTAAAATCCAATCTATTTGTTCTGAAGATAATTTTTAACTAGAACGTGACAGTTACCTGATCGCTACATTCTGACCAAGAAGGGACCTGGTTTGCTAACCTGAAATAAATGGCATTTAAGGATCTGATCATTTTTCCTCTGGAGAAAATTCTTAATCAAGGAACAGTACCATGCCACCAGACAATCAAGTTAAACCTAGTTGCTTGGTACCAGAAACCAACATTTTGTCTCCAAGAATTATCAACCATCTTCTCACATCCAGGAAGAACAGTACATCCAATGCATAAAACAGGGCCTGGGGGAAATTATTTTACTGGTGCAAAACTCACGATGAAGACCCTCTATCTAGACCTATACAATGTTTGTTTGAGTTCCTTTCTGATTTTTTTCTTTCTACAAGCCCATGCCTTAGCACACTTAAAGTTCAAGTCTCTGTCTTATGAAGTTTTTCAGGCCAACCATGTGCTGATTACTACTAAATAAATTATTAATTACATATGTTCAATGTCTGAGACTAACAGCGCATCCTAACTATCCACCATGATGCTTGAGCTTAGTTCTCCAAACATTATTGAAGAATACATTCAAACACATGCAAAGCTGAATGGTGAAGATGCTTTCTCTAAGGACTTACTTGTGACATTCATTTCAGCAGGAAAATGGGCAAAACTGGGCAAACTTGAAGCTCTTTCAAAAAAACAAAAAAAAACACCTTATCTGTTGTCCGCAAAGGGTCATCATTCTTCCACATACATCAAAATATTTATTTTCCCATGATATTACCTTTTTCTAAAGATATCTAAGTCAAAAAATGTATGATAAATAGATAAAACAGAACGGGCAATGGGAATGAGTCATTTCACTCAATCTACCACTCCTTCTATTGCGAGACAATTAGGAGTGTCAAGCATAAGATGCTCAGATGTATTTGTTAAGAAAAATGTATATTTTTTGCACATGAAGAACTACTTTTTTAGTTTTGATATTAGCCTCATTTTGGGTTTTGTATGCTGTGAGTACTAAAAGCTGCATCAAACAAAGAAACAGATAACCCTGATGCACTAGCACTCACTCTTATCAATCAGAGCTTCCTAGGAATGTGTAGAGAATAGGATAGTATCATACACTAATCTGTATAAGACTTAAAGGGATAGTAACCCCCCCCCCGAACAACGTGATGCCAAAAGACAGCAATGATGCAAACATACTGAACTCCCTTATTCCCATCTCTCAAACCTTTATGGTTTGAGAGATATAAGGCAAGAAAGACTCTGCTCCCTCCCCCTTCTCATACGTCCGCTGTATAGCGGACGTCATGAGATCCTGCTTCCAGCACCAGATGGCGGCTCTGCGGGAGCGCTGTCATCTAGATATCTCATTATTACTTCATGGGTATGGTCCAAAACGTGTGCCTGGCTTGCAAGCACATGTTGTAGACCATTCCGATTAAGTAATTATACAGAGATATATAGATGACAGCGCTACTGCAGAACCGCCGAAAGTCAGCCGACCGGATTCTGCCTCTGACAGCTTTACAGCTCGTCAGGCAGAAGGGGGAGGGAGCGGAGGTCTGTCTTGCCTTACATCTCTCAAACCATAAAGGTTTGAGAGATGGGAATAAGGGAGTTCAGTATGTTTGCACCATTGCTCTCTTTTGGCGTCACGTTGTTCGGGGGGGGGGTTACTATCCCTTTAACCTTTAATAGTCATATTTAAAAATATATAAAAAGTGTAGAGAATTATAAAAAACTATATTAAAAACAAAACACTCCTATAGTGTTAATATAGTTTATATAGTTATTTACTATAGCAGTGTTTTGTCTTTAATATAGTTTTTATAATTTGCTACCCTTTTTATATATTTTTTTAAATATGATTATTAAAAGTTAAGTCTTATACAGACTGGTGTATGATACGATCCTATTCTCTACACATTCCCAGGAAGATCTGATTGATAAGAGTGAGTGCTAGTGTATCTGGGTTATCTGTTTCTTTGTTTGATACTTTACATTCCCCTGTAGCACCCTCTTGATTCATTGGGATATAATGTGTGGATGGGTTGCTTATGAGCTGTGAGTGCACTGGTACACCCTCTTTCATCAGTATTAAAATGTGTGTTTTAATTATCTTTATTTTAATAGAATGTGCAACAACATATTAAGTTGCACAGTAAAACAGCTGAAGAAGTTGGCAAATATATTAGTCCATCAAGTTTATCCATAACCATATACAAGGAAGGCAAAAAACAAAAAAAAAAAAACTATTGAAACAATTTCCAATTAAGCCCCAAGTGGGTAAAAATTCCTTCCTTACTCCAAAAACACAGATATCTCCCTGGATCTAAATGCTATCTACATTAAAACCAACTGCCAAAAATCACAATATTGATCTGAGATAGAATGGTACCCGATACATTTTTGAAACCATCTACAGCATCTACAAACATAGCTTCCCCATACAAAGAATTCCACAGCCTTACTGCTCTTATTGTAAGACCATCCCCACCTTTGTTTTAGTCAATGGCACATATCCTTTAGTGTAATTAGATGGCCCTTTTCTTTTTGCTCAGCTCTTTGAATAAATATTTTCCCTGAGAGTTTTTGTATTGAGCTTGAATATATTTATAAGCCGTAATCATAGCACCTTTGAACATCCCTTCTATAATGTAAAGCAGGGCTGTCCAAGTTCAGTCCTCGAGAGCCACAACAGGCCAGGATGTAAGCATTTCTCTGATTAAGTACAGGTGAGTCAGTCAAAATGAATGAGCCACTGATTAACTCACCTGGGCTTAATCAGGGAAATCCTTACATCCTGGCCTGTTGGTGGCCCTCGAGGACTGAACTTGGACAGCCCTGTTGTAAAGAATTCCAATTTATCTACTCTCGCTTTATAACTATAATCTTCTAATCCCTTTATCAATTTTGTTGTGCATCTTTATACTTTTTCCTGTTCATTAAAGGGGATCTCTTACCCCTATAAAAGTTTGCTAGATACAATATAAAGCTATAATGATGAAAACATTAATTCGTTTTTTTAAAAAATACGCTATGTGGGCTAAAACTATTGATTACATAGTGCCCTGCACCCTACTTCTGCATACACTGGTCTTGCCACAGACTGCCTCACTGCCTCTTCTCCCAGCCTCCTCAGATGACGGAGGCTTTCTCTCTGTAAGCTGGAGCGATCTCATTGGCAGAGATCGATATCTAGCCAATGAGATCGCTCCAGCTTACAGACAGAAAGCCTCCGTCATTGAAGGAGGCTAAGTAGTGGGGAGGGAGCAGAGGCAGAGCAGCAAGACCAGTGTATACAGAAGTAGGGTGCAGGACACTATGTAATCAATAGTTTTAGCCCACATAGCGTATTTTTTTTAAAACTTATTAACGTTTTCAACATTATAGCTATATACTGTATCTACTAAGCCTAATTTTTATTGGGGGTGAAAGATCCCCTTTAATGTACTTTTTAAGAACTGTTGGCTAAAAATATACTCATTATTTTAGACAAGGTCTTACCAAGGATTTATAAACATATATAGAGTAGAGTACTCCTAAATTGTTTTCTAAACAGGATACTCCAAGTAGTTTCCCATTTAGAATATATGAAGCATTAATCTATTTTAAACCTTCTCTGATAGTTTTCTACTTATTCATTCAGTTTATACAAATTATTATGCAAACAAAAAACATCCTACTCTGTATGTACATGATTGAGACATTACTTTCAATGCCCACTAGAAAATCATCTCAGATAAGCTTATTTTATTTTAGAGAACTAAAAATATCCTATATGTTGTATTAGCCATTGGTTTGTAATTTAAATTGTTTTTGACAAATTGGTTTATAGCACAGTCTGGCACTTTATGCTAATCTGTTCCTGTGATGGGCCAATATTACAGAACATTGTGCTAAATGAGCCAAGGCAGAGTCCACATAGAGATAAGTTTGACTTGGAAAAAAACACTTTAGCATACTGCACTGGGAATTAAAGGAGCAGTAAACTTTTTTTATGAAAACACAATGTTTTTTGCATTAAAAAAACATGAAGAATGATATAAGTCTTATCTGTCAAACCTTTATGGTTTATGAGATATTCACAAGCAAAGTTCCCCTCCCCGCCCCTTTTACCTAGTATAAGCCATCTCTTCTCAGATGTGAGTCTGGTTGTATGACCAGACAGATAACAGAAGGGGACAATTTTCTTTGTATGAAAACAATGAAAGCCCTTCCCCCTTGACAAGTTTTTCAGTTTTTTCCCTTATCTTAATGGAAGATTGTCCCTCTCTGCAGTCTACCTGGGCACCTCCCTTCTGCTCTGGTTGAACGGGGGGGATACTTTGTTTGTGAATATCTCTTAAACCATAAAGGTTTCAGTGATAAGACTTGTATCATTCTTCATGTTTTTTTAATGCCTACAAAATAAAATAAAGTTAAAACAAAGTATTACTATCCCTTTAAAGTTCTCCATAGAATGTGATAGAAACTGCTGACTCACTTCTTGTCAGTTAGAACAATCAGGAAGTAAACACTAAATTCACTTCTTGTTATAAAGTTTGAATAAAGCAACTAAGGAGTCATACTCTTCCGCCAAAACATAAAGTTTGATTTATTAAAAACTATATATTTTTTTTTTTTACAAAGAAATGTCCAGTTCAACTTAGAGAGAGATTTTAAGTCTCTATAATACAAACTAAACATGGCTTATGGTGACAGGTTCACTTTAATAAACCAATTAAAGTTGATTGGGCCCTGTACTGAACACTGAGGCACTCCACTTACAACTTCAACATTTACCTCCTTTATCTTTTTAATGAGACAACTGGAAAAAAATCTTCACGGATTATGCTTTTGCTTTTAAAATGTGGCTTGACATAGATATTAATTACATACACAATGCATCACCATTTGTACATACTATATACTTTCTGGTTTGCATGAAAGAAATTAGACATTACAAGAGAAAATAAGCATGGAGGGAGAAGAGCAAGAGAGAAATTGATGAGGAAAGTGAAAGACATAAGAGAAGAACAGGATGCTCTCAAATCTGGTGACCCCCTTCCCCCAGCAAATCTCCCTGCTTTTAGTTTGATGCACATCCCTCTGTTCCTCAAAATGGACCTGTTATCTAAATGTCTTTTAGTCTTATTAAAGGTATCTATTTAAACTGTCTATACATTTCACTTTCTATTTTTCAAACAGGTTAACAGATTTTTGAGTTAATAGTTGTGGAATTTAACTTTAGCAAATCTTTGTTTTCTGGCTTGGTCAGATATAGCTTACAAAATTAAATCCTCACATGTCCAGAAAAATCACATCTCTCTACTTTCTTAGACTGCTAAAAACTATCAGTTTCTACCAGAGGAATGGAATAAATTGATAAGAATGAATAATCCCACTGAGGAGAGGACTTGGAAAGTGATACATTCTCTGTAAATGGTTAACAGCATTATGCAAAGTTGGGCTACCTAAAGTGCAGGGAGAATTAAAAAGTCATGGGGGCGATGCACAAATGCTCGATCAAGAAGTGATAAAGTAGATATGATTTCTCCAGTGATCTCAGATTTCCAAATCCTTTGTTATTCTATGGAGCCAATGTACTAAGATTTCTCGAACCTTGTAGATCTTAGTATATAGGCTCTATACAATAAAATAGGAACTGGAGAAGTGACATCGCTGGAAAGGTCATCTCCACTTTATCTCGCCTTAGTGGATAACCCCCATGGATTAAAATGTAACCGTCAATTGTTGGTCAGGGAAGACAGATATGGCATGGGGATGAAGGGAAAGATGCGAGATAAAAATATGGAGGTGAAGACAGAAATAGGTAAATGGTAGTATGGAACGGTGATAGAAGAATACAACATTCATTTAATTTTAAATGGCCAAAGAAGGGCATTCCTGCATAAGTGGGGCTACTGGGAGAATGAAAGTTAGAAGGGCATTCCTGAGAATATTTAGGTTATTTCATGACCTACTGACACCTCTTTGCGTAACTAAATAAATGATTTAGAGCAAGATCAAAATATTTTATTTACAGATTAATTTCTAAATACATCTACTAAAATTTAAGCAAGCATTAATGTGATTTTTATTGCTGATCTCCTAAAAAAGGGACACCGGGGAGGGAAAGAGGGACAGAGAGATTTGGGTCTTAACCCCATAGTGACAATTGAATTACCAGGTACGTCCCGCAAAAACTGTCACCTAGTGACAGAGGACGTACCTGGTAAGTCCCGGAAGGTCTCCATGCGGCTGCATGCCATTCGGAGACTCCGGAATCATTTAAAAAAAAAAAAAAAAAAAAGTACCACGGACGTTAAGGTGACAGCCGCGTACGTACACGTCTGTCACTAAAGGCTTAAAGGGTTACTGCCCATCCTAAAGAGGGGCACTTTGAAGTATGGTAAGCGGTGTCTTTCAACAAGTATATTTATATACAGTTTTTTAAGTTGTTAGGGAAAGAATTACAGCTCTGAGACATTTTAATAAATTTCTTGTTTATAAATGACAACAATGGTATAAATGCAGTGCACTAAACTGCATTTCAATTATGTATAATTACTGGTAACTGCAGGATAGATTTAAAGGTGCAGATTGTGGCATTATTTTTATGAACTTTTCCTGGCCATATTAGAATTTAATCAGTCCAAATCACTTGAGTAAATGGAAATGAAAATGCAATACATATTGCACAGTTCCATTATTCAGTAATTAATCAGTAAATAGTTATGGGCAAGGCAGACCTATATATATGGAATGTTGTCTTAAGGAAGTGGACTTGTCCCCTGACCACTCACTTCCGGTACTCCCCTAATGGCAGGTCACTGAAAGCTTATAAAGGTGCTTTTTTTTGCTTCTTATCTTTTATGTTGAGTGCAATTTGTCAACCCTTTGAGTGCCAGAGGGGTGCCCATTAATTTGCAAAACAATGCACTGGGCACCTGTCTGGCATTTAAAAGTTTAATTGACTTTTTGATACCAAATTAATTAGCTTGGTTTGCAATAACATTTGAATGAAAAATCTCTAAGGGCTATATTTACTTAAATAAAAGGTTACTGTTCCCTTTAATTCTTTGAGAAGCAGAGGGGTGCACAAAGCATTGTTGTGCATCCCTCTTCTCTTAAAAGGATTAAAGGAACAGTTAACTATTTTAGAAAAGATATAATATAGTTCTTTTCCTGCTGAGTAAAACAAGGGAACTCCCGATACAGGGAGACTTTCATTCTAATATTTTTACAGATCAAAGTTTTTATTAAAATAATACTGGTAACAACAATGTAAACTAATATACAAAGGATTTCTTTTTACAATGAACTCTATGGGAAATTATGAGTTATAGACTATGATTCTCTATAGCATGTTATAGTAACAGCGCCACCTGGTGAAAATAATAGAAAATTGCAGTTTACTGTAAAAAAATAAATAGTATTTTTATTTAAAAAATCTCCCAGCAATATATAAGTAAAAAGCAATATATACTTTTTTAATAAAAACATTTTTGCTCCTTTAAAGAGGACTTAGCAACTTTCCCACCTTTCAGTAGGAGCCTCTGCGTTGGACAGATTTACATGATTATTTCTACTAATTCATTTATTCCCCTTAAGAAGATGGAGACTATGGAGTTGTATACTTTACCTGACCAAGTCAGAAAATAAAACTCTGTTCAGTGTAGATTTCCAAGCCACTAAACAAATAATCTCTAAAACTACTAAATTGTTTAGAAAGAATAAAAGCACATGATATAGACCTTTTAAATTGATATTTTCAATGAGACTAAAAGCTATGTAGGTAACAGGTCCACTTTAAGGAGCTATTAACATTCTATTCATAAGGACAAGTAGTACATTACATGTATTTTGTGTGCTGCATATGTTACATTGCCTTTAAAGGGAAACTGTGTCCTTGAAATAAATGGATCTTAATTTGTTTAATAGAAGGACTTGCTTAGGCATGTGTCCTTCATGCAACAGATGGCTATATTTATTTACTTTTTCTTTGTTTTGCATTTGAAATGTACAATAATCTATAACTTAACAGGAATGTATTGCTTCATTGAGAATGCCCTGTTGAGTTTAGATTCCCAACTACTAAAAACAATAATATCTAAAACTACTAACCTGTTTGGAAAACAATGAGCACATGTTATTGGCATCTAATATGTATATTTATATAATACTATAAGCTATTTAGGTAACAGGTCAATTTTAAGGACCTATTCACATTGAATTATATGTTAATATGCACTAAATGTTTCTGTTAATAAGGGTATGGATTGAAGTTTTTATCTCAAATGAGAAACAGGAGAAAAATGGCACTTTTCTCCAATCTGGAATTTTTTCGTGAAAAGTGTAGTTTTTCCACATTTTTCACCTAGCTCTTCACATTTAAATCAAGGGAAAGACAGAATTTCCCCCAATACATACCAATTTTCTCTTCATTTCCCACAGGCATATAAAATGGTTTCAGGCACTCACATTTTTGAGCTAGAGAAGGCAAGCTAATAAAGTGGAGTTGAAGCTTAGTGTAAGGAGTCTTGCAGTCATGCAATCTCTTCTCTGTATTAGGGGAGTCTAGAGGCTTACTGAGGGCAAGGTCCAAAAGAGACTAGAAAGGGTTATAGTGAATAAAGCGCCTGGACTGGACGGTATACACCCAAGGGTACTTAAGGAACTTAGTTCAGTAATAGCAAAACCATTATACTTAATATTTATTGATTTACTTTCATCAGACATAGTGCCCTGTGATGGGAGGAAAGCTGATGTAGTTCCATTGTTTAAAAAGGGAGCAAGATCCAAATCATGAAATTATAGACCTGTGAGCTTGACTTCCATAGTGGGTAAGATACTAGAAGGGTTATTAACTGACAGTATTCAGAACTATGTGAAGATGAACAATATCATTAGTAGGAATCAGCATGGTTTTATGAAGAATAGATCATGTCAGACTAATTTACTTGCATTTTATGAAAGAGTAAGTAGTAATTTGGACAGTGGAATTTCTGTTGATGTAGTATACTTGGATTTTGCAAAAGCCTTTGATACAGTGCCTCAAACAGGTTACTGCTTCTGTTTGGGCGGTGTTATCTGTACATGGATTGAGAACTGGTTAAATGATAGATAGCAGAGAGTTGTTGTAAATGGAACTTTTTCAAATTGGTCTAAGGTTATATGTGGGGTGCCGCAGGGTTCAGTCCTGGGCCCATTGCTTTTTAATTTGTTTATTAATGATCTAGAAGTGGAAATTGAAAGTAGCATCTCAATCTTTGCTGATGACACTAAGCTATGTAAGGAAATACATACAGAGCTGGATGTTTTTTCTCTGCAGAAGGATTTAGATAAACTAAGTGAACAGGCAGAAAAGTGGCAGATGTCATTTAATGTAGATAAATGAAAGGTTATGCATTTGAGCTGTAGAAACCATTTTTTAACATATACTCTAAATGGGAAACAACTTGGGGAATCCTCATTAGAGAAAGATTTAGGAGTACTGATAGACAATAGACTTCACAGCAGTGTGCAAAGTCACTCAGCTGCTGCAAGAGCAAATAGGGTACTAGTCTGCATAAAAGAGGCATAGAAGCAAGGGATGCTAATATTAGCCTACCTCTGTATAAATCCTTGGTTAGACCTCATCTAGAATATGGAGTACAATTTTAGGCGTCTGTTCTTAAAAAAGACATAACTGAACTGGAAAAGGTGCAGAGACGTGCAACAAAACTGGTAAAGGGATTGGAGGATCTAAGTTATAAAGAGAGATTAGCCAAACTGGGTTTGTTCACATTAGAGAAGAGATGTCTAAGGGGTAATATGATTACCATTTGCAAATACATTCAAGGTCAATACAAAGAACTATCTAATGAATTATTTACGCAAAGAGCTGAGCTAAGAACAAGATGCCATCCATTAAGACTAGAAGAAAGGCGCTTTTGACTAAAACAAAGGCAGGGATTATTTACAATAAGGGCGATAAGGCTATGGAATTCTTTGCCTTGGAATGTTGTTTGCAGATAATACATTCAAAAAAGCAATGGATGCCTATCTAGCACAGAACTATATTGAAAATTATGACAGATGGCTTGAAAGCAGATAGGATATTGATCTGAGGAAATATTTGACTACCAATTGGAGTCAGGAAGGAATACATTTTTTTTCTTCCCCCACTTGGAGCTAGATTGTAAATGGCTCCAGAGGGCATTTTTGCCTTCCTCTGGATCAACAGGGGTGTTTTTAGCATGGGCTGGACTAGATGGACTTATGTATTTTTTCAGCCTCATCTACTGTGTTACTATGTTAGGACAGGAATGGAGAAAGATGTTTGACAACAAACACCCCAAAATTGGTGAGATACAGGCAGCACTGTTCCAAGCTTATTCCTGATCTGGCCGTTATCTCTGCCCTATGAGAGTCTAGGGGTATGAGAAGGGAGCAAAGGTGTTTTATCCCAAATACCCCAACATTTTGATCGAGTAGAAACAGGAAGCTGTGATTCAAGTTCCTTTTTGATCTGGCTGTTATCTCTGTCAGGGGAGTCTGGAGCTGTGAGAAGAGAGCAAAGGAGAATTAACCCAAATACCCCAACATTTTGTGTGACTGACTGGGAAGGCACAGGCAATCTTTGTTATCATTGTCATAGGGGAGTCTGGGGAAAGAAGCAGTTGAACGGGGAGTGCTTTTTTTTGTTTTTTGTTGACAGTGACATGGCGGAAAGATAAATAAATACAGTTATATAAATAAAATAGGTGTATAGGTGTCAGAGATAGGAATCCTGATGTGATCAGTAACTGAAAATGACAAGTCACATTCCAGTGTTGATGGCATAGTGCAAGAACCAACTGCTGCATCTGACAGTGAGACAAACAAGCATAAAAACACCTGTCCTGAAAGTAGTAGCTAACATTGTGAAAATATCTCCAAGGGGGAAGTAAAAGTAAATTGATTGAGCCCTCTAAAAGCATAGAGCAAAATAAAATAGTTAGGAAGAAGAGGCGAGCAATGCTGAGGATGAACTAATGCACGATAATGTGATGATGATAATGACGATGGTGTAGCTGTAGAATATATCCCTCCAACATCCTCCTCTTCTTCAGATACAGATGAAGATGAGCGTGAGAGAGATGATGACATGGCTAGAAAGTTAGCAGAAAGGCAAAGGTTCAGTCTTCCACCACTACAAAAGAGCAGTGTGCCCATCTGTAAACTATTTGAGAAAACAATTGGAAAGTCTGACCATGGACAAGCAAAGATGGCAAAAAGTAGAAAGTCATTCTTTCGGGTATCATCACCTCTTCCAAGTCCAAGTCCCACTCAGCCACACACACACTAATAGTTCTGAGTAACCAGAAACAACACAATTTATCAGAATCTACAGCCTTAGTTTGTAGTGCCTCTGCTGCTATTGGAAGTGGAGCACATGTGACACCTAGCAGTAGTAGTAGTAGTAGTACAAATTCAGCAACATCTAGCCCCAGTAGTAGTAGTAGTAGTAGTAGTAGTAGTAGTAGCATTGTACAACGCATTGTGAGAAGGGACGAATTGTACAACATGAGCCAGGCAGCCGGGCACAATGCCAACGCCAGAGGAGAGGTATCGGAGGAAGCGGGCAGCAAATACAAGCCTACCACCCGCTTCCTCCTATGTCTCTCTTCCCTCCTCCGCTTCCTCCAATGCCTTTCTAGTCCACAGGCTGTTCTTATGCTGCGGGCTTCACAGCCACCCGCAGCAAAGGCAGTTTTCATGAATGAAGATGAGGGAAGCGCTGCAGTCACAGTGCAGCCTTCTCCCTCAGTTGTATTTTAACCCTTTGAGTGCCAGAGTGGTACGCAACGCATTGCTTTGCAATGCGTTGCGTACCACTCTGTCACTCAAAGGGTTAACTTAGATCTCATCCGTTTATAATGTTCTACTTACTGTGTCCCATTGCTATTAGTACTTTTGCTCCACTCTCCATTTGAAGGAGAGTGGAGCAAAAGTACTAATAGCAATGGGACACAGGAGGTAGAGCATTAAAAATGAATGAGATCTAATTTAAAGTAAGTGTAATAATAGTATTTTAATAAAAAAAAAGTTTAAAACACACACACACACACATATATACAGGCATGGTATGTAGTCCACACCTTGCCTATTAACCCTTTGGGTGCCAGAGGGGTAGGAAACATGCTAAGCAATGCTTTCCTACCTCTCTGGTACTCAAAGGGTTAATTGTGGAATAAAAGACAGATTTGTCCACTACATGGAAGTCCATGAGGTGGATGTAGATGGGGTTAGTATGTCACATATATGCAATATATGTGACATACTAAGGGTGTGTGTGGAAGGGGGCATTGTGCAGTGCTTGGTGTACTAGTTTTATTGATTGTAACCCTTTGAATGCCACAGGGGTGAGCAGTGCACATCCCTATGGCATTCAAAGCTGTCCATGGTGCTGAAAGCCATCTCTGTGTTCCCCTAGTGGCTGGGTAGGGAAGCACAGAGAAAGCTGTACAGAATTGTCGACGTGGATTTTGGATTTTCTGACTGAACTTGATACTTTGCAGTGCTGTGATTGGCTGTGGTGCTAGGTAACATTTTTATCGTGTGTTTTTAGGTAAGATTTTCTATGCGACGCAAGTTTAAGGTTAACGTGTATTTTGTTGGTTATCGCTCATTAGCCTTTCTGAGTAAGGAAGATTTGAATCTCACGTTACCTGGTCTTGTTTAACGCGCGAAAGCAGTTTTTTTCTTCACGTTGGTTTTAACGCCAACATTTGAATCGAGCCCTAAGTTCTTGGAATGTAGTCAAAACTTGCACAAAAATAATGCAAACATATGCCTATGGAATAGTAAACTGAGGTCATATGTTGTGCCCTGATGGAATATCCCAAGCCACAGTTCTTTTTTAAGGATGGTTGTGCCAATGGTACATAAGCAGGAAGTTAGTGTGGCAGGCAAAGGTCAAAGACACTCAGCCTGCTAACAAACTTTTCAAGGCATATGTTGTTGTAGGACTCACAACTTTTACTTCGAGCTATTTATTTCTTTACTTCAGCCCTCAGAAGAAGTAATATTGCGGTGGGAAATGTTGCATTTATTGCCCGTGGCGAAAAGGAAAAATGTTTGCAGTGACAAAAAGGAGAAACTTTCACTAAAAAAGCAAAACAATCTTTGTTTTTTCACGAAATGTAATGAGGGAGATTTTTCTGACTTTCACCCACTCCAATTCATAAGCACAAGTAGCAATTTGAAAAACATATATTATAGGTGTAGTTTGTGTGCTACACCAGCATTTGGTGCATTCCAATTAAAGGGAAAGTATGCCCTGCTCTTAATGTATTTAATAGAAGGACTTGCTTAGGAATGTTTCCTTCATGCAGTGGACAGATATATTTATTTACATTTTCTTCATTTTGCATTTGGAATCTGCAATATTCTATAACTGAACAGCAATGTATTACTACATTGAGAACCTTTTCATGGCCCTGTAGACTCTTGGGTGTGGCTTGTAAATTCTGGTACTCCTATATTAATATGAACAAGAAAGCACTCTGTCAGATGTAATCTATGCTGAGACAGAGAAAAGCGAGCTTTAAAAGCATGTTAAATATCTTTATAGTATTTGGGCTATAGAGAGTGTTATTTCAATACTTCAGAGTTGAAGTTCAATAGTAATTGAATGATAAAGTATCCCACTCCCACCCCTTTTACTGATGTAATATTGCTCAGCTAAGAACAGAAAGACTGTCTGGATGGATTGCAGAGGGAAACAATCTTCTGTGAGCATAAGGAAAAACCTGTCAAGGGGGTCAGGGTTTTCCTCATACTCACATTAAGATGATTGCCCCTTGCTGAGGCCTGTATTGTCCCAGGACCAGATTCCACATCTGAAGGGAGCCGGCTTACACCATGTAAAAGGGGCAGAAAGGGGATACTTTATCATTCAATTACTCTTGAACTGCAGCTCTGACAGTATTGAAATAATACTATTCATGGCCCAAATAATATGAAGATTAATTGAAGCTGCTGTTTTTGTGAAACTGTACTATCCCTTTAATATACACATAACTGCGGTATGAAGGATACCTACCTATTTGCCTCTGTTGATTACATTGTGGGTCTCATATTCATTTAAGTATAGTTTCTCTTTAATCTCTCTCTCTCTCTGTCTCTTGCTTTTTACCTTTTCCTCCCAGTAATTTTTGCCTTTGTTCTGATGAGAGCAAAGATTATTTACATGTTCACAAAAATGTAAAATGACTTCTATTGTAAAAGGAAAAATTCAGGCATAGTTGCATTAGTTTAAAGTAGTCAGACAGTAGCTTCTTACACAAGGCTCTTGCTCCATAGGTTATGTGGTTCTGTGCATTTGTCAAACCACATTTGTCAAAGTCCCTGATGGCTATTTTTTAATTTGCTAGAATTGTATATATGGAAAATTCATTTTCTGCATATTCCCATAATATATGTCAAGCATTGCCCTGGATGTTACCTCAGGTTTTCAATATCTCTCACACCTCCCCCTCACACCACATTGAAAAGGAACATTTACATGACAATGATATCAGAATGTCCGGCTTCTCATCTGCACATATACTGCTTTATGCTAAATGTGACCATTTCAAACACAATTAATAATGTATTTATTAATGCATGGTGACCCCTTTAATGAACAGGTCATCAGAAACCTTTGAAAGCAAAGTAAATATACTGAGAGCATTATTTAAGTCAAGTGAATAAAAAAGCAGTATGTTATATAATACACTGATATTCCCTTGCCAGTTTCAGATGCATTATTCATTTAAAGTGAAAAAATATTGGCTCAATCATGCTTATTATTCAAGAACTAAAATAAAAAGGATTCCCTACTCAGGTTTTTTTTTTTTAAACTAAAAATTCTAGAATTGTGTTTGTTTGTTGTTGTTTTTTTTCTCCCTTTGAAATGATGCTGAAGAGGTTTGCAAAGGATGCAGTTCTATTTGAGAAACATTATTTTTAAGTTTCCCAAGAGAATAAGCAGGTTATGTCTGAGGGATACTGTGTCTTCTATTACTCATGGGAAAATGGCTTTTCAAACTTTCACTCTACTCTTTCTTCAAATAGAAGCAGTAACACACCAAGCTGCCTGTCATTAAAGGAGGGCTAACACAACACACACTATGGCCAGAAATTCTAATGGTCCTTATTCAATTTCCCATGCTTCTTGGTCCAAAAGATAACATGTTCATACAGTCCAGGATGTCATAAGGATGACATGACAGTTATTGGAAGGACCACAGGACCTCAATCTGCTCACTGCATAATGTGTCAGTCTTTACCGCTTTAAACCTTTGAATGCCATTGTATTGGATACCCCTCTGGCACTCAAAGGGTTATGGATCACGGAGGTGTGCAAAGCATTGGCTTAGGCTCATTACTCTGTTTGCTTCAGTATGAAAAAAACTGCCAGTAACTGTCATGTCTGACTCCATTAACATGATAATGAGGACTGATTGACGTTATTATAGCTTGAACAAAGGCACAAATAAAATTCATAGAGGCCATTAGGATTTTCTGGGAAAAGTAATTTTAGGAAGTCTTACTCATCCTGTAAGATATTTGCCCTTTGAAAGGATTATTGAAAAATTAAGAGACAATCAGCAGTATCAAACTGTTAGATAAACAAGTTGAAATTCTAAAAATTGTATGTTTAGATGTATACATAAGAAACGTATGCCATGCTTGGATGCTCCCATATCCCTCTAATGGGAAAATTACGGAGAGCTTATTTTCAAGTTAAAGGCCCTGAAGAGTCAAGCAGTGAAAGGCATTCTGACAGTTCAATCAATGATTAATAAACCAGCGTCACCTCTGAGTTAAGCCGATTTCCAAGCATACTCCATCATGCAGAATAATATTGCACAAAATCAAGTGTTGACTTAAGCAATGGAGAAACCCAAAGTTAACGCATTAACCAATGAGAGTTTTCCAGTGAAAATTTTTGACAGCTTGAATAATGCACGCCCACAAGTAGAAAGAGGGGTAGGTGAATGATGGAGTGGGTAGATATCCCCAGGCTTGTATTCATTTATGGTATGGACCATTGTGAAAGCTACTTTGCCACAACAAAGCATTTGCACCAAACCCTGAAGCTGTTGCAGTTCCTCTTAGGAAGCAAAACTGCTTATCACCTTTCTACTTAAAGGGATAGTAATGTTTCACACTAAAAGCAACTCCAATTAATCTTCATACTATTTGGGCCATGGAGAGTGTTATTTCAATACTGTCCAAGTTGTAGTTCAAGAGTAATTAAATGATCCCCTCCCGCCCCCTTTACTGCTGCAACACTGCTCACCTCAGAGCAGCAAGATGGATCACAGAGAGGGACAATCTTCAGTGAGCATAAGGAAAAACCTGTGGGGGGGGCAGGGTTTTCCTTATGCTCACAGTAAGAAGATTGTCCCTTGCTGTGAGCTGTCTGATCCCAGGACCACATTTCACATCTGAGGGGAGATGGCTTACACTAGGTAAAAGGGGCAGGAGGGGGATACTTTATCATTCAATTACTCTTGAACTACAACTCTGACAATATTGAAATAACACTCTCCATGGCCAAAATACTATGCAGATTATTTGTAGCTGCTGTTTTTGTGAAACATTACCAAGGCTCCCTTTACAATAGCAATTTTGATAGCGATTGTTGTGCATTGTCTTTAAAGGGATAGTAACACTTCGTTTTAACTTTATTTTATTTTGTAGGCATTAAAAAAACATGAAGAATGATATAAGTCTTATCTCTCAAACCTTTATGGTTTATGAGATATTCACAAGCAAAGTTCCCCTCCCCGCCCCTTTTTCCTAGTGTAAGCCATCTCTTCTCAGATGTGGATCAGGTTGTATGACAGTACAGATAACAGAAGGGGACAATTTTCTTTGTATGAAAACAATGAAAGCCCTTCCCCCCTTGAAAAGTTTTTCAGCTTTTTCCATTATCTTAATTGAAGATTGTCCCTCTCTGCAGTCTACCTGGGCATCTCCCTTCTTATCTGGTTGAACAGGGGGGGATACTTTGTTTGTGAATATCTCTTAAACCATAAAGGTTTCAGAGATAAGACTTATATCATTCTTCATGTTTTTTTAATGCCTACAAAATAAAATAAAGTTAAAATGAAGTATTACTATCCCTTTAAGTGAACTGAGATATAACAACCTCTTTTCTGAATACAGGACCAGTGGGTACTAATCTCAATATATTAGTATTATCTTTGCGCAAACAATTCATCAAAATGTGTATATAGCATTGTCTACACATGTATTAATATGGCAGTTTTGGATTAAAATATATTGATATTACATAAGAACTACATTTTTAAGATGATAGTTGGAAGTTCATGATTTTCAAAGTTATTTATTTCCCTATTTCATTTTTATGTGTTAGTGTCCTTTTTACCCAGTTGCACCCTTTTTGCATTGAAGTGAGTTAGGTTGTAATAATGCTGAGTATTATGCGAGATATCGTATAGAGAGCCTGATGAGTTCATGAAAATGACAGAGGGTCATGTCTAGGTGTGAAGTGATATTTTCTCAGTACAGGACCTTTGCTGTTGGTGACAGCCTGCCAGGCCCAAGCATTAGATTTTTACCATCTACAGGACTGCAGTGACAGCTGTAGATGTCTCAGTTAGTTACAGCTAACTGATTACTTATTTGCTGTGGTTAGTGTTTGAGGCATTCTGATTTTTTCTGTTTGCGTGAATTTTCTGCTTTTACATATCTGATGGCAGAAGAGCATATGGGGTAGTATTATAGAAGCCTCTTCCCCAGAAACTGACAGAAAATATGGTATTCTTCTACACAGTAGAGCTGTGGAGAGATCACATATGTATTATTTGTAACTTTATCTATATGGTTTATAATACAATGTGCCATTACATACAAATATTTATTAATAATAATTAATAATTATTCATACAGATTGTGTAGACTTTTTAGTAGGGTTATATTGGGGGTTTAAACTTCTATTTATTAACAGAAATCTGATTTCCTTGATGTTTATATTGCAAAGTACCAATTATTATTAAAGGAGAACTAACATTTCTGAACGATCATGCCACCACCACCCTACTCAGGGCTGGATTTACATCTCAGGCGCCCCTAGGCACAACACCTTAAGGCGCCCCTAGCCCTGCCTTTGCTCCACCCCTAACCACACCCTTCCGCGTCTGATTGCCATAGTGACAGATCTATAGGCGCTCTCTCTCTCACTATTCCCCGGAACCGGTAGGTTGAAACTGTGGTTCCAAATGAACAGTGCACCTTAGAAAAATAAATTAACCCTTTTATTACCAGACTTGCGCATCCCCTCCAGCACTCAGGTGGTTAAAACATAAAGTTAACATTTTTAATTAATAGGCAAAACAAATTTTAAAGTGATATGTCCGCTTTAAGGGAAAAGGGGAGAAATTAATGGTGGGCGTGACAAGGCCTTTGCCAGGCGCCCCTGAAAATCTGGCGCCCTAGGCAAGTGCCTTGTCTGCCTATTGACAAATCCGGCCCTGACCCTACTATGGCCATAAAACCATGACAGCTCCCATGAATGTTGCCCTTGTTCAAGTGATAACTAGGGATGAGCGAATAATGGAAATCTCTGCTTGGCGAATAATTTCCAGCGAAAAATGCCGTTTTTCCACTTTTTTCCCACCTTTTTCGCCCATTAAAATCAATGGGAAGAAAAACGTTTCTCCGCCACATGAAAGTTTTCTACAGCCATATAAAAGGGTGGCAGGCTATCACAGCATGTCATTCTGTGTTTGTGAATGGAGGGAGCAGCACCTTGTTTGAGCTAGAGAAGATAGGGGAATTGAAGTTTAGTTTAGGGTATCTTTTAGGTAGGACATTTGTTCCCTGTATCAGAAGAGTCACTGGCAAGACACAGACAGCTGGGGACCTACTTGCTTGCTAATCTTGCTTTTATTGTCTCTGTGCTGGGTGGGGAAGTCTGAGGAAAGAAGTTGCTTATTTTCTTTTTCAGTTATATTTTTTTTGGGCAGACTGTGATAAGACAACAGGGTGGACAACTTAAAAATAAAAAGAATAAATAACTACATTTATTAGGTGACAGTGACAGACAGCTGACTGGTCTTAGACAAGGCATCATACAGCTCCAACAGTTGTGTTGTATACAGTAGAATATAAAAACACAGTGTAATTGAGTAATGTTCAGCAAAAGCACAAGGGGAAGGGGGAGGGGTGGAGCATTGCAGGGATGCGAGAGTAAAGTCATAGTTCAAAAACTGACTGTAGCAATGGTTGCTGCAGTTTGTGCAATCAATGATGATGATCCCTCTACTTCAAGGGAGGATGCAGTTTGTCAAAGTCCCAGCAAAACTAGTTCCAGTCAGCATGGAGAGGAGAGAGCAGCATGTTTTTGAGCTAGAGAAGATATAAAAATAAAGGGGAATTGAAGCTTAGTTTTAGGGAGTCACTTAGGTAGGACATCTGTTCTCTGTAGTAGGGGAGTCTGGGGGTACAATGGGGAGAAGAAGGGAGGAAGGAGGTTGACCCAAAATACCCCAACATTTGGTGTGACTGACAAGACACAGGCAGCTAGGATCCAAATTGCTTGTTAATTTTACTTTTATTGTCTCTATGCTGAGGAATTCTGTTTTTTTAGTTATATATATATTTTTTGGACTAACTGTGATAAGATATGGTGGACAACTTAAAATAAAGAAATAAAAAATAATAAAAAACATAAATAATTAAACAAATAAATATATTAGACAGCTGACTGGGAGCTGTGTGACTAAGGCAGACTTGATAGACAGCGGACGACATTGAGAATTTTGTTGAGGGCCAAGGCAAGACATCATACTCCATCAGTTGTGTACTGTAGAGAGTAAAAACACACACAGTAGTTGAGCAATGTCTAGCAAATGTACAAGTGGAAGGGATAAAGGTGGAACAGTGCAGGGACATGGGAGTAAAGGGGTAGTACAAAAACTGACTACTGCAATTGTTGCTGCAGCATGTGCAATAAATGATGATGGTCCCTCTTCTCCCAGGGTGGATGCAGTTTGTCAAGGTCCCACAAATCACAGCACACCAGTCCCCCACCACCACTACCATACACATTGTCCACATTGTAGGTTGTACTTTATTTTTTTAATCACTTGACATCAACATGAATATGTGCCAGTGTCACTTAAGCATGAAGTAAGTGTTGTGGGCAAAGGACAAAGGCACTTTACATGCTAACACATTTTTCAAGGTATATGTTGCTGTAGGACTCACAACTTCCAGCTACTTATTTCTCCACTACAGTCCTCAGAAGAAGTAATATTGAGCTGGGAAATGTTGCACCATATTAAACATAGGAGAAAAACGTGTTGGAATAGGAAAACATGTCTTGGAATAGGAGAAAAATGTGTTAGAATAGGAGAAAAATGTGTTGAATAGGCGAAAAATGTATTAGATTATACAAAAAATGTGATAGAATAGGATAAGAATGTGTTGGAACAGACAAAAAATTTGCTGGAATAGGCGAAAAGGAGGAACATTTTGCACTGGAGGAAAAGAGAAAACTTTAGCGGAAAAAGCAAAAAACTTTCCGTTTTTCACGAAAAGTCATGAGGGACATTTTTCTCACTTTTTGCCCACCCATAGTGATAACATAATCAATTAGACCTTAGGATACTTCCCCTTTAGAACAAGCAGAGAAAAATTAAGGCTTTGGGAGTTTTACCATCCAAAAAGGAAAATAACTTCGACAAGTACTAATGTCGAGATTCCATTGCCACTGTGTCCCTCTGAGTGCCAGATGTGCTCCAAATGCACTGGAATGCAAAGTAAAGAACACTCCCACTGGCAGTCAGTGGGTTAATAGCTATGCATCAGAATCTGAATCCCAGCTCCCAAGGTTCCTAGAAAGCACTGGTTCTATACATAACCTGAGTTGAAACTCCAATATTAGAATAGCGCACAAGGACCTGAAGTTGGGTGGTCATGTGACCGGCCTTACCCAGCCTCATCTTCATTCAGTGGGAATAAAGCTGCTGTTTAAGGCCTCGATTCAATTAGGTCCGACAGCTGAAAAAAAAACCAATGGCATTTTTTCAAGCACTGTAAGCTATTCAAGTACCATTGCTATGAAAGAATGCGGGTAAAAAAAAGCCTGTCAGCAATAAAATTAGCTGCATTTTTGCCCATTCAAAATAAAAAAAATGCAGCAAGATGCCATTCAATTGACTGCATTAGCCCTTAAAGGGATAGCAATACTTAAAATGTATAAAAAAATGTTTATTTGTTCCCTATAGTGTCTGTCCCCAGAACTGAACCTCTTTTCTTAGTCCATGAGTTTGTGTGCTCGGGTTAAGTGTAACAATTGTGGGACAAATCAACTGCACTCTAGGGGACAACGAAAGATTCCTCAAATTCAACATGATGTAAATTAGACTTTTTAACCCCTTCAGTGCCAGAGGCTTGTGCCATTTCCTGTACCCTGCAGGCCAGACACTTTTTCAGCATTTTTGCTATCCTTCTGTTTATGCTTGATTTCCTCTGGGGATTTTTAGTTAAATATGGAAAACTATATATGGTTTTTTTCAGAACGAATTGAGCTTTCTTGTGGTACCTTACATGAAGAGAATTTTACATCGTGCAAAAAGCTATGATGTCATAATGACAAAAAAAAGTGAAAATTTACTAATTTTCCTAAAATCACATAATATGTATCAAAAACATTTACCTTGATTGAAAAAGTTTCAATTATTTGAAAAAGCCCCAAGTCCCCCGAGTAAAAAAATACCAAATTTGTATAGTTTTACCTACATCCATGGCTAGCGTAGAGCCCTAATCACCAGCAGCGCAAAATGACATTTTCAACTTTATAAACTAATATGCGCATTCTAGGGTTTTTGTGGTAAAACTACCCTAAAACAGTGGAATAACTATATAAAACTATATATTTCGGAAAAGTAGACAACCTGCCGCATCTAATGAGGGGTAACTTGCCTTCTTACCCCAAGCCTGGTGTGCACAAATGCCTCCAGAAGATGGCGCTAATGAAAAAAAAGGCATTTTCTTACATTTCTGCCCCTTCAAATGTACTGAAATTTGTGAAAACCATGGCATTTCCAACTGTATTCATTAGCTAGTGCTCTTAGGAGAAAAATGACACCCCATTGGTATGAGTTTAACTACCTCAGGGGGCGTTAGAAGTGCAAAATGACACCTACTACAACCTCAAATTTTTCTAACATTTTCTCAAACATTACTTGTCTGTACCCAGATGGTTATAACAACTACAGAAGTGAAGAAAGGGTACACAAACCATACCATTTTGAAAAGAAGACACCCTGCCGCATCTAATGATGGGTGACTTGCCTTGTTACCCCAAGCCTGGAGTGCACAAATGCCTCCAGAAGGTGGCGCTAATGGAAAAAAAAGGCATTTTCTTACATTTCTGCCCCTTCAAATGTACTGAAATTTGTGAAAACCATGGCATTTCCAACTGTATTCATTAGCTAGCACTCTTAGGAGAAAAATGACACCCCATTGGTATGAGTTCAACTACCTCAGGGGGCGCTAGAAGTGCAAAACGACACCTACTACAACCTCAAATTTTTCTAACATTTTCTCAAACGTTACTTGTCTGTACACAAATGGTTATAACAACTACAGAAGTGAAGAAAGGGTACACAAACCATACCATTTTGAAAAGAAGACACCCTACCGCATCTAATGATGGGTGACTTGCCTTGTTACCCCAAGCCTGGAGTGCACAAATGCCTCCAGAAGGTGGCGCTAATGAAAAAAAAAGGCATTTTCTTACATTTCTGCCCCTTCAAATGTACTGAAATTTGTGAAAACCATGGCATTTCCAACTGTATTCATTAGCTAGCACTCTTAGGAGAAAAATGACACCCCATTGGTATGAGTTCAACTACCTCAGGGGGCGCTAGAAGTGCAAAACGACACCTACTACAACCTCAAATTTTTCTAACATTTTCTCAAACGTTACTTGTCTGTACACAAATGGTTATAACAACTACAGAAGTGAAGAAAGGGTACACATACCATACCATTTTGAAAAGAAGACACCCTACCGCATCTAATGATGGGTGACTTGCCTTGTTACCCCAAGCCTGGAGAGCACAAATGCCTCCAGAAGGTGGCGCTAATGAAAAAAAAAGGCATTTTCTTACATTTCTGCCCCTTCAAATGTACTGAAATTTGTGCAAACCATGGCATTCCCAACTGTATTCATTAGCTAGTGCTCTTAGGAGAAAAATGACACCCCATTGGTATGAGTTTAACTACCTCAGGGGGCGCTAGAAGTGCAAAACGACACCTACTACAACCTCAAATTTTTCTAACATTTTCTCAAATATTACTTGTCTGTACACAAATGGTTATAATAACTACAGAAGTAAAGAAAGGGTACACAAACCATACCATTTTGAAAAGAAGACACCCTGACGCATCTATTGATGGGTGACTTGCTTTGTTACCCCAAGCCTGGAGTGCACAAATGCCTCCAGAAGGTGGCGCTAATGAAAAAAAAAGGCATTTTCTTACATTTCTGCCCCTTCAAATGTACTGAAATTTGTGCAAACAATGGCATTTCCAACTGTATTCATTAGCTAGCGCTCTTAGGAGAAAAATGACACCCCATTTGTATGAGTTCAACTACCTCAGGGGGCGCTAGAAGTGCAAAACGACACCTACTACAACCTGAAATGTTTCTAACATTTTCTCAAACATTACTTGTCTGTACCCAAATGGTTATAACAACTACAGAAGTGAAGAAAGGGTACACAAACCATACCATTTTGAAAAGAAGACACCCTGCCGCATCTATTGATGGGTTACTTGCCTTGTTACCCCAAGCCTGGAGTGCACAAATGCCTCCAGAAGGTGGCGCTAATGAAAAAAAAAGGCATTTTCTTACATTTCTGCCCCTTCAAATGTACTGAAATTTGTGAAAACCATGGCATTTCCAACTGTATTCATTAGCTAGTGCTCTTAGGAGAAAAATGACACCCCACTGGAATGAGTCGACCTACCTTAGGGGTGCCAGAAGCATATCACTACACCTACCTGTTTGCTTCTTCGAAAATGGCGGATTGTACTAAAATGTCCAAAACTGTTAGAGACATGAAGGAAAGGTATAAAAGGTATACCATTTTGGAAAGTAGACATTCTCCCGCATCAATTGAGGGGTCACTTGCCTTTCTACCCCCTGGGCTGAAGTGCACAGATATTTCCAAAAGGTGGCGCTATGGGAATAAATACATGTTTTTTTACATTTCCACCACTTCAAAGATACTAAAATCTTTGAAAACCATAACATTTCCTGCTGTATTCAGTACCTGCTACCAACATGAGAAAAATGGTAGCCTATTTGTGTGGGTTAACATACAATATGTGGGTGCTAGGAACACGTACGTAAACCTGACACTTTTGTTTTTGAAATTATCTGCTTGCACTAAAATGGTTATAACCATAATAGATATGCAGAAAAGGTAGAGAAACAATGCCATTTTGGAAAGAAAACATCCTTCCGCATCTAATGAGGGGTCACGTGCCTTCTTACCCAAAGGCTGGTATGCACAAATGCTTCCAGGAGGTGGCGCTAGTGAAAAAAAAGGCATTTTCTTACATTTCTGCCCCTTCAAATGTATGGAACTTTGTAAAAACCATGGAATTTTCAACTGCATTCATTAGCTAGTGCTCTTAGGAGTCAAACGACACCCCATTGATATGAGTTGACCTACCTTAGGGGGTGCTAGAAGTAGAAAACTACACCTACTACAACCTCTGATGTTTCTAACATTTTCTCAAATGTGACTTGCCTGTACAAAAATGGCTATAACACATTCAGAATTGAAGAAAAGGTAGATAAACCATACCATTTTGGAAAGAAGACAACCTGCCGCATCTAATGAGGGGTCACTTGCCTTCTTACCCCAATACTGGTGTGCATAAATGTTTCCAGAAGGAGGCGATATAGGAAAAAAATTGCATTTTTTTACATTTCTGCCCCTTCAAATGTATGGAGCGCTGTGAAAACCATGGAATTTTCAACTGCATTTGTTTGCTAGTGCTCTTAGGAGTCAAATGACACCCCATTGGTATGAGTTTAACTACCTTAGCGGGTGCTAGAAGTAGAAAACTACACCTACTACAACCTCTGATGTTTCTAACATTTTCTCAAACCTGACTTGCCTGTACGAAAATGACTATAACTAGTGATGAGCGAGCACCCCAATGCTCGGATGTTCGGGTGCTCTGACCGAGCACCCCCTGAGGCTCGAGTGCTCGGCCGAGCATCCGAGCCCCATTGAAGTCAATGGGAGGACTCGAGCATTACACCAGGCACCCCCTGCTCTGATGAGGGGAGGGTGCCTGGTCCATAGGAAAAGGGCAGAAAAAGATGGAAACACTACAGAAATGGTTCAGGGACAGCATAGGGAGGATGTCTGGATGCACCTTGGACTCCAACATCGCTGCTGGGAACGATCTTTCGCCCGTAGTACGCCATTTTTACAGACTGACCATAAAACACACAAAAAGGAAAATAAAAACGACTTTAGGCGAAAAATTGTTACCAAACAATATTTGCTGTATATTTACTTGTATATCATCTGCAAATTCTCCCAAAAATTTCCTTGATTTTCAGAACTGAGGCCATGATTAAGAGGGAAACGTGCGCAGAGGCAAATTCTCCCAAAAATTTCCTTGATTTTCAGAACTGAGGCCATGATTAAGAGGGAAACGTGCGCTGAGCTGACCATCTAAAACATTATGGGTGAGGGTCTGCTGCAGAGCTGACCATCCTAAACATTATATGCGAAGGCCCGCTAGTGAGCTGACGCTATAAAACATTATATGAGAGGGCCCGCTAGAGAGCTGACCCAATAAAACATTATATGAGAAGGCCCGCTGGTGAGCTGACCTATATAAAAATTGGCAAACAGGGCCCGCTGGTGAGCTGGCCCTATATAAAAATTATATCACAGGGCCCGCTGGTGAGCTGGCCCTATATAAAAATTATATCCCAGGGCACGCTGGTGAGCTGGCCCTATATAAAAATTATATCCCAGGGCATATGGAAGAGGAGGAGGAGGATGAGAAGATTAAGAGTCAACCATATACCCGTTTTTTGGGTGGAAGGGGTGAATGGGAATACAGAGTATTCCCATCATTGTAAATAACATATATAAAGTGAGTTTATGTTCCCCCGGGGCTTTCCTCCAGTGGAGTGGAGAAGTCAGGGGAAATCCAGGCCTTGTTCATTTTTATAAGTGTCAACCTATCAGCATTGTCGGTGGAAAGGCGGATACGCTTATCTGTTATGATGCCACCAGCAGCACTAAATACCCGCTCAGACAGAACGCTGGCGGCAGGGCAGGCCAGCACCTCCAAGGCGTAGAGTGCCAGTTCATACCACGTGTCCAGCTTGGACACCCAGTAGTTGTAAGGCACAGAGGGATCATTGAGGACGCTGACACGGTCTGCTACGTACTCCTTCACCATCTTCCAAAACTTTTCCCTCCTTGTGACACTAGGCTGCGCATCAGGGTGAGGGTGCTGCCGGGGTGTCATGAAGGTGTCCCACGCCTTGGAGAGTGTTGCCCTGCCTTTCTCGGAACTGCTGTGTGCTCCCCTTTTCTCCCCTTCTCGGTTGGCCAAGGTAGCACGTACTCTGCCGCCAGCGTTGTCAGATGGAAAATTTTGGAGCAATTTTTCAACAAGAACCTTCTGGTATTGCACCATTTTGCTTGTCCTCTCCACCGGAGGAATGAGAGATGAGAAATTCTCTTTGTAGCGGGGGTCCAGAAGGGTGAACACCCAGTAATCCGTGTTGTCTAAAATGCGTACAACGCGTGGGTCACGGGAAAGGCAGCCTAACATAAAGTCAGCCATGTGTGCCAGAGTACCAACAGTCAAGATTTCGCTGTCCTCACCAGGAGGCTGACTCTCAATATCCTCATCCTCTTCCTCCTCTTCTGCCCACCCACGCTGAAGAGATGGAACTAAAGTTCCATGGCTACCCTCTGTAGCGGAGGCAACCGTGTCTTCCTCCTCCTCCTCCTCCTCCTCCTCCGCCTCCTCCAATTGTCGCTGAGAAGACGAAGTGAGGGTGCTCTGGCTATCACCTTGTGTAAGCTCTTCCTCCCCCATTTCCACCTCTTCCACATGCAAAGCGTCGGTTTTAATTGTGAGCAGCGAGCGTTTCAGTAGACACAGAAGTGGGATGGTTACACTGATAATAGCGTTATCGCCGCTCACCATCTGTGTCGATTCCTCAAAATTGCGTAAAACCTCGCAGAGGTCTGACATCCATTCCCACTCCTCACTTCTGATTACAGGAAGTTGAACGGAGAGGCGACGGCCGTGTAACAGCTGGTACTCCACTACTGCCCTCTGCTGCTCACAAAGCCGGGCCAACATGTGGAAGGTGGAGTTCCAGCGCGTGCTCACGTCACACAGCAGCCGGTGAGCTGGCAATTGTAAGCGCTGCTGCAGCTTCAACAGGCCGGCCGAAGCTGTTGATGACTTACGGAAATGTGCACACACGCGGCGCACCTTGGTCAAGAGATCATGCACATTGGGGTAGGTTTTTAGAAATCGCTGCACCACTAAATTAAATACATGCGCTAGGCATGGTACGTGTGTGAGCTTGCCGAGCTCCAAAGCCGCCACCAAGTTACGCCCATTATCACACACAACCATGCCTGCTTGCAGGTTGAGTGGCGAGAGCCACTGCTCGGTCTGGTGACTAATCCCCTGCAACAGCTCTGAGGCCGTGTGCTGTTTGTCCCCAAGGCAGATCAGCTTCAGCACGGCCTGTTGACGCTTCCCCACTGCAGTGCTACACTGCTTCCAGCTACTGGCTGATGGGGGAGTGGCGGTGTGTGTAGAGAATTCGGAGGTGGAAACGGAGGAGGAGGAGCCAATAACGTAGGTGCTGGTGGAAACCCTGATGGAGGTAGGGCCCGCAATCCTCGGCGTGGGTAGCACCCGTGCCATCCCAGGGTCCGAGTCGCTCCCAGCCTCCACGACATTCACCCAGTGTGCCGTCAGGGAAATGTAGCGTCCCTGGCCACAAGCACTTGTCCATGTGTCAGTCGTTAAGTGGACCTTCCCAGTAACTGCGTTGGTCAGGGCACGGGTGATGTTACGGGACACATGGTGGTGTAATGCGGGGATGGCACACCGGGAAAAGTAGTGGCGGCTGGGGACCGCGTACCGAGGGACAGCTGCTGCCATCAGGCTGCGGAAGGACTCAGTGTCCACAAGCCTAAATGGCAGCATTTCGATGGCCAGTAATTTTGAAAGGTGTGAGGTTAGTGCTATGGCCTGTGGGTGGGTGGCTGGGTACTTTCTCTTGCGCTCAAATGCCTGGGGTAACGACATTTGGACGCTGTGCTGGGACAGGGAAGTGGATGTGGTCGCTGATGGTGCTTCAGATGGTACAGGTGCAGGGCGGGAGGTATGCGGGCCTGCGCCTTCGACAGGCGATTGGCCGGCACCGAAAACAGGGGAAGAGGAGGCAGTGGTGTGGCCTGCAGACACAGGTGGGCGATCCAGGCGTTCCTCCCACTTACTACGGTGCTTGGATGCCATGTGTCGGATCATGCTGGTGGTGGTGAGGTTTCTAGTGTTCATGCCTCGGCTCATTCTGGTGTGGCACAGGTTGCAAACTACAATTCTTTTGTCGTCCGCACTTTCCTTAAAAAAACGCCATACCGCGGAACACCTACCCTTTGGCAAGGTAGATTTACGCAAGGGGGTGCTCCGTGGAACATTTGCGGGCCGGTTTGGTGCGGTCCGCCTTCTTTCTGTAGCCACACCACTGCCTCTTCCAGCCTGTTGCGGTGCTGCAGATGGCTCACCCTCAGGACTGCTGTCATCGCTCGGCTCTACACCTTCCCAGGTGGGGTCAGTCACCTCATCGTCCACCAAGTCCTCCTCCACTTCCTCACTCTGATCATCCTCCTCAAGTCTTGATCCCACCACATACTCAGTCATTGACAACTGTATAACATTCTCCTCAACAAGGTCTTGAGACGGAAATAGTGGTTGATTTAATGGCAACTGTGTCTCATCATCATCATCATCATCATCCACTACTTCCTTTGACCTTAAATGCCGTTCACATCTGTCATCTTCTTGTGATTGGGTAGCCTCTAGAGGTTGTGAATCAGGGCACAAGATGTCATGTTCCTCTGCAAGCGTGCTTGGAGAGAGGGTCAAATGAAGGATTGGTGATGAGACGAGCTCATCACTATATCCCAGTGTGGGATCACTTCTTTGACCAGACCGTGTATGGTGGGAGGAAGGATGATCAGAGTGAGGATTATGTTGACCAGACTCTTGGCTACTGAGAGTGGACTTGGTGGAAGACAGGGTGGTGCTTAACCGACTGGAAGCAGTATCAGCTGTCATCCAACCGACCACCTGTTCGCACTGGTCGGACCTCGAGAGTGATGTCCTGCGACGCCCTGTGAAATCAGACATGAAGCTAGGTATGGTGGATGTCTTTCTTTCTTGTGCTCTGGCACCAGGCACAGTTTCTCCGCGTCCTGACCCGCGCCCTGAACTTTCAGGATCACGTCCACTTCCCCGTCCCTTTTTACCCGCCTTCTTCATCTTACACAGAATATGTGACTTTAATATTTGAGTTTGAAAACTTAACAGTATTTCTTATAATTCTGCAACTGTACAGAGTACACAGAATAGGCTGTTAAACGGCGTTGAAACACACTGAATGGAATATGTGACTTTAATATTTGAGTTTGAAAACTTAACAGTATTTCTTATAATTCTGCAACTCTGCAGAGTACACAGAATAGGCTGTTAAACGGCGGTGAAAGACACTGAATGGAATATGTGACTTTAATATTTGAGTTTGAAAACTTAACAGTATTTCTTTATTTCTTATAATTCTGCAACTCTGCAGAGTACACAGAATAGGCTGTTAAACGGCGGTGAAAGACACTGAATGGAATATGTGACTTTAATATTTGAGTTTGAAAACTTAACAGTATTTCTTATAATTCTGCAACTGTACAGAGTACACAGAATAGGCTGTTAAACGGCGGTGAAAGACACTGAATGGAATATGTGACTTTAATATTTGAGTTTGAAAACTTAACAGTATTTCTTATAATTTTGCAACTCTGCAGAGTACACAGAATAGGCTGTTAAACGGCGGTGAAAGACACTGAATGGAATATGTGACTTTGATATTTTAGTTTGAAAACTTAACAGTATTTCTTATAATTCTGCAACTGTACAGAGTACACAGAATAGGCTGTTAAACGGCGGTGAAAGACACTGAATGGAATATGTGACTTTAATATTTGAGTTTGAAAACTTAACAGTATTTCTTATAATTTTGCAACTCTGCAGAGTACACAGAATAGGCTGTTAAACGGCGGTGAAAGACACTGAATGGAATATGTGACTTTGATATTTTAGTTTGAAGACTTAACAGTATTTCTTCCTATTCTGCAACTCTGCACAGTACACAGAATGTGCTGCTACACTGCGGCGAAGCACACTGAATGGAATATGTGACTTTGATATTTTAGTTTGAAGACTTAACAGTATTTCTTCCTATTCTGCAACT
This sequence comes from Rhinophrynus dorsalis, assembly GCA_037306005.1. Taxonomy (NCBI): domain Eukaryota; kingdom Metazoa; phylum Chordata; class Amphibia; order Anura; family Rhinophrynidae; genus Rhinophrynus; species Rhinophrynus dorsalis. The sequence continues at coordinate 124,975,866 of CM074721.1, forward strand.
CTGCACAGTACACAGAATGTGCTGCTACACTGCGGCGAAGCACACTGAATGGAATATGTGACTTTGATATTTTAGTTTGAAGACTTAACAGTATTTCTTCCTATTCTGCAACTCTGCACAGTACACAGAATGTGCTGCTACACTGCGGCGAAGCACACTGAATGGAATATGTGACTTTGATATTTTAGTTTGAAGACTTAACAGTATTTCTTCCTATTCTGCAACTCTGCACAGTACACAGAATGTGCTGCTACACTGCGGCGAAGCACACTGAATGGAATATGTGACTTTGATATTTTAGTTTGAAGTCTTAACAGTATTTCTTCCTATTCTGCAACTCTGCACAGTACACAGAATGTGCTGCTACACTGCGGCGAAGCACACTGAATGGAATATGTGACTTTGATATTTTAGTTTGAAGACTTAACAGTATTTCTTCCTATTCTGCAACTCTGCACAGTACACAGAATGTGCTGCTACACTGCGGCGAAGCACACTGAATGGAATATGTGACTTTGATATTTTAGTTTGAAGACTTAACAGTATTTCTTCCTATTCTGCAACTCTGCACAGTACTCAGAATGTGCTGCTAAACTGCGGCGACGCACACTGAATGGAATACGTGACTTTGATATTTTAGTTTGAAGACTAAACAGAATGTGCTCTAATCTGCAACTTTGCACACTAAACAGAATGTGCTCTAATCTGCAACTTTGCACACTAAACAGAATGTGCTCTAATCTGCAACTTTGCACACTAAACAGAATGTGCTCTAATCTGCAACTGTGCACACTAAACACAATGTGCTCTAATCTGCAACTTTGCACACTAAACAGAATATATATATATTTTTTTTTTTTTTTTGTTTTTTTCCCCCCACACCAAATAACCTGCTGCCCCCACACACAGTAGTCCTAAAAAGGACTTTTGGTTCTTTTTTTTTCACAATTTTTGTTTTTTTCCTCCCTACACTGCCTTTCCCTTCCTATCCTCAGCTCTCCCTGGCTCAGACTGAGCCGAACTCGCTGGTCAGGTGCTATACAGCACCTGACCACGGGTTCTGGCCAGCCAATCAGTGTAATGCCAGCAGCCAACATGGCTGCTGGCATTACACCGATGTCAGAGCCTCCCTGCACGTTTATTGGCTGCGCAGCAGCCGCAAAACGTGCGGGGAGGAGACCCGAACATGGCGGGCGAGCACATGCGGTACTCGTACGAGTACCGACATGTGCCGAGCAGAGCGATGCTCGAGCCGATCCGAGCATCGGCCGAGCATGCTCGCTCAACACTAACTATAACACCTTCAGAATTGAAGAAAAGGTAGATAAACCATACCATTTTGGAAAGAAGACAACCTGCCGCATCTAATGAGGGGTCACTTGCCTTTTTACCCCTAAGTTAGTTGGCACAACTATTTCCAGAATGTGGTGCTACAGGAAAAAAAAAAAATGTTTTACACATCAGTCACTTCAAAGATACTAAAATGGTTCAATGGCGTGGGATTTCCTAGGAGGACTTCTTGCCAGCCTAAGAAAAATGGTACCCCACTGCTGTGGGTTGACATACCAATTTACGCTACAGGAGCGTAGCTACCAGTGAAACAGAAATGGTAAAGCAAACAGTGTATGTGTGATTTTATGGCTAACAGATGAAAGAAGCTAGGGCGTCAGCCGGTGTACGTGCGGACCTGTGACTACAAGTGTAACAAAGTATGTTGGAGGGTGAGGGATTAGGCAGTGTGTGTGGGTATGAGCAGAGGAGCAAGGATGGTGGGGCAGTGTTTGATAGTGTGTATGGGAGATCTGTGACTACCAGTGTTGATAAAAAGTCCTGTGTGTGCCACAGGAAGGGGGTCGGCATTGAACTCCCCTCCTAGTGGCACACACAGGGTTAATTTGTGTTTTAATTTTTTTTTTTATTATATACCTCATTGAGGGGCATAAGGACCCCCTGATCCCTCCCCAATGAGGTCTTAGTAAAAAAAAATATATATATGTCCACAAACAGGGGACCCTGAGAGTGCCACAGGGGTCTCCAGCGCATTGCAAAGCAATGCATTGGATCCTTGTGGCACTCAGAGGGTTAATTTTTTTTTTATCATTACTTGGTAATCAGAGCTTGTTGGGGGGCCATCAGGACCAATCATGATGGCCCCCCAACAATCTCTGATAACGAAGTAATGATAAATGCCCTGTGTGTGCGCCGCAGAAGGGGGGCTGCATTGGCCCTCCTTGTGGCACACACAGGGTTAATTTTTTTTTCTTTACTTTTTTTTATTATGGACCTCATTGGTGGGTATCAGGACCCCTTTGATTCCCCCCAATGAGGTCTTAAAAAAACAAAAAAAAGGAATCAAAATAAATGTCCCTGTGAGTGCCAAAGGGGTCTCCAGCGCATTGCAAAGCAATGCATTGGACCCTTCTGGCACTCAGAGGGTTAATTTTTTTTTTTATCATTACTTGGTAATCAGAGCTTGTTGGGGGGCCATCAGGACCAATCATGATGGCCCCCCAACAATCTCTGATAACGAAGTAATGATAAATGCCCTGTGTGTGTGCCGCAGAAGGGGGGCTGCATTGGCCCCCCTTGTGGCACACACAGGGTTAATTTTTTTTTCTTTACTTTTTTTTTTATTATGGACCTCATTGGTGGGTATCAGGACCCCTCTGATTCCCCCCAATGAGGTCTTAAAAAAAAAAAAAAAAAAGGAATCAAAATAAATGTCCCTGTGAGTGCCAAAGGGGTTTCCAGCGCATTGCAAAGCAATGCATTGGACCCTTCTGGCACTCAGAGGGTTAATTTTTTTTTTTTATTATTACTTTGTAATCAGAGCTTGTTGGGGGGCCATCAGGACCAATCCTGATGGCCCCCCAACAATCTCTAGTAACAAAGTAATGATAGAAGCCCTGTGTGTGCCACAGGAGGGGGGGGGTGCATTGGACCCCCCCTGTGGCACACACAGGGTTAAAAAAAAATTTTTTATTTTTTTTTTAATAATAGACCTCATTGAGGGGCATCAGGATCCCCCCTGATCCCCCCAATGAGGTCTTTCAAACCCCCCCCCCCAAAGAAATGACCCTGTGAGTGCTACAAGGGTCTCCAGCACATTGCAAAGCAATGTGCTGGGGACCACTGCGGCACTCACAGGGTTAGTATTGGTTTTTTTTTTTTTTTTTTTTTTTTTAATGTATTCAGACCTCGTGGGGGACATCAGGACCCCTCCTGGTGTCCCCCAAGTAATTGATCTCCCAGCCAATAGGCTGGGAGACCAATTTGGCGACTGCAGGAGAGCAGAAGCTCTCCTGCCTTTCACTCCTACCACCGGTAGGAGTGAATGGGCTAAGGGAAACTTCCCTAACGTCATCGGTGATCATGTCACCGATGACGTTAGGAGGTTTCCCCCGGTCCCGCCCACTCCTACCCGGAAGTTCGGGGTAGGAGGGCGGCGGAGGGAGAAGCTCTGTTTCTCAGAGCTTCTCCCTTGGCGATATTGATCTCCCAGCGCGATCGGCTGGGAGATCAATACCTGGGAGGACATGAGGAGTAATCCTCATGTCCTCCCAAGAGTGCCAGGCTGCATTTCAGCTGAAATGCGGCCACTGCCAGCCGGTTATACCGGCTTAAGCAGTGACCGCATTTTAGCTGTCAAATGTACGAGCGTGGCACAGCAGGTACAGCTGTGCTCACTCGTACATTGTACCCACCTGGCACTCTAGGGGTTAAATTGATAGTAAAGTTTCACAAAAACAGAAGCTCCAATTAATCTTCATAGCAATTGAGCCATAGAGAGTGTTATTTCAATACTGTGAGCATTGTAGTTCAAGAGTAATTGAACAATAAAGTTCCCCCTCCTGCCCCTTTTACCTAGTATAAGCCCCCACTCCTCAGATGTGGAATCCAGTCCATAGACCAGACAGCTCACATCAAGGGTCAATATTCTACTGTGAGAACAATGAAAACCTTGCCCCCCTTGACAAGTTTTTCAGCTTTTTCCCTTATCTTAATTGAAGATTGTCCCTCTCTTCAATCTACCTGGACACTCCCTGCTGCTCTTAGGTGAGCAGTGTTACATCACTAAAAGTGGTGGGAGGAGGATACCTTATCATTCAATTACTCTTGAACTACAACTCTGACAGAATTGAAATAACACTCTCCAAGGCCCAAATACTATGATGATTAATTAGAGCTGCCTTTATTATGAAACAACACTATCTCTTTAACCTTCTGAATGGTATAGAGATCTATAATGCATCAAGTAACTCCCTACTATTAATACTAGGACTCTTCTTTCTGCTGCTGCCTCCCAGTCCATGCTAAAAGTTAGTAAGATCCGAAGGCAAGATGTTCAAAAAGTTGTGGTAAGTGAAATTATCAGTAATCAGTTCTTATACCATGGTCCTTCAATTCTCAGACTTATTACTATCATTTTTTTCTTCCAATTCCATTATATCCATCAAAGGGAAAAAGTGGGTGTGGTTTTATCAGCAGTCATATTGTAAGGAACTTTCAGAAAAACATATTCTTTTAGTTGTGGTCGTAGCTTACAGTGCTGTATTATAATGTCTATGAGTTGTGCCATAGTTCCCTCGTCCCGCATGAGCAGGAGGGGTGTTAAGTCAGCAAACCTGAAATGAGGGTTCACCAAAGCCATATGATTAAAATGAGAGGGATGGGGAGCTGGGTGGGGTCTGACCTGCACAAGAGACAGTGGGAGATGGCTGGAGGGTTTAAGTAGTCCTCCAGCTCCTCCCACAACCTCAGGCACCGCATTACATTTGTAGCTGTAGCTTACAGTGCTGTATTATAATGTCTATGAGTTGTGCCATAATTCCCTCGTCCCGCATGATCAGGAGGGGTGTTAAGTCAGCAAACCTGAAATGAGGCAAAAGAGCAACCAGAAGAGCATAATTTATTTAAACATTAAGGTACATGGAATTATTTTAATAACAAACATTGAGCCATTTTGATTTCTTGGACCGGATTATGAATATATTTGTTTAAGCAATTGGACTTCCATCTGCCTAGTCGTTGAATGATATGAGGTGGATTCTGTTGTTTGGAAGCTGTAGTAGCGGCGCCGATGCGAAATGAATGACCTGAATAAAGGGCACTATTTATACCCAGCCGGGACAACAGCCACCGAACGTGTTGAGTGAATACGGGGGTGGACAAAGGATTACCTTGCATAGTTAAAAGAGGAAAGCTAGCAGGTTTGTCTTGTAAGATAGAGATGAGAGATTTGCTGGCCAAAGCCGGGCACCAAGCGTCGTGCATGGCTTGATACGTGATGTAAGTTCCTTGTGCTAATTGGTCCATTTTGGAGTGAGGGAGGAAGAGAGTGAAAGCATTTTCAAAAATGTAATGTGGCCCAAGTTTGGGAAAGAAGAATGTAACCCCGAAAAGGTGAATTCGCTAGGTCTGAGAAACCAGAAGAAAGCCAAGTGCATAGCTACCAGGATGACGTGGTTAGTGAGATGATCAAAAGGTTGTAATAGTAGAAGGTTAACCAGTTTCCTAAAAAGAGGGCCATCAATTGGTAATCGGGTGTGTTGTGGTGACTTGTTGGTTTTGGCAAAATCTTTAAGAAAAAGTTTTGTCTTGTTAGAAGAAAAGATAGATGGGTGTGAAGGGAAAAGTAAGCTAAGGTGGTGTTGTATTCCGGCGAGGTATAGCCTGATGGTCGGGGTTGACAGCCTCAGGTCAGAATAACAGAAGGATGCAAATGCCAAGATATTAGTAATGCTGTACTGAAGAATAGGTTTGAATGATAAGTTGAAATGATTAAATGACTTCCATGCCTTGTCGTAATTCCTGATGGTGTTTGCTGCAAGTGCTTGTTTAATGATTTCCTCTGTTATCTTTATATGAATGTTCAGTGCATTATGAGCTCTGAGAAGACAGGTGGAGTGCGCCTGGTGAGTGAGGTTTACGGATGTAGTCGGAAGAACTGCTGAAATTTAAAACATGAAAGGAGATCAGCATCTTTGTTATGATGACCTGGGATGAATGAACATTTGAAATTGAAACTGTGTGTGAGCGCAGTTAAGACAAGTCTTCTGAGAAACATCATGATGTGACTATTGCGAGACCTGCTTTTAGAGATGACATGAGAAAGTGCTTGGTTATCTTTGTGGAAGTGAACTGAATGGCTAGCCCATTTATGGCCCCATGTAAGAGCTGATGCCACTAGTGGATATATTTCAAATAATGTGGAAGTAGAAAAGAATTCGGGAATGTCCCGCACCTCGGCTGGCCATCCTTCCGCAAGCCACTCTGATTCGGAAATGGCCGCAAAACCATGGCCAGCCGAAGCGTCAGTGTAGACCAAAATAGGGTTGGAGTCTAAAGGGGGGAAACAAGGATCGGCCATTCCAATGGCTTAGAAAAGAGCCCCACATGGCAATGTCCGAACTGGCAGCATGGTCGATGACTAAGTATTGTTTTTGGGAATTGCCTGACAACAGTTGAAGAAGGTGTGAAATGAAGGAGCGGCCTTGGGGAGGATTCTGGTGGTGAAATTGAAATGCCCAAGGAATGACTGAAGCTCGGAGATGTGGCAAGAGTGTTTGAGGCTCAATTCATGAACCATGTCCCTGAGTCTGCTAAGTTTATCCTCTGGGAGTCTGGCTTCATTAATTATAGTATCTAAGGTGATCCCCAGGAACTCTATAACCTGGGTTGGACCGATTGTTTTGTGCACCGCAGTCGGGATATTGAGATCTTGGAAAAGGGTTAAAACATTGGACAAACTGGATGGGGTCTGGTGAGGAGGTTAAATTAGTAGGAAGTCTTCTAGGTAGTGTATGGCCGTAGAGCATCTACAGGTGTTTAGAATCAACCAATTCAAGAGGTCAGCAAAGTATTTGAAAATTTTTGGGCTACTTTTGGACCCAAAGACCAGCCTTGTGGCAAAATAGAGTATAGCAGAGATGGGATAGCACAAAACTGGACAAAAAACACAAAGAGTGAAAGAAAACTATCTAAGTGTAGTATTTGTTAATCATCAGCATATAAAGATATATAAAATTGCACTCACATTTAGCACGTCTTGGACTTTATGCATTAAAGAGTTCCTTTCCTCAAATAGCCAGCAAAACTGTGTCCCCGAAATCCTGTTCTTTGTAGTCCTGTATGTTGCTCCCGGATGGTGCGATCTGATGTAGTTCCAGTGTCCACAAATATGTATCAAGTTGGTACTCCCAATAACTGGTTACGGAATAATACAAGCTGAACCCAGATGAACTCCCTGACATGCGGAGTAATTTAAAATGGTTCAAAATGGGAGTGATTGACCAGGAAAGTCCAGTGTGTGCCTCGTGGATACAGGCCCACACTGCAGGCCGCAGGGCAGTGTAACTAGCAAGAATCTAAGGAGGCGGGGATTCCACAGGGGGTGTAGGAGGGACCTAGGGTGATGTGCAAAAGAGACCCGATGCGTGTCATGGAGCTCCGACTCCACTTCCTCAGGGGTTAGGATCAGGATTTCGGGGACACAGTTTTGCTGGCTATTTGAGGAAGGGACCTCTGTATCGCATAAACCCCAAGATGGGCTAAATTTGAATGCAATTTTATATATCTTTATATGCTGATGATTAATAAATACTACACTTAGATAGTTTTCTTTCACTCTGTGTTTTTTGTTCAGTTTTGCGCTATCCCATCTCTGCTATACTCTATTGACTTTACGGTGGACAAGGCCACTTTTTGAACGGATTAGCAGCAACTGACATTTCCATGAATTGTGACCTTCATCCATCATCTCCATCAATTTTCATCATCATTGTCATATAACAACTCCATTCATATGTTTTACTAACATAGACCTCTGGACAGTAATTTGAGGACGTTGTTTTCATTTATTGTACTATTCTCCATTATCTTTTGTGTTTTTTTCCATTTACTTTACATTTTTTGGTGAATAACTTACTCAGTCCCCCTTTATCAGACCATTCTCTTTTAGATTATATTTTTATATTTTATTTCACTTGTTCTTTCTTTTGCTCAGGTTTATTATATATATTTTTTACATTGCTTTTTCTTGTGGCAAAATAGTATTGATTCCTCCAGCGTATACCGTGAAGATGCCAGAGGAAGTGGTCAATGGGTAGCAGTTTGAAGGCGTCAGATGGTCACGATCTGTATGCGCACGGGCGGCGCAGGTGTCCTCCTGCAGGGGAGAGAGTGCTGGGGAGCGTCTCTGGGGATCGGTGCTCCTGAGCGGTGACTGCTAGGAGCGAAGCCTTGCTGCGGCCGAGACCGGGTAGAGTTGCTGGCCACGAAGCCAGATGTCCGATCCCAGTTGAGCCGGAACCTAGACCAGGATGGCAATACTACTATCAGTACAAGCTCACCTGCTGGGGGGAGCGAAGGCTAGAGTGCGTAGAGTAGAGAGCGTAGCTAGAGAGCGTAGGCCACTTGGTAGCTATAACTCCCCAAGAAGGACACCTGGAACAGGATACTGGGGCGAATGAGACTGACCAGGAGAAGAGGTTCCTGAAGGAGAATCCAGGCAAGCAGAAAGCCAGCAGGAACTTTGGGATCAGGCTAAGGAGTAGTTAGGCAGGCCGGTTCGGTACACAGTGGGTTAATCAGTGGCTGGGTATAAGGATCAGGCAAAGGAGTAGTCAGACAGGCCGGTTCGGTACACAGTGGGTCAATCAGTGGCTGGGTATAAGGATCAGGCAAAGGAGTAGTCAGGCAGGTCAGTTCGGTACACAGAGGGTTAATCAGTGGCTGGATATAAGGATCAGGCAAAGGAGTGGTCAGGCAGGCCAGTTCGGTACACAGTGGGTTAATAGGTAAAGACTGGGACAAGAGCACGCAAGGATTGGGTCTAGGAACACAGTGAGAGTGCAGCAAGTAGACGGAAGACACTCCAGATATAGACGCCAGCGATGACATCACTGGCTAGACGTGGCCGAAACCAGAAGTACCTGGGCACCCGCAGAGAGCGTAGGAGAAGGGAAACGAAGTGGTAATAAAATACTGCTGCCGGAAGCACAGGCAAGGACGGACTATAATGGGGTAGGAATGGGGATCGTGACACAGAGATATTGGTTTTGAATAACCAGCATCCCTGGCCATGTTGTAGGGTATGTTGTATGGCGTTGTCTACTCTGGAGTATTCCATTGACATGTCTACGGAAGGTATGAGGGAATTGATGCTGGGTTGGGTGGAACCGTGGGGAGCAGATAAATCAATGATCAACCTATATTTGTGGGGATTAGATTTTTAGTGGCGATCCCTATGGGGTTGACCCTCCAAACAGGGAAAGGGGGAGAGGCAAAGGGGCCAATGAAGTATCCTTTCAGTAATTCCTGGTTGAGTAGATCGTCAACTATCTCTGGCGCTGACATGGCTGATGTTAAGTTTGGACATTCTAAGGACATTTCTGGGCAGTAATTGATGCCTGTGTGAAACCCGTTCGTGCATGATGAAATTTATGAGAGCTATATCTGGGTGGAGTGAAAGAAGAGACTGCAATTTGTTGGCGTTAATACAACTTAGCCATTTATTGGAAGCAAAATTTTTTGGGCAAATGATTCTAGAGTGTGACTTACGGCATAAAATGCATTGGTGAAGCATCTTGCAGGCGCTGTAAAAACACCCTTTTGAATTGAAGTTGTTGCAAATGGGAGAATTCCCGATTTAGTGTATAGTTCTACCCAGTTTATCTTTGGTTGACCTCGTTGGTTGTGTCGGGGTGGATGTGAATGATTGATTGTTGCTAGAAGAAGGGAGCTCATTACTGCCTGAACCACTTAAGTTGGGGCATACTTGGGAAATATGGGAATTGGATTGGCAAAGATTGCAGTTAGGGAACTTAATACCGGCAAAATGTCTACAGAACAATTCATTGTCTAAAAGGCTCCAGTCTAGATTGTAATTAAAATTGAGCCATGGCGGCGGCAGATTTTGCAGCAAATTACTTAAGGTAATCATAACACCCTGTGCCACAGTATTTGTATCCCAAGTAGACCAATGTGTACATGTAATTATCTAATTCCTGGCGCCGGTGTGGGAATGATGAACAAATGATGTCCCTATAGATACTGAAGGCTAATACAAACTCTGGTATGGACAGCTTATGCGCCAGCCTGGGGTCTTTAGATTTTAGAGTGATAGAGACCTCACCGCAACTGACTGTTTTGTGTTCAGTAACATCCTGGGAGGCCAGAAGAAGAGCTACAAGATTCACCTCCTTTCCCTCCAGAATGTCCCTGTGCAGATGCTGCAGGATCATGCGTGCTGGTGTAATCCTTGGTGGAAAAGAATCATTACATGTAATATCTATAGGAGGGGCCACCAGCTGTGGGTTGGACTGATTATTGGCCTTAGCTTCTAAGTTGGAAAGTCTGGACTGTATGTTAGAGACTGCTGAAGTCAATTCGGTTAACATTTTGATAACTTGGTTGGGCTGTTCTTGGGATTGGATAGAGGAAACTGGAGAAGTGGCCTGAAAAAGAGGGGGGGAGGCAACCGTAGAAAACCCAGGAGAAGATGGAACAGGTGAAGTGATTGTGTTGTCGCACAGTAAGCAGTATAGTTCAGCTTTTCTAGCCGAGGCGGGATATGGAATACCCCTTCTAGTAAGTTCGTTAGAAAGTTTGTCCACTGTCCAAGAACTGAAGGCTGAACATTTCAGGGCTGGAGGAGTGCTTTCTTTGTATCGTAGGGACCGCATTTGGTATGTTCATGTCGGAGGGACCCTGAGCTGTCGCGTCTTCTATCGTAGGAGAACTCTATAAGATATGAATGCCATAATTAACGAAGGTGGTGCCTAATCATATAATGGTGAGCACGTATAAAGAACGTATGGGAGCATGCAACTGGGAAACGTAACTCTGTGAGGGTAGGTAACAGGGGTGAATGAGATAGAATGTCTCGTCATAGACCCTAAGTGGTATTTCTGGGGTATAAGCCAGTGGTGATTGAATTTGCACCCCGCCGTCTGATTCAAGCCTGCCCCGGCAAAGTGAGGTCACGAACCTGAATATACATATGAGGTGGAAGGCACTGGGCCCATGGACTCCAGCTGGTGCCTTTTTTTTCTTCTTCTTCTTGTGGGGAAGGAAGAGCCCCAAGCCTGCCGAAGAGTAAGAACCACCAACTTCGTAAGACTGGGAGCCAGAGCCTTATGACCCGCAGAAGTGAAGAAGGCCAGTAGAGGGTATGTGGATGAACCCTGAATGGTCGAAGAGAAGTGCCTACCAAACCATGAGGAGATAAGATGAAAAGGCAGATTTGCTTTGGTAATGGAGTAAGTGACTCACTCCAGGAATAAGTGTATGACAGAATACCAACCTGTCCTGTAAAGTGAATATGCAGAGAGGTACCCAAGGTAGGGTAGGGTAGGGGTAACCCTCCGGCTCCACTACAAGGTAAGGCGAGTGACCTTCCCTCCTCCCCGGTGAGGTGCGGGGATAGTGACCTACCCCCTCCGCCACGAGGTGAGATGTGAGTGGCCCACCCCATACACAGTGAGGTAAGGTGTGAATTGACCTTCGGCCTCCGCTTAGAGGTAAGGTGTGAGTGACCTTCGGACTCCGCTAAGAGGTAAGGAGAATGTGACTTTCAGCCTCCACAAAGATGTAAGTAGAACGTGACCTTCGACCTCCACAAAGAGGTAAGGCGAATGCGACCTTCAGCCTCTGCAAAGAGGTACGGAGAACGTGAACTTCGGCCCCTGCTGGAAGGGAAGGTGTGAGTGACCTTCGGCCTCCACTAGGAGGTAAGGAGTGAGTGACCTACAGTCTCCACTAGGAGGAAAGGTGTGAGTGACCTTTGGCCTCCACTAGGAGGTAAGGGGAGAGTGGCCTTCGGCCTCCACTAGGAGGTAAGGTGTGAGTGACCTTCGGCCTCCACATGGATTTAAGGTGTATGTGACCTTCGGCCTCCACTAGGAGGTAAGGTGAGAGTGACCTTCGGCCTCCACTAGGAGGTAATGTGTGAGAGACCTTCGGCCCCCACTAGGAGGTAAGTTGTGAGAGACCTTCGGTCTCCACTAAAAGGTAAGGTGTGAGAAGAGATTACCTTGCTAGGTACATGGTGGAAGTATGACGAGGATATCGTACCCTATGGTACTTGGTAAAAGACTGACATTGAAAACAGAATAATGTTTTTTTTTATTAACCCATGGTTGACTCATTAATGAACTGGAAGACACAAGACTGAGAAGACGGAAAACATTAAATTAGATGATGTGATCTGTATATAACATGGATCAATACAATGGCATAAGCAAGGACATAGCAAACATGGTTTTGTAATGCTATATATATAATAGATAAAGGCTGCAAATAATGAAGGGTCACTTCCTAAGTAGGTATAGTTTTTTTTTGCAACATTGTACCTGAATCAGTTAAACTGACCCTGTTATTTGACAACGTAACCACGTAACTGCTTACTTGTCAATGGGACCCCCCACAGGAAACCAGACTGGGGAAACCCCCCGAAGAGACCAGGATGCAGAAGTGCCAAGAATGGATTATGATGACCCTTTTTCTTTTGGCCCCAATCCATACTGACTGATGGTTTGTAGATATAGTATATATATATATATATATATATATATATATATATATATATATATATATATATATATAAATAAGGTCAGAGAGTTTATTGTGCAATAATAGTAGCATCTCCTAGTGTTTGAAGGTATAATTATTTGGTTTTGAATTCACACGTAATATTAATCAGTCTTAGTTGTATCTGGGTACAGTAACCAGGAGGTGGAAGAATATATTGGATAATTGACACGTGTATTTCAAACTGTTTTCCCTGCCATTTAGGGAACTACTTATACCTGGTTACTGAGACTATGAATTGGTCATCTATTGCAATCATTGGCTAGCCCATATGCTGCAGTACAAGTGTGTAGACAAAGAAAGGGTTGTGATAAGCACAGAAAGAGAATCAAATGAAAAGTTTGTCCTATTGGATAAAACCATTATGGTAGTGGCCAGCGCTATACTTAGTATATAGGGGCAACGTTATGTTCAAGAGCAGACAGGCATCAATCTGTACTTTATGACTGTACGAAGCAGTGCCTATACCTCCGGTACTGAAGCCTGTCGTTAACCAGCGACACCGAACATTCCTTGCCCTTTAGGACCCTTCCGGGGCTATAAATATTCCTGAAGGCATACCTGGTTAATCTGCACCAGGAGCACAATGGAAGATTATTGTCGGGAAGTGACGTCACTTCCGAGTGAGCCAAAATCTGGAAAGATGCAGCGTAGTGATGGATTAAGCTTACAAGTGGAATAGCAATATCTGAAGTAGCGTGTATCATAGTTAAAATCGTAGATGGAACTTACGTTTTAGACGAGAACTGTTCTGGAGCTCCAGTTGTTCCGGAAGAACCGGAGGCTAATACTCACATGATCACGTCTGACCCGCACAAGCGACAGTGGGAGAGGGCTGGAGGGTTTAAGTAGTCCTCCAGCTCCTCCCACAACCTCAGGCACCGCCTTACATTAGTCACTAAATTAGTCTGACTAGTTTGATTTTTTCCAATAAAATAAAAATGGTCTAAACTTGGAGAAAACAAATTAAAGTACTATTAGCAGATAGGAGTGAGAAGCAGTAGTATGCTGTTAGCTGGTTGACCCCTTAGTGACCGGCCGCGCACACCCGCGGCCGGCACTTAACGCCCTCCAAACTTTTTTCTCCATTACCTTTAATGATTTCCTGGACGTACATGTATGTCCTCTGTCACTAAGTGACAGTTTCTGCGGGACGCACATGTACGTCCATTGTCGGGATGGGGTTAAAAGAAAGCAACTTGAAAACCAAAATATTAAAAGTACCTAAGGCAAAATTAAAGAGTTAGCAATGCCCAAAATAAAGTTTATTCTATATGGTAGATTTTACAAAAATAAAGTATTTGGAGAAAGTCCTATCTCTCAAACCTTTATGGTTTGAGAGATATCCTCCGCTAAAGTTCCCCTTCTCCTGATGTCAACTGTAAAGCTGACAGAAGGAGAACCGCTTTGGCCAACATGAGGAGGCTCTTCAGCAGAGCCTCAACAGCGTTATTGGAAAAGAACTACTTCATTGGAACAGTCTACAAAGTGTGCTTGCCCACTTTGTAGACATTTCCATTGAAGTAATTATTTTCCAATAACGGGATTTCGGCTCTGCTGCAGAGCCGCTGGCTGATCCCTGGACAGGGATCTCCTGCTGTCAGCAGAGCGCTGATGTCAGGAGAAGGGGAGGGATGGGGGAAAGTTTAGCGGAGATTATCGTTCAAACCATAAAGGTTTGAGAGATAGGACTTTCTCCAAATACTTTATTTTTGTAAAATCTAACATATAAAATAAACTTGATTTTGGGCATTCCTAACCCTCTAAAGACATTTTAAAGTCAGACTTTTTAATGACAACATTAATCAAGTTCATCTTACTGTCATTTTTAATTGTTTATGACACATTTTCTAACGTGACAGATTTACTTACAATCCAACAATTTTATCATTATAGTGACTTTTTGAACAATTTTGTTGCAAGGGGTCTCTCACACCTACAGCTTCCAAAGGGTTTTGTCTCCTTGATTTTGAAATATTAGCATATATGCTAGTCCTAACTTAATGCCCCAGAATAATATATTCAGATAGCCAACAATGAAACTGGCGCAATGCAGCTGCACCATAAGGAACACTTGTGCTGAAAGAGTGTGTAATAAATTGTTCTGCAATGCTTGTACATCACTCTGGCACTTAAGGGGTTAACTCACTTGAATATCTATCTAACATTAAGGAGGATAAAACCCAATGTATATAAATGGGAATTTGTGTTTACTGCCTATGATGCTTTCATTTGTCCTATGATTGGATACGTCTCTAGTATCCACTGATTTAATTGGCCACCTCAAAATCAAAGTCGCCCTCCTTCCTTGTCTTATTTAACATTATCATGTGCAGTGAGCAGTGTTTGGGGTCCTATGGTCCTGCTAACAGCTGCAATGTCTGCTTCCATGCATGCATAATGAAGGGCTAAGACCCCAGAAAATGTGTGTGTGGGGATAACCCAATAGTTTCCCCTTAATAAAAGCATCAGAAAATTGCTTGAATCTTCATTAGAGTTCAGGTCCCCAACAGCTGAAGGTCCAATAATTGACTACGCCTGATGTAAAACATGTTCTGGTACTATTTGTGGCAATATAATGACACACAATTCACTATAAATCTCATGTGAAGCTGTGTCATGAATTACAACAATTCCTTCTTGTCAAACTGTCCAGTAATGTACCTTATAGCTATACATTCAAGGTCAGTGCAAATAATTCATGTAAACAATCAATCCAAGGGCTCAATAATGACACAAGGTCATTCCTTTATATTTCATGTAAGGATAACTTACTAAAATGAAAATAAAGGGCAGTAAAAATTAGAATTAACTTACAACTTGTGATGAAAGATCATAAATATCTTTAGGGAACCATGTGTGTGTCTTGCCCCCTAATGTGTTTAATCCCTTGGTGACAAGACCTATGTTTACAATAGAGGACAAAAGCAATTTTGATGTTTGTAGTATGACTTTCTTCAACTATATTTTCCCTCTAATTATTTTAGTAAACCCACACAAATTATGTACCTTTCGTAAGGATAAGTTTTTTTTGATTTTTAATGCCTTATTTATATCTATAATCCATCATTTAATTTGATAATAATATAAAAAAAGTACAAATGATCAAAAAGTGGTGAAAAAGTATCTTGGAGCTGTAGATCCTTATTAACAAATACAAAACAGGAAGAGAAACTACAGGGCAGGGTGTACTATTAAAGTTATCCTGGAACCACCAAAACACTGCAGCAAAGAGATACATTCAGCTCCTAAATGCCCTCACAGAATAAAAGTACAAATTCTAATACTTAAAAATATATCTTTTTGATGAAGAATTAAAAAAACAAACACATATTGACTCCCCTAATTGTATTACTAGTATGGACAAATAGGAGATAACTAATAAATGAGCAAATCTGCTTATACAGATGCACAGGGTTAGTATGGGAAAATGGAAACACATACTTAAAGTGATAGTAATGTTTCACAATAAAAGCAGCTCCAATTAATCTTCATAGTATTTTGGCCATGGAGAGTGTTATTTCAATACTGTCAGAGTTGTAGTTCAATAGTAATTGAATGATAAAATATCCATTTCCTGCCCACATTCCACATCTGAGGGGAGGTGGCTTACACTAGGTAAGGGGTGGGAGGGAGATAATTTATCATTCAATTACTCTTGAACTATAATTCTGACAGTATTGAAATTACACTCTCCATAGCCCAAACACTATGAAGATTAATTGGAGTTGTTTTTTTTGTGAAACATTACTATCCCTTTAACAGGATAGTATTGCCATGTATTCATAAACATTAATTTTGTAGGCATTAAAAAAATAAAATTTAATGCACCCAGTCCCAGCTCTCAAACCTTTATGATTTGAGAGATATTCGGGACCAAAGTTCCCCCCTCCTTCCCCTTTCCCCTGACATCAGTGCTCTAGCTGACTGCAGGGGGATCTGGTCCCTGGACAAGCGAAGGCTCTTCATCAGATCTGAGATTGCGTTATTGAGCAAGAAATCCTTCACTGGAATGGTCTATGATGTGTGCTTGGTTTGAACTTTGGTCCCAAATATCTTTCAAGCCATAAAGGTTTGAAAGATGGGACTGGGGGCATTAAGTTTTATTTTTTAATGCCTTCAAAATTATTCATTATAAATACATGACAATACTATCCCTTTAACATGTAAACCATGATGAAACCTACAGCTTTTAAATCTGTAGAAGCAGTAGTGTGTTAAATGGCCAGACTTGATTGCAAATCAGGGATAATAGTATATAGTCGGCTGGATTCAAATGCAGGTGCTAATTTTATCTCTGCTTTTATCTTTAGGTATCCCCATAGACTTCGGTAAGAACAGTTTTGATAAAACGGGAGGTAACATTTATCTCCTGCATTTGAATCCAGCTCCACAGAACATCACCATTTGTAGGCATTAGATTTAGATATTCATGTGGCCTCTTAGTAAATATTAGGTTAAACCAAAGCGATATCTTAAGAAGATATAGTGTATTATCGGTCTAATGTGACAGATGCTAAATAGTATAGATGCTAGCTTAGTATAGTGATCATGGTAGCTGTCATCACACTCTGAAATGCTTTTTTTGTCTGTGGAGACTCATATCAGTCCACAGAACATTACCACATATAGACTCTAATATTGTAAGCCAATCTACCTTTCTAAAAGATGTATAGTAAGACTAATATGATATCTCAGTAGAATTAACCAGTGCCTAGCGTGGTAACCTCTGGATAGACACTTCTTTAAGCTGTCTCCAGTAAGTATAGAGGTCACGGCAGGCAGTACTCACACTCTAAAGGTCTAGTATGGATGACCAGAGCCATGCCATACAATCGCAAGAGTTATAAAATAAATGTGTCACTCATAAAAGCATTCCCCAATAAATTAATCACTGATCATTAACCATGACTTGCCAGGGCCATCATCACAGGGCGGAATTCTGTGATGGTCCTGGCATGTCATGTGGTATTAAGGGGTTAACAAAAGGATTTACCAGGGTAAATATCATTCAGATATTATCTAAATACATTTTAATTGCATTTGAATTGAACTCTCTTTATGTCTACTTCTATTTTTTTCATTTATAAATCTGATATAGACAAGTGACCCTTATGAACTATTCAGGTCTATAGAAGCCCATTGTTGTGTTGCCTAGAAAATGTGTCCTAGAGGAAGACTTCAAAAGTGATCACTATATACAGATAACCGTATATAGTGCAAAAAGTATAGTTGCTCCTGACTGATGTATAAAGGATGCCAACATAGGTAAATTCATCCATTATGCAAATTGAGTCACTTATTACTATTATTCTTTATTTACTAAGATAATAGAACTATGTACAAGGCAGTACCATAGATAGAATTATATTTACAATGAAAATGAAGTCCCCTTTCACACAGCCAGTAGCAACAAAGAGATGCTAGATCTGTTACCCATGTTGAAAGATAACATGCTGGGCTATGGTACATTTCATATTGGTGATTATGGTGCATATAAACGCATAAAGGTCCAGCATGCAAAAACTTTACTGCATTCCCTCATGAACAAAATAAAGTTTCAGTAGGCAAGGTCTGCTCGATGACCTGTGGGGCTGCCTGTAAATCTTTCACACAAGCAGCTTTGGAGGTTGTGATCCTCTTCTTAAGCTCCAATGAATGACTGACCACGTGGACACCGACCAGTAATATTGGCTGGTGCTCATGTGGGCCAGTTGTCAGGCTCACCTCCCTGTGTTGATATTCAGAAGAGAGGTCAGTTTAGATAAATGAGCAACAGAATTGTGGCAGGGAGATGAAATGGTTTTTTCACCCATGCAAAAGAGGCCTAAGAGGCATTGGAAATAGAAGTTTAAGAAGCCTCTTCTCACTAGAAGGATTATAGGATTTGTAGTGTATAATACCCCTTAAGTATTCACTAAAGTGGTTAAAGATTACATTTGCATCTGTCATTTTCTCCATTATAAAGCTCTGTTCAGTACAGATGTGTCAGCCTGCTCAGCCTTTGCTCCCATCTTGTTTGATACAGGGATTCCAGTTACCCTGAATCTCCCCTTGCTGTCTTTTGCCCCTATCTCATAAGAAAGAGACAATCTAATTACAACTCCATGAATTAGAAACTGTTCCTGCTGCTTTTCTACAATGAACATTATTCTCAGTCAGCTGTTGGCAGGCTACTTTTGATGGCGATTATAATCCAATCACAGACAGTTGGTGGACTTAGATTTTTGGGAGCAAAGGTATGGAAATTAACATAGCTATTGCTATTGTATATGTATTTTATCTTTTTGGAAACCAAAACCTTGACATTTTGGAATTCCCTTTAAGTCTTAGTGGTAGGGAATGTATAAGTCTGCGAGCACAGTTTATATTTTGAAGTTGGATTTTGGCTTACTGCTCATACACCTGTTAGTTTTGTCTATGTGGTAGAGAGTAGGAATGTTTTAGAGTGTACAAATGCTTTTGTGAGAGACAAAAAGAAGAACAAACAAAAAGAAGAAGAAAAGAAGAAGAAAATTGTGCAATACTCACCATAGTCACAAGTAGTGTGTGCTAGAGTTGTACATATGCACACACTAGTGAGTAAGGCTTGGGTGATGTGTATCAGCTGTTCTCTTCCAACAGCTACTGTGTAAGATCTATCAATTGTCAGTCTTCTGGCAGCTCTCTCTTATAACCCTCTCACGAAGCTCAATGCAAACAAAGAAAACAGACAGAAGGGGGCACCAATAGTGCCTTATCACTTAAAATATAGAACTATATACATCTATATCAAAATACACTCACATTTGATAGATGCTATGTTGTAGGCATAAACATACACACAGCTGTAAAAGCACACAGAGAAATTTCTTACCTTCTCTGTTCGGTGTGAATCTTTATAAACGGGATCTCAGCTCTTAATCCGTTGATCTCTTTATCCAGTGATGTAGTTCCCAGTGATATAGATACTATATAGTTTAAGTTCTCCAACAAAATAAAATAATATTGAAAAAAATAAAAGAAAACACGGCAAACTAAATTAAATAAATGTATTGCTAATATACCACTGTGTAAGTGCAACATTTTACAGCAGTATGCTGATTTTTCAAAGCTAGTGGTAACAATGATTAAAAATCTGTTTCTTTTTATTATATTTGTTCTATATTATATTATTATATTGGAGATTTTAAACTATATAGTATCTTTATTGCTGGGAACTACAACGCTGAATTAAGGGCTCAACGGATTAATATTTGGGATCCCATTTATAAAGATTGACACTGAACAGAGATGGTGAGAAAATTCTCTGTATGCTCTTTCAGATGTGTGTATGAGTATGCCTACAACATAGCAACTATCAAATGTGAGTGCATTTTGATATAGATATATATTGTTCTCTATTTTAAGTGATAAAACACTATTGGCGCCACCTTCTGTCTGTTTTCTAAGGATGGTTTGGTGCATGCCTCCTGTGGGAGTGCTGTGAGTAGTAGCAGGGTCTGAAATTGTCCACTTCAAGACTGGAGTAGTCACTATCAGACCCCCATTTGTCACACAGGTAAATGTGATCGGTCATGTGTGCCGATGCTCCGAACGTCGCTATCTGGTCCTTAAAGTGATAGAAATGTTTCATAATAAAAGCAGCTCTAATTAATCATCATAGTATTTGGACTTTGGAGAGTGTTATTTTAATTCTGTCAGAGTTGTAGTACAAGAGTAATTCAATAACAAAATATCCCCCCTCCCTTTTTACTAATGTAACACTGTTATCAGAAGGGAGGTGCCCAAGTAGACTGCAGAGAGGGACAATCTTCAATTAAGATAAGGGAAAAACCTGAAATCTCGTCAAGGGGGGCAGGGATTTAATTGTTCTCACAATAAGAAGATTGTCCCCTTCTGTTATCTGTTGGTCTTACAGTCAGATTCCACATCTGAGAAGAGATGGCTTACACTAGGTAAAAGGGGCGGGAGGGAAAACTTTGCTTGTGAATATCTCTCAAACCATAAATATTTGAGAGATAAGACTTATATCGTTCTTCATGTTTTTTTAATGCCTACAAAATAAAATAAAGATAAATTGAAGTATTACTATACCTTTAAGAGGTTAAATACTTTGTACTGTTCTCCACTTGAAACAAGTTGTGTACAGAGGACACTTTTAGTGTATACAGCTTAGCAAACTGACATTAGGCAGGCGTTGCACAAAAAATGGGTTCCAGCACCAAATATAGTGTTGAATCTTGTCAGTGTACGCACTTACTTAAGCTGATGTATTAAAAAGATCAGTTCTGAAAAAAACCAACAGCACCACAGGGATAAAAGTTCCATTAAGGAGGTCTCTAATACATCTGTGGCATTCAAGTACTAACACTTAGGGGAGATTCACTAAGCGGTGAAAAAGAGGTGATAATGTGGAGATGAATTCTCCAGTTTATCACTTCTCCAGTCCTTATGTTATTCTATAGACCTTATTCACTAAGGTCTCCAAAATTGAAGAAATCTTAGTGCATATGCTCCATTGAACAACACAGGAATTGGAGAAGTGATAAACTGGAGAAGTCATCTCCACTTTATCACCTCTGTATCACTGCTTAGTGAATCTCCCCCTTTATATTGAATCAGTTGATTATGAAAGGCCTTTAAACTTATATTTATGTCATCCATTTTTATTTGAAACTATAGTTTTGGAGTTAGATTTATTTCTTTGTCATTTTATGCAAATTACCCAATACTGACTGGCACACACTGGTGTTCCACTCTCCCAACTGCTACTTCCTACCAAGAAGTATTGCATCATTTACAAAATCTGGAAAATAAATAAAGCTAAATATCCCATAAACTATAGCTTTAAAGTGATAGTAATGTTTAAATTTCAAGAACTCTGCAGTCCTTTCCTATACTGTTATGTTAGTAATGCTGCATTCGCTATATATCTTTAGAAATAATATTATGAATTATACCCCACACTCCGCTTATACTTACATTATCCTTCAAGCCTCTGAGCTGCAAGCGTATGGTGACATGGGACAATCTTCTTTCAGTATACAAAGAACCCTACCCTCCTTCTTTAAAGGGTTTTCAATATACTGAATGGAGGTTTGTGCCTCGTAGCTCTCTGTCCAGTCAAACGACCGGACTTCAGATTTATGGAGAGGTGGCCTGGATTTGTGAAAAGGGTCGTTAGGGGGATAATTCATAATATTATTTCTCAAGATATATAGCAAATGCAGGATAACGGATTGATTGTATGTACTATAAGAAAGGATTGCAGCTTCCTTGAAATTACTATCCCTTTAAGTAAAGAATGACAAACCTAACTATGGGTAATTTGGAAAGCCCTTTCAAAATCAAGTCAGTATAAAGTATTATCTCAACATTAAAAGGCCTTTTTAGATGAATGTGAATTCTCATTTGTCCTCTGTCGCAAACCTGGTTTGCTCTGCAATTGTTCCAGTTCTTCCTCATATATCAGCCTCACTAACCCTGACTTTTATGAAGGAAAAGCTGATGCAGCTCATTACATGGTTCCTAGTGGTAGCTACTATGGAAATCAATACAGGTTAGCATCGGTGAATCATGCAATATGTGTGATGAATAGACTGTCGACAACATACAGACTTAACGTTTGTTTATTTTATTGTGTTAGAAACAGATGAAACATCTCTGGATTCTGAGTGTCTACAAACCTGACAATAACTATTTATGTTTGCAGATCAATCGAAATTCCACTGGGAGAACATGTAGCAAGTATAAATAAGAGGTTTTTACACTGGGCCGCTTCCTTTTTTCTATTTACAGGGTACCCTTTTTTTTTCTTCACTTAGGGAATTATTCACAAATTATATGAGCATACATAGGAGCCTTTTAATGCATGCCACCCAAGGTGAAACGCACAGGCCTGGGGATAAGTGTGTCTACATGGCAATATTCTTGTCATCATGTAGGCTGGGCTTCAACTGAATGACAGGAGTTGGAGGGGAACATGCAAGGCTGTGCTAGTAGTGTCCAAATGATACTATTCGTGGCATAATGTAAGCCGGGCTTAATCTGAGTGACAAGGGATGGAAGGTTGACGGAGTTTGTACTTAAAGGGATAGTTATGTTTCACAATAAAAGCAGCTGCAATTAATCTTCATAGTATTTGGGCCATTGGGAGTGTTATTTCAATACTGTCAGAGTTGTAGTTCAAGAGTAATTGAATGATAAAGTATCCCCCACCTGCCCCTTTAGAGAGGGACAGTCTTCAGTTAGCATAAGGAAAAATCTGCAAAAACTGTCAAAGGGGGTAGGGTTTTCATTGTTCTCACAGTAAGAAGATTGTTCCTTGCTGTGAGCTGTCTGGTCCCAGGACCAGATTCCACATCTGAGGAGAAGTGGCTTACACCAGGTAAAAGGGTGGAAGGTGATACTATATAATTCAATTACTCTTGAACTACAACTCTGACAGAATTGAACTGAAATAGCACTCTCCATGGCCTAAATACTATGAAGGTTAGTTGGAGCTGCTATATTGTGAAACATTACTATCTATTTAAATGGGCAGGGATGTGGGAGGAACACAGTGGCAGTGGGTGTAACTGTCAGCAATTGAACTCAAAGATGAAGAATCAGGGACCCTGCATTTATTCTGAAAACTGCACCATAGATGACAAGTAAAACTTCTCATTGATTTTAATAGGTCTTTTATTCCCTTGAATGATAGAGAGGTCTCCATTGCATTGCAAAGGGTTAAAAAGCTTAATTTATCTCAGTGGAGATGTGGGAATTTTTTTTTTGTCACAAACAGTGCCGTTGGTATGCTTTAGAATCTCTCCTCTTTTTCTTTGTGAATTAGACCCTTAATTTCTATGAATATGTTTGTAGGCAGCTGGAACCGCCGAATATGTGTGCCTGTTTTTGTACTGTGCTTTCTATTTCACACAATGGGCCTTTCAGCATGCCCTCCTATTACTGTAATGATCAGCTAAACTATTGTACCTGACCGCAGAATACCAGTGTTTCCTATTGCAGACATCAATGATTTCATATTTTCCTACAATTGCAGATCCCCATTTGTTACCAGAAGACTGTATTGTAATGGTAGAACAACATATGTTCAACCTAAGGTTATTTCTCTAAAATTTTTAACAAAACAGATTCAAAAGGGAACTGTAATGCTTAACATAACAGACTACATAAATGATTGCTTTATATAATATTAGTATGCTTGGATTTAAAGAGAAACTACACCTATAGATCTTAGGGGGGCAGACTGAGGAAGATGACGAGGTGCAATTCTGGAGCAAACCAATTGCACCATAAGGGACAACTACAAATTCCCAAAATGCTGAGTTATTTAAATAAGGTATTTAACTACTTGATTATTAAATATGTCTCTAATGCATTGCAGAGCAATGTGATGGAGACCACTCTCTCATTTAATTGGTTAAATGTCCTCATTTAAATTGATGGGAACTTTTATTGCCCTTCTTTTGAGCAGCAGCTTTGCATACAGAATTAGGTATAAGACCCTTACTTCCTCTTCCTTTATTGGAATGGATCAGATAGACAATGCATACTTTGAAAGTTTACATTTCCTCCTCTGGTAGTGTGTTCTTGCATCAAGTTCCGTGTTCCTCTGCCAAGTTCCTACATTACTATGCCACATTTTGATGTTCCCATGATGACATCATGAAACATGTACATATATGTCACCATACGCAAGTTATAACGCATACACAAACATGCCGATGGAAAGCTCTTAATCCATGAGAATTTCCAATGTAGGCAAAAGGCCCTGTTTTTCACCAAATCTCTTTGTTCAGAGGCAACCCTTTTTAATTCATGAATTATTAATTTTTAAGTTGTGACACGTGTAGCTGGAAAATATTAATTTCTGTGACACATATGAGTAGGAAACATATAACTGAATGAATATATCTGGAAAGGTGTGACACATAAAAGGAGAAATACACACTAGGAATATGTGGTTCTTAATTTGCTTAACAAGAGGCGTTACTTAGTTAGGTGTTCTTCAAATAATAGTCAGGTATATCTATATACTATAGCTGTTATTTTATCTTTCTTGCAGCCCACCACCAATTATTTAAAAGCTAAGAGTTCCCAGTTATGCATATGGAGTGCAGTTCTGCAGAAAAACAGTTGCACCATAGATAACAAGTAAAACTTTCCATTGATTTAAATAAGGCTCTTGATCCCTTGAATGCTAGAGATGTCTCCAACACATTGTGTTGAATGGAGACTTCTCTAGCATTCAAAGTGTTAAAAAAGCTCAGTTTATCTCAGAACACCTTGGCCCAAGATGCACTAAAGGTGGAATAGGGTTCATAATGGCGATGTCCTGTCAGATCAGTCGAAAGCACATCTACAATATGCACTGAAGTGTCTTCAACTTCATATCTCCATCAATCCGACAAAAATATGCCCACATCAACATCAATGCAACAGGTTTATGAATTTTTGCTTATCACATCGTCAATTACCTATTTCCATAGGAATGCAGCATAATGGGTAATTTTCAAATGGAAATGCAGGATAATGAGCCATTATTGTATTCATGCAGGTGTTTTGATATGTTAATGTGGCACTTCACCACATGCACTAAACTCTGATAGCAGCCTCTGATGTCTGAGTTCACAGTCTCAACTTTGCCTACCTGGGGCTGGCGAAGTTGGGATCTCCCTGTAGTTTCCAGTGCAGTAACATCCCTAAATCAATCATAAGCATGGAGGTTTGTCAAACTGCTGGCAATGTGGAAGGGATACTCTCCCTCACATATCACCAGCAGTAGACAACCCTGAAGTCTGATCATTCTCTTTGCTTCTCCACTTGGTCGGAAGGTAAGTGGAGACGATCCTTTCAGCACCATTAATAGCATAAGGGAGGGCATCCCTTACACATCACCAGCAGTTCGACAACCCTGTATGCTAATGGGGAATTTCTTCTCCCCTCCCCTTTCATCCATAAATTTTAGTGCAAATGGTGATATTTATCTACATCAAAAAGGTATAGTGCTTTAAACACATCAAAAAGTCATATTGTCACATAATCTACCTTTACTGCATCTTGTGCCCCTTACAAATCATTTAGATCTATTGCAGCATATTTGTGCATTGAGGAGGAGTGATCTCGAGGCAGACATCAACAGAGATTATTGTAAACAGATTCAGTGCAGTCCATAAGTATTTGGACAGTAACCAAATGTTGTTGTTTAGGCCATGTACCCAAGCACATTGGAACTGAACTGAGACATTGACTAAGAACATAAAGTGCACACTGTTAACTTTAATTTGAGGTTATTTACATCCATAAAACATGAACAGTGTAGGAATTACATAGTTCCTCCATTTTAGGGGACCAGACATAAATGGACAATTGGCTGCTCAGCTTTAGGGGTGGCCGAAAAGTCAGAAACATTTCCTCCATTACTTTTTGCAAAAAACAACTATTTTTCGCAAACCTTTTTTCCTTTTCACTACTTCCAATAAAATTTTCGCCTATGTTTCCTATAACTGCAACATTTCCCAACACCATATTACTTCTTCTGAGGGCTGCAGTGGAGAAATAAATAGTTGAAAGTCAAAGTTGTGATTCCTACAACAACATATATATTGAAAAGTTTGTTAGCAGGTTGAATGCCTTTGTCCTATGCCCACAATACTAACTTGCTGCATATGGAACATTGGCATGACCATCCTTGAAAAATAACTGCTTGTGATATTCCAGCAGGGTGTAACACATGACATCAGTTCTTTAAAACATCTCTCTTTTCAATAAAAGAAAAGGGCAGCATGTCAACCTCCAACATTTTGACAGGTTTACTATTCCATATGCATACTTTTGCATTATGTTTAAGCAGGTGTTTACTTCTTTCTAAGAACTTAGTAAGTGTATGATGAAAGTACATAGTAAATGAATCATGGAACTGTATTGCCTTAACACCATCACTTGTGGAGGTGGTGGGGGTTATGTATAAGCAGTCTACGACTCTTGTAATTTCCCACAGTAAACCTAGAGTCATCATACTCCTTTGCAACAGGAGCCATGTGACAAACAGGACTGTCACAGGTCACATGGTGCAAGAGGTGGAGCCTCTCCTTCCCCTAGATGGGATTATGTGGAGACTAATACTGAGCGCTATAGAGAGAACAGGTAGGGATTTTCATGGAAGCCTGCTCTAACCTTCCCCCACCCAGACTCAGATGACCATCAGCTGAGATTGATGGTTTTATGGGGGGAACAGCTATTCACTGGAAATGTATATAGGGTTACTGTTTGTGCTAACCCCTTCCCCCATTGGAGATTTCTACAGGAGGTGATTAGAGTTTTGAGCTCAACTTCCCCCCTTTTAGTAATCTTTGTCTGATGTTAAACCCAGAGTGTCATGTTTTGTTCATGTGGTGACTGCCCCTTTCTCTGAACTCTATTAAAATGTTGTGTTAGTTGAAAATAAAGGAGTTTCCCTGAAGTATCCAGGTATATTGCTGTTTGTTGTCCTCTATAGAGAGGGGACTCAACAGATAGAATATCCTATATGGAGCTATCAGTGCAGTATATACTGCATTGCTGTTGGGTACACGAGTCAAAGTACCTGGTCTTAGTGCTTAGTATAGCAATTAGCTATGCAGGTTAGCAGAAGAAACCCACGGATCATAACGTGCCTGAACTGCTATACCATCCTTGGTAGAGACTCCAGGGCCATATTTGTTATTTGAAATGAACTAACTGTTGGTAGTGGCACACTCCCTGACACAATAACATTACTAATTTTAAACTTTTTGGAGTGCTTCTGCTGCTGCTAGTTGTGGCACTTCTGACCTGTTGATAGTGTGTCTCCCAGTCAGACCTTTGGTTATGATTCAGGTGGATTCTCATAGAGGAGGTGCCTAGAGAGAGGCTGTTTTCCCCCTGCTCATGTGTGTTTTAAACAGATAACAGCAACATGCTTAGCTTTTGAATCCTCAGTGAAGTATCTTCATCCTGTTGACTTCATGGATTGTGATGTCTGAGACGCTGCTGCTACTACTACTACTGGGACTAGATGTTGATGCAATTCTACTGCTACTACTACTACTAGGTGTCAAAGGTGCAGCATTTACAGCAGCAGCAGAAGGACTCAGCATAGCTAATGTTATGGATGTTAATAACCTGTGTTATTGTTGTTGCTGCTCATTACTCAACACAAATGTGTGTGGCTGAGTGGAGCTTGGACTTGGAAGAAGTGACAATGCTGATGATAAACCAACAGGATGACTGTGAATTTTTAGGCATCTTTGCTTGTACAGGGTCAGAGTTTCCAATCATTTTCTCAAACAATTTATAGACAGGCACAGTGCTCCTTTTTTATAGTTGTAGAGTGAGCTTTTGCCTTTCAGCTAAGGTTCTGGCCATGTCATCCTCTCTCTCACTCTTAACTTCATCAGTATCTGAAGAAGAGGAGGATGCTGGAGGAATATATTCTAGATCTACATCATCAGCATCAGTCATCATTAGGTCATCCTCGGCATCGCCCTCCACTTCTTTCCTACTACCATTATATTCCTCTAAGATTTTAAAGGTGTTCAACTATTTCTGTGTTGGCTTTCCAGTGGGTTGCATCTTGTGGTAGACCCTCTGTGGTTATGCTGGTGTAGTCTTCTCATTATGGTACTTGATAACTGACATGGGAGTTTTCTTCACAATTACAAGAATTTTTCCATTATCCACTACAGTGGTTGTCTTTGCTCTACCAGGTTCCCTGTTATTGCTGAACTCGCATGTGCATTCCTACTTTTTAACATGGTATCATACAGTTGATTTTGATACAACTAATGTTTTGGCTATGTCTCTGATTTCTTTATTCCACTTTTTCAGCCTCATGATGGCCTGCTTTTACTAAAAAGCAATGCGAAGTGAAGCAAAACTAATATTAGAAACAGGGTAGAATATGTAAAATGAGTGTATTCAAATCTTAATAAGTATGAAGGACAACAATGCCAGATGTTTTGGTAGAAGATTGAATAAAATCAAATAATAATGGCAAAGCAGTTGGACCTGATAAAGTCACTATGGAAATGTTGAAAGCCATAGGTCAACTCTTATTCAAAGCCCTAGATAAAGTACTTTAAAAATACCTACTACTTTGCAAAATGCCTGAAACATGTAAAAATGCAAAATAGCCAATAAAGCTATTGTCAGTCTTGTACAAGGTTTTAACAAAGGTACTGTAAAAAAGAATGGACATACAACTTAACACGGCACAAGCATAAGGAAGAAGCAAGTGGCAGAAGTGGTTTCAGTGCAATGGACCATAGCCAGAGAGTGCAACAATTTATACAGCAGCATAATCAATACAGCCTTCCATTATGCATAGCCTTCATTGACTGCAAAAAGGCCTTTGATTCAGTGATAAAGCAAGCAGTAATCAATGCTCTAATCAACTAAGGCGTATTGCTCACATCAATATCCCTCAATCACCATATGAAAATGCAACTGCTCAATATAGTTAACAATGATAAAGACCAGATTAACATAGAAAAAGACACCTGACAAGGAGACATAATCTTCCTAAAACGTGTTGATTGTTTAGAAGGAATTTTTGCAAACTAAATTGGGACAAAAAAAAAACTTTAGATCAATAATGACTACCTACATCAGTGGTCAATACACAGATTGCTGAGTGAGGTTGGTTGGGTAACTTCTCCTATTAGAATTTGAGACCACAATATAGTCACCTGTGGTTTTGATACAGGCTTAAATCATCAATAAGTTACTGAACAGTTCACCACATTAAATGATATATGAATGCTATTGCCACCTTCGTGTGATTATCTTATAATTTTATATGAAACTTATGCAGAAACATCAATGTAACTTGAACATATAATCCACAAAACACCATAGTGATTCCATAGTTAAATCTACAGTTTACAAGCTATTTAGCTTTAATTTTTTGTCATTTAATGCAAATTAGACAGTACAGGGTAATATCCTACCACAAACTTACAAATAAATAAAACTAAAATATAGGTTTAAATAAAGAAACTAACCTTCTATTATAAAGTGATATTTCCACTTTAACAACTGCAAAAGTAAAATTAATTGTATTGGACAGTCTGCACATGCATTTTAAGGTCAAGTTTAGGATTATATATTCGGGATCACTGATTCCATAAAGATTACTTAGAGAACATACTTTTTTTTTTTTTAAACAATTTTTTTTAAACATTTTATTGAAATTTATAGAAGTTAAGTTAGTTATACATACTTAACATTTTATATATTGATGTTAAAGTTCACAGAATAAACAATAAAAAATTATAATACAAAAAGAATCATATACAACACAGAGATCCTCAGTGTGTGAAGTTAGAAATTAAGACTCAAAACTGCTTTTTGAGAGACTCGATACATACTTTCCAACCAAACTTTCCAGGTCTAGATAAAACTGTCATAGCGATGCTCTGCAAGTGAACATAGAAATTCACTCTGACAGATACCTTTAATTTTATTTAACACTCCAGACCAAGGAATATTGTAAGATTTCCAGTGTGTTGCAATGGTCATTCTTACCACTAGGTAAATCTGCATTATTAGCTTATCCTCATATTTCGTTATACCATCTAATCTTTTACCCAACAGTGCTTCCCAAACATTCAAACAGATCAGCTTTTTGAGAATATTAGTTAGTAAGGAGAAGACTTTTCCCCACAGAGTTTTAACCTTATAACAGTTCCACCAAATATGATAAAAGGAGCCAATCTCCCCACAGCTCTGAAACACAAGTCAGAGTTCTCTGGGAACATCTTAGCAAGGTGACATGGGACTAGATAGGTCATGTGGAGCATCCTAAAAGGCTGCTCCCTAAGGCCAGTGTTCAAGGAACATCTGGTTAAGTGCTTCACAATGTAACTCTAATCCTGATAAGACAGATTGTCACCCACCATATGCTCCCACCTATCTTTTAAAGACCTATCTTCTGCAACTGAAACTAGAATACGATATGTAGTGGTACCCTTACTTCCATATATCCAGTGCCTGACAAAATACTCAGAAGGACTAAGAAGGACTAATATTTTGCTTAATTCTAAGATAAAGCTCATGGCTCTCCATATTACATGTGACCTTGGTCCTAAAATTCTCTTAGTCAATCACCTTCCCTCTAAAATTAACATCTTTTATTGTCTCCAAACCTAAACTTGAGAACTGTTTTACTTTTTGAGACTCTTCAAGGGACCATTTAAAAACACAAGGGTTATAAAGTCCTAATAATTTGGAGTGAAACACCATGAGATGGCAACTGTTTTTGTTTTTATCCCATGTTTTAAGAACTACCATAGTAGAGCATAAAATATTTTCTGTGCTTTTTGCTACTTGCCCAGACATAGTTGTTTAGGATAAAAGAGATCAATTAAAGCACATTCTTGTTCAACCCATCTTGAAATCAGACACATGCTTGTGGTAGTCAAGCATAGATAAAGCAAGTCCTTAAGTCTAACTGAGAGTACATAAGTTGGAGATATTTATTAGATGCTAATTTGGAGTAAATTACTTAAATCTATATAATTTTGTTTCATTTTAATGTTAATACCACTTTAATATGCATACATGCATAGACTTTAAGACATGCAAAACTTGGGGACATGCACTAAAGTCAGATATGGTTATTAGTATGCATGTTTTAGTATATATACAGGCATCCATATATTAGTAATAGGCCAAATATCTCCTGTATCCTACCACATCACATGGGACATATAAGGATATGCCATAAATAGGGATGGGTGAAAACTTAAATTTTCTTCTCACTTGAATTTTTGCAAAAGCTAATCCTGTGAAATTCCAGTGGTAAGTAAAACCAAATCACAGTGAGTTTAATGGGCTGAAAGTGAACCACTTTGATTTCATTCAGTTTCAATTTCCCATTAGCCTCTTAATACTCTCAGACACTCACTGCTCTCCAGGAAATAACCTTTGAGAAATTTCTGCAAAAACCGAGCAATGTTTCGGAGACACCTCAAGCATTCAAGGGGTTAAAAGCCCAATTTAAATTGAATTTGGATTTGTGTCCTGTGTTGCAATTGATTTGTTCCAAAGTTAATCCAGTTCTTCTTAGTACATCAGTTCCAATGTCTTGATCGCAGACCTCAAAAACATTTGTGTTTAGTGCGGTAGAATTATTCAAATACCTTGGGTTGGTCTGTTCAAAATTATGTGATTCAAATCATGCAGGAGTGGGTGCAGGCAAGACTGAAAAATGATGATTGGCCTTCAGGGTCTCAGTACTTAACAGTAAATATGGAGTCTGTAGAGCAAATCTAGTAAATAATGTGATCAGCTATTTATTATTATGATACTCATCGACTTTCATTGTGATCTCTGTGATAATCATGCTTGTAGCTAGCCCTGCTGTGCCACAAATGATCATAGAACCAAGGTGGCTCAATATTGTAATGCAAAAATTCATGTGCGTGTATGTGGGATTAGCTGTATTCAGTAGGCATACAGTATATACAGCTTTGAAATATAGCTACTAGACAGATGATCTAACTACTTTATTATGCAAACCAATTAGCTGAACTGTGTGGGATTTTTATGTGTAAACACAGTCCAGTTCAGTCGACTGTGGAAATGGACGAGAGAGCAGGTGATGGCTCTCAACTAGATAACAAGCCTTGATTACTGTAATACCAAATATGTCACTTAGCAGATCATAATGATGGCTGTAGATTTGTTCATTTGTGAACTTCAGACTATACACATGCAATGTCTCTTTTTTTTTTTTTGGGGGGGGGGTACATATAGTTGCAAAATAGCCTTTTCTAATACATTGAACTCCACTTGACAAGTTCATAAACATAAACAGCTACAGGCTTCTAATGAAAAAAAAAAAAACAATAACAATGAGTCTCCATTGATCTAAATACCTTTTTTTCCTAATCTACTTTGCAGACAATTTCTTCTAAACAAGCAGAACATTTTTTTGGGAAGATTATGTCTCATTGTCGGGAGCCATATTATATGTTGATCTTGACTTTATCATTGTTGACCTTTATTGATGCAGTTATATTATCATGTGTTGATTGTAGGATATTGATGTAAGCTCTATATATTCCTTGGTTGATCAGGGCATTGATTATTGCTTGCTTTTTCTCTGCGTCAAAGGCCTTTTAGTAGTTAATGAAGGCTATGCATAATGGAAGGTTGTATTATGCCACTCTATAACTTATTGCACTGTCTGGCAATGGTCCACTGTACAGAAACCACTCATGAAGCATGCTTGTTCTTTAGGTTGCACTGTATAACATTTTGTTTCCATTCTTCTTGATAGTACCTGTGTGAAAACTTGTAGATGACTGGCAAAATGCTTGTTGAGTGGTAGTTTTTAAGAACGGCACTTTTTGTGCAGTAGGATGACTTCTGCATTTTTCTGTTTTTTTAGGCACTTTGCCCGAGTAGTACGGATTTTTAAAATAGTTTAGCTAGGGCTTTGAATAAGGGTTGACCTCCGGCTTTCAAAATTTCCATAGTGACTTTATCAGGTCAAACTATTTTGCCATTTTTCATTGATGTTTATTGCAGCTTCTACTTCTACGAAAATTTCTGGCACCACTTCAGCCTCTGGCACTGCGTTCAGTTGTTGTCCTTCATACTTATCAAGATTCAAATACAATTCTTGCACTCATTTTAGTATTTGTTGCTGAGTTTTTGCTGTTGTACTGTGTGATGATACAGCCCTGGCATCTCTGCCATGGAAGGTATAGCAGTTCAGGCACGTTATCATCCGTGGGTTTCTTTCGCTAACCTGCACAGCTAACTGCTATACTAAGCACTAAGACCTGGTACTTTGAATTGTGTATCCACCAGCAATGCAGGATATATTGCACTGGTAGGCCTGGTTCATACAGGATATTCTTTTTATCTACTCCCCTGGCACTTTTCTATAAGTAACTGCTCTTTAGTGGATGACAAACAGCAATATACCTGGATAATTCAGGGAGAGACAAACAAGCTCCTTCTTGGTAAATCAAGAACTACTTAATTTTCAACCAACACAGCATTTTAACAGAGTTCAGTGAAAGGGGCAGTTACCACATGGACAAAAAAAAACACGTTGGGTTTAACATCAAAGGTTACTGAAGGGGGGAGGTGGACACAAGACTCTAATCACCTCTTGTGTTCACACCATAAAACACTTAAGCTCAGCTGATAGTCATCTGCAGCTCTGAGCCTCTGAGTCTGAGTGGGGGAAGGTTGGAGCAGGCTTTCATGACAATCCCTACCTATTCTCTCTATACCAGGCTTCCATGACAATACCTACCTATTCTCTCTATACCATTCAGTATTAGTGTCCAGATGATCCTAGCTAGGGGGAAGAGAGGCTCCACCTCTCATGCCATGTGTCCAGTGACAGTTCTGTTCATCACATACTTTCTTCAAACTTTAATGCAAACATTTGGCTTCTATGAGTGGCCATCTTTTGATTTACTTTCTTTATCCCATGATCTTCTATCAGTGTCCTTTTGATGAGCACAACATTGAACTTGCATGCTTCTTCTTCATGTCATTATGGTCTTACACATATGTTAATATTGGTCCCTCTACCTAATATTACCATTTTACTTCATATCTCATTTCTTATTCATCATGCCAACTGTTTCTTTTGATATTCTGGTTGGTTTTTCTTGTTTCACAGTAGGTGTAAGGTCATGGACAGTGTCTACAATAGTCTTAATAACTTTTATATTGTGGGTTGAAATGTTTGTGTCTGGAAGGTCTTGCAGCACACTGAAGCAAATAAATAGTGCTAACTCAAAATTCTTATGATTTTGAATAGCTGGCTTGTGTCAGTCTTCATGTTTGTTGACTTGACCATTTTCCTTCTTTTTTTCTTTTTTGCAGTCAATTTTGATTTCTGTTCTCAATACACAATGGTTATGCCAATATTAAAATGATTTAAAAATGAGCAGTCAGTGAATATCGTTTTATTATGAAGTTATTATGAAGTCATTTTCACTTGTTTTACCATTTGTGTTTTTCCGTGTCCATTTTCTCTGGGCCTTTTTCCTGTAAAATGAGTTCATGATGTTCAAATTTTTTTCTTCTGCAAATTTGATCAGTTGGTTGTCTCTGTCATGTCTTTTTCCAGTTCCATGTTGCCGATTGATTTTTCACCATTTTGGATCTTATCAAATATTGCATAAAAATGTTCCTGTATTAATTTGTAGTGGTAATTGTTCTTTTTGTAGAGGCTTTATAAATCATCATGAAATTCTTCAACTCCATCATCACTGTGGCTACTTGTAAGGTCATATAATTATTTGAAGAACATAGCGACTGTTTAGATTTATAGCACATGAAGTAATTCTTTCAGAAATACTTCCTACTTTTACAACTGAGTCTGTCAGTATTTTGTTAACCATCTTTATCCATCTTCTAATTTGACTAAATCTTCATCTTTTTTATGAATCTCACATAAACCAATGATGAACCATACTCATAGATCAAATATTGAATAAATATATAGACCCGGCTAACCCCCACTGAACCAACGTGGCAGATTATGGTCCAAACCCTCAGTTTGCTAGGGAGGCCTTCATCCTCCAGTGGACTGACAATAGCTGATATTTGTGTGTGTGTGTGTATAAATAATAATATCACAGTATGTTATAATACCCCTTTTCATCAAATGACAGGTCACAACAGGGAAATCTGTAGTTTATCAAGTTGTGTTTTTTTAACCCCTGCATTCCCTCTCTCTCATCTGACTTGGATGTTGCATTATGATGATTGCTATTGCTTTTGACTTGATAAATGGAGGCTGTTACTCGCAAAAGCTCATCCCGAAAACTGACTGTTAGGGCAATAAAAAAGGTTAATTTTGCGTGTACACAATGTTAATTTTGCATGTACACCACAGGACTAACATGTTACCCTAAGTTAAATATATAACATATATGGGATTTTACAATTCTTTAACTGTTGTGATTTGTAATTTATCAGTTTGTGTATTGCCTCTTTCATTTGACATGGATTTTTCATTTCTATGATTAGTGTTGCTTTTGACTTTATAAATGAAGGTTGTTACTCTTGGAAGCTTGTGCAAGAAATTAAACATTAGTCCAAAATTATCACATACTGCAATACTCATTAATTTTGCAGGTGTGCGCATGCACATGCACACATACACACAGACACACACTTATATAAATATACTCAAGCTATAAGGAGCATGAATGAACTTGTCAAGTGGAGCTCAATGTATTAGAGAAGGCTATGTTTGGAAACACTGAGTCCCAAGCAAGGAAATGAAAGATAAAAATCACAGACAGGGGCAAGGCTTTATAGAAAAACCAACATAAGCTGAATTTCCATCAAACAGACACCTGCTGATCTTATCATAGTTTTTGTCAATACCCAGGCTTGCATCTTTCTTCTTTTTTCTCTGTGGTTTACTTATGCATCCTGAGAACCATGAAACTGTGGTTTAAGAGCAGCTCCTGCCTATGCTAGACAGGTTTCTCATGTATCACAATTATATTTTAAACTCTTGTCAGATTTACTAGACCTGCATTGTTCTAACTTGTGTAGCACAGCATTCAAGAAAAGAATAATGTGCGGTATTGTGGTTACTGTTACAGGGCAACATAAAAGAGAAATATTTTTTAGCCTATTAACATCACAAGTGGTAATAAAATAAAATCCCTTCTTTTATCTAAGAATGTTTCAAGGTAACATGGCCCGTATTTATAAAAACTGGAGTTATTCTGGAGCAAACCAAACTGCAACATAGGGGACAAATAAAAAGCCCTGGTAAATAAAAATTTTACTTTTGACCACTTGAGTGAAAGAGATGTCTCCACTGCATTTCAAAACAATGCACTGGAGACCTTTTTGACATTGAAGGGGTTAAAAAACTCTCTTTAACACCTTAACGACCAGTGGTCTGGAGAAGTTACCTTCCCTTAATGACCAATCATTGTTGCTTCACCAGCACATGTGACTTGCCAGAACGCTGAATGGGGGGTCTAAGAGAGCCCACTCCGGTCTTGGAGAGGTCAATTTCAGACCCTGTTCTTGCTTACAGCACTCCCATAGGAGCTCTGTAGGCACAAAGTATATGATATGCCAGGACCATCACCAGTCCTTCAGGTCATTAATGGGTGAAGTGCCAGGACCGTCACCAGTCCTTCAGGTCGTTAATGAGTGAAGTGCAAGGGAATTTAGGAATATTTATTTTGTTCCCTATGATGTACTTGGTTTACTCCAGAATAACTCCAGTTTTTGAATGTGGGCCCATGTTTCCTACTTAGACCCAAAAGCTGGCATACTAAACCAATGCATTGCATAGCCCTCAAAGGGTTCATAGTGTAACATGCACATATTATTTTTAAATAGCCAGTTTTATTTTTATTGTGTTTATTTAATGTTACATATTATTTATGGGAGGGATACAGGCCATCGGCAAAAAGCCTTCCACCTCAAGCAATGCGTTGCACACTCTTTGGGTCCTCAAGGGGTTAATATACTTTGAATATATAATGTATTCAAGAAATAAAAACATATTACAAAATTAAATATATGGAGAACATAATTTGCTTGGTAAATATAATAAATAAACACTCATCGTTTTGGAACTTGGCCTATGTCAATAAAGTATACAAAATGATCCAAAGATAGAGCTGTAAATCATGCACATAAAGAGATCTTATACTGTAATATTACTTAACAGGCCAAAATCACTTTACTCTACTTGCATATTAAATGCCTGCCATCTTGAGTGGGTAATACTGTTTCTTCTGTAGCATGCATTCTAGCAATTAGATATTATGTTCTAGTGCAGGTATGTCAAACATGCAGCACACGTTTCTGACCCATGTGAGGCCCTCCATAGAGGGAGTCCAGAATCTTAGTCATTGTAACCATCTTAATGACAGCAATGTGTTAAAGCATTGCTTTGCAAATCATTGAACACTTCTCTAGCACTCAAACTGTTAGTCCTTTGAGTGCTGAAGCGGTGCTGAACACATTGCTTTGCAACGCACTAGACACTTCTCAGGCACTCATCATCAGACACCGTCTTGCATTCAAAGGGATAATTAATCCATCTGTGTGGGGGGGGGGCAGTGTATGGGGGTGACAGACAGTGTATTATTGTTCCAAACATTCACACACACACAAACACACACACACATACACTAAATGATGTATGAGGCTATATTTTGCCCAAGAGGTGACACCTGCAGATTCGCAAAAGGATGCTCAAGGGATGGGCCAGCCATCCTGACCAAGGAAACGTGTTTAACCAAAATCAAGGTTGCCATCTACAGAAACTCAGCCAGAAAACTAAGGTTAGTTACTACCCAAATCCTTATCCCAAAAAGGAATCAGTCGTGAGAAGAGAATCCTTCATGTCTCTATAAATCTTTAATCAGGAGTTTATCCTTTCAAAGTGCACTAGAATCCAACCACTTTTTCATTTGGCTTCCAATCTTTGCCAAGATGTTTTCCCCTTTTGAGACATTTTCACAGTGATTATGCACCACTACAACCAGAGTACTCATGCCAAAAATAGCAGCAGGTGCCCTACTTTCAGAAACTGGTATATTGCCAACAATAGCCACCCTTACTGCTGGAAGGCTGAATTGTGGAGAGCCCTTGGCAGTGGCCTGTAAAGGTGCCAGACCACTCTGAAAAGATGTTGGGCAGGTCATGGTGGACAACCATAGCCCAAGATCCATATGGTCTTGCACATTCAAGAGGCGACCTGCCATGTGCTGCTGGAATTGCTTAACGTAATACCACCCGGTCAAACTGACATACCTTAAAGGCTTTCTAAATCATGTCCCAGTAGCAAAACAATGGAAGAACATATCTGCAAAAAGCATTCCCCGGTGTTGTTAGCCATAATGGACAATGCCCAACTCCAATTGCCAATGACTTTGGGTATCTCCCTGTACCATTTCTTTTCTTTCCGTCCTTTTTATCCTCCTTATCATCTTTCTCCTGAGACCCTTCATCAATTGGGAGAAGCTCATTCCACCAGAGTTTTTCCTTAAATATGCCATAGGCTGTGTCATTGACCAGGCAAAATACCTAATAATTTCATGTTATCATTCATACCAATGCCCACAGCCAATGTAATGCCTGCCAAAATACCCACTGAAACAGAAACTGCTTGACCATGAGGCTCTGATCATCCAATATGCCCCATATGACCCTAACCTAAAATGTCCCTGAGTAAAGGAACTCTGATAATCCCCCAGAGGAGCAACCCCTGCCAAATGCAGCACTTGACCTGAAGAACTAGCTGACAAGGCCCCTGGATCCCACCAGCTACATTAAAGGGAGGTTTCCTCACCAATAAATCCCCTGAAACTTGCTTCCCTTGAACCAGTGCAGCAACCCAAGATCCTGCAGCCCTTTCCTTCAGTAAAAAGTCCCAAAAGTCACACCCTGTAAGGAACTAACTGAAGAACCAAGCCTCCCCAGAAAGGAAGTGTTATAGATGCCTAAAATAAATGCTAAGGATGAATACTCTGTAACTGCATATAACATAATCAATCAGATGTTAGAGTGCGGTGTTGAAGTTTGTAGCTAGGGAGTTCAGATGTCCCAATCTCAGTACATCCTGTGGCCTAAGCTGAACTAAAAGTGCTGACTGGAGGCTCAACTACAGGAGATGCAAAGGATGTAGTTGCACAAGAGCCTAGCATTCAAGGTGGCTCCATCTGCCCCAGGATCCAATAGCTTTTGGTTATGTATCTTTTTTTGTTTTGGTGCCCCAAAAATGTATTTACAACTACAGATGCTGACTGCAAAATCAGATACCCCTTCATCAG
The DNA here is from genome assembly GCA_037306005.1 of Rhinophrynus dorsalis. Taxonomy (NCBI): domain Eukaryota; kingdom Metazoa; phylum Chordata; class Amphibia; order Anura; family Rhinophrynidae; genus Rhinophrynus; species Rhinophrynus dorsalis. The sequence goes on from CM074721.1 coordinate 125,015,258, forward strand.
TTGAGCCAATGAGGGGCCAGGATGACTGGACCTGGGATGTGCAGAGAGGTGATGCCAGAGAGTCTCCTATACAGCAGGGCACAAATGAAGAAAAAATTAGACAAGGTAGCATAATACTAATATGAAAAATAAGTGACCCCTAATATACTACTAGCACAGAATAACATAATAAACATTTCTAAACACACTACAATAAGATATCCTGATAAAGAAATGTAATATCTTAAATAAGAAGAACTGCATCTAGGAAGAATGTGAACTATAAGTACCAAGGAGAGAGGTAGCAATACTGATCAGCAGGATACTAAAACAATGACTTGCCAACAGCTGTGCCACCTAGGAGGGAAATGCACTAGAAAAGATAACAGCACAGCTATGCCAGTAGCAATAATACTGACAAAAATGAGCTGTAAGATTGAAACATCAGAAAGTAACCACTTATCTGCAAGTAGTGTCTGATCTGAAGTAGGTGAACAAATGGCCTCCAATAGATTTCAGCTTAAATTTGCAAAGGAGAATCACATACACTGAGAAGAGACTACAACAACTGGAACAAAACTTGAAGCCACAGAACACAGAAGATACAGAGATGAGCAATGGACTTGAGCATGATCACATCATTTCAGATAGAATAATGAAGAAGCTCTAATGACAGACTTGAAACGCTTGCTAGAAGCTCAGCAAACCTTGATTACTTCAGGAACACAACAGGTTAAGGACTAGAATGACTTGAACAACAGCAACAGAACACTCTGGGTAAGAAAAAAACACCGCTTTGAATGTGGTCAAAGAAAGATAGTAAGGAGAAATTTAAAGGTTCAGAGCAAAAAACAAAACTCAGACTTTACCGAAGCCATCCCCCCTAAACTCTCTTGCCCCTCCCAATACCTAAAAAGCTCAATCTGTAATAATCCTGAAGAATTAGAGGCAGGTTCCTGCACTGAAAAATCTCCCACAGTCAGACCATAAGCTGCTCTCACCACCAGTGGAAAAAGAACCTGCAATAAAGAAATAACATGAGTAACAACTTTAGCACCAGTTGTATACATTGCTTTAACAGTCCATGAAGCTCACATCTGCACTGCCCATGTGCAAGAAGACTTAAGTTCCTTATGGAGGACCCAAAGGGAGATGTACACTGCTTGCTGAAGGAGGTGTGCCGTATGAAAAGATATTTTATCAGGAACTTTCCTATGGACTCCCATCAATGGAGTTTGATGTAGAACTCCCTTTAAGCCAGAATCACAAAGTGTCATGCTGTCCCCATCCACCAACTGCTGTATGGGAACCCCAAAACCCAATGAGGCCATGTCATCAAAAGCCCTCACCTTGATAGACACTTGAACCATTTGTGAAAGTGCTTAAGACTGGTCCCCCATTACTTGATCTGCTGCAATGGGTACTTGGGCACTGAAACCAATGCCTCTCATTCTGGTGGACTCCTAGCAGATGAATTGTGGCCATCCTTCCCCAATTGTAATGATCCTCACTACCATCTTCATGTCTACATGAACTCGGCTCCCTACACATGTCACTGGTCTCCTACTCCTTTTTCAACTGATCATCTTGCTGGAGCTGAGTCTCTTTCCCTTGACACTCCCTTGTTTGCAGAATGGGCCATCTGTCCTGCTTGAAGGCTGAGGTGACACCCATTTGTTGCCTATGGGACATCTGGTCCCACAGTCAGTAGCCCTCATCAGCAAGTGTAGCCCTACAAACTTCATTCTAAAGTACCTTCATGTTCAGGGAGAGGGACCATGTCAGGGAACCCAACTATAAGCCACAACTCCACCCCAACCTCTCAACCAGTCCCAGGCATCCATAAAGGTTCCTCCAGTACAATGTCCAGCTCTGCCCTAGGCTATACTTACTTTATATGTTCCTGAAACCTACTCTGTTGGGGATTTCTTATGGATTTGAGTTGCGCACAACCTTCTGGTCTTTAAATGGTAAAGCAGTTTAGGACTTAAACTGTTCCAGATGTATTACAATATAATTTTTCCTTTCTGAAATGTGCTATGCCTACTTCTAATCCTTAACTAGACATTTATACTTAGCAAAGAATATTGAGATTTAACTCCTTGGTTGCTAATTTTTCCCCAAAAGTATTTAATCTCATTCAGCAGGCTAAAGGTGAATGAGTAACTTCTTGAATGCTACAGAGATCTCCGATACATTGATTTACAATGTACTGGTGCCCTCTCAAGCATTCAAGGGGTTAAAATAAAACTATTATTATTCAGTAAACCTGTTTTATGCCTAGGAATTTACTTGACTAGAAAGTATACATTTGCATTGTGAATTCATTGTTAATGCTTTAGATGCTAGCACCCAAGGGGTTAAATTAATTTTCTTTCACGTTACAAATACACCAAAGATAGTCAATACATTACATTGTGCAATTAACCCTTAGTCTGCTTCTGTGGATGATGTAATGAAAAGTTCTGGGCTATGCTGTGTAGACTCAAAATGACTGCTGGAAGGTATGCGGGGGTGGGGTCATAAAACTGACCGCCCCCCATCAGCTGACAGTGGACCGGATACAACTCAGATGTTTGTGGCTCACTTGTGCAGTCTCCATAAACCCTTAATGTTCGGACTGGAAGAAGTTCAATAGAACTCACAGGTCAAAGATACTGACCTGCAAGATTTCTGTTAAGTCTCTCTCATAAGACATATTGGTCTATTAGGGCTCACAATGTAGCTATGGCTCCCATGGGGATCAGACCTGCTGATAAGGCACTATCTGTATGACAGCTGACCATTTAACCCCTTAAGGACCGTCCGCACATGTGGCCAGCACTTAAAGGGATAGTAATGTTTCACAATAAAAGCATCTCCAATTAATGTACATAGTATTTGGTCCATGGAGAGTGTTATTTCAATACTGTCAGAGTTGTAGTTCAAGAGTAATTGAATGATAAAGTATCCCCCTCCTGCCTCTTTTACTGATGTAACACTGCTCAACTCAGAGCAGCAAGACTGTCCAGATGGATCGCAGAGAGGGACAATCTTTAGGGATCGTAAGGAAAAACCTGAAAACCTTTCAGGGAGGGGCAGGGTTTTCCTTATGCTCACAGTAAGAAGATTGTCCCTTGCTTTGTCCGGTCAAGTAACCAGATTCCACATCTGAGGGGAGGTGGCTTACACTAGGTAAAAGATGTGGGAGGAGGATACTTTATCATTCAATTACTCTCGAACTACAACTCTGACAGTATTGAAATAACTCTCTCCATGGCCCAAATACCATGAAGACTAATTGGAGATGCTTTTATTGTGAAACATTACTATCCCTTTAAGGACCATGGACCTTTTTTTTCTGGCGATCCCAGTTCAGGCCAGACGGGGAGCACTGAAATCCATGATGGTCCTGGTACGTTATGGCTCCTTATGGCTCGCCATCCCATGACATACCAGGGCTGCCATGGATCCTTAAGGAGTTAAAGTCTCAGTATTGTAGACTATTTGTGAAACAAATCATATAAGTGAAAGTGTGGAATTTATCCTGTCTGTAAAACATTATACACATGTAAATGACCAATTAAAATAAAGCTTACCAGCATTGTGTGGAACCGGGTGGTGGATTGTAACAGTGAATACAAATAACATGCACAGTCATTTCTAAGACTCAACCTAAATACAAAAACTGATTCCAGAAAAGACAATGGATCTGTTTGCCATTGGGATATATATGATTCTTCAGCCAATACTGGATGGACTTCACTCTGTGAATAATAGGCGCAGTTTGTGCGTTTCTAGTACCTAGTGGTTGCAGCACACTAATTTTAAAGCTTTTCATTACTGGCCAGTACTTTGTATCTAACCTAACAGAATTACTAGGCAGACTTGTGTATGTATTGATCTGACTCTATCAAGTGTTAGGTCCTCTTGTTTTTTGTTGTATTTCCATCCCACTGTTTGTTGGTGAATAGTGTGCCTAAGATTAGCACCATCTGATGTTCATAGTTTTATGCAGTGGTTGTGCGTCCCTTGTGCCTAGTGGTCACGGAACACTAGCTTTTAAGCTTTTATTACTGGGTGGTACTTTGTATCTAGCCTAGCAGTATTAATATGCATTCTTGTTTAATGTTCTGTCTTCATCCCACTGTTTGTTGGTGAATAATCCGATATAATAATTTGATAACAGTTTGTAACGGCTCAGTCATGTGCACTAGACACTGCTGCGCATGCTGCAGTCATGCGCAGTAGAGACTGCTCGTGACACGACTGATACCAAAGGGTGTGCAGAGAGGACCACGGTCTGAAATTGGAGTGCCCCGCTCCGTATCAGCCGCGTCACTGGAAGTCTCTACTGCGCATGACTGCACAGCGACCGGCAGGCACTGTCTTCAACTAATGTATCTATAATCAGCACCATCTGATATGCATAGTTTTCTTCAGTGGATGTGTTCTTGTTACAACCCCCCCCCTTCTCTGTAATTGGTTGGTATTAGTGTTGAGCGAGCATGCTCGGCCGATGCTCGGATCGGCTCGAGCATCGCTCTGCTCGGCACATGGCGGTACTCGTACGAGTACCGCATGTGCTCGCCCGCCATGTTCGGGTCTCCTCCCCGCACGTTTTGCGGCTGCTGCGCAGCCAATAAACGTGCAGGGAGGCTCTGACATCGGTGTAATGCCAGCAGCCATGTTGGCTGCTGGCATTACACTGATTGGCTGGCCAGAACCCGTGGTCAGGTGCTGTATAGCACCTGACCAGCGAGTTCGGCTCAGTCTGAGCCAGGGAGAGCTGAGGATAGGAAGGGAAAGGCAGTGTAGGGAGGAAAAAAACAAAAATTGTGAAAAAAAAAGAACCAAAAGTCCTTTTTAGGACTACTGTGTGTGGGGGCAGCAGGTTATTTGGTGTGGGGGGAAAAAAACAAAAAAAAAAAAAAAAAAATATATATATTCTGTTTAGTGTGCAAAGTTGCAGATTAGAGCACATTCTGTTTAGTGTGCACAGTTGCAGATTAGAGCACATTCTGTTTAGTGTGCAAAGTTGCAGATTAGAGCACATTCTGTTAAGTCTTCAAACTAAAATATCAAAGTCACGTATTCCATTCAGTGTGCGTCGCCGCAGTTTAGCAGCACATTCTGAGTACTGTGCAGAGTTGCAGAATAGGAAGAAATACTGTTAAGTCTTCAAACTAAAATATCAAAGTCACATATTCCATTCAGTGTGCTTCGCCGCAGTTTAGCAGCACATTCTGTGTACTGTGCAGAGTTGCAGAATAGGAAGAAATACTGTTAAGTCTTCAAACTCAAATATCAAAGTCACATATTCCATTCAGTGTGCTTCGCCGCAGTGTAGCAGCACATTCTGTGTACTGTGCAGAGTTGCAGAATAGGAAGAAATACTGTTAAGTCTTCAAACTCAAATATCAAAGTCACATATTCCATTCAGTGTGCTTCGCCGCAGTTTAGCAGCACATTCTGTGTACTGTGCAGAGTTGCAGAATAGGAAGAAATACTGTTAAGTCTTCAAACTCAAATATCAAAGTCACATATTCCATTCAGTGTGCTTCGCCGCAGTTTAGCAGCACATTCTGTGTACTGTGCAGAGTTGCAGAATAGGAAGAAATACTGTTAAGTCTTCAAACTAAAATATCAAAGTCACATATTCCATTCAGTGTGCTTCGCCGCAGTGTAGCAGCACATTCTGTGTACTGTGCAGAGTTGCAGAATAGGAAGAAATACTGTTAAGTCTTCAAACTCAAATATCAAAGTCACATATTCCATTCAGTGTGCTTCGCCGCAGTTTAGCAGCACATTCTGTGTACTGTGCAGAGTTGCAGAATAGGAAGAAATACTGTTAAGTTTTCAAACTCAAATATTAAAGTCACATATTCCATTCAGTGTGTTTCAACGCCGTTTAACAGCCTATTCTGTGTACTCTACAGAGTTGCAGAATAGTAAGAAATACTGTTAATTTTTCAAACTCAAATATCAAAGTCACATATTCCATTCAGTGTCTTTCACCGCCGTTTAACAGCCTATTCTGTGTACTCTGTACAGTTGCAGAATTATAAGAAATACTGTTAAGTTTTCAAACTCAAATATTAAAGTCACATATTCCATTCAGTGTGTTTCAACGCCGTTTAACAGCCTATTCTGTGTACTCTGTACAGTTCCAGAATTATAAGAAATACTGTTAAGTTTTCAAACTCAAATATTAAAGTCACATATTCCATTCAGTGTGTTTCAACGCCGTTTAACAGCCTATTCTGTGTACTCTGCAGAGTTGCAGAATAGTAAGAAATACTGTTAATTTTTCAAACTCAAATATTAAAGTCACATATTCCATTCAGTGTCTTTCACCGCCGTTTAACAGCCTATTCTGTGTACTCTGTACAGTTCCAGAATTATAAGAAATACTGTTAAGTTTTCAAACTCAAATATTAAAGTCACATATTCCATTCAGTGTCTTTCACCGCCGTTTAACAGCCTATTCTGTGTACTCTGTACAGTTGCAGAATTATAAGAAATACTGTTAAGTTTTCAAACTCAAATATTAAAGTCACATATTCCATTCAGTGTGTTTCAACGCCGTTTAACAGCCTATTCTGTGTACTCTGCAGAGTTGCAGAATAGTAAGAAATACTGTTAATTTTTCAAACTCAAATATTAAAGTCACTTATTCCATTCAGTGTGTGTCACCGCCGTTTAGCAGCCTATTCTGTGTACTCTGCAGAGTTGCAGAATAGTAAGAAATACTGTTAAGTTTTCAAACTCAAATATTAAAGTCACTTATTCCATTCAGTGTGTGTCACCGCCGTTTAGCAGCCTATTCTGTGTACTCTGCACAGTTGCAGAATAGGAAGAAATACTGTTAAGTTTTCAAACTCAAATATTAAAGTCACATATTCCATTCAGTGTCTTTCACCGCCGTTTAACAGCCTATTCTGTGTACTCTGTACAGTTCCAGAATTATAAGAAATACTGTTAAGTTTTCAAACTCAAATATTAAAGTCACATATTCCATTCAGTGTGTTTCAACGCCGTTTAACAGCCTATTCTGTGTACTCTGCAGAGTTGCAGAATAGTAAGAAATACTGTTAATTTTTCAAACTCAAATATTAAAGTCACATATTCCATTCAGTGTCTTTCACCGCCGTTTAACAGCCTATTCTGTGTACTCTGTACAGTTCCAGAATTATAAGAAATACTGTTAAGTTTTCAAACTCAAATATTAAAGTCACATATTCCATTCAGTGTCTTTCACCGCCGTTTAACAGCCTATTCTGTGTACTCTGTACAGTTCCAGAATTATAAGAAATACTGTTAAGTTTTCAAACTCAAATATTAAAGTCACATATTCCATTCAGTGTGTTTCAACGCCGTTTAACAGCCTATTCTGTGTACTCTGCAGAGTTGCAGAATAGTAAGAAATACTGTTAAGTTTTCAAACTCAAATATTAAAGTCACATATTCCATTCAGTGTGTTTCACCGCCGTTTAGCAGCCTATTCTGTGTACTCTGCAGAGTTGCAGAATAGTAAGAAATACTGTTAAGTTTTCAAACTCATATATATTAAAGTCATATATATCGTGTAAGATGAAGAAGGCGGGTAAAAAGGGACGGGGAAGTGGACGTGATCCTGAAAGTTCAGGGCGCGGGTCAGGACGCGGAGAAACTGTGCCTGGTGCCAGAGCACAAGAAAGAAAGACATCCACCATACCTAGCTTCATGTCTGATTTCACAGGGCGTCGCAGGACATCACTCTCGAGGTCCGACCAGTGCGAACAGGTGGTCGGTTGGATGACAGCTGATACTGCTTCCAGTCGGTTAAGCACCACCCTGTCTTCCACCAAGTCCACTCTCAGTAGCCAAGAGTCTGGTCAACATAATCCTCACTCTGATCATCCTTCCTCCCACCATACACGGTCTGGTCAAAGAAGTGATCCCACACTGGGATATAGTGATGAGCTCGTCTCATCACCAATCCTTCATTTGACCCTCTCTCCAAGCACGCTTGCAGAGGAACATGACATCTTGTGCCCTGATTCACAACCTCTAGAGGCTACCCAATCACAAGAAGATGACAGATGTGAACGGCATTTAAGGTCAAAGGAAGTAGTGGATGATGATGATGATGATGAGACACAGTTGCCATTAAATCAACCACTATTTCCTTCTCAAGACCTTGTTGAGGAGAATGTTATACAGTTGTCAATGACCGAGTATGTGGTGGGATCAAGACTTGAGGAGGATGATCAGAGTGAGGAAGTGGAGGAGGACTTGGTGGACGATGAGGTGACTGACCCCACCTGGGAAGGTGTAGAGCCGAGCGATGACAGCAGTCCTGAGGGTGAGCCATCTGCAGCACCGCAACAGGCTGGAAGAGGCAGTGGTGTGGCTACAGAAAGAAGGCGGACCGCACCAAACCGGCCCGCAAATGTTCCACGGAGCACCCCCTTGCGTAAATCTACCTTGCCAAGGGGTAGGTGTTCCGCGGTATGGCGTTTTTTTAAGGAAAGTGCGGACGACAAAAGATTTGTAGTTTGCAACCTGTGCCACACCAGAATGAGCCGAGGCATGAACACTAGAAACCTCACCACCACCAGCATGATCCGACACATGGCATCCAAGCACCGTAGTAAGTGGGAGGAACGCCTGGATCGCCCATCTGTGTCTGCAGGCCACACCACTGCCTCCTCTTCCCCTGTTTTCGGTGCCGGCCAATCGCCTGTCGAAGGCGCAGGCCCGCATACCTCCCGCCCTGCACCTGTAGCATCTGAAGCACCATCAGCGACCACATCCACTTCCCTGTCCCAGCACAGCGTCCAAATGTCGTTACCCCAGGCATTTGAGCGCAAGAGAAAATACCCAGCCACCCACCCACAGGCCATAGCACTAACCTCACACCTTTCAAAATTACTGGCCATCGAAATGCTGCCATTTAGGCTTGTGGACACTGAGTCCTTCCGCAGCCTGATGGCAGCAGCTGTCCCTCGGTACGCGGTCCCCAGCCGCCACTACTTTTCCCGGTGTGCCATCCCCGCATTACACCACCATGTGTCCCGTAACATCACCCGTGCCCTGACCAACGCAGTTACTGGGAAGGTCCACTTAACGACTGACACATGGACAAGTGCTTGTGGCCAGGGACGCTACATTTCCCTGACGGCACACTGGGTGAATGTCGTGGAGGCTGGGAGCGACTCGGACCCTGGGATGGCACGGGTGCTACCCACGCCGAGGATTGCGGGCCCTACCTCCATCAGGGTTTCCACCAGCACCTACGTTATTGGCTCCTCCTCCTCCGTTTCCACCTCCGAATTCTCTACACACACCGCCACTCCCCCATCAGCCAGTAGCTGGAAGCAGTGTAGCACTGCAGTGGGGAAGCGTCAACAGGCCGTGCTGAAGCTGATCTGCCTTGGGGACAAACAGCACACGGCCTCAGAGCTGTTGCAGGGGATTAGTCACCAGACCGAGCAGTGGCTCTCGCCACTCAACCTGCAAGCAGGCATGGTTGTGTGTGATAATGGGCGTAACTTGGTGGCGGCTTTGGAGCTCGGCAAGCTCACACACGTACCATGCCTAGCGCATGTATTTAATTTAGTGGTGCAGCGATTTCTAAAAACCTACCCCAATGTGCATGATCTCTTGACCAAGGTGCGCCGCGTGTGTGCACATTTCCGTAAGTCATCTACAGCTTCGGCCGGCCTGTTGAAGCTGCAGCAGCGCTTACAATTGCCAGCTCACCGGCTGCTGTGTGACGTGAGCACGCGCTGGAACTCCACCTTCCACATGTTGGCCCGGCTTTGTGAGCAGCAGAGGGCAGTAGTGGAGTACCAGCTGTTACACGGTCGTCGCCTCTCCGTTCAACTTCCTGTAATCAGAAGTGAGGAGTGGGAATGGATGTCAGACCTCTGCGAGGTTTTACGCAATTTTGAGGAATCGACACAGATGGTGAGCGGCGATAACGCTATTATCAGTGTAACCATCCCACTTCTGTGTCTACTGAAACGCTCGCTGCTCACAATTAAAACCGACGCTTTGCATGTGGAAGAGGTGGAAATGGGGGAGGAAGAGCTTACACAAGGTGATAGCCAGAGCACCCTCACTTCGTCTTCTCAGCGACAATTGGAGGAGGCGGAGGAGGAGGAGGAGGAGGAGGAAGACACGGTTGCCTCCGCTACAGAGGGTAGCCATGGAACTTTAGTTCCATCTCTTCAGCGTGGGTGGGCAGAAGAGGAGGAAGAGGATGAGGATATTGAGAGTCAGCCTCCTGGTGAGGACAGCGAAATCTTGACTGTTGGTACTCTGGCACACATGGCTGACTTTATGTTAGGCTGCCTTTCCCGTGACCCACGCGTTGTACGCATTTTAGACAACACGGATTACTGGGTGTTCACCCTTCTGGACCCCCGCTACAAAGAGAATTTCTCATCTCTCATTCCTCCGGTGGAGAGGACAAGCAAAATGGTGCAATACCAGAAGGTTCTTGTTGAAAAATTGCTCCAAAATTTTCCATCTGACAACGCTGGCGGCAGAGTACGTGCTACCTTGGCCAACCGAGAAGGGGAGAAAAGGGGAGCACACAGCAGTTCCGAGAAAGGCAGGGCAACACTCTCCAAGGCGTGGGACACCTTCATGACACCCCGCCAGCACCCTCACCCTGATGCGCAGCCTAGTGTCACAAGGAGGGAAAAGTTTTGGAAGATGGTGAAGGAGTACGTAGCAGACCGTGTCAGCGTCCTCAATGATCCCTCTGTGCCTTACAACTACTGGGTGTCCAAGCTGGACACGTGGTATGAACTGGCACTCTACGCCTTGGAGGTGCTGGCCTGCCCTGCCGCCAGCGTTCTGTCTGAGCGGGTATTTAGTGCTGCTGGTGGCATCATAACAGATAAGCGTATCCGCCTTTCCACCGACAATGCTGATAGGTTGACACTTATAAAAATGAACAAGGCCTGGATTTCCCCTGACTTCTCCACTCCACTGGAGGAAAGCCCCGGGGGAACATAAACTCACTTTATATATGTTATTTACAATGATGGGAATACTCTGTATTCCCATTCACCCCTTCCACCCCAAAAACGGGTATATGGTTGACTCTTAATGTTCTCATCCTCCTCCTCCTCTTCCATATGCCCTGGGATATAATTTTTATATAGGGCCAGCTCACCAGCGTGCCCTGTGATATAATTTTTATATAGGGCCAGCTCACCAGCGGGCCCTGTGATATAATTTTTATATAGGGCCAGCTCACCAGCGGGCCCTGTTTGCCAATTTTTATATAGGTCAGCTCACCAGCGGGCCTTCTCATATAATGTTTTATTGGGTCAGCTCTCTAGCGGGCCCTCTCATATAATGTTTTATAGCGTCAGCTCACTAGCGGGCCTTCGCATATAATGTTTAGGATGGTCAGCTCTGCAGCAGACCCTCACCCATAATGTTTTAGATGGTCAGCTCAGCGCACGTTTCCCTCTTAATCATGGCCTCAGTTCTGAAAATCAAGGAAATTTTTGGGAGAATTTGCCTCTGCGCACGTTTCCCTCTTAATCATGGCCTCAGTTCTGAAAATCAAGGAAATTTTTGGGATAATTTGCCTCTGCGCACGTTTCCCTCTTAATCATGGCCTCACTTCAGAAAATCGATGAAATTTTTGGGAGAATTTGCAGATGATATACAAGTAAATATACAGCAAATACTGTTTGGTAACAATTTTTCGCCTAAAGTCGTTTTTATTTTCCTTTTTGTGTGTTTTACGGTCAGTCTGTAAAAATGGCGTACTACGGGCGAAAGATCGTTCCCAGCAGCGATGTTGGAGTCCAAGGTGCATCCAGACATCCTCCCTATGCTGTCCCTGAACCATTTCTGTAGTGTTTCCATCTTTTTCTGCCCTTTTCCTATGGACCAGGCACCCTCCCCTCATCAGAGCAGGGGGTGCCTGGTGTAATGCTCGAGTCCTCCCATTGACTTCAATGGGGCTCGGGTGTTCGGCCGAGCACTCGAGCCTCAGGGGGTGCTCGGTCAGAGCACCCGAACATCCGAGCATTGGGGTGCTCGCTCATCACTAGTTGGTATACTAAAATGAAGTATATCACAAAAGACCCTACTGGCTTGTAATCATAAACCTTGTATTTTCAATCACATATTAGTCACCAGGGTCAATTTAATAAAAATATGGCTTTCCTTATTATAAGACCGTCTGAGTGCCAGAGGTTTATCCAGATCACTGAGAATCATTGAGTTGGATACCCATTCGGCACTCTAAGGGTTAACACTTTGAGTGCCAGAAGTGTACGCAATGCATTGCTCTGCAATGCGTTGCATACCCCTCTGGAACGCAAAGAGTTAATAAAGAGATAGGACTGAGACATTGTAATAAACAAATAAAGCTAGGGATATTCAAAAGAATCTCATAGTAGATGGCTAACATAGCAACTCTTTTTTCCAAGTAGCTATAAAATGAAAACTGCAGCTTGCTGTCTTTGTTTCCTGCCTAATGGTTAAAGATGTTAGGCTTGGGTACAGTAAAAAGTAACCCAGCTGTTCAAAAATCTCCATGGTGTGCCTCTCTTTACCGGAGGCAATATATGTGATCTGATAAGTACATTGTTGATTTGCCAGTCACTTAGTGAACATTTTCAGATATCTAATTCAGTTGTCGACCCTGTTACCAACAGAGTGCAATATACAGTCTTGTACCTCAAGCTATATAATTAGTTTGGCTGTGGTTTTGTTGAAATAATGCATCGATCCCATTTTAAAATTCTAACGTAAACATGCATATGTACTGTAAATGCTATGGGAGGAAGAAGAATTTATGAAATATTTACAAAACATGTTTATTGTTAGTCTTATCAATAATTTGCAATTTCTCAGCTGACTGTGTATCAAAATAGCTTACATATTTCATGGGCCATATACTGATTCAATAATTCAGGAAGCAGCAGGGTTCTTCTTATCTGCTGTAGGTTTATATTCATTCTGCTGTGTTTTTCCTCAATCCAGCATCCCTTATTGTAGAACATTATTCACCCCTCTGGCACTGAAAGGGTTAAGTACTTCTAAGTTACAATTATAACATCGGTGTTATACCTATGCAGTGTGGGCAATACGTACACTATTCTAAGGTATGAAATGGCCCGTGATTTAACACTTTGAGTGCCAGAGAGGCATCCAATGTTTTGCAACACAGTGAGTTAGATACCTCTCTGGCACTCAAAGGGTTAAAGCAGTAGCTATTTTGCTCAAAGCAGTTCTAAAGTTTTAGAAATCATTTGTCCTATATTGTAAATGGCAAAGCACTCTCTCTTTCGTGGACAAGTTGCCTGGGTGAAACAAGAACTACATGCAAACAAGACATAGCAGACACTCAACGGTCTTTAAATGCCAGAGGGTTATGCAAAGCATTCCAAAGCAAAGCAACCCTTTGAAAGACAGAGGGGTGCCTAACACATTGCATTGGGCACCCATCTGGCACTCAAAGGGTTAAAGTCGCTTTTATTTTGGAGATCTTTGTCACTATATATATATATATATATATATATATATTTATTTATCCTATAAAATAATTCGCTGGGATGTTTGTCAGAAACCGTCATGCGTAGTACAGACTGCCTGAACACGCCATGGCTAATACGTACCAGAGGCCTGTCTGCGCACCTTCCTGGGACCACTTGGTTGAGAGAGGCTCTGGGCACCAGCCAAGGCTGCTGGGTGGCACTGTGGCCACTGTACACGGGCTTTTAAAATATTATATATATATATATATATATATATATATATATTTTTTTTTTTTAGAGCGCTGTCTCACTTAGTGTTTTATAATGTAAGTGTACGTATTTAACAATACATGTGTGATTATAATTTTTATTTAATTTAAAATGTTATTTATATATGTGAAGTGCTCATAAAAGAATTGAATATAACTGAAGTATGCAGCAAGGAATAAGAGGGTTCTCCAGTCCCCCAACAGAAAACAAACACAAAAACAACTATAAACCTTCGCTCCTCCAGCTAAAATGAAGAAAATATTTTAGTGTGCCCTGTGATGGGCATATGTGATAATATGAATAAATTTGAGACTCTAGTTGCCCACATTTTTTGGCTAAAAGAGGTGGGGGGGTAAGCTTGCCAACCGCGCAAAGGTACCTCAAGTGTGGCAAGTACCTACCCTGAACACTGAGGTCCACATCTAAAAATTAATAAATTAACATTTTCACTGAGGAGATGTTATAATAACGTGTTGTAGGGGGACCCTGTTTTATGGGTTTTTTTTGTGTTGTTTTCCAAACTATTTGAGAGTCCCCATGTATGCAATTAAAAACAAATAATAAACTATGGTTAAAATGTGTCAGTTTGTTTTCTGTTGGGGGACTGGAGAACTCTCTTATTCCTTGCTGCATACTTCAGTTATATTCAATTCTTATATGAGCACTTCACATATATAAATACAATTTAAAATTAAATAAAAAATTATAATCACACATGTATTATTAAATACGTACACTTACATTATAAAACACGAAGTGAGACAGCGCTGTAAGTTTTTGTTTTGTCTCTGTTTGTTTTATATATCTCTTTATGATTACTTTAGCAGTGTCTCTCTTTTATTAATATCACATATGTTTGTCTCATATCACTTGCTCTTTCCCTCATTTTGGCTATTGGGGGGTTAATTTAGGCTTGCATACATGCAGCCTATTACACAAATTGCTCCTCATGTGGCCTGCTGGTGCATACATAGAGGTTGACATATACTCATTCCTCAGTATGGGCAGCTACACCAGCAGGCATATGTGGTAAGTGCTTTTCTGACACTTTTTAACCATAGTTTATTATTTGTTTTTTAATAATTATTTAACACTCCATGTGACCATGGAGCATTGTCTCCAGTTCCTTACTAATCTAGCTAAGGATTTGCTGCATTTATCATACAAAACAAATTTGTGGTATTTTAGCCACATGTAGGATTTTATAGAGTTTTGGCGTAAGAGCTGATTAAGTTCGTCCCTAAGCTTAAGTAGAGACGTGTAGATGGCTGGTTGTCTCAACAACTTGTGAACTAGTTCTAGGACCCTGATCTTCTCTATTAAGTCCTCGATCTTCTTCCATTTAGCTTGTCTTTTGAAGGCCACCAATTTAATGAGGATTCCCTGTAACACACAATTGTGGCCTTTCCATAGAGTGGTACGGGACATCTCCTGGGTATCGTTCATTTTGAAATATTAGTCTAAACTATCCCTGATATAAGGAAGGCCTGTCTGCTCTTGGAGGATAGACTCGTTTAGGCGTCAGATGTTGGGTAGTCCTGGAGCTTCTGGATGACGTGGAGGAGTGGTCCGTCCACCTGAGCTGGTCGATGGAGGCAGAGGTAAAGTGGTATAGGAGGAATTGGGGGAGGAACAAATAGTCAATCCTGCTATATGACATGTTAAGGGGGGAAAAGAATGTGAAGTCTTTGTCATTGGGATGGAGCGATCGCCACGCAGGGTGAGACGGTAGATTGTGTTCCTGGTTGGTGGCATGTTCAGCGGCCACTGCCTTTTCCTCATCTAGGTAGCCAACTCTTTGGGTCATTTGGGAGACACTGTCTTTGATGGTGGCAATATCAGCCTTTACTGCCTGCTTCAAGTCGTCCAACATGTTTTGGATGTCTTTCTTGGTTGGGAGACCCGACAAAAGAGATGTAAGTTTGGCTCTAATCGTAGGTAGATCCATGTTTGGAGAGTCAGAAGTAGCAACAGCGTGCTCGGTGGAAGAGTGCTACTGAAGTGAAAGGGAACAGTAATGGAGTCGGTTATAATCTTTTCTTGCCTTTGAAGTCAGCGTGCATCTTCAGCCTGTGAAGGGGAAGGAGAAGCTTCCGAGGGTTGAAAGTAAGTCTTGATCGTCACCCTGCTGGATTTTTGTTTAGATTTGCATCCTCTCTTTCGACTATATGGTAAAAAGATTCAGAGCCCGCTAAAAGGCTGTATGAAGGCTGTAAAAGCTATAAAATACTCTCATAGACACGGAGCACATGGATTAACCATCCAGAGCCATTGGATGCCAAGCCACACCCTGAGCTGCTATAACTTTTGAATAAAACACCTTTCAGCAGAGTGAATATCCTTGTTTTATTAAAGAAGATAAACCTTACAATATAAATTTTACTTTATCTTAAGTGTTACTATCCCTTTAAAGACAATAGAGCTATGCAGTGAATTGTAAAGCAATGTGTTGCACACCCTTCTGGTCCTTAAAGGGTGAAAGGATATGTAAAATTCACTGAGTAAAAAAAAGCCAAAGTTATTCAAGTTCTAACTCACAGAGTTGTGGAACTGTTACTATCCAATATCATGGAGAACTATAGCCAGTGGTTCACCTCTCCCATAGAATACAATAGGGTCTGGACAACAGTGAACTATCTGGACACCAGATGGCACTGTTCCTAACAGTTTAATATAAATAAAACAACATTGCAAATTTTAATAACTTTAGGACTGAGCATCTCTCAGCAGTTTAAGTGCCCCTTTTTAACTCAGTAGGAACATCTCTACACTAGTATATGTTTTTTCCATAATGAAATGTGCAATTCCTTGATAAAACCTATGATTTGATACTGTTCCAGCTGGCTTTCTTCAACATGTTGGAAGAAACAATGTTTCTTTTGCACCTCTCACATCCTGGTCAGTAATCAGTACTCTGTAGTGTAGGGCACAGCAGGAAGTGAGAAGTGCAAATATATTGCTTTCCTCGGGACTGCTGGGAAAACACAACATGCAATATCCTATCTTACATTCTATCAAACTATGAAAATCCTCTATATATTTTAATGTTATAAAATGCACTTTCAGTAGCAAGCAGTACTTTGGCATCCACATTCCGTTTATCATAAATGTATCTATGTTATAATGCAGTGATTCCTAGCCTTATCCTCAGGGACCCCTAAAAAGATATAGGGGTTATGCACTAAGGTGTGATAAAGTGGTGATAAAGTGGAGATGACTTCTCCAGTGATATCACTTCTCCAGTTCCTATGTTATTCTGTGAAGCCAATGCACTAAGACTTCTCCAACTTTGGAGATCTTAGTGCATAATCTTTAAAATGTCCCTGCCTAAGCACAGTTGAATTACTCAGAAGCTCATTCATTAAGTTAACTCACCTTTGCACAAGCAAGGAAATCCTAATGACATGGTCTGTTATGTGTTCCTGAGGACAGAGATGGGAATCATTGAGGTAAAGTCAAAAAGGAAAACCTATCATCAGGGATCAATAACAGACTATATCTTTAGGAAACCCCTGCTTGAGCACATTTGAGGTATTCAGAGGTTCAGTCATTTAATTAACTTCCCTGTGCACATGCAGGGAAATCCTAAAGGCATGGCATGTTAGGGGTCCCTGAGGAGAGGGTTGGGGACCACGGTCATAATGCATTTGCTTTTACAATGAGTGCAACAAAACTGAACCATATGAATAAAGACTAAACGTGAGACAATTCTTGGGCAAACCAGGAGCAAATACAAACGTTGAAAGTACAGTAACACTTAATATGTAAAAATATCTATATTGTAGGGTTTATCCTCCTGATTAAATAAGGGTATTCCCACTGCTGTGACATATTTTATTAAAGCGGAACTTTCAGATAATAGTCAGTCATCATGCATTCATTAAATGCATGGGGTCTAGCTTGAAAATAGATGTCTTATGTAAAAAAATACATATGTCTAAAGGAATCCGTTCTGTTTCAGGACTGACGGGCAGGTTAGTGCGGTCTGTGCGCCTGCGCCGGCATTCCCTTCTGGTGACCATATGGTGCAAAGCAGTTTACTCTATGGAGAACGGAACTGATGGAGCATGCGCACAGACAAGATGTCTGCACTCTAGCCTCAGTTCCGGTCTCCAAACGGGACGGATTCCATTAGACACACATTTTTTTTATGGTAAGATTTTTTCAAGCTAGTCGCCATGCATTTAATGAATGCATGGTGACGTGCTGTTATCTGAAAGTTCCACTTTAAACAATTATAGCAGCTCAAATATACTTTTTTTAAGTGCAGTATCTCAATAGCAGTCCATAAACCCCCATAGTATGGTATAGCAATAGCGCCACAATAACATTTCAGTCCATTGATATTCTGCACTTAAAAAAAAAACAAGTTTGAGCTGCAATGCCTTTCGAATAAAACACCTCTCAGAAGTGGCAGAACCCTTGTTTTACTCTGGAGGATAAGCCCTGTGGCTTTCAGGCCTTGGATCAATATGGTTGTGTGGGTGAATGTATGCGTTTCTGGCTACTGGGTTACTTCCTGCAAAGCAAAATCCAATCGCTCTGTGTTCAGAAATAAAGTGAGATAATTTTGGTGCAAAACAATTCCATGATAGGGGTACATTTTAAATTCTCATTGATTCAAATAAGGCTTTTAAACCCATGAATGCTGGAGACCTCTCTAGCATTCAATGGGTTAAAAGCCTAATTTGAATCAATTAGAATTTTACGTTTCCCCCAGTCATGGAATAGTTTTGCACCAGAATTGCTCCCCTTCTTCTTTTGAACATAGAGTTACATGACTCTGAACTCTTGTGTCTGCTACTGTGCTTTTAGGCAAGCAACTTTAGCTTCCAGTGTTTTAGGCTCCAGAATTAGCTTGGAAGATTTATAGGGCATTAATACCTTTGTTTGAAAATTTCATTTTAAAGTGCCGCTTGAATTAGAAGCTATTTAAAAAATCATAAATTATATAAAAATATATTTTTATTACACAGTTCATTGCATAATATTGTCAAACCTAGTCAAAAACACTCTTAAAAGTCTATAAAAATGGATAGTTTTATAACTAGACTTTCTATCAGGCATATCAACTCAGGTATAATTGTATGGTGCATAGTAAACCATTCCCACAAAGAAGGGCTTCATGCTCAACAATAATCTCTAAGGAGGGATGTACCAATGGCTGCTAGTATCTGCAGTATTATATTGTTGGTAGGAATGGGTAGAAATCAATTTTATTTTATATTATTTTTTAATTATGAGAATTTCTGTGTGAAAACCCACACTTTGCTGCTTTTTCTGTGGGAAATCCCCTCATAGAAAATACATAAAATGTCTGCCTTTTCTCTAACACCAATGTTGTTACAGCTAGAACTTTTTCTTTTTTTGCCTGTGTTTCCTTTGGCTACAAGAATTCCTGCCACAATACTGGGAAAATCCATGGCGCTTCCACTGTGCTGTGTGGTAGACTAATGGTAGACACAGACAGAGGTAATTAAGACATATACTGCTTGCTAGACAGTATGAGTGAGAGCTGGAGGGATGCCAACTTGGAGAAATCTGCAAGCAGCAGTAGTAGTAGTAGTAGGGGGCCCACTCAGCCCAGCAGATATTGCTGACACCCCACCACAAACACGTAGGACATGGGGACATATTTAAAAGGGGAGAATGGTAGATAATGACTCTGCGCAGCTGCCTGTGTCTGAGCCTGCTGCTGACATTTTTGTAATGACTATGACAGTAGGAACCTCTATGTCACATCAGTAGGAGGAACACTAGTGGTTGTGATGATTCTGAGGGTGGAGAGTAAGACAGTATGAAATATTTCATGGTTCATATCATTGATGAGTGGGAGATAGATGTGCAGCTGGGAATGGTTTCACCACCACCAGCACTTTACAGTCTTGTCAGTCATGAATTAATGTTCATAGCACTGGTCCTGTGGCAGGTATTGGGACTAACTTTCTCCAGCCTATCAGTCATCCTCTTTTGTGCTTTGTATGGGTGTTATTGTAATGGAAGAAAATGTTGTTGTTCCGACTTTCTGGGAAATCTATAACACTATAATTATGTGTCCCTTGGCTGAATGCACTTTTAGGAGTGCTTCCAATGCTGCTTGTTGTTGCACATCTGACATGCTGCCTGTGTTCCTCCCAATAAGACCTTTGGTTGTGCTTCACGTAGAATCACATATTTTTACAGAGAAAACAGCAACATGTTTAGCTTTTGGGTCATGTGTGATTTGATAGACTGAGGGGTTCTTGAAGTACTGCTACTACTACTACAATTACTACTACTACTACTACTGCTGATTCATCTGCTTTCTTCCCACTACTTTCATATTCTTTTAGGTTTTTCTGAAGGAGTTGTTTTTTTTATTTTACTTGCGATTTATAAAACATTAACCACTAGCAGTAGGTGCTACTGTCACTGCCTGAAGGAGCAGTTTGTCTTATTGCTAAATCCTCCTCCACTATAACAACGACACAAGATTGTGATTCCCTATCATCTTTAGTGTTGTAAAAAGGTTTAGTTCTTTTACTGACTGTGGTGAAACTTATGTCTCTTTTACAAACAGCCTCCACTGTAAGAGGAGGATAATCATCATCATCATCATCATTTATTACACCAGCTTCAGCAAGCATGAACACAGACAGTTTTTGTGTATGACTTTACTACCACTACCGACACATCCATGTACTCCTTACTACTTTCCCCTTACCTCTATCCTCACATGTTTAGTGAAGATTATAAAAGTAATATTTATTCTTGCTGTAAAGTACACCATAGAACTTTCAGCATGTGAAGCTGTTCTGTCTGTGTGAAAATAATGTATGATGTGGGTCTGTCTCTTATCTGTAACTGTTGGTATCAGTCAAATCTAAGGTGTTAAAATGTTTTTTTACTGTCCTTGTCTGTCACTGTCTAAAATAAGTCACATCTACACTCCCTATAACTGCAAGCTCACATTCTTTGCCCATCTGTTTGCCTGTCTCTACATGGCTGCAGTGTTTATTTCCATAGTACAGTACAGGATATGTGTCAGAATCATCAGCTTGTGATAAAGGATACAAAAAAAAGGATTTAGCATCTGCACCACACCTTGATATATGCTTTTCCTTCTTGTTCTTGTAGAGAGAGAGAGTGACAGAGAGGGTGAGTCAGAGAGAGTGTTTATGCATGTGGGTGTGTTTACACATCATATAAAACTGTATCTGACTGTGTATCTTATCTGTCTGTGAACTGTATGTCGTTCACTCACTCTCAGTAGAGGCACAACCATCTCAGGAAGGAACTTGCGTCACTTGCCTATTAGACTGTCATTAATCAGTCAATAAAGCTTTGGATTATGTTTTCATTTACCTGTCATTGTTCATGTGTCATTTGAGGAATTCAGGAACCAATGGGGTATTGAGACCTCTTCCAGGAGGCAGGGCACGCAATGATGAAACTTGCCCCGCATTGTGCCCTATACATCCCTCCCTACAATCAGCTATTTAAGGTTTATTTTTGAGTATCAGGGCATTTTTTTAGTCAGGTGGTTACCTGATTGCTCTGTCCTCTTTTGCACTGTCAGTCCTTTAGGGGTTGATAGTCAGGTGACATTAATAATTACAGGAACATTCCGTACTACTCTGCATGGAGTCAAGACACAAAATCAGTGGCAGTGGATTGGGGTAGCTTTCCCTTCATGGTCACAGTGCATGCAGATCAAACAAGATCAGTCCTACCATTGATTTGTACACTGTGTACTCTGATTATCTTTTCCATATGTTTAATATATATATATATATCTATACATATATACAGGGCTTAAAATTTGAAGTCCTTTGCTACTAGCCAGACCTGAAAAGTTATTTGCCACTGCAAGCCATAACATACCCACCAGGGCTGCTCGCCAGGGCTAAATTTTCACTCGCCATTGGCTAGTGGTGAGTGGAAATTTTGAGCCCTGCATATATATATATATATATATATATATATATATATATATATATATATATATATATATATAATGTGTGTGTGTGTGTGTGTGTGCCCTGTATTGGGCATATATAATATTTGTTGGTAAATGAGTGAGATGTTGGTCTCACAAATTGGCCAAGTCATGTATAAACTTGCCACCCCACCAAGATGTCTCACTTTATGGCAAGTCCTGCTGTAATACACCTATAAGGCATCAGGTAAGTCCTCTGTTTACATCTTCAGTGATTTCTTATTTTAATTATATTGAGATAGGGCTTTATAGATGTATTAGAGTAGGACTTGATGGGGTGGTAAGCTTATATGTGACTTGGCCAATTTGTGTAACCAAAATCTCACTTACTTACTAAGAAATATTATATTTGCCCAATGCAGGGCACACACTTGTTCTTTATATAGAGGAGCGCAAGTTTGTCTTCCTGTCTGTGTTTGGGTTTTGGTCTAATGTTTGGGAGACTGGAGAACCCTCTCATTCCTTGTTGCTATCTACATATCTATTTTTATATTCACATTAAAATTGTATTTATTATATGGATATGTTATGGTGAGTTGGCGCTATGAGCTTTCCTTTCTCTCTCTCTCTCTCTCTCTCTCTCTCTCTCTCTCTCTCTCTCTCTATATATATATATATATATATATATATATATATATATATATATACAGGGACTTAGTTGTTTCAGACCTCAGATCAATATGGCTGCTGTCAGTTTAATATTTGCTGCATCCTTGCCTTTTTGGGTTTATTGTTTTGCACTTGGATAATGCTAATACAGGCACTAGCTTTATATGACACTGGAAATCTCACAAACAACCAACATATTTCTTTCCTACAAGGAACCAGATAGGCCAGTGGAATTAGATGAGTTATGACATAATTAACTGCTAATTATCATCATGCTTTCCTTATTTTTTCCCCATTGGTGCCAATGGGGTTTCTAAACCTTTGAATTTTAGAGAGTTTTCCAGTTCTTCTAACACATAACTTTCTTCTCCCTCCTGCCTCATTCTTACTTCTTAAGCACCCTCATCTTTTTCATCCTCATCACCCTCTTTCCTAGTTTTCTATTTACCCTCTTTGACTTATACACTCTCCTTGTGTAGTTGATCCAGCCATCTTCCCTGCTCTGTCTATATCTGTGCTATAAATTTTGTCCTCCATACATTTTCAAAGTCCAGGTGTGGTCCTTATACTGACAGATTCCATCCCTGCTCTAATGAGTCCAACTCAACTCAAAAGAATTGTTGCTGACATGAGTACAGATATGTTTTCTACTATGTTGTACAGAACACAATTATAGTTAAAATGTATCAATATGATTGCCCTGATAGTAACTTACAGTATCTTTACTCTTGTTAAAGCAATCACATACATTATATGTCTCTGCATATGAGTACTTACTTCTGCAAGAAAGAAAGATGTCACATACAGTTTGTAGACTTCCAGATATCAAAAGTGTTAAAGGTAGATTATCCCATATAAGGCAACGTAGAAAAATGGAGCATTAGCTTATTTTTTTGAAAGCTGTGAAGTTTGTTTTTTTTTGCTTTTAAAGATTGTGCATGTTATTATACAACACACATACTAACTCATTGATCTGGCATAGCAATTCCCCTTAAATCAGTGGCTCTCAATGTTCATTGGCACTCTGGTGTGCCACAGGCTGCATTTTAGGGTACATGTGTTTTCCAAGATAGTTTCGGAAAAAAATTAAATATTGGGTTTTACATGTATGTTTAATGAATTAATTAAATGCTTGTTTTATCTTAATTTTTTGTAATACCTAATAATAATTATATATTCATATATACTACTTCATTAAGTCCTTAACAAATACCTATAAATTGTTAGTGGGTACACTGAAAATTACAGATTGCACCTTACAGGTGTACTAAGTAAAAAAAATTGAGAAACACAGTCCCAAACAACACCACTAAAAATGACTAATTGATTTTCTGAACATAGTTACAGAATAAATTAGGTTGAAAAAAGATCTGTCAAGTTCAGCCTCTGCCACAGTATAACCCAGAAATTGAGAATTATATAAGCCTCCCTGATTCCAAAATGGGCATTAGTCTTCCAGGTTT
The DNA here is from genome assembly GCA_037306005.1 of Rhinophrynus dorsalis. Classification (NCBI taxonomy): domain Eukaryota; kingdom Metazoa; phylum Chordata; class Amphibia; order Anura; family Rhinophrynidae; genus Rhinophrynus; species Rhinophrynus dorsalis. Next base: position 125,039,035 of record CM074721.1, read on the forward strand.
ACTTACTAATCCTTAGTATAACCCATCTATGTTCTCTTCTACTAGAAATGCATCTAATCTTATCTTAAATGTATCCATTGTATCTACCATTACCATATCCTTGAAGAAGAATTTCACTGTTTAACACACCTTACAGTAAAAATCCCCTTCCACTGCAGAAGCTGAAACTTCCTTTCTTGTAATGGTAAGGGGGGTTTATTTATTTGATAAGGCCTTGGAATGAAAATCCCATGAGAGAGATCTTTGTATTGACCTTGCATATGCTTATACAGCATAACAAGATCCCCTCTTAGGCATGATTTCTTTAGAATAAATAAAACAAGTTTGGCTAGACATTATTTATGCTTTAAATTATCCATTCCCTTAATTAACTGTGTTGATCTGTACATTATTCAGTTCCACAATATCCTTTTTCAGAACTAGTGTCCAAAACCGCACTGCATATTCGAGGTGAGATCTTGCAAATTATATATACAAAATGTTATCCATTCTTGCTTCAATACCCTTTTTATGCAAGACAGTCCTTTTTTTGCTTTTACTACTGCTGTTTGACACTAATCACTTTCCAATTTTACTGTTTACAAGGACTTATTCCCTGGAAATGAGTCTCCTAGAATAATTCCATGAAGTTCATAAGTAGCATTATAATTTGTTTGTACCAAATGTATAACTTAATTTAGTGTCATCTGCAACTACTGAAATTTTGCCCTCTATACCTATTTCCAGGTAATTTATAAACATGTTAAAAAACAGTGAACAAAGTACTGAATCATTCGGTACCCTACTCTTAACTTTATGGAAGATTTTTTGGGGGGAATTTTCCATTTCCATTTAAAATTTACACACTGTTCCCTATCCCTACAACAGTTTCCTGTCCAGTTGCAAAGGTTAGCCCCTAGATCCTATTTACTTATGTTATACAACAGCCTTCTTTGTGGCACTGCATCAAATGTCTTTTGAAATATAATTTATTATCAGATCACTCCATACACATACAAAGAAAAAAGGTACATATACAATTTTTCAAGTACAGCAATAGTATGCAAACATATATGACAATATAAGAAACAGATGCATATTAATAGGATGTATAGGGTTGACCTGAGGTTTTTATAATAATTCAACCCAATCTCCAAACATCTAACCGAACTAAGCTAAAACTATATCCCTCGATCCCAGTTCCTCTCTCCCCCGAGCCCGCAGCACCCCACAACCCCACCCCACCAGCCAGTGATTCCACTAAGTCCCGTCATATATAGGAGACATACACTAATGTGTACAAATATACGTCACAAGCAGCCACATGACAAGCAGTAGAGAACTCAGCCAACCATCCCCAAAAAGTTACACCTCGCAGTGAGTCACAGTAGTACTTACTCTAGCTGTCCACCAGGTCTGCCACTGTCCCCATATCCTAACAAACTTAGCCTGTGTACCTCGGTGTAGATAAATCAATTTATAATGTGGAAAACACTTTGAAACCAAGTTAATCCACGCCCTACAATTGGGAGCACTTTCTGACATCCAGTTCAAAGCCAGTACCTTTCTCGCCATCACCAAGAGCTCACGCAGAAGAGATTTGACATTAGCATCCTTAATCTCATTGGGGAATATAGACAGTAAACAAATCTTTGGAGTCACAGGAATAGGTCTTCCCAACACCAGGGTCACAATACGCATAACCTCTGACCAAAACCTCCCAACCTCAGGGCACTCCCAAATCATGTGCAAGTACGTGCCTCGAACATTGTTACATCTATGACAATAGTCAGTACCAGAATTCCCCATTTTAAACAGTCTGATTGGTGTATAATAAATTCTATGTAAAATATTCAGCTGTATCATTTGATGCCTAGTCGATGTCGCCACCAAAGCTGGCACCTCCTTAGCCTAGTCCACTTCCAATCCTCCAATCAGCATCAAATGTCTTTACTATTATTGAGTTTGCTTTTTACTTTTTCATAGAAGCTTAAAATATTTAAGTAAAACTATAAACTATAATCCTCTCACAAAATGGCAGACATTTTTGTAACACTTTAAAAAAAAAAAAAAAAAAAGCATTTGCTTAAAAAAAAAGATATAAAAATCAAATGTTCACCGTTTCATATAAAATATGCTCAGTTCGGTAACATTTTAGCTACAATCATTTTTCTATAAAATCTACTTTGTAAATGGTGAGTACACAAAAGAAAAGTTTTACAGTTCTGGAGCAAACCAACTGTACCATACACAATAAGTAAAATTCCCACACAATTAAATAGGCATTTTCACCCTTGCTACGCAATGCATTGGAGAGATTGCTACAATTTAAGGGGTTAAACACCCCATTTAAATCACTGGGAATCTTGGGAATTCTTATTCATTCCCTGTGGTGCAGCTGGTTTGATCCAGAATTGCTCCATTTACCGAATGTGGCCCTGTGTGTTTACATTATTTTTCTAAATGTCCTAAAAACAAACCAATTAACATAGTATTCCGGAAATTATTGTACCTTAGTAATAATGACTAAAAGACCACTTCTTTTCTATGCATGAAGACGCAAAGCCTCAATAAACCCCCTGAGCAATTAATCTTCTCACACTAATTAGATATTTGCTAATTAGCGCATGATGTGAGAATTGAAAAACATTTTAATGCTGAAGTGAACTGGGTTTACAAATACATAAACTGTATTCCACTTCTCATCTAATTATCATATTGTATAAATATTAATAAGGTCACAGTATACCACCAATTCTTCATATCTATCCATTATGACTGGGCCTTTTGTCTGAGTGATAGGACACTGTCAACATTTAGAATTTCCTTCAAGATGTTCTAAAGGAGAGAATTCTAGAGAGCTGTCAGGTTTCATGCATCATTTTTCACTGCAAATATCCGTGCCACTTTGTAATTATTGTGTATCATTTTGTAAATGAAAATGCAGTATCAAATCAACATCCTTAGTTATTTCTGTTTTCCTTTTGATTAAACGGATCTCAACTTAAATGTAATTTGCATGGCAAGTAAAAGGTTTATTGGAATCGTTGTGGATTACAAATATAAATAAAACATTTGGGATGAAATTCATCTAATTATGACTTATAATAACCATTTTACTCTTGGGGAAAATAAAAATGTATTTAATGTAATGCGGTAATAAAATGATCCAGACTGTAAATTTTTCAAAACTGTATGTTTTTGGCATGAATGTAATGGATAACTAACACCTCCTAATAATAAACCCACCTCTTGTTTTACTATGTGCAGAAAATCTAAAATGACCCTATGAATTTTGTCTTTGTTCATGAGATAATATATTCAGTCCCTCAAGACTGATTGAAGATGTTAGTTCTTGAACGAAGGAGCAAAGGAAAAATTCTTAGGAATAATTATTAGGAGGTGATATTCACCTTACATGTATTGCAGTGATAAAATGAACCAAATGAGTGTAATCTGTTCACAACTACAATTTGGACATGGACCTCTGAATAGACATCCAAATATATAAAATAATTCTGACAGCTATGTTTTGAAGTGGTACATCAATGCTTAAAGTAAAACTATAATGTTTTATTAAGTCTACTGCTATTAGAGCAGACTTCCAAAATGCTCTGGGCTGCATTGACAACCTCAAAATAGCTCACGTTAGTTGTTTGGGTCATTAGAAAACTGACTCTTTTGGTTGGCAGGGGGCTGAGCTAAACACGGAATTCCTGTGGTGTAACCCATAAGATTTACTTGATCCACTATAATTTCCCATATATTCCAAGGGCCATATACACAAATTGGGAAACAATTCAGGGCTAAACCAACTGTGTAATAACAATGCACTACATATTTTTGTAGCATCCAAAGGTTTAAAAGCCCATTTGAAAACAATGCAAATTAGTGAAATCTTTATTTGAACCCTATGATGTAATTTTTTTGGCCTGGAGTTACTCCTAGGGTGGGCGAAAAGTGAGAACATTTTACTGCAGGACTTTTTGCGAAAAGCGGATGATTTTTCTCTTTTTTTTTGTGCAAGTTTTCTCCTTTTCTCCAAAGCAAAATTTTCCTCCTTTTCACCAATACAGCAAATTTTTTGCCTCTTCCAACACATTTTTCTATTATTCAACACATTTTTCTCCTATGTTTCTATGATGCAACATTTCCCAGCACAATATTACTTCTGATCGCTGTAGTGGAGAAATAGGTGAAATTCAAAGTTGTTAGCCCTACAACAACATATACCTTGAAAAACGTGTTAGCATGCAGAGTGCATTTGTCCTTTGCCTGCAACACTAACTTCCTGCTTAAGTGACACTGGCACATATTCATGATGATGTCAAGTAATAAAAAAAAGTAAAGTACAATCTACAGTGTAGTTGTATATGGTAGAGGTGGTGGGGGACTGGAGTGGTGTGATTGGTGGGACCTTGACAAACTGTATCCACACCAGGAAGAGAGGGATCATCATCATTTATTGCACATACTGCAGCAACCACTGCTGTAGTCAGTTTTTGAACTACCACTTTACTCCCACATCCCTGCACTGCTCCCCCCTTCCCCTTGTGCATTTGCTGGATGTTACTGAACTACTGTGTGTGTTTTACTCTCTACAGTACACAACTGATGGAGTGTGATGTCTTGCCTCAACAAAATTCTCAATGTCGTCAGTTGTCTATCAAGTCTGCCTCAGTTATAGAGCTTACATCAGGCTCCCAGTCAGCTGTCTGTCAACTAACATGTTTATTTGTTTAATTATTTCTGTATTATTTTTTAAATTTTTGTATTTTTATTTTATTTTTTTTATTTATTTTTGCCCACCTCATCTTATCACAGTCAGTCCAAAAAAATGATAAATAAAAAAACAAATTCAACAACATCTTTCCCCAGACTTCCCCAGCACAGACTTCCCCAGAACAAATGTCCTGCCTGAAAAACTCCCTAAACTAAGCTTCAATTCCCCTTTATTTGCCTATCTTCTCTAGCTAAAAAAAAAAAAAGTGGAATAATGGCACTTTTCATTGGAAATGATTCGCTAAGCGGGAAGTGCCATATTTTGATTTGAGGTGAAATTTTTCACCCCTCCCTACTTACCCCATTTTCTCTCTGTGTTTGGCCCCAAGTGCATAATAATCTCTCTTCTTGACCAGTCATGGTGTGCCATGCAACTTCAGGACCAGACCAGCAGAGTAAGTGCTGTTATCATGATATTTCCCCTTTAAGATGGCTTGTTGGCCTAATGTTACAGTCTTTTCAAAGTTTCTTGCCAGCATAAAACCTTAGTCAAGTAAACAACAACCTTAACTTCTTAAGTTAGGGGGTGTACAACACACTGTAATGCAAGGCATTGCATGCTCATCTCACTTTCTTGAGGTAAAGTAGTATATATATGTCCGTTTTGTTGTATGACTTCACTCAAGGAATATTGGCATCAACATCTAAAACATATCCCCTCCTATAATAGACAAGTTTTACAAAGTATACATTTCTAATATCCATTAATTACTTTCATATATTGCATGATTGTTTTTCCTTTCATCAGAATCTCCAAAGTACAAACATCAATTAATTCAGCAGCTCCCTACAGCCCTCAAGTATCAGCACAATGTTAGTTTTACAGGGGACCCTATCACCTAAAACAGCTCTCATCAAAATTGGTTTAGGTAATAGGGTCCTTGTAAAACTGTTAATGTTGCTGATACTTGAGGACTGTAGCTGGGATCTACTGCTCTAATTGATGTTTGTACATTGGGGATTCTGAAGAAATAAATACATTCAAGCAATCTGTGAAGAGGAATACATGAAAGTAATTAACCAATTGAATGATAAAGATGTTTTCAGTGCAAAACATCTCTGTTAGCAAAAGGAGAATGTAATACATGTAGATGCCAATATTTGTTGTGCGAGGACAAACAATGAAAAAGAGAAACTATACTTCTACAACCAAGGGGGGCACCTATAAGTTGTAGTAGCCATGTGTTTATTTGAAAAAATAGTTTTATCATTATTTTGATGTGTAGATAATGGTAGTCAAGGTATAGTGTTCAGGAATGTCCTATCTTAGCCCTGCATTAACTCTTCCTGTCAATGACACCTCTCAGCAGTGCACTGTCCAACTCTCCTAGCATGGAAAGAGTTACATTTCACATGGAAAGAGTTACATTTCAGTTAGTTGGGGAGGTAATGTAGGGCTAATACAGGAAGTGAATTACCACACACATTAATTAGCATAATCTATACATTTAACTAAAAAAATAGGTTTCAAAATAAAGAATAGCTAATATAACATTACAGGATAGTTTTAAAGGTATTTTTCTGTGATAGTCTCTTTAAGAATATTCTCATTTGAGCACATATGATAGAGTACATGCATGAGTAATTCTGACAAATCTACCCATACAAATGAATGAGCCATGTGAGAATATCTATTTCCTTTTCAATTTTCACTGTTAGGAGTAATGAGTAATTGAAGACTGAATATGGAAACCATTGGAAATTACTAGTAAGTGCTGGGTGTTTCAAGGCCAGCATGAACCATTGGTGCCAGTGTGTGAAAGGATTTTCATCTGGGTAACTGACACTGTACAGCAACATCAGATAGGAAGAAGAAGAAGAAAAGAAGCTATTCTGGATTAAACTAATTGAACAATATGGGAAGTATGACCCCTCCTTCATTTAAATGTAGATTCTTAACTCCATGAATGCTGTAGAGGTCTGCAATACACTGGATAGTAATAGGGGGAGAATATCCCTCACTCATTGTAATAGATGTTTACAATGTATTGCTTTACAGTGCACGGAGACCTCTGTAGCATTCAAGGGATTAAAAACTCCATTTAACCTTTTGAGTGTCATGCAATGGGTTAGATGCCTAGGAATTCTGAGGAAAAAATAACCCCTATGGAACACTTGGTTTAATCCCGCTTAAAGGGATAGTAATACTTAAAATGTAAAAAAAAATGTGTTGTAGGGTTTATCCCCCTGAGTAAAACAAGGGTACTCCCACTGCTGAAAGGTGTTTCATTCAAAAGTTATTAATTTTCAAAGTTGAATTTTTTAGGTGCAATATCACAGTGGCATGAAATTGTACTGTGGCACTGTTGCTACACGATCCTATGGACAGCTCTGGTCAGTTGACCATAAATCTCCATAGGATGGTGTAGCAACAGAGCCACTGTACAATTACAGGCCACTGTGATATTGCACCTAAAAATTCAACTTTGAAAATTAATAACTTTTGAATGAAACACCTTTCAGCAGTGGGAGTGCCCTTGTTTTACTCAGGGGGATAAACTCTACAACATACTTGTTTTTACATTTTAAGTATTACTATCCCTTTAATGGAAGGTGAACTATAGATGTAGCCAAAGTCATTCAGGCTTTTTCTCACTTTTTGTCTTCTTATAATATATTGTTGTTCAGGTTCCATGGAATGATGTGATTAATTATGATGATGTTTATGCAATGAGGTGGTTAGTGGTATGGTTGTAATTGGAAATCTCCTGATAAAGCAATTGAATACTGTTGTGGGTTAAGCTAATATTGCTCTAAATACAGATTACAGGATGTCAGACAGTAGTACAGAATGTTAAATACACGTGTATGAACAATTTGTAAAGTTATTTACAAATATAAACCTCTTTTTTCTACTTCATATACAAATCCCTTATTTAGGTTGGATTACATAGATTTTAAATGCTACACAATGTCCAAAAGAAACACAACATTTTCTGATGTACAGTAACAGTGACAATTGGTGAATCAAAAATAGAGAGTAACAATGCATGAATGTACAAAACCGATTCCATGCTAAATTTCTAGAAAGCATTTTACCAGGAAGAATACATTGAGATTTTTAAATTATGTCATGAAAACAAGGGTAGGAATCAATCTTGAGCCTCTTCATCTACTGATTGTCAACATACTAGGGGGGAGATGTATAAAACTGGAGTTACAAATAAAGTGTCTGTAAATGTGTCTCAAAGCGACATAACTTTATGTATAAACAACTAACGACATTTTGCTAAGTGCTAACTCCAGTTAGTTGACTTTTTTGAAAAGTGGAGTAGAAATGGTCTTGACCAAATAAGAATTGTGTCCTAGTGTATTTATAAAGAAATTCACTAATTGCGCCAAAAATAAAGCCAGTTTCAGGGATTAAATCATAATGTCAGGTATAACCTGTTCTTATTGGAAATATATAATACCGCTATGTGTGCGAATGTTCTCAGAATATTCTCAGATAGACATATTTATAAATATAACTTTATTTCTTTATAAATATGCCCAGGTATTGTGAATTTTAGTGACAATTCTTAAGAATACATTAAGAAGGCTTTTTATATATCACCCCCTAGGTTACTTATGACATACTAGTGTTAAAGCCCGTGTACACGGGCGAAGGTCCGGGAGATGTTAAGAGGCCGGTCCTGCTCTGCGTCCTGCCAACGACACAGTCATGCACTGTAGAGACTGCCTGAAAGCACAGAATGCTCCTAGCACAGAACTCTACTGCGCATGACGGCTTCTGACAAACATCATAGCAAATTATTATATAGGATTTCCTCAATGTAACCCTGCTTGTATCAAGGTAAGGACAAGGGAGCAGTCTATGGGAGTTTTGGTGAGATTATTTACTCTATGCCTTGGTTAAATCAATGTTCTAAAGAAGGTGTAGTGGAAATAGTGTACGTGTAAGCTATTTCCATCTGCATGATATGGGTATGGGGTGCAGTGCATGCTGGCATTGAACTTCAATAATCAAGGAATGTGTCCGTTGGTTTGCACTTTAGCTGTCATACACTGTAGTGCAAACACTTAAGTTGAGCCACTGGCATTAGAGACAAATGCCAGTGTGGCTGCACATCCAAATTCATACATTCACCCCAATGAGTCAAGATTAATCTTTACAAATGCAGCAAGCTTATTGCTAATAAACAAAGTAAACAGGAAAACCAATAGCATCACAGTTTGCATTTCCTGCAAACTTTTGCATCCAATCACAACGTGGTCTACACATGATGTGAGATGTGATTTTATTGGTTATTCTGTATAATTTTTCTAGAAATAAACCATCTGATTTTAAAATATAAATATAGTGCATACGTTTTGATGCAATATTTATTATTCTCTTGCATATACAAATAACTTTAGTCACCTGGGAATTAGCCCTCAGGCCATTGAAACTATTGTGTGGGAGGTTATAGTGACTGCTTGAGGAAGCAGAAGCATAGATAATGTCAGCTCAGCAGAATATGATTGGCTGTTACCCTGTGCCCATCTCCAAGCTATGGCTGCTGCATATTAAATCATGACATAAGATACTCCCATGTAAATGGCTGCATTGCGGTCCCACAGGTACAACTCTTGCCAAGTCATATTAATTTGTTGTTTTATAAGTATCTGCAACAGGTGAAAGTAAACTGTTTAACAGCACATAGGACAAGCCAAACTATGTTAGATAAGTAGTCATGGTGACTTGGTTGCCATGGGATTCACCCTTGAAACCAAACCATAACAAAATAAATTAGTGCCTAAATAAACACATTGGCAAAAGCAGATCGTCACTATCTTACTAAAGTATAATTTGTGCTTATTGCCTCAGACACTGCTGTGACAATATCACACATTTTAGTAACTCTTATGGCAGTAAGGGACAAAGGTATGTTATACTAGGGAAGAAAACATTTTGATGCCCACATTCAGAAACAAATTCCAAACTCATTTAACACCTAATGTTATTGCCCACTTACCTTAATTTGTGAAGAAAATGTTAATATCCCTATGACTTAGTTATTAGAAAAGAGTTGTTTCCAAATGTAATGTTTGGTTAGTACTGGATAGTATGTTTGCTATAGCAGAAGGAAACCGCACAAATGTGTTGATACTAAAAACAGCTTTATTAGTAGAAAAGATGTATAAATGCCACACTAGGAAAGTTGTCTCATGCATTTCACACCTGAGTGCTTAATCCTAGACACCCATGTCACCTCCATGGGCATAATATCCAGTGCTAAATAAAGATTTATTTACAGCAAATTGATTTATTGTAATCACTAGGATTCCATACCTAGATTAAAGTGGAATCTCTTCTTAATACCAGACAGCTCACAGCAAGGAACAATCTTCTTACTGTGAGAACAATGAAAACCCTTACCCCCTTATGCTAATTGAAGATTGTCCCTCTATGCAAGCCATCTAGACACTACCATTTTGTTCTGAGGTGAGCAGTGTCACATCAGTAAAAGGGGCAGGGGGATGATACTTTATCATTCAATTACTCTTGAACTACAACTGAAAGTATTGAAATAACACTCTCCATGGCCCAAATACTATGAAGATTAATTGGAGCTGCTTTTATTTTGAAACATTACTATCCCTTTAGACATCTTAACCCCTTAACGACCCTTGACGGTCATAGCACGTCATCGGTAGATCTGACTTAACGACCCATGATGTGCTATGACCGTCATGGAATTCCAGGCTCCCCCCGAGGCTGCACACCATTCGGGGAGTCCAGAACCGGAAACAAAGAAAAAAAAAAAAAAGGTACGTGGTCCTTAAGTGCCGGCCACGTGTGCTCACGGCCGGTCCTTAAGGGGTTAAATATATTTTTTCATTACAATAATGTCTCCCTTCATTAATTTTACTATGTTCTCTCTAAGTAAACTACATCTTGTAGGTTAGAGTAAAACAGTATGGTGCTAGTTGTGCAGTCTCCTTGAAACATGGAAATGAATCAATAGCAATGACATCCCTAGAGAGTCATGAAGGTTATTATTCAAAGTCATAAATTATCAGATTGATGGCTTTGAATTAATACCCCTTTTGCTTTAAATTGAAATTTTGATTCTTTGGTAGGTTTGGAGTTTAAGCAACATTACTACTAAATATAATTTATTATTACCTACTACAGTGGTTCTCAACTCCTGTACTCAGGACCCACTAACAGGCCAGGATTTGATGATTTCCTTGTTAGAGCACAGGTGAGTTAATCAATTTGAATGAGTCTCTGATCACCACACCTGTGGTCTAGCAGAGAAAACCCTAAGTCCTGGCCTGTTAGTGGGTCCTGAGGACAGGAGTTGAGAACCACTGACCTTATATATTGTTATTGTTGTTGTTGCTACAGAAGTCTGTAACACTGCACAGGATGCTGTAGCCACATTGCCACTGTGAGATTTTAGGCCATAGAGCTACTTCCCCATACAAATTCAAGTTTGAGCTACAATAACTCTGAATGAAACATTTATCTGCAGGAAAAACCCTGTAATATATATTCTTCTTTATTAAGTGATATTAAGTGATTGTGAGAATTGATGATGATCATAATCACCATATTAAATAAGGGCCATATTCAGCCAGCTAACAAGGAACAATTTTGATGCAAATATGAACTGCACCATGTAGGACAAATACTTCCCAAAATTCCAATTGAGTTAATTATTTAACCCCTTTAATGCTATAGAAGTATCTTACAAATTGAAAAAAAAAACTGCAGTTTTCTATTGTGATGTTCAGCTGGTGCTATTCCTTTTCCACCTGATAGTGCCTATATTATTCCACTATGTTGCGCTGTTCTATTCCACCAGGTAGTGCTGTTCCTATCCCACCAGGTGGTGCTGTTTCTGTGATTCAAGCTCTGTTATTACCTTTTGGACACAAGTTGGTTCTAATGTTAACAGTTTGATTAAAGAAAGTGTTTGAGGTGAAATAACATTTAAATGAAGGATCACTTAGCAGTGGGAATAGCCTTGTTTTGTTCAGGATGGAAAGAGCTATAACATATATTTTTTCTATGAAAAGTGTACTGCTCCTTAACCCCATGAATGCCAGAGAGCTCTCCTAAGCAATGCGATGCATTTGATATCTCTCTAGAATTCAAAAGTATAAAAGTCCTTTTGAAATCAGTGCAAATTTGGCTACAATGTATTTCTCCCCTGTGGTTCAATTGGTTTGCCCCAGAATTACTCCACTTTTCTTTGTACATGAAGATTAAAATGTCCAGAGAGTTTCCCTTTAAAAAGCAGCTGACTATCATGATATTCTTAGTATGCTCATCTGATGAAAGCATTTATGAATTAATATGTTTATTTATATAGCACCTCAAGTATATTCAGTGCTTTACAATTTAAAGGGGAACATTCACATCTGAAAAACTTTTTACCATATGTTGAACTGTTAACTAATATTAGGAAACGTGTTTTCTTTTATCATTTTCATGCTTTTTAAGATCCTTAGTCTTCAAGCTGTGTACTTCCGCATTATGCGACACGCTGAATCTTCAGCACATCTCTTCAGAACTCGCCAGTGCTATTTCATTCTCCTCCCACCTCCCTCCAAGCTGCCCCAGGGAGAGAGTTCATGCTTCCCTTTGGTGTGGTGTGAATTGCTTGTATCATTACAGCAAGCTCCGTTTATCATTATATTGAGGTTGCAAGCTCAGTATAATGAGAAACAGAGCTTGCTGTAATGATATAAATGATTCAAACCACAGAGAAGGGAAGCTTGAACGCGCTCCCCGGGGCAGCTTGGAGGGAGGTAGGAGGAGAATTAAACAGCACTGGGAAGTCCTGAAGAGATGTGCTGAAGATTCAGTGTGTCACATAATGCCGAAGTGCACAGCTTGAAGACATAAGTTCTTAAAAAGTACGAAAAAAAAATCACATTTCCAAAGTTTGACATATGGTAAAAAGCTTTTCAGATGTGAATGTTCCCCTTTAAGGGTTTAGACAATACAGGATTTCAAGTGCTTTGCAAAGTGAAACACTGGAAGTGGGGTCCCTGCTTGAGAGCTTACAATGTAAATATGATTACAGCTGAGTCTTGGTACACAATCGGGTGACACTGTGCAAACCCCAAATTACTGAGATTGTGTTAGATAAGTAGACAAGCCTACCAGCAGAAGGGTTAAAGGTTAATACAGTGAGGGAATTTAAGCATGCATGTCATAGGCATAAGGCCATCCTGAACATAAAACAACATGGAGGACCAAATAAGGTTTGAGGTTTATACAGTAGAAAAAATGGTGATACTAGGTGGCTTAATGGTTCTTACCTGCCATCTCATTCTATGGAGGAGATTCACTAAGTGGTGATAAAGAGGTGATAAGGTGGAGATAACTTCTCCAGTGATATCACTTCTCTAATTCCTATGTTATCCTATGGAGACAATTCACTAAGATCCCCAAAGTTGAAGAGATCTTAGTGCCTATGCTCCATAGAATAACACAGGAATTAGAGAAGTGATATCAGTGGAGAAATCATCTCTACTTTATCAACTCTTTATTACCTCTTTATCACCACTTAGTTCAGTGGTTCTCAACTCCTGTCCTCAGGACTCACTAACAGGCCAGGACGTATGGATTTCTCTGCTAAAGCACAGGCGTGGTGATCAGAGGCTCATTCACATTGATTAACTCACCTGTGCTCTAACAAGGAAATCATCAAATCTTGGCCTGTTAGTGGGTCCTGAGGACAGGAGTTGAGAACCACTGCTTTAATGAATCTACCCCTATGTTTCTGCAAGATCAACAGATTGTACCTCTTGAAATAATGCATTTGAGATGTACTTTTTTTTTCTACAGGGTGAAATTCACATTTTTAACATTTTGACAATGTGTAGCAATATTCATTAGGGCTTATACATCCCATTAATTTACGTTTTTAGCCTATTCAAAGCTAGAGAGGCCCCTAATCCACTGTCCAGTAATGTACTGGAGACACCTCTGGCATTCAAGAGATTAAGAGATCATTGACCCTTTGAGTGCCTGAGGGGTATGTACCTCTGTGGCACTCAAAGGGTTAAAATCAATCATAATATGGGAATTTTCATTTTAACCTATGGTTTAGTTGGTAAGAGCCAGAACTGCTCATCTTTTTCCTTCTGTCTAAGTCCCATAGGTCTAATATAAAACACTTTGTGAGTAAAGCACTGTTTTGTGTACAACACTTCTAAAGTATACACAAGAGATTAACCATTTGAGTGCCAAAGAGGTAGCAAACGTTGCAATGCATTCAATACCCTTCTGGCATCCAAAGGGTTTTAATGTTCCACCAGCTTGGCAGTTTGAAAATAATTTGTGTCTGAAAAAAACGCTCAAGCCTTTTGGGCAAACTACTTATAGAGAATCGCTGGTCATATCACAAATTATGTCTAATTACTGAATTGATGAAAGCGTGTTTAATGAAAGTTAAGCACGAGTTGACAAAGGTGACATTGAAATATAATAATGATTAGATTACCATTTTCTCAAGATGACATTTCATGATTATAATAATGCTGATCAAAATAATTAAAACATTGAAGAAGGTAAAGTGCACGCTTCAAAAACAAAACAAAAAGTTTAATTGAGTCTGATGATTTGGAGGGAATGCAAGTGTAATTACACAGTATACTTTTCAAGTACAGCTTGTTTTGTGATGACAAACTTAGTTGTACGCGCAAAAGTCTAAAATGATGTTCTGAAGTGTTTGGTGGATTTTATTTATATGACAAGCAGTTTTAACCCCTTGAGTTCCAAAGAGGTATCTAACACATTGCACGCAATTCGTTCAATACCTCTCTGGTACACAAAAGTTTAAAGGAGCAGAAATGTGTATAACTAATTGCTCTTATATTTATTACCTAAAATCAATGACAATCAAAATGCCCCTTGTCTTAAAGTAAAGGTTAACCCTCTGAGTGCCAGAAGGGTACAATATGTTGCGTACCCCTCTGGCATTCAAAGTGTTAGCCTCCTTTTTTGACTACATAATCTGCACGTACATAATTATGCATAGTCAAGCTGCACATACTTTTTAATATACATTTTTTTAATCGTATCCTATTTTTTTTTTTTTACACTCTCATGCCCCCCCATGTCTTCCCATGGAGAATTCAACACACTTCACTGTATACACTAAGAATTAAGTATGCAAGGGGTCTGTGGGGGAGAATTTAATCATTAGCATGCAGGGTTGTCTTAAAGGGATAGTACTATTTCACAAAAACAGCACCTCCAATTAATCTTCATAGTATTTGAGCCATAGAGAGAGTTATTTCAATACTGTCAGAGTTGTAGTTCAAGAGTAATTGGATGATAAAGTTTCCCCCTCCCACTGCTTTTATCTAGAGTAAGCCACCTCCCCTCAGATGTGGAATCTGGTCCACAGACCAGGCAGCTCACAGCAAGGGACAATCTTCTTACTGTGAGAGCAATGAAAACCCTGCTCCCCTTGACAGGTTTTTCAGGTTTTTCCCTTATGCTAATTGAACATTATCCCTCTCTGCAAGCCATCTGGACACCACCTTTCTATTCTGAGGTTAGCAGTGTTGCATCAGTAAAAGGGGAGGAGGGGGATACTTTGTCATTCAATTACTTTTGAATAACAACTCTGACAGTATTGAAATAACACTCTCCATGGCCCAAAAACTATGAAGATTAATTGGAGCTGCTTTATTGTGAAACATTACTATCCCTTTAATGATGGCCATGTAGAACAACAACAACCCTGAACTCTGAGCACATCCCCTCTGCTCCCCCCATTTTCTCAGTGGGTGAGTGGAGAGGATGCGCTCTGACTTGAGCACCACAAACAACATCAGTTCCTTAACTCTTTCAGTTCTAGAGAGATGTGAATTACACATCCCAGTGACACTAACAGGGCCGGCGCCACCTATAGGCAAGGACCAGGATTGAAGGAGCGGAGGGGGAGAGAGAAATGGGCATCGCTGTGCTACATTAAAAAAAATAGCCAGCCAAGGGAGGGCACCGAAATTTACTCACTGGGAGAGAGAGACGTGCAGTGGGAAGCACTGGTCAATATTTATGAGAGAGAGAGAGAGAGAGAGGAGACGTGCACCGAGAAGAGTAAGTGGAAGGGGGGTCAAGAGGGGATAAAGATTCAGACGGGGGAAGAAAGTGTCAAAGGGGGGGATCAACAGTCAAGAGGGGGATCAAGAGTCAGACGGGGAAGAAAGTGTCAAAGGGGGGATCAACAGTCAAGAGGGGGATCAAGAGTTAGAAGGGGAGAGAGAGTCAAAGGGGGGATCAACAATCAAGAGGGGGATCAAGAGTCAGACGGGGGGAAAGAGAGAGTCAAAGGGGGGGATCAACAATCAAGAGGGGGATCAAGAGTCAGACAAGAGTCAAAGGGAGGATCAACAGTCAAGAGGGGGGGAGAGAGTCAAAGGCTGGGAGAGTCACATATAGAGAACATTCACTCTGACACAGATACACATTTAGAGAAGCACACACACATACTTACATACTGATATCCTTACAGAGACTCACACACACTGACACACTTATATACATATAGGAAACACACACTGACACACTTGTATACATACAGAGAACACATACTGACACACATACACATATAGAGAACACACACACAAACTGACACTTATACACATATAAGGAACACACAAACACACTGACACTTAAACACATACAGGGCAGGCATAAAGGGGTAGGACACAAGGGGCGGAGCCAAGGGGCGGCAAAATTAGGTTTTGCCTAGGGTGGCAAAAATCCTTGTACCAGCCCTGGACAATAAATGGTTCCAGCATGAATAGACATAATTTAGCACCACTGATTTATTGTGAGAATGGCAAAGAAGCTATAACACATCACAGCTTCTCTGCCATTCTCTTCTTACAGTATCACCTGTTAAGTGGGCTACCACCATCAGCTGATTAATTTGCAAGGCATTCATGTAGTCTTATAATATCAAGTTGGATATTGACAATACACTTTGGTGTAATTTAGTCAACATTAGTAGTGGCATTTAATTATAAAAACAGTGTATATTCTTGCATTAAACATGTCCTTATTATGGCTAGAAACATATATTTTAAATGCCTTTCATATATCACTTAATATTACCGCTCTATCAAAAATATAGTCTACTCGTTATATATACTAGTTGCAATTCACCACAACAGTATATTAAATTATAAATCATTTACACAGAGACAGTCAATCTTTAGCTGTTCTCAAGTCTATAATGGCGCCTCGTATGGGCTAGAAGCATTTGTGAGATGTTGCTATTATAAACACAAATATCCAGTATATTAAAGTACGAGCAATGTAATTTTTGTTGGTATTCTGTTGCCGCACCCGAAATGCAGTTTGTGAATTAAGACCTTTAGTTTGTCGTGGCAACATAGTGTTAGCCTCCTAAACTTGAGCATAGCTAAATAATGACTGCCTTTGTGTAAATTATTTATCATTTAATGTAATGCAGTATTGAACTAGTATGTACTGTATATAACAAGCAGAATATACATTTGATAGAGGAACAGTATAAGGAGAAACATGAGAGGTGCTTAAAATAAATGCTTCAAGCCATAAAAACAGGGTATAGGTGATACAAGTGTATACACTGGGAAATATATATTTAATGTATCTAAATGCCTCAACTTATGTGGACTAAATTACACCAAAATATTTTGCCGATGTCAAATTTGCTGTCATTTGACAACTGGATAAATTACAACCAATTTCTTATATTAAAAGACAAGCAGAATGCCTTGAAAATCTTGTGTTTTCAAGAATCAACTAATAGGAGGCTAGCCCACTTAACAGCTGTTTCAGTACACAGATAATTTTAAAGTTATCACACTTTCTGTGCCACAGGGGTGTGTAATGTACATCCCCATGGCACTGAAAGGGTTAAAGGAGGTCAACTGCTGTCTCTACTCTCCAGCAAATAGAGCACACTTGTCTCTGGCACCACAGAAAGTTAAGAGAAGACCCCAACTTTACCAGCCTCAGATTGGAAGGCAATGCAACAAAGAAGTGGGGAGTGCAAGCAGGATGCTGAGTTGTATAGCAGAAAAACTGGAGGGATGATCATGACACTGTACAAGGTTACAAGTGCTTTGCAAAGAAAGTAGGGTCCCTGTTCAAAAGCTTACAATATAAAGTGAATAATGGAGACATACATAAGGGTTAAGTGCAGAATACAGTGCTAGAATTTTCATCAGGATTTGAAGCAATCCTTTAAGGCTGCAAAAGAAGTACAGTGGTGCAGGATGAAAGGTAATACATTATAGAGGTAGAGGGATGAGATAAAATGGTTTGATAAAAGAGAGAGCTGTAGACACACGAGCTGAGAAAAGATTGTATTTGACTGATCATAAGAGGCAATATGGGGCATGACTAGAGATCAGAGTGGAAATGTAGGAAGGGGTACAGGAGAGAAGGGTTAGTGAAGAAGTATTTTGCAGGATATTCCGAGTTTGATAGGCAGCCATTAGAGAGTTTGGAAGTGGAGGGTGAGCAGGGATAAACCTAGGTGACAGTAAGGTAAAGTATGCTGCAATAATTCTGTATGTATTGAAGTATATGGAGTTGAGAGGTAGAAATACCAGAAAGAAGATGGTTGAAGTAGTCCACGTGGCATACAATGACTGATTGTGTAAGAATTTTACATCTGAAGAGAGGAAGGAATGAATTTTTGCTGTGTTATATAATAGGGAATGACAGGACTTGGTGATGGCATATGAGAAAGAATAAGAGAGCAGTGTCAATTATCACCACAAAGTACAGTGCTTCAGATACTGGATTTATGTTAGCACCATTTACTGCCACCTGGAGGGCAACACTGAGCCTGGTCTAGGTAGGATAAAGATTAGTTAAGTATTAGACATGTTGCGTTTGAGATGCCAAAAAAACATCCAGTGTGAGATGGCCAAGAGGTAATTTAAGACTTTAGATTTTATATCATGGGGGAGATTAACTAAGCTGTGCTAATGTATAGATTACTTCTCCAGTTTATCACATCTCCAATTCTTATGTTATTCTATGGAGCCTATGCATTAAAGGGTTAGTAATGTCCAAAAATGTTTTTGCATTTAGAGCTGTCAGTAGGAGACATAGAACTTTAAATGACTGTATCTCTCAAAAAATAGTGGTTTGAGAGATACAGTTTTTTTGCATCTAGCTCAGCTTTTTAAGCTCTTCTAAATGCAAAAAACTTTTTTGGACATTACTAACCCTTTAAGATTTTTTCAACTTTGGAGATCTTAGTGAATAGGCTCTATAGAATAACAAAAGAACTGGAGAAGTAATATCACTGGAGAAATCATCTACACTTTATCACCTCTTTATCACAGCTTAGTGAATCTCCCCCCCAGGAGTCAGTTGAGGTGCAGATAAATAAAACTGGATATCATCTGCATAGAGGTGATATTTGAGTATGACTGAGTTAATAAGTTCACCAAGTGTTATCGTGTAAAGAGAATAGAAGTTGTCTAAGACCAGAACCTTGAGGAACTCCAACAGAGAAGTGGACAGTAGAGGACAAAGATGTGTCAGTGAAAACACTGAAGGATCTGTTAGTGAGATAAGAGGGCAGCCAGTTCAGAGATAAGTTATGGGTGCCTAATGAGTAAAGAATTTGGAGGATACCATGATACATGCTGTCAAAAGAACCTGAGAGAACAAGCAGGATAAGTGTGGAGGAATACTAAGGAATACGTAATTGCTAGGAGCACATGATATTTAATGACTCTTGAACTCTATGCATATTTAGTTGATACACTATATTAAATTAATTATAGATGCTACCCCAAATTCCTTCTTCCTATTCAGTAAATCAGTGTTTTCCAACCCTGTCCTTAGGCCATGACTTTAGGATTTTCCTGCTTGACTACAGGTCAGTTAATGAGCAGTTCATTCATTTAATTAACTCACTTGTACCTGTTTGGTACCCCATGAGGAGAGGGTTGGGAACCACTGAAGTAAATCAATTTCCAGGATGCTGTCTCTCCATGACTCTTCCGTAGCATGATCGACTTTTTTCAGGGGCTTTGTCTTTTACCAAACCTTTTGTCATTAACCCATATCTATAATTTAATTTTGTCAGTGAAAGGTGTGTCCCCAGCATGCTAGTAGTAAATAAAAAATAAGATGCCAATGAAAATATAATTGTGCTGTAACAACTGTTGAACAAAAAATCCCCCAACAGGGGTTGTAACCTTGTTTTACTCAGTGGGAAAGGTGTAAATATTTCAATAAAAAGTTTGTTGTTACTTTAAAATGGAGGTCTGGCAAAATAAGGTTACTGGAAAAAGCTAGCCAGGTGAAGTTTACTATAGCTCTGGGACATTCAAACCTGTCCTCAAGGCCCGCCCCAGCAGTGAATGTTTTCAGGAGATCCTCAGTTAAACACAAGCAAAAGTTATTAACTGAGACAGATCCATCAGAATGATTAAAGCACTGATTAATTCACTTAAAAATGCACCTCATGGATAAAATCTCAACATGCTAGAAGGCACTGATGTTGTACAATGAACACTCTTATAAATTGTTTACTTTACTGATGTTGTCTATCATCATCAGAACTAGCATCGTATTCAGCACTTGACCCTTATATACTCTGTATGTCTCCCATTACCACTTTAGATTGTAAGCTTTCGGGCAGGAACCTCCCACCCAATGTTTCACTCTACAAAGCACCTGTAACCCTGTATTGTTTAAAACCTTAAATTGTAAAGTACTGCGTACACTTGTGGCACTATATAAATAAACATATTCATTCATTCATTCATTCACCTGTGTTCATATGAAGAGATCCCGACCACTGAGGGGGTTATGAGGACAGTAACTGCTGTAACTAATGGGCATGAAGGACTGCATCTGTGTCTTTATACTTTCTTTAGGCATTCAATAAAACTGTTGCAATACTGATTCTATCATATGACAATTGACAAGGCATATTCTTTACTATACTAGAGCTCCTGACACCCTATATTCAATCCCGCTCACTGCGGTCAGCCAACAAATCCCTGCTGTCAGTGCCCAGAATAAAGACAACCTCAGGTTCCTGGGCATTCAGCCATGCTGCCCCCACAGTCTGGAACTCTTTACCATCCTCAATCAGAGAGGCGCCATCTTTACAGACTTTAAAAAAAGCTAAAGACTCATCTCTTTTATCAGGCATTCAGTCAACTCATCTGCCCATAAGGAACTCTTAATTTTTATGTCTGTATATTTGTAAAGTGCTTTGAGTCTCACAGGGAGAAAAGTGCTATAAAAATCACAAATTATTATTATTATTACTATTGTTAAAATGAAAAAAATTCTATCTTGTACAAAATAAAATTGTATTTTATACAACCTAGACATTAAAGGACCATACAACCTTAAAATCAATAGAGATTTTACTAAAAATCATATAATAATTGTAATTGTATAATAGCAAAATTGAGCAATTCTGGAACAAACCATGTACACTATAGAGGACAAAAAAAAAATCTCATAAATCCCATTTTATTTAACCCCTTAGGGGCTGGCCGTGCGGCAGTTAAGAACCATGGGGCATTTTTTTTTTTTTTATTAACTCGACCAGGACAACGTGCAGGCACACGGGGAGCCCTGAATTCCATAACGTGCCAGACCCATCATGGGTCCTTATGGCAAGTTTACCCATGACAGTCCTGGCATGTCATGGGGCCTTAAGGGGGTTAAAGGATCTTTTTATTCCAATGTGTGTTGGAGAACTTTCTGTCTTTAAATGAGTTAAAGCCCCCACTTAAATCAGTGGAATATTTTGTCCCCAATGTTGCAGTTGGTTTGCCCCAGAATTGCTCCGCTTTTATACATATTTTCAGTAGGATCTTATGTATAAATGGAAACTGGAGCAATTCTAAAGCAAACCAATCGCCACATAGGGGGCTATGCATTGGTGATCCCTGTAGCATCCATGGAATTAAACACCCCATTTAAATCAATGGAGATTTTAGAAACTATTATTTGTCCCTTGTGGTTGAAATGGTTTACACCAGCATTTGTCTAGTTTGCCTTTATACATAAGGCCCATATTTATGAGATGCATAGTAACATAGGCTAAAAAAATACACGCTCCATCAAGTCCAGCCCATGTCAAATTGCCCTTGTTGATTCAGAGGAAGGCAAAAAACAAAACAAAGCATTAAAGGCATTTCCAGTTAAGCCCCAAGTGGGGAAAAAATTCAGTCAGATAATCCCCTGAATCAACAACCTATCTGCATTGAAGCCATCTGCCATAATTCTCAATATTGTTCTGTGCTAGATGCGTATCAATTTCTTTTTTAAAAGCAGTATCTGCAAGCACAGCATTCCAAGGCAAAGAATTCCATAATTTTACTGCCCTTGCTGTAAAACATCCCTGCCTTTATTTTAGTTTAAATCACCTTTCCTCTAGTCTTAATGGATGACTTCTTCTTCTTAGCTCAGCTCTTTGAGTAAATAATTAATTGGAGAGTACTTTATTGACCTTGAATACATTTGTAAATGGTAATCACCCCTTAGACATCTCTTCACTAATGTAAACAAACCCAGTTTGGCTAGTCTCTCTTTATACCTTAGATCCTTCAATCCCTTTACAAGTTTTGTTGTAAGTCTGCATTTTTCCAGTTTTTAAGAACTGGTGCCTAATACTGTGCTCCATATTCTAGATGAGGCCCTACCAAGGATTTATATAGAGGTAGAATGCATCCTGTGCAGCTATGCCTCTTTTTATGCGGGATAGTAGCCTTTTCCTGTTGCAGCAGCTGATGTCTATTGTCTATCACTAGTCCTATCTTTCTGTAATGAGGATTACCAAAGTTGTTTCCCATTTATTGTTTCTACAGCCCCAATGTATAACCTTACACTAATCTTCATTAAATGTAATCTGCCACTTTTCTGCTCATTCACTCGATTTATTTAAATCCTTCTGCAGAGAAGAAAAACATCCAGCCTTGAATGCATTTCCCTACACAGCTTAGTGTCATCAGCAAAGATTGAGGCACTATTTTCAATTCCCACTTCTAGATCATTAATAAATAAATTAAAAAGCATTGTGCCCAGGACTAAACCCTGTCGCACTCCACTTTTAACTTTAGACCAACATGAAAAGTTTCAATTTACAACAACTCTCTGCCATCTATTATTTAACCAGCTCTCTATCCATGTACAGAAATCACCTCCCAAACTGAAGCCTTTTAATTTATGCAGTAACCTTTTGTGAGGCACTGTATCAAAGGCTTTTTCAGAATCCAAGTATACTACCTCAACAGCAATTCCCCTGTCCAAATTACTGCTTACCCTCTCTTAAAATGCAAGTAAAGTAACCTGACATGATCTATTCTTCATAAAACCATGCTGACTCCTACTAATAATATTGTTTGTCTTCACATAGTTCTGAATACTGTCAGTTAGTAACCCTTCTAATAGTTTACCCACAATGGAAGTCAATCCAGGTCTATATTTTCCTGTTTTTTTGAACAAACTACATCAGCTTTACACCAATCTCAGGGCACTATGCCTGAAGAAAGTGAATTAATAAATATTAAGTATAATGGTCTTGCTATTACTGAACTAATGGCGCAATGCAGGAAATGTGCGCAATCGCTATTTCCCGTGTGAAAACCACTAGGGAATAGGCTTGCAAATTATTATGTTGAATTGCGCATGAAAATTCAAGATTAGCAAACGGCTGCGTATTTTAATTTTTTGTAGCCATGGCTAAGATTAACGAATCTGTGTGAGTGGAATAGCGAATGTGTCTAATGCAAGAACTGCTATTGCGAATGAATTTATACGTCTGTGTACTGTTGTCATAAAATGGAATTTTTTATGCTCAATTCAAGAAGCGTTCGGTATTTAGCTTCCTGGATTAGAACATGCGTAAAATCTATCTGCGCACAAAAATGCCTTTATCCGATGCAAACCTTTCTTGCCATAAGTTCCTTAAGTGCCCTTGGGTGTATACCATCAGGTCCAGGTGCTTTATTCACCATAAGAATTTCCAGTCTTTTTTGGACTTGTCCTCAATAAGCCATGTACATGATGGAGGAAATGCTGTGGTTTTGTCTATTTGCCCATAGCCTGTCATTGTTGCTTCCTTTGTATATACAGAAGCAAAGAATGCAGTAAGTATCCTTTTGCCAAGGAACACGTAACAAGTTGACTCATGTTTCTTTATATAAGTTCATAATGTGACAAATATAATGTGTGGCCCTTACTGAGGTAATAAGACAAATAGGACAAGGGAATTGAAGCTTGTCTTTCAATGGTTGCAAACATACCAGGGATTTACATACATGAGCAAAAGTAGATCAGTCAAAATGAGTATAGCTCCGATTAATTTAATTGTGCTAAATCACGGATATTATTAAATCCTGGCCTGTTTGCAGCTGTTGACCGAACTTCAACAGCTCTGAGGATTGGTGAACTGAAAAGGAAATAATTATAATCAAGGCAACTATCTAAATCTTTTAATGAGTTTGATTGTACCCAAAGTGTAGTCAAGAGATAGGCAACCTACCCAGCTGTTACAGATTAAACAACCATAATCCCCCAAACAGCAAATGGCTGGATGAGAATGATGGGAGTTGTAGTAAACAGCTGGAGAGATAAAGGTACTTACAAATGGTGTAGCTTCTAGCCTCCCTATACAATCATATATGACAGATTTTAAAATGTTTGAAACTAAGCAATATTTTTTTTTGACACTACCTGATATAGGAATGGATATGAACAATTTTAGTTTTGAGGTGATGCTGTGCCTTTAAGAAAAATATGTTCTTATGATATATTTTATTATTATCATTTTAACATGTTACTTTATTAAATTAGAAATAATGAAGGTAATTTTAATTTTGCAAAGGTATTAATTAGAAAATATACTCCGCAAGGTGAAAAAAATTAGCTATTTAACAGATCAAAATTTGGAAATTGTAAAAAAAAAAAAAAAAGATTAATGTGTTTATTTTGATTCAGATACTAATGGGCCAAAAATAATATTAGGGATATTATTAATGAGTCAATCAAAAAATCAACATTTAATGACTAACAGTCATCTATCACACACAAGCTATCTACTTCATTAGCAGATCATAAATGTATCAAAATTTATCTTTTTAACAGAAAATACTAAAATTATGGAAATATTGCCTATGCTCATATACCTTTTTCAAGAACACCAAAATTAGTGGGAAGAAGGGGTGCAGAAAATCCTCACCATATGGAATTGCATGATGGGACTGTATTCACTTTCCCTAATTAGAAACTTAGGGTTCTGTTCAAAGGGTCCATAGGGCCCTAGGCAAGGTACCAATTTGGGTCCCCACATCTCCTGCTTCTACTGCTAACAGGTACCTGTATTGTGGCTCTAATGGAAGTGTGAGGAACTGGATGATGCTGACCTTTCAACAAAAAAGGGCATCTGACGCAATATATTAGCAGCAGCAACAGCAGTGCCTCTGTCTGTGACCCATCACTTGCAGCCAAGGGCCCTAGGCTATAGCCTAGGTAGCTATAATGGATGATCGTCTCTGGTTCTGTTTTCAAATATTATTTTTCTTCATTCTGATCTAAATTTAAAGTCAATATTACAACTACACCACTCTGCAAATAATGTGCTAATTAGAGAATTGCTGGTTATGGCATGGAAGGTGGTGGCTATGACGTGGTTAACGGATAGATCCCCCAGTTATACTGATTGGTTTAAACTGGTAATCAAAAACCTCCCTCATTATAAGGGCCTATATATGCACAGAGGTTCACAACATAAAGTTGACTCAATCTGGTCTCACTGGTTTTCCTTTCTTGACTCGGGTCCAGACTCAATGCAGGGCTTACCCCTAGGTAAAGAGCTGTAGACGGGATGGTGGTGAGAACACATATGAATATGCTTGGTGACAGGCACATTGTGTTGGGAGGGAGTGGTGGATATGGAATGCTAGTGAGTAAAGATGACACTGACATGACGTTCAGTGGTGGTTACACCTCTGCCCTTGTGGAGTGTGTAGCTGTGGCCAGGGATCCCTGAAGGAATTATGTCATGGACGACCACGTGGCCGAGCTTTGGGGGGGAGGTTGGTGGTGTACTGTCTCGCCTGGTGTGAAGCTTTTAGGGTGGTGGGGGTTAGTTGTAAGGAAGAGGAAGGTTGTGTAGACCACGTTAGTCCTCTTTAGTTTTTTTTTGCTTAGTAGTAGCAATAGTTAGTTTAGTTGCTAACTTTTGATGTTAAAATAAAAAAATTTTTTAAAAAACCCTAACCAGGCAATGCTGTGGATATTATCATACTGCATATATATTGTGTAGATCCTGGCATATTATTATATGTCAATGTACTGTTCTCAATGTCTCTTTATGTTCTAAATGCCTGCCTTTAATAAAACACAATTGAAAAAAAAGTAAAAATTAGAATATTTAGTTTAAGTCTAGAAAGTTCAAAAGTACTTTTGAAATCTGGACCGTATTGACACAATTTTTCATAAAAAGATAGAAAAGGGATATTCTTCAGAAACATGCAGAATATACACATGTAAGTTCTATGTTTATACAGACATGTAAAACTATGTCTTTAAAATGGTCATTCATGGTTCACTAGTAGAAACAGTAGCATTATCTGAATTTGAGAATATATATTTTGTCACTGAACATGTTAAAACTACTTTTTCTTTGGAAAATAGGCCCCATAGACTTCCAGTATGAATTTATATGGCTGATGACTGTCAGGATGTACATACCTTGGCGCATTGTTCCATGGGCCCTACATCAAACAATATCATAATAACCCCACCCCCCCAGTATTTTACCATGATGGAAGATTTGTCATGGTTGTGTTGAAGTTGTTTAGCTAGTGTCAGTTCAACTGGTTCACTCAACTATAATACCTGACTTTTGATTGTGAATTGCTTTTAGATAACCTGGAAAGTAAAGTGAATGGTATGAATATTACTACACTAAATATAATGGGTTGACTAGATAAACAAAAATAGAAAAAGAAAGAAGTAAAGGCATGATTGGGTCTTTTGTGGTGCTGAATTGCTTCCACGTAACACTTGGCCTTATTCATTACACCAGTGACTGAAACTGTAACATCCACAGAAATTGCAAATGCTTCTTGATAAGATAAATGGTGTCATTTTTATTGTGTTTGTTTATAAGTGCCAGAGCTTACACCGCTATCTACCATTCTATCCTATAAAATAATTTTACTACACCTGCCAACAATCAAATCTTAATAAGCTTATAATAGTATATGTTTCTGTTATTCAACTATCAGCTTATATGTTTGCCCCACTATTCTGTAACTATCCCACTCGGTTCCACTGGTCGGTACTTCCTTTCACCACACTTCCAGGGAACAATGGATCTGTCAAGGGGATCTTCAAGTATGTGTTTCTCGGTCAGAATGGTATTATGGGGAAGGTATGGGCAAACCTTCTCTGATTCAATTTGTCTCTACTTGAGTTGACTCTATTGGTCTCTACTTGAACTGAAAAGAACATGACAGTCAGGGTACTAGTAATGTTCCTTATCTATACTGATCACTTGGCCATTCAGAGATCAGCAGGGTTAACGACAGGGCCATGGCATGGTTGTGGCTACAGGGTTTTATATAAAAATAGAGTGATTTTCTACAGCCCTGGAAATTAGTTTGGGGTCCTGAAGTGGAAAGCAATGCTCAGATGCTCTGATGTTTCTGTTCTTCATGAGTAGATACCTTTGATCTCCTGGTGTCAGGCAACAAAGCATAACGTTCACCTCTGTGGACAGAATTTCCAGTACGAATTAATGTTAGGTATCTATCTATCTATCTATCTATCTATCTATCTATCTATCTATCTATCTATCGGACACACACACATGCACACACACAATTTTCTTTATAAGACATGATATTATTTCTGATCTGTAAAGAAAATAGTACATTACATGGCTGTGATCACTCCTGTGCCAGAGTTTCTCTCCGTTACCTACAAAAAGAACCCAGTATAGCTACCCCTTTCTCCCTTGCTAAAAAACAAAATGTTCTAGTTGTTTTATACAGTACAAAAGCTCAAGAAAAGGTACTGTACCAGTTAAAAAGTTTACCGTATTAATCTCTGTATAATCTTTCTTCTTAATCAATAATCAGTAGTTGGAGGTAATGCAGAATGTCAAATGTGATCACTTGTGACCTTAGTCAGCAAGCTAAAGAGCTGCAATTCTGAAGTGAGCCGAGTGCATCATGGGGATAAGTGACACTTTACATTTAAATGGGACCTTTTTAACCCCTTGAGTGCTAGAGACATCTCCAATACATTGCTTTTGCGATGCATTGAAGGCCTCTCTAGCACAGTGATTCTCCTCGTTGTTGGGGCATCAACATTTCAGGTATTAAGAATTTCTCAGAATAAACAAGGGATAGTTTGAAAACATGCACTGTTTGTGTGCCCTGAAGATTAACTTTAAGAAATACTGCTCTAGCATTCAAGGGAATGAAATCCCTATTTCAATCAAAGCCAATTTCTGAATTTCCTTTCAACCACATGGTACAACTGGTTTGCTGCAGAGATTGTACTTTGTTAGATTGATAAATAAGGCCCTAGGTATTCTACAGTTCCAGAAATCTAGGCAATGTAAAGCACAATGACTTAGTACTTTGTCTTGACTCAGATGTAGTATAGAAGTCAGATTCTATTGATAAATGTTAAAATAAAGAAACCATTTGCCATTTGAAGGCTGACACAATTAACAACATGATACAGATTGCAGAGCATGCCTTGTTGTCAAATAGTCTCACTTGGCATGGTCTTGAATTCTGCTTAGAGAAAATTGCAAAATATGAATGTCACATATTGACATGACATTAAAGCTACAGCCTGTCACTCTGTGTCAACAAAACTTGAAAAAGATTTAACCCGTGACATATAATGGTTTGATTACTGACTCTGTTTGTTCTTATCACTTGTAAAAAGCCATGATTTATCAGCCGACTCAGAAACAGGTATACTTTCATCATATAAACGATATAGCAAAAGATGAGGACATTTGGAACATGCCAAATGTACTACAGCGGACAGATACAATCTCTCAAAATGCCAGTGTATTTAACCCTTTGAGTGCTGGGTTGTGTGCAAAAGCATTGGTCTTCAATGAAATCTGATCCTCAAAGGGTTAAACTGGGCTTAACACTTTGTGAAACATATTAATCAGTTTTACCAGATGGCTTACATTGTATCTTTTTTTCTCCGATTAATCTTCATAATATTTGCGCCATGAAAAGTGTTATTTCCATACTGTCAGAGTTGTAATTCATGAGTAGTTGAATGATAAAGTATCCCCCTCCAGCACCTTTTACCTAGTGTAAGCCACCTCCCCTCACATGTGGAATCTGGTCCCTTGACCTTTCAGCTCACAGCAAGGGACAATATTCTTACTGTGAGCAGAAGGAAAACCCTGCCCTCTTGACAGGTTTTTCAGGTTTTTCCTTATTCTCACTGAAGATTGTCCCTCACTATGATCCATCTGGACAGTGTTGCTGCTCTGAGGTGAGCAGTGTTATATCAGTAAAAGGGGCAGGAAGGGGATACATTATCATTCAATTACTTTTGAACTACAATTCTGACAGTATTGAAATAACACTCTCTACAGCCCAAATACTATGAAGATTAATTAACCGTCATCATAATAACATTGTCCCCCAATCCATTAATAACATAGCGATAGGCAAAGCCATACTTTCATTAGGCTGAATATGTCTGTGTTGTTGAAGGAAAAACAACTTCTTCAGCAGGAATCATCGCAGACGTCTTGGAGGAAAGTTACTTCTGAGTCTGCGATGTCTGTCCTGTTCATTGCCAGCACTGGAGATGGGTGTTACTTGGTGCCTTAAGGTACCGGAAGTTACTTACGATGCAGGTGGACAGAGCTTCTCTTCTAAGCTCTGTGCAGCTGATGCCTGCCGAAGAAGTTGTTTTTCTTCAATAATGTGGACTTATTCAGCCTAATGAAAGTATGACTTTGCCTAGCTCTATGATAATAATGGATTTGGGGGGCCAATGTTATTATGATGATAGTTTTGCTTTAAAAAGATGCAATTATCCAGCGAACCAACTGCTCCGTAGGTGTGAAATGAAAATTCTGCAGTTTTTAAAGACCCATTTAAATCAATAAGAATGTTTAATTCCCCCTTGTGATCCATTTAAGCTACAGAACTGCACCAGTTTAGGGCTGTATTCAGGAAGCTGAACAGGAGTAATTCTGGAGGAAACCAACTGTGTTATACCTATTGATATCATTTGGCCTTTTAACCCCTTGAATGCTAGAGAGGTGAATTGGAGGAGATTAAAATCTCCATTTAAATCAACTAAAATATTTAAA
This sequence comes from Rhinophrynus dorsalis, assembly GCA_037306005.1. Classification (NCBI taxonomy): domain Eukaryota; kingdom Metazoa; phylum Chordata; class Amphibia; order Anura; family Rhinophrynidae; genus Rhinophrynus; species Rhinophrynus dorsalis. Next base: position 125,069,115 of record CM074721.1, read on the forward strand.
ATTGTATTTGATCACTATGATACTGTTAGTTTCCTCCTAAATCGTACCTGTTTTAGTTTCATGAATACAGCTCTAATAGTTCTTCTTTTGCTTCCTATTTGAGTGATATAAGGCAATGTGATGGAGACCTCTAATATTCAATGGGTTAACCTTCTGGGTTGGCAGAGAGGTATTCAGTACATTGTGTTGCAGTGCTTTGGATACCTCTCTGCCACTCGAAAATAAATCAATGGGGAGGTGTATTTGTCCCTATGGTGCAGTTGGTATGCTCCAAAATTATTTCCCTTGCTGTTTATGGCAATCTTTTATAATAATCCTATAATATAAAAGGCCATAATGTTGGCCTGATGCAGTCATGCTGGGAGCATTCTGTGCATTCGGGCAGTCTCTACTGCGTATGACTGCATCGCATGCACCGTCAGTAAGGTGGCGGCAGTACGCAGAGCAGGACCGTCCTCTTTACCTCACCGGACCTTGGCCCGTGTAAATGAGCTTTTACACTAGTGCATTACAAAAGAACAAACCATAGCTTAGAGGAAGAATTAGCAACCTGCAGGACACCAACTGTTGTAGGACTACAGCACCTAATCCTCTGCAAGCTGAACATCATGGGAATTACAGTCCAACAACAGCTGAGGACTGCATGTTACTCACCTCTGGATTAGAGGGAACATGGGCTCTAAGTGGAAAATAAAGTGGACGGAGCTATTGTACTAGTTCTGAACCCATTTCCATACCTAAGGATTAGTCACACAAGGTTATAGATAGGGTGGGCCATATATATAAAGATAAAATGGAGCAATTCTGGAGCAAATTAACTGCACTGTAGAGGATACATAAAAAAATAATCCCCCAATTCCTACTGATGTTAATTGGTCTTTAACTCTTTGATTGCTAGATGGGTAAAGTGGACAAACTATGTGCAGAAATTAATAAAAATCAATTGACTGTAAATGAAACTTTTAATCCTTTGAGTGCCAGTGAGATATTCAACACATTGCAATGCAAATACAAATGCTGTGATTCTGTACCTAAATGACTGGCTGTTAAAAGTGGCTACTGCTCTATGTTTGAGCATCAGTATGTGATAACTCATCTGCAAGCTTTGGGATGGCAAGCAAACTCAGACAAATTGAATCCCATTCAAAGTCACAGGAAGAAATATTTAGATTTTCTCCAAGCCTCAAGAAATACCTTTCTTTCTCCAGAGAATGTGGACAATATGCTTCTTCAAATCAGCAAAATCAGATTAGCATCCCATATGCCCCTGAGGTAACTGATGGCAGTCTTTAGGCCTGATAGCACATGAGTTGCCCAAAGCAGTCCATCCTGAGGTGACAGAACAGGAGAAATGAATCTCTCAAACAATTCTGCAATTGTCAAGCTCTTGGGCTCCAGATATAGTATCTTTATAGGTCGGCTTTTGTCAGTCTCAAGTTGGCTGGATTTCACAATAGATGCAAACAAGCAAAGCCGGGGAGCAGTCCTTCAGTGGAAATCAAGGAGTTACTCCATTCCAATCACTTGGTGCTTAAGACCATCTGGAGAGTTTTAAAGGAGGCAGCACCTCTTCTAAAGGTCCATGCATTTGTAGCCTAACTTGTATAGACTATATTTGATTCATTTTGTTTTCTCAGTAAATTTATTGAAATTAGTACTGTTCTGCTACCGTAGCTCAGCACATTTATGTACAATGCTGGACTATCACTTCTGAGACACCCGTCATAGTAACATAGTAAATTAGGTTGAATAAAGACACAAGTAAATCAGGTTCAACCTTCTCCTCATACCCAATTGACCTAGAATTTTATAGCTTTCCTGCTACCAATTAAGTTAGTCTTTATTGTACCTTCCTGATCTGCCTGCTAAAACACAGTATAACTCTGTATGTTCCTTTTTGAAAGAAATGTATCTAATCTTCTCTTAAATGTGTCCATTGTATCTGCCATAATCGCCTCCTTGGGCAAGGAATTCCACAATTTAGCAGACCTTTCTGTAAAAAAAACCCTTCCTCTGCTGAAGTCTAAACCTCCTTTCCTCTAATCTGAAAGGGTGTCCCTTTCTTCTTCTGCATCTTCAAATAACTGCACCAACATTAAACACACAATGCAGTTATGCCTGCAGAAACAATTGAGATTCCTGGTGAGATGTCAGAATTTGATATTTGAGGAAGTGGGATTTAGAACCAGCATGTGCCAGCCCATACCTAATATATATACTTACCTGTATAATTAAATACCCTTGAGGAAGTGCTTAGCACACGAATCACGTAGGGTTGATTATTAGCACTCGTTCTATCATGTGTTCTGCTAGTGTTCAGTTGCACGCTAAGGCCTTAGCATGGCAGAAACTTTCCATCAGATTGGATGCTGGCCATCCATTACAGACACAAAGCAGGCATTTTATAGTGAGACTCATTGGGATAGTATCACATGATTCTGTACACGTGTATTTTATGGATAATTTTATTAATAAAGAACACTTTGGATTACAACCTGTTTAACACGTTATTGGCTGCTATTACCGATAAGCGCTTGAGCTATGAGGAAACTTCTGAGAGGTTCGTGGGTGGAATCACACGCAAGATCCTGACAAGGGAGAATGGACTGAGGAGCACATACGGAGAATTTCATTGGAGAAGACAGAGGAGAACTGAACCCTACTTACTTATATCTATGTGGAAAAGAGGAACCAATATCATCCTATAAAGACCTGGTGTCAACCTAGATCTCGAATATTCCCTCCTTGCCTCATGGTCCGTCTGGGAATCGGACATTAATATATCAGCTACAAGGAGGACATTCTCATTAGAAAGTAATCTTGACAATTACACTATAAGGACATATCTACTCTACAAGTATTTGTATATTCATTATTATTGATTGCTCATCCCATGTATGTATTTATATGAGTGTATAATCAGTTAAGTCATTTTGTTCCTTACTATATATTAATACCTGAAGCACCACTAAGTACCTTCCACCTTCTTCTTTTGTTATATAATAAAATACTCTGGGATACTTTGGATGAAGAAAGGCCTCAGCTTTTATTTGTGAATAACATTCAGATTCCAAAGAAGTCATAATTTGTCCCAATCACTTATTATAATTTTAGCATATCATTAAGTTATATCCAAGCCTTGACTCCAAACATTATAACTCTTATAACTTTCTCAGTACTCTGCTGCCAGTTTTCAGTAAGCTACAATCCCCATGGCTATGGCCACTTTGTGCCCATTACTTAAGCGCCGGTGAATATGTCATAGGTTTCTGGTCTAGCACTATAATTCCTAATTAAGTCAAACTCTGCTAGTCTGGTAGAGACAAGATCATGTGCATGTAAAGAAACACTTCCACTGTATTTTAAAGGGAAGGCATGTTGCTACAACATAATTGCTGCAACATAATATTCCCTCTCATGTGGCCAAATGTTTACATCATGTTCCCACCCTCATCTTAACCTTATACAAACTCTAAAATCTCCTGTTACCATGGACTCCTTAACCCTCTCCTGGACATGGTTCTCCTACATTAGCTGTCCATCCACTCTCCAAGGAAATCTTTCTCACCATTACCATATTATATGAATTGGATAAACTGGTTTTTAAACATTTAAAACCAAAGGGTTGTGAAGCACATTGTGGGAGATGCACTAATAAAGTGGAAATTACTTCTTCAGTGTTCTAAACTTTCTCAGACCTATGTTCTTCTATGGAGCCTATGGACTAAGATTTCTCCGGCTTTAGAGATCTTAGTATATTGGCTCCATTGTTTCACAATGCACTGCACATCCCTGTGGATTCGTATTTTTGTATGAATAAGAGACTTGACTCCCAAAATAAAGCAATATATCTCTTTATTTTTTTTCCTAAACATACTATTGCATTTATCTCAATTATGTCCCAGTTCTCACTACCCCTTTAAGTGTTCTAACATTTACCTTTCTAATATGTCATCTTACCTTCTTCCTTTGATATATAAAGCTGGACAACAATCACTTCATCATCCTAAATACTCTCAGTGGTACTAATTGATCTGTATACAGATCAAGTCTTTTCTTACAAATACTTCAGTTATCCCTATCAGTAACATTGCGGAGGAGTTAGAGCAAATTGTTCACTACTGCAGCTGCACTCGGTTGGCTAACATCCAAACACTTAGAAGTTTGGGAATGGCTCCAGTTTCTAGCCTTCTGTTCAAATTAGGAAAGAAGATAGCCAGGCTTAACTTTAAATGACAAATAACAGATCCTAATAATAACCATTCAGCTGCCATAGTATGGCCAGAAAATCCTAATAGCCCCTGTGAATGTTTTCCTTGTGCCTTCATTTAAGGGCCATCTTCAATCAGTTCTTAAAGTAATTTCCATGAAGGCATACATGGCACAGTTGATAGAAGGACTTCAGGGCTTCAAACTCTGTATGCTGCATATGTTAATCATGATCATTGGACTGGAGTGATTCACAAAGCTCTGCTTCAAAATGCATTGCACACAACTCTGGCTTTTAAAAGGTTAAGTAGGTTACTGCACTCTTCCAGCTTCAGTTTGGAAAAACTTCCAGCAGCTGTTTAGTCTGCCAGCATGGCATCCATCTCTGACTGAAGATGTTATATGTATGTATGTATATATTTATTTATATAGTGCTGACAGGTGTACTTAGCACTTTAGAATTTAAATTTATTATACAGGAAATTATCATAAGGGGATCTCTAGTTGAGCATACATTAGGATAGGAGGTCACTGCCCCACAGAGCTTATAATAGTAGGGTGACAAACAGATACAGATGCAAGCAGATAGAAGAAAACATCCAATTTTTGACAGTTCTGATATGAGATAATGGTTACTTATTACGGTATTGCTATATAAAAAAGATGCTCTTTTAGCTTGGATCTGAAGTTGTTTAGTGTTGAGGCTTGGCAAACCCTGGGTGGTAGGGAGTTCCAGAGGTAGGGAGCAGCAAGGGAAAAAACTTTCAACCTTGATACAGCAATAGAGGTTAAAGGAGCAGCGAGAGGTCCACCATGTGTGGTGCGTAGAAGACATGCAGGTATATACCTTGAACAAAGGCACAAGGGCAAGATTCATAGTGGTCATTAGGATTTGTGGCCAAAGTAATGTAAGCGGCAGTTTATCGATAGGTGGTGTTAGTTCTCCTTTAACATTGGCTTTCCTCAAGAAATAATATTAATGTTTTCTTAATGCGGAACTTTCAGATAATAGCCAGTCGCCATGCATTCATTAAATGTATGGCGACTAGCTTGAAAATAGATGTCTTGCCATAAAAAAAACCATGTGTCTAAAGGAATCCGTCCCATTTCGGGACTGACAGGCAGGTTAGTGTCGTCCGTGAGCCTGCACCGTCTGTCCCTTCCGGTGACCATACGGTGCAAAGCAGTCTACTCTATGGAGACCGGGACTAATGGCGCATGCGCACAGACAAGATGTCTGCACTCTAGCCTCAGTTGCGGTCTCCAAAAGGGACTGATTCCTTTAGACACACGTATTTTTTTATGGTAAGACATCTATTTTCAAGCTAGTCACCATGCATTTAATGAATGAATGGCGACTTGCTATTATCTGAAAGTTCCGCTTTAACATTGTATGAAAGCTTTAATTTATTTTAACAAAGAATACAATTATAAGAGACTAATTTAATAAGAATAGCTGGAGAACCACTGGGGACATATAATAAGCAGCAAAAATTCATATTGATTTAAATGTAGCTTTTAACCTCTGGAATTCTAGAATGTTCTCTATGGCTTAGCTTCACAATTCATTGGAGAACTCTTCAAAGACCCATTTACAGCAATGGTAATGGTTTAACCCTTTGGCACTCAAAGGATTCATTGTCCCCTATGGAGCAGTTGGTTTGCTCCAGAATTGCTCCAGTTTTTTATTTTTGTAATATGTAAACTACACTTATAAGATGTCAGTGTGGTTGAAAGTAACTGTCAAATGACCTATCAACAAAGTAAAATGTAACTGGTGGAGTTTCTGTGGGCTGTTTTCAAGAAACTAAAGAGATGCCATTCTGCAGCAAGCCAAGGGAGCTATAACCCCTTAAATCCTAAAGCGGTCTCAGTGCGTTGCTTTACAATGCATTGGAGACCTCTAGTATTCAGGACTGTTTATGCACTAAGGAGTGAAAAAGAGTTGATGAAGAGGAGATAACTTCTCCAGTGACATCCCTTGTCCAGTTCCTATGTTATTCTATGGGGCCAATGCACTATGATTTCTCAAGTGGGAGAGATCTATGTGCATAGGCTCCACAGGATAACCTAGTAATTGGATAACCTCCTTATCACACAAATTTTTAATTTGACCTTTATGAAGCCTATTTACTTCCTGATTACATACAGCTCTTGTGGGGGGGGCGGTATAAAAATGGCATTAAGAAAAATATGGCTAAAAGTGACATAAAACTGAAGGTTGGGAAGCCTTCACGAAACTTAGCTGTGTTTCTGAAAAAGTGACCACAGAGCAGGCGAAAATTCTTGTACAGAGAAGTTATAAAAAAAAGTCACTCACTGCAACAATTTAGCAACTGAATTTTTACCAGAATCTTAAGTATTCTCAGAGTTAATATCAGATTACTAAAGCCACATTTCTAACGATTCCCTTACTCATTTATAAATAAGACCTGACAGAGGCTTAACTAGAAGCCACGGGGCCCTGGTGCAAGAATTGCCATCGACCCCCCCGACCACATTGGCCATCTCCACATTGCCCCTTTCCCATTGTCCCCATCTCCACATTGCCCGTTCCACAATGCCCCTCAATCTCCACATTGCCCCTTCCATATTGCCCTTTAATCTCCACATTGCCCCTTTCATATTGCCCCCATCTCCACATTGCCCCTAAATCTCCTACCTCCCTGGTGGTCCAGTGGTAGAGGACAGGTCTGTGCCTCTTTCTGCACAGACCTCTTCTCCCATGCGGTCCTCTTCAGTAATGCAGAGCGCTGGGAGATGATTTGATCACCCAGTGCTCTGCATTACTAGAGTGTCGGTCTGCCGGAGGGAATACTGATCTCCCTCTGGCAGACTGGCACTCTCGTAATGCAGAGCCCCAGCACAAACCAGGCACACGTTGTAGAGCGTTCAAATGAAGTATTTCTTTGTAACTACTGCGATAACGGCTCTGCTGAAGAGCCGCAGGACAGTCTATGGACTGGGATCTCCGTCTGTAACTTTGAACACTGACGTCAGCACAAGGGGTGGGAAGGGGGAACTTTGTAGACTGATATCTCCCAAACCATAAAGGTTTGGGAGAACAGAAATGGAGCAATTAATTTATTTTTTATGTATCTACAGAACTAAATTTATTGAATTTTAAGTATTACTATCACTTTAAATGGGGATTTTAACCCCCTTGAATGCTAGAGAGGTCTCTAACGCATTGTGAAGCAATGCGTTGGAGAAGTCTCTAGCATTCTAGGGGGTTAAAATCCTATTTAAATCAATGCAAATTTGTAGTTCTCCCCTAGAATGCAAATTATTTGATCCAGAGCTCCTCCACTTTTCTTTTGAACAAATGGCCCTAAGATAACTGACTCTTTAGTTAGGACAGGATCTCCCACCCTAACCATCCTAAGTGTCTATCTGTCCTATGCAGGTCAAGAGGTTAGCATGTATTATCTCACTAAATTTTGTTTTGTACTGCTGTATTCCTATACAGCTTGGTGCCTCTATGTTATGTATTTATTAATTGCCTTGCTATGCCATTGTGGCATAATTTCTGGTTTGTATTTCAAGAATCAGAAGTTGTGTGGTACTGTGCTTAAGTTGAGTGAGCTCCCCTCTGGTTGGGAAGAAAAAATATTCAGTGGTTTTAAGTGGCCATGGAAGTAGACATCTCCATAGGATGTCGTAACAACAGGGCCATTGTAACATTTCTGGACATTGAGATACTGGACCTAAACAAAGTTTGAGCTGCAATAATGTTTGAATTAAAAAACCTTTCAGGAGTGGAAGTACCCTTGTTTTCTCAGTAGGATAAACCCTACAACATATATATATATATATATATATATTTATTCATATTGTGTTACTAACCCTAAGAGCTGGGACATTCTTGGACACAGCAGCTGTATTATAGGGGACAGATATTAATTGTACTGGCACTTGCTGGATAATGGGTGAGTCCTTGTCTTTTCAGGGGGTTCATTATTGCTTCAGTATAAGGTGCTTTTAATTACTTTAACTTTCTTAACCCATTCTAACGCGTTTTCCTTAGAAAAATCTTTTAAAATGTACATGGTTTTTAATCCTATATGTTTAGGTTAGGGTTAAGACTCGCTAGAAATAGGGCACCTTGGCGAGGCAAGCGAGCTTAAATATACATTGGCCAATCTATGCTACTAAAATCCTAATTACTGTCATTATTTATACATTTTTTATCAGTATTATAGCAAATTTATGATACATGCTCATTACAGGGTTCAAAATGTATATCACTTGTATGGAGCAGCACAGTTTCGTTTTGTTTTTCTGTGTCCTTTCTAGTTTTTTTTCCTTAGTTTGGAGAACTGGGAGATTCCCTTTCTTTCCTTGCTGCACTCCATACTCTAATCACAATATTTTTTTTTAATATAAAATATGCATTAATATTAGTGATTACAGATAACTTTTAGTAATAAGCAGTAACCTGCTATACCAATCATTATGATATGGAACACGGCTGTAAATATGGACTCGTCCTGGCCCTTATGTCCCTTTCCCCCCCTTTTTTTCTTCCTCTTGCTTTCCCCTCTTCCATCCTTTTCTATTCTCTTCTGTATACTTGGCTGAATTCTCCTCTTATGCTTTCTCTCTATCTCTATATTTCTATTATTTGAAAACCTAATGGTTGTTGCATCTGCATATTAAGGGGGAGTCTGGAAATCTGATCTTTATTTGAATGTTTTCTTTCTCACTGATGCCTTTTGTATGCCTATTATATGACGATATGTTTTTGTCACAGATTGTTTCAGACTCTTAAACATTGTAAAATTTGCACTGATATCTTTATTATGATGATTCTGCCAAATTCTGTATGTTTATATGTTGTAAGATTGCAACAGCCATCAATAAAAAACATTTACAAAAAAAAAAAAAAAAGCATTAATAATGGTGTTCTAGCACTGTTTTTTTGTAGATATTAATTGTAGCTTTTTCCCTCCTGTTGCAGTAGGCTTGCTCTTTAATTGCTCCCGTTTTACTTAAATCAGCCTCACATTCAGCGTAAGAATAGGACAGTAAGAGAATGTGCTTCCTTATTCAATGTTAAAGTGGACTAGTCACTGTGAGATATGTTTAGTTATTGTAAAAAGGGAGTTAAAACTGCCTATGTGCTGTAAAAGCCATTTGTTTGCAATATAAATATTTTGAAGAAATTAAAATTAATAATTAAATTTAAAAAACAAAATATTTTGGAGACAAAGTCTGGCACAATATGCTAATTTGTTTAAATGCTGGACAAATATTACTACCATTCTGCATTATGAATGAGTGGAGGCAGAGCCCAAACAGGCAGAAGAAGTTTGACCACAAATAACTAAATATAATACTGTACAGGGAATTAGCATAAAGTGCCATTAAAACATTAAGGTTCATTTCTCAAAAATTATTTATTTTACTGGAAAATGGCTAATACAAAATATATGCAGATTTAAAATCATTGTTAACCTTTTGAGAGCCAGAGTGGTATCCAGTGTATTGGATGGCATTCAGAGGGTTGAGCAATGTGTTTAAGGCTGACAGGTCCACTTTAAAGTGATAATAATACTTAAAATGTAAAAAAAATATGTTGTACGGTTTATCCCCCTGATTAAAACAAGGGTACTCCCACTGCTGAAAGGTGTTTTATTTAAAAGTTATTACAGCTCAGATTTAAATTTTTTAGGTGCAATATCACTGTGGTCTGAAATTGTACAGTGGCGCTGTTGCTACACCATCCTATGGAGATTTATGGTCTACAGATCAGAGCTGTCCATAGGATGGTGTAACAACAGTGCCACTGTACAATTTCAGGCCACAATGATATTGCACCTAAAAAATCAACTTTGAGATGTAATAACTTATGAATAAAACACCTTTCAGCAGTGGGAGTACCCTTTTTTTTACTCAGGGGGATAAACACTACAATATATATGTTTTTACATATTAAGTATTACTATCCCTTTAAGAATAGAAAGCAAAGGTATTTAAATCAGATGAGCAATCTTGATGCCACTACTAAATTCCTTTCCCTGTATATCCCCAGGCAGCGCTCCTTGAGAGATAACTCCTCCTCCACCACTGGTCTTCAACCAACCAGAGAGCTATCTTTCTTAGAAATATTGGTTCAGTTATTTAACTAATTAGCATATTGTGGCAGTCAGTGCCACTAATAAATAAACTTTAGTTTCTCTAAATTATTTATATTGGAAACAAATGGCTTGTACAACACATAGGCCATTTTTAATTTTCTTTAAGATTAACTAACCCTATTTCACTTTAAGGAAGCACATTCTTTTACTTTCTTATTCTTAGACAACATAATATTAGATTTTGGTGCACACCAGCTGCAAGAAGGGGGGAAAAGGAATTTCTGGTAAAGAATTAAATTAATCTTTTTGTGCATTTCAGTGAAAGCTATGACAATAAACCAAGGCCCTTCTGCACAAAAAAAAATATATCAAATCTGATGCAACTGCACTGAAGGGTAGAAATAAACATCAAATGAAATGGGACTTTTAACCCCTTGAAGACAAGAGAGATCTACAATGCATCATAAAACAATGCTCTGAAGATCCCTCTACAATTTGAAGGGTTAATAGCACCATTTCAATCAGTAGAATTTGGGAATGTGTATTTGTCCCCCATGGCACAGTTGGTTCACTCCAGAATTGTCCCCCTGTTATGTTGTACGTAAGTGCTCATGTTTTTATTAAATCAATAATTTGTTATGTTCTTGGTTTATTTTGCACCCCTCTTGTCCTTTAGGGCTTAAATGCTGAAAGGAGAAACATATATTTTTTAATCACAAGCTGTTTACAAAGATTTTAACATTTTATTTACAGTATTCCTATAGAACATTCAATTTCAGGTTTCATTTACTGCAAAAAAAAAATCTATTACAGAAAGCAACCACCAGGTGGCATCACACTTTTCTACTTAAGCAAATCAGATTCCCTGGTGGAAGCTGAATTCTGAGACATTAGAATAAGAGTTATAGGGTATACATCATTTTAGTATACTGAATTTTAATTTTACCAAATAAACATAATTCTTAGATGTTATATATATATATATATATATATATATATATATATATATATATACACTTTTATAAATGTCAAAAACAATGTCAAAAACAATTTAATATCCTCCTATATAATAATTCTCTAGAAAGTCTGTAATGGCCCATGTAACAGAATCTTTAACTAGTATCTTATAAATTAATGAATTGGTAAATATCATGCTGGAGAAATAAGTTGTAAATGTAAGCTTACAATAAGTCATAATTTACTGCAATACTATGCATGTGCCAAAAGCAGCATAATTAAACTTCCTTCTTGTACTCATAAGGTTAAGACACATTTATCAACTTTTATTCATTTCAGTAAATAAAGAGACTAAAAAGCAACACATTGAACATGCATTTAACATCAGCAATGAAATACCAGGGGCTGGATTAAAATGCAGGAGATAGATGTTACCTCCCGTTTTATCAAAAATGTTCCTATTGAAGTCTACGGGGGTATCTGGAGATAAAAGCAGAGATAAAAAATATCACTTGCATTTCAATATATCCCCTAGTCCATTAAGTACAAGAGATAGATTTAAACATTAGACCCCAATGACACCTAAGGGGTTAAAGTAATTTTGCCTTTACTAAATGTTTTCAAGGAATAGTCATGTTTCACAATAAAAGCGGCTCCAATGAATCTTTATTGTATTTAGGCTATGGAAAGTGTTATTTAAGTACTGTCAGAGTTTTAATTCAAGAGTAATTGAATGATTAAGTATACCCTTTTACTGATGTAACACTGCTCACCTCAGAGCAGCAAGAATGTCCAGATGGATTCCAGAGAGGGACAATCTTCAGTGAGCATTAGGAAAAACTTGAAAAACATGTCAAGGGGGGGGGCAGCGTTTTCCTTATGTTTACAGAAAGAAGATTGTCCCTTGCTGTGAACTGTCTGGTCTCAAGACCAGATTCCACATCTTGGGGAGGTGACTTACACTAGATAAAAGGGGCAGGACAGGGAAACTTTATCATTCAATTCCTCTTGAACTACAACTCTGACAGTATTGAAATAACACTCTCTATACCTCAAATACTATGAAGATTATTTTGAGCTGCTTTTTTTTGTGAAACATTACTATCCCTTTAAGTCCTGCTTGTTCAGTGCTGTACCTCTAGATTCCACACAAACAATGTTTTCTTGGAAATCTGGGATTATCAAAAAAATAATATCATGGCTATCTTTGTTGGTTCTTGAGATAAACATGTTATAATGTTCAGAAATTAAGGGCCTTATGCAGAAAGAAAAGAAGTGCAATTGTGGGCTAAACAACTGCTCCATAGGAGACGTGTAAAAATTCCCCTTAATTTAATCCTTTCATTGCCAAATAGGTATCCAAAACACATTGTAACACAGTACATTAGTATCTCTCTAACACTCAAAGGGTTAAAGTTAGTTTTTAACCACATAAATACTAAAGAGATATGTATATAGTGTTGCAATACATTGGATATGGATACCTCACTGTTATTAAGGGGTTAAAGACCCTTTAAATCATTTGAATTTCTGGGAATTGGATTTTCCCCTATATTGCAGTTGGTTTGCTCCAGAATTATTCCTTATGAAGAAATAAAGAAATAGAAGCCAATCTGGAACATACCAACTGCATCTCTGGAGAAGGGATCTCAAAAGACTGGTTGTTAGGCTTGCAATCCATTACATCCATAGCTGGGAACTCTCCGGTTTTGCCCCGGAGACTCCGGATTTCAAACTGAATTACCGGGTCTCCGGGGCAGTGTGTGAATCACCGGGTGGGCAGAGTTTAAGTAGAAACTCTGCCCACTTGTGCGCCACCCTGCCCGGTTCCTCCCACTCCCCACCCTCTTGCCTTCATTTTGCAGGGGGGGGTTTGTCCCGCCCCTCCGTGACTAAGCCCTGCCCCTTTTATGACACGAATCGCGTCATTTTCGGCACTGACAGGGTTACCCTCCGGGTAGCCCTGCATGAAAAGTTCCCAGGTATGATTACATACTATAGATCGCCCCCAAAAAAGTCTGAGTATGGTGCTTGTAAGTACTGTATATATACAGAGGAGTTCCAAAAGGTCTTGATGCTCATCCCTGCTTTAGGAAACAGATAACAATTTTCAAATGTTTCATTCATTTAATCTGGATTTTTATTTCCTTAAATTATAGTGTTGTCTTGCGTACATTGTGAAGCAGTTTGTGGGAGACCTTTTCAAGCATTAATGAAGTGAAAAGCCAAATTTAATAGTGGTTAAACTCCTTCCTCCCCCCCCCCCCCACACAACTATGTTGCAGCTAGTTAACTCATGTTTTACTTTATGCGTAAGGCCTCAAATGTATGTTGAGTGATCTTTCATGATATTACAAGCAAAGTAAAGCTTACTTGTCTGGCACATTACAAAAAAAAAATGGTTACGTGCATGCATGACCTTGCATAAGTAGTAATTACATTCATAAGTGAGTTTTTGTAAGAAAAAGGCATAATGCAAGCTGGAAACTTAGATTGTATAAAGTGTAAATTAATATAGAATCTAAAAATGTGATGCCGTTTAAAACAGTGTGCAGAATTAGATGGGAAATGTGGAGGATGGTGTTAGCCAAATTTACTAATAGCTCTCACTGCCTTTTACACTACATCTACTTTATTCTTAGATATGGCTAGAATTCAGTACATATGGCGTACTGCATAAATTGTTTCTGTATGTGTGATTGAAAACTAAAGCCTTGCAAATTAATCTCTATACTTTACTCTTTCTTTTGTTGAATGTAGTTTCTTAATTTGCAACAAGATCTATTTGAATGCTTCTTGTATGAAAATACTGCTGTCAACACAAAGGAATGCAATGTATAACATTTTAGAGTTGTATCTGACAAATGACAAGCATTCAGCAACTTTTCACAGCACACTGAAAAACAAAACAATTTCCATACTATACATGAAATGAGTAACACAGATAATATACACGTTATTTATACATGCAAAAGTAGTATGAATGATGTAAATGTCATTTTCAATTTTTTTTTATCTTATGCAAATACAAGATAGGGAATTAGATCTGTCTTTTTTTTACTCATTAAACTGTTTTAGCATAATTAACGTAACTTTTCTCTATAGCGAGAAGCAAATAGAATCTCAAACTTGTCCTCATGGCAGTGCACACACTTTAAACATAGCAGTTTTTGTTGATTAGTCCATACTGACAAATGAATTAAAGGGGAATGATCATAATCTGGATTGTGATTGCAATGTAAAGACCTTCAGTGCAGATGTCTTGGCTATGACTCAGAGTAAATAATCTCAGACTTAAATTACAGAAGCTGCAAATGCAGCATCCCACAGCCAGCAACCAGGAAATTGCAGACCTTGACTTTTGCTGCCCTAAAGCTTCATTGTAACAGGAAGTTTGTGGTTTGAAAGAGCAATACACTTTTTTAATTGGATATTATATATTAAAGGTCATGTCCTACTGAGTAAAAATGGTAGTTCCACTGTTTGAAGTTGTTTCATTCAAAAGTTATTGCATCACAAACTATTAGTAGCAGCACTATCTGTTGGCTGAAAGGCATTTGTATACAATGCTTACTATGGGAAAGCTTGAGATATGGATTACTGCTATGCATTTTAAGAGCTATGAACAGCATAACCTGGAGTACACAACAGAATACAGTATAATGGGAAAAAGTCTGATCTATAATAATAGTGTGTGTGTATGTGTGTGTCTGTATGTATGTGAGAGAAAGGAAAATAAATACATAAATACTAATAAAAAAAGAAAAAAAAGTATATACACACACTCAAAAGAAAAAATACTGACTCTGATGTTTATTCTGAGTAAATGTGTTTACTCCCATAGGAGTTGATTGCTGCTTTTTAAGTTGCCTTATAAGCAGCACTTCAATATATTGATGTAGCCCAATTTATACTCTGGTGAATAAAGCATCAGAAGAAAAGGACTTGGGAGTTACTATTTTAGATAAATTGAATGTAGGCAAGAAGTGCAGTAAAGCAGTTGGGTAAACTAATAAGAAACAGGGTTGCAGGGGAAGAGTCATTAGCATTAGAAAGACAGTGATACTATTAGACCCACTACAACATTCGTTAGGGCCAAAATGAGTCCCTGCTGGCATACACACAGCTGTACTGTCAGAATTCAATTACCTCACTAACATTAACTACAATGAGAGTTAGTCACCAAAACTTGATTTGTGGCCCAATGTTTGTTGCCGCTTCTTGTTCTCACAACTCATGCTAAATAGTGTGAATAATGGGGACATCAAACATCATCATCCCTCCAGCTAGCCAATCACTAAATTGCTGGAGGGTTGATGAAATGCGCATTTGTGACCACTCCAGCTAGAAGCTGTTTGGTTGAGAGCTGTGGTTATCCCACCTCCCAGCCAATGAGAGCGTGGAAACAAATGTGAACAGAGACTGGTCACATTTCCCTCACTTTGACTTGGGCAAGGGCCCATAAAAGGTCCAGCAGTGGGGATTTGTTTTCTTTCTGGCAATAGTAGCGAGCGTTAACTGGGGCATTTAATTTGATATATTATTTTTGTTTACAGAGACAGAAAAGAACTTTAACAAAAAAGTAAGAAACTTAAAGTAGAAGAAGAAAGAATCTTAAAGAAAAAGAAAGAAGACTTAAAGAAGACTACAGGGGAAGACGAGGGTACAGAAGACCCCACTTCAAGGTAAGTGTTTATTACTAATTTTGTGGGGAATGGGCCATGGGATGGTGTTAGCTTTTGGGGTATTAAGCCTTTGAGTTCCAGAGGGGTATACAACACTCTACAATGCATTGCATACCCCTCTAGCACTTAAAGGGTTATTTATTGTTTGGTTTCACTTATGTTTTTGGTAACTTGGATGTATTGATATGGGGCTTAGAGCTAGTTGCACATGCGTATATTGTTTATTGTACTATTTCAATTACACGTTGGTGGTTTTTAACACGAGTTAGGGACTCGACGGCTAGGTTTGTTAGGAGCTAATATAATGCAAAAAAAAGAGTCCCTTTTTCCGTGTTACTAGCCACCGCATGTGATTGAACTGTAAATTCATATGCTGTTTCATTGTTTTCAATGGGCATTATTTTGCCACCTTTGTGCTTTATTAACGATTTGTAGTTTGTCACAGCACAAGTAATAGAATGCAAACTGACTTAAAACTACCAATGTTAGTTTTGTTTTACTAATGGAGGTCATTGAATCGAGCCCCTGGAGTGCTATGCATAGTTCTGGAGACCAATGGGGGAGATGTGCTAAAGTTCTATAAGGGCTCAAGATGGAGAACTTGTGTCAGAGCATTGTTGAAGGCACATTGCCAATATGCACTAAGATGTTTTCATCATCACATCCCTTTCGATCTGCCACCAATCCACCATCATCACCATGAATCCACCATACCTTTGACAGGTTTACAGTTTTGCACATTGACAATGGCTCATCTCTATATGGAAAAAGCAGGTTAATGAGTCATTGTATTCATATGGGTGTGTTTATATGTTAATGTGTCACTTTGCCACATACACAAAACTCCGATAGCAGATTCTGCTGTTGGAGATCACAGTCCCAACATTGCCTACCTGAGGCTGACAATGTTGGGATCTCCCTGAAGCTCTCTATGGAGCCAGTGGACAGTTTGATATCTCTGCTAAAGAGCAGAGACAGCAGCTGCCCTCCTGTAACCCTTTCAGTGCCATATAAATGTGCTTTACACACCCCTGTGGCACCGAAGGGTTTAATGACAGCTAAGAGCCTCTGGCTGTTCACTTCTCAGTTAATCAGCAATGTTAACCCTGCAGCTAAATTGTTGTTAGCCAATACACTGGATAAGCATCTAACAAACTCCCTTTGCATCAGCTGAGGTCAAGAAACTAACTGGTTAAGTAATGTCCTATTTTGAGTTGCTCATTTCTGATTAATAATTGCTGAAGAATTAGTTTAGTACTAGCAAAGGAGTCACTGCATTGACCATGAGAGAAAAGGGAGGAAGGGAGAGATATTCCACTGGTTGTTACAGAATCTTACAGCAGTAGTAGATCAATGATTTTACTTGCATGAGCATCATGATCATACCTGGGAACTCTCCGGTTTTGCCCCGGAGACTCCGGATTTCACAGGTAATTACCGGGTCTCCGGGGCAGTCTCTCAATCTTCGGGCGGGCAAAACTCTGCCCACTTGTTCTCCATCCCGCACAGGTTCCTCCCACTCCCCGCCCTCTTACCCGCATTCCACATATATTTTACCCCTTTTAAAAAAAAAAAAAAAAAATTGTCCCGCCCCCCTCGCGACTAAGCCCCGCCCCTTTTATGACGCGAATCGCGTCATTTCACTCCCCGGTCGGCGCTGGCAGGGCTGTCCTCCGGGTAGCCCTGCCTGTTAAGTTCCCAGGTATGATCATGATAGAAGTCATGATGGTGGTGTGGGACTGGGGTGTAACAGGAAGAGAAAAATGGATGCCTATGTAACTGTTTTGTGTGCCAGAGGACTGAACATGGTTTGGTCAATGCACTACTAAAAAGATTAAAATGATCATTTTCACTCCTGTCTTGTTGTGTGCATGGAGGAGAGTGTAAGTGACAGGAGTGGTGTGTGGCTATGGAATTGAAAGAGTTTAACCACATGTGGCACATAAATGCTTTGCAGTGTGTTGCTTACCCATGAGGGACTCGAAGAGTTAATATGAGTTATTATTAAAGATTTTATTTGCTGTGTGAGAGTCACAGGGGTTGCTTGTGGTTATGGGAAGGAAAGACAGGGCAATGAGGTGAACATTGGGGAGGGATGGTGGGAGGAAGGACAAGGCCAACAAGGCAAGCTGACAATGAGTGGTTATTTTGAGCGAGAGACTGGCCAGGCAGGCAGACATTTAGCTCTTGCTGTGGCGTTCCAATCATGGATTTGTAAGGCCTCTCCTTGAATGCATGGAACTGAGTAACCATGCATACTGCACGTATGCACAGGCAGCAAATGCTTCGCCAAGCTGGGAGCCTGATATATTCTTGTTTAATGCTATGTTGCAGTTGTTCTTCTGGAAGCACAACCCTGTGTCTGAGGACTAGTGGATGAGATGTGTTCCATATACCCTGAGATCTTGGTAGTTAAAGATGGCAGTTTTATTCAATTGCTTTTCAGTCAAGAAAATGAGGAAAATTATTGTACTTGAACATGAAGCAAAACCAAAGGGAATTATTATTAATAGCACATCTTTAAACCCTTTCAGTGCCACAGGTGTGTGCAATGCACATCCCTATGGAACTGAAAGGGTTACATACTCTTTGTGGTGCATAAAGGGATAGTAATACTTAAAATGTAAAAAAACATATGTTGTAGGGGTTATTCCCCTGAGTAAAACACGAGTACTCCCACTGCTGAAAGGTGTTTCATTCAAAAGTTATTAATTTTCAAAGCTGAATTTTTTAGGTGCAATATCACAGTGGCCTGATATTGTACAGTGGCAGTAAGTATTACTATCCCTTTAAGGCTGAGAGGATTCTCTCCTCTCCCCCAGTAGACAAGTAATGGAGCAGAGAGAAGGCTCTCTCACATATCAGGATTGGCAGTGTGTAAGGGAGGGCATCCTTTCCACAAAGCCAGCAATTCGATAAGCCTGCATGCTATTGATTGAATTACCGTAAAATCTAGGGTATAATACGCACAATTTTACCCCACTTCACCTTATGTGAAGTGGGGGGTGCGTATTATACACGAGAGTTTAAAAAATAAAAAATAAAATAGGGTTGGCCGATCCCTTCCCTCCCTCCCCCGGGTCAAACCCACTCTCAAAACAAGCCTTACTAGCTTGAAGTTAAACTTGAAGTCCACATCTTCTTCTGTGGATAAGGCAAAATAAAGAGGTATGCACAGCTTCCTTGCGGGCGGCACGCTTCCCTTTGCCGCCCGCTTCCATCAATGGGCTTGCAGGACCTTCCGCCTACAGCCAATGATAATTCCCTGATACACAGGGCATTACCATTGGCTGTAGGCGGAAGGTCCTGCAAGCCCATTGATGGTAGCGGGCGCCAAAGGGAAGCGTTCCGCCCGCAAGGAAGCTGTGCATAACTCTTTATTTTGCCTTATCCACAGAAGAAGATGCGGACTTCAAGTTTAACTTCAAGCTAGTAAGGCTTGTTTTGAGAGCGGGTTTGACCCGGGGGAGGGAAGGGATCGGCCAGCCTTTATAATTTTTTAGCAAGGGGGGAAAACAAGGGTGCGTATTATACATAGGCACTCTTGTTTTCCCCCAAAATCTTTGGTATAATATGCACCTGCATATTATACACAGGTGCGTATTATACCTGAGATTTTACGGTATCTACCCCTCCACTTGCTTACCTAATTGTTAGTGCATACGGTAAGGACAGACACAGGTAGCCACAAATTCTGACCTTAGTGCATCTCCCACACATAAATTAGAGGCAGTTAAAAGAAAAATCTCTAAAATGGTACAGAGACTTCAAGGCAAAATGAACCAAGATAGACTCAACTTAATATGTATAGCTTGGAAGGCACAAGGAATTAGGGTAATATCATGTAACAGAAACATTATATATATATATATATATATATATATATATAGAGAGAGAGAGAGAGAGAGAGAGATTTTATATAGTTCAGGAGGGAAGCATTTTTTCAAAAAGATAAATAGTAGAACAAGAGGGCATGATCTAACATAATGGGGGTTAAACCTCAGAAGTATCAGGTTCAGTTTGAGTACTCCTTTTTCTCTTCTGGTGTTCATATACTGGTGATACATGTGTCACAGCACCTACCCTAAGTCCAGCATCGTCTGGCTGGGTGCTGCTGTGGTACTAGTTGTGGGAGTGGCGCCCTGGCGTCACTACCCACGTCTCTCCGTGCCTGCGGCCTGGCCACTTCTGGTTCCTCCCGTGGCTGGTCGTGTCCTTTCCCTGATTGACGCGGTGGTTCAGTATGACGCAGGATGGGACGCATCTTCTTGGTCCACTGCGTCACTTACAGGCGCGTGTCAGTGAGTATACCTTGGGCAACTTGAACCTCCTCCCTGCTACTTCCTGGTAGAGGTTAAAAGGGTGATGGACAGTTAGTCCAGTCGCCCTTACATTGGTGACTGTTGCAGTAGTTTGTTTCCTGTGTGCGCTCCGTGTATGACCCAGACTGGTCTGACCATCCATCCTGGTGCTGACCTGTGGCTCTGTCTGAGTATTCTTCCTCTGGTACCCTCTTGCATAGTAGACACCCAATCTGGTGCAGACCTGTGGCTCTGGCTGACTACCCGCTCAGTGTATGACCTAGACTTGTCTGACCATCCATCTTGGTGCTAACCTGTGGTTCTGTCTGACTATTCTTCCTGCGCTACCATCTTGCATAGCAGACACCCAATCTGGTGCAAACCTGTGGCTGTGGCTGACTTCCCTCTCTGGTACTGACCCCTGGCTAGTCCTCAGTTACTCTCTACCTCGACTATCGGCTTTGGCCGACCCTCCGCTATAGTCTCCACTATACTTACTGGCTGCAGACGTGAGTCGGTACAAGTCTCCCTTGTTCCTTACCGTTAAGGGAGAACTCTGTTGCTATGCATTGTGATTATCTCACTTTCCATTAGGAGACTACCATTGGCAGTCTGCTTAGTCTTTAGTAGAGAGGTTACTCCAAGCAGCATCTTATTTCTGGTAGGAATCTCTGGCTTCTTCGTTACCCTCTGCGCTTTGTTATTATTTTATTATCATTAATTATCAGTTCTCAATAAAGGTGGTTTTACAATTACTGTACCGACTCCTGGTGTATTCTTGCTAACCGTGACAGTATGTAAGGGCCTTTTCGGAACATCCTGTACAGGATGGAGGCTCAAGATCACCACATTGATCAATTATCCTTGGCTAAGCAGACCTTTCTCAACCGAACCGCACACCTTGGACGCCTTAACCCTCAACCGGTGGCCACTCTCGCACCTTCCCTGGCACCGGTGGCTCCTGAGGCAGAGAGTTGTCAGGCTCTGTTCCTCTTCCCCAGCGTTATGGTGGGGACCCTGAGTTATGACGGGGGTTCCTTAACCAACTGGGAATATATTTCAAATTGGTACCGCATACATTTGCAACTAAGCGCAGTAAGGTTGGGTTTATGATATTGCTCCTTTCTGGCAAAGCTTTGGCCTGGGCTAATCCCTTATGGGAGACAGACACACCCACAGTTCGTAACTTTATGGAGTTTGTAGCCTTGTTCAAACGAGTTCTTGACATACCGGGTCACGTGACCTCGGCTTATAAACATTTAATGACCATCCATCGGAGGGCTCAAACTGTGGCGGAATACACTTTTGAATTCCGTACTCTAGCAGCTGAAATAGGCTGGAATAATAAGGCCCTGGTAGAAGCCTTTTTCCATGGACTGTGCGATATTATCAAGGATGAGATTGCTGCCCGTGAATTGCCTAAAAGTTTGGATGATGTAATTTCATTTACTGTCCTAATCGATACCAGGGTCAGGGAGGGACCCTCATTTAAGGAGCGGCTGTGGAGGCCTCCATCCAGAATGGCTCCTCACTTTTCTCACCCACCCTGTTCTCCCTCACCTCCCATGCCTCCTAGTTCCAACATAGGGGGTAGTGAACCTATGCAAGTTGGTACTACCTGCCTTTCAGTGGAAGAGAGGGCTTTCAGAAGGAGGGAGGGACTGTTTTTGTACTGTGGCAAACCAGGTCACCTGCTGAAGTCCTGCCCGGTGCGTCCGGGAAATGCTTGCACCTAAGATCCTGTCGGGGACTGGTCTTACGTGGAATTTCTCAGTCCCCAGAAACCATCTTGGTTTTGGCCAACTCTCTGCTCTGTGGCCTCTACTATACTTACTGGCTGCAGGCGCGAGTCGGTACGAGTCTCCCTTGTTCCTTACCCTTAACCTTTTGAGTGCCAGAGTGGTAATGCATTCCGTACCACTCTGGCACTCAAGGGGTTAAGGGAGAACATTTGCCATTCGGAGACTACCATTGACAGTCTGCCTAGTCTCTAGCAGATAGGTTACTCCAAGCAGCATCCTATTTCTGGTAGGAATTGCTGGCTTCTTCGGTACCCTCTGCGCTTTGTTATTATTTTATTATCATTAATTATCACTCCTCAGTAAAGGTGGTTTTACAATTATTGTACCAACTCCTGGTGTATTCTTGCTAACCGTGACAACATGAGGATGACAGGTTTGGTGAGGCGAGACACTACCCCCCCTCCCTCTTTTATTCCCCCTCTCCCCCCCCCATCTCTTTTATTTTTCCTTTTTATTTTCAAAACACAAATTGGCATAAAAAGGGTTAAAGTTTGAAAAGCTGCAGTTCTCTATGATGTACAAGATGATAAGTTATTGCACCTCTTGTATTCGTTATATGTGCTTTTGTCTGCTATATACACTATTTCATGTGAAGTTTTTTGTATATTGCTTTCTTATATTCAATAAAGTTTTTTTGAAAAAAACAAACAAACTCAGAAGTAGTGTGTATATGTACTGCTATATGAAAAGAGAGATAGGCTCATAGAACAGCCTCCACCAGAGGTAACTAGAGACTAAAGTTGTAAAGAAATTAAGTCTGTCTGAGATGGGCATTTCTAATTAGGATTATGCAATTTAATTATATTAAGAAATGGGCAGACTGGATGGCACACACGCACACTTTAATTTACTTACATATCCAAATCCAGAAACCATAAAATTGTGCCATAAACTCCTCAGATTTAGCATGTTCAGATTCATAGCCCCTAATATTTAAAGAGCTCAAAGAGCACTGTTTTCGACTTTTCAAGGGGGGGTTAAAATGTCAGATGTACAATATTCGTCTAATTAATATGGTGAAAGAAAGCACTGTAAGTCGGATTTGGTAGGGGAAGGGTTAATTGTCGACTATGAACAATATTTGTTGGATTAATGTGGTGTAAGAGAGCACTGGAAGTCGACTTTTAAAGGGGGGGTTAATATGTCGAGGGGGGGCACTTTATGTCTGATTTCTATGCTGTATACTGTATTATACACTGCTTTTGTTTGAACAACGATGGTTTTGAAACTGTCGTTATGGCTTCTATGCCTCAGCCTCTGAGGCACAAAATTTTTGACTTAAATGTAAACACAAAACAGGAGGTAATACTGAGCGTGGGTAATAGGATATTAATTGCACGTTGTTTTTAGTTGTTTCCTATGGGCTTTTTTTTAGACTGGCGGTAAGTATAATTACCGCTCATTTTGCTTTCACAATTCGGGTAATAGGATAGCAAAAACTGAATTAAAAAAAACGCCTGTTTTATTTTTAGCGCTGGTAATAGAATTGAGTCCCTGGTAGGCAGCCAGAATAAAGGGCAACCCCTAATACAAGACAAAGTCACTTTGTCAGGCTAAAATGCCTGAAAAAAAACTAGAGTTATATTCAAGCAAATTTGGTACTATAAGTGCAAAACATAACTACAAATGCAGCACATTGAAAATAAATGAATAAACAGCGGTCACAGTAGGGATGTGTGAAACATTTTCAACATAAAAGGAAACATGCAAATTATTGCATTTTTCCCTTGCTCAGGAATTCCTGTGAAAAGTTTTGGTTTTTTTTCATTTTTTTCTGTGTAATAAAAGCAGTTATAATTATGTAATCCCTTCCTTCTTGTAGAGTTTCCCCATGTATTCCAGCATGCTAACTCACTATAAGAGGTAGTGTCAGTCAGTCATACTGTATTTTTCAGTGTTCGCTGTAAGAGAAAGAGCTGCTGAAACAATGAACTCACATACTACTGACCCCACTGCCTTGTTCCACTTCTCTACAAGACTTAGAACCAAACATACTTACCCCACCAGTCTTGTCCTTTTGGTAGCCATAGAACCAAATGTACTAATCCCCTTTTCTTATGCCACTGCACTGGTAGACTTAGTACCACACACATACTAACCACACCAACCTTGTCCTCTTGGTAGCCATATAACCACATTTACTAATCCCCCATCCTTGGCCCATTACATTGGTAGCCATAGAATCATACATACTGACACTCCCATCCTTTCCCCACTGCATTGGTAGCCATATAACCACTTATACTTCTCCATCCAGCCTTGTCCTACTGGTAGCCATAGAACTACACATACTAATATTCCATCCTTTTCCACTGCACTGGTAGCCATAGAACCACACATACTGATGCTCCCAAACTCTTTACACTGCACATATAGCTATAGAACCACATATACTGACCCCACTAGCTGGGTAGCCATAAAACCACTCATCTGACCCTCCATATCTGACCAGCTGTTAACCAATGAATCACATACTGACAATTCCAGCCTTGTCCCTTGGTAGCCATAGAACCACAAATACTGACCCCACTAGCGTCATCTCACTAAACTGGATAGCCATAAAAGCACTCATCTGACCCTCCACATCTGACCAACTGGTAACCAATGAATCACATACTGACCCCTCCAGTATTATCCCATGGTAGCCATAGAAACACAAATACTGACCCCTCATCTTTGTACAGCTGCACTTGTATTCGCCTCTTAAAAGCATAGAGAGAACATGGCAAAGTTGTCATGAGAAATTAATTTGGAAAAAAGCAGAAATATTATTTATTTCCCATGTGTGGGAACATCTACAAAAAAATTTCAAATAATGTTTTTTTCCATGAAAATTCCCTCAGAAAAAGAGGAACCTTTTGCCTATCTATAGTTACCACCAAAATATGATCTTATAAGTTTCCCTGATAACAAAGATGTGACGGAATTTTGCTGGTCCAATCTATATAACAACTGAAAATACATAGCTGTAGGGATATGGACAAATAAATAATCACTCACCAGCTATTGGGGTATATGAGCAACGCAAACAATAGTAGTCAAGCATGCGTTTCTATGTCACACCACCCATCTTTACCTGTATAAAGAAGCTCTGACCAATGAAATGTTTAAACAAAAATAAAAAGTAAAGAGGAGAGAACACCAATGTTACTCAGTGATTCCAGAAACATAGCACAAGGTTACAAAAGCTCCTACACCCTGTATACCTTGTAAGTTTCAGTATTTTACTGAAAGCATTCTGGAACACAATGATTATTATATATTATTATCTATTATTTATTTATGCAGTTTGCTTCCCTTCTTAACAGAGCAACATCTCTACTTCCACTCCTAAGCAGTAGAGCATGATCAGTCACTATGCAAGTGAGAGTGTACGGTGTTTAGCTTTAAAAAAAATGTCTGATGACTGGGCAAGGTTATATATGACACAAAGTTAAACCATGGTCGCTACAATATATCAGGTTAGAGTACAAACAACAAACTCACCAAGGCACTGCAGCCTCGCAGATCCGGTGCTACCCCCAACAGCCTCAGCCAAGACTTCAACAGACGGGAAGACAAAGGATCGGAGCGCAACACGGATTCGCCACGCAATCAAGCCAATGATTAAGTGAGGTCACTCATGAAACGCGTTAGGCGTGTGTGCAGTGTTTTGATTTACTAAACATGGAATCTCCATAACCAATTTTATTGTATTTGTATGAATAAAGAAAAATTTGGACTTTTATAATCCGTTCTATATTGGCTTGATTGCGTGGCGGATCCGTGTAGCGCTCCCATCCTGTTGTCTTCCTGACTGGGTAAGGTTGTCATATTTCCCTTCTGTCAGAGTCTGTCTGATGAATGACTGGTGCAGTCTGTGAGATTCCTAACACAGTATAGTCTGCGAGGGTGCTTGATAAGATATACCACATTGTCAGAGTTTCAGATTAGGAAGCTTCTACTGCTGTTTTGCTTGTTGGTAAGCTAAGCTTCCTGAAAGTAAGCTGTTATATGTAGTACCATTAAAATCCCAGTTGAACTAGCAACGTGTAGTTGGCATGTTATGAAAAGTTATATAATGATTGGTCCCTAGAAAGAGCCAAATGCCACAGTAATGACAATCATTACAATTAAGTAGCATCTCACAGAAACTTCTAGTGAACTGCGCTGTAAATCTGTCACAAAAACAATCTGAAACAAGACAGTAAATTAATTATTGTTAAAATAAAACATTTTTGTAGTCACGTAAAGACTCAGCTCGTCATTCTAACTGATTAAATTTCTTAAATAATGAAACTGTTGTTGACAGCTGTTTACTAAAAATGATAAAAGAAAATGAAACGTGAGGAGCTACTGTATGCATAAGACACACATACATACATATGTGCATCCAGCAATGGGGGGCAACTGCTTTAGTTTTAGCACCTAGAACTGCCTTGTCAATCATTTGGCTTCCCCAGGGTCAAAAATCCTGGATCTTCTATCTATAATTTAAATATGCTGTCACAAGGATATGCTACCAGATCACATAAAGCAAGGAATGTGACATTCATCTATGTGCCTGCAATGTGTTTAGGAAAACCAACAAGAATTTATTTCAGATACAAGTTCAAGAAACTAGCTACTGCTGGTATTCTATTTGTTGCGAGTAAATTATATTGATAGAGGTATAAAACCATATTTTTAATAGCATATTGCTAAAAATAATCTATTTTTATAAACACATGCATGTACAAATGGGGGATATATTTAAACCTCAGAGTTTCATGTAGTGGGAACAGAAAAGAATATCATATCACATCAAATTTATATTTTCTACTTTCTTCAGCACACATTGGGGCAAATTAATTTGTGCAATATGTTGAATGTAAAGCTATGCACAAAATAATAGTTAACAATTTTGTATTACATGTAACATTGCAAGTGTTACTTTTAGCAATAAAATACATTTTCTTCTGTGTATGTCCGTGGCAGAGATGAAGTTGCCTCCTGCTGGGTAGGTTAAACAAAACTGATACTTAAGCCACATTATTCAGTAGTGAAAAGTTATTTTAGTGCTTGTTAGATGGGAGATTTATATTTTTCATGTTCCTCTTGCCTGTTTGCTGTTTTATTCCAGTCCACCATGACCTCTTTGCCAGTTACCTCTTGTTCTGAGTTCCCTAAATCCATAACGGTGCTAGGTCGGGAAATGACATTCGTCCCTGCGCCTACATTCTTAATTCTGTAATTAAGATAGCTGTCTATACTTGTTTCAGCTTTCTCCCTGTGTAGTTACTTTCCAAAAATAATACTGCTCATGACAGACTAGTGAAAAGAATGTTTTTTCAAAAATGGACACTATGGACTAGCATATTGGATGGGGATCTGAGAAATAAGTAGGTAGTGATTGACCAGAACACGAGAACAGCTATTATGTTTATCCAAAGCAATTTGTACCTGATTGTCAGAACTAGGAAAATCCCAGTTCCTGTAAAAATGGTTGTTAATTAAATAGTGAATTTGCTGGATACAGCACATTTTCCTTGTTTACAATTTAGGAGGTAAAAGAGAAGCAATGTGTGACAGGCTTGTGATCATCATCTCATCTCCCTACATTTATTTTCCTACTTCTGATTCCTTTAGTGCTGGAGGCTGTACTTAGTTTAGCAGCACCTAGAGTAGGTAAGTGTCAGATACTATGTGACAGGCTAGGCTAGAAAGAGATACCCCCTAAATCTAGAAGAAGGTCAGCCTCCTCCAACAAGAAATAAGGAGCAAGATGTTAGAGTGCGACGCTAAGGGGTGTAGCTCGGGTACGGTGGTTGCCTACCAGGAGTCTTGCTGCGGCTTAGCCGTATAAAGGTGCTGGCCGTGAAGCCAGATTGGTCTCCTTCGGTTGAGCCAAAGGGGGCCTGCGGTAACCCAGTGTAGCCAAACAACTACTACCCTAATCCGCAGGGAGGAAATAACTCCAAAGAAAAAGTGTACTCACTCAGGCCTAATGGAACTCCAAGGTCAGCAGGAACAGGCAGTGGACAGGCAGGAACAAAAGAGTAGGACTAGCTGGATACAGATGGGAAACTCAGAAGAGCGACCTGATAATTCTGTAGCAGGAAAACACCAAAACTCTGGAAGCAGGGAGGCGTCTGGAAACAGACCTAACCTCACACTGGAACTGTTCTGGAATCAGGAGACGGAGAAAGTAGTCAGGAATCAAGCCAGGTCATACACTATATACTGGAACGATACAAATTCAGGAGGCAGGAGAGTAGTCAGGAATCAAACCAGGTCATACAAAATATACTGGAACGGTACAAATTCAGGAGGCAAGAGAGTAGTCAGGAATCAAGCCAGGTCATACACAATATACTGGAATGGTGCAAATTCAGGAGGCAGGAGAGTAGTCAGGAATCAAACCGGATCATACACTATATACTGATGACAAGTACTGGGATACTAACAAGACGCTGTACTAACGTGTCTGAAACCCCTGAATGCTCCCAATAAGAAGCCGCGGACCAGAAGTGACACAAGCGCCTAGCAACAGAGAAACACAAGCCGCTGCTAGGCAGCACGTCGCATCCGGCGAGGAATGAAGCCGCCGCAACAGCAGAGAAGACAACGAAACGAAGGAGAAGACAGAGAAGCGAGAACCCGCAAGGGTGCAGTACGTGACAGTAAGCTAGTAATAATAATTGTAGGAAGGTTAGCTAGTAAAATATAATAGCTAGTAATATTATTATTAGTTAGGTTACCTATTAAATAAATAATTAATAATAGCCTAGATCCAGAGACTATGAGTCAGGGAGTGAGGCTAGAGTTAGAGCATCAAACCCAAATAAAAATTATCTGTATCCTGTCCATTGAATCCATAGCCCACTGTTTTTCCTAAGTGATAATTTAATTCTGATAAAATAAAATTATTTTATTGTTCCAAATAAAGTGCAAAACTACAGGTTGGGTTGGGTTAGGTGTTGGGAATGTCTAATGTTTAATAGCCACAGGCAACTGAAGAAGCAAACATCTTGGCCCTAAGGGCAAAATCTCCACCCTACCCACCAAAACAAGGTACAGTTTTTATCAAGGCCATAAGGAGGGGGTCACTTACTGGTACTTTGGTGAAATCAAAGACAAAGACTTCTTGTACACATAGACTATTCCAATCAGAAAAGGCTAAGGTGGCAGACAGAGTATATATGATTCTGTGACTTCCGGAAGGACAAAGCTGAGGAAGTAGAGAGTGTATGGCTTGTTCTGAGGATACCAGTGGACAGTGGAAACAATACTAGGGAAGCCCCTAGTGTGTTTGTGGTTTTGTGAAAAGCAGTGGACAGTGGACCAATACTGGGGTATCAGACAGCATACGTATGATTCTATGACTACCAGAGGACAATAGAACATATATATGAAGTACTTTGAATAGCACGAAATGCGTAGGAGGCTTTTTTCACTTTGATTTTTATTTTGGATCAATTATTTTATACATTAAAAGGCAGGAGGCATCTCCATTTCACACCAGTCAGAGACTTTCTAATCTGCCTGCAGTATAATTTGTATTTGGGAGAGACAAACAGATGAACATTTCTACAAACTGTTCACAAGTCACCTGTTCAGGTGAACAAGCAGCTGTTAATTGCTAAACTGTAATGGAGAATACATGCATCATAAGAAGTTACACTCTACCCTCAACTGGTGATTAATAATGGGAGAGAATACCTGCTGAGGGATACTAAACTGAAAACATGCTTTACTTGCCGGAGTCCTCATATACTTCTGTTGCTGATATATTGTGTGCATCCGCATAACATTTAATTATACCTGGAGAACATGCCCACAAATATACATACAATTGTAAGCTTTATTTATTTCTTGACTACTATTATAAATTTTGTTTTATCTTGTGAACGGCCATCATTTTTTCGATTTTTGAAGTGATATCACAATTTCATTATGGTACCGTAAATTATATTTAGTAATTAATTTTTACTAAATATAAATTTTGTATCTGATTAAATTTTACATTTTAAGATATAGAGGCGCTCTACTTTTTCTATCTATCTATCTATCTATCTATCTATCTATCTATCTATCTATCTATCTATATTGTCACGTCTGATGGAAGGACTAGGAAAGCAGCTAGAGAGTGACAGTCAGCCCCATCTCTGTCACGGATTTGAAGACTCTCAGACTTAAGGTTTGGTAAAATAACTTAACTTTATTAAAAGTTAAAGGCAGTCCCCGTAGGGTAAACATACATAACAATACAACAGTAATATAACATATAATAGGTTCTACCGGCCTTGCCTAAATACCGGGCAAGGCAACCCAAGTGACAGTTTTAATGACAGGCTCTACCGGCCTTGCCTATACCGGGTAAGGCAACCGTGAGATGACATATACCGGTTCTACCGGCCTTACCAATACCGGGCAAGGCAGCCCCCGCGGAATGCAGAATGTAGGCTCTACCGGCCCTGCCAATACCGGGTAAGGCAACCTTAAAGATGGTGAATTACAAGGTTCTACCGGCCTTACCAATACCGGGCAGGGCAGCCCAAAGGAGTACTGGAGTAGACTCTACCGGCCCTGCCAATACCGGGTGAGGCAACCTACAGGATGGTATCGTCAAGGTTCTACCGGCCTCACCAATACCGGGCAGGGCAGCCTGAGCGAGTAGACCAGCTGTCAGGTGACTACGACAGCATAGAGCATAAGTATAGAGGTCTTACTCAGCAGGAGTCTATTGCCAGGGATACTCAGACAACTGCAAGGAAGTGGACAGCGACTGACCACAGTACTGGATGTTCAGGAGCAAACCAACGTCCGCACGTTGGGACTAATGGTAATAGTGCCACCAGGTTTAATGGAGCAAACCAGCGACCGCACGCTGGAACCAACAATGTATATCGCAACCAGGTTTAGTGGAGCAAACCAGCGTCTGCATGCTGGAACCAACAATGTATATCGCAACCAGGTTTAGTGGAGCAAACCAGCGTCCGCACACTGGAGCCAACAAAGTATCTCGCAACCAGTTTAGTGGAGTAAACCAGTGTCCGCACACTGGGACCAACAATGTATATCGCAACCAGGTTTAGTGGAGCAAACCAGCGTCCGCACGCTGGAGCCAACAAAGTTTCTCGCAACCAGGTTTAGTGGAGCAAACCAGCGTCCGCACGCTGGAACCAACAATGTATATTGCAACCAGGTTTAGTGGAGTAAACCAGCGTCCGCACGCTGGGACCAACAACGTATATCGCAACCAGGTTTAGTGGAGCAAACCAGCGTCCGCACGTTGGGACTAATGGTAATAGTGCCACCAGGTTTAATGGAGCAAACCAGCGACCGCACGCTGGAACCAACAATGTATATCGCAACCAGGTTTAGTGGAGTAAACCAGCGTCCGCACGCTGGGACCAACAACGTATATCGCAACCAGGTTTAGTGGAGCAAACCAGCGTCCGCACGCTGGAGCCAATAATATATCTCGCAACCAGTTTAGTGGAGTAAACCAGCGTCCGCACACTAGGACCAACAATGTATATAGCAACCAGGTTTAGTGGAGTAAACCAGCGTTCGCACGCTGGGACCAACAATGTATATCGCAACCAGGCTTAGTGGAGTAAACCAGCGTCCGCACGCTGGGACCAACAATGTATATTGCAACCAGGTTTAGTGGAGTAAACCAGCGTCCGCACGCTGAGACCAACAATGTATATTGCAACCAGGTTTAGTGGAGCAAACCAGCGTCTGCATGCTGGAACCAACAATGTATATCGCAACCAGGTTTAGTGGAGCAAACCAGAGTCCGCACACTGGAGCCAACAAAGTATCTCGCAACCAGTTTAGTGGAGTAAACCAGTGTCCGCACACTGGGACCAACAATGTATATCGCAACCAGGTTTAGTGGAGCAAACCAGCGTCCGCACGCTGGAGCCAACAAAGTATCTCGCAACCAGGTTTAGTGGAGCAAACCAGCGTCCGCACGCTGGAACCAACAATGTATATTGCAACCAGGTTTAGTGGAGCAAACCAACGTCCGCACGTTGGGACTAATGGTAATAGTGCCACCAGGTTTAATGGAGCAAACCAGCGACCGCACGCTGGAACCAACAATGTATATCGCAACCAGGTTAAGTGGAGTAAACCAGCGTCCGCACGCTGGGACCAACAACGTATATCGCAACCAGGTTTAGTGGAGCAAACCAGCGTCCGACCGCTGGAGCCAATAATATATCTCGCAACCAGTTTAGTGGAGTAAACCAGCGTCCGCACACTAGGACCAACAATGTATATAGCAACCAGGTTTAGTGGAGTAAACCAGCGTTCGCACGCTGGGACCAACAATGTATATCGCAACCAGGCTTAGTGGAGTAAACCAGCGTCCGCACGCTGGGACCAACAATGTATATTGCAACCAGGTTTAGTGGAGTAAACCAGCGTCCGCACGCTGAGACCAACAATGTATATTGCAACCAGGTTTAGTGGAGTAAACCAGCGTCCGCACGCTGGGACCAACAATGTATATCGCAACCAAGTTTAATGGAGTAAACCAGCGTCTGCACGCTGGGACCAACAATGTATATCGCAACCAGGTTTAGTGGAGTAAACCAACAAAGTATGAACAGCAGCGAGAAGAACAATGTCGCCAGAGCGACGGCTGGAGCCGGAGATTCAGGAACACAGTAAGATTAACCCACGAGGTGCTGGAACACAGGAACACTGGAACTCAGTAAGATTAACCCGCAATGTGCTGGAACACAGGAACACTGGCACTCTGGAACACAGGGACGCTAGCATACAGGAACACTGGAACACAGGATCAGCAAGTACAGCAGGAACAGGCCCAGAAGCCTGACAAGCAGGTCAGGCAGAGTGGAGTCAGAAACACCACGAAAGGGCAACCTGGAAGTGCTCAGCCTGGGTTTAAAAAGGCTGTGTGAGGAGGGCTAATCACAGACATCCAATCATGATACCGAGCAAGTGACTGACACTGAGCAGCACCAACCACGGGCACCGTGATAGTACCCCCTTTTCAAAGACCCCCTCTCCCAGAGTAGGGTCTAGGCTTCTGAGGGTATTTGGCATGAAATATTCGTAGTAACTTGGGTGCATGAAGGTCCTTACTGTCTACCCAGGAACGATCCTCAGGACCATAACCTTTCCAATGCACCAGATACTGTACCCCTCCTCTACCTCTGCGGGAATCAATAATGTTTTGTACTTCATACTCCTCCTGCCCCTCGACTTCAACAGGACCTGGCCTCACAGGTGTGGTAGTATAACAGTTACAAACCAGAGGTTTAAGGAGAGACACATGGAATACATTATGAATGCGCATAGAAGCAGGTAATTCCAAGGCATAGGAAACAGGGTTAATTTTGCGAATGATCTTGTACGGACCAATGAACCGAGGTGCCAGCTTATTAGATGGGACCTTGAGCTTTAGATTCTTGGAGGACAGCCATACTCTATCCCCGACTCGGAAGGAAACCGCTGGAAGCCTTCTGCGATTGGCATGACGCTGATGTCGCTGAAAAGACTGGCCCAATGCCCTCTGAACTTGTGCCCATGTGGAACGGAGTTGCTCTATATGCTCATCCAGAGCTGGAATCTGCTGTGATTGAAAGGAATCCGGGAGCAGACAGGGTTGGAACCCATAATTGATCAAAAACGGAGAGCTCCCGGAGGAAGAATTAACTGCGCAGTTCCTGGCGAACTCTGCCCAAGGCAACAAGTCGGCCCAATTATCATGATGGTCAGTCACAAAACATCGCAGAAACTGTTCCAATCCTTGATTGGCCCTTTCGTACTGTCACGGATTTGAAGACTCTCAGACTTAAGGTTTGGTAAAATAACTTAACTTTATTAAAAGTTAAAGGCAGTCCCCGTAGGGTAAACATACATAACAATACAACAGTAATATAACATATAATAGGTTCTACCGGCCTTGCCTAAATACCGGGCAAGGCAACCCAAGTGACAGTTTTAATGACAGGCTCTACTGGCCTTGCCTATACCGGGTAAGGCAACCGGGAGATGACATATACCGGTTCTACCGGCCTTACCAATACCGGGCAGGGCAGCCCAAAGGAGTACTGGAGTAGACTCTACTGGCCCTGCCAATACCGGGTGAAGCAACCTACAGGATGGTATCGTCAAGGTTCTACCGGCCTCACCAATATCGGGCAGGGCAGCCTGAGTGAGTAGACCAGCTGTCAGGTGACTATGACAGCATAGAGCATAAGTATAGAGGTCTTACTCAGCAGGAGTCTATTGCCAGGGATACTCAGACAACTGCAAGGAAGTGGACAGCGACTGACCACAGTACTGGATGTTCAGGAGCAAACCAACATCCGCACGTTGGGACTAATGGTAATAGCGCCACCAGGTTTAATGGAGCAAACCAGCGACTGCACGCTGGAACCAACAATGTATATCGCAACCAGGTTTAGTGGAGTAAACCAGCGTCCGCACGCTGGGACCAACAACGTATATCGCAACCAGGTTTAGTGGAGCAAACCAGCATCCGCACGCTGGAGCCAATAATGTATCTCGCAACCAGTTTAGTGGAGTAAACCAGCGTCCGCACGCTGGGACCAACAATGTATATAGCAACCAGGTTTAGTGGAGTAAACCAGCGTCCGCACGCTGGGACCAACAATGTATATCGCAACCATGCTTAGTGGAGTAAACCAGCGTCCGCGCGCTGGGACCAACAATGTATATCGCCACCAGGTTTAGTGGAGTAACCCAGCGTCCGCACGCTGGGACCAACAATGTATATCGCAACCAAGTTTAATGGAGTAAACCAGTGTCCGCACGCTGGGACCAACAATGTATATCGCAACCAGGTTTAGTGGAGTAAACCAACAAAGTATGAACAGCAGCGAGAAGAACAATGTTGCCAAAGCGATGGCTGGAGCCGGAGATTCAGGAACACAGTAAGATTAACCCGCAAGGTGCTGGAACACAGGAACACTGGAACTCAGTAAGATTAACCTGCGATGTGCTGGAACACAGGAACACTGGAACTCTGGAACACAGGAACGCTAGCATACAGGAACACTGGAACACTGGAACACAGGATCAGCAAGTACAGCAGGAACAGGCCCAGAAGCCTGACAAGCAGGTCAGGCAGAGTGGAGTCAGAAACACCACAAAAGGGCAACCTGGAAGTGCTCAGCCTGGGTTTAAAAAGGCTGTGTGAGGAGGGCTAATCACAGACAGCCAATCATGATACTGAGCAAGTGACTGACACTGAACAGCACCAATCACGGGCACCATGATAATCTCCTTGCTGCGGCCAAAGCCGAGTTAAAGGTGCTGGCCGCGAAGCCAGATGTCCGACCCCGGTTGAGCCGGGACCCTGACCAGGATGGAGGAGAGGGAAAACTGTACAAACCTAGTCCCCCAAATCATCAGAGAGGAGCCTAAAGCAGAGGAGCAGGAAGTCAGGAACACACTGGAGAGATTCACACAGCCAGAAGGAGCTTGAGGAAGGCCCTCCTGAAGACAGATTCCTGAGGAAGCAGTGGGAAGACAAGGTAGGTGGAGAACCTCCTACCAGCGGACCGGTCACTGAGCACGCCAGGCTCTGAGAAAGACCCATGGTCCAAGGATAAGTGGGGCAAGACCACAGGGAACCCAAAGCTAGGACCAAACCCAAGAACTGCCCACCTCCAGAGGCACCAACCAAATATAAAGAGGAAGATAAGCCGAGGAAGGTATCCAAACTCCCAACTCCCAGACCAAACTCCTACTGACAGTCCCCAAAGGGGAGAAACCCCCTGGGCCTCAAAGGAAGAACCTCAGAGGGACAAGCCACCTACCAGGCCACAGGACTGGGGCTAACCTGCGGGACACGGCTGCTAACCATGGGTGAGCCTCGAACCAGGCCTACAGGAAAAGGCCACAAAGCGGGGAGGCCAAAAAGGCCAAACAATGGCCCCAGAATACAGCTGCAAGGCTGCAGCATGGGAATACCCCACTCTCTCACCAGGCCAGACCGACCCCACACCTGCGATGCGCCACCCTTGCAGCAGAGCACCTTCAGGCGAGGAGACCACTGCCTAAGCGGGAACCCGCCAGACCCAGCAGGGGATAACCCGCGACCGAAGCCAGAGTTAGGCTGCCGAGAGTGGTCTGGGCCCACTCGAGCACACAGGGAGACAAGAAAGAGAGATAGGGACCAACCAGACTCAAGAGGAGAATGCCGGACAAACCGGCCGACACAGAGCCACAGTAATAGGCAGAGCACCGGCCGGGACTTCACCTGACACTAGGCAGACACCCAGTCCTAGAAGGTCAGTACCCACGGAGGGATCGGAGCCGGCGCAGGAGCACCAAAGAAGGGTCAAACGGGCCGAGGTACCAGGGGCAGCCAGGAGCATCGGAGTAGGAGAAGGAGAATAGTCAGACCAGCAAGGAACTTACCAAAAGCAACGGGAACCACGGAGGGCAGGCAGAATCAGGTCAGACGAAGCCGGGAGAATCAGCAGCCAGAACAGAAACAGGAGCCAGGTCAACAAGCCGAAGTCAGGAACTGGAAATGCCAACAGGAACAGAGTCGCTGAGAAGCATGAATAATCGAGCAAGGAAGGTAAGGGCTGAATGAGCTAAAAACCCTAATGCACCAATATCAGCCCAGGCATACTAAAGAAAGGAGGCTGAAGTGCCTCGACAAGGAGAGGATAGCAAAACCGTGACATATATATTATATATAATGTGTGTATATCTGTATCCTAAAGGCCAATGTTGTGGCTTTCCATGGAGGGAAATGTTGAGTTCGAGGCACTCAACTGTATTTGGCATACATGCATTATTTGGTTGTTGAATGCTGAGAAAGTGTGCATTGTATCAACTCGGCAGTACCGAGTTTATGTTACCAACTATACTTTAGCATCTCTTGGATATGTGACATATTATTAAGATCTGAAACATGAATATGTGAATATTATTTTTAGGTTGATTTTTGTATTTTATTTGCTTTGATGGTAGAGGATGAGCCTTACTGAACAACTGAAGGAGTTCAGTTATCTAATGCATTGCTCTCTACTTCTTGTTTTGTGGTCTTATACACCCTTTAGTTATTCTCAGCCATTAAAATATTATACATAATTGTAGTAGAAGCAATGAGGAGCTTTCTCAAATGGATGACTATGCTACGGAAATGCCATCATATTGAACTTTCATGCAAAGTAGTATGAATTGCACTTTGTGGATCAACAATTGCATGGACAACAGCCACCCATGGATGCTGTGTGGGCAAATTTATTTTTACCAAATAAAAAGCTACAGGCATTAAACAGTTAATGTAGATTAGTGGAATTAAATTTGATTCCAAGAGAGTTTGTTCCCATTAAATTAGAAATAAAATAGCTTCAGAGAGGTT
Source organism: Rhinophrynus dorsalis (assembly GCA_037306005.1). Taxonomy (NCBI): domain Eukaryota; kingdom Metazoa; phylum Chordata; class Amphibia; order Anura; family Rhinophrynidae; genus Rhinophrynus; species Rhinophrynus dorsalis. The sequence continues at coordinate 125,106,501 of CM074721.1, forward strand.
TCTCTTTGCAGTCCTCAGAATCAAAACAAAAAGCTAACCTAGAAATTGATCAACATATTTTTTTTTTTCAATTTCACTAACTATTTAACTGTAAGATGTTGGTGAGTTATTTTATCCTACAAAGTCATCATGGTTGCTGCAAAAAGTATGCAAAACAACACATCTTACCCAGAAAAATACTTAAGTTTCCAATTTTATGTATCAATGACTAACAGCAGTGATTCCCAGGTTTTAGTTGTGGTAGAACTTTTTGTGTGAAGTTTCAGTAGAATCCTACAAATGGTGTTGCATATCTCCAACATCATGTCCAACCTACACAACGTCTAACATGGGCAGTCCAACCTGCAGAAGTTCAATAATTATGTCCATTTAGTGTACTGTAGGCATGTCATGTAGAATCCTACAACTGAAAACACAATGTTAAACATCTCCACAGTCCAAAGCTAGCATCTAGTCTGTCCAGCCAAATACTGATATACTCTTTGAAACTACTACCCCTGCTACCCATTGCCCAGTCAGCCAATTCCATGGTGCAATTTCCACAAATTTACATATCTTCCTTTCTGGAATCGCCTTTACAGTGGTGAACAGTGTAGTCTATTCTTTACTCATCTGAGTGCAAATAAAATATATTAGTATTTCATACATCTGCAGGCAGCCACATATAACAAGAAAACTTGAATAGTACTCTAGAGTTCATATCAAGGGTGCCTTAAAAGATTGCCTATTTAGTAGTTATAGAAAGGATTTTAAAGGATAAACACACTGAATCATCTCATTGTATAGTAATTGTAGCAAAAACAAAAGACTCCAGATGCTTAATTTGCATTAGTTTCATTAGGAAATTGTTGTATGTGTCTATTTAACAAAATTCAATCCTGTATACAAAGCAAATGTAAGAGGCTGTATAATAGTAATGATTTTGCTAGAAAATGTGTGCCCTGAAACATTTTGAATATAAAACTCTAAACATTAAACTTATTCTTGTTCATGTATATCATCCACCAGCCTGAACAATTCTGTTGAAGAGGGAACTATACCTAATAAGTTTCAGGCTTTCCATTTGTTCAACAGAGTTACTTTCTTAGGTAGGTGTTCTTTATGAAACAGTGAAGTTATCTATATATAATTTGGATTATGCCTGCAGTGTATTATTATAGTGGGATCTGCTGGAGTCTCTCTAGATCATACTTCCCCATAACAAACAAAAGGTTTAATAGACCAGAAAGTAGATAATCAACACACTCAAACAGGGATCTGTGTTTCTTATTAAAATCAATCTTAAAGGGATAGTAATACTTCGTTTTAACTTTATTTTATTTTGTAGGCATTAAAAAAACACGAAGAATGATATAAGTCTTATCTCTCAAACCTTTATGGTTTAAGAGATATTCACAAACAAAGTATCCCCCCCCCCCGTTCAACCAGATCAGAAGGAAGGTGCCCAGGTAGACTGCAGAGAGGGACAATCTTCAATTAAGATAATGGAAAAAGCTGAAAAACTTGTCAAGGGGGGAAGGGCTTTCATTGTTTTCATACAAAGAAAATTGTCGCCTTCTGTTATCTGTCTGGTCATACAACCAGACTCACATCTGAGAAGAGATGGCTTACACTAGGTAAAAGGGGCGGGGAGGGGAACTTTGCTTGTGAATATCTCCTAAACCATAAAGGATTGAGAGATAAGTCTTATATCATTCTTAATGTTTTTTTAATGCCTACAAAATAAAATAAAGTTAAAACGAAGTATTACTATCCCTTTAATTTGTGGAGATTACAGGCTAATAGGAATCCAGTCTTATGCATTTTGTGTGGGGACACCATGCTTATTCATAGCCCTCTATTGGGCTTTAAATGATCTATGAAACAGAGTGGTCTCCCTAGCAGTGACTGGATTCCTATTAGACTTTAATCTCAATGACTAAATATGTATTGATTTTTCCAAGAAACACTGATCCCTGGATGAGTGTGGTCCTTCTCCACTTTCTGCATTTTTTAGATTATTATTATTCTTTAGGTGTCATTGCTTACTGGCTAGGATGACCTGAGAGCCCGTCTATGTTGCCTGCAGAATATGATTGCAGCTCTGTCTTTACTTCCATTCTTAAGGGTGATGTGACATCCATATCACTCTGCCTGACTCTGGTCCCTCTTACTCTCCCATGCTCTGTTCACTCTAACTCTCTATACACTTTCCTGCTAACTCTCCCATTATTTTGTGCCATTCATTCTCCCATGCTCCAGTCCCATTCAGTCTCTTATCCTCCAAACCCACTCATTCATTAATGCTCTGGTTACTTTCACTCTTACATGATCCAGTCCATCTCACTCTCTTATGCACTAGTCCCTTTCACTCTACCAACCTTTCTCGTTGTTCTGTGCATTGACTTTTTCTTGTGCTCAAATCCCCTTCTCAGTCCTCTCAATCTTCCCCCTGACTGTTCCATGCTCCACTACAGCTGCGCTTTTTTTCCTCCATGATTAATTTCAAATTGATTAGGACAAGCAATAAATGTTTTCCATGTACTTAGAACTGATCAATGAAATTACTTGTGTGTGATTTTTACTCATCTCTGATTACAATAAGTAATACAAGTATGCACTAATGTAGTAATATAGATTCTTATAAATTTAAATATGTCTTGCAAGGTTCACCATACAATACTACTCTATGAAGGCCAGATTTCCTATTAGGCAGAGCAGGATGGCAAAGTGAATCTCAGTTTTGCTGACTACACTCATTGTGCTAAGCTGGGGGAGTAGTCAGCACAATCTTAATGCTCTTGCTTCTGAGATCCACACATGGTTTGGGATGGATAATTTCACTAACAGTTTATACATGTATCACAATGAGGTTCAGAGGAGTGTATTAGACTCAGTTGCTGTGGTATGTGGCTAGGGGGTATGGTGTTAGAGAGAGCAGTCAGCACCTGCAATATCCTTGTGTGGAGAGGCTTTCACAAAAGATCAAAGTCTACGGATCAAGTACAGTTAGGTTTGGAAATAATTGAACACTGACACAAGTTTTCTTATTTTGGCTGTTTACCAAAATAAATTCAAGATACAGTTAAATAATGAATATAGTTAAAGGGATAGTAACACTTCGTTTTAACTTTATTTTATTTTGTAGGCATTAAAAAAACATGAAGAATGATATAAGTCTTATCTCTCAAACCTTTATGGTTTATGAGATATTCACAAGCAAAGTTCCCCTCCCCGCCCCTTTTACCTAGTGTAAGCCATCTCTTCTCAGATGTGAGTCTGGTTGTATGACAGTACAGATAACAGAAGGGGACAATTTTCTTTGTATGAAAACAATGAAAGCCCTTCCCCCCTTGACAAGTTTTTCAGCTTTTTCCATTATCTTAATTGAAGATTGTCCCTCTCTGCAGTCTACCTGGGCATCTCCCTTCTGATCTGGTTGAACAGGGGGGGATACTTTGTTTGTGAATATCTCTTAAACCATAAAGGTTTGAGAGATAAGACTTATATCATTCTTCATGTTTTTTTAATGCCTACAAAATAAAATAAAGTTAAAATGAAGTATTACTATCCCTTTAAATAATGAATATGAGCTTAAAGGGACAGTAATACTTAATATGTAAAAAAATATATATTGTAGTGTTTATCCCCCTGAGTAAAAAAGGGTACTCTCACTGCTGAAAGGTGTTTTATTCAAAAGTTATTACAGCTCAAATTTGAAATTTTTTAGGTGCAATATCACAGTGGCCTGAAATTGTACAGTGGCAATGTTGTTACACCATCCTATGGACAGCTCTGGTCCGTAGACCATAAATCTCCATAGGATGGTGTAGCAACAGCGCCACTCTACAATTTCAGGTCACTGTGATATTGCACCTAAAAAATTCAACTTTGAGCTGTAATAACGTTTGAATAAAACAGCTTTCAGCAGTGTGAGTACTCTTGTCTTACTCAGGAGGGTAAACCTTACAACATATTTTTTTTAACATTTTAAGTATTACTATCCCTTTAAAGTACAGTCTCTCAGCTTCAATTTGAGGATATTCACATTCAAATTGGAGGAAGGGTTTAGGAATTACAACTCTTTAATATGTAGCACCCTCTTTTTCAAGGGACCAAAAGTAATTGGACAATTGGCTCAAAAGCTGTTTCATAGATAGATGTGGGCTATTCCTTCATTATTTATTCATCAATTAAGCAGGTAAAATGTCTGGAGTTGATTCCAGGTGTGGCATTCGCATTTGGAAGCTGTTGCTGTGAACACACAACATGCGGTCAAAGGAGCTCTCAATGCAAGTGAAACAGGCCATCCTTAGACTGCAAAAAAAAATCCTTCAGAGAGATAGCAGGAACATTAGGAGTGGCCAAATAAACAGTTTAGTACATTCTGAGAAAAAAAGAATGCACTGGTGAGCTCTGCAACACTAAAAGGCCTGGACATCCATGATAGAAAACAGTGGTGGATGATTGTAGGAGGATTCTTTCCATCGTAATGAAAAACCCCTTTACAACATCCAGGCAAGTGAAGAACACACTCCAGGAGGTAGGCTGTTTCAGGAGGTAGGCTGTTTCATAGATAGATGTGGGCTATTCCTTCATTATTTACTCATCAGTTAAGCAGGTAAAAGGTCTGGAGTTGATTCCAGGTGTGGCATTCGCATTTGGAAGCTGTTGCTGTGAACCCACAATATGCGGTCAAAGGAGCTCTCAATGCAATTGAAACAGGCCATTCTTAGACTGCAAAAAAAAAATCCTTCAGAAAGATAGCAGGGACATTAGGAGTGGCCAAATCAACAGTTTGGTACATTCTGAGAAAAAAAGAATGCACTGGTGAGCTCTGCAACACTAAAAGGCCTGGACGTCCATGGAAGAAAAAAGTGGTGGATGATTGTAGGAGGATTCTTTCCATCGTAATGAAAAACCCCTTTACAACATCCAGCCAAGTGAAGAACACACTCCAGGACGTAGGCTGTTTCAGGAGGTAGGCTGTTTCATAGATAGGTGTGGACTATTCCTTCATTATTTACTCATCAGTTAAGCAGGTAAAAGGTCTGGAGTTGATTCCAGATGTGGCATTCACATTTGGAAGCTGTTGCTGTGAACCCACAACATGGGGTCAAAGGAGCTCTCAATGCAAGTGAAACAGGCCATCCTTAGACTGCAAAAAAAAAAAAATCCTTCAGAGAGATAGCAGGAACATTAGGAGTGGCCAAATCAACAGTTTGGTACATTCTGAGAAAAAAAGAATGCACTGGTGAGCTCTGCAACACTAAAAGGCCTGGACATCCATGGAAGAAAACAGTGGTGGATGATTGTAGGAGGATCCTTTCCATCGTAATGAAAAACCCCTTTACAACATCCAGCCAAGTGAAGAACACACTCCAGGAGGTAGGCATATAAGTATACATACCATAAAGAAGCAAATGCCGAGGGTTCACCACAAGGTGCAAACCATTCATAAGCCTTAAAAATAGAAAGGCCATATTAGACTTTACCAAAAAAAAATCTAAAAAAGCCAGCCCAGTTCTGGAACAGCATTCCTTGGACAGATGAAACTAAGATCAACTTGTACCAGAATGATGGGAAGAAAAAAGTACAGAGAAGGCTTGGAAAGACTCATATTCCGAAGTATACTACATCATATGTAAAACACAGTGGAGGCAGTCTGATGGCATGGGAATGCATGGCTTCCAGTAACATTGGGCCACTAGTGTTTATTGATGATGTGAAAGAAGACAGAAGCAGCCGGATGAATTCTGAAGCATATAGGTCTGCTCAGATCCAGCCAAACTCAGTGAAGCTGGTTGGACAATGCTTCATTTTACAGATGGACAATGAACCAAAACATACTGCAAAAGCAACCCAGGAGTTTTTTAAGGCAAATAAGTGAAACATTCCGCAATGGCCAAGTCAATCACCTGATCTTAACCCGATCAAGCATGCAGTTCACTTGGTGAAGACAAAACTTAAGGAAGAAAGACCCACGAACAAACAACAACTGAAGACAGCTGTAGTAAAGGCCTGGCAAAGAATCACAAAGGAGGAAACCCAGTGTTTGGTGATGTCCATGCATTCCAGACTTCAAGCAGTCATTGCCTGCAAAGGATTCTCGACAAAGTATTAAAAATGAACATTTTATTTATGATTTTGTTAATTTGTCCAATTACATTTGAGCCCCTGAAATAAGGGGATCGTGTATGAAAATGGTTGCAATTCCTAAATGTTTCATACAATATTTTTGTTCAACCCCTTGAATTGAAGCTGAAAGTCTGCACTTCAATTACATTGTTTCATTTCAAATCCATTCTGCTGGTGTATAGAGCCAAAACTATGAAAATTGTGTCAGTGTCCAAATATTTCTGGACCTAACTGTATGTGATCAGATGAGGTATATTATACATAGACTGGCTCTAATTGATGTACGCCCACAGGAAAAGATGGTGATCAGATGAAGTCTCCCTGCACACAGGCGAACTATGTGGAAAAGATTAACTCTTGTTCACAGGACTGAGCACAGAGTACACGAATGCCAGGACAAGCGAAAAATAGGTGAATGGGAACAGAGATGGAAATGCTGATATCCATGCAGACAACCAGAGCAGAGTGGGAAAATGTATTCATATCACTAAGGAGGGAGAGAAGTTATGCTAAAATAGATGAGGAAGCCCTTCTCTACCAGACAATGGCAGCATGTGGGAGATAGGAGCTGAGGCTCAAGAATAGTGCTGAGAGATAGGTAGAGCTTACACCTTGAGGCAGTGCAGGCAGAAAGTGCTGACAGTGACATGGAAAAGACTGGAACATGGAGACCCAGGTGGGCAGGCTGAGTCAGTAGTTGGAGGCAGGTCAGATATAACCTGAGTTTGGACACTGGAGAGCCAAACAAGAAGCACAGCCAAGTCAGCCAACAAACGGAAGGTCAATAAATGAAGCCGTAGTTGGAAAACACAAATCATCTGGGCAACATGACCAGAATTAGCAGGCAAGGATGGTGCTAGGTCAGGAGCCAGAAGTCGGACACAAATAATATTAAGGCTGGATATCAAGAAGATTTTAAATTCTCAAAGATCCCATCAGGAAGCCATCTTATACCTGAATGGCAATAGAAGAGTGCGTATGACAATATGCCATACCTTCCTTGCATGTGTCTTGTTTCTAACTAGCAGAATCCTAGCCATGTCTTGTCTTTCACCTTACAGCCATTTTGGTTGCTTGGCCTAGAGATGTCTTTATCTCAGAACATGCTCTTTTACAAGTTTTCTACTGTTTCACTGGAAGTTGCTTATGTTTCTGTGCATATGCAGGTCCCTCCAAAATAGTAATTATAAGTGCCCAATGAGCTTTCCATCTTGCTCATTCAAGAGTGAAGTTTGGAGATCCTGTGCATGCATCACGGCTGTCCTGTTCTTGTGTACCAGACCTATGGCATTATCCTGACTTTTGTCTTTGTCTTCACTGTATACTAGAGCTGCCAGTCCAGAGCTCTGGTGTTTTCCTATTACCTTGCTTCTGGTTACCCTATGCTTTTGTCGGTTCATCTCTCGGAGTACTGTGATCTGCTGCCAGTACCTGTTAGACTTGGTACCCATCAACGCATGGGGCAGTCATCCTGAATCAAGTCTGACTCAACCTGTCCTGGCTATCTGACCTTGAGATTGGCACCTTTACCCAGTTAGTAACCTCATAAAATCTGCACCTACTACAGGTTCTCAAGTGCAGTTCCCTGGCATCACACCTCAACCCCTTTTCGTAGCATCAGGTTCTTCCTGGTGCATTCCTCACCTCAGGGATCAATGCCTTGACAATATTCTACTGCAATAGCCAGTTTATATACCACCTGTTCTAGTCATTTAATTAAATTACTTTGTATGTTTGCATTTTAAAGGTAAACTATATTATCTATGCCAACAACAGTGAGATTGCTGGGAGTGGAGTAATGGAAGTAGCAGGAATATGGTCAGGAGCCCTGCTGGGAGTGCCAAAAATGTCTTAACTAGCATTGTAAGATGATGACAGGTAAAACTAACAGTGCACAGTATTACATATTTATACTTTTTGTTTTCCAAAAGAACAGTGACCAAATAAATGAGGTATATTGGATGCATAGCAGCATTAGATTAATATTTTAAGAGTTTTATTGATTTCTGATTAATTGAAGGTTTTCTTTTCTAAATCCTAATCTAGAAACATGCCAGAAAAAAAATTCTGAAGTGTTTCCATTTGCATGTTTGTTAATGAGCAGCTATATTTTTGTGCTCTCTCAATACACAATGAGAGAAGACCAGGATTTGCCCCTTATTGTAAGAACAATGTTATTGCATATAAATATTATTTGTTACTATTAGTAAACTCCACCTAATGCATATTTCTTAAATACTTTATGGCATATTATACACAAGTGCATCATACAACAAAGTGAGAACATAATCATTGATAAATCTGAAAAGTATTCATGTAGCAATTGAGACAAAGAATCAGAGGGCTATATGTCAAGTACTTTCTTCTCTGAAGCTTAGTAAATGAGAGTTTTCCCAGCTAATTTCTGTAAAGATTGATAAAAGTGAATGGAAAGGTTTGCCAATGAATCCACTAGAATGGCCAAAGGACTATAGCTTGAAGAGAATTTAGGAATGAATAAACTGTGTACCACAATACTTGACCCAGTAAATTATTTGATGCCACATGAGTTAAAGTATGATATGGGCCCATCTCATTCAGGCTAGTACAAGAGGCCATAGTCTAAAAATAGAGGGACACAGGTTTAGATGTAATATAAGAAAGTTTTCCTTCACTGAGAGGATAGTAGATAAGTGGCATAGCCTACCAGCAGAAGTGGTAGAAGTTAATACATTGACAGAATTTAAGCATGCATGGGATAGTCATAAGGCTGTCCTTAACTTAAGAAAAGACCAAGGACCAAAAAAGGTTTGAGGTTTTTACTGTAGGAAAATGGGCAGACTAGGTGGGCCGAAATGGTTCTTATCTGCCGTCAAATTCTATGTTTCTATCCTAGTTACTTGGAAAAGGGGATCTGATGGAATCTTTCATTCTGCTTATGATGAGGATGAAGGTTCTGTATAGATAATGGGAAGTGGATGATCACCCTCTCTCCTCGTATTATTTAAACACAAAAGTCAATTTCTTAGTCTGGAAACTAACGTGGATCTGTGAAACTATTTTGTCAAATAATATCTAACAATATACAGTTGATTTAAACAAAATCATGTAAATTGTTATAAGATGACATGCCCATTACAATAAGTTTTAAGGCATTAATTTGCTTAAGAGAAATAGTTGCAGTTCTGTATATCTATATTTATTCCATAAAGTACCACAGCAATACCTTTAGCAGCCTATTATGAAAAACCAATAGAGAAAAACACCACTATTTTTTTCTTTGACCCTTTGAGTGCCAGAAAAGTAGCCAATGTGTTATAAAACATTAAAAGCTTCTTTCTAGCTATATACTACTACACAAAAAAAGATATAACTCTGCCCGGATGTTGTATGAAGGATACTTATGTAGCTATATCCTTCTGTTAAATTATGGGCTACTTTTTCATGAAGATATTGTCTATTAGATCTAACCATTTAACAGAAGTTTAAAAGGAGTAATAGTATGGCACCAATGAAAGTTCACTCTAAACAGTTGTATTTTCTGAAATAGTTCATTTTGTTGCTGTTTTGACTTTGGAGGATATAATGATAGTGCAAACATAAAAAATACTAACCTTTTTTAATCACACCTGTTCTGGTACACACAAATTGTCATTTTGGCTGCAAAGAAAACCACCAGAAGATATGCCTGATTTTCTAACATTAAAGCATTAATAAAGGAAAACATTTCACCTCTACTTTTATTACTGTATCTTTAGGAAACAGAAGTCTTGCTCCAGCTGTATAAATTTACACCAATATATGAGAGCTTGAGGAGTTTTCATGACAGGAGCTTATAGTTAATACTATCTTTAAAAGTGGAAGAACGTTAATCGTGAAAAGCTCACTGAAATAGTAAAATTATATTGGCTATAATTAATATTTCCAGTATAATGTCTTGTACTTAATTAAAAAATATTTTAAGCTAAAAGTGGGAATAGCACCTAAGTTAATTTTTTTTTATCTTAAAGGCATTTGGCAATACATCACTTTTATGCAGTGTTTAAATATAACGTAATAAAATGGAGTTACTCTACAATGACCTTTCATACACTGTCAGAGAAAATTCTGGCATTTTCCAAAATGCAAGATAATAAATTTTAACAAACTTATAAATTTATACTTTTCATATTATTTTCTAATCTGCCTACCAGCAAAGAACAAAGAAAACAAAAACAAATAGGCAAGATAATAACATGTATATTATTTTCTTGTAAAATGTGTTTGTTATGATACGAAATTTGTTATAGGTCTTCCATGATAGAGTATGGCCGAAAGTAAAGGGATTATTGAGCTGCAGGGTTTAACTAACTCCTGATAATAATATTTATTAAAATACATGGTACCAAACTTTTTAGTTTTAGGAAGAAAGTAACCTTAAAGGGACAGTTACACTTATTAAAATATATATTTTGTTAGATTTTTCCTTCTGAGTAAAACAGTATATTCTCGCCTGTTGATATCTCATCCTAATATGACATAACATTTTGTAAGGAGATGAGTGCAGCATTTTTGGACCCTTCCATTGTATGTTGGCAGTTCAAGAAGAAATAAGAATGGTGAAGGCATAAATGAATTTTGATTGTAATTTCCCAACTGACTGGAAAAAAACAATATGATAATGAAACAACTTGTTTGTTTTTCTGCTCCCGTAGCTTCTAGTACAAAGGTGTCCAAGTTCAGTCCTCAAGAGTTACCAGTAGTCCAGGATTTAAGGATTTTCCTGTTTCAACACTGGTGGTCCAATCAAAATGAATGAGCCTCTGAGTAACTCACCTGCACTTAATCAGGACTGTTTGGGGGGCCTTTGAAGATTGAACTTGGACACCTTTGGACACATTTCCTGTACAACGATGATTGTGATACATAATTTTTTAATAAAAAAACAATTTTAAGCTTATTTAGTGAGTGATTCTGCCTCCTTTTGTCTTACTAGACTATATACTTTACTACAAATGGATGGGTACCTGGCGTTTTCGAGGAACAGAATCAGAAGTCATGAGTTGATTTTTTTCCCCCCTACCCACCCACAGAGTGTAAACCTTTTGAGCTATGCTCACATCACTGATGTAATTTATTATGTTGTTTACACTATAGACGACATTATGGTGTTGCCAGAGTGGGGGTCATGTGAATTTCTTGTGAGTTATTATTACTGTATTTTCTTCATAATGTTCTCATATATCCCCATCCCCTTTTTTTTGTTTCTTTTTTTTTTCTTCTCTCCCAATCCTCAACTTGTTGCTGGGTTTTGGGAGCAAGTGACATTTTTTTTTTATTTATACAGGATGTGTATACTCTGATCATGATAGTTTGTATCTCTTTGTTTGTACTACTGTTTATGGGCAGTGCCTCTTGTTGAGACACTTCTTTACAGATCTGAGTATGAGGTCTCTTTCAGGTTTGGGTGGCTTAGAGACAGGGATGGGGGGAAGTATGGACTTGGTGGGCGATTTTCATGTTTTTTTTTCTTACTCTCTCTCTCTGTCTCTTGTTGGGGCATCTGCCTCTGATTGCCTTCGGTGGGGTCTCCCCTGGTAGCCGTAACTCTTTGGTACTTGCAGTCTAATGACTAGTCGAGCATCTAGACTTTTATCATGGAATGTAGAGGCCTGAATCACAAAATTAAATTATCCCTAGTTTTAGCGTACATTAAAACAGGCCCCTGATGTTGTTTTATTACAGGAGACACACTTAGTGGAATCCAAAATTCTTTCTCTCAGAAAACATGGGTGGCTTGCTATTATCATTCCACTTTTTCCACCCATGCCATGGGAGTTTCAATACTAGTTGCAAAATCTATACAGTTTGAGTTTCCTGAAATCTGGCAGATATCTCTTTTTGGTGTGTAACTATACTTATTAACACATATATTACTTCCCCATTCTCTGACTTCGTTCTGTGGGAATCCCTGCAGTTCATCTCCTCCAGGCCTTGACACCGTGTAGTTTGTATGGGTGGCTTCAGTAATTTCCTAGACCACATCCTTGACTGTTTGGGGAGTGCATTGGACACTGACTCTTGAGCTCGGCTAACATTCAATGGCTGGGTGGGAGACATGGGACTGATTGATGCTTGGCATACCCTTCACCCAACTGACTGGGGGTATTCCTGCCACTCCTCCACCCATCGTACCTTGTCCTGTATTGACTGTATGTTTGTTTCTGGAGCTGCCCATGGGAGTATTGTGGGGTGTGAGTATATGTCTAGAGTGGCGTCACACAGCTTGCAGCTGTTGCTTTCCTTGGACTCCATCGCATTCTGCAGTGTTCGCATCTGGACGTTGAGACTTCTGTGGCTGACTGTAGGTGCTGTTGCTGTTCCTAAGGCCAAAGACATCCTTCAGTATTCTGATATCAACACAGGCTCAGTTGGCGACAGTGTGGAAGTCTGCCAAAGCTTGTGCTAAGGGATCTCTGCCCTCTCGTGTTCATCTTCACAAAGATCCTCACCACAGAGGATAAGGCTCAAGGGGATGATAGGGTGTATGTTGCTGACAGTGTGGCAGACTCATACGTTGCATTTGTTTCTGCGACAGTACTCTTTATCCTCTGTTTCTCAATGCGGAACTGCACCAGATTGGTTTACGTCCATCAACACATTTTTGAGCATGGTGATAAGGTGCCACATCTTGCTCCTAAACACGGATGTTAAGAATAGATATTGGCTAAGGTTCTGGTGACTCGGTTGAACTCCTTTATCTCCAAACTTGTACACTTAGATCAGACTGGGTTTATCCCAGGTAGATCAACAGCTCATAATCTCCAGCATCTCTTCCCTGGATTTTGTGCTGAACAGGGGCACCAGGCAGGGGCTCTCCTCTATTGCCAGTACATTTTGCTTTGGGGATAGAGCCCTTGGTAGCAGGTATACGAGAGGATCTTAAAAAATCTGGGTTTTGTTTGGAGTGTCAGGCAGAAAAACCTGCTCTCTGTGTGAATTACATGCTCCTTTTTGCGGGTGACATGTGTTCTTCCTTAACTGCCTTATTGAAAAGAGTGGATACCTTTGGTTCTACTCTGGTCTTTCCATTAACTGGTTAAAATCTTCCCTGTTTCTTCTGAAACAGATGCCAGATGTCAGCCACCTGTCCTCCAGAAACATGCTAATCTCTGACTCCTTCAAATAGCTGGAGATTTTGGTCTCTGGCACTGCTGCTGGTTTCATCAAGGATAACCTTGTTCCAATAATAGGTCATTTCCAGAATTAGACCAACGCATGGCAAGCCTTACCACTTAATATTATAGAACAAGCTAATCTTATAAAAATGCAGTTTCACCCACTCTTTGCATGTTTTTCAGAATTAACCATCCACATTCCCGAATTTTGTTATTAAGAAATTAGACTCAATAACATTGAGGTTCCTCTGGAGTGAAGCCCAGAATCAGGCTGTGCCACTTCATAAGCCTAAATCGGAGGGAGGTATTGCTTTCCCTGACTTTTGCCGATACTACCTGGTGGCATAGGGCCAATATGCCTTGGCCTGGTCAAACCCCAAAACCCAGTTCAAGTTCCTCACTCTGGAGGAGTCCATGCTAGGAGAGAATGTCACGGTTTTGTAGGAACTCTCAGACAAGTTAGGTAAGGTTAAGATCAGCTTTATTGACAATAAATAATCAGTGAGGAAATGATCAACCTACTCGGGTCCAGATAGGGACAGTACTGTGGTACTTCCCAAATCTGTCACAGGTCAGTATGAAAACAGAAATAGTATGCAAATGAAAGACAATACAAAAGTAACTAAGTAGTTTTGATCCTTAGGCAGGATACTGGAACAGAGCAAACCACAGCAGTACCAAAGCTGAAGGAAGGCACATGGAGACTAGCGGCAGGTAACTGCAGGGCAAATCCTAGAACGCTAGGGAGTATAGGAGGCAACACACTGACGGGGCACTGACAAGTGACCAGATCCCTAGAACGCTAGGGAGATAGTAGGCAACTCCTAGATAGGACACTGACAAGTGACCAGGACCCTAGAATGCTAGGGGTAGCGGAGGCAACTCACAGACAGGACACTGACAAGTGACCGGATCCCTAGAATGCTAGGGGTAGAGGAGGCAACACAGACCGGGTAATGGCAAGTGACAGGATCCCTAGAAAGCTAGGGATATTCGGCAGCAACTCACAGATAGGACACTGACAAGTGACCGGATCCCTAGAACGCTAGGAAGATCGGAGGTAACACACAGACCAGGTACTGGCAAGTGACCAGATCCCTAGAACGCTAGGGATATTCGGGGGCAACTCACAGACAGGACACTGAGAAGTGACCGGATCCCTTGAATGCTAGGGAGATAGTTGGCAACTCAAGACCGGATACTGGCAAGTGACCGGATCCCTAGATCGATAGGGAGTAGCAGCAACTGTAACTACTCGCAACTCAGTCTCCCAGGTAGACTAGGGAGTAGCAGGGCAGATGTTAGGCGCTTGTAGCGGAAGTCGCTGAGTGGTAATGAGAGCGAAAGTAATGGAGCTCAAGGGAACGCCCACAGAAGGGCCAGGATGCCAGATCGGTACACACAGACGTAGTCAGCAAGGCCTAGTCAGGACTCGGATATAGTCAGCCAGTCCTAGTCAGCAACGAAAGTAGGTTCTCAGCCAAAGCCATTTCGGTACACATGGAGGTAGTCAGCCAGTCCTAGTCAGCAAAGGAAACGGATCAACTCAGGAACAACAGGATCGAGCTGGGTCATACATGGAGCAGGAACATGCAGCAACTCAAACGCTAGGTACAGGTACACCAATAAAGAGCGCTGAAAGAATGACAGGGCCAGGTATAAAAGGGCTAGACCTAAGCAGAGACAGAACCCAATGCCAATAAGAACCTTGCAGAGTGAAACCCGGAAGTAGCAATGTCGCCATGCAGAAAGGATCACGGGCACCATGATAGCGAATCGCTGTTTGCTGCAACTGCTGACTATGGGACTGACAGTGAGTAGCACAGTTATGACCATGGCGGATGCAGTGTGCAGGGCATGGAGTGGTTCAGGCAGTGGTGGGCTGGAGGGGTCATGACCTATCCACCCATTTTTGGACTAATGTAACCCTGAAACACCTGTACAGCCTGGACGGATAGGGAATCAAGGAGCTAGGACACATATATGTTGACAATTGCTTGAAAATGTTTGAACATCTACATAGTGAGTATGGTATCCCCCATCACTTTTTTCTAATTCTGTCTACATCTGCCCAACGTGCTTCAGACACAGTGGGGGGAGCCTATTATTGAGCAGTTTAGCCTACTGTCATCTGCATTGGCTAAATAGCTAGACAGGACGGTGTTCTTTATCTACCGGTGGCTTGATGCTTGCAATCCACATTGAGATCTTCACTTGAGTCAGAAGTGGGAAGGGGACCTGGGGCTACTGGAGGAGTGGGGGTGGTCCATAGCTAAGAATAGTCCACATGGGGTACGTTTGCAAGCCCAACATCAGCTCATCCTTTTGAAAATTCTCCAGAGTGTACTTTACCTCATGAGACTATACATGATGGGTTCTAGGGACAATGACTCATGTGACATATACTCTCATACACCTGGTACTTTTGTACACCTTGTTTGGGCTTGTCTGGAGGCGCGAGTCTTCTTCTCTGGGTCAGGACAGACATATACACCCAACTCTGAAGCTGGGTATCCTGTCAATTTTTCTTGATGATCTAGACACCCGACTTGTTAAATCTCTGAGAGAGACTTTGGTTATGGCACATAAGACAGTTACCATGGCACGGGTGACTGCCTCTCCACCCTTGCAAGAACACTGGCTGAATCTGGTAGCCCAAAATCTTCAGCACTACCATTTGGTATACACTCACAAAGGGACCTCAATAGGTTCCATGCAATCTGGGGGTCTTAGGTGGGCCACTTTGGGATGGACTCTTATCTCTAATTAGGTGGATCAGATTTGCCGGAATAGGTGCTGGGGGCTGGTGCACTGGAGATTCCAGGGAGGGGGTGGCAGCTGCCCCATTGAGAGGAGAGAGACCCCTTCTTCCTCCCGCCCTGTACACTTTTTTTGTTTGTTTTTTTCTTGGCAGGGGGTATGATTATTTTATATACAAAAAGTACTTGTATGCTTTGGGATGATTGGCCTGATTTTTCTGTTGTTTTCTACACTTTCGCAACTACCGTTCATGCCTGGAATAGTACTGTGCTATTATCATTGTCTTATTTCATGCATTGCTCTATCACGAAGATGTCCCGAATCAAAATATTAAAAAAAAAAACTTGAAGTGAAAGTCTGGGATTTTGTCTGTAAAATTTTGTGTACACTTCCCAAATGTCCACATACTTTGGTTTAAGTAAAAATCTCGCATTGACATATATAATTTTTTTGCTGGTGCTATTTCTATTCTCTTTGTGGAGAGTGTTGGTCAGTGAACGTGACACAAATCTTATAATATTATTTTCTTGCTGAAAACAAACCATTTGCAAAGGTCACAAGAAAGCATAGCAGATCAGGATGACTGCAGATTTTCTAAAAGGCTTTCCAGAATAAATAAAAATGATGAACATAACTGAGATGAGCAAACTATTTTGGTAAGTTCAGTACTAGACACATACAGACACACACAAACAATCACAGACACACACAGACACTCACAGACACACATAGAATCACAGACACTCACAGACGCACAGACACTCACAGACGCACACACACACAGCCCACCCTCCATCTAAGACAGCTCACAAATCTGACCATTTCTCACCACAAGACTATGACATTTCTAATACACTCCTTTCTTCCAGCCTTCATTGTTGTAAAAGACCCCTAATTGGCCTTTGGCTTTTCTTTCACCATAGAGCTCATAAAGAACACTGACAGACTCATGTACCTCATGCATCTCTCTTCTAATTCTGGCCTTTCTTCCAGTCCTTAACCTAGCTTCCATTATCCTTCAGAATTAAATATTTATATAATATTGGTCATAACTTAAAGAGTCCTCTCAAATTATGCACCCATTTATATCTCAGCTTTATTCTAAGTATACCAACCCACAAGCCATTTTCTCTCTGAAAAGGATATTCTGTCAAACTGCTCACACACATTTCTGCAAGATTTCTCCCATACTGTACCTGAACTATAATATTGGTTCCCCATCAGACAGTCCCATTATCTTCAGATGTTCCTTGAAAATTCACTGCTTCAGAGGAGTCCCGCATCACTTGTTGAACCCATTCCCACTGTGCCCACGGTTGTCTGTGGCATTCTAGCTTTCTCCTCAGCATCCGGCTGCCCTTGCAACTCAGCAGAAGAAGGAATTAGGACAGTTGCAAATTCCAAATGCTCATTGCTAGAGGTGGTTATGCCCATCTTCATCCCTGTCTCCAATTCCTTCTCAGTTTCTGATAAAAAGGCCATCAATGTATCTTCCACCCCAGCTTCTCCATCATCATCGTCACCACCATTAGTCCCTACATGCTACTGCTGCTGTATTACGGACATATCACTTCTGCTTGGAGGATGTGACGAGCAATGAGACAGAATGTCTTGGCATTTATTTTTGACCTTAAGAAAGCAGACTGGCAGCAGTAGCAGCAGCCACAGACAGCTGATATGTGCTCCTGATGGTGGTGGTGGTATTAGTTCTGCACCTGCTCTCCCCCAACACCAGTTCTGTCCTCTTCAGAGTCATGTTCCACTTGGACACTTTAGTGAAGGGAAGGGGAGGACTCCCAGTGCCAGAGGAATGGTGTGGGCTCCCTTGAGCGCTAGTCTGGATGCTCTCAAATGCTTCCCCTACCACTCCCCTAACACTAGTCCCACCAGCTGCTTCACCATTACTGTTACCACTACTACTAACACCAACCACATCACATTCAGCACCAGAGTATTCCTCCTCACAGTCACTAGTAACACCCCTAACACTAACAAGCTGCTGGACCTTCTTAGTAGTAGTAGTACTAGCACTGGTGGCACTGCTTGGGGATGGCAAGTGTGATTTAGGGTCCCTGCTGTCACACTTTATATCATCTTCTCCCCCCTTCTTGAGTATTACAAGATACACTAGCAGCAGGTTTAGCACTGGTGGCAGCAGGTTCAGCACTGGCAGCAGGCACAACACTGGTTGCAGAAGGGGCAGCACGTGGGACAGCAGGCGCAGTATTGATGGCAGCACTGGCAGAAGGGACAGAAATGGTGGCAGCAGGGGCAGTATGTCTTGCAGCAGGAACAGTCAGCTGATCTGTTCTGCTCTCACTAGTACTACCCTTCTCTCCCTCCCTTCCTATTAAATTCCCTAAGATCCCTAGGTGTGATTTAGGGGGACTGGACAGCATTGATTCAGTTGTGCTCACTTCCTCCTCCTCAGACTTAGTGGATACCTTAGGGTACTTTCATTTCCTCCTTTTATTACTTTTAAACTTAGCAGTCACTATGCGCCTCTCTTGTCTCAATTTTACAAACAATTCACAGCAGAACAGCACAGTATGTCTACTCGCTCTGCAGCTGCTTCTATTGGATTTGACTTACACCAATACGTCACGTTTTTATAGTGAAAAGGCAAAAAACATGTAAATCAATTGGTGGAATCTTTCTATATTGTAAAAATGGCAAACAAAAATGGCAGCTCTGTAGCTGCTTCTATTGTGTTTCACTTTCTAGTAATTGGCACATTTTTATGGTGAAAAACATTAATCAAGGGGCAAAAACGTTCTAGCCATTGAAATAATGGCGAAGAATTTTTGCCAATGGGTGAAAAATGGCAAAGCGTTTTTCCTGCAAGAAAGGAGACAACAACGTGACTTTCATTAATTTTTTTCTGGGAACACAACAGGACCTTTCGCCCACCCCTGACTTTGGGATTGTAGTAACACTATTTTTGGTATAACTACACTTTTAATCTCTATTATGTGTATTCAATATAGAAGCCTTAAGTTACAATGTTAGTGTATGTGAAATGGTAGTTTTGTTGATGTCCTTGACTGTTTACTTCTGGGTTTAGCCAGGTGATTCCAGTCTCAGCAGTCTACCTATTGACTATACAGTTAAGTAAATCATTGGTATGACATACAGTAGCATATCTTCTGGTTCACAGATTGTAGTTATATTATTTATAGGGGTGGGAATAATGTCAGAAAAATGTCCCTCATGACATTTTGTGAAAAACCAACAATATTTAGCTTTGTTTCGTGAAAGTTTTCTCCTTTTTTGCCCCTGCCAATAATGTTTTGTCTATGTTTCCTATGACTGACACATTTCACATTACAATATTACTTCTTCTAAGGGCTGAAGTGGAGAAATAACAGCAAGTCAATGTTGTGAGTCCTACAACATATGCCTTGAAAAGATTATTAGCATGCTGAGTGCCTTTGTCCTTTGCCCACAACACTAACTTCCTGCTTATGTAACATTGGCACAACCATCCTTGAAAAATAACTGTGGCTTGGGATATTCCAGCAGGGTGCAGCACATCATATCAGGTGTTTAAAGCCTCTGTTTTCAACAAAAGAAAAGGGCAACATGTCACCCACCAATATTTTGGCAAGTTTACTGTTCAATTGGTGTACTTTTGCATAATGTTTGAGCAGGTTTTGACTTCTTTTTAAGAACATAATAACTGTGGGATGGCATTACATAGTATACGAGTTTGTGGAGTGGTGGTGAGCTTGTGGAGGTTATGGGGTGGTGGTGTTATGTGTATGACTCTTGTAATCTCCTACATCATCCTCCTCTGCGGCAAGAGCCATAGGTCCATAGGTGTTATTTTGAATGAACAGACTGTTAGCATTGGCACTCTCTCTGACACATCAATAATATCTTTACTTCTCTTATCTGCCCAAGAGCCATGGGAAATGTTTGGAGAGCTTCTACTGCTACTAATTGTGACACCTGTGACATGTTATTGGTGTGTCTCCCATTTAGATCTGTAGTTGTGCTTTAAGTGGGATTGCCTAGGTATGATTCTGCTCTCCTGCTCACATGCTTTCTGCATAGACAACAGATAGCAACATGCTTAACTTTTGAATCCTAAGTGAAGTATCTCCATACTGTTGACTTCATGGACATTGGGGTTCCAGAGGGATTGCTACTACTACTAGGGCTAGATGTTGATGCCATTCTACTGCTACTTCTAATAGGTGTCAAATGTACAGCACTTACAGCAGCAGTAGCAGAAACACTCATCACAGCTAAGGTTGTGGTGATAATCACCTGTGTTGTTGCTGCTGGTTACTCAACACAAGTGTGTGTGGCTGAGTGGGGCTTGGACTTGGAAGTGGTGACGATGCTGATGATGACCGACAGGATGACTGTGTATTTTTAGGCATATTTGCTTGCATATGATCAGTGTTTCCAATGATTTTCTCAAACAGTTTATAGACAGGCACAGTGCTCTTTTTCAGTGGTGGAAGATTGAGCCTTTGCCTTTCAGCTAAAGCTATGGCCATGTCATCATCTCTCTCACTCGCATCTTCATCTATATCTGAAGATACATTATCAACATCAATAGGTCAACCTCAGCTTTTTACTTTTATTTTCACAACATTCACTACTACTTTGAGGATAGGTGTTTTGGTGCTTGTTTGGCTCACTGTCAGATGTAGCAGTTGGTTTATCTGCTACACCTTCCTCCATATGACATTATCTTCATCAACACTAGAATGCAACTCGTTTTTGTCTTCAGTGTTCTTATATTTTTTTTATAGTACTGGTGCTGGTGCTAGTGTTGGTGGAACTTTTGGTGGGACCTTGACATACTGTATACTCAATGGGAGGAGAGAGATCATCATCATTTATTGCACCCTGCACCAACATTTGTTGCAGACTGTTTTTGAACTACCGCATTACTCCCATGTCCCTGCTCTGCTCCTACTTTCCCCTTCCCTCTGCCTCTTGTGCGTTTTCTGGACAATACACAACTACTGTGGAGTGTGATGTCTTACCTCGGCCTTCAAGAAAAGTCTCAATCTTACCTGCTATCTAGCAAGTCTGCCTCAGTCACACAGCTCACCTCAGGGTTCCAATCAGTTTACAGTTGTCCACTCTATCCTATCACTGTAAAAAATGTGACCTCAAAAGCAAATTCAGCAACTTTTTTCCCAAGGCTTCCCCAGCAGAGAGATAATAACAGCAAGATCAGCATGGAAATTGCTTGGATAGCAGCTGCCCATGTCTTTCAAATCAAATCAGTCACATAGGATGTTGAGGTACTTGGGGTCAACCTCCTTTGCTACCTTTTCACAACCTGACACAACAAACACAGTGATAATAACAGCAAGATTAGCAAGGAAATTGCTTGGAGAGCAGCTGCCTGTGTCTTTCAAATCAAATCAGTTAGACAGAATGTTGTGGTATTTGGGGTCAACTTACTTTGCTCTCTTCTCACACCCCGGACATGTCCAACACAGATATAATAATAACAGCAAGATTAGCAAGCAAATTGGACCCCAGCTGCCTGTTTCTTGCCAGTCAGTCACACTGAGTTTTAGGGTATTTGGGGTTAATCTCCTTCCTCCTTTCTCCTTCCACAGAGTGCCCTCAGACTCCCCTAATACAGAGAACAAATGTCCTACCTAGAAGACTTCCTATACTAGACTTTAGTTCCCCTGTATTTGCCTTCTCTAGCTCAAAATTATGCTGATTTTTTTCTCTCACATTCACAGAATGGCATGCTGTGAGAGCCTGACACCCTTTTATATGCCTGCAGAAAAAGGAGAGAAAATTGCCACGTGGTGGTGAGAAATTCAGTCGTCTCATTGATTTCATTGAAAATTTCACTTTTCGCTGGAAAATGTTATCGTCAGACAGGACGTGGCATTTTTCACCAATTTTGGTTTGCGACAAAAATTTTTGTAACAGTCCTAATTAGTTACATCTTTCAGCTTATTTATTATAGACTTATATTTTAATACAAATCTATTAGCCTTGTATTGTGTAGACTTACAGTCCACAAGCTTATTTTGTAGTATTTTACCATAAAAAGTTTTACTTTCGGATTAATTTGTTTATCAAGAGAATACTTTTGGTTTATAAACTGAAATTATAACACTTCTAATAAAATCAAATTTTATCATATATGGTGCTATATTGAAATATTACTGTAAAAACAGATGTTTTAAGCTTTCACTTTCAAATCATTTCTTTCATATTATAATGTGAAAATTAGATATCTTAGCAAATTGTCTGGTCAACCAATGAGCAGTACGGGGTATTTAAATGCGTTTGTTGCTGCTTTGCTTTCCATGATCTTTGTATCAGAGATCGCCATTTGACTTTGAAAAAGCAGTGTAACAGCAATATGCATTAACCCTTTGAGTGCCAGAGTGGTACGCAACGCATTGCAAAGCAATGTGTTGCGTACCACTGTGGCACTCAAAGGGTTAATAAGCTTTGGCAAACTTTATGTACATTTTATATTTTACTTTAACTTTGATATTTTGTATAAAATAATTTTTTGAAGCAGCACCTTGATTACATCAACATTCACTTTGGTTACCTGTGCAGTGACAGGATTCATTTCTCTTCAAACTCATATTTTTGGGAGTTGACATATGCCCTATCTCAACCACCACAACTGTGATTAATTTGGTTAATTTTTTTGTACTTACCGTTGGTCAGTTATCAGCATACCTGGGAACTTTTCATGCAGGGCTACACGGAAAGTAACCCTGTCAGTGCAGAAAATGATGCAATTTGCGTCATAAAAGGGGCGGGGCTTAGTCGCGGGGGGGCAGGATAACCCCCCCCTGAAAATGAAGGAAAGAGGGCGGGGAGTGGGAGGAACCGGGCGGAATGGAGCACAAGTGGGCAGAGTTTCTACTTAAACTCTGCCCACCCGGTGATTCACACATTGCCCTGGAGACCCGGTAATTCAGTTTGAAATCCCGAGTCTCCGGGGCAAAACCGGAGAGTTCCCAGGTATGGTTATCAGACAATATTGATCGTCCGTGTGTATGTGTTCTCTTTAACCCTTTGAGTGCCAGAAAGGTATGGACCAATCTGGCACTCAAAGTGTAATGCCTGATAAGCCATTGCGTGTTCCATTCTGACACAGAAGAGTAATGGGATATTGCCACAGCGACCCAACTCCTCAGACATAGATCGACAAGAGTAATATTGGTTTAATTAACATTTTTGGCCATTTCTTTTGATATATTTTTTTCAGAGTTTGCTTCTGTATCAATGTGATTCAAATTAATCTTCAACACAGAGAAAATGGAGATATCTATACTTTTTAATAAGTGTACTGAAAATCAGATGTAATTAATAGTTGGTTGTTGACACAGCTGTACATTATTAAGTTGTATAGTTCATGTTTATGAACCAGGATAACAAACTGAATAGGTTATAGGCTCAGTATAGCTCATTAATTAATTGTGTAAAAGCTTATTCAATTACTTTACATTTTGTGTTGCAATTAACCAGCATGTTTTTTTTTTAACAATACAGATCTTCTAATTGAGAACTTGATAAAAGAATACATTATTTGTGCAGTTAGGTTATATGTTTGCAGGGTTTCACTGCATTTGAAATATTTAATGTGGTAACAGTGTTATCTCTTCAGTGTCGAATAAAATAGTTTTACATAATGGGAGTCTCATTAATCATGCATGCTAGGACAATAGGAAAGGACAGCTTCACAAATCAATAGGATTAAGCTAATTGATATTAAGGCACAGAAACTGTCTTTGCCAAGGTGACATAAAGGAAGTTTTATTCTTTGAGCTACAACATGTGATTAAGCAAAGACTACTTGTTATGCACGGAAATTAGACTTTATTTGAGGACCCTGGACCCTATGTTAAAGGGATAGTAATGTTTCATAATAGAAGCAGCTCCAATTAATATTCCTAGTATTTGGGCCATTTAGAGTGTTATTTCAGTACTGTCAGAGTTGTAGTTCCAGAGTAATTGAATGATAAAATATCACCCTCCCACCCCTTTTACACTGCTCAGCTCAGAGCAGCATGATGGTGTCCAGGTGGATTGCAGAGAAGAACAATCTTCAATTAACACAAGGGAAAAAACTGAAAAACCTGTCAATGGGGGGCAGGGCTTTCATTGTTCTCACAGTAAGAAGACTGCCCCTTGCTGTGAGCTGTCTGGTCTGTGTACCAGATTCCACATCTGAGGGGAGGTTGCTTACACTAGGTAAAAGGGGCGGGAGGGGAAAATTTTATAATTTAATTACTCTTAAACTACAACTCTGACAGTATTGAAATACTCTCTATTGCACAAATACTATGAAGATTAACTGGAGCTGCTGTTTTTGTGAAACATTAATTTCCCTTTAATGAGAATAGTACAGTAATTCTGTAAAAACAACAACAATTACACCAGTGAAGACTAACAAAATTAGCTATTGATATAAAAGTGGATATTAATCCTTTGAATGCTGAAGATGTCTCCTGTGTATTGTTTTTCAATGAACTGGATATCTCTCTAGCATTTAGAACAACAGGGATTTGGAGAGTTACATTTTCTACCCTGAGGTACGGCTGTTTTTCCCTAGAATAACTCAGTACTTTTGTGTATAGGCCCTGAGACATCATCATGGGCTTTATGTGAAAAACACAAGATTAGCAAACTTGAAGCATATTAACTAAACAAAGCCAAATTAGCAAAATGTTTATTGAGTTGATGTAAAGGAAAATGCAACACTTAAAATGAACTGTGGTTAAATACTCTTTAATTCATGCTAACATCTGTAAAACCTCTCTATTTATTTTCTGTGACCTACATAGATCAACCTTTCAATGAAGGTGAGGCAGGACTGGATTTACATTAGGTACAGCAGGCAACTGCCTAGAGTGCCTCAATAGTGGGGTATGGCCAGAGCAATGTCAATGTCTCTGCAGCAGATGCCTGTTCTTAGTTTATGAATATAAGTGTATTTACCATCTTTTATATCAGTTATAACATTATTTTACTCTTTAGATATTAAAGATTTTAGGTGGGGGTTTCTGCAATGGGTTGAATAATTATCTCAATGAAAGGGCTAAGAACTTTTTATGTTTTTGTATATTATTGACTAAGGATATTTATTTTGCCAGGAAACAGCGGGAGGGCCTGAGGTAAGCTCATGTGAGGAGTGAGGGTGTGGCCATGTATGGAACTAGGTTAACTTAAAATTCAAATCTGGCACTAAGCTGAGCTACTTGGATCAGGATCATATGTGCAAACAAAATCTTTATTTGATTTGATTTGGGGTACCCAGTCCAAGGAATTGCTCAATCAACAAGTGTCCAAGGGGCCATACTTAGTATTACCATAATCAGGAGACATTTCTGAAACAAATCTTCAAAATATGTTGGAGACCTTTCTACCATTCAACAAGATAAAAGCATCCATTTAAAGGAACATTAACATCTAAAAATGAAACTGATTGTTATAACTTTAAATATCATGCACTTGAAGGTGATACTTGTAAAAATGAATTATTTGGATGTTGCATCACCATACCTGGGAACTTTTTAAACAGGGCTACCCAGAGGGTAACCCTGTCAGTGCCCAGGGGGAGAAAAATGACGTGATTCGCGTCATAAAAGGGGCGAGGCTTAGTAGCGTGGGAGAGGGGGCGGGACAAAAAGAAACAAAAAAAACCTACAAAATGTATCTAAGAGGGCGGGAAGTGGGAGGAACCGGGCGGGACAGATCGTAAGTGGGCAGAGTTTCTATTTAAACTCTGCCCACCCAGTGATCCAAACATTGCCCTGGAGACCCGGTAATTCAGTCTGAAATCCGGAGTCTCCGGGGCAAAACCGGAGAGTTCCCAGGTATGTGCATCACTAAATTCCAAACTTGAACTTGCTTTTAAACACAAGTAAACTGTTGTATGCATCTATTTAATTAAATATTAAACATTAAATATAGCACATGGCAAAAAATGGAGAGTATCACCTAAGATAGGGTACATATATAATATTGTGTATTTCTAGCATGCATTTTACTTTACTACATGGAGCTGGGGCTTCTTGTATTACTTCTACTTTGCACTGGCTTAGTGCAAAGGCAAACCCCTGGAGACTTCAGTTATAAGGCATATTAAGCATACATTGGCTTGCACAAAATAAAATGGAAAATAAACACCACACTTACAAGACAGAGCATGACTCGCTTTTAGGACCCACTCTACCAAGTTGTCATTTAAAGGGCAACTATCACCAATATAATGCTCTATTAGCAGATCTTCTCCTCTGGGAGCAGATCTGTAGATGAAGCCAGGACTGCATTATGGGCCCTGGCTAAACAACTCCCATCCTAGAGTTAGGATGGATGCTAATGATCCACTGACTAAGACAGCTCTATCTGATGTGCTGAACACCCTCATCTCGAAGGATGATTTCAGGTGTTTCGTGGATGAGATAAAACTCTCCTTAAAAACAGAACTCGCAACAGTTCGTCATGATATATATATATATATATATATATATATATATATTTTTTTTTATTTTATTTTAATCTCTTTGTTTAAAATACAATTCTCGACATCTTAACATATCATTTACAGAGATTATTTTAGTACAATACTACCCAAACATTCCATCATTCACACTTCCCTGGATGTATTAGCTGCACTGATCTGTGGGACCACAACCTACCATCTTTTTATCTACCATTGTGTTGATCCTTAGAATATTTAGTCCAAGGGCCCCAAATCTTCTCAAATTTATTGTACTTATTAAAGTAACCTTTTTCCATCATATACTGATCATTGATCTGAGACAAAATCTCAGACCAATTTAAATCCCTTTCCTGCCTCCAGTTCTGGGCAATTACTAATTTTGTTGCTAAGAGTATCTGGGTCACCAATTGTTTTTTATTCCAATCTACTACGTTCAAACTGATATGCAACAAACCAGTTTGAGGCGAACATATTAAAACCTTTTCCAATAAACCAGAAAGAAGACCAGATATTTTCTTCCAGGTCTTCCTTAACCCTTTGAGTGCCAGAGTGGTACACAACGCATTGCAAAGCAATGCGTTGTGTACCACTCTGGCACTCAAAGGGTTAAGTTATCACATAGCCACTATATGTATAACATTGTGCCATTTTCTTTTCTACGATGCCAGCAAAGCTCAGAATTATTACTATTTATTTTATGAAGTCTTTGGGGAATATTGTACCATCTGTTCAACAGCTTAAATTGCACCTCTTGCAAATTCAAGCTGTGAACTGCTTTACATGTTAAAAACCACTCGTTATACCATGCTTCATATTCACAGGAAAATCCTATCTCTCATTCTCATTTTTCACAAGATTTTAAACGGATATAAAAGAACCTACTTTCCAACAACCTTGAAAACTGTTCTAACGCATTATTTTTATCTACTGAGTCAAATAAGAATATGAATTGTTTTACAAAAGTAGATTCCTGTATATTCAATAGTGCTGCTTTGAAATAATTCTTAACTCTAATATAGGTATATAATTCAGCCTTCCAAATATTATACTACTCCTCAAGTTGAAAAAATTGTTTTATTCCATTGAAAAGTAAATCTGATACTTTCCAGATTGTTAAGCTTATATCCTGTACATTCAATTCAATCAACTTTATTGATACATTTGGGATGATCTTTTCTTCCCACCCAAGCTCTTTCTAAATCCCAACCAAAATAAAAGCAAGCTTTTTTGAACCAGCAATACCATGTTCCCCCCACAACAAGCCTTCCAGGTCCAATCCTTCTAATATATTTTTCTCTATTTCATACCAATCTTCCTTTAAAGATGAGTTTAATTGACATTTAAAAATGTGTACAGACATGCTGGCGTCCTTATATCTAGTAATCCGAGGCACCCCCAGTCCATCCTGCATTTTATCCCTATATAATGTTGATCTATTCACCTAGACCTTTTACCCAGCCAAATAAATTTCACAAACTTCAGCTGAAGGTGTCTCAGTTGAACATCAGTAAACTCTAATGGAATAGACCTTAGAAGATATAACCACCTTGGGAGAATATATGATTTTATTGTATTTATTCTTCCAAACCAATATATCATTCTATTCTTCCAACCTTCCAATAAACCCTCTGTCTCTTTCAATAAAGACCTAAAATTTAAGTCAATCAGGTCTTTCACGTTTTGTGGTATCAATATCCCTAGATACTGAATATTAAAAGATGACCAACTAAAAGCAAACTGAGAGTGCAGTATTTCCAAAACTATCACCGGTATTGCAATAGGCATAATCTGCATTTTATTAATATTTAGCCTATAATTAGATACCCTCCCATAGATGGAGATCTCTTCCATTAATCCTTTCACCAAGGTTTCTACCTCTGTTAATGTTAGAATTATTTCATCAGCGTATAAATTTATACATTTGCCCCCCAATCGTTATTCCGTTTATTAGAGCATTCTCCCTTATCCTGGCTGTCAGCGACTCCAACGTTAAAATATATAACATTGGAGCCAGTGGACAGCCTTGTCTTGTCCCTTTTCGGATGTCAAGCCACAAAGAATTTAAACATTGACCTACCACTTTTGCCGATGGTAGTGTATAAACAGCCATAATTGAATTTATTAACCCTGGACGAAAGTAAAGCATGAAGTACACTGTTCAAAAAAACCCAATTAACTCAGTTGAATGCTTTTTTAGCAACTAATGAAAGAACAATCGTAGGTATTCGAATTGTACTAACATAGTCTAGTAAATTTATAATTTTCCTGATGTTGTTACTTGCATATCGGCCTTTTACGAATCCGACCTGATCCAAGTGCACTACCATTTCTATTACTGGCTTTAATTTATTGGCTATTATGGCTGAGTAGATCTTCGTGTCAACCTTCATTAAAGATATAGGTCTATAATTTGCAACCAAAGTTGCATCTTTCCCCTGTTTAAATATTGGAGTAATAGATTCTTGTAATATTTCTGGAGGAAAAGTTTTTACCTGTCTTATCTCATTAAATACCAAGGTTAAATATGGAATAATTGTGCCTCCCATACTCTTATAAAATAAATTTGTGTATCCATCTGGGCCTGGTGCTTTATTAATTTAATTTACCTATTATTTTTCCTACCTCTTCCTCTGTGAAGGGTTTTTCTAATTCTCTCTGATGTTCTAAGGGAATTTCAGGAAGATTATATATTTTAAATATTCACTTATTTTTTTCTTTTTCTTGAACTTTTTTAGGAACGTTGTACAATTCCTCATAGAACTCTTTAAATGCGTTTGCTATCTGATCCGGACTGATACACAAACTGCCATTAGATATTATTTTAGCAATCCTAGAATTCAAATTTTGACCATATAATTGGTTTGTCAAGATTTTATCAGCTTTATTCCCTTTATTATACAAATTTTGCCTGGCTTTTAATAAAACCCAGTTAGCTCTTTCACTCAGTATCTTATTAATTCTATTTTTAATCTCCCCTAACTGTAACGTGATCCCTGGGTCACATTTTATTTTATTTTGTTTATCCAAATCATACAATTGAATATATAGATCAGCCAAACACTTACCTTGCACTTTTTTTTACTGGTTTTCATACCTATAATCTTACCTCTAATTATACATGTGTATGTACACCAAATAGTCCTAAAAGGAATTTCATTCATCCAATTCTCCTTAAAAAACTGGTCTGAAGCCTATCTCAGGTCCTTTATCTGATCTTCTTTCCTGATATTCTTATCATTCAATCTCCATGTATGGTCAGTTCCAATATATTCATCCTTCAGTTCCAGTAGTGCTGAATTATGATCCGACCATGGAGTTAAAACAATTGCTAGAA
The DNA here is from genome assembly GCA_037306005.1 of Rhinophrynus dorsalis. Classification (NCBI taxonomy): domain Eukaryota; kingdom Metazoa; phylum Chordata; class Amphibia; order Anura; family Rhinophrynidae; genus Rhinophrynus; species Rhinophrynus dorsalis. The sequence goes on from CM074721.1 coordinate 125,136,313, forward strand.
ACATATCCAAGCTGCAGTATGATTGATGAGCATTTGAATAATACGTATAGTCCCTTACCCCAGGGTTAATTGCCCTCCATAAGTCATGCAATCTATGTTTTTCCAAAAAAGTCTGAAAAGCCCTTGCCATAGTGTACAAGGATCTATCCTTTTCTTTACCATGAGGCACTTGTTGGTACATATCTGCATCTGCAATACAATTAAAGTCTCCAGCGACTATTAAAGTACCCTGGATAAAATCTTTAATTTTATTCATAACTCCACTCAAAAAACCCACCTGTTTTCTATTCGGAGCATATATATTTAAAAGTGAGAACGTTTTGTCATTCAATTTACATACTAAAAAGAGGTACCTCCCAAACACATTCTCCTTTTTATATTTACATTCATATTTAATATTCCTTGAAATCAAAATTGCAACTCCTCTTACTTTCTTCCCCTAAACTGAGGATTGTTCTACAACTGGATATCACTTATTTCTTAAACGACCTACTTCCTCTTGCCTTAAAGGGATAGTAATGTTTCATAATAAAAGCAGCTCTAATTAATCATCATAGTATTTGGACTTTGGAGAGTGTTATTTCAATACTGTCAGAGTTATAGTTCAAGAGTAATTCAACGACAAAGTATCCCCCTCCTGCCCCTTTTACTGATGTAACACTGTTCAGCCAGATCAGAAGGGAGGTACCCAGGTAGACTGAAGAGAGGGACAGTATTGAATTAAGATAAGGGAAAAAGCTGAAAAGCTTGTCAAGGGGGCAGGGCTTTCATTGTTCTGAAGAATATTGTCCCCTTCTGTTATCTGTTTGCTCTATGGACTGCATTCCACATCTGAGAAGAGATGGCTTACACTAGGTAGAAGGGGCGGGAGGGGAAACTTTACTTGTGAATATCTCTCAAACCATAAAGGATTGAGAGATAAGACTTATATCATTCTTCATGTTTTTCTAATGCCTACAAAATAAAATAAAGATAAAACAAAGTATTACTATCCCTTTAAATGTGTCTCCTGAATAAACCTCACATCTATATTCACTTTATACAAATTGTCTACAAGGGTCACTTTTTTTAGGAAGATTCAGATCTTGAACATTAAGAGTAAGAAATCTTACCATCCCCTCTTGTTATGAGATGGTTGTTTACCCAAAGACCAGAGTTACACCCCACCACCAGGAATAACATAAAAAAACACTCATACAACTTCTACAATCTTACCGCGAGTTTCAAATACTCACGTATTCCCCAACCATCTCATATCTCTTAAATTCCCCAGAGATATACAATTTAGTTCTGCTCAAACAAATTATAAGGTGCACAAGCATTTTTAAACATATATTTAAAACATTCCACCCTTATTTCCATCGCCTTACCCTATCTCGAGAAAGGCGTGGTAAGACATATTGGGACCCTCATAATTCCACTCTACTGGCTACTGTATACTTATTAAATAAATGGGTAGACAGACATGGGTCTTCCTGAGGCAATAGTCTAAATGACTCCCCAAATTCAACTCATCCAGACCCTTTAATAAACCCCATGAATCAGTGCTCCCTATTCCCCCTTACACATCGGTTCTGCAGCACGATCCCATTTGGGGTACTTAGAGCCAGGGAAAAAAATTGAAACAGGAGCCCCCCTCACCTGCCTCGTCGGCTCCCTCCAGCCGCCTCCCTTCCATTAAATACTCCAGTTCCAGTGGACTATGATCTTAAATTAAAGTATCACAGAGGCAGCAGCCCCAGGACCCACCCTCTCCAAACCCTCCACCGGATAACTTACTTCGACCCCCCCTCTCACAGCGATCACATTACGTCATGTCAGAGGGTGAAAGGAGTCAGATAGCTGGCGCCAAACCAGAGTTCACTCTTCCCCGTCATACCCACACCATTTTCCGCTCACATACCTTCTTCTATCCCTATCTGCCTAATCCCTCCACAATAAAACCTTGAAGGGCAAGTGGAAAGACCGGTTACTTAATCCTCCCATCTCCACATTACTCCTTACAGACTGTCTAATATACAATACCATTCCTTATTCACAAATATGCCCTCTTGTAAATATTGTTCCATCAACTCATCCCGCATTATACTTTACAAAATGGAGAACTTTACCAGTCACACCCCTTCCTCCTCTTGGCGACCATATATTCGGACATCCTCCGCGTGCCCTGGGAAAAGCCCAACACCCCATGGCGGATTACAAGGCAAGAATAGGTCCTGCACTGTGATTCCCCCAAAACATTGTCTTGTCATCCCGGCTAAGAACCCACCAATGCCTTAGGCTCTGCATTTATTACCGTGATCATCCTGATCACCAGGTGAGCATGTCCTGTCCAGCCCCCAATGCACCACTGATGACCATTCTCATACTCCCCACCTCTTCCCTTCCCTATAATGTGAGAGCCTTACATCCTCCATTTCTTCACCAGGATTGACACTTAATGTAAGTATTAGGGAACAAGGGTAGAGAGAGAGGTGGTGGACAAAAAAAAAAAAAAGGAAAAACTCTCCCCTCTTACTTATTCCTTTAAACCCTTATCACACTACTCTGTAACTCCCATTTACCCAATCAAGTATTCTTTGCCCTAATTTCTTATCAATTTCTCCTGTTAATCAATTATCATACCCCCTAATCTCTATAACAATACACCTCTTTTTAATTACAATTTTAATAATACATAATCTCAATTTTATACTATTCTATATTGTTATGTCTTTTTTCTTTTTAAATTTTACCCGAAAATACCCCAGTGGCTATTACTCTCTACACCCCTCTTGTTATGTCCTATTTCTAAACGTGCTCTTCTCTAATTTGTACTATAATGTGTTATTAAAATTTTATGTTTTTAACCTAAAAACCTCCCCTGTGAACTAACCCCTTCTAATGCCCTCCCATTCCACCCCTTACACTCCCCTCCAACCTCTCATCCCTCCCTTAAATTACCTTAAACCAATATTTACTTCTTGTACCACCCAATTTTTAGCCTTTTGAACAGAGTCCAACACTAAAGACTTCCCTTTATGTCATACAATAAGCTTCAATGGAAAACCCCAATTATATTGTATATATTTTTGTCTTAAAACCGCTGTTACGTCATTATATTCTCTTCTCCTTTGTCTTGTGAGGGGGAAAGGTCCTTGGATTTTATCTCCTATGGGGTGAAAGATCTTCCAGCAGCCAAAATCCTTTTCTTAAGGGAACACGAAGAAAACAAAACTATTATGTCTCTTGGACTATCTCCAGGCACAAATTTTGGCCTATGTACTCTTTGGGCTTTCTCAATATACCAGACACTTTTTCCCAACTCAATTCCCATAGCTCCAATCATATCCAGCAAAAAATAAGTCATTTTGGCCTGATCTATATTTTCTATATTCTTAGATTGTTCCTTCTCTGTCTATCCTCCAGATCCATCACTTTTGTTTCTAGCTCTCCCATTTTCTTCTTTAAGGTTTCATTCTGCTCTTCCAACTTCCCCACAGATAATTCTATCCCTTCTATTAATGCTTTATTCCTCTCCACTTTTTCCCCAATGGAATTAAGTCGATCTTCCATTCGCTGATAATTACTATTAAGTTCCATTTTTATCTGGTCCAATTGAGTGTCCAAACAGCTTTTTAAGTAATCTTGCGTGACCGCATTAAAATCTTTAGTCTGGTCCGGTCCATCTGGTGTGGAGGGGATCGACTCTACCGCCATAACTGGATCTGATATGAAAGACTTTTGAAGATTTTGGGCTTCGGTCAGTTTATTGCCTTGCAGGGAAAAGAATGAAACTATTTTCTTCCCTTTCTCTTTCCTAGAGCTCTCATCCGGTTTCTTATGTTTTTTTGCACTGGATTTAGCCTTTTGAGCCTTCCTTCCAGTCATTGTCTTTATATTCCTTTTTTCTCTCTATTTCTCCTTTATCTTACTCCACTTAAAAAAACTTAAATGAAGTTTCCTCCGCAAGTACCCCTTGACCCTAGTCACCCTTTTTCTTTTTTTCTTTTTCCAACTATCCACAGACACTTTTTTCCTCTGGAAATAGGAGTGGCCGTTTACCGATTTTCATGATTGGACTCAACCCAAGGTTATTCTCAATTATGTAACTTGTTTTAATCCTCTGGGTCAGCCCAAATATTCACCCTCACGAATACCCCTATATGGCTATCAGTCCGCTAGCTTCCTCACTAGCAACCGCAACTTACATCCTGTATTTTCTTTTCCAGCCCCTCTTTATGCTCAGTGGGTTGCTCACGACACCTGTAGATTATTTATTTATTTTGCCCGGACACTACAGATCAAGACACTCTTCTTTTAGCTTCAACAAGTAAACGGTTAATCAAATAAACGTATCTCAAGTGTTAATGTGCTTTTATAAAACACATTTTAACCCTTTGTGGGCAACTCACAGTCCATCGCTTTCCAGTCTGGTCTGTTTCTGGGGTGTTACATGGGGAACTACTGCAGGGCTGATATCTCACTGCCAGCTACAGGCCAATCTCCCTTCCTTCCATCTCTGTGTTGTTAAGATCCTCATCCTCTCTTCTGTGAAGCTTCAGATTTACTTTCCGTTTAGGTGCAGGGCCTATCAGGGTACTTATCCGTTAGGGAGCGAGGCAAACGGCCCATTCAACTCCAATGTGGCCGGTCAACGTGTAGCAAGCCGACATAGCAGTGGCATTACAAATACACCTCGGTGTCTCAGCATCTATCTCATGCACCTACAAACTCCTCCTTCCAGACATTGACGTTTTGCATCATCTCCTAATCACCATTTCGTCATAATATTGCCCATCTGGTCCAAAGAGTCACCCTTCTTAAGGAAGACAAAAGCATCACAGCTGAACATACCACCAACTTGGAGCAGCTCCTCCTGGAGCAGCATGACACCATCTAACAATTATCCATACGGCTAGATATCACGGTTCCCGTGATCTCTCTGTCACTCTCTGCTGTGGTGCACTCCCATTGGCTAAGCTTGTTTGGCCCACCCAGTGTGGCCTTCATATACCGGGCCTCTGGCACCTGTCAGGTGCCCTTTCGTGGTGTTCCTGTACCAGTGCTACCGTTGCTGTGTTCCTGCATTCCTGTGTACTGATTTGGCCCGTCTGACTATTCTTATTGGTTCCTGCTCCATGATTGACCCGTTCTGGCTGATGTTCCTGCTCCGTGATTGACCCGCCTTGGCTGACGTTCCTGCTCCGTGATTGGCCCGGCTTGGCTGACGTTCCTGTTCCGTGACCTGATTTCAGCTATCCTGTCGTCCTGAGAGTGTTCCTGCTGAAGATCCTGACTCTATGTCGCCTGGTGACATTTCGAACTTTTGTGTGCAGTGTTGTGCAGACAGAACATCCAGTTAACCCTTGCAGAGCTTGTTGCCTCCATACACTGGGCCTTCCGTTACACTTGCTGAGCACTGTTGCCTCTGATACTGAGCCTGTCCGTTAACACTTGCTGAGCACTGTTGCCTCCGTTATACCGAGCCTTCCGTTACACTTGCAGAGCATTGCAGCTTCCGCTATACCGAGCCGCCTGGTTACACTTGCAGAGCATTTGTGGCCTCCGTTAACTGTGCTTCCGCTTAACACCTTACTTGCACAGTATATCAGTTGTCGCACCGAGTGGTGCTGTTGGGCGATTCCTTCTGCTCTTGCAGTGTACAGGGTTCCGTGACTGCACCGGAAGGGTGATATTGGCTCTGGTTCCATTCAGCTCTTGCAGTGTTTGTGACTCCGTTACCGCACCGGAAGGGTGCTTTTGGCTCTAGTTCCATTCAGCTCTTGCAGAGTGTTGGGTATCTCGCTCATTGCCTGTCCTTGGAGTGTGTCAGTTCTGCCTCACTGCTAAGGTGCTTTCACACCTTGCACCACAGTCTCTTGCTGCTCTTACCATCTACTGGGCGTTGTCTAAACACACCACAACAGAGACTGATTACCTACCTAGGACTTTAACCCTTGTGCCACTACTGTTTCTTATTTTGCCTGTCTTGTGACAGTATATGCTCCTACACTATATTGAGCCTGAGAGGGCATCCATTATCTATATCCATTTACCTGTCATTGCCAATTTAGCCCGTAGTGGGCAGTGTTCCTTGTTTTTTTCAATAAAACTGTGTTTTATTCTAACCTCCTCTGAGTGTCTTACAAAACCGTTACACTAGAAGATTTAGATAACAGAGGTAGACGCTGCAATGTTAGAATTAAGAATTTTCCTGAGAAGGTCACACGGCAAGAGCTTAAGACAGAAGTCTCCTCTTTCTTCACCACCCTCTTAGGTGATGCACACATGGACAGATCCTATTGGAAAGAGCTCACCGAGCCTTAAAACCAAATGAAAATACATCCTCTAGAGATATGATTGTCTGCTTTCATCTATAAGAGCATAATGAGAGTGTTATGCTGAAAAGCAGACAAAATGGAGCTCTTACTTGCGCTAGAGCAGATATCCAGTTGTTTAATTATATATTTACACACACTATACAACAACAATGTTGTAGAACATCCGAAGACCTCCTCAACAGTGTGGACCTGACTTGCTCTTCTACCCACCATTATTCTGGTTCGGATTTCGGGCTGTGACCATCGCCACAGTGAAGATGAAACATCATCCACCATAATGAACATTCAGTCCCCACTAATCGTTCCTGTCCATATAACCTTGTTAGTCTAATTTGTATTTATTATTTTCAAAATATATCTTCTCAATGTCATACTTGGGTGAGATGGATATATATAAATATAGCAATGTGCAAATGTTTTAGACAGGTGTGACAAAATGCTGTAAAGTAAGGATTCTTTCAAATATAGACATGTTAAAAGTTTATATTCATCTGTTAACAAAATGCATAATGAGTGAACAGAAGAAAAATCTTAATCAAATCAATATTTGACGTGACCACCCTTTGCTTTCAAAATAGCATAAATTTTTCTTTGTAACAGCCAAACTCAGCTAACAAGGTGAGGTTGGTAAACACGTTTTAATGTCAAAAGTCATACACCATGGCAAGATTGAGAGCAGCAACAATACACAAGGTAATTAAACTGCATCAGCAAGGTCTCTCCCAGGCAGAAATTCATTGAAGATTTGTGGCTAAAAAGCCATACCTCCAACGTAGCAACAAGGCCAAGCTATTCAACTATGCATGAAAACACAGGAAATGGGGTGCAGAAAAATGGCAGCAGGTGCACTGGACTGATGAGTCAAAATGTTTAATATCTGGCTGTAGCACAAGGCAGTTTGTTCCCCGAAGATGGGAGAGTGGTACAAGAATGATTACCTGCAGTAATCAGTGAAGCAGGGTGGAGGTTCCTTGCAAGTCTGTGGTCTGCATTTCTGCAAACAGAGTTGGGGATTTGGTCAGAATTAATGGTCTCCTCAATGCTGAGAAGTACAGGCAGATATTTATCCATCATGCAATACCATCAGGGACGCATCTGATTGGCCCCAAATTTATTCTCCAGCATGACAATAACCCCAAACATACAGTCAAAGACATTAAGAACTATTTTCAGCATAAAGAAGAACAAGGATCCTGGAAGTGGTGGTATGACCCCCTCAGAGCCCTGATCTCAAAATCATTGAGTCTGTCTGGGATTACATGAAGAGAGAGAAGCAACTGAGGCTGCCTAAATCCACAGAACAACTGTGGCCATTTCTCAAAGATGTTTGGAACAACCTACATGCCAAGTTCCTTAATCCCTTAAAGACCCATGATGGTCCTGGCACATCATGGATTGGACGTGTGATAAGGACCCATTACGTGCCAGGACCATCAGAATTTCCAGGCTCTCCGCATGGCTGCATGTCATTTGGGGAACCCTGCACTGGATGAACAAAAAAAAAATTGCTCCGTAATTCTTAAGTGCCGACCGTGAGCGCGTCCAGTCTATCCTTAAGGGGTTAAAAATTGTGTTCAAGTGTACCTAGAAGAATTGATGCTGTTTTGAATGGTGTAAAAATGTAATAAAGTTGATACCTTTATTGGCTAACTAAACAGATTTAAAATGCAAGCTTTCAAGACTTCTTAGGTCTCTTCATCAGGCATGTTATACAGATAAATATGAAAACTTCTCTCTTAAATACAAGTACACATTACATTGTTTATAATGGAAATCAGATAAGAATGTTAGTCCAGATACTCATTCTTTGATCAGTCAATGGTAGAGGATGTGATTTAAATTTCATTCTTCCTCTGAAGAGTCCAGGTATTTATATATTTATGATCCAAGAGGGTCTGCAATAAAAGTTAATTCACAATGTGATAATGTGACAGAAACTCTCTGCCTCTGTTCAGCCCATAAGTCAAAGAATCAAATTGTAGCATTAATTTTACCTCCCATAATTTTCTGTCTCTCTGAATGCGAAATTGTCCCATCAGTACAGTCAGTCTAATGTCCCTCACACTGTGTCCACTTTGGCAAAAATGTTCTCCCACTGTTGTCTCTGTCTTTTTGTTGTTAATACTGGATCTGTGTGAATTAAACCTCTTATGTAATGTCTGTCCCGTTTCTCCCACATAAAGAGCTGTTGGGCATTTTGCATACTTGATGAGGTATATTACATTGGATGATTTGCAGGTGAAATTACCATTGATCTTATGGTGTAACTGGGTGTTTGGTATGGGTGTCTTGTCTGTGGTGTAAATGTGTGCACATGTTTTACACCTACTTTGGAGGCAGGGTAATCTGCCATTTTGTGTATTTTTATTCAGGACACTCCTTACCATCAACTGTTTTAAATTGGGAAGCTGTCTGAAGGAGAGTAAGGGAGGCTGTGGGAATATGTTCTTAAGTCTTTCATCGGTATGTAAGGTTGCTTGAAGTTCTCTTGATATTTTGCGCACTAAAGTTTGATTTGATTTGATTTAGATTTTTCTTCTGTTCACTCACTGTGAATTTTGCTAATTGATGAATGTAATCTATTAACGTCTATTTTTTAAAGCATTCTTACTTTACAGCATCTCTTCACATCTTCCTAAAAGATTTGCACATTACAGTATATATATATATATATATATATATATATATATATATATTTTTTTTTTTTTTTTTTTTTTTTTGTATATGTTTTGTTTGTCTCTCTCACGTGGTGGGCCTCAGTCCCAGACAACCCTTCTTGTGGTGGGACCCTATTCAGCTGATTGAAGGGATAATATTATGCAGTGCTTGGGAGTTCTGGCCTCAGGCCCAAGCACGAATGCTGATGGTCCTCCGATCGGGAGAGAGAGATATTATTTGAATTAATATACCCTCTATGTTACATCACTAATATTCTTCGGCTCTTAGCCATTACTAATAATTTGCCACATTTTGTACAGGGTCTCACACCTCTGCAATACTCCCTTAAGAATGGTGCATCTCCTTAACCTACCATTTTTGAAGTGCTCCTCTCTAATGTCCTCACAGTCATGTGGAGGCCCGACACCCTCATATTATTATATCCCCACATATATTTGGAGCACTGTGTTGCAATTTGGGTGTCTCCTAGATTAACATCCGGAATCTTTCCAACATTTCAGAATATGGATTCTTACATGCATGGACTGAGCTGGAATTATCCATATTGGGCACCAAACTATTATTCCCTAGACTCATTCACCCCCTTCATAGTTCTTTTTCAGGCATACACAAATACCTGCTGCTCAGGTGGCCATGTGGAGGCCTGACACCCAACTAAATGTATTACATGTGCTTTGATTGTGGGGATGTTATGTTGTGCCCTCATCATGTTCCCACACTACATCATCTTTCCTTCAACCATTAGACTCTTAAATGTCGCCCACAAACTATAAGCTCTACATTACATCAACACGGAATCCTACTATATACACGTCTCATTACAGAGTAAGTGTTAATGATTTTCTCTCCCTTTTGAGGACGTGAGAGATGAAGCCCCTTATAATGATATAGGGCTGGAAGAGCAGAGGCACACAATGGGGGGGGCCTCAGCAACTAATTTATTTCTGATGGGGTTAGTCATTCTGCTAATCTTCTATGATGAAGGGACCTCTAGGCACAGAGGTAGACTATAGTTTAAGAAGGACCAAAGTGAAGCGGTTGGTTCATAGTTCAAGGCACTACAGATGCCCATACAATCCCACCACACACACACACACACACACACACACACACATACATACATAACATAAAGGCATGTCATGAAGGTTGTCATTCAGGTATAAAATGAGTTGGGCCCTATGATATGTAGGAGAGATTGGATCCCCAGGGTTGGGCTCATTCTGTCAGCCATCATTCTGACCCCCTTTATCTCTCTCTCTCTCTCTTTTTATGACCCTGGCTGTGTTGTTGTTTTTAATTATATCTCACCCTTCATCAACAAGTATTAAATCTGATTATACGAGTTGGTGTGTCCCCGACATCTGCTTGTTCCCTTCCTTGCTACCACTATTTAATCACTCCTTACCATTAAATGAGATCAGATGTGTTACCTTTTATCCCATTGATCTCTTTGTGTTGGATCCCTTTGTTTTGGCAAAGAACATTAGTTACAGTTACTCATCACCCTGTTCAAACATTTATACACCTCTTTCATGATAGTGCTCGTTTAACTTTTTGTTGACTATTTAAGACCTTGAGGTCCACATGTCCCTATGACCTCAAAGTGCTCTCTGTTATATTTCCACATGATATTCTATTACAGTATATTCTGCCATCCACTATACATGTATATCCTTCACCACAATGTTCTCTTCCTCCTCTATTTCCTGTTGTCCTCTTGCCATCCCATACCCCCTTTTTTTGGGGGGGCTCAATTTGTCTGGAGTCTCTAGCAGATGGTTGGGTTGCATCACAAGTTTTGTAAAATAAGCTAGAAATGCCTCACATCAAAATAGTTGCCATTAATGCCAAGGGCTTCAACTGCCCTGAAAAGAGGTCAATGGCCCTGAGAGACTTCGTTAGACTGGCGACAGAAGTGGTTTTTGTTCAGGAGACCCACTTCCTTGACTCTTACACCATTATTTAAATAATAGGAAGTTCCTGACAGCATATTTTGCCTCAGCCCCTGAAAAAAAAGGGGGGGAGTGGTGGGCATTCTATGTAGATCTTCTCTCCCCTAGTCACTGACTGACAAAATGATAGATGCCTCCTTCTTCTTAAAGTCCTCCTCTACAACAAGCCTTATATTCTACTTAAAGGAATAGTAACCCCCCCGAACAATGTGACGCCAAAAGAGAGCAATCGTGCAAACATACTGAACTCCCTTATTCACATCTCTCAAACTTTTATGGTTTGAGAGATGTAAGATAAGAAAGACCTTCGCTCCCTCCCCTTTCTACCTGACGAGCTGTAAAGCTTTCACAGGCAGAATCCGGTCTGCCGACTTACTGCGGTTCTGCAGGAACTCTGTCATCTAGATATCTCCATATAATTACTTCATCGGAATGGTCTACATCATGTGCTTGCAAGCCAGGCACACGTTTTAGACCATACCGATGAAGTAATAGTACGGAGATATCTAGATGACAGCGCTCCTGCAGAGCCGCCGTCTGGTCCTGGAAGCAGGATCTCATGACGTCTGCTATACAGCGGACGTATGAGAAGGGGGAGGGAGCAGAGGTCTTTCTTGTCTTACATCTCTCAAACCATAAAGGTTTGAGAGATGGGAATAAGGGAGTTCAGTATGTTTGCACGATTGCTCTCTTTTGGCGTCACATTGTTCGGGGGGGGGGTTACGGTCCCTTTAATATATATTGCCCAAACTCTGTCCAAATCCCTTTCATTCATCACATGCTTTCCGTGCTACATTCATTTGAGAAAGGAAGGGTTATTATGGGCGCAAATTTAACATAGCATTGACCACTCTGTCGACTGCTCTATTGCCAAGTCCCTATTTAAGCTTTCTCATTTACGGAACCTTCATCAGCCATTCTCTCAACTTACTCGAGATAGTTGGAGAATGCTCCATCCTTCAGAGAAAGATTTTACTTATTCCTCACCACACCCCTCATATAGAAGAATTGATTATTTATTTGACTCACAATTTTTACTCCAACATCTTTGCCTCAAAGATCAAGACCCTGACTTGGTCAGATCATTTCTCTTTTTTTCTGCACAAGATTCTGGAGCTTCTTTCATTATGGAGACTTCAGGCTTGATACTATGAACGGAGCTAAAAGCATTGTTAAGGGCCAAAGGAGTTCAGGGTGGTACACACACACACATAGTTGTACCATCAGAATCCTATGGCTTGGCCAGTATCCACTGGAACAAGCATTGGTGGCCAAAACCCACATTGCGGCCAAAAGCTCATTGCAGCTTTTTGTTCCCACAGTGCACTCTAAATAGCTTCAGTTGTGGAAATATTAAAAGGCAACTGGCTAACTCTCAATGTTTGACACAGTGTCAAACAACTAGAGTGAGCTAAAAACATAGTCACCATCCCAAACACACCCACACTACCTCTAACAATATCAAGAAATTCAAATTATTTTCTTTTCCTCTCAAATAAATAAAGACAGACCTCAAAGGCTCCCCTGTTGGTCCCAATAAAAGAAACTGAACTGCAAGACTGAAGTCTAACAGTTTAGTCTAGTATCCTGCTTGATGCTATCCCAATAGACCTCTATGTTGGGCTTGGAATCCTGACACAGAGGGACTTTTGTTGGCAGCACACACAAATTTGCAAAGTTTGTGGCTGAGACACAGTTTTGGGGCTGTACAGGGCTCACGCCTAGAAAATAGGCGAAACTAAAGTGATAAATATTTTGTTTACTGGTCTGAGTGTCTAATTAAACAGCTTTGCTTTGTTGGTCTTTCTTTTGGTGGGTTTCTTTTACCCTCCTTGGGCCTTTGTTTACATGTCTAGTTTGTTTAAAGGGATAGTAAAACTTTAATATTACTAATCCCCATAGTGTAGCTATTTAAAATAGTATTCAATTGCCCCCAGTGTCATCTCTCAAACCTTTATGGTTTGAGAGATAACTGTAAGCAAAGTTCCTTCTGCACAGACCTGTAGCTGCTGTTGCTCCCCCTCGTCGGCTCTAATTCCTAAAGAGAAGACCACCCGGGGTGCAACAGCAGCTACAGGTCTGTGCAGAAGGCGTGGAGCTGATGGGGGCAAGTTGAAGCTGATGGGGCAAGACAGTTGGAGCTGATGGGGGCAAGTTTGAGCTTGGAGCTGATGGGGGCAAGTTGGAGCTGATTGGGGCAAGACATTTGGAGCTGATGGGGCAAGTTGGAGCTTGGAGCTGATGGGGGCAATTTGGAGCTGATGGGGGCAAGACAGTTGGAGCTTATGGGGCAAGCTGGCACTTGGAGCTGATGGGGGCAAGTTGGAGCTGATGGGGGCAAGACAGTTAGAGCTGATGGGGGCAATGTGGAGCTTATGGGGGCAAGATGGAGATGATAGGGGCAAAACACTTGGAGCTGATGGGGGCAAGTTGGAGCTTGGAGCTGATGGGGGCAAGTTGGAGCTGATGGGGGCAATGTGAAGGCAATATGGATATGGGGGGGTAATGTGGAGATTTGGAGCATTGTGGAGATGACCAATTGGGGGGGGGCTTCAGATTTTTGTGCCTACAGGCTCCTGAGATGTAAATCCGGCCCTGAATGTAGAGCCAAAAACTAGCAGAAAGCATATTATTATTATACTTTATTTATATAGCCCCAATTTCCACAGAGCTGTACAACAGGAAATAGACATACAGAGATATTAAATATAAGAAATGGAACACAGAAAACAAAAGGATCATCCCTGCCCATGAGAGCTTACAGCCTAGAGGATGGTAGGTGGGACACAGAGTGAGTAAGTGATATGGGCATACCTGGGAACTCTCAGGGATTAACCCTGAGACTCAGGGTTTTGACCCAAATCTCAGGGTCTCAGGGTGAAGGGCCAAATTCTCAGGGTGAGATAGTTCAGCGTTGCCTACTGTATAATTTTCACCAATTTACTGCTTATTTATTGCTAAAATCAGTAACATATGTACCAGAAAGGTAGAGGGAGACGTCCTGCTGGTCTTGTGAGTGTTTAATAAGTGATATCCCAAAACTGTAACATGTTAAATGTTCATTGAAGACTGATTGGATCATCTCTGGGTTAGAGCAAACATAGACATAACACAGAAAATCTACTTTCTTGGGAACATTAAGGGTTAATATTTCAAAGATCTCAGGGTGAGCTCATATCAAAATTTCCCAGGTATGGATATGGGGTATACTTGCATATTGAAAAAGAAATCATTATCAGCACTAGAGCATGAGCTAGGACCAGGAGTAGTGGTGGCAAGTAGAACCTGTCCTAGTCCAATATCACTGCTTCCTGAACCCCATCCAATGGTGGTCACTGTAGCCTGCTCATCATCATCTTAATATTGAGGCAAGTATGTCTCTGATGTCTCAGTAACAGGAATTACAGCAGCATCAAAGGCCAGGATGCCACAGCTGGTGATGATGCCCATCCCCAATTGCATCTCCTTCTCCCATTCATCATCGCTTTCTGCCAAAAATGTCCTCATACTCTACGCCACACTTCTCTATCACCCTCACTTATCACCCCCACCACCAATCTCTTGCTGCTCTATTGGATTGTTTAGTGATGACAATTGTGACAGAGCGTGCCCTACTGTCACACTACGTGTCACCTCAGAAGAAGTTAAATTGACAGCAGGCATCACAGGCAGCAGACCTGTGCTGTTCATAATGCTTCCAAGTGACCCTTTGGTTATTATACTTCCCCAGATCTCTAGGGAAGCAGTTGGGAGACTATGAATCATGAGGGTGGAGGAAAGTGGGCCACCTTACTTCTTTTTCTGTTGGATTCCTCCAATCTGATCCAGGAGTTTTTCTTGTCACTCTTTGTGCTAGCTAGTAGCCAGCACTTATAACAACTTTATTTTTATATTTGTTTTTAAGTATGTTTTCAAATCTCTCTCTCACACTGCCACGGCTTTTCAAACAGCAGTCTTATGACAAATTTAGTTTTTCAGATGCTTATGACAATGGCAATGACAAGTTTGACTGAAATGTTCGATTCTAGGTTACATAACCATTTCCTACAAACCCTGTAACTTTTATACAAATCCATGTAATAGTTTTCAAACATGTAGGACGAATTGTTATGTTGTCACTTGATTTTTTGTTAGACCTACAGTAATGTCTGTTGAACAGGTTGACACACAATCCTTTTGAGGTACCCTTGTTTCTGAGATATTTAGGTAAAGTTACCACTTTATAGATAGGGAATCTCATAATTCATGAACATGCACAAAGAGCACAAAGCACTCTTCTATAAATCAAATCCCATTCCATCAAATATATTCTTTAATTGAAAATGCAAATTTGTTGTGTCTACTGAACTGAAATGTTGAAGACTGTTGCTTTGGTACAAATAAAATGTTAAATTCTGTGTATGCTCATTTTGTACCTGGGCATGAATGTTCTCCTGTAGCATGAGTGCTGATTTAACCCTTTTAGTATCGGAGGGGTAGGTAGTATACTGACCGTTATATATATATATATATATATATATATATATATATATATATATATATATATATTAAAGGGGAACTACCACCCCACAATAATTTAACCTTCATTGATTCTTCATCTGGCGACTAGCTGCTTAGTAGTGCTAGTCGCCATAAATATTACCCGGTTCCGAAGATTTCGGCATTTTACCGATGCTCACAGGAGCAGGAAGCACGGACATCTCGTCACAGTGACATCCGTGCGCCTGCGCTGTCAGTCCCTTTTGAGCCGGCCGGCTCAAAAAGGACTGACAGCGCAGGCGCACGGACATCACTGTGACGAGATGTCCGTGCTTCCTGCTCCTGTGAGCATCGGTAAAATGCCGAAATCTGCAGAACCGGGTAATATTTCTGGCGACTAGCGCTACTAAGCAGCTAGTCGCCAGATGGAAAATCAATGAAGGTTAAGTTATTGCGGGGTGGTAGTTCCTCTTTAATGTTCTTTTGAGCATTATGACATCATTTTGAGAAAAAAAGCAAAGGACTTAACAAAAATTGGACAAATACTGTAAAAAAAATCTATCTATCTATCTATCTATGTATCGCACATGTTTGTACAACACCAACGTTCACTACAATCTGCTATATAGACTTTATATGTTAGTCAGTCAACAAATGAATGTGAAATTTGAATAATGAACAGAAGTTATCACTGTTAGTATTCCATAGTTTCCTTTACATTCTGCTTTTAAACAGCCACTTCTATTTGTCAATGACACAGCAGGGGTAAATGAAAATGTTTATTCAGACCCCTCAAGCAGAAAGAACTCCCTTAATCCACTCACTGATGAGATAACTCAGTAGGATTACAATAATCAACTTGCAACATGTCCTCTATTAGCGTATTAAAGAAACCGCATCAGCTCAGAAAATCTTCCTTTTTTGCATAACATGGCTACAGACATTTTCCTCTTTGTTATAGCAATGATAAAACAATCTTTTTGAATAGAACTGTAACAATATACTTGGCTCACTTGAACAATTCTAGCATTGCCAAAAGATAATATTGTCTTCTTCATAAATGTAAGGGTGATGCAAGGAAAGGGGGTGGGGGAATTATTGGTTTTGGCAATGCAAATTCTCTTGCTGATCACATAGTAAATGAGAAAGAAGAGTACAGGCACTGTAAGTCAATTTCTTCTTTCAGCTCATTATTTGTTTGCAAATTTAACCCTTTTAGTACCAGAGAGGTATCAAATGACTTGCACTCAAAGTGTTAAAATATTGTAGGAAATGAAACATGGGTAAGGGATTCAGAAAGATTGGTTGAATAATAGTAATTGCATCACTGAAGAAGCTTTTAAAATGTTTCTGCATGTGTAATTGGTACTAAAATTACCTTGCTAATACTCTCCTTAATGCACCTCCACTGTGAAAGGTTTTTGAGCTGTGGTCATGTGAACAGGGCTGGGCAAATCCTTCTGGTCAAGGGCCATAAAAATTGTAGACACTCTGCAGAGGGCCATAACTGTGCATACATAAATACACAAAGACAAACACATTCACAAGCGCACATACCTTAATATAGACAGACATTCTTTTAAAGTAACAGTCAATCTTCCTTTTCACTATGTAAAGTCACATTGATAATTCCTCATTTTCCTTTCCACCATTTTTAATGTCACTAACATGGAGCTCTCTGAATTTACTTCCAATGCACAATGTAAACAAACAAAGTAGAAGAGCCTGCCTCTACAGCATACAGACTACTCAGTGTTACAAGTATTTTGCAACATTATGCAGTTTCTCTCCTCTCTCACAGTCTTTATTTATTTAATGTTTAGGTTTGTTTACAGGTAATGTTGGGGTATTTGGGTTCTGGTCGGTATGGGTTTGGATTTCTTCTAGGAAGTAAAAATATCAAAACACAATGGGATGGCCAAAGGCCCAACAATGGGACATTAGCTAAAATAAGGGGCATGATTAATCATCTTCTTCTCCCCTTCCTAGGGGAGGTGCAGGGCGGGATTTCCCAAGTGGCAGAATAGGCAACTGCCTAGAATGCCACATTTTGAGAGTTCCTCAGCTGTGCTCACCACACATACATTATGAATATTGGTTATGCCCAGAGCAATCTCAATGTTTACTGCCCCCTTTACATTTTATTATTTATCCCCGTAGATGCTAAAGAGATCTCAAACACATTATCATAGCTGGGAACTCTCTGGTTTTGCCCCGGAGACTCTGGTTTTGACTCTGAATTACCAGATCTCTGGGGCAGAGTCTGAATCTCCTGGTTTGTGGGGAGTTTCTGATGAAACTGCCCACATCCGCTCCTCCCATTGAGTTCCTCCCACTCCCCAGCCTCGTCTCCAGGCTATTCTAGTGATTAAGCACTGCCCCTTTTATGATGTGAATCGCGACATTTCTCTCACCTCATCAGCATCACATGTCTCCCCTCTGAGGAGCTAAGACCAAGGAGTTCCCAGGTATGCACATTGCAAAGCAATGTGTTTGACAATCTCTCTAGCAACCAAGGGTTAAAGCTATTTTTGTCCTTGTTTTTTATAGGCCATGGGAGTTTCCTGTGCCATGAAAAAGTGGATGGGAATTTGGTCTGGGTCATATGAGGAGTGGGCGACATGGCAATGGGTGGAGTTAAGGGCACCTAGTTTGCCTTGCCTAGAGGCACCTGTGATGTAAATTCAGCCCTGGGGCAGTGAACCCAATGGGATAACAAATGAGGGCTATGGTCCTCCTGTTGGTGATAGGAAAGAAAGTGGGCAGGTAAAGTAGCATTTGCGAGAATGTTGGAGGAGATAGAAGTATAAAATGGTAGAACATTTTTTTTGTGTCATAGGAGTATCTAATTCTGGTGGTGGGATATTGTCAGCGTGTGTGTAATGAAAAAGGTATACTCACAGCTGCTGCCTACATATAACTGGTAAAACGAACATCGTCTGTGGTCTGCTAAAGGCCAGATGCAACACATTGCATCCTCTCTTCAGGACCCACTAACAGGCCAGGATTTGATGATTTCCTTGTTAGAGCACAGGTGAGTTAAATCAATGTGAATGAGCCTCTGATCACTGCACCTGTGCTCTAGCAGAGAGAGAGAAATCCCTAAGTCCTGGCCTGTTAGTGGGTCCTGAGGACAGAATTTGAGAACCACTGGACTAGAGAAAAGGTGCTTCCAACTAAAACAAAATAAGGGTTTTTTTACAGTAAAGATATGGAATTCTTTGCCTCAGAGTGTTGTGCTTGCTGATACTGTAACTTTCTTTAAAAAAGTAATAGATAGCTATCACATAACAATATAAAGAATTATGACATTTGGTTTCAAAGCAGATAGGATTTTAATCCAGGAAACTATCTGACTTCCATTCTGAGTCAGGAAGGAATTTTTTTACCCACATGGAGCTTAATTGAAAATGGCTTCAACTGTTTTTTTTAGCCTTCCTCTGGATAAACAAAGTGATATGACATGGGCTGAACTTGATGGGTGCATGTCTTTTTTTCAGCCTCATTAATTATGAGTGTGTTTGAGTATGAGAGCATGAGTTGAGTAGATAAATTTGCCATATATGTACCGAGGAGGTGGATTAGAATGAGTACGGAAGACTGTGTGTGCGCTCTGAGGAAGGAGAGGTACGTGTGGTCAGAAGCTGATGGCCCATATTTATAAAAGCAAACTGGCGTTAGTCTGGAATAAACAATCTGCAACATAGGGGACAAATAAAAATTCTTTGTTACATTAAATTAGACTTTTAACCCCTTGAATGCTAGACAGGTCTCCATTGCCTTGCAAAACAAGACGTTGTTGACCTCTTTAGCATTCAAGAGGTTAAAAAGCTTACTTCAGTCCATGGGAATTTAGGAATTTTTATTTTTCCTCTATGGTGCAGATGGTTTACTCCAGAATAACTCCAGTTATGACATGCCTCCCCCCCATATGCGCTCCCTCTTCACATCTTTTCCTTACTTTTTCATAAAAAAAAAAAAGTAAAAAGAAAAAGTCTTAGGGTCATATTATCAAAAGAAGCAATGCGTTGGACACCTTTCTAGCATTCAAAGGGTTAAAATCCCCATTTAAATCAATGGGAATTATTAGTTCTCCCCTATAGTGCAAATGATTTGCCCCAGAACGCCTCTATTTTTCTTTTGAACATATAGCCCAAAGTGTGTGTCTGAATGAATATGTTCCTGTTAGAATGGGTGCATTAAACATTGAAATGTTAAAGGACTGGATTCAAACGCAGAAGGTAAATGTTACCTCCTGTTTCATAAAAAAAATAGTATAAATGCCCATGTACACGGGCCAAAGTGCCACCCAGCGGCCTCGGCTGCTGCCCTGGAGCCGGGAGCAGAGACAGGCAGTGGGCCGTTCAGAGTGCCCAGCTCCAGATGGAGATCGGGCGCTTTCGGCCAGTCTCTACTGCTCATGACTGCATCGTTTGGCCAGTCTCTACTGTGCATGTGCATGTCATGCACACAGAGAGCGACGCATCCTAGCAAATTATATATATGGATGTTCTATTGAAGTCTATGGAGATAAATGCAGAGATAAAATAAGCACCTGCATTTGAATCCAGCCCAAAAAGGTGAAACCTTGCTTAACAAACTTAGCAAAAAAACATGAAACTTGACATGATCCTTCAGGTGCAAAATTGCCAATGTCCTTAACCCTTTGAATGCCAGATAGGTATTCAACACATTGCAACAGAATGCATTGGATATCTGGCACTCAAAGGGTTTACAAGGTTACTTTTTTTTTTTAGATTTTTTGAGAATTGCAAGGTAACAGCAATTATTCAACCTTTAGACTTGCATGGGTTGTTTTAACTCTATACATTATTGATGTTTTCCTCTAATCTGGAGATACATATGAAAAAAGAAGCTTAGACAGTAAGCAAATAACAATCTAGTCTGCATAGGGTTATTTGGCTATACACAAGAGCCAGTAGACAGTATTATTACTATTATTACTTTTACATTATTCTCTATTGCCATTTCCTTCTGTAATGTCAAAATGAGCATACATTTCTAGAGCAAGATAATATTAATCTTTGTCAGACAAATATTGTAAACTAAACTAGTACTTCCTATTAATACCTTACAGTTTCCAAAAAAAAATCATAATTGCACCTATGGTATGTTACTTTTTTTTTGTTTGTTTAAGTGATAACATCTTTGTAAATTCTGGATGTCATGGCTCATAGTTGCTAGGACGACCACAGGTCCTTACATTTTGCTCTTGTGTTTTGTAATCTAAATAAAGATGAGATGATTGTCCGATACATACTTCTACACACAAGTAGGCACATGTGCTATACACTGAAGCAGGCATAGCACATGTGCTATGCCTGCTTCAGTGTAACCCTTTGAATGCCAGAGGGGTACCCCTCTGCCACTGAAAGAGTTTGGAAAAAAACCCATCAGCTGTCATGTCCTCCTCTTTGAACATGACTTCTAGAACTAGATCAGGATGTTCAGGGCCGGATTTACATCTCAGGAGCCTGTATACACAGAAATCTGAACCCCCCCTCCCATTGGCCATCTTCACAATGCTCCAAATCTCCACATTACCCACAATATCCATATTGCCTTCACATTGCCCCCATCAGCTCCAACTGTCTTACCCCATCAGCTCCAACTTGCCCCCATCAGCTCCAGCTGTCTTGCCCCATCAGCTCCAACTTGCCCCCATCAGCTGCAAGCTCCAACTTGCCCCCATCAGCTCCAACTGTCTTGCCCCATCAGCTCCAACTTGCCCCATCAGCTTCAACTTGCCCCCATCAGCTCCAACTGTCTTGCCCCATCAGCTCCAACTTGCCCCCATCAGCTCCAAGCTCCAACTTGCCCTCACATTGCCATCAGCTCCACATTGCCCCCACTTTGCCCCCTGTATCCGTTTCCTACCTCCCTGGTGGTCCAGCGGCAGGAGATGTCTGTGCCTCCTTCTGCACAGACCTGTAGCTGCTGTTGCTCCTGAGAGGTCTTCTCTTTAGGAATGCAGAACGCTGGGAGATGATGTCATCTCCAACAGCTCTGCATTAGAGCCGACGAGGGGGAGCAACAGCAGCTACAGGTCTGTGCCGAAGAAGGCACAGACCTTAGCATGCGACTGGTTACTGCGCGTAGCACTGTAAATATATTTAAAAAAAAAAAACGAAAACGCTGTGAATTAAAAAAAAAAAAGAATTATTTCAATGACAGGCGCCCCTCTGTGGGGTGCGCCTGTAGGCAGGTACCTGCTCTGCCTTTTGGCAAATCCGGCCCTGAGGATGTTATCTTTTGAACAAAGGCACAGGGGTGAGTTCATTGTGGCCATAGAAAGGTAAGTGGAGGGTTATTATCAGGAGGTGTTAGTTACCCTTTAAAATAAAATACAACAATACAAACATAATTATCAGAAAAATAAATTACAAAAAAGCAAGCAACCCTAAATAAATATAGTTAAGTGTATTAGAAATGCTTTCAGTTTAGCAGTGCTATCAGCCAGCCTCATATATAAATACACAAACAACAAGCTTACCAACGCTAAGGCAATTTAGGCAAATATGTACTGTAACACTAGCTAAAGTGAAGTAAATATATTTACAGTGTAACTAAATCAGTATCATAGCTCTGCAAACATTATATTGGGGTAGTCAATATTTGGACCCCAGCTGTTGGGAACTACAGCTATTGGCTGGTTGGGCATTATGGGCATTTTAGTCCACAACAACTGGAGGTCCATTGACTGAACATTATATGCTACTTGACTAGGAATTTGAAGGCCTATTGATCTTTTAAAATCTTTTGATTGCCAGAGAGGTAGCCACATTGCATTTCACTGTGTTGGATACCTCTCTGGCACTCAAATGGTTAAGGGCTTAATATTGTAACATGCCAACACTAGACAAACTTTGCTACCATGTAGCTTCTATTATCCATTGCAGATCTACAAGTGTTATCTTGATTATCTGTTGAAATTATTTATTATACAGTTGGTAACATATAGAGCACTTATAATAATATTCATGTTTTTTAAAATTGGTTGATCAATTGCATCATCTAATTGCTGAAATCTAATCCACACATAGCTGTACATGAATAATTAGTTGGTGTGGTACTAAAGGTCCCACTTTCTGACCCTAGATTGCTGAGCTACACTTCATATATATGCCTCTGGTGACTTTTCTATAAATGTGCTGATAAGTCTTTGTCATAGCAATTTTAATTGACTAACATCATTAAGGCATAAAGTAGTGGACAGATAAAGCAAAAGCTGTCATCGTAATGTCAAAGAACTCCATCAATTACACCCTCTCTTACCTTAATCTTGGCTGAAAATCTTAAAGGCTAGTACCAGTCAGTTCTACGTAGATGGGATCTGCAGAATTAATCTTTAATTAGCAATAGCTAGATCAGTGGAGGCAGACATTATCCTTTCTTTTAGAACTCCAGTATCCATACTTCTACCAATAAAGTCCTCCTCCCCCCTCAGTGGCAGGGGTTTCTGTTCCATGTGCATGATGGCCAGTATAAACAACATCATTTGGATTTCACAAAAGTATACTTTGCTTAGAAAATTCCTGCTAAAGTCATCTGTATGAACAAGGCATAAACCATTTACTTTTTTGCACTGGCCTCTGCAGTTTTCATCTTGAGGGTGGGACTGCTTAGGACCTCAGCTTGACCCTGCCCCCTCCAAACATCTTCATCTGGCACTCAAAGGGTTAAAGATATCTCTAGCATTTAAAGGTTAAAGGGATAGTAATGTTTCATAATAAAAGCAGCTCTAATTAATCATCATAGTATTTGGGCCTTGGAGAATGTTATTTCAATTGTGAGTTGTAGTTCAAGAGTAATTGAATGATAAAGTATCCCTATCCCGCCCCTTTTAGTGATGTAACACTGCTCAGCTAAGAGCAGCAGGGTGTGTCCAGGCAGATTGCAGAGAGGGACAATCTTTAATTAAGATAAGGGAAAAAGCTGAAAAACCTGTCAAGGGGGCAGGGATTTCATTGTTCTCACAGTAATAAGATTGATCCTTGATGTGAGCTGTCTGGTCTATAGAATGGATTCCACATCTGAGGAGTGGGTGCTTACACTAAATAAAAGGGGGCGGGAGAGGGAAAATTTATCATTCAATTACTCTTGAACTACAACTCTCACAATATTGAAATAACACTATCCATGGTCCAAATACTATGAAGATTAATTGGAGCTGATTTTATTTGGAAACATTACTATCCCTTTAAAGCTACATTTAAATTAGTGAGAATGTTTATGTATCTTATGGTTCAGTTGCTTTTCACCAGAATTACTCAGAATTTCTAACAATCATAGGACCATAGTCCCACAGTGTGAGAATGAATTTCTACACTTAGCTTACAGGTATGCGCTATTTACACTTCATTTATAAAAACAATTAATATTTTTGCTTTAGTGCTCTTAAAATGTTCAACAATCACCATACTATAGGAGTTGTTAAATATGTTTAAATGGAAAGTACTGTGTAATGCTGAAAATTTATATTTTAGGAAATAGTTTCCTAAGCACAACAATGGTGCATCTACTGCTGGGAGAGAATGCATTGCTTCAAATGCCTGACAGGGAAGGGTGGGGCTTTTACTACACCTGTGACAATAGACGTCTATATTTTGTGAATCAACAGCACCACCCTAAAAAGCTAGGTCATGGAAATATTGCACGTTTGAGATATTGTAACAGCTTGGGGCCCTCAAGTTGTCCATCCCTTCCTTAAATGCTAGAAAGATATTCAGCACATTGGTTTATATGCAGTGGTGAGCCCTATAAAAACATATTTAAATCAAAATTAATTTTAAGAAATCATATATTTTCCTTTGGGACAGTTGGTTTGCCCTAGAATTGTCTTAGTTGTCCATTGAGCATCAATGATGTAGACTTGATGACCTCCAAAATATGTGCAATAAACAAGTAACTTGTTGGATTCATCACTTCTCCTATAACTAGATTTGAGTGACCTGCAGTGGATCTGAGTGCCAGAACCATGCCTTCATATATGAGGTGTCAGACAAAAACACAACTGAAAATAGGAAATCTTTGCCAGTAAATATATAGTTAACAAATAATTTCCTTTTATCGTTCTCTATCAGTTTTATAATATTGCAGGCAGCATAATTAATCTCAGATGGAAAAGGTAATTCATTAGGATTTAAATTGTAGATCTAATGATAATTATAACATTAAAAAATAGGTAGACATAAGGCACAATTAACTGTATATCAGATCTAATGAAAGATTCAGGAATAAGCTTTGTAACCCTTCAGTGCCAGAGACTATTACAATGTACTGAAATGCATTGGCTACCGCCTGAAACAGTGGTAACACCATCACATCTAGAACTAAGCAAAAGTCAGAAACTAATGTTTATCTTCACAGTTAAACAGCCTGGCCTGCTCATTTCATCTATGATATATAGGCTAATTGTGATAATTAAAACTAAGATTTTACACTAGGATTGTAGTCAGGGGACTTAGAAGTAAGCCCTCTGTCTAACTAAGATTTGTGGAAAGATTTGGAGGAGGTAGAAAACATTTTTGATCAGCTTGATTCAATCTGGAATTAACCATGAAAGTACAAGTGTGAGGGGAGACAGTGAATCGGAGGAACAAGGAGGGTGGAAGACAGAAAGATAGGATAAAAGAAGAGGAGTATAGTACAGTGAGAGAAGGCTGTTATTACTTTTTCTAGCTATTTGTATGTCAGGTCCTGGCTGGTGCACCACAATAAGGAAAATTGTGAATTTTGCCCTTGAGCCTTTGTTGTAGAGATAAAAACTTTAGCGAGTTATAAATGCTATATCCATGGAGACGACAGGAACAATGGAGCAAATCAACGGCACTGCTATTGAAGGATCAATTGCATATAACATGGTACAAAGCCAAAACTTGAAACACTCGCCACCTTAAGGTTCGTCCATGGTGCAGGTCTGAGGAGTTCCAACCTCTACGACAAATGAAGAAAGGAAGTTCAAAAAGTAAAAAACAACTATTCATAGAGTCACAGGGACACCACACTTGCTAGACAGTCTCACGCGTTTCGCACAATAGGTGCTTAATCATAGACGTCTTATTTATAGATATGTTTTGTGAGGTCTTCCTTTCTTCATATCCATAGAGGCTAATCTAACCATTTAAGGACCAGAGAAGTTTCCAGGCTTTGCTTCTGGGACGCATGCCTGTACTTACACACAAGCATTGCCCAATGTGTTAAGTAAAACTTATTCATTCTTTATTATTATTAAATAAGCGTTTTCTTAATTATGTTAAATTATTTTAACCCTTTAATGTAAACAGCACAGATGGCTTAACTTTTTGTCATTGTTCCATTTATAAACTGCCCAGGATATGTGAACTTCCAGCTTGTCTGCAGGAGACCAGAACAGGGCTGACTCATAACAGCCTGAGTTTCCTGCAAGTGCAGAAAGCTGCTCATTTGCTCTCTGAACATCCCTTTTAAAGATAACCCATTGTAATCTGGAGGACTGTAATGGGCAGGTGCACAGGATTGCTGTCACTTGTGATATTGTGCTACTATGCACCGCATGTGACCTGGAAGGAAACCATGCTGAAAGTGACAGCATTGTCCCCTTCATCTCCATCTCCTGGAACTGATTTGGGCACACTTAGAGGAATAAGAATATGCTTACGTGTATATCCAAGATTAACCCCTTAACGTCCTGTGGCCCAGGGGTTGGACCCCGCTTAAGGACCACATAGATGTCATTTGGTGAGCCATTGAACGAGAGTCTGAAACAGACTGCTCCAATCATGGAGCAATTAGTTGCAGATTCCCTTAGTGTTCACAGTGCTACCACAGGAACACTGTGAACACAAAACCTATGGCATGCCAGAACCATCACTGGTCCTTAAAGGGATAGTAATGTTTCATAATAAAAGCAGCTCTAATTAATCAGCATAGTATTTGGACTTTGGAGAGTGTTATTTCAATTCTGTTATAGTTATAGTTATAGTTCAGGAGTAATTCAATGACAAAAGTGTCCCGCTCCCGCCCCTTTTACTGATGTAACACTCCTTAGCCAAAGCAGAAGGGAGGTGCCCAGGTAGATTGCACAGAGGGACAATCTTCACTTAAGATAAGGGAAAAACCTGAAAAGCTTGTCAAGGGGGGCAGATAGTGATGAGCGAGCATGCTCGGCTGAAGCTCGGTTCGGCTCGAGCATCGCTCTGCTCGGCACATGGCGGTACTCGTACGAGTACCGCATGTGCTCGCCCGCCATGTTCGGGTCTCCTCCCCGCACGTTTCGCAGCAGCTGCGCAGCCAATAAACGTGCGGGGAGGCTCTGACATCAGTGTAATGCCAGCAGCCATGTTGGCTGCTGGCATTACACTGATTGGCTGGCCAGAACCCGTGATCGGGTGCTGTATAGCACCCGACGCGCGAGTTCGGCTCATTCTTAGCCAGGGAGAGATGCGCTTAGGCAGGGAAAGTCAGTGTAGGGAGAATAAAATTGTTGAAACTCTTTCAAGACCCAAAAGTCCTTTTTAGGACTGTTGTGTGTGGGGGCAGCATTTATATTTTGTTTGGGGGGGCACAATTTCCTTTTTTTTGTGGGGGGGACATTTGCAAGGTGACATATAATACTAGATGCACAGGAAGTCAGTGTAGGGAGAATAAAATTGTTGAAACTCTTTCAAGACCCAAAAGTCCTTTTTAGGACTGTTGTGTGTGGGGGCAGCATTTAATTTTTTTTGGGGGTGGCAGAATTTAATTTTTTTGTGTGGGGGGGACATGTTCTAAGGTGACATTGTACTAGGTGCACAGGGACAAATATTTCACAGTGCAGTGACAAGCTGACATATTCTGTTAGGTGCACAGGGCCAATGATTTTACAACGCAGCGACAAAAAGGGCCATTTTAAACGTGTGCCTAGCCATAGATTATTGTCACATTCTGTTTAGTGTGCAAATTCACAAATTAACGTCACATATTCCGTTCACTGTGCCTAGCCGCAGATTAGCATCACATTCTGTTTCGTGTGCCTAGCCGCAGATTAGCGTCACATTCTGTTTCGTGTGCCTAGCCGCAGATTAGCATCACATATTGTTTAGTGTGCCTAGCCGCAGATTAACGTCACATATTGTTTAGTGTGCCTAGCCGCAGATTAGCGTCACATATTGTTTAGTGTGCCTAGCCGCAGATTAGTGCCACATTCTGTTTCGTGTGCCTAGCCGCAGATTACTGGCATATATTCCGTTTAATATGAAGAAGGCGGGTAAAAAGGGACGGGGAAGTGGACGTGATCCTGATAGTTCAGGGCGCGGGTCAGGACGCGTAGAAACTGTGCCTGGTGCCAGAGCACAAGAAAGAAAGACATCCACCATATCTAGCTTCATGTCTCAGTTTACAGGGTGTCGCAGGACATCACTCTCGAGGTCAGACCACTGCGAACAGGTGGTCGGTTGGATTTCAGCTGATACTGCTTCCAGTCAGTTAAGCACCACCCTGTCTTCCACCAAGTCCACTCTCACTAGCCAAGAGTCTGGTCAACATAATCCTCACCCTGATCATCCTTCCTCCCACCATAGAGGGTCTGGCCAAAGAAGTGATCCCACACTGGGATATAGTGAGGAGCTCTTCTCATCACCAATCCTTGATTTGAACCTCTCTCCAAGCACGCTTGCAGAGGAACATGAGATCTTGTGCCCTGATTCACAACCTCTAGAGGGTACCCAATCACAAGAAGATGACAGAGGGGAACGGCATTTAAGGTCAAAGGAAGTGGATGATGATGATGAGACACAGTTGCCATCTAATCAACCACTATTACTGTCTCAAGACCTTGATGAGGAGGATGATACACAGTTGTCAATGACTGAGGATGTGGTGGGATCAAGAAATGAGGAGGATGATCAGAGTGAGGAAGTGGAGGAGGACTTGGTGGACGATGAGGTCACTGACCCCACCTGGGAAGGTGGAAAGCCGAGCGATGACAGCAGTCCTGAGGGTGAGCCATCTGCAGCACCGCAACAGGCTGGAAGAGGCAGTGGTGTGGCTAAAGAAAGAAGGCGGACCGCACCAAACCGGCCCGCAAATGTTCCACGGAGCACCCCCTTGCGTAAATCTCCCTTGCCAAGGGCTAGGTGTTCCGCGGTATGGCGTTTTTTTAAGGAAAGTGCGGACGACAAAAGAATTGTAGTTTGCAACCTGTGCCACACCAGAATGAGCCGAGGCATGAACACTAGCAACCTCACCACCACCAGCATGATCCGACACATGGCATCCAAACACCATAATAAGTGGGAGGAACGCCCGGATCGCCAATCTGTGTCTGCAGGCCACACCACTGCCTCCTCTTCCCCTGTTTTCGGTGCCGGCCAATCGCCTGTCGAAGGCGCAGGCCCACATACCTCCCGCCCTGCACCTGTACCATCTGAAGCACCATCAGCGACCACATCCACTTCCCTGTCCCAGCGCAGCGTCCAAATGTCGTTACCCCAGGCATTTGAGCGCAAGCGAAAATACCCAGCCACCCACCCACAGGCCATAGCACTAACCTCACACCTTTCCAAATTACTGGCCATCGAAATGCTGCCATTTAGGCTTGTGGACACTGAGTCCTTCCGCAGCCTGATGGCAGCAGCTGTCCCTCGGTACGCAGTCCCCAGCCGCCACTACTTTTCCCGGTGTGCCGTCCCCGCCTTACACCACCATGTGTCCCTTAACATCACCCGTGCCCTGACCAACGCAGTTACTGGAAAGGTCCACTTAACGACTGACACATGGACAAGTGCTTGTGGCCAGGGACGCTACATTTCCCTGACGGCACACTGGGTGAATGTCGTGGAGGCTGGGAGCGACTCGGACCATGGGATGGCACAGGTGCTACCCACGCCGAGGATTGCGGGCCCTACCTCCATCAGGGTTTCCGCCAGCACCTACATTATTGGCTCCTCCTCCTCCTCCTCCGTTTCCACCTCCGAATTCTCTGCGCACAGCGCCACTCACCCATCAGCCGGTAGCTGGAAGCAGTGTAGCACTGCAGTGGGGAAGCGTCAACAGGCCGTGCTGAAGCTGATCTGCCTTGGGGACAAACAGCACACGGCCTCAGAGCTGTTGCAGGGGATTAGTCACCAGACCGAGCAGTGGCTCTCGCCACACAACCTGCAACCAGGCATGGTTGTGTGTGATAATGGGCATAACTTGGTGGCGGCTTTGGAGCTCGGCAAGCTCACACACGTACCATGCCTAGCGCATGTATTTAATTTAGTGGTTCAGCGATTTCTAAAAACCTACCCCAATTTGCATGATCTCTTGACGAAGGTGTGCCGCGTGTGTGCACATTTCCGTAAGTCATCTACAGCTTCAGCCGGCCTGTTGATGCTGCAGCAGCGCTTACAATTGCCAGCTCACCGGCTGCTGTGTGACGTGAGCACGTGCTGGAACTCCACCTTCCACATGTTGACCCGGCTTTGTGAGCAGCAGAGGGCAGTAGTGGAGTACCAGCTGTTACACGGTCGTCGCCTCTCCGTTCAACTTCCTCTAATCAGAAGTGAGGAGTGGGAATGGATGTCAGACCTCTGTGAGGTTTTACGCAATTTTGAGGAATCGACACAGATGGTGAGCGGCGATAACGCTATTATCAGTGTAACCATCCCACTTCTGTGTCTACTGAAACGCTCGCTGCTCACAATTAAAACCGACGCTTTGCATGTGGAAGAGGTGGAAATGGGGGAGGAAGAGCTTACACAAGGTGATAGCCAGAGCACCCTCACTTCGTCTTCTCAGCGACAATTGGAGGAGGCGGAGGAGGAGGAGGAGGAGGAAGACACGGTTGCCTCCGCTACAGAGGGTAGCCATGGAACTTTATTTCCATCTCTTCAGCGTGGGTGGGCAGAAGAGGAGGAAGAGGATGAGGAGATTGAGAGTCATCTTCCTGGTGAGGACAGCGAAATCTTGCCTGTTGGTACTCTGGCACACATGGCTGACTTTATGTTAGGCTGCCTTTCCCGTGACCCACGCGTTATACGCATTTTAGACAACACGGATTACTGGGTGTTCACCCTTCTGGACCCCCGCTACAAAGAGAATTTCTCATCTCTCATTCCTCCGGTGGAGAGGACAAGCAAAATGGTGCAATACCAGAAGGTTCTTGTTGAAAAATTGCTCCAAAATTTTCCATCTGACAACGCTGGCGGCAGAGTACGTGCTACCTTGGCCAACCGAGAAGGGGAGAAAAGGGGAGCACACAGCTGTTCCGACAAAGGCAGGGCAACACTCTCCAAGGCGTGGGACACCTTCGTGACACCCCGCCAGCACCCTCACCCTGATGCGCGGCCTAGTGTCACAAGGAGGGAAAAGTTTTGGAAGATGGTGAAGGAGTACGTAGCAGACCGTGTCAGCGTCCTCACTGATCCCTCTGTGCCTTACAACTACTGGGTGTCCAAGCTGGACACGTGGTATGAACTGGCACTCTACGCCTTGGAGGTGCTGGCCTGCCCTGCCGCCAGCGTTCTGTCTGAGCGGGTATTTAGTGCTGCTGGTGGCATCATAACAGATAAGCGTATCCGCCTTTCCACCGAAAATGCTGATAGGTTGACACTTATAAAAATGAACAAGGCCTGGATTTCCCCTGACTTCTCCACTCCACTGGAGAAAAGCCCCGGGTGAACATAAAGTCACTTTAGATATGTTATTTACAATGATGGGAATAGTCTGTATTCCCATTCACCCCTTCCACCCAAAAAACGGGTATATGGTTGACTCTTAATCTTCTCATCCTCCTCCTCCTCTTCCATATGCCCTGTGATATAATTTTTATATAGGGCCAGCTCACCAGCGGGCCCTGTGATATAATTTTTATATAGGGCCAGCTCACCAGCGGGCCCTGTTTGACAATTTTTGTATAGGTCAGCTCACCAGCGGGCCTTCTCATATAATGTTTTATTGGGTCAGCTCTCTAGCGGGCCCTCTCATATAATGTTTTCTAGCGTCAGCTCACTAGCGGGCCTTCGCATATAATGTTTAGGATGGTCGGCTCCGCAGCAGACCCTCACCCATAATGTTTTAGATGGTCGGCTCAGCAGCAGACCCTCATTCCTAATGTTTTAGATGGTCAGCTTAGCGGCATGCCCTCGCCCCTAATGTTTTAGAGGGTCACCAGCAGGCCATTAATCCTAATTTTTCAAGGGTGTGCATGATGCCCTCCTTTATGTGTAATAAAGGGTGTATTGGAGTGACATTTCAGTCTAATTTTTGGCAGCCCTTTCACTTAGTGCATAGGCTTTATGAGTGTTGGACCACTACCTGAACTATTGTACCACAATGTGAATGAGGCCCTCCATTTTGTGATATACAGGTTGTATCGGAGTGCCTCAGGTCCTCCCATTGAATTAAATAGGGCTGGGGTGTTCGACAGAGCAGAAGGTAGTTCTTGGCTTCATCCACTAAGTCACTTCGTCACTTTTACTCAATGGATCAGACCCCACTGTTCCGACTATAAATTTTGGACTTAACAAGGGCAAACGGACATGTTGTAAAACCTGTGGTAGCTGCGGCCTCCGTTCCTGAATGCTGTACCTTACCCGGGCCATAACCACGTTGAACACCTGCTTTACGCTGCGCACGTTTCCCTCTTAATCATGGCCCCAGTTCCGAAAAATCGATGAAGTTTTTTGCAGAATTTGCGATGATATACAAGTAAATATACAGCAAATACTGTTTGGTAACAATTTTTCGCCTAAAATCGTTTTTATCTTCCTTTTTGTGTGTTTTACGGTCAGTCTGTAAAAATGGCTTACTACGGGCGAAACATCGTTCCCAGCAGCGACGTTGGAGTCCAAGATGCATCCAGACATCCTCCCTATGCTGTCTCTGAACCATTTCTGTGGTGTTTCCATCATTTTCTGACCTTTTCCTATGAACCAGGCACCCTCCCCTCATCAGAGCAGGGGGTGCCTGGTGTAATGCTCGAGTCCTCCCATTGACTTCAATGGGGCTCGGGTGCTCGGCCGAGCACTCGAGCCTCCGGGGGCGCTCGGCCAGAGCACCCGAACACCCGAGCATCGGGGTGCTCGATCATCACTAGGGGCAGAGCTTTCATTGTTCTAATAGGAAGAAGAGTGTCCCCTGCTGTTATCTGTCCAGTCTATGGACTGCAGTCCACATCTGAGAAGAGATGGCTTACACTAGGCAAAAGGGGAGGGGAGGGGAAACTTTGCTTGTGAATATCTCTTAAACCATAAAGGTTTGAGAGATAAGACTTTTATCATTCTTCATGTTTTTTTAATGCCTACAAAATAAAATAAAGTGAAAACGAAGTATTACTATCCCTTTAAGGGACAGACACCATTGATGGACCTGATATGTCATTGATTGTTAAGGGGTTAAGATTACCCTTGGAAAAATATAGTTAAAAAACAAACAAAAGAAAAACATATGCAATTTCTTTTTTTTAATTAATTTCTTTTTTTGTTTATTAACAAAAATGGTAACCTATCCTTTGAACCCCGTATTTTAAAAATCACACCAAACAGTTACACAAAGTAACACAGTAACATAGAAACATAGTAAATTAGGTTGAATAAAGACACAACTCCATCAAGTTCAACCTTCGCCTCATACCCCAGTAACTGAGAATTTTATAGCTTTCCTGCTACCAATTAAATTAGTCTTTATCAGACCTTCCTGATCTACCTACTGATAAACAGTATAACTCTGTATGTTCCTTTTTGAAAGAAATGTATCTAATCTTCTCTTAAATGTATCCATTTTATCTGCCATAACCACCTCCC
This sequence comes from Rhinophrynus dorsalis, assembly GCA_037306005.1. Taxonomy (NCBI): domain Eukaryota; kingdom Metazoa; phylum Chordata; class Amphibia; order Anura; family Rhinophrynidae; genus Rhinophrynus; species Rhinophrynus dorsalis. The sequence goes on from CM074721.1 coordinate 125,169,511, forward strand.
TGGGCAATGAATTCCACAATTTAACAGACCTTATCATAAAAAAGCCCTTCCTCTGCTGAAGTTTAAACCTCCTTTCCTCTAATCTCAAGAGGTGTGACCCCTGGTCGCCTGATCAGGCCTTGGAATAAATAGCTCACAGCAGAGATCATTGTATTGACCTCTCATATACTTGTACAATGTGATAAGGTCTCCTCTTAGTCGTCTTTTCTCTAGAGTAAATAAACCAAGTTTGTTTAGTCGTTCCTCATATGTCAAGTCCTCCATTCCCTTAATTAATTTTGTTGCTCTGCTCTGTACCCTCTCTAGTTCTAGTATATCCTTTTTCAGAACCGGTGCCCAAAATTGCACTGCATACTCAAGGTGAGGTCTTACCAATGATTTGTATAATGGCAAAATAATGTTATCCACTCTTGCTTCGATACCTCTTTTTATGCAAGACAGTATTTTGTTTGCCATTGCTACTGCTGTTTGACACTGGTCACTGTTTCCAAGTTTGTAGTTGACAAGGATAATTCCCAGGATCTGTTTTAGTTCCCTTCTTAAATAGAGGCACTATGTTAGCTCTTCGCCAATCCTGTGGTACTGAGCCTGTGATAATAGAATCTTTAAAGAGTAAATATAGGGGTTTTGCTAACACTGCACTAAGTTCCTGAAGAACCCTTGGATGTATACCATCAGGACCTGGTGCTTTGTCGGTCTTAATTTTGTTCAGTCTTCCCATGACATCTTCTTGAGTTAACCCAATTAGTTAATTGTATTGATTTATTTGTTACTTGCGGAGGCTCTTCTACCATTCCTTGCTCCCTTGTATATACTGATGCAAAGAAAGTGTTTAAAACATTGGCCTTTTCCTTATCCTCACTAACCAACTCACCCATCTCGTTTTTGAATGGTCCAATGCACTCCCTCTTAAGTTTTTTGCTATTTATATACTTGAAAAACTTTTTTGGATTAGTCTTGCTTTCCCTTGCAATTCGAGTTTCATTATCTATTTTTGCTACCCTAATTGCCTTTTTGCAATCTTTGTTGCACTCCCTGTATTTTAAGAAAGATTGTTCAGTTTCTTCAGACTTAAATAATTTGAATGCGTTTTTTTTCCTTGCCATTTCCTTCTTTACATGTGCAGTTAACCACATTGGCTCTGACTTACTTCTTTTGCATTTGTTCCCTATTGGTATATACTGTTGGGTACATTTCTGCAACCTAAATTTGTATTCTGACCATTTTTCCTCAGCCTTTAAATAAAGTATCCCAGTCTACGTGTTGCATTGAAGCCCTTAACAATTTGAAGTTAGCTTTTTTAAAATTAAGAGTTTTGGTTGAACCTATACTGATCTCAAATGTAACCATGTTGTGATCACTGTTTCCCAAATGTTCTCTTACCTTAATATTGGATACCATTTCTGTGTTATTAGTTATCACTAGGTCCAATACATTGTTATTTCTTGTCGGCACTTCCACCATTTGTGACATGTAGCTTTCACGAAGTGTGTTCACAAACCTGCTACCCTTAGCACTGTTACAGGCCTAATTTTTCCTGTTGATATCTAGATAATTAAAATATCCAATAATTATAGTATGCCCAATCTGGGCAACTTTCCTCATTTGCAATAGCAGTTGGGCCTCAACATTGTTATCGATATTTGGTGGTTTATAGCATAAGCCCACCAACATATTTTTTTTATTTGTTTTTGTAACCAGCAGAGCCAGTGGAATATAATAGGACTATTCCATGACTGCTTCACCAACTGACAGCAAACAATCTAGATAGGAATTATGAATATTTTAAAATATTTGTGATATTACCTATATATAACTAGGGGATATAGAGTTACATATGGTACCTAAAGAAAGCTTATTCTATCCCAAAACAAGGAATTTGCATGGGGATATTTTATAATAAAACAATGAAACCATTTTTTAACTGAGGCCCAGCCCTTAAAGGGATAGTAATACTTAACATGTAAAAAAAATATATATTATAGTGTTTATCCCCCTGAGTAAAAAAGGGTACTCTCACTGCTGAAAGGTGTTTTATTGAAAAGTTATTACACCTCAAAGTTGATTTTTTAGGTGCAATGTCACAGTGGCCTGAAATTGTACGGTGACGCTGTTGTTACACCATCCTATGGGCAGCTCTGGTCCGTAGATCATAAATCTCCATAGGATGGAGTAGCAACAGCGCCACTGTACAATTTCAGGCCACTGTGATATTGCACCTAAAAAAAATCAACTTTGAGCTGTAATACATTTTGAATAAAAAACCTTTCAGCATAACATGGGTATAGGTTAACCCCTCAAGTGCCAGAGGGGTATGCACAGAAATGTACTGTTAAGCCTGAATATAGTTCTGATCAGTCCTTAAGGGAAGGTCAGAAAATTGGCCCCCTTGTGGCAGCAGGCTGGAATGCCACCTGGAAGTTGGTGGCTCACAGCCACTTACTTTTCTGGTTAGATACTTAGATCGCCATAGATCTCTAGTGTCAAGCTTTAAAGCACTTCAGAGGGATTATGCACTAAGGCATAATAAACAGGTGATAAAGAGGAGATGACTTCTCCAGTGATATCACTTCTCCAGTTCCTATGTTATTTGGAGTCCAGTCTGTCTCTAGAAACCAGCAAGAGAGCACTAGGGATCTCTTACAGATCTCTTACTCCCTTTTAGCTCCACCAGGATCCACTGGGAATCACAATGCAGCCCTGGCTCCATTGGCAAGTCTACTCCTCCCAGGAGAGTAAGTCTGCTGCCTGGGCACTATACCCTTGATAGTTAACTTATAAAAGGGATTTTAAATGTAATCTCTCCAAAGAAGAATGTACTCATATTGTTTCACCAAGCCTAAAATGTATAAAGTTAAAATACCAACATACACTATAATCATGATTTCCACAAATCATTGATGTATTCCATAACATATCAATTATTCACTGGTTAATTAGCAAATTTCTCTGGTAATGGTTCCGGGCTTAATTGCAAAATAATTGCATGGAAATTCATAAAAGCTTACATTATTAAATATATTATCTGAAATATGAGTATTACAGAATATATCTTCTATCGCAAAAATAATTTTTTGGGGGGGTTCTTCATCATGAGCAATTGTTAAAAAAATAAAATAAGAATGTTAAATACATAAGACTAAGATATTTACATGACAAATGAATGAGGCTTATTTCTTTTTGGAACACTAACAGAAAAAAGTTGAATATTTTCTTTTGATAAGTTTTTTCTCTTATAATATATATATAACTAGTGTAAAAACCTGTGTACACGGGCCAAGGTGTGGGTGATGTTAACCCTTTGCGTGCCAGAGGGGTACGCAACGCATTGCTTTGCAATGCGTTGCGTACCCCTCTGGCACTCAAAGGGTTAAGAAGCCTGTCCTTCTTTGCGTCCTGCCGCAGACGCAGTCATGCATTGTAGAGACTGTCCGAAAGCACAGAATGCTCCTAGCACAGAACTCCCAGCATTCCTACACCTCCCAGCATTCTGTGCGTTCGGGCAGTCTCTACTGCACATGACAGCTTCTGATAAGCATCCTAGCTAATTATTACATAGGATAATAATAATTATCACAGATGCATTTTTTGTAAAGGATTCTTAATTTTCTTTGTGACAGAACTATGGCCATATGCAGAATAACAAAGTGTAGCAATTCTTGATCAAACCAGTTTCACAACGGGGACACTTAAATATTTCCCAAATATCCACTGATTTCAGTCAGCTTTTAAAACTTTTGAAGGCTTAAATGGTCTCAGATGCACTGCAAAGCAATGAGTTTGAGACCTCTCTTTCATTCAAGGAATTAAATATCCCATTTAAGTATATGTTATTTTTTTTATTTGTCCCTAGTGTTATGGTTGGTATGCTATCAAATAACTACTCTAGTTGTTTGCATGGATTCATTTGTCTTTGACAGGCCATGTTTTCCATTAGCTGCACATGAATGTTATTTTCAAACATGAAACAATAAAATTAACCCCTTAACGTCCAATGCCATGCCAGGACCATCGCTGCTGCCTGGCACTTAAGGACCAGTGATGGTCCTACCACGTCATGGAATTCAGTGCTCCCCAAGCGGCCTGTTAGTAGACCTTAAAGGGACAGTAATGTTTCACAATAAAAACAGCTCCAATTAATCTTCATAGTATTTGGGCCACGGAGAATGTTATTTCAAAACTGTCAGAATTGTAGTTCAAGAGTAATTGAATGATAATTGAATGATAAGGTATCCCCCTGCCACCTCTTTAACTGATGTCACACTGCTCAACTCAGAGCAGCAAGATGAATCTCAGAGAGGGACAATCTTCAGTGATCATAAGGAAAAACCCGAAAAACCTGTCAAGGGGAAGGAAGGTTTTTCTTATGCTCAAAGTAAGAAGATTGTCCCTTGCTGTGAGCTGTCTGGTCCCAGTACCATATTCCACATCTGACTGGAGGTGGCTTACACTAGGTAAAAGGGGCAGGAGGGGGAAACTTTATAATTCAATTAGTCTACAACTCTGACAGTATTGAAATAACACCCTCCATGGCCAAAATAGTATGAAGATTAATTGGAGCTGCTGTTTTATAAAACATTACTATCCCTTTAAAGGCACAAGTTGAGAATCCCTGATATTAAGATAAAATGCCTTTTTAATTACTGATATTCAGTGGAAATTGTTTGCGTTATGTTGGTGAGTTCGGTGCTTCTGTATGCAAACATCAAGATATCAGACCATTTTTGTTCACTTTGCAAAAATATTTTAAGGAATCTGTTTTCTTTAACCCTACAGATGTCTCCAACACAAACGATCAGAGTAATCCATAGCATTTAAATGAGCTGTAAAGTTTTTTTAATGAAAACCTATGTGTAACGGAAGCTGGGAAGGGACCGCGTCACCTTCCGCCGTCGTTCCTGGGTCTCTCCTTCTCGGCGCAGATAAGCGCCGTCGGATGCACCAGTTGAAGTATGAACAGTCACTGGAAACAGCTGCAGGATCGCTGGAAGCAGGGAAGCAGGGAAGAGTCCACGTCGCCGCCTGACAGTCCACGAAGCTAGGACGCAGGAAACTGGCAGCAGGCGGTCAGCGATTCAGGATACTTGGCGCAGATGGGTATCAGAGTGGATACTTTAGACCATAAGCAATACAAGACTCCAGGACTCCTTGTTCACTCCAAAACAGAACTCATTTTATTACAACAAACCACAGCATATTTATACAGTTTCAAACCACACTAACTTGGAGCACAGTACAGGAGACTTAATTCAATCACAGTTCATCAATAGGACACAGCAAATGGTAGGGCAGAATACAATGGGGATAATTCAGTCACCACAAAGGGTCCAAGAACCAACAACAAATGATTCAGGGAAACATAATAGGGCAGACATGATTGGATTAATCACACAGCGGGGGGTCACAGGACAGTGCTCAATACAATGACTTGAGTAATTAAGCCAAAAGGCTTGGGGGACTACAATACATGTTGAAAGTAAATATGCTCAAACTCAAATGATTAACCCTTTGCAGGTCAGAAGAGTTTGCAGCACCCAAGCCTTGAATTGTTCTTTCCTCTGGTACAGCTGCCTATCCACATAAGGCTAGCCAAAGTCTCTTAGTCCAGGATAAGGGCTTGAGAGATTGTACGCCAGGGCACAAAGGAGTGTCCAATATCCATAATCCTTGGGCCCAGGGGTGAATAAATGCCATGCCCAGACAAGAGCTCCCAGTAACGGGTAGGATCCGTTACATTTCTCCCCCTTTTTTGTACCAAGCCAGCGGTTGCAATACTAAATGCTGGCTTGGAGTTGTAAGAGAGCATAGAGATGGTGAGGCACTTGTCTGGACAGTACATTAGTCCGGAGGCCTTGGTCCTAGGCTAGTTTTAACTGTGGGGCCCCTTGTCCTGGGCCAGAGATTGAAATAGTCTTTCTGTCCTGGGCCAGGGGAAAACAGGAGCCCTTTGTCTGGGCCTGGTAGTGGTGCACAAGGCCCTGCTCCTGGGCCAGTGAGGAGAATGCCAGTTCCTTTGTCCTTAGTCCTGGGCCAGGGGAACTGGTACTGGGTTGCCCTGACCAATAGCAGATTAGGGGGCCTCTCCTGGGCCCTTCTCCAGGCAGTGCTACAGTCAAATCCTTCTGGGTCTGGGGCCAGTGGCTCAGGGTCCAGAGCCAGTCTATAAGGGGGATCTTCCTGGGGCAATTGTGTCTCTGGCTTCTGTGCATCAGAGTGTGGGGAGAGAGGTATATCTCCCCCTTTTAGTTGGGCCACTGCCCCAGAGGAACAGGAGAGGATGTTTGTCCCACTCTCCTGGGCTGGGGCAACGTTCTGGGACACATTCCCACCCCCCAGGCAGAGCTCAGGAAATTCAGGGGCCCCAGCAACATCCCTGATGAGGACGGTGGTCCCACTCACCAGATCAGGGCCCAAAGGGGAACTGTTGGGGAGCGCCTTCTTGGGGCTTCTGGTGAGCTTGCTCCCACTCACCAGTGTCAGGGCAAAACAAGGGGTGGTGTGCTCACTCCTACACACCACAGCAGGGGGTTCACAGGACCCGGTGAATTTGCTCCCATCCACCAAGCCAGGGGTCACAGGGAAAGGGAACACAATCGTTGGGCTGGGGATGAGGACTGTTGATCCACTAATCCCAGCCAAGGTTTCACATGATCTGGTGCGCTCGCTCCCACGCACCAAGCCAGGGGTTACAGGGGGACTGGAGAGCTCGCTCCTACTCTCCAGCATGAGGAACTTGGGGCAACATCCAGGGTTTCCAGGGGCAGTAGCAGCACTGCAGAGTGGCAGCCTTCTGTACCCCTCTTCTTCTTGGCCCCTCACATCAGGGCCATCTCTTGTCTTCTGGAGGAGGGCAGTCTCAATCCTCCTCGCAATCTTAGTCACATACCTGGAGAAGACACTCTTCCCCTTCTCCAGGGCAGTAGCAACAGGGGACGGACTGGGGCTGCTGGTGGGGACCTGCATCTCCTTCACCACAGCAGGGGTTTCCCAGACCCTGGTGAGCTCGCTCCCACTCACCAGGTCAGGGTTTACAGGGGGGCTGATGGGGCACTCTTCTCCACCCATCAGTTCACACAACAAATTCACAGGAGGGCCAGCAGCGCTGCTCTCTTCCGGTCCGCTGGGGACCTCCTCTTGTAGGCCATCACTTTCCAGGGCCTTCTCTGCCTTGAGGGAGACCGCAGTCCCATCCCTCAAGGCGGCATCCTCTGTGGCCCTGGAGAGCACATACTGCTCCGCTTCCAGGGCATTTTCCACAATAACAGGGGGCATCACTTTGGGGCAGCTGGTGAGCTCTTCCACACTCACCACAGCAGGGGGTTCACAGGGACTGATGGGCTCTCTCCTACCCATCAGTTGGGACATACAATCGCTGCTGGTGGGGACCTGCATCTCATCCACCGCAGCTGGAAAGACAGGGGAAGGGGCAACATGCCTATCAGGGGAGACATCTGTCCCATCCCCTGATGCAGAGGCATCTTCTTGGCTGAGGAGGAACGAATTCCCACTCCTCAGCTCAGGCAACACACAGTTCAGGGGCAAAGGGGTATCAGGAAGGACGATTTTCCCACTTCCTGATGCAGGGGCAACAACAGGGGCACTGGTGAGGAACGAATTCCCACTCACCAGTGTGGAGTGAACAGGGGTAACACAATCCTGGCCCTCAAAGTTGCTGAAGTCCTCCTCAGATGCATTACCCCCCCATTCTTCTTCCTCTTTTTGGAATTCCCGGACCTCTTGAATGAACCCAGCATATAGTTGCTCCAGGTCCCATTCACATCCTGCCAGAATATCCAAATTTCCCTGGCAGTCCGCAGGAATGTATCCACCAAAACGGTCCTCTCTTTTGTCCCGGATCTCCCAGTATCTGCTGGAGTCAGGGCACCCAAAAGTAGAGTCCATGTGGTAGGCGTTCCATACCAGCCCTTGGATGTCCCATCGCAAGCGGGATGGGCACCAGTCAAAAAGGCCCTCGGATCCATATTCCTGGTCCAGGTATTTAACAAAGTCCCAGTACTCCTCCTGTACTCTGAGCTCCTCTGTAATGCACGCATCCAACTCTGGAACGAAGTCGTAGATAACATCGCCCAGCCGGGTCCACCACTGTATTCGGATGGCGCTGTAGCGATCCTCGTATGCTCCCAGAGTGTCTGCCAGCACTGCTTCATCTGCCATGCCTCAATTGCTGCACCCAATATGAAGGAGAAATCCCACCGCTATGCCACCAATGTAACGGAAGCTGGGAAGGGACCGCGTCACCTTCCGCCGTCGTTCCTGGGTCTCTCCTTCTCAGCGCAGATAAGCGCCGTCGGATGCACCAGTTGAAGTATGAACAGTCACTGGAAACAGCTGCAGGATCGCTGGAAGCAGGGAAGCAGGGAAGAGTCCACGTCGCCGCCTGACAGTCCACGAAGCTAGGACGCAGGAAACTGGCAGCAGGCGGTCAGCGATTCAGGATACTTGGCGCAGATGGGTATCAGAGTGGATACTTTAGACCATAAGCAATACAAGACTCCAGGACTCCTTGTTCACTCCAAAACAGAACTCATTTTATTACAACAAACCACAGCATATTTATACAGTTTCAAACCACACTAACTTGGAGCACAGTACAGGAGACTTAATTCAATCACAGTTCATCAATAGGACACAGCAAATGGTAGGGCAGAATACAATGGGGATAATTCAGTCACCACAAAGGGTCCAAGAACCAACAACAAATGATTCAGGGAAACATAATAGGGCAGACATGATTGGATTAATCACACAGCGGGGGGTCACAGGACAGTGCTCAATACAATGACTTGAGTAATTAAGCCAAAAGGCTTGGGGGACTACAATACATGTTGAAAGTAAATATGCTCAAACTCAAATGATTAACCCTTTGCAGGTCAGAAGAGTTTGCAGCACCCAAGCCTTGAATTGTTCTTTCCTCTGGTACAGCTGCCTATCCACATAAGGCTAGCCAAAGTCTCTTAGTCCAGGATAAGGGCTTGAGAGATTGTACGCCAGGGCACAAAGGAGTGTCCAATATCCATAATCCTTGGGCCCAGGGGTGAATAAATGCCATGCCCAGACAAGAGCTCCCAGTAACGGGTAGGATCCGTTACACTATGTGATAGGGCTTTTCCTGCTGAGTAAAACAAGGGTGCTCCCACCAGTGTTAGTTGTTTATTTCAAATGTTATAACAGTTCAAATTGTCAGAAAGTTAATAACAGTGTGATTACTTCCTGAAAGTTCAAACTGACAGCATGACTCATCAGTTTCTATCACTTTCTATGGAGAACTGGTTGTCAGGGTTCACTATTTGAATTGTCGCCCACTCATGGGCAACCAACCAAAGGTAAATTAAAAATGTTGCATGCTTGGAAAGGATGACATTCTGATGTCACAGACTAAAGTGTCAGAATCTCACCCACATAAGTGGGTTAGTAATGTAAGCCCCCACTCCTCAGATGTGGAATCCAGTTCATAGACCAGACAGCTCACATCAAGGGTCAATCTTCTTACTGTGCGAACAATGAAAACCCTGACCCCCTTGACAGGTTTTTCAGCTTTTTCCCTTATCTTAATTGAAGATTGTCCCTCTCTGCAATCCACTTTGACACCACCCTGCTGCTCTGAGCAGAGCAGTGACATCAGTAAAAGGGGCAGGAGGGGGATACTTTATCATTTGATTACTCTTGAACTACAACTCTGACAAAATTGAAATAACACTCTCCAAGGACCAAATACTATGATGATTAATTAAAGCTGCTTTTATTATGAAACATTACTATCCCTTTAAATAAAGATGTGCAGGGATCCGATGTCTGGCATGCATAGAGGGAGAAACGGGACTCCCTCGCATTGCCCAACATCAGTCAATAAAAGCTATTTAAAAGCTATTTATCATTCCTTCTGTGGGATTTTTACAGCATGTTTCTAAATTATTTTAACCCATTAAGTGGCAGAGGGGTGTGCAACACCCTGCACACCTATCTGGTATTCAAAGGGTTAATACACATAATAGAAAAATAAAGAAATGACGATTTGCACTTTGTTACCCATAAAACCCTGGAGGGTGGCATCTCCCAGCTCTGGCTGGCATTCAGAATAGATCCAGCTCCCCATTCTCTGGTGATCTGGGGAGGGGAGGCCTCCCCTCAGTCCTCGATGTTGGTTGGCAAAAGAGTCTGTACCAGGGATCCACTGAATGTCCTCTCAGTACTAGTGAAGGGACCATTATGTGATGGTGAGAGAGGTGGGCAGCGGAAGGGACCAAACATGGCACTGGCTGTGTGTGATCTAACAAAGATACCAGGCATCTATGCCACTCTACTGCTGTGTAATCTGAGACATATAGCATTATACAGCGCTGTTGCACCATGCGGTCAAAATAAGGTGCTGCTGTAAAAAAACAAGTGACAGTTTGTCAAAAATACTATAGCATTATACGGCGCTGTTTTACAAAAATAAATACAGTAACACACACAACACTTACGTGAGCCAAAAAACAGCACTGTTCTTATGCGGACAAGATTCTGATGTTGCGACACTTAAGCCTTTGACATCAGAATCTCGCTCTTTTCAAGAACCTGACATTTTCATTGCGCCGTTTGGTTGGTCAACCATTAGTGGGCGATATTTAAAAAAGAAACTGGTTGTCAGTGACTCATTTCTCCCAGAAAATACACTTTAATAAGTAATTGGAATCTGACCACTAAAAGACACTGTTAATGTAAAAAGAAACCCAAGAGTTGAAACTGTAATAACTCTGGAAATATGCATTTCTTATCAGAGGGAATATCCATGTTTTACTCAACAGGAAAAGCATTACAATATATAATTTTTCAGTAAAACGTTTGCTATGTTGAAAAGCATTGGATAATCTCTAGCACTCTAAAGAATAAGGCAGTGGTTCTCAATCATGGTAAATTGGCACTTCAGTATTCTGTGGTCACTCACTTAAGGTGCCCCTTTCAATTTATATGGAAATGTGAATGTTGAATTTCAACCGTTATTTATGCACAATATGAACACATTTGCTATTCTGATTCTGAAATCTAAGAATAACTATATATTTGTGTATTTTTACTCTTCGTTATGCCTTTAAAAAATTATAACTATTTAGAAGTTCCATGAAAACTGTAGCATGTTAAGGGTCAAAAAAAAATTTGGAACCACTGATACGAGGGGTTGAAAAGTATCACAATGTGTCAAGCATTCTAGTCAGCCTATGATGTTTGCGATAGGGCACTGGGAACATAGTGCCACTACAATTCCATTTTTCACATTGGTTTGATGTCCTATCACTAGCTGTGAAACAGTTAAGCTATAAGCAAGCAAAACAGTAGAATTAAATCTTGAACTTAGATGCAGAAAAGTTGTCTTTCATTAGTTTGTCTTAGCAAGTGAATTGAGAGATTTTGTAAGGATTAAATTTTAAGTGTATCTATTCTCTGTGTAATAAAAACAGGATTTACAGCCGTTAAAACCTTAGCTTGTTGAAGTCAAAGTGATGAACTTTAAATTGCCATCCATATTTTAAAGATGAATAATCCAATCCAATAAATACACTGAGCAGATTCATTGACTCTGTAGTGGCACTCAATAATAGTAGATGCTGAGTGAGTATGTACTAAGAAGAACAGTAGAAATTAAGGGGCAAACCAATCCATAGAAGAGATAAAAAAATTTTTTTGTGAAATCTGGCTTTTATCTTCTTGAATGCTAGAAAGGTCTCCAATGAATATAAGTGTTCTACCATTCGAAGAGATAAAAGCCCCCTTTAAATCAATGGGGAAATGGGGTAAAATTGTACATTTCCCCTATGATGCAGTTAGGTTTCTCCAAAAACACTTACTTTCTTCTTAGTATACTGATTTTTTTAGTAATAAGAGACGGGGGGTGATTTACAGGATTTATAGGGATTTCTGCATCTTTCCTACTAGCTGTTAACTCTTTAAGACTTTGAGCACCAGAGAAGTTTCCAACGCTTTGAGCTACTTTGTAATACAATGTGTACCCTTCATGCATTCAAAAGGTTAAAGAGACATTATCAGTTAAACATCAGTAGGGTTCAGTCCTTTTTTCAGTATTGTTTATCCCTAGTGATAACTTAAAAAAGTCTCACAGAGGCATAAGCCCCCAAGTATGTTAGACATTTGCTTTTCATACGAATGCAGTTCTGCTGGTTCATTTTCATCTATTTGTTTTTAAAGGCCCCAAATAAGTTATAAAGGCAATATATAGCATGCTAGAAGTAAACAAATAAAGTTGGTATAAGGCTTTACTGAAATACACTGTGTGGTTTCTGATCTCCTATTTCTACTTATGGTTTTATCATTTTTTTTTCACAAGCTTGATGACGTATAGTCATCTTTATTTTGTAAGATTTTAGACCTTTGAATCAAAAATACAAATGAGAAAAAAATGCCAGTTAGTAATACATAATATTTTAATCAATATTATCCCTTTTTATTTTGTGACTGATAATGTCCCTTTAAACTGTAATTTTGCATTGTGGTCAAAACTGGTGCTGATCTTATCACTTACTATGCAGAAACATTGTCAATGACTCAAACTCTGGAGAAACATAGTCAATGACTTGCGCCCATCAAGTCCAGGCTCTGTTTTTCACCATACAGTGTCATGAAACAGTTTATATATTATGCCTGAGCACCAAAGACAGATTGTTTGCGTTCAAATATATACATGGGTAAGCATAGCTGAGTAAATAATTATTTCAGTGGAATACAAGAAAATGAACTTGAAATGACTGTCTGTCACTGGTATCTAGGAACACAGTGCACCCCAGTATCCTTGCTAATTGCTACAAGGGCAATCAGGAAGTTAGCCAAGCTGTTTTAAATACCCTGGGAGGGTTGGCTGATAGCAGTCAGGAGAGCAAACACAGAGATGTCAGCTGATTCAGTCTGATCCATGAAAGGGAAGGCAGCAGTAATGGATATCAGAGCACTAGATTAGCTCAGACAGCAGAATCAAGCAGAAGAGTTAGAGCAGCTCAGCCAAACCTTGTATCACGGTGCCCGTGCTTCCTCTTAGGACATTTTGTCAGTCTACACTTTGCTTACTCCTATTGGCCATACTGTGCTTGTCCCGCCCAGTATGGCCTTTATATGCTGAGTTCTGGCACCTCTCCGGTGCCCTTTCGTGGTGTTCCTGTACCAGTGCTTGTTCTTGATCTCAGTATTCTCAGTGTACTGACCTGGCCTGAGTCACTACTCTGCATCTCGTCTCCTGCCTGTGAACTGACCATTCTGCTTCTCCTGCTCCTTTGCACCGACCCGGCTTGGCTGACGTTCCTGCTCCATGTACCGACCCGGCTTGGCTAACGTTCCGGCTCTGTGTACCGACCCGGCTTGGCTGACGTTCCTGCTCCGTGTACCGACCCGGCTTGGTTGACGTTCCTGCTCCGGTTGCCTCAGTGTCGCCTCAGCGACATTTCTATTTGGCTTGTGATTCGTGATGCTCCCGGTTGGTTGCCACATCAGGGCGAGTTGCTCATCCCGTTACTGTCACGGCAGTGCTCAGTTGTGCAGTCTCCACTACTGTCACGGCAGTCTCCATTCGCTTTGTCTCCGCTACTGCTTGGCAGAGTGCAAGTGACCTATTCTCCGTTTACTGCTACGGCAGTGTACAAGTGGCCTAGTCTCCGTTACTGCTCCGGCATAGTGCAAGTGGATTAGTCTCCGTTTACTGCTACAGCAGAATACAAGTTGCCTGGTCTCCGTTACTGCTACAGCAGTGCCCACATCTCTCAGTCTCCGTTACTGCTAAGGCAGTGATCACGTGGCCTAGTCTCCGTTACTGCTCCAGCAGTGCTCTATGTGGCTCAGTCTCCGTTATTGACCTGGCAGTTCACGTTGATCTGCTAACCTATTACTGGGCGTTACTCAACTATGAGCTCTCTATCCTAAGTGAGTTCCTTATCAGACCTCTCTTCACATGGGACTGTTTACACTTTCTGAATGCCATTAACCCATGCAGTACTGATACACTGGGATTCCTTCATACTCTGCCTGACCTGTGTCAGTATATCTTGCTATGGACTCTATGTTTATACTGGACCTGTGTAGGCATATGTAACAGTAGCCTGTCTTGTGTCTGTATTATTCTGATTAAATACTACAGGACCTGTGAGGGTTATTGTATTACTGTTTTCATAATAAAACTGTGTTTTATCGTAAACCACTGTGTCTGTGTCAAACAAACTGTTACACCTTGACGTCATTTAAGAATTCCTGGAAAACTGTGGGAGCAATGCAGAGACCGAAGGGCATTACAAGGTATTTGTAATGCCTGCTTCTGGTGTTAAACACGGTTTTCCATTCGTGGCCCTCCTTCATCCATACCAAATTGTACTCCCCATGCTGGTCAAGCTTAGTGAACACCTTGGACCCCCTTCACAAAGAAGAATCCAGCCCCAGTGGGAGAGGAGGACTTGCGGATGAACCCCTGGGACAGCGCATCTGCAACATACTCCTCCATGTCATTATTCTCAACGACAGAAAGAGGGTAGACTCGACCTCTAAGAGTTATAGCATCCAGTTGCAACTCAATGGTACAATCGTATAGGTGGTGAGGTGGGAGCTCAAATACATCCTGGAACTCTTGGTGCTCTTCGGGCTGTGAAGAGAGCAGGGATGTGATTAACACCTTCACCACTAGGCATGTCTTGGAACAGTTAGGTGACCATGCCATGACTTTGGCTATTACCCAATCGAACGTGGGATTGTGTTTGCAACTATGGATAACCCAGGACCACAGGATAGTGAGGAGAGTGGATCACCTGGAATTGTAAAGTTTTGTGATGGAGAGCCCTTACAGCCATAGACAAAGGAGCAGTTTCGTGGGTGATCTACAGCAGCTGTAGGGGTCTGCCATCTATCGCCTTGAGGGCAAGTGTACTAGTATGGAGCTGCAATGGAACAGAGTGCTTCTAGGTGAAGGCATTGTCGATAAAGAGGCTCGCTGCACAAGAGTCAATAAGTGCCTCTGTAATAATGGAAAACTCTCCCCAAGAGAGCCCAACGGAGACTAGAGGTTTATCCTTCTGGATAGCCAGGGACGTTGAGATGCCACCTAAGGTCTGTCCCCTATAGGACATGAAATGAAAATAAAAAAAGAGGGTGATTTCATTACAACAAGAAGTAGCACAAATTTAAAGGTCCATATTCATGTGTCATTCCTGCTGTTCTAAGAGTGAAAGACCACTCACCCCTACTATTTGTTGGCTAAATTTGTTTCATGTGTTAATACTACAATAAGAAGTGATATTAACCCCTCCTTTACTGTTGTGAGGAATGTTACTGAATAAGTGTGACCCAATTTACATAACAATAAGTGAAGCTATTATAAAAAGCAGACTCCAATGTAGTAGACATATTGACATTCTTGTTACCAAGCCTCTTTATGGAGTGGTGACAAAATATTATTCATTATTACAGGTTTATTGATGATCTGATATTTATCTGGGGGAAGATGCATAATTTAGTCCAGTAACTTAATGATAATGATTTTAATTTGACATCCATCCACTCCAGTGATAGTAATCAGATACCCTTTTAAGATTTAACATTGGCAGGTGATGTTACTGCAGATGTTCACCAGCTTTCACAGAAAATCACATCTGGACCTGTTACATGCTTTATCCTGCCATCTCACGTATGCAGTGAATAGTATCCATAACGGTCAAATTTTCTATCTCCAAAAGAATTGCTGTTTGGATTCCCTCTTCTTACATGAGGCAAAGGAACTCTTTGAACAATTTTGTGAGAGGGGACTCACTAGGAATGCTGGGGATAAAGCCTTAAACATGCCCTTGCCTGAAACAGAGAGGAACTTCAGTTCACACTTTTTCGGAAATTAGCTATCCAGGGTTATATGGAACAAGTGCAATTAATCACTCCACACATTAGACAATTTTAAACAATTTGTGGATTTATCAAAATGGTATTAACAATACTGGGAACTGACAACATTTTAAAATGCATGGCTAAGAAAAATGAAAGATAGAGCCTAAGCAAGACACCATAGTGGGGAACATTGTTTCACTAACTGTTTTCAGTGAAACAGTTTTCTCCACTGAGAATAGTAGGCGGTTACCATTGGGGCAGTTCTGTATGCAGGGTAATTAATAATTTGAAGGCTACTAAACAGTTCACATGTAGTGTGGAATAATAAACATACAATATTACATAAATTCAATGTAATAGTGTAACTGTAATCTGCCTTTCAACCTGTGGAGTTTGTGTTACTCGGTAATTCTGTAGAATCACCAAAATGCTGAAACCCAGATTTAGGGAACATTTGAACAAAAAAAGATAAGAAAAACAAGGAATTAGCAGTGGCATAATACAACATAGAGGAACATTCAATTTACAAAAAAAAATATGGAAGCTACATAGTAGAAATCCAGAAGGCTTAAGTTTAAAATGGAACATAACCCACTATGATAATTTCAATATATACTCCAATAACATATGTGTGTATATCTATCTATCTATCTATCTATCTATCTATCTATCTATCTATCTATCTATCTGTCTGTCTATCTAAAATAATCTGGTTTGCTATCAGGGACATGGATGGAAAATGCTGATTGGTTGAACAGGAGCCCTACCTCCTCAACCAACACATGCTCCCACTCTGTTTAAAAACAAAAATTAAAACAAACAGTTACCTCATGGTGTGGCATAAGGAACCCTCCTAATCCCCCCAACTACTGATCTCCCAGATGATTTAGCTGGAGGTGATGCAGAGAAGCAAGAGGCTCCCCTTCTTCCATTCTACCTGGAGCCGGGTAGGAGTGGGCATAATACCATCTCACATCAATGAGGGAGACTTTCCCTCATTGACTTGAGAATGTTTGCCAATCCCGTCCAGTCCTACTCAGGTTCTCCAGGTAGAATGGAAGCTGAGAAGCCCTCTTACTCCCCTGCTTCACTTCTGCAGTTTTCCAGTTGGATCAGCAGGGAGATCAGTAGCTGGGGGCATCAGGAGGGACCATGATGCCCCACCATAAGCTCTGACTTTTGATACAATTTAACCATTTCAGTACCAGAGAGGTATCCCATTGTATACTTCTCTGGAACTCAAAGGGGAAAAAAAAAGGTTCACCGCATTGTGTATGTGCTTTTTTCTAAATAAAGAATGAAGACTTTGTGTTTCTCTCACATTGCTAAAACATCATATAACATTTCATACACACTGACACATCCTCCTCATCAGAATTATTTTTGCTTTTTAATATATATGTTTGTGTGTAATTAATTTATATGTCTCACCCTCTTTTTGTCTGTCATCCACACCATTCTTCTCACACACCAAGGAATTTTATGAGTCTTGAAATAGTGTTATCTGTAGTTTAACAGGTTGTGTTTTGTCTCTCATCTGACTGATAAGCATTGCTTTTGACTTGATAAAGGGACGTTGCTATTCTCGAAAGCTCATCCTGAAAATGGACTGTTAGTCCAATAAAAATGAGTTAGCACTAGTGTTGAGCGAGCACCCCGATGCTCGGGTGCTCTGACCGAGCACCCCCTGAGGCTCGAGTGCTCGGCCGAGCACCCGAGCCCCATTGCATTGAATGGGGCGACACGAGCATTACACCAGGCACCCCCTGCTCTGATGAGGGGAGGGTGCCTGGTCAATGCCCCCCTTCATCTCCGCAATGTCCCCCTTCATCTCCGCAATGTCCCCCTTCATCCCCGCTATGCCCGTCTTCCACAATGTCCCCCTTCATCTCCGCTATGCCCCTCTTCCACAATGTCCCCCTTCATCTCCGCTATGCCCCTCTTCCACAATGTCCCCCTTCATCTCCTCTATGCCCCTCTTCCACAATGTCCCCCTTCATCTCCTCTATGCCCCTCTTCCACAATGTCCCCCTTCATCTCCGCTATGCCCCTCTTCCACAATGTCCCCCTTCATCTCCTCTATGCCCCTCTTCCACAATGTCCCCCTTCATCTCCTCTATGCCCCTCTTCCACAATGTCCCCCTTCATCTCCGCTATGCCCCTCTTCCACAATGTCCCCCTTCATCTCCTCTATGCCCCTCTTCCACAATGTCCCCCTTCATCTCCGCTATGCCCCTCTTCCACAATGTCCCCCTTCATCTCCGCTATGCCCCCTTCACCTCCGCAATGCCCCCTTCATCTCCGCAATGCCCCCTACCTCCAGTCCCTGGTGGTCCAGTGGAGCGTCTTCAGATCTGTGCCTCCTTCGGCACAGATCCCCGCCACCCGAACATGCCGGGCGAGCACATGGCGGTACTCGTACGAGTACCGCCATGTGCCGAGCAGAGCGATGCTCGAGCCGATCCGAGCATCGGCCGAGCATGCTCGCTCAACACTAGTTAGCACATACAACAATACTCACTGATTTTGCATCTACACCACTGGACTAACATGGCTACTCTAAATTAAATAAATTATATATACTGTATAATATAATATATTTTAATTATAAATATACTTATATTATTCATCCTGTTTTAACTTTAGCACATTTGGGTTTTACTCCTGTGAATGTATAAGGTACTGATATCTGTAAGTGCCAGAATCAATGAATAAGCACCTATGTTGTGCAAAACGCATCTGATACTTTTTTACTATAGGCAACCAACTTGCACACTGTCTTTTTTTTACGACTATTACAGAATTAAAACTATGATATTTTACTGTTGTGTTAACTGCTTCAGCATTAACCCTTTGAGAATAGTATACATGCTAGAAGAATTAATGACGCCAGCTTTTCCATAGCGTTTATTATTGAAAAGAAAAAAAAATGCTTTTTGGCACCAGTTGGCACTGCTGCTAGTGGGAGCAGAAATGTTTTGCTCAGAAGGAAAAGCCCTGTAACGTGTGTTTTTTTTTTTCATTAAAATGTTTACTGTTCCTTTAAGAACTTTACAACTTGAAAATGGGCTACTCAGAATAACAGGAAATTAAGAGAATTTACTCACAGGAGAGTTTATTACACCAGAGTATCACACTGTTTATGAATGTTGGATGTAAAATAATTGAACAGTGCAACATCAATTGTCGACTCAAATGACTTCACAAATATATTTTCATTGGGACGCAATTTTCAAAGTGGAAATCATAACTAAAATCATACTGTTCAGTATTGCAAAGAATGTCCCACGGTGCAGAACAGAGCACCATATTCAGCAACTTTAATAGGTGTAAGTCTAGAGCAAAGCAACTACAACAAAGGAGATCAATAAAATGACTCAAGTTCCTATTGATTTAAGCCAATGTGTTGTGTACCCCTCTGTCACTAATAGGGATAAATGGAATTTTTAACATTTTGAATCTTGGAGAGGTCGCCAATTCACTGCTTCACAGTGTATTGGAGTCCTTCCTAGCATTCAAAGTGTTAAAATCCCAATTTTAATTTAATATAGTGCAGTTGGTGAGCTCTAAAAGTGCCGTATTCAGGATGCTAAAGTTGTATAGTCCTTGAAATAAACAATTGTGCCATTGTGGAAATACAATGCCCAAAATTCCCATGGGGCTTTTAATACCTTTACCCTTTAAATATCAGAGAGGTATCCAATTCATTGCATTGGAATGGGTTGGATAACTTTCTGGCACTTAAAGGGATAGTGATGTTTCACAAAAACAGCACCTCCAATTAATCTTCATAGTATTTGAGCCATAGAGAGTGTTATTTCCGCACTGTCAGAGTTGTGGTTCAAGAGTAATTGAATGATAAAGTTTCCCCCTCCCGCTCCTTTTACTTAGTGTAAGCCATCTCTTCTCAGATGTGGAATCTGGTTGCTAGACCAGACAGATAACAGCAGGGGATAATCTTCTTCCTATGAGAACAATGAAATTCCTGTCCCCCTTGACAAGTTTTTCAGGTTTTTCCCTTATCTTAATTGAAGATTGTCCCTCTCTGCAATCTACCTGGACACCTCCCTTCTGCTCTGGTTGTGCAGTGTTACATCACTAAAAGGGGTGGGAGGGGGATACTTTTTCATTCAATTACTTTTGAACTACAGCTCTGACAGAATTGAAATAACACTCTCCAAGGTCCAAATAATATGATGATTAATTAGAGCTGCTTTTATTATGAAACATTACTATCCCTTTAAATTCTCACATGCTAGAGATCGCCAAAGCATTGTAGTTGCAATGCACTGGAGATCTCTCTAGTAATCACAGGGTTAGAAACAGCATTTACATCCTTAACAACCCTTGACGTGTCACGACCTTCATGCCTGGTCCAGAACGTCATGGGCATACCTGGGAACTCTCAAGGTTTGACCCTGAAACTCAGGGCTTTTACCTAAATCTCAGGGCCTCAGGGTGATGGGCTAAAATTCTTAGGGCGAGAGAGTTCTGTGTTATCCACTATATGATTTGCCTCAATTAATTGTTTCTTTATTCTCTAAATTGGTGTCATTTGTGGCAGAAAGACAGGGGAAGATGTCCTGATTGTTTTGTGTGTGTTAAGGCAGTGAGATCTCTAAGTTGAAACATGTTGAAGGTTCCTTGAGGACCAACTGGAGCCCCTCTGGATTAGAGCAAGCAGGTACATCTTGCATCATATCAACATTATGGGAAGCTTTAAGGGTTAATACTACAAAGATCTCAGGGTCAGCTCATCTTGAAAGTTTCCAGGTATGGTCATGGGACCCTAAGGTCTCTGTGCAGCTACAGGCCTCTTGGCAACCCCGGGAATCCACTGTAACAAAAAAAAAAAAGACCTGTGGTCCTCAATGGCCAGCCACTTATCACATCGGCCAGTCGTTAAGAGGTTAAATAGGTAAATTTATAGAGGAGGTTTGAATGTATACCTTTTTTCATTTGCAAATTGTTGGAGGTTATGGAAAACAGCCCTAGCGAACATATTTCACTACACTTCCTATACAATTTTTTTATTATATTTCTGTGAGGCAAGTCCACCTCTATTAAACATAACAACCCTGTGGTTTTCAAATGTTACCAGTCTTCACAGTATCACTGCTGAACTATCTTTTGAATATTTTTAAATGTTTTTAAACTCAATGTCTTGGGTCACCAAAGCTATTGATTCGTTATATGTGGAACTCAAGTGAAATCTTAGAACTCCAACTTTCAAGGTGCAAAATGTAAATGTTAAAGTTTATGAAATATATTCAAAAATGTCTTTTCCCATTTGCTTTTGTAAAGAAATTTTGAAGTGTCAAAATTGTATATCTTGTGCTCATTATTAAATGCTAAATACCACAGTGTTTTGAGCTGCCTTGTGGCCATTGTAAAGAAAACAGGTGTTCTGATAGATTATCAAGTGCGAGTCAGATGATGTGTGGCATCGAATATTAATGAAGGTGCAAACACAAAAGACTGACTGGCTTTGTTCACAGAAAGCCAAAGCATTCATACTAGACTCCTTTAAGGACAAGTGATAGAAAAGGTCTTTATTTATTATACTTAAGTATTATAAGAAAATAACAACACATTCTAGTGTGAAAAGCAATTAACTAATGTATTGTGCTATTTTTTTTAAATATAGCAAATTAATACAGTTAGTGATTCCAGCTTTTTACTTAGTAATATGAATGCTCACATGAAGGATTCTTAAAATAAAGAAATTACAATTAAGGTGATATATAAAATCAAAATTGTAATATTAGGAAAAATGGCAAAGCAGCTGGACCTGATAAAGTAACTATTGAAATGGTGAAAGCCGAAGGTCAACCCTTATTCATAGCCCTAGCTAAATGATTTTCAAAATATCTACTACTCAGCAATGTGTGTGAAACATGTGAAAATGCAGAGGCCATCCTACTGCACAAAAAAAGTGATAAGGCAGATCTAAAAACTACAGATCAATAAGCCTATTGCCAGTCGTCTGCAAAGCTTTCACAAAGGTAAGATCAAGAAAAATGTACACAATATTTATAATGTCACAACCTAAAGCACAATCAGGCTTCAGGAGTGGTTTCAGTACAATGAACCACAGCCAGACAGTACAACAAGTTATACAGCAGCATAATCAATACAGCCTTCCATCATACATAGCCTTCATTGACTACGAAAATGCCTTTGATTTAGTGATAAAGCAAGCATTAATCAATGCTCTGATCAAAAAATAAAGCAAGCAGTAATAGATGCTCTAATAAACTAAGGAGTAGATAGCTCATATAAATATTCTCCATTCAAAACATGAAAATGCAGCTGCATCAGTACAGTTCAACACCGATAAAGTCCAGATCAAAATAGAAAAAGCCATCTGACAAAACTATTTGCTGCTTATTTAGATGACATTTTCCACAAACTAAATTGTGGCTAAAAAAAGACTTAAGATCAAGTGGAGATTACCTACATCACTTGTTTTGCAGATTATATTATACTTTTTGACAGTAGTCCTGAAGTACTGCAAGAACATATTAAAGAGATACAACAGGAAATCAAAAATGTGGGTCTTAAGATGAATATCAACAAAATGCAAGTCATATTTAACAAATTTACCATACCAAGGAAAATCACAGTAGATGGACAAGAAGTACAAGAAGTGGACAGGTGCGTTTACCTTGGACAAGAAATGTAAACAGATGGAAACACTATGATGGAAACTGAAAAAGTAATAAAATTGGGATGGCAAGCATTTGGGAAAACTTAGTAGTACTGTCTTTAAGGCAAATGTATAACTCTCCATTAAAACAAATGTTTTTTGACCAATATGTTCTCCAATTACTTACGTGTGGCTGTGAAACATGGACACTGAATTCCAAAGCCATACAAAAGCTTAAGATTACACAGAGAAGTATGATGCAGCAGATTCTGAACATAAAAAAGACAGAAAAATGTGTGCATGGATTCATCAGCAAACAAAGGT
Source organism: Rhinophrynus dorsalis (assembly GCA_037306005.1). NCBI lineage: Eukaryota > Metazoa > Chordata > Amphibia > Anura > Rhinophrynidae > Rhinophrynus > Rhinophrynus dorsalis. The sequence continues at coordinate 125,192,345 of CM074721.1, forward strand.
TTATGACATAATTAAAAGTGCCTGAAATGGAAATGGGCAGGCCGTACAGCAAGAAGACATGATGGTAGATGAACCAAACAAATTTTGGAACTGATACTTGTAACGTACCATAGGCTGTGACTGGGGGCTCTTTTAAGAGCCATGGGAAACCTCCCAAAAGAGACTGAAAATCACTGGGTGAAGTCCCAGCTCTGGGTGGCTGGACAGCTACGAAACACAGCCGGGCACTCAGAATTTCCCATGCCCTATGTTGAAATTAGATGGCATTCTGATGTGAGTGCTCGGTGTATCTGTCTGCATTTTGATTCCAAAAAATATGATTTTATTCATCATCTACTTGCCACAAGAGTGTGGTCCTGTTTCTGTTCTATTCATGCTGAGGATGTTTTTGGAGGTTTGTTGGGAGTCAGCATCTTGTGGGACCTGAGATGGATTTACTGAATCACCTATAATGTTTATTCACAAACTTCACTGTGAGTTGGTGCCGCTTTGCCTTTTCTTGCTTTATTGGAAGGGGAACAGCTGGTCAACTGTAACACAAATTTCACTAATATGGGATTCCATTTAGTTAAAAAGAAGAGAAAGGTTTGAGACAAATGCAGAGCTGGACACTTAGATTACTTAAAAAGGGCCAGAATGCTGTTGTCATGAATTGCAAGGGTTCAGTTCTGCCGGATGCTAGGGTTCAGAGCTAGAGTGCCAAGCTTGAGAGAGGAGCCAGTCCCCCTATCCCTTTGCTGCGGCTGAGGCTGAATTAAAGGTGCTGGCCACAAAGCCAGATGTCCAATCCTGGTTGATCCAGAACCCTGACCAGGATAGAAGATGGGGGAACTGGTGGAGAACTGAATTAGTATTGGATAGGACCCTCAATGCAGAGAATACCAGAGTAGAGTAATGACTCACAGTCCACCTGAAGGCTGGATGGGCTATCAGACGTCAGAGCAAGACTGCCACAGGTACAGATGACCCCCAGTCCACCAGTAGGCTGGATAGGGTATCGGAAGGCAGAGTAAGACTGCCACAGGTACAGATGTGCCCCAGTACACCTGTAGGCTGGATGGGGTATCGGAAGGCAGGGCAGGACTAGCAATGATATAGATGACTCACAGTCTACCTGTAGGCTGGATGGGGTCTCAGGAGGCAGGGCAAGACTGCCACCGATACAGATGACAGCCACCTGTAGACTGGATGGGGTCTCAGAAGGCAGGACAAGACTGCCACAATAGGAGCCCAGGAAATGGATAGTACCAGGGCACAACTGCTGTAAAGGAAAACCTCTTAAGTAACCCCTCAGTAGGGCAGGACTACTAATAGCAATACACACTAGAAGAGACACCCACGAAGGCCCAACAAGATAGGCAATCCACAGATACCCAAACAGAAGCAAATCAGTGGTTAGACCACCTTGCTAATCGGCAGCCAAGGAAGCCTGTCCCCTGGGACCAATAACCCGTCTGTTCCACTTATTACCCATGCTGCACGTATCTGATGCAGATAGCAAGGAAGTTATTAGATAAACCTGGCGGGATCTTCCAATGCTCTGGCACTCAAAGGGTTAAAGCAGCATTTAATTTCACTCCCATCACACCACCGTGACAGAATGAAGTATAAATAATTTAATAACAACACTGGTGACCAGGCCAGGCCAGGTTCTCGCGCTCCTCTTGCCCTAACACCAGGCACGCAGCATCATGATCACATGACACAGGTCACAAGTTGTCCACGATGCCAGAGCAGGGCTGTGATGAGATTGATGTACATTATGAAACGTACTCAGGCAGGAGCAACAAATGCGCACATACTGTATATGCCCGGAAAATTGAAGGTTTCACCCGGAGGCCCAGAGACACTACTGTAAATCCGGAATCTCCGGGTGAAATCCAACAGGTTCCCAGCTATGCAGACCACACCGGGGATACCTGGGAACTGCGAACATGCAGAAAAGCAGAGTTGGGCAGGCCAAAGTACCGGGAGCAATGCGGACAACCAAGATAAGCAAGCCATAGTCAGAAAGGATAGCCAAAGTACCGGGAGCGTCAGGGATATCCAAGAGAAAGCCAAATCATAGTCCAATGCACAAGCCGAGGGTCAGAAAATCAGAGGAGAACAAACAAAAGCACAGCCGAGGTCAACACGAGCAAAAATAATACAGAAGCCAGAGCTCAAAGATCGAGAGGTAGGTGCTTGATAGCACCTCCTTAAAAGCTGTCCTGCACCAATGAAAAGGAAGGTAGGACTCCAAAGGAAGAAGGTTGGAATAGGAGTAGGGGTGGGAGAAAAGTGTGGAAAAAGTTCCAGCGGAAAATTTTGCGGAAATGTGCCGATTTTTCACTTTTCCCACAAAAAAAATCACCTTTCTGCCTATGCAAAAATGTCCTCCTTTTCGCCTATTTTAACAAATTTTCCTCCAATGTTAACACATTTTCCGTCTATTTTAACACGTTTCGCCTATATTTCCTATAGGTAATACATTTCCCACTGTAATATTGCTTCTTCTGAGGCTGGAGTTTAGAAATAAGTAGCTGAAAGTCAAAGTTGTGAGTCCTGCAGCAAAATATGTCTTGAAAATGTGCAAAATGCATTTGTCCTTTGCCCACAAAACTTTCTTGCTTAAAGGGATAGTAATACTTTAATTTTACTAATCCCCATTTATACAACTTAAAAAAAGATTGTTAATGCCCCATATCTCATCTCTCAAAGCTTTATGGTTTGAGAGAAAATCAATTTCAAAGTCTCCCCCTCCCTCCCCTTTCCCCGATATCAACGTCTTGCTGACTGCCCGGGAATCCGATCCTGGGGCCATCTGGCTGCTCTGCAGCAGTGCTGAGATCTTGTTAATGAAGAAAAAAATATTTCACTTCAACGGTCTTCTACGCGTGCTTGGTTTCCAAGCACACATAGAAGACCATTGAAGTGAAATACTTTTTTCTTCATTAACGACATCTCGGCATTGCTGCAGAGCGCCGGACGGTCGTAAGACAGAACACTTCTGGAGTCAGCTAGAATACTGATCTCTGGGAAAGGGGAGGGAGGGGGAGACTTTGAAACTGATTTTCTCTCAAACCATAAAGGTTTGAGAGATGCGATTTGGGGTATTAACAATCTTTTTTTAAGTTGTATAAAATGGGGATTTTTATAAAGCTGCAATAATGGGGGGCTTCGAGAAAGTTAGGTATGAAGCTTCTTTGAATAGATGGGTTTTGAGGGAACACATAAATGAGCAAAAGCTAGGGAAGAGTCTGATGGTGTTCCAGAGACAGCTGCTCTTATGTAATCTTGCAGTTGAGACTGAGAGGTGGTAGTAAAATGGGAATAAAGTTGAAGATCATTTATTAAGCGTAATTGGAACATTGGGGTGTATTTGGAGGTGAGTATAAATATTTATGGAGGTTAGATATTGTAGAGGGCTCTGTAAGTGTGTGTGTGACAAGATTTTAAATGTAATCCATGTGATTACAGGACACCAGCGTAACATTTGCTAATGCGGACCAGCGGAGGATGTGCAACAAATTAGATGCATTACCCATTGACAGGGTTCATGATGGATTGAAGTGCTGACAGTCTTAAAACAGGAAGGCTAGCTAGTAGATTGTTTTAATAGTTGAATGAGACATGATGAGGGAGCGGACTGGGGTTTTATTAGGAAAAGATCTCATTCTGGAGATTTTCCGGTGGAGAAAGCAACAGGACTTATATGAGAGAGAGTATCTGAGGGGTGAATAACAGGGCAGAGTAAAAAAATGACTCCTAAGCAGCAGGCTTTATTGTCTAGTGTTATAGTGGAGCTGTTCACATCAGTGGCAAAATTACATATGGTACAACAGCATGAGGAGAGAAGCTCTGTTTTTGTTACATTCCTTTTAGGTGGTAAAATTACATGTAAACTACTGGTATCATGAGAAAGTAGGTTGGATGAGAGGTTTGGAGAATAAATATATATTTGGGTGTGATCAAAATAGAGGTGATATCGAAGGTCATAGGCGATTATAATTTTCCCATGGAGGAAGTATAGATGGAAAACAGCAAAGAGACTAGCACTCATATTGGGGTAACTCAACTTAAAGAACAAAATGAGTGGAATAAGAACGAGCAAAGAAAATTTTGAAGGAGCGATTCGTATGGTAGGCGGACAACCATGAGAGCTGTGTTCAGGAAACTAAAGAGGAACAGTTCTGGAGAATACCAGCTGCATTCTAGGGGGCAAATAAAATTCCCTCAAATTGTCAGTTATTTATTCCCTTGAATGCCAGAGAATTTGGCAATTTCTTTAAACTTGTAGGCAGACACATTTTCAGCTTTTTTGACACTCATCTGCTTAGGTATGATTCCCACTGGTAACTTTCTAGTGGAAAACTATACACTGTTTTTTCAGAATGAATTGAGCTTTTGCATGGTGCCTCACATAAAATAAATATTGTATTGTGCGACAAGCTATGATGTCATCAATACAAAAAAGTAACAAATGATGTGCTTTGCTAAAATCTCAAACAATATATGTCAAAAATGTTTATTGATTGTGAAAGTTTCAATTATTTGAAAAAAAGCCTTGTGTTCCTCAAATAGAAAAACACCAAATATTTATCATGTTGCCAACATGCATGGCCTGCTCAGACTTCTAATTACCAGGATCACAAATGTTATTTTAAACTCTATGAACTGAAATGGACATTTCAGTGGTTACATGGTAAAATTATCCTAAAACTGCTGATCAACTGTATAAAACTATATTTCTGGAAAGTTGTTATTTCGCTTAGTCAATTAGGGGGTCACTTGACTTGAGCATTTTTTTTTTTTTTTTTGTATTTCCATCCTTCAAATATACTGAAATCTTTGAATACTATTGACTTTCTTACTGTATTAATTAACTAGTGCTCTTTTTTAAAAATTTTATTTCTTAACCCTTTGAGTGCCAAGTGGGTACATTGTACGAGTTTGGACAGTTGTACCCGCTGTGCCAAGCTCGTACAATGTACCCACTAAAATGCGGTCACTGCATGAGCCGGTATAACCGGCATGCAGTGGCCGCATTTTAAAAAAAAAAAAAGGTGGGCAATCGTGGGGGGACATGAGGATCACTCCTCATGTCTCCCCTGTTATTGATCTCCCAGCCGATCGCGCTGGGAGATCAATAAAGGAAGAGGAGAAGCGCAGCAGAAACGCAGCTTCTCCTCTTCCGTCTCTCCTACCCGAACTTCCGGGTAGGAGTGGGCGGGACCGGGGGAAGCCTCCCAACGTCATCAGTGACATGTCACTGATGACGTTGGGGAAGTTTCCCCGGTCCCATTCACTCCTACCGGTGGTAGGAGTGAAGGGCAGGAGAGCTTCTGCTCTCCTGCAGTCGCCAAATTGGTCTCCCAGCCTATCGGCTGGGAGATCAATTACTTGGGGGACACCAGGAGGGGTCCTGATGTCCCCCACGAGGTCTGAATATATAAAAAATAAAATTTAAAAAAAAACAAAAACAAAACTAACCCTGTGAGTGCCGCAGTGGTCCCCAGCACATTGCTTTGCAATGTGCTGGAGACCCTTGTAGCACTCACAGGGTCTTTTCTTTTGGGTTTTTTTTTTTTTTAAAGACCTCATTGGGGGGATCAGGGGGGATCCTGATGCCCCTCAATGAGGTCTATTATTAAAAAAAAATTTTTTTAACCCTGTGTGTGCCACAGGGGGGGTCAAATGCACCCCCCCCTCCTGTGGCACACACAGGGCTTCTATCATTACTTTGTTACTAGAGATTGTTGGGGGGCCATCAGGATTGGTCCTGATGGCCCCCCAACAAGCTCTGATTACAAAGTAATAATAAAAAAAAAAATTAACCCTCTGAGTGCCAGAAGGGTCCAATGCATTGCTTTGCAATGCGCTGGAAACCCCTTTGGCACTCACAGGGACATTTATTTTGATTCCTTTTTTTTTTTTTTTTTTAAGACCTCGTTGGGGGGAATCAGAGGGGTCCTGATACCCACCAATGAGGTCCATAATAAAAAAAAAGTAAAGAAAAAAAAATTAACCCTGTGTGTGCCACAAGGGGGGCCAATGCAGCCCCCCTTCTGTGGCGCACACACAGGGCATTTATCATTACTTCGTTATCAGAGATTGTTGGGGGGCCTTCATGATTGGTCCTGATGGCCCCCCAACAAGCTCTGATTACCAAGTAATGATTAAAAAAAAAATTAACCCTCTGAGTGCCAGAAGGGTCCAATGCATTGCTTTGCAATGCGCTGGAGAGCCCTTTGGCACTCACAGGGACATTTATTTTGATTCCTTTTTTTTTTTTTTTTAAGACCTCATTGGGGGGAATCAAAGGGGTCCTGATACCCACCAATGAGGTCCATAATAAAAAAAGTAAAGAAAAAAAATTAACCCTGTGTGTGCCTCAAGGGGGGCCAATGCAGCCCCCCTTCTGCGGCGCACACACAGGGCATTTCTCATTACTTCGTTATCAGAGATTGTTGGGGGGCCATCATGATTGGTCCTGATGGCCCCCCAACAAGCTCTGATTACCAAGTAATGATTAAAAAAAAAATTAACCCTCTGAGTGCCACAAGGATCCAATGCATTGCTTTGCAATGCGCTGGAGACCCCTGTGGCACTCTCCGGGTCCCCTGTTTGTGGACATATATATATATTTTTTTACTAAGACCTCATTGGGGAGGGATCAGGGGGTCCTTATGCCCCTCAATGAGGTATATAATAAAAAAAAAAAAAATTAAAACACAAATTAACCCTGTGTGTGCCACTAGGAGGGGAGTTCAATGCCGACCCCCTTCCTGTGGCACACACAGGACTTTTTATCAACACTGGTAGTCACAGATCTCCCATACACACTATCAAACACTGCCCCACCATCCTTGCTCCTCTGCTCATACCCACACACACTGCCTAATCCCTCACCCTCCCACATACTTTGTTACACTTGTAGTCACAGGTCCGCACGTACACCGGCTGACGCCCTAGCTTCTTTCATCTGTTAGCCATAAAATCACACATACACTGTTTGCTTTACCATTTCTGTTTCACTGGTAGCTACGCTCCTGTAGCGTAAATTGGTATGTCAACCCACAGCAGTGGGGTACCATTTTTCTTAGGCTGGCAAGAAGTCCTCCTAGGAAATCCCACGCCATTGAACCATTTTAGTATCTTTGAAGTGACTGATGTGTAAAACAAAATTTTATTTTTTCCTGTAGCACCACATTCTGGAAATAGTTGTGCCAACTAACTTAGGGGTAAAAAGGCAAGTGACCCCTCATTAGATGCGGCAGGTTGTCTTCTTTCCAAAATGGTATGGTTTATCTACCTTTTCTTCAATTCTGAAGGTATTATAGTCATTTTCGTACAGGCAAGTCAGGTTTGAGAAAATGTTAGAAACATCAGAGGTTGTAGTAGGTGTAGTTTTCTACTTCTAGCACCCCCTAAGGTAGTTCAACTCATACCAATGGGGTGTCATTTGACTCCTAAGAGCACTAGCAAACAAATGCAGTTGAAAATTCCATGGTTTTCACAGCGCTCCATACATTTGAAGGGGCAGAAATGTAAAAAAATGCAATTTTTTTCCTATATCGCCTCCTTCTGGAAACATTTATGCACACCAGTATTGGGGTAAGAAGGCAAGTGACCCCTCATTAGATGCGGCAGGTTGTTTTCTTTCCAAAATGGTATTGGTTTATCTACCTTTTCTTCAATTCTGAAGGTGTTATAGTCATTTTCGTACAGGCAAGTCAGGTTTGAGAAAATGTTAGAAACATCAGAGGTTGTAGTAGGTGTAGTTTTCTACTTATAGCACCCCCTAAGGTAGGTCAACTCATATCAATGGGGTGTCGTTTGACTCCTAAGAGCACTAGCTAATGAATGCAGTTGAAAATTCCATGGTTTTTACAAAGTTCCATACATTTGAAGGGGCAGAAATGTAAGAAAATGCCTTTTTTTTTCACTAGCGCCACCTCCTGGAAGCATTTGTGCATACCAGCCTTTGGGTAAGAAGGCACGTGACCCCTCATTAGATGCGGAAGGATGTTTTCTTTCCAAAATGGCATTGTTTCTCTACCTTTTCTGCATATCTATTATGGTTATAACCATTTTAGTGCAAGCAGATAATTTCAAAAACAAAAGTGTCAGGTTTACGTACGTGTTCCTAGCACCCACATATTCTATGTTAACCCACACAAATAGGCTACCATTTTTCTCATGTTGGTAGCAGGTACTGAATACAGCAGGAAATGTTATGGTTTTCAAAGATTTTAGTATCTTTGAAGTGGTGGAAATGTAAAAAAACATGTATTTATTCCCATAGCGCTACCTTTTGGAAATATTTGTGCACTTCAGCCCAGGGGGTAGAAAGGCAAGTGACCCCTCAATTGATGCGGGAGAATGTCTACTTTCCAAAATGGTATACCTTTTATACCTTTCCTTCATGTCTCTAACAGTTATGGACATTTTAGTACAAGCCGCCATTTTCGAAGAAGCAAACAGGTAGGTGTAGTGATGTGCTTCTGGCACCCCTAAGGTAGGTCGACTCATTCCAGTGGGGTGTCATTTTTCTCCTAAGAGCACTAGCTAATGAATACAGTTGGAAATGCCATGGTTTGCACAAATTTCAGTACATTTGAAGGGGCAGAAATGTAAGAAAATGCCTTTTTTTTTCATTAGCGCCACCTTCTGGAGGCATTTGTGCTCTCCAGGCTTGGGGTAACAAAGCAAGTCACCCATCAATAGATGCGTCAGGTTGTCTTCTTTTCAAAATGGTATGGTTTGTGTACCCTTTCTTCACTTCTGTAGTTGTTATAACCATTTGGGTACAGACAAGTAATGTTTGAGAAAATGTTAGACAAATTTGAGGTTGTAGTAGGTGTCGTTTTGCACTTCTAGCGCCCCCTGAGGTAGTTGAACTCATACCAATGGGGTGTCATTTTTCTCCTAAGAGCGCTAGCTAATGAATACAGTTGGAAATGCCATTGTTTGCACAAATTTCAGTACATTTGAAGGGGCAGAAATGTAAGAAAATGCCTTTTTTTTTCCATTAGCGCCACCTTCTGGAGGCATTTGTGCACTCCAGGCTTGGGGTAACAAAGCAAGTCACCCATCAATAGATGCATCAGGGTGTCTTCTTTTCAAAATGGTATGGTTTGTGTACCCTTTCTTTACTTCTGTAGTTATTATAACCATTTGTGTACAGACAAGTAATATTTGAGAAAATGTTAGACAAATTTGAGGTTGTAGTAGGTGTCGTTTTGCACTTCTAGCGCCCCCTGAGGTAGTTAAACTCATACCAATGGGGTGTCATTTTTCTCCTAAGAGCACTATCTAATGAATACAGTTGGGAATGCCATGGTTTGCACAAATTTCAGTACATTTGAAGGGGCAGAAATGTAAGAAAATGCCTTTTTTTTTCATTAGCGCCACCTTCTGGAGGCATTTGTGCTCTCCAGGCTTGGGGTAACAAGGCAAGTCACCCATCATTAGATGCGGTAGGGTGTCTTCTTTTCAAAATGGTATGGTTTGTGTACCCTTTCTTCACTTCTGTAGTTGTTATAACCATTTGTGTACAGACAAGTAACGTTTGAGAAAATGTTAGAAAAATTTGAGGTTGTAGTAGGTGTCGTTTTGCACTTCTAGCGCCCCCTGAGGTAGTTGAACTCATACCAATGGGGTGTCATTTTTCTCCTAAGAGCGCTAGCTAATGAATACAGTTGGAAATGCCATGGTTTGCACATATTTCAGTACATTTGAAGGGGCAGAAATGTAAGAAAATGCCTTTTTTTTTCATTAGTGCCACCTTCTGGAGGCATTTGTGCACTCCAGGCTTGGGGTAACAAGGCAAGTCACCCATCATTAGATGCGGCAGGGTGTCTTCTTTTCAAAATGGTATGGTTTGTGTACCCTTTCTTCACTTCTGTAGTTGTTATAACCATTTGTGTACAGACAAGTAATGTTTGAGAAAATGTTAGAAAAATTTGAGGTTGTAGTAGGTGTCATTTTGCACTTCTAACGCCCCCTGAGGTAGATAAACTCATACCAATGGGGTGTCATTTTTCTCCTAAGAGCACTAGCTAATGAATACAGTTGGAAATACCATGGTTTGCACATATTTCAGTACATTTGAAGGGGCAGAAATGTAAGAAAATGCCTTTTTTTTTCATTAGTGCCACCTTCTGGAGGCATTTGTGCACTCCAGGCTTGGGGTAACTAGGCAAGTCACCCATCATTAGATGCGGCAGGGTGTCTTCTTTTCAAAATGGTATGGTTTGTGTACCCTTTCTTCACTTCTGTAGTTGTTATAACCATTTGTGTACAGACAAGTAATGTTTGAGAAAATGTTAGAAAAATTTGAGGTTGTAGTAGGTGTCATTTTGCACTTCTAACGCCCCCTGAGGTAGTTAAACTCATACCAATGGGGTGTCATTTTTCTCCTAAGAGCACTAGCTAATGAATACAGTTGGAAATGCCATGGTTTTCACAAATTTCAGTACATTTGAAGGGGCAGAAATGTAAGAAAATGCCTTTTTTTTCATTAGCGCCATCTTCTGGAGGCATTTGTGCACACCAGGCTTGGGGTAAGAAGGCAAGTTACCCCTCATTAGATGCGGCAGGTTGTCTACTTTTCCAAAATATATAGTTTTATATAGTTATTCCACTGTTTTAGGGTAGTTTTACCACAAAAACCCTAGAATGCGCATATTAGTTTATAAAGTTGAAAATGTCATTTTGCGCTGCTGGTGATTAGGGCTCTACGCTAGCCATGGACGTAGGTAAAACTATACAAATTTGGTATTTTTTTACTCAGGGGACTCGAGGCTTTTTCAAATAATTGAAACTTTTCCAATCAAGGTAAATATTTTTGATACATAGTATGTGATTTTAGCAAAATGAGTAAATTTTCACTTTTTTTTGTCATTATGACATCATAGCTTTTTGCACGATGTAAAATTCTCTTCATGTAAGGTATCACAAGAAAGCTCAATTCGTTCTGAAAAAAACAATATATAGTTTTCCATATGTAACTAAAAATCCCCAGAGGAAATCAAGCCTAAACGGAAGGATAGCAAAAATGTTGAAAAAGTGTCTGGCCTGCAGGGTTCAGGAAATGGCCCGAGCCTCTGGCACTGAAGGGGTTAAACAATAGTCATACAAAACTTCACAATTATAAAAAATAAATACATCCGATTTATCCCATTACCCCCCCCACCCTTCCATACCCATACATACATAACCCTCGATATTTTCCAGAGGTTGTTTCACCCACAATTCCTTAAATGAACGGAATTGCCATAGGGTCCATGCTCCTAACTTTCTTCTGTCAGACCAGCCTTTTCCCAGGGATTCCAAATTCTTTCATATTTCCTCAAATATGAGATGGAAGCATAATATTCCTTCTCCATGGAGCATTGGAATGCCACCTGCTGAATTATCTCCCTCTGTGACGGAACCACTCTAGTACCCCTTTTCCTTGCTAACCGATCTTTACTGCAAGCATAATATTAATTGCCAAAAGAGATTGAGATTCTACCTTAAAGGGAAAATCCAAATGGAACAAAAATTTCTCCTATGCCAATTCATCCCAATTTTTAAATATTTTTCCTATTAAGGCTGTCAAAAGTTGTTTCACTTGGTCTAACTCTTAACACCCCCACCATATGTGGTAATGTGTCCCTTCTGCCTCTTCACATCTCCAACATATCCCCCTACAACCTATTTGATATTTCTCTAATCTAGAAGGGACCATATACCAGCGATATAACACTTTATAAAAAGATTTCTGTAGAGTTACACAATGTACTGCTTTAGAGAGTCTACCGCAGGAGGCATTCTAAATCTCCATGTCAAATACTGCCCCCCAAATCCTCCTCTCATTTTTGAATCAACTTGAGTTTATCAAATATGCCCTCTGTGTCAATAAGTTTTGACAGTTTAGAAATTATTATTTTCTCATAGTGATCATCTATAAAGATATCTATGGGATTGGGTTCGGCAACACCTCTGACTCTACTCAAATCTCTTATTACCAAATATGTCAGGTATTCCTGATTGTCAATCCCATATGTATCTTGTACCTCCTGGAAGGATATAATATGTCCTCCTCTAAATAAGTCACCAAATTTTATAATTCCATTATCCAACCATTTTCTTAATCGTACCCCCGGCCTATACGATCCAATAACTTGAATCAGGGTTAAAGTTGAAAACATGTATTTACTTTTCATAATTTGCCTGATTTTCTTTTTTTTTTTTTATTGCGTCTACCACTACCTTACTTAGAAAAGTTACTGACCTAATTAATATAGGATCATGCCAATATAGATTAAATGGGTCCATGCCATCTAATTTTACCTTTTCAATACCGTACCACCCCTGATTCATATCTTGCTTTGTATCCCACACCAATACATGGGAGAACATAGTTATTTCATGCAATATATCTATCCTTGGAAAGCCCAGACCTACAGATTTTTTTACTTCTATTGATAACTGCTGTGGCAATGCTTGGTGTCTTACCCTGTCAAGCATATACTTCTAAAACCCTAGTTAAGCCCTCTAGGGTTTTTTGCGGAACTCTCAACGGTATAATTTGAAAATAATAAATTATTCTTGGAAGCAAATATGAATTTACAATATTTATTCTCCCTTTCCAAGATAATTGTATACCCTTCCAACTCAAAAAACATGTCTCCAACTCAGATCTAATAAAATTGTAATTTAAACCAATCAACTTATTCATATCCATAACTATTTTGATAAGTAAGTATTCCACAAATTCCTTAGACCTTTCAATATTATAGCGTTGTCTCAATGTCTGGACTTCCCGAGGATCCATAAATGCTGCAATGAATTGTCATAGTTAAATTCATTTTATAGTTTGAAAATGTACCATATTGTTCTATTATGTCTAAGGAAGCTGGTAATGATGTACTCGGGGTAGACAAAGTTAACATAACATCATCAGAATACAATGTTATTTTATGTGACATCTTTCTATTACTATTCCCTTCACCTCCCTTGATTTCCTAATGCATGCAGCAAGTGGCTCTCTAGAAATAATATATAATAAAGGGGCTAGCAGACAACCCTGCCTCATTCCATTTTTAATATCAAATAAATCAGACTTCAAAGAAGGGCCCACCACCCTTGCCTGGGGAAAGGAATATAATGCCATGGCACTAGATTTTAAAAGCCCTTTATTCCAAAACTGTCCAAGGCCTCCGACAGGAATCTCCATGAGACCCTGTTGAAGACCTTTTCTGCATCCAAGGCCAGAAAATATGAAGGTATAGATCTCCTTTCTATCTCTCCAACCAAATCAATAGCTTCATAGTATTATCACCTCCCTTTCTTCCGACCACAAAACCAGACTGATCAAGATGTATAATATCTGGCATAACCAACTTTAGTGTATCTGCTAAAATTTTAGAAAAAATGTTTACATCTATATTTATTAGCGATATTGGTCTATAATTAGAAATATATTGTGGATCCTTCCCTAACTTAGGAATTGGACATATAGAAGCTACCAGCATCTCTGCCGGAAAGCAACCAATTCTCTCAATGACGTTATACAATCTAACAAGTATAGAAGATATAAGTGGCTCAAGAATCCAATAAAACAATGCTGTGTATCCTTCTGGCCCTGGCACTTTCCCTCCCTTCAAACCTAAGATAGCTGACTTTACTTCCAATAAAGAAAAAGGTTGATTCAACGAATCCAGCTTATCCCTTGAAATCTTTGGGAGACATATTTCCTCTAAATAAGCTCTTATTTGCCCCTCCGTTTTTACTGACCCCTATATATTATATAGAGAACAGTAATAATCCTCAAATGCTTTTGCGATCGTATCAGGATCTATATGTATCTCCTTTTTTACTACTATTTTCTTTTTTCTTCTCCTCTCTTGTCTATGTTTAAGTTTATTAGAAATATTCCTATTTGGCCTATTATTACTATAATACCATTTTGTCTGAAGAACCTCATTGCTCTAAAATTTTTCTTATCCATCTTTTCCCTTATTTCAGCCTGAAGTTCTTCTCTCGCTATACTTAATGTTTCCAATAATTTATTCAGCCTCTCTTTCTGTGCTTACAATATATGTAGATCCGAAAGTGTCTTACCTTGTTGTCCTCTCAAAAAAATATCCTTATTAATAAGGTAACCCCTAATAGTATATTTAAGAGCCCATAGTGAAGTAAGTGATACTTCATGATTATCACTCTCTTTTATAAATCTATCCACTTCCACTTTTAATTCTTCCTTCGCTATCTCTGATTCAAGGCCATATTCATTTATTCTCCAGTCTGGACGCACTAACCGTAAACTACTCTTCACTGCTAAATACACTGGGGCATGGTCTGACCATATAATTGTCCCTTCAATCCACATGCACTCGTAAACCACATATCAATTATGGAATATGATTTATGCCTCATTGAATAAAAAGAAAAATCTCTCTCCTGGGGATGCTGTGTTCTCTATATATCAGTTCCCAACCCTTAATATTATTATTCCAAGTATCTCCCACTTCCAAAGCAAGAAATTAATCTGAAAACCTACAATCAGAGCACACTCTAATAACCTCTGCCCTCACAAATAGGGTGATTTCCCTTAATGTAAATACCAGATTAAAGCAAACTACAAAAGAAGGAGTAAAAACAGAGAAGGGGGAAGAAGCTGAGAAGGAAGCGAAGAGAGAGGAGAGGAAGAAAAGTTACAGCAAAAAAAAAGGGGGGACCCCTCCCCCATCATGTGTGTACATAGTGAAACTTCACTTTAACTATTTCATTTAAACCCCCACCAATATTATAACCTTTAACAACTCTATTCCTCCAATCTAATTTTTACTATGTGAAATCCGTTCAATTGTGAGAATATTTAAAGGGTAAAAACCCCTTATCCAAGCCTTATAAAACCTATATCTTTATGTAATTATATGATAAAACTTCAATGTAACTATTTTCATTTATACCCCCTCCTATCTCAAATCCTATCACCAACATTCTAACTGTTTACATACCCTAAACCCCCGTCTTAATTATTCATACATGAAATCTACTCAATTGTGATTACAAAAAAAAAATCCCTCTCCTCTTTCCTCTCCTCACCTACCATCCCATCCACACTCTCCCTCATTCGCTTCTACTCTTTATTCACCCCCTATGTAATACTCCCCTACCCCAATTTACCATCTCCATACTATTACTCCTTGAGTCCACATTCCTCTCTGAACCACCAGTCAACCCTCCCAGCCCATTTGAACCAGTTTCTCCACAGCTGTTTCTGGGTTATTCAATCTCAAAGTCCTATTATCTCTCTTTACTATTAACGAAACAGGAAACCCCCAGTCATAGGAAATATTATTTGCCCTCGGCAAAGTAGTAACCTCCCCAAATTTTTTCCTATAAAACCTAGTGCATGCTGAAAGATCTTGATACACACTTAAATGAGCATAGACACTTTCTCCTGTATGTCCTCTAAATTTCTTCAGAAATAAATCTTTGACATATGAAAACTTAACGCACAATATAGTATATCTTGGTTTATCTCAATGTATAGGATCTTTAGTTTTCTGTACCCTGTGCACTCTCTCCAAAGGTTTCATGTCCACTTGTTCTTTACCCATATAATATAACAGGATTCCTATACAATGATCTTCCAAATGGTCATCCATTATGATCTCCTGGAATCCCTCTAATTCTTAAATTTCTTCTTTTACTCCTGTCTTCTATATCCCCTACCTTCAATTCCAATTTCACAAAATTCTCTTTCAAAGTTTCATTTTTCAATTTCAAATTAGAAACTTCTTGCTGAAGAGTCTTACTCTCAGCTTCTTTTGAGGAAAGTTTCTTAAACATTTCTGTTACCTCCTGTTTAATTTCCTGCACATTAGCTCTATTATCTTCCCGAATCCTTTCAAACAAATTTTCTAGGGCTTCTGTAAGCATATGCTGATTGACTACTGGTATTCTCTGGACACTGGAGTCTAGATCAATTAGCATGGGATCTTTAAGTGAAGAAGAAGATAAATCATTATCCTTATCCATACAAATTTTCCTTTCAGGGCCTTCCAGGACCACATATTGCTGCCTTGACTTTCCTTCTTGAGACACCATATACTTATCTTTCCCCTTTTGTGTTGCCTCCTTGTACAGATTTCCTTTTTGTCACTTTATCCACTCCCGTGGTAGGGGAATAAAATGTATTTATTGATTTTACTACTTGCATTTTTTCTTTTTCACCACCCTTATCCTTTTTAAGTCCCATTTTGATTCCCCTCCAGACAAGTTTAACTCCTTTATTAAACACCCCAGTTCTTACAATAGTCTCAAGATGTATCTGCTATCCAAAAAATTTAATCATGTTCTCCTTCTAGGTTTTAGTCATATCAGGGCTTAAAATTGGAAGTCCTTTGCTACTAGCCAGACCTGAAAAGTTACTCGCCATTTCAAGCCATAACATAACCACCAGGGCTGAATTTCTACTCACTAGGGCTAATTTTTAACTCGCCATTGGCTAGTGGCGAGTGGAAATTTTGAGCCCTGGTCATATCATGCAGATATCAATAAGTTATAAATTAATATTTATCTCAGCAGCTGTTTAAATATAATATGTTCTCCAGGACACATCAAGACACTTTCTCTTCAATGTAGCATAAATTATTTACTTTCCCCTGACTTTTAGCAGTAAATAGTCCCAGTTCATGACTTTCTCAACCCTTTTCAATTAAAGTTCCAATTCTTTCCACACTTTCACATGGGCACTTTACTTATCTCCAAAATCATGTGTAGAAGCTCCATCCAGGGCTTTTACCCAGTTCTGGCAGGGTTCTCCAGTCTTTCCCTCTTCCCCACTGCATCTACCATCCACCTCCTCCTTGCGAGATGATGGGACTCATGATATTGTTCCTCCTTCTCAAAGAGCCTGTCGCTTTGCCGTTCTTGTCATTGTCTCATTACCCTCACTCTCCTCCACCTCCTCACCAAGTATCGGGTACTGTCGCCCTCATCTTCCAGCTCCTGTATCTCGAGCCGTTATAGGGTAAGCGCTGTACAGCCGCAATCACAAATCTGTCTCCGGGCTATCATACTGCATTCCAGGGGTTGCTACTATCGATTCTTTCCTTCAATACATTGCCTGTAGTGCAAAAGTCAAAATGCCAGGATCCCCTCCGAAATCACCACCCCATCCCAGAGCACGGAGAATCACCTCACCCCCTTATCTTCACGTTCTTATGTCATCATAGGTCCCCTTAGCAACTAGTGCTCTTTGGAGAAAGATGTGTACAAAACTACACCAACTATAGCCTCTGATTTATCATACATTTTTCAAATATGACATGCTTGTACTAAAATGGTTATAACAACTACAGGAATGCAGTAAAGGTATACAAAGCATATAATTTTGGGAATGAGATAATCTACTGGATCAAATAAGGGTGTCACTTACCTTTATACCTCTAACCTGGTGTGAAGAATTTTTTTTTACATTTCAACCTGTTCAAAGGTATTGAAATCTGTGAAATCTATGGCATTTCCAATTGTATTCAATAGCTACTGCACTTACAATACAAATGTCACTCCACTGGTATGAGTTGACATACTGTAGGGGGTACCAGTAGCACAAACCTACACAAACTATAACTATTATTATTCTTACAATTTTTTCAAACATGATTTGCCAGTACTAAAATGGTTGTAACAAAAACAGAAATTAAGAAAAGACAGATGTATCATTCCATTTTGGAAAGAAGGTAACTGATCAAATGAGTGGTCACTTGCCTTTCTAACCCTAACCTGGTGTGCATAAATACTTCCAGCAAGTTACACTAAAGGAAAAATTGGCATTTTTAACCCCTTCAAATGTACTGAAATCTATGAAAATAATGGAATTTCCAACTGTATTTATTAGCTACTGCTCTTATGAGAAGAATGGCATCCAGTAGGTTTAAGTTCACATACTGTAATGGGTACTACATGTACCTGTTTTCTTTTTTAAAATGTCTATCTGTATTAAAAAGGTTAGAACTATTAGAGATGTTAAAGAAAGATATGCAAGGTATATCATTTTGGAAAGTAGTGTAAGATAACACAAAAACAAGAAAAACTATTTTAACTGGTAGGTGACAGAGGCAGGGACCCTGATATGAGCTGTGACTGAGGCTGACCATTACATATACGAGAGAAAGAGACTTTTATTATACAGTATTTTGTAAAGGACAAAACATCACATACAAACAGGTCTACTGTGTATTTTACTGTTAAAATCCACACTACTTTGATAAAATTCAGATAATGGACTAGGAGTAGGGGGAAAGGAGAAGGTGCAGCAGGGATGTATTCATACAGTGGTATTCCAAAAGCTGACTGCAGCCATGGTGTGCAATAAATGATGATGATCCTTCTTCTCTTGAGGAGAGTGTTTGTGAAAGTGACATGAAAAGTTCCTCCACATCCAACAGGATTAATAAACCACTATACACACTGAAGATGATGAATCATGTTCTAATGTTGATGGCATAGTGGAGGAAGGTGTAGCAGATTAATCAAATGCTGCATATTAGTAACAAGTGAAGCACCTATTCTTAAAGTAGAAGCATACATTCTGAAAATTCCTCTAAGGTGAAAAGTAAAAAGAAATTGTTTGAGACTTCAAAATGCCTAGAGAAATATAAGAATTGTGGGGGAAAAGTGGCAAGAGATTCTGATAATTACCTAATAATTGATGATGATATTGATTTTGAATATATCCCTTCAGCATTATCTTCTTCTTCTCATACTAATAAAGTTAGAGGGAGAGAAATGATAACATGGCCAGAAAATTAGCTGAAAGGAAAAGGCTCAATTTTTCACTAATGAAAAGAAGAACTATGCATGTTTATAAACTGTTTGAGAAGTCAACTGGAATGTCTGACTGTAGACAAGTGCAAATAAATATCCAATAATTTTGTCAGTCATCATCAGCACTGTCACCATTTCAAAGTCCAACCACCACACTATTGCTGAGTAATCAGCAACATGGCTCATCAACATCCTCAACTCTAGCTGTGATCAGTGCTTCCGCTGTAGTTGGAAGTGCAGCACGTTTGACACAGAGTAGAACAATTGCATCATCTAGCCCCAGTAGTAGTGGTATCCCCTCAGGGACTTTTCAGTCTATGAAGACTACAATATAAAGATACTTCATTCATGATTGAAAAGCAGGATCACACATCGGGAA
Source organism: Rhinophrynus dorsalis (assembly GCA_037306005.1). Classification (NCBI taxonomy): domain Eukaryota; kingdom Metazoa; phylum Chordata; class Amphibia; order Anura; family Rhinophrynidae; genus Rhinophrynus; species Rhinophrynus dorsalis. The sequence continues at coordinate 125,211,537 of CM074721.1, forward strand.
ATCCTTATTGAAATCACACCTGAACCACATTCACAGGTCTGATTGGACACCATCAACATGTCAGAGATGTCTTTACTAGTAGCAGTAAAAAGCACTACCATACGTTCCTGGGGCACATAATAGTAGGCTGTAAAGGTGTCATAAGGTGTGCCAAGATTTAATTAATTTACACTAATACCCATGGCTCCTTCTACTATTCTTGTAATGCAAAATATGCTTTGTTGGAGGAGATTACAAGAGTCATAGTATGCCCAAACATGTCACCACAACTACCACCACCTCCACTGCCACAAGTCATGTTGTTAAAGCAATACAGTTACAGAGTTCTTTCAGTATGTACAGGCATCCCACACTTACTGAGTTCTTAAAAAGGATACAAACCCTGAACAAAAGTAATCCAAAAGTACACCAAAAGTAATCCGAAAGTACACTTGCCAAAATGTTGGTAGTTGACATGCTGCCCTTTTCCTTTGTTTAATATAGAGATTTCCACAAACTGCTGTTAGGTGTTGTACCCTGCTGTCAAATACCAAGCTGTAGTTATTTTTCAAGGATGCCTGTTTCAGAGTAGTACTAGCAGGTATTTAGTGTTGTGGGCAAAGGACAAAGGGACTCAGCCTGCTAACAATTCTTTCAAGCCCTTAGCAGCAATAGTACTGAGGAGGAAATATTGCAGCCATAAAAGCACAGAGAAAAATGACAAAGTGCTCACAGGAAATATATTGGTATTAACAAAAGGTGGAATTTTTTACATATTTTATATGGTGGGAATTTATACAAGAAATTGCAAATTTTTTAGAAAAATCCCTGCACCACCATAGATGAACAGTTTCAGTTGCATTTTGTAGCACACTGCTTCAAGAATCTGTGAAGGTCAGTAAAGTGACACTTAAAATAACTTAGAGTCTTCACAGACAGCAGACATGTTGGCCCTGTAAAAATATGAAAGAGATCATGCACAAACAAGAGACAAGCAATTCTAGATAGGGCCGTTTGCACCATAGGCAACAAATAAAAAATCCCCAAATTCCCACTGACTGAAATGTTGTTTTTAAAGAAATGCTAAAGAGGTGTCCAACACATTGCCAGTCAATACTTTTGGATCTAAGTGTTTAAATATAACTTTATATTTGTCCCCTATTGTACATTTGGTTTGTCCCAAAGTTACTTATCATTTCTTTCTTCATATGGCCCATAATGTGCAGCTGATTAGTGACATGTTAAGACAATATGCTTGAGAAAATGAGAAATACAGGGAAAAGGTTGCATACGACAGCAATGGGGCAGCCAGAACTGAATTTGTGACCTGGCCCAATTTTTTATACATGTGAATGGAGTTATACGGAGAGTTTAATTTTTAATGTTCCTGCCTTTAAGCATGCAATGAAACAATGAATCATATGGATTGCTGGGACTTCATTCAGGTTTGATGAGCTACAATCCAGACCCACCTTTCACTATACTACTTAAATACAGATTTGAAACTGATATTGGTAAGAAAATACAAATACAACAATCTATAGTTATCTATGCCATACTTCTGTATAAGGTACTCCTACATAAGTAAGTTACATAGTTACATAGTTACATAGTAATTTAGGTTGAAAAAAGACTTGCGTCCATCCAGTTCAACCCTTTTCCTATTCCTGTTTACCATCGCTGACCCAAAAGAAGGCATCTGACTCCAAATGGCAATCAGATTTCTCCCTGGATCAACAAGCCCTAACTAAATATTAATCCCAATACTAACGTGCATAGCCCTCTATATTATGCTCTTTTAAATAAGTATCCAGGCCCCTTTTAAAGGCATCTAATGTATTTGATAGCACCACCTCCTCCGGAAGTGCATTCCATACCTTTATTGTCCTTACTGTAAAGAAACCCTTCCTCTGTTGTAGACTAAATCTCCTTTCCTCAAGTCTAAGCGGGTGGCCCCTTGTCCTGTGTACTGTTCTGTTAATGAACAGGTCTTTTGAAAGCCCTTTATATGGGCCTTGAACAAATTTATATAGTGTTATCATATCCCCTCTAAGACGCCGTTTCTCTAGTGTGTACAAGTTTAACTTTTCTAGCCTCTCTTCATAACTAAAACATTCCATTCCCCTTACTAGTTTTGTAGCCCTCCTCTGCACTCTCTCTAGTTCCATAATGTCCTTCTTCAGAAAGGGCGCCCAGAATTGAACAGCATATTCTAGGTGGGGTCTTACCATGGACCTGTAAAGAGGCATAATTATATCTTCCTCCCTTGAGTCAATACCCCTTTTAATACATGCCAATATCTTATTGGCCTTTGCAGCTGCCAGCTGGCACTGCATGCTACTGCAAAGTCTATTGTCTACCATTACTCCTAAATCCTTTTCATTAGTAGATTTCCCCAGAGAAACACCATTTAAACTATATGTTGCATTTTTATTATTATACCCAAAATGCATAACTTTACACTTGTCTATATTGAATCTCATTTGCCATTTGCCTGCCCAGTTACTCAATTTGTCCAAGTCCTCTTGTAATGAAGACACATCCAGTTCAGACTTTATTACCTTACTTAATTTTGTGTCATCGGCAAACACTGATACATGGCTTCCTATGCCCTCTGGGAGGTCATTAATAAACAAATTAAAAAGAAGAGGACCCAGGACAGATCCCTGAGGCACTCCACTTATCACGTTTATCCAACTGGAGAACTTGCCATTTACTACCACTCTTTGCATTCTATCTTTCAGCCAATTTCCAATCCACACACAAACATTTTCCCCTAGTCCTATTTCATTCAATTTGTACAGTAACCTCTTGTGTGGAACTGTATCAAATGCCTTGGCAAAGTCTAAATAGATCACGTCAACCGCCGCTCCCTCATCTATATTATTACTTACTTTTTCATAAAATGCAATCAAGTTCGTTTGACAAGACCTATCTTTCACAAAGCCATGTTGGCTATTGCTAATGATATTCCTGTTCCAGCAGAATTCTTGAATATATTCCCTTAGCAACCTTTCAAACAGCTTCCCTACCACAGATGTCAAGCTTACGGGTCTGTAATTTCCTGGCTGGGACTTTGATCCCTTTTTAAATATGGGCACCACATCTGCTTTACGCCAATCCATGGGCACCATACCAGAAATAAAAGAATCCCTGAAAATCAGATATATCGGTCTGGCCAGGGTTTGGCTTAGCTCTTTAAGTACCCGTGGGTGTATACCATCTGGCCCCGGAGCTTTGTCTACCTTGACACCATTCAATTGTTTTAACACTTTTTCTTGTGTTAGCCAGTCCCATGCTTGCTGTGACTGTTCTGTAAAAGTAGTTTGCAGATTCTTGTCCAATGGGTCTTCCTTGGTAAAAACAGAAGAAAAGAAATTATTTAAAATATCTGCCTTCTCTCTGTCACCTTTGACCATCTCACCCGTTTCAGCTAACAAGGACCCAACATTATCAGACTTTAATTTTTTGCCATTAATGTATTTAAAGAATTTTTTTGGGTTGCTTTTGCTCTCCTTAGCAATATTTTTTTCATTCTCCAGTCTAGCTAATTTAATAGCCTTTTTACAGGTTTTGTTGACATTTTTGTATTCTGCAAATGCCTCTGCTGATCCCTCAGCTTTGTAATGTTTAAATGCCGCTTTCTTGTTATTTATTTCATGAATTACTTTACTGGTTAGCCACATTGGTTTCAATTTGCTTCTTTTGTATTTGTTTCCAACAGGGATAAATTTATATGTGTATTTTTGCAATGTTATTTTGAAGGCATTCCACTTACCTTGTGTGTTTTTTCCTGAAAATATTTTATCCCAGTCAACGAGACCAAGGGATGAATTAAACCTGCTAAAGTTGGCCTTTTTAAAATTCAGTGTTTTGGTGGAACTCATATCAACTTGTTTTTTTGAATTAATCTCAAACAATACCATGTTATGGTCACTATTCCCCAAGTGCTCCCTTACTTGGATGTTAGAGATAAGTTCTTCATGGTCAGTTATTACCAAATCCAGACACGCATTCCCTCTGGTTGAGGTCTGCACTAGTTGTGACAAAAAATTGTCATTCAACAAGTTCAGAAACTTGCTGCTTTTAGCAGAGTTAGCTGTTCCATTTTTCCAGTCTATTTCTGGATAATTAAAATCCCCCATAATTATAGTTCTCCCTATTTGGGAAGCCTTTTCTATTTGCATTAATAGCTGTGTTTCTTCAAGGTCACCAATGTTTGGTGGTTTATAACAAATACCCACTAATATTTTCTGGGCAGTTTTATCCCCAGTGACTATTTCAACCCACAGGGATTCCACATGTTCACTAGTGTCATCACATATATCTTCCCGCAATTGAGGCAATAATGCTGGTTTGATATACAGACAGACCCCACCACCTCTTTTGCTTGACCTATCTTTTCTAAATAACATGTAGCCCTCTAAATTGATTGACCAATCATGTGTGTCATCCCACCATGTTTCTGTTATGCCTATCAAGTCATAGTTTTCAATTTCAGCTACCAGCTCCAGTTCCCCTATTTTACCAGTTAAACTTCTGGCATTTGCAAGCATACAATTTATGCCACTGCTGTGTTCCATTTGTGATTTAATTTTGATGTGGCTTATAGGCTTCTCCCTATCATCTGTACTAACCCCGCCCCCAGATCCTCCCACCTGGTTATTAACTACATCACCTTCCCTTTCTATACTATCTATCCCAGTATTTATTGGCCCCTCCCCCCCTTCCTAGTTTAAAATCTCCTCCAACCGTCTAGTAATCCTCTCCCCAAGCACTTGAGACCCCCTTGCATTCAAGTGCAATCCATCCCTGCTATAGAGATTGTACCCCAAAGCAAAATCAGCCCAGTGCTCTAAAAACCCAAAGCCCTCCTTCTTACACCAAGACTTCAGCCATGCATTGAGCTCCCTAATCTCCCGCTGTCTCTCTGGCGTAGCGCATGGCACGGGTAGTATCTCTGAGAATACTACCTTGGAGGTCCTGTTCCTAATCTTACTGCCTAAATTACCTTTTAGGACTCTCCACCTTCCTCTAACTTTGTCATTGGTACCAATATGCACCAAGACAGCTGGATCCTCTCCAGCCCCTCCCAATAATCTGTCCACCCTGTCTGCAACATGCCGAACCCGGGCACCCGGGAGACAGCAAACCATTCGGTTGCTGCGATCAGAGCCACAGATTACCCTATCTGTTCTCCTAATAATAGAGTCCCCTACCACCACAACCTGCCTAGGCTTCACTTTCCTCTGGATCCCCTCTGTGCTAGAGGAGCTGTTCTCCCGGCTGTTAGGGAGAACAGTCCTCTCCAGCAATTCCACTTCTGGGTTTGCCTCCCCAACATCTTCACTTAAATGAGTGATTGGGGAAGAAGCACTGAGATGTGATAGGAAGGTGATAAAATGGAAATGAGTTCTCCACTGATATCACTTTTCCAGTGTTTATTCTGTGGAGCCAATGCACTAAGATGTCTTCAGTTTCGGAGACCTTAGTATGCAGACTCCATAAAATAATGTAGGAACTGGAGAAGTGATATCAGTGGAGAACTCATCATCACTTTATCACCTCTTTATCACACCTTAGTGCATAACTGTAGTTTCAATTTTAAGTAGAACTGTTACTTTGTGATTTTGAAAGTATTTTCAATGTCACTTATCCATCTTTTTATTTTAAAAATAGTTTGAGACATTTTACTTTATTTTTTGCCACTTTATGCAAAATGCCTAGTTGTGGCCAACAAAGATTGACATTTGTAATGGTTAGAAGTGTGAAATGATAGTATCTGTCTGGCATGCCTGCAAGTACTGTCTAATTTGCATAAAATGACAAATAAATGAAACTAAATATCTCAAATGTTTGTTTAAATGCAAAATGGATAACATAAAAAAGAGGAATTTGAAAGCTCTTTTTTATTTGTTAGGAAGTGACAGTTCCATTTTAAGGATGCATTTAAAAAGAATAAGGAAGTGTTTTTGGCCACATTTTAATATTTAGACCGTGTTTAGTTTATATTAAGCAGAACACAAAAGTCCCTTCACCATTTTATTGTTGTGTCCTGCTTTACGTAGGCTAAGTGCCATTTACCATATTCATTGATCCTGCAGTTTACTTGGTAGAAATGCAATCATGTAGCTTTATTTTAAAAAAATAAAAATAAGACATTTTGGCACAAACCAAAACCCACCATCGATTTAAAGGGATTGTAATACTTAAATGTAGGGTTTATCCCCAGAGTAAAACAAGAGTACTCCCACTGCTGAAAGCTGTTTTATTCAAACATTATTACAGCTCAACGTTGAATTTGTTAGGTGCAATATCACATTGGCCTGAAATTGTACAGTGGCGCTGTTGCTACACCATCCTATGAAGATTTATGGTCTATGGACCAGAACTGTCCATAGGATGGTGTAACAACAGTGCCACTGTACAGTTTCAGGCCACTGTGATATTACACCTAAAAATTTTAACTTTGAGCTGTAATAACATTTGGATAAAACACCTTTCAGCAGTGAGAGTACCCTTTTTTTACTCAGGGGGATAAACACTTCAATATAAATATTTTTACATATTAGGTATTACTATCCTTTTAAGTGGATTTGGGCAAATTGTATTTGTACTCTATGGTGCAGTTGGTTTGATCCAGAGTTGCTCTAGTTTTGTTTTGAACATAAGGTCCTGGACTATGTTTTCCTTTCAGGATACAGAGGATACAGATCATATATTCTATAATGCGCACGTACAGATATAGACCACTTTTTTTCTGGAGCTTTCCCATTAAAGTTTTAAAGTTTTGGATTTGTGTCATGATTAGTTATGTGCATTTTTATACACAAGTATCTAGCTGTGTGCATGATCATAAATAAGTTACCATAACAGGCACTCATAATGAGATATGCATCACATGAAATCTGAATGAGCATGATTCTATAGACTGAACTGTTTCTTTAATAAAGTAACGTTAAAAAACACCCAATATTCACTGACTGAACAAAATCAGTACTTTATTTCTTTGTATGAAAATAGAAAAAGGGAATAATTAGCTAAATCTTTTTTTATTGTTGCTTCTAACTGCTTCCTTTCTATGCTACCCAATTTCTGGACATCAAATGTAGTTAGGACTAGAATTTCAGGTTTGATAATGTTTTAATAATACTTAGAATTATTTGTATACATCTTTACTACCTTCATTGTATATTCTAGAAAGTACCTTTCCTTTTCACAACACATTTAACATGTTTCTTTTAATGTGCTGTTGGTTAAATAGCAAAAGGAAAAAAATATGATATTTTATCCTGACTTATAAACTAATAGTTTTGCAAGTTTTAAATAATATTAATTTCTGCACTTAGATAATAAGTTTAGTGTAGTGTGGAAAAATGTCATAATTGCTTGGCAGCCTTGGACAAAATGAAGAATTCTCAGCACAGTATTAACTTCAATTTGAATACCTTGTGAACCGTAAACATAAATCAAGTATGTCAGGCAGTAGTGACAAATGTGAAGAATCACATTTTTTAGTAGTAATAATGTAATACTATAACATATGGCAATCATGCAAATCTAAGCCAAAAGGAACAGGATTACTGAAATGTTAGTGTATGTATTTATTACTTTATTTATTGCTAGAGGGATTCCTGGTTGTAATAATGCATCCATAAAATAATTTAAATGAAATGGTATTCAGTCTGACAAGGACTTTTTTGTGTTTACTTTTCCCTGAAGATATACTCTATATGTAATTATGTTTATTTTAATAACATACAATTCACTAGCATGTTTTATATGGAACACTAAGCAAAATTAGTCATGATTTACTAATAACAGATACAGTGTGATGTAAGAGTGACAAGTATTTAACATAACCATATTGTCTTTATGGCTTTGATTTGTCTCTGCCCTCCTTGCTCTCTAATCTTTCCAATAACTACACATCAAGCTCTAAGTGTTACACAAAATCCTTCTCCTTTAATTCAAGACCCTCTTCTCCTCTACCCTTCCTACAAACTCCATTATAATCCCCCTACACACCGTCATGTCTCTTATATTCAACCAAGGACACTCTTGTCATCATTGTTTTGTGTTTATAGCTCTATATCAAATCAAACCATTTTTCCTCAATGTTCCCTATAAGTGGAACTAATACCCTACTAACCCACAACAGTGAACTTCTCTCAGCATGTTCATGTCTCAATTGAAAATGTATCTACACAATGAAGTTTAACAAACTAGGTGGCATTTTCATTCTTCATATATCTAACCCATTACATTTTATTCAATATATAAGGTCTCTCTCAAACACATTACATTGTAAGTTCTTGAGCAGGGTCCCTTTTCACTTGTATGAAAAGCACTTGTGTTATCCTATTTTGCCAGAACCCTTAAATTATTAAATAATGCTAACACATATGTTGCTATTTAAACAAACATATTAATTCATCCATCCATTCATTTATACCTCCATGGTAAGGACTGTTAAAATGACACAAAAGCAAGGCATCAAATTTGCTCTTACATAACCAATAAATCAATGCTGCCCCACGTCTTTGATAGAGTGGGCAGATCATGTGGGTTGTAACCAAATGCATCTAGGAAACAAAGAGCCAAACCGTGGCCTTCAGTTGGCAGTTAGGCCTCCAGTTCACAGTCCTGCTATCACTTATTTACTGGCTGCATCCTGTTTCTTTTTCAAGTTTTTCTTTTTGTTCTTCCTTGAAAAGTTTTCTGCTAGGTCCAAAAAAACACACACTTTTCTGTATGTTGCGATCATTTACTCCACGATGTTCATTATTTTGAGCATGTTCCTCAAATGGGATTTATCAGAATTATAATTGTGAACTATGCAATAATCTCTTGCAGATCATTGATTGTCTTTCACGTTTCGTCTAGTATCGGATTCTATGTGACTACTATTGGTATGCATGTTTTTTATGTATTTTTTATCCTTATGTTGTATTAGGTGTTTCCTTGGCAAGTAGGAGAAGGAGGGATTGCATTTCTGAACCACGTTGGCAGTATCCGCACAGTTTGTAGTCTATCAGTGTGAAATCAATAGCAATGGCCACACTCAAACTAAAGGAGGAAGAAGAACAAAGGGACTGGTAGGATTGACTGATCAACGTGGAATATAGGGAATGAGGCAGTTAAAGCAGAGGAAGGTAAGCATATGAATCACATACTGCAGTGTGTATCATAAAAATATATAAAGTCTCACTAAATATGTCCCTAATAGGCTTAAAATTTTAGTGGTAGGGATCATATGGCGCAATGCAGAAAATGTGCGCAATCACTATTTCCCATGTGAAAACCACTAGGGAAAAGGTTTGCGCATGATTTTGTTGAATTCAGCATGAAAATTCAAGATTAGCGAACGGCTGTGTATTTATTGTTTTTGTGGGCGTGGCTAAGATTAACGAATCTGTGTGAGTGGAATAGCGAATGCACCTAATGCAAGAACTGCTATTGCAAATGAATTTATACGTCTGTGTACTGTTGTCATAAAATGGATTTTTTTATGCGCAATTCAAGAAGCGTTCGGTATTTAGCTTCCTGGATTAGAACATGTACAAAATCTATCTGCCCACAAAAATGCCTTTATCCGATGCAAACGTTTCTTGCATAGCGCCAATAGTATCTGGAAGCTGGCAACTCTAATTGTGTGTTTTAAGGCTTAAAGTGACAACATTTAGCATGCACATTTTTCAGCATTTAAATTTCAAGATAAGGACCATGCATTCTTAATCTATGTTGGATTACAAAGAATTGACACAAGAAATAAAACTTTAAGAGAATATGAACTAAATTTGTTCAGATACAATGGTTCACTGATACAGGGATGTGGAATTAATCCAACTGGAAGAATCATTAACTGTTTCATTATTTTCATCAATCTACTGATGTTCCATTTCATTTGTTCATTCATCTGCACAATATTCATTTGTTACTTCACCATTGTTTCATTTATGGATCATTAACTTTGTTAATCCATTCATTTACATTGTATCCATTTTTCACTTGGAAACATTTATATGCACAGATCATTCACTGAATCAGAGGAACACTGGATGCTATTCAATTTCATGGGATCAAAGAAATATTATCTCTATATTTGTGCATTATTATTATTGATTTGATTGTAGGATTCATTTTCACTAGCTTCTTTGTCACAGACTACATCAATATAAGCGTTATTCACTAATCTTTGCTAACATATATGTTTCAAGCTGTATTTGTTTTTAATTGCTTGTTTTTTCTTTTTTTTTTTCTTTTAGCATTTTTATTTCTTTTTTTACTCTTGGGCTATCTATTCTGAATCAATGAGGGTAGTATTGTTGTGTGCACACATGACAAAAGACAATATGGGGGTTATGCACTAAGGAGTGATAAAGAGGTGATGAAGTGGATATCACTTCTCCAGAGATATTGCTTCTCCAGTTTATATGTTATTCTCTAGAGCCTACGCATGAAGATCTCCAAAGTTGGAGAAACCAGTCATTGGCTCCATAGAATGACATAGGACTTAGGGAAGTGATTTCACTGGAGAAGTCATCTCCACTTTATCACACCTTGGTGCATCTCCCTTGTGTGTGTTTCTTGATGGATGCAAGTAGGTTTGCAATTATGTATGAAACAATAGATTGTTTTCCTAGACAATCTATATTGTGGCTGCAGAGTTTTAGATTGTCATAGTTATGATGATCAGTAAATATTATTTTATAAGATATCATTAAGGTATTAGTGTTTTCAGTGTGTCAACTTGACAAGTATATTTAGAAAAATATTTAGGTGCTTCAAAGTTATTCTCTATCTCTTAGGTCTGGTAGATTTTATTATATGGAAAAAAGCCTAAAAAAATTGCACAACTAATTTAATTCCACTCGTCAATCAAAGTTTAGATGAATAATAGAAAAAACATATAACTACAGGTTTACTCCTGATAATTGTGTAATTCCAAAGTCATTACAGTTTACACTTGTTTTACTTGAACAGTACCCTCTGTATGTGATCCCTTTTTGAAAGCAGGTCAGTTCAACCATGTAGGCATTCGACAGACTCAGCTTTTAATGTAAAGCATTTTTGTAATAGATAGTACTCTTTTAAAATGGTTTACCTTGAGATGATAAGCAAGCTTAAACACATTTTGTCCAAGACAAAACCTAATTTGTTTAAACAAACAAATTAAATGAATAGTAACACTTATTATGTTAAATTGGATATTGTAGGGTCTATCTTCCTGAGTAAAACAAGGCTACTCCTACTGCTGAAAGTTTATTGCAGCTCATACTTTTTTGGTGCAGTATCTCAATGGCCTGAAATCATTACAATGCCACTGTTGCTACAGGATACTATGGACAGCTCTGGTCAGTTATCATAAACCTCCGTAGGGTGCTATAGCAACAGTACTACAGTATAATTTCAGTCTATTAAGATACTCAACCTAAAAAATTCAAGTTTATACTTCATTAAAGGGATAGTAATACATCGTTTTATCTTTATTTTATTTTGTAGGTATTAAAAAAACACGAAGAAGGATATAAGTCTTATCTCTCAAACCTTTATGGTTTAAGAGATATTCACAAGCAAAGTATCCCCCCCTGTTCAGCCAAAGCAGAAGGGAGGTGCCCAGGTAGACTGCAGAGAGGGACAATCTTCAATTAAGATAAGGGGAAAAGCTGAAAAACTTGTCAAGGGGGGAAGGGCTTTCATTCTTTTCATACAAAGAAGATTGTCCCCTGCTGTTATCTGTCTGGTCTTACAACCAGATTCACATCTGAGAAGAGATGGCTTACACTAAGAAAAAGGGGCGGGAGGGGAAAACTTTGCTTGTGAATATCTCTTAAACCATAAAGGTTTGAGAGATAAGACATATCATTCTTCATGTTTTTTTAATGCCTAAAAAATAAAATAAAGTTAAAATGAGGTATTACTATCCCTTTAACTTTAGAATAAAACTCCTCTCGGCAGTAGGAGGAGAATAAGCCTTACAATATATAGCTTTGTAATTTCCAGTGGTTACTATCCTTTAACATGTTAATAAAATAGATGCTAAACACAGGGCTCACATTTAGGTAATTTGTAAGAAGCAGCGCTTCTGTCTTAATTTTGTTTTTAATTTAGGGGACTATGGAAGGTCCACTCATTCCTTGCTGACCTTTATATTTTGTTGATTTTTTTTGTATATATGTATATTATGGTGTTTTAATGTTGTGAGTCTTTCCTCTTTCCTATAAAATGCATTCTCCTTGTTCTAGCTGTTTTTTCCACCATGTTTCAGTAAATTTGTCTGCTATAAATGACAATGATGGTATATAATGAGGTGTGTATAAATATGCACAATTACTGATCATTGAAAAAGATAATTTTAAAGGCAAAGTACATGGCATTATTTTAACTAGCTTGCATAACTTACGGTTTCCTGTAATCACTCCATTTTGAGTAAATGAAGATGAAAAACTCATTACAGATTTGAAAGTTGTACTACACAGGCTGCATAGTAGTGGGTGAGGCAGACTTCAATATAAATGGATGACATAGTATAGTTGCTTAGACCCACATCCACTGATTGCATGTGATCCTTGTTTGAGAGCAAGTCAGTTCAGCCATGAGGATATCCAGTAAATTCAGCTTTTAATGTAATCATTTTTTAAGACATAAAAGTGGCTTTATGTAATAGGACCAACTTAAAATGGGGAACCTTTATGTAGAAAGCAAGCTTAACCCCTTATGAGTGACCATGCAGCCGGCAGTTAAGGACCACAGAGCATTTTTTTTGTGCAAAATAAATTCAGGGTTCTTAAGGGGTTAAACATATTTTGGTCAAAATTTTTCACAGATGTGAATATGTTGATATAATATTTGTTATACACAAAATTCATATTTAGGTAATTTGTATGAAGCAGCACAGGATTGTCTTCTATCCTATTGCCCTCTGGTGGTGTGTAAGATCAATTACAGTTCAAGTGTTGAGACAATTATTATTATTATTCTTTATTTATATAGCGCCAATTCCACAGCGCTGTACAATTGGGAATAGACATACAGAGGTATTAAATAGTACAATCAGATGTGGAGAACAGAAGGATCAGAGGGCCCTGCTCATGAGAGCTTACAGTCTAGAGGAAGGTAGGCATGACACAGAGAGAGTAAGTGCTATTGCGTTTAAGTGCCTCCTGCCACATGAACTGCCAGTCAGTGGGTGGGAGTGAGAAGTGCTGTTGAGTGCAGTAGTCTGTGCAAGGGGTGAATCTTGGTGATCATGTTTATGGAGGCAGTTGATAGGCTTCCCTGAAGAGGTGAGTCTTCAGGGAGTGCCTAAGATTTGAAGGCTGGGGGAGAGTCTGATGGGGTGGGGGAGGGAATTCCAGAGCCAAGGTGCAGCACGAGAGAAGTCCTGTAGGCGGGAGTGGGAGGATGTGATAAGAGCTGTGGAGAGCAGAAGGTCGTGTGCAGAGTGAAGATGGAGGGTGGGAGTATATTTGGAAATGAGAGATGAAATATAGGGGGTTGCGGTGTTAGTGAGGGCTCTATAAGTTAGCAATTATGCTATTGCACTATGAGAGAGGCATGTCTTTGACTGCAGTACTCCACAGAAATTGATAGTAACACCTCCATCATGTAATGACAGTTTAATAGTTGTAAAATTTTATTAAAATTATTGCCATCATCGGGGGTTACTATGTTTTCATGTTTCTAGGAAAAAAAGCTTATTTTACAGATTCTGTTAACTTTCTGGACATAACAATACCAGTGAAAAATCTCAAATTTCACACAATATGAAACAAACCCATAGACTGAGTACTACCACAACTCCATATTTCCCCTACCACATACTTAAAAGCTATCATAAACATCTAGGTCACCAGATACTACGAAATGGGTTCTGACATTAAGGGTTGGAATAAACATCTTAAAGAAAAAGCAGAACGATTCAAAGAAAAGCGATATGGAACAAAGACATCTAACAAACCATAAATTATGCACACCTGCTACACCATGCAGAAGGAAAAAAATCATGCATAGTACCAGTAGCCACAAAGTTCTGCAATACATAATAGCAGCAACAACAATTTCCCCAGTAAGTGAGAACAGCCAAGCATCAACTGATTACATGAGTTTAGCAAAGCATTATCCAGTACGTGATATCATTTAAGCACAATTGCAACATATGAAACCAGCCAAGCTTAATTCTTCCCCTCTCCCTCATCACTTGCTTCAGCACAACAGAGCACTGGTAGGAAGGACAGTGCAGTGGTCGTACTTTACAAATCTCACAGCAGCTAGCCAATGGCAGCTGCTCCTCTCCTTTTTTTGGAATAATATTTTAAATCTGCCTGAAATGTTACAGTTTCCAGGCAGAGAGAGTGACATCAGCATCTTCTCAGCAGGGGACATGACTCTCTGCCAAAATTACATTTGTGAGTGGGGAGACCCTTCCTGGGAAGGTCACACACCCTAAAAGTCAGCCATTCATAAATGTATACATGTAAAGACCAATATAAATAGTTAAAGGGCCATACTCATGAGAGTTACAATCTAGATGAAGTAGAGGAGCCAAGTAAAGCTAAAGGAAGGACAGGTGGTAGTAAGGGTAAGTAGAGCAAGTGAGTGAAAAGGTTTCGTGTTAGCAGGTCTGGAGGTTAATGCAACCGCAAAGTTGGTCTCAGTATAGGTATGGATGGCTATTTCTACTAATTTTGCATTTCTCCTCAAATGGTACAATAAACTATAATAACAATTATTTTATGTATTTATTTAGAAATAACCTTGTTATGTTTCAAAGTAAAGATAATCTAGCCTATAGAAAAAGTTCTGCTGACATTGATTTTTTTCTGATAAATTTAGTCTATGGTGTAAAGAAAGAAAGAAAGGAGAAAAAACAGGGGCACCCCTAGTGTTGATCCTTTATTTAAAACTCATCCACCACCAAATCGCCTTTGTGAGTTATACTCACAAAAATAATTGCTGTCTACCATAAATGTGGAAGAAACAGACTTAGCTCTTGTCACAGATTACCTATATCCAGCATCGTCATTTCAGCTGGCTCTGGAGTTGTATCTCTCTGAATGACGCCTCTGCGTCACCCCACACATCGCTGGTTGGACTGGGCTTGGGCACGCTTGGCGGTTGTATGGGACGCCCGTGTCCTCGTGCTAGGCGACTAGGGTGCTCCATTTGACACAGCAGGGGTTCAGGCGGATGACGCATCTTGAGGTGCGATGTGTCAATTACGGGCGCGTAAGGCGTATCTGACGCAGGTTACCTTCTTATGTATTGGGTCTGTCTTCCTGGCGCCTTGTATTTAAAGGGATCTGAATGCTCATCCAGTTACCCTTACGTTGGTGTGCAGTACAGTTCTCTTCTTGATCCTGATTTTTCTGTATGACCTGGCTTGTCTGACCATCCATCCTGGTGCTGATCTGTGGCTCTGTCTGACTACTCTTTAGTGTTGCCCTTTGTAGCAGACACTCAATCTGGTGCAGACCTGTGGTTCTGGATGACTACCCACTCCGTGTATGACCCTGGCTTGTCTGACCATCCATCTTGCTGTTGACCAGTGGCACTGTCTGACTACTCTCTAGTGTTGCCCTTTGTAGTGGACACCCAATCTGGTGCAGACCTGTGGCTCTGGCTGACTACACGCTCCATGTATGGCCTAGGTTTGTCTGACCATCCATCCTGGTGCTGACCTGGGGCTCTGTCCAGCTGACTTCTGCGTTACCTCTTATTGAGCGGATATCCTATCTGGTGCAGACCTGTGGCTCCGGTATACTCGGACCTTACTGACTGCAGGCGTGAGTCAGTGGGTTCTTTGGTTGCCACTCCTTCTAGCGATGGTCTTCTCATGGCTGACTGCAGGCGTGAGTCAGTCATCTTCCAATCAACATCTAGGGAGAACCAACTGGCTGATTCTTTACCTCTGACTTAGAGACTACCATTGGCTTTGGCTTAGTTTCTGCAGTTCTGTGATCTAGAGATATACTACTATTGCTGTTAGAGTCACTGTCTCTTGGTTACCCACTGCTCCACCCTGAGTATTGTTATTACTACTCTTACTTTAATAAAGGTGTCTAACTACTGTCTAACTCTTGTCTTCGCATTCAAACCATGACAGTGCTTTCTTGTTAATATATGCTGTTCCAAGGCAGCACAAACTCCAGTATCCAATGAACTGCTCAATAGGCTTCTCCTACAAGTCACACTCTCCCAGAAGTTCAGTAACATTCTGAAATAGGAAGAACAAAGGGTGCCCAGTTGTGCACTATCTTAAGTTCAGAATTAAATATAAGAGCTCAAAATTAAATACTCACAAGTCAAATAGTCAGCATTTCTCAGAACCAACAAGTAAGCTTATGTAGAGATCAGCTCTGTCTCCGTTCAGATGTGGCACCTCCAACACCTCTCTTGTATGTCCTCGAGAAATCCTGCTGTATCAGGAGGTAAAAGAAGATCCTGGGCAGCTATTAATTATATCAAATTGATTTATTGACACATATAATACAAAATAAAAAAACTGAATTCAGTATTAGATCTCAGAAGGAACGGAGACAGATCTGATCTCTCAGTAAGCTTACTTGTCGGCTTTGAGAGATGCTATTTGACATGTGGGTATTTAATTTTGGGCTCTTATATTTAATTCTGAACTTAAGATGCTGCACAACTGGGCACCCTTTGTTCTTTCTATTTCTGCATGTTAGTCTATGGTGTTCATGTTCAACATAGGAGAACTATATGTTTTATAAGAATGTGTGTAACTCTATTATAGAAACCATCATTCCATTTCCTTGTCATAATAAGGGCATAAAAAAATAACACAGGAGTTGGACCTCGATTATCTTATCTGTGCTTTCTTTGGTTTTATCCTTTGTTTACCCCGCAGAGTAAAACAGATTTTTTTTTCCTATCAACATTATAATACATAATTTAGTCTCTTTATCAAGTTGTATAACGTAGCTAAATATAAAGTAATCTACAAATTCCTTTTCAACTCTATGAGACATTTGGTGACACATATATCCCTTGTAAATTAATGTTCATTAAAAAAATACATTAAATGCTTTCTGAGAGCTTGAAAAAATGTTTTTGATTTGTATGAGAGCTCTTTTTATGCTTTTTGTTTTCCTACAAATAATTAGATTAACTATATAAGGACCAGAGAGAAGTGCCACACACTGAGAAGCAATGTAGTGCACTCACATCAAGTCCTTAAAAGTTAAAATATTGCATAACTTGTCAGTTCATTTTTCAGGAACGGAATCAATTGAAGTTTCATATGCCACAGCAGATTGTGTTTGCTTATAAAAAGCAAACTATTTGATATCAATCCTTGTGTTCTGTGTAAGCATTGTCCCTTTAATCGAAAAGCCCAAGAAAAATAACAAGGAAAAAAGATAATTACCTCTGAGAATTGCAATTACTCCTGTCTTTGGATTAACATGTGCCTATCATTTTTACATACAGTAGAAATCATTCTTCATTCCTGTTTAAAGTGAAGCTGTCACCTTGAATTAAGTTTGTATATTTGAGGACTTTATTAAAATTTGACTATGCATCATTTTAGCCAAAAGGCCAACAGAGGCATAGTTTAGGAGATATTAACACTTAGATTTCTGGGAAGTGATCTCTTCCTCTCTAACACTATCTTAATGCTAGTTAAAGGGATAGTAATACTTAAAATGTAAAAAAAATATGTTGTAGGGTTTATGCCCCTGAGTAAAACAAGGGTACCCCCGCTGCTGAGAGATATTTTATAAAAAAATTAGAACAGCTCAAACTTAAATTTTTTAGGTGCAATATCACAGTGGCCTGAAAATTTACAGTGGTGCTGTTGATACACCATCCTATGGAGAGCTATGGTCTACAGACCAGAGAGTTCCATAGGATGGTGTTGCAACAGCGCCACTGTACATTTTCAGGCCACTGTGAAACTGCTCCTAAAAATTCAAGTTTGAGCTGTTATAATTTTTTAATAAAATATCTCTCAGCAGTGGGAGTTCCCTTTTTTTACTGAGGGGGATAAACCCTACAACATATATTTTTTTACATTTTAAGTATTACTGTCCCTTTAACCACTTAACCCTTTGCGTTCCAGAGAAGTATCCAATTCATTGCAACACAATGATTTGGATATCTCTCTGGCACTCAAAGGATTCAAATGAAGATTTTGTTATAAAAATATATTTATCATACAGATTTCTCTGCTGAGTAAAACAATAGTACACATATTTCTAGAGATATTGCAATTTTAACTGCTGGTTTTACTTCAATAGTGCCCTCTATTGGTCAGATTTCATTTAGTTATTCTTTTGCATTCTATGGGAAAGGTGAGTCACTGACAAACAGTTCTTCATAGAATGTGATAGAAACTGCTGAGGGATTCCTTGACAGTTTGAAATTCAGGCAGGAATCCTACTTTCAAACTTGCTTACAATTTGAACTCTTATTAGTATTTGAATAACTAATTGACTTGCATTATTCAGCAGGTAAAGCTCTATAACATATAGGTTTTAATAAAAAAATAATGTTCCTTTAAGGGCCAGAGGAGTGCACAATGCATTGTAAGCTCTTAAAGGGATAGTAATGTTTCATAATAAAAGCAGCTCACAGTGTTTGGACTTTGGAGTGTTATTTCAATACTGTCAGAGTTATAGTTCAAGAGTAATTCAATGACAACGTGTCCCCCTCCCTCCCCTTTTACTGATGTAACACTGCTCAGCCAAAGCAGAAGGGAGGTGCCCAGGTAGTCTGCAGAGAGGGACAATCTTCAATTAAGATAAGGGAAAAAGCTGAAAAGCTTGTCAAGGGGGGCAGGGCTTTAATTGTTCTGATAGGAAGAATGTTGTCCCCTTCTGTTATCTGTCTGATCTATGGACTGCATTCCACATCTGAGAAGAGATGGCTTACACTAGGTAAAAGCGGCGGGAGGGGGAAATTTTGCTTGTGAATATCTCTCAAACCATAAAGGTTTGAGAGATAAGACTTATATTGTTCTTCATGTTTTTTATTGCCTACAAAATAAAATAAAGATAAAACAAAGTATTACTATCCCTTTAAGGGGTTAATCTGTTTATTGCACTGAAACTTTTACCCCTTAATGACTGGCTGCATGGAGCCCAGCTGACACTTAAGGACCACCAAGCATTTTTTTTTTTTTTTGCACATTGCATTCAGGGGTCCCCGAGCCTCATGCAGCCATGAAGGGTTCTTAAAGGGATAGTAATACTTAAAGTGTAAAAAAAAATATGTTGTAGGATTTATCTCCCTGAGTAAAACAAGAGTACTCCCACTGCTGAAAGGCGTTTCATTCAAAAATTATTAATTTTCAAAGTTGAATTTTTTAGGTGTAATATCACAGTGGCCTGAAATTGTACAGTGGCACTGTTGCTACACCATCCTATGGAGATTTATGGTCCCGGGACCAGAGCTGTCCACTGTGATATTACACCTAAAAAATTCAACTTTGAAAATTAATAACTTTTGAATGAAACACCTTTCAGCAGTGGGAGTACTCTTGTTTTACTCAGGGGGATAAACCCTACAACATATTTTTTTTTACATTTTAAGTATTACTATCCCTTTAAGGTGTTTAAGGATAATTGGCACCACTTGCCTTTTAAGCAGATCTTCTCCCCTGAGAGTAGACCTGTTAATTAAGACTTGGCTGAATTGTGAGCCTTAACTCACGAACAGTGGAGAAGAATGAAGGTTTGAAAGGATCCCCCTGAAGTTCCCCTGGGGCATCTGTGCTACATCCTCAAGTACAGTTTCATGTAGCACTATTATTTGGTATTATTTAGTTCTAAACGATAATGGGGTAAATATAGTGATTACCTGAGAGGAACAGTATTAAAGGAATAATGTGTGAGGAAGATTAGTTTGGTGGCATAGTTCATTATGAACTGTAGTGGTCAGTTGAGAGGAAGATCAGTTAGAGATGTGTTGCAGTAGTTGAGACTATAGAAGGACAACTAAAATTCTCAGTGATTGAAATGGGGCTTTTAATCTTATGAATGATGGAGAGGTTTACACATTGCTTCTCAATACCTTTAACAATTAAGAGGTTAAAAGTCCCATTGAAATGAATGGGAAATTTGGAAAGATTTCTTTGATTCATATGGTGCAATTAGTTTGTGCGAGAATTATTGTTTTTAAGACACCCTTTACAATATTGTGGATGTTGTGTCAAAAGTTATTATTTATATCGAGGCAATATAAACATATATATTTTGTGCAAGATGTTTTAATTAGGCACCATTAACAGGTTTAGATTTATCAATAAACTGATTAGGCAGATTAGGCCTAGAGCAGGGGTAGCCAACCACAGTCCTCAAGAGCTACCAACAGTGAATGTTTTTAAGATAAATATCTACTTGAGCACAGGTGAATCAGTCAGTGGCTTAGTTGATTTAATGAATCCAGCTGTGCTGATTCAGGGTTATCCTAAAAACATGCACTGTTGGTAACTCTGTCTTGAGTACTAGGGTTGACTACCCCTGGCCTAGAGCTCCAAATTGTGATGGGTGCCTCAGCTATGCTGGCCACACCCGCATTCTGAATATTAAATGTGGCCAAAGCAATCAAAATATCCCTTCACCACTTTTAAACCCCTTTATTTGCTATTATTTAACCCCCTGAATGCTAGAGAGATCTACAGTGCGTTGCAAGTGTTAAATGGATAGTAGTACTTAAAATGTAAAAATAAATATGTTGTAGGGTTTATCCCCCTGAGTAAAACAAGGGTACTCCTACTGCTGAAAGGTGATTTATTCAAAAGTTATTACAGCTCAAAGCTGAATTTTTTAGGTGCAATATCACAGGGCCCTGAAATTGTACAGAGGTACTGTTTCTACACCATCCTATGGACTGCTCTGGTCCTGGGACCATAAATCTCAATAGGATGGTGTAGCAACAGTACCACTGTACAATTTCAGGCCATTGTGATATTGCACCTAAAAAAATTCAGCTTTGAGCTGTAATAACTTTTGAATAAAACACCTTTCAGCGGTGGGAGAACCCTTGTTTTACTCAGAGGGATAAATCCTACAACATCTTTTTTTTTTACATTTTAAGTATTACTATCCCTTTAAAACTTTTTTGCACTTGCGTGTTATAGGCCAAGGGTAGTTTTGTGCTAGGAAATAATGGATGGGACTAGGGGAAGTGGCCATGTGAGGACTGGTAGTGTGGCCATGGGTGGGGTAAGGGCTCCTAGAGTGCTTTGCCTAGGGGCTTCTAGGTGTAAATCCAATCCTGATCGTTTTGTGTGCTATATGTTAGGATGACTATGAAAAACTGTAGATTTACATATGTAAGTTCCTTTTTCTGCTGTTACTAAAGTCAAATTGTATGCCTTTGTTTCTTACATAGAAGTTTGTAATGCTAATCTCCTCAATCATAACATGCTTAACCCGTTAATGACATATGACACGCCAGGACCGTCACGCCAGTCTGAACATTAAGGACCTGTGACGGTCCTGTTATGTCACGAAATTCTGGTATTTCAGTGCGGCTGCATGCCTATCTGTGATCACAGAATTCATTGCAGTAAATAAAAAAAAATCCTGGATTGTGTGGTCCTTAAGGGGTTAAAAAAAAGTAGATGCCATGTTAAAAGTCTGTGCACCCCTGTTCTAAACTATGCAACAGCTGGTCTTTAGGTAAACATGATAAATAGGCAGCTTTAAATGTTTTTTGAATAGGCAAACTTAATTGAAAGCAACATGTCTACTTTGTTAGCTCATGGTTAGTTTTTACATCTTAAAATGAATTATGTAAGGCTTGTCATAACACAAACATACATTTAGGTCAAAATAGAATGAAATGGCATTTTATGAAAATGTTTCATTGTTCTTCATTTTCTGTTTTCACACATAGCAATATAATTTATGTTCTGTTTATTAAAATGCAGCACTACAGAGATCCAAGAGAAATACGATTTCTTAGAAGCATATTTTAATGTGGATATCATTTTTGAAGTTTTTCCTGTATGTTTCATGTGGAAAAGCAAGTTCCTGTTAGTATTCAAGTAGACCAACACAGCTATTCACACAGATACCAATGCTTCTGAAATGTTCAAGTGTAGTCTCTGAGCAAAACAACAATAAAAACTCATCAGTTTAACCCTTTAAGGGAGACTCATTGTAAAGCAATGCTTTGCACATCACTCTCCTCCTTAACCCCTTAAGGACTGGCCGATCTTGTTCCTGGTCGACATGTAAAGGCATAGTAATACTTAAAATGTAAAAAAAATATGTGTTGTAGGGTTTATTCCCCTGAGTAAAACAAGGCTACTCCCACTGCTGAGAGATATTTTATTAAAAAAATTATAACATCTCAAACTTCAATTTTTTAGGTGCAATATTACAGTGGCCTGAAACTGTACAGTGGTGCTGTTGCTACACAATCCTATGGAGATTTATGGTCTACGGACAAGAGCTGTCCATAGATGGTGTAACAACATCCCCACTGTACAATTTCAGGCCACTGTGATATTGCACCTAAAAAATTCAAATTTGAGCTGTAATAACTTTTGAATAAAACACCTTTCAGCAGTGAGAGTACCCTTGTTTTACTCAGTGGGATAAACCCTACAACATATATTTTTTTTTCATTTTAAGTATTACTATCCCTTTTAAGGACAACGGACCATTTTTTTTTCAGCATCTGGTTCAGAGCTCCCCGAACGGCATGCAGCCACACGGGGAGCCCTGAATTCCATGATGGTCCTGGCACATCAAGGCTCCTTATCGCTCGCCAACCCATGATGTGCCAGGAATGTCAAGGGTCCTTAAGTGGTTAAAAAGACCCTATCACCTAAAAACAATTATGATTTTTGAAAGATTTCAAAATCACCACTCTACAGTATTGTATTAGCCGTTTTTATATAGAATACTATCAATAGAGTTATGTTGATTTATAGATTATGTCAGGGATCAAAATTTCCACTCGCCACTAGCCAATGGCAAGTGAAAATGTATCCCTGGCAAGTAGAAATTCAGCCCTGGTGGTTATGTTATGGCTTGCAGTGGCGAGTAACTTTTCAGGTCTGACTAGTAGCAAAGGACTTCCAATTTTAAGCCCTGGATTATGTTAATTAAGGCATGTCATGTCTGTCTTAGTCTCACAATACCTCCCCCTCTCATTGATACTTAACCATTTCAATGCTAGGGGTATGTGAGCAACTTTGAGAGGTTTACGGAACAATGAGTGGGGAAAGTGATATAGAGACAAAACAGGAATACCTTAATTAGCATAATATATGAAGCTGAATAATCCAGGAACTAATTTTCTGAATAAAAAATGGAGCACACAATTTGTAAGTGATTTTGAAAGCTCTATTAAAATAAAACTTGTTTTTCGGTGAAAATGTCTATTTAATGGGTTAACTTTGAAGAATTATTGTGTCTACGCTTTGAAAAAGCCTGTGGGGGCATATAAAGATTTGTTTTTAATCTATAAAATTATTACATTTCTCCACTTAATGGTATCACTACCATGGCAGATGTGTTTTTTGAGAACGGCTAAATATAGTTTTCCTCTGTTTCTGTATACTTTGCCCACTAGTAAATAAAGTAGCACCTGTAGAAATTAGTAGTTTTCTTATGTAAGCTAAAATGTGCTGCAGCAATATATTTTATTTTATATTATGCTAGTGTCTGATGTATGTAAATACACATTAATACAGCAGTTTACACATGCAAATTATTTTAACCATAAATTGTAAGTGTACAACTTGTGAGGTGGAGCATAGAGAAGATGAGGTGAAACTTTTAATTTTATGAATACTAAATATTTTTGCCCCATTACCCCTCGTTCTGTTCAGTTAACCCTTTGAGTGCCAGAGGGTATGCAATGCATTGCTTTTCAGCTCTTGCTGGAATACATCTTTTATCATCTTTGGCTATGCAGTGGCCAAGGATGATGTGAGTTCTGCTTTAAAAAGAGAGAGACAGTTGCACATTTGAACAACCTTTCACAAGCGGACACATTCACACATGCAGTGATTAGTACCCATTGTTACATGAATGAATTTGCAAATGCATACATTCACATGAACACACTTTTACACATATGCATTCTCACTCTCATTGGACTACATTTCTGCATGCATTTGAACATACATTCTCACAGGCACATACAGTACTTTGCAAAAGTTTTAGGCAGGTGTGAAAAAATTATGTAAAGTAAGAATGCTTTCAAAAATAGACATGTTAATAGTTTCTATTTATCAATTAACAAAATGCTTAGTGAGAGAACAGAAGAAACATCTAAATCTTTGCTTTCAAAACAACATCAATTCTTCTAGGTACACAAAGTCAGGAATTTTGTAGGCACATAGTCAGGTATATGAATAAACAATTATACCTGAACAGGTGCTAAAGATCATCAATTTAATAGGTAACTTAGTGCAGCAGGTGAAAGACACATCATGCTTAATTCCCTTACTACATCTACTGTCCGGAGAAGCCTGGTCAGAAGTGGTCTTCTTGGAAGACTTACGACTTGCGTCCAAAAAGCCATATCTCCGATGTTGAAATAAGGCCAAGTGACTCAATTATGTATAAAAACACAGGAACTTGGGTGCAGAAAAATGGCAGCAGGTGTTCCCTACCGATGAGTCAAAATTTGAAATATTTGAATGTAGCAAAAGGCAGTTTATTTGCTGAAGGGCTGGAGAGTGGTACAAGAATGAGTGTCTGCAGGCAACAGTGAAGCATGGTGGAGGTTCCTTGCAAGACTGGAGCTGCATTTCTGCCAATGGATGGTCAGAATTAATGGTATCCTCAATGCTGAGAGGTACAGGCAGATATTTATCCATCATGCAATACCATCATGTGCACATTACTGTATATGCATATTAGTGTGCACATTTCCATGTGTGTTCCCATACACTTGCACATGGCCACACATATGCAAACATTAACGATGCAAATGCATTTGTATAAACATACGCACAGCTGAGCAGTTGCTCATTTAAGTGCACAATTTGTGCACAAATTCACTCGCATATTTGTATGGCTGTGAGTACACATTTCTGGGTGCACACAGTGGACACTTTTGCAAGAGTAAACATATGCACACACAAACAAACAGAGAATCTACTTTCCGACAAAGTATGAGGATGTTAATACCAGATGTTTACCTGGTATAAAAAAAAGTAGGAACAAAGAAGAGACTAAGCAAACAAGAGTACCTTTATAGGATGTGGAACAGCACCTGGAAATAGTGTATATACATTTAAGATAACAGTGTAGGGGCTCTAAAAGAACCACTTTCTACCACATTCTACTTCAGTATGTACCATAGTACCTGAGTTAGAAAGAAGGGATATCACGATGATACTCAGGAGAGTATTAATAATCTGTGATCACTTGCCATTAGCAATTATTGCATGTTTACTGGAGCAGGAGTAAAGAAGGTGTTAAAAAGAGACTCAAAGCCATTCTGTTCCAACTGGAACATGGAAACTACCCTCCATTGATAAAGGGAATATTTCTCTTTCAAATGAAGGCAATATCGAGTATGTTAATGTTAGATGATGGCACTAAGAGTACACTAAAATCAGAGGATCACATAAGCACCTGGCAGTAGTACTTGGGGCATATTAGTTTCCATAGCTCTGGGGCTCTGGCAGTGGATTAAAAGGGTCTTATCTTGACACTATGCTGTCATTTAAAGTTGTAACTAAGTCTCTACATTCCAACTCCCTTTCTTTCATAATATTTGATCACAAACACAATGTATCTAAAAATATGTATTATGTGGTTTGGAAAGTATAGTTGTTAAAATGTAATACAGTTATACAGTGCCTTCCAAAATCATTTAGACCCATGAGTAATTCTCTCATATTACTGAATTACTAATGGTAAAATGTAATTTCATTCTATATGATATTTTATTTTAAAACACTGAAACTCAAAATCAATTATTATAAGGTGACAATAGTATTATGTTGGGAATTATTTTTAAGAACAAAAAAAAAATAAATAAATAAATATGTTGCTTATAGAAATATGCAACCACCACACATTAATATTTGGTAGAACCACATTGTTCTGCAATAACAGCATTATGTCTTTTGGGTAATTATGTACCAGCTTTGCACATAGTGTCGGAGGGATTTTGGCCCATTCTTCTTGGCAGATTTGATCCAGGTTATTCAGGTTGGTAGGATTTTGCTTGTGGGCCACAATTTTCATATAGTGCCGTAGATCCTCAACAGGACTGAGATCAGGACTTTAACCGGGCTACAGTAGGATATTCACCTTTTTGTTATTGAGCAACTCCAATGTTTCTTTGGCCTGTAGCCTGTTCCTAATGTATGCATTTGCATTACTTTATCATTTTCTTCTGTAGAATACTCTTTGATCTTCATTTTCCATCAGATCCACAGCCTGACCAATGATCCTTCAACAGTGGGATATATATCTTGAAAATGTGACACCAACTTTAATGGTTCATAGGTGTAGGCCAGTGGTAAGGTAACTGTGTCCTTATTAGGGTCATTTTTTTCATCTTTGTAAACTGGGAGCTTCCACGGTACAGTAGTTGAATACTTATGCAAGCTACATATTTCAGTTTTTTTATATTTCCTAACATAAAACTAGTGCCCACTTCCTATAACTGATTTTGAGTTTAAATGATTGAAAATAAAATCATACAGAAAAAAATAAAATGTACCATTTGTAATTCAACAATATAAGGGAATTGGTCAGGGTATGAATACTTTTGTAAGGCACTGTAAATGAAACAGTAACTAAAAAAGCTGCATTCACAGTAATCTGATATACTGATACACATACTACCATAATAACTGGAAGACCTCTAGTTACAATACAAATTACTGACGTTTAAATTCCTTTTTTTGTGTTTGAAAGTGTTTTAAGCATATACACCTGCAGGAAAATATAGCACATTACAAACATAGTATGTTCTATGTCAGATATCAGGTCAAGGGTATTTTTCATGCTGCCACACACACATGCTGGGAGCATTTTGCAATGTCTATATTATTTCTTATGCCTGAGGTAAGACGCAATAATTCCCCCTCTGCCGACAGAATGAACACACAGCACTGTCAGACATATAGCCAAAAAACAATTGGCTAACAGACCCCTAAAATAAGACTATATCAGTATTGATGTTCAAAGGGACAATAACACGTAATGGGGGAATGAACCAATCCACAAAACAACAAATCTTCCGGTATTTCAGCTGCTCCATTAAACTGTTGCAATTCTTTCATCACAGTCCACATAAATTGAACACAGACTTAAGACAATACCTTACTTCTCAGAAAATAACAGGAACTCAATAAGTGTGCAATTAGGAGAAGCTTCCCCAGACTTCCAACACAAATCCTACAAAATGTGTGTGTTTGATCATGACTAAGCTCTGTTATTGTGCAAAATTAGTTGATCTTTCTTACGAACTGTAGATTTGCCATTACCCACTCTGTAAGTCTTACCCTCCATCTCTCGGTACATCATGAAAGCAATATGTTTTTTAAATATTTCTTTTTTGCTAAACAGAAACAGTTGATTTTATAATGAAGAGTTTTGCACACTTTTTTGCATTTGAATAAGGAACAAATATCAATAGTGGACATTGTTTGTTTTGTCAGAATGAACAAATCCATCAGTGCTGCTCGTGTTCTGCTCTTATACTGTAGCTTAAAAGTTTGAGTACTAGAGGGTTGTCCAACTCATTGCTAAATAATGCACCTGCGCAAATATATGTACCAAAGCTTTAGTGTATATATGGATACACATCTGTATGTGTTAGTGGAGAAGTAACACCTCCCAATTATGAGCCCCTACTCACTTATCTCACTATGGCCAAAAAAATTTTATGCTCCCTATCAATTTTACCCTTGTGCTTATGTACAAGATATACCTTCTTCAATCAGTCCTGGATGTCATGTCCATGGAGGCAGACATGACAGACACTAGTAGGACTACAGGACACAAATTCTGTGCACTGCACATGAAAATTCATAGATTTTGCTCAGACACTATACCTGAGGAAGGTTTCAAAATTGCTGGTATCTAGTTGTGAATAATTATGTTGGTTCTCTAAAATATGGCTATCTCAGTGTTAGTCCTGCAGTCATAAACTGATAATTAGCATATTTAGATGATTGAGGCATATGAGATCCAGAAGGCCTGAAACATTCTAATGTGGAATATCTGACCTTTGTATACTGCTTATCTCATTTCCATGGTGGACATACACGTTAATGTTACACAGACAAATATGCTTAAACAATGGTTGTCAATATTTTACTGTGATGAACCTTTTTGTTTCACCCAAAATCACTATAGAATACCAAACAGTTTAACTGTATGCATGATAAAGAAGTCTCCAGTGCATTGTAAAGCAAAGTCTTGGAGACCTTTCTAGCATATAAAAGGTTAAAGAAACAATCAAATTTCCATATTCAGCAAGTATATAACATGTCATGTTGAATTGTCCATACTTTTTATACTTTTTGCTCTCATTTTTTCACTTTTAGATTAATCTTCAGATGTAGTCCCTGTAAATGTTTCTAGAATGAGTAGTTCTGCTCAGACCAGAAAAGAAGGCATCCATGATCTCTGCTAAGGAAAAGATTGGAGGAAGGGAACGCAAGGATGTATTATCCTTTCTGATAGACCCACTTAAACCACCAACTCTCACTGGCTTGCTACTGGACTATGATTATACACTACCTACCCTGACCAATGACTTACTTCTGGACTTTACTTCCTGTTTGTCTGCTCTGTATTGGGCCTACTACTGTATCATCTCTAACCCCCAGTTTTGATTCCATATAACTCTGCATTTTAGGGTTCCTACCTGTTTATTCAGACTAATACAGCTTTCTGATAACCTCTGGGTAGTTCCAGCCACTCAGAGGGAAGTTTCAGTAAGCTAACAAATATATTTATTGTGTGTTTTGTGTGTGTGTGTTACGTGTGTTGTGTTCTTTGTAGCCCCTACATCTCTTTGCAGCAAAATCCATGGTTGGAACAATAGGATAGGCAGTATAGTGGATATTTAAATAACTCCTCCTTACTGCCGCCCCTGGGTGTGTTTGCCAGCCACACAGAAGTCTTCTTTTATATATATATATATATATATATATATATATATATATATATATATATAATAATTCGCTAAGTTGTGTGTAACGCCCACATGTGCAGTACAGACTGCCAGCGCTGCGGCCGATACAGAGCTGGGCGCTCCAAAAGAGCGTCCAGCTCTGTGTCAGCAGTGGCGCGGGCAGTCTCTGCTGCGCGTGACTGCCCTGCGACCGGCTGCCAGAGGCACTGTGGCCCGTGTAACGGGCTGTTCAACTAGTATATATATATATATATATATATATATATATATATATATATATATAGAGAGAGAGAGAGAGAGAGAGAGAGAGAGAGAGAGAGAGAGAGAGAGAGAGAGAGAGAGAGAGAGAGAGAGTGAGTTACAGTTTTAGTGAACCGCACTCACAGTTCTTGTAAAGGATGGAGAAATGGTGCAATTTACTGAATCAACATTTTGGCCCTACCTTGGGGCTTTATCAAGATGGCTCTTGCACTTCTTGAACTACAAACTGTATGTATACTTTATGGGACTTGGCACCCAGGCCCTTGATTTATTGACACAGAAGAGTGCACACAACTCTTGTTTTCATTATATATATATATTTATATACAACTTTTGACTTTTTAGAAAAATTTGACATACCTCTTGATATTGGTATACGAACCCTTTCAGTTCCAGAGAGGTATCCAACACATTGCTTTGCAATGCAATGGCTATGTCTCTGCACTCAAAACTTTAAATGCATGCCCTTAGGTTATAACATGCTATACATGGTATATTCTAGGAATATAATTCATATATTTTGGGTCTTATGTATAAAGGCAAAGTGGAAGAATTCTGGGGCTAAGAAACTACACCACAGAGAACAAATAAACCTTAATTTTTATTTAACCCCTTAGGGACCCTTGATGTACCAGGACCGTCACGGTCCTTGAACTACTCAAGGACCAATGACGGTCATGGCACGTCACGTACTTTTTACTTACAGCGCTCTACCGGGAGCGCTGTAAGTAAAAATAGGGCATGAAATAGACCGCTCCAAGATCGGAGCGATCTCTTTCAAGCCCCATAGTGACGCGCCGATACACGTGACAGGTCACGTGTACCAGCGCGTCAAAGTGCCCCTATGCGGTCATTATGGGACGGAAATGTCCCGTGACCGCCGGTCCTTAAGGGGTTAAATGGGTCTTGTTTGCGTCAGAGATCTCTAGAGCATTGAAGAGGTTAAAAGCCCTATTTCAATCAAAAGATATTTTGGGAATGTTTATTTGTCACCTGCAGTGAAGGTGGTTTATCCGAGAATTGCTCTACTCTGTATTTCTACAGGAGACACTATAGGCTGTATTCATCAGGCTACAGAGGTGCAATACTGGAACAAACCATCTGCTTCATATGGTTGAAATGAAAATTCTGCATATTCACATTGATTTCAATTTGACATTTAACCCCAACAGTATAGGGTTTTAGCAATTTGTTGAAGACCTGTTTAGCAATCAAAGGGGGCTAAAAGCCTCATTGAAATCAATGGGAATTTATATTTCCTCCCCTGTGATGCAATTGGTTTGCTCCAGAATGAATATGCCCCTGTCTGCTTAACCATTTGTGTTCCAGAGGGGTATGCAGGGGTACATATAGGCTGTTTTCATCAGGCTACAGAAGTGCAATACTGGAGCAAACTAGCTGCTTCAGATGGTTGAAATGGAAACTCTGCATATTCTCATTGATTTCAATGTGACTTTTAACCCCAGCAGAACAGGGGTTTAGCAATTTGGGAACTTTCTACTTTGCTCTTCCTGGAGTCCTCTGGTGCTGGTGGGGGGAGAAAATTATGCGATTCGCTTCAAAAAGGGGGCAGGACTTAAACGTGAGTGGGGTGGAGCTAAATCAGCCAGGAAAAAATAGGCTGAGAAAGGAGGAGAAGTCGCAAGGAGTAGGAGGAAAGACTTAAAAAGATCAGAGACTCAGCCCCTGCCCTGAAGTCCCAGTAATGCAATGTGAAAACTGGAATCTCAGGGGCATTCAAAGGGGGTTAAAAGCCTCATTGAAATCAATAGGAATTTATATTTATTTCCCTATGATGCAGCTGGTTTGCTCCAGAATGAATACGCCCCTGTCTGCTTAACCCTTTGAGTGCCAGAGGGGTACGCAATGCATTGCCTTGCAATGCGTAGCTTGACCCTCTTGCAGTCAAAGGGTTAAAATGGGGTATATAAAACAGTAGGCATTATGTATAGAAACAAAATGCAGCCATTCTGGGGCAAAACAACAGAGCCATAAGTGAATGCATTTTACTAAGGCCAGAAAATCCAATGCACTTTACTAAGGCCAGAAAATCCTAATAGACCCTTTTTTTTCTTTTAACCTTGGTTCAAGAGATAATCTCTTTAATCAGTCCTCAATGTCACGTCCATGGAGGTGGAACATGACAGTCACTGTCAGGACCACAGGAGATCAGATTCTCCTCACTGCACCTTTTAATGACTGGAGGTGGAGGGGTATGCATCAAATTTCTTCACAATGCATTGCTCATCCCTTTGGTCCTTACTCCTTGAGGATCAAAGGTGTACATAATGCATTGCAAAACAATAGGTTGATTATGCCACTGAAGGGATCCTGCTGAAGGGGTTAAAGGGTTAAGAAGACTCCTGCATTCTTCCTGTTTCAATTACAAAAAAACTACCAGCGACTGTCATGTCTGCATCCATGGGCATAACGTCTAGGACTTGTGCAAGACGTTATCTATTGAATTGAGGCTGAACAAGCTAGAAGACACTGACTTTGTACTAAGGCTCTTATAATTGACTTTATTTGCTTCTCCTATCCTGGCCAGAACTCTAGCACTGTATTCCACACTAGACCCTTATGTTCTCTGCATGTCTCCCTTCACCACTTTAGATTGTAAACTCTTGAGCAATAACTCCACTTCCAGTGTTTCCCTTTGCAAAGCACTTGTAACCCTGTATTGTCTAAACCCTTCAAATGTAAAGTGCTACGTACACTTGTGACACTATATACATAAACATATCAAACATTCATTCAAGAGTATAATTCATAGGTGCCCTTAGGATATTGTGGCCATAGTAAGGTAAGTGAGAGATTATTATTAGGAGTTGTTAGCTCTTTTATATAGGGTTTATGAAATCATGCTCTTAATAAAATTCACTGGAAACCACTCTGGCAATCAAAGGGTCAGCTTAGCTTTGTAACACTGCCAACTTTATTTTCTTCTTAAGAATTGAGAATAACACAGTTCGATTTCCATATAACTCAGGGAGTAGATAGTAATCTCATAGAAAGGTATACAAAACCCTGACAGTTGGTAGCTACTTTTCTTCACAATAGAAAAACCACTTTAAATTTCAGCATTTGATCTACAATTAGAAAAGCAACCCAATATGAAAACAAACAAAAGAACATTCTGTTGGCCAAGGAAATGCATCTAAGCTTCTTATAGTTATCACAATGTGTATTTTATTAAATACAAATGTCATATAGATTTGCATTGATACCTGAAGAATACCATTTTATATGTTAGACAGCATGATTAGAAGCTTTTAAAACCAAAATAATATCAGTTTGACTTACTATTTAAATTGGCAGCACAAAGCTTAAGCCTGTAAGCATACTATTTTCCATTCAATGGGTAATTAAAGAAATATATAATGAAATTGATGCTATTTGTCTTTTACTTTTCAAGCTGCAGTCTTTCTAAACAACTGACAAATGTATATTTTGTAATTTCTCAACCATGGCATCCAAATATCCCCAATAGTGTAGGTTTTATAGGGTAACATGGGAAAAGTGTTTTGTTTAATAGAATGATTTACCTAGGCAAGTTTAATTGAAACAGCAGTCAGGAACATCTATATACTTTATTTCATGGATCTGATATCTGATCTTGTCTACTGTTTTAGATGACAATCTAATAAGCCCATTGTTTGTTTTGAGGAGGTGTGACCTGGAGGCAGACTATAACAAAGATCACTATACAGAAACCAAAGATACAATTCAGCTATACATGACTACGAATAACTGACCTTGCTACATTATTCTATTAAACAAATTAAGATACACTTACTCCTAATGCAAAGTTCCCCTTTAAGAATATTGAGGTCATAGGAGATGAAGCATAACCACTTGATTTGCAACTGCTGTGGTATCAGACTACTTAAAATTTTGTCTAGTCCAGTTTGAGGCAGTACACTAGCGGTCAAAAGTTTTAGGACACCTTCATTTTGCTACTTTTAGTTATTGCCATATAACTTGACAAAAACATTAGAAGAAAATGTAAACATTTCTAAAGTCAAGACAAATATTATAATCTATTTAGCAGGTTTTTTTAGCATTTGTAGATGTGTAAAAGGTTTTTTGTGCAAAAGCTAAAAAAAGTGCATTTTTTACATTTGTTTCATCATATTTTATAAATAATTTTACAGGAAATTTGATGAAAATAATGGTATCCTTAGAAAGCCCATCTTATGTCAAGAAAAACAGTATATAATATATGTGGGTATATTAAATATGTAAGAGGAAAATTATAGCTAAACAGAAACACAGTAGAAGTGTTAAAACAGCCATTGTCCAAATGCTAAAAAACCCTGCTAAGTAGATTATAATATTTGTCTTGATTTTAGAAACACCCAATGGTTACATGTTTTTCTAATGTTTTTGTCAAGTTATATGACAATATATAAATGTAGCAAAAATTGAGGTGTCCTAAAACTTTTCACCGCTAGTGTATTTAGCAAAACAGCTAATCAGACATAGAAAACAAACTGTATATACTGTGGTCCAACTCCCTTGATTTCCCCACCTTGCTGGACTGTATACAAAGATCAATTGGAAAGTGGTTGACACCTTTTAGTTCAGCAATGAGTTTCTCCACCATCTTCCAGTGCTAGGACACAAATTCACAGCTGTACCATGCACGATTTAAAGCCCATCTTTCTCCACAAAGCCAAAAATAAGCCTCAGGTAAAATACATGTAGGGTCATGTATTATTGTTCCTTAGCACTGATAATATAGTATACCCTGTGCTTTGTTTCAAAGATTTCATTCCAATGTACCTTCAGAGATATGTTCATTAAATACCTGTCCTCAGAAGTACACAGTCTGGCTGGATCAGAGAGCTGTTTCAGGAGAGTTTGTATATAGCAGAGATTGTACTGGTATGTGTTTTTTTTGTTTGTTTTTTTAGGGCCATCCATCCAAACTTTGTGGGGAATTGGTGCAGGTAGCTACCCATTCTCTTAAGTTTGCTGGACTGGGTAGAGCAGCATCTGAATTCTATGCGGCTAATGTACATCTTGCACAGAAGCCCATGAAGTAAATTCACTGCCCCTGATAATATTGGGAACTATCAGCTGTAGCCATGGTGCCAAAACATGGTTGTATGCTAGAGGGCTTAAGCATCTTTGGAAAAATGATCAACATAATCCCCTCCTAATGCTATGCCACAATTTTACAGTTAGTTTGGTGAGCTTGTTAAGGCTGGATATAGACCATTATAAGATAGGTAGCTAGAAAATATTATAGCAGGGATAGGGGAGTATGCGTGACATCTCCAGGATGGTGCACTTAGGTGGGTTCACCTGGAGGAACTGTGTCATGTAGTCCCAGCCATTTAGATACTAATATCGAGACATAAAAAAAATCTATACAAGCTGTGTCCTTTTTGCAGTACACAGTCATGTCACAGCAGATGCACTCATCTGAGATACACAGATGAGTAGACACAGAAAGAGCCATGAATTTGACAGCACAGGATGTTTCCTTTAAATGGCCATTTGAGTCTTCAACTGACAGAGTGGAGAAGGGATAGGAGAGAGAGGAATAAAGAAATGAGAGAGCAAATACAGAGAGAGACAAGAGAGAGAGAGATAGTGAGTGAAGACACAGAGGGAGGAAAAAAGCAAGAGAAGAAGAAGAACAAAAAAGCAAAGATAAGATCATAAAGTCAGGACTCAGGAGTTTAAAAGCAAATATGAAGGACAATTCAGAATTCAATACTCCTT
This sequence comes from Rhinophrynus dorsalis, assembly GCA_037306005.1. Lineage (NCBI taxonomy): Eukaryota > Metazoa > Chordata > Amphibia > Anura > Rhinophrynidae > Rhinophrynus > Rhinophrynus dorsalis. Next base: position 125,246,610 of record CM074721.1, read on the forward strand.
TAAAAAGTGTGATCAATACATTGATTCATTACAGACAATGAATGAATAAATTATATGTTTATATTATGTCACAAAATTATACGCAACGCTATACAATTTAGGGGTTTAGACAATACAAGTTTACAAGTACTTCGCAAAGTGAAACAATGGAGGTGGGGTCCCTGCTCAGATGCTTACAATCTAAACTAATGCAAAAAACTTGCAATAACAGAAGTGTTTGTTTATAATTAAATCAGGAAAACTCTTAACGCATGTATTTTAGACCTTATATGAACAAAGAATGGATAACGTACATTTACTGAAATAAAGCCATCCCATTATTATCAAAAGAGACAAAACTTTGTATCCTACAGTGTATTGGTGGGAGGTTGAAGATATTGGCAACGAAAAGCTGGCAGAAGAAATCTAATTGCCTACATTTACTATGGAAGAACACAAGCCCTCTTCTAATTACTGAGTAGAAGTCATAGCTCTCAGGTTGTAAACTTGTAACTGTCAGTGATTAAAAGTTAGCCTTCTGACAGTTCATGCAGTCTCGCCTCCAAATGAAAATGCCCAGTGGAGAGCTTTTGAAATTCAAAAAGGATGTAAGATAATGGTGATGATAGGAATTGCTATTTGTTCTACAAATGATTTAGCAGTGTTAAATCATGCAGGACCTTGATATCTTTTTTTACAGAATTCATATTCTTGGTAAACTAATGATACATTTCTGCATTTTTTTCAATCAACAAAATGTATGTAATTGAAAAAAAAAATTGATGTTATGGGAACGATTATTAATAATATATAATCCCTTTAGGATAATAAAAAGCATAATAAAAGGGGGAATCACTTTATAAATAGATATTTTTGTTATGTTATAAATTATTGCAATGCTTAAAACAAGCACAATTATGTAACACAAAATTATTGGTTTTCTTTGTAGCATTAATCGTTTGAGTGCCAGAGTTAAGGCTTTAAAAGTTAAGCAGTTTTTTTAATGGTTTTAATTATATGGTTATTAATAATATAGATGTCCCTCAAAGAGGATATATCATACTTCCAAGTCCCCATGGCAGTGGGGGCCTCCATTTTGAAAACATTTGCATAATTAGTCATCCTTATCCACTATCTGACAAAAGACCTAACAAACTGGAGAGAGGTGATTTTCTGGAGATGTGAGAAATTAATTATGTAAGCTTTTATCTGACCACATCAGTGAAAAAATCTCTGATGAGTTTAGATTCCCTAACTACAAAATCACAAATTGCTAAGGCCTCTTTCACACAGGTGGAAAAGCTGTTGCAGCTCTCTGCAAAAGGTATGTTGCTGTATTCATTCATTCACCACTCTCCTACATTCACTGCCAATCCAGATGCAGAAGAAGCATGCTTGTTGGCCAGCCTAATTGACCACCAGCCAATATTAATGGTTGGCACCCACATGGATCAGCCATTCTTTTGAGGTTGCCATGAACATCACAGTCTCCACCAGCACTAGTTTTAAAGGTTTTCTGGTAGTCCCTGCTGGGCTGAACCTCCTTACTGCATTCCTCAGTAAAGGTGCAGTAGTTTGTGCAATCACATGAAGAAATAGTTGCCCATGTGAAGGACACTATTGTCACTGTCCTTAGGCAAATAAATACACGGCAACAGTACAAGTGAATTTAACCAGTTTATTAAAATAATCAGAATAATGCAAAGAGCAGAACACTTCCTCAGTCAAAGGGGAGAACGACGTGAGGACAGTGTCTAGTCCACTACCCAGGAGCTGACACTGAACCCCCACAGATATGTAGATACGAAGTAGGCAGAACCAACTTGGTTCTGGATACTGATAGGCTACTGAACGCTGAGAGTGTAAAGGAGCATACCCAGACAATTCCAGGGAAAGGAAAGTCAGATGGAGCATTTGGGTAGCTGCAGGTGTATTGATATCCAGAGGGGACACAGAGTGGGGGTAGCTGGCAGATACAGGCAATCTGCAACTAGCACTACTCCAAGCAACAGGAAACGCACAACGGAGACAACAAAATAGGGGTAGCGGAGGCAACTGCAATACTACCAGTTTGGTAGTTATGGGACCAAAGGAAGGAGTGTGCCCTTGAACTATCCGGACAAGTGGTAGTCAGACAGGAGCAAAGCAATTACAAAGCGCAGTCAGACAGGCACAGCGGAGAAGGGAAATCACGGGCACCGTAATAACTATAGTCCAGCACTTTAGCTTTTACCAAATGAGATGGGTCCATCACAGAATCACTGAGTTAGTGTTGTTATGTGAAAGGGGCCTAACACTACTGAAGCATCATAATAAGGAGGAAACGGGTGGGGGAGACCTTTTTCATCTTCCAGGTCCACCACCCACCTAGTAAACACGTCACCCCTACCTGATTACCAACACAGGAACTACAACTGACACAAATGCCGTACAAAGCTTAATATATGATTAGAAAAGCTGTCAAGACTAGGGGTGGGCGAAAGGTCTCTTCGTGTTCCCGTGAAAAAAATCCGCAAACTATCCGAAAACTATGTGGTTGTCCGCTTTTTTTGCTGGAAAATCGGCTTTAAATAAATCGATTAAAATCTTGACAATTTTCTCCCATTGGCAAAAATTCTTCACTATTTTTTCAATGGCTAGAAAGTTTTTGCCCCTTTTTCGCTATAAAACATGTGGTTTTCTTGGAAGTGAAACACAATACAATCAGCTGCAGATCGAGAGAGGTGCTGTGATATTTATAGCAAAATTGAGGCTGGAGAGAATCATAATGACTACTATAACTATGAGCAGGTTTACAAACAATAAAAGGAGTAGCTGGAAGAACCCTTATGTGTCCAGTGAGTCTGAGGAGGAGTAATTGTCCACTACCAGCAATGAATGGTCTGCATGCCCTGATTACCCAGATCCAATGCTAGCCAGTCCCCCTGAATCACCCCTAGGGATCTTAGGGAAATTTTCTCACAGGAGGAAGAAGAGGATAGTAGTGAGAGCAAGGCAGGTTAGCTGCCTGTGCCTGCTGCATCTGCTACCACCAATGCTGTTCCTGCAGCCAGTTCTGAACCTGCTGCCAGCGTGTTTTGTAATTCGCAGGAAGGAGGGTGGAGAAGATGATGCCAAGTATAAAAACAGGGGACCCCTAGTCACAATTGCCATCCCCAAGCAGTCCCTCTACTAGTACTACTACTAAGAAGGTCCAGCAGCTTAGTGTTAGAAGTGAAGGAGAGGGTGATCATCATATTACTAATGACTGTGAGGAGACAGGCTCAGGGACAGAAATTGATGTGGTTAGTGTTAGTAGTGGTAACTGTGATGGTGAAGTAGCTGTTGAGACTAGTCTTAGTGAAAGGGAGCAATGTAGAGCATCCAGACTAGAGGTCAAGGGAGCCCAGATCATTCCCCTGACCCTGGGAGTCCCATTCCCCTCTCAGCATTGTCCAAGTGGGGCATGATCCTGAAGAAAGCAGAATTCTTGCCTAGCAGCAATTATACTACCACCACCACTAGCACAGATCAGCTACCTGTGCCCGCTGCTAGTGATGCCAGTCTGCCTTCTTCAGGTCACCAAGAAATGACAAGTGTGATATTAAGGGACCCTCTGTCAAATTTCTCATCACCTCCTCCAACCAGTGAGATGTCTGTAATAAAGCAGCAGCAGCACGGAGGAACTGATGGTGGTTGGGATGATGATGGTGGAAAAGCTGAGGTGGAAGAGATATTGATGGCCTTTTTAGCCCAAACTGAGAAGGAATGGGAGACAGGGATAGGGATGGGGATAGCCTTCACCACCAGCAGTGAGCTTTTGGAATTTGCGGAGTTTGCAACTGCTCTAATTCCTGCTGCTGCTGAGTTGCAAGGGCAGTAGGAGTTGAGCAGGCTAGTGTGTCACAGACCACTGTGGATACAGTGGGAATGGGGTCAATAAGTGATGTGGGACTAGGACACATTCCACTTGCCAGCAGCAATACTGCTGGTCCTAGTTACAGTTCTGATTCTGTGGCAGTAGCAGCAACAGCATCTACATCATCCTCTGCCCCAGCCAGTGAAGGGGAATGAGGATGAGAAGAAGAAATAGGCCATTCTTCTTCCCCTTAACCCTCCCACATGAAGTTATGGGCGTGGGACTATTTTTCCCCTGGGGCAGGCAAAGTGCAGTCATCAACAATGACACTGTGCACACTATGTGACAAGTCAGTGAAAAGGGGAAAGGAGGGAATGCACCTTTGCACAACCGCATGGATAACACAAATGAAACACAGACACAATGACATTTATGTAAAACATGTTAAAGCCAAACACCCACCACAAAAGTATGGCACCACTGTTTCTGTACCCCCTGACTTTCCCCAAAGGCAAAAAGAGGTGAGCCAGAGATCAAACAGGAGGTACAATAGAGAAACCCAGCCACAGACTGAAAGTTCGATGACGAGTGATAGCCATTCTGTAGATGTCAGGATGTGGCAGTTCATGTCCACTCATTGCACACTGTATGGTGCACTGACCACACATCGCAGTGTGGTGGTGGAGAATCGCAATGAGGGCATCAAGAGGCATCTGAGGAGATTCCATCATGCAGAATATGCTAAGCTGGTGGCAGGGAGGGTTCATTATTACTATTATAATGTCTGCAAGTTGTCATGTGTTCTTAGCAGAGTGTGGACAAGGGGTATAGTGATAGCAGCACTTCTTGGATTCTGGTGGTGGGATTTCACAATGTGGACCCTAATTTTCATGGTGTTTGGATAGAGTTGTGGCAGGTGTTTCATGTGAGTGCAGATGTACCAATTGTTCCCAGTCCTTCCCTTATTTAGACTGTGCACATTGCAGTTTTTGATGTGAGAGGCACAGTTCCTGCTCTCAAGGGAAAAATGTCTATTCTCAACACACCCATGATTTTGGAGGAGGGGCAGGTGGAGAAGAATTATTGACTGACTTCTTCTTTACTCCACTTATAACTAAAGTGGGGGGGGGGGGCTAGTTATGGGGCTGCTACTGGCTCAGGCGCATCACTGGAGCTAGTTGTGGCAAGTGGAACCTTCATCGCTCATGTTGATTCCATTCCCTTTAAGCTGCCTAATTCTACTGCTTAAACAACTCAACAGCAGCAGCAAGGACAACAGTCACAAATTCTGCATCTATATCAGGGCATTTGACAATGGCCATTGGCCACTGGCCAACACAACATGACCTTCTGGCACTAGGCCAGTAGGGCATTTTTTTCCTCAGGGCTTGTTCTTTATAAAAAAAAAACAAAAAAAAAAACATTGGCCTACAAAAAATAAACAATTTTTGGGTGATTGTTTCTAACAAGCCTAAGTCCTACAAATCAATGTTTCCTCGGGTCTTGGGCCTAACACAAGTCTTATTTCCTACAACAAATCACTGTTTCCTCAAGGCTTGTGCCTCTAGTAAGTCAAAGTCCTAAAAATCTATGCTTCCTCAAGGCTTGGGCCTCTAACAACAAATCGTACAAATCATCCTCTACAAAATACTATTTCACGTCAAGTATTAGTCTAACCCAGTTGCAGCTTACATCAGGGGGTCCCTGTCTCTGTCACATTATGTACAATTTTTTTTTAATTAACTGTACTCCCAATACTAGTCAACAACAACCCCACAAAAACAAAGTCCCTTTTCAACTGATTCTTTCCCCAGACTCCACCCATCAACACAGGCATCCTTGTATACCATGTCTTATGGGATTTTTAATTGTATTCAGTTTTTATTAACTGCCCCCATTCCCTAAACAACCCCACCAAAAAACATTCCCTGATCATCTGATTCTTTCCCCACGCTCCACCCCTTTTATACTATGTCTTTGGGAAATAAAATAACATTTGTTATGTGTAAATTCAATGTTCTCATTGATTTCAATGGAATAAGCTAGGCAAAAAAAAATGGAAAAGTGCCATTATTCACAGATTTTGGTTTGAGGTGAAAATTTTCACCCATCCCTAGTCTAAAGAGTTTATTGTAAAATCTGTAAAACTTCTAAAATGTCTGGGGGGTTTTCTGAGGCCTTAAATCTAGTCTTACACATGCTTAATGCACCCATTCAAGAGATTGATTCTATCTGAACCAGTAAAACATATGTTAGGGCCAAAATGAGTTCCAGCTGGTATATACACAGTTTTACCATCAGAAGTTAATTGCCCTACAAACATGAACTACAACAAACGTTGGTTGCCAGACTTGTGGGCCAATGTTTAAAGCAGCTTTTTGCTCCCACAATGCACACTAAATTTTGTGAATAATGGGAACATCAAAGGAAAGTAACCAACACTCAATATTTAACACAATGTCAAACATGGAGAGTTTTCTACCAACAGTCACCCTCCACCGCTCTCCTAAACACTAACCAGCTTCTATAGAGGTCATGTATGCGCGTTTCATCATCCCTCCAACTAACTAATCATTGAATAGCCAGAGGGATGATGAAATGCACATCAGTTACCCCTCCAACTAGAAGCTGATTGGCTGGGAGGTGTGCCCTGCGAAACCCCACATCACAGCCAATGGTAACGTGGGAACAAATTTGAACAGAGACTGGCTACATAGAAGCCAGTCTCTATTCAGATTTCCCTCACTTTGGCTCAGGCATTGCCACAAAAGATACATCAATGAGGATTTTTTTTTAGCAGAGGAGAGCACTTAAAGGGACATTCAATTTCAATTGTTGTTTTACAGAGACAGAAAAGAACTTTAACAAAGAAGAAAGAAGCTTAGAGAAGAAGACTTAAATACAAATTAAAGTGGAAGACCAGGGTACAGAAGACCCTGCTGGACCTCTGACTTCAAGGTAAGTATTTATTGTTAATGTTGTGGTGAATCATTAATGGGATGGTGTTAGCTTTAGGGGGATTAATCCTTTGATTTCCAGAGGGGTATGCAACACTCTGCAGTACTTTGCATACCCCGCTAGCACTCAACAAATTAATTATTTTTTGGTACCTTGGATGTATTTATATGGGGCTTAGGACCCTATATCAATACATATGCGAGTCACTAGTGTAGGGATGCCTAGTTGCACATGCATGCATTGTTTGTTTTAATATATTCAAGTTACAGGTCTGTGTTTTTTAACAAGAATTAGGTACTCAACGTGTATTACTCGCTACCGCATGTATTTGAATCGCAAATTCATATGCTGTTTCATTGTTTACAATCAGTGCTAATTTTGTACCTGTTGTGCTTTTTTAATGGTCAGTAGATTGTCACAGCACAGGTAATCGAATACCAAACAGTGACTGAAAACTACAGAGATTAGGGGCTGGATTCTATTGCAGGTGCTAAATGTTACCACCCATTTTATTAAATATTTTCCTACTGAAATCTATGGGGAAACATGGAGATAAAAGCAGTGATAAAATTAGCACCTGCAATAGAATCCAGCCCTAGTTTGGGTTTACTAACAGATGTAACTGAATCGAGCCCTAAGTATTTTGCATGACTGCCATTTGTCACAGCAATTTTGATAGATGTCTCTGAGATGATAGTTAAGGATTTTGCATAACTAGCCTAAGATAAGGAAACATTCTTTCTGAATACAAAAGCTCTGGGTACTAATCTCAAATTAACTGAGCTAGTTTGTATCTTTCTTTACCAAGAAAACAAACTCGAAAGGCCTTGATTCAATAGACCCCATTAAAATTGTCGGTAGGGCAAAAATGGATACCGAGTGGTACACACACTGTGTTCATCCAATTGCCCTACCAACAAAAAACAAAATGAACTTTGGGCCACAGAACCTGACTTTTGGCCCAATGTCTGTCTTGTGATTTTTGTTACCAAAACTCACGCAAAATAGAGTGAGAAATGGAAACAATAAAGGAAAACAGCTAACCCTTGAGCTTGAGCTCAAACACAATCACCCTCCCAAACTCTAACTCTACACTACTCGTAACAAGAAAGTTGCACAATACTAGCCCTAACACTATCCTAACACCCATACCACAGAGCTGTATAACACTTATCTTGCATCCACTGTCAGTCTTCTTCTTCAATATTCTATCTTCTTCCTTTTTATCGTCTTTCTTCTTATCTTCTGTCTTCTTGTCATCTTCTATGTCCCAAGTATAATTGTACTGTAAATAAAAAAAGTTAAAATTATAGATGACCCCCCCAAAAAATATGCAATAAAGATATGCATGCCTTACCCCTCTGGCATTCCAATGGTTCATTGTTTGCTTGCACTCCACGAGTTAAATTTACGCAGGCACTCCATGAGTTAACTTGATGCTGGCACTCTAATAGTCAAAATTAGGCAGGCACTCCATGGGTTAATTAAATGCTGCTGCCATTGGCTGCAGGAAAGCAGAAGTAAAAATCCCCTCTGCCCAACATTCTTTGTGGTTTCTTTTGGTAGGGCAGATGGATTGATACTGTAACACAGTGTGTCTACTGCCCGGTATCCATTTTGTTTTAATGGGGTCTACTGTACTGGGGCCTTATAGTTTTGTTTTCTTGGCCATTACCAGAGCCATTCTGTGAAAAATTTGAACAGAGACTGGGTTTTATATGGCCAATCTCTGTTCAAATTGGTTACCATACTTCCATTGGCTGGGATGTGTATTTACACACCTCCAAGCCAATAATCTTCTAGTGGGGGGGGTGACAAAATCCGCCTACATAATTTTAACTTTTGTAGCACTGGCAACATTTTAACTCATGGGTTGCCTGCGAAAATGTAACTCATGGAGTACTAGCATATAATGAACCCTTGGAATGTCAGAACATTGTGTACCCCTCCAATACTCAAAGGCTTAAGGCCTGCATATCTTTACTGCATATTTTTTGGGTGGGCATCTATAATTTGGACTTTTTTTATTTACAGTAAATTATATTTGTATCAAGGATGACGAAGAGAAGACAAGATAAGAAGAATGAAGATAAGAAGATTGAAGATAGGAGATTAAGAAGAAGACCTGCACTGCATGACCAGGTTGCTGGAGACAGGTAAATGCTTATTTTCAGGGGATGTTGTTTAGGGGGATTAACCCTGTGATTGCCAATGCGATATGCAATGCGTTGCATACCTCACTGGCACTTATAAGGTTGATTTTTCTAACATTACACTTTCTGCATTGCGTTGCATACCCCACTGGCATGCCTAGGGTTAATTTTTCTTAATATTACACACATTTTTTTCCTTCTTTTGGATGTATTGATATGGGGATTAGGGCCCAATACCAGTACATCCACTAGTCACTTAGGATTTTTTGGGTTTTTTTTCCCCCTTCAATTCCAGAGTCGGCAGTTTAAAACATGTGTTAGGGAACTGAAATGGAAATTCACAATCTTTTTAATAGCTTCCAATGAGCACAAAATTTAGCATGCTTTTTTTTATGAGGTAGTTTTTCACAGCATCTTAAACGATGGTTTTATACTGAGTAGAATTTTTTTTTTTTTACTATACTCTCAATTGTCATACCTCCAGCTGTTGGAACTGCAACATCCATCACCACCCAACCAGCCAATTGCTGATTAGGAATAATGAGTGTTGTAGTTCCCAACAGCAACTGGCTGCCCCTGTGAGAAAGTGGGGATACAGTATTATATCACAGAGGCAAAATTTGCACATAGAGCCAGTTTAAAGAAGAAGTGTTATCTGTGCATCATGCACAAATGTGTTTACAGAGGGAGGAATTTTGAGGTGTGTCATTCCTATCCATCTAGGAGCAGGCTATGCACAAACAGAACACAAAATGGGAGTAAAATAAGTTATTTTTTGTATTCCTGCTCCAGGGATGAAATAAAGGGATTGAGAGCTTGGATGGTATGTACTGGAGGAGTTGTGCATTGATATATAGGAAAGCATCTATATGTAAGAAAAGGTGGTTGTTTAGTGTGCTTATATATGAGTTCATAGTGAAATCTTTACCTCATTTCATACATCCTAATGTTTCTAAAATGAAGATGATTTTAGAAACATTTCCATTATGCACCCAGCGGTTTTGATTTGCCAGTTTATTTTTAATGATTGAACCTCTGTAGAAAATTGAGCTCTCATTTTGTTCACTAACATGCAAAAGTCATATTTCTTCCCTGAGCATCAGTCTTTAAAAATATGCAAATTCATGGATTGATGGTGTTCATGAATATGAAGTTCACTTTTATTTATAGCAATGTAAGCAATGGAACAAAAAGAAATTATAATCAGATCTCATATAAATTTCAAGATGTCCCACTTACCGTTTTCATGTTCCAAGTTAGGGATGATTGCAAAAATCATGGTTGCTTCACATTTGCAATTAACTAAATGGGACAAGGCCACAGATGGTGTTATAAGTACAAATAAACCTTAGCATAGTGCATAACACTGTGACAATCAAAGGGTTGTATTAAAAAAGCAAATGATTTGCATTTCTGGACCAAACCAAATGCACTATAGGGGAGAAATGAAACTTGTCGACAATTTAAATGGGGCTTTTAGCCCCTTGAATGTTAGAGGTCTTTAGACCATTACGTAGCAATGTGTTAGCAATCAAAAGGGATGAAAAACTCCAATTAAATCAGAGTCTTTGTGAAATGTTTATTTGTTCCCTATTGTGCAGTTGATTTGCTTCAGAATACACCCTTAGAATAGAGCCCAAAATGTCTATAAAGAAAAAAAAAACATATCTGCAGTCAAAGATAATGAGGTCTGAGTTACTGTGGACATATACTGAAAGTACTTGCTGTTTAAATGATATGTTTGATGATAAGTAACATATTCCGCACTACCTCAGTGTCGGATGTATTTCAAACTATTTTTATATTGCTGAATCTGCTTTGTGTTGTATTTCTGTCTGGTTCATATGTCCTGATTTATCTGAATAATAGCTCAAGTGGTAGGCTACAGTATATATCTACTGTAAAAAGCTATCATGTAACTTTGGAGGATGAAAAGTCTGGTTTATCTCCTAAAATAAATTATACACTCCTGCTTCATATGTAGAAGTTACTTCAGAATTCCTTGTACACCACATTAGTTTTTACTTAAGTATTTATTAAAAGGCAGTCAAAACGCATACATACATTCAATCTTTTGTTCCCGTAACACAGATGCAGCCTGAAAAAGCATAGCAGAAGGTTTTTATTAGTAAATTAATGTAAGAAAACCTCGTAGGTCTTATTTAAATGGAAAATATTCCCTTAGATCATGAGAACTTTACGTACCTTTAAATGTTTTGAACTGTTTAAAAACATATGTATTTTCTTTATTTATTGTCTGGTAAAGTTGTAAAAGCTGCAGTGCAGGGAACATCCATTTGTAGCTCTCTCAATTATGAGATTACTAGTTGAACAGCCCGTTACACGGGCCACAGAGCCTCTGGCAGCCGGTCGCGGGGCAGTCACGCGCAGCAGAGACTGCCCGCACCACTGCTGATACAGAGCTGGACGCTCCTTCGGAGCGCCCAGCTCTGTATCAGCCGCAGCGCGGGCAGTCTGTATTGTGCATGACTGCCGCACGCGCAGCAGTGTCTACTGCGCATGTCGGGCGTTACACACAACTTAGCGAATTATTATATAGGATGAGAATAGCTTGCTTTGTCTGAGTGTTTGTATTCCCTTATAGAGAACGGAAATTCTAAGAGCTGGATTCTATTACAGGTGCTAATTTTATCACTGGTTTTATCTCCAGCTTTCCCCATAGACTTCAACAGGAAAATATTTGATAAAACAGGTGGTAACATTTATCACCTGCAACAGAATCCAACCCTAAATGTTATTTGTTAATTCTGGTCCATACTTGTGAGTTTTTAAAAGTAAATCATGGCTAATACATTATACTCATAGCTACCCACATAGCTCTATACTCTAGATCAGGGCTTAAAATGTGAAGTCCTTTGCTACTAGCCAGACCTGAAAAGTTACTTGCCACTGCAAGCCATAACATACCCACCAGGGCTGAATTTCTACTTGCCAGGGCTGAATTTTCATTCGCCATTGGCTAGTGGCGAGTGGAAATTTTGAGCCCTACTCTAGATGGAGAACAGCTCAATGACTGCTGGGACAAAAGTTGGTATCAGTGCTAGTCTATGAGAAAATGGGCACAATTCCTCAAGAACAAACATAAAGCCATGTATATATAGATACAGATATGCAGATACATAATGCAACTCTACATATAAATGAAATGCATAATATAGTACCTAGACAACAGGGTCTGTTTAATAAACCAGTTCTTTGAAAGAGCTGAGCCCACTAGCTGTAACTCTTTATTATAATGAAAGTAGCACCATTTTGCTTATAAATCCACCAAGTGTAAAGATTCAGGGTGACATTCTCCCTGCATCGTTTCAATAAAAGACCTGTATAGTGAGTTCTTTGCTGTCAATAAGTGAAACATCATCTCTGGTCCTAAGAGAAACAGTGAAAGTGATGCTTGAATGAATGAGCAGGAAGAAGATACTGTATAAGTCTTTTGCTTAGATATGCAGGGAGAATGTTTCTCTGCATCTTTATATTTGAATCTCTGCATAATATAAATGGGGGCTTATAAATAGAGATGGGCGAAAAGTCCGCTTTTCCACTTTTTTTCCGCTTTTTTTGCCTAGCTCATTCCATTGAAATTAATGGGAACATTGAAGTTACACACAACATAAAATAAATATTATTTAATTTCACAAAGGCATAGTATAAAAGGGGCATGAGGGTGCCTGTGTTGGTGGGGTGTGGTGAAAGAATCAGTTGAACAGGGGATGATTTTTTGGGGGTTGTTTACTGGGATTTGGGGGCAGTTAATAAAAAATAAATCCTAAATAAAATAAAATAAAATAGAAACCATAAGACATGATATAAAGGGGTCGGAGGAGGGTGCCTGTGTTGGTGAATGAATTAATCATTTGAACAGGGAATTTGTTTTGGGGGGCTTCTAGACTGCTATTGGGGGGGCAGTTAATACAAAAAATAAATCAATAAAATAAAATAAGACATTTGTATGTACAGTGATAGAGACAGGAACCCCCTGACATAAGCTGCCACTGGGGTGGACTGATACTTGACTTGATAGAGTATTTGTAGACTATGTTTTGTTTGATTTGTTATTAGAAGCCTTTGTAGGACTTAGACTTATTAGAGGCCCAAGCCGTGAAGTAACATTGATTTGTAGGATGTAAGCTTGTTTTGGCACAAGCCGTAAGGAAACATTGATTTGTAGGACTTAGGCTTGTTAAAAACAAACCCCCCAAAAACTGTTTATTTTTTTGTAGGAATATTTTTATTTATTTATTTTATTTTTTTTTTTCAAAACACAAGCCCTGAGAAAAAATAAAAATGTCCTACTGGCCTAATGCTAGCAGGTCATATTGGCCAGTGGCCATTGTCAAATGTCCTCCTGAGTCCTGAGTTGCAGCTGCTGTTCGTACTGCTGGTGCTGAGTTGTTTAAGCAGCAGGAGGACTAGGCAGCTGAAAGGGAATGGGATCAACAAAAGCAGTAACTTGGAAGATGGATGATGAAGGTTCCACTTGCCACGACTGGCTCCAGTGATGCGTCTGAGGCAGTAGCAGCAGAATAAATAGCCCCCAGTATATGTGGAGAAAAGAAGAAGTTGGCCATTATGTCTTCTCCACCTGCCCCTGCTCCAAAATCATCATGGGTGTGTTGTTAGAATATATTTTTTCCCTTGAGAGCAGGAACAGCGGGTCTCATCAGCAACTGCAATGTGCACAGTATATGTATGGTAAATAACATCTGGGGGCACAACTGTATCCAAACACCATGACAACAGAAACCAAGTACTGCCGCTGTCACTGTACCCCTTTTCCAAACCCACTAAGGACACATGACAACTTGCTGACAGTTTACTAGTAATGATGAACCTTCCCTGCCACCATCTTAGCATATTCTGCAGGATGGAATCTCCTCAGATGCTGCTTGATGCACTGATTGTGATTCTCCTCCACCACACTGGCATGTGTAGTCAGTGCACCACACAGTGTGCAATGGGTAGAGACAAACTGCCACATCCTAACATCAACAGAGTGGCTATCATTTGGCAGGGGAAGTAATGAATGAGGTAGATTGGCGCTTGTGCCAAGATGTGTTCCCTCCTTTCCTCTTTTCACTGATTTGTCACAAATTGTGCACAGTGCCGTTGCTGATGACTGCATTGTGCCTGCCCCAGGAGAAGAATAGTCCCACTCCCATGATGACTTCAGGGGGAAGGGAACAGACGAAGAAGAATGGCCTCTTTCTTCTTGTCCTCCACATTCCCCTTCATTGTCTGTGGCAGTGGATAATGTTTCTGCTGTTGCCTTTTGGATAGCTGATACATGGTAGGGGGGCTATCAGGAGCAGTCCTGGTGCCCCCCATTGAGGTCTGATTGTAAAATATCAACTTTAAAGTGCATATAGACTATGTGGAACATAGCCTATATGCACTGCATGTTCTTACAGTTCAAATGTCGGCCTCATGTTAGGGGGGTGTAATGAGGGTTCATGACACCCCCCTTGAGGTCTACTGTATATATTAATAATGTGAAAACAGTTTTTTAATACAAATAAATGTTAAACACACACACACACATATATAGAGACAAGCTAAGCAATGCTTTCCTACCTCTTTGGTACTCAAAGGGTTAATTGTCGAATAAAAGACAGGTTTGACTACTATATGTGAGTCAACAGTTCCTGATAGTTACACAGAATAATGAAAACAGTATATATATTATATTCTAATGTAATATTTGATTTCTAAAATATGCTGTTAATGTATCAAAAAAGGGCATTATAACGAACATCCATCTTTGGATCTACAGCTGTTGGAGACTAAAACTCTCATCAACCAATCAAAATGTAATCAATTAAAGAATCCCTTAAAACCTGACTTCTTGTTCCATATATGCATGAAATCATAATATAAATCAGTGCGTGACATTATGTGACAGTTATCTGGATTTTGTAGAAGTTTTACCATTAATTCTTATTAAGACACACAGAAACATCATCACAACTCAGCTTTATTTTCTCCAGACATAAGGGACTAGATTCTATTGCAGGTGCTAAATGTTAACACCTGTTTTATCAGACATTTTCCTATTGAAGTCTATGGGGAAAACTGGAGATAAAAGCAGAGATAAAATTAGCACCTGTAATAGAATCTAGCCCATATTTAGTAAAAAAATGGTTGTATAATTTAATATATATACATTTGAATATGATAACAAAAACCCAGTTGTACAGAATCTCATTCAACACACTGGTGCATGCTAACATAAGATACTATACTTTGATTTGTTTTTTAACTAAGTATGATCAGCTTTTTAAACATGAATTCACGTTTTCTGCATTAGCTAGGCATATCATTATTGTTTTTTGAACACCTGTATATTCTTCAGAAATGCTACCAGCTATTGTTGTTATAGGCTAAATAAGGTAGTATGTTCCCTGCTCTGATTACGTTATAATAGCAAAAGCAGTAGACTAGCAGATTATCATTGATCATGTATAATAACAGTTATGCAATGCTCAATTATGTAAAAAGTTATATATTTGTTAAAGAATAGGAAAATAGAATAAGGAAATATTTTTGTTACTCACTATACAAATAAACTATATTATGTGAGTCCATGGGGACACAGGGACTGGAATGTGTGTGTGTATGTGTGTGTGGGGGGGTTAATGTTACTCCTTTTAGGAGGTAGGACACTTAAAGAAAAACCTCTGGAGGAGGCAGCTTCTCTCTTGGCTCCACATAACTGACATATCCATCCCTTTTGAGATCTCATTTAGCAATACCAAGTCAAGCTATAGCCTGAAAGAATCTAAAGAGGAGATAAGAGTAATCAGGGCAACCCTGCTAGAGGAATTGAGGACAGAATTTTTTCTCTTAGAGGGATGTGTCCCCCATGGACTCAAATTAAAGTAACACAAAAAAAATCGCTTTTTCTTCTATTACACTATGGAGGACATAGAGACCATAGGGACATCCCAACTCTGCCCAATAGTTTTCTTGACGGAGGGAGAGAAAACTTAGATCAACTGCCACACTGATCAAACTTATGGTACAATGCAATGTAGGCACAAAGTCCCAAATCTAGCAAGCCAATATAATAGAACTTAGTTTTCACTTAAGCAATTTCTTAAAATTCATCTGATGCTTCAGTCCTTTCAGGGCTTTTTCTGAGAGATACAACATAGTTCGTTACCGAGCTGATCACACACCACTACTTTATACATAGCTGTCCCATCTTGGCACCAACAATGAGTCATCTGGTTGTCATGGTTTGCCAGATCAAACTTTAACCCTAGCCACCTTTATAAATACAGATAAAAAGTTTTAAAAACAAAGGCAGATTGATTGAAACTTAAGATGGAATAATTTTAACCCACTGTTAAACAGCTACAGGACAGAAAAGAGATTAGTACTGTTATCTTTTAGACTAAACTTTTCAATTAGACCACTGGAATTACAAGTGCTATTTGTTATTCCAAGTTCTGGGCACATTATTGAAATGAAGGGTGATATATCATGTTCAGCACCATTTGTAGCATATTTATTAATGTGCAGCTGCAAAAAATGCTATACTAGCCAAACTATAAGACCAATGAAGGAACAACCAAGGGAACATTCTGGACATCATGCAAGGACTGAATGGAACATTGAGTGAAAGAGAATCTCAACAAGCACCAGTGGCCAAGAACTTTGTAATTAGTAAACATAGTATCAAAGATCTCTTGAAAACTCCTCCTTTGAAGTTATACACAAATTCCCACGTAAGGGGCGACAGAGCAAATCAGCTTCCTCGGATTGGGATATAGTGAATTTTCACTAATATCATGTAGGTGTATGATTAACAGCGGGTTTAAATTATTCCATTTTAAGGCTGAGTCAATCTGCCCTAGCTTTTAAACATTTTCAACTGCATTTTTAGACAACTACTGTTTTTTGATGTTTAATTTGTTAACCATGATTGATTAAATGTGTATAAAACGGTGATGTGTAAGCAACTCTGAAACAACCTAGGCTGTATACATGAGGAAAGTCCCTTAGAGGACTGAAACATTTAATTAATTTTAAGAATCTGCTTAAAGGAGCAGTAAACTTTTTTATGAAAAAATATATATTGTAAGGATTTTCCTAATGAGTAAAATAAGGGAACTCCCACTACCAAGAGATTCATATTTCCAGAGTTATTACAGTTTAAATCCATGTTTTTTCATTAGCAGTGCCTCTAGTGGTCAAATTCTGATTATTTTTTTTGTTAGATTCTAATGGAGAGGAAAGTCAGAGACATACAGTTCTCCATAGAATGTGATAGAAACTGCCTGTCACTTCCTACCAGGAAGTAAACATAATAAATTCATGATTATTTGAACTGCTATAGATTTTGAATAGAACATCTGACAGCAGTGGGAGTACCCTTGTTTTATTCAGCAGGAAAAGATCTTAAAAAAAAAAAAAAAAAAAAAAAAAAAAAAGGATAAGATCATAAAAAAAGCTTACTGCTCCTTTCAGTAAAAGCTGTTTATACATTGGTGTGTCAACTTTTGGAACTTTGTACTTACATTTCTTAATCTATCTATTGACGTGGATACCCATATTGTGTAAGGTGAGTGTAATTAGCTAATGGATTGATTATGGTACAGCCATGTTAACGTATGTCAGTTGACACCAAAATCCAGTATATGGGAGAATTCAGTTTACGTCAATAAATCTGACTTCAGTGTACTTGTTTAGTCTGCTACAACTGAATGTAGCAACTTTTTTCCCAAAACACATTTCAGTGGCAGCAAAAAAAGGTACCTTGTTGCCGTGAAAAGTGATGACAGATGTTCAGGAAGCTGCTTTTCACAAACTGCTTCACTGACTCCTGATTTCTGAACCTCCACAAAGCTCTTAGCTCTCTCATGGAATGAGCTGTGATCTGGAAAATAATTTGTTTCAAAATGGTGATATATGATTGTTTGATTGTGTTATTTATCTAGCCTCCCAATTTATTTTTCAAAGCTGCTAAACTCCTTTCTTGGGTCCCTATGGGTGATGAATACAACTCCTGTTTTGCAGAATTTCATTTGATGGGCATATCTGAAACTCCTTACTACTGTTCACTATGTAGCTCTTGCTCCCTATTATTTGCTGGTCTCGTACAGAGATAATAGATGATAATTTCCTTCCTGATTTTGGTGAAAATATTATACCACTTGAGGTAAAAACAAAAAAAACTGCTTCATATGATGCATTGCTTTCTAGCATGAAAAATCAGAAAAAATGACTCATGAGACAATTTGTGTAATTCAGACACTCTGAGTGCCAATTCTATAACCATCAGGAATACACTTTTTCACCAGCAAATGAATGATGGCTGACACCGTGAATGTGAAAGGTTATTTCAGATGTGCACCTAGAATTAATTTTATGTCCCTTGAAGGTGTTCCTGTGCTGAAATAAGGACGCTCTATGAAGGTCTGTATGTCTGGTATTCTCGTTATTATTACATGGTGTAATAATGCCGGTACTGCTAAATCCCAACCCTTTCTGTAATCTGTCCTGAAGGAAACTCAGCATCTGAGATAGATCAAAGGGCCAATGTGACAACATTCCTTGCAACACTGTTATTATATCAACCATACACTGTTGTAGATCCTTGCCAATGCTTATTTTTATGCTTTTAGCAACGTGGCTGTTCATTGAGGAACCCATTTTGTTCAAAGATGTCAGTCTTAAGTGCTTTGCCATTAATGCTAACTTGTGTAGATATGGAAAGTTAAATGGTCCCAGAGCAGCAATTTAGAAACCTGTGGTATTTACCACTGTTCATCTACTACCAGATTGTATCATGCTCTCTTTGGACGATTTGGCACAATGAGTATCACATGCAAATTATCAATTTTTTCTTCTAAATCATCCTGGGTACTAGAGAAATAGGTGGAAATATGTATGGACTGCTGAATCATCATAATGTGACCATTGCATCTACTGCCAAGGTTAAACAATCTATTTTTCTTCTCATAACTTCAGTACTTATGTTTTTCCTCATTGCCATCAGATCCATTTCTTATATTCACTTTTTTTTGTTGATATGACACTGCTTGTTTGAGTTCCTATTCTCCTGAGTCCAGTATTTGCCAGTTAAATTAGTTTGCTCTGTTGTCACCTCCCGTGATGCAGAGAGCAAAGATTGTTGGAATCTGCTTTACTGTCAATTCCACCAGGAGCCATTTTTAGAATAGCATCCTGTCTCATGACCATCAGATCCCCAAATGTTCCAGAATCAGCACCAAGTTGTCACGTCTGGGTCTGCTCCGCTCCCTTTGTGTACCTTCCTGCCCGTTGCAGCAGCTCTTCTCGCTCTTCCTTGCCTGTTGTGACGTACTGCCTAGCAGCGGCTCTGTTCTCCGTTGCTAGGTATGCCACGTTCACTTCCGGTTCGCGGCTATATCAGGGATCTGCTTAGCACTGTCGGATGCGTTAGTATAGCATCCAGTGT
The DNA here is from genome assembly GCA_037306005.1 of Rhinophrynus dorsalis. Lineage (NCBI taxonomy): Eukaryota > Metazoa > Chordata > Amphibia > Anura > Rhinophrynidae > Rhinophrynus > Rhinophrynus dorsalis. The sequence continues at coordinate 125,266,000 of CM074721.1, forward strand.
ATAGTTATCCTAGTTGCCATTCTAGATCTGATTGTCTGTGTATGACCCGGCTCTGTTTCCTGACTATTGATATTTGTGTATGACCTGTTCCAGTTTCCTGACTATTCTTTTGCCAGTCTTTTCCAGCTTCTAGTGTATGACCCGGCCTGGTTTGCTGACGCCTCTCTTGTATTCCGAATCGGTTCCTCTTGCTGCTACTGTGTATGACCCTGCTTGGTATCCTGACTCCTCTTCTGTGTAGGACCCGGCTTGGCGACTTCCCGGTGCTAGCTATACTGTGGCTTCAGCTAGGCCTGAGTGAGTAGCCAGCTATTGTTTCTTTTTGGAGATTGTTCCTCCCTGGGGATTAGGGTAGTAGATTTTGGCTACACACAGTTATCGAGGGCCCCCTTTGGCTCAACCAAAGGGGACTGATCTGGCTTCGCGGCTAGTACCGCAACACAGCTCCGTGTAGGCAACCACGTGCCTGAGCTATGCATTCCAGCTTCGCACCCTAGCATCTCTTTCCCTAATTACTTGTTGGAAGAGGCTGACCTTTCTTCTGCTTCTTTTTTGGGTGTCTCTACTCTTGTACGTTTTTTTCCCTACTGGTACGTGAGTAGACTTTACACAAGTCATTTTTAAAAGCCTCAACCCTGGTGGGTTTACTAAAGGTGCTGACCCTCATAGATTTGTATACTCTTGATTATAAGGATACGTAAGGTTAAATCATTTGTATAGTATCACCTTCCTATCTGGATGGCTCCATCTGTCATAATTTGATGAAATTGATCATGTCTCGTGAAAACTATCACCAGCTTAAATGTGTACTTCAAAGGTTCGTCCAAAAACCCACTGAAGCTTCTCCAATACTCTCCTTTAAATCCCTTAACAGGCTTTTTAGGTATTTCTGCTGTTTTTCTCACAAAACCATTGATGACATTTAATCATCCCTCCTCACTGTCTATCTCTCCGTCTTCAATAGAGGTATCATTCCCTAGGGCAAAAGAAATATATTTTCCCTTTCTGGGAAATATCACCCTCTTTTTTGATGTTTGGAGAATATATTTGATATAGAAAGAGTGGTAGATGAATATTAAGTGATTTTGACTCAAACAGGTTCTAACATATGAGAGCTCACTGTTGTAGGTGACACTAAATGCCCCTTGAGAGTTTTGTGAGAATTCCTTCATACACAATGGATAGTTTGGGCTGGGATACCCTGCTGAGTGTTTGAACTTACAAGTTCTGCATAAACTACAATTCATAACATATTGGTCAGAATTAGGACCAGAATCTTAGTGACACCCCACTTTATTTATCGTGTACTCCTTGCTCAAGCATGGTGGCCACAAAAAGAAATGCAAAAGCAAGATAAAATAGTAAATAGGATATAATTTATCCATAACTAAATAGCTTCTCTCATTTGTCTTGTGTGGTGCTCTGCCTCCTTCACCTGAGGTAACAGAAAGATTCACAGCTCCGCTACAGGGCAAGTTAATTGTACCAGTCACTTTGTAGCATATTTTCCTCCATTGATTTCCTCTAAATTCAGCGTCAAACTTCGTATTCTTTGATCCAAGGCTTTAGCGTGCCCTTTGTACCATTCAGGCCTGGGGTGCAGCATTAAAAAAAACAATGCCTCAAGGGCATTGCACAGTAAATATTAAACTCCAGCCTGTTCAGCTTTCATATCTCCTGTTTCTGAGGCTGTCAGGCATGTCACTGACATCTGGTCCACCAAGCCTCTCTAAGCTCTGATGTCAAATGGATATAGTCTGCTTGCTGCAGTGATTACACCAAGAAGGCCTTCCATGCTTTATGCCCCCATTGAGCGTCACCCTTCTGTTAACATGATCCTTCCTGCAGGCATAATTCTATTGTGAGTGTATATGTCCCCACTTAGAGTAGTAATTATAAATCTGTACCTTTTCAGGATCTATAGAGTGGTCATATAAGAATATTGCAACCTATGTGATTTAAAGCAGGCAAATAATGTTATAATTATGATTGTACATTTCCCAGTATATGTCATTCTGTGTTTGTGAGAGGTACAGAAAGCAGAGCAAACTTAACAAATAAAGTGAAGTTTGGTTCAGTTTAGGGAGTCTTGTGGGCAGGCAGTTTATTCTCAGTGTTAGGGTAGTGTAAAGAGAGTAAGTAGATTTACTCAAAGACCTATGACTAAGTGCAACTAGAATGAAATGCGTTAGGAGGTTCGAGCATTAACTAACATCTTCATCTACAAGTGTTGTATGCTTTGCAACATGGAGTTGTTTTCAAAATTTCTATTAATAAAATAATACTTTTATGGAAGACTCTTTGATTGAGTTGGTTGTTTGGGATTAGCTGATCCATTGAAGCTCTCCCTTCCTGTGTCGTCAAGCTTGTTGGAGCCAGTGGCCAAGGCTGTGGGGAGTAGCTCCGGACTGGTGTTGGTCTTTATTGTGAGTTCCACAATAATTTCTGTAATTTTAAAAAATATGTGGCAATCTAAAGTGGACTTTATTTCTGTAATTGTTTGATTTACTCCAAATAGCCCAAATTATTTTTTTGACTGACACAGGTGTGTGATTCAAGGTTCTTCCTGGGCAGGCTGCTCTTTGTGTGATGATAGGGATAGTTAATTAAAAAAAAATATGTGACTGACACAAACAAATCCTATAACAGGTGGAGTAGTTTGTAAAAGGCAAGACATCATACACAAATAGTTCTGTTGTATACTGCACAGTTAAAATACACACACTAGTTTTATAATGTTCAGCAAATGTACTAGGGGCAGGAGGAGGATGAAAAGAGTAAGAGTATTGTAGGGAGGTGTTAGTAAAGTGGTAGTCCAAAAACTGATTGCATTCATAGTTGATGTAGCAGGTGCAATAAATGATGATGATCTTTTTTCCGAGGAGGCTGTTTTTCCCATAAAATAAAGTTCCACCATTACAAGTAACGTTATTAAATCATCTAAGAACGTTGCATATGGCATTGAGTCACATTATAGTGATGATGGCATAATTGACAACGGTGTAGCAGTTCAACCATCTGTCAAACTGACACAGTGCCTTACCTCGGCCTGCACCATTCAGCCAGGAACAGGGTTCTGGACTGACGCTCCTTTGTCGCTAGCTGCGTCCCTCTTTGCCTGAAACCTGGTTGCATATGGTTCCTTGTTACTGGCATCATGAATCAGGCACTTGCCTAGATGCCTGTTAAAGGCGCAGCCTGAGGGACCTAATTAGTCAAGCCTTTTCCTACTCCTTTATAAACCTCTCTGGGCCTGTGTATCATTACCCTTATGTTGGTGTTCAGTGCAGTTCTAGTTCCTGTTGCTTCTGTATCCTGTGTATGACCCGACTTGTCTGACTATCCATTCTGGTGCTGACCTGTAGCTCTGTCTGACCATTCTACCTGTACGCTCTTTTGGCTTTAGACATCCAATCTGGTGCTGACCTGGGGCTCTGTCCAACTTTCCTCACAGTGTTGCCTACTATTATTAGACATCCTATCTGGTGCAGACTTGTGCCTCTGGCTGACTAACCTTTCCGTGTATGAACCTGGCTTGTCTGACTATCCTAGCTGGTGCTGACTTGTGGCTCTGTCTGTTCACTCCGCTGAGTGGCTCCATTCCCCACAGACATGCAATCTGGTGCAGACCTGGGGCTCTGGCAGACTTCGACCTTACTGATTGCAGGCGTGAGTCAGTAGTCTCCATTGTTGCCATCCGTAGTGGAGACGAGCTCTTCCTTACTGATTGCAGGCATGAGTCAGTATTCTCCCTTGTTGTCATATTATGGGAGACTGTAGGTTCTGTGTGCGTTCAACCTACCACCCTGAGACTACCAGTTGGCTTCGGCCTAGTCTCCAGAAGATGTGGTTTACCCATTGGCAGGCTCCTATTTCTGATAGAGTCGCTAGCCTCTCCAGTCACCCTCTGCTTATAGTATATTCTCTCTTTGCCTATTGTTTATTATCCTAATAAAGGTGATTTTAACTATACCGTCTGACTCCTTGTCTTGCTTGAGAACCGTAACACAAACAAGGACAACACCTGTTCTGAAAGTAGAATGTTCTGAAAATCTCTCAGGGGGATGTTAAAAGAAATTGTTTTGTAACTTAGAAAATCCTAGAGGAATAAAAAAGTAGTGCATAAGAAACAGTGGGTGATGCAGAGAATGACTTAATTATTGGTGATGACAATGTTGATCTAGAATATATCACTCCAGCATCCTCCTCTTCTTCAGACACAGATGAAGATGAGAGAGACAGAAATGATGACAGGGCCATGAGCTTAGCTGAAAGGCAAAGGATCACTCTTCCAATTCTGAAAAGAGCTCTTTGCCGAGGCACAAACACTTTGTGTTTATAAATAAAACCTAAATTGTCAGATGCTATATTCCTACCACTTCTTATGAGAAGCTGCGGCTCATGTCTCCTGTATCAAAAGATCACATCTGCCTCTGTAGATATTATATTCACTACTATTTAATTATTAATTTTGGAAAACCAATCCACACAGAATTAATAGTTGCCATTAGAGTTTTATGTGCAGATTATCAAAAACTAGGAAAAGGAAAAAGATAAGGGACAAGAAAAGTGGATCTTAAATTGGTACTCAGACCCAAAATATATAGTATCTAACAAAGTAATAAAACTTTAGAATTTATAAAAATATAGAAAATACATTTATTATACAAAATTATGGTCACACAAACTCAGCGTGGGACCATCACATCCCCCAATCCCCAATAGAACACCACGTCCCAAATAAAAAGCAACGTTGCAGGCTCAGTAGCATGGTAAACTGAGCTTGTTGTAATGATAGCCCACATAAATGCCACCATGAAGGGAAATGTGAACACACTCCCTGGGGCAGCTGGGAGGGAGGTGTTAAGTCCTCCGGCATTGTGCCGCATATACAGGGTGCCGCAGAACACGGATGTGCCCGATTTTCAGTCTTGATATCTCCACTAATAGGTATCTACATTTAAAAAAAAGCCAATGCTAATATAGCTTTATTAGTTAAAGCCCATGCACAAAAATTTTTATGATGTGAAAGTTCCCCTTAATGACCCTTGACAGTCCTGGTACATCAAGGGTAGATTTGCATTAAGGACCCATGACGTGCCAGGACCATCATGGTATTCAGGGCTCCCCTGGTGGCTGCATGCCATTCGGGGACCCCTGAACTGGATGCGACCGAAAAGAATACAAATGGTCCGTGGCCCTTAAATGATGGCCGCATGCGTGATTGACCTTCCTTAAGGGGTTAAGGATTCTAAAAGCCAATTTTAAGTTAATGCAAATGCGCTGTTTTTTCTAATTGTGCTGTAAAGCAGTTGGGTTTGCCCCAATACTGTTCCATTTCTTCTTATTAACCCTTTACGTTTCCCATGCTTTGCACACCCCTCTAGTAATCAAGGGGTTAATAAATAAACCTCAGAGAACTAAGTATTGCTTATGCTACAATGCCAAAACTGTTCTCAGCATCAACTGTCTCTCAAGAAAAAAGTACTATCTAGGAAACTCTTTTTCATAAATACAGTATACAACATACAGAACAAGAGGTGCAAAGAAAATGCTACATTGGTAAGTCAAACTAAGAATCACTCTTCACAGACTCAAAGTGAAAGAATGCTTAAATGATCAAGGAGACACACCTGTGGTGTAACGCTTTCCTGGGATAAATCATTGCAATCCTGAACTGGCAGGATCCTGAAAAGACAGATTCAAGAACAAAATGCCTTTTATCCAAAATGATCATATATTTTGATTCCAAGATTTTTTTATTTTGTGACATTTTCTAAGCAAAAGTAAAACTGAAATATTATAGTTTTCCATTTCTTAATGGATTTTTAACTCCAAATACAATCACTCATATTAAGAATTATTATATATCATTGCTAGGAAACAAAATCAGATTTTTATTTAGGTACTATCATAAACAGATTTCAACTCAAGACAGCATAAGTTCTGTATTACTGTGAAGCAAATACACAGGGAATTAGACTATAAAATAAGTAGGTATTAATCTGTTTGATTGAAGGATTTTCTAGATACGTGTCTTTCATACAGCAGACAAGTATGTCTAATTTTTGCATTTCTGCCCTGCTGTAGTCTGTAGCTAAACATCATATTTTACTATATTAAGAATGTTTAAATGGTTCTAAAGGACTATGGATGGGGCTCTCATCCTTACTGAAGATGTTGGAACTCAACATCATTACTTTTGAGTTTCCGGGATTCTTTTATTCCAGGTATGGTTCCCACTGATTGGCGTAAAGCAAAAGGGATCAAAATCCTAGACAGGAAATTACAGACCTGTAAACTTGACATCTGTGGTGGAGAAACTGTTTGAAGGGTTGTTAAGGGAATATATTCAGGAATTCATCTTGTACAGGGATATCATTAGCAGGAGCCAACATGGCTTTGTGAAAGAGAGGTCTTGTCAAACTAATTTGAATGCAAAGAGTGGTGGTAAATGTTCTCCAACTGGACAAAAGTGATAAGTGGTGTACCTCAGGGATCTGTCCTGGGTCCTCTTCTTTTTAATTTGTTTATTAATGATCTCCCAGTGGGCTTAGGGAGCCATGTATCAGTGTTTGCCAATAATACAAAATTAAGTAGGGTAATAATGTCTGAACTGGATGTGTCTTCATTACAAGAGGATTTGGACAAATTGGGTAACTGGGCAGAAAAATTGCAAATGAGATTCAATATAGACAAGAGTAAAGTTATGCATTTTGGATATAGTAATAAAAATGTAATATATAGTTTAAATGGTGTTTCTTTGGCGATATCTACTAATGAAAAGGATTTGGGAGTAATGGTAGACTATAGACTTAACAGTAGCACACAGTGCCAGCTGGCAGCTGCAAAGGCCAATAAGATACTGGTTTGTATTAAAAGGGGTATTGACTCACGGGAGGAAGATATTATTCTGCCTCTTTAGAGGTCCATGATAAGACCCCACCTTGAATATGCTGTTCAGTTCTGGGCGCCTTTTCTGAAAAAGGACATTATGGAACAGAGAAGATGCAGAGGAGTGCTACAAAACTAATAAGCGGAATTGAAAGTTTTAGTTAAGAAGAAAGGCAAGAAAAGGTAAACTTGCACAGACTAGAGAAAAGACATCTTAGAGGGAATATGATAACATATAAATATGTGCAGGGCCCGTACAAAGGGCTCTCCAAAAACGTGTTCATTAATAGAACAGTACAAATGACAAGGGGTCACCTGCTTAGACTTGAGGAAAGGAGATTTTGTCTACAACAGTGGAACGGATTCTTTACAGTAAGGACAATAAAGTTATAGAATTCAGTGTCTGAGGAGGTGGTGCTAACGAACACATTGGGCCTGGATACTTTTTTAAAAGAGAAGAACATAGAGGGCTATGTATGTTACTATTTGGATAATATTTATTTAGTGCTTGTTGATCCAAGGAGAAATCTGACTGCCATTTTGGAAACAAGAGGGAATCCCCCCCCCCATTCAACCTAAACTACTAACTATGTAAATATGTAATACAGTTCTAATGGGGATAAGCAGAAACATTTGTTCTAGAAGTTCCTCTTTAAGATCAGGGTCACTCAAGTCAACAGTGATTGGGGTTGTTGCATAGCATGATAATCCATATTTCCATGAATAATAATAATAATAATAATAATGTTTATTTATTTATTAATCACCAAAATATTTTGCAATTCTGTAGAAAATGGGGGATGGTAAAACATAGTGTGATATACACAGAGAGACTGAAACAAATAGTATTGAGGCACATTCATACAAGAGCTTGAAATCTAAGTGGTGAGAATCATAAAAAATACAAGGTTAGAGTAGGTAGTAATGGGGCTAACAAGTGATTTACAAAATGTGCATAAAAAAAGTTTAGAAAATGAGATCCCTGCAAAAAATGTATATAGACCCACACTGCAGTAATGTATGTAAACTTCACATCTATTGCAGCATAATTAAAAACATAATGGACAGACAACTCACAGACCTATGTACATCCAAAACATCTCTAATCAGCTGGAAACTGACCCCAAAATTGAGAGGAGGGGATGAGCTTCACAAGAAACGTTTGTGGCTTAAGTAACAGACTTCACTTAGTGTAAAGCCATTCACATAGGCAGTGAATATTGAGGCAGTCTCAGTTGCTGCCTATGTGGACAGCTTTTACATCTGAATTTCAAGACATCCAAGTATTTGAGTCCTGATTCAGCATAGAACCATGATGGTAATTTACTCCTAAATCTACAATCAAACTGATAAGCATGGCTGCACTACATAGTCCATGTTGGCTAAGCAGGTCTACCGCCTAAAGGGCAGACCAAGGTTTCCTTTAACGAAAGGCTAATAGTAGCCCCCCCCCGTTATTTTACTATGGTCATGAAATCTAGTCTGTAAAGGGTTAAAATTGATGTATCCAATGGGTGAAGCTTGTTCCCTGTTGTCCTGATGTGTCATGTCCCACTACTTGGACATGGACACAAGAACTGACAGAAGATGTTTTCTCTGCAACAAACAAACAAGGGCATAATGTATAGGTGTCATTAGGATTTTCTGTCCACAGGAAGGTAAGTGGAAGGATATTATTATGAGATATAACCTCTAATAAAAGAAGAAATTTTCAGTAATTGTTATTACCAAACACCATGACAACAGAAACCAAGTACTGCCGCTGTCACTGTACCCCTTTTCCAAACCCACTAAGGACACATGACAACTTGCTGACAGTTTACTAGTAATGATGAACCTTCCCTGCCACCATCTTAGCATATTCTGCAGGATGGAATCTCCTCAGATGCTGCTTGATGCACTGATTGTGATTCTCCTCCACCACACTGGCATGTGTAGTCAGTGCACCACACAGTGTGCAATGGGTAGAGACAAACTGCCACATCCTAACATCAACAGAGTGGCTATCATTTGGCAGGGGAAGTAATGAATGAGGTAGATTGGCGCTTGTGCCAAGATGTGTTCCCTCCTTTCCTCTTTTCACTGATTTGTCACAAATTGTGCACAGTGCCGTTGCTGATGACTGCATTGTGCCTGCCCCAGGAGAAGAATAGTCCCACTCCCATGATGACTTCAGGGGGAAGGGAACAGACGAAGAAGAATGGCCTCTTTCTTCTTGTCCTCCACATTCCCCTTCATTGTCTGTGGCAGTGGATAATGTTTCTGCTGTTGCCTTTTGGATAGCTGATACATGGTAGGGGGGCTATCAGGAGCAGTCCTGGTGCCCCCCATTGAGGTCTGATTGTAAAATATCAACTTTAAAGTGCATATAGACTATGTGGAACATAGCCTATATGCACTGCATGTTCTTACAGTTCAAATGTCGGCCTCATGTTAGGGGGGTGTAATGAGGGTTCATGACACCCCCCTTGAGGTCTACTGTATATATTAATAATGTGAAAACAGTTTTTTAATACAAATAAATGTTAAACACACACACACACATATATAGAGACAAGCTAAGCAATGCTTTCCTACCTCTTTGGTACTCAAAGGGTTAATTGTCGAATAAAAGACAGGTTTGACTACTATATGTGAGTCAACAGTTCCTGATAGTTACACAGAATAATGAAAACAGTATATATATTATATTCTAATGTAATATTTGATTTCTAAAATATGCTGTTAATGTATCAAAAAAGGGCATTATAACGAACATCCATCTTTGGATCTACAGCTGTTGGAGACTAAAACTCTCATCAACCAATCAAAATGTAATCAATTAAAGAATCCCTTAAAACCTGACTTCTTGTTCCATATATGCATGAAATCATAATATAAATCAGTGCGTGACATTATGTGACAGTTATCTGGATTTTGTAGAAGTTTTACCATTAATTCTTATTAAGACACACAGAAACATCATCACAACTCAGCTTTATTTTCTCCAGACATAAGGGACTAGATTCTATTGCAGGTGCTAAATGTTAACACCTGTTTTATCAGACATTTTCCTATTGAAGTCTATGGGGAAAACTGGAGATAAAAGCAGAGATAAAATTAGCACCTGTAATAGAATCTAGCCCATATTTAGTAAAAAAATGGTTGTATAATTTAATATATATACATTTGAATATGATAACAAAAACCCAGTTGTACAGAATCTCATTCAACACACTGGTGCATGCTAACATAAGATACTATACTTTGATTTGTTTTTTAACTAAGTATGATCAGTTTTTTAAACATGAATTCACGTTTTCTGCATTAGCTAGGCATATCATTATTGTTTTTTGAACACCTGTATATTCTTCAGAAATGCTACCAGCTATTGTTGTTATAGGCTAAATAAGGTAGTATGTTCCCTGCTCTGATTACGTTATAATAGCAAAAGCAGTAGACTAGCAGATTATCATTGATCATGTATAATAACAGTTATGCAATGCTCAATTATGTAAAAAGTTATATATTTGTTAAAGAATAGGAAAATAGAATAAGGAAATATTTTTGTTACTCACTATACAAATAAACTATATTATGTGAGTCCATGGGGACACAGGGACTGGAATGTGTGTGTGTATGTGTGTGTGGGGGGGTTAATGTTACTCCTTTTAGGAGGTAGGACACTTAAAGAAAAACCTCTGGAGGAGGCAGCTTCTCTCTTGGCTCCACATAACTGACATATCCATCCCTTTTGAGATCTCATTTAGCAATACCAAGTCAAGCTATAGCCTGAAAGAATCTAAAGAGGAGATAAGAGTAATCAGGGCAACCCTGCTAGAGGAATTGAGGACAGAATTTTTTCTCTTAGAGGGATGTGTCCCCCATGGACTCAAATTAAAGTAACACAAAAAAAATCGCTTTTTCTTCTATTACACTATGGAGGACATAGAGACCATAGGGACATCCCAACTCTGCCCAATAGTTTTCTTGACGGAGGGAGAGAAAACTTAGATCAACTGCCACACTGATCAAACTTATGGTACAATGCAATGTAGGCACAAAGTCCCAAATCTAGCAAGCCAATATAATAGAACTTAGTTTTCACTTAAGCAATTTCTTAAAATTCATCTGATGCTTCAGTCCTTTCAGGGCTTTTTCTGAGAGATACAACATAGTTCGTTACCGAGCTGATCACACACCACTACTTTATACATAGCTGTCCCATCTTGGCACCAACAATGAGTCATCTGGTTGTCATGGTTTGCCAGATCAAACTTTAACCCTAGCCACCTTTATAAATACAGATAAAAAGTTTTAAAAACAAAGGCAGATTGATTGAAACTTAAGATGGAATAATTTTAACCCACTGTTAAACAGCTACAGGACAGAAAAGAGATTAGTACTGTTATCTTTTAGACTAAACTTTTCAATTAGACCACTGGAATTACAAGTGCTATTTGTTATTCCAAGTTCTGGGCACATTATTGAAATGAAGGGTGATATATCATGTTCAGCACCATTTGTAGCATATTTATTAATGTGCAGCTGCAAAAAATGCTATACTAGCCAAACTATAAGACCAATGAAGGAACAACCAAGGGAACATTCTGGACATCATGCAAGGACTGAATGGAACATTGAGTGAAAGAGAATCTCAACAAGCACCAGTGGCCAAGAACTTTGTAATTAGTAAACATAGTATCAAAGATCTCTTGAAAACTCCTCCTTTGAAGTTATACACAAATTCCCACGTAAGGGGCGACAGAGCAAATCAGCTTCCTCGGATTGGGATATAGTGAATTTTCACTAATATCATGTAGGTGTATGATTAACAGCGGGTTTAAATTATTCCATTTTAAGGCTGAGTCAATCTGCCCTAGCTTTTAAACATTTTCAACTGCATTTTTAGACAACTACTGTTTTTTGATGTTTAATTTGTTAACCATGATTGATTAAATGTGTATAAAACGGTGATGTGTAAGCAACTCTGAAACAACCTAGGCTGTATACATGAGGAAAGTCCCTTAGAGGACTGAAACATTTAATTAATTTTAAGAATCTGCTTAAAGGAGCAGTAAACTTTTTTATGAAAAAATATATATTGTAAGGATTTTCCTAATGAGTAAAATAAGGGAACTCCCACTACCAAGAGATTCATATTTCCAGAGTTATTACAGTTTAAATCCATGTTTTTTCATTAGCAGTGCCTCTAGTGGTCAAATTCTGATTATTTTTTTTGTTAGATTCTAATGGAGAGGAAAGTCAGAGACATACAGTTCTCCATAGAATGTGATAGAAACTGCCTGTCACTTCCTACCAGGAAGTAAACATAATAAATTCATGATTATTTGAACTGCTATAGATTTTGAATAGAACATCTGACAGCAGTGGGAGTACCCTTGTTTTATTCAGCAGGAAAAGATCTTTAAAAAAAAAAAAAAAAAAAAAAAAAAAAGGATAAGATCATAAAAAAAGCTTACTGCTCCTTTCAGTAAAAGCTGTTTATACATTGGTGTGTCAACTTTTGGAACTTTGTACTTACATTTCTTAATCTATCTATTGACGTGGATACCCATATTGTGTAAGGTGAGTGTAATTAGCTAATGGATTGATTATGGTACAGCCATGTTAACGTATGTCAGTTGACACCAAAATCCAGTATATGGGAGAATTCAGTTTACGTCAATAAATCTGACTTCAGTGTACTTGTTTAGTCTGCTACAACTGAATGTAGCAACTTTTTTCCCAAAACACATTTCAGTGGCAGCAAAAAAAGGTACCTTGTTGCCGTGAAAAGTGATGACAGATGTTCAGGAAGCTGCTTTTCACAAACTGCTTCACTGACTCCTGATTTCTGAACCTCCACAAAGCTCTTAGCTCTCTCATGGAATGAGCTGTGATCTGGAAAATAATTTGTTTCAAAATGGTGATATATGATTGTTTGATTGTGTTATTTATCTAGCCTCCCAATTTATTTTTCAAAGCTGCTAAACTCCTTTCTTGGGTCCCTATGGGTGATGAATACAACTCCTGTTTTGCAGAATTTCATTTGATGGGCATATCTGAAACTCCTTACTACTGTTCACTATGTAGCTCTTGCTCCCTATTATTTGCTGGTCTCGTACAGAGATAATAGATGATAATTTCCTTCCTGATTTTGGTGAAAATATTATACCACTTGAGGTAAAAACAAAAAAAACTGCTTCATATGATGCATTGCTTTCTAGCATGAAAAATCAGAAAAAATGACTCATGAGACAATTTGTGTAATTCAGACACTCTGAGTGCCAATTCTATAACCATCAGGAATACACTTTTTCACCAGCAAATGAATGATGGCTGACACCGTGAATGTGAAAGGTTATTTCAGATGTGCACCTAGAATTAATTTTATGTCCCTTGAAGGTGTTCCTGTGCTGAAATAAGGACGCTCTATGAAGGTCTGTATGTCTGGTATTCTCGTTATTATTACATGGTGTAATAATGCCGGTACTGCTAAATCCCAACCCTTTCTGTAATCTGTCCTGAAGGAAACTCAGCATCTGAGATAGATCAAAGGGCCAATGTGACAACATTCCTTGCAACACTGTTATTATATCAACCATACACTGTTGTAGATCCTTGCCAATGCTTATTTTTATGCTTTTAGCAACGTGGCTGTTCATTGAGGAACCCATTTTGTTCAAAGATGTCAGTCTTAAGTGCTTTGCCATTAATGCTAACTTGTGTAGATATGGAAAGTTAAATGGTCCCAGAGCAGCAATTTAGAAACCTGTGGTATTTACCACTGTTCATCTACTACCAGATTGTATCATGCTCTCTTTGGACGATTTGGCACAATGAGTATCACATGCAAATTATCAATTTTTTCTTCTAAATCATCCTGGGTACTAGAGAAATAGGTGGAAATATGTATGGACTGCTGAATCATCATAATGTGACCATTGCATCTACTGCCAAGGTTAAACAATCTATTTTTCTTCTCATAACTTCAGTACTTATGTTTTTCCTCATTGCCATCAGATCCATTTCTTATATTCACTTTTTTTTGTTGATATGACACTGCTTGTTTGAGTTCCTATTCTCCTGAGTCCAGTATTTGCCAGTTAAATTAGTTTGCTCTGTTGTCACCTCCCGTGATGCAGAGAGCAAAGATTGTTGGAATCTGCTTTACTGTCAATTCCACCAGGAGCCATTTTTAGAATAGCATCCTGTCTCATGACCATCAGATCCCCAAATGTTCCAGAATCAGCACCAAGTTGTCACGTCTGGGTCTGCTCCGCTCCCTTTGTGTACCTTCCTGCCCGTTGCAGCAGCTCTTCTCGCTCTTCCTTGCCTGTTGTGACGTACTGCCTAGCAGCGGCTCTGTTCTCCGTTGCTAGGTATGCCACGTTCACTTCCGGTTCGCGGCTATATCAGGGATCTGCTTAGCACTGTCGGATGCGTTAGTATAGCATCCAGTGTATAGTTATCCTAGTTGCCATTCTAGATCTGATTGTCTGTGTATGACCCGGCTCTGTTTCCTGACTATTGATATTTGTGTATGACCTGTTCCAGTTTCCTGACTATTCTTTTGCCAGTCTTTTCCAGCTTCTAGTGTATGACCCGGCCTGGTTTGCTGACGCCTCTCTTGTATTCCGAATCGGTTCCTCTTGCTGCTACTGTGTATGACCCTGCTTGGTATCCTGACTCCTCTTCTGTGTAGGACCCGGCTTGGCGACTTCCCGGTGCTAGCTATACTGTGGCTTCAGCTAGGCCTGAGTGAGTAGCCAGCTATTGTTTCTTTTTGGAGATTGTTCCTCCCTGGGGATTAGGGTAGTAGATTTTGGCTACACACAGTTATCGAGGGCCCCCTTTGGCTCAACCAAAGGGGACTGATCTGGCTTCGCGGCTAGTACCGCAACACAGCTCCGTGTAGGCAACCACGTGCCTGAGCTATGCATTCCAGCTTCGCACCCTAGCATCTCTTTCCCTAATTACTTGTTGGAAGAGGCTGACCTTTCTTCTGCTTCTTTTTTGGGTGTCTCTACTCTTGTACGTTTTTTTCCCTACTGGTACGTGAGTAGACTTTACACAAGTCATTTTTAAAAGCCTCAACCCTGGTGGGTTTACTAAAGGTGCTGACCCTCATAGATTTGTATACTCTTGATTATAAGGATACGTAAGGTTAAATCATTTGTATAGTATCACCTTCCTATCTGGATGGCTCCATCTGTCATAATTTGATGAAATTGATCATGTCTCGTGAAAACTATCACCAGCTTAAATGTGTACTTCAAAGGTTCGTCCAAAAACCCACTGAAGCTTCTCCAATACTCTCCTTTAAATCCCTTAACAGGCTTTTTAGGTATTTCTGCTGTTTTTCTCACAAAACCATTGATGACATTTAATCATCCCTCCTCACTGTCTATCTCTCCGTCTTCAATAGAGGTATCATTCCCTAGGGCAAAAGAAATATATTTTCCCTTTCTGGGAAATATCACCCTCTTTTTTGATGTTTGGAGAATATATTTGATATAGAAAGAGTGGTAGATGAATATTAAGTGATTTTGACTCAAACAGGTTCTAACATATGAGAGCTCACTGTTGTAGGTGACACTAAATGCCCCTTGAGAGTTTTGTGAGAATTCCTTCATACACAATGGATAGTTTGGGCTGGGATACCCTGCTGAGTGTTTGAACTTACAAGTTCTGCATAAACTACAATTCATAACATATTGGTCAGAATTAGGACCAGAATCTTAGTGACACCCCACTTTATTTATCGTGTACTCCTTGCTCAAGCATGGTGGCCACAAAAAGAAATGCAAAAGCAAGATAAAATAGTAAATAGGATATAATTTATCCATAACTAAATAGCTTCTCTCATTTGTCTTGTGTGGTGCTCTGCCTCCTTCACCTGAGGTAACAGAAAGATTCACAGCTCCGCTACAGGGCAAGTTAATTGTACCAGTCACTTTGTAGCATATTTTCCTCCATTGATTTCCTCTAAATTCAGCGTCAAACTTCGTATTCTTTGATCCAAGGCTTTAGCGTGCCCTTTGTACCATTCAGGCCTGGGGTGCAGCATTAAAAAAAACAATGCCTCAAGGGCATTGCACAGTAAATATTAAACTCCAGCCTGTTCAGCTTTCATATCTCCTGTTTCTGAGGCTGTCAGGCATGTCACTGACATCTGGTCCACCAAGCCTCTCTAAGCTCTGATGTCAAATGGATATAGTCTGCTTGCTGCAGTGATTACACCAAGAAGGCCTTCCATGCTTTATGCCCCCATTGAGCGTCACCCTTCTGTTAACATGATCCTTCCTGCAGGCATAATTCTATTGTGAGTGTATATGTCCCCACTTAGAGTAGTAATTATAAATCTGTACCTTTTCAGGATCTATAGAGTGGTCATATAAGAATATTGCAACCTATGTGATTTAAAGCAGGCAAATAATGTTATAATTATGATTGTACATTTCCCAGTATATGTCATTCTGTGTTTGTGAGAGGTACAGAAAGCAGAGCAAACTTAACAAATAAAGTGAAGTTTGGTTCAGTTTAGGGAGTCTTGTGGGCAGGCAGTTTATTCTCAGTGTTAGGGTAGTGTAAAGAGAGTAAGTAGATTTACTCAAAGACCTATGACTAAGTGCAACTAGAATGAAATGCGTTAGGAGGTTCGAGCATTAACTAACATCTTCATCTACAAGTGTTGTATGCTTTGCAACATGGAGTTGTTTTCAAAATTTCTATTAATAAAATAATACTTTTATGGAAGACTCTTTGATTGAGTTGGTTGTTTGGGATTAGCTGATCCATTGAAGCTCTCCCTTCCTGTGTCGTCAAGCTTGTTGGAGCCAGTGGCCAAGGCTGTGGGGAGTAGCTCCGGACTGGTGTTGGTCTTTATTGTGAGTTCCACAATAATTTCTGTAATTTTAAAAAATATGTGGCAATCTAAAGTGGACTTTATTTCTGTAATTGTTTGATTTACTCCAAATAGCCCAAATTATTTTTTTGACTGACACAGGTGTGTGATTCAAGGTTCTTCCTGGGCAGGCTGCTCTTTGTGTGATGATAGGGATAGTTAATTAAAAAAAAATATGTGACTGACACAAACAAATCCTATAACAGGTGGAGTAGTTTGTAAAAGGCAAGACATCATACACAAATAGTTCTGTTGTATACTGCACAGTTAAAATACACACACTAGTTTTATAATGTTCAGCAAATGTACTAGGGGCAGGAGGAGGATGAAAAGAGTAAGAGTATTGTAGGGAGGTGTTAGTAAAGTGGTAGTCCAAAAACTGATTGCATTCATAGTTGATGTAGCAGGTGCAATAAATGATGATGATCTTTTTTCCGAGGAGGCTGTTTTTCCCATAAAATAAAGTTCCACCATTACAAGTAACGTTATTAAATCATCTAAGAACGTTGCATATGGCATTGAGTCACATTATAGTGATGATGGCATAATTGACAACGGTGTAGCAGTTCAACCATCTGTCAAACTGACACAGTGCCTTACCTCGGCCTGCACCATTCAGCCAGGAACAGGGTTCTGGACTGACGCTCCTTTGTCGCTAGCTGCGTCCCTCTTTGCCTGAAACCTGGTTGCATATGGTTCCTTGTTACTGGCATCATGAATCAGGCACTTGCCTAGATGCCTGTTAAAGGCGCAGCCTGAGGGACCTAATTAGTCAAGCCTTTTCCTACTCCTTTATAAACCTCTCTGGGCCTGTGTATCATTACCCTTATGTTGGTGTTCAGTGCAGTTCTAGTTCCTGTTGCTTCTGTATCCTGTGTATGACCCGACTTGTCTGACTATCCATTCTGGTGCTGACCTGTAGCTCTGTCTGACCATTCTACCTGTACGCTCTTTTGGCTTTAGACATCCAATCTGGTGCTGACCTGGGGCTCTGTCCAACTTTCCTCACAGTGTTGCCTACTATTATTAGACATCCTATCTGGTGCAGACTTGTGCCTCTGGCTGACTAACCTTTCCGTGTATGAACCTGGCTTGTCTGACTATCCTAGCTGGTGCTGACTTGTGGCTCTGTCTGTTCACTCCGCTGAGTGGCTCCATTCCCCACAGACATGCAATCTGGTGCAGACCTGGGGCTCTGGCAGACTTCGACCTTACTGATTGCAGGCGTGAGTCAGTAGTCTCCATTGTTGCCATCCGTAGTGGAGACGAGCTCTTCCTTACTGATTGCAGGCATGAGTCAGTATTCTCCCTTGTTGTCATATTATGGGAGACTGTAGGTTCTGTGTGCGTTCAACCTACCACCCTGAGACTACCAGTTGGCTTCGGCCTAGTCTCCAGAAGATGTGGTTTACCCATTGGCAGGCTCCTATTTCTGATAGAGTCGCTAGCCTCTCCAGTCACCCTCTGCTTATAGTATATTCTCTCTTTGCCTATTGTTTATTATCCTAATAAAGGTGATTTTAACTATACCGTCTGACTCCTTGTCTTGCTTGAGAACCGTAACACAAACAAGGACAACACCTGTTCTGAAAGTAGAATGTTCTGAAAATCTCTCAGGGGGATGTTAAAAGAAATTGTTTTGTAACTTAGAAAATCCTAGAGGAATAAAAAAGTAGTGCATAAGAAACAGTGGGTGATGCAGAGAATGACTTAATTATTGGTGATGACAATGTTGATCTAGAATATATCACTCCAGCATCCTCCTCTTCTTCAGACACAGATGAAGATGAGAGAGACAGAAATGATGACAGGGCCATGAGCTTAGCTGAAAGGCAAAGGATCACTCTTCCAATTCTGAAAAGAGCTCTTTGCCGAGGCACAAACACTTTGTGTTTATAAATAAAACCTAAATTGTCAGATGCTATATTCCTACCACTTCTTATGAGAAGCTGCGGCTCATGTCTCCTGTATCAAAAGATCACATCTGCCTCTGTAGATATTATATTCACTACTATTTAATTATTAATTTTGGAAAACCAATCCACACAGAATTAATAGTTGCCATTAGAGTTTTATGTGCAGATTATCAAAAACTAGGAAAAGGAAAAAGATAAGGGACAAGAAAAGTGGATCTTAAATTGGTACTCAGACCCAAAATATATAGTATCTAACAAAGTAATAAAACTTTAGAATTTATAAAAATATAGAAAATACATTTATTATACAAAATTATGGTCACACAAACTCAGCGTGGGACCATCACATCCCCCAATCCCCAATAGAACACCACGTCCCAAATAAAAAGCAACGTTGCAGGCTCAGTAGCATGGTAAACTGAGCTTGTTGTAATGATAGCCCACATAAATGCCACCATGAAGGGAAATGTGAACACACTCCCTGGGGCAGCTGGGAGGGAGGTGTTAAGTCCTCCGGCATTGTGCCGCATATACAGGGTGCCGCAGAACACGGATGTGCCCGATTTTCAGTCTTGATATCTCCACTAATAGGTATCTACATTTAAAAAAAAGCCAATGCTAATATAGCTTTATTAGTTAAAGCCCATGCACAAAAATTTTTATGATGTGAAAGTTCCCCTTAATGACCCTTGACAGTCCTGGTACATCAAGGGTAGATTTGCATTAAGGACCCATGACGTGCCAGGACCATCATGGTATTCAGGGCTCCCCTGGTGGCTGCATGCCATTCGGGGACCCCTGAACTGGATGCGACCGAAAAGAATACAAATGGTCCGTGGCCCTTAAATGATGGCCGCATGCGTGATTGACCTTCCTTAAGGGGTTAAGGATTCTAAAAGCCAATTTTAAGTTAATGCAAATGCGCTGTTTTTTCTAATTGTGCTGTAAAGCAGTTGGGTTTGCCCCAATACTGTTCCATTTCTTCTTATTAACCCTTTACGTTTCCCATGCTTTGCACACCCCTCTAGTAATCAAGGGGTTAATAAATAAACCTCAGAGAACTAAGTATTGCTTATGCTACAATGCCAAAACTGTTCTCAGCATCAACTGTCTCTCAAGAAAAAAGTACTATCTAGGAAACTCTTTTTCATAAATACAGTATACAACATACAGAACAAGAGGTGCAAAGAAAATGCTACATTGGTAAGTCAAACTAAGAATCACTCTTCACAGACTCAAAGTGAAAGAATGCTTAAATGATCAAGGAGACACACCTGTGGTGTAACGCTTTCCTGGGATAAATCATTGCAATCCTGAACTGGCAGGATCCTGAAAAGACAGATTCAAGAACAAAATGCCTTTTATCCAAAATGATCATATATTTTGATTCCAAGATTTTTTTATTTTGTGACATTTTCTAAGCAAAAGTAAAACTGAAATATTATAGTTTTCCATTTCTTAATGGATTTTTAACTCCAAATACAATCACTCATATTAAGAATTATTATATATCATTGCTAGGAAACAAAATCAGATTTTTATTTAGGTACTATCATAAACAGATTTCAACTCAAGACAGCATAAGTTCTGTATTACTGTGAAGCAAATACACAGGGAATTAGACTATAAAATAAGTAGGTATTAATCTGTTTGATTGAAGGATTTTCTAGATACGTGTCTTTCATACAGCAGACAAGTATGTCTAATTTTTGCATTTCTGCCCTGCTGTAGTCTGTAGCTAAACATCATATTTTACTATATTAAGAATGTTTAAATGGTTCTAAAGGACTATGGATGGGGCTCTCATCCTTACTGAAGATGTTGGAACTCAACATCATTACTTTTGAGTTTCCGGGATTCTTTTATTCCAGGTATGGTTCCCACTGATTGGCGTAAAGCAAAAGGGATCAAAATCCTAGACAGGAAATTACAGACCTGTAAACTTGACATCTGTGGTGGAGAAACTGTTTGAAGGGTTGTTAAGGGAATATATTCAGGAATTCATCTTGTACAGGGATATCATTAGCAGGAGCCAACATGGCTTTGTGAAAGAGAGGTCTTGTCAAACTAATTTGAATGCAAAGAGTGGTGGTAAATGTTCTCCAACTGGACAAAAGTGATAAGTGGTGTACCTCAGGGATCTGTCCTGGGTCCTCTTCTTTTTAATTTGTTTATTAATGATCTCCCAGTGGGCTTAGGGAGCCATGTATCAGTGTTTGCCAATAATACAAAATTAAGTAGGGTAATAATGTCTGAACTGGATGTGTCTTCATTACAAGAGGATTTGGACAAATTGGGTAACTGGGCAGAAAAATTGCAAATGAGATTCAATATAGACAAGAGTAAAGTTATGCATTTTGGATATAGTAATAAAAATGTAATATATAGTTTAAATGGTGTTTCTTTGGCGATATCTACTAATGAAAAGGATTTGGGAGTAATGGTAGACTATAGACTTAACAGTAGCACACAGTGCCAGCTGGCAGCTGCAAAGGCCAATAAGATACTGGTTTGTATTAAAAGGGGTATTGACTCACGGGAGGAAGATATTATTCTGCCTCTTTAGAGGTCCATGATAAGACCCCACCTTGAATATGCTGTTCAGTTCTGGGCGCCTTTTCTGAAAAAGGACATTATGGAACAGAGAAGATGCAGAGGAGTGCTACAAAACTAATAAGCGGAATTGAAAGTTTTAGTTAAGAAGAAAGGCAAGAAAAGGTAAACTTGCACAGACTAGAGAAAAGACATCTTAGAGGGAATATGATAACATATAAATATGTGCAGGGCCCGTACAAAGGGCTCTCCAAAAACGTGTTCATTAATAGAACAGTACAAATGACAAGGGGTCACCTGCTTAGACTTGAGGAAAGGAGATTTTGTCTACAACAGTGGAACGGATTCTTTACAGTAAGGACAATAAAGTTATAGAATTCAGTGTCTGAGGAGGTGGTGCTAACGAACACATTGGGCCTGGATACTTTTTTAAAAGAGAAGAACATAGAGGGCTATGTATGTTACTATTTGGATAATATTTATTTAGTGCTTGTTGATCCAAGGAGAAATCTGACTGCCATTTTGGAAACAAGAGGGAATCCCCCCCCCCATTCAACCTAAACTACTAACTATGTAAATATGTAATACAGTTCTAATGGGGATAAGCAGAAACATTTGTTCTAGAAGTTCCTCTTTAAGATCAGGGTCACTCAAGTCAACAGTGATTGGGGTTGTTGCATAGCATGATAATCCATATTTCCATGAATAATAATAATAATAATGTTTATTTATTTATTAATCACCAAAATATTTTGCAATTCTGTAGAAAATGGGGGATGGTAAAACATAGTGTGATATACACAGAGAGACTGAAACAAATAGTATTGAGGCACATTCATACAAGAGCTTGAAATCTAAGTGGTGAGAATCATAAAAAATACAAGGTTAGAGTAGGTAGTAATGGGGCTAACAAGTGATTTACAAAATGTGCATAAAAAAAGTTTAGAAAATGAGATCCCTGCAAAAAATGTATATAGACCCACACTGCAGTAATGTATGTAAACTTCACATCTATTGCAGCATAATTAAAAACATAATGGACAGACAACTCACAGACCTATGTACATCCAAAACATCTCTAATCAGCTGGAAACTGACCCCAAAATTGAGAGGAGGGGATGAGCTTCACAAGAAACGTTTGTGGCTTAAGTAACAGACTTCACTTAGTGTAAAGCCATTCACATAGGCAGTGAATATTGAGGCAGTCTCAGTTGCTGCCTATGTGGACAGCTTTTACATCTGAATTTCAAGACATCCAAGTATTTGAGTCCTGATTCAGCATAGAACCATGATGGTAATTTACTCCTAAATCTACAATCAAACTGATAAGCATGGCTGCACTACATAGTCCATGTTGGCTAAGCAGGTCTACCGCCTAAAGGGCAGACCAAGGTTTCCTTTAACGAAAGGCTAATAGTAGCCCCCCCCCGTTATTTTACTATGGTCATGAAATCTAGTCTGTAAAGGGTTAAAATTGATGTATCCAATGGGTGAAGCTTGTTCCCTGTTGTCCTGATGTGTCATGTCCCACTACTTGGACATGGACACAAGAACTGACAGAAGATGTTTTCTCTGCAACAAACAAACAAGGGCATAATGTATAGGTGTCATTAGGATTTTCTGTCCACAGGAAGGTAAGTGGAAGGATATTATTATGAGATATAACCTCTAATAAAAGAAGAAATTTTCAGTAATTGTTATTAATTAAGCACTGAAGCCTTAAAAAATTCCTAATGAATTTGTTCACTGCAGTGAAATAAAAAAAATGCCATCACAATTAAATTTCTTCACAGAATATTAAATAAGTATCCAAGACTATGGCTTTCAATTTTAAACATTCCCCAGATATAAACATAAGACTCACTTTAATAAAAACAAACTAACAAACAAACAAAACACTGCTACTGATTTTAAAAGACAGGCAGCTTAATTTTTTTTCTACAATTATTATCACGGTCAGATAGCAAACAGAATAGGAATTCAGAATGTTCTGATCCTTCCACAATACAGCCAATACATACCATTCCCTCAGGAAATGAATTCAGCAGTGGGCTTTGTTTTTTGTTGTTAGTTTTATAAAGTTTCAGATTATTAGAGTAAGGTACTTTTGAGTTGATGTGCTCTCCTGTTTCTTATTGCACCCACTAGATAGGTATAAAATATTGTGGCTACTTTCAATCTTCCCATTTTGCCATCATTTACATACTCTGAACCTTATTATCTCCAAACTATTAGAGTTAGCACTCATATTTCAGGAAATACTAAAATATCAGTATGTGCTTGAAATATATTTCATATGAAACTTATTTTTTGCCTTCATAATTTCATAACAAAAAGCAACATTTGTAAACTCATGTCTCAGTTATTAGTATTGTTTCTTATGTATTAATCTGAAAAGTACCAACACAGGCCTAGATTCCAATGCAGTAGATAACATTATCAATGTTTTTTCTACAATTTGTTTTACATACACTTTAACTAGAATTTGCTAAACCAGTCATAACACTTAACAACTGCAGTGAAATCTAGGCTATATTCAGCAGATTTGCATGGCCAGACAAAGAATACAAAAATTATTTTATTTTTTCTTCAGTCATACAGCTTAAAGGAACATTAAAACAAAAATGAAACGGTTTTATGTTATGTTCTGTACAGCTAGCATCTGTAAAATATAGTTATCTCATGATTCCCTAAATCTAATCCTAAACTTGCATTTATAATGCATGTCTGGAGCTCAAGTCTTTATTCTATACCCTGAGGGTTCACTAACAGGCCAGGAATTTTGAATTTATGGGCTTGAACACGTTATTTATTTTTTTTTTTTTTAATTATTTAAATCTTTATTCAAGAATGAAGCAGATACAAAAAAACAACATGTACAGTATGATATAAAAAATAAAAAAGAAAGGGAACATTCGACCGAATGGCCGAGATCATAATATAGACATTGTGCAAATTATGGACGATTAAATCCACTATACAAGTTATGAGATACAGACAACAAACTAAACAGTGCAATCTTGCTCCACAATGATACAAAAGAAACCAGAGAGAAGACAAAGTGGGACAAGATCCCAAGAAGAAAAAGCCAAAGGATAGGCGAAGTAGTGGAATGGGAATAGAAAGGGAGAAGAGTGTAGAAGAAGGGAAAGTGGGGTGAAGGAGGGGAAAAAAAAAATTAGACGTGGGGAAGAGGGGCAATATTCCCTGTCCAAGAGTTCACAGAAATGGGACATCCTGGGATTCAGTAGATCGCACTGCAATATTCTTATTCTTATTCAGAAAGGACACTTGGCAAAAAATGTATTAATAGCATCCGGATCCCCTCCTTTAATCGTAATATTACACGGAGAAGGGAAATTTGCATTCTTACTGAGGGGGGAGACACATCTCTCCAGTGAGTCGTAATCAGAGATTTAGCTGTAAGGAGCATCGCGTAAAGTAAACACCTCTTCACTAGGGGTAACCGGGGAAGCCTTAGAAAGAATAACGTTTGCCAAATGTCTCCCTTGAGCATCACCTCCAATCCCTCACTGATCAATTTCAAACAGGTCGTCCAAAAAGGGCGTATCTTAGAGCAATGCCACCAGATATGAGATGGGGTGCCAATCTCCAATCCACAACGCCAACAAGATGTGTCAGCAGAATGGGAAAATTTTCGAATCCGCACAGGGGTAAGGTACCATCTGGAGAGAAACTTAAAGTGAGACTCTAGCAGTGAGGCCAATACGGAGGCCTTTGAAGCCGCTTTCCAAATAACATCCCAATCTTCCCTAGATAGAGTGCATTCCAACTCTCTCTGCCATGAAGCAGAGTATTTCGGTAAAGAGGTAGGAGAAGGAGCAGATAGTATATTGTAAAGTACGCTGAACACATGTTATTTAATCAAAATGTCCACAACTCTGATTGACTCTCCAATGTTCAAGCAGGGAAATCCTAAAGTCCTGGCCTCAGAGTACAAAGTATTTAATTGTGTGACTCTAGATTACTTTTAGGTGTTAGTGTGTTCTGGTTTTCTTACTACAATTAATGAACAATAAATTAATGACAATACAAAGAAAAAAAAGAGATGAGGGTCTAGAGAAGAGTTAGGCAACATTTGACTCTCCCTTCCAGCTGTTGGATACTAACAAACACATAGTCCCCAACCAGATGTTAGCTGGCTGGGGATGATGCAAATTGTGGTCTCCAACAACGGGAAACCCAAGGGTATCATACCACTGGTCTCGGAGAAACAAAGCTGATTCACAGGGAATTCGCATCAGCATAAAATATAGTAGGGTTGCCTGGCTGCAATGGATACTGTACAACAGAAATGGGTCCAGAGCAGTCCTTCAACATTAGTTTGTTTGGGTTCAAAGGGATGATGTGGCAGCCCTATCATATAAACTAAATATTAATAATTGATGTATTGAGTATTGTGTTAAAATTAATCTTTGAAACATTTTCATAGGATTTAAAAAAAGAAAGAAATTAAGAAAGAAAGAAAGAAAGAAAAGAGAAAATACTGCTGGAATGCCTCAATAGAAAAATTATTTCCAAAGTAGGAAAACATTTTTAATTCATAGAGGATCAGACATATTTTATTTAGCAAACTTAAATAGATTTTTCTGGAACTCCCCTAAACAAAACCATTGTGCTCCATCTTGCTTACTTATCTCCTCTTAAGTGTTCAGAATTATTTCACAGCATGGCAAGACTGTGGACATTTTCTGCATCAATATGCTTTTAATGGACACAGTTGGAATATAAATAAATGAAGTAACTGCAAAGGTTTCTATTAATTAGATGAATTGGTTTTTGTCAGAATACTAGACATTGCAATACCAATATTGATTTTTAAATCAGTAGGTATGCTTTAAATCACAATTATACACTTCTCTCAGACATTGTGTATTTTTGGCCCATTTACATTCGATTGCTTTCTTTTTAACTCTTACAATACTGGAAGTGCCTGTAATGTGTGTCATTTGAAAGAGGCATTTCAAAGTGGAATGTTTATAGTGTAGGATAGTGTAGATTTTTTTGTGTGCTTTTTATGATTGGTTTAAGGAGAACTATCACCTTATTATAACCCTATACTTACTTTATTAAGGAGAAAATATCTTAAAGCTCCTTAAATATATATACTTTTATATACATAACAATGCACATTTCATGTCTGTTTTTACTTATTTAATCTGTTGACTCAGCTTGAGTCATCGCTTCATCTTCTCGTTACATTCAAACTAGCTACACCCTTCCTCATTCTCCTTCAGAACAATGTTAACATACAGCCATTT
Organism: Rhinophrynus dorsalis; assembly: GCA_037306005.1. Taxonomy (NCBI): domain Eukaryota; kingdom Metazoa; phylum Chordata; class Amphibia; order Anura; family Rhinophrynidae; genus Rhinophrynus; species Rhinophrynus dorsalis. The sequence goes on from CM074721.1 coordinate 125,292,534, forward strand.
CTCTATGTCCTCTACTAATTCACACTTTCATACTCATCTGTCTTTAATACTGCAACCTATTTTGCAGTCTCATTGCTCAGCTTTCCATAGTTTTAGCAAAATTATGGTGCAAGAATCATGCATCAGTTTCCTTGATACAATCTCTCTTCTTACATCTTAAAATGAGTTCAGTTCAGAATTCTCCTATTAGCCGCAGGAGCTCTGCTCTTCCTTTACTTGGCTTTATCTCAATCTTAGACCCAACGTATAGTCTGATTTGCTCTGCAAACTAATCAGAGACTTCCTTTCTCACGTTATGCCATACTAACATTGCTTTAACATGTTTTCAAATGCTGCACTTAGTGCCTTACACTTTTATACCAGTCAGTATGCATACTCTCTAGACCCATCTACAATGGCAATTGTTAATAACTACGTTCCCCTACACCTCTGGATCTTCCACCCTCTACAGGGGTCAGTGATGACTTATTGAAAAAAATGTGAATAACTTTGTCTGCTTCTTTGATTTATCATCCTCCTTGACAGTTAAAAGGATAGAAATGTTTCAAAATAAAAGCAGCTCCAATGAATCTTCATAGCATTTGGGCCATGGAGAGTGTTATTTCAATACTGTCAGAGTTGTAGTTCAAGAGTAATTGAATGATAAAGTATCCCCCTCCCACCCCTTTTTCCCAGTGTAAGCCACCTCTCCTCAGATGTGGAATCTGGTCTTAAGACCAGACAGCTCACAGCAAGGAACAATCTTCTCACTGTGAGAACAATGAAAACCCTGCCCCTCTTGAGAGGTTTTTCCCTTATGTTATTTGAAGATTGTCCTTCTCTGCAAGCCATCTGGACACCACTTACTGTTCTGAGGTGAGCAGTGTTACATCAGTAAAAGGGGCAGGAGGGGGATACTTTATCATTCAGTTACTCTTGAACTACAACTACAACAGCATTGAAATAACACTCTCCATGGCCCAAATACTATGAAGATTAATTGAAGCTGCTTTTATTTTGAAACATTAGTATACCTTTAAGACTGTTACCTTTTTGGTGAACTTAACACATACATATCATATTGTGTTTGGACTTCTATTTACTTCTTTATATTGCACTTAGATTTTAACTATGTAAAACATTGCGTTTCAGTTACAATATGTAAATAAAACAAACATGTACAGCTATTCTGAAGCAAACACTAGTTATAACAAACAGAAACAATGGTATGCCTGCACTGTGCTATCCAAATTCTCAGTAAATATAGTTTAGATCATAGATTCTCCAAATTAGTCCTTAATAGTGCAGACTTTCAGAATATCCTTACTTGAGCAGATGTGGCTCTATCAGCCCCAGTGAATCTTCAATTGGTGAAGCCACTAATGTAACACTTATGCTAATGTAAAGAGATCCAAAACTGGTGAGACATGAACAATGCTTTTGAGAAGCTGTTGATTAGAATATATTTACAGTTTTATTCCTTTAATTAGGATGAACAAAAATGTTTATTTCTTTTCTGCAGGAATTTCTGTGTAATAGGATGGCTATTTCTCCTTTCCACTCAAGTTTCCACTGGAAGAGAAATGCCAGAAAAAATAGTGTTTCTATCCTGAAAGGTCAAGCCCATTGATTTCAGTGGTCATATCACTCTGGCATACACACAAGTATACATGCAAAAGCACAAAAACACAATTTTGCAGGTGCACACACATTGTTTCACTCACATCTCCCCTGAAGATGTCTGCTTAAATTGGTGTACCCGCAGGAGGCAAAAAAGATCATTTTGTACCTATTTCCCGGTGCAACATTGTTTGTCCATCCCTACCTATTATTTTTCAATCAGGAAATCAGAAACACTACTAATGAAGGGTATAGAGAAACAGGTTGTCCATGTACTTATGAACAAGCCTAATATTGGGTTCACACAGGTTCAACCAGTGCTACCATTCAGCCTCCAGTTTGTGCTCAGATCTCCTGCAATTTCCCAGAGATTCTCTCACATCAGGTGTTATGGAGGGGGGCATGGCAGAGGTGTGACAGAGGATGACCCACAAAAGTGTCATCCTTATTTAATCGGCTGATTTCCATGTTAGTGGGCCAGGTATTATAGAACTGAGTAGGACATCACAACCACTGATATCACTCATGTGAACAATTCACACTGTGTCCAACAGGCCGCCTTGCAGAACAGGTGTGCTGCAACATGTGAATAGCACAACAGGCTTCAATGATACAATATCCTCCATTTTTGCAATGCAGTGATTCTTTTGCTTATGTGAACCCAGCCTAACAATTTTAACTGCAGTAAATGACACATTAGAGCTCTATCCATTATGCAGAAAGGAAACATTTTGGAGCAAAAATCAGATTTCAAACTGTAGGGAGTTTTGGAGTTTTCATTTGTCCCCATGTTGCAGTCGATAGGCAGAATTGCTCATATTTTTCTTTAATCATATGGCATTGTGAGCCTGGCTGACTTCTGCATGTCTGGAATTTCATGTTTTTAGCATATTGTGCTGTGCTGACCCAGATCATAAAGATGGGCACAAGGTTCTTCCATTTTAGTCTCTCTTTCTGTCTGTTTGTCTGGCTTATTATAAAAATAACTTGTTTTGCTTGGACATGTAGAAGGACATTCTTGGTACTACTCATTTTTAAATAAAAATAGTGCAATGAGAACATTTCAGTATCTTAGTCCACCATATGTTTTAAATGTTTAAGCATTTTTTGTTTTTATTTTCATTTCATTTTTGCCACACATGCACATAATATTTTGACAATACCATATGTTTTGTTAATTTGTAATTGTCTCAACCACATCCAGTACTTAAAGGGAAAGTCTTCATATCGAATATATATATATATTATAGCTATAAGAACTCATTCAATGCCCAGTGCCTGCGTTTTAAAGACTTCCTCCTTGCAAAGGACAAGATTATGTCTAAAAAACATTTCTGTGATCTTCAGGTAGAAATATGTTGCTTAAACATACTTTAATTCAGGCAGACTAGACATCATGTGGAAACAAATCTATATAATAACTCGTTAGGATGTTTGTCAGAAGCCATCATGTTCAGTACAGACTGCCCGAACGCTTTGCGGCTGATATGGAGCAGGGCACTCCGAATTCGGACTGGAGTCCTCTCTGCGCACCTTCCTGGGACCAAATGGAATGACACTTTTTCTCATATCCTGACAGTTTGTACTTTCAGGAAGTAATCACCTTGTCGCTCACTTCCTGACAGTTTGAACGTTTATAACTTTTGAATAAAACAACTGAGAGAAGTGGGAATACCCTTGTTTTACTCAGCTGGGAAAGCCCTATAATATATTAGATTTCATTAAAAAAGTTTACTATTGCTTCAGAATGAGTTGCATACCCCTCTGGCATTCAAAGGGTTAGGGTTCAGAGGGGTATGCAACGCATTGCAAAGCAAAACATTGCTTTCCCCTCTTGTCCTTGAAGGGTTAAACATTCAAATTAAATTAATTAACAAACCCCTGCTTTGTAAATGTTTAATTTATATTAAAATATAATACTTTAGACCCAGTACTAGAATAAAACTTCCCCAGTAGCATTTCTGTATGAACAACATGTCTTCTCGAAGAAGCAATAAAAAAAGAAAATGAGCAGTCCTGGAGCAAGGCGACTTACCATAAAGGGACAAATAAATATTCCCAAAATTGTTATTGATGTCAATGATTATGTTACCTTCAAAATATGAGACCTCTCTATCATCCAAAGAGTTAAACCTCCCTTTTAAATAAAAGGACATTTGTATTCCCTTAGTTTTGCTTCAGGGTTCTTCACCTTTTTCTTTTTACACCAGTGTCTTTGTGTAGCCATGAACTTAATGGTACCACTGGCTGTCAATGAAAGGTTGCAAAGGCTTCAAGTAGAGCATGTGGAATAGCAATCCCAATGGAACCATATCCCACTATAAGAGGCTTGGGCAGTTATTTTGGCCTGAGAGCTATGTGTGCATGTTTGTTCAAAATGTTTTTGGCTTGATATATACCTATAAAATTATACAGTGATTATTCCATTATTAAAGCTCTGTGCTGATACTCGGATTGATTTAATCTGATGACTTGGCAGACACCTCCCATGCTATGGTACATATCCTTGGACATCCTTGAATATTTGTTTCTCTATCGTCCAATATAGCTTACAGGTACCATGGAGGAGGTGACAGCTCCTCCCAGTAGGCTGGAACAATTCTTCAAAGAATTGCAGGGGTGGAGCCTCCCTCTCCTCCATAACAGGCTACCTAGCCACTCCCCTCCATTAAGATTTTGTTCCATCATCCTGGTAGGAAGGCTGTGAACAGTTCTGCTTAGTTTTTTTTTTAGTCATTTATTATTTTCTTTAGATGTGGGGTGTCAAAATTCCTCCATTAGGTGGATTACCATTACTGGCTTTCCCGGGTGGATTGCCCAGTTAACAGGGGCTGGGTGTGGACCTTTTCAGCCCTGGGAGAGAACTATGCAACCCATGTCTCTCTCTCTCCAGAAGGAGTCACTCAGAGGCTTCTTACTTGCAATGGTAATCTGAAGAAAGAAGACGTGCAAAAAAGGTGAACAACCCTTTAAGTGCCATGATCCCACAGTCCCCCTCTGCACAGAGGTCTTTCTGGAGCTGCTTCATGCCTCCTGCACTCAGGTTGGGTATATTCTATGTTGTCTGTCTGAGCCTTTGGAACATTTGGGCTGTTTGGTGTGTTTTAACCCCTTCCATGCTTTACTGCACAGCGTTAGGACTCTTTTCTACATTTTCCCTTGGGTTTTAATAGTGTTTTGACACTTTTTAAAAGATTTTCGTTTTAGACGTTTTATTCAAATTCCGCGCCTTCAAGGCTGCGCTTTACCACTAGGGATGGGAGAAAGTTGTTGCCGTGTTCCCATGAGAAATTTTGTGAAAACCACGTTGTTATCTGCTTTTAAACTAGCAGTTAAAATTTTCGCATCTTTCGCCCACTGACCAAAATGTTTCGCCATTTTTTCAATGGCTAAAAAGTTTTCTCCCATTGATTTACATTGTTTTTACACTTTATCTATAAAAACGTAATGTTTTCGCTGAAGGCAGAAACAATAGAATCAGCTACAGAGAGAGACAGATGTGCTGTGCTGTTCTCTTGTGATATTTTGCAAAAATTGAGGCAGGAGAGGCTCATAGTGACTCCTATTACTATGAGCAGCAATGAGGAACTGAGTCTGAGGAGGAGGAGGAAGTGAGCAGTAGTGGAACAATGCTGTCCAGTCCCCCTAAATCACCCCAAGGGGTCTTGGGGAATTTAATGAGAAGGGAGGGAGAAAAGGGAATGGGAAGGAAGGGAAAAAAGGGAAGGAAGGGAGAAAAGGGAATGGGAAGGATGGGAGAAAAGGGAATGGAAAGGGAGGGAGAAAAGTGTAGTACTAGTGAGAGCAGGACAGGTCAGCTGCCTGTGCCTGCTGCAAGACGTGCTGCCCCTGCTGCCAGTGCCACCGTTGCTGTTCCTGCAGCCACTAGTGTTGTACCTGCTGCCAGATGTGCTGCCCATGCTGCCAGTGTCACCATTTCTGATCCTGCAGCCACTAATGTTGTACCTGTTGCTAGACATGCTACCTCTGCTGCCAGTGCCCCCATTTCTGTAACTGCAGCCACTAGTGTTGTACCTGTTGCTAGTACTGAACCTGCTGCCACCAATACTTTGCCTGCTGCTAGTGTTTCTTGTAGTACTCAAGGGGGAAGGAGAACATGATGCCAGCAGGGGACCCTCTATCACATTGCTCGTCACCTCCTCCAAGCAGCAGTGAGATGTCTGGAATAGAGCAGCAGCAACAACAGCATATAGGGACTAGTGGTGGTGGTGATGATGCTAGAAAAGCTGGGGTGGAAGAGACATTGATGTCCTTTTTAGCAGAAACTGAGAAGGAATGGGAGACAGAAATGAGGATGGGCATTACCACCTCCACTACTAGCAATTGGAATTAAAGGAATTTGCAACTGCTCTAATTCCTTCTGATGCTGAGTTGCAAGGGCAGCAGGATTCTGAGGAGCAGGCTAGTGTGGACACAGTGGGAATGGGGTCCACAAGTGATGCAGGACTAGGACAGGTTCCACTTGCCAGCAGTAGCAATACTCCTGATTCTAGCTGCAGTGCTGAATCTGAGGCAGTAGCAGCAACAGCAGCAACATTATCCGCTGCCACAGACAATGAAGGGGAATGTGGAGGACAAGAAGAAAGAGGCCATTCTTCTTCTTCACCTGTTCCCTATCCCTGAAGTCATGGATGTGGGACTATTTTTCTCTTGGGGCAGGCACAGTGCAGTCGTCACCAATGGCACTGTGCAAAATTCATGACAAGTCAGTGAGAGGCGGAAAGGAGGGAACACACCTTGGCACAAGCGTCCTGATATCACACATGAAACACAGACACCATGACATTTACATCAAACGTGTTAAAGACAAACACCCACCACAGAAATCAAGCACTGCTTTTGCTGTCCCTGACTCTCCAGAAAGGCAACAAGAGGCGAGGCGGAGATCAAAGAGGAGGAGGAATAGAACAAACCAGGCAGAGACTGGACGATCCAGGACAAGTGAAACAACTAGCTCGCCATCACCTTCTAGGGTAACTAAATCTTCTGCCAATCCTCCTCATTCATTACCTCCCCCGTCAAATGATAGCCACTCTGTTGATGTTAGGATATGGCAGTTTGTCTCTACCCATTGCACACTGTGTCGGGTGTCATGGTGTTTGGATATAGTTGTGCCCCCAGATGTTATTTACCACACACACACACACACTGTGCATACTGCAGTTGCTGATGAGAGCGACAGTTCCTGCTCTCAAAGGAAAAAAATATATTCTAATAACAACATACCCAAGATTTTGGAGGAGGGGCAGGTAGAGAGGATTTAATGACCAACATCTTCTTTTCTCCACATAGACTGGGGGCTACTTATACTGCTGATACTGCCTCAGGCACATCACTGGAGTCAGTCGTGGCAAGTGGAAGCTTCATAATCCATCTTCCATGTTACTGCTATTGTTGATCCCATTCCCTTTCAGCTGCCTAATCATCCTACTGCTTAAACAACTCAGCAGCAGCAGTACGAACAACAGTTGCAATTCAGGACACTTGACATGACCTGCTGGCATAAGGCCAGTAGGGCATTTTTATTTTTTTCTCAGGGCTTGTGTTTTGAAAAAAAAAACAAAAAAAAACCTAGTCCTACAAAAAAATAAACAATTTTGGGGGGGGTTGTTTCTAACAAGCCTAAGTCCTACAAATCCATGTTTTCTTTGGGCTTGTGCCAAACTAGCTTAAGTCCTACAAATCAATGTTTCCTTAGGGCTTCTGCCAAACAAACTTAAGTCTTACAAATCAATGTTTCTTCAGGGCTTGGGCCTCTAATAAGTCTAAGTCCTACAAAGGCCTCTAACAACAAATCAAACATCAAGTCAAGTTTCAGTCCACCCCACTGGCAGCTTATGTCAGGGGGTTCCTGTCTCTGTCACTTTAAATACAAATTTCTTATTTATTTTTTATTAACTGTCCCCCCAATAACAGTCAAGAAAGCCCCCAAAACAAATTCCCTGTTCAAATGATTAATTCATTCACCAACACAGGCACCCTTCTCAGACCCCTTTAAACCATGTCTTATGGTTTCTATTTTATTTACGATTTCTTTTTTATTAAGTACCCCCCAATCCCAGTAAACAACCCCCCCAAAAATCATTCCCTGTTCAACTGATTCAATGGGCGAAAAAGTGGAAAAAAGAGGAAAATGTACACTTTTCGTAGGAAATTTTTCAACAAGCAGAAAGTGCTATTTTTCACCAATTTTAGTTTGAGGAGGAAAGTTTCACCCATCCCTATTTACAGCATAGCTGCAATGCTCCATTGATCTCTATGGGACAGACTGTTTGGGACATTTCTGTGCAACCTCTCTATGTACTGAGTTGAGAGATGGCTCATTCTTCATGTCTCCCATTGCCTAACATTCCCGTGGACATACTCAATGTCTTGGGGGCTTTGGGGGGATTCAGCTCTGCCTTTGCTACTCTGTATTGGGAAAACCACATTTCCCATAATTGCAGGCTGTCATCTGATTAGTTCCCTATGTGGACGCCATTTTTTTTCTCTCTACATGAGTATCATATGCAGGGCTTGGTCTCCTCTGCTCTCCTCCTCAGGTTAACCCTTCGCTCGCCAGATAAGTATATTTTAGGCTTTCTGGGGTGAAATCTTTAATCTGGGTGACACTGTTTGGGTCTCACTTTACTGTTTTCACACTTTTCTCTTATTAGGATGTCGGATCCATTAGGGCATGCAGCTAGGCCTAAGGCTAAAGACTCAGGTGTGTCTTTGACCCCCCTTACTTACTGTTTCTCATGCCAAACAGGGCTTCCCAGAGAGTACTAAGGTCAGTTATGCCCTTCATGGGCTGTGGCCCCATGTCTCTGCCAGGGCCTTCCAGACATGATCAAGAGCCACTTTGAGTCAATGACTTAAAGTCTTCTATAGCACAGTTTTCTCTTTCTATTCAGGGGGTTCTTCAGTCCTGGAAGCCCCGCACTTCATTAAGGTTTGAGGCCTCTAAGGCCCCTGGCATTCTGGATATCTCTGACTCCTCTGTGGAGGATTCATATGGGTAATCTTCTTCATAATTTTATGGTGACCCCTTCGAAGCTGATCCTGAACCCTCTGATGAGGGTCTCATTAAGGCAGTGTTAACTACTTTGAACATTCCCTCTTCTACTGTAGAGCCGCAGTCTACTTCTGACATCTTTCAGAGGAGCAAGAAGTCCTGTACTTTTTTTTCCGCCTAATCAGATCATTTTGGATGAGTGGAAGACTCCTGACAAGCGCCTATCTCTGTCTAAGAGATTCTCTAAGCTGTATCCCTTTTCTGAAGCTGCCTTGGCTCAATGGGCTACACCTCCTCAGATTGATTCTCACATTTCCAGGCTTTCTAAGTCCACTGCTTTGGCAGATGTGAATGCTTCGGTTCTTAAGGATTTGACAGGTAGGAAGCTTGATGCTGTTCTGTAGGCTAATTTCACTGCCATTGTCTTGTCATGTCGTGACCTACCTTGGCTTCTGCCTTGTGCTATTGTTTTTTGGACTGAACAGTTGACTGACTCTGTCCATAAGGGAGCCCGTAAGGCTGACCTTTTATCCCTTTTGGCTAACATTTCTGAGGCTCAGCACAAGGTCACTGATGCTCTCTTTGATGCTGTTCGGCTTGAAGCTAAGGCCTCGGCTTTCTCTGTAACTGCTAGGCATATGCTGTGGCTAAAAATCTGGTCTGCTGACTTGAGTTCCAAGAAATCACTGACTTCTCTTCTTTTTCTAGGTACCTCTCTTTTTTTGGCCCTGAATTGGAGAACCTCATCAGTGAAGCCACTGGGGGCAAGAGCAAATTGTTGCCTCAGGTTCCTAAGTGAAACCATCAGGCAAGGAAGCACCATTTTTTCTTCGGCATGACTCTCCGAATCCTTGTCCCCACACATCAGTGGGTGGTCACCTGCATCACTTCTTGAGTGTTTGGACAGGCTCTGTTGCAGATCGGGTGTTACAGGTGATTTCCAAAGGTTACAAGATTCCCTTCAAATTCCTACCCCCTTCAGGTTATTCCCTTCTCAGGCTTTTCAATGGGGCGGTCTAGTCTTTCTTGGACAAGGGAGTTCTGGCTCCGGTTCCTCAGCAGAAGAGAATTTCAGACTTTTATTCCAACCTCTTTGTCATCCCTAAGAAGAGGGATGGTGCCTGCCGTCCTATCCTGGACCTCAAGGCTTTCAACCGGCTTGTGCTCAAGACCCTCTACAAGATGGAGTCATTGCATTCTGTCACTGCAGTGAGGTGTCCAGGGGATTTTTTTGAATCCTTTCATCTACAGGATGTGTATCTGCACATTCCTATCCATCCGGACAGTCAGCAGTATTTAAGGTTTGCCTACGACATGGGGCATTTTAAGTTCACTGTTCTCCCCTTTGAGTTCACCACAGCTCCTCAGGTGTACGCTTGGGTTTTAGGAGCATTTATTGCCTTCCTGCACACCAAGGGGATTCAGGTGACACCTTACATGGACAACCTTCTCCTCAAGACTCCTTCCAGGGATCTTCTGGACCACCAAGTTCAGGAAAGTGCTCAGATCCTCCTCCAGCATGGTTGGATCCTGTACATGGACAAGTCCATCTTGGTTCCCTCCCAGAACCTGGTGTTCCTTGACCTCCAAGGTATCTTCCGCCCTGTAGTGGATGTCAGCTCCAGCAAGGAAGTTCTCCTCTTTGGTGGGGAAGATGATATCCACCATGGAAGCAGTACTATTTGCCATGGCATATGCCAGGGAGCTTCAGAGGTTTGTGATCCAAGTTTGCAGGGGGGACCCGGACCTTCTGGATCATCCTATCTTCCTTCCTGTGGAAGTGGAACAGAGCCTTCACTGGTGTTTGAACCTCTCCAATGTCAAGAAAGGACAGCCATTTGTGACTCCATACTGGGCCATTGTGATGACGGACTCCAGCCTGCTCGGTTGGAGCACAGTCTTGGGTTACCTGAGTGTTCAGGGCTGTTGGTCAGCAGAGGAGACTCTTCTTCCCATTAACATCTCGGAGCTCTGGGCAATATCCCATGCTCTGATGTATTGGTCCATTTATCTGTTGGGGTGCTATCACGGTGCCCGTGCTCCCCTTGTTGTTTTCTGTCAGTCTATTCTGTGCTTTGCTCCCATTGTCTACTCTGTGTTTGTCCCGCCCAGTATGGCCTTTATATACTGGGCTCTGGCACCCCTCCGGTGCCCTTTCGTGGTGTTCCTGTACCAGTGCTTGTTTCTGCTCAGTGATTCCCAGTGTACCGACTTGGCCTGCCTGACTACTCTGCATCTTGTCTCCTGCTCCTGTGTACCGACCCGGATTGCCTGACTATTCTTCTGCGCCTGCTCCTGTGTACCGACCTGGCTTGGCTGACGTTCCTGCTCCTGTATACCGACCCCAGCTCGGCTGACGTGCCTGTGTACCGACCCGGCTTGGCTGACGTTCCTGCTCCGTGATTCGACCCGGCTTGGCTGATGTTCCTGCTCTGTGGATCGACCCGGCTTGGTTGGTGTTTCTGCTCTGTGTCGCCTTGGCGACATTCTGATCCATCAAGCATTGTGTCTCCATTTCCACTCCTGCAGAGTACAAGTGTCCTAGTCTACGTTACTGCTACAGCAGTGTGCCATTGGCCTTGTCCTCTGTGACTGCTCCTGCAGTGTACAAGTGGCCTAGTCTCCGTTTCTGCTTCTGCAGAGTGCAAATGTGTGCCTCCATTACTGCTATGGCAGTGTGCCATTAGCCTAGTCTCCGTTACTGCTTCTGCAGAGTGCAAGTGTCTGCCTCCATTACTTCTACGGCAGTGTGCCTTTGGCCTAGTCTCCGTTACTGTGCCTGCGGAGTGCAAATGTCTGTCTCAGTTACTGCTATGGCAGTGTGCCATTGGCCTAGTCATTACTGCTTCTGCAGAGTGCAAGTGTCTGCCTCCGTTACTGCTACGGCAGTGTGCCATTGTATTAGTCTCTGTTACTGCTCCTACAGTGTGCAAGTGGCCTGTCTCCATTACTGCTATGGCAGTGTGCCATTGTATTAGTCTCTGTTACTGCTCCTACAGCGTGCAAGTGGCCTGTCTCCATTACTGCTACGGCAGTGTGTCATTGGTCTTGTCTCTGTTACTGCTTCGGCAGAGTGCGAGTGGTCTGGTCTCCGTTACTGCTACTGCAGTGTCCTGTGTTGCTTAATTCCTATTATTACTCTGGCAGTTCACGTTTGTTCTGCTGACCTGTTTCTGGGTGTTATGAATCCTTAAGCTGTCTATATGGAGAGAGCTCCATCACAGACCTCTCTGCACATGGGACTGTTTACACTCATTGAAGACCATTAACCCATGCAGTACCTTTCTCCTGTGAATCCAACATATTCTGCCTGACCTGTGTCAGTATAGACTGTTGTGGACTTTATGGTTGTACAGGACCTGTGTAGGCATATGTATATGTAACCTGTCGTGTGTCTGTATTATTCAGCTTATATACTACAGGACCTGTGAGGGTTATTTTATTTCTGTGATTTCAATAAAACTGTGTTTTATCCTAACCCACTGTGTCTGTGTGTCAAACAAAGCGTTATAGGTGCCCAGTCCGGGTCTAGTTCAACAACTTAACTGCCTTGGCTTACATCAACAAGCAAGGAAGCGCCAGATGTTCTACCGCTTGGTTCGAGGTCAAGGCTATTTTGACCTGGGCAGAAGATTATGTGCCTGCTATCTCTGCTGTGCACATCCCAGGTGTAGAAAATATCCTAGCAGACTTCCTCAGTTTGCACACAGTGGATCCAAGGGAATGGGAGCTTCACCCAAATGTGTTCTACCTCCTAGTGCAGAAGTGTGGTTTTCCCTTGATAGACCTAATGGTCACCAGGGACAACTAGAAGGTTCAGATGTTTTGGTCTTGCTGGAGGGATCCTCTAGTATTCTCGGTGGATGCTATGTCAATTCCATGGCAAATTCATCTGGCCTACATCTTCTCTCCTCTTCCTCGCCTGCCCAGGGTGCTGTGGAAGATCCAGCTGGATGGAGCATCAGTCACCCTGATTGTACCTTATTGGACCAGACAGCCTTGGTTCCCAGAATTACTGGCCTTGTCTGCTCAGGAACCGATTCCTCTGCCATGCAGACTGGATCTCCTTCTTCAGGGTTACCTGTGGAAGGAGGATGTGGACCATCTGGCTTTGACAGCGTGGCTGTTGAGGCCTCCATCTTGAAAAGAAGGGCTATTCTTCTGAAGTGGTTTCCACCATGATTCAACTAGGAAATGAGTTTATCCTAAAGCCTACCATAGGGTTTGGCCTCTTTTGCATTCTTGGTTTGTGGAAACGGATCTGTCATCACATGATTTTGTCTTCCAGCTATTCTGTCCATTTTGAAGGACGGCTTGAACAAGGGCCTTAGCCTTAGTTCCTTGAAGGTTCAGACCCTGGCTCTCTCTGTCTTTTTCCAGAGATGCATTGCCAATTTACCGGATGTCAAGGTCTTCTTTCAGGGGGTTGCTCTTGCTTTCTATGCTTACAAGGCTCCCACTCCTAAGTCGGACCTTAATCTGGTCTTAGGTTTTTTGCAGCGGCCTCCATTTGAGTCCTTGGCAACCATTCCTCTGCGTCTTCTGACGTGGAAGATTGCTTTTCGTTTGGCCATGGTGTCCATTCACAGAGTTGCTGAGTTGCAGGCCTTGTCCTGCAAGCCTCCTTTCCTGGTGTTTCACAAGGACAAGTCTGTTCTTTATACCTCTCATGAATTATTTCCTAAGGTGGTATCTGCATTCCACATCAATCAGGATACTGTTGTGCTTTCTTCTGTCCTGATCCTAAATCTGACAAGGAAAGTGATCTACACTTGTTGGATATGGTGCATTGTCTTAAGTTTTATGTGCACCGCACCAAGTCTGTCCGTTAGACTGATGCCCTGTTTGTCATTCCCGAGGATCCTGCGGCTGGTAAGGCAGCATCCAAGGTGACCATTGCGTCCTGGATTAAGTCCACTATCCGAAAGGCTTACAAAATCAGGAAGAAACCTGTTCCCTTTTGCATCACAGCGCATTCCACTAGGTCTGTTGGGGGCTTCCTGGGCCTACAAGAATCAGGCCTCTGCTGATCAGCTGTGAAAGGCAACCGCTTGGTCCTCCATGCACACATTTGACAAACACAACCATGTCAATGTTCTAGCTTCGGCTGATGTCAGTTTGGGCAGGAAAGTCCTGGAGACAGCCTTGCCTGTCTAGAACTTTATTTTCTGTGCCTTGTAGCTCTTTATTCTTTGAGCCCTGTTGGCTCTTGGTCTACTGTGCTGTGATACAGTTATTCAGTGTCTGTTGACACTTTGTTAGTTTGGGCTGTTCCATGTCCTGGGTAGTCCATGGGAACTCTGGTATTATGGGGACTGACACATGGTCCTTTCCTTCTTTTTTCCCACCCTGGGAACTCATTGTTGGTACATCCCCATGGTACCTGTAAGCTATATTGGACTATAGAGAAAACAGGATTTTAGTCTTACCTGTTAAATCTTTTTCTCTTAGTCTATATAGCTTACAGGTCTCCCACCCAGTGAAAGAGACCATGCTTGGCTCCTGTGGCTGGACATGGGAGTCCTATTGGGTTTGTACTCACAGGAGTTTTCCTCTTCTTCTTCTCGCTATCTAGCTCAGTAGGTTTAGTGTCACAAATGTAACTAGAGGGGAGTAGCTAGATAGCCTGCTATGGAGGAAAGGGAGGCTCCACCCCTGCACTTCTTTGAAGAATTGTTCCAGCCTACTGGGAGAAGCTGTTGCCTCCCCATGGTACCTGTAAACTATATAGACTAAGAGAGAGGAATTTAACAGGTAAGACTAAAATCTTCTTTTATGTCATTGTTTTGTTTGGTTGCTGGTTATGTGGTTGGATATGGCATCATTACACATGATTGCAATTTGCATGGCATCTCTGCATCCTTTAGAATTACTATAAATGTTATGTATTCAGTAGACATATATTGTCCTGAAGGAAGGTCTAATTCATAGAGAAACTGACATATTCAATAAACTCCTGCTGTTTGCACAAAAGGAATGTGAGTGCAGTCCTCTTTCCTGTATTCAATTTATTTCTGACTAGCACTCAGGAATGGTTTTGTACTATGCAAATAATTAACAACCCCTGAATGACAGAGGACTGTAGTTGGATGTGTGATCATTGTGTCCCTGACAGAGGTCTGTATTCGAATATGCAATGACTGCATTTGATTATGATCATTTGAACATGTGGTACTGCACAGAGAATGCATTCATTATTGCTCTCTGCAATAATAGAATGATACATTGTATCACAGTTGTTCTTTTGTGATAAAATGTATCATTCATCCTTGGTAGAGGAATATTTTTTTCTGTAAAACATTTCTTCAATGAATATGCACTAAGTTTTCTCCAACTTTGGAGATCTTATTACGTGGACTTTATAGAATAACATAGGAACTGGAGAAGTTATCTCTGCTTTATCTCCTCTTTCTCATATCTTAGTGAATAAATCCCTAGCTCACCCATAGTGTACACTATAAAAATGCCTTTTGGGCTTCAGTTGGCACTGTTGTGAACAGTTTTAGGTGCAATCACTTTTAGATGATACAGATCCCAGCAGTGGGCAAACCTATGTTTTAATCAGAATTAAAAACATAACATTTTCTTCTTAAAAAATGTTTTACTGCATCTTTTTAACAGGGTGAAATACAGAAACCAGCTTTTTTTCCTAATAGGCTGTTATAGTATGTTATTGCATCAATCTGGTTGTGCTTTTCTAAAATTTGCTGCAATGTTATCACCCATAAAATGGGTATTATAAGTCAGCTGAACTGTAGTATACACTAATGACTAAATAATAAAGTCAAAGGAATGCATTTCAATTACAACACACACCAACAAGTTTAATTTTGAAAGCTAATTAAAAGCAAACCCCTACTGTCCATTTTTAAGTGTAATCTTTACAATAATAACCACTTTCCCTCGTAAGTAATAAAAGCAAAAAACAATCAGGTGTATAAGTCTAACTCAGAACAATGTAAGAATTTAAGATTGTTATTATGAAAAGTTTTCAAGGTGCATTTAACACTTTGAGTGATAAGGGGGTATCCGCATTGCGGTGGTTAAACTTTGTTTTCAGAATGTGGTTCCAAACTCTGTACTGTATGAGCTATAAAGTGAAGTATGCAGCATTCACCTTTGATATTTCTTTAGCAATGAAATAAACCATTTTGATTTTAGTATGTTTGGAAGCCCAGAAAATGTAAAGGGAGATCTTTTATTTTTTCACTGTAATAAATTGAAGCTTGGATTATTAGTCTCATTGAAGCTGATGTCCTAACTGGAGCAATTCTCAGTAAACCAACTGTACTATAGGGGACAAATAAAAATGTTACCAAAATTACCACCTGATTTAAATGGGACTTGAAATCCCTCTAGCATTGTAAGGGTTTATCCCCTTTTAAGTTAATGGGAATTTGAGAATTTTTCACTCATCCTTATGGTGCAGTTGGTTTACTCCAGAACGGCCTCTTTTCAGATGCCAGTCTTTAAAGGAATAGTAATGTTTCACAAAAACAGCAGCTCCAATTAATCTTCATAGTATTTGAGCCATAGAGAGTGTTATTTCAATACTGGCAGAGTTGTAGTTCAAGAGTAATTGAATGATAAAGTATCCCCCTCCCGCCCCTTTTACTGCTGTAACACTGCTCACCTCAGAACAGCAAGGTGGTGTCCAGGTGGACCGCAGAGAGGGACAATCTTCATTTAGTATAAGGGAAAAACCTGAAATACCTGCCAAAGGGGGCAGGGTTTTCATTGTTCTCACAGTAAGAGGATTGTCCCTTGTGAACTGTTTGGTCGCAAGACCAGATTCCACATCAGAGGGGAGGTGGCTTACAATAAGTAAAAGGGACAGGAGGGGGAAACGTTATCAGTTCATTTGGTTTCTCCAGGATTTTGGAGTCCATTAACCCAAGGAGCTTTTTTTTTTTTTTTTTTTAACATCACATTCAGGGGTCCCAGAGAAGCATGTAGTTTCGCTGGGACCCCTGAATTCCATGATGTGCCAGAAACATCACTGGTCCTTAAGGGGTGAAGTGTAATTTATTTTTTACTGTAACTGGAGTTTTCATGACTTGCTGTCTTGATCAAATCCTTGGGCCTAATTCAGAAAATGAAAGTGGTGCAATTTTGTAGCACACCAACTGCACCACAAGGGTAAATATTACCATTTATATAAATGGGGTTTTTTAACCCCTTGATTGTTAGAGAGCTCTCCATCACGTGAATCAATACTTTTGAGACCTCTTTAGCATTGAAGGGGTTAAAAGCCCAATTTCAGTCAAAGGAGAATTTCTCCACTTTAGTTTGCTGACTTAGGCCCCTTGTATCTTACCTGTAGCTACGTTGTTGGGTTTCAAATGTTTATGCACTTTGGTTTGTAAATAAAAAAGTGTCTATCTATCTATCTATCTATCTATATAAAAACTAGTGTAAAAGCCCACGTACACGGGCCGAGGTCTGTGAGATGTTACCCCTTTGAGTGCCGGAGAGGTACGCAATGCATCGCATACCCCTCAGGCACTCAAAAAGTTAAAAGGCCGGTCCTGCTCTGCTTACTGCCGTCACTGACAAGATGTGCTTTAGAGACTGCCTGAATGCACAGATTGCTCCCAGCATTCTGAACGTTCGAGCAGTCTTTATTGTGCATGACGGCTTCTGACAAACACATAACTAGGATAAAGGAATCCCAGAACAAAGAATTCACTTAATGAGGCACACAACCCAAAATTTAGAAAAATATATCACTTTATTATTACAAACAAACATGCATAGGTATGGCAATAAAACATACTTAAAATCAAAGACAGAAGGTGGGGACCATCAAATATAGTACAGCATAAATTGCAAATAAATCTTGACTGATTGACCATAATAATCCATATATTACAAAATACTATCACCTAAAGTGCAAGTGCAAAAAAAAGGGACTCAGAGTCCATTTAATCATAAAACAACGTAAATACACAAATACATTGTGACATTCTATAAAGAATAACATAACACCAACCAAATACAAATTGTCAATCAAGTCAGGTATAAATATCAAAAAAGGGTCACCCCCACCTCGAGCCACACTCCCAACGCGTATCGCCAAACGGCTTCGTCAGGCTTCTATGACAAACATCATAGCAAATGAATATATAGGATGTAAGTGGTAAGCAGCCCCCTGCCCACTCTAGTGAAAATTGCTGCAGCTGTCCACCTTTTGCCTACCATGCACAGTGAGCTCTATCACACCAACAACACTGTGCACTATTCACTAGTGTATATATCTATATGTATATATACAGTACTGTGCAAAAAAAAGGTGTGAAAAAAGGCTGCAAAGTAAGAATGCTTTCAAAAATAGACATATTAATAGTTTATTTTTATTAACGAAATGATAGTGAGTGAACAGAAGAAAAATCTTAATCAAATCAGTACTGGTGTGACCACTGTTTGCCATCAAAACAGCATCAATTCTTCTAGGTATACTTGAACAAAGTCAGGGATTTTGTAGGTAGATAGTCAAGTGTATGATTAAACAACTATATGAAACAGGTGCTAATGATCATTAACTTAATATGTAGGTTGAAACACAGTAATTAACTGAAACAGAAACAGCTGTGTAGGAGGAATAAAACTGGGTGAGGAACAGCCAAACTCAGCTAACAAGGTGAGGTTGTTGGAGACAGTTTAATGTCAAAAGTCTCATACATCATGGCTAGACCGAGGACAGCAACAAGACACAAGGTAGTTATACTGAATGGGTAAGGTGGCTATTTCAAGGCAGATGGGTTTTCTAGATTTGCTATGATCTTTTGAAGAAGCACAAAGAAACAGGCAACGCAGAGGACCATAGACAAAGTGGTTGGTCAAGGAAACTTAGTGCAGCAGATGAAAGACACATCATGCTTACTTCCCTTCACAAGTGGAAGATGTCTAGCAGTGCCATCAGCTCAGAATTGGCAGAAAACAGTTGAATCCTGGTACATTCATCTACTGTCTGGAGATGGCTATATGGAATTGATCTTCTTGGAAGACTTGCAGTGAAAAAGTCATATCTTCATTGTGGAAACAAGGCCAAGTGAATTAACTATGCGCAAAAACACAGGAACTGTGGTGCAGAAAAATGGCAGCAGGTGCGGTGGACTGATGAGTCAAAGTTTTAAATATTTGGCTATAGCAGAAATCAGTTTGTTAACTGAAGGTCTCGAGAACAATCCAAGAATGAGTGTCTGCAGGCAGCAGTGAAGCATGGTAGAGGTTCCTTGCAAGTTTGAGGCTGCATTTCTAAAAATGGAGTTGGGTATTTGGTCAGAATCAATGGTCTCCTTAATTCTGAGAAGTACAGGCAGATACTTATCCATCATGCAATATGATCAGGGAGGCATATGATTGGCCTTAATTTATTCTTCAGCATGACAGTTACCGCAATCATACAGCCAAAGTCGTTAAGAACTATCATCATCGTAAAGAAGAACAAGGAGTCCTGAAAGTGATGGTATGGACCCCACAGAGACCAGCTCCCAACATCATTGAGTCTGTCTAGGATTACATTAAGAGAGTTAGGGGATTCTGGGGTGTGGGAGAAGGGAGAAAAGGAGATTTGTCCTGAAAACCTCTTATATGACTGATTTGAAAGACGCAGGTATGATCCAAGTTCCTTTCTGATCTGCCTATTATGTCTTTGCTAGGTGAGTCTGGGGGGTTTGAGAAGGGAGCAAAGGTGAAATAGCCCAAATAACCAAAATTCTGTATGACTGACTAGGAAGATACAGACAGTCATAATCCAAGTTCCTTCCTAATTTGACTGTTATCTCTGTACTAGGGGAGTCTGGGGCTGAAAGAAGGGAGCAAAGGAGATTTATCTCAAATACCCCAAAATCCTGTGTGACTGATTGGAAAGACACAGGTAGCCGTGATCCAAGTTCCTTCCTGATCTGGCTTTTATCTCTTTGCTAGAGGAGTCTGGGAGTGTGAGAAGGGAGTAAAGGAGATTTACCCCAAAATTCTGAGTGATTGAACAGAAAGACACAGACAGCTGCCATCCAAGTTCTTTACTGATCTGGCTATTATTATCATCTATGTGTTAGAAGTTAAAAGGGAGTAAAGGAGGTTGATCCCAAATACCCAAACATTCTGTTTGACTGATATTATTTGAAAGACACAGTCAGCTGAGGTCCAAATTCCTTGCTGATCTTGCTATTAGTATCATCTATGTGTTAGAAGTGTATGGGGGTGTGAGGGTGTGACAATGGAGCAAATGAGGTTGATCCAAAATACTCCAATTTTTTCAGACTGATTTGATTTGTGGTTAGACTGCTGTTTGGGCAGGACCAATATTATATGCTTTAGGATATTTCCTCTCTGTGAAAGGCACTAGTGGGCTAAAAAAAGACTGCACCCTGGGTAGGACACCATTCCTATAGAGCCTGCAAATTTGTATTTCAGGCTCGTTCCTAGTTGAGCGTCTCTGACTTACACTTTACATATACAAATTACCCTTGAGATTTGTCCCCTCAAGGGTAATAGAGGAATCCAGCACTGGACCCCTTTCTTACAGTGCCTAGAGAGATCAGCTACACCTCACTGACGAGGCCCAACAAGGCCGAAACGTACGTCTGGGGTTAGCCACTTCTCTTGTTCAGAGAGGAATTGCCTGGCATTTCATGGTTGGACTGCTTTTAGGGTAGGACCAATATGATATGCTTTAAGATATTTTCTCTACAGTCTGCAAATTTGTATTGCAGGCTCGTTCCTAGTTGAGCGTCTCTGACTTCCACTTTTGATTTGATTTGAAAGACACATTCAGCTGAGGTCCAAATTATTTGCTGATCTTGCTACTATTATCTCTGTGTTAGACTTGTCTGTGTGTGTGAGTGACCAGGGAGCAAGGAATTTGACTCCAAATTCCTCAACATTCTGTCAGCCCAATTTGATTTTAAAGACACAGGAAGCTGAGTCTTGGGAAAAGTCTGGGAGAACTCTGGAGACGAAGAAGAGAGGAAGGAGGTTGACCCTATATACCCCAAAATTCTTCTTTAGAAGAAGAAGGCACCCTGACAGTAGTAGCAGCAGGCACGGGCAGCTGACCTGTGATGCTCATATAGCTACCCAGTTCTGCCTTCTTCATTATTTGCCAACAGGTTCCAAGGGACAATGTTGGGTGACTTGGCCTCATTGGGTCTGGGAAATGTGGGCTTCCAATCCCTTTATGGACTTCTTCCACTTCCTCAGAGACACTAGTCTCAAGGTCCATCCAGCTTCTCTTTTTTTACAGCAGTGGTGGTGGTGATAGTGTTAGCAAGCACTATGAACCATTAAGTAACCACTTTAGTTTTCTAAATATTTTATTTAAATGTATTTCTCTCTATCTCTTCTACTCTACCACACTACAGTACGGGAAATTATGGGTTTATTTTCTATATGGGTCAGAAGTTTTGCATACATCGAATAACAGGCAGGGAATGGAACCATTGGAATCATTGTTGTGATATTTTCTGTGGTCTTAATGAAACACCAGAAAAACTATGGGTTTCTTTATGGCCAAAATTCCCAGCTGGAAAAGCAGAAAAATGTTTATCCCATGGAATAAAACATCCTTTTCACACATCCCTACTAATAACTCCTCCTCAGAGACACTCGCCTCAGCCTAAAATACACCACACTACAGTGCAGGAGATTATGGGTTTAGACAGTATATGGGTGGGAAGTTTCACCTCATTGAACAACATAGGAGATGGAACCATTTTTACACTTTCTGTGATGTCTTTGTGAAATGGAGAAAAATGCACTTTTCTCTGTGGGCACAATTTTCCACTAAAAAGTGGAAAACCATGTGTTTTCTACAAAATTTCTTATGGGAAAAAAACAGAACTTTCCCCCATCCCTATCTATAGTCAGGCATAGTGCTAATTTTCAATGGTGGATGATTGAGCCTTTACCTTTCGGTTAATTTCTGGCCATATCATCACCTCTCTCACTCTCTACTTCATTTATATCAGAAGAAGGGGAGGACAGGGAAGGGATATGTTCTAAATCAGCATCATTATCAATATTTAGGTCATCATCAGAATTTTCTGCTTACTTACTACTGCTTTCAAAGACATCCATGTTTTCTTAAGTCTAAAACAGCTTGTTTTTACACCCTTAGCCGGAATGTACAAAAAATTGACCACAACGTTGCGGCCAGGTGTTATTCACTGTCAGATGTAGCAGTTGGTTTAACAGTAGAATGTGATTTGTCATCTTTAGCTCTTAACCCCTTAAGGACCAGTGACGTGGCAGGACCGTCACGCTTGTCCGGCACTTAAGGACCAGTGACGGTCCTGATACGTCACGTACTTTTACTCATCCTACAGGAGCGCGGTGAGTAATACCGGGCACTGAAGTTGATCGCTCCAAGACCGGAGCGATCTCTTCCAGTGCCCCGTTTGGCGTGCCGCCCCACATGATCAGTCACGTGGGACGGCACGTCAAAGTTTCCTATGCGGTCCTTAAGGGACGGCACGCCCCGGGACCGCTGGTCCTTAAGGGGTTAAAAGGTTTAGCACTATTAGAATGTATTTACAAGCATCATCTTCATTTATTGCACAAGCTGCAGCAACCATGGCTTCAGTCACCAACACTTCCATGTACTCCTCCTACTCATTTCCTCTTATACTTGCCCCTAGCACATTTGCTGAAAATAATGAAACAAGTGTTGATTTCTACTGTACACAACAGAACTATTAGTGGGTGGAGCTACTTGTCTGTTTATTTCTTGAATGTATGATGTATTTTATCTGTCTGCAAAGCATATCTGCCACTCACTCAGTCTGAGATGCTTAACAAAATGAGATAAAAGCATGGATCACCTGCCTATCTGACTGCATTTTGTTTAATTAATTAATTAATTATACTCTTCTTTGCTCCCTTTACACCTCTCACACACAATGGGCACCTTGGCTACCACCAAGACTCCTAAAAAGCAACTACAGCTCCCTTTCTTTGCCTGTCACCTCTAGCATCAAAATTCAGCTGCTTTCTCCCTATTTCACAAGCATAGACTGACAACATGTGAGAACCTAACTCCTCTTTTTACTAGCAGGTTGGAAATACTGTTTACCCTGTTTTATGTTTTACTTTTGAAGTGAAATTTTCATATATTTATAGTATCAGTATATATAAAGTAGCATATTCTGTTTCTTCATGTGAGATTTGAGCCTTTCCTTTATTAACTAATTCATAAAAACATCTGATCCTTTAGTCTAACATGAGTCTCTTATAATCTCCTCCAACTCATCAAATATCTGGAGTTAACATCTACCTACCCAAGATAACACAAACATGGGACAGTACAACAGGTCAATTCTACTCAATTTTAGTGAAAAATAACAGCCCTGTTCCACAATTTGTATCTAAAAGTGAACCCAACATCAGCTTAGATTAATCTCTGTAGAGAAAATACAGTCTCCTATTTAAAGGAACATTCTTTCAAATATTTGAAAATAGTTCGGTTCCATTAACATTTTATATAGTTTTATTCAGCATTTTTTCACATTTTTTTTAAATGAATTTGGAAAGTATCTACGGTTGCTAAATATCATCATAAATAGAGACTTTTTTCAGATCAAAAGCCACCCAGTCCAGTTCGTAGATACACTTATCCTATCATTAAATATATTACCCATATAATTTGTTAAATCCTTCTATAAACAATCATACTTTTTTTTTTTTTAAACATACACAGGTTATGAACCGTATTCATTTTTGGTTAATAATATCCCTCGTAAAGATTCATATGTAAAAGTAACAATTATATAAACTAAATAATATTTTAAGCAATGTAATACTTTCAGTTTGTTGATATATTGATTATATGATTGGTACTGTTAACTAAAATCTAATAATTAAAAATACTTACACAGTCAGACTTGCTGATATCAGTAATAGAAACCAGTGGCTGTTCGCATTATCATATCAGTAACATTGGATAATATTTATTTCACAATTTACAGACCACTCTGTACACTTAAAATACAAATGGCAAATATTTTTCGAATCATGTGACATTACAAATTCAGCACAAGTTATGATTCTTTTAAGTTTTAATTAAGACATTTTATGAGAGTATGTTTTCCATTTTGAGTGCTTATGAAGGAATCAACTGAAATTAAGAGCTGTATTGCTTAAATTAAAAAAAATTATTTGGTAACAGCCAGACTGATTGAGACGATCTCTTATGACATCCTGTTGACTGCCTATCAGGTCATTATGGAAATGTCCACTTACTGCCATCTGTTGCATCAATGCACTCATCACAACATGTTTGTACTCAGTTTCTAATTTTTATTTTTTAATCGTAAACCTCTTTTGTCTCATTATCTAATAAACTTTCAATTTTATATTTTTTTCCAGAGTTCTACCTCCACAGCTTTCTGTGCTGATTGTAATACTGATCTTTTATCAAGTTTAGAAGTCAAAGTTTTATAGCATTCTGTAAAACATTTTCATTTCTTCTGGCCAGAGGTAACACAAATTATTTCTTCCTCTACAAACAATATCCCCCTCAATTTTATGCATTGTATGATATTTGTTACATTTCCATATATTATTTGCATTACCCAATAAAATGGATTTTTGTTTTTACATATTTGAAAACGTCATTCAAAACTGCCTATTTTACATGTTAACTAAAAGGCCAGCAGATGTATAGGAAATATTCACACTTTTATTTCTGTGAAAAGTGAATGCAAAAGTCTCCTGATTCAGCACAGTGCTTTTTTTTAGCATATGAAACATCACTGAAAATGATTAATTAGCATATGTAACTTCACTGATAGGCTTGATTAGCATATGAAACTTCACTGGTACCACACAGGTACTGTAGTTAGCATATATTAGCATAAGGTAGCAAGTGTGAATATCTCCTTAAATGTTGGTATTTTGGGTAATATGACACAAAAGCAGTTTTTAGTGAAGTTTTCACATATGGAAATTAGAATCAAGGTGAGAGGCCCACTTTAACTCATAGGCCAGATATCTCAAACAGCATTCTTAAAGGGCAGATATGGTTCATGTTTTGTTGATGACTATCCCTGCTTCTAAAAGGTGATGTTATCACTGACACAGTCATTTTGATGCATACACTTTCAAAATTAGCATTATCCTTGAAACCTACTCTGTCTTGGCCCTTAATGCCTTAAGGACCAGGTGACGTGCTATGACCGTCACGCAGTTTATAGCCTTAAGAAACGGTGATGGTCCTGTGGGTGTAAGTAAAAATAGGGTCTGAAATAGACCAATCCAAGATTGGAGCAGTCTCTCTCAGACTCCAAGGAGGCACACCTGTACAGGCAATATGTCATGTGTTCCTGTGTGTCTGCAAGGATCAAAGCGGTCCTTAAGGGAAGGTAACTTCCCTGAACCGCTGGTCCTTAAGGGATTAAGGAATATATGGCCATATTCCAAAGGTTCAAGAGTAGAATTTCTAGAGCAAACCAACTGCACCACAGAAAAAAAGAAAATTCCCATTAACTGGAATTGCATTTTTAACCCCTTTAATGTTAGGGTGGTCTCTAACATATACTTTTTCAATACATTGGAGGCCTCTCTAGCATTCACAGGGTGAAAAGCCCCATTTAACTCAAAACTAAAACAAAAGAGATCAATTGATAGGATAACAGTTTCCATATTATAGTATTAAAATAGATACACCAATACACATACAAACACGTAGTGTCTATTGAACCGCTTATGTGGCAAGGGACAATCAGACTTGTACAGGGTAACCACTCAGACTCCACACAGATACAAAAGGTTTCTTGCTGAGCTGCTCCCATCAATGGTACTGAAACACCAGCCAGCAAAGAATATCCAAAAACAAACATTAGGGGGTGTTCATGTTTCAGCCCATATAGCTCAAATAAGCATAAACATTGTATTTACATATATAGATTTCAAGTACATTAACCCTTAAAGTGCCAGAGGGGTTTGCAATGCATTGCATACCCCTCTTGCATTCAAGGGATTAAAGTAGTACAACAGAATTGTTATGTGTCATTTAAATATGCTAAATTCCTGAAGAAAAGGCCTAAAGGGTCTTGAAATGTATTGTCTGTGTTTGTTTTATTGTTTTTAAATAAATCCATTTTTATTGGGACTTTTTTTACTACTTACACTTCGAATACAGATATACAGGGGTAAGGAATCCCCTATTGCTTCAAGCCTGTGTGTACCTAGATATCCCTTGGCCGAATATATATGTAAGTACAATGTTTATGCTTATTTGAGAAATGTAGACTGAAATAAGAGTGTCCCCTATATTTTATTTTTGGACATCTAAATCAATGGTATTTTAGAATATTGTAACTTTCAGTTTTAGTGTATTTGGTTTGTTCCAGATTTGTTCATATGTTTATTTTTACATAAGGCCTTTATTCTGGAGCAAACCACTACAGGTAAATAAAATAAATCCCATTTATTTAAATTGTGCTTTTTACCCCTTGAATGCTATGGATGTTTACAGTGAATTGCTAAGCCCTATTTAAATCCATGGGTATTCTAAGAATGGTTATTTGCTCCATAATTGCTCATCTTTAACTTCCTGAATAAGGCCGCAGTTTCAGATCACTGTATTACACAAATGCACACAATTTAGCATTCTCATCTAAGGCAGTGCTATTATTTGCATCATTGTACTTTTTATTCTCATTTCTATATGAGAATGTGGTTTATACTTTGTAAACTTTGGTTTTAATAACTACACAGGGAGTTTTGAACTATATTTTTAACTAGTGATGTCCATCTATGTTTGTGATGCTTCTTCAAGCTAGATACCACTGTGCTATAAACCCATCTTGCTAAACTCAACACTCTGTATAATTCACTATGCGACTTTTTCCTCCAGTGTAATTACACTACCCCTCATTTTAATATGTTTAAAGAATGAAATTGGCCAATACTCAAATCTAGATGTACCTGCCACCTTTCTTGCTTCGTTTGTAACCATTTCTCTTTAAAGCTTCCAGCTCACCTTAGAACCTATAACCTCTGCACCACTGCTAACATCTATCTGAGTATTCCACACTACAATAAATAAGCTGATCAGTCTGCCTTCTCCTTCACAGGTCCAAGAGCCTGCAATAACCTACCTGAAGAAATCAGTCTAAAATCCCAGAAAACAATAGATTCTTTGTATCTAAAAAATTTAACTGTATATGCCATTTTGGGTATGTATGTGTATATATTGTTTCTCTGCGTAAATATGTACGTTTTTACCATAAAAGCTCTTCAGGACATACTTGTAAATTAGAGAAACTTCAGTGTATTCTTCCTGGTTAAACATTTTCTAAATAAATAAATAAATAAATAAATACCAACTTTCATATATATATTTTAATATTTCTGAGTATCATCTTCCTTTTATCAAGTTCCAAGTTCACTCTTTTGACTTTGTGTTATCATTGTAATATAATTCTCACTGTTCTTTCTGATCTATTTTCTATGAAATATATTTTTTTAGGAAATACATGTATGTGGAATATTGTTCACATTGTTCCCAAAACTTGCAATCTCTGGAACCAAACAATACTCTAACTTACAGTCCTCTTTATGAATATCACAAATACTTTGACCAGTGTAGAGACAACCACAATTCTTATTCATCTTTTATAAAATAAAAAGAAACTATCTTGAAAACAGAATATAGTATTTTCTTTGTAATATGTGCACCATTGAGTAAAATTGCGTAGTGTAAATATGATTTTATATTATTTTTTTCTATGCTCCCTTATTGCGCTGATTGAAGATCATACTAAACTTGTATCAGCCCTCTCTTCATCAAAATACAGCAATCTGGTGGTAATTTATGTCAGAACATTCCCCACAGAGACAAATTGTTCCTTACTGTCAGTTGATCTCTACTGGAAAGATACGAAAACTATAATATTCAATGTAGCAAGAATAAGTCTTCAGAAATTTATTTATCAAAGTGGGGACATGAAAATAGAAAATAAAACCAAATTAAGAAAGAAACAGTATTCAAAAACATACAATTATGCAAAGCTAATCATATTATACAATTTTTTAAAGGAACACTAACATAACTTAGAATTAGTAAAGTCATTATTCATATGTACATCCCAAAAATATCATTCTTCAACTGTCTTTTAACCCACTGAGGGCAAAGCAATGCATTCCATACCCCTCTGGCACTTAAAGGGTTAATAATGTTTGTGCTATTTGTGATGAGAAAGTGTTAAAACCAGTTAATTTGTTGTAATTAATGCTGACTGCATTTATATTCTTAAAATATTGGGGGGGGGGTTCACTAAGCAGTGATAAAGAGGTGATGACTTCTCCAGTTTATCCCTTCTCCAATTCCTATGTTATTCTATGGAGCATATGCACTAAGGTTCCTTTAACTCTGGGGATCTTAGTGAATAGGCTCCATAGACTAACACAGGAACTTTAGAAATGATAAACTGGAGAAGTCATCTCCGCTTTATCACCTCTTTACCACCACTTAGTGAATCCCCCCCTCCAGTGTGTCATTTCTCCAGTTGCTATGTTATTCTATGAAGCCTATGCACTAAGGTTTCTTCAACGTAGGAGATCTTAGTGAATAGGCTCCACAGAATACCACAGGAACTGGAAAACTGAGGAACTGGAGAAGTAATTTCCTCGTATTACCTCTTTATCATCTCTTTATCAATGTTTAGTGAATCTCCCCAATTTATTTTCCAAGCCCATTTAGAGACAAACCCAATCACTTTAGAGGCACTTACCAAAATTGCTATGGCACTGGAAAAGCAAGAATAGCTTCTCCCTCAGAGCATATAAATGTTGAGCCTCAGAAAACAAATATCATGTTTTAATTATTGATGCTAGCATGAAGTACAGGGTATGTAAGTATATGTAACCAGTTTTTTAGGTGTTACTGTTTCTTACTGTTTCTCAATAAGTTCTATGACATCAACAAAATTCACAATCTCTGAGCAGTTCTGTTTACTGGCCAACAGGTGTCTCTGGTCAGATATTCAAATCTGATCATAACAATATCACCTGGATCTTCTATGACAAGAGTCACATATCAGAAACCAGATGAGGGATAGGTTTTAGTTGTATACATTTCTAAAATAAATACCACTAACACCTTTCCTTTGCCTGATCATTGTACCAGGCACTTAAGGTGTGATCTTGTATCTACCAGTTCCTAGATTTCCATGTAATAACCATGCCTCTTATTTTTATATTATTTTTATATCTCTGTCTCAACTACAATATATGAGCCATTGTTTATGACCTTCACCTTGACTTGGCTTGTGACCCCTGCTAAGGTATCTGCCTATGCCCTCAGAAATTGGTTGTCAAGTGACCACACTAATGAGCTCATTATTCTGTTGCTTTAATATTTGGTCATTCTGCTCTATTTTCCACAGTCCACTGAGTCTGTTTCCTATAGACTGCAACATGACAAACTGAAAAGTCCTTATACTAGATTACATTTTAAGTTTCTATATTTGTTGTATAATCTTAAAACAATTCTATTACTGTATTTACAACTTAATCCGTATTAACCATTAATGATGAACGGTGATGCTTTTATTTTGATTAGTTTGTGGATTAATATGGGTCATTTCCCAGCATGGCATGCAATTTACTGCAGGATGTCTATCAATTGAAATAGTAGTTAGTGAATACTTAGTGTAAACATACTAGAAGGTAAATAAAACCTTAGATGTATTACATTCTTCTCCATGATAAAATCAATATGATCTTAGAAACACAGTATATATGTTAAGCACACCGTTTCACTGAATACAATAGCCTAAAGCATGAAATGAACATATTTAAAGACAGAGTTTAGAAAGAAAGTTTGTTGTGTTTTCTACAAATATTTATTAATTCTTCTATGTGGGAATATGACCTACATTGCTTAATTGAAACATTTATAAGTTCAGAAAGTAAGGATACAGAAGCAGAGAAAGATGTTAAAGATATTTAATGTATAGATCCATAATACAGTATAGTCAATAATTGCTAGTGGACTGTACTGTATGTTTAGCTACAACATTATTCTAGCTACAATTTGAAAGCCATTATGGTAAATTATAACTTGGCGGGGTACATATTTTGATGTTCAAAACCAAAATAGCATTTTTTTTTTAAATTATGTGAACCCTAAAAATCTATAATAAATGAATAGTGAGTGTTTTTCTGGCAACATAGTTTATAGATTGGATATTAATATTGCCATTTGAGCACTGTTATAATATGCCCATGTGAAAAGGGACAGATTATGAAATGCTAGAGGCAAACGAGGATAAGCAAGTCATCAAGCAGTGATTTCAATGCAGGTGGGTTGCAGTCCTCATTTACATATAATATTCTCTAAGTAGAAGTTAAGCCTGTATAGAATTATAGATAGATAAGATATTTTTTTGCCTGAAAGCAAAGAAAAATTACTTTTTTTCAGTATATACTTTTTATCCAATATTTTATTATAGAGAAATACCTCTTGAAATTATCAATTTAAAATGAAGCTGAATGGAAAATATAAACATCTTAATATGAATATTTGTGTATGAACACTCATAGTTATTGAATGTATCAGCTCGTAGTTTAACCCATCAAGTGTTAAAGGAATGTGCAATACATTTCTCTGAAGTATAATGTGTTCACATTTGGTTAATTATCAGTTATAGATCATACCACATTTCTATAGCAAATAAACAAAATTTTAAGTCTCCTTCAGCAACTACTTCCCATGTACTTCATTGCTAAAGAGGATATTTTATATTTTTTACTTAATAGCTATCTGCAGGTCGAAGTACATAAATGTCCTGCTAGTGTATACTCTACAAGTGGATAATTTGTTTAAAGTGGATCTATCTACAAATGTTATGCTTATTATGTAGAGGATATATACATAAAGGTGAAAACGTTATTGATTTTTTTTTTTTTTTTTAAATTTGTTAAAATGCTAGTTTTTAGAGTGCCCTGCACCCTACTTCCTCACAAACTTCCGTTGCCGCAGATTACCGCACTGCCCCTTCTCCCTTCCTATTACCCAGCCTCCTCCGATGATGGAGGCTGTCTGTCTGTAAGCTGGAGCGATATCATTGGCTAGATATCGATCTCTGCTAATGAGGTAGCTCCAGATTACAGACAGAAGCCTCCATCATCAGAGGAAGCTGGGTAGTGGAAGGGAGAAGGGGCAGTGCGGAAATGTAAGTTTATGAGGAAGTAGGGTTTTCACCCTTATGTATATATCCTCTACATAACAAGCATAACTTTTGTAGAGGTGATAGATTTACTTTAACAAAAAACTTACCTAGATTAGTGTCTTTTAAATAGCATTATATATATACTGTATATACTTTACTGCTAGTTCGTTTCAGTTTACATTCTGATAGAGGATTGACTCTTACAATCCCCTCAGAACTCTCTGTGGACTATTGGGTGTTGTAAATATATATATAATTATATAAGCCAAGCATGAGTCCTTTAAATAATTTGAGTTGCTTATTTCTATACTACATAGAGTATAGCTTCCTAAACTGACAATGCAATTGCAGCTTTTTTTACATATTGCAAATTTGTAAATATTTTTAACAAAGAATTATATAATGCTAGACAGTGTATTTTTTATGATGTAAAGCATACAGAAAACCAAGTTTTAAAGCTATATATACATATATATATATATATATATATATATATATGTGTGTGTAAAATAACAAACAAAATGAATATCTTGTAATACCTTTTTTATTGGACTAACAGAATTATGGATTGACATTCTTTCGGAATAAACTTCCTTTCTCAAGTCTAAAGCATTTCTGAGCACAAGGACACAGAATTTACTGTTAATACATTGAATTCAAAGCTGTATTGTTTGCTGGGGTTAACACAGCAGGACTGCTGATAAGGCAGGGACCAAAAGAAAATCCACACTCTTCTTGCAGAGGGTCGTAAATACCCTGTGCAAGGCAGAGTGTGGGGGGGGGGGCGAGAGAAAGAGAAGAAAAATATAAGAGATGGTATGGGAGGGGAGAGAGTTAAAAAAAGATTGCACGTATTAAGAATGCTACAATGCCAACAATCCAGTATGGGCATGCAGGCCTATATACAACTTGTGCCCATATAGGTATAGAGGCAGCATTCACAGGACTTTACTTCCACAAAAAGGTTTAACAGAATAAAGTGTCAACGTTTCAACGTGTTATCCATATTTTCACTAGTATCCCCTATATATACATAATACATACTTCATGCCCAAACACGTGGGTATAGCTTCACTCATGATATCATTGCACCACATCATTTAGTGTCCAAATTAAACTCATTTGGGAGAAACCACTCCATTTACAGTCAAGTAACCCTAGAAAGTTTCCATTGCATTTGTCTTAATGTCCAGTATGTTTCCCCACATAAACAGCCTAAGTACATAACCACTGTGGGAAAAAAGGAAAAAGGATTTTGTATCATAGTTTTTTTTAAAGTTCCGTGAGTACAGAAGAAAGAGATGGACAAAAGAAGTCAAAAGTCAGTCCTGTATGTATACTGGTATCATATCAGAGTATCAAACATATAACATCAAACCCTCTTAGCAAAGCTCAGCCAATCTTACTAGAAAGGTTCAGTAGCCGAGCATCCAGCACATAACCCCATAGATATGGAACATGATAATAATACAAACACAAAGAAAATAGACAGCCACCACAAAAATAAGGGAAAGGTGTAAACCACTCTATTATGATCAGCTGATGATTTGCTATGTGTTGGTCTGGCATCAAAAAGGAAAATACTACTTTTTTTGCTACTTATCATGAAATGTAGACTTTGATATATAGAGTGTGTTACTAAATAATTATTATAATTTTGCTCAAATAATATGACACTTTCAAATAAATTTCAAATAAATGTAGCATTTTATGAAATATTTTATGTTAGCAGCTAGTTGGAATTTTTCAAAATTTAATTTTTTAATTCAAAAGATAATATTGGATTTCAATCTTATATTCAGTCATCTTTAGTTCTTATGTAACAATAAACGTATTTCTGCTGGTGAAGTAATGAAAGCTAGGAAATGAGAGGATTTTGTTTTTATAGTTTTATATTGTATTGTATATTTAGGTTCAGATTTATTTATGTTGTATACAACTTTCACATTTAATAGTAAACCTTTTCTAGTAGAAGAACTGTTTGCAATCCATATAAACCATCATAGTAAGCACTCTTGATTTAACAGGTAGTTGCTCCACACCTTTATAGGTATAGATTATGCCCCCAGTGGCCTATATTAGCACTAAGAGTCTGTTCTTACCAGGAATAATGAGAAACCCGTAATTAGGTACAATACTAGTCACCATACATTTCTAGTGGTAAAAAAGTATTATGTTATCAATATTATTAATTAGCTGGTATTGCTCTATTTGTATTAAGTTAACCCCTTAAGGATCCATGATGTGCTAGGACAATCATGGGAAAACTTGTATTAAGGACCCATGATGGTCCTGGCACATCATGGAATTCAGTGTTCCCAGCGCGGCTGCATGCCCTTCGGGGTCCTCTGAATCCATTGGGCCAAAAAAAAATTCCTCATAGTCCTTAAACTGATGTCTCAGCCGGTCATTAAGAGGTTAAAAAAGTAAGATACAAACAGTTTTCTGTTTCATTATTAAAGGGAAACTATTAGGACTTTCCAAGTTTGCTCCCATGAGAGGATACTTCATAAAAGAACCTGGGCTCCACAGTGCAGGCCTGGACCAGTTTATATCACCATAAATCAGTTGTTTTGGGACCAGAAAAAACTCAATTTAATGAAATGCCATTGTCCCTCTATGCAAGAGTTTGGTTATGGAAACAGAATACTTCCTGCCTATGAGGTCTGCATTCCTAGACCCCATAACTTGACTTGAACTGCAAAACATCAGAGTCTTGCATTTCAGAGTCATTGAAGGATAATCATACAGCCACAAGATCCATTTTCTGAAACTCAAATCAGGTGTCTAGCTGATCCACCAGGGTGCCAATGCAGCCCCATCTAGCTTGGCAGCCCTGCTTCCATAGGAGAAGACTTTCTGATGTACGTGTTTAGCATATATTTAATGGATATTTATTGAACTGCTTTATTAAGATCAATAAAGGAATCTTGCAGCTCCAGATACTTGATTTGTTAAATCCTAGTGTATGTCAAATAGTAACAGCAACTCTGGCTTCACTATTAAGGAATCACAGTATGCACCTCATTGAATTGCCAAAGAGGAGTTCACCACCTTTAAAGAAGCAGTGTTTTCACACTTCAGTGACTCATACAACTTTGATATATCCAGGGACCCAAGGTACCCTTAATAAATCACATAGGATTCTTTTTTGGTAGTTTTGATTGTGATACTTTCTTTTCATTTGGTTTTCTCTCTCATTTCAGATTTTCTTCTGAACATTTAAAATGGCTTTATTTGAAGAGGTTCCACTTCTTTTATATGTGCACAAGAATATGTCATGTGAGTGTAGGACTTAACTTTTTGAGGTGTTTCAATTTGGAACATAACATTTTATGCCTGGGTATTTATATAAGCAAAACATTAAATTATTATTAGTTTGATTCACTAAGCATATCTATTTTTAATTTCAAGATATACTGTAACAGTAACAAACACTTTGAAGTTAACCACCTGAATTTACATGGGTCCACATTTCCAGATGGAGACCTTAAAATATACTTTCATGTGAAAACAGAGGTAGAGCTTAATATATTGGAGTCATGTGATACCTTGTCTCTTCCATACATTCCCAAAGCTTTTAGATTATTTTGTGAGATGACAGTAATAAGTGGCAATGAATTGAATAAAGGTTAAACTACAGTTCTCTTAAAAGGGTTGTATAGGTTCACAAAAAACAATCAAATACATAAATAATAGGCACAAAGTTTTTGGGAAAAAAACACTTGTAAAAGAATCTTTTTCAACTAAAAATAACATATAATATAAAATACTGCTCAATGTCAGTGCTCAGCTGCTCACAACATCTTTTGTAATTAGAGACAACTCTGTTGCGGTGCTATTTGCCAAGGTGACAATAGCCACATCTCATTTATTGAATGGACATCATTAGAAGGAGCACAGCATGGAAAGGTTAGTAGTGATTCATCTGATTTCTGGAAATGTCAACACAAGTGGGCTTGGTAGATGAAGATATGAAATGCATTCCTATTTCGATATGCTAATGAAGACAAACAAAATTAAATAAATGAAGGAACTGAGTGCTGAAAATGACTTAGTAAATAATCTCTCATATAGTTATGGAAATCATATTTTTTGCTGAACTCTTACATTGCTTCAGTAAAACAAATAAACAAAATCTCCTCATTCTTTTGATTACAGAATGATCCAAGCATTGAAGACCTGCAAGACATTTTATATGTTACTAAAAATATACAAAATGTACAGGGCTATTTTGCTGGAAAAATAGCTGCTGGTAATATGGAATGTATTATTTAATTTTTTGAGTTTACTCTATAAGCTACCATACCTTGAAAAAAAAATTCAGTATTGAGTACATAATAAAAAAGCTATGAAAAGACAGTTATTTTTTAATTTATAATCTTAAAGGATTTGTTTAAAAAAATTGTTAAGGGACTAACAGCATGAAAATAAAGGCAAGATTATGAATATACATTATACATATGTACCAACAGACTGCATTATTTTACTGCTGATAAATTATACGTTCCAAGTTGTCTTTTTAATTTATTGCACATAAACATGATAAATTTATGACTAGAATTTGGAATATCAAGGCTTGTTTTTAATGAAGACTTGGATTGTTAAGAAGCTTATGCTCATTCCCTGAGCCCACCAAAGGATAAACCCTCCTCATATATAATTTTATATGTGGACAAGTATACCAAAGGTGGAGCATATTCTTCATTCCCCCACAATCCCATTGAAGTGAAAAATAATTTTGCAGGACAGTTCAATTAAATTCACTTTTAACAAGAATTTGGCTACATTATACCAGATCATGTTCCAGTTTACTTCATTCAAATCCTTGGATAGTGTAGAAGTCTTTTAGAATATTAGAATATCCAATAAGGAAGCTATAACTGTTATAGATTAAACCATCCACTCTCAAACTGTTTTTACAATACCTCTCAAAATTGATTGTTGATTACAGTATTATCTTTGAGCACAGAAGAGTGGCCTAATTGGGGTTATCTAAGATTTTTCTAAATTTGGGATGTAATGTGAGCTCTTAAAAAAAAAAGAAAATGTTGGTATGGTTCAATAAATGGGAGATATTATAGAACCCCTGCCTAGATCACCAAGAAAACACACTTCTAGAAAGAACTATGGTAAATAAGGGGTTGCCTAAAATAGGAACAGCTGGTAGGTGGAAATAGTTAAAATAAAATCTATGGTAATGGAGTCACGGAGCCTGAGGGAATGCATCATAGAGAGAGAAACTGAGGAGGGTCTAAGAGTAAAGGGAATACAGATGAGAATAGTAATGCTAATCAGATTACAGAAAAAAAAATCTTCAGTGTCAGCCCACCTAGGGACATCCTCACAAGAAAGGAGCACAGCTAGTTGGGCAATGTTGGCTGCTTGATAATATTCAATCAAATTAGGAACCCCTGACCCTCATCTTATCATTATTTTATGAGACTCTATTCCCTTATCAGCCCAAATAAGTAAATGTTTTTCTCTGAATCATCTGGATAGCCCTCATGGGCACGTAAATTGTGAAAGCACAAATTAAATGTAAAAGTCTGGGGAAAAGTTAATCCTAACTAAATTAATATTACCATTCCAGGATATTCTGTATCTTTTCTTTTCCTCAAGGTCCTTACATAAAGTGCCAACCATACATGGATTATTATTTGCATAGAGACAAGTATAATCTATCTGCAATATATGTAAAGCCGAAGTCATCAAGATATTTGTGTTGCCATCTGAATTTGAAGTTGAAGAAGTTTCATGGTATGCTTAGGTAAGGAGATGGTCAGATTGTCAGATTTGGAGCAGCTTACTTTTAAGCCAGAAATTGCACAAATTAAGTGTAAAATACTGTAGGAAAAGATAACATATGTTTAGTAAGAATCATCAGTAAGTCATGTATGAACAAACATTTGTGGCAAGATGAGCTTGTTTCAATACTAGGTTGTTCACAAATCAAGGCAACTAAAGGCTTACGTGCTGACACATAGAAGATGTTGGTGTCAATAATATATGAGACAAAATAACATGACCACATACTACAAAGTGTAGCTGTTGGAGAGGGGAGGTAGGGGGGAGGATCAAAGGACCAGAGAAATGTAAATAGCATTCCAAGAGCCTCAACCCCAACCAACCCAAAGTTTAGAATGATACCATAATGAAATAGGAATAATTCCTCAAAAACAGGTATAACAGAGCATACAGATTGAATGAGTCATATAAATCTAGCAATATACTATTTCAAACATAGCTACAA
Source organism: Rhinophrynus dorsalis (assembly GCA_037306005.1). Taxonomy (NCBI): domain Eukaryota; kingdom Metazoa; phylum Chordata; class Amphibia; order Anura; family Rhinophrynidae; genus Rhinophrynus; species Rhinophrynus dorsalis. Next base: position 125,329,582 of record CM074721.1, read on the forward strand.
AAAATTAAATCCACCCAAATACAAATACAACAGAGCATACCCACAATAGCATAAAAATGGAACATCACATATACCATTGTAATAAATATGAATCATATACAGCAGGCAATACAGTATTTCAAGTAAAGCTATGAAAAAGTCTTGCAAATCCCCAAAAGAGGGGAAACATCTATATAAAAGATGACATGTAAAAGAAAAGTGAGCCCTAAAAGATAATCCCCCCATGATCAAGTTGGAGAAACAGGTAAGGCTCCAGCTCAGCTATAAATGATAAGCTACTGGGGGCAAAAGCTGGGGCACTGGTTAAGGCTTCAGGCTATGATGGTAATAGAGATCAAAGTCCAAAAAGTTGTCCATTTGACTTAAAGGACAAATCAAAGCTCTAAGCCAACCTCGACACATGGGTATATTACAAATCAAAAGTACAGTACAAGAATCACTCTATTAACTCAGAACCAATACTATAATGTCACCAGTTTTCTAGAGAAGCTCTGTAAACAGCATGGTAAAGCTTCTGCCATACACACGAGTTGGGTCTTAGTCTTTCTTTTGTCATCTAGCATGGAAAAGCTATATAATTATTGATGGTAGTGGAAAAGGTAAAATGGTGGTACTTGATTTTTTAAGCATTAAGAACCTCTGCAAGATGCTTAAGGAGGATGCATTTTGTATAGTGACTTTTGCAAGTTTAGCAAAAAACTTGAAATACATGACCCTTATAGTCTAAAATAGCTGCCTCCCTAGCAGCCTTCTAAACAGCTTCTTTGGTGGCAAATAAATGCATCTTCAGAATATCTTGAGGAGAGAAACAAATAACCCTCTTTCCCAGTGCCCTGTGCACGTGATCCATTTACAGTTTTTTCTAGAGGTGAACTGAAGATCAATACAGACAAAAGATCAATAACAGAGGTAGGTAAGTAAAAGAGTTTGCAAGGGCTCTGATACAGATGTTACTCTAACCTATTCTTCCTGGGGAGATGAGAAGTGATTTGCTTAGAAACACACTTAATTCTGATTTAGCATAAACGTAAGCAACAAAACCACAACACCTTAATATTTCATCAGAGCAGGAGCTGGGGGCATCTTCCACCAAGTCTATGAGTCTTCCTGTTTGGTTGGAATGTCCACCATCTTAGGTGACTGACTGTCAGAAGCAGAATGGGGGCTGGCAGAAGATCTATTTTCCACCAGTAAGAGCCTGGGGCTTAGTAGGCACTTTATTTCATAAGAGTGAGAAAAAATGTGGTTATTATTACCATGATAAAAGCAGATTTCTGCTGGGAAATGTAGAGGCAGGTTAGAAGACTTCCTTCCTCTGTAACTGAGTACATGTGACCCATGGTTTATTACTTTGATTTATCAAAGTCTCACATTGAAGTAAAATACATTTATTAGAATGTACATTTTTTTAAAATGTTATATCTTGCTTACTATTGGCTTTAAAAAGGTATTGGCCACAAGACTCCACCAGCTTTATTACCTACTCAGAAACAATATTTGCTGTAAGATAATGTACTACTTATTAGTTTCTCTCGCTCTCTCTCTCTCTCTGTATTATGCAAAGAATTTATGAAAAATAAATACAATTATTTGAAAAATGATAATAAGAAATTTACAATGATATCTGAGGGAGTGCTTTTAATCTCTTGATTAGTCTCCTCCACCAGGTTATATCAATCTGTGCTAGCAGGGCAGTTCAGGAATTTTAGAGGCCTTCAGCAGAAAATACCTAAGGAGGCCTCATGCATATTCAACCTTAATGGCACAACAAATTAATTTTGACTTGCACTGAGTAGAAGAAAAATAAAATTACAGTATATGAAAGAAATGAAACCCATAAATATGCCAGTGCCATTAGTACGCTTGGGTACAAAGGACTGACCCATAAATATGTCACTGCTTTTATTACCCTTTGGTCCTATGAAGGATTCACCCATAAACATGTGAGTGCAATTACTACACTTTGATCCTATAAAGGACTGATGCCAAAGACATAACACTGATGAGAAGCACCAGATGAGTATAAAGAAGAAATAGAGGTACATAGGGGGAACTGAGAGGCACATGGGGGAAAGCTGGGAAAAAGAAGAGAAGATGGGCACTAAAGATAGGCACAAGGGATTTGGAAGCACAAGATGGGGCATCATAGAGGCAAATATAAAGAGAGAGAGAGAGATGCCATATGGGTATATGGAAGAACAGGGACACAAATAGGGGAATACGAAGGGCAAAATTTGTGAACACAGACAGTAAAAATGGCAGAGAGAGAGGGAAAATAGGGAAAAGGGGGGAACAGAAGCAACGTGGCAGCATGGAGGGTATGAAAGAAGATCAAAACAATTGCAGATTCCTGTCTTGTTATGTAAGTCAATTCAGGACTGCAGCAGGGCTCTTCCTGGTATAAGTGCCATTTCTGGTATCTCTACCTTGTCTAATTCACACCCTTGTTAAGGGCCTATATCAAGCACTGACACTCTTGTGTCAGTGCGGGTTCAAAGTGTTCAGTATACCTTATCTTGAGTATTGTTCCTTGTGTATCCAGTGTATTGACCCGGCTTTCCTCGACTATGTATCCTGTCTCCTAATTTTGCTATGACTCCTATGTTTGTTTTGACCTCGGCCTGTTTTGTGACTCTTCTTCTTCCTGTTGATTTTGTACTGCCCTGATCGTCTGATTTTGACCCTGGCTTGATTGCCTATCCCTTTGTCTCATCCTAGGTACCGTCTTTGCCCGCCTGTTGCTGACTCAAATTGTCAACCACCCCTCCTTTAGCCCTCGGAAGGTCCTCTGTGCCGATGTGTTGAGAACGACATCATCCACTACCCCGTCGGATTTGATTAACTCGACTGCTCGTCATTCGATGCCCAGTTGCACAGTAAAACTTACGACCCCCAGTCGTACAGTAAAACTTTGACCCCTAGTCGTACAATAAAACTTACAACCCACGGTGCTGCTTACCGAGTGTTCGAAAGAGACTTCCATACTTCTGGTAGGTTTATAATGTTGATTCCTGACCCGATGACTAGTTGTGGCTGTCCTGTCATCAGACTTCGCAGCCTGCTACATCACCCGGCATCAATCACAGCATGGCCTCCTGGGAGCAGCCACCGACCACTAGCAGTGCTCTCAAGCCATCGAACTCCAGCTTCTGGCTCACTGGGGCCTACTCAGTAAGTATTACTGTATTGTCTCCTGTCGGTATATACATTATACATATTAAACTAGCAGCTTACTACCTCTTGTGGGGTTTTCCCTCCTCAAGGTTCTCAGACAGCTTACATTGGGCGCTTCGGTCAGAGTCTTACAAGTTCTGTCTTATGAAGGACTAACCTATAAACATGACACTGGTGAGGGGCACCAGATGAGCATAAAGGAGAAATAGAGGCACAAAGGGGTCAAATCTGGACAAAAAAGGAGCATAGCTTACTGCACTTTCAAATTCGAATGGGTTTGGATATATTCAGACTTGCATGGTAATAAATAGACAAAAATATAGACAAAATATATAAAGACAAAAAGACAAACCTGCGCTCATCTATGTAAAATGAAATATGTGCCCTGTAATGTGCATATATAATATTTCTTAGTAAATATATGTCCTGTAATGTGTATATATAATATTTCTTAGAAAAGTAAGTGAGATTTTAGTATTCACAAATTGGCCAAGTCGTGGGTTAGCTTGCCACCGCGCCAAGGTATCTCACTTGCGGCAAGTCCTACTCTAATACAACTAAAAAAAACCCTATCTAAATTTAAAATTCCCTGAAGAGATATTATAAGAAATGTGTTTGTGGGGGACCCTTTAAATACTTTCTTTGCCATGCTTGTGTGGTGCAATTAAAAACAGAAGACATACAATGTAAAAACATAGATAGTGGACTTACCTAGTTCAAAAACCTCAATAGGTCTGCAAAGTGAGTGTATGAGAGGGTTGTGGATCCAACAGTCCTCTCCATAAAGGTACCTTTTTATCATCCCCCCACAGGTCATGTGAGGAGTGAATGATTGCAGGCAGACAAAATGCATGCAAGCTAGGACAGGCTTGTAGGCCTAGTCCTTAAAGGGCAAGAATGAAAAAGGAAATTAGATATAATGCAATGATATTAATGCTATAAATAAGTGATTAAGTAGGATGTGAGAAGGCAGCTAGAATGAGCAAAGGAGAAGTAAAGACAAAGCGCAAGAAAGAAAACTCACAGCGCCAACTCATCAAAATATATCTATATAGAAATATAATTTTAAAGTGAATATAAAGAGTAAATGCATTGACAGCACCATGTTTCTTACTATGCTAATAAATATACTTAGCCCCTTGGGAACCAGAGGGATGACCAACTCATTGCAAAGCAATTCAATGTATGCCACTCTGATCCACAGTGGGTTAAACATTTGAAGCATTTTTTTATATTTTTGAATATCAAACAAGTAAAAAAAAATCATATTTTTACCAAAATATGATGATAAACTTTGCTTCACTGCAAATTATTCCGCCTACATAACAATTTCTTCAGACATGGCAGTAGAAATTCAGCTGCATTCCCAGGGTTTTTTTTGTGTCTGTAAGTTATGCAACCAATGTATTACTTCATGTTTATCCTTTATCAGATAGAGCCAAATCCTATATAATAATTTGCTAGGATATTTGTCAGAAACCATCATGTGCAGTAGAGACTGCCTGAACGCACAGAATGCTGGGAGTTTTGTGCTGGGAGCATTCTGTGTGTTTGGGAAGTCTCTACACTGCATGACTGCATTGGCAGCAGGAGGCAGAGCAGGACCGGCCTCTTAACCCTTTGAGTGACAGAGAGGTATGCAACGCATTGCAAAGGGTTAACATCACCCGGACCTTGGCCCATGTACACGGGCTTTTACACTAGTAGCTTAATAAAAAAAATTGAAAAAAACAAAAAAAATAAACTGAGCCTGTAATAAACATTACAAGTGACAATTTCCTATATAACATCACATTTCGAAATTGCCAGTAACCATTAGTAACATAAACAATGAGACTATTTGTCTATCATCTATAATCACAGCACTAGTAAACAATAAGTGTGTTTCTGTGTGCATTGACAAAAATATCTGACATAAAGTGAACATAATGATACTAGATGCTGCATACAGAGTTCAGATGAGAAAGTTCATAAGTTCTTCATATACACCATATAATAACCCTAAACTCATTCATTCTCTCAATATATGACATCAAATTATTTCTTGAGTCATCATCAGTAAATGCAAGAGGTGTAGAAGGTACAGTTGTGATGGGGCCCAGCTTACCAGGGCCCATTACCTCTATACCTTCCTTCAGCACCCTAAACACAGCAGAAACTTCCTTAATAACCACTTCTTTGTCTGGAGGCCACTGACTTCTTTGTACAATAGCAGCTAGTTAAAGAACTGGATAGCAAGAGGAGATTTGCTGCTATGGTTACATTTTTGCCAGTAGGAAGTGTACTCCAGAAATCCCTTCTATTTCCATGTCACATGGAAATATTGCAGTAAACACATGTGGGTCTCCAAGTTGATATATTGCATGCTGGGGCTTTTAGTCCAGTCTTGCTAGATCTCCAAGATCAAATATGCTCCTAATAACATTCAGAAAGCATATCTGAATGTTGTGCTCTGACTCTAGACTGAATGTAAAGTCGCAGCATACAATGCAGCTGTATGTGCAACAGAGCGAGATGTCAAGTTGAGGGTGCTTCAGTCTATGGTGAGTAGACAGACAGGAACTTTGTGATTCTGTGACCACTATTGGAACTAAGCTGGGGTGGCTGATAGTTTATGTGGTTCTGTGACTGTCAGTGGATAGTGTAGCAAGGCCAGGGAGTCAGAGGTGTGTGTGTGCTTGAACAGTTAACATTTTGGGGGAGTTAAGCAATGTAACCATTAGAAAAAGTAGAACTGTATAATGCTAATAAGCCAAAGAAGTGTCATGAGAGAGTATCTGTGTCAGATAGGTCTACAAGATGTTGAGAAGCAATGTATTGGAGGCCTCTTTAGCATACTGGCCATTATACTCTGCCAGAGTAGGACTATAAGCTAGCACCATAGCATGTGCACAGAAATGGCATACACATATTGTATTTCCTGTATGCCTTGCTTAATACATTGATCTAAGCAAGTTGTAAAGGAAACAACCTACCTGACACACCCACAGACTGCCCCCTGTTTTCTCTTTAGTACAAAAAGCGTTAAGGGGAAGATATCTGGCTCAACCCTTTGAATGCCAGAGGTTTATGCAATACGTTGCTCCACAACCCCTCTGACACTCAATGGTTTAAGAAAAAATAGTAAATTAACATAAGGCAGGCACAGGGAATGGAAATAATTTCCTGTACTTGATTTAGCACACAGTCAGTTTTGTATATTCACTCCATTGTTGGTCAAAATGCTTTGTTATTATTAGAATCCATAAAAAACAATAGAATACATTAAGAGTGTCCATCATTAATTGTGGTCTGGATTAATTTTATCTGCCTTAGAAGGGTAAAAGGCCGAGCTGTCCTTACCAGTGCTAGAACCTGCAACCTTGGGGTTTAAGCAAATTTTACAGCTGGTGCATTAACCAACTGAGCCATTGCACCAGATTTTAGTGTATCCTAAACAGACCTAGCACTAATTCTAAACTATTCTTCAATTGCTTTTAACTATGCTCATGGATTTGTTTCTTTTCTATATATTAACTACTAATCACACTCATAACTGCTTCAAAGTAAGTGGTACATCTATAGTGAGACAATTTTAACTTATGCTGGAAAGAAAAGACAGATCTGCTCTTCGGGGGTACCCATAGGGTTAATTTACTAAGTGCCTGAGAGCCTATATATACTGCCCATTTCTCCCATAATTCCTTACCAGTACAATATGGTTCTGTGTCTAGTTGCTATGAGTAGAATCCTAGATCCAGTAAACATCCTGACTTCTCTAACTTTTTTTGTCCAAGACTTCTAATCCTGTATGTGTGCCATATCTTTCCAGGCTCACAAACTATGGCAGATTAAAAGCACATATTTTTCTCCAGCCCTAGGTGATTAACCTTCAGTTGTGTTAGTACACTGAACCTGTGTGTCAGACCAGCTTGTTCTTAGTAACTGATGCATGGAATTTAATTTTGCAATTGTACTAGTGCATTCTGTATCGGTGAATTCACATTTCTTTAAAAGTACAGTGCATTCCAGCCTTCAAGTCCAGCCTGCCTCCCAAGCATGCTAGACCAGTTTTTCACTCTAGTTTACAAGCCCAGGCTGATTGCTAGAACCAGTATAATTGCAAACTCAAGTCTATTTAAACAAACAGTGGACCCAAGCCTGGAAGTCCAGCTTTTCACTTCACCTTGGAAGCTCAGTGTGACTGCTAGTTCCAGTACCTTTTATTATATCCTGTGAACTCAAGTTTATTTAAAGGTACAGTACACCCATTTTATTCCTTCTTATTGAATATTGCATTTGGGAGTGTATTTTATTTATGACTTCTTAGTCTTTTTTCATTTGTGCAGTATTTTCCTGCCCACCTGGACCTGCATCTTTGTATAGTCTGAGTGTTGCTAAGCTCCATTACTCTTCTGCCTTGCTCAGCTCAGTGTATTAGGTGTTGAGGTTATTATTTCTACTTGTTTATCATATATATTACAGCTATTCCGAAACTGTAAACTGCTGGTGGTCACATAATAACTTCCTGCTGAGAAGCAAAAAGTAGTTTGTTTTTACACTGGACCCACAATAAAATGGAAACAAGTGGAGTGGGTGGGGGGTTGAATATAAGGATGCCAGGCCAGGGTTCTCGCTAAGACGGGGTAACCAACCATGGACCTGAAGAGCTAACCATGCACGTTTTTGAGATATCTTTACTTGAGCACAGGTGAATCAATCAGTGGCTCACCTTTGCCCGTTATGGCATATACTACACCTGGTCTAAGGTGAGAACAGGTTTGTAACCAATACTTGAAAACATCAAAAAGGACTGTTTATGCAGGGCTGTATCGTAAATATAAATACACTATTCAGTTCTGCCGGTTTTAATTAATCTTTTCAGTGCTGGGCTGCCCACAGTATCAACCCTTTGAGCACCAAAGTAGTTTCCAGCACAGTAATATGTTAGGCACTCCACTGGCACTGAAAGGGTTAGCATAGGGCTGTCCAAGTTCAGGCCATCATCAGGCCAGGATTTAAGATTTTCCCTGATTTAAGAACAGGCGAGTTAACTTTTGAGTTTCAGAGGGGTACAGAATGCATTGCTTTGCAATGCATTCCATACCCCCTCTGGCACTCAAAGGGTTAATCAGTGGCTAATTTTGATTGACTTACCTGTGCTTAAGGGAAAGCCTTATACTGTGGACTGTTGGTGGCCCTTGAGGAGGGAACTTGGACAGCCCTGGATTAGCACACTGAGAGCAGGTGTGAGAAGAGGGTTGTTGGCCATGGAAGGGACACTGCAGAGACTAGAGCCACAGAGTACTTTCTGGGTCTAGTGTGGCTTTGTAGGATGGATTGTGGCTTTGTGACCCTGCAATAACTTTACTTGATGTTGGGGTACACATAGTGTTTTCTCAGGACAAAGAGATTTCAACACTATAGAGCAGAGGCGCTCAACTGCAGTCCTCAAGTACCCCTATCAGTGAACGCTTTATGGATTTCCCTATCTGAGCACAGGTAAAATAATCAGAATGAATGACCTATTAATTACAACCTGTGCACAATATCCCACTGTTAAGGCTACTTTAGAACTGTTGTTGAGAAACTGCACTAAAGGGGCACACATACTGATATAGAATTTCATACACAGTTTATGCTCCTTGTCATAGACTGCACAATACAGGGAGGGCCATATGTACCAAGACAAAAGTGGAGCACTTATAGGGCAAACCAAAAGCACTACAGAGAACAAAGAAAAAATTAAATATCCATGTATGGGCATGAAAGTGAGGATTAGAGAGGATGGAGGGGTACTGAAAGTGAAGATTAGAGAGGATGGATGGGTTCTGAGAGTGAGGATTAGAGAGGATGGAAGGTCACTGAAAGTGAGGATTAGAAAAGGATGGAGGGGTACTGAAAATAAGGATTAGAGAGGATGGAGGGATACCGAAAGTGAGGATTAGAGAGGATGGAGGGGTACCGAAAGTGAAGATTAGAGAGGATGGAGGGGTACCGAAAGTGAAGATTAGAGAGGATGGAGGGGTACCGAAAGTGAAGATTAGAGAGGATGGAGGGGAACCGAAAGTGAGGATTAGAGAGGATGGAGGTGTACCAAAATTGAGGATTAGACCTTTGAAAGTGCCAGAGGGGTATGCAATGCAAAGCAATGCGTTGTGTACCTCTCTGGCATTCAAAGGTTAAAGAGGATGGAGGGGCACTGAGAGGTTTAAGAGAATAGAGGGGTACCAGAAGTGGGGACTAGAAGATTTCCAGGATAAAGGGCTGAGATACAGGACTTCAAGGTAAGGGGTACTTTGAGAGTGATGCTGGGATGAGCAATTTGTGTTAAAACCTGGAGGCCCACTCTCCATGAACATGGGATTGTCACCAGTTTTAGGATATGCACATGTACACAAATAAACAAAATATAGCTTGTTACATCCTGCCCACTGCTTCTGCTCATACTACCTCTTACAATTGTTGCTCCATATTTCTGATTAAGGACCATAAATAGCTAACAAAATAAGGGGCTTGCATACATGTCACAACAAATGAAATGTACAAATTATGGTTCCCTGCTCCTGCTACCTAGTTAATGTGAAGGGGTTACAGAGCAACAGTAGCAAGCAGGTATGATGATCAGGAATATTGGATGCATCTAAAGCAAATAAAAATACTTGTTGGTGCTCCAGAGATGCAGAGAGAAGCCACAACTAGCAGACGTGAGCAGTGTCAGACTGCAGTGAACTGTAGTGTTCTCTCTATTTGAAATCACTGCAACAGAACTTACATCTTTGCTGTCAACCCAACATGCATGCAGCACATCCTGCTAGCTAATGAGAAAGGAATTTGACATGACAGTACTTCTTTCTTACTGGCTGAATAGTAGGGCTACATAATTAACAACCTCAGCCAGTATAGACCAGCCCATGGATTGGAGCATCAAGTATTGTTCCACTTACAAGATGTGATGGACCACCATATTGCTCCCATCAAAGATACACATTGCCTATCCAAAACTGATTTTCCCAAATGGTTTAATTGTCCTGGATGAGCCATGCCCTAAACAAAGGACAAATTACAGAACTAAGGGATGGTACAGGGCAATCTGGAACATGTGGTCCCCCTAAATTTGGAGCAAGAAGAAGCTTATATTGAGTTCTGGACCAGTCTGTGTTCCTGGGACTATGTAAGGTCCTGGAAGAGGGCTCGCCATCATGGGGTGCACCTTGAAAATAAGGGAGTAATGGCTGGTAGGGAAGGAAAGCTGTATGGGAAAGAACAGGACATAGAGGAGAGAGATGGAGGGGAGTTGGCTAGGGCTGGAATCTGCAGATTGCAGTAGAAGGGGATTTGTAAAACTCCTCACTGATGCCACTGGAAGCAGAATAACTTGGACTTTTATGTAAAATTTACAGAATAAAGTGACACCACCAATACTGTTGGGAAGGCCAGAACAACAGAAATGATGGCTCTTCTGGAACTCATGATCAAATTGCTATTTTTCCCTTCCCATAAATATATTCTACAATGAAAATAAGCATAAAGAGGATTTTTAAACAGAATTTCCTCTTTGCTTATACACATGCACTGTATGCAAATATCAATTCATTTTTCCCGTGAGCATTACCATGGTAAAATATACTTTTTTTTCCTTTCCACTTGAATTCCCAGAAAAAAAGTAAATGTACAGAATCATACGTAGTCCGTACCTGGACCTGATTTTAAATGGTTGTAACTTCCAGACATGAACCAGTCTTCATGCACACCTGCACATACTTACAAAAGTGTTTGTCCATCAATATCCCATTGATTTTAATGGAATATGCCATCCAGGACCTTGTATACATAAATAGAATGCATTACTTGCTTATATATCTTATCACTTGAAAAACAAGGGATTAAAAATAAATGAATATATATATATATATATATATATATATATATATATTATATGGGAAATGCAAAGTGCATTATAAATACATGATTATTCCACTGTGTGTCTGCTATTTTGATTTAGTTAAATATAAGATCAAGCCTATGACATGATGCCTACTCTAACTTCTTTACCACTAAAGTACAACACACAAGTGCTTTATCAACCACTTCCATGTTCTTATTATGTGCCAGAAAGGTATCCAACACATTGCAATGATTTATATACCTCTGGCACTTAAAGGGTTAAATGTAATAACTGTAGTCTTTAGTTCCAAAGTATATTCAGAACTACTGCAGTTGCTCTTATCAATAGAGATACGAGTCAAAGAATGGACATCATAAAAAAAGAAAAGTGTAAGAGTAATTCTGGAGAAAAACTGCACCATAAGAGCAAATATTATTTCCCTTTTTGCCAGATGCCAATTAATGTCTTGTGTACCTTGCTGGCACTCAAAGGGTTCAACCCATTTCATTCTCTTGACAGATTGGTATGGAGAAATTTATGTGAGAGGCAGGACACAGAGACACAAGATTGGCAAGAAACCCATGTTGGACCAAAACAACCACAGAATTAAAAAAACATTGACTTTGATTCTGCTTGTAAATGTCCCATAGGGGCTGTCATTTTCCTTCAACATTAGTCTCCTGCCAGTTGGGATTGTGCACGTGGGCATGAAAGGAACACTGTCATAACTGAGTGCTGCTACAAACAATGTGATGGATGGATATAGGCCTAATTTACATCACAGATGATAAATGTTATAACTAGTTTTCTCACACATTTGTTATAAATTACAATTTAATCCAGGTCATAGTTTGACTAGCAAATCTTGATGGGTAGGAAAAAAATGATAACCAGCTCATTGATCTCCATCTAAATACAGGAAAAAGGTTGTACTGTGTTAGCTGTACAAAAAGGAGGAGACTGGAAGAGTAAAATTGATATCTTTATTGGATGAGGAGCCAATAAAGGTATCACTTTTACTCTACCAGTCTCCTGCTTAATTTACATGTCACACATGTACCCTGCATGCAAAAAATAATTCAAATTTATACCGCAGTTGAAAAATGGGATCTGTATTGCTACCTACCAAGCAACTTGCCTTCTACAGAACTTAAAAGGCCAACTTGCACTGAGAAGCAATACATTGGACATATCCAGCATCCTAAGGAATAAAATGCACATTTGTTTCCTAATGAGTAAGCTCTTTGTGATGATTAGAAATTATTACACTTTACAGATTTTTTTTTCCTCTGTGTCCAATCCACGGCAATACTGTCCAGCTGGTAGGACCAATACATTTTTATAAAAGGTCTGCTCTCCTGTTTTACAGAAGTTATTTTGATCCTACCAAGCTGGAGGACAGGAGGCAGGAGCCTCTCTCTTACAGAAGAAAACATTACATTTATTATTAACTGCAGACCGCATCACTACTGCCAGCTGTGTCTGGATCTCATACCCTGTTGAGTGGGGTCACATGGATCCATGTTACATGTAGCCCACAATGTTTGCTCCTGGCTGTCCCTTCCTTCATTCAACTTGCGCCCCTCAGGGGAAGCCGGCTTACCGCCTTTTGACCTTGGCATTGTCAAACCAGAAGTTTGGCCGCGTGCGTTCCAGTGTTGGAACGCACGTTTCAAGGAAGTGGATTATGCAGTTAGTGGTAGGGATGGGCAAAAATTTTCTCTTCAAACTGAAATTGGTGAAATATGGCACTTTCCTCTTGGCGAAAAATTTCCCATGAAAAGTGCCAATTTTCCACTTTTTTTGTCTAGATTATTCCACTGAAATCAATGGGAACATTGAATTTACACAAAACACAGCAAATATTATTTTATTTCCCAAAGACATAGTATAAAAGGGGCATGAAGGTGCCTGTGTTGGTGGGGTGTGGGGAAAGGATCAGTTGAACAGGAAATTTATTTTGAGGGGGTTTCTTGACTACTATTGGGGAGACGGTTAATTAAAAAAAAATGTTTGTAAAGTGATAAAGACAGGAACCCCCTGACATAAGCTGCCACTAGGGTGGACTGATACTTGATAGAGTATTTTGTAGAGGATGAATTGTTAGAGGTCCAAGCCCTGAGGAAACATTGATTTATAGGACTTAGACTTGTTAGAGGCACAAGCCCTAAGGAAACGTTGTGTCATGCCCCTCTAGTTCCTACCTCCATGTGCCAGCCGTCCGCTGATGCTGGGGGCTTCCCAGATGCTCCGCTGAGTAGGCCGAAGCCGCGGCCTCGAGTCGCAGCGTCTGCCCGCGGTTGCGGTCGCGGTCACGTTAGTGCGGTAGGCCTAAGCCATGGCCTAAAGTTGAAGGAGTCTCCAGGGAAGGTATCCACAGGGTGCCCAGATCAAACCATGGTGTTGTACACCTTTAGGGTGGAGGTGAAGCCTGCCTCTCATCAACTGTCCACCAATAGTGTGCCTCCAGGTAAACAGTGAGGCAGATGCTGTGGTTGCACACCCCTCTGTTGGCCAATCCAGTGAGAGGTTTGTTCAGCAGAGGGGAGGGGTGAAAACCCATGACACTATAAAAACCCCTCAGGCTGTGTCCACTTTGCTTCAGTGTTCCAGAACTTTGGTTCCTGTGTGCTCTAAGCTTCCAGTGCTCAGTGCCTCTTTCCTTGCTGTGCTACAGACCCTCTGCTGGATTTCCCATTGCCTGACCTTCTGCTTGCCTCCTGGACTTCCCTGCTTGCCTGTTTCCTGACCTTGGCTAGTTTTACTGATTCTGCCTGATTGCCACCTGCCCTGATCTTCTGGACTGTTCTTGACGACACTTTGCTTAACCCTTGCACTCCCGTGCTGTATCTCCTACTTAGGTGTTCTACCTGTACTCCTCTGTGGATCACCTGGTAGGGGTGTCTGGCAAGAGATAGCATTCCCTGCTCCTACGCTCCAACCATAACAAGTCTGACAATACACTGAAGCCACATGGAGCTGACAGGGATGATTGATGCTATCGCGTCACTGACTCAGCAACTCACTGCATTATCCCACACGGTACAAGGTATACAAGAAAACCAAGCTGCTTTACAAGCCCAGTTCCAGGGGTTACAACCTGCTCCAGTGACACCTCCAGCTATGTTTCAACCACCCTCAGCGAATGAAGCGGGACCCCTTGGTTTTGGGGCCACTGCCACTCCAGAACCACATGTCAAGCTTCCTGTTTGTTTTTCCGGAGATCATAGTAAATACCGGTCATTCATCACGTCCTGTGAACTGTTGTTCGTCCTGAAACCTAGGACATATGCCACAGACTTTATTAAAGTTCGTACTGCCGTATCATTACTCACAGATGCTCCTCTGTCATGGGCGCATCACCTACTACATGCTAACAGCCCTATCCTAGACTCCTGGACTGCCTTCTGTCACGCAATGGGTGCCCTTTATGATGATCCCCATAAGAGAGCCACTGCTGAGGCCACTGTGAGATCACTAAGACAGGGGCACCGTCCTGATTTCAGGAGAGTAGCAGTAGAAACGGAATGGAATGAAACTGCCTTGCGTGACCAATTCCGCCTGGGTCTTGCTGACTCATTAAAGGACAAACTAGCTCGGACTGGCATCCCTGACTCTCTGGATGATCTAGTCTTCCTAGTAACCCAGATAGATCGGAGACTCCGGGAGAGAGACGCATGGAGCGTACCACTAACCTTCCTCTCCGTTCAACCTCTACACCTCGTCCTCCATTACCTGTCTCCTTGACTCCCGGTATCACTTCAGAGGAACCCATGCAACTGGGTGCTACTCGTGGACCACTCACTGAAACTGAAAAGAACAGGAGGAGACGCATGAACCTTTGTCTTTATTGTGGTGGCTCTGGTCACCAAGTCTGTCTCTGTCCTGAATTGGCAGCCAGAGGTAAGCCAGATCAAGCACAGTACCCATTACTCCTGGGTGGAACAGCTCCTCATTTATCTCTTCTTGTCTCCCTACAGTGGACGCATAACAAAATCCCACAAGATGCTATCATTGACTCCGGGGCAAGTGACTGTTTCTTGGGTTACAAGTTAGCCCAGAGTCTGAACATACCTACACGACTAAAGCAACAGCCCCTCACAATACTTCTTATTGATGGCAGCAACATTAACTCCGGACCTGTCACCACAGAGACTATACCTCTCACTGTGAGCATTGGGGCTAAGCATGTGGAGACGCTTAGCTTTAATTTGGTACAATCTCCTTTGTTTCCCATTATCCTTGGCCTTCCTTGGCTTAAACACCATAACCCCACCATTAATTGGTCCACAGGACAAATCACCTTTGCATCATCCTACTGTAAAGAACACTGTCTCTCTTCCACCACAGTTTCCACCTTGCATGCTACTTCTTCTAAGACATTGCAAATACTGATACCCTACCGTGCTTTCAGCCAAGTCTTCAGCAAACAAGAAGCCAACAAACTGTCCCCACACCATCCATATGACTGCCCTATAGACTTGCTTCCTGGGGCTCCTATTTCGTTTGGTCGTATATTTCCTCTCTCTGAACCTGAATTAAGGTCATTAAAGGACTATATAGAAGAGAACCTAAGGAATGGATTCATAAGGCCATCCACTTCTCCTGCCGGGGCTGACATATTTTTCGTGGGGAAAAAAGATGGAGGCCTCCGGCCCTGTGTGGACTATAGAGAGCTGAACAAGGTTACCATCAAAAACAAATATCCATTGCCCTTAATCTCAGAGTTAATGAATCGACTTAGAGAGGCACAAATATATACTAAGTTGGACTTACGAGGTGCCTATAATTTGGTACGCATAAAAAAAGGACATGAATGGAAGACGGCTTTCCGATCCCAGTATGGCCACTATGAATACCAGGTCATGCCGTTTGGGCTCTGTAATGCCCCTGCCACCTTTCAACATTTCCTCAACGATGTATTCCGAGATATGTTGGACATCTTCGTAGTGGTATTTCTTGACGACATCTTAGTCTACTCACCATCGCTTACCACCCATCGGGAGCATGTTAGACGTGTCCTTTCTTGGCTTCAGCAACATGGACTTTATGGGAAATTAGAAAAATGTGTGTTTGAGACAACATCTGTTGAATTTTTGGGATTCATATTAACTCCGGGGAATATCAAAATGGACCCCAAAAAGGTATCAGCCATCTTAGATTGGCCTGTTCCTACTTCTGTTAAAACTGTGCAACAATTTGTGGGGTTCTCAAATTTCTACAGAAAATTCATCCACGGTTTCTCTAAAGTTATCGCTCCCATCACCCAGCTAACCAAGAAACATGTCCCGTTTGCCTGGTCACCTGAAGCACAACATGCTTTTGATGAACTTAAACAGAGGTTCACGTCAGCCCCCATTCTTGTACTGCCAGATCCTAAAAAACCATTCTTTATGGAGGTTGATGCCTCCGAGACAGCCGCAGGGGCCATCCTATCACAACGAAAAGGAGAAAGTGAGACGCTTCATCCTGTGTCTTTCTTTTCTAGACGATTATCCCCAGCAGAAACTAACTACAGTGTGGGAGACAGAGAATTACTAGCCATTAGAATGGCATTGGAGGAATGGCGTCACCTCTTGGAGGGGGCTAACCATCCAATCATTGTGTTCACTGACCACAAGAATTTAGAGTATCTATGAGGAGCTCACCGTCTATGTCCTAGACAAGCCAGATGGGCTCTGTTCTTCTGCAGATTCAACCTGCATATCACTTATAGACCAGGATCACGAAATGGAAAAGCGGATGCCTTGTCCCGTCTACATGGACCCCATACAGATACAGATACGGATACTATCCTCCAACCTGGTCATTTCTTGGCTACTCACTCCTCGCTATTAGAAGCTTTGCAGACCCATTCTCAAGCAGATTCCTACCTGTCTCAATATCCTTGCCTTACCAAAAAACATGGGCTGCTGTACAAAGACACTCTTCTTTTCGTTCCTCCTGAAGTTCGTACCAATGTACTTCATACAGTACATGACCACCCATTAGCAGGCCATGGAGGTATTAAGAAAACCACAGAACTCACCCAACGGTCATTCTGGTGGCCTGGTATGAAAAAAGACATAGAACAATACATACAATCATGTGATGTGTGTGGGCGAGCCAAAGGTACTAATTCAAGACCCGCTGGGTTACTACAACCGTTACCAGTACCAACAAGTCCTTGGGCTGACATAACTGTGGACTTCATTGTGGAACTCCCACCATCACAATGTGTCACGGATTTGAACACTCTCAGACTTAAGGTTTGGTAAAATAACTTAACTTTATTAAAAGTTAAAGGCAGTCCCCGTAGGGTAAACATAAATAACAATATAACAGTAATATAACATATAATAGGTTCTACCGGCCTTGCCTAAATACCGGGCAAGGCAACCCAAGTGACAGTTTTAATGACAGGCTCTACCAGCCTTGCCTATACCGGGTAAGGCAACCGTGAGATGACATATACTGGTTCTACCGGCCTTACCAATACCGGGCAAGGCAGCCCCCACGGAATGCTGAATGTAGGCTCTACCGGCCCTGCCAATACCAGGTAAGGCAACCTTAAAGATGGTGAATTACAAGGTTCTACCGGCCTTACCAATACCGGGCAGGGCAGCCAAAAGGAGACTGGAGTAGGCTCTACCGGCCCTGCTAATACTGGGTGAGGCAACCTACAGGATGGTATCGTCAAGGTTCTACCGGCCTCACCATTACCGGGCAGGGCAGCCTGAGTGAGTAGACCAGCTGTCAGGTGACTAAGACAGCAAAAAGCATAAGTATAGAGGTCTACTCAGCAGGAGTCTATTGCCAGGGATACTCAGACAACTGCAAGGAAGTGGAAAGCGACTGAGCACAGTACTGGATGTTCAGGAGCAAACCAACGTCCGCACGTAGGGACTAATGGTAATAGCGCCACCAGGTTTAATGGAGCAAACCAGCGACCGCACGCTGGAACCAACAATGTATATCGCAACCAGGTTTAGTGGAGTAAATCAGCGTCTGCACGATGGGACCGACAACGTATATCACAACCAGGTTTAGTGGAGCAAACCAGCGTCCGCACGCTGGAGCCAATAATGTATCTCACAACCAGTTTAGTGGAGTAAACCAGCGTCCACACGCTGGGACCAACAATGTATATAGCAACCAGGTTTAGTGGAGTAAACCAGCGTCCGCACTCTGGGACCAACAATGTATATCGCAACCAGGTTTAGTGGAGTAAACCAGCGTCCGCACGATGGGACCAACAATGTATATCGCAACCAGGCTTAGTGGAGTAAACCAGCGTCCGCAGGCTGGGACCAACAATGTATACTGCAACCAGGTTTAGTGGAGTAAACCAGCGTCCGCACGCTGAGACCAACAATGTATATGGCAACCAGGTTAGTGGAGTAAACCAGCGTCCGCACGCTGGGACCAACAAAGTATATCGCAACCAGGTTTAGAGAAGTAAACCAACAAAGTATGATCAGCAGCGAGAAGAACAATGTCGCCAGAGCGACGGCTGGAGCAGGAGATTCAGGAACTCAGTAGGATTAACCCGCGAGGTGCTGGAACACAGGAACACTGGAACACAGGAACACTAGCATACAGGAACACTGGAACACAGGATCAGCAAGTACAGCAGGAACAGGCCCAGAAGCCTGACAAGCAGGTCAGGCAGAGTGGAGTCAGAAACACCACGAAAGGGCAACCTGGAAGTGCTCAGCCTGGGTTTAAAAAGGCTGTGTGAGGAGGGCTAATCACAGACAGCCAATCACGATACTCATCAAGTGACTGACACTGGACAGCACCAATCACGGGCACCGTGATAGTACCCCCCTTTCAAAGACCCCCTCTCCCAGAGTAGGGTCTAGGCTTCTGAGGGTATTTGGCATGAAATATTCGTAGTAACTTGGGTGCATGAAGGTCCTTACTGTCTACCCAGGAACGATCCTCAGGACCATAACCTTTCCAATGCACCAGATACTGTACCCCTCCTCTACCTCTGCGGGAATCAATAATGTTTTGTACTTCATACTCCTCCTGCCCCTCGACTACAACAGGACCTGGCCTCACAGGTGTGGTAGTATAACGGTTACAAACCAGAGGTTTAAGGAGAGACACATGGAATACATTATGAATGCGCATAGAAGCAGGCAATTCCAAGGCATAGGAAACAGGGTTAATTTTGCGAATGATCTTGTACGGACCAATGAACCGAGGTGCCAGCTTATTAGATGGGACCTTGAGCTTTAGATTCTTGGAGGACAGCCATACTCTATCCCTGACTCGGAAGGAAACCGCTGGAAGCCTTCTGCGATTGGCATGACGCTGATGTCGCTGAAAAGACTGGCCCAATGCCCTCTGAACTTGTGCCCATGTGGAACGGAGTTGCTCTATATGCTCATCCAGAGCTGGAATCTGCTGTGATTGAAAGGAATCCGGGAGCAGACAGGGTTGGAACCCATAATTGATCAAAAACGGAGAGCTCCCGGAGGAAGAATTAACTGCGCAGTTCCTGGCGAACTCTGCCCAAGGCAACAAGTCGGCCCAATTATCATGATGGTCAGTCACAAAACATCGCAGAAACTGTTCCAATCCTTGACTGGCCCTCTCAGCGGTCCCGTTAGTCTGGGGATGATATGCCGAGGAAAATGATAGCTGTACGCCCATCTGTTCGCAAAATGCCCTCCAGAATCTGGACACAAACTGGCTCCCCCTGTCAGACACCAGCACCCTGGGTACTCCATGTAACCGAAATACTTCTCGAGCGAATACCATTGCCAGTTCCTTGGCCAAAGGAAGGCCACAGAGGGGTACGAAGTGTGCCATTTTAGAGAACCTGTCTACCAACATCAATATGAAGGAGTACCCTCTAGACCTGGGCAATTCTCCCATAAAGTCGATAGAGACGTGAGACCAAGGGCGTTCACCATTAGGCACAGGCTGAAGCAAGCCCACAGGGAGATGTCTAGGGGTTTTGGCACGGGCACAGGTGGCACAGGCATTCGTAAAATTGGCACAATCTGCTCTCATAGAAGGCCACCAAAATAGCTGAGAGAGAGACCAGAACAATTGATCCCTACCAATATGTCCCGCAGCCTTAGAGGAGTGGTAGGTCTCAAGAAATCAAGTACGGAATGGCTCAGCGACAAAACATTTGCCCACTGGAGTTTCATGAGGAGCAGAGGCTTGGGATGCCAAAATCTCCTCCCCTAGTGGTGAAGTAATACTAGTACGTATGGTAGCCAATATTCGATCGGGTTGAATGATAGGGGCTGGTACCTCTTCTCTGTCAACCTCTGCTTCAAATTGTCTAGACAGAGCATCAGCCCTAACATTCTTTGATCCCGGCAGGTATGATACAACGAAATTGAATCGGGATAGAAACAGTGCCCATCTGGCCTGGCGAGAAGACAATCTCTTGGCCTCAGAAAGATACGTCAGATTCTTGTGATCAGTTAGAATCAAAACGGGTTTTTTTGTGCCTTCAAGTAAATGACGCCATTCTTTGAGAGCGAGGATAATGGCCAGTAATTCTCGATCACCAATCTCGTAATGACTTTGAGCACTAGTCAGTTTTTTTTTAGAAGAATCCACAGGGTCTGAGTGTACCGCCTTTAACCTGTCGCTGAGAGAGCACCGCCCTGACCCCAATATCTGAGGCATCAACTTCCAAAGTAAAGGGGAGTATTGGATTAGGGTGGGACAACACAGGCGCTTCAGCAAAGGCTACCTTCAACTTCTCAAAGGCCTCTTCAGCAGCCACCGGCCAGAGGGATGGGTTAGCGCCCTTGTGCGTGAGGTCAGACAGAGGTTTCACGATAGAGGAGAAGTTTTTAATAAACTTCCTGTAATAATTGGCGAAGCCCAGAAATCGTTGGATGGCTTTGTGGCTCTTGGGTTTAGGCCATTGTAAGACTGCCGTCAATTTCTCTTTATCCATGGCAATGCCGTCTTTGCCAATTATAAACCCCAGAAACGGTACACTGGTTTTGTGGAACTCGCATTTCTCCAGTTTACAGAATAATTTATTTTTTTGTAAGCGCAGCAAGACTTCAGACACATCCTTGATGTGTTGTGACAAGTCTTTGGAGTGGATAAGTATGTCGTCAAGATAGACTACAACACAAGATTGTAACATATCTCTAAGAACGTCATTGATCAGTTCTTGAAATACTGCAGGAGCATTACATAGACCAAATGGCATGACTAGGTATTCATAATGCCCAGATCTCGTATTGAAGGCAGTTTTCCACTCATCACCGGCTCTGATACGTATCAAATTGTAGGCTGCCCTTAGGTCCAATTTGGTGAAAATCGAGGAACCCTTAAGTCTATCAAACAGCTCAGTGATGAGTGGTATTGGGTAGGCATTTTTTGCCATCAGCTTATTCAGCCCACGATAGTCTATGCAAGGTCGCAGTTCGCCACTTTTTTTCTTAACAAAAAAGAACCCGGCACCGGCCGGAGAAGTAGATTTCCTTATGATCCCTCTACTGAGGCATCTGCTATGTATTCCTCCATAGCTTGGTTCTCCTCACAAGACAATGGATATGTGCATCCCCTCGGTGGTACTGCTCCAGGACTCAGTTCTATGCGACAATCGTATGGTCTGTGCTGAGGCAGGGCGCCAGCCTCTCCCTTACTGAAAACGTCGCTAAACTGCCGGTAGACATCCGGTAGTGAAGGGGAGGTGCACAAGAGCTTAACAGGGTGGGTAACGCAATTATTCATACAGAACTGAGACCAAGCAGCAATCTCACATTTCTGCCAATCAAATTGTGGGTTGTGCAACTGTAACCAAGGAAAGCCCAAAATCACGGCATAGTGAGGAGAATTAATCAATTGGAACTGCTGCTCTTCCTTGTAAAGAGCCCCAATAGTCATGGAAAAGGGCATCGTTTCAAAAGTAACTTGGGCGGGTTCCAAAGGTCTGCCATCAATTGCTTCAATAGCAAGAGGGGTTTCTCTCTGAATCCATGGTACCCCATGCAATTCAGCAAAGGTATTGTCCATAAAATATCCAGCTGCACCAGAATCAACCAAGGCCAAAACCTCAACCGAGCGTTGTGCCCATGACAATACCACCTGTATGGTGGGTTTAAGTGTGTCCAACAATGGGGACGATTGGACACCACCTAGGGCCTGTCCCCCAAGGTACCCTAGGTGTGTTCGTTTCCCGGACGTACCGGACAAGATCTTAACAGGTGACCATTTTTACCGCAATACAGACATAATCCTTGTGTCTTGCGATACCTTCTCTGCTCCTTAGTTAACCTAGTGAAACCCACCTGCATAGGTTCACATGGTTCCTGTATGGATTCACTAGGTTTGGATGCAGAGGGAGGGTTGGGTGGGCAAAATATGCTACTGGACCCATTATCTTTTAACCGTACTCGTCGCTCTCTGGCGGTTAATCTTTCACATATTCTGGAGTCAATTAGAATCACGTATTCAATATAATTATCTAGGTCAGTAGGTAAATCTTTTGCTGCAATCTCAACTTTAATCTGGTTACTCAATCCTTGAGCAAAGGCTGCCAACAGGGCCTCGTTATTCCATCCTACCTCTGCTGCCAAGGTGCGGAATTCAATGGCATAATCGCCAACAGTGCGCCTGCTCTGTTGTATCTCCATGAGACGTTTAGCAGCAGAGGTAGTTCTACCAGAAGGCTCAAATACTCTTCGAAAGGATTGCACAAAATCACAGAAATTCTCTGTGCAGGGTTTAGCGTTTTCCCAAAGTGGGTTAGCCCACGCCAATGCTCTGCCAGTCAGCAGGGATATCATGAACCCAACTTTGCTGCGATCACTAGGAAATGCGTGTGCCGTCAATTCCATAAATATTTCAAGTTGATTGATAAACCCTCTGCATAGTTGAGGGTCACAGTCATATCTCAGCGGCAAGGGTGCAGAAGCCGTTAACCCTTTGACTGCGGTCCCTGGGGACCTAGACTCATTCTCCGGTGTCTGAATTGGCGAGACCACCGGGCTAGAACCTGACTTATCAGCAAGTACCAAACTGTGTTCAAGAATAGTTTGGATAGCAACCGCTAGCTGATCCAAACGTTGCTCGAGCGTATCCATCCTCCAATGGATATTCTGTGCGTTACCGTCACTCTTACTGTCTGAGGTCATGGCCCTTTCGTACTGTCACGGATTTGAACACTCTCAAACTTAAGGTTTGGTAAAATAACTTAACTTTATTAAAAGTTAAAGGCAGTCCCCGTAGGGTAAACATACATAACAATACAACAGTAATATAACATATAATAGGTTCTACCGGCCTTGCCGGGCAAGGCAACCCAAGTGACAGTTTTAATGACAGGCTCTACCGGCCTTGCCTATACCGGGTAAGGCAACCGTGAGATGACATATACCGGTTCTACCGGCCTTACCAATACCGGGCAAGGCAGCCCCCACGGAATGCTGAATGTAGGCTCTACCGGCCCTGCCAATACCAGGTAAGGCAACCTTAAAGATGGTGCATTACAAGGTTCTACCGGCCTTACCAATACCAGGCAGGGCAGCCCAAAGGAGACTGGAGTAGGCTCTACCGGCCCTGCTAATACCGGGTGAGGCAACCTACAGGATGGTATCGTCAAGGTTCTACCGGCCTCACCAATACCGGGCAGGGCAGCCTGAGCGAGTAGACCAGCTGTCAGGTGACTAAGACAGCAAAAAGCATAAGTATAGAGGTCTACTCAGCAGGAGTCTATTGCCAGGGATACTCAGACAACTGCAAGGAAGTGGAAAGAGACTGACCACAGTACTGGATGTTCAGGAGAAAACCAACGTCCGCACGTAGGGACTAATGGTAATAGCGCCACCAGGTTTAATGGAGCAAACCAGCGACCGCACGCTGGAACCAACAATGTATATCGCAACCAGGTTTAGTGGAGTAAACCAGCGTCCGCACGCTGTAACCAACAATGTATATCGCAACCAGGCTTAGTAGAGTAAACCAGCGTCCGCACGCTGGGACCAACAATGTATACTGCAACCAGGTTAGTGGAGTAAACCAGCGTCCGCAATGGGACCAACAAAGTATATCGCAACCAGGTTTAGAGAAGTAAACCAACGAAGTATGATCAGCAGCAAGAATAACAATGTCGCCAGAGCGACGGCTGGAGCAGGAGATTCAGGAACTCAGTAGGATTAACCCGCGAGGTGCTGGAACACAGGAACACTGGAACACAGGAACACTAGCATACAGGAACACTGGAACACAGGATCAGCAAGTACAGCAGGAACAGGCCCAGAAGCCTGACAAGCAGGTCAGGCAGAGTGGAGTCAGAAACACCGCGAAAGGGCAACCTGGAAGTGCTCAGCCTGGGTTTAAAAAGGCTGTGTGAGAAGGGCTAATCACAGACAGCCAATCACGATACTCAGCAAGTGACTGACACTGGACAGCACCAATCATGGGCACCGTGATACAATGTTACATACATAGTAACATAGTAACATAGTAAATTAGGTTGAAAAAAGACACAAGTCCATCAAGTTCAACCTTCGCTTCATACCTCAGTAACTAAGAATTTTATAGCTTTCCTGCTACCAATTAAATTAGTCTTTATCAGACCTTCCTGATCTGCCTACTGATAAACAGTATAACTCTGTATGTTCCCTTTTGAAAGAAATGTATCTAATCTTCTCTTAAATGTGTCCATTGTATCTGCCATAACTACCTCCCTGGGCAATGAATTCCACAATTTGACAGACCTTACCTCAAAAAAACCCTTCCTCTGCTGAAGTTTAAACCTCCTTTCCTCTAATCTCAAGAGGTGTCCCCTGGTCACCTGAGCAGGCCTTGGAATAAATAGCTCACCGCAGAGATCCTTGTATTGACCTCTCATATACTTGTACAATGTGATAAGGTCTCCTCTTAGTCGTCTTTTCTCTAGAGTAAATAAACCAAGTTTGTTTAGTCGTTCCTCATACGTCAAGTCCTCCATTCCCTTAATTAATTTTGTTGCTCTCCGCTGTACCCTCTCTAGTTCTAGTATATCCTTTTTCAGAACCGGTGCCCAAAATTGCACTGCATACTCAAGGTGAGGTCTTACCAATGATTTGTATAATGGCAAAATAATGTTATCCACTCTTGCTTCAATACCTCTTTTTATGCAAGACAGGACTTTGTTTGCCTTTGCTACTGCTGTTTGACACTGGTCACTGTTTCCAAGTTTGTAGTTGACAAGGATACCCAGGTCTTTTTCTAGCAACGAGTCACCTAAAATTATTCCATTAAGTTTATAAGTAGCCTTGGGATTGTTTCCTCCCAAATGCATGACTTTACACTTCCCCACATTAAACTTCATATTCCACATGTTTGCCCAATCTGACATTGTATGTAAGTCCCTCTGTAGAGAGAAAATATCCTGTTCTGAATTAATGACTTTGCATAATTTAGTATCATCTGCAAATATTGATATTTTGCTTTCTATATCTATTTCCAGGTCATTTATAAACATGTTAAAAAGCAGCGGACCCAATACTGAACCCTGAGGTACTCCACTCTCCACTTTCACTATACTGGAGAATTTTCCATTTACAACCACACACTGTTCCCTATCCTTCAACCAGTTTTGGATCCAATTGCAAAGGTTATCTCCTAGCCCCAATTTCCTTATTGTATACACCAGCCTTCTGTGTGGTACTGTATCAAATGCCTTTGCAAAGTCTAGATTTACTACATCTACTGCCTTGCCACCACTATAATGGTGGTTGTAGACCGCCTAACCAAGATGGCACATTTTGTCCCCATTATCGGATTACCTACAGCTGCCGAGACTGCAGACTTGTTCATCAAAGAAATTTTCCGCCTTCATGGTATTCCACAAACCATCCTCTCTGACCGTGGTGTCCAATTTACCTCTCATTTCTGGTCTGCCTTTTGTCACGGTTTGGGTATACAAAGACTCTTGTCATCCGCATACCATCCTCAAACTGATGGTCAGACAGAGAGAACTAACCAAACTCTTGAACAATATCTACGTTGTTACGTCACCCATCTTCAGAATGACTTGGTGTCCCTGCTACCAACAGCAGAATTTGCTTATAACAACCATCTATACAGTTCTATAGGCATGTCCCCCTTCAAGGCCAATTATGGTTATCATCCAACTTATATTCCTCAACTACCTGTTACTACCATGGTCCCTCAGGCTACAGACCGTCTTCAACTACTGAACCAAGGTTTTACTCTATTACAAGAAACATTAAAAAAGGCACAACAATCTTACAAGAACCAAGCTGACCGGCAACGTAAACCTTCCCCCTTATACCAGGTTGGGGATAAGGTATGGCTGTCCTCAGCACATGTTAAAATGTGTTGCCCTACCAAGAAATTGGGACCCAAATTCTTGGGGCCTTTCCCCATCACAAAAATCATTAGCCCTGCTGCAGTTTCCTTACAATTACCTACTACATGGCGCACCCATCCTACATTTCATGTGTCGCTTCTCAAAAGATGGATACCCGACACCACTCAAAGGAGACCACCTACTCCTCCTCTTCCAATAGTGGTGAACGATGTAGAAGAATTCGAGGTTCAAGAAATCATGGACTCGCGTATACGTCGAGGAAGACTAGAGTATCTAATACACTGGAAGGGATATGGACCCGAGGAGCGATCCTGGCAACCAGTCACCAGTATCCATGCCCCAGTATGCCTTAGGGCATTTCACCGAGCCCATCCTGAACGTCCGGCACCTAGACGCGCCCGGAGGTCGCTCGTAGGAGGGGGGTACTGTCATGCCCCTCTAGTTCCTACCTCCATGTGCCAGCCGTCCGTTGATGCTGGGGGTTTCCCAGATGCTCCGCTGAGTAGGCCGAAGCCGCGGCCTCGAGTAGCAGCGTCTTCCCGCGGTTGCGGTCGCGATCGCGATAATGTGGTAGGCCTAAGCCATGGCCTAAAGTTGAAGGAGTCTCCAGGGAAGGTATCCACAGGGTGCCCAGATCAAACCATGGTGTTGTACACCTGTAGGGGGGAGGTGAAGCCTGCCTCTCTCATCAACTGTCCACCAATAATGTGCCTCCAGGTAAACAGTGAGGCAGATGCTGTGGTTGCACACACCTCTGTTGGCCAATCCAGTGAGAGGTTTGTTCAGCAGAGGGGAGGGGTGAAAACCCATGACACTATAAAAACCCCTCAGGCTGTGTCCACTTTGTTTCAGTGTTCCAGAACTTTGGTCCCTGTGTGCTCTAAGCTTCCAGTGCTCAGTGCCTCTTTCCTTGCTGTGCTACAGACCCTCTGCTGGATTTCCCATTGCCTGACCTTCTGCTTGCCTCCTGGACTTCCCTGCTTGCCTGTTTCCTGACCTTGGCTAGTTTTACTGATTGCCTGATTGCCGCCTGCCCTGATCTTCTGGACTGTTTTTGACTATGCTTTGCTTAACCCTTGCACTCCCGTGCTGTCACTCCTACCTAGGTGTTCTACCTGTACACCTCTGTGGATCACCTGGTAGGGGTGTCTGGCAAGAGATAACATTCCCTGCTCCTACGCTCCAACCATAACAAGCCTGACACGTTGATTTGTAGGACTTGTTAGAAACAAACCCACAAAAATTGTTTAATTTTTTTTTTGTAGGACTATGTTTTTTTTATTTATTTTACAAAGGACAAGGACTGAGAGAAAAAATAAATGCACTACTGCACAAAGGAAAGTTAGACCTGCACTGTCTAATTTAATTTATTATTTAAATTAACAATTGTAGGGGAAATAAATATACTCCCTTACTATATCTGGGGAGAGTCAATTTAGTTCAACATCAGTGGAGCGATATCCTTAGGTGCTACCACAACGTTACAATATATACAGAGGATAAACTAAAAGAAAAAAGAAAATGTTGATTAGGTGCACTCAAATTAGAGCAATATTATTATTGAAATAAAACAAAAAACTTTATTGAAACAAATCCAGTAACAACATCAAAGTAATTAAAATACCTCAGATCAGGCTTGCCTCAATAACTCACTAATGTATTAGTTGAAATTAGTATATCAGCTCAGGGACATTGATATTTTCTCCCTGTTGAATTCCACAGTAAACCAACTGGAAGAATTTATTGCCATTCTAAATAATACAATTAATTTGCGATTTACTAATCAATGGAGCCAAAATTCCCTACCATTTCTGGATATACAAATTTATAGAAATCAGATAGGCCAAATAGCCACTGATCTCTATCGTAAGGATTCATCTACTAAGAGCATCCTGGTAGCTTCCAGTGCCCATTCACCTTCTACGATAAGAGCACTTCCAGTAGGGTAATTCCTAAGAATTCAGCAGAACTGCTCAGGTATAGAACTTAGAACTAAAGAATTGTCTTTAAGATTTCAGGAGAGAGGATACAATAAATTGCTCATAAGAAAAGCATACCATCTAGCAAAAAGAACTCCCCGTCAAAGTTTGTTGTCACCAAAATTTAAACTACTGCTAACACCACGCACATCAAGTTCAGCCTCAGTCTTCCTCCTCGCAGTCACTAGTAATATGAGGATATTGATTACCCCCGCCTTCATTCCTAACACTGCTGCTGGACCTTCTTAGTAGTAGGACTAGAACTGGTGGGACTGCTTGGCGATGATAGTCACACTTGGCATCATCTTCTCCTCCCCACCTCTTGAGTTTTAAAAGACACACTAGCAGCTTCAGCACTGGTGGCAACAGGCACAGCACTGGTGGCACTGGCAACAGGGGCAGCACATCTGTCAGCAGGCACAGTATTGGTGGCAGTAGGTTCACCACTGGCAGCAGACACAGCACTGGTTGCAACAGGGTCAGCATGTCTGACAACAGACACTGCACTAGTGGCAGCAGTGGCAGCAGAAGCAGCACGTCTAGTAGCAGGCACAGGCAGCTGACCTGTCCTGTTCTCACTAGTACTACACTTTTCTCCCTCCCTTCACATTCCCTTTTCTCCTTCCTTACCCATTAAATTCCCCAAGATCCCTTGCGGTGATTTAGGGGGACTGGTCAGCATTGGTTCAGTAGTGCTCACTTCCTCCTCAGACTCAGTGGACACATAAGGATCCTTGCAGCTCCTCCATTTATTATTCTTAAACCTTCTCATAGTGATAGCAGTCACTATGAGCCTCTCTTGCCTCAATTGTGGAAAAAGATCACAGCAGAATAGCACAGCACGTCTACCTCGCTCTGTAGCTGTTTCTATTGTTTGATTTCTGCAAATGCGTCACGTTTTTATAGCGAAAAGGCAAACAAAGTAAATCAATGGGCAGAAACTTTCTAGCCATAGAAAAAATGGCAAAACTTTTGACCAATGGGTGAAAAATTCGAAAATTGTAATCAATAGTTTTAAAGTGGATTTTACCAAAAAAAATCAGACAACATGGTTTTCGAGGAATTTCCCACAGGAACACGGCGAGAGATTTTGCCCACCCCTATTTACCAGGTTAAAAGGAGCAACACAGAAACCTGCAATGGTGTTTGTGAGCAGGCCTCTGTTCTGCATGGTGTGTTTTCATGCTGGTCTTTATGCTATGTGCTTATTGCTAGTTTTGTGCTGCTTGTAAGCTGTTTCTATTCAAAGGTCTTCCTTCAAGGAGGTTAAAGGAGACAACCTCTATCCACTTCTGACACCACAAAAGAGGATGAGGCTACTCTTAAAGCTGGTTGTGACACTAACTTACTCTGATCTGTTCTCCTATAGAGGGCTGCTGGGACTGATCTATCCCAGTTTCAGACTTTTAGGATTCATGCAGAAGTCAATGTTGGAGACATGCTCTTCTATGTAGGAGTCTGCCACAAAGTGTTCGGGGCATCTAATCCAGACGGGGTTTATCAAAGTTCCTGTCAAGGAGGAAGTCAGTCTAATTGATTTAAAATCTGCAGTTTTATCTGCTGATGAAGGTAACATAGCCCCAGAGTTGGGGAATATCAGCATAGAAAGCTTGAGGGGCTCATGAAGGCCATAAGAAAAACCTTGGGCTTATCGGAGACTAAATTACTTTAATAATATTAGAGGAACATGAATATATGTCCCAGCATTTTCAACACAGATTGCTAACTTCCGATGAAGATACAGTGGCCTGGGCTATACCCCTAAAGTAGCCGCAGCTGTTGTAGAACTACCATTCTTCTTGAAAAAGGTAACATTTTGCAAGTCCCAATTATATAAGAGCAGATAGTGCTCTTAAGAAACACTATGCCATCATAGGGCATTATGTGATATGTCAGATGGCCATGCAGGCTGACACATCCTCTAAGAATGGGTTAGTATCTCTACCTTTTATGGGATATAAATTGTTTGAAGACCAACTTGAAGACCTCATCAGGATTCCAGACTCCCTTTCTACCCCAGGAGAGACATAACAGGACTTCGTCTGCCAGATCAACAAATCCAAACATCAGTCTTTTCTTGAGACTCGCAGGTACAGAACTAGATCATCTTGTGATCCAAGGTAGCGGACGGCATCTCAAATAATTAGATATGGAGTTCACAAGGTTTTCCAGGGGAAGTCCAATTTGCAGCAACACTTTCAATGAGGCCAACCAAGTCCTATCTCCTTCTCCAGTTGGGGGGCAGACTGGAGTATTTCAAGTGAGATGGAAAAGGATTTACCCAGACAGGTGGGTCTCAACATTTTGAGATACGGTATGTGTTGTAGTTTCAGTATGTCCTAAGTGTTTTGACAGTCAGTACCTTTTACAATTAGACTAAAACATTTGATGTACAAAATCAGGATAGCTCTTCAAACCTTGCTAAGGAACAGTTATAGAAAAATCCACTCCATCAGACTTTGAAGGAATTTTATTAGATTCCTTTCTCTGATATAAAGAACTTCAGGGGACTTACGTCTTACACTAGACTTGAAGACAATCAACACCTTTCTAAAAGTAAGACACTTCAAGATGGAAATGATAACAGATGCTGAAGTTGAGACAACTGCTGTGGTCATGGCCTGAATTATGAATATTAATATGCAAATATTAATATTTGAATCAGGATATTAATCATAACATTAATATTTGATTTGCGGTATATCAGTTAATTTTGTGGAATAAATGCACAGGAAACAGTTGTAATATTTGGTGATATACTTTACTATAACATCTGCTGTTAAAGCAATATCTAAAAAGGGTTATTACAAAAAAGTTAAAAACAGTGTTAAAATGAATGAAAACAGAGAAAAAAAGGGGGGTAGACAACGCAAAGAAATATTCTCTAAGTGTAGTAGGTTAGATAAAGATAGTATGCATCTCAAAAAATCTTATATAACACCAGTGACAAAGACATAATTTTAATCACACATAAAAAATGATCTCAGAATTCTCAGAATTCACAAGAGTTTCAATCCAAATAAAATTAATAGATGCAAGAAATATATATAAGATTGGAACAGACAATATCTAGTCATAAGAACCTAAGATATACTTGATGCACTGTGAGCAATATCATATAATATATATATTAATAGCGTGTGTAGAGTGGGGCTGATCAAATATCTGGATGGAGTGTGGGGGGGGGGTTGGTGCAGGAATGAGTGGAAATAGGATTGGCTGCTTACAGGAAGATCCCGTATATGAGGGCACATATGACTGTATCTGCTGTCTTTTTAAAGCATCAAAAGAAGAGTCACAACCAGTAAAGTTTTCTGCTTACTAGAAATCTTTGGTTTTAGCTCGTCAAAGCCTCCTTATTGCTGCCACATGTGTCCTCTGTGTCTTCCTTTCTCAATATATGCCACTCCGCTCCACTTGACCTAAATTCTCAGCCACACTGTATGGTCTCGCACTCGCCCCTCTCACTGTCCTCCGATCCATAATTAAAATTATGTCTTTGTCACTGGTGTTATATAAGAATTTTTGAGATGCATACTATCTTTATCTAACCTACTACACTTAGAGGATATTTCTTTGCACTGTCTACTCCCCCTTTTTTCTCTGTTTTCAATTTGCATGTTCTATGATCATCACTGAGAGACACGAACATGCCTAAAGACAAGCAGCAATATTGAGAGGATTATCGCCCTATCCTTGACTATTTCTTCAGGGACAGTTATCATTTATAGGATATTTGCACTCGGTTATTTTGAAGATAGTGATATATGAGCATATAGAATATATCACCTAATTTATAATCTATGATATATTGGTTTGGCTTTTTTCCTTTCTCTATCCCAAAGAGTGTTAGTCTGGTTATTGAGCACAGTGTCTATATTCTATTTTAAAATGCATGCTTTGCTTACAGTAAAAATCAGCACATGCAAGCACGTCTCTTTGTCCAAGGGAACCCTGCAAGTCATCTTTCATCTGACTCTTGTACAGCAAAGGGCCTTTATTTTTCTTGTTAGTTCAGCATGGTGGGTTCTCACTTAAACCATAGCTGCAGAGACCTAATATCCCCAAGTATTGTCCAGTCAGGTAACTTGAATAAGTCACATGGCTCCTTTGGTACTGGCCACATGGCATACCATAGGGAGCCATTGTACAGGTGGTCAGGATTCACTGAATGCATGTCTGAAATGGCAGCCATTATACATGTGCTCAGCCACTCATAAACACTGCTCCTTGTGGTGCACATTCAGTATGCACATACCATATGCAAATATATTGCCTTAAAGGAGCAGTAAACTTAAAAAAGTACTTACATTATATAAGTAGATTAAGTGATGGAGTATTCAGTGCTGTCTTTTTTTTTTCTGAGGGATTTTTGGTTAAGGAGTAATTCCCATTTTAAGTTTGTGTTTTTTTAATCAGGAGCTCCCCCTAGTGGCATCATTTAGGTTAGGGAATTCACGTCGTCGACTTAGAAAGGTCAGTAGGAGGATCAAACTTCCTGAGGCATTTAGAAATCAGCTGTTGATGGCTGGTGCTGAGGGGGAGTGTCTGCTAGAGGAGGAATAGGCTACATGAAGGAGCATCAGCTGAAGATTTACCTCAGCAGATACAGAAAGCTTGTTTTTTTCCTGAAGCCTGTTGTAGTTTGAAAGATTGAGACTGTAATTTGAAGGTTTGTTTGCAAGATAGACAGACTTTACTGTTATGTATTGGTTAATGCTGGGAGTTGAATTTTTTTTTAAAACTATACTTGTAAATGTAAAAAAAAAACAACTAATTTTGTATAGATGGGGAATGTACAGTATGCTGCACTATTAACCCTGTGAGTGCCAGAGGAGTAAGCAAGTAAGTATGGAGTAAGTACTCCTCTGGCACTCACAGGGTTAATAGTGTAGCATACTGTACATTCCCCATCTATACAAAATTAGTTTTTTTTTTACATTTGCAAGTATAGTTTAAAAAAAAATTAAACTCCCAGCATTAACCAATACATAACAGTAAAGTCTGTCTATCTTGCAAACAAACCTTCAAATTACAGTCTCTTAATCTTTCAAACTACAACAGGCTTCAGGAAAAAAAACAACCTGTCTCTGCTGAGGTAAATTTTCAGCTGATGCTCCTTCATGTAGCCTATTCCTCCTCTAGCAGACACTCCCCTTCAGCACCAGCCACCAACAGCTGACTTCTAAATGCCTCAGGAAGTTTGATCCTCCTACTGACCTTTCCAAGTCGACGACGTGAATTCCCTAACCTAAATGATGCCACTAGGGGGAGCTCATGATTAAAAAAACACAAACTTAAAATTGGAATTACTCCTTAACCAAAAACCCCTCAGAAAAAAAAGACAGCACTGAATACACCATCACTTAATCTACTTATGTAATGTAAGTACTTTTTTAAGTTTACTGCTCCTTTAATTGTCCATGTGAAATGTATCATATGCAATACAATATGTCTTATCTAATACATCAACCCCACTCTTATCTCACAAGACTAGATCTCTGGGATGCATATTACCAGGTCCTGGTGGGAGACCAAGTCCTCAGAAGTTCCCAATATTCCACACCCTGGAAACCCATCACCAGTACAGGGTTCTCCATTCGGACTGGCTTCAGCTCCAACAGTTTTCATGAAGGTTCTGGCAATAGCCATTGCAGGAAGGGATTAGCATTGTGCCAGATTTGGATGATCTACTGATCATAGCCAAAATCAGAGAAAGTCAAGATCAAGCAAGCAACTGCCTAAACCTCTTACAGAGACTCATCTGGGTCATAAAAGAGGAAAAGAGCCAGATCACATCATCCCAAGTAGGGATGGGTGAAAATATTCGTCTCAAACTGAAATCTGTTAAAAATGGCACATTCCGCAGGATGAAAAATTTCCAGCGAAAAGTGCTGATTTTCCTCTTTTTCCCTGATTTTTTTTTTTTTTTTTTTTAAGCCTGTCTCATTGCATTGACATCAATGGGAACATTGAAGTTACAAACAACACATAGCAAATATTTTATTTCCCGAAGACATACAATAAAAGGGGCATGAGGGTGCCTGTGGTGGTGGGGTATTGGGAAAGAATCAGTTGAACGGGGATTGTATTTTTATGAGGGTGTTGTTTACTGGGATTGGGGGCAGTTAATAAAACATAAATCCTAAATACAATGAAACATTTCCCATAAGACATGGTATAAACATGTTCTGAGGGGGGTGCTTGTGTTGGTGGGTGGAGTCTGGGGAATGAATCAGTTGAACAGGGAATTTGTTTTGGGGTGGGTTTCTTGAATGTATTGGTGGGACAGTTAATAAAAAAG
This sequence comes from Rhinophrynus dorsalis, assembly GCA_037306005.1. NCBI lineage: Eukaryota > Metazoa > Chordata > Amphibia > Anura > Rhinophrynidae > Rhinophrynus > Rhinophrynus dorsalis. Next base: position 125,364,201 of record CM074721.1, read on the forward strand.
CTGCCACTTGACTTCATAGAGTATTTTGTAGAGGATGATTTGTTAGATTTGTTGTCAGATGCCTTTGTAGGACTTAAACTTATTAGAGGCCCAAGCCCTGAAGAACATTGATTTGTAGGACTTAGGCTTGTTAGAAACAAACCCCCCACAAATTGTTTATTTTATTGTAGGGCTAGTTTTTTTTATTGATTTTTTTTTTTTCAAAGCACAAGCCCTGAGGAAAAAAAAAAAATGCCCTGCAGGCCTAGTGCCATCAGGTCATGTTGGCCAGCGGCCACTGGTCATTGTCAAATGTCCTCCGGAGTCCATAACTGTGGAATTTGCAACTGCTGTTCTTACTGCTGCTGCTGAGTTGTTTAAGCAGCAGGATGATTAGGCAGCTGAAGGGGAATGGGATCAACAACAGTATTAATATGGGTGATGGATGATGAAGTTTCCACTTGCCACAACTGGCTCCAGTGATGCGCCTGAGGCAGTAGTAGCACAATATGCAGCCCCCAGGCTATGTGGAGAAAGAAAGAAGTTGGCCAATAATTCTTCTCCACCTGCCCCTCCTCCAAAATTATGGGTGTGTTATTAGAATATAATTTTTTCCCTTGAGAGCAGGAACTGTGGCTTTCATCAGCAACTGCAATGTGCACAGTGTGTGTGTGTGTGTGTGTGTGGTAAATAACATATTGGGGCACAACTGTCTCCAAACACCATGACACCAGAAACCAAGTACTGCTGCTGTCACTATACCCCTTGTCCAGACCCCGCTAAGGACAAATGACAACTTGCTGACAGTTTAATAGTAATGATGAACCCTCCCTGCCACCATTTTAGCATATTCTGCGGGATGGAATCTCCTCAGATTTTGCTTAATGCACTGCTTGCAATTCTTCACCACACTGGCATGTGTGGTCAGTGCACCACACAGTGTGCAATGGGTAGAGATAACTGCCACATCCTAACATCAACAGAGTGCAATCATTTGGTGGGGAAGGTAACTATGAATGGGGTGGATTGGCAGAAGGTGTAGTTACCCTAGAAGGTGATGCAAAATTTATTATGCACAAATAAATCATCAACGTTTCGGTCCACACAGGGACCTTTCTCAAGATGTCTTGAGAAAGGTTCCTGTGCGGACCGAAACATTGACGATTTATTTGTGCATAATAAATTTTGTGAAAATTATCAAGAAGACCCACGGGTGCTGCCCTTTTCTGTTGTTTAATCTTTATCTATCTATGGCATTGTGCACCTGGGCATGAGGATTAGATATGAGTGAGTGCTTTCCACCCATGGGATTTGCATATAATATATATATATGTGTGTGTGTATATATATATATATATATATATACATGCATCGACTTCATTGCCACTTCCTTACAGTCATCACTTTGCCTTTGTCTCCATTTCATTCACCGCTTCATTCCTCACTTCCATTCACCACTTCGCCTCTCCCTCCCCTTCATTTGCCGCATCATCTCCCACCTCTTTTCTATTCACCATTTTGCCTCCCCCCTCCATTCCAGAAAAATAAAATCAGACCTAGTGGTGGGGCATCAGGGCCCCTCTTGATGCCCCCCAACCACTAATGGAGATCAATAGTCTACAAAGGAGATCAAGATAACTCCCTGCTTCCATTCTATCTGACATACAGGGTAAGAGTGGTAAGGATGGTCTCCCTTATTGATGTGAGGGTTTCCTGGTCCCACTCACTCCTACCTAGTACTGTGGATACAATGGAAGCAGAGGAGCTCTCTTGTTCCCCTATGTCTCCTTTATTGATCTCCCAATTGAATCAACTGGGGTTAAACTAGGGTGGTCCTGATGTCCCATCATGTGGTCTAAACTGAAAAAATAAATACATTTTCAGTGTGACACAGGTATTTAACACATTGCGACTCATTGATTGAATACAGGAACGGTAGGATATAATTTTGTATGTATAAAAGCACATTGCTCCACATTTTTCTCTCTGCATGTGCCTTAGGTGTTTTAATGTATATTTATCAAAACCGTATTTTCAGCAAATGCCTTATCACCTTTACAGACTGCAACTTGTTGCTGGCCTGGATGCAACTGACACTGACATCCCAGTAGGTAAAAATACTTACCAGGCTAAAGTAGCCTTGAAATATTCCTTTATACTCTGCTTAGAGGTGAAACACAAGGGGGTGTGTTTTATTATAAAGCACTCATTTCTCACCCTTCTGCTTATTAAGATCACCATGTGGAGTGAACAAAGGTTCAGGTCCTCATAAGGTCCTGCTAGCAACTGTCATGCCTGCGTCCATGGTCATGATAACTGAAGATGTTATCTCTTGAGCAAAGGCAAAATTCATAGGGGTCATTATGATTTTCTGGCCATAGTAAGGTAAGTGGGTGTATTAGGAGATGTTCTCCTTTAAGCTTACACAGATATGAATACTTCAACCCCCATTGCTTTGCTTATAATATATATAATTGGTAATTTACAGTGTCATGTGGATGTCAGCAATTATGCATGACATCAAGGCACAGAAGAAACCATGTCGGTGCTTGAGGTACTTTAGAAACCTTTTTTTTTTTTTTTTTTTTTAAACCTTCTATAACACATCCTATAACATAAAGTGGTAGAATGCGTCACTCCTTGTGAGCATAACCACACATGCGCAGTAGAGTTTCTACTGTGAATGTGTGGTTTCACACACAGGGAGCTTCGCTGTGAGCTGTCTGGAGCTCCCTGTTAACCCTTTGAGTGCCAGAGTGGTTCCGTACCACTCTAGCACTCAAAGAGTTAAGGATCAGTGCATTCGGCGAGTATCTGCTGTGCATGACTCCAGTCATGCGCAGTACAGACTTGCCGAACACGCTGATGGCTCACCGCCTGTCTCTGCTCCAGGGCAGCAAACGGGGCCGCTGGGTGCACTTTAGCCCGTGTATACAGGCTTTCATACTAGTATATAATATATAGATGTGTGTGTGGAAAAAGCAGCATGGAAAAGCAGCACATTGTTGCAAGTGCAAAGGTAGCCACAATGCTACACCAGTGTATATTCAGTAGTAGGCAAACTGGAGTGGGTGGTGGACATTGGATTTTGTGTGTGGTGGGCAACAGTGATTAAGGGAGCACATTGAAGAGAGTGAGAATGAGGGAATGCACTCACTGCTCTCAAGCATTTCTGAAGTGGGGAAATCTGTCCCTTTTCAAGTCATTGTAGAGATTTATAAAGGCATGTCCATGGCCATGCTCTTGGCTTTCTACCTACTATAGCTACTCCTTACGCTGCCCAAGGTGTGGCTGACCCTGACAGCAAAATTTGGTCACATGCCAGACTTCCTTTTTTGTTAATACTCTTTTATTAATATAGAATATATATATGTGAGTGTGTGCATGTGGGTGAGAGGGAAAAAGTGAAAGGGAATGTACATGTGTACGTCAGAGGGAATATGTGCGTGTGTGAGAGGGTGTGTGCTCGCTTGTGGGGGAAGGTGGAGGGTGTGCGCACGCATGCAAGAGAGGTGTGTGTGTGCATGCAGAGGAGGGTGGAGTGTGTGCGCGCGTGTGGGGGAAGGTGGAGGGTGTGCGCACGCATGCAAGAGAGGTGTGTGTGTGCATGCAGAGGAGGGTGGAGTGTGTGTACGCACATGCGGGTGAGGGTGTATGCATGCGGGGGAGGGAGTGTGTGGGCATGTGCATGATGGAACGTGCCTGGGTGGATGCGTGTGTGAGGGAGCATGCGTGGTTACGTGTATGAGGGAGTGTGTGCATGCGTGAGGGAGCGCGTGCATGACGGGGAATGTGTGTGAGGTAGAGAGTGTGCGTGCATGACGGGGAATGTGTGTCAGGGAGGGAGTAGGGATGGGTGAAACATTTTGCCTCAAACTGAAATTGGTGAATAATGGCGCTTCCCACCTTGAGAATAATTTCCTGTGAAAAGTGCCGGTTTTCCACTTTTTTCCACCTAGCTCATTCCATTGAAATCAATGGTAACATTGAATTTACACACAACACATAGCAAATATTATTTTAATTCCCAAAGGCATAGTATAAAAGGGGCATGAGGGTGTCTGTGTTGGTGGTGTGTGGGGAAAAAATCAGTTGAACAGGGAATTCTTTTTGTTTACTTAGATTGGGGGCAGTTAATAAAAAAATAAATCTTAAAGGGGAACTACCACCCTATCACGATGTACTCTCTAAGTCTTTGTCTTCCTAGTGTTATTAGCAATTAGTTTTCTCCAAAAAAGTGTTGTAAGAGCACTATCTTTGTACTAAATCTCTACCTGATGATGTCTTGCCCCTTGAATCCGTTCTGAGCATGACCGCTATGGAGCCATTCAGCTCCACTGTACCTCCCTCCGTCTTGTACCTCCCTCCGTCTTGGAGGAGGTGACGAGCAATGAGACAGAGGGTCCCCTAATGTCACACTTGCCATTTCTTGGTGGTGACATGAAGAAGGTAGACTGGCAGCAGAAAGCACAGGCAGCTGAGCTGTGCTACTGGTGGCGGTATTATTGTGGTGGTGTCAGTTCTGCCTTCTTCAGAATCAATTCCACTCCCAGGGTCGGGGGAATGGTGTGGTCTCCCTTGACCGCTAGTCTGGATACTATCATTTGCTTCCCCTACCACTCTCCTAACCCTAGTCCCACTGGCTGCTTCACCATTACTGTTGCTACTACTACTAACACCAACCACATCAATTTCAGCCCCTGAGTCTTCCTCCTCACAGTCACTATTAACATGAGGATATTGATTACCTCCTCCTTCACTTCTAACTCTAACAAGCTGCTGGACCTTAGTAGAAGTACTAGCACTGGCTGTACTGCTTTTGGATGACAAGTGTGACTTAGGATCCCCTGCTGTCACACTTGTTATCATCTTCTCCTTCCCTCCCCTCCTGAGTATTACAAGACATACTAGCAGCAGCTTCAACACTGGTGGCAACAGGTTCAGCACTGGCAGCAGGCACAATACTGGTGGTATCACTGGCAGCAGGGGCAGCACGTCTGACAGCCAGCACAACACTGGTGGCAACACTAGTGGTGGCACTGGCAGCAGAAGCAGCACATCTGACAGCAGGTGCGGCATGTCTGACAGCAGGCACAGACAGCTGACCTGCCCTGCTCTCAGTACTACTACCCTTTTGCTCCTCCCTTGACATTAATTTCCCCAAAAACCCTAGGGGTGATTTAGGGGGACTGGACAGTGTTGCTTCTATAGTGCTCACTTACTTCTCAGACTCCGTGGACGTATAATGGTAATTCCATTTCCTCCTTTTATTATTTTTAAACCTGCTCATAGTGATAGCAGACACTATGAGCCTCTCTTGCCTCAATTTTTCAAAAAGATCACAGCAGAACAGCACAGCATGTATACCTCTATCTGTAGCTGCTTCTTTTGTGTTTCACTTCCTCTAATATGTCACGTTTCTGTAGCGAAAAGGCAAAAACCACGTAACTGGTCAGAAACTTTCTAGCCATCGAAAAAATGGCAAACAATTTTGGCCAATAGGTGAAAAATGTGAAGATTTTAATTGCAGATTTTAAAGTGGAGAAAAATGTGACTTTCACAGGATTTCTCTCTGGAACATGGCGAGCGATTTCGCCCACTCCTAGTAGGGAGTGTGCATGCATGATGGTGAAAGTGTGTGCATGGGAGGGAATGTGTGTGAGAAACACGGAGCATGTGCGCGTTTGTGAGGAAGTGTGTGTCTGCAAATGTGAGGATCTGTGTGCATGAGGAGGTGTGCACATGTGGGTGTGCATGCGTTTGTAGTTGGAGCAGTGGTTAAGGATGGCTGTGTAATCTGTCTACTCTGTTACCCATCCAGTTCCTTGGGTATTTTAATACATCCAGACATCTTTTTTTCCCTTTATTTGATTTGTATACTTTGTTTAACATCCAGAGACCCGTCCTTGAAAGTTTGAGTCTAATTCTAAAATGAATAAAGCGGGGAAACACAGAGGAAGATTAATAGCCTGCATGTCAGTTAGGAGTTCACCTTTGAAGAGGCAGTTAAGCCCTCAACAGTTGGATATAGTTGTAGTATCCTTAGCTAAGATTTCTGCAAGTCCGGAGGCTCCTTTACAAGACTCTCTATTATTATCAAAGGTTCAGTCTGCATTGGATATAGTTAATGAGCTACAGCAAAAGGTTAAAGTAAGAGATATTCAGAAGCAAGTTAATGATTTTTCCCTAAACCTGGAAAGTCTGGATAATATACAGCGCAGAACAAATTTAAGAGTGAAGGGCATTGTAGAGTCCTGCACAGATTTTGGAGGTTTATGTCAGGAGTTTAGAAATACACAGCTGGGGTGGTGCTACACTCCTCTGGGTCAAAAAATAGGAACTATATATAACAGTCTGGAGTTGCTGTAGTGAATTGGAAAGCTATATAAAAACAAAAATAACACAAATAAGCATGACATACAGGTAGATAACAATACAATAATGACCCACAGACAATACAAATAATATATAAAGTTTTAATAAAATCATGTCTAATGCATCCATGTGCATAATAACACAATAAACTGAAAAACATTGAAATTTATATAAAAAAGAACAAAATGTTTTATACCGGGATAATCAGTGTAACCTCAAGTCCACCAATCAGGACAAGATGTCTCCAAAATGTCCCTATCGTGCTGTAAAGTAACACCAGTATACAGAAAAAAATGGTATCCTGGTCTAGATTTTTGCAATATAGAATATCATACGAATGTTCTGGGCTCAGGCACTCCAAGGAGATCTGCCACCATGTGCAATTGACCGCAGACTCCAATGTGTGTCTGAGTAAAACACATACAATGACAAAAACAAAAAATATAAAAAATAAATAAAAGAAACTACACTAGCCTACTTACATCCCCTCTATCCCCATGTACCTACATCACCTCTATCCCTATGTAATACACATATATGTGTGTGTATATATATAATTATGTATATATATATATATATATATATATATATATATATATATATATATATATATATATATATATAGAGAGAGAGAGAGAGAGAGAGAACAGGAAAAAATACATATATATCCAAAAATAGAAATAAATTAAAAATATATATATAAAAAATTTCACTTCTCAGTGTAATTGATAGGAGTCCCAATCTCCCATATGTGGGTAAAACAGCTTGACTCAAGATATATTCTTCATCTTTTGTCCAGACTACAAGATGATGTATATATGGCTGGATAGAAAGCACCGATCAACGCTTCTGTGGGTCTCCACACGTTTTGTTTCATGTTTACAATCCATACACACTCTGTGCTCTCTCTCCAGAGAGTCGGTGACACCAACAAGTAGTGAGTTACAACAATCATATAAATATTGCTGTAATGATGATACTCAGGACACATTATCCACACTGGTACTCAATGGGTTAACAAAGTAGCTCATTTAAAGGCAATTTTTAAATATAAAGAGAGATAATAGTGGAGCAAACCACAATTTGCTAGACACGCTTGGACTTATGACTTGTGTATGTTAATATGAATACAGTTTTTGTCAACTCATGATTCCCTTCAAATGTGTGCTGCAGTTATGGATCTGCAATCTCTTGTATTCTCAATGCAGGATCGCTTGGCCTTCTAGCCACTCATGTGTGTGATCAGTTATGAATGTACAGACATAGTCACAATGTATTAATTACATGCATATTAAAGGACTCCTTCATATGGAATGCTTCATAGACTTCAAATGCATTTCAAGATCCACTGATCTCTTCCTCAGGGAATCGTAAATGAGGAAAGGTGTCCTAACTTCACCTGTATATACCTGACTGCACTCCTCCCACCCAATTACCCACTCCTAACAACCTATACGACATACTCAAATTGAAAAAAATAATAAAATAAAACAGATGTGTGAATATCAGAAAGAGAACCACCCTAACATACCAAAGATGTATGTATGTATGTATATATATATATATATATATATATATATATATATATATATATATATAGATAAAGAAGTGAATCTACTCCATAACTAGGAAATCTACTACATCAATTGTTTGCTCTGCAGTGCCTAAGTAAAATATAAATGAGTCTACTCCACATCTTCTCTAATGTATTCAATGATTTGACACTTTAAAGGGATAGTAATACTTCGTTTTATCTTTATTTTATTTTGTAGGCATTAAAAAAACATGAAGAACGATATAAGTCTTATCTCTCAAAGCTTTATGGTTTAAGAGATATTCACAAGCAATGTAACCCCCCTCAACGTTCAGCCAGATCAGGAGGGAGGTGCCCAGGTATACTGCAGGGAGGGACAATTTTCAATTAAGATAAGGGAAAAAGCTGAAAAACTTGTCAACGGGGGAAGGGCTTTCATGGTTTTCATACAAAGAAGAGTGTCCCCTTCTGTTATCTGTCTGGTCTTACAACCAGATTCACATCTGAGAAGAGATGGCTTACACTAGGAAAAAGGCGCGGGAGGGGGAAACTTTTGCTTGTGAATATCTCTTAAACCATAAAGGTCTGAGAGATAAGACTTATATCATTCTTCATATTTTTTTTAATGCCTACAAAATAAAATAAAGTTAAAACGAAGTATTGCTATCCCTTTAAGTCCTCCAAACTATTCTTTGAACCCAATCCTCTAAACCTGCTATTAGTGTGCTAACACAAGCATTCATGTTCTGAGATAAAAAATACACCTATGTATATGACTGTGTATAAACTAGTGTTATTTCTTAAAATATCCCTACAACTAAAACTCTTGAAAAATACAGTATATAGAGGATTTATTTAGTTACCTATATGATGAAGATTCTGAGCATCCTACAAAATGTATATTTCATTGGCTGTGACTTTCCCAGAGACATGCTGAGGTGTGTAAAAGAACATGTACTATATTTTAAGACAAGCCAGGGTTAAAATGTTAATAATTTTAATGGATTATCACTTCATATTTATACTGATATTGTACAAAACTCCATGAAAGAAATGGGCATTGAAACTAATAGTTACTTTCTTAAGGTTAAAGGGAATCCTTTTATTCCTGGCTTTATTCCCCCTTTGCATTAAGTTTCATGTTAGATGCTAGGAAATACAATAAGATTTTATTATTGTGTTTTGGACTTGGGTGAGCTTAATGAAGGTGCTAATTCTTCTTTTATCTTGGCATTTCATAAGTAAGGGAAAGTTCCAGCATTAGTAACATAGTAGATAACATAGTAGATAAGGCTGAAAAAAGACATGCGTCCATCAAGCCCAGCCCATGCCAATAACACCCCTGTTGATCCAGAGGAAGGAAACAAAAAAGCCCTCTGGAGCAATTTCCAGTGTTAGTAGAAAATTATAGGCCAATCTGTTTGATACATTGCAAAATTAAGATATTTGAGAAGATTCTGGTTCTCTGTCTTGGGGAGGTGCTCGCGGAACAGTGTGGTTTTGTGCTGGACGTCAAACAAGTGATTGTATTAGAAGAGTGTTGAATATTCTGGATTTTTTTTAAAGAAAATATTACATTACTTGAGTCTACTGAGTCTGGATATTAACAAAGCTTTTAATAGTTTGAACTGGAGTTATACATAAGTGGTTTTGAATAGGTTCAGATTAAGGGATTCATCCCCAATTTCTTGAAGGTGCTTATTTCTTCTTCTACGGCAGTTCTAAGAGCTATGAGCTCGGAGAGGGATAGGATATCGATAGGAAGAGAGACTAAGCAGGGATGCCCTCTTTCCTCTTTCATTTTTGACCTTTGCTTAGAAACTTTGGCCATGACCATTAGAAAGGATGCTTGGATACAAGGATACTAAGGCAGGAGGTTGTGATAAGATAAACATTAAGACATCATCCACATAAAAGTTAATTAATATTCCTATCAAAGCTTTACCCAGGCTGTGGGAAATTCTAAAAGGTTTTGAGCAATTTTCAGGCCTACATATTAATGAAAACATAAATCTTCTTTCTTAGATTTTGTTCTGTCTATTTCCCAGAAGGAGGATTTGAAATGGCAATATAAACTTGTTTTGAGAGACGATTTTCTGCCTTACTTGGGCGTTAAGTCAGTGTGGGAGTGAGTGTTATGCATTCACCAATGGGAGAGGCAGTATGAAGAATGTCTGCATAACTGCTCTTTACTGCCGCCCCTGGGAGTGGCTGGTGCTGACGGAGAATTTTGGTCACATAACCCTGTTCTTCTTTTATAAGATACTACATATATATATATATAATATATATATAACCCATAACAACAAAAGTTAATGTATTATGTATTATGTATAAATAAATCAACATACACTACATTGTGGGGAAAAATAACACTTTATGGAGGGTTATTTAGTCCCTGTTCGCATGGTTAACTTTAACCCTTTGAGTGCCAGAGAGGCGTGTACTGCATTACAAAGCAATGTGTTGCATACCATTCTGGCATCTATGATGTTAAACCACTGCTAGCAATAAAGTGCCTCTGTGATATTTTCACATGTGTGATTTTTGTCTTGCATAGTATGCCATAATACAGCATATTGCAACTTGGATGCATTTGTTTGTTGTGTGTATCAAAGTTTCAGCATGCATGATCAGCATAACATCCTATGGAATTGCTGTTCATTTCATTGACATGGGTGCCACTAGAAATTAGGATGCTGTTCACACCCCCAGAGGACCAGCCAACACAAATGGGCATCAACCACAAATATATGACTGACGCCCACATGGTCTGACCTTCTCTCACATTAATCACAACCCTTATGCAAGAGGATTGCTGAGCTAATTTAGGAGAGTGAAGCAAAGTAAAGACTGGTTACTTGGCCTAAACAATAATGCATTAAACCATGTGAAGCTAGACTAAATCAGAGGAAGATAATTAATTATTCTTTTTTTTGCTTATTTATTACAACTGCTGACATTTAAAATGTGTAGCACTTTGTACCATCAGGAACGGTGCAACCATTAAATAAACTAGCAGCTGCCTGGGTTGGGAGGATTATGTGATTGCAAGTCATTTCTATGTGTAGACAAACCTCCTTTTTCAAAGAAAACACGGGTATACACACTTATTTCCTTGAGAGTAACATAAGAATAATGAATAGAGCACCAACTATTGCCTAGTAACATAGGTGATCAGGTTGAAAAGACAGACATCCACCAAGTTCAGTCTAAATTTAATGTAATTGTATTAAAGACAAACATGCACAAAATTAGTTTATGCTGATAATTGTATGCAGTGCATGTATATGCTGCCTTATGTATTATATATATATATATATATATATATATATATATATATATATATATATATATAAGAATAAGCCTCATTGCATAATTTATGGTACCTCACACACAGAACATAACTTATGTCTCCTCAGAAAACACACACATATTGAACAGAATGCCTCATTACATAATTTATGTCTCATTAGGAGACACAATTCCTATTGGGTGATTGAATGGGGACTTTACTGCTCCCATTGGGTGATTGAATGGGGGCATGTTTATCATACAGGGAGTTGGCCCGCCCCCTCCAGCCCACCCACCACTATCCAACTGACAAAAAAATATAGCTGCCACTCGCTCCTGAAGTAGGGGATATCAATAACTTCTCCCGGGCCACACACACTCTCACTCAGGATCATGACCCCACAAACACACTGTTTCACCTCCCACAGATAATTGTAACCCTCCATACACTCTGTTTCAGTACGAGGGTGTAATGTTCCCATAAAATACAAACTCAGGGATAAACTTAATAGCAACTCTTTTATTTAACTCTTCATCTCTTCAGTCACCTCACTAACTGTCTCAACTGTCAATTCTCCACTTCCTGCTTCCTGATTCCCGCCCTTTCTCCTTAAAGGGAGAGAGATGCTTTGCTGTATGTTACAGAGGGCAAGCCTCAAACACCACTTTCTATTTGTTCCCTCAGCATACTACTATGCTGCCTCAACTGAAGAGCCACCGTGTGTTATATTGCTATGTTACCTCAACTTAACCCTTTGAGTGCCAGAGGGGTACACCAGGGGAGTTTCTAGGTTCCAAAACGATCTGGGGCTAGAGCCCACAGCAAAATTCAACAGAGTGTCTGCCACCTGCGGTAGTGACGATAACGCTGTAGTGAGGAGTGAGTTATCCTTACACAACATATATGTTTATTTTACTAATCTATATATTATACAATGCAAAGAGTTAAGAAGTAAGCCATTTTATGTTCAACTCTTGCCATTGTTTTTTGTTCTAACTAACTGAAGTTATTGTGGTGTAAACCAACTGTACCACAGGGAACAAATCAAAATTCCTGTCACATTAAATAGAGGTTTTAACTCCTTGAATGCTAGAGCTGTCTTCAATACATTGCAAAGCAATATATACACATAAACATGCATACATATACACACACACACATATACACATACGTACATACACATACATATGTATATATACACACATACACATATACATACATACACATACATATACACATATACATACATACACACACACACACACACACACACACACATATACATATACATACAGGCACATATACATACGTACATACATACACATATACATAAACACAAATACACATATATAAATATATACATACATATACACATACACACACACACACACACACATATATATATATATATATATATATATATATATATATATATAATAAGCCAGTAGTGAAATAACACTCTCCTAGGCAAAATACTATGAAGATTAATTGAAGCTGCTTTTATTTTGAAACGTTACTATCCCTTTAAGGGGTTAAGTACCCTTGTGCCTGCCCTGTTCCTTGTGGTGCTATACATTACATATGCAAACAGATACCCAAAGTGGCAATTAAAATATTGGAGATGCTCACAAAATCCTGACTACACAACATGCTTTTTGCAATAAAGTAGGAGAAGATAAAGGAATGGTAAATCATACCTAGGGAAATACAATATATTTAAAAAAATCTATAGGACCTTTTGCTGAAAGTCATAGGTGAGCATGGGGTCCATTTAAATTTTGCCCTTTAATTACATGGTGCTTTTAACGCCTTTATTGCTAGGGGGTACTCCAAAGATTGCATCATGAAGTAACAATCCTGGACCAATCATCAGCACTGCAGAGAATAAATACCCTCATTGAGTTCAGTTGGGCTTTAACACTTTGAATGCTAGAGATGTCTCCAAAGCATGGAAAAGAAGTGTGTTGGAGATCTTGTTACCTTGGTTTGTTCCAGTTTTGCTACTCCTTAGCATTCTGCATATTTCCCTAAATGACATTAATTCCTTTTTGGCCTGTATTCAGTAATCAAAAGAGATGCAGTTCTAGGGAAAAGCAACCATTATAGGAAACAAATAAAAATTCCCTTATTTTAACCCTTTGAGTGCCAGAAGAGTGTCCAATGTATTGCTTCACATTGCAATGGACAATCCATTCTATTTTAAATGGCTAATGAGGAGAATATTTGCATTTTTGCTTGCACCATTCACCGTATGGAAACTCCAGCTGGAACCCCACTGAATTAGCAGCCATTTCATTTGTTTAATGGTCTCTCAAGCTTCCAGTCTACATGATTCATGGTGGGCTTCTGAGTGGTTAAGCTTATATGTGACCTTGTTTCTGGAAGTAGCTTATATGTCTGTCAGCACACATTCTTTTCAGAAAAGAGAGATACAGTCTTTCATATGTCCACCTTGCCTCTCACAGAAATTATGGCTGTGGGGTTTCATGGGAGTTTCTGAATGTGGTCCTATGTGTGTGTACAGCAATTGTGCATAGATTCAAGGTCAAAGAGAAATTTCTAGAAGTTTAGAAGAAAAAAAGAAAGGTATACGATGACTTGTGTAACTTGGCTTTTACCCTTTCAGTTGTGTTGCTATTTACTGGGCAGCATGTGTTTCCTATGTAAAGAAAGTAATTTATCCTGAAAAAATTAATAAAATTGCAAAACTTTGCAGTATTTTGAAAAATCCTCAGGATTTTCTTCTGTATAGATCCCATAGTGTGCTCAATTCCCTGAGTAAAGACATAATCTATTATAAGCATTGTGTGATTAAACCAAAGGCTTTTCCTAAGGACTTTTAATTATTTAGATGTACAATTAAGTGCACAGCAAATGATAACGATGTAAAATGTTGATTAAATGTCAAAGTAACCTTTTCATTGGCTAGTTCAAAAATAGTTTATGCCATTAGTTACAGCAATGAATTTCTATGGGGATGTCACTAAAAAACAAATATTATGGGACATATGTATAAAAGCAAAGCAGAGCAATTACGGCACAAATCAACTGCACCTCTTTGGACAAATAAAACATTTTAATCCCTTGAATGCTAGAGAGGTCACCAATGAACTACAACACAATACATTAGAAACCTCTCCAGCATTCAAGGGGTTAAAGGCACCATTTAACTCAATGGGCATTTATGAAGTTTATATTTGTCCCCTACTGATTGGTTGGTTTGCTCCAAAATTGCACAATGGGGAGATGTATAAGAAAAAAATGTTGTAAAGTAAGAATGCTTTCAAAAATAGACATGTTAATAATTTATTTGTATCAATTAACAAAGTGCTAGTAAGTGAACAGAATAAAAATCTAAATTAAATGAATGTTTGGTGTGACCACCCATTGTCTTCCAAACAGCATCAATTCTTCTAGGTACACTTGCACAAGTCAGGGATTTTGTAGGCATAAAGTCAGGTGCAATTTATGTGGGTGGGGAACAGTCAAATTCAGCTAACAAGGTGAAGTTGCTGAAGATGGCTTAATGTCAAAAGTCATACACCATGGCAAGTTGTTCTGCATCAGCAAGGTCTCTCCCAGGCAGACATTTCAAGGCAGACAGGGGTTTCCAGGTGTGCTCTACAAGCTCTTTTGAAAAAGTACAAAGAAACAGGCAAAGTTGAGGACTGTAGACTCAGTGGTCAGCCAAGGAAACTTAGTGCAGCAGATGAAAGACACATGATGCTTATTTCCCTTCACAATCAGAAGATGCCCAGCAGTGTCATCATCTCTGAATTGGCAGAAAACAATGGGACCCTGGTACACCCATCTATTGTCTGGAGAGACCTGGTCAAAAGTGGTTTTCATGGAAGACTTTTGGCCAAAAGCCATACCGCCAATGTGGAAACAGGGCCAAGCGACTCAACTATGTACAAGAACACAGGAACTGGGGACCAGAAAAATGGCAGTAGGTATTCTAGACTGCTAAGTCAAAATTTTAAATACTTGGCTATACTAGAAGGCAGTTTGTTCACAGAACGGCTGGAGAGCGGTACAAGAATGAGTGAGTGCAGGTAACAGTGATGCATGGTGGAAGTTCCTTGCTGTATTTTTGCAAATGGAGTGGGGATTTGGTCAATATATGGTCTCCTTAATGCTGAGAAGTATAGGCAGATACTCATCCATCATACAGTACCATCAGGGAGGTATCTGATTGGCTCCAAATATATTCTGCAGCATGACAATGGCTCCAAACATACAGCCAAAGTCATTAAGAACTATCTTCTGCATAAAGAATAACAAGGACTACTGGAAGTGATATTATGGCCCCCCACAGAGCCCTGATCTCAACATCATCGATTCTGCCTGGGATTACATGAAGAGAGAGAAGCATCTGGGGCTGCCTAAATCCACAGAAGAAATGTGGTTAGTTCTCCAAGATGTTTGGGACAAGTGTGCAAGTATACTTAGAAGAACTGATGCTGTTTTGAAGGCAAAGGGTGGTCACACCAAATATTAATTTGATTTAGATTTTTCTTATTTTCACTGACTATGCATTTTATTAATTGATAAAAGAATAAACTATTGACATATCTGTTTGAAAGCATTCTTATTTTACAGCATTTTTTCATACCTGCCTTAGACATTTGCACAGTACCGTGTGTGTGTGTATGTATATGTGTGTGTCATATATATATATAATCACAAAAGAGGCAACCTCAGAATTTGACTGAAATATTGTCAGTCACCAGTGTTAGGGTCTACAAACCAAAATTTGGGTCCCAGCAGCAAATTTAGACAGATGGAACTGGAATCTCAGAGACAAAGATGTTGATGGCAGATGAGAACCAACTGGACAAGGCAATATGTCCATTTTCCTAACTAATTAAAATATTTTATTTATTTAATATAACACATTTTCCCTAACCAATTATTGTTATTTTGCATAGTTCTCGGAATAGACCTTTATATACCAGGTATCTTAAAATCTTTTTTTCCGTCAATTTTACAATGAAAAGCAAAAATACAAGTCAAGTTTCAATGTGAGCGTGTGTATATAAAATATAAAAAATGTACATATATATATATATATATATATATATATATATATATAATAATCTGACTGCACTGTTACTAAATTCAAGAGTATAGAAGCATGGGAAAAGGATGGGAGGTGGACATCAAGTCCACAGGATGATATACATCATGGGATATATCAGATTCTTTAAATTTTACCCACCTTAATAAAGGGTTCCATGTTCAAAATAGCCATGGCTGCATCTATGTAGCTAACTATAGAAGGGGAATAGATTTTACAAAGGAGGTCAGTGAGAGATTTGGCTGCAGTTAATAGGTGGAGAAAAAACAACCATTGATAAGTCTTAACAGATGTAGAAGTGTCACTCCAGACCAGTTCATGCAAACTTTATAGTGATGTCTAACCCCTTTCCAGAGAGGTATGAATCAGCGGGTAATACCACTATTCTGATAAGCTTTATTATGAACCATTTTAGTGATTCTGCTTTGAACTGTCTCTAGTTTATTAATGGTAACATTATTCTAGGTAAAGTATTAACAGTGACATTGGTACATAGTTTGTTTCTGCTAATTATTCTTTGTAATCATCCCAGTAGCCACTTCTTCCCTCCCCATGTCCCTTTTGTGCATCTGCCATTAGCTAGCATTGTTGTCTCACTTGCTCCCATATCCTTTGAAGATTCTAAAAGGATAGTAATACTTAAAATGTAAAAACTATATGTTGTAGGGTTTATCCCCTGAGTAAAACAAGGATACTCTCACTGCTGAGAGATATTTTATTAAAAAATTATAACCATTTAAACTTGAATTTTTTAGGTGCAATATCACAGTGGCCTGAAGATTTACAGTGGCGCTGTAGCTACACAATCCTATGGACTGCTCTGGTCTGTAGACCATAAATCTCGATAGGATGGTGTAGCAACAGCGCCACTGTAAATTTTCAGGCCACTGTATTGCACCTAAAAAATTCAAGTTTGATCTGTTATAATTTTTTAATAAAATATCTCTCAGCAATGGAAGTACCCTTGTTTTATTCAGCGACATAAACCCTACAACATATATTTTTTGACACCTTAAGTATTACTGACCCTATAAGTTCAGGCCTTTATGACTAAAATGGCTTAGGGGCTTAATGGGTAAAGTGGTAAAGAATTTGCGTTTAGAATTGCTAGTTATTTGGGTATGTGATCTTTTGTTAAAATATGAGGTTTGGAAAGTACATAAGTAGTTCAAATATATTCAAGAGAAATAAAGTTCAGTTTTGCTTTTCAATCAGGTCCAAAACTACTCTGTGTCTTAATTACTAGTTATGTGTTTTTTGTTTTTCAGTATATTGATGTTAAAGAAAAAAAATACTGATTTGAATGTAACCAGGGACTGTTTTTTTCGCCTAGCTCATTGCTTTGAAATAAATTGGTAGAAAAAATTTTCTACACCATACAAATGTTTTCTACAGCCATATAAAAGGCTGTCGGGCTCTCACACCATGCCGTTCTGTGTTTGTGAGAGGAGAGAGCAGCATGTTTTTGAGCAAGAGAAGATGGGGAAAAAAAGGGGAATTGAATCTTAGTTTTGGGAGTCTGGGGGCACAATGGTGGAGAAGGAAGGAGGTCGACCCAAAATACTCCAAAATTTGGTGTGACTGACTGGCAAGACACAGGCAGCTGGGGTCCAAATTGCTGTGCTGGGGAAGTCTGGAGAAAGAAGTTGTTGAATTTGATTATATATATTATATTATTTTTTTGTTGGACTAACTGTGATAAGATAGGGTGGACAGCTTAAAAAAAAAATAAAACAATAAAAATAAAAAAATAATCAAATATATTACACAGCTGACTGGGAGCTCTGTGACTGAAGCAGACTTGGGAGACAGCAGATGACATTGAGAATTTTTTGGAAGGTCAAAGAAAGACATCACACTCCATCAGTACTGTAGAGAATAAAAACACACACAGTAGTGGAATAATGTCTAGCAAATACACAAGCGGGGAGGGGGAAAGGTGGAGCAGTACAGGCACGTGGGAGTAAGGTGTTAGTGCAAAAACTGACAGCAATCGTTGCTGCAGCACGTGCAATAAATGATGATGATCCCTCTCCTCCCAAGGTGGATGCAGTTTGTCAAGTTCCCACCAATCACACCACGCCAGTCCCCCATCACCACTACCATACACATCTGCCATACTGTAGGTTGTACTTTATTTTTTTTTAATCACTTGACATCATCATGAATATGTGCCAGTGTCACTTAAGAAGGAAGTAAGTGTTGTGGGCAAAGGACAAATGCACTCTACATACTAACATATTTTTCAAGGAATATGTTGCTGTTGGACTCACAACTTTGAGTACCAGATTCTTATTTCACCACTACAGCCCTCAGAAGAAGTAATATTGTGCTGGGAAATGTTGCACCATATTAAACATAGGAGAAAAAAGGTGTTGGAATAGGCAAAAAATTTGCTGGAAATGTTTTTGCATTGGAGAAAAGGAGAAAACTTTCTCAAAAAAAGAGAAATATAAATTTTTCGCGAAAAGTCATGCAGGAAATTTTTCTCACTTTTCGCCCACCCCTAGTATAGAGTAGATCGGACCAGGATGGGCTCCACAGCTACATGAAAGAAAGCCATCAAGCCCACAAGTAAGTGGTCCAACAAAGACCAGAGTGCGAGAGTGTGTTCTGTTCTATCAGTTCTTATCAAATATGAACCAAGGGCTCCATATGGCCAAAACAAAAAAGTTTCTGTTTCCAGAGTAAGTCCATGGGTCTTTTACATAAACTCCATATGTCTCACATTCAGCTGCCACTCTGCAAGATCAACAGTCCTTCCAGTGGGGTTGGATCAAAAATCTAGCATTGTTCAGCAAGAACATTATGAATTTTATATTATGGGAGGGAACCTTCTAGGGTGAGTCAAATTTAGAAAAGAGAAAGAAAACAGGAGGGAAGGGAGGGTGGATTCCAATAATTGAGGCTAAGGCAGTGGAGATCCCCACCAGATGGCAAAAAGATTGCTTAGAATCAAAGACAATGAGGGATCGAATCTGCATGTAATCAGAAGAAGTTGACACGGTCTACCAATTTGCACATGTTTACCACTAGATACTGTATAAGGGAAGAATATCTGGTACACCCAAACCTCCCCTCGCCAGAGGAAGCGAAAGGCAAGAGAGTCCCAATCTAGGAGATTTGTTGGACCAAATTAAAGCAGTAAGAAGAGATTGGAATTAAGAGAAAGCTGACAAAGGGAAAGATAAGGTAATGAATTTGAGCACATACCAAACTTTTGGGAGGACCCTTTAATTCTTTTGATGTATTGAATCCTCTTTATCATCAAAAGACTTAATATATTTATTTTATTTACTTAGAAAAAGTTTTACCAGGAAGAATTCATTGAGATTTCACTTATTTTCAAGTATGTCTTGCAGAGCTTTTACAGTAAGAAACTACATATTTACACAAAATAGAGACAATAACAATATAAACACACAAAAAATATTTACAGTCACATATTGTTTTTAGATACAAAGAAGCAGTTATTTTATGGATTTTTAGACTTGGAGATGATTTCATTTTTTTGGGAGTATTTTATTCCAGGCTTTCGGAGCTCTGGAGAAGACAGATAGTCTGGCTTCTTTTTTGTAGGGTTGGATACTCAGTGAGTTGGTAACAGTGCAGTCAAGGTTTTGGATAGTTGGAAAGCTAGAGTGAGCATACTACTCAGATTGTCTGGTAGCCATCTAGATACGTGATTATAAGCTAGGCAAAAAAGGTTAAATGTACTTCTGAATTTGAATATTAGCAATTTTGGTTAGTTTTTTTTAAACATATCACAACAATGGGTAGTGTAATTACATTGGAGGGCAAAGAGGCATAATAAATTATAGAGTACTGAGTTTACAAAGATGAATTTGTGACTCAGAAGTGTACACTACATGCCCTTAGTCTGTGACTGGCATTAGCATCTGTTGAACAAAATGTTTTCTTACCAGGGTACTTAGACATGATTTGTAAACAGAGCACCTATTTTAGGATAAACTTTGGGTGTTAATTTATAAATATGAACACCAAACGTGAGGTTGGGATGAAGCCACATACCGAGATACTTGTTGGAGTTAGCTGGGGCTGAGTTATGATTAGACTTTTTTTACTTGTAACTGACCAAATAAGGAATTTTACCTGATGAAAAGAAGACTTCAGATGTGCAGGATGTACACCGGGCAACCCCAAGACATGAAAAAGGTTTAACCCTCTGAGTGCCAGAGGGGTATGGAATGCATTGCTTTGCAATGCATTCTGTACCCCTTTGAAACTCAAAGGGTTAAATTAATCCATAGTTGGAAAAATCTGGACTTCACCTGAACTGTGGCCATTTTCTGTATAATTGTTTCAGGCTACTTCAGTTTTCGGGCTGTATTCAATAAGCTAAAAAAAAGGGGCTATTCTGGAGTAAACATCTGCACCGTGAGAGAGAAAACAATAGTTCCAGCAACTAAATGGGGTTTTTAACCCATTCATTGCTTGAGGTCTCATGTCGGTAGCCTCTTTATCATTAAGGGAGTTAAAAGCTCACATTAACCCTTTGAATGCCAGACTGATGTCCAAAGCATTGCTTCACAATGAATTGGTCACCCTTCTGACACTCAAAGGGCTAAATTAATGGGAATTGGGAATTGTTCATTTTCCCTATGGTGCAGTTGGTTTGCTCCAGAATTGCACATCTTTAATACGAACCTTTTTGACCAGCAAGACCAAAAACACCCTATAATGACTATTTTACACAAATTCTTTACAAATTAAGCAGTAGGAAACAGAATACATTTGTATTTCATACACATTCATTGTTATACAAGCTTAACTCTACTAACTCTTTAATTCCTTTTAGCTTTCATTTGCTGCATTAACAGTGGAAAATTGCACTCTCCCATATGAATGTAAATGTAATGTCTGTCTATAAACACTACATAGATGACATTATAATAATCTGGAAGGGAGACCCTAATCTAATTGAAGATTTTCATAAGCATCTTAATAATAGCCATTTACAAATTAAATTCATCATGAATAACGGAAATTCTAATAATAAAATAGATTTCCTGAATAATACACTGGAAGGTAAAAATTATATATAAAGATGTACTTTTTTTTCAAAAAGTTGACACTGTCTGGATTACTCCAGTCTATACTGCAGTAGCTGGCATAGAAATGTACCATATAGCCAATTTAGGCATATCCGTAGAAACTGCAGCAACCTGATAGACTATGACCATCAGTCAAATGTTTTGATTCGGAGAGAAAGCGTACCCTAAAAACCTGGTGTTTAGTACTTTTTTAAAAGCTAGATCCTTGGCTAGATCTAATATGTTATCTACTCTCCCTAAAGATCCATTAGATAGAGTATTGACAGATAGAAAGTCCAGATACCCTCCTTTCCTCACACAATATAAATGAGCACATAACCACATTAGAAAGATTCTCAGCAGATATTGGGACATTTGTCTAATGACCCCTTATTGAAGGGTGAATTACTAAAAAATCCACAAATTACCTTCAGACAGGCCAGAAATTTGAAAAACTTAATAGCCCCAAGTAAATATAGATGTAAAAAATCAAAACAAATGTTGAGGTCTGAACTTCCAACCCCTAAAGTTTTAATACCAATTACAGGAAGTTTTAACTGTGTCAAACCCAGATGTATGACCTGAAATTATATTACAAATAGGAGAAAATCTTTCTGTTCTACAGTAACAGGGAAAAATTATTATCTAGCTTATCACATGTTCATGCGGACTTCAGTAGGTAAAGTTAAACCACACAACATTTAAGAACACACTTCATCCAGCATTTAAGAAGCATTAAAAAAGAGATTCTTATTACATGGCCTGTCTAAACATCATACCTGTCAACAAAACTCAGATTTTTTTTTCTTTTTTTAGATTTTTAAGTTTTAAGATTATGTCTATTGAAAAAAAATGTAAGGGATTGACAACTTTAGCAAATCCTATATAATAATTCACTAGAAAGTTTGTAACGATGCAGTCATGCGCAGTATAGACAGCTGTGAGTGCTGTAGTCATGCGCAGTAGAGACTGCCCGTGATGAGGATGATATAGAGCGGGGTGCTCTGATGGAGCATATAGCTCTGTATCAGCTGCGGCACAGGCAGTCTCTACTGAGCATGACTGCACCGCGACCGGCTGGCAGTGGCACTGTGTCCCATGTAACGGGCTCTTCAACTAGTACAAAATTAAATAGGGAATCCTTTTGGATATTTACCCTATGTACCTTGCAACCTGAAGGACTAAATGAATGTCTAGAAACAACTATTTAAACCCGTATTTTGTTTTGCAAACCATTTTCTTTTATTTTCTGTTGGTTGAAAGACATTTTTCTCATTGTTCAATAATATGAAACGTCTGCCGTTTAGTTTTCTTTGAAAACATTAAGACGGATGCATACCCTTCTAGTCTTGTTTTTTTCTTAGTCATACATTTATTCATAGATAACTTTATCCAACTGTTACATGTAAAAATGTATGCCTTTCCTGTAGGTGTATTGCCACATTAGAGGGACTAGTAGTATAGGATGGTTTAATGTCTTGACTTCTCATTTGAAGCCTTCTCTACATGTGGTCTTTCAAAACAGCATGTTCTGAAGGAGATTTCTAATCTTTAATTGAATCTGATGGTTCATTTACCGATATATCCATCTATATACCTTTTAGATCCACTTGTGGTATGTATGGCTCTACATCATATATTTGTAATAGTTTTATAATAAGACAAGAATTGATTTGTTGGGTGTGTATAAAATAAAGTTACGAAATAGGTTATTTATTTGGATGATCTTGATATTTTATACCTTGTTTCTTGTTCATATGCCATATAGGTATATGCGATCATTTACCTGTGCATGCATTATGTATGTTGATGAAATAACAGACATTCCCTTTGAACATATCCCTTTTAGTTAATATAATTAATTGATTTTTCAAACGTCATTTCCGGGAGTTTAAATGTCGGAAAAATACTATGGAAAGGTTTAATGGTTTAATTATTTTTTTTAGCTCCTGAAGAAATCCCATATTGGTTATGAAACTCATTGAGCAGTAATGATAATACTTTTTATCTTATATATAGTCTTAATCCAGGTAGTTGTTTTTTCTTTTAACTGTGAAGTTTATTAAACACATATTTTTGTCTGTCCAACGTGGAATATATCACTTCTTTTGGAGTATCTTTTTATAATCGATATTAGAACTCTCACATTCGGTATTAGACATACATATTGCCTCCTGTTTTGGACTACTAAGATCTGTCTACCTGAAGATAACAGAGTGAGGGTGTTTTTCCGATTACCCTCAAAAGCTTTCCCAGTTTGGATTCTATCCCTGTGCCACTACAAAGCGTGAGTACCATCATCTGTTTCATTAACCCCCGACAACATTGAAGATTAACACCTTTCTATATAGCTGAGTGATGACAACTTATAATTCTCCATACATTTGATTATAGTTTGCCTGGCTAATTAAGTCAGCCAAGCACCCATCACCAGATGTAAGTTTACACATACGTCCAGCACACCTTCTCAATATACTGAGCTGCCAAAAAAATATATAGTGATATCTTCATCATCAAAACCCACATCGCAAGCGAAGAGATTATTATCCATGGAACTTTTAGTGATGTAACAGAGTACTCTATGTATGTCTTTCTCTTACTCTTGCATTACAGCTTCTTACTATTTCATGTAGTGTCACATGCTACTTCCACTGACAGAAAGTTTACAAGGGTGCAAAATAGAAATCACTCCTATTTTGCTATTCACTTTAACTCCTTGCTGACCAAGACACTTTTTTTACACTACAAATCATAGCAATTTTAGTCTTTTTTTAATTATATCCTTGTTCAACCATATTTTCCCTCTAATTTATTGGTACACCCACACAATTTATACTGTTTTTAAGGATAAGTGAGCTTTTCTTTTCATGCCATATTTATAAGTAAAACCCACCATTTGGTTTAATAACAATATAAAAACATGAACTTTTTTTTAAAAAAAGGAAACATTTTTATAGGTTTTTCTGTGATAATTTGTGCTCATTTACAGCATTTATATCAGGGACTATATAGAAGTTACGAACATATGCCCAAACCTCCCAAGTGTCCCTTTTATTTGGGGGGGGGGGTACTGTCCCTCTGAGATGAAAATCTAAGTCCTTCTTTTAAGACTGTGTGGTGTGTATGTCAGTGTATCGTATTGCTCCACAACAATAAAACTCCCATTAATGTTTGTTTAAACTTCAGTATATGAGTTTATAAATTAGTCTGTGCAAATAAAATACATTGATCTTGCACTAAAGGCTTTATACAGCTACACAAAGAGGTGATAATAGATCATGTAGTAGGCAGTCCTGCTCTACCCACCAGTCCTGTCCCCAGCACCACCACATATAATAAAAGTGCCACCTGTTGGGAGCTCTGTTCTCTGCTTCTCTCTTCCTCATGATCACACTAAGGAGGAGAGAGGCAGGGAACAGTAACAAAGGTAATGTTTACATATATTGCCTTTGTCATGTGACTTCACCATCACATGTGATTGCTGTAGTAGTATTCACATGTGCTGAGCCACCATGGAATGGCTAAAACTAGCTGCACTGGTCCTGGAGCAGTCATTTACAGCCTCCTGGTAATGATCCTAGTGTGCCGTGTGGTGAGCTGCAATAATTACAGGATTAAAGTAAATGGGAACTATGCCCTAGGAAGAAGTGTCTTGATTTATTTAACAGATTAACTTGACTATGTAGGTACCCTTATTCTAGAAGTCAGGTTCATCTATTTTTGCATTATGTCTCCAGTTTCTTTATTGAAGCCTGCCTTTAGGTCACACCTCCTTATGGAAAAACAGTAGACTTCCATAGATTTGAATGGAGCATAATGGACACAACTTTTTAACAGTCGTTATCAGAATGTACACAGAAACAACTAACAGTGGGCTATAAGAATGATCAAATGACCAAAAATAAACTATAGATTTTTGCTCACGATTTCAAGATCTCTAAGGAAAAGAGATATCAAACTGTTAAATTACATCATAATGCTTTGTGGACATAACAGAAGTGAAAGTTATGAGGACAAAAACACAGACCTGATATATTTTATCCCTCTAACATGCTACCATAATTCAGTCAAATGTGTCTTTGGAGACACCGAGGGTAATGCTTGAATCTGCAACTGCAGGTCCATTGGCTGCACTGACACAATTGCATTAGTGAATACGGTATATACACTCTGCCAATGTTAAGACTTGAAAGCCACTAAGCTCCTTACTTCTTCCTCATATCATGAGCAGTATCGTGGCATAAAGTCTGTGCCTTTTTTAATGCCAGGTATAACATAGTAACATAATTGATGAGACTGAAAAAAGACACATGTATATCAAGTTCAGCCCATGCCTAAAACACCCTGTTGATCCAGAGGAAGACAAAAAAACAAACTATGATGCCATTTCCAATTTAGCCCCAAGTGGATAAAAAAAATCCTTCTTGACTCCAAATGGCAGTCAGATAGTTTCCTGGATCAACAACCTATCTGTAATGAAGCTATCTGTCAGAATTCTCAATATTGTTCTGTGCTAGATAGGCATTAGTGTTGAGCGAGCACCCCGATGCTCGGGTGCTCGGGTGCTCTGACCGAGCACCCCCTGAGGCTCGAGTGCTCGGCCGAGCACCCGAGCCCCATTGAAATGAATGGGGCGACACCAGGCACCCCCTGCTCTGATGAGGGGAGGGTGCCTGGTCAATGCCCCCTTCATCTCCGCTATGCCCCCTTCATCTCCGAATGCCCCCTTCAGCTCCGCAATGTACCCCTTCATCTCCGCAATGTCCCCCTTCATCTCCGCTATGCCCCTCTTCCACAATGTGCCCCTTCATCTCCGCTATGCCCCTCTTCCACAATGTGCCCCTTCATCTCCGCTATGCCCCTCTTCCACAATGTCCCCCTTCATCTCCTCTATGGCATAGAGGAGATGAAGGGGGACATTGTGGAAGAGGGGCATAGCGGAGATGAAGGGGCACATTGTGGAAGAGGGGCATAGCGGAGATGAAGGGGGACATTGTGGAAGACGGGCATAGCGGAGATGAAGGGGGACATTGTGGAAGAGGGGCATAGAGTCTATGCCCCTCTTCCACAATGTCCCCCTTCATCTCCGCAATGCCCCCTTCATCTCCGCAATGCCCCCGTACCTCCAGTCCCTGGTGGTCCAGCGGAGCGTCTTCGGATCTGTGCCTCTTCCGGCACAGATCCCCGCCACCCGAACATGGCGGGAGAGCACATGGCGGTACTCGACGAGTACCGCCATGTGCCGAGCAGAGCGATGCTCGAGCCGATCCGAGCATCGGCCGAGCACGCTCGCTCATCACTAATAGGCATTCATTGTTTTTTTTTAAAGCATTTACAGTACCTGCTAGCACAACATCCTGAGGCAATTCCACAGCTTTACTGCCCTTATTGTAAAAAAAAAAACTGCCTTTGTTTTAGTCAATAGCGTCTTTACTCTTAATGGATGACCTCTTGTTCTTCATTCAGCTCTTTGTGTAAATAATTCATTGGATAGTTCTTTGTATTGACCTTGAATGTATTTGTAAAAGGTAAACATATCAACCCTTAGATGTCACTTCTCTAATGTAAACAAGCTCAGTTTGGCTAGTCTCTCTTTATAAGTAAGATCCTCCAATCCCTTTATCGGTTTTGTTTCACGTCTCTGCACTTTTTCCAGTTCAACAATGTTTTTTTTTCTTAATGGAAGTATCTAGTGACAGCTATGAATGAAAAAAAAATTCTCAGATATGAATTTTCTGCAAGTTTTCTCAGATTATTCTCAGAAAAGGATCAGACATATTTCTAATCTTGACTTCTTTATAAATATGAAGTACAATGATAGGTCTTAAATGTACATTAAGATAGTTATTTATAAATCTCCCCCATTGCTCTATTTCTGGGTTTAGCATACAATTGTATTAGTAAGCAAACCCTCCACTCCCTCTGCCCATTTAAGCCCTCTATGAGATTCTACACTCATAAGTACCAGTTTACATATTGTTCTATCTAATCAACATATCGATGTCTAATATTATCTCATCTTGAGATCTTAGGTCTATAAAGTATCTGAAAATGGGAAAGTTTTTTCCACCTAGAAATGTCCATAATCCTCTTCAATATATGCAGCCTGAAGGGTCACTGGACTTTTAGAATATTGCAAAAGGAGAATGAGCACAAGGGGTCCAAAGTGTTTACATTTGAAACAAAAATACAGGTTTCTTTGAAGAAAAGATGACTTAATCATTAAGTCTTTTCCCTTGGTTTATAACCTTTCATCTAAACTTTTAAATGCTTTATCAAAAGAACAAAATATGATTTTGTCTCCTTGAGTTTGTCCTTTGTTTTTCAAAGGGGTGAATTATTCCACTTTCCTAAACAACTTCAACTTTATTTTGCAGGAAAGAAAATGAATTTTAATATGGTTTAAGACTAGAAATGTCAGGTTATTACAGGACACGCTTTAAAGTGAAAGGCATTTTAGAATTTGAATATGAAAAAAACTATCTTCAAATACAAATCTGAGAACAAATAATATAAACATTAATTGGCAAACACAAAGCATATTCTTGGGTGCCTGAACCAAGAAGTAGATAATTATTTGAATTGTTACAATTGTTCTATTCTGGCCCCATGTGGTCCACTCATATAAAGCTGTAATTGAAACCATGCAGTGTCTGTAGAAGGGTCATTATTGACTCTGGCAGAGCATCTTCTTGTAAGAACCATGTCCTTAATCTAGATCATCCCCCAGGTCATATTTTTTATTCTTGGATGGAACTGTTAAAGCAATGACATGAGATTATACAAAATAAATAACAAGGTTCTATGAAACAACAAAAGCACAGTTGTTTTTTTGCTGTTGCTGATTTTATTTTCTATGTATTTTCTTAAAAAAAAAATGAATTTTATGAACTTCAGTGTAAAGAAAAATTTGAGGAGTAACTAAATGAAAATGCTTCAAAAAATACAAGGAGCA
The DNA here is from genome assembly GCA_037306005.1 of Rhinophrynus dorsalis. NCBI lineage: Eukaryota > Metazoa > Chordata > Amphibia > Anura > Rhinophrynidae > Rhinophrynus > Rhinophrynus dorsalis. The sequence continues at coordinate 125,392,473 of CM074721.1, forward strand.
ATAAAAATTCTCCAAATTCCCACTGATTTAATTGGGATTTTTAACCATAATTGCTCTATTGTTTCATTATGCATATGGGACTAAAGGTCATATTAAGGACAACAAAGCAGAACAATTTCAGGGTAAAGCAACTACATCCCAGAGGACAAAAAAGTTTCCAAAATTACCTGCAATATAAATGGGTTCTTGAATGCTGAAAGTCTGATTTGCTTTATGTAACACTGTGTTGGAGACCTCTCAGTGCAATTGATTTGCAACAGAATTGCTCTATTTTTTGTTCATCTGGCAGTAAGCATTAAAAAAAAATTCTGAAAAAAACATATGTAAATGCATTATTCAAACATTATACTGTTACCACTTGAAACTGTGCTGCTATTATGGATTTAAAGGGATTTTCTACTTCTAATGCACTACTTACTTGTAATTCTGTGTAGACAGATTTGTGCACCCTGCTGACTTTATTATTAACAATGTTTAAATGGACAAATACATTTTTGTTTATCTATGAATCACTATCTTGGGGAAAAAAAAAGTTTTGATTTTGTGAGTTTAAAGTTATACAATTGCTAACCATTAACTTAAAGGAGAATTAATACCTCAAAATAATAACCCTCTACTTACCTTATTATGGCCATACAGTCCTGAATTTTGCCCTTGTGCCTTTGTTCAAGACATAAGCTCTAAAATCAGTCCTGGATACCATGTATATGGAGGAGGACAGATGCTAGCATTTTTTTTTCTTTTAATGTGGATAGAGGGTGTGTGTTGGTCCTCCACACCTGGATCTGATATAAAGCCTGTTCGTAGGAATCTATGGGGACATGAGTTTCAGCCTGACACATGGGATCAGTAAGACAGCACCAGGGTCAATTTTCTGACCCCATTTTACTCTTCCACTAATCTACCATAGCTTTCAATGCAGCACTGGATGCATTGCAGGTCTATTCCCAGAGTTGCAGACCTGATGAAAGGGCATATATCAAGTTATAATTTCCTTTTAAAACATCATTAAAGGTTTAAGATGACTCCCTAAGCCCTACAGTAGCACATTTCCTCTTTTGTTCATCTACTATGTACCATATGTATGTACAATTTTCTTTGTTAGAAATTTGTATATGTGTATATATAAAGTTGTGTATATCTTAATGTAATATGAGAAAGATAAGTGGTAGTATATACTATTTACAGAGCTCACATATTCTTCTTCATGAGATTCAGAAGTTTCCTACATTTTGTTTGACCAATATATCCTAAAATGTATCTACTTGAACCCTCTAAATTTTATTAGAGAGAGGACCACCCCTTCTATATGCCCATCTTTACATTTTAATGTAATAAAGCATAATGTTTTAGGTAATGTCATTTAATATTTGGAAAACAATAACTGTCTTAACTGGAGATGAGCACAACTTTCAAAATTCATTTCATGGATTATTCTGGGAAAATTCTGGTTCTAGAGCAATCTATTCATTATAACTCTGATCACATATGCTATATGTGAAATATATATGAAATATATGTGAAATGCTAAAGCAGTTCAGAGAATAATTAGTATAAACACACTCCAACAGCTCTCATACCTTGCTCAGCAGGAACCTGTTCTAAAGTACGTCAAGAGTATGTGAGAGGTGTTTATTTATTTTTTCAAGTCACTGTATCACTTTGCTGCATTGATACTAGCTTTGTCCTTTAATAAACATGACATTAGTGAAACCACTGTGTCTACTGTTAGACTGTCAGTGCCAATGGGGTATCCAATGCATTGCAAATCAATACAACTGGACTTCACCCAGGAACTCCTCAGTCTGTTGGTTGTGGTTTCAGGGGTTAACTTGACAGTTCTCCCTTTGTTTCTGCCTTAGGATATGTGTGTGTGGATTCTAACCTGCTTTCTTTTAGCCAATAATGGTTTTATCAGGCATTGTGGATTCTATGCCGCGGCTTGGTGGCGCATCATTAGCAGCAGAAAATTTTACCACTTGAAGTGCGATAACATTTACCACATAACATAGAATGCTCCTTGCTCCTAGTTTTGCATTGATCTGAATGGGCTTTATTTGGTCGCCCGTTGTTCAGATTTACCGCACAAGGAATATTTGCAACATGGGGGATAGAATTAAACTGTGCCTTCAAAAACACCATCAACATTTTTTTTTTTTTTTTTTTTTTTTTACTGTTTTCAAGCCCCAGCTCTCCATAATTCCTATAACCACTGCCAGCAACTCACTGATTATTCCAAACTACAAGAAAGAAGTGAGTTGATTATATTCTTCTACAGCTTTCCAACAGCCTGGGATAATTGACCTTAAATAAAAAATCTGCAAGTTTAACATCCTTAAAAATAATGGGTCCCTCCTATTTAAAAACATGCCACGGTATATAAAAGATAATGGGTTATTTTTATTTCTATTTGTGTAAATGTTTTCTTATTTTAAATGATCCCCCTATTGTGAAGTTAGTTTTTGCAAGAAAGGCACTTTATATTTTGCTAATATGATATTTATTCTGTTAATTAATATAATTGTTGTGCAGTGGATTTTCTTTCCTCTTAAGGCTTGAAATTGTTACATTATGCTCATGTCTAGGGCAGGAGATTATTTTTTTCCTCTGCGTGCAAATGCTTTTAAAAGATATAACACTTGTCTCAGTTTTCTCAATTGAAAAAGATACACTTCCACCAGTGCTGAAAATAGCAGTCTGAAAGTGCATGCTGAGTCATTTTATTTTGCTTTTTGATGAGTAATGTATTGCAAGCATCTTTTTTACTGAACTGGATGCTGGTACAGGAACAAATGTCCATATGGAAAAACCTGTATCAATCTAATTTGTGTATGTTAACACTGTTACACATAAAGCTAAATTATTGTCCTCTAGAACAAGTTAATTTTGAATGTTAGGAGAAATGTGATATTCTAGGATGTTGTACCCTTTTACTGCTAGAAAGGTGTGCAATACATTGCTTACTCTTATGGCACTCAAAGACTTGAACTTGAAATTTTCTTGGAAATTGGAGATTACACCAAACAAAACATTGAGGAACAATTTTGGTACAAACCCCACCACAGGGAACAAATCAAAATTCTCAATGATTTAAATAAATCTTTTGATTCCTTGAATACGAGAAAACTCTCTAACACATTAGGAAGCTTTGTAATAGAGACCTCGCTAGCACCAAAGGGATTGAAAATACATTTAAATCAATGGGACTTTTTATTTGTCCACACTGGTGCAGGTAGAATATTGCAGCTGTGTTCCAGAAATGTTACTCTTTTCTTTGTGCAACAGACACTGAATTTAAAAAGCTATATATACTACTCTGAGAAGGCCAAAGTTTGCTGTTTGGGAGTGATGCTTGGGTGTGACTCCTGGCTTACTGAGGTTAGAACCAAAATATAGTGGCTGTTAGCAAAGTCGGATATCCTCTCCAAACTGAGCTTGGAAACAGATTACAATGGGTAGTTAAGACAGCGTTCAAAAGAGTATAGTTGAAGAAGGCTATTTGATCATTATGCAGACTGTCCGTTACAGTATAGAGACCCAAGTGAAGAAGAGACAAGGAATAGTGTCACTTTTAGTAAGTCTAGGAGTCAGCTTGAAGATCAATAAAGTATTTCTGGATAGTGATATTTGGAAGAAAGGATAAGTCCTTTTTATGGAGAGCAGACTTCAGGTTGCTGTTCTCATAGGCTCCACTGGGTGGCAAATAGTAGGCTGGAACTAAGAAGACATTCTAAACCTGAGATCAAAGCCTGTAGAAGCAGGGCTCTTTGTGCAGACAGACAGCATAGGGGATGTGGAAACTGTATGCAGGAGAGATGAATACTAGAGCTCGAACCAAAAGAGTTTGCAGACTGTGGAGAACTGCAAAATTTGGGGGGTGGGAGGTAATGATGAAACAAAGTGCTAGTACAGTTAGCCAGAGCAGAAGAGTTGAGGTTTACCAGAGCGAGGTACAAAATCAGGTTCCATTAGAATAAGCCAAATTTAGGACTGCAGACAAGTAGTAGGGATTAGCAAAAGGTCCCATTGTTCCGTGAGAAATGTTGCAGAAATCCACTCTCAGCTAAACCCTTAAAAATGTCTCCTTTTTTTCAATGGCTGCAAACTTCTGGCCGTTTACTACACGTACTTTGTATTTTCATGCCAAAAAGTGACATTTCCATGAAGTGAAACAAAAATAAGCAGGTGATTTCCTAACATTTTATTTAATGAAATAAGGCTAGCAGAAGCTCATAGTATTGGCTAACACTATGAACACCTTGATTTAAACAATTTGCTGTAAGGACTGTTATGTGTCCAGTGAGTCAGAGGAGGAGGAATAAGTGACCACCAGCATGGAAGGGTCTGATAGTCCTGATTCCCCATATCCAACGATGCCCAGTCCCCTTAAATAATTCATTGGAATCTTCCCACAGGAAGAAGTGGGCAACAGTATTAGCAGGACATGCCTATGCCTTCTGCTACTGCTGCCAGTGTGCCATCTGATTTTGAGGAGGAGATGATGACAATTGTGATGGCAGGGATTCTAAGTCACACTTGTCATCTGCAAGCTGTCCCACTACTACCACACAGCAGCTAGAAAGTGGTGGTGGTGATGAGGGTGGGGTTTTTGGTGATTGTGAAGCAGCTGGTGGGACTAGTTCAAGTATGGACCCTAATGTTGTGGTGCAAGGGGATGAGAGCAGCCAGACTAGCAGTCAAGGGAGCCCACAACATCCACATCCCCCTGACCCTGTGATTCCCATTTCTTTGGGTCCTGATGCTGAAAAAGGAACTAGCTAGCAGGATTAGCATCAGCAAACATCAGCTGCCTGTGCCTGCTGATAGTGATGCCAATGAGCCTTTTTCACCTGAAGAGATGGCAAATGTGACATAGGAAACCCTCTGCCAAATTTGTTGTCTTAGCCAACTCACCCATCTCCTGTACAGCAGCAGCAAGAGACCGGTGGTAGTGAGGGTGTGATGGTGGAGCTGCTGGGATCTAAGAGAGAATGAGGGTCTCTTTGTGACATAAATTTAAAAGGAATGGGAGACAGATTTGCAAATGGAGATTGACATCACCACCACTCAGCTGCTATAATTCCTGGTCTTTGCATGTCAGCAGCAGGCTAATGATGAGCATGCTAGTTGCCACAGACAGCTGTGATCACAATGGGACTGGGTTCCAGTGATGCAGGACAAGGACTGGTTCCACTTGCCAGCAATAATCCTGGTCCTACTTTTAGTGCTGATGCATCCTCTGCCCCAGCCAGTGAAAGAGATTGGGGAGAAAAAGAGAGACCATTCCCCTCCCCACTGAGGTCATGGGGGTGGGATTATTTTTCTCTTGGGATAGGCACAGTGCCATCATCAGTGATGGCACTGTCCATTTTGTTTGACAAGTCAGTGAAAAGGGAAAAGGAGGAGATAAACCTTGGCACAAATGCTCTCATAAAACACATGAAATAGAGACACTGTAACATTTAAGAAAAGCATGTTAAAGCCAAACCTCCACTAAATAAGTTGGGAGCCTCTGTTGAGGTACCCCCTGTCTCTCCCCATGTACACCCAGAATTTAGGTGGTAATCAAAGAGGAAAAAGAATAGAAAACCCCAGCCTGAGCCTGGAAGTTTGATGGCAGGTGAAACACCTTCCTCATCATCAGCTTCTTATGCTAGTCAGGGAGTGGGTAGAAGTAGCAACTCTCTACTCCCCAGCACCCTTATGGTCCTCTACATCCACTTCTTCTGGTGCACCACCTCTGTCACCATTACCTCCCCACCTAGTTGATAGTGATTCTGTAGATGCGAGGATGTGGCAGTTTGTGTCCATCCATTGAACAATGTGTGGTGCACTGACCATACATGTTAATGTGGTGGAAGATAATCACAAGCAGGGAATCCAGCAACATCTGTGGAGATTCGATACCACAGAATACACTAAGCTGGTGGCAAGGAGGATTCATCATATTACTATGTCTGCTAGTTGACAGTCATTTTTTGTTAGCAGAGTGGACAAGGGGCATAATGACAGCAATACTTGGCTTCTGGGGATGACTGATTTGACATTGTGGGCCCAAACAAGGTGTTTGGTTGCAGTTGTGCCAGTGGTTTGATATGAGCACAGATGTTCCATTGTTCCCAGTCCTTTCCCTATTTCACAGCTTTCCCACACACACTGTTCACATTGCAGTTGCTGATATGGTTGTCATCGCTGTGCTAGGGGAGTCTGGGGGAATGAGAAGGGATCAAAGGAGGTTTACCCCAAATACCCCAAACTTTTGTGTTACTGACTGGTAACACACAGGCAGAGGTGATCCAAGTTTCTAACTACTCTGGCTGTTATATCTGTCCTAGGGGAATCTAGTGAGAAGTGAGCCAAGGAGGTTTAACCTAAATACCACAAAAGTTTGTGTGACCAAGTGGCCACAGGCATCTGTGATCCAAGTTCCTTCCTGATCTGGCAGTTATCTCTGTCAGGGAAGCCTGGGGGGGGGGGTGAAAAGGGATCAAAGAAGAATTACCCCAAATACCCTGAAAGTCTGTGTGACACAAATAGAGATGATCCAGGTTTCTGTCATGGAGTGACTAGGAAATAATGACACTTGACAAGTACAGATAAAATTTAAAATAAACTTTATTTTAAACACAACAGTGGCAGTAAAGAATAGTACACTCTCACGAGTCCAGGGAAGAACAGTACACGCTTTCTTCACCCGTCACTCTCGTCTGTACCCTAACGCTAGAGTACCCAGGCAACTGGAGCAAGTATCTCCAGAACTCTGGAGCAACACAGTAGCGACTAACTCCACCACCTTCTCAAGGCCAGGTGTGAGGACAGTGCAAGACACTTCCTCAACCCTTCACTATGCAGGTGTAGCAGAAACCGAATGGCCCTAGGTAACCTTCGCAGCAAGATAGAGGGACAGTGTACGGCACTTCCCTAGTCACACCAAGCAGGTGACTCGTAGCGCAACTATACCCTACCGCTAGGGTATTCCTATGCAAGGCAAAATGGCACCTGGTAGGCTAGGTGAATGAACACTGGGACTGGACAGAATACAGGAGATCAGTGACACAGACTGACCAAAGCAAGCGCCCAAACTAGACAGATCACTGAAAGTCAGTGACACAGACTGACCGACAAGCACTGCTAATGGGTAGCGAGCGCGGTAAGGTAGGCCCAGACAGCAAGGATACAGTAGCCGGGCTGGGTAGCCGAGGCTAGCAATTGAAAGCGGAACGCAACAGAGGGAGAGTGGTCAGACGTAGCCATAAGTCAGAGAGGCATCGGGTTGTCGGACGTAGCCAGGAGTCAGTGCCGTATAGGGTAGTCAGACGGAGCCAAAGTAATACATAGGACAGCAATGGACCAACACAGCACTAGGCTCAGGTACACCATGAACGGGCACAGGTAATAGGACAGGCTGAGGTTTAAAAGGCCTGGCAGATGGACGGAGAGATGACATCACAACCACAGTGATCTGTAAGAACAGCGACTTGCATAGAGCAACAGCCAAGAAGTAACAATGTCACTGTTACAGCAATTACCCACTGGAGGCAATCACGGGCACCGTGATAGTACCCCCCACTTAACGATCCCCCCCATGGAGGAGACCACACCTTATTGGGAAATTTTGCATGGAATCTACGCAGCAATCTGGGAGAGTGAATATTGTTCTGATTTACCCAGGAACACTCCTCTGGACCATAACCTTTCCAGTGGACAAAATATTGGATGCGCCCCCGGACCTTGCGGGACTCCAGAATGTTTTGGATCTAATACTCATCCTGATTCTGAATGCGTACTGGACCTGGGACTACAGGAGTGGAAGAGTAGCGGTTACAGACCAGCGGTTTCAGGAGAGAGACATGAAAGATGTTGTGAATGCGCATATTCCTGGCAGGCTCTAAGGCATAAGAGACAGGGTTTATTCTGTGGAGCACCTGGGAGGGTCCTATGAAATGTGGAGCCATCTTGTGACAAGGCACTTGCATGTGCAGTTTCTTGGTGGCCAACCAGACTCTCTCCCCCAAATGAAAGACAGGAGCAGGACGCCTCCTGCGATCTGCGTATCTCTGATAGCGCTCTGAGGACATTCGTAAAGCATTCTGAACCTGTGCCAATGTGGAGCAGAGCTGCTCCATATGCTCATCCAGAGCTGGAATTTCCTGTGTCTGAAATGCATCTGGGAGCAGAGATGGTTGGAACCCATAGTTAATCAGGAAGGGAGAGCTTCCGGACGAGGAGTTTATGGCACGATTCCTGGCAAACTCAGCCCACGGCAATAGGTCAACCCAATCATGATGGTCAGAAGTGAAGCAGCTCAAGAATTGTTCCAGCCCTTGATTGGCTCTTTCTGCAGCACCATTAGTCTGGGGGTGGTAGGCAGAAGAGAATAGCAGTTTGATGACCATCTGGTCACAAAAGGCCCTCCAAAATCTCGATACAAACTGACTTCCATGATCAGACACCACAACCCGGGGCACTCCGTGGAGCCTGATAGGGTAGTCAGACGTAGTCCGGAGTCAGACCCGGATCGGGTTGTCGGACATAGCCAGGAGTCAGAGCCGTATCAGGTAGTCAGACGGAGCCAAAGTAATACACAGGACAGCAATGGACCAACACAGCACTAGGCTCAAGTACATCACGAAAGGGCACAGGTAATAGGACATGCTGAGGTTTAAAATGCCTGGCAGATGGGTGGAGAGATGACATCATAACCACAGTGACCTATAAGAACAGCGACTTGCATAGAGCGACAGCCAGGAAGTAACAATGTCGCTGTTACAGCAATTACCCACTGGAGGCAATCACTGGCACCGTGATAGTTTCTTCCTGATCTGTCTATCTCTGTCCTAGGGCAGTATGTGGGTATGAGAAGGGAGAAAAGAAGGTTTGTACCAAATACCCAAAAGTGTTTTATGAACAAGTAAACACAGACAGCTGTTATCCAAGTTTCTTCCTGATCTGGCTGTTCTCTGCCCTAGGGGACTTTGGGGAAAGAAGCGGTTGAACAGGGACTGTGTTTTTTGTTGACAGGGATAGGGGTAGGGGGTAGAGTTAATTAAAATAAAATGAAAAAAAATTGATAGGTGACATACACAGGTATCCTGTCTGTGACTGAGGAGAGAGTATTTTGTAGAGGGCCAAGGTAATACATTGCACACAATCCATTCTACTGTGTACTGTACAGAAAAAACACACACGAGGTGGAGGGTGAAAGGATTAGGAGCAGTGCAGGGACGTGTGAGTAAAGTGGTTGTCACCTTATGTCCCGCTCGGTATGCGGCGCTCGGGACAGTCTCTCTCCGCTTCCGGGTTTCCCCTGATGTCGCGTCACGTGCAGCGTGTTGTCACCTGGTAGTGTCTATTTCATGACCCTCCAGACTAGGCGCGGGCGCACTCTGATAGTGTTCCCTAGCGCCATCTGTGCTCAGTCCTTGTGTCCTAGCCAGTATCTGCTCCAGTACCTTCCTGCCTTGTCTGCCTCTCCAGCTGGCTCAGGATTTCCCCAGCCTGTGTCCTCTCCAGACATTTCCAGTCCTTCCAGTCATTCCAGCTGGTCTCCTCTTGTGGGTTGGCTTCCAGCCTGTTCCTGACAGCTCCATCTTGTCCAGCAGTCCACCCTGGACTATCTTCCAGCCTGTTCCTGACAGCTTCATCTTGTCCAGCAGTCCAGCCTGTACTATCTTCCTGTCTGTTCCCAGTCTGTCTTCTGCCAGTGGTTTCTGGATCTGTTACTCCAGCTTGAGCTTTGAATATCCTGGTGTGTTTCGGATCTTCTCCCAGGAACCCTCCAAGTCGTCTGCAGGTCCAGTTCTGCTCCTCCACTGCACCAGTGCTGATACCACAGGACAGGCCTGTTCTCTCCATCCTAGTAGAGTATCTTTCTATTTATTTTACGTCCTTTTCTAGGAGAGTTTCAGCCTTTTGGCCTCCGCTCTCTAGCCTCGCTCTCCATACTGCGCTCCCCAGCCTTCACTCTCCCCCACAGGAGAGCAAGTACTGCCTGTGGGATTATCATCCAGGGCTCACCTCCAGCTCCTCTGGGGTTTGCCATCTGGCCTTGCGGCCGGCACCGTACCTGGCTTAGGCCGCAGCAAGGTAATCCCGCAGACAGTCAACGTACGGCGAGCACCGCTAACCAGCGTCGCACCCGTGCACTCCCTCTCCTGTGGGCTTCGTCACATCTGGTCCCCCCGTGTGACAGTGGTTGTCTAAAAAACAACCATAGCCAAGGTTGGTACAGCGTGTGCAATAAAAGAGGATTTTAGTCTTACCTGTTAAATCCTTTTCTCTTAGTCCATACAGGTTACTAGTAACTTTGGGTAGGCGATCCTCCCCTTTAAGTAGGCAGGAACAATTCTAGAAGTGAATGCAGGGGTGGAGCCTACCTTCCCTCCTTGGCTGCAGCTAGCCAATCAGCTCCAGAAAGATTTGAGACTCTAACTATTGACTAGATAGTGGAAGAAAAAAAAGACTCCTGTGAGCATGACCCTGAGGGACCCCCATGGTCTGCCACAGGAGAGCCAAGCATGGTTCCTTGACAGGGTGGGAGGCCAGTAACCTGTAAGAACTAAGAGAAAAGGGTTTAACGGGTAAGACTAATATCCTCTTTTCTCTGTCATCCAATACAGGTTACTGGTAACTTTCGGTGTCCAACCATTGAGTTTCCCAGATGTGGGAAGTAAGGCAAGGACCAGGCGCAAGGCTCCCAAAGTCACCAGAGCAGATATGAACCATCAGATCAGAGATAGCCCAACAAACCATGAAGTGTTAATGGACACTGAACAGGAGTAACACCACCCCAACTGTTACACAGCACACTGAACTAGAGCCAACGGGGCTCAAAAGTGAAGGAAGCACCAAGAACCAAAGAAAATCCTAGACAGACAAAACTGTTTCCAGGATTTTCCTCCTAAAGCCGGCATCAGCTGATGCCAGTACATCAACATGGTACTGCTTCGAAAAGGTGTGCACAGACGACCAGGTGGCAGCCTTGCACAACTGATAGCAGAGGCCTGATTCTTGGAAGCCCAAGAGGCCCCAATAGATTGTTTAGAATGAGCCATGACCCTGAAGGGGACAGGCTTCTTCCTCAGCTCATAAGTCTTACGAATAGTGGACTTGATCCAAGAAGCAATAGTCACTTTGGATGCAAGTCTTCCTGCCCTAGGACCCTCAGGAATGACGAACAACATCTCAGATTGCCAGATAGACTCAGTGAGACGTACATAAAATTTGAGACAACGCACCACATCTAACAACTGGGGATCCCTCTCCTTGTCAGAGGTGGGGTCAGGGCAGAAACAGGGCACCACAATCTCCTGATTGATGTGGAACTCCAAAACCACCTTTGGGAGAAACTCCTGAGAGATACGAAGCACCGCCTTGTCCTTGTGAAACACCAAATAGGGTGGTTTAAAGGACAGAGCATGTAACTCCGCAACAAGGTGGACAGACACAATCGCCAGGAGAAAATACATTTTCCATGTCAACAGGCGTAGAGGAATAGTAGCCAAAGACTCAAATGGAGGGCGCTGAAGAATGCCCAAAACCAAGTTAAGATCCCATGGAGGAGCAGGAATCTTGAAGGCAGGACGAGTATGAGCAACGCCCTGGAAGAAAACCTTGACATCAGGAAGGATGGCAATGCGCATCTGAAAGAAAACAGAGAGAGCAGATGTCTGAACTTTAAGGGAACTCAAACTGAGGCCCTTATCCACACCGTCCTGCAAAAAAGCCAGGATCGTAGGCAGATCAAATTCCTAACAGGTCCTTATCGGCACACCAAGATAGGAAGGTCAACCAGACACGATGGTAGATCTTAGAAGAAACAGGTTTGCGGGTACTGAGCATAGTAGCTACCACACCAGAAGAAAACCCTTTCTTCAATATTGAGGATTAAATTTCCAAGCCGTGAAAGCTAGACAATGAACATCCTCCTTCCACAGGTAACTCTGTAGAAGAAGATCCGGACGGAAAGGGAGCCGGAATGGCTCCGCCACTGACAGATCCAGAAGCCCCGGAAACCAAGCCTGGCGAGGCCAGTAAGGAGCAATCAGAATGACTGGACAATGCTCCAGCTGTAATTTCAGTAACACCCTGTGCAACATTGGGAGGGGAGGAAAGATGTAGGCCAGAGGGAATAACCAAGGAATGGACATTGCATCCACCGTCAGAGCTAGAGGGTCCCTCCATTGAGAGCAGAACCTCGGAACCTTTCTGTTGTGTCTTGTCACCATCAGGTCAAAGTAAGGAAGACCCCACTTGATGGAAGCCACGGCCGTGCCATTGTTGGACTCTACCCGAACTTGACAGTCTTCCAGCTGAGATGTCCAATGACGAAGGGCATGAGATATCGGCTCCAATATGTTGATTGGAAGGAGAGATTCCTCCAGAGACCACCGACCCTGAGCACTCAGGCGACCACTCCCCAGCTGGAGAGGCTGGCATCCATCATCACTGTGGTCCAGAAGGATACCAAGAAGGACCTGCCCTTCAGCAGATTGGAGAGGTCGAGCCACTACGATAAACTCAGTTCCACATGAAGAAGGAGGGACAATGACATCTTCAGAAGGTCCGGCTGACCCCTGCACACCTGGATCACAAACCGCTGGAGTTCCCTGGTATGCGCCACGGCAAACGGTACCACTTCTATGGTGGAAATGAATTTCCCCAGTAGAGATGACAGCTTTTGGCTGGAACTGGATCTTGAGCCAGGATCTCAGAAACCCTGTGGGCAATCTGGTGAGCTACCTCATCCGTGAGAAACACCATGTTCTTCTGGGTGTCGAAGAGGAGGCCCAGGAAGACCAGACGCTGGGATGGGACAAGATCTGATTTGTCCAAGTTGATGATCCACCCGTGATGGGTGTAACGGTTTGTTCAACACTCAGACACAGTGGTTAGGTTAAAACACAGTTTTATTAAAACAAACACAATGAGAATTACCCTTGACGGGTTATAGCGTAATTCAACAGAATAGACAGGTGCAATACAGGACTTAGACTTATGCCTACACAGGCCCAGTATAACGTAAGTGAGAGAGTTCATATACTGTCACAGGTCAGGCATGACAGGGTGAATACCCAGCATAGTATAGGTTAAAGTCCCAATAAGAATAATCAGTCTCTGATGTGGTGAGCTTTCAGTAACGCCCAGTATGATGGAAACAGCGATAAGGAGACAGTAGTGCTGGAATGGAGACAGAGCACTATAGATCTGCAGGAGCAGAGCTGAGACTTATAACCCCTGCCATAGCAGTAAACAGAGGCCACACAATACTCTGCAAGAGCTGTACAGAATAGAGCCAAGGTCACCCAGCTGGTGCAGTAACGGAGGCAACAGTACTCTGCACGAGCTGAACGGAATAGAGCCAAGGGCACCCTGTCTGTGCAGTAACAGAGGCAACAGTACTCTGCAAAAGTTGAACGGAATAGAGCCAAGGGCACCCTGTTGGTGCAGTAATGGAGGCAACAGTACTCTGCATGAGCTGAACGGAATAGAGTCAAGGGCACCCTGCCGGTGCAGTAACGGAGGCAACACTAAGCTCTTCCAGAGTTAACGGAAGGCTCAGCAATAGGTACACTGCCGTAGCAGTAACGGAAGCTACAGTAGCTCTGCAAGAGTTAATGGAAGGCTCAGAGATGGGTACGCTGCCGGAGCAGTAACGGAGGCAGCACGGACACACTGTCTGGTAGGCCCAGACGAGCGGAAGTCAGAATGTCGCCCAAGCGACACAATTGAAGCAGGAACTGGAGAGCCGGGTCAGGTCACGGAGCAGAAAAGTCAGCCAGGCCAGGTCGGATCACAGAGCAGGAACGTCAGACAAACCGGGTCAGGTCACGGAGCAGGAACTAGAAGCGTAGTCAGACGGGCCAAGTCGGTACACGGGAACACAGCAACTCAAGTCCGCACTGGTACAGGAACACCACGAAATGGCACCAGACAGGTGCCAGAGCACAGTATAAAAAGGCCATACTGGGCGGGCCAAACATAGCTCAGCCAATAGGAGCGCAACACACAGAGACTGACAGAAAGCACGGGCACCGTGATAGTACCCCCCTCTCAAAGACCCCCCCCCTCCTGGAAGAGGGTCCTGGTTTCTGGGGATATTTAGAGTGAAAATTATACAATAACCTAGGGGTATGAAGGTCCTTCTGATCAACCCATGAACGCTCTTCAGGGCCATAGCCCTTCCAATGGACCAAATATTGCAATTTTCCGCTAAATCTCCGTGAGTCAATTATGCTTTGAACTTTGTACTCCTCTTGGTCCTGAACATCCACAGGACCAGGAACCACTGGAGTGGTAGTGTAGCGGTTGCATACCAGAGGTTTTAACAGGGACACATGCAACACATTATGTATGCGCATAGATGCTGGGAGTTCCAAGGCATGTGAGACAGGATTAACTTTACGGATCACCCTGAAGGGACCAATGAACTGGGGAGCCATCTTATTGGATGGGACTTGCAGATTAAGGTTTCTGGACGAGAGCCATACCCTGTCCCCAACCAGGAAGGAGACCACTGGCAGCTGTCTATGGTTGGCATGTCGCTGATGACGCTGAAACGACTGTCTGAGGGTCCTTTGAACCTGTGCCCAAGTGGAGTGGAGCTGCTCAATATGCTTGTCCAGAGCTGGAATCTGCTGCGACTGGAATGAGTCCGGGAGCAAGCATGGCTGAAACCCGTAGCTGATGAGGAACGGGGAGCTCCCGGACGATGAATTAACTGCACAATTCCTGGCAAACTCTGCCCACGGCACAGGTCAGCCCAATTGTCGTGATGATCAGTCACAAAACAGCGCAGGAACTGCTCCAATCCCTGATTGTCACGCTCAGCGGCTCTATTGGGCTGGGGATGGTAGCCGGAGGAAAAGGACAATTGAATGCCCTCCAAAATCTAGATACGAATTGGCTTCCCCAGTCAGACACCATGACTCTAGGAACCCCATACAAGCGGAACACCTCTCTAGCAAAGACCACTGCCAGCTCCTGGGCTGAAGGAAGACCAGAAAGGGGTAGAAATGAGCCATCTTTTAAAATTCGTCAAACACCATTAAAATAAACGAATACCCCCCGGACACAGGCAGCTCTCAAAGGAAATCAATGGATATGTGGGACCACGGGCGTTCGCCATTAGGTACAGGTTGAAGTAAGCCCACTGGGAGGTGTCTGGGGGTTGTGGCATGAGCACAGGTGGTACAGGCTGCAGTGAATGCAGAGCAATCGGCTCTAAGGGAGGGCCATCAAAATACTTGTGAGACAGACCATATTAATTGATCCCTCGCAATATGCCCAGCAGCCTTAGACGATATGTCTCAAGCAGATGGGTACGGAATGGCTCATCAACAAAACACTTGCCTACTGGGGTTTCTGGAGGTGCCGTAGCCTGGGTAGCCAAAATCTCCTCCCCCAGTGGCAAAGTGATACTAGTACATACAGTGGCCAGAATACGATCAGGCTGAATGATAGGCACGGGAGGCTCATCTTTCTCTACCTCTGGCCCAAGTTGTCTAGACAGGGCATCTGCCCTAACATTTTTAGAGGCCGGCAGGTAGGATACTACAAAGTTAAATCGGGATAAAAACAGTGCCCATCTAGCCTGACGAGAGGACAACCTTTTCGCTTCTGAGAGATAAGTCAGATTCTTGTGGTCAGTTAAAATTAATACGGGCGTTCTAGTACCCTCCAGTAGGTGACGCCATTCCTTCAAAGCGAGAATAATGGCCAGGAGTTCTGTCACCAATTTCATAGTGGCTTTGGGCACTAGAAAGTTTCTTTGAGAAGAACCCACAAGGTCTCAAGGTGCTCCCGCAACTGGGCGCTGAGACAGTACTGCCCCTACCCCTGTTTCGGAGGCATCAACTTCCAGTGTAAATGACAGAGCAGGGTTGGGGTGGGACAGTACAGGAGCAGATGCGAAAGCAGACTTCAATGTCTCAAAAGCGTTTTCAGCTGCCTCAGACCATTGGGGTGGATTAGCACCCTTGTGCGTAAGGTCACACAGGTTTAACAATCGTGGAAAAAATCTGGATAAATTTCCTATAATTGGCAAAGCCAAGAAAGCGCTGAATAGCTTTTAACCCCTTGGGTCATGGCCATTGTAACACTGCTGCAAGTCAAGACACGGAGGATGTCATTAATAAATTCTTGAAATACTGCAGGTGCGTTGAAGAGGCCAAATGGCATAACAAGGTATTCATAATGCCCAGATCTGGTATTAAATGCTGCTTTCCACTCATCCCCAGCCTTCATTCTGATCAGGTTATAAGCGGCCCGTAGATCAAGTTTCGTAAAAATGGAGGAACCTTTTAACCTGTCAAATAGTTCCGTAATGAGTGGTATGGGGTAGGCATTTTTGGACAAGAGTTTATTCAGTCTGTGTTAGTCAATGCAAGGTCTTAATTCGCCATTTTTCTTTTTCACAAAAAAGAAACCAGCACCAGCCAGCGAAGCAGACTTGCGTATAATTCCCCTCTTAAGGGCGTCATCAATGTAATCTTCCATAGCTTTATTCTCATCGCACAACAGTGGGTACGTGCGACCCCTGGGAGGCACTACGCCCGGAGGCAAATCAATGGCGCAATCGTAAGTTCTGTGCTGAGGCAATGCGCTAGCCTCTCCCTTACTGAACATGTCACTGAATTTGCGGTATTCAGCTGGCAGGGAGGGAAAGGTAGATAAAATCTTGACTGGGTGCAACACACAATGCTCCATGCAATACTCAAACCAAGACCTCACATCTCTGCCAAATCAAACTGAGGGTTATGCAGATGTAGCTATGGGAACCCCAGAATGACCTCATGATGAGGGGAATGGACTATCTAAAATCGTAATTCCTCCTTGTGGAGGGCCCCAATAGTCATTGTAATAGGAATAGTTTCCATAGTGATCAGCGCCGGTTCCAGTGGTCTGCTGTCAATGGCTTCAATGGCTAAGGGAGAGTCCCTCTTGACCAAAGGAATCTTATGTAACTCGGCAAATGAATAATCCATGAAGTAACCGGCTGCGCCAGAATCCACCAGGGCCAGAACCTAAACGGGCTGTTCTGCCCATGAAAATACCACCTGGATAGTGGGTTTCTGTGTACTTGGATCTAGGGACTGCTGAACACCATCTAGGGCCTGTCCCCCAAGGTACCCTAGGTGCGTTCTTTTCCCAGACATACAGGACAAGTGCGCAATAGGTCCCCAGCCTTGCCACAGTATAAACATAGGCCCTTCCTCCTGCGGTGTGCCCGTTCCTCCTTTGTGAGTTTGTGACTTTGTGAACCTGAGCTGATTGGTTCGCTGGAGTCAGGTAAACGGTCAGGAGGCATGGGAGGCGAGGGAGGCATGGGTGGGTTCAAAAGGCTGCTTTGCCCGTGGTTTCTAGGCCATGGCCTACGGTCTTTAGCCATGCGCCTTTCACGAATATGGGAATCAATTAGAATGACATAATCAAAGTATTCGTCCAAGTCATTGGGTACTTCTCTCGCAGCTATTTCATCTTTGATATAGTCGGCAAGATCTTGAGCAAAGCTGCCACTAACGCCTCTTTATTCCATCCTGCCTCTGCTGCCAATGTACGAAATTCTATAGCATAATCACCCACAGTATGATTACCCTGTTGTGCCTCCATCAATCTTTTGGCAGCAGAGGCAGCTCTACCGGGGACTTCAAATACTCTCAGGAACATTCGTACGAACTCCATGAAGTCCTGGGTGCAAGGTTTGGCATTCTCCCACAGAGGATTGGCCCAAGCCAGGGCTCTGACCGTTAGTAATGATATCATGAACCCAACCTTGCTCCGGTCATTGGGGAAAGCATGAGGTGTTAGTTCCAAGAATATCTCTAATTGATTAATAAACCCTCTGCATAGGGTAGGTTCACAATCATATCTGAGTGGTAACCCTCTAGTCAGTGCAGCAGTAGTCATGGAATGATTTTCCGGTGTCAAAACTGGAGGGACCACCGGATTCTAACTTGGTTTATCGAGGTGTACCGTACGTTCAATTAATGTCTGCATGGCCTGTGCCAACTGGTCCAGACGTTGCTCGTGCACATCCATCCTCCAGTGGATGCTCTGTGAATTACCTTCACCTTTACTGTCTGAGGTCATGGCCCTTTCGTACTGTAACGGTTTGTTCAACACTCAGACACAGTGGTTAGGTTAAAACACAGTTTTATTAAAACAAACACAATGAGAATTACCCTTGATGGGTTATAGCGTAATTCAACAGAATAGACAGGTGCAATACAGGACTTAGATTTATGCCTACACAGGCCCAGTATAACGTAAGTGAGAGAATTCATATACTGTCACAGGTCAGGCATGACAGGGTGAATACCCAGCATAGCATGGGTTAAAGTCCCAATAGGAATAATCAGTCTCTGATGTGGTGAGCTTTCAGTAATGCCCAGTATGATGGAAACAGTGATAAGGAGACAGTAGTGCTGGAATGGAGACAGAGCACTATAGATCTGCCGGAGCAGAACTGAGACTTATAACCCCTGCCATAGCAGTAAACGGAGGCCACACAATACTCTGCAAGAGCTGTACAGAATAGAGCCAAGGGCACCCGGCCAGTGCAGTAACGAAGGCAAGAGTACTCTGCATAAGCTGAATGGAATAGAACCAAGGGCACCCTGTCAGTGCAGTAACGGAGGCAATAGTACTCTGCACGAGCTGTACGGAATAGAGCCAAGGGCACCCTGTCGGTGCAGTAACAGAGGCAACAGTACTCTGCACAAGCTGAACGGAATAGAGCCAAGGGCACCCTGATGGTGCAGTAACGGAGGCAACAGTAAGCTCTGCAAGAGTTAATGGAAGGCTCAGCAATCGGTACACTGCCGTAGCAGTAACGGAGGCAACAGTAGCTCTGCAAGAGTAAACGGAAGGCTCAGCAATAGGTACACTGCCGTAGCAGTAACGGAGGCAACAATAGCTCTGCAAGCAGGAACTGGAGAGCCGGGTCAGGTCATGGAGCAGGAAAGTCAGCCAGGCCGGGTCGGATCACGGAGCAGGAACGTCAGACAAGCTGGGTCAGGTCACGGAGCAGGAACATCAGCCAGGCTGGGTCGGATCATGGAGCAGGAAGGTCAGCCAGGCCGGTTTGGATCACGGAGCAGGAACCAGAAGAGTAGTTAGACGGGCCAAGTCAGTACACGGAAACACAGCAACTCAAGTCAGCACTAGTACAGGAACACCACGAAAGGGCACCAGACAGGTGCCAGAGCCCAGTATAAAAAGGCCATACTGGGTGGGCCAAACATAGCTCAGCCAATAGGAGCGCAACACACAGAGACTGACAGAAAGCACGGGCACCATGATAATTAGTGAGAGCATGAATGCAGTCCTGAACCTGCTGATGAAGAAATTCCACAGAAGGGACTTTCAGAAGCAGGTTGTCCATGTATGGAGTAACTCTGATGCTGTCTCAGTGGAGGAGGGACACTATGGCTCCCAGGACACGGTTGAAGACTTGAGGAGCTGTAGTCAGAACAAATGTAAGAGCTGAAAACTGAAAATGTCCCAGGTCGCAGGCAAATCAGAGATACTGCCGGCTGTCTGGATGAATGGCAATGTGTAAGTATGGGTCCTGAAGATCCAGAGATGCAAGGAATTCCCCCTGAGACATGGCAGCAATCACCGTTCATAGAGACTCCTGGTGATAATGAGTCCGGATCACAAAGGAACTAAGATCCTTTAAATCCAAAATGGAATGACAACCCCCATCCTTCTTGGAGACCACAAAGAGGTTTGAGTAAAAACCCATACCCCTGTCCTGAACTGGAACTGTCTCTAGAACAAACTTGTCCAGAAGAGCCTGAATAGCATCATCGAACAGATGGCATTTCTCTGCGCCCTGAAGCGTATGAGAAGGAAAGAAGCGAAAGGGATCCTGTACGCTTCCGTCACCACCTGTAAAACCTATGGGTCCGTCACTGAATCCTCCCAAATGCTGTGATAATGACACAGACGACCACCCACAACAGAGTGTGGACCCGGGTTCAGCCGAAGGAGGCTTGGAAGCCTTGGTCTTGGATGAGTCTTTGGGCTTCCATTGCTGTTTAGGCTTGGAGGAGGTACGCGCAGCTGAGGGAGCTGTCTGGTTCGCCGGATGTGTCTCATTCTCAAAGGAACGAAAATACCGGTTATGCTTAAGCGGTGTTTTCTTCCTAGAAACCAAGGGTAGAAGTGTACTGTTACCCCCTGTGGCATCACTGATCAGATCCTTAACAAAGAAGTGCCTTGAAAAGGTAAGGGGAGCAAGTAGGAGCACCCTGATGGACAGCAAGGGTGAGCTGTTCAGTCCAGACCACAATGGCCCGGTTTGCCCATGCAGCAGCAAATGCTGGACGCATGGCAGAACCAGCAGTGGCAAAGATGGACTTGAGGGAGATCTCAAGTTTTTTGTCAGTCTAGTCTTTTACAACAGACACATCAGACACTGGCAAGGCAGTAGACTTGGATAGCTTGGAGATAGGAGCATCCACTTTGAGTGGATGAACCCACTGAGCAAGCGCAGCCTCATGTAAGGGATAAAGCTTGGCAAATTTCTTGGAGACAGAAGGTTTCCTGTCCGGAGAGTTCCACTCATCAGACACAAGGTGGTCAAGAGTGGGGTTAGGTGCAAAGCAAGTAAAGGACTTTTTAGGCTCCTGAAATATATAAGAAGGGTCAGAAGGAGTCTCCTGCACTAAAACAGCCCTGATCAGGCCCTCGGCTGAGGGCTCAGGATCAGCCTCAAAACGGTCCCCAAAAAACTGAGAGGAGCCCACCGCAGAACATTCCTCAACATCTGAATCCACCAGCAGTTACTCCTCAGAGGAATCTGACACATCAGGTACACCCTGAGGTTTTGGCAGGGAAGACTTGATGGAGGAGGGGGTCTGCCAAGAATGAAAGACCCCCTGTAACTGGGATGGAAAGAGTTGCAATGTGGACCTAAGGTCCCTAGTAGCAGCCATGCTGGCTCTAATGCATGGCTGGAGGTCCCTGGAAGACTCTCAGGGACATCAGAACATGCTGGGCATAAAAGACTTGAGAATTCTCTAGGTAACCCTGAATGACAGGAAGAGCAATGCACAACAGGGGATACAGAGACCTCAGCATCCTTAGTCTTAGGTCTGGCCCTAAGCTCCAACGTTATAGACATTCAAATAACCTTACTGTATAAGAAATCACCCAATTACAGTGTGTAGGATTAAAGTTTCACCCCAGAAATCGCTAAAATAAATTATCTGGCAGGCGAAGGGTTAATCAGCAGAGGAGAGAATGCGAGTCCAAGCCCTGCATAGGATGCTCTTTCTGGAAATAGCACAAAATGGCTGCCGCGGCAGGAGCCAATCAGAAACGAGCGTGCGAACCAAGCGCTCATGGGAAATGCAGTTTTCCCATAAAAGTACCCCAAACAGTGCCCGAAGACCCCTGAGCCCCCCAACACACTAGAAACATGAACAGGATGATAGAGCAAGGGCAGACAAGTAAAATGAGCCATCTCTGAACTCGCTAGGTTAAACTGTTTCAGAGATATGTCCCAGACTATACAGTCCCAAAGGAATTAATGGAGCAATGGTGCCTTAAAGTGTACCTTAAAGGAACGGAACTCAAATTTTACAAAATTTAAAGTGTAAAACGAAAAGACATGAAACATCACTACCACATGTTAGGATACCCAAACAAAAAAAACACTGAAACAGTAGGAAAAGTGTCAGAGAACCCCCCAAATAAATGCAAAACTAGCAGCTAAAGGGTTAAGTACCACCTAAACCTGCTCCAAACACCCAACAGACATACAGATAGACCCAATGAGTTCAGGAGTGTGCTATAGGAACTCCCAATGAAAACCCCTGTGCGGAGGGGCACTGTGGGACATGTGGACCTGCAGCACTCAAAGGGTTGCTCACCTTTCCTGCAGATCTTCTGCCTTCATATTACCATGTTTTAAGCCATGGTGGTCAACTCCTGAGGAAAGAAATTTTAGCCAAGATTGTCCCCCCAGAGCTTAAGGTCCACAAAAAGCACCTGGTCACTGAGCTAGCCACATATGAGGGCATTGTCAGTTATGATAATCTGTCTAATGGTGGTATTCCATTTATAACAGAAAAGTAAAAAACTTCTAAAGCTAAAGCAGAATTGTTCTCTTGCCTGTGTTATCTTCACCAAGGAACACATTTTTCTGGAGCTGGTTGGCTAGCTGCAGCAAAGGAGGGAAGGTAGGCTCCACCCCCTGCATACAATTCTAGAATTGTTCCTGCCTACAATTAAAGGGTCGGATCGCCTACCCAAAGTTACCAGTAACCTGTATTGGACGACAGAGAAATGATGGTGATCCCTGTTTTCCTGAAGAAGATGTAGTTTGTTAGTCCCACCATACTATCCTATATAATAATTTGCTAGAAGGTTTGTAACAATGCAGTCATGCAATACAGTCATGCTGCATGTGCTGAAGTCATGCGCAGTAGAGACTGCCTGTGATGAGGCTGATACAGAGCGGGGCGCTCCTTCTCACTCCAAAGGAACGTCCCGCTCTATATCAGCCGCAGAGCGGGCAGTCTTTACTGAGCATGACTGCACAGCGACCGGCTGGCACTGTATCAGCCACGGAGTGGGCAGTCTCTACTGTGTATGACTGCCCTGCGACCGGCTGGCAGAGGCTCTTCAACTAGTTAATAAATAATCTAAAAGCACAGAAGGAAACAAAAAAAAAATGCAAATTGATCCTGTTGGTCATCATCACCACAGCTTCCAAGTCCCACTTAGCCACACACACTAATAGTGTTGAGTAACCAGCAATTACACAGGTTATCAGCATCTACAGCTTTTGCTTTGAGTGCCTCTGCTACTCTTGGAAGTGTAGCACCTGTGGCACATAGTAATGTAACAATTTCAGAAACATCTAGCCCCAGTAGTAGTAGCAGCCTCTCAGGTAAGCCCACAGTCTATGAAGTCCACATAATGGAGATACTTCACTCAGGATCCAAAAGCTAAGCAAATTGCTATCTGTTGTCTGTGTAAGAAGTATATGAGCAGGGGGAAAGCAGCCTCACAGCTAGGCACCTCCTACATGCAGGACAACCATAGGTCTGACAGGGAGATGCAGAATCAACAGGCCAGATATGCCACAACTAGCAACAGCAGAAGTACTCCTACATCTTCCCGGGGTTCTGGGATACCTAATAAAAGTGTAATTGATGTGTCAGAAAGTGTGCCAAGATTTTCTTCTCCTGCTGCAGGGTATGGCTGAGTTTGCTTTTGGAGATGACAAGAATCATAGAGTCCCACCACCCCCATAAGTCATAAATTATTAACTTAAATTGATAAAGTTACACAGTTGTTCTACTATGTACTGCCATCCCATGCTGAGGAAGACATGATGATGATGATACAGGTCTATGATGTATCCCTCCAGAATCATCCTCTTCAAATACAGATGAAGTTGAGAGTCAAAGAGGTGATGACATGGCCAGAAAGTTGACTAAAAGGCAAAAGGCTCGATCTTCCACCACGATCTTGTCTGTCTGTAATCTGTTTGAGAAATCAATTGTAAAGTTGGACCCTGGACAAGCAAAGATGCCAAAAAAACAATCATCCTGTCAGTCATCATCAGCATTGTGATGGTACCAGCGGACACCAAGCCTTGGCATCCCCGTCAATGGTCACTTCTTCCGCTACGAGCCAGATGGACATCAAACAGCATACCGCAATATTCCCCCAAAAACTAGGCAAAACTAGTATCAGGATAACCAGCACACACTCTGCATACAGAAAGCTTACCCCACCAGACAATACCAGTGTAGGTAAGACAAGAACTCACTTTATTGGAACAAACCACACATATTTATACTCAAACCTTACATTCAAATACCTGGACAAAGCAGATAAAATAGGGACATAATCCAATCACCATACAGTAAACAAAAGGCCAACAGCAGATGGTCTAACAAATACAATGACTTAGACATGGTTACATTTCACACACAAAAGGGTTGTTGAATTCAGACAGTTGACACAAAGACTTGAGGGGCTTGAATGAATTAACACACAGCAGGGGTTCTCAGTACAGTTCACAATACACTGGCTTGAGTGGCTACAATACACATTGAAAATAACTTTAGGTAAACTCAAATAATTAACCCTTAATGTCCATTGCCTTGGAAGCAAGCCAACAGTCCATGGTTGTCAGTTTCTTTGAGCCCATAAATGTCCACAGTCTCTGGTGTTCTTGGGATAACAGTTCCTTGTTTAACAGTCTCAGGGAGAGGCCATACCCTGTTCCAGGGCTAGGTCCATAGTCTGTGGGCAGGATACTGGCCTCAGGCCCCTCCAGGATCCAGGGGCCCAGTGGTTCCTGTGACAAGCATCATCAACATTTCCACCATGTCCAAGTCAACAAACATTGTTTAATAACCAGCAACAACACAGGGTATCAGCATCCACAGCTACGTTGATGAGTTATTCTACTGCTCTTGGAATTGCAGCACCTGTGAGTAGCTGGAGAACAACTCTGGGGAGTGCTAGTAGGGTGTGTTGCTGGTTGCTCCTATCTCTTGCTGTGACCAAAGTCAGATAAAGGTGCTGGCCATGAAGCCAGATGTCTGATCCTGGTTGAGCTGAGACCCTGACCAGGATGGGAGTAGGAACACTCTGGGGTAGCTCTCAGACCAGGGACACCAGGAGGACCCCAGATGCAGATCTATGAAAAAGAAAGGATTCACAAAGGCTAGCAGGCTGTGACTGCTTAAGTTTGACAGGAGCACCAAAATTATTTCCTTCACCAAGGACAGGATACAAATAGAAATGAAGAACCTGTAGGGGAGCTATAACCAGAAGTTGGATATAACCCAGTCACTATTGGAAAGAAATGTCTCTGATAGTCAAAGAATATCCGATAGTAAATGCGGGAAATAATTTACGACTGGAAGTCAAAGTAAATCTGACTGAAAAGACTAGTGTGATGGAAATTCAATCTTGGTTAATGTCGAATACTACTAGGACTGACAAAATTTTGACCCCACTACAGATGGAGAGGAGCACTACCACCACCTAGAGATAGACAAGCAATCATACGACTAACACACCCCCAGTATCCAGAGCAACTCTACCACCCACTCTCATCAGGAGGATAACAATGACTATTAACACTGACACCATGGCCTGGATGCCCATATAGTTGGCCACCCCGTAACACTCAGGAGATGGGACCGCTGAAGGATGCGACACTCCTGGCTTCAACTTGCCCTGCAGTGGGATGCACACTGTTCAGCTGAGTTAGACAGATACAAATGCCCAAGAAAATTATAAGGTGCCAATATGAGAATACAAGGAATAGCAACTGTAGCCTTGGTCGGAAAATACACAGAGAATCCAGGTAGGGCAGTGAGTATAATATACCTCTCAGGCCCAAAGGTCCAAGATATGAACGTACCTGGTGGTGTGAAAAAGCCACACAGCAGAATAGTCAGAACAAGCCAAGGTCACCAGGACCTTATGGGATATAAGAGATAAGTAGAATCCATAGTCAGTAAAAGTAAGTCAGGGAATAAACAACCAAGAGGACAATCAGAAGAATACACACACCAAGGTAGAAATGCAAGAAAATATGTTCTAGCAAACAAACTCAAATAATTGGACAAAGAGGCTAGGGCTAATGGGTATTTAGCCAAAGTTCCTCCAATAGAAATAAAGTGAGGAGCTGAAGATACAATGCACAGCACCTAGGGTCAAAAAAGGAGGGGATTCACAAGTCAGATGGCCACAAGCCTGACACACATTGTACAACTTCAGCAACATCTAGCCCCAGTAGTAGTAGTACTGGCAGCTTCTCAGAGAATCTCACAGCGTATAAAGTCCACAGTCACTCAGGATCCAAAAGTTAAGCATGTTGCTATCTGTTGTCTGTGTAAGAAGCATGTGAGCAGGGAAAAGCAGGCTCATACCTAGGCACCTCATCAATGAGTTCCGACCTGAAACACAACCACAGGTCTGACTGGGAGAGACACCATCAACAGGTTAGAGGTGCTATAACTACCAGCAGCATAAGTACTCCTAAATGTTCCTGGGGCTCTGGGGTACATAATAGACTTGCTGTTGATGTGCCAGAGAGTGTGCCAAGATTTTCTGCTCCTGCTGCAGAGGAGTATGACTGTGAGTTTGTATTTGGAGATGACAAGAGTCATAGTGCCTACACATACTTCCACCACTCCACTTCAGCCCTCAGAAGAAGTAATATTGCAGCAGGGTAATCTTGCAGTCAAAGAAAACAAAAAGCAAAATACGCCAAGTTTCTCACGGGAAATTTATTGGCAGCTTTTTCTATGGGCAGGAAGAGTTCACGAAAAAACTATTTCCCACTTTTATTGACTTTTCCCCGATCCCTAATCCTTTGACTTATCTAAATCTATTATCCCACATCAGTGCTATGCTGTGATAAATATGGGTGCTCCACCACCACCATACCTATTACCATATTAGGTTTATATCCTCTGGAATGACTGCCATGGTCTGGCAGCATCCACTGTGAAATGGGGGATATATGTTTCTTCAAAGTTAGAATTTCTGTACTCTGTTGACGTTTATCCAAATATTTATGTTATGGGTTATAAAGCTCATACTGAGTTGGTGGGATGGGCATGGAGAGTTGGTTTGTTGGGATGTAAGTTCTCCCAGATTCTCTCTTTCTGTTCTCTGCTTTTCTGATTATGCTCTTATTCTTCCTATTTTTTCCCCATCTCTCTGTATTTTATGGCAGCATTGCTACTATTATGGTCTGTGGAGTGCTGCTATCCATTTCAAGACCATAGAGATGAGCAAAACAATTCTCTAAAGTAAGCTCACAAAAACTGTTTGTAAAAGAAAAATAATCTTGTGGTAGCCAAAACGAAAAATTAAATAAAGAAAAAGCAAAGAAAAAAAAAAACACAGAGCACATTTAAATATGTCATTCGTAATATGTTCCTATCTGAGTTATTACCTGTTAAACAAGTTAAGAGAACTGATTCTGCATATTCTGCAAGCATTTCAGCATTGTTAATCAGAGTTCCCCTTCATAGATTTGTTTTGGATTTATATGTTTTAGATTAAGTGTATGCAATATCCACCAGATCACTGAAGTTTTGCTCATTTGCAATAGACAAAATTTGCATCAGCAGTAACACAGAATGGCCGGTCCATGTGCTTCATCCAAAAGTTACTGATTTGCTTTGTAATAATAATTTTTGAATAAAGCATTTATTAGCAAGACAATCCCTGAAAATTATATGTGTTTCTATATTAATTGATAGTTTCCATTTAAGATGTTTTAAATATACTATTTCTACAAATGTAAATAGAACTTTTTCAAGTTGTTCTAAATTTGTAAATGGGTTGCCACAAGATTCAATCCGGACACCAATGCTTTATAATTTGTTTATGATCTGAATTGGGTTTTGAGATTAGTGTCTCAATCTTTTGCTGATGATGGCACTATACTGTGCATAGAAAGCTATTAAGGACATGATTTTTTTCTCCAGAGAAAAATTTGGATAGACAGATTTAGCAGAAAAGTGGCAGATTAGGTTTAATATAAATAGATGTTTTGTTACACTAAATGGGAAACTACTTAGGGAATCATTGTTAGAGAGACACTTATGAGTACTGATAATAGATTCACAGCACTGTGGGGTGTCACTCAGCTGTTGCAAGAGCTAATAGATTTATATCCTGTATAACATGGGGTATTAATGAAAGAAGATGGGAATATAATTCTTCTTGGTAAGGCCTCATATAGAGTATGGAGTATAGTTTTGGCCACCACTTGTTAAAACAATATTGAAGTGGAAAAATTGCAGAGATGTACAACAAAACTGATAAAAGGACTAGAGCATCTGAATTATAGAGAGAGACTGGCCAAATTGGGTTTGTTTACATTAAAGAAGAGGCTTCTAAGGGTTGATATGATTACCATTTATAAATAAATTTGAGGTCAAAACAATGAACCCTCTGAGGAACTATTTACTCGAAGGGCAGAGCCAAATACAAGAGGGTAATCCAATAAGGCTAAAGGAAAGACGCTTTTGACTAAAACAAAGGTAGTAAAAGCAATTAAGTAGTGTAATTCTTTGCCCCAGGACAGATATTGTAATTGCTTTCCAAACTGTAATGGATAACTTTCTAACTCAGAACAGTATTAAGTTTTGTTTCAAAACAGATAAGATGTTGATACAGAAAAATATCTGACTCTGGATTTTTTTTTTATGGCATGAGTGAACTTAACCCCTTAACGACCCTTGACGGTCATAGCACGTCATGGGTAGATCTGACTTAACGACCCATGACATACTATGACAGTCATGGAATTCCAGGCTTCCCCCACAGCTGCATGCTGTTTGGGGAGTCCGGAACCGGAAAAAAAAAATGCTCCATGGTCCTTAAGTGACCACCGTGTCCGTGCGCAGCCGGTCCTTAACTCCTTAAGGACTACGTGACGTACTATGACCCTCACGGTCCTTAAGAATGATGACGGTCATAGTACGTCACGTACCTTTTACTTACAGTGCTCCTCCTGGAGCGCTGTAAGTAAAAACGGGGCATAAAATTGACCGCTCCAAGACTGGCCTCAAAACAACTTGCCGATACACGCAACGGGTCAAGTGTACCGGCACGTCGGCAAAAATCAAAGTGGTCTTTATGGGCCGGAAACGTCCCAGGACCGCTGGTCATTAAGGGGTTAGTGGACACATCTTTTTTCAGCCCCTTCAGTTATGTTGCTATGTATATTTGTGAAAAAAATTCCATTGTAACACATGACACTGACATCTGTATTTCAGTTTCCTTGGAGATTTTTTTAAGCATTGGATGTTCTGAAGCATCTTCAAGGAGTGGAAATGTTGATTTCAAATGGAATAATAAAAGTATATTGTTTATTTCAAGTACAAGTGTACTGGTGACATCTGTTAGATTGTTTTCACCGAAAAAGACTTCTGTCCTCTTTTTAAAATGAATACAGCCAGCTTTGATTGCTTTATTTATGAGTTATTGAGTATCTTAATATTATCCTAACCAGAAGCTTGCCTTGTCTCGTATAGTAAAACCTTTGCTATAGTGAAATATTAATGTGAGGAAAAAACAGCCTGTTATGAAACTTGACTGCAATAACATTTTAAATCCAAGAGAAAGATAATGGTTATACTTCTAACATGGAATCATTTTATTTGTGTCAGTACGTTTTCAGTTAAACAGGAAATACCAAGGATGTCTATATATGCAATGACAAATTTTCATGTTTGGAAACAAAGTTGAGGTTTTTATCACCTTCAAGGTCACAAGCTGTTTTAATCCTGAAAGAAGCACAAGTCTTAATAATAAACCCCTTCATTTCATTAATCAGGGCAGAAAAGCCTAATGCCAAGATTAATCCATTCTGATTCTGGATAGGTTTTGCAACATCATACTTTAGCAATAAATATCATGTTAATGGATGAAGACATACGTTTTGTAGGATTTAAGAAGACTCTTCCTACTAAAAGCTTTCCAAAAATACTTCAATGGAAAGAGTTTGAAGTCCTTGAGTACTGCAAAAGGGAAAATACCTGTCTGCATAGACACAGTATTGCATACTACTTAAAGAGATAGTATTGCCAAGTTTTTTTTAAAAAAGATAATTTTATAGGCATTAAAAAATTAAACTAAATGTCTGCAGTCCCATCTCTCAAACCTTTATGGTTTGAGAGATATTCTGCACTAAAGACCCCCCCTCCCCTTTCCCTGAAGTCAGCGCTCTAGCTGACTACAGGGAAATCCAGTCCCGGGACCTTTGGAGGCTCTTCAGCAGAGTCGAGATCACGTTATTGAGAAAGAAATCCTTCACTGGAATGGTCTACAAAGTGTGCTTGGTTTGCCATGATTACAAGGGAGACATGAGAATCTCACCCTTCATGAAAGTGTGATATTCTCGTGTCGCATTCTTGGCTATTTCTGCCAGTATACAATATATGGGCAAGCTGTCACAAGACTACAACTCCACCAACCTCTGCCCAAAAAATGGTATTTATTCCATCTTTATTAGAATGGTGGTAGTATAAATATCCACATACATAGAGATGATCAGATTGTGCTTGTAAAATATCTGTATAGTAGTTTTCTTCCCCCAGTATCCCCACTTTAGATATCAGATACCTTAGTAAGATCTTTAATCTGTGTGCTGCATAATTCTTGCTGTCTTAACAGGATAATTTAGTATGTAGTACTCAAGTGCTGGGGTTCTGTTTACATTTTCATTTAGATTTGTCACATGACTTAGAGTCAAAGGACTACGGAACCTCAGCACCATATAGCAGACAAGTATCCGCAGCTCTGCATTGTTAAAAGAAGGCTCCCTAGGCAAGTTTGTGAGGAAAGTCTTGTGAGGAAAATCAAGCTGGCAATGCTGGCAAGCTGCGTTCCAGTGTGTATGCATTGCGTTGTGGCACAATGTTGGTGTACTTCCTGTTTCATTTTCAATAGTGATGCACTTCCTGATTTGTACTATGGAGGAACATTTTGTTGACTCAGTGCGCCCTTAATGCACCCTCCTTTAGTAGTATGTGTACACCAAAGATATGAAGTTTATATGTCACATTTGCTAATATCTAACATTAACTAACCCTAATATTGAAGGTATTCAAAAGATAATCTTACTGTGCCATGTTGGATCTCTCAAACCTTAATGATTTGAGAGATATAACCGCTTAAAGTCCCCCCCCTCCAGCAGTGGATCCGAGTCGTGCGACTCAGTTGCTCTTCAGCAGAGCTGAATGAGCGCTATCGAAAAACAGATACTTCACTGCAACGGTCAAGCACACTTTGCAGACCATTCAACTGAAGTGTTTGTTTTTCGACAGTGCTCATTCAGCTCCGCTGAAGAGCTTCTGACTGGTCTGGGACCGGGATCTCATGACGTTAGCTACATGCTGGAAAAGGGGAGGGAGGGGGAACTTTAAAAGCTTATATCTCTCAAACCATTAAGGTTTTGAGAGATCCAACTTGGCATAGTAAGATTATCTTTTGAATACCTTCAATATTAGGGTTAGTTAATTTTAGACATTACTAACCGTGTAATGCACCAAAGATGTGAAGTTTAAATATGTCACATTTGGTCCTTTAATGTGTCCTTAATAAGCCGACATAAAGATGTGCTTCCATTATATGTGTGTGACATAGTGAAGATGTGAGTGACGACATATAAAAGGCGACATGTTGTGCAAGGTGATGTATTAAATGTGCAATTGTTTGGCAAGCGACATTGTTAATGCATTGTAAGTTGGCGACCAAAGAAATGTGACATTTTGAGATGTGATGTTCCGTGCGGCATTTCAAAAGGGTACCTCCAAATTCTTATTGACTGAAATGGGACCCCCATGACTAGTGTGATATGGTATGGATTACTAGCATTTAATTGAAAACTATGTGTTATCCCTTTAATTTCACTTGCACAATTATTGTAAACCCCTTGAAGATGAGTAAAATATGCAACACATTGCTTCCAATATGTTCCGCTCCCTCTTAATTGGAAGTTCTGTGGTATCACTTGTGTAGTTATTAATTGTAAGTTACGTAGTATTACTTATGTCTCTACCTTTTAATTGTAAGCTCTATGGTATAATTTGTGTTTCTAACTAAATGGAAAGTTCTGAGCTCTGTATTGCCTTCTTTTAATTGTGATCTCTGCAATATCACTTGTACTGCTATCATTCATTTGTAAGCTCTGAGGTTCCATTTTGTAGATATATTTTAATTGTAAGATCCTTAGTAGATATATATAACTAGGGATGGGTGAAAAATGTGAAAAATTTCCCCCATGAATTTTTGCAAAAGCTTGAAGATTTTTCATTTTTCCCACTAAAGATTTTGCCATTCTGCCTATGCAAACATTTCCTCCTATTTGCCTCTTTTAGCACATTTTTCACCTATATTTCTTATAGGTACTACATTTCCCACTGTAATATTTCTTCTTCTGAGAGCTGAAGTTTAGAAATAAGTGGCTGAAAGTCAAATTGTGAGTCTTATAGCAACATATGGCTTCAAAAATGTGTTCAGGGACTATTATTTTACAGATGACAGCTTTTCCTTTGTTTAAATAGATTCACATTGTTGTACTTGGCACCAAGATGATGTCACCGGGTTGCACCAGCCTCCCGTAGCGTCCACTTAGCTCTCATGCGCAAACTCCATCTTAGTACACCTTAAGTTATACCGATCCTATCATAAATTCTTGACATTCTCATAAAAACTTTTGCGAGTCAGCTTGTGTTAGAACCACTGTGTTGTTCATTAGATGTAACTTATTAGCCTGAATTGATCATTAAGTCCCTTGGGTGTCAATGTGCCCAATTTATATATCCAAGACATTTCTCTTTTTGTTAACTTCCTCATTCTATCACCTCCTCGAGGACCTGGTTTAACTATTTCAAACGGACAACATTTATGATCTTTCAATTTGTGTTTTTCTGAAATAAAATTACTGGGGTAATTTTCAGCTCCTTGTCAGTTAGTGTGCCATTTAGACCACGTATAATTGACAGTCTATGTTCTCGCAGTCTCTCTCTGAAAGGTCTGCTAGTTTTGCCCACATACCCATTACAAGGGCATATTAACAAATATATTACAAATGCAGATGTACATGTGATGTGATGTGATCTTCACTCTTATATCACAATTCAATGATGGACTTTGGATTATCTTCCCTGTTATTATATGGCTGCAGGTCACACAACCTGTACATCGTTTCACCCCTTTATTAGGACAGTCGCTGCTATTCATATACCAACTGATCCTTCAAATTTCTTCCACGTTTCTAACCAAACATCAGTTTTATTATATAGGTGACCTATAGTGGGATCCGATTCCAACAATTTCCAGTTGTCTCTCACCTATTGTTGAAATCTGCCAGAGACATCTGAAAAGGTTGTAGTTACTACCATTCTGTCTAGGGCTTCATGTTCTTTATTACAATTCCCTTTTAATACTTCCTCCCTATTCAGACTTTTTATTTGATTCACATCTCGCTCTATAGTTTTCCTACAGTAACCTCTATTAATAAATGTATTTGCCATCTCATCCAATGATTGGTCTAAAATGGTCTCATCTGATATAATCCTCTTTACTTTGATAAGTTGTGACTTTGGTAAACCCCTTTTAAGTGCACCAGGGTGTTGACTCCTTGCATGCAAAAGAGTACAATCTGCCCCAGTGAATAAATATATGAATAGCAGTGACTGTCCCAATAAAGGGGTGGGCAAAACTAGCAGACCTTTCAGAGAGAGACTGCGAGAACATAGATCGTCAATTATATGTGGGCTAAATGGCACACTAACTGACAAGGAGCTGAAAAATGTTGTTCGTTTGAAATAGTTAAACCAGGTCCTCGAGGAGGTGATAGAATGAGGAAGTTAACAAAAAGGGAAATGTATTGGATATATAAATTGGGCACACTGACGCCAAGCGTAACAATGGGAATCTATTTAAACAAAGGAAAAAATGTCATTTGTAAAATAATAGTCCCTGAGGAAAGTTATTAGGACTGAAACGTTGGACTAGCATCAATATTATGATTTTAAATAAAAGTTAAGTTTTATGAAAGAGAAGAAGAGTGTGCCCGACTAATTACTTTGTATACAGTTGGATTGTGAGTCAGGGGCACCTCAACAAAGGAACAGTGTGTGTGGCAGACCATCTCGATATACATTTAAAAATGTGTTAGCATGCAGAATGCATTTGTCCTTTGCCCATAACACTAATTCCTGCTGAAGCAACACTGACACATATTCATGATGATGTCAAGTAAAAAAAAAAAAAAAAAAAAAGTACAACTTACAATTGGCAGATGTGTATTGTGGTGGTGTTGTGGGATTGGCATGGTGTGATTTGTGTATGTATATTGTTTTTACCATTGTCATATGCTATCCTCCTCAGATTATTGAAACACATTATTATTGGTCATAGCAGTGGTCTCAAGTGGGTAGATGGTGGCAACCCTTCTTCACATCCCTCCTCCACCTCCTTATCTGTGTTGCTGTTAATATATTTGTCCTGGTTTTGTCTGTCAGGTTTCTGCTACTACTACTACTGGGGCTAGATGTTGATGCAATTCTACTGCCACGACTACTAGTTGTCAAAGGTGTAGCACTTTCAGCAGAGGCACTTGTCATATCTAACATTGTGGATGTTAACCTGTTTTGCTGGGTACTCAAAACACTGTGTGTGTCTGAGTGGGACTTGGACTTTGAAGAGGTGATGATGCTGATGATGACTGATAGGTTGACTGTGTGCTTTTTGACATCTGTGCTTGTCCAGGGTCAGACTTTCCAATGGCTTTCTCAAACAGTTAATAACAGGCACAGTGCTCCTTTTCAGTGGTGGAAGATTCAGCCTTTGATTTTCTGCTAACTTTATAGCCCTGTCATCATACTCAATCTCAACTTCATCTGTATTTGAACAAGAGAAGGATGCTGGAGGGATATATTCTAGATCTGCATCATAATCAGTCATCATTAGGTCATCCTCATCAGCATCACCTTGACAGTTCTTGCCCACTTCTGCCCTTATATTCCTCTAAGCTTTTAGAGGTCTCAAACAATTTATTTTTACTTTTACTGTAACAAAGTTTGCTACTACTTTGAGGACAGGTGTTTTGGTGCTTTTGTCTCACTATATGATGCAGCAGGAGGTTCAGCTGCCACACCTTCCTTTTATTATGCTATTGCCAGCATCATCAACACTTGAATACGACTTGTTGTCATCTTCAGTGTTCTTATATGGTTCTTTATTTCTACTGACACTGGTGGTGCTGGAACTAATTTTTCTGGGACCTTGACAAACTGCATCCTCCCTTGGAGTAGAGGGATCATCATCATTGATTGCACACTCTGCAGCAACCATTGCTGCAGTCGGTTTTTGAACTACTACTTTACTATCATGTCCCTGCACTGCTCCATCCCTCCCCCTTCCCCTTCTGCATTTACTGGACATTACGCAACTACACTGTGCTTTTTTTTTTTTTTACTGTACAGTACACAACACAACTGATGGAGCTGTATGATGCCTTGCCTAAGCCCAGTCAGCTGTCATTTCCACCTAATATATTTAGTTCTTTATTTTTTTTTTATTTTGTTTTAACTTTTTTACACTTTTTTTAAGTTGTCCACCCTGTTATCTTATCACAGTCTGTCCAAAGAAAATTTTAACTGAAAAACAAAATCAACAACAACTTTCCCCAGACCTCCCCACCCAGCACAGGGACAATAACAGCAAGATCAGCAAGCAAATAGGTTCCTAGCTGCATGTGTCTTGCCAGTCAGTCACATGAATTTGGAGTATTTGGGGTCAACCTCCTTCCTCACTTCTCCCCAGAGTGCCACACTGGCTCTCCTAATAGAGAGAACAAATGTCCTACCTAAAAGATTCACTAAACTAAACTTCAGTTCCCCTCTCTGTCTTGCTCAAAAAACGTACTGCTCTCTCCTCTTACAAACAACAAATGGCATGCTGTGAGAGCCTGACAGCCTTTTATATGGCTGTAGAAAACTTTTGTGTGGTGGAGTAATATTTTTCTTCACATTGATCTCAAAGGGCAAAAAAGGCAGGAAAAAGCGGAAAATCTGCATTTTTTGCTGGAAATTATTCACAAAGAGGAAAGTGCCATTATTCACCGATTTCAGTGTGAGGCAAAAATGTTTGCCCATCCCTATATACAATCCATAATAATTCCACTAAAATATACTGTAAAATCTTGGGTATATTACTTACTTTTTTTTTAATCCCATTTTACGTTATGTGCAGTGGTAGGTGTATATTATATAGAAGTTAAAAACCAAAGTAAAAAAAATAAATAAATAAACACACAAACCCCCTCTACAACCCTGTCAGACACTTGCTTCCTAGTTCCTTCTTATCTGGCAATATCTCTCTTCCTATTCACCTCCAAGCCAGTTCTCTTACCCCCCCATGTCCTCTCCCCTCTTTTCACCTATCCAGTTTGACTGATAGGAGAACCCTTCTGAAGTTACAACAGTTACTCCAGAGCATATCTCACTGCCAAACAGAGGCCACAAGGTTTCAATTACAGAACACATAATTGGTTTTAGTTATAGAATATGTAACTTTTATTCAAAGGGCCAACAAATACTAGTTTTCCTTAATATCAAACTCACATGTGTCAGTTATTCCTATATTTGAACAAAAAAAAGTAGTAGATCACAACCTATATGATTAAATACAATTTTAAGGAAGGAATTAGCAAGAAAAAATAGTTATTTAAGTCTAATGGAGCAGAGTATTCTTTCTTAAAATTCAAGAAGTGCAACAAAGATTTCAAAAAGGCAAAGTTGTAAAAAAAAATGAGTTGGGTAAGTTGATTAGGGAAGATAAAAACCTGTAGTTCTAAACAAATTATTTTCATTTGCATATACTAAGGAACACACAACAAACTAAGACACTAAATAACAAGTACAACTATACAATTATCAGTTATAGGGTTCGGAAAAGAAGAGGTTAAGAAAGACTGAATAAAATTAAGATACTTTTTTTTTTTTAAAGCTTTATTGAGTAATAAAAAAAGAAAGTTACAACATAGTATAAATAATAGACATAGAAGAGAGGACTAGAGAGTCCAATGTAACAACATTGTTGGAACATGTAAAATGATGCACTAATAGTAGAACAGCAAAATGGGGAGGAATTAATCAACCAGTACTGTCAGAGGGGAACGCTGTGATTATGTCATTCATGTCTGGTGTCGAGTGATGGTCTGAGGGGAATTATGTATTGTCATGGAGCATAACTAATTAATTTGAGCTGAGGGAAGCTAATGAGCGGCAGGATATAATATATATATATATATATATATATATATTATAAAAAGAGAGGTAGGTGCCCATGGGACAGGGTGGGGAAGGGGGGACGTGATGACTTGAACCACCACAACTCGTGAAGATAATAGTAATACATTTGGAAGTTGAAGAATCAATCAAAACAAATAGACATGCTCTGGAAGGGCCCTAGAGAGGGTTGTTTGAACTAGTAATGGAGTAAGGAAGTGTCACTTAGGGCAGAGAAGCGAGGGGAGAAGGTGTAGGATGTAGAAGCGGCCATGAGGACCAAGATGACAATAAGGAGGACATAGTATCAGTAGCCTTGGCATGTAAAAATTCCATAGAGCTGTGAAAATCTACCCTATTGAACCAATCTGAGGTAGAGGGGATGTCAGAGGACTGCCAATATCTAGGAATCAGTGATTTAGCTGCGTTAAGCAGGGAGTTAATGCATAATAGTTGAGTAGAGTTGATGTTTGGAGTATTTGATGGCCTATATAAGAAAAGGCAGAACATTGGGTCAGGAGGAATGTAGACATGAAGGTGTTGTTAGATCAAGTGGAGGATGTCGGCCCAGAAGTTCTGAATGCAGGGGCAGAACCACCAGATATGGGCCATGGAGCCCACTTGAAGGTTACATCTCCAACATAGAGAGGTAGAATTAGTAGAAAAACAAGCAGTTTTCTGTGGGGTCATGTTAAGATATTCTTTTTAACCTTTAAAGACTCTCTGTATACTCTAGACAACGTGTTAGCTTTAATTTTGAATGTAATTTACACATATGCTGAAAATTATAGACCTATGAGTTTGACTTTGGTATGGAGGAAATTGCTTAAAGGGATAATAAAGTGTTATTTTAAGGAATACATTTAAAAAAAAATATTAGCTGGAATCAACATGGCATTATGACAAATAGATTTGACAAAAAACCTTTTAACATCTACAAGGAAGATAAAGCGAACCTACATAATGGTTGAACTGCAGATGTAGTATTTCTAGACCTTGCAAAAGCATTTAACACTGTATTTCAAGAAGGCTGACCTATAAGGAAATTAGGTCTAGGTGATAAATTTTGTATTTGGATAGATAATTGTTTGAAGGATAAGCAACAGTACTTGAACCACTGATTTTTTTTAACATGATTATAAATGACCTGGAAATAGAACTAGAATCAACATACAAAAGGCAGCATGTTATGCAAAGCAATACACTCAGAGCAGAGCATTTATTTTCTACAAAACGAGTCATATAAAATTGTAGATCGGGCAAAACAATGGATTAGGGGATGCAAGGTAGGAACATGTAAAGATATGCATATGGTATGTACAAATATTCCTGGTAATTATGAATTTAATGGAAGCATTTGAGGAAATTTGTTGCTAGATAAAGATCTTACATTACTTGTATACTGCAATTTGGCAATAGTGATCAGGGTCAAACAACTGTAGCAAAACTAAACAAAACACTGTCCTACATAAAATGGGCAGCATAATTTTTCCTCTGTGCAACTCATTGGCAAGTCTTCATCTGGAATATGTAGTGTGGTTTGGGGTATTATTCTTAAAAAGGGATATTCTAGGATAGGAAAGAGTACAGAGAAAAGTAACTATATTAATTTAAACAATAGAGGGATTGAAGTATGAAGTACATCTAGCCAAAGTTGGATTAGTGACTCTATAGAAAAGACTCTAGAAAGGAGATTTGTCATTATAATGTATAAGCACATTTGAGGTCAATACAAGTTTCAACTTCAGCAGAGGAAAGGATTTTTACAGGTCTGTCAAACTGCATTAGTCTTTGACTAGGGATGTGGTGATGCTGGATTCAGTGAATACATTTAATTGAAGATTAGATAAGTTTCTATAAAAAGGAATATACAAGGTTATACTAGAATCCCACCATACAGAAGCTATCCTGCGCACTGTGTGCCTGTCACGGTTACTCAGAGCACTCAGGAGTCAGAACGTATATAATAAAACAACCTTTATTCAAGGCACAGAACAAGGTGTAAACAGAGGACAATAGTAACAGGCAGTAGGTCAGCAAATAAGCTAGCACTACTATCAGGAATAGTAGGCCGCCTAGGACAGACCTCACTGCTGAGGCTAGGCCAAAGCCACTGGTAGTCTCTGCTGAAACTTGGACTGGAACAGGAACAGGATCAGCCACAGATAGCCTTCTGCAGGAACTGGAACAGGTGACGCCGACCAGGAACGATGAGTAGATACCGGACTCACTCCTGCAGTCAGTATAGATGGTAGTCTAGATACCAGACTCATGCCTGCAGTCGGTATAGGTGGTAGTCTACCAGAGCACGAGGTCTGCACCAGATGGATGTCTGCGGAAGAGAGGCAACACAGGAGGCAAGCTGGACAGGGCCACAGGACAGTACCAGATAGGATGGTCAGACAAGCCTGGTCATAAATGGAGTGATAGTCAGCCAGAGCCTCAGGTCTGCACCATATTGGTTGTTGGACAAGTCTAGGTCATACACAGAGTGGATAGTCAGATAGAGCTACAGGTCAGCACCAG
Source organism: Rhinophrynus dorsalis (assembly GCA_037306005.1). NCBI lineage: Eukaryota > Metazoa > Chordata > Amphibia > Anura > Rhinophrynidae > Rhinophrynus > Rhinophrynus dorsalis. Next base: position 125,431,805 of record CM074721.1, read on the forward strand.
ATCAGTTAGTCAGACAAGCCAGGTCATACACGGAGCAGTTAGTCAGCCAGAGCCACAGGTCTGCACCAGAATGGTTGTCGGACAAGCCAAGGGTCATATATGGAGCGGATAGTCAGAGCCACAGGTCAGCACCAGATCGGTTAGTCAGACAAACCAGGAATATACACAGAGCTAAACAACACAACTGCACTGGAACACCACAAAAGGGCAACTGATGTGGTGTCCAGGCAGTTTAAATACTTATTGCTCCACCTCTAAGAGGTGGACAAAAAAGGGTACTGTCTCATTAAATTAGCCAGGTCGCGACGTCACTAAGGAATCCCTGTGACGCGTGCCCGTACGATGCTGGACGGAAGAGAACTCAGCGCAGCAGGAGCCGCGTGGAACAGACGCCGTCCGCCGGAGCAACAGCTAAGGTAAGCGGAATGCTTACAGTGCCCCACACTACTCAGGAATCCTTATCTTGAGACTTAATTTAAAATCGGCTAAATGTGTATGTCAGTAAGTAAATAGATGGAATACACACAATATATAAAAGCATATAAAAGTATATATACACATACACTGTCCCAGTCCACCAAAACTAAATCTTTGTTCTAGTGAGAATCCAAATACTTTACCAACAAAAACTTATACTTAACTCTAAGCACTCTTCAAAATTCATGAATGATGATTGATGTTAAAGATGGATGGTGATGAATGATGTTAATTTATGATAGCAAATGATGGTTACTTCAATTAATGCAATTAGAATGCCACTCCAATACACTTCCACTTTCCAAATCTTTTACTATAACAATCTTCAGTTGGTATCAGTGCAGCTTCCCCACAGGGACCCGACCCAAGCGAGACAAATTATAAAAACAAGGAGCACAAGAGATACTATCTAAAAGCACTATTTTATTCAGGAATAAAAGACGCATTACTATACACTCATTGGACCAATCATGTATTCAGAACCCGAAACCTCCCAGCATCATTCCTCTATCCTGTCCTCTCGATCTTAGACCTGGAGAGTCTCTTAGGTTTCTTCCGTGAACGTTCCTTTATAGCGCTCTTCTGAGGAAGCGTAGGTTTTAAAATAAGCATTGTTATTAAGTGTCTTAAAGGGATAGTAATACTTCGTTTTATCTTTATTTTATTTTGTAGGCATTAAAAAAACATGAAGAACGATATAAGTCTTATCTCTCAGTCTTATCTCTCAGATATTCACAAGCAAAGTATCCTCCCCCCCGTTCAGCCACATCAGAAGGGAGGTGCCCAGGTAGACTACAGAGAGGGACAATCTTCAATTAAGATAAGGGAAAATGCTGAAAAACTTGTCAAGGGGGGAAGGGCTTTCATTCTTTTCATACAAAGAAGATTGTCCCCTGCTGTTATCTGTCTGGTCTTACAACCAGATTCACATCTGAGAAGAGATGGCTTACACTAGGAAAAAGGGGCGGGAGGGGGAAACTTTGCTTGTGAATATCTCTTAAACCATAAAGGATTGAGAGATAAGACTTATATCATTCTTCATATTTTTTTAATGCCTACAAAATAAAATAAAGTTAAAACGAAGTATTACTATCCCTTTAACATTCTGATGACTGATAAGTGTATACAGGATCGTCCCAGCTGGACTCTCTCCTATTGCTGCTTATACCAGACCTTAATCAGCAGTGAACGGAGAGTTGAAGGAATGTTCATTGAAGAAATCTAAGACTGTCCAGGTCTATGATCTAGAGGATGGAATGGAGGACTGGTGCTGGGACGTTTTGGGTTCTGAATACATGATTGGTCTGGTGAGTGGATATTAATGTCTTTTATTCCTGAATAAAATAACGATTTTAGATGGTATCTCTTGCGCTCCTTGTTTCTAGAATTTATACTATACATTACTCTATTTAACATAACTTTTCATTTGATCTACTATGCACATCATGAAGTTGGGCATATTCTAAGTCAAAAGGTGAACTTGATGGACAGGTATTTTTTTCAACCTAATTTACTAAGTAACTATGTAACGATTATCCTGCATGTTAGAGTGGTGCACTGGCTTTGTTTTTCATGCTGACATCTCTCTAACCTCTTGAAGAGTTTTTGGCACAAACCAACCCATTTACTTTGTATGATTTATATGCTTCCTATTGCATATACATCTACGTGCCACTTATAAATGTGAAATCAAGTGACACTTGTAGTTTTGAACCCCCATGTAAAAATGTTATTTGCTCTGATATTTTTTCTTGCATTCAAATAATCCTTAACCCTCTGAGTGCCAGAGGGGGTATGCAATGCACTCCTAGCACTCAAAGGGTTAAGACCAAATAAGCCTTGAAATATACATATGGACAGGGTTTATGATCCCTTAGTGTGGATATAAATATAGTGCATCTGCAGTGGCTACTCATACTTTGCTAATTATGAGAGATGCACCAATCATCTCCTTAATTTCTTTTCTATGAAGCTTGTTTCAAATGAGACTTTTAAAAGTACTTTATTTAACAGCATGGAATAGAAGTGGACAGATTTAATGGGCCATAAGAAGAGAGAATAGTGGAAAAATCTGGGGCAAAATAGTAGTGATTTGAAGGAGCAGTAAACTTATTTTATGAAAACCTATATGTTATAGAGCTTTGTCTGCTGAGTAAAACAAGAACACTACCACATAGGAACATAGTTGAGGAGGAGAAAAAAAACCCCTCTGAATCCATTTCCAATTTAGCCCCAAGTGGGTAAAAAAATTCCTTCCTGATTACAAATGGC